>CM060575.1:3940000-6756666 GCA_030625065.1 Alectoris magna | reverse complement strand
AATCATTTAGAAAGGAGCTATTCTGCAACTGCAGACGTTCCTGGGGCCGGATCCCCAGGCCGGCTGCATCTGGGGCTTTCAGTACTCATAGGCAGTTTCCTGCAGTTGTTCTGTGTTTAATTAAATCAGGTGATAGATATCTTTAAGGAAGTATGAATTGTATCAGTAGCGGTGACTTCAGCAAGTGCTTGCCACCATGTGTGATTTTCACAGCTGTTGGGCAGCCTTTGCATGAGCTTTATGTGTTCTGCAGCACTCCGGCAGTAAAAGCAAACGAGGATTCAGCAGCAGCTTGCTGCTTCCTTGGGCTTTGTTCACGCGACCCGCTTGGGGTGCTGGAAGTGGCTGCCGGTGGGTGCTGTGCACTGGGAGTCCAAAGGGAGGGTGGAGGAATGTGCATCCCTGCTGCAGGGCTGCTGGTGATGTGGGGAGGTGGCAGCAGGCTGCCCACGGCTGTGTGCTGCGCTCCTCCAGCTGTGGCTGCACATCCCTCAAGCAGTGGCAGGGCTGTGTCCCAGCTCCTCCTGCCACGCAGCACTGCTGTGTTACCACCTGTCTGCCAAGCACGGTGCCAGCGCTGTCACTGTGCAGCCCGGAGGGGTGTGGCTGCTGGTGTGGGTTTGGAGCCCTTCTGTAGTCAGGGATGTTGGGGATTCACTTTAAAGGAGTGGCAGGATGCTTTGGCGTGATGCTGTCTCAGGGCACCGAATGCAGCTATCAATAGCTGGAAAGGTTGGAACTGGGAAACGTGGAGAGAGAGTGTTTGTATGGGGGGGATGAAGGTTGTCTAACCCTGAGCCGAAGCTAAGCTGCAGAGGATGGACCTGAGGATCACTGGTGCCTCTCCCCTTTGTTTTCTCATGGGCCACGCGGAGTTTCTGCTCCACGTGGAAACATGGAGTGTTAGGCTGGGTCTGTGCTGCTCTATGGGTCAGGGGAATAAGCCCACACAGGTTTTATTTCTTGTTTTCCCCTGGCTTGCCTACATGTTGTGTGGCACCACTGGGTTAAGAGCACCAGGAGCCCCAGGTTGCTGCAGTGTTGCCTATAAGGACTCAGCAGCTTGGTTTGCAGCGCTGTTCTGCAGAAATAAATCAGAGCTTTGTGTGCAGGTGGGTCCCATGCTGCACATGGGTGTGGAGCTCCTGAGAAGGAAAGTTTTCAAGGGGGGGAAAAAAACAGGCCTGTTATTTCCCATCTAATTTAACCTTTCTGCTTCAATCAGTGAATAGGTTCCACGTGTTATAACACACAGGTGTTACCTGTCTCTTCATCTTCCCCTTGTTAGTGCAGACAGGTGGCCTCACTCATTCCAGCTCTGATTGCAGGAAAGGTGCGAGGGAGCTCCGCTTGTGTTCACCCCCAGGACAGAGTGAGCCATGCCCTGCCTGCTTTCTGTTGGTGTCGGTGGAGCAGCTGAGCTGACGGCCCTAGGCTGAGAGCAAAATGTATGGCACTGAGCTGTGAGGTGGCTAAAAATGATCTGTTTCTAAGAAGTACTGACTTAGCTGTTAAGTACCTTCTGCTTGTTAATGGGACCTTAATCATTGGAGCAGTACAACTTCACTAACAATGGAAAAGGAGAATGGAGATGGCTAATTATTTTTTAATGGGAAGGGGGGACGTGATACTTCTGGAGCTAGGAGCTGTATAATGATGTCTGCAAAGTTTTAGCACTTAACAAGGCACGTGTTAATAAAACAAACAAATCTTTTCAGTAACAGAACTAATGTGTGCATTATTTAAGAAGAGCACTGGAACCGGCTCAGGCTGGCACACTCCTGCAGCAGTTACCTCGTTAAGGATCCTTCTGTGGGATGTGGGAGGGTGTATGAAGTGGATCTGTGTTAATTGGCTGTGCCATCTGAAGTCTCTGCCAGGCCACTGGGGTGCTTTCTTGTTGTGTTGTTTTTTTTAACTGTATGATGGGTTTATGCAGGTGTTTCCTTTGAATTAGGAGCATGTTATTTTTCACTTTTTTTTTTAGCAAGGGAAGACCAACTGTTGCTCCCTGTTACCTGTTGCACCTCTCTGCTGGCTTCAGAAGTACTTCTCAAAACATTTTTTCCCTCTCTATTGGAAGTCCACGATAAGCGATACAGCATCCTGTCAGTGTTTTGATGAAGAGACAGGAGTGCAGTGAAAGCAAGAAGTCAGCTTAGTTTACAAGGACAGTCAACTCATACAACCTCAAGGATTAACTTTAATCAAGTACTTCCTAATTTTTCTTTACAGTAGTAAGATTAGCTCTGGGGCATCACTGGAATCAATGAGAGCTTTTCCACAGGGTGGGGGAAAGAAAAAAGCAGGAGCAGGATGTGGATGTGTGTTCTGGCTGCTGGAGAAAACTGGGGCCTGTATGCTGAGTGACCCTCTTTTGGTCTTTCCCACTCCAGCCTTCTTGTTGGAAGTGATGTGTCTGAAGTGTGTTTTGGGTGTAAAACTCGCTTTTGGAGCTGTCACTGTGCCAGCTCTGCGTGTGTAGTAGCACAGCTCATGATGAGTAGTTGTGTTCTCTGGTGTTCTAGTCTGATTCTTAGACTTGGGAGCTGTGGTCCTCCCTCATGGCTTTCAGTAACTGTGTGCCTTTGGGGCTGCAGTGTCTACCTGTGTGGGATGGGTGAGAGGGATCTCTGTAGGAGCGGAGGATGAAGTTGGAGTCCTGGTTGCATGCCTCTGGACATCTACAGCAAAGCCTTCAGAGCTACGTATCTCAAAGCAGCCTCTCCGTTTGGGGTTTCCAGTTCTCGAGTGTCCAGATTTGGTCCTCTTTGGTCTGATAACTGTGCTTTTTTTCCTCCAGAGAAGCTGAGCAATGGCAAGCTCTGCCTTTATCCCTTCCATGTTTGGTGCCAGTGATCACAGCTGTCCCATTCTGAGCACTTAGGCTTGGGCTGAAGCTCACAAACACCAGGCTGCTAATGAATGGAGAGAGCTGAGTGCCTCCAGAAGGCAATTGAGCTCTCTCCAGACCTGAATCTCTGCAAATGAGCTGGGGAAACCATGGCAGTTCTGCCCGGAGACCTGCTGTGCCTCGCAGGAGTCCATCCCTCCCAACACCAGATCTGCTGCTCCGCTCCCCAGTCTGCAAAACAAGTTAGGTGAACTTCCCATTTTTGAGAGAAGTGTTGTGGGCTGAAGTAATCAGACCTTGTGAAATAGTTGGAGGTGCTCAGCTAAGACTGGGCCCAGCTTGCCAGCTGCCATTGGTTGGCGTGGCTCCACTGAACTCAACACACCAGCTGAGGATTCTGGACCCACAAATGTAATTATCGTTATAATAATATCGTCAAACAAGTAATCATTATTTTTATTCTCTCTTTTCATTTCAAAATGAGAAAATGATTTCCTCTTAGATCAGTGAAAGTAATTTACATTAGGCACAATAATGGTCTACATGGAAATATAATTATTATTCATTTGTATGGCACCATCTGGGCACTAGAATTTTTTACAGACCTATGTAAGGAAGGGTCCCTGCCTGGAGGAGCTTGCAGGCTGGATGGCAGGTAGAGCAGATAACATCCAAATGAGTCATGAGTGTCACTGCTGCGGTGCTGCCATCACTTACCTGCTCAGCACAGGGTCTGCACGGGCTGCCTGGAATTGCTCTGTGATTGGTGTTATACAGCGTGAGGGTAGGATGAGTCTAAGAGAGTTGATCGGTGGGGATGAATTGGGAATGAAATCAGCAGGAGGCTGCTGTTACAGATGGGCTGCCCAGCTGTGCCCCTGCAGGTGAAGGAGACTTCCAAACTTCACTTGGAAGCAAAAATAGTGTCACTGCCTGGGGGACATCTGAGTGCTGTGAGCCACTCCTCAGCGATGCATTAGGCAGAGGGCCAAAGGCTTTTCTCAGGTTAGACGTGGTCTAGAAGGTAAGAGGCTGGGCTTTGTAACCTGGTGGATGTACGAGCAGCAAGTGGTGCTGCCTGAACTTCTGCATGGTGTGATGTTGCTGAGCTCATGCTTAGTGCCAGGTACCAAAAGGGTCACATGCCTAAGTCGTGTGACCCCTTATTTCTGGAGATGATGAGGGAATTCCTTCAAGGGCTATTTCTGTCATCGTTGTTTGTGACAAGGAAATTAAACTTCACCATTACTATCAGTTCAGTATCAAAAAGTTAGCTGAGGAAGGTTTCATACTGGAGCGTGGTCGGGTCTCAAATGCTTCCCATGTATTTTGTTCTCACGCAGCTGCCCCCACTGCTGCTCACTTACATTAATAGAGAGCGTTAGTAAGTGGAGTGTTTATTTAAAACAATTCTACAAAGCCGAATGAGACTGCAGAGTTCAATTTAACTTGGATTTGGTTGGATGAGTCATGGGTACTCATTTTTCCTTCATGCTGCAGCCTTCGCGTGTCCTTCAGATGTACTTTTTGGTTCAGCTGTGTTGATGCTGTCTGAGCATTTTTCTTACAGTTGATGGCATTCACTGACTTTTCTTAATGCTGAGTTCTGAATTTCATGCTCTCTGAATTTCTGAATGGTCTTTGGTTTTGCTCTTAAAGCCCAGCCTGTTTGTAGTTAGCTTTGTTCTTTGTAATTGCACACTTTGATTGAGGAGGACACATGGTTCAGTTAAAACGTGTTATTTTAAAAGAAAAAGCAGTGAAGGTCGTGACTGTATTGACTACAGTGAAGCAAGTTCCCTGAAATTATATCCAGCTCATTGACCCTTACTTGAGAAATGAACAGACAAACCTGAAAAATGACATTTCCCTGGCAAGCTTTTAGTTCCTGCAGAACGAGCAGCCGCATGCCAGAGATGCACGGATGCTCCTCTTGTCCTGTCCTGGGGCTCAGTGGGAGACGGCTGCCTGCACGGCGTGGGGAGCCTTTGGCTGGTGGCTGTTGGCCAGCTTTGTACCTGGGGGTTTTTGCCCTCAGTTGGGGTAGCGTACTGGGAGCCCTAACTAGCTAAGTGGCTGTCTGCTAATGAGTGTTATTTAAACCGATCCTCTGTGTGGGAGTGGGGTGTTAGCAGGGAGCTGCGTCAGTCATCTGGAACCCTCTAGCAAGGGTGGATAGGCTGGTGGTGATGCCACTCTTGGAAAACAGCAGCTTGTTGCCTGTAGAGGACCAGATTTGGGTAGGTGGAGGTGGCCTGTATGTAGGCCCCTAATTATGTTAACTTGGATGCCCACAGGCTTGTTTACACTCGGAGAACTTTCTGTGGAAGCTGACACAGGCCCTGCAGTCCGTACCTGAGGGCACCCAGCTTTAGCAGCTCGGCCTGCGGTACCTGGAACCCAAGCAAACAAGCTGAAGAGGAGTCAGCATAGTAAACAAAGCTGTTAGTGTGTATAGCAGGGCAGTAATAATACTTTGCACAGCGACTGTGCCTCAAATTGCTTGCATCTTGGCATTCCCTAGGACTGAGTTTAGTCACTCGCTGCAGAAATAGAAACTCGGAGGTGCCGTGTGCTCGGGGCGTGCGTGGAGCAGCGCATCGACAAGGAGCTCGCTTGTTCCTCCTTGGCAGCCTTACAGGAGACGACGTGCCAGCCTTCAGCGCAATATTTTGATAAGTCATTGGTTTCTATTAAAATAATAATTATGATGATAATTATAACTGTAGCTGGCTCTCAGACTGAGCAGCTGAATGGGGGTTGAGGGGAGCAGGGCTGTGAAATACTCGCTGTGTGTGTTTGGGTCCTGCCCGTTGGGTTTGGAGCGCGTGGCTGAGGATGCTGGGGTGTGGGCTGTGCTGCATGCAGCACTGATCCTCATCCCCTGCCTGAGCTGCTGGTAATGGGGATATGAAACACCACAGCCTGCCTTGATCGCAACATCACCCTGATAAAATGCTGCAATAAGCTCTGACTGTGGCTTTCTGCTGTTAGCACGGCGTGCTTTGTTGTGCCTGTGACTTTGCAACAAGGTTATGGCTCTTAACCCAATGAGCCTGGATCAGGCCCTGGTAATATTGCTGTTGCTGGGAGGGGTCTGTGCTAGTGGCACCGCAGCCATGGTGGCCCTGCGTTGTGCATCTCTAATGCAATTCAGCATTAAGCATTTACACTAACTGGGCTGCCATTGCCTGACCCCCTGTGCTAAGGGGCCACAAGTGATTAACGCGTATTTATTAGTAAAAGGCAGTTTCAGATCTGTTCATTTTCCAGGTTGTAAACAGCGATCTCCTGCTCTCAAGCCCCCCCGCCACAGTTGCAAGATATGGTATTTTTCTCTTTGGTTTCTTTTCAAGCTGGTTTTTTTTTGTCCCTGGATGCCAAAGAGAAGCAGGCAGTGTTGCTTGTTTCCTGGTGTTTGTGTGGAGCTGCAGAAGGTCTGCATCTGGGCGTGCTGTGGGGTCTGTGGCCTTTTGCACTTTTGCACATATTCAGCACGGCAGAATTTGACCCAAGTATATTTCAAGTGAAAGATAAGGGTTTGTACAGCCATACACAAGCAAGAAGTGCTCGACGGGCGTTTGACCCCCACAGAAGTGTGACACGCATTCTTAAAAATCTGGCCGTAGATTTTTCCCCCAGCAGTTCCTTTTTGTCCATTTCGGTGCCATCACTGATCTGTCAGACCAAAAACTGTCTCATGCTGGCCGGTTGTTACCGTGAGGATATCTCATTTTGCAGTTGGAATCCCTCGGGGGATTTTCACTTTTTAGCTATGGGTGAGTGTGAAGCACTTCTCACATCGCACACTTCCTCCTGAGTGCCTGCAGGCAGAGGGAAGCTGAGGCCTGGCAGGTCAGCTGGTTCTCTGGGAGCCCGTGTTGGGGCAGCGTGGACACCTCTGCAGCCAGTGGGGGCTTGAGCTTCTTCCATGTGTCTCCAGTTTTGTAATGAGTGTTCAGTGGCCACATGCAGTGCCAGAGGGGCTTTCAGTTTGCAGAGGGTGTGACACTTGGGTAAGTGAGAGTAAGCCTTCAAATTTCATGCTGTCCTGGTTTTAATTAACCTCTGGGTTTTGTTTCTAGTGGAGTTACGAGACCTCTGCAGACTTTGATCTGAACTCTGCCACCTGAACAGACTTGTTTGGTGGTTGGAAGCCATCTGTAGCCAAGGAGCAAGGTGTTGTTCTGCTCGTTAGCAAACTTCTGTCTTATGTTGCTATTTTTAACCTAGTTTTGTGTACTTCCCCTGCAGCCAGAACCGTTCGTGCTGCAGGAGCTGTCGTGGCTCAGCCGGCAGTGCTGGTGGTGGCACAGTTCCTTCAGAGGTGGATTCATGGCGTTGGAAAATGGAGCACGGCAGGTCTCTGTTAGCTACCTGGTAGTCAGGAGCTTCATTATGGAAGAGTGTTTCTGTTCTGTTGAATGAGTTTGTGGGTGTTCATTTTCCCTGCTTGCTGCTGTCCGTGAGCTGTTTGCATCCTGGCTTGTGGCTGCCTGCTCTGACTGCTTCCTGTTTGTTGAAAATAAAACTTCTGCAGTGTCTGTGTATCCCCACGTGTTTAGACCTGTTGCTATGGCTGGGATAGTAGAGGTGCTACAGTAGTTTGAAAAAAATCTCATCAGTGAAGTTGTTGGTTATTTTATTTTACTTTTTTCACCATTTAGTAGGGCAGAATGCATTTGAGTCCTGACACTGCTGCTCTCGTGTGAGCAGAGATGTGTGCCCATGTGCTGTGTTTCCTTGTTTGGTCTCTGTGTCAGCTGATAGCAGCGAGGGTTGTCTGGCTGGCTGATGGGCTGGGTTCTTCAGGCTGACGATCCTTTTGCAGTGTTTCGCTTTGCAGTATCCAATTTAAATGATCTTAAGGCATGACAAGTCATCACCTGATGGGGATTGAGCTGTTCTAATCAACTTTTACTTCTGGAAACTCTTCACTTAGTTTAGTGTTGGTTGAGGCCCTGGTCATTATCCCATATAAGCATGATGTATGAGAGGCTGTTGTGCAGGACTGTCTTGGAGGCACCTTTCCCAACTGAATTTCAGCTTTTTCTGTGTACTCTTGTAGAAGACAGGTCTGTATGAGCTTGGGGAACTGAGCTCTGTGGGTCTGCAGAGCCACTGAGCATCCTTACTGGAGCTGCGGAAGGTATGTGAAATGATTCAAGAAGAGTCATGTGAATGTGATCATGTTAGGGTTTATGTAGGTTCTATATTTTCATTTAAGTTGTTGGACTCAAATGGATTTTAAAATAAAGGTGTTTCGGTTGTCCTAAAGTGCTCCATAATATATATACCATTTATTTGGTAAAAACTCTTCTTTATGTGGGTTTTATAAATACTGCTTCTGTAAAGCCTAAAACTGCTATCAGTCTGATGTGACTTGTTGTATTAGGCAGTAAGTTTGAATCAAAATTCTGCATTGAAATTCTTTCAGCTTTCCGTGTCTTCCTGCTCTGCATGGAAGCTGAGGGCAGGAGACCGGCCCGGCTGGGTTCCTCCTGGCTGCAGTGGGATTCCTTGACTGTTGCTTTCTGTTTTTAGTGGTTTTAGGAGTGCTGAAACTTATAATTTGGGATTTTTCCTGAAGGCCTTTTGTATCCTGCTGGCCTTGTTGGTTCTCTTTCAAATCATGCTATGTTAATGCTTTCATGTGATGCACAATTACTGAAGATGCTCATGTAGGAGAAGGGCATTCAGGTTATGCTTGATGCAAGGAAGCGTTACTTTGGTGGAAGGTATGTTGCATCCATCTGTATTGCATTACGCTTCACCTGTAATATTTTCACCCTTCTTTTAGGAAGTAGTATATTTCTGTAAGGATTTACTTGTGGACTTAATTGGGTCAGCTTTGATAGGGGTGGGCGAGTTTCTGGGTGGGTTCAGCATACCTGCTTTGTCTTCAGGATAGAATCACAGAATGGCTAAGGTTGGAAATGACATTAAAGATCATTGAGTCCAACCATGACCTGAACCATACTACCCTAACAACCCTCTGCTGAATCATGTCCCTGAGCACCACATCCAAATGGTTTTTAAACACAACCAGGGGTGGTGACTCAACCACCTCCCTGGGGAGCCTATTCCAGTGCTTAACAACCTTTTCAGTAAATAAGTTTTTCCTGGTATCCAACCTAAACCTACTGTGGTGCAACTTTAAGGCCAGAGGACGCTGCTTGTCACCTGGACGTAGAGCTGTTGAAGACAACCCAATGGCTGTGACTTTGCAGCCAATTCCTTATCCACTGTGTAGTCCACCCTTAAAATCCATCTCTCTTCTATTTAGAGAGATGGTTATGGTGTGGGACCCTGTTAAAGTCCAGGCAGATGACATAATTTCTCTTCCTTTTGTTCACTAATGCTGTCTCTCCATTACAGAAGGCCACCAGGTAGGTCAGGAGTGACCTTCCCTTGGTGAAGCTGTGCTGGCTGTCTTGGATTACCTGCTTGTCCCTTGTGTGCCTCAACATCTTTTTAAGGGGAAAAAAACCAAAATCTTGGTCCATCGTAACTACTGAATTGTGGGTGCTGAGTCCTTGAGAAAGAAACTGTTCTGCTATCCCTAATGCTCTAAAGCTGGCGGAGTAAACAAAACAAACCCAGATGTTTCCTTGCTGGCAGTACACCATAAAGGCATTGGTCAGCTGCAGGTTGGTGTGTGTACAGACAGAGCTGGGGACCGGACAGTGTGGGCATTACTCAAGAAAACTTCCTGCAGAGTTGAATGGGCTTGCAGAAGAATACTGTGTGTGCACAGTTCAATAACCTTTTAAAGAATTGCCAAAAGCTGCTTCCCACAGGTGTAAGTTGGTGAGGATGCTGTGGTGCTGAGGTTGTGCCTGTCTCCGGGGACACGGACTGGGTGTGCAGTGGCTGTTCACCTCTCCTATGGAGCAGCTGCTTAGCTGACACAGTGAGACCAGAATCCTGACCAGTTCTGCAGTGCACCCGAGGTGCAGTGGTGCTGTGCCCCAGGGATGGGGGCTTCTGAGGTACCCAGCCCCCGAGCAGCTCCCTCTTGCTGGGAATGCTGTATATGTACAGCAGTGTGTGGTCAGGCTGCACAGCCAGCATGGGAAATCTGGCTGCTTGTACTCTTCCTGTCAGTGCTGAATTTGCTATTGTTTAAAGAAAACTCTTTTCTTGGCATGTGTGCACAAGGGTTTATGTAATAGTAATTATTTTAGTATGTATGTATTTCAAGGGTTTTTGGGAGTAGGCATCTCTGTTCAAAGACAGTTTCAGTCACCTGGCTTGTGGATCATGGGATGTCACTGTCTCAGTGCAGCTGATGTGTATCACTGCTGTCTTAACTCCTGACTTTCCTTGATGTTTTCATCCTTCTCTCTCTCTCTTTTTGCCAAAAACCTCCCCCTGATCCCCATGTTGGGCTGAGCTCGCTGCTACGGCTCTTCTGCTGCCTGAGGCAGCAACGCATGGAAATGTTCAGCTCTGCACTGTGGCATGGCTGCTCCTCAGGGCCCACATGTGTGAGCAATTGGGCAGTGCTGCTGAGCACTGCTGGATGTGTACCACAAATGCTGGCAGCTGGTGCTGCAGCTGCCCAGTGCCACCCAGCGTGCCCGATGCCATGGGGCAGCGCAGCCCTGCGTACAGATCGGCTTTCTGCTCAGGTTCGTCCTCTGCCTGGAGACTTGTTCTCTCACCCAAAGCTGTGATCTCTCACTGCTGGCACGTTTTTGCTTTCCGAGGATGAGGTTTTCCTGCTTTCCCTTTAATCCTTTATTCTCACTGATGTGCATCTCTGCTTCTGTTCCTCCCTTTTCAGAGCAGAGAACATTCCTTGTTCTCTGAGTGTTTGAGCAGCACAGTTTGGTTCCCTCTTTGCAGAGAGAGACTGGCTTTGATCAGTAGAAAAAGCAAATGGTTGTGGAAATGCACGTTGTGCACTTTTTGCATATTCTGAGTGTCTTTGTAACCCGTGCATAGCACATCGCCTCTGGCTGCGTGTTCCTGGCACGCAGCTTCTGTTTGTGCCCCCAGAGACCTTGGCAGTACCTCACCCTTTATGTGAACCCACAGTCCTTCTGTGTATTGGTGATGTGAGTGAGGACTTGTTGATATGGGAAAGCGATGGCAAAATGAGTGGAGGTGTGAGGTTAAGGTGCAGTTTATTTCATACCAGGTCCCTGTGGGAGTGCTGTGGCCCCACATGCAGTCATGCTATGTGGCTTCTGTAACCCGGCTGGGTATGTTGGGTAGACTTAGTGATCTTATAGATCTCTATGATTCTACTTATGTTATTCTTCAGAAAAGTTTTTAATCATGCTCTTCAGGATGCCCTTTCAAACTGGTGTTATATGTGAGGTTAACTTTGCTTGCTTCTTTACATTAAATCTAAGTAAAAATGTCACTTTTTTCCATCTCTATCTGACACGTCGCTGAGGTTTTCTCTCTGGATGACAGCTGTGGGTTTATTCTGTGAGCAGCCTGTAACGCCTTTACATACTTGGGCTGGGTTGTAGTGTGTGACTCCTTGTTTGCATCCTATTTTGCGTTGATGGCATTTTTACACCACGGCTGTGCAGAAGGGCAGCACAGATCCTGTGCGCAACTCACTCGGAGGCCCACATTGAAACAAGGGATGGGGTGAAAGCAGAGCAAACGGTGCAGGGCAGTTTGTCACAGCTTTCTGCTCTGAGGTGGGTTTGTGTCCTGAAGCCTTGGGAAGTCTGCTTGAAGCCATGGTAAGCAGGAATGTACATGTGAATAATGGGGGTGCAAATCTTTTTCGATCAGTTGCAAAATTTATGTTGGATAATAATGAAGGCTGGAGGAAAATGTATGGAAGTGGCATGTCTTAAGTCTTGGGGTCCTAAATAATACGCTTTAGGAAATAGCAGTTGAGTTTATATTCTTATTCTTATATGTAAGCCAGATTGGAAGGGATGAGCATACTTCTGAGGCTATAAAAGGTCCGAGTGAACTCTCTGGAAAGTAGCAGGATAAAATACACACTTTTGTTTTCCCATTTCCCTGGAAATTACTTCTTTGCTATCTGTATGTTCTTTATGGTAGCAGCTGCTTTATGAGAAGCATCTTTCTATGTTACTCTTCAATAGCAGCAACAGGAGAAGGCTGATAGTTATTTATATGGATGTTAAAAGAGCTCATGGAAACATAGCACGGAGCATTTGTTATATTTTGTAAGCAGAATGGTAAAAAAAATAAATAAATAGTTTTCTGCTTTGTTTGGGTGTGCATCTTCTCAAAGAGTACTGTGGTTTGTGTTCTGCAGGGGTAGTATAGCACCGTATGTGTAATGGGAAAGCTCCAAACTGTTCCAGTATGCATTATTAACTGTAACCTTTTTGACCTTCTCAATGCCACTTAGAGTTGAATTAACTTTAGGAGTTCTGCTGTCCTGTGCTATGAAGCGTCTGGTGTGTGATTACTCTCCAGAGCCAGGTGGCAGAATCCCCTCTTACACCAGGGAAGCTTTCAGCTTATGCCTTGGCGTTTGTTCCAACGTTTATTCTCTGTGCTGGAAACTCCTGGCCCAGCTGGGGGACCCACAGGTTGGTGATGGCCAGTAGTGGCGTGCTGCACTCACATCATCTGCTGCCTTGCACTTCTTTGATGTTTGTTGTCTGAGCTTTGGGTTGGTGCTTCCTTTAACGTGTTGTACTCAAAATCAAGTTCAGTTCTGGTGCGCATTGCCAAAGAGGCATTACGAATTCTGCTCTTACATGAAGCATTGTGGCATGATGCGACATTTGTACAGTGGCAGATAAAAGGACATGCTGAGCTAATGGTTATGGCTCTGCTGTCATTGTGAAGCTTTTTTCCCCTCCCTGCCTGTGAAAGATGCTTGTCCCAAATATGCCATAAGTAAATACATCTAAAATAAATAGTTTTCCCTATGCCACATATACAGTGGAACCAGCCAGCCTTACACAAATATATGTATACATATAGATGTGCACACTTGGGCATGTTTCTCATGGCCTGCTGCAAAGCCCGGGAGGACACGTCTTGCAGCAGGAAGGCAGAATGGAGGGCTCCTGCTGACCTGTGGGGCAGGGCAGTGCAGCCCACCCAGGTTTGGCCTTTGCTAATGGTTGGTGAGGGTTCCATGGCGCTCCAGTGGGTGGTGTTGGTTGAGGGAAGGCAGGGACACTCGATCAATCCAGAGCAAACATCAGTGGAAAAGGACTTGGGTAAGTGGGTAAGATCTGTGTTCCTACAAGTCTCGGTTGTTAGGGGCACGCAGGCTGTGTGCTGTGTTGTGCTGTTTGCAGAATGGCTCCTGGTTCGTAACAGAATTGTTGCTCTGAAGTCTTCTGCAGCGCATCCAAAAGCTTTTGTCACCTTCGGTTTCAGGTTAAAGCTGTGCAAAAACTTCTGTTGTTTTGTTGTTGTTTGTTTAAATAAACATGCTTAGATTCTCGCACTTCGGATGAAAAGCAGCCTGCTCCTTTTTATTCATTTTTCTCTCATTGTAGCTATTATTTCTGGCAACTGTAACAGAAGCTACCAACTAAACCTGTTTCATATTTGCAACATGACAAAGTGCATCCTTGGCTCCAGTTCTGCGTAGCTGGGTCAGAGAGAACAGTAAGAGATTTGAAAAGTATCCTGTCCTTATCTGAAGGAAGTGTTGATAATCTGTGGCCTTTTTAACAGCACGGGAGTGTAATATTTGGTTACTTATTTGCAGTCTCCTCCACTGATGAGGGTCTGTGAGATCCTACCAGTCTCTCGCCAATTTCTGTATCTTTTCCTCCCCAGTGCATTAAAGTAAGCCTCAATTGAGGTCCTGTGATCAGCGTGGTGAGCAAAAGATGACATAGCAAGCGGCTGTCCTTGTTAGTTTATCTTTGGTACCTGGCAGTTTTTCAGAAGCTACCACTGGACGCGCCATATATTCCCTATGTTGGCAGCTCTTGCTGCCAGCTTACAGCTGGTGCAGTCTTTTATGGATTTCTAAATCATTTGAAACGTTGTACCTCAGGGTGAGGCTATGTACTGGATCGATTAGTATTCATGATAAAGCAGGACAGACGTGCCAAAAATGGAGGAATTAATACTTTTTGAGGGCAGTATCTCTCTAACTTCAAATTAATTCATAGCTAGGATTATCTTTTGATCTAAAGTATCAATAATGCATGCCCTACATTTTGGTGTTCTGCCAATGATTTCAGGTTCACATTAGAAACTGCGGCTCAGGCCCATGAGTGAAGTGAACCTCTGCAGAACTTTTACCCCACTGAGATTCCATATGGGTGATTTTCATGGTGGATTCCTTGCAGAGGGGTGAACTTTGGATCCATGTGAGGGAGGCTGCATGCAGTGACTGTTGCCCCACGCAGTGCAAGTGGCCACTCTCATTGCCTCGTCCCATACCTCCTGCCGAGCTCAGAAGATGGCTGCGTTTTGTTGCTGGCAGAAGGATCGGGCTGTGCTGGGAGACCTCTGGACTGCAGAGGGTTCAGGGTGCTGAAGACAGGAGCTGTAAGTTTTACTCATCCTGACCTTTTTGGTGGCCTCGGCTGCCCTCTGGGCCTCTGCTGCACTCAGCCTTTTGTCTCTTCAAATCTTGGTAGTTTTCTTTGAAGCAGGAATGCTATTGCTCTGTTTAGCAGGAGAGGCCCCACTGACAGTGGAGGCATCTGGGGGCCTTTGTGTTATGGTAGTGGTGGGCATAGTCAGAAATAAACTAACATAAACAAGCCCAAACTTGGCTGTGGATGTGCTTTGGATTTGAAGGCAGGCTTGTGCATAAGGTTGTATTTAACTGGAGGGAGCTCAGCATGTTATGAAAGAAATATTTAGCTGTAGAGTTCTGCAAATTTCAAAGATTGGTTCTCCTTTTTTCTTTTTGTTTTTTGTTTTTCTGATGTGTGTGAGTGGAGCAAAATGCACTCCCTGTTTTTTGAGTTTAACATAATTGATCCCAGGCTTTCCTGGAAGCTCTCATCAGATAGAAGCTGCTTTCTCTTTATCTGTAAACTTTTTGTTTTCTTTTTGCAAGTTTCTGCAAGACTTTCTGGAAACTTCCCTGTTGTCTGACGGCTCCTTTTGTGTGTTTTGTCTTTGGAAGCTTCTGCCACATTCTCTTCAAAGCTCTCTCATCCGACTTGTGTCCATGTTTATAGAGAAGTCGTTCAGCACACCATTTCTTGGCTGTCCCAGGTGTGTTGGGTCACCTGCGCTGCTCCTCTCAAACACAGCGATGTGCAGACATAGCGTGACCAAGTGTGTGTTGCAGGGCCAGGAACTGGGCAGCGCGTGCTGCTGGAAGGGTGCTGACAGCAGTGGTGAGCCTTGTCAGATGGAGCTGTCTCATGGGTCTGTTATTCTGAGAAAATAAAGTCACTTCTATGTGACATTTTGATGCTGAGCTGTTCTTCCTTTGGATTCCCGATTGTTCGCTGACTTGTCAAACGCTTTCTATTACCGCTTTGATTGATTTACCAGAAGTCGTCCTACTTTGGAAGATAAATTTGGGAGTTCTGATAACAACGTCTAGGAAGTGCTGTGGTTTTGAACACCAATTCCAAGAAAAATTGGAAGGAAACATTATTTTTGTGTTGAATGCAGTTGCATAACGTTCTCAGATGGGGAGCTCACATTGGGCGCCTTCAGACAACACCTCGAGCGGATGCTGTGTGCAGCTCATTCACAGTTACAAAAAGAATTAGTGCTGTCTTTGGAGCAAACCTGCAGGAGCTTGGAGAGTCACCCTGCTCAGTGATTCATTTTACATCAAGGATAGATCTTTCCTTCAGCACCCAAGTGCAAAGGTTCACACGCCTTCACGGAATAGCTGAGTGTGTTCATGATTGCACGGCCTACAGGAGGGCAGGGAGGAGAGCTTCCAAACAAGTGCTGGCTTCCAGGAGCTGCATGTACCCCTCATTTGAGGCACGCTGTTTTCTAGGGGAAGTTTCCCAACAGTTGTTGGCAAATACAGTGAATTGTTGGCAGCGATAGTTCTTGCATGAAATAATGGCCAGTGCATTCAGGGACCCTTGCAAGGTGCGGAGCCCATGCTCAGTGCATTGGAAGATGGTGCTTGGCTGCATACCTGGCACTTGTGGGTGTGTGAGAGCTCCGTGCAAGGTTTCAAGGTGGCCCTGCCTTACTGTCACCTTCTGGCACTGCTGTCACCTTTCATTCTGTTGCATTGGCTATGAGATATCTCCCAAATACTGTACTCGCTAAAAGATGCGTGTGTGCAATGGTTGCATGTTAGGGTTTGTCGTGCCTTAAAAATGCAAAGAATAGAAAACCTTTGAGAAATTTTATCAAGAAAATCCATGTAGAGTTTAAACTTAAGATTTCCAACTCCAGTCCTTAAGCAGAATCCAGGTCAGCTCCAGGACTGGCTGCTGTTCAGCTCTGCAAGCAGTAGCTGTAGTTCACCCCCAACAGGACCACCTGGAGTTCTGTTTTATTGTTAGGTGTGTGGATGGGTGTAAGGCAATGTCTGTGTCTTTACCAAATGGAAAGAGTTTCATCAGAGAGTGCCTCTGCTCTGAACACGTTCAGGTTTTCTTTACTGCAATCAATACGGTTATTCATGGCTGTCTGCTCGCAGCTCACTTGTGGCTGTATTTAACATATGTCGTTGCACCGGGCTACAGCGCTTTGAGAGTGCTCGTTGTTGTACAGATGCGTGCTGCAATGGGAGCGGTGTTGTATACGACCACTGCACGCCGTGTAAATCTGCTGCTGTGGGTGTGAGCCCGGCTTGGCTGATGGCTGATGTCTGTTTCAAATTCCTGCAGCGGCCGAGGCCAGCTCAGCAGATCGGCCTGGGTGCACTCAGCAGTGCTGCAGCTTCGCATGTGGAATTGCTCAGGTTGTCTGCATAGTTTGCTGAGCACTGAAGTAATTTGTTTTAGCTGATGGTGAGGCCTGCGGTGTGTGTCCAGTACTTGTGAGGGCATGTCCTCTGCTGGCAGAACAGACCTTCAGGAGTTCTTGGCCTTCTGGAAGGAGATAAGTGTTCAGTTTTCGGTGACTGTTTTCTTTTAAGGGTCCCTGGGCATGTGGGCACCACTGGGAGCATCTCTGATGCTTTTCTGGGCTCGGATGAGCTAATGTATTTGAAAAACAAATTATATGTGCTCGTTTTTCTATCTCCTTCAGCAAACCAGGTGGGCTTTGGCTGGAATAAAGTAAATAATGAAATAAAATACTGAATGCTTAGGCTTAAAGTTTGGGGATTTAAAGCAAAAACTGCTCTGAAGCTGAAGCTGTGGTATTTTGGGGGTAGATGGAAGGAGCCCAATTATTATGGGGTTGACCACCAGTGGTTGTCAGAAACTTGAGATCTGCGGCACCAGCCACCGCTCGCCAGCCTTGTTCTGTTAGGTCCCAGCTGACCCAGAACACACCTGGAAACATGGGGAGTGTGGCACTTGGGCACGTGGAACACGGTGACTTTGGATGTAGTGTTGCATGTTAACTCCAAAATGCTGTAATGTATGGGAACTGGAGTCATCTGGAGTCATTTACTTGCTTTAGGTTTTGGCTGTATTCAAGTGTTGTAGCACCCTGTGCTGTGTGCTCAGCTCTGCATGGGCCAGCCATGGCATCAATGTGATGTGCTGAGGGCATGCTTTGGGAACCGTGGCTAAAGCTGCAGCCGTGGTTGTGGTTTCAAACATCATTACCTCTGCAGTGAATACAGGCTGCAGGAGGTTGGGCCAACTGGTGTTGGATGTGTGGTGACAAGAGCATGGCCCTGGGGCAAGCATGGCTGGGGTGGGGGCATGGTGGGGCTGGAACCTGCCCCACTAACAAGGGGAAGCTTCCACCCGGCTTACAGGTAAGCACTACGGTTATTTTTTGATAGTAACTTTTGGTCCTCTGCAGATGGGACGGAAGAGGCCAATGTGGAGTTTTGCCTGTATTCACTTCAGGTGTCAGCCCTTCAGGGTGGAGCCTGATCACATAATGTGTGAGATAGGTGTGGGCTCTGAGATTGTTGCAAAAAACAGACTTATTGTTTCAGGTGCTCTGTTGCAGACTACAGATTGCAGCATGAGGGGGAAGATTAGGGTTGCAGCCTTCCTGAGATGCCATCCGCTGGGGTGAGGGAGGTGCTGTGCTCCGGGCATTGGGCTGCAGCGTGTGCCTGGAGTGCCTCCATTCTTCTCCATCAAATTGTTTTAGATTGGATTAGGTTAGAGCAAGCTGTTACATATTAATGCTGGAAATCTGGTAAAATAACAGAGTATGATTTGATCATTTGTTCTGTCAAGAGAGCATGCAGCTCTGCCAAAATAATATCAGCAGTAGCAGCAACAAATACTTTAGAGACTGTGAGAGCAATAACCCTTTTCTTTGCTTCATTGCATCCTAAGCCTGCTGTAGATGTGGTGGAAGAACGAAGCCTCCTTCCTTGCCTGACTTTGACCCACACACAGGTATTGTGCCCTGGTGAGGTGGGGAGCTGCTGCCCCGGGGAGTTGCGTAACCAAAACCCAAACAAGCCTTAACTGTAACCTGCCTGTCTTTTACCTTTCCTGTGGCCCAGCCTTGCTCTGGTAGCCTGATGGCTGAGCTCCCTACTGCGGGGTGCTGGGCCCGGCTGCAAGGGGAGCAGCTGGGTTCCTTCTTCCCACTCCATCACCTAAACACTAATGCTTTAACCCCACCCCTCCCCACCCCCCCCACTTTTTTTTTCTTTTCCAATCAATAAGCAGACCAGATCTGAAAGTGGAAGTGTGACGTGATGGTTGAAGTGATGCAGTTACTGCAGTCAGGATATCATTTACTCAAATTGCAACCAGCCATGCTTTGCATAGTGGGCATAAACTGAGCTCTGCAGACATTGCAGCGTTACCTCCTAAACATAGAAGTGTGCATCAGGCAGAATTATTGATGTGCACCCTGCAAAAATCCCCCAAAAGCCTTTTCTTGCTAAGTGCTCTGTGTGGGTTGGCTTTAGTTATTAATAAAATTGCTTATCCTTGTTTATCATTTGCTGATGTGTAGCCAGGCAATTGTTATAGAGCTATGGGGCCACCATTGTGCTTGGCCACAGGTTGTAGCAGCATTGGCTAAAAGGTTTGTTCAGGAACATTGGCGTGAGCCTGAGCTGGCTGTGTGGGTAGCACTGCAGTGCTAAGTGTCACAGCCACTTGGAGCTGAGGAAGTGCTGGGGGAATGTGGGCACGTGGTGTGCATTGGCAGCCTGTGGGTGATCAGCTGAACTTAATTTCTGCAAACAGAATGTTTGTTGCAGGTCTTGAAAGTCACGCTTAAATGTTTGCATTTATCAACTTTGCCTATATACCAAGTGAAATGCGAGGTACTGGGGATAAAATGGTATTATTTGCTGGCTGTTGGGAGGGTCAGTGCTGTAAATGACTAGCAGAATAAATAAAGCCCTGATTATTAAATGTGCTCCGTGCAACCATTCGATTACCTGAGTGAAATCACACCACTCTCCAGCTTTGTCAAAATTTTAGGACTAAGGTGTGTTGAATATGCATTTATTTCTTATTGTGGACTGGAACAGATCTGCCTTTAGGAATTACTTGGGAAGCACCATGGAGCATCTTAGGGTTACACTGGAGCTGTCCATGGCTTCCTAAGAATCACAGAGCAAAAACTTGTTGTTCTGTGAGATATAGCTGAAGGAAGAGAGTCTGGGGAGTATTTTGGAAGAGTTACAGAGCAGGAGGTGCATGGCTGTGCTAGGACAGCATGACAGCTCTCCAGCTGCATCTCAGTTCTGGGGGCTGGGTGTCTCCATCCCTGCTGGTTTCACTGGGATTGCTCTGTGGGCTTCACTGGGTCACTGGGTTCCCGTCCAAGAAAAAGGAGAGTGAAGCCACGAAGCTTTCGTAACTACTTCATTTAAAGCCTCATAGTCGTCATTCAGTGAACTTGGCCAGCACACCTCTTTAACACTCCTTAGCACTAACGTGTCCCGCTGCCCGCAGCCTCACAAGGAGCCCACTCTGTGCCCTGCAGTCCGGGAGGTTGTGGGGCACCAAACTCAATGCGGCCCTTTCACCTCCATGCCGAGCTTGGCCTCGAGGTAGGCTCGGACAGACACTGCCTTGCTGTTACACAAAGAAAATTGTTGCTCCTTGGGGAAATAACAAAGTTGGAGCTCTGGTGCCAAGCGTTATATAGGACGCCGGCACAGCAAATGTTTGCGTTTGGAGAGCTCTCTGCCTTGCTGCTAACAAGGGTTGATTGTGCAGGAGGGGAGGGCATTTGTTTGGCCTTCCAGACCAGTTCAGTAATGGGTAGCGTTGCTGTGAGGGTTTGGTCATTGCCCATTCCTTTTTTTTTTTTTATTTCTTTAGATGCCGTCAACTGATATATCAGCTTTAAACTGGAAGGAATCATTTGTAGCAGATTTCCGTGCAGTGATATAATAATTCCCCTGCTCAGTAAGAGTGATTTTATTGCACTGTTTCCGTACCAAAATGTATGTATGGGAAGAAAGAGCATGCTAATTTCTCCCACGTTGGAAGCAATAAGAAAGCAAATTTTGGCAAAGTTAAAAGCTAAGAGCATATTTGCCGAGTAGTTAAAGGCAATTATAAAGTGTTCATCATTTTACAGAATACCCTTTTTGGCTTCTGACCAGGTGATTAACTGGTTGGTTTATTGCTTGGAAAGCATTCTGTTTAAAAATCACGTTTTTATTTTTTTCCATCAGAAATCAGGCTTAGGTTTTTCTTATCTACCTTAAGCAGAATTTTTGGAAAACACGAAGGATGCTGTCCTGGTGAACCCAGAGAAAAGTGTCACTGCAGTTGCAATGCAGGATAGGAACCAAAAAATCCATTGGAAATTGAAGTGCTTGGGGAGCATCGCTTGGGAGAGCATCACGATGCATCTCTAGGTGGAGGGATGAGAGCAGCTGAGCACTCAGTGACACTCTGAAATTGCAGTTCCCAGCCCTGTGGGTATGGATGGCTGTGACCAGGGGCTGAAACTCCCCAACAGGAGCAAGGCTCACGTGTGTTGGGAGCAGAGCTGCAGCGCATCGGGGATTGAGAGCTCAGAAGAATGCGTGCTGTCTCCCCCACAGTGCTGAAGCACATCTCAATGAAATGCTCATCAGTTACAGCTTTCCCAAAGTAGCTGGGGGTATTCTTTTCCTCATTGTAGTGCTTTCTTGTCCAGCCCAGTTATGTGCAGATTGACGTGATGGCTGAGTAGAACTTCTCAAGTTCTCTGTTAACTTCTGTTATTGCCTCACATAGGGGCCTGTTGCTCGACTGATGGCAGCTGTTACGTGCTGGAGTGGTACCAAGGGTTAATGGAGATCGTTAATTTGGCAGATCTTACAACTGCACCTGCTTTAGAAAGGTACAGAAATAGGAGAGTAGAGGTACTTCAGATTTTCTAGCAGCAGCTGAGAGAGCCATACACATCTAAACCGGGGCAAAATGGGCACCTTTGTCTCAGTAGAATGACATCTGCTTGTACTAGCTTTGACCACATATTTAATAAATGCATGTTGCAAACTACCGTATGGAATTCACAGGCTGCAGTACCCAGCACTCTACTGGAGTGCTTTGCAGTGCGCATAATGTCGTGCTTTGACTCCTCTATAGTTCCTGTTAGTAGGTCTGCCACGCGTGCATCCCAGCCTGTAAAACAGGACTTTGATACCACAGCCTAGCAGTGACTTCCCAGCATCACACGGAGTGTTTTTCCATCTCTTTGGTGTAGCAGCCTCTGTGCACCTCTCTTTGCAGTGTGCCTCTCACAGCAGATGGCCCCGCTAGGGGCACATACCTGCTGAGAGTAGGACTGTCCCTCCTGCAAACAGCTGCAGCATCTGTGTGTCGCGTGTGCAGCCGGAGCGCCGCGGTGACTCGGGGCTGTTTGGAGCGGTTGCTGTGAAGGCTTTCTTCCCTTATGTTTTCTCAGAACTCGGAGCTTTCTGAGTAACCCAGCCCAGTGTGTACACCGTGATTCAGTCTCGTGTGCGCTGTACATGTGTTCAGTTCTGCAGCTGCTTTTTGCAGGGAACGCCCACGTGCACACATGCTTTGGGAGAAAAAGGTCGGAAAAGGGTCTCCCCTTCTGCACTTCTCTGTCTAATACGAGCCAGAGCTCTGCTTCTGTCTTCCTTGGGTCTGCCTGCAAGTTTTGCAAGTTTTAGCTCTTAATTACAGTACTCAGTGTCATCTCATTTCAGCATTGTAACCCTTCCTTTTTGGGGTTTTGTACATTACTTTCCCTCAGCTAGCAATCAGAAACTCGGAGGATCATTTCCCTGCTTCCTTTCTGGGAAACAGCTGCATTTCTTTTTTAGCTCAACTTGAGGATGAGGCCCACGAGTGACTATTTAAAGTCCTGCTCACTGCATATTGAGGAAGTTCCTGGGCTTTCATACCCTGCAGTCCCATAGAGCAGCTCCGTGGGGTTGTGCATTAATTCCCTTCTGCTGAGCCCCGTGCAGCAACACTGGCAGTACAGTGCTGTGTGCTTACAGAGGAAGCCTTGACTTTGGAGTGTGGATGGAGCTCACGGTATCTTGCCCAGGGCAGATTTTCTCCTTGCCATTAGGGAATGAATGAACTCAGCCTGCATTTTGTTGCCTCTAAAGACGTGCATTTAGAAATCCAAAGAATTTTGTGCTGGCAGACCTGCTGACCTGCTCTTCTTTTGCCCAAATCAAACGTGTACCTGACTGCCATTCAAATTCCTAGGCGATTTGGTGTCCTACAGAGCAACAGTGGCCTTGTGAAAGTATAGTTTACTTCTACTGAAATTTGAGTTCTTTTGGAACAGAATGGTAACAAGATCTTGTTTATTTATCTTTTTACAAAGTCTCCTCCAAAAGAAACCCAACGCAGCTATCTCCTTAGAAAACACTGAGCACCACTGATTTGCTTGACAGATTGAGCTGTGAGAACTTTGCATTTCAAGTCATTCAGCAGGGGAAACTTCGTTGCCTCAGGTGTGAGGTAACCAGCGGAGAAAATGCATTACTTTCACATACATGTCTTTTCAGATGGTCTGAGAGGAGTTTGATATACGTTGCCTTTACTTAAAGGAATGGCTGCTGACGGAAATTAGCACAATGAGCTGAGGTGTGTTTCCTCACAGATAAAACAATTTCCTTTCTGCAGCCTGGACGTCACCTGTCGCTTATAGAAAACTTAGAATGAGAAACGCTTCCCTTTGGTATTTTTTTTTT
Source organism: Alectoris magna (assembly GCA_030625065.1). Taxonomy (NCBI): domain Eukaryota; kingdom Metazoa; phylum Chordata; class Aves; order Galliformes; family Phasianidae; genus Alectoris; species Alectoris magna. The sequence goes on along the minus strand of CM060575.1, from coordinate 6,733,657 downwards.
CCTGAAACACTTGTTGGTTATTATTGCCATTAGTAATGCAACGTTCAGAAACTTATCTGCCTCTGACAGAGCAACAGTGTTTAATTGTGCTTTAGATTAGCGGTGGTACCTTGCAGAACTGAGCAGCTGCCTGTGTAGTGCCGGTTGTTTGTATTTACCGGGATATCAGTCCGCAGTGATGTCTGAAAGCTCTGGGATTGTTCCGGTGTGTTTCTCAAGGTGTGTGTCTGTGCAGGCAGATTTCCAAGCTGTGGGTGGTGGCACGCTGCCGCTGTTCGCTTGGGGAGGTAATTATGGAAACGGAGTTGCATGCTGCAGGCTTATAATTGTACGTGCAAATGAGCACTGTCCAGACTCCCTGACTTTTGCTGCAACACTCAGCCCGGGACAGACTCATAAAGGAGCTGCTTCACGTGGGATGCTCAGCTCTCATTGTGTCCGTATTGTATTGTTCCAGTGGAATGCTGGCCTTCATAAGGCAGCCAGGAGGAGAGCAATCGGATCAGTTTCAAATAGGATCTGAAGCCTTTAGAGTGCTTCAGCCCGGTGGTGTGTGGCTGTCTCTGGCAGCACTTCATGATGTAAGAACTTTACATCTTAGCACGGTGCTATGGGGGCTGATTATGGTAGTTACAGGCCAGAGGACGAGCCTTTGGGGCCGGATGAAATGCCCTTTTTTGCATCAAGCATGGCTCAGTTGCTTCAGGCTAATGTACCTCAGTGTTCAAATGCATTGATATCCTGATGGCAAGTCGTCTACTCTCAGGAAATCCTGAGAATGGTGTAGCTTTGGTTTCCTTAAGCAGCTGTTTAAGTTACGTAGATGCGTTATGGCTGGTTTTATGCAGTCTGTATTAGCCCTTAAGCTCAGCCTTCAGCCTTTCTCTGATAAGATGTGATGGAAGAAAACCTGTCAGAAATGGGTCCTGGATGCAACGGTAGCACACTTGATTGTACAGGTTTTCAGACTGCATCCAGAATGGTTGGAAGTACAGACAGATTTCAGATGATGATTTAATTGTTTACAATTGAGTGTTTTCTGCAGCGTACAAAAGAGAGGAACTAATCCCAAAAGGCTTTTTGGTATAAGTTGAACAGATGATTTCCTGACATTGTTATACATCCTGGTTTAAGGCGATGAATAATTAGCTATTTAAGTTAAGGGGGAAAAAAAAAATACCTTGAGAACTAGATGCCAGCTGAAAAGCTGTCAGTAAATTTGGAACAGCTTTGCATGTCAAGTTGATTATAGAAATGGATAAAAGGAATTACTAGGAAAATGAACTGTGTGGTTTTAACTTTGGTTTCTCCATAGATTCTCCCATCTCTTTCTCCAGGCTCCTAGGGTAGGCTGCTCTGGTATCATCAGACTGTGGCGTTCCCTTTCACGCGCTCCTTTACTGTGAGAGACTCTTCCTACTTACTCCACTTTGTCAGTGTGCAGTCACTTGAAGCCTTACCTTCAGGATTCCCCCCTCCAGCCCCAAGTACCATGAATAGCAGCTTTTGTCTGACTTCCCAAGGTATGGAAAGCCACGAGTGCAGCTTCGGGTACAGCTGATGCAGAGGCAAGCAGTCTGCTAAAGGTAGTGGGTTCTCCTGTCCTCCACATCCATTTGGTTACCCTATAGCAGCAGCTATCTAACATTCTCCAGTGTGGTCAGGTGGGCTTGGCCTCCATGCAGTTGGTAACCAAGCAGCTGCCAGTTCTGTGGGCTGGGTGGGATGGTACCGAGCAATAATGAGTTCTGAAGCCTCTTTAACAAGAACATTAAGTTGTTTTAGAAGATGTGAACTCTGCATATGGCTGTGCCTTACAGTGCACCTTGGAAATATGGGCTGTTTGAGGTCTTTAAAACGTTTCATTTAAGCAAGTGGGGCTTTAAGTTAATGTTCAAGACTTGATGGCCCGAGCAGTTGGGTGCTGATATGTCTTGTGTCTTGTTTTGATATAATAGTGTTGCCTTCAGCTGGTCAGTTTACTGTGTGGGTGTGTTTAATGTACATCCAAAATAACGATTGTTTGGGGCTGAAGGAATCTTTGCACTGATACGGCATCTGTGCAGTAGAAGTGCCTACCAGCACGGTGATCCCAAGGCTAAAACCAACTCCTACAGCGTAGTCCTAAGTACTTGGCTGTTGATCAGGGACTTAATGGCATCACATGAATGGATTGGCGGCTAAATGAAGGATTGACTAAACTAATCTCTGTAAGAATCCTCTTTAATGAGTTAATGAGGTGTTCTTAGGGCTCCCCACATGCACAGATGCTAATGAGAGTTTTTTCAACTTACCAAATGATGAACTTGGATCTGCATCCGAGCTGATAACTGAAATGATGGATAGGTTCTGCTATTCTGGGGGAAAATGTTTAAGTTCTGGCATGAAAGCTGCAGAGAGGAGCCAAGAATGCTGCCCTACCTGTGTGTGCATTACATTTTTGTGCAGCACATGGAGTAAACCCAAAGCGTGGTGCTCAACTCCACTCAGTGCTTGCAAAGTTTGGAAAGCAGCAGCTGTGCTTAAAGCATGTTGGTTTCATTAAAACACAATTCATCTGTCGCATCCTCTGGTGATCAGTTTTACCAAACTACGTTCAAAAATTTCTCAGGAAGATGCACAATAATGTGCTTTTTCTTCTCTGTTTAAGCTTGAATGCTATTAAGTTCGGGTTGGGGAAATGTCTGGTCCTAAGTTGATTCATCAGGGACATCACCCCACAAAATCGTGGTTGGTTTGTTTGTTTTTTCCAGCTAAACCAGGGAGTATTTGGAAAATGAACCTTAGTGGGATTGAAGGCATTGTGATGTCTGTCAGTGTCCAAGCGGGTTGTTACTCACGTGTCCCATGGGCAGACCCCCTGCTGACCTGACACCTCTCCCTGCTGTCAGGATCAGCAGGTTGGCTGGCAGTGGGGTGGCCCGGTGAGCTTTGGGCTGTGTTGGTGGGAGTGTGCTGCTGGCTGAGCCCTAGAAGCAGTCAGGCCCTTTCCCTTGCACTTGACAGCAGCTCGGCTGTCATCAGCACAATCCGGTTGTAATGCCATCTTCAGATTTCATCGGTGTGCTCCGTGTTCCAGGTCATTAATGAATCTGCTTGGGAAGACCTCCCTTCAGCTCAATACAATGCCATTTATCATTATCGTTTGTTTACAGTCCTGCAGCCAGTTCTCAGTTCCAGGGCTGTGCGTTGGTCCTTTCCCAGTCTGCCTGAATTAAATTCTCAATTAGGATTTCGTGAGACACAGTATCAGATGCTGTCCTGAACTCCAAAAATATGACCTCTGCTGTGTTTCTTTTATCCACGCTGTCTGTAACTCTATCAAAGAACAAATAAAGCAGTTAAATTTGTCTGGCAGGCTTTATTCTCTGTGAAGCTGTACAAGCTGCTGCTTCACATCCTGTTACCCTCAAGGTTTTTCAGATGGATTTTCTTAACAAATATAACTTCCTTTTGCCCTTTTTTCTGTTTTCCCTCCTTTCCCTCCTGAAAGTCTGCAGGCTGTGTGCCCTGCCACATGCTGTCACCGCTGTAGTATTTGATATATCCTATGCATGATGCTGGGGTGGGTGAAAGTGCTGCCTGCTCGACCCAAGCTTCGCCAGGCTGCATCCCTTTAAGAAGTTTCCTTTATTTTTCTGAAGGAGTTCCTTAGAGCAGGCTTTACTTTTCTCTTGGTGATTTGCTTTCCTGGAAACTTCGGATGAGGCTGCAACGGGTCCCAGCCCTCCTGCCCAGTCAGCACCCTCAGCTGTGGCCACAGTGCTGTGTTTGGCAGGGCTGAGAAACTGGAGGTGTTTGGAGAAGAACTGGGAAATGAGGGGGAAGCATCTCTTCTCAGAATCATCTGCTCTGACCCGCTGGGATCATATTCCCCACTTTCTCACTGCTTGGTGCTCTGTGCTGCAATCCCTGCAGCCTGAGCCTGGGGAGGCCGTACTGTCTGCCAGCACAGCTGCACAGCACAGTGGAGCCCCAATGAATTATGGAGGAGTGTGGGATGCTGACCTCTGCTCAGAGTGGTAACGTACATCGTTCTTAAGCACAGATTCGAGAAGGTGGTGTCAGAGCAGCTATCCTGTATTACATGTCAGGGCTGAAAGGTAAGCCTGCGCCAGGTTAATGTATTAACTGTCCTCCTGCAGCTGCGGGACAGCCCTGTGGCCTGGGGAGCCAGTGCCATGGTGGTGGCAGCAGGTGGGTTTGTTTGGGGTAATGGTTAATTTCCTGTTAATATTTTTCTGCGTTGGACCCTCCATTGGGTCAGCCACAACTGCAGGAGCTGGCACAGGGAGAGCCTGCAGTGTCGGGGCTGTGTGCAGGAGGGTGTTGGTTGGGGCTGTGCATTTACAGGGCTGCTCATGAGGCCCTCTGTGAGCTTGTGGATGTCCTGCTGTGACCTGTCCTCCCTCTTCCAGGCTTTGCAATAGTGAGATGAGGAAATGATCTTGCTTAAAAGTATTTTTCCCCAGTGATTTATTTTTAGCAAGGATCAATTCTCCAATTGGGTTCCTTGCATGGAACACTTCATTTATCAAAACTGGGTGTTGGCAGGGGCCACATGGGCTGACGTGGCTACTGAAGGGCAGCTTGTTGAGCTGCATACAGTTGATTGTGCCGTGGAACTGAGCAGGTAGGTGGCAGGTCTGGAGTCTTGAGTGCTGTCTTTGTGGCATGGCCATGGTATTGCTGAGGGGATCCCTACCCATCTGGGCCATTGGTGTCCACTATTGCTGTGTAGAGGGCCGGGAGCTGGACCAGGCCATCCGAGTCTGCCAGATGCAACCAGATGTGGCTGTGGGGATGTCTGGTCACCTCAGTGCTGTGTGACCCTGTGCTGCTGTCATAGGGCTGCTGGATGATAGGGGCCTGTACTGCTGCGGGGAAGGATCCTGTGTGCAGGGCTGTAGCTGTTCCCCTCTGTCTTTAGCCCATGCTGACCACATCCTTCTGTATTTCCTCCACTCAGGAGCTTGTAGCATTGTTTGCATGCTCTTCCTCCTCTCTTCTCCCCTCTCTGTCTCTTCAAAGTGTATGTACAGGGCTGTTCTCAAGTTGTCTTTCTCTCAAAGCGATGCCCTGTTGCACAAGCCCTGCCCCTCAGGCAGTGTCTGAGCATCCTGACTGAGTTGTGGGGGGCTGTGAGTGGGGTGACCTCAGGTCTGGGCTGGAGCTACCCACAAGTCTTGGCCCTATCTAATCTGACTTGTGCCTGAGAGCTGGCTGGGGGCAGAGGAGCTGCTGGCGGTACCTGTGTCTGAGGCTTGCAGTTAAAGTTGCCAAATACTTCCTATAGGCAGATGCTGGTTTTGATGGCATGTGACGCATCACAAGCCATCCTTTGTCAGCAGTGTGGTATGCTGGTGCCCTCGTCTTTGCCCCAACTGGCTGCTGCCCTTCCACTTAGCAGAGAGAAGGGCAGAAGAATTTGATGAAATAGCAGTCCTGGAGGTCTCTTCCAACGGTATTTTAGTAGTTTCTGTGAACATCCAAATGTTTTGAGCCAAACTTGAGCACAGGGTAAAAACCGCAGCTGGCAGGCTAACGGGCTGTGAAATGAGTCAGCAGAACAGCGCTGGCATGGCCGGAGCTGCAGCTCAGAGCAGCGCTGCCCACACACAGCGGTGCCACTTTCCGGCCCTGACCTGCAGGCTGGGGATGTGTGAAGTGTCACTTCTGCTGAGTGCTTTGTGTCCTGGTGCTCACAGCAAGCGGCGCTGGTGCCGGTTGGTGCTGGCTGTCCTTCCTGCTGCCTGCCTCCTGCCCCGTGGCCTTGCTGGCTGTCCTGCAGCTTGTACTCCTGTCTGAGCTGGTGAGGGGACTGACCAGTAAATAACATAGCGACAAAGCTTTTCTTTCTGCTGAGCCCTCGGCCTTAGGCCAACACCAGAACTGCGTACCAGTGGGTCGAGGTGTGCATTGAGCTATGTTCAAACCCAGTGTATCTTGAGCCAGTGCTAGGAAAACATTGTTTTGTGGTGTGGGTGTGAAGCTTGTCTTGTAGTGAAGGTCGTGGAGAGTGGCTTAGAGATTTCTGTCCTATTTCCAGTGTGGCCTTGGGGTATTTGGTTCCCCATTCTTCTCACTCTTCCCATCCTTTCACTTTAAGGAAGGTTGCAGTGGCTGTAGAGCAGATACTTTTTTTCCTGTATATAATCCCCTGTACAAAGCCCAGACCGGTGTTGATGCACGCAGTGTTACCTTCCAGTAGGAAGTCTGGTTTTGCCCACATCAGTCTTCAAGCGTCAGTGTGTTACATCATTTATAGAGCTGTGTCATATTGCTTATGTTGCAGTCCAGCAACAGCTTAACTTTCATCACTATCACTAGAATGAATGATTCATAGCACTTGAAAAACAGCAGCCTGATATCTCAGATAGGGAGTTTGATGAAGGTTCAGTGTGCCAGCTCCTGTGGGGCTGCTTGCATGGGGTAAGGTCAGGTGAGGCTGAGCAAAACCTGGTCAGAATGGTGCCATATGTTGTGGCATGTTCTGCAGACATAGAGAAGTGATAAGAGGAACTTTGCTCCCTGGCACAGACTTTTCATTAACAGCTATCAGTTATCAGGGAGAGCTGAAAGTTGGGCGGAGCAGAAAAGCTCCAACTTGAGAAAAAGGTGCTTCAAAAGGCAAATCAGACGCTTGCAGTGTGGGTGAAGCAGCTTTTATTGCCTTGCTTTTTTTTTTTTTTTTATTTATTTTCTGCTTAGCTGACTGCAGTTATAACCTATAAACCAGTAGCACAGACTGCATGGAAATCCAGAGCTGATAGGATATCTGAGCTTACTGAGCTGTACTGTGTGCTCTAAATGTATGCCGGTACTTACCATGAGTTGTAACCCATGTCACTCAGGTTCTGCTCTCTCTTATTTTTATCTGATGACCTTTCTGCTGTTGTTGCTGTGTGGTAATGGGTCATTGTGTCAGTGATTAAATATTTACCTTTATGAAATGACAAGCGCTCACAGGTTTCCTGTGCAGCAGTGACACCCTGCTGTGCCGTGGTGCAGATGAGATGTTGCTGTGCCCCACGTGTCCCTGGGCTGCCCTGTGCTCTGGGCACACTTCTGTGCTGGTGTGGCGGTCCCGCTGGCTTGGTGCGAGCAGCAGCTGTTCTGCTGCCTTTTGGTTCAGCTGGGATTCAGGCGGAGGCAATATGCTGAGTAACAGAACAACCTCAGCCTGAATTTTCAGTGGGTTTGTGAATTGATGGGTTACTGTCTCTTCTGGAAAGTCTGACCTTTGCTGTTTGAGCATGATTCTCTTAGAAAACGATTGACATCTCCACACAGCCATTTTTTATCAGCAGTCACCAGACTTCCTACAGTAATGCTTCTGTGCTGTGAGCTAGCAAGAAAGTGAAAACTGACGTGTCTGCTCAGCATGCATTTGGTAGTGCCTGCCTCACAGGAGGACTGAGTGTGTCCTACAGAGCTGGTAGGTATTTGGTGCACGGGGTTGGGCGTATGTTGCCTTTGATGCTGATTTCTAACTCCTTGGGAGCAAAACCACAGGCTGAATTTACTTCTTATTAATGAAAGAAGCTCACTGTTTTGGAGTGATTGTTCTTCTTCAGCTCCCGCTTCACAGTGGCGTTGCGGGGTGCTGTGGTCCAAAATGCTTTCATTTTAACCTTCCCCATCTGCAACTAGAAGGAAGCCTCTTTGTTTATGGTGAATGGTATCATCTTAGCAACCGCTGCAGCTCTCAAATCGTGTGTTTTGTGTGGTCCAAGTGATGAGATAACTTCCTGCCTGCTAGGCACCCGGTGCCAGGACAGGATGGTCTCAGCGTGCTGCTCTGTGCCCTGGGCAGGAAGCGAGCTGCTGGCACTGCCATTGGTGCTTCACCACAAGTGCCAGGTTTGGGTCGGAAAGGCACCAGTCTGTACAGTGAGTGGAATATGTTCATTTTTCAGTTGTGATTTTAGTTCAATTGTGAGGAGATTCTGTATCTCATGGGCAGGTCTGGCCCGGTGCAGGACTGAGTATTGTACTGTGATTTATGCCACTGACCCCGTCTTTATAGGTGATGTAGAATTTGGAAGCAATAGGATGGTGCGTTAGGGGGACTTTCAAAGCATAGACAGTGTGGTCTTTTTTGCTGTTTTTGATATGTGCTGTGAACAGGAAAAAAAAACCCAAAAGCCTCTGCAAACTTTCACCTATTCCCAGTACAGCCATATACTTGTTCTTTCATCTTACTGATAACTTCCTGCGTTATTGCAGGAGAAGTCATTTTGAAAATGAGTTCTGCCTTTAACCCCACATTTCCCGATGCTTCTGGGGAAGGGAGTTATGGCTGTGGGCACAAAGTGCTGTCTGAAGTCCCTCGCCCTTGTTAGAAGCAGATTGCCCATAATTAAACTCTGAGCTCTGAAGTGTGTGCACTGTAAATACACCAAGGTTAATTGCCTGTCTTAGAGAGCACGTTAGAATATAGATAAACTTTAGGGCTGTTAGGCTGGCTTTCTGGTAAAGGTAAAGCTTGTACTGCTAAAGTCTGATACTTAGGGCTGAGCATGCCCTTCTGCCAGCATTCCTTCTGTTCTTGCAGTTATCTACTTTGCAACTGCACCTTGTTTTTCCTTTGACACGTTCATGTGCTTGCACCTGCTGGTGGAGCCGTGCTGAATCATCCCTACTGAAAACTGAGCCCCTTCTGTGAAACCAGCCATCCCAGGCCAGTGTTGTTGTTAGAGCCACCTGTGGGCCTGATGTCGGGGTGCCCAGTTAGACCCATTTGTTGTGGTTAGACCTGTGTGTGGTCCTGGTGCTGGGTGCAGCTCTCTGCCTCCTGGTGCGGCGCACTGGGGTGGGCTCCCACCTGCGCATGGCATCCTCTTCAGGGAGGAATCATCCGTTTTGCATCAGATTATTTTGTCCCACGGCATGCGTTGTGGCTGAGGGATTTGTTCCGAGTGTGTCACTCCGGCTGCTCCCTCCCTGTGCTTTGAGGAGCAGTTTTCTATCGAGCGCTACCGACCCGTTTCATTGTTATGAAAATATTTTTGTTGTACCACTTAATAAATTGTCCAATTTTTTTTTTTTTCTTTCCTCGGAGCTTTTCTTCTTTTTAAAAAGAATCTATCAATTTTCAGTCACAAGTACTGGGGAGCAGTAAAGCTGCATTATTCTCTCCTGACAGTGGAAGAAAAGAAAAAATTATCGCATAGATTAAAGTAAATGCCTGCCTTGAAAGGAGTGGTTTTCCAGCGTGTTTCATGTGTGAGGGAATGCGGGAAGAGTGATTTGTGTTCAGGGTTTGTCTGCTTGAATCAGAGCATTTCTGGTCATTCCTTTGTTTTACTGAAGAGGCTGCTGTCGCTGGCTGCGGCTGATGGGATCCCAGCCCCACGGAGCAGATCAGCAGAGTTCTGTAGTTTAGTCAGCTTTGTAGAAGGGAGCAGAACATGGTACCAAGCCCTTGAGGAGGTGGTCCTTGTTGGCTTCAGACTGGGCACCCTGCAGCACATTGGGATGCCCGTGTGTGCCACAGGTGGTGGTACTGTGGGACAGCAGTTCCGTGCTGTGGGCTGCTTCTGAGAGAACAGAAACCAACAGGAACCATCTCTAGCAACAACACTCATGCAAAATGTAAGAGCAGAGAGAAGAAAATAATTAAAAATTTACTGAGTTTGTCCCGGTTTTTGCCCATAAAAGTGAAGCTTCTTGTGTTCTGTTATTTTCCCTGAGATAACTCAGAAGAAAATATCACATGTATGAAGAATGGTGATTCCTAATAATGGGGGGAAAATAGGTGTCCTCATTGTGCATAACAGCTATGCAGACAACAGGCAAAATCAGGAGGAAAATAAACAGGAAAAACTTTCAGCATCACAGATTAATTGGCTCATGCTGATGCGCTGTCCCACATGGTGAGGTAACGTCATTCAAAGCGTGTTTGTTTGGTTAGAAGGCTTTTGAAATTAATAATTTTCAAAAGAAATCTGCTCAGCTAACATTGTGCTGTGCTTGTCTGCCTTGTGAATAGTCTGAAGCTGTATTTGTCAGATGGATCTCCTGATCTTTCCAGGATGTTTGATATATACAGTAGCTGCTTCCTCTTATAGATACAGCGCCGTTTGGAAATGAGCAGTACATGCTGAAAGAGCTTTTGTCTGCAGTCAAATTGGCAGCGACTGAGAAAATCCAGATGATCCCCCAAAGGAAAGGCTGTGCAGCTGGGCTGGTCTTTGTTAAAGCAGTGTTTTCCTCTTGCTATTTAGGCACGTTCTGTGTTCTATCTGCCCCGTGCACCTGCCGGTATTGTGATCTTCCTGCCATGATATCAATGGGAACGGGACAATGCAGAGCAGTGCTGTAACCAACCTGTTTCATGCAGGGGCCAGCTGCCACTGAATGAGTGGATCCCTGCCCCATCTCTGAGAGCAGAGCTGTGAGTGCTGGCGCTTGCCTTTAGAAATGGGAAGCCATCATGAGGCACAATTCTCGCCTCTTCTCCCACCTTCAGATGAGTTGGGTTTTTTTTTCCCTGGCTTAGCTGATATGTTTGCTTTTTGCTGAGGTTTCTTAGTCTCCTTCCAGACTTCATACCGTTTGGGCAGCTGTCAGATAATGTCTGCTACCACGTATAGTAATGGTACCCCAGTGTGGGAACGTGCTGGTGTAAGATTAAATGTAACTTAGAGATAGGCCAGCTGTGGTTAGTGCTGCTTTCAGCTGGGTGCAGCCAGTGCTGCCTGCACCATCCTGTGCTGCATGGAGGAAAGGCAGGCGAGGCTTTCCCAGCCTGCTTCTGCCTCCAGTGTCTGTTCTGGGCCCATAGCTTGTTTCTTTAGTAGTGTATTTACAGTCGACGTTGCACCGAAAGATGTTTTGTAGGCATGAATAAAAGTAAAAGCGAATATATGGTTTCTTGGAGGAAAGCCAGGTATTTTTTTCATTCTGGTCTGTGATTTAGCAAAGTGAGAATCGCGCCAACCTGAGTTTCTGGGGATATTAAAACTCAAAATTAGTCTCAGGAGCCTGATAACCTGACAGATGAGAATTTATTCTGCTAAACTAAAGCTGTCTAATTTCAACAGATGTGATGGATTAAAGAGAAAGCATCACTGACCTGGTTCCACTTCGTTAGGCATTCCAATTAAGCTGAATGCTGTAGAAAGTGAGACTTTGCAGTAATACCTTGGACCAGCAGGGCTGAGGTTTTAAATGTTCTTTTTACTTTAAAAGATGTTCCTGTTAAAGATTTTGTTAGAGTGCTAATCCCAGAACACTAATGATGGAGTCTCCTGTAGGGATGCTATCTCTTTCTAACCCCTTAATTAACTGACTAAATAGGCAATTCTTGTGCTTTTGTGTTTAGAAGCTCGTTAACAAGGCTTGAATCCTCTGGCCAAGCCAAGTTAAGGGTTTAGATTGTGACACCAAAGAAGATGCTAAACTACAGAAAATGTATGGTGTGTTCACACACAATGTGCAGAGCAGGAGAGAGACTTTCATCAGGATGACATTTTAATGGGAAACAAAACAGCGATGTAACTGCAGCTGTTGGGAGGAAAAGTTCACCTGAGCTCCCAAGTTTTGCTGATATCAAATGGCAGTCAACTTTCTGAGGAAGTTTAATGCCCGTAAAGCACCAAATCAACTGCAATCTAATAAAGAAATGAAGCAGGGAATTAAATCAAGGATGCAAGGGCCTGTGCGTGTCCTGGAGTTGTTCTGTAGCTAACAAGGCTCTGATCTGCACCAGTTACTGCAGCTTCCTTCACTCATCCAAATACTGTAGAGTTTTGCAGTGCTGTGTGATGATAGGATATCTGGAGAAGGAGCAGCTCTGTGAAGGAAATGTCATCCTTGCTCAAGCGCTTGTTCCTAACAGTGCTGCTTTGGACCACTAATGGTTCAAAATGCCTTCTTTTCAGCTACTCCAGAGTGATGGCTGTTTGTCTGCGCTTCCTATAGATTCAGCCTCCAAGTCCCTGTTGGAAAATTAGGTTAGCACTATTCTCCTCATTTCTTCTTTCTCATTCTGAAAGATGGGGCTGGTCTGTCATTGCTGTGGGGCTGCGTGGAGGAGCTGGGCTGTGACAGCTGCGGTCACTCCCAAGAGGAGCACCTTGGCAGGGTGAGAAGCAGAGCCTTCATAGAAATGGGTGAGGCCGGCAAGGGCCACCATGGCAGCAGCAGTGATCCATGTTTGTCCAGGGAGGGGTTCTCCGGGCAGAGCTGGCATGTGTTTGTGGGGTTCTCATTTCTATTGTGATGCAGATCTCTTCTTTACAATGAACGGTAGAAAATCTGTGGAGATGTCTGGCATGAGAAGGTCAAAGTGACAGAAGGGATTTTGGAAAGTCGCCGATGCTTTGATTCGTGTTTTCTAACAGGGCAGCATCATTGATTTCCGATCTTGTTGATCTTTGTGAGACAGCAATGGCAATGGTCCTTGCATACTGAAGATGAGTGTTTGTTTGGAACATACATTTCCAGTGTCCCTTAATGACCGCATAGATATTTCTACCTTGGTCTTCTGATGGCCTTTTCCCAGGGAAGACTGCTTCCTGTTCTGTACTTATTTAATCAGCCTGCTCCGTTTTTGTTATGGACCCTCACATTGCAGCCAAGCCTTTGAGTCAAAGTTGGCAAGGAAGGATCACACACAGATTGTCATACACAGTGTCATTGTAAAGTGGTATCAAAGCGCAGAGCATGTAATGAAGTACAAACCCGTGCATGGTGCAGAAATGGAAATACACAGTAACAATCACAGCTGCTTTTTTACTGACTCAAAATAACGTTAGCGGTGCGTGTTGTTTTAAATCCATGCTCTCAAGTCAACAATTGAAGGTTAGCCCTTAGCTGCCAGTGTCTGTTTTCTTTGTTATGAGAAATAACCTCAGCAGCCTAAATGTTTTGCTGTCTTGAATAGGATTCTAATGGCGCAGTTGGCAGAGAATCCCCAGATTTGCAGAAGTATCTCTGCGTGTCTTCTTCTGTTATTCTTTAGGGGCAGTTGGAGAGGAGTGCAGCTCCATGTTCCTTTGGGGTGTGCTGGGAGGGCTGCAGCACGGTTCCCCTTCTCAGTGGTTTCCTGCACAGTGCAGCATGCACTGCCTTGTTGGATAGTTGGCTTCCCTTGCCCGTGGCTTTCCTGGCTCGGCTCAGGCTTGGCTCGTATTTGTTTTGCAGCATTGACTTCTGAAGCCCATGCTGTGTGTCTGAAGGAGGCAGTATTCTGGAGGTCTTACTGTGAATTTTTTTTAATCATTTCCCCTTATTTCCCTGGTTTTCCAGCTATTTCAACAACTGCTGGAAATTTTGTAAGTGTGGTTGCAACTGTTCTTCTGAAAGAAGAGTGCTCTTGCAGAGTGCATCAGCAGGTCTCTAAATTCTCCCATGAAGATAACTTTGGGCTGTGCGTGTGAGTTGACAGCCACATGCAAGAGGACAACGGGAAATTAAGAGCAGAACGAACATTTTCCAGTATTTTTGTAAGGATTACACACCAGTTCTGTAAACTTGAATTAATTTTTGCTCATTATCCTCACTTCTCTCTTCTAAAGATATATCAAAATATCTCGTTGAGATGGAACCTGCCAAATGGCAGCACTCAAACAGCAGCGTATCACAGATCATCTGGTTTCATTCATACCCTTGCTGTGCTGGGTCAGTGTGCCATAAAGGGATGCAGTCAGGCCATTCCTTTTGGCCCTGTTTTCTTCCTGGAGGCAGGATCACATAGCTCTCAAGCAGCTAATTCTTCAGCTCCGCGTTTTTCTTGTGTTAAATTGTGCATAGCAAGCATGCACTGTGTAATGTATTGATTTGGTGCAGAAGATGAACCACTTTTTAATCAGCTGTGTTTCAAAGAGTCGGATGTGGCAAATTTATTTGCACTGTGTTGCAAAACAGTGCTTATCTAGAGTGAAAACCAGAAACTTGGTTTTTACTGTGATATTCCAAAAGATATTTTGTACCAACTTTGCAGTCTCTAAGCCTGGCTGTGAGCTCCTGACCAAAGCACCCGGAGCATCCCGGGGCTGTTTGATAAGGAAGGTTGGTGGAACACTTCTGGAGGGGTGAAGCGTGTTTATCTGCACTAAAATACAAAGAACTCTGAGCGTAATGGGGAGAGAAGGGAGATAAAGAAGAGAGGATGGAAGCAGCTGAGGCAGTTGTGTGTTCCCTATGAAAGAGCTGTGACTCTGACTGGTTTTCATGGGTTCAGGAATTACTTCCATCACAGACCATGGGGCTGTTAGCATTTTGCACTTCCCAGCTTTCGTTTCATAGGAACACCAGAAGCCAAATGCAGCGGCCTTGGCCATGGTAAGCCCAGAGTGAAATTCTGGCCCAGCTTTTCTCCCTTTGGAGCAGTGGAGTTTATAGTCTGGGTTGAAGGGATCACTGTCCTGCTTCCAGAGCTGCTGTTCTGTGGCTGTTGGAGGCCGGGTGGTACAGATTACGTGCTGGTAAAGAACCAGTGGGAAGGATGCTCTGAATGTCTTTTCCTACTGTCCCACACTAAGGATGTAAGTGTTGATGGCTGAGGATGTGCAGCAATATGCATGCTGTGCTATGGCAAACCCAGAACCCTTTTCTCACTTGTGCAGTTCGGGCACGTCCTGTTTGCAGGGCTGGCCTCTGTTCTCTGGAGCAGAGTGCTCCTGGACAAAGGGTCTGCCTCAGCAGCATGGAGCAGGGCAGAACGCTGTTGGGTGTTATCCTGTCTGACATTTCATTTGCACTATTATTATTATTTTTTTTTTTTTTTTTGAGACAGAGCTCTTTTTAGAACAAAAATGTATCCTGGAGAGCCTTGTGCAATGAAAAGAATACTGTCATTAAAAGGTATTTATTATCCCATAATTCCTTTCTCTGAATTTTTCTGTCTTAATTCGATAAGTGACTCAGAAAGGAAGGCTCGCAGCGTGCTGCTCGGCCGTGGGTGTTGCACTTCACGTTAAGTGGCCACTTTGAGCAGCAGAGCTGAGCTCCTGGCACGTTGCTTCTGAGTGCCCGGTGAGCTGCCTTTGTGCTCAGTGTGGGGACAGTTCTGGATACGGCTCAACTAAGTGCAAACCGAAGGGTACCCCGTTGCTGAAAGGGAGAAGAAAACCCACTCTGCACTTCAGTTGTTAGGACACGTTGCATGGAAAAGGATTATTAAGTAATCAAGAAAGTGCTTTGAAAAGAATATGGCTAAAAATAATGCTCTGGATCTTTTCCGTCTCTGCTTTTGGATGTCTTTGGGATTACTTTGAGTCTTTCAGTTACCCCACAAGTCAGAAACTTGGGGAGTTTTCTGGTATCAGTATGGATTTATGAACAAATGAGTCCAGGGATCTGGGGGTCGTAGAAGAACAGCACCTTGCAGTTGTGATGAGATGCCTGGGGCTGGTAACACTATAAGTAGACATGGAGTCTTTTGTTAAAATACGTAAGAAAGACAATGTTAGCCACCAGGATGCTTGCTTCTCACAATGTAGTTCAGTGCGTTTCTTTTGACTCAGATTTTTGGGGTGAGCAGCAATTTCAGGTGGTATGGAAGTGAGAAAGGTGCTGAAATGCCTGTGTGATAAATGGCCACTGAGGGGAAATCTGCAGTTTTTTGCAGGTTCTTCAGATTCTGCGATCTGTGCTCACTGTAGCTGGGGGTTTCTCGTTCATCTGTTGAAGTAAAGAAGGAGCAGCATGTTTTGCTACCTGCTGATGTAGGTAGCAATGGAAGTGCGGGGGGATTTGTATGGACTTATCACTGAACTCTTCTTAATGTATTCCCTACAGAAATATCCAGTGCAATTGAATGGCTATTAATGCCTAATAATCAGATGCATGGATGTGGGCAAAGATAAGGTCAGAAACAAAGTGGCTAGAAATATCTGTGGTTAAATGACACCTGTGTATCACGCTTCCATTTCCTGCCTACAATGACGTGTCCTTTGCTGCAGCAGGTTAACATTTTTATCCCTGCAGTTCTTTCCCATTCGGTGCCTGCGTGCTCTTCTAAGGCTCCCTAGCCTGCAGGAGCAGCGTGGTTGTGCTGCAGGAGCGGAATGCACAAATAATTTCTTAAGAAATAATAATTGGATGAATAATGACATTCACAACTGTGGTTTGCTTGTAGCGTTTTCAAGATCTGCTCACAAATATTTTGTAGCCAGGGCAACTTTTAACTGGCTATGTCTACTTTCATGTAACATACCAGGGAAATTGTCTCTCTTTGCAGTTAACCAGTCCAAGTGCCTGAGACCGCAGAACAAGGACTGTGGCTTTAGCCACGTCCTGCACATGCCAGCTGCTGTCCATGCTGCTGGGTGCTGTCCCTGACATGTCCCAGGTGGGTGGCGCGAGGAGCCCTGGCCATGAGCCACTGTCCCATAGGGCAGCCTATGCTCCTCGGCTGCCTCTTTCTGAGCCCAGCCCTACCCAGCCTTATTAGTTAGGTAAAACAGTTCCAGAGGAGTCAGAGCAGTGGAAGGCTGCGTGCAGGCAGCAGCAGAGATCTGAGTTTGAGGTTTGCCTTTCCCAGCCAAAGCTAAGCCCAGTATTACTGCCTAAGCTTCTTACACCGTGTGCATGTTGGGAGCTGACAGCCTCAGAACAGGATTAGTGAAATCTGTCATGCTGTGAAATCCCGAGGGTAGGAGATGTCCAAATCTTACACTGCTGGGGCATGCGGGCAGAGCCGTGCCATGCCTGCACCCTGTGTGTGCCAGTCACAGTCTGTCAGCCAAGGCAGTGCTCATGCCCTCCTTGAGGGAAGCAGGAGGAAGTGGCACCCCAGGGTGCTGTGCAAGAGGTGGGAGTTCTGGGGAACCATCAGCTCCTTGGTGTGTGTGCCCAACTCCCATGCGAACATTGTGGGGTGGCCCGGTCATTCTGCCCCATGCCACCCTTTGGAAACAGCATGCCGGTAGTTCCCTGCTCCTTGCTGCAGGGCTGTTTGTTATACAGGTCATATTACTTATTATTGCATGGCTTCACAGGAACTGGGAGGAATTGTTATTATTCATAGAGTCATTAAGGTTTGAAAAGACCTCTGAGGTCATCCAGTCCGACCTCACCCCCACCATGTTGCTGACCATGTCCTTAGTGCCACAGCTTTGCAGCTCTGGAACACCTCAGGGATGGTGACTGTGACTCCCTGTGCAGCAGTGCCAGTGCTGCATTGCTCTTCCTGAGAAAAAAAGTTTCCTAATATCCAGCCTGAACCTCCCAGCATCCAAATTTTGTCTCTTTGGTTTTGCCTTGTAATTGTACCTTCCCCTGTGCGGTGATTGTTAGGACTGCCTGCCAGTGGTTGAGATTTTAGCCAGCAAAGAAAACGATGTTATTAAACTCCGATGTTGTCCATACTGTTCTTCAGTTGGACAACCCTGGTCCAAATGGTGTTGGTGATGTACAGGTGCTGTTATCGCCAGTGATGTGGTTCTGGCAGGACGTTTGTGTCACTTAGCAGTTTGTAAGGAAGTCTGCTCCCCCTCAGCAAAACACCCGCAATGTCTGTGGGGCTGGGCTGGGCTGTGGAGGCCCAATTCATGCTCTGGGCGTTTGTGAATTGTCAACATGTATACAGAAGTCTCAGTATAAACTTCCTGCTGCTTTGCCTTGTCCCACCATGAATAGTTTTCATAAATTCACGTTGCAGCTTGAAATAAAGCGCAAGCAGTTTTTCCTCTGTGCAAAACACCACGGCATGCGCACCAGTTTGGAAGCTGTTCCTTTGCTGTGCTGTAGAAGATGATATCGGTGACCTGTTTGGTTTTAACAAAGTGCTGTCATCAGGAGCGGTCCACGGGGCTGTGCCATTTCTGCCCACTGCCTGCGGGTTTGCCCTGCGGGCTGTGCTGTTATGTTCTGACAGCCATCCCTCACACTGTGTTTGCTCTGGGGTGAACTGGGAGAGTTGGAACAGCGCCCTGTTTACACTGAGCAGGCCAGCGGAGGAAGCTCATTAAGAATTGTTGGTCCAAGGTGAATTCCTGCTCTGTTTTAGTGTGAATGGCTTTCCAAGTTAGTCTCACATCTGTTCATCTCTGAGATTAGGTTGTGTATTTTCTGAAGCCCCATTTCCTTGAAGATGCTCTCAGACAGGCCAGCAGAACCCCACTGTTTCCCAGCTGCATTACTGCATGCGGCCCCAAACCCCGAGGCCGATACTGGCACTGATTAGAGCAGCAGTTGGAGCATCACTGGTGGCATGTGGGGCTGACGGTGCCTATGGCAATGCCTGTGCTCCCTCATCATCTCCAGGGTAAATGTCATGGCTCTGATAACGTAAGCTGTGCCTCCTCCATTTGGTGTGCTTGATTTGGATTTAACTTTTCGTTGGTGTTTTCTATTATCTCAGAGCTTTTTAAACCGAGAGTTCTTTTGCTTAATGTTTGTCTTCCTCCACGGGAGCATATTTTGTTCCCTATAGATAACAAAATGCTGGCTGCACAAGAGTACTTCCCTGACGTCCTTATTTCTGTTATTTCTGTCTTTGTGATATGGTACGTGTCTGAGTAACTACAGAAATGGTACAGCGAGGGCTGAATGCTGCCCGTGCTATTTTCTTGGAGCATGCAGTGTTTTTCTATTCAGATTCAAAATTATAGGACTTTGGCCAAAATTCTAAGTTACAAAGCTGTTGTTTTCATCTTTTGTATCCTCAATAACTGTGTTTGCACATAGGAAAATACAGTACGGAGGTATTGCAGAGGGTAGCAGCCCCCTGGCACAGGAATGCAGGCAGCTGCCTTGGTGTGCTGGGCAATGAACTGCAGCGTTCATGGGAGGCTCCAGCTCTTGGTGCAAAAGCATTTGCTTATCATTTCAGTGAATTGGCTTCTGCAGTCTTAATAGGCATTTAAATTAATTATTTGACAGCAGTAATGCTGAAAGGGAGTGAATTTCAAAGCTGCGTGCACTTGAGGCAACCCCTGGGCACAGCTGCACTCAGCCTGCGTCAGTGCCCCTGTGTGGGGGGGGGGGGGGGGGGGTAGCAAGGCTGTTGGGGGTGCTGAACTGTGCACTGGGGCTCCTCTTGTTGGCTCTGGGTATGGCTGTGGAGCTGAGCAGAACAAGCTGCTTTTCTTACCAGTCCCAAGTTTTAGAGATCTGAAGTGGTTTTTCAGTTCACTGTAAGACAAAACCAAGTATTTTGATAGTTGTGTAGAAGACAAGCAGAACGTGCTCATTAAACCTAGTGCTGCGTTGTGTGTGTGTGTGTGTGCTGGAGAAGCAAAGAGGCTCGGATGCTCCCTGCTGCAGTCGGCCTTTGGAAAAGAGTAGAAATACATCCAGCTAATGGAGAGGTACCGTTTGTGCCGCAGGCTCCCACTCCAACTTTCCCCTGGAAATTACTGGAGGCAAGCTGGGAAAGAACCTGGATTTTCTCCATCTCCTGGTAGTTGCATTTTGACAGAAACTTCAGCTGTGCAGCAGCAGGATCTGCCCAGAGGAACAGCCTCAGCCCGGGGGATGACAGGAGCACGTGTTGCATGGGGTCCCCCAGCTCTGGCTGCAGGCTGGGATGGAGAGCAGGCAGGGCAGGTGCTGTGACCAACAGCTGGAGGCAGAGCCTTATGCTGCAGGTTTAATTAAGGAGTCTCAGAAAATATGCATCGTCTGAACATTATAACACGCAGTAGGAACTCTGAGTCAAAGCCAAAGAGTAATAAGAATTAAACCGCATTTTAACCATGTGCATTACAAGAATTTATATTCTTTGCTGGAGCTGAATAACTCATTATTGTAGTGCCATAAATGGTGTTCTATGTGACCTTATAAAATGTTGCAATCCTTTCAAGCATTTATTATTAAGTGAGAAATGAAGCATTTTTTTCCAGCTATCCCACTTTAATAGTTTTTCCAAGTTCTAAACTGGTTTTGCAGTGTAGCCTGGGAAGAACAATTATATTTGAATCATTTTGTGTATCTAAAGTAACTTAATTTTATAAAAATGTGCATAGCTTCTATACAGGTACATAAAACCATGATGGTAGTAGATGTAGAGGGATAGCAGTGAAGTGCTTTGCTTTTCTTGGCCAAAATTTCATTTGATCATCAGATATCACCTTATGGATTGAGAAGCAACTTGTAACTTCGGAGCAAAATGAGGAAGCTGCTTCTTTGGTATAAACTCCTGTTACTAGAGACTGGGAAAAGTAGTAGGAAACAACAGATAGTGTAAAGAATAGCTCATGTCTGCATAATACGGTGAGTGAGCATTTAAGCAATGAAGCTAACAGAAAGGAATTAGCACAGTTGTTATCAGTCCCCATTTTATCAGTCAGAGGAGGGTCACAGAGCACAAGGATGTCTCCAAGGTTTGCCATGAGCTGCTGGCCAGGTCCCTCTGTTTATATTCTATGATTCTGTGTGGGATTTGGTTCTCTTCCTCTTTCGCAGTTCTTTGTCAGCCGCTTCTCCTTGCAGCCTGCAGGGTGAAATGAAACCACTTTCCTTCCCCAGTGTCCTGAAACAGGGTTTGTAAAAGATTTCTCCATCGTGGCTCCATCCCTGACCCATCTGCAAGCCTGTGTTGTGTAAGGAGAAAAACCCACTGGGAAGTACCCTCATGGTATTTCTCTGAGGGGACGTCAGGCTCCTGTTGGCTTAGCCTCGTGGTCGGATCCTCACTCTCACAAGGCTGCTGTTACCAAGAGCTGCTATTGACTTATAGGCAGTAGAGCCCATTAAAATAATTTCTGAAGCTTCATAGTACAATTTGCTTAAAGAAATGGAGCGAGATGCTAAGAATTAGTCTAGCTTTGTCTGTCTAGAGAATAAAAGGTAACAGCGCAGGATGGCTCTGGCTCTGTTGTCAGAGTGCTTCTTTGCTGATGCACTCTTCAGCCAGGCTGCCAGAGCGGCCCTGTGCCGTGTGGCTCAAGCTGGGCTCTTGTGCAACCAGCAGGGCTCCTGTGCAACCAGCATGGCTGTGGGTAGGCAGGATGTGTGTGTTTCCCCTTCTGTGGGCTCTCGTTATTGCACGTTGCTGCCAGGCACCCCTTCCTTCCCAGTGCCTTACCACAGCTGCCCTCCATGGTGAGCCTTCCTTTGGATCAGTAACACCAGCACCCTGCTCATTAGTGCTCCTCTTCCCCAGAAATATTGCTGGCGTTAAGCGTGTAGCCTCTGCTTACTATTATTTGTTCTTTATGAAATGTGTTTTTATATAACGCTAACAAAAATCCCTTGCAATTGTGGCATAATTGTGCTCTGACAGCAGCTTGCCCTGAGGCACGTCCAGTCACATGGGGAAATAGGGGTAAATGGGGTGCTCCTCTGCAAAGCTACATAAATAGGAAAGTTTTGGCGTTGTTTTCAATATCTTAGCAGCATCTCCTTGTTTTAAATAACAGCTATGAAATACCTGCCCAGAGGGCACAGGCAGGAACAGCCTTGGGCAGATTTCTGAGCACTCAAATACGTCGCTGGGCATTTTCACATCACCCTTCATGCCTCATTCCTTTGGCTGGTTTGTGCTCTTGCTGCTCTTCTCAGAGGGCAGAAGTGTACACGCAAATTAATGCTTGCTAAGAGTAAACACTTATTTTATTACATTTGTTATGAAGCTGTGCAGGTCTGTCTGGTACCTTCGCTTAGACTGTGGGCGATGCCATGTTCTGAGCGTGACCCAGGGGACAACAGCGAGCTGCTGCAGGTGTGTCGTTGTGTGCCGCTCTGCCTTTCCCATGCAGACCATCCAGAGCTGTGTTTTTATTTACATCAGAGCTTGCTTGCTGCTCCCCTCCAACAGAGGTGCCTTGGGAAGTGCGGTGGGTGCTGTGAGCAGCCTGCAGGCACTGCCGTGTCCACGGGAGATAGCGAGAGAGCGCAGGCAGGAGCGCAGAGCCAGCCTTAGCACAGTAATTCGCTGCGCGCTGTTTCCCTGTTTATGATTCAGTTTTAAAGGCCCTTTTAAGTGAAATTGGATACACTACAAAGTGTTGGTTTCATGTGTTTTATTTGCAGTTTAATCAGCGGGATCCAGCTGCCAGTGCAGGGGAAACCAGAGCTCGATTTTTAATTATCCCTGCTTTGCCTGAGTTAGGAATTCCCAATAGTGCTGTCTGAGAAAAGATGCCAAAAACCGCATTGTTCTTTAATTAGCTGTTGTAATTGTTTCAGTCTAATCTCCATGATTAGCAGCAGCATTAAATACAGCAGTAAGAATAGGCCTGCCCTCTTTGTGCTGCCCTAGTAAACACAACATTCTTACTTCTGGTAAGGGACGCAATATAAAATCAATTAGAAGCCAACTAGTGTTGATTGGAAAATGATAAAGAGCAGCTACCATGAAGTGCAGATTGCTTTGTGAAGTTGGTTTCTCGCCATGCTTCTGGGACATCTTAATTGCTCAGTTTGGGGGCGAAAGCAGCAGATAACAGGCTGTGTTACAGAGGTACTGCCGGGGATCTTGAGGAGACTCCGTCCTCTGTGAAACCCTAAAATCAGCTTTGCTGTCACTAAGGTCGGTGCCTGTCTGTTTTTGGGAGGAGGTCACCCATGCCGTCTCAGCGGGTGCCTTGTCAAATGGGAACAATTGCAGAGTATTCCCCCAAAGAAATGGGTTTTTATTCCAAGTTTACCTAAGCTTTGTTCTGATGCTCGAAGTTGCTGTGGTGCAGTGTGTTCCTAATGGGAATTCTGGTGCTGGAGGGAACATTGCAGCCCGAGCATCTATGTTAGATTTGTTTTAGGATGGATCGTGATAGACTTGTGAAGATATAGGAAAACTACTTACTGAGATTAAGTACAGCTTCCAGGCCTGCTCTGATGGTGCTGAGGCGCCAGTTATTATCCTTAGATTCCTCAATACCTTTGTATATTTGGCTTTAAGTGTCATTGCATGTGGGAAAAGCTGGAATTCAGCCTACCTTCTACAGGAGTTTAAGGTCAGTCATGTGGTGTAAAGTGAGCATTTGTGAGTGTAAAACGAGCACTTGCAGAGGAATGTAATTGTTGTAGTGGTGATTGTGGTCGCAGACTGTGGAAATGTGAATGTTTCAGGTGATGTTATGTGGTTGTAAGGTAACTGATAGCGTGTGACTTCTGAGGGCATCTGTCAGAGTCCCCACAGTCCCCAGCAACCCTGTGGCCAGGAGCAGGCTGTGTGGCAGCACGGCGGTGCAGTGCTGCTGGGTGTGCCCTCTTGCCATACACAGCTGTGTTTCTGGCTCCAGGCCTGCACCTACCCTGCAGCAGCAGCACTGCCGATTGCTCTGTCTGCCCTGCAGTTAGTGTTAGAATGGAGCAGTTGGAGAGCTCTGTAAATAGGAAGGACTGAAAGCTAAATACCACGCAGTGATGTGATCTTCACACACCGCTCATCATCCAGCGTGTCTTGTCTGATCTTTTCACGGCGGTGTGAAACCTCACCCTGCTTAGGAAAAACCCGTGCATGACTTTTAGTATACCCTCTGGCTTTTAGTCTAAAGATGAAAGGCTCCAACAAGTGCTGTTGCGCAGAGGGCAGTTTCTCCAGCTACCACCAGGATGTCTGTTGGTGGTTTGGTTTATTCATGTAGAGCTTCAGAAACTCTGCGATGAGCCAGAGGGCTGCTAGCTCTTACCCCAGATGGGCAGTGAACGGACACAGTTCTTGTGATAGTAGCCCAAAGGTAGTGATGCGGTGCTTTTAGGCAGTGTAGTCACCTCGTGTTGTTGGTTAAAGCTACTGTTTTGAACCCTGTGGTTCAGGGTCCCCATCTTTTCTTCCCCAGGGTGGCAGGGCTCTGAGCTCTCAGTGAAGCACACAAACAGCTCAGCTTTCTGGAAGTGTTGCACTTTTTTTTTTTTGCTCACACACTGCTTCAAATGCAGTCTGCATTACTCAGCTGCACAAATAGGTTTTCATAACCAGTTTGTAGCAGAGAGGAGGACAAAGAAAAAAAGGGGGGAAAAAAAGAGTTTTCTGTTCTTGGCTTGCAGTGCAATTATGCCACCGGTGTGCTCTTGATAATTTGTCTCCAGTAATCCTTAGGGACTGCAGAGAGCTGCCTCTGTTAGGCATTAGGTTTGGGCTGTGCTGGCTGCATCAACTGGCAGAATTCCTCTTCAGAGATAAAACCACACTGGCTTCAGAGCACATTTTGTTTGACTCTCCCATGCCCACCTTGCTGCAGGATGTTCTGTGGTGCTGGTTAAAAAGTAATCCTCTGCTCTCCTTCTGAACAGGCAGCGCTTTGCTCGCTGAGCGTGGGCTGTGTGAGGGTGTGGGTGCGATGATCTCAGCAGCCCCAGAGCCAGCTCCTTCCTGGCCAGCGCACCCCACCCCACCCCACCATGGCGGCAGCTGGGAACACACAGGAGCCTTCTCAAATAAATAGGATTTGGTTTTATACTGCAGGGACACACACACACTGACTGCCCGCAGCCTGGCCTGAAGGCCGCTCTGTGCTCTGCACAGGGCCCTTCTGTGCAGGCCGGGCTGAGCTCTGGGGGGCTGCCATGGCTGCACCCAGAGCTGCAGGGAGCAGCTTTGCTGTCAGCTCATACAGGGTGTTGAGTTCCTTTCCAGTACTCCAAAAATCTGCAGTGAACTGCATGTTTTAGTTAGCCTGAAAGAATATCATAGCGAAGGAAATCCCTTCTGGTCTCAGATTCGCTGCTACTGTGAAGAGATGTTTCTCTTACCACTGAAAATATTGTGTTGATCTGCTCAGTGTTTGTGCTTTGGCCATTTAGTACCATAGCTGACAGTAAAATCGCAATGCCCGGGTTGTCCTCTTGCCACCTTTGCTGTCACACCATGTTGGTCACAGCTTTGCTTCTATCTCAGGTGACAGCCAGCCTCAGGTCAGCCCTGCTCCAGTACAGCTGCAGAGTTTGGGAACCAGTGAGAATGGGGTGAGGCACAGCTGCAGGCTGCTTACCTGGGGGATACAGCACCGAGTTCCTGGCTTATAACCTGTGTGGCTTCGATACAAGGATTGGGATCTTCAGCTGGTGATGTACAGCCATCACTGCTCACCATAGGGTCCCTTGGATTTGTCCCTCCATAATGCCCTTTCTGGCTGCCTCATAAGGTTTAAATGCAAATGCAAAAAGTCCCAGGTCTTTTTTTTTAATCATCACAGGATCATTTCTATTTCACGTGCAATTAAGCTGCAAGAGAAGATGGTGGGGTTTTTGTGTTGTTTGTTTTTTTTTTTTTTAATTAGTTAGAATTACTGACCACAGTGAGTTTTTCTCAAGTATTAAATCTATTTCTCATCTTATGGCTTGAAAAAGCTATTAAATTAGCTGCTGAGAAATTACATGAGTTTATTCTTTGCAGTATGAGCTACAGACCTGCTCAAGCTCCAGAATTTGGGCAGAGCCTGGGCTGTGTTGAGCCCCGGGTCCCATCCAGTGCAGCTCAGAGCTGGTGTTTGGCTCTCTTCTGCTTCGTAGCAGCAACACATGGGTCTAGGTTGACTTAGTCAAATACGCTGGTCAGAGGAGTAGCACTTGAGCAGTCCTTTGTCCTCTGAGCGTTCCCACATCCCTCCTACATAAGAGATATTTCGTAGTGCTGTTGTGCATCTGTCTGCCCCCCCTTTTGTAGGTAACTCCATAGCCTGGACTCTCATCCTTAGTGTATCTATGTATGTGACTAAATAAGGCCAGTAGGGTTTTGAAGGTCAATAATTCAGACATTACTGTTTGAAACGGCATTATATTTTGGGACCTTTTTGCAACAAAATCGATTAATTCTCTTTCTATATTAGGAAGCTTCTGTACTTGAAAAGTCCTTGTGTGGAGCTAAAAAAAAAAAACAACAACAACAACAAACCAACCGAAAAACATTCTTGTAATAGCTGATTTGTTACAAACATGCAAAGCAAAGAGTTATCTCTTAGTAGCTGTAAGTGAATCCTTACGCTCCTTCAAATGACCACAGGAATTCAGCCCTGTGTGCTCAGTGTTTTACAGTTTGTCCAAGTTGCTTCTTAGCTTGTTTTATTCTTAGTGCACATCAGAATATGTGCTGATGATGTTTCGCATTCCCAGCATTGTCAGAAGTAATTGCATGTTGCTTTATAGTTAGTTTCTGGAGAACCTTACAAATTGGTGAATTTTCCAAGCTAATCTGTGCAAGAAGTTTCGTTGGCTTGTACATCTAGGTCACTGTGAGAGTCTGAAAGCCTGTGGAGATTTCTGTTGAGAACTTGAAATCAACTGCGGAGAGGTATTTCTTGACAAACAGAAGGTGCTTAAAGTTGGTGTCTGCTTGTCAGTTAAGTTCTGTCACTTCCTCAGAGGCTCCAACTCGGGGCTCTGGGGCATGTGGGCACAGTGCATGAGGTGGGTCCTGATCCAAAGTGTCTGTAAAGGAGACAAGAATGGGTTATGGATAGAGGTAAGAATGGAGAAGTTATGTGTTCCTGTCCATGGGACTGTTTTAACTGCTGTTGGGAGGCTATCAGGTGGAGATACTCTGCATTAGATGTGTAAATAATTGCTAGGAAGTACCTCACTTTGATGTGATGTTTTATTTAACCAACCCTGACATGTAAGGGGAGTGAACTGACATCCTTAGGCTTCACCTGAGAGAAATACATCATTATGCATTTCCTGTTGTATTGCTGGAAAGGTACGGTACTGAGTTGTGCTGGCAGCGTTGGTGGGGGACTCGGTGATGGGTTGGCAGCCAAGAGGAGGCCAGCAGGCTGGGTGGGCTGCTGTTGGGCTGTAGGGACCCCACAGGTCAGCAAGGAAATTGGGCCTGTGGATTGCTTGAGCTGTGGGAGACTGGCTGGGAAGGAAATAGCAGTTGAGAATGATGTCAGCAGCAATCCTGAGGTTTAGCTCAGGTATGCAGAGAGCATACAAGCCATGCCAGCAGCTGGGCTGGCTGGTGGCAGCAGCACGTTGTGTGCTATGTGACACTGGAAGATGCACTCCCAGCAGCTGTGATGCTGAACAGTGAGCATTTGTCTCACATTGCCTGTGTAACTCATTCTGTAGGTGCCGGCCCCTGTTTTGGACACAGCAGTGCTAAGGGCTATGTATTCTCCAGTATAGAGTGGCAATTACTGTTTAGTTGATGCCAGTTAGCCATAGTCACTTCAAATTCATCTGAAATTGTCGTCTTTTGGCCTTGACATACAGAAAAACATGTTGAGCCTGCTTTCCTTTTCTCTTGTGTTTTTGCCTTCTGTCACTACTCTATTTGTGTTTTCCATTTCTTCATGTAACACTGAACCCTAGTGCAGACCAGGCTCTTCCTGTGAAGGATATGAGCTATTGAAAAGCTGCTTGCTGCTGATTGGGTATCATTGGGTAACCAATGTTGTTGACTTGACAAATCATCCCATGCTGCAGATGAACAATCAGGATAGCATGAACTGCTAATTTCCGCTCAGTAGTTCCTAAATTAATGGTGTCATCTCAGCACAGCAGTTGTATCTCTTATTATAGTAGCATACATTTGCTTCGCTGGTGGCTAAAATTAGCTGTGGACCATATGGGTAGCATCCAAGCTCTTCTGGCTTTGCTGAAGTATTGCTTAATGACCATGTACTCCAATGTCTGGCATCACAACGTCTATTAGTTGACCTACTGAATCAGTGGAACACAAGCTATCAGCTGCCACAACTCTGTCCAAAAGATTTGACGACCCTTAGCTGGATTTACTATTGGTGCACGTTCCCATTTCTCTTTATGTGGACTTCACGAGCTGTGTGTGGAGGCTCCCTTCTGTAAATGGATCATTAGCCCAGCTGAGATTCAGTTCAGATTTTCTAAGACAGGGATTGTTGGTTAGAGGAGTCCTGTTTTGATATTTGTATGGCACATCGTGTGGGAAGTCTTGCCCACAGGTTTCCAAACAAGTTCAGAAAAAAATATATACGTTCTTTTAGTGGAGATTATTTATTGCTTGCGTTACAGTTGAAATGTGTGGCATTTCAGTGGAGATGTGTGTTGTGGAGTGTGTGGGATGAAAGATGCTGTATAAGCATTAGAAGTTTACTACATTTTAGCTAAAGCTAGCCACAGACTGCAGCGAGAGCTCAGAGATAAATCATCCTTGTTTTCTCCCTTTGAATTTGCTGAATCTGCAGATTGAATTTGCTGTCTCCTGTTTTACTTCAGATGAGCTGGAGTTTTTCTTGTGGAAAACACCTTCTGCTTCCCGTACAGGCCTGCACATCTTTCTCACCTGTCTCCTACCGCTGATTTTGAGTTCTCGCAGTACAGCAGCTCAGCCCCATTTAGTTAGGAATGTGTTACTCCACTACTGTTCTGCTCTCCTGGTGCTGCACTACTGCACCCATAGGACCCAGGCCTCCTTCAGGGCTGGCTTGTGTCGCTGTGCAGCACAGGCTGGATGCAGGAACAGCCCCTGCCTGGAGCTGCATTCCTGCAATATCAGTGGGAACGTCCCCTCCAGGCTGCTGCACCGAGCTGCTCCTGTCTGCTCCGATGGGTTTATTTGCTATTTTAGGCACATAACGGTGTTAGCAGAGTGAGTGGCAGCTGAGTGGTAATTGCAGCTATCCCCACTTCAAAATTAAAAAATAAATGATAGCAAGAAGCGCTGAGCTTCCTTGGGAGTCCAGGCTTTGTCAGCAGCCGTGAGTCACCGTGCATTGTGTGAATGGAGGAGATGAAGCAATGTGATGATTTTTCCTTTGTTCCGTAACCTTTTCTGAATAAC
Organism: Alectoris magna; assembly: GCA_030625065.1. Classification (NCBI taxonomy): domain Eukaryota; kingdom Metazoa; phylum Chordata; class Aves; order Galliformes; family Phasianidae; genus Alectoris; species Alectoris magna. The sequence goes on along the minus strand of CM060575.1, from coordinate 6,705,054 downwards.
AGGCAGGAATTGCCTCTCTGCATCTTAGCACCTGAAATTCCGCTGGTGTATAAAAAGCTTCCATTCACAAACCATGGTAATCCTGAGTCATCCAACATGGGAAGGTGCCACGTCAGCAGCTTTGTCTGGTGCTGTTACGAAACAGAGAATATAGGTGTGTGTCTTCTACGTTTTAACTAATACGTGGAGGTCCAACTTCCTTTAACTGGGTCAACATAGAGGGTGCCCAACAAAGAGGTTTTTTTCTTTCTACCCACTCCTTTCTTTACTTTGTTGTTCACTCGGTCCTTTATAGGACAGGCTGCAAATTCACGAGGTTGCAGCAGAGACCAACAGGCCATTCTGAAATGTGGTTTTAGAAGAAAAATCAGGAAATGTGTGATATGTGAGTTACATGTAAAACGTAAGCGTATCATCATGTGTAATAGAGACATATGCTGAGTTTAGTTTGGCCTTCAGTTCTTGTAGTGCATTGTAAGTTCACAGCTTTATGAATATTTCTATTGTGCTCATTCTCATAAGGACTGTAATGGTACTTCAAAGCAGGAGGAAGATCTCCAGCATCAGTACGAGCCTTTTAGAGGGAGGATAATGCAAGAGAAACAGGGACTCTTTTCTGATATTGTGAACTGGGGGAAGAAAGATGTGGGAAGACGATGGATGTGCTTTTCCTGGCCTACTCTGCTGGTGGAGGAGTTCATAACCAGCAGGATGGACAGGAGCTCACGGCAAGCAAAAAAGAAAAAAGAATTGTCTGAGAAAGGAGTAAGGAATCCATTTTTGTTTTCTGTGATACCGTAAGCCAGATTTTGTCAGAGAGAAAGCTGCTGGGTTGGAGCAGCTTTATCCTGGCTTTGAGGTGCCCGGTTAACTCTTCATTTTACACATGAAAACTGTACTATCCCATAATACGCACAGTCTGAATGTGCTTTTTAATGCTGCACTGAATGCCTCTTTCTTGCTTTTACAAGACCATCATCATATACACAGGTAGGAGATTAATTAATACAGCTTTGCTGAACGTTATCCACATAAGCTGTAAGATGGTGTTAGTGAAAAAAATTCCATGAATATCACAAGCTGCCATGGTAGAGATCTGTTCTGCTGTGAGGGCAGTGAGTGCCCCTGGATCTGATGAATCCCCTCGTACTGCAGTTCCATGCTTTGCAGCACCATGGCATGGAAGACTAAATTTGGATACTCGAGCGTTTGGAAACTCAAGCTTTGTTAGTCAGGAATGGTGTTCTGGTTCTCGCCTAAATCTGTGCTGCTGCTTTAAGGCTGAAAAGTTTGGGGGGGGGGGTTCTTCAGCTTTCGCTGGAGAGCCAGCAGCTGAAGAAGCCTGACTCATCCTGACAGCACTTCACAGATCCGGATCCATCCACCGTCGTAACAGCGAGCAGGATCTGACCCATGGCTGTTTTTGTGTTCCCTTATCTATTTAGAAAAGACTTCTTTGTTCCTTGTCTGACAGGTCCTCAGATCTGCAAAGGTTGGAACCTGAGCAAGGGCAGCAATCAGACAAAAGGTGAACTATTGAGCAGCAAAGCAGAAGCTTTGATGAGATTAAAAGGAAAGCACACAAAGGGCCTTGTACCTGCGTGCATGGCATCTGACAGGAGGGGTGCTGAGCAGCACGGATCAAGATTGGGTCAGAAATTACAGTCTGGATGAAGCTGAGGGCTAAATAAGTGTTGAGCGGACCCAACCCAGGGTTCGTTTTGTTCAGCTGTCCAAGGCTTTGGGAGAGTAACCACAACAGTGGCTATGAAACTCCTCATCCTTTCTCTTTGTTTATATACCACTGAATGTTTTTGACTTTACTTACATATGTATCCTAATCTTGCCAAATATTCAAGATCTTGCAGGGCTGAGCCCTTTATTAAACATTTCTGAAGGCTGAATGTCTACTTTCATGTCCCTGTGCACCAATGGCAGTATCTGCATTTGCTTGAAATTAGTTATTGTTGAAGACTTTTTCCCCCCCGATAACTCCCATTTCTGAATCAGGCGTTACTTTTGGTTTTATACATTTTGCCATTCAATCTACCTGGCCTATTTTTGTTGTATTATCAGGAGCTAAGATCTTCAGCCTCTGGCAATTGCGCTGATCTTCAGTCAGGTTTTCTTAAATAAATAAAAAAATAAGAAATCCCCCCCCAAACACTTGAGGTTGTACCGTCATCGGCATGAAGGATAAATGGGAGAGTCTGTTGTTGACTCATTTGCTGACCCAGAATGGAATTCTGAACGCAGCGACATTACACCTTGTTTCAGAACTCCTGGGAAAATGCAGCCATTGAACAGAGTGCTCCTAGACAGCGTGTGCCAGGGCATTTTCTAAATCTGGAAAGCTGTTGTTTCAGCCTTGTTATTTCAGCGTTCCCTTTGGTTCGTAGTCTTTGTAATGAAAAGTGACAGTTGTTTTACATACTGGAAAATCTTGCATGATTGGTCTCAGCTCAATATCTGCAGGAGAAAATTAAGATTACGCTACCCACACATTAATGATGAAATTCCCGTGGCTTTTTAATGACATAATTGTACTTTAAGTACAAAGACGCTGTGTTGGTGAACAAGAGCACTACAGTAACTCCTAACGATCGCGATCAGATCATATTTGTATGAATGCGATCTGTAATTAGAAGCTACTGCTTTGTAATAGCAATTAAAACAATCCGTGAGTAATTAAATGCTGCTTCTTAAAGACTTTTTGCATTTAATGAATGCCGAACTTACAGTGAAGAGGACTCGTGTTAAATCATTTCCTGCAAGAACTTCTCAACTAATTCTTTCTCCATCGCACTGATTTCTGGGCAGGCACTGTCGGCACTTCACCGCGCTCTGTAAAACCAGCACTGAAGTCATACGCTCACGTACAGGAATGGTCGTGATGGCAGTGAGGCATTTGTAGTTCCAGCTGTTGTGCAGCTCTGGGATCGTGCCCCTCTCGCGGGCAGCCGATGGCAGAGAGGCTGGTGGGGGATTTTTCAGGTGTCCCTCCTGGCTGTCACCGCTGTTTTCTGCGTGCAGGGGAATTTGGTGAAGTAGCACGCATTTATTCACAAACTGGGGAGGAGAAAATAATTCAAGTGACTCTACTTACTTTAATTGCTTCTATAACAGCATATTTGCTTACTGGAAGCTGTCCAACTTGTCATTGGGTCAAAGAGTTAAGAATGGTAGTAATCCAGTTCCCTTTTCAAGGTGTAGAGATTTCGATGCTAAGAGAAAACGTTGCCTAATAGATACTTCTGCCTGCTCTTTTTGAATCTTCTTGAGCAACTGGGATCCAGTGATAACCCATGCAGATGTTAGCATGCTTTCAAAGGCTTTCCTTTTGGAGGGGCATAAAATTATTTTGAGCATGAGCTGAGAATCTGGGCCCTAGGCAGAGCCTAACATTGTTTCTTCTCGCTGAAGGCTTTTGCTGTGATAAAGGACGGTGCACGAGTTAAACTAAGTGGAGACGACAGCTCATTCTCGGCTTTCATCACTTGCGAAATGCATCTTTTCACATCGGTATTTACAGCAGGCTTCTGCTTGGATCAGGTTTCTTCAAGTCTGCTCGGCTAACATAATTTGATGCTAATAAGGAATTATAAAGGGCAACAATTTCAGATCTGCTGACAAGAAGAAGTAGCCCTGTCTTTATGAGCAGTAGGAACCTGGAGCTTGTTTTCCTGAAGGAGCCGTCTCTGTTGCAAGTGCTGCTCTGTGATACGGCCGCGCTCAGAATTGCAATGTGTTACCTGCTGGGAAAGCTCATCTCCGGCTATTTGTTTCTTTAGTGGCAGAGGGTTTTTTTCCTCCTTCCTGTTTGCTGTTCAGCTCGTTGCTGGGCTGCATTGGTATTCTGGCCTGCGCAGTCCTGAGCAAACACTTTGTGCCATCCTTCTCACACAGCCGTGCTCCCCCAGCATGGTGCTGGCAGCAGGGGGGTGGGAAAGGCAAAGGGAGAATTTGGGGAGCCAGGTGCTCTCCTGCTTTGCCTCTCTTTGCTGTAGCTGCACATTGGTAGCACTGCAAGAGGCCGCAGTGGGGTCAGAGCTTTGCCCCAGAGTTTAGAAAGCGAAATCCCAGCAGCTTGCCAACGTGAGGAGCTTTTCTGGAAAAGGGTGGATACGTGCAAGGACCAAAACCCTGGAAACATGCTGAATTTGCTGCTGCTCTCATAGCAGCATTACGTTACTGAGAGGCAGTGGATGAGCAGGCAGGCTAATAGCTGCTGTTTGCCTTGCATACGGGGGAAAAGCCAAGCAAAGCACCAGGGCCTGCGAGCTGGTAGAGCTTTATCTGCAGCCATCACAAAAGGCACGCAGAGCGGTGCGTGTGTCACAGGCTTTGCTCCGTGTAGTGATTGATATATCCATCCTTAAAAAACACGGATAAGAAACAGCTAGCTTGAAATTCCTGGTACTGATAGCTCCGGTAGGAAGATTTTTGGCAGTGCCCTCATCTTGGCAGCTTTTGCATCCTAGATAAGATTAGAGAAAGATTTTCTTCATTTCCTTCAAACCTTTTGGAAAGATTACTCTGCTGGAGCATTATTATTCTGTTGATAAATATATGGCATTATGCTTGTCAGGTGTCAGTTTGGTACTTGAATTGGTTGCATAGTAAGAAACATTCATGGGGAGTATGCATTCTGAAAAACAGAGCACAGACCGTATTACGTACATTGCTGTGCTGTGTCTGCAAAGAAAGCTTTGTTCTGCAATCAGGAAATTTTCAGAAAAGAGTTTCCTTTTAAAAGGTGCATTACCAGAGCACGTGCATCAGGAACGCTGTAGATTATTAAATATGCTTGCAGTGGAGATTTCTCCTGTGTGTCAAGGGCTGAATCCTGTCTTACACAGCACGCTTGAAATACAGAACCGGAGGGGATGCTCTGATTCAGGCTTCCTTTGGCCAAATGAGATTGGGTCCCACTGAGTGTGTCGGTCACTGACAGCTCTTCCCTGTAAGCACTTTGGAGTGAATGGTGTCTTTGCCTTTCACCATTACCATGGTGGTTGTTGGGAGCTGATGAGTGTTGCAAAATCAAGAGAAAAAAATCTGCTTACAGAAAAGAGTGGCTGGTTGGATAGTCAACGGTAGGTACTCCATCCTGCCACTTCCTCTACCCATTGAAATCCACTTAGGTGGAACAGCTGCCAATTGGTAGCATCACATTCCCACTCTGAGCTTGTTTTGGACCAGCGTTGATGATGTAGGACGTGACTAATCAAAATCCCAGGTGAATTTGATAAACATTTGTACAATATCTATTTGTAGACGCAGGTTTCTCTTTATCAGGCTCCATTTATGTTATCGTGCTGCTATAGAATGGGGAAGATAGGAGGAAGACGGATGAAAATTTCTTGACAGTCAAGGCAGATTTTCGCTGCTCTTGTTCTGTGTAGCAGTGATTTGTTTATTTATTTATTCAAATGAAACTTCGGCTGATTTGGAAGAGACCGGTCCCCAGCAAACCTCTGGGTGTGCTGCGAGCTGCTGCTTGCTCAGGTCTGCGCTGCTGAAGTCGCTTGCATGACTTCCCACGTACTGCTCATGGATGAGGTCTGGGAATATGGCTGTGGAGCTGCTGATGCACAGTCCTGTGCTGCTGGAACAGGTTTCGTAACACAGCCCAAACCTGCTGTTTTGATCAAATATTTTGTTAGCTGTGATTTACTGTTTTCTCCCTGGCAGATTGATTGCTAGGAGAATAGGAGGGGATATTCCTGGGGCAGCCACCAGGAATAAAAAAGCATTCTTATGGGCTGAACTTCCCCGTGCCTTCAGAAGCAGCACTTCCTTAGTGTCCCCGAGGCAAAGTTAGCTCTAGGTCGCCATAAAACCTGTAGGCTGTAAATATAAACCTATGCTGTGGTTGCCCTTAGAAGGAAGTACTTTTATGGTGCACTAAGGCAGTTATGTTAGTTAAAACAGCGGAGTGCATTGTGATTTGGGATCTTTGCTTTCAAAGGCTGCAGAGAATGGCTGGCAAAGTCAGTGTTACTCCGTGCTGCCCGGGCAGTGCTGTCGGGGTGGAAGTGGCCGCTGCCTTAGTGTGAGCAGTTCCGTGTTTCTGACAGAATTCCAGGTGGGAGCTGCAGAGCATCCTGTGAAGGCACAGGCCAGGATCTGACCCCTCATCCTGGGAGGTCTGTGACAGGTCTGGTGATGTGACCTGTGTGCAGAATGACAGGGTGCGGTCCTGTCAATGTTAGCGCCTGAGCCTGATTTAATGGAGGCCTGATATAATTCCATTTAATTAAATCATCTCCTACTACTGGCTGGCACACAGCCATGGGCCTGTATGAATCACGCCTGTTTACAGGGGCAGAAAATTTGGCCCAACCACATGTTGCTGTGACAGGAGGCAGGCTTTGACTGCGATGAAATCAGCCTGGTCCAGGCACGTGCATCTCTGCCCCAGCAGGACATGGCTGGCCGAGGTGGGGCAGCACAGAAGGTTTGGGGCAGCTCCGAGGGAACTTTTGGGGAAGGGGACTTCAAAGCCGTCCTTGGAGAAAGAGGAGTAAAAGAGCCCACCCAGCATCTCTTTGTGTTTTTGGGAAGGGATGGAGACGTTAGAGCAAAGTTGTCTTCCATGGGTGGGAAGTAAATGGCAGCAGCAACTGGTTTTCCACCAGCAAGAGGCAGTGCCAGGTTTACCAGATCCATACTGCAAGGAAGTGCTGCAAACATCCATCCGTCCCTCGTGGTCCTCAGGGTCCAGGGGCACTTGCACGAAGGGATCTGCTTGGCTCATTTTGAGCAGTGAATGCTGAGCTCTGTGCTGATGTGTTTCCAGTGCTGGACAGCCATTGCTCACCTGCAGCCATCCTACGTATTTAAGTGCTCCTATTGCAGTCCTGTTCAAAAGAGAGGAAATGTGGAGACTGTTCCTTCCAGAATGTTTGGTTCAAAGGCTTCTCATAGTGCTGGGCAGCTGAAAAAAGCTTAGAATTAATCTGTTTCTTATAGTGCTGTTCATATTAATAGGCTTTGCTGTTCATGCTTGTCATATTGTAATTCTGATTTAACAACGTTTATCAGTAGAAGATCACTGCAGGGTCTTTAACGATTATAGTTGTTCAAGCTGATAGTCTGAGACTATTAAATAAGCTCCAATTACTTCCCATTTATTTGTGTTGTATTTTCCCTCCAAGTAACAAAATGTAATCCAGAAGTTCATTATTATTCTTTGTATTGTATTTATCTAAATAGATTTTCAACCTAATTAAGGCTGAATATGTTTGTGTTAAACTGACCGTATTTTACAAGGATGTTTTCATTTGTTATGTGAGGGGGTCTTTGGTTTCTACCATCCATATTTTAATTATGGTTAATCTCCATAGCTGCCAGAAATCTTATTGTGTATCTCAGCAGTTCGCTGTGGGCTGCCCAAGATTGTTTAGAGTTTGTTTAGAGTTGGAGTAGTTCTCCAGTTGAAGTTAGCTGGAATCCAGTTAATAACAAATAATCAGGAAGCAATTTCAAGTGTTTACTACTCCTCTGAAAGACGTAAAGTGTATATGGGCGGAATTTTGGCTGAAAGAAATAAAGATGAAGGCGAAGAGTTCAGTTCACGTAGCCGTGTTATTTGCTATGGGATGGGTCCCTGGCTCTGCAGTGCAGGAGAAAAATCTTTTGGTGAGTTTGGGAATCAATGAACAAGTTGGCAGGTAATGGGTGTGCAGTGTGGTCGGTGGTTTGTATTCCAGTGACTGAGCTTTACTCCGGTAAACACTTCTTTATGTAGCACCATCTTTCTGGGCACTCTTGTCACATAATTAAGCAGTACAATTTGCTGGTAATTAAATACACAAAACATTGTTTTCATTACCAGAATAGCCCTCAGGAAAATACCTACCTGGCCCATCCCACGCTACCAGGGCCCAGCACTGTGCTTTGCCCTCTCCAAAGCCCCCTCCACACGTAGCCATCTGCCCTGTAGAAATCTATGGGGTAGGAGCAGCGATTGCTTGTTTACTCCATGAAGCTGCCACATTTTTCAAATGCTGCTTGAGGGTCCTGTTCAAGGAGCACGGGACAATGGGCATTAATACAAAAAGTCACTTAAATCACCTTTCCTTTGAGAAAGTGCTGACTTCATGTAGGCTCCTTCATGTCTGGGCATGAAGCTCCTTTGTGTTTGTTGGGACGATTGTACCATCCGCCTTCCCTTGGGAAGGAGCTGTGGGCAAAAAAAGAAAAAAGAGAGAGAAAAAGGACAAGCAAGAATCATGGAATCATAGAATCACCCTCCAGGGTGAACCCTCCTCTAGGGTTCTCCCCAGCTTCCTCAGAAACTGCATTTTGCACTTCGGGTCAGTCCTTCCTCATCTCTTGTGCTGAGCTCTGTTCAGAGGTGGGGTCGAGTTGAAGTGAGGCCAGGAGGCTGAAAATGCTGTCAGTGTTGGAGGGTGGCTGCTCCACCAGCACCCTCACTGCAAGCTGCCTGAGCCTGGGGTTGGGCATTGCATGGAAGGGAACAGTGTTTGTAAGCTGGGGGCAGCTCCTGACTGTAAAGCAAGTTCTGTTACAGACTGAGTAAAATAGTCTCAGGTATCTTCCAGTCCTTCTATGTAAGTACAGATTTTCCTGAAGAGCTTGAGATAGCAGAAAGGAAGGTTGTCAGTTCTTAAAATACTGCAGATATTTGCTTTTGCAGTTCCCTGTAGGTTTCTCCCAGACTCTAATAGCCAGATGAACATTTGAAATTACTGTTAATGCAAAAGAGCTGCTCATTTAGGCGCTGCACTGAGCTGCAGGAAATGTGAAAATCTGTTCCATCTCTTGAGGGGTGCTCTGTGGTATTATTACATGATCCAAATCACTCAAAGTCGGGCACAAGCCAGCAAAGAAAAACAGAAAAACTGTTCCAAGGAAAGCAGTCGAAGTTTTGAAGCTGTATTTATTCTGTATCTTACCTTATTTTAAAAGTAGCATATATACAAAAGAAAAAAAAAGTATGCACCTTCTACAAGAGCTGCTCTGAAAGTTATGTCTCCTGTTTCATTATGTTGGCCCATGGTGTCAGAGGTGGCTTTTGGTGGGATGGCAGCGGAAGTTGATCATCCAACATCCCCTCGCGTGTTGTTGCCGTGTGACAGATGGCAGCAGAGGGGCACTCTGACACAATGGCGTCTGACATGGGAGTGTGGAGGAAGCAAAGGAGTGGAACTGAACTCCTCCATGCAGCAAGAATGACATCCATTGGTATTCTTGCTTGCTGAACGTTGATGGTGACCCAGCAGTGGATGTAGCACAGGGAGGGATGGGTGGTGCACTTCAGCTGTGGGGGCAGTGGATCACCTTTGCTGGTGCAGATTTTTGTATGAGCACGGCATGCATCTCTTGTTCATCAGTGGCAGAAATGCACAGCTATCGTTGGGGTCTATGCTGAAAAATAGCACTTTGTAGCTGGGAGTTTTCTCTATCACGTAGTGTTATTGTGCTCTTTGTATCTGTTGCAGTTTCCTTGGAAATAAATAGGATGCATTACTTTCAGAGCAACCTATGTATTTGTGATGGCATTTGTTAGTGCTGTTTCCTGGAGGACTGGTGCTTTTTCAAGTCCCAGAATTCCCCTTTAAATCCAAGTGATCACTTCTTCTCATGATCTTTGTACGTACTAGAGGACTGTATTTGATGCCGTTACATCTTTCATCTCAACCAGCTTTCAAGTTCAAAATCAATAAATTTGTTTCCACCCTTTGTACCTCTCTCTTTAATGTCAGGCACGAAGTCGGTTCATACATTGCTCCCAGAATGATTCTCACAAGTCTTCAGCCTCTGACGATTAAAGTACAATGTACTTATTACGGCAAAATGGAAAAGCATATGGACAATGCTAACTGCTTTAACATCTGCTGTCGCTTCTCCATCTGCTCTCTGGCTGTGCTCCTGTCCAAACCTGCCAGAAGCACTCATTTTTCAAGGTCTCATGGCCCATCAGCCACGTCCTCAACGGAAGTCCTTAATTTCATGTTCGTTCTGACAGAGCAACAAGATGTCTGCAGGGTGCTGAGATCGGCAGCGCGGCTCCAGCGGTGGTACTTCTTGTTATGCTCAGCCTCAGAAATCCTTTGCAGTGACTTTTTTTGTAAATAAAATAAAATAAAATTTACTATTTGCTACCATCCTGATGGTGACCATCCTTTGGTATGCATCTGGCAGACGAGTTGGGACGACTCCAGACAAACACACTGTCAGATTCATTCTGTAGTGATGGAGATGATGTTTTGGTGCTTTGGTTCTTTTCTTTTTTTCCCTTGGATTCTTACAGAATTATGGTCTTCGAGGTCCCTTCCAACCCAAACCATTCTGTGATTCTCTGTGGTTTGACAAAGAAACAGCCCTCGAGTGTGCCAAGGTCCGAGCATGGGAGGAGGGCTGTGCTCCAGGAGCAGCCCTTGTAGGGATGCCATCCGCTGACTTCCTTGGCAGTTGGAAGGTGTCATTATTGAGTAATTAACTAACATTACAAAATAAGATGTCACAGAGCTGTAATTAATGTTGAACAAAGAGGAGACTTGATTTAATTATCTTCTCATGTAGTGCTGTTTAAATCCTTCCTGGCCTCAGGACTGGCTGAATAGATGGTCCTGTACCCCCTGGGGCACTGCCCAGTGGCTGCGTGCTGCACATCCTGATGTCTGTGTTACGTTGTGGAGCAACGCCAGCTTTGTGTGGGACGGAGCTGTGATAGATACGTGCTCCTCAGCCCAGCAGGCCCAGGGCTTTGTACTTGAAGAGGAAATAGGTCGTGCCAGAGAAAGATGATGAGCACTTCAGTTCAGTGCTTGCTTGCACATGGTCCCTCCATCTGTGTGGCGTCTGTAGGACTTCTGTGATACCAGGATGGTGATGGATGACCCCTCCAGTGAAGGGAGCATAGCCCTGCTGCCACAAGGAGCGGCTCTGAGCAGTGCTGCCTGCCCAGCACAGCCACTGCTTGTTGGGTTCGGTGCTTGGGGTCAGAGCCCTGAGCCACACATGAGCTGCCTGCAGTGCCCTCACTCCGCTCTCCCTGTGGCTGCCCTTTTGTCTGCACGTTAGCCAGTCTCTGATAAGCTATAAGAAACAGTGGATGGTGTACCAAAGAGCATTCATTCTGCATGGGAGATGCTTTAAGAGGAAGTTTGGCGAACTAAAGCCCGTGCAGGTTTTGGAGGACAGCTCAGACTCTCACTGCATGCATTAGCTCTAAGCTTCAAACATTACTTTTCAATAGTGTTATACTGTTATTTTTAGCACCCGTGGCTATCAGTGTGTAGTTAGCTGACTCTGGGGTACAAAGCATTCCTTCCCAGATTGGGAGTGTTTGTTTGTTATTGCCGAATTGCGACGTGTTCACATGCAGAGGCCCCAGCGTCATTCAGACTCTCCGTGCCAGGGTTCTCGCCGTGCAGCACGTGGCACTTCACCTCTCCCTGACCTTCTGAGGACCAGATATGGCTAGGACCTAAAATTTGTGTTTGTGGAAATCCTTCTCTTGGGCTGTGTTTGGTGATATACATGACAGTGTCACACCTCAGCTTTGAAATACAGTGTTTGCAAAGCGATGCAAGGTGCTAAAGAAACCAGGGGTTTCTTTAGAAAGGCTGTAAACAGAGCTGGCATTTAAAATGTGAGGAAAAAAGTATTTTGACCTGATTGGCACCTCTCTGCAGAAACAGAATGGCGGCAGGAGCAGCATATTTGTCAGCTGAGCTACAGACATTGCACAAAAAGGATGTGCAAATGCAGGTTTGTAGTTTGTCCCCAAAGAGAAGCCACGTGGTTCCCAGGCTGCAGGAGAAGCGCAGCCGGAGTCGGACAGGGGGTGTAATGAAAGTAGGGGTCAGATAGCTGGGCTCTTGGGTGGTATGTGCTTGAAACCTGTAGTACTCAGTGATTGCCACAGGAGCCCTCTCAAACGAGGTGGCTTTGGGTAGAGCCTGTTTTGGTCCGTGGCTGTGCCTGAAAGCTGTTCTCTTGTGAAGACTAGACTGGTGATTTTAATAATATTTTTCTGAGCATTCTATGAATGAGATTAGGTCTGTACAAAAGAAAAATAACGTTGTTGGGTGTTGTCTTGAAAATGCTACTTTCATTTTTGACTGTGGAAACGTGCAGGCTATGTTAAGAGGGTCTCTGCTTCTAATTTGGTTCTGGTTTAATTCTTATTTTCAGTGTAATTTGTAATTTGCACAATGAGAGAGAGGACGGTGCTGCTTACAAATAGCTGGACCAAAGCCGGGAAGGATGCCTTTCAAACAGCAAGCCCTCTGATACAGATTGCAGAGCACTGCCAGAACTGGCAATGCGTGGTTTCACCATGATCTTTCTCCAGGATTTCTTTGTCCTGACTTGAACATGTTAGACATCCATGGCACAAAGTCTGCAATGATTCCAGCATAGTAAAATAAGTATTGCAGAGCAAGAGAAATCCATCTTCCTGTAGCCTGCTTAAGCCCCCGTGTGCTGCTTTTGTCTGTGCTCCCAAACTTTGCAGATGAATGCAGTTTATTGTCAGCAGCTGCTGCTGTTATGAGCTTTAAAGTGCTGAGCTTCGTGTCCTCTCCCTGCAAAGCTGTCCTGCTGACACGTGCGGGTCCTGCCTTGAAACCATTAACGCTGTGCATAACTGATGAAAGTTGTTGAGAAAGAAATGAGTTGATAAGAGGTGAATGGAGATTTTGGGCTTGGTGGTGTTCCGTGTTTGCATCAGCAGGTGTGGGAGCACCAGGCTCACGTGAGGCTGAGATCAGACCGTGTCCAGCTGTGGCAGTTGTTAGGCGCCCTATTCGTTTTTATTCTGATGCACTGATGTACATACACGCCTCCTGGTTGGCACAGCTGTTCTGCAGTTGGGCTGTATTTTTAGCCCTCGCTCCTCCCAGATGCTGTCTCTGCAGAGATTTTGTGGTCTTCTCCGTGCCCCCAGGCAGGCAGCGATTAAAGCCCAGCTTAGTTTTGTGTCTGCCTTTGAAGTGCTTGCAATACATTTGTCTTCTCAAATTCCAGCATGTACACTTGGAAAGGCATTTCCCAGAGGGGAGCAAAGCACTTGAAGGGAGAGAAGAGTTTGAAGAGGTGAACCTTATGCCAGTAAATCCTCTGTTTACTTTGCTTTTTTCTCCTGAGGTTTCATCACAGCTTTCTACCACTCTCCTATCATGTCAGATGCTGTTTGTAAGAGGAGGAGCCCCACACCTCATCCTTGAAGGCTTATTTGTGCTGTGGACAGGTCTGAATGGGGCATCAGGTAGGGGCTGAGGGCAGAGCGTTCACACCAATTTCTTACTGCGGGCATTAGAAGAATTACTGAAAGAAAAAAAAAAGGCAAAAAATAGTGGAATTCTGCCCTCCTCTCCCTTATCAATGTGCTGTTTGTGGTACTGCATATTTCTTCGTTTCCTTATTTCTTTCTTTATTTGTTTATTTATTTCCTTTTTTTTCTTTTTTAACCTGAAAAGTCGTTTAGTGAGAGTCAGAGAGGGAAAGCTGCCAAGATGCACAGAAAGATCCCATCATGGCATCGCCTTCAGGGACCTTGGAAGGAGTTTGATGCAGAAGATAGACTTTTTCCCATTGTTGCAGCCAGGTATTTTGGCCCTGAGTTTCTGCGTGCTGGAATGCTCCAGTTACAGACAGAAAGTGCTTTCAGCTGTATTAATAATGGGAGCTAACCATAGGGGTGCTTGCATTACTGCCAAGCCATGTCCCTGTAGCTCTCTGCACATGGCTGTCATTGAAATGCAACACATAAAGTTCTCATTTGCTCTTTCATATTTTCCTCCGTATTCCACATATGCAACTTGTTGAAGTTTAAGGACTGTAAATATCTCAGAAGGTGTTTGGGATATAAAATGTATACTAATGGAATTAATAGCATTTTAGATGACTGTTGTATTTCAGCTTCATGTAAGCTGGGGGGGAGGGGGGGGGGGGAGGGAGAAAAAGCAGAAGAAGCAAGGGAAAAGCCTCCCTGCTTACTTTCACACATCTGTGCGCCCAATTAACCATTGCCATCAGGATGCTGTCTGCATCACTGTCTCATAGGTATGAAACAAATGGCTGGAACACAAGAGCCACAAGATGGACCCAGCCCCATGTTGAGCAGGCACAGGTGGGTGTACAGAGACATCCCATCCCCACCACCAGGACATGGCTGGCCAAGAAGACAGCCTTGGAGATGGCAGGGTGACCCCAGCATGGTCATTGATCTCACCAGCTCTACAGTGACTGCAGCTTCCTGTGTCTCACTTCACCTGTTGTTTAGACATCCAGGTATCCCCAGCCCCAGGTAGCTCTCAGTTTGTCCCGCCTCATTGCAAGGCTGGGTGCAGCATATTGCCATATAAAAGGTGTTGGTATGTATGCATTGGAGCATAGAGTGAGAGGGAAAGGTGAGCCCCAGCAACAGCTTAGAGGAAGTGCGTCTGCAGAGCAGTTAGAGCTGTTTCGTGTATACAAATGCAAGATGTTTCTATCAGTGCATTGAAATAAAGCAAATCAAAGTGTGCTACTGGCATAGCTAACCTGAGGTTCAGAAATTGGCTGAACAAGAAAGGGAATGTGGCAGCTATCAAACAGTTGAAGCATTGGGCCATTACTCAGAGTGGCAGCACCTTGGAAGAATCGTTTTGGGTGTGCAGGTAATAAACTTCATATTTGTCTTGCTCTGTTTGCAGTTTGCTGCTGGGGTCAGGGGTCTTTTTTTTTTTTTTTTTTTGAAGGTATATTGGAGATGTAGGATGAGTAAGGATAAAAGGAGCAGGGCTCTGAAAATAGAGGAATTCTTTGATTGTTCGTAGGAACGAGTGCCGTCTTGAAACTGTTTTTGGTGGGATTTTTTGTTGGTTTCTGTTCTTTCACTGAGATATGAATTTTAGAAATCTTACTCCTTTATTTAAAAACTAGAATAAAAATTGACGTTGTGTGCTTTCTACTCTTAAAAATGGCTTTTTGTTTTGTTTTTAACAAAGATGCACTTTCTCAAAAATTAAAATATTTTGTTTGAAAAACAGTTGGCTTGTGAAAAACCTCTGCATTCCATTTGCGATAGCTGAGATATTTGTGGAAGGGAATCACTTCGGTCACTCGCAAAACCTGATCTTCTAATGAATAAACTGTTCAAACATTTCTCATTGCTGAGCTGCAGAGGTCAAAGCAATACCGGCTTGCTGCATGACCTTGGACAAGTCATTATCTCAGCCTCCTTCGTCGCTGAAATCTGACTGTGAAATAGCTCTTCGCAGAAGAGGTGGGAGAAGCAATTAGCTAGTGCTGGTGACATGTTTGGGATATGAGATGTGGTTGGTAGGTGCTGAGGATGGCTCCCATCAGTCATCATTAGCCACTGCTGTGATTTGGCAAGCACTGCTTTTTGGCTGCTTAGTCTAGCAGGAGTGGAAAGAAGGCTGGGCAGAAAAAAAAGTCCATCAATATTTATAACCTGGTCATCAAATGTTTTAGTAACTATTCCCCTTGCTTTTGTCTGCTGTTGAGCACTTTAATAAGTGGAGATACTGCCTGTTCCATGAGTTTAAAAGTGCTACCTGCTAGCCTGAGGGCTAGCTTCTGCGGCTGGAGCAGAGATTCCCATTTCACATTCATTTACACATACAGGTGCCTCTTGTTCTGGTCTGCTCTGTCTTTTCTCAAACAGATTGCTGTGCTCTCTGATGTCCCTGAGATCCCTGGGATTGTCCTCCTTTTTCTTTTCAGTCTTACAGACTTTCTCCTGTGAATGTATTCATTCAGTGTGTCAATTGCGTGCCAGCCAGGAGAGGTTTGCTGAGGTCTGAAGGGAGCCACGTAGCTGGATCTGACCAGCGTTTGGGAGAACTCGGATGTTTTACTGTTCTTTGTACATTCTCAGAATTAATTCTGCCCTTTTGCTGAGGATTTTTTTCACGCCTGTCTGATCCCCATGAGAATATGAGCAGCTCAGGCTGGTATAAAGAGTGACAAAGGCTTAGAAGTGCTGGTGAAGGACACTTTCAGCCTAGGCCATCCTCAGCCTCCACTGTGTCTAGAGGATGTGGTGCCCACAACCCTGTGCTGTCCCACACCCTCCTTCTCTGCCATTAGCATTTCTACAGCCTTACAGTGTGCCTGCCTGGCTCAGGCCTAGTCTTTTAGGGATGCTGCTCCAGTCCCTTGCTCAGGCCCACATCCAGGTGGTTTCTGAACATCTGCAAGGAGCAGACCCCACAGCCTCTGGGCACTGCACAGTGCTGCATGATGGGCAGAGAGAACTCCTGTGCTCCTGTGGGCAGTGCTGAGGTGGAACTTGGCTCCCAGGGAGCCCACCCACCAATGCACAGCAAACAGGGGTGTTCACTGATTTCACAGTCCTCGTGTGGCCTGTTGTGCCTTCCCCAGGAGTTGTCACCAGTGTAACCTATCTGATGGCAAATAAAAATGCGACTTCTTAGAAATCTGCTATTGCAGTCAGTGCTGGGCTGAGTTTCCATGGTAACGGGTGGAGGGTGGAAATCACGAAGGCTGGCGTTATTCTGAAGCAGACAACCATTGCACCGTGTCCATTCCCTTTCCGTCATATAGCATGTTTTGAACATTACAGCCCTTAAGGTCAAGATGTTCATCCATGATGAGGGGTGCTTTGGTGAGGACTGGTGGTCAGGGCCTGGCCTGGGCCTTTCTGGAGAGCTTTGCCATTGATTTTAATGGTGTCAGGATGAAGTCTTCTCCAGTCAACAGCTGCTCGCAAGCCTGTATAAACCCCTGCTCCATCTGAGATGGAGTTGGGCCCAGCTCAGAGATGAAGGGCAGTGGGTGATGTGGTTGCCTGCACTGATGTCAGCAGCTCAGGTGACTTCCTCAGCCTTACCTTTCTGTTATGAACCCTAACATGGCATTTTCCAGTTTATCATTATCCAGATTATAATTTATAGTTATTTTTATGTATGAAATGCTTGTAATGCATGGCACGTGAGTATTGTAGTAAGAAAAGTGTAATTTTTCTCCCTATTTATAGGATGGCTATTTTTCCCACCGACCAAAAGAGAAAACGCGAACAGACAGCAATAACGAGAATTCGGTCCCCAAGGACTTTGAAAATATTGATAACAGTAACTTTGCTCCCAGGACTCAGAGGCAAAAACACCAGTCGGAGCTGGTGAAAAAGCCCCTTAGCAAGCAAAAGGAGCATTTAAGAAAGAAACTGGAAGAGGAGAAGGTAAAGGAGAACTCACTTCTGGGGAAGAGCTCCAACGAGGTGGTGCAGCTGATTGATAAGCCTGGGAAGAACAGCAGCAATAGCAACCTGAAGGACATGCACACATCTCCCAGGCAGCAGCCTCTGAAAAAAACTGCAAACAGCTCTCCTGAACTGAGGTACGACCAGCCCCCCAAGTGTGAGGTAACAGGCAAAGAGGCAATCTCAGCCATGTCCCGGGCAAAGTCTAAGCAGTGTCGGCAGGAGATCGCGGATGTGTACTGTCAGCACAAGCATGAAAAGCTGATGCCGGAGAAGGTGACACGTTTCTGTACACTGGAGGGTAAGTTGGGAGGCGGTGAAGAAGAAATAAAGCAGTATCTTGGGGGTAGGATTTTATATGATTGAAATGGATTCCTAATGACAAGAAATGGACTTTGCTGCAGAAATGTGATGTAATTCTCTAGTCTGTGAAAGCTAGGGAGAATCTGAGGATGTTTTAAGCAGGGAGTTATATGGGTATAGGAGGATCCTTGGTAGATTCATGCTGAATTTCTGTTCACTTCCCCCAGATTTTTATTGCGCTGTGTGATATGAGAATTTATCTGCTACTTTTATTTCTTTAAGTTCTTCATCTACAGATGCAGAAAAGCACAGTTGAGGTGCATGTCTTGTTACTGAGTTGCCTGCTTTTCTGGGATCGGAGAACAGCTGTAGTGAATTCTGGTGTCTTCTGCTAGCCAATAAATGAGACAAACTGCTGTTACAACCATTCTTAATGTTTCTGCAGTGGAATTCTAGCTAAGAACTAGAGCTGCTAAGCATTTCTGTAATAGACAACTGTAAGAAATGTAACTGTTTTTTTAAGCGTGAAAAAAAATCCAGTTCTGTGACTTGCTTCTGTTTTTAATGATCTTTCATCAGCTAAAGTAATTTCCAAAATTACTACTGTAGAGAGCCAGGTGCCAACTGTTGCCTAAGTCAGGCTTTGATTTGTTGCTTGTGGTTCCTGTGTGCAGTCAGATACATCAGGTGTCTCTCTGCTTGGTTTCGCTTTGCATATTTCACTAGCCCATTTCTGCCTTTCAGTAAGAACGCTTCCTGAGCTGCCATTTACTCAGCTGTAAACTTCCACCGTAGTAAAGTGCTTGTTTTAAAAGAATGTTTAGTTTATTTCATGAGGAATGTTTACTTCCATCCTCTAAGCCTGACAGCTTACCCGTTCATTGCGCCATCTCAGAGCAGTGGTTACAATTGGGGGGACTCAGTGTGGTACGGAGGAGAAGAGGAGGAGCATCGTGGTGCTCTTGGCTGAATTTGGAGGTTAAACTCTTTTCAGAGTGGAAAAAAGGAGGTGCCCCAGCGGAACATCTCTCTCTAATAGAAGTTTAAGCTTTTAACTTAGATGTTGTATATTACCACAGTGAATGGCATCAGCACCTCATTTCCCACCTCTGTGACTGTTGTTTTGTGGCTGTGGTTTTTTTGTGTTGTTTGTTTGTTTGTTTACAACATATCTTTTGGTGTTTTTCTTCCTTTATTATCATGGCAAAATTCAAAATGTTTACACTGTGGGCCATATTGTAGATAAAGAATTAATGGAGCAAGTAGAAGATGTAGTGTTCAGTGTGAAGTGGGGAGAGAGACAGGGAAGGCAGAAAAAGTTGAACGGAGAGTAAAACCAGAACAGCTTAAAGGTAAGAATTCAGCAAAATCAGGGGTTGATGGCAGTCTCAGCATCGCTGAGTTCCCCTCCAAGGGCATAGTGAAATGGAGTCGTTGTCCAGTATGCTTTTATTTTAAATACACATGAATTTATTAGCAGCTCATGAGTTATGGGGATATGCCACATTAAAATATTAAGTGTAAAAAGACTGTGGGTGCAGTTTTTGGGGTTAACAGTGATTTAAGTTTCATTCAAATTTTTTATTTTAGGCAGTGAGTCCAGTTTAAGAAGAATAATTTGGGAATGTATTAACTTAGCCAGATGGATCTTTGTGGAAAATGTTGACTTTTCTTTGCCTCGGGGTTATTGCCTGCTGCCCATGCTGACAGCTGAAGTTTACTGCTTCAGCAGCCAGATTTCATTGGCAGAGAAGTCTGTACGTCCTGTGTTGCATGTAGGGTTGCTCTGGAATAGACTTGGGAGCTCTGCTGTGGGGAAGCGATAAAGCAGCAGCATATTGAGTGGGGCATGAATTGCTTATGCAGGTGGTGTCAGTGCACAGGCAGGCTGCGACCTCAGAGCTATGGAAGAGATCCAGGCTTAGAAGTGACTTCTGAAACATCCGAATACAGGGCTATTAAGATAGATTTGTAGGACCCCCCAAATTGAAGGTGCCCAGTGCTTATTAGTAACAGTTCGAGTACTCCTCAGGTCTGGTTCCAGTTCAGCCAGCAGTCTTCTTCTATTATGATACAACTTGGTTGATCTGTTAAATTTTACAGCCCTGTTAAAGATCCATAGATTGAGTTCTGTTTTGTGGTCTCAGACCTTTCTTGCCCTGTGCAGAAAATGCTGCTGCTGTTAGCCACATCCTTGGTCAAAGGTGTCTTCATCAGCTCCAGATATGCCTGAAAGGAATTGAGCTTCATTAAGAGAGGTTTGCGAAACACTGGCTATCAACTTTTGGGAACATAAGACACCCTGTTGTCAAGATAGCTGGTAGGGGGGAGGTCTGTATAGACGTTTTGCCAGTTTATGCATCAAGAAAGCTATGTGCTGTTTGTCAGCAAAAGTCAGACATCCAGGCACTTGTTAGTCTTTATTTTTAGCATGCAAGCACTATCCCTTTCAGTTTGGTTTGAAAAAAGATTTCCTGTCCGTTTTCAGCAGAGCTGCAAAGTTTAAATATTTATGCATTGTAGAAGCACATTCATCCATTATCTCTATGTATAAATGTGTTCCCGGTGCTACAGTTTCCATTGAGATGTCATCCAGCATTTAATCCCATTGGATCCTGTCTTGGTTGATCAAAGCCACAAAGTTGTTCAGCATAGCTATCAATCATGGGCATGACTCCATCCAGCTGGATTGTCATAAATGTTAAGTTGTACATTCCCTTGAATCGTTATCAACAGGAACAGGATCTTACAGGCTCATTTTTTTCTTTCAAATACTTTATTTCCAATGGCAATAGGCAAAAAAAAAAAATTGACTGTAACCATCTTTAGTGTAAAAGGAAGGATTGTTAATGCCGATAGCATCGTGTTTGCCACCTGAATGAAATGCAGCATTGTTTCCATGAGAACAGGAGTGGACAGGCTGCAGTCCCTCTGAGGACACTGCAGAAAGACTGCCTTGCAGCAGGACAGGGCCTGGAACTGTAGCAGTTGCCTGCCTTGCTCAGAATGTGAATAAGCATTTGCCAATGAGCTCAGCCTGAAAACAGGACGCAGATGCTGTGGACCAGGAAGCTGGTGTCACGGGCTTTGGGTGCAACCTTATCTGAAGTCAAAGCTAAGATCAGGGCAGCAGGCAGCTTGTAAGTCATTTTGCTTTGAAGGGAGTGTTTGGAGCTGGTAGAAGTGTGTTTTGAGGGGAAATACAGTCAGTGAAGGTAAGGGAGGAAAGTAAGTCTGACGCCATCCCTCTGGGGAGTTTGGTTCTTTTCAGATGTGATGCGGAGATCAGCAGCCTGCAGACAGCAGGGCTGGCTGCTTCCTTGCTGGGCCCATCTCCAGCCTGGTCTCCAGCCATGCAGGCACTGACTCCCCAGGTGAGCTGGACTCAGTTCTGCTCAGCAAAGCTGGGTCTAGATGAGCTGTCTCCTTCCGTGTCCATGGCCCTCCTCTAGGGCAGATGCACTGATAAGAAGTGGAAGTTGAAATGTGAATTCTTGGCTTTCTTGGAATTCTTTGCAGATCAGACTGCTTTCCCTTGAGTCTCTTAGTGATAATACTGCTTTGGCACATTGAGGCAGGAGATCAGAGTTTCTCACGTGCTCCTGAGGAGAATGCTCCATTTCATTTTAGAAAACACCACCTTCTTTCGGTTTTCAAGCCGTGAGAAAAGGGCTCTGGAGCTCTGTTTACGGTATAATATGCACAGGTAATAGCAGTCTGTATGCCTGCAGTGTGTGTAGCTGAACACTTCAAAGCACTCGGCAGAAGGAGGTTGATTTGCAGGAAGAGAGGGGATAAGCCTCACAGATGCCAAATACTCACGAGGTGGAGCAGAGCAGTTCTTCAAAGCACAGAAATGGGAGAATCCTCTGTATAATTTTAGAAGAATGGGAGCTTTAACTAAGCAAATATTAAATTTCACCCTCTGTATATGCATGGGTAAGCACACAGTGACATGTAAATGCATGCCTTTGTTTAGCTCTCACAATTTTGGCATTGCGTTTTTGCACTCGCTGGGTTTGATCTGAAGGTGACTGGACCCCAAATTTATCTTTTTCTCCTGGTTTCAGGCTTGCCAGTGACAATGGCTGCTGCTTTCCTGCACCTCTAATCTGTCAGTGTGACAAAATGACTGTGATGAGCTACGCACGGTTTAAGAAGCATATAAGAGCCACTGCACATACAGCCCAGACAGCATTTTAATTTGCTGCACCATAGATGACTCTGGTTGCAATAAATTTACTGTGAGTAGACTAATTGCAAAATAACACTAATTGAGTAGTTATCAGCGAACAACATCCTGTGGAACAAAACTGCTTACAATTAATAGCATTTAAGCCATGTGCCGTTATTCTGCAGAACACCAAATTGTAATTACACCATGTACAGAGATTGTGTTCTCTTCTGGAAACCGTGTTCCAGCACTTCTTTCGTTATAAAAGGCAGTTTCAAGATTCAGTGCTTGAGTTTTAGGTGAAGTGAGCTTCTGAAATGTGGTGTGCCTCCCGTGTGCCCTTAGCTATGTGTGAAGCAGAGCCAGCAATACTGAAATCAGTGAAGCTGTAGCACTGTAAAGAGAAAAAAAAAAAGGTATCAGTAGTAATGCACAGTGGTAGTGATTCTCAAGTTAACTTTTTTATTGCCACGTGTGCGTGTTTTGACAGATAAAATTAGAATATGGCTGAGTAAGGAAAAGACACTTGGTTGTTTTGGCTGAAAATGGACCCTCCCCGTTTGTATGGATGGAGACCGAGGAATAGCCTATGTGCCAAAAGTACATGTATGTGCCGGGACCCAAAGTGCAGATAAGCTGCTGTCAATGGACTGGATTTTCAGTCAGGCATCAGCTGGAAAGGCTGTGTTTTTATTGTGTGCCTGGAACACTTGGTCGTTGGAACAGAAGGGCGATGCTGCCTTGATGCAAAAGCTGCCCAGACACTTCTCTTTGCTCATGGAAGAGGTGTTCCTGGGGAAGGGGACCAAATTAATGGTTTATCCTCAGAAGCTGAATCTGGCCAGTGTGGCAGAAACTGGACATCTTTGTAGATGGAAAGCCTGTGCTCATCTTGTAAGGGAGATGAAGAGGGCAGCAAACTTGAGGGCAGATGAGTGTTGGCAAATGGCATCTTAAGGAAGTGCTGAGAGCACTGCACAGCGCAAGAAATGAAGGGCAGGAAAGGCTGAAAAATTCACGACCAGCAGTCCTAGTTGTCACCAAATCGCTGTTCTGGAAAACGCTGTCATTTTAGGGAGCATTAGAGAGGCAGCTGGGCAGGTGTGGGAGCAGCTAATGGCCAAGTGGGCAGCAGGGGCTTAGTGAGCACTTTGATAAAGATTACTGCGTATGTACAGCAATGAAAGGAAGGTGCTTGAGCAGTGACCGATGCTCCCGTGATCCTGCAGTGTGCGTAGTTGGAGCAGTGGGGATGAGATGGATATGATTGAAGCGAAAGGAGGTGGTTGGTGGGAGCTGGTAGGGTTTTAAATTAAAAATACAGAAAATCAGAAAATATGTTTAAAAAGTGTTTTGTGGTAGGAAAACTCAAGCCATATTAGCAGTTTTTTGTGTAAAATAGGTGTTGGGCTTCTGATGTGGAATCATTGCAGTGATTCAGTGGATGAATGTTTAAGTGAAAGCATTGCATCTAAATTCTGGTTTTATTCAGTGCTGAGCAGGAAGCTGTGCAGTATGAAGCTCAGTAGGATTGAATCCAATTTAAATTAAGGTTGCGTGAGCAGCGTCAGTGTTAGTTCTTCCCTAATCTGACTTTGCAACCGTAACAGAACTGTGGGAGTGTCACTGGTATGCATTAAATGTTAATGGGCAACAGCAACTTTCAGGTTTGATTTCAGTGTTGTGTCTACAATGTCGCCAAGGATAGAAGGAGATTGCTGGGGCTGACTCGCTGCCGATTCAGCTCTGCATTTCTAAACTTCGCACGTCTCTAAGCATGGGAAAGGAATACTGGTTTTCACAGGAACCTCCATCTGATGAGCTGTTGCTTTGAGGAGAGGGGACTGCTGTGTCCCAGCAATCCCATGTTAGCTGCAGCTCAAGGCAGCCACTGTTCGGTTTGAAGACAGAGGCATAGTCTGCATTGCTTCTAAAATAATCGGAGGGAAAAGCCTTTACATTTAATTTCCTCCTCTGAGCTGGCCCAGAGAATTTTCCTGCTTTGTGGTTGCCTGAAATAGATGCCTTGACTGTTCACACAGTTTGCTCCAGGATTTGGTATACAGTGAAAGGGAATATGCCCTGCTTCAGGCACGTTTTCAGACGGGTACACGTGTTTGATATATTTAGGGAGTCGCTGGGCCTTATGAGACCAGAGGCTGTTTTGCAGTGTCTTTCCTTGGGAACGAGGAGGAATTGCTGATGGGATCTACCCTGAATTAAAATGCCAGCAGTCTAGGCATGAAGCCAATCTTGTAGGACATTAATGCTATTTTAAGAAAACCACGATTTAGTTGTTTCTGTGCAAGTATTTCTTACACAGAATGTAGTTTTAAAACATCAGTCTTTTTTCTCCCTGAGTAATCAAGACTGGTATAGAAAAAATGAATGACAGGAGACTCTAGCAGTGCAACCTCGGATAAGATTTTGAAATTGCTCCGTGTGTGTTTAGTCTTTGAGATAAATGCTTGTCTTTGGGTGTTCAGGAGCTTGTTAGATGTGAATAGCCCTGATTCCCCCACTCTCTGCTTTAATATCCATGATAAGTCACTGATTTATCATCCGGTTGTGTCTAAGAAGTCATTCCTGATTGGCAGCTACGTAAGGACGAGTAGTGCTCCCAACTCCCGGTATCTGCTTTAATGCACATGCAACTCTAACGTGTTCTATTTACAGTCTTACTCACAAACTGTTCCTGGCGAGATCTTGGTTTTCAAGTCCTGGCCCTATTGAAAACTCCATGGCAGAATTCCATCGTTTTCCTTCTCTGATTTTCTCACCAGCCTCCAAGGAGGCCAAGGAATTTTTTGGTTCCCTCCCCCAGAGCTCACTGGAGCCAGATCCCAACAACCAGTTCTTGTGGCGGGTGCTCGCCTATCTCCATCCCTCCAGTGGATGTCACCGTAAGGATGGTGGGAGCTCATGGGAAACCTCCCTGCTGAGCCAGACAGCTCTGCAAGTAACTAATTCTAACTGTAATTGCTTGTATCATCCTCACTGCTGCAAGGTGATTGCTTCTGTTTTCTGGAGACTTGCTTGCCCAAACTGAGGGCAAAGTGTTTTGTTGAAGTCTTGATTCATTTGTGTAACTCATCAGAACGTTAGAGAAACATTTTGCCAGTGAGAATGCACCCTTCTGCTGTAAATTGCAGCTGAAGCACTGCTCTTGCTGCTTACTCATCTGTGCTTTTAATTGGAAATCAAGGCTTCCAGCCAGCCAGTAGCTACTACTGTGCAGCAGAATATTTTCAACTGCTTTTAGACTGAAATCTTCTGTGTATGTTGTGTATTACTGTGCTGCATAATATTGGTGAGCTTGACAGTAGCATGACTAAACAGAACTGAACATTTCCATGTCCTCTGTCTATTTGTGAGCTATGATTCATTCTGGGTAATTCACTGAACGGTAGGCAGGAAAAATGAATTTTAAAGGTGGAATTTACTGCAATGCATGTTTTATCTGTTTGTATTTTTTCTTTTGCATGGGATCTAGGTGTAGGTGCTCTGAAATAATGTGAAATAATTTCTCATGAATTGCACTTCTGTAAGTCTCTGAACATCTTTGAAGATCTGGACCAAAGTCATTCCCTGTGTCTGAGGAGGAGTCATCTTTGATTACTTACTTGGGAGCATGGTAAGGATTACTCCCTTACAAAAGGGAGAGCTGGGCAGGAGAGCCAAGCCTGGCTCAATTGCCCACCTTGCCAGCCAGCATAAGCAAACAGCTAATGAGAGCTGAGGCAGCTGCTGAGATTAATTGGGAATAACAAGACTTCTATGTAGCACATGCTGGGTTTGCCAAGCCACAGCAGAGGCAGGCTATGTGGAACTGAGGTATATTTTTGCATAATTCTACTGTTTCTTGCCAGGAGATGAAGACAAACCCAAAATTCCCATGAAATATTAAAAGCAAAGTGTGTTAGTAGTATAGCTGATGTACATTGCACTAGCTTTGATGACCTCATTTAAACAGTGTCTTCGGTAACTAAAACCTGCTCCAGTATTTGTCTCCCCTCTTGAAAAAGCATGTTTTTGAACTTTGTTTTATGAACTGCAGGTGGATTTTACAGAGTCGTGATATTGACTCCTCTCCTTACACAGCAGTCCAGAAGATAAGGATTCATTTCTGTTTTGGATGCCAGTAGCTTTATGTATGTTTCAAGAGGGAGCAAAATGACATGAAGGAGACTTCTGTTCCAGAGTCTGTTTCTGCTGGCTTATTGTTCATTAGCTAATGCCGGAACAAACGGTACTGTCTCTAATGAAGAGCAGTACCTCTGACCACTCAAATGTCAAAGTTGCCCATGCACACACACCCCCAGTTAGAAGCAGAGCAACCAGTCTCGGCTGCATTCCATAAGTTATGCCATTATAGCCTGATTTTGCTTTTTATGTTAGTTTATGCTCTGCTTCAAGAGTCTGAGTAGTCCCAAATGTTTTGCATTTCTGGGAAAAATCCAGCTGCTTTATTTAGGTATCTGCTCGAAGCAAAGATGACGAGACAGAAATATCTCTTTGTACCTCTGTCTTGGTAATTTTTAAGATCACCAGTGAAAAAGAAGCTGGTTTTGGTCCTCTAGGAGCAAACGAAGATAAAGAAGAGAAGATGTATTCAGGGCTGGAGATTCTTCTCTTTCCAGTCCATGGAAGTGTATGGTCCAAAGCAAAGCATGTCCAACATGAGTTGAGGGCATAAGAAGCACTGTATGGCAGTTTTGATTCTGGAAATGTTCTGCCAGCAGATCCCTGAAAAGCAAGTGGGAAACTCATTTCTGTTGGGCTCAAGAGAGATGCTGCAGAGGGGCTTCAGACACTTCCAGCAGTGTTTACCTAGCCAGGAGAAATGAACTGTATTCAGCCTGATCCACTTCTGGATGTCCTTGATGAGAAATCCTTTACAGCGAACAGGCCAAAGTTCACACTGAAATTCTCACGTTTTTATTTCTCTCTGTCATTTATAGCCATTTGTGGGCATAATTTGCCAAATTTAAGACAGGTACATCTTGTCTTTTTGTTTCCTTTCTATCGTTGCAGATTACAAAAATAAGAGAAGAAATAAGAGAGAAATTAGAGGCCCCCATTGCAAGCCTGAAAGGGCTCAGAGAGTTACACTGGAATTCACCCAAGCAGAAATCTCATTTAAGGGAAAAAAAAGAGGTTCTCTTGTTCTCACTATGATGAAAGAATATATTTTTCAGAGTCTATTTATTAGATTGTCACCTGAGGATACGATTACTCACAGAAGTCATTAAGGAGCTCCTGACTAAAGAGTGAGAGCAAAGCATGCTGCTTTGCTGTATCACAACCCATCGTATAAGCACCGACTAGCACTGAGGGAGCTTGGATTTACCCCCTGATACTTCACAGGCTTATTGGGACACCCCGGGTGAGTTACACCATGTACAGACCAGGGATAAAAGGTGCTTAACTCCATTGCGAATGATGTAGATGAAAACATGATGTGCGGTGGTATTGTTAGCTTCCTATTTAAGTGGATTTTAACATCTGATTATCAGAAGACTTGGAGTTAATTTTGTTGCAGAATGATAAGTTTTTTCTGAGTCCACAGCAATGCCCAAATGTGAGATCAGAGCAGAATTCTGCTGCAGTACTTCTCTGCTTTTATCTGCCCAGCCCAGCACCTTCGCCCTGTTGCAGGAGCTGAAG
Organism: Alectoris magna; assembly: GCA_030625065.1. Lineage (NCBI taxonomy): Eukaryota > Metazoa > Chordata > Aves > Galliformes > Phasianidae > Alectoris > Alectoris magna. The sequence goes on along the minus strand of CM060575.1, from coordinate 6,677,701 downwards.
GGGCTCCCTGCTGGCTGTAAGGTGTGCGAGTTGTGCCGTACCTTGATTGATTGCTTCTGCATCAGAGACCAGGGAGAGACACAACATCTCAATTTGGTAGCTATTAACGTGTCTGATATTTGTGCACCAAAACAAATCCATTCACTTTGTTTCAGGATGCCTAGGATGGGAGTTGTGTTTTTAATTATCATGTATTTCAAAGACCGCCCCAGGCTGTGTTTGGTTTCCATAGAAATTTTCCTAAGGTAAAATGACTGAACAGTAATTTTTCATTTTGAATCAGCTATCCATGAAAGATTGGATTTAGGTCAGAATTTATTACCCCATGGAACCGAAGCCAATATTTAACATAATGTCAGCTATCTTGATTTTAGAGAATTTTAATGGCCGTGCAATTTTATTCAATGATGAAGTTATTTCAGTTGTGTCCTATATGTCTAGGCAATTTGATGTATAGATCCTTGAGATGGAAATTGGATAAACATGGAAAATGGTGATTGATTGGCAGAAGGTTGCAATAATGTCTGCCTTGATATACCTTTTATTGTTAAATTATTTATCTAATGCAATCTCCAACACTTTTAGGAGTCTTTAAGTTGGCATTAAATCGATGTTTAAATCTTCACAGTCAGAAAGGCCTCATAACTCATACTGATAAATATCTTCTAACATGTCAGGAGGAATAATGATCCATCTTAATATCTGAAAGTAGGAAAGATATTATTCTCTGTATTTGCAATGAATCCCCATAGAAGGATTGAGCCATAAGCTAGAAGAATTAAGATTAGAAGACAGAAATATTAGAAAGAAAAAGAGTATGGCAGTAGTTTGTCTGGGGAGATGAGGGCGAGCTGTTTGCTTCGGATGCTCACTAAGAATGTGCTCAGCAGTGAGCAGCCTGGGGCTGGCTGGCTTGGCTGCAGGGGGACCCACATGTTCCCTCAGGGCACTGCTGGCTGCTCCTCCTGGTTCTGCTGGAGGACATGGGTTCCTTGGTCTGCCCGCACGTGCTGAGCCCTTCTCACATCCCAGAGCTGCTCCTGAGCAATTCATACCCAATGTAAAAATAAAACGGGGGATCAGTGGAGGGGAGAGAAGCACTTGGTCTTATGAGAGCTGGAAACAAAACCATGGGATGGCACCTGGATTTGTCCCTTGATGGATAAGACTGGGAAAAGAAATGAAATCCTCATTCAGGTGATAACTAAACCTAGGGGAGAGTGAATGTGCAGTGCAAGTTCCTTTCCTTTCTTAAGGAAGGGCATATTGTTGAACACTAATGCTGCAATTTTCTTTGAATAATGGAAACCCTTTTGGGTTTGGACATGGAGGTGGAAAATACTATCATACAGAGAAATGGGATGTCCAAGTGAGTTTGCATCTTTAAGCAATATGAATTTATGTCAACTTAATCTAAAACTATCTGTCTGTAGTAGCAAGAAGTTGCACTAAAAATACCTTCGAATCCGAGTTTGTCCAGAATTCAGGCAAAAAGGGAAAACCATCCATCATCCCTGAGTACATTTCAAAGCTGAGAAGACATATTTCATCACTTGCATAAATCTCGAGTAGAAATAATTGTGATTTGACAATTTCCATTATCTGAGTTGAGAACTGAAAGCGGTAACTTGGAGCTGGTCTAAATTGGTGCAGCTTCATTTCAATGAGGCACTGAACCTCACCAATGTGGCAGCTTTTCTGAAATGCCCTCATGTTCCTTTCGAATGGCGTTTGCCATTCAGCAAATTTTACATTTCTACAGATTAATTGGATAAAGCCAGACTGGAAATGGCACAGTGCTGTGCAGCAGGCATTTTGCATCCCCACAACTTCAGGCTTGAAAGAACAGTTACCTCAGCGGGTTGGGCTCCCTACCTGGGCTTGTTTATTGCTTTGAACATCCAGACATACTTTTATGACTCATAATCATCCATAAAGAAATTTAACTGTTATTTAAAATGCTCTGTTGGGAAGGCGCAGTAGCTATTAATTAATTATGCATCAGTAAAGCAACAAAAAGGCAGGCAAAGAAGCAGTTAGAAGTGTTGGCTGGGTATCTGCTGCCTTCAGAGCTGGATTTATGTCTCGGCTCCCCAGGGTTAGCTCACTGGTGAGCACTGGGGCCCTTCCCTTCATACTCCAGGCACTTTCCTTACAAAATACTGAATGATGCATGAATATACCCATTAATTAAAAGTAGATCTGAATGTGTCTGATACAGAAGCCTTGCTGGTATGCTGGTGTGGGTTAGGAGGTGCAACCGACTCCTAGCGTGAGCGTGGTGCCAGAAACCAGGAGAGGGGAACACAAACAACCACAGTGTCTTTGAAATGCGGGAGACTGAAGACTTGAGAAGAGTAAAAAGGTCCACCCCAAGCCCCCTGTGAACTGCTGTTATATACTGCTAAGTAGAATTTGCAATTGAAGCGTATACTTCAACTAATGAGGTTCATGAACATCAGTTTCACCACATCACCACAGCGCTGGTGAGGATTAAGGCCATGGATGTCAGCACAGAGCTGAGCGTAAGCAGGATTACAGTCAGACCAGGTTACAGAGGCAGGAGGAACAGTCTGGAGATTGCCTACACCCACTGCTGGCTCCAGCTTGAGCTGCGCTCTGCAGTATTTGGTTCCCATTTGACTTCCGTGCTGATTACCATGCTTGCAGCATGTCTTGTTTTTGTGCAGTAATTGGTAATCTGGAAAATTTGTGCATGCAAAGATTGGTGTGCAAGATTTAATATTGGTTCCTGCTGTCAGGCTGACAACGAATTAGCATTCTGGACTCTGTAATATGTTCTCAGCAGGCACATGTAATTAAAGTGAGCACACGTCGGGTTTCATATTAACAGTCAAACCACCTTTGGCAAAAGGTCTCTGTTCCTTTGGGATTATACACTAAGGCAATGTAATTGTGGTGTCAGGTGCAATCATTATTTTAAAATATTGTTACGTCAGTGTATTAACCCTTTCCACAGCGGTTGACGTTTGGATTTGAGGAGTGATTTTGTTCGAATAAAAAGGCTGCCAGCAGACAAGCATCCTCTTTCAGATCTCTTCAGCTCTGAGAACATTCTCCTCTTGAACATCAAGCCTTTGGTCATAACGTGTTGAATTAGTTTACAGAAATTTCAGAAATTGAAATTGGTTTTGCATTGAGGAGGAGATGGTACTTCGTGTGATGGAGAAGAAGTGATATTTGAAAGAAATTGCCCCTCAGTCGCGTTCGGTTCTTTTAGCTAAAATGGGGAATTGTTAAGGAAGCTCAAAGTTGATCTGCATTTATATATATGAAGAATTGTTCGGAGCTGAAACATGAGTCAGCTGAGCGGAATGTGGCTCAGATGTGCTGATTCTCTTTTGATACTGATTTAATGCCGTCAATTCGCCATTGATTTCAAACGAGTGACTCCTGCCTCGTAGAGGGGACGAGCTGAGATGAATTCAGCAGATGAATCTCTTTGGTGTGTTTTAGGCTTTGAGCTACAGGAAGAACAAATTCCACATCTGTGCAAAGGTGCCCACAGCTGCAGCAGTAATTGGAGACCTGGCAATACCTGGAGACCCTGCTGGTCCTGTGCTGGTGGCTTTGGGGTGTTTACCTTTCTGTACATCTGTACATCAGAGGTGCCAGAATTAAGTTCCTTACAGATCCCCCTGGCGTATGGGGAGGCTTATAACCAGTTTCCCAACAGACTGCTGGAGCTTTCCCCCAGTCTCTCTTCCCCCATGCCTCTTTATCCCCCAGTTCCTGGGGATGTGCTGCCATTACCTGCAGGCTCTGCTCGGTGCCCTGGGCTGCACAGACCTGCAGCTGGGGCAGCCAGCGAGCCTGGGGCTGTGACTGTTGTGCTCTGCCCAAAGCCCATACTTTCCCCACTCTTGTATTTTTTTTTTGCATAAACGTACCATTTTACAATCTGTGAGTTGTTTCTTGTGTTTCGCACTTTCTCATCTCCCAAATGAGTTTTCCTTAGCAGTTTTGCTGCCAGTTGATGGTTTTTCTGTCCTGCTTTACCATGAAAGCCAAGTTGTGAATGAACCATTCAGTTCGGAGCTCCAGACTTTAAGCAGAGAGGGACTGAATTACGTCTTAGCATGGTTTTCTTTGTTTCTCAGCCACCCCTTGTGACAGGAGTGGTCAGTCAGCCTGTGTACTGGGGAGCAGGTGGCAGGAAAAAAGAATTCCATTGGAAGCCAATACTACTGGATTACACCTAAAGCTTCAAAGCATTTTCTCAGCACGTGCTTTCCCTAATTTGAACACGTAGCTCCTTGGACTTGTGCCCTGCTCACACTGTGCTGCACCGCCGCGTTGTGCCTGGAGACCCGCGCTGCTACGCGGCTGTCGCTCCTGCGCTGGGCTCTGTGCTGGCATTGGTGGGAGCTGCAGGTGCAGAGCCGAAGTAATCTGGGGAATAATATCCATTGCTATCTTTGTCTTTAGAGAAGAGGTCGGTGTTAAAATTGCAGTTTTCAGCATTGGGCAGATACTCATTTTTTGTGGGAGAGGACAGACTCCTCTGCGGGTTGCTGTTGGAGCGGCTCCTTGACATCCAGAGGCATCACAGCCTGGTGAAAATCCGTGGGAAATCTGGAGCTCCGGTTTATAAATGATGGTGTTATTGCAAGAATGCGTGGCTCATATGGATTCTCCCCAGATGCTTTTTAGCCACAGACAGTTTAGTCAAAAAAATGTCATTTTTTTTCTGCCTATCTTTTTTTTATTGTTGTTGTTGGCTTTTGCTGTTGTTGTTTTACAGCAAAACTGAAATGTCTACAGAAAAAATCCCACTTCAGTTTGCTTTTGTTGAACAGTTTCCTGCACCATCAATGTGATTTTCTTCTGCTGGTGGTATGCTAATGGCACAGAGCAATAGAATGACAAGTCCTTTGCTTTAGTGGCAATATTGCACTTTTTGTCTCTGTTCTTTGTCTCTAAATATGAGTGTGAATATTCATACGTCCTTGTGAAACCAGTCCAAATAATTTTCATGAGAACATAAAAAATCATCCTCGCTGAGATAGGTCAGGTAGTAACTTGTTGCTTGGTTGCAAACCCTGTTGGCTCGGGGGATGGGTGGTAAAAGGGCAGCATGCCCACCCACCTGCTGGGACCTCAGTCCTCTTACTGGTAATGCATCTCAATAGTTGCTGTCCAGTTGTGAAAGAGGGAATTAAAACGATGCGTTTCTCCTGCGTGTTTAATTCTGTGTCTTTATGAATGAAAAGGAGTTTGGTATTTAAGATGTGTTATCCATCTGGTGAGCCATGGCCAGAGACTGTCAGGTGGTGGACACACACGCTGCGCTGCAGCATTGGCAGGGGCTCAGGGCTGTGCTGGTGGCAGAAACGGGGGGCTGAGCAGGCATGGGAGCGGCCATGTGCCTGCAGCGCCAATCCCAACACAGCATGGAATTGAAGATATGATTTTCAAGGCGCCCTAATTGGATTAGGGGGATTGTATTAAAGATATGTTGACTATGAAATGTTTAGAGGATTAATGCTCCATGATTTTCTTCTTAAACCATCTGCACTAATCCCCCTTGATCAGCAGCAGCTTCTGGAAGGCACTGCGGCCAGGAAGGCAGCCCGGCCCCACTGCTGCCATCCCAGAAGTGCTACAGTTTGCACTTGTGTGAGGATTGCCGTTCCTCTCTTTCTCCTCTGTTTGACCTATGCATGTGTGATGAAATCCAGCTAAAGGAGTGCAGCACTATTTATTATTCAGATGTTATTGTAGCTTTGCATACCATATGAGTAATCTTCAGGAGTCTGCCAAAGGAGCCACTGTTAATTGCTTACAATAGAATATATTTGCTGTTGGAAATGTCACAACATAATTATGTTCTATTTCTCTGTCTGACAAGTAATATACTGGAAGAAAATTGGTCCTCTTTTTCTTCCCTGTTGGGTAAAATTATTCACGCTCACCCTTTCAGTAGTGTACATGGTAGCAAGCATTCTTGAAGCACAAGAGCTAATCAATGATAAAATAATTAATGTGTCACTGTTCAGACAGATAAATGAAAAATACATCATATAGGGAGCGTGAAGTGCACAGGGTAAGGTTACGAAAATTTAAATTGCACAGAATTAGCTGATTTAATGCACATTATACAGAGAGGCATAAAAGAAGCGCGTTGATGGATGCCAGTGTTAAGGGAAGGCCCAGGTCCTTAAATGTCTCGTGATTCTATCTGACAGCCCCAGTTCCTGCTCATCAGAAGGCCTTTTTTGCTGGGTGAGTTGGCCAGGCCCGGTGGTCAGCAGGGCTGGAAGCAAAAAGTGAATGACCGCGCGGTGCAGCCCTGCTGCTTGGAGCAGCCTTGGGTAAGCCATTGCTTACCAGTCTCCTCTGCCTCATGGGATATTTCAGAAGAGTTATGTGGCAGCCCATGGGCAGAAAAAAGTATGCTTTGAATGCAGAAATTGCATTTATTTGGGAAGCCAGTTTCTGAGGTGTAGCATTTAATCATGTTTTAGTTTAAACATTTCAATTATGATTGTTTTTTCACTAACCCACCAGTGCATACAGCGCGTGTGTATGCACACAGAATGTGCGTATATCCACGGTGTGTACACATCTGTGATTCCGATGCCTCACAGATCTTTTAATTCTACAATATGAGATTCTTATAAGCAATCAGATGCATCGCAGTGCTGCAGCTTTGGAAATCCACGGAGATGGGTGGGATGCGGCTCTGGAGTGGAGCTGCCTGTGTGTGTGCTATTTATCTTCCATCTCTATGAAGAAATTCCTATTAATTTCACTTGCAGTGCAACCAGTGTCAGCTAAGATGTAAGTCTGAACTTTGGCAGTGTTTTCCAACACGTGCCGCAGGTTTATTTTCGCTGCATTGTTAGTGTCAGTCCTTCTCAGTGCCTAACGAGGCCTGGTCAGACCATGCCAAATACCTGTAAAAGTCTTCACTATTTTCATCTGCCCAACATCACGTTTGTGGTTGGAAATCTGATTAAAAAAAACAAAACCCAGGAGACAGATGTAATGGGAATCTCAAAGCAAGGATGAATTTGTAGTCAGCAGCCCAAACCCTCATGTGGTATAAATGAATTCGCTCCTACAGTTGCAGTGAAGTTACCCTGGCCAAACACCAGCTGGTCACGGTGACTGGCTGTTCATTTCTTAAGGATATCCAGGGAGACAATCCTTGATGCGGGACGTGAAGGATGGCAGCACAGTGGTAGAACAGAGCAGGAAGGCACTGATCGCCGGGTAACCGGCACACATCTGTCTGCCTCTTCATTCCTCAGCAGTCTCAGCAGATACCTCCTGGGAGGTTATGTGAAGTAGAGGCTATTCTAACCATGTAAGTGCATTTGTTTTCACTCCTTATTGATTACTCGTGCTGTGAGCATGACAGGAAGAGATGGAGTAAAGGTTACGGATGTGCCAATCTCCAAATATGCTACAGAACAGAAATAAAGAAAAAAAAACAACAGAGTGCTAGAATCGAGAAAGACTGGTTTTAAATGCTAATCTGAGGCTTGAGACTTGATAAGGCTGTATTTCTGTTACACTTCGGGTGTGTTGTGATGATTTCTTTGCTTTCTTGCTGCCTTGATAGCTCCATAGCGATGGGTTAGCTTTCAAGTCCAGTAATGTCATTGTATATAGTCAAAAAAGTAATACTCATTTAAAAGGCATTAAGTGTTCGCGCTAATAATGTAATTGGTTGTTAATGTTATTATCAGGAAATACGTTCTAATTCAGCATTCATTCATTTCCTGTTACTTTCCGGTGTTTTTTATTTCTTCTCAAGAATCGGTGGCAAAAGGGAGAAAAGTCTGGCTAAGACGCTGCAGCAGAGCTACGAGTAACTGAGATGTGCCTCCCGGGAACGTGGCCGTTTTCATCATTAGAACGGTCAGAAATGCGAGCTGGATAGTTATCGTAGTAAATGAAGATTAGTGTGTGTTGTGAGAGCAGTGTAGCCGTGTCTGATAATTAGACCGTCATTTGCAGAACATAGAAATGGTTTCAATAACTCCTTGAGGCTGGCTGCAAGGCAAGGCAGGATTTGTATTTGGAGCACAGCAGGCTGCTTCCTCACCCGGCTCTGCCTCTGTTCTTTGAAATCCCACTCACACAATGCGTTGGCATAGCACGCACATGTAATCTGAAGTTCTGCACTGGGGTTGATTTTGCACGGTTCTGTGTTACTGCAACAGCTTCAGGATAGAAAAAATAGAAATCTTTGTTCTCAGGGTTCTTCAGTGTGAATCCTTCATGTGGTGTGGAGAATGCCCTCCAAGATTCCTGGCACAGGTTTCTTTTCTATCTAATGGACTGTACCCGCCCCAATGGGGCAGTGGTTCTTGGATGCGTGTTAGCAGAGGTGCACATAACACAAAAGTTAAGCAGCTCTGACAGGAGGATGACAGAACAGGGATGGAAATGTTTTCTTTCAATTTCCGAAATAGAAAATCATCATCTTTTTTTTCCCTGGAAAAGATAGAAACAATTCATTGTCTTATGATCCAGTTGTGAATATGAAACAGTTCTTCATGTGTCCTCTCCCCTCCCACCTTCCTTCCTTCACACACACTTTATTTTTCTGTTCAGTGAAGGTAGAGATCCTCCAGCATGGGGGTTACAGTGAAACTCAACCCAAATCTGTGACTGCAGCCATTTTCCCTTACCGTACTGAAGTTCTGCAGGGGTGTAGAACTGCTTCATTGTTCACCAGTTCACTGCGTAGAAACTTGCAGTGATCTCGTGTAAGGCAGGGACTCCTCTCCTCTGGCTGCCCTCAGCCTGTGCTGCTGTGTCTGACGCCGTAACAGGAGGCCCAGCTTGCCCACATCAGCCCCTTTGTTCCAGGCAGGGCTTCTGCTCAGCATGGGAGAACATTACTGAAATCTGTCTCTCTAATGCTAAACAGACAAGTCATCAAGTGCTTGTACATCACGTCTCGCTGCTCCCCACCTACCTTGCATTGATTTTTGCTTATGGGTTACTTGATCGTGTGGACTTACAGAGGATCATAAATTGCTTCTGTAATTCATGGCAGAGGCTGGGAATGAAAAATACTCGAGCGGAGTTGTTGAGATAAAACATTACTGCAAAAAAAAATTGAATATGCACTTTTCAATAGCAGCGTAATTTCTGAAATTTTATCCGAAGTCCTCGATGCTAATTTGCGGATAGTAAGTGTGGGTAACAGCAATTTTAAGGAAATCTGCAGATCATAACCAGGAGCGTTTCATTTTGTAAGTCATAAGCATTCCTCACAAATCCGTGTGCCCTGGGGACAGCTGCGTGGAAGATCCTCTGCTGATTCCACCTCTTCTGCTTTGCTGAGTGCACTAAAACCCGGTAAGAGAAGGCGTGTGTATGGCCAGTCATGTGAATGAATTGCAGCAGGAGCCAGGTGTGCTTTGCTAAAGGCAGAACTGGGCAGAGGTGACCAGCAGAGGCACTGAGCCCCATGTTCTGAGCAGAGTGCTTGTGCCTGTCGGGAGGCAGGGGGAGGCTGGGGCTATTTTCAGTCTGTCAAACAGAGACTTCATAAGATCCTAAAAGCTCACCAGTAAGTTGGCACAAAGCTGTTTGTTTTGTTGCTTTTATATATATATCTATACACACTGCCAGCTACTTCCTGCTGCTAGTTGTGTTAGAAACATTGAAGTTTCTAAGTAGAGATGTTTTTTCATTCTTGTCTCCATCTGAACACAGCAAAACTGTCTTTGCTCTGTGCTAACCAAAATGGAAAAGGTTTCAGACAGAGCCAAGACTGGACATTTCCAGCCTCCTGGGTTATTATGGGTGCTGAGGAATTAGAATGGAGGAACCTATAGAGAAAATATGCAACTACTGCTCGGTGGCAGAAGTGGTCCCAGGGAAGGGAATGGGGCTGCTCCTGTGTGTTCAGGCAGGGATGCAGAGCTCTGCCTCTATGGAGTGCTTAGGGCCGAGATTCCTGCTGTACTGGTAGCTATCTGATTGTGTTATGGATGTGATATTGGTAAATAGCGTGCTGAACTACACAGCAATACCTCTTGTGATGTCCTCTGTCAGCTGATTTGTGGTGTCAAGGCCCGGCACATGCACAAAGCAGTGTTCAGGTTGAGTCAGCAGCATCCAGGCATTCTGCTGAACAGACAGGACGATGCCAGGCTTAGAATAGAAATGGATGGATTAATTTACAAAAAATAATATGGCTCACAGAATTCATTAAAAGGTTGCTTGGTGCTGCTAGAGAAGTCTGATGATCTCATTAATTAGCACTAGAAGTAATAGATTAGTTGGTTCTGAGTTCTGTTGGTGGATGATTGAGCGTTATACGGCACTACAACAAATAGGAAAGTGATTGCACAATGTTTATTACTCTGGCATTTAGTAATACTGCAGTGGTTGAAGAATAAACTCTTAATTATGAGTATTGATTTCTCTGGGGCTTAGAAAGTGCAAGTTGGAACTGCGCTGGAGAAGAGGTTTGCCTGTTACCTGCAAAAAGAGATGTGTTTTCCTACTGGCAATCCTCAGTGTTGAGCAGGAAGCCAGAAAGGCAACTTCCATTTTACCAAGGAAGTTTATAAAAGGCATTTTGTCACAGAGCCGAAGGCTGCTTTTTTGATGTGACATGAAGGGCTACGGTGTGCCACATGCACGATAGGTCTGGTAGGAACACTTGTTGTTAGTGCTGTTCTACTCTTCACGTTGTTCATACAGCTCTGAACTCCTACTGTATTTGTTGAGCAAAAGGATACTCAGTGTTTCACCTTATTCCAAAATCCAGCTGGTTCTCTATTATCAGCTAAACAGTCTGCAACATAGAGAGTGCTCATCAGCCCCAGACTGAAAACAGAGAAGTGCCAGTTTAGAGCTGAAGCAGCAGATACTCTGACGTATGGAAAAAACATGACGTTCTTACCTTCATGAAATTCCAGGCAGGCAGGGAAAGGATTAGATTAAAGAAGCCAAAATAGCGTGCAGGTGGAAAATGGGACTGAAAAAACCTGAACCTTAAAAGGCAGAAGGAAGGAACACATGGAAAAAGAGGAAAATAACAGAGTGGAGAGTAAGTCACTATAGGAATTTATTAGAGAAACCCGATGAAGTGAGGTGGCATTTCAGATGAAAATTCAGGAGGATTTTGTTTTCAGTAATTGCTGAGTAAATGATAGTGTGGATACTGAAAGCAAGTGAGTTTAAAATAAAAGACCCACAATATGGCTATTTTAAATTCTCATCACCTTCTGCATATCATTGCAGAAAGCCACTAATTTCAGTAAAAAGGTATCCAAAAATGTAATGAAAACCACTAAAAATATTTGTGCCCACTGATGGGACATCGCCAGCTTGAAATCAGAGCAATTTAAATGAAAAATTGCTTGTTTTAGCTATTGCAATTGCCCTTCATTCTCCTGTCAGTTCTCCTTGTGCGCTTTCTTCCCTGCTGCTGAGCAGAAGCCCTGAGCACACACATGGGGAGGCTCAGCAGTGATGTAGGAGGAACAGAAGAACTGAGTGTACGTAAATGCCATAGTAGGCAAACTGGATGTGATAGAAGAAATGAAAATTAAATTCTGTTCTAATCTTTTAATCTGAGTTCATCTGAGTCTTATTGAGTTAGTGGATGATTTTGTAAAGAAATGCCATTCAAGTTGCTGGTGTCCTTTTTAAAATTAAGAATGACTCGTGGGGCTAGAGATTTTTTGATAGGCAATCTGAACACATCTTGGGGCACTGAAGTTGCATTAGTTTGTGAGCAGTAACACTGCAGGTAGACTTTCTGTGTGGGGCTGCAGGGAGGTAAAAGTCTTTCACATGGGACAGATAGGCACGTAGCTGCCTTTCAACCCCATATGTAGTACAGCAGAGAGCCTTACTGCAGAGACTGGATGCACTTCTCACATAGATAGCTTTTCTTGGGCTCCAGGACAGAAGAAACATGTTCTTATCTAAGGCAAGGCACTACAGAAGCATGGCTGAGGAAAAGAACCTGGAGGGAGACTCACTGGAGATACCGAAACCATCCCTTTCCATCACATGGTGCTGCTTTACAGCATGATCTGCCTTGTGGTTGTCTAAAGAAGCGTTTCGGTTACTCAAACAGAAGTGCACAAACCTATTCCATGTGCTGCCTGTGTGAGGAGCCGAGCAGAGGGGCAGCCCAGGGGACAGGAGCTGGAGCTCACCTCTCCAGACACACTCCTCTGCTCTTCTTTCCCACACTGGAGGGCTGCTTTTCTGCTGGGGGGACAAAACCCCCCACCCAGCTGAGTGGTCTGGTTGAGCTTGTTATTTATCGAATACATCACATTGAGTCTGAGGGATCCTGTGAGTCCAGAGCACGGTGTATGGATAAAGTTGTTGTTCTTGCATGTAATCATAGCTGCTGCTTTTACCTGGGGCAGCTTATGCATGTCCATTTCCACACCTTTCTCTGTAGTGTTACGTGAATGTTTGAATCCTGCTCACGTTCGCTTATATTTCCAATAATTAAGTATGTATTTCCAGTATAGTCAGAAGTTCAGGCTTTTCAGGATGGTCAGATAGATTTTCCTTTCTGAACAGGCTGCCCAGGGGGGTTGTGGAGTCTCCTTCTCTGGAGATATTCAAGACCCGCCTGGACGCCTACCTGTGCGACCTGATGTAGGGAACCTGCTTTGGCAGGGGGGTTGGACTCGATGATCTCTGGAGGTCCCTTCCAACCCCTACAATTCTGTGATTCTGTGAAAAAGAGCACAGATGAAAAATTGTACCTTTTTTTTTTTTTTTTTTTTTTTAAGGAGCTCAGTTGCATTTTAGACAATGATACTGCCTAGAAAAAAAAGTTCACATATGCAAGGGGGAAAATGGAGACAGGGGTGGTTTGGCGTTTGTTAATCTTTGGGGTACTTTCCTTCTGCTTACACGCAAAATTTCAAGTTCCTCCTAAAACATTTCTATTGAGAAAGATCCTGACAAGGTCAGAGGAATGAAGATGTTGTTAGATGAAGAGTAAGTGGTAGTTTTTGGATAAAATTAGGTTTTTCTTCTATCGTGATCAGATTTTTGAGTTGAAGAGATGTTACACAAAACCAAAACAGGGCAGTCTGCATTCCTGAGTAAAAATGTCCCTTCAGCACTTATCAGTACATCCTGCCATAAACCTACAGTGTGGTGTTTTCCTTAGAAAATTGAGACCATAAATTCCTCTGTTAATATAAAAAATAAAAAATAGGTTTGAGAAAGGATTGTAAGGCCCAGTCTCACACATGGAGAAGCAGAGGTGCACAGGATGCCATTTAAATGTTCAAGGCTACGCCTGCTGTTCCAAATAGATGCTATCTGTGAAGATAATCCTCATCTGCTGTTATATAGCAGTTTTACCAGCCCCTCAGCAGAGCTGTGCTGATCAGAGGAATGAGGGTTGTTTGATGGAGCGAGGGGTTTCTTGCTGGAAGAGTTAGCTTTGGCATTTTGCAAATAGTTTGAACGGCACTTAGAAACTTCGAGGGGATCGCTTTGAAGATGCCAGTGTGCGTGTCCAGGCAGAGCTTGGTGCGACCAACTCGAAGAAGGAGCTCAGACTTTTGGGTCCTTCCTCATGCTCATGTGGCTCGGTCTGGGTGGAAGCTTCCAGGTGGGGACAGTCTTGGTGGAGCATGGGCTGGCACTGCTTGGAAGTTCTCACTTCCCCTTAGAGACTGGTTTTGAAAAAAAGAGCCGAGGTGAAATGTGTGCTGCTCTCGGATACACTCAGAGATGTCCTGTGTTTTGTTTTCAAACAGGAAAAGCCAACAACAATGTACAGTGGGATGAGGACTCCGTAGAGTACATGCCAGCCAATCCAGTCAGGATCGCATTTGTCTTGGTTGTTCATGGCAGAGCTTCTCGGCAGCTCCAACGCATGTTTAAGGCTATTTACCATAAAGACCATTTTTATTACATTCATGTTGACAAGGTAATATATCACTGGTTATAAATTGCCTGTCTCACCATCTGTCAATCTACCCATCTTTGTCATCTTCTTCATCTTCTCTTTACCTCTGTCACATAAAGTGCATGTCACTTCTTGTCTTTCCATCTGTTGTATGTTTAGAGCCACTTTCTGTATAACTATTCCTTGTTATCTTGTCTGTGTAAGAGCCTTCATCTCTTTTTGTATGTCTTTGAGTATCTACCCATGTCTGTCTGTTGTACACTTAGTAATTGGCAAGTTGCTGCAGACTTACTGCAGTGGCCTCTTGGATGGAGAACTGACCTGAGGTCCCTTGGGGCAGCTCAAGATGCAGGTATTAAGAGCTACCTAGGATCTACTGATGAGAAATTATAAATAAGCATTAATTGTACTGATTAACAATTATTGGAGTTGTAATAAAACGAGCTAAAAGAGGGAGCTCTGCACGTTTCCAAATCACCATTTTGCAGAAGAAGGTTGTGCACTGTAGCAGGTGAGGGCAAAGCAGTGGAAACACTCAGGTAGTCGAGAAATAGAGCTACTGGTTAGTCAATGCAGGGAGGGACAATTTTGGACAGAGTAACTTGAATGTGTCACTTTTTTCTCCTGTAAAGCGATCCAATTACTTACACCGGCAAGTGCTCCAGTTTGCTAACCAGTACCCAAATGTGAGAGTCACTTCCTGGAGAATGGCAACTATATGGGGAGGAGCAAGTCTTCTGTCCACCTACCTGCAGAGCATGAGGGACTTAATGGAGATGAATGACTGGCCATGGGATTTCTTCATTAACCTCAGCGCTGCCGACTACCCAATCAGGTACAGCAAGTCTTTTAAGCACATTTAAACACGTCTTGTTCCTAAGGGAAGTACTGATGTAAGGGACAGTGTTTCTGTGCTGCAAGAAGTAGAGGTCAGAGGAGAAGTTTCTTCTGTTTTACAGCAGGAGACTCCTCTTGGTGAGGCTGGTGTCTGATAACCGTGTTTTTGCTTTGGAGACAGTCACCTTACTGTACTCTAAGCATCCTCAGCTGCAAGCAGGTTAGCAGAACCAATTCTTCACTTTCAGTGAGGAAGCAGGTGCTGCTCTGTTTAGTCCCCATTTCCAGCAAGGGGCACCTAGAAGAGAGGCTGAGTAAAGTAATGGGAAACACCAGAGCTAAATGAACTCCAGGCATGGAGAGATTGCTCCCTGCCAGGGCTCTGATCAACAGTTTGATTTGATGTCTGAGAAAGCGTTGAAGGTGTGAATGTAGATTCAGTGAAGGTAATGTTCTGTTCTTCCCTTTTTTTAGTACTTTTTTCTGCAAAGGATAATGATAGTAGAAGTGACAAATAAGTTGCTAGGAGTCAATTATATCTTCAGCACCAACCATTGCCTGAATGTCTCTATTCAGACACCATCAGGGAAAGAACTTCACACATCACCACATGACAAGGCTTGTGATTTTAAGTGAAATTACATTCTTTCTGCATTTACATAACCCAGGCCCTACAGCTGCATTGAGTTTACTACATTATGCAAAAGTAGGCCATAAAAAGGGGAAGGAGAGTAAAAACTACAAAAAGCAAAGAACAACTGTGCTTCAGCTGTTGTTTCTAGGCTATAAGAATTATCAAGAAGAGAGAAAGAGGAAGTTCTCCTTGTGACATCTGTTTCCCTTCATACTGAAAGGAATCAAGAAAAGGGAAATAACTTTCTTGGGTAATTCTCCAATAAGTGATGACATTGCATGCTCTTAATACTAAAAGAAAAGAAATATATTAGCAAAAGGCAGTAGAAAGAGCTGATTAGATTTCTGCAAGGTATCTCTCAAATAATGGGTCCTTTTCTGAATGTTCCTTCTCAGACAGGAATCCCCACAGAAGCGTGAATTGAAAACAACGTGAGCTTTGGCCTTAGGAGGGATTTCTGTGAGAAGTGGTGAAAGGCTTTGTCGCTGGTGGCCACTTCTAAGCACTGTCAGTAAAATGCAGCATGTTTTGGGGAGGAAAACTAGGCAAGAATACGAGAGTCACAGAGAGTGCATTGATATTGGACCAAGGGAGTTTGAACTAAGAACTCCCAGTATTTCACATGGTATCTGATTTGGTGTCCTACAGGAACAGCTGTAGCAATTTTGTCTTACTACCTGTGGTTGTAAAGGAGAGCATACAACCTTTGGTGTGTCTCCTGAGTTCTGCAAAAAAGTAGCTTCTTTTTCCCTGTAACTTATTTTCCTGCCCAGGAATTCTGCACTGATGATAAAAAGCAGAATAATACAAGGCAACAGAGGAGAAAGGTAGGTGATGGGACTTTGAATCAAGTTAGATAAATTATAAGAGAAGAAATGGTTGGAGATGTAGTGTAATTACAGGATAGTCCCAGCAGATGTATGCAGTTACCATGCTGTGGTATTGTGTTCACCCTACACACAGTCTTGTAGTGCTGAGGCCGTGACCTGCGGCATTCTCAAATGCACTGCGGAACAAGTGAAACCTCAGTGCCAAAAGGGATCGGTCACTTACAGATGTGGCCATAAACAGCCACAGGATTTGTTGAGTAGGCTGCAGTCAGTTCTGCATTTTTGGATTCTTTGTAGCGATGCCGTGGTATCTTAAAGTCATTCGAACTCCAAACAAGTGCCATTCAGCTGGAAAAATCCCAGGCGTTTGCTTCTTCATGGTGGGAATTGTTGAAGGCCGCACTGCTGCGTCGCAGCTGCTCTGGGATTGCGTGGTGGGCTGCCAGCAGCTGGGCAGGCGCTGAAGCGCTCGCTTCCCTTTCTGTCAAAGCATTCTGCTACCAGAACTGTCGGATACAGGCTCCCTCCCAACGTGATGCACTTCAACACAAAGTAAAATGCCTTCTTTAATGCTATGGCTTCAATAACAGTGAATTACAGGTGCTGTAAAATTTTTTGAATGTGGACTATTACAGCTATAAACCCTAGAAAATGTTAGCTCATCAAAAATATGTATGAGTCCATTTAATTTCCATAGCAGAGGTGCTATAAATTAATATTCTTTATGATCTTTGGGAAGGCACTACCTGTCTGCGTACCGCACAGAGAGCTGATTGTTTTTTCAGGAAATAGTAAATAGGGTGTTTGAGGGTTTTTTTGCTTTTTCCAGACGTTAGGCCATGATTTGTTAGATAATGGGCTAGAGGCAGTTCTCACACTGGGTTAGTCATATTGCAGTGTTTTTAGCTAGGCTTCCCTGCATAAGAACATATGAATTTTGTGGATTAATAGTTTTTATCCAGAGCTGCTTCACATTAAGCTTTCGTTTCCCATCTGCCATTCCATCTGTAATACTGAAACCTTTACTACTTCTCTTCTGATAATAAAAGCTAATCCAGCCTTATAAGTCAGGAGAACACATTCTATATGCAGGGTTAATTCTGTATGATGAAGCCTAAATCTGTCTGGGGAGCAGTCTGCTATGCTCACAGGCTACATTACAAGTACTGGGAACCCTTCATCTTTCAGAAGAGATGCCTAGAAACAGATGTCAAGGATCACAGCATATAAAGGCACAGGGAGAAAAAAAAAATCCCCAAAAAAGATCAGAACCATTCATTTTGGGAGGGGAGCAATTAAAATTGAAATAAAACATACGGAAGCTAAGAAAATGTGAATATCCTGTTGCTGTACTTCATGCCTTAGTGTTTAGTTTTTGAAGCCTTGGTGGAGTCTGTTGATCTGGTACATACAATGAGGTCCTCACTCATGTGCTTCTAGTTGTTACTGCTGTAGAAATCGCCCACACAGGCTGAGCATAGAGGTACCTCTGACAAAAATACTGCGTTTCCCTCTAGCCGTGAGGCAGTACGCTGTTCGTTGGCCTGAGGGAAATGATTTGGAGCAGCATCCAACTTGAATCTGCTGGGCCCAGATAACCATAGTGAGTATGAAAAGGAGGGATGAAATGGCAGAGAGATACTTTGGGGTAGGTGTTTTCTGTCTTCTTTCTCTGTTTGCTCTAAGGCTGTGTGGTTTGGGGTTCTTTTCATTGTTTTAAGGGTTTAAAAAAAGGCACGTGCTTTCAGGTTTCTCAAGATACTATCTCCCACAACCATGTCATTCACAGAGAACAAAAAATATACCTTCCTTTTTCTTACTTTTTTCATGATTTTTCTTATGAGGAGGAAATCTTTTCTTCTGAGAGTCTCTTTCAAAGCTCTGTGGAAAAGCTATCAATGTCTTTATCCTTTTATTTTACAAGCCTATCTATTTGCATTATTTATTGCCTCTGACAAACAGCGTCAGGTAGTCAACCTTATCTTCAGGGGCTGAAATTTCACTCCCAACAAGGTGAACTGTGGTGAGCATCTATTGATGCTGAATGTTTAATGTGCTTTGCAGGAGTCCTTGGATAATGGGGCAGGTGAAGTGTTGCACCACTTAAATGATCTCATTAAACTTCCTAATTTAACAGTGAATGTCATGTCAGTGCTTACCTGGTCACAAAGCTTGTACAAAGGATAGACGTAATGAAACATTTGAACTTTTTGTAATTTACAGTAAATCACTGAATCTCAATCACCAAAGGGATCACCAAATCTAATTGCCAGTTAATGCTCTGTCTTTAATAAAGGTCAAGCGAAATTATTAGCAGAAGCTTGGGGAGTGCTTCAGAATGGTAAGAAAATAAGAGTGGCTTATTTATGGAGCTGGGAATGCAGATAATACTGATTTTCAATTATGAGCCATCGGGTATACTCAAAGAAACCCAGTGAAACTATTTGTGTTTTGGTAGTTCATACTATGAAGATGAGTTCATTTTAGGATAAAGATTTTATTGAAATGTCTTCCTGCATTGTGAAGACTCGGTCAAATGAGATAGTAGAGATTTTGGTGCGGAACTTAAATATGTATCAAAATACTGATAGCATCTGGGGAAGGGTGGGTACAGACTCTGAGGGAATAGACTGAATGATCTAACTGGGACTAGTACATTCAGCAACAGATGATTATGATGATCATCTCTGTCAGTCAGAATTGTATTCAAAAATTAAGAAAGAAACAGCTGGCAGAGAGCTCTTGAGCGACCTGCTCTTGTTTTGTTGTGTTCTCCTGTGATCAGTGGTCAAGTTAACCTTTTCAGTGCTGAATAGCAGTATTCATCTACACATTTCAGTGCTCCATAGGAACTTGAAGGATGCCCTGTGAAGCAGGTGGACCTTTTTCTCAGGTCAGTGTTTCCAGTCCATCAGCCAGCAGCAGACAGGCAGCCCAGCTCTCAGTCCTTCATTTGCTCCAGCCGACGCGCACTTCTGGCTCCCTAGGGGAGTTGTTAACAAAGATATCCACCCAAAATCAACAGTTTTGTTTGAATTCCTGCCAGATCTGAGCATGGCAGGCAGCCTTGCAGTGATAAAGCTGTCCTTTCATTCACCTTTCTTCATCACAGCTTTCATCTCTAGTAACTTACATGTCCAGGTCCTGCGCTTGGACCACACAAGGAACCAGAAATTGCTTCCTTCGGGTATCAGGAAAAGAAACCAAAGAGAAAATGTTTTGCCACCTTTTTCAGTTGTTTTTCAGGTGATGGGACCACCCGAGGGATCAGCGGTTTCTTTATTTCAGCAGAGCATGGGTGACTAACACTATATAAAGTCCATTGGAGATGGTTTTTGCCCTGTCTGCCAGATTTCCGATGACCTGCTAAGATTTCTTGTGGACATTTGACCTAATGGCCAAACCTTTCAAGCAGATGACCGAGAAAGAAGAAGTGAGAGAATGCAGTTTGTATTGAATGAGCAAACTGGACTCAAGCTCTCCGTTTGCTTTTACAAAGCTTTGCAGCTTTTGCAGCGGGCAGGCTCAAAGTGCAGTATTGGGAGCACAGGAAAATCTCTTCATAGAACTGAAACAAAGAACTGAGCTCTTAGGTAGAGCACTCTAGCTTTATGAGAAATGTCTGAGACCCAGCTGTACCCTCTTGTTGCTGTAAAATTACAAATCCAAAGCCAGCAGGGCTGATGGAAGCTGTGTAATAGCAACATGATCACCAAAGACATTCTCTCAAAAGGCAGTTATGTCTCTCTCAGCTTCTCATCATTTTGACTGAGTCAAACAATCATGTTTCACTGAGGTTCAGACTTTAGAGCCATCTCTTCACAGCTCTTTCCTTCCTGGCAGTACATACGCTGTTGCTCGATGTGAGAGCCTGTACGAAGAATGCCAGTGTTCCAGGCCTGGGTTTGACCTTACACTCTGCTCATGCATCCCTTGCAGTGCTGCTTCTATAGTCAGGCCTCGCCAATAGAGCAAGGAATGGGGCAGTAGAGAAATAATACTTTATGCACGCTTAAAAATGTGTTTCAAACATGATCCTGAGCTGAAGCACGGGTAAATCATATCTATAGGTTTCAGTGGGAGTACAGAGCAGGTAGCTTTGGCAGTACAACATCTGTTAAGATGCCAGCATCTAAGGTTTTCATCTTGGTGTTGTAGCTGACATCGAATGCAGTTTTGCTTGCTCAGAATATCTTAATCTGGTAAGCCAGACATCAATCCACTCTTAATTCTTCCCAGGAAATCCTCTTTCCTGTCCAAACAGGGACTGCATCTTTGTTTTCCGTGAGTCTGTGTTCTCTTAGAGTTTCAGATGTTCTTCTTCCTTAAATCCCTCAAATAACTTTTTCTCCTCTTCCCTCACTTCTCCAGCACATTTGCATGAGATTTCTTTTGAGTTTATATTTCTGGTCTGTTATCCCACTTCTCTGGTTTACTGCTAGATTATCCAGTGGTTGGCAGAGCAGCGCTTTTGCACATGCTGTTTGCAGAGGGTGGGGTGAAATGTTGAAATTATTGTGGCTTAAGACTTTTATTTACATCTGGTGTTAACATAATATTTTCTTCAACCTGGCAGTGATGGGAGACCCACCCTTGCTGTGTGCAGCTGCAGCAGATGAAGCTGCTCCTTCTTCACTTCTGCTGGGCTTCGGGCTACAAACAGCTTTTGTTTTTGTCGGATTGTGACATCTACAGCTCTTAGTAGCTTTGTGCCTAGTTGGTACTTCTGGAATGTTCCCTGTGGCAGCTTTAGTCTGGCAACAAAAGTTAACGCAGCCCAATTTGGAGGCTGGTTTGTCTCTCCCTGTATCTCTGCAGTTCACACTGATTAAAGAGGTTCTCCAGTGCAGAGCCAAAGGGTTTGTTTTCAGCTCTTTGCCTTTTGCTTTCTGGATGCGATTTATTTTTCATTTATTTTTGACTAAGAAAAAAGGTCTCTCTCATAAACGAATTAAGTGCATGTCTTCATTGGATGCCATTCAGCCTTCCCTACAAACAATAGCAACACAAACATTGTGATAATGTGCAGCATCAGTTTCTAGGCAACACAATTACATCTTTTGTCTTCAGGATGCTGGAATAACATCTCTCGCAGTGTTTTGGTAAGGATAACCGATCTGTTAGGGCTGAGAAGGGCTCTGAGCAGCCTGAGGGATCTTGCCAGCTCAGCTGCTTCTCCTTCACAGCCCCAGGACTCTCTCTGAGACCTTCATTTTGCTTGGAGCTTTCTTTGTGGGGAAATAGTCTGGGGTAATCTAGTCAAAAAAAAAGGGTCTTTAGCGCAGAATGGCTTTTCTCCTTTAAATCCATAACTACTGAAATTCCCTACTGGCTGGCCTGTACCTGCAGGCCCTTCCCGCAGCATTCAGCTGTTTATAGTGCCGGTGGGCAAGAAGCTGCAGCAAGGTTCGTGGCTGGAAGTGGGCATCAGTCCTCAGGCGTGATGCTGTGTCCCAAGTGCCCCCCGCAGCTTTGCTTCAAGCAGCCTCTATTCTGTAGATGTAACTGGGAGAGGGGTTAAAAAAAAGCTGCAGAGAAACAGTTCCTTGTGAGTTTACCTGGGCTCTGGGAGCAGAAACTTAATCTCTACTGAGCTGCTTTTTATAGAATGTTCAGTAAAATCATTATCAAATTCCAAATGCTAAAACTGCTTGAAAAAAGGGAAACGTTTCTGTTATAGCACTGCATTTTAAACATGCTCTCCCTTTGTAGCCCTGCAGAATTCTCTCAGGAAATTAAAAATCTGTTGAAATTGTCGTTAAGAAACTTCTTTTGTTTAGATTTCAGGATGCCACTCGCAATAAAACAGCTGCAAAATAATATCGGGTGGCAATTGAAAGTGAAGATGAAACAGCAACATGTGCCGTTACCTTTCCCAAGTCACTCTTAAACACTGAAGGGCCACGAAGGGATGAGCAAAGGGTTGTTTCGGTTCAGCCTTTCAGTGGTGATGCTGAAACAGGAAGGAGAGGGAACAGGTAAACTGTTTTCCATCAAAATAGGGCTAAAAATGTAAACGAGTTGAGTGGTAATTGACGTTAAAGATTTTTCTGCCAATTTATATATAAATTCGGGTCTTGTAGTATTAAATTATGTGCTTTGACATTTTGTATGTGCTCATTCACCACATATGAATGAGCGGAAGGGCTGATTTGAAGGAAGTAGTTTGCAACAGAATTACAGCTGCTTTGGAGCAACAGATCACTTGGGACATGCTGCGGAATGCATTTCTTTCTCCCAGGATAATTTATTTTCACTGTGCTGGTTAGTCAGAACTTTACATTTGGGGATACCATGGGAGCTTTGGCCTGGCATCTTGTAGAGCAGAAATTCGGGACCTCCCTTTGCTGTACAATCCCAAGTAGAATTAACGTCTTGTTGTCTGTTACAGTCTCATGTTACATCTGAGTACTTCATTTCTGCTTGCCCTGCACAGTCACAACACATTTGTATGATACTTCTCCATCTACATCCATAAGTGACAGGGTGGTGCTGAATACAGCTGACTGTTTCTGTGACTGCACTTTAATTCCTGGCTGATCTCTGGGTGCGAGACCCTAAATGGTTCACTGCAGTATGCATTCTACTCTGCAGCACAGAGGTCAATTATATCCATCATTCAACCTTTCGTCAGGGTAATTGCACTCTTCGGCATGTTAGGAACTGGTTTGGGGCCAGGTTGTTTCCGAATACAGAATCGGTCTTTGTTTGAAAGTTTGCTTCCACAAAGTAATTTTTAGCAGGAAAACTTGCTGCCGTGCATTCTTTGGGCATCTGAAGTTCTTTCTTAGGTTGAGATGAAGCGCTGGTTCTCACAATGAAACAAGACTTCATTGGTTGCAGCTCTGAGTGAGTGTGAATAGCAGCCTCCCACCCCCCAGCTGTTTTCTCTCCAGCCCCAGTGACACCAGCTGATGGAGCCAGACGGTGCCTTTGACGTTTTCCTGCTCTCTGCTAGATGTTCATGCCTGTCATCCCAGTGCTGCATTGCTCACTGCCGTACTCCAAAGAGTAGGGCAGGTCATCAGCTGGCCCAAATTGTCAAAATAAGATTATTGCTCAACCCAAATAAAGGTAACAAAATGTGACTTTCCGTTGTTAAAATCAATTAAGTCTCCTTCCATCAGCTCTCAATTCATTATCCCTTTTACCCTCCAGGCCCTGTTCTTCCATCTTTTCAGGCTCGGTGTGGAATTAATGTTAAATCCCATTAGCCTGACCCCGTTTTCCCTGTTTTGCCTTCTGGTCCTTTGAATTGATGTGCTCCGACAGGTTGCTCAGCAGCTCAGGGATCAAAGGGAGTGGCAGGCCCACGAGGAGCTTCCAAAGGTGCAGCTTGAGTCAAATTCCCATTGCTTTTAGCCAGGGTTTGTGAAAGGGCCTCAGCAGCGGGGCTGGCCAGAAGGAGAGCAGCTGCATTGATGGCACGTGGGTGCCTCTGGGCTGGGGGCCCAGGTGTGTTCCTCAAGGTAACCCATGTTCAGGGGATTGAGTTCATCAGGAATGAGTTTCTGTTCCTTCTTGCCTATTCCTTGGAAAGCGTGAGCTGGACAAAAGGATTTCTTTGCCTAGGTAGATCTTCCCCACTGCTACTCTTGGTGCTGTGTAGAGCTATGTTGGCTGTTTTTTCCAAGTTTGTGTCGCAAATTAACCAGGGAGGTAGGCAAGACCCAATGTAAATACTGGGTGACAAAGCTGTGCTGTGCCTCTCGGGGCATTCTGCTCCCATTTCCAGCAGTGTGGTGGTGGTCTCAGGTTTGCTGCTGCTTGCAGGGTTGGTATGAGCTCTTTGGGGTTTCATTGCCAGTGCGATGCATTGGGTCGGCAGCATAGTGAGTGGCAGGAGGGCTACAGCAGCAGCTGCCCCTTGTACCTGCAGTGTATGCCATGCACAGGCCTCTCTCCCTGCTTCTGTGGAAGAAAGTGAGCATTTTTTATTATAATCACGATGAGAGAATCATTTTTCTTACTGACTTGCCCAAATAAAATTTCAGTTGGATGAAGGAATGTATAAATTAGGTAGGAAAGTGAAGTTGCCTTGAATTTAGGCTCCTATTTAATTCCTTCTCTTTTATGCTGAGATGCTGATAATTTAATTTTGAAGTTTGTGAAAAAAGAATTGCTGAATGTGAAATAAGCAATATAAAATCTACGCAGCGTACACAAACAGAAGGATCCCACTCAGCCCAGTATCGGGGTGTTTTTTTTCCTTTTAACCAGAGTCTCATTAATTTGAGTAATGGACTTGTTGATCATTTCTGCCGCTCACTCCATTTAATCAGTGATTATTGTTTTCATCCAAATGGGATGTTTCATGTAGGCAGATGGGGCTCTGCATGAATATGCCGTGGCAGCCAAACCCTGGAAGAGCACAAAGCAGGACATTGTTCTGTGCTGTATGAAATCCCAGTGCTCTGATAAACCTAAAAATCATTTGGTTCTGATCACATCCCTGGAATAGGAAAGTCTCTCACACATTCTTACTTTTTTTTTGTTTTCTTTTTTGAGATGCTTTTCAGCAAATACATAAGTGGGCTCAGTTCTCTTTTTTGAATTCAGCTGGGATAGTGGTGTGTATCTTAACCCTTCGTGATGCTGCGTCCTTGCAAATTGCATTCACAGATCGATAGGAGGCTGCTCTGGTTTGATCCATCAGGATTGAGTTTGTTTGCTTGTTAAATAGGGTGCTTCTCTCTATTGACCTCTGCACTGTGGCAGTCTAGTAATGGAATGAATGCCTTGTTGTGATGCTAGGCAAAGGAGCTTTGTGAAAAGTAGTTATCTTGACAGACGTGTCTCAGCAACTGTAAGAAGTCATGGAGTGACATCACTTGGGCATGTTAATAAATAGGGCTTGTGTGGAGAAAGTGGGTGCTCCAGAACTTTTTCTGTGGAGCATTACCTGCTGTGAAACATACAAGCAAATAGAAGAGAGCAGCTGTCAGAATGGTAGGAGGATAGTGCTCATTTTAGGCCATTTCCAGGCTGTGCACACAGTCCTGCAGCATTCCTCCCCAGACCAATCAGCGTGGGGTCCGGGATGCGAACCCCCAGTAGTCCCAGCAGCCTGGATCTGGCTGTGATCAGAAGTGTGTAAACCCCACACGGCTGTATTTTTCTCTTCACCAATCTGCGTTATTTTACTTTCCAGATATGAATTAAGGGACTGACAGTGGGGCTTGATAAACAGTTTTTGCCACCAATAGAAATGTTTGCGCTTTCTTCCATACATTCACTTCAACTAAACTGACTTCTCTTCTGAATGTGGTGGGATTGGAGTTTTGATTTGCAGCAGTACATCCCTCTAACAAGTTTTCTGGCCCTTATCAACATCAGACACCTGTCTATGCGTTAACTTAAAAATATTTGTTGGAAATAAGCAATTAATGGACCTTTTCAACAAAGGCTGTCTGGGAGGCACTCAAGCTCTGGGCTAGCAAGAAGGGAAAAAAAATGAACCACAAATGATACCAACTGTGATGTGCTGATCATTCATAAACTGAGAGGAAATGCATAATAAATTGTTGAACAAATCAGGATGAAATGTTTCCTTCCTTTCCAGCAAAATGCCTCTGAGTTGAATGCGTGAACACCAGGTGGTTCAGGAAGGTGTTTGGGTTTCTTTGATGGTCTTGCACGTGTCTTATCTGTGCCGTTGCACATTTAGAAGGATCTTTAGAAGCTTCTGCTCCATGTGTTTTTTTCATTGTTAAGTGTACGTATAATTAGGCCTAGAGATTGCATAGAGATAAGTGTATGAGGGGAAAACAGTATTTTAAGCAATGCATCTCCTGATTTTGCTGTTGTTTTAAAATCAGAGACAACAGCTGTATATTTCACAGCATTGCAGCGCAGTGCTTTCCTTACTTCCTTACTTCTTGGCACAGCAGTAGGGGCATCCAGAACACACGATCTGAGCAAGTCGTTTGGCTGTGGCAATGACTGTAAGGGTACTCCTGGGGCCATGTGGTATATCCATGGCGGAGGTGGACAAACCAAGGTGCAGCTGGGATGAGCTCCATGGAAATGCCTCCTCAGCACTCATGCATCCAAGAGATCTCAGTTGAATTCAAGGACAGGTCCTAGCTGATAATTCTGTGTGTAATCATTGCACATGCTGCTTCCTAACAGATGCACATGCAGACCCTTACCCTTGAAGCAGTTGCTGAGGCTACAAGCATGGAAGCAGCACCGTTGCAGAAGAGCCACAAGTGTGCTATGGTTAAGCACGCTCTGTTAAGTGCCTCACTGGATCAGGCGCACAGCGACTGTGCTGTAATGTGGTGTGTTTGATAAGATTCTCTATAATTTAAATGCTTCTGATGAAATTGCGCTATAAAATAATTGGAAATTGAGTAGGTTACTTTAAACCTAGCAAATAGCTACAGAAAGTCAAAAGCAGCAAGTTAAAAAGTTTTAATGAGTGTATGCAGTGAGTATTTTGTTATCGTAAAAGCCCAAGGGTTTATTAGCTGATACGGGGCTGGCGTTTTTCATTAGCCACAGGCATTTTGAGGCTTCGTGGGATATAGTTGGAAAATGTTCCAAACAAATGAATATTCTATTTTAAAAGAATAATGAGACGTTGAGGGTTTTTATAAACTCCAAAGTTGGCTAAGCCAATATCTCTAATTAGATGAAGGAACCCTCTATAGAGCCTTTGCATCGACGACTGTGCACACAGCAAATGTTTTAAGCATTTACATATCAAATAGTGCTGGCAGCGCTTTGGCTGCAGTCCAGAGCTGCAGATAGTTTTAATCACATTTGTTGATTAATGCTGGGTGGAATTCTGTTATATATGTTCTCTCCAGGATGCTCATTTTAAGCATGCGCCGCTGCTTGTCAATGGTGGGCTTCTTATTTATTTGGTTGGTGGATGACATCTGAAGCACTGAATTTGTATAACACGTGTTATAGAGTGTCTCAGGAGCAGAAAACGGAGTTTGTTCTTTTTCTCTCTTTTGTGCCCAGGCGTGTCTGTTCTCTCACTGGGTTTATTCAGCGATGTGACATTTAAAGAATACTTTACCTCCTGCTCTATGACTCTGTTAGTTCTGTAGGAGACAGAACGTGGTTGAATGGAAAGCAGTAATTGAAAGTGCTGCGAAGGTGATTGTGCTGCTCATAAAGAACCTGGGGGGGTCACCCAGCGGTGGCCAAGCTGTGACCGCCCAGCACCTGGAGCACCCCGACGCGGCGGGTCCTGCTCAGCCCTCGCGTTCTGCAGCCAGCCCTGCTGCTGCTCCTCCGCCACCTGCTCCTCTGCTGAACACAGCTTGAAAGACAAAACAAACAGCTAAAGACAACACTGCTGTAAAAGCAGAGGTGTTAATAGTCACCTGCAGCCTTCCGCATGCGGTTGGCCTCTGAAATCCCCTCTGTTGCTCTCGTTTTTATGCTGTGTTTTATGAATGACTGCTCTTAGGGGAATCGGCTTCTCCGAGCAAACGCTAATATTTGCTCTGTGACAGATAGCGAGGGCTAAGTATAGCCTTCCCCTGTGCTTCTAGACAGTGGAGTCATCTCTCCTTGATGCTGCCTGATCCTTTGGGGCTCCCCTTGCAAATGCAGTGCTGGAGCTGGGGAGAGGGATGGGCTGGCAGCACCATGTGGTGACCAGGCTGGGCATGCAGGGTCGCAAAATGCGATGGCCAGGCTGGGCGTGCAGGGTCCCAAAACTGAACTGTGCAACAGAAAGTGGCTTTCTTTATTGTTCTCCTTGTATCCACATGGTTTTATCGTTTTGCATCGCTGCCTTAGCCCTCAGTGGAGCATCTTCCCTAGGCGTGGAGCTGGCTGCCCGCAATAAGGGGTTCAATCTCTGTATTCATGACTTTGTAGGCTGATATGTGCAGTCTTGCAGCCAACTCTTAGTGCAATGTTGCACCAAGTTCAGCCAATACCTCTTCTGCTCAGCATCTTGAGATATGTATTCCTGTCTGTTGAGGACTCTGGTCTTAGTCTTTAATAATCTTTATAATGTTTTTTCTATCCTGTGAGCTTTCCAGGTCAGGAAACATTTTCCTTTGTGAGTGTATGTTCTGTTAATTACCAGGTGAGTTATGGGTGCTATGAATGTCAGTAACAATTACACCTGATGAACCTTCTGGTATCACTGCAGTGTTTGCAAATGGGCCTCAGCATAGTCACTAACTTAGAGCTTAATCTTTCTGCTCTTTTAGCAGTTATTTTAAAGCACTGATTATTCTCAAAAGGCAAGTTCTAGTGCAAGATAGATGAATTCTCTGTGGTCAGAATGGCACTAAGGCTCTGACATACACAGGGAGAAAAATAGGTGTCCTCCTGTAGGCAACCTGCTTGAACAGGGGTTGAACTAGAAGATCTCCAGAGGTCGCTTCCAGCCCCTACAGTTGTGTGATTCTGTCGTGAGATCCATGTTAATGGCTGGTGCTGGTAGCCCAGTGCACGGTGTCACATGTGCTCCCACTTGGTGATAAGGCTGTTGTTAATCTCCACTTCAGTCTGGGCAGGCGGTGCCCAGGAACAGAGGTACAGCAGTTGCTCTTTTATTCATCTCATTCCTACACAGAATCAGACTATATTGTTCCCATATACGTGTGCTGCCAAAAGTTTCTGAACGTTTGATGATTTGAAGTCATGTTGTTAAGCAGTTGTGTAAGTTTTGGCTTATGACCATTGAAGAGGATGCTATTCTTTACACCCTTCAGGTTGTCCATGCGTTAAAGCACTTTGCTGAATCAAGGAAATTCATGTTAGATTTCACTGTCTTCCAAACGTAACAATTGCTTGTTTTCCTTCTCTCAGATTCACCAAAGACTTTTCTTAATCTATTTTCACAGCTGTAAACTAAGGGGATCTTTGCTCTTTGCATGGATTAGTCACCAGGACTGGGAAGATTTGTTTAAAACCAGCACTGCCCTTTGTTCTGTGCAGCACTGCGCTGCGGCCATGCATGGGGAGATGTTCATACTGCCCCTAGGCAGGTCAGCCTCCAGACAGGGGCAGCACTAAGTCACTGGATTCCCATTTTCCAGTTCATTTCCCAGCGCACATGTTGTTTTTTGAATTTACTGCATTGCAAAGCCTGTATGAGACCCTGGTGACAGCTTACACCATGGGACACCTGAACCCTGCACTAGGGATGCTCGTGAGAAAAAGCTGGTGGCTGGCTTTGCTTTTCTTTGGCAGTCTCCCTGATCTCCATTCCTGCTGTACATCTCACCTCTCTATTTCTTGGACCCCTAACCATCGTGTTGGTCCCAACCATCTCTGAGCCCAGTCCAGGAGTTCAGCCGTAACCTTCCAAGGCTGCGTTGGTCCTCTGAGCTGAATCTGGATGGATCTGATGGATCCCACCATTCCAGCTGGAAGTCCTGCTCTTGTGTGACCCTAAATCTGCATCGGTGATGTCAGAAATTCTTTGTTTCCTCTTCATTCTTCTCCACTTGTCTCCTTTTCATGGACACCCTCTACACTCTCTCTCCACATGTTGAATTCATGAGAGGTTCAGTTTCGTGTCTCACTCTGTGCCACACACCTGTCAGTGAGCACATTTCCTCTGCCCTCTACTCCCGCATCACCTTCCCTCCCCACTCACCATACAGGTGCTCAGTTAACTAGTCCTTTTCCCTGATACCTCGCCCTCCAAATTAGCTTAATAACGAAAGGAAATAAAAGCTTGAGCTGTGTGAGTGCATTCACCACCTCCAGCCTCACGCACCGACTCTGGAAAGACTTCTTCCTACATCATATTCATGCTGCTGCACACTGGGGAGACTGATGGAAATGTAATACATGTATTAGTGTGTACATTAGCAGAAACTCCTCTCCCTTATCCCCATGACTTTCTGATTTCCTCCCTAGGAAGGAAGTACTGGAGATGTGCTGCTCTCCTTACTTTCTGTTACACTGTGGTGGTTAGCAAGGGATTTTTTTTTTTTTTTTGCCAGGTTTGTGCTCAGTGAATTGCCCTGAAATGTGTGGAGTTAGAGCAGCAATTAATTCGGCACTGTGCTGATGACGTTGCTCCCAGTGATGTCTGCGGTTGGAAATCTCAGCATTCCATTGCCTCACTCAGATGAAGCACAGGCTCATGCCTTTAGTTTTTCTCACAGGGTGTTGGGGGTGCTGTTAATTAGCAGTGCTGGCGGCTCTGTGACGGTGCTGCCCTGCACATGAGGAAGAGCATCTGTGGCGTGTTGAATACCTTTGGTTTTCTTTTAAATGTGGTGCAGTGGAATAACTCGGAGATGATGCGCAGCATCCTCATGGTGTCAGGGCCAGAAGAAGTGGTTTGAATGAAAGCTTAATGGAAATTCAGTGCGCTCCCATACTGTGCAAGGAATTGGTTGACCGCATGAATCTGAATGTCAAATAACTGGAGTGTTTTACCAAATGGAAATGTGGTGTTTTATTTCCGCGTTGTCAACACGTGAAAAGAAGCATGCTTAATAAAATCCTATGGGGAGTTTTTCCAAAAAATACATATTTTATAGACAGTAGGACCACGATGCCACCAGTGTTTTCAAAGAGTGGAAAGTTATCAATCATTAATTTTTTTGAGAACCAAAAGCCATATGGGCTTTTATAAGAAGTATCTAAAAAGTGGAAATGATTAAAAAGCTCATATGACAGCCCTGAGCCCAGATGCATTCAATGGAGCACCACTGAATAGCTCGCTATAGGTTGGTGAGCAATCCACAAATGGGGTTTTATTGAGTGGTGTGGGTTGTTGCTTCGGTTGATTGGATTTTTGTCCTGTAAGAAAATTAAAACTCAAACACTTCCAAACTTGGTTATATTTCTAAAGATCATCTTTGCGTGCCAGCTTTTGCCTAGAAACTCACCCAAAGATGTCAGCCATTGAAACCATTTCATGTGGAAGCATTGCTAAGTAAATTCACTAAATGCCTATTCATCCCAGTAAGATGGAGAATCACTGGAGCAGCAAATGTGAAAATCTGCGCAGCTTACTATACAGAAAGCAGTTTTCTGAGGTTGCCAAATTGAGATGCAGAGCCTGACCTTGGGAGGTAGTAAAGCTTACATGAGTGAGCATAGGAGGGAGGGTCTGAGGCTGCTCAGCCTGGTCACACAGGTCAGTCGATGGACAGAATCTCCATTTGGTCCATATAAAATCAATGGCTAACTTGTTCTTTACTTCTAAGTTCAGTGAGATAATGCTATTTATGACAAAAGAAATTGGGTTTTTAGATATGGAAATAGGTTACTAGTCTGATAACGCTTCCGAGTTGTTGCAGACTGACCCCAGAAGTTGAATGCATGTGGTACAATAATCTTGTTTCACTTGATTTTCTTGGGCTTGTACTAATAAAATGTTTTCAAGTTACAGTGCTATTGACAGCTGGTTTTCTTAGTTTTTCTGCTGTCAAGTTCATTACAGATCATTGGCTTAACAGCTGTTGCACCTATAATGAGTTTTTGAATGCAAACCAAAAGGTGAAGATCTTGTTAATATGATTTGTTCACTTTTCCTAAAATATGCTGACCTAGGTAAACAGAGGACATTTTTGCTCCATTGTTAAAGAAATAACCAGACCACAGAAGCTGCCATGCAGAATTGCATTCTTGGACATATCAGCTGAAATTCTGAAAATACCAGTGTGGAGTTGCCAGGCATACAAGCTGGAATTAACCTTCTGAATTCCTTTGTTCCTATTAATTTTATTGGGATTTTGACAACCAAGTTCTCCTGCTTTCTGCATGCTGGCTGTGGCCTCTTTGGTACAAAGACTGAAAAAAAGAAAACGCCAACAGATAGCTCACCAACTTCCCTGAGAGAGATCTAGCAGAGCATGTACAAGGGAACTATCAGTCCACTTGTCTCACAGCTGGATTTCCATACTTGAAAAGTACTGAGCAGTATTTCTCAATATGTGCTCTGTTCCAATACTGAAAACATCTGCCATGATTTGATGTGATTTTTTTTCAAGGCATAATAATGCTTCTTTTCAAGCACATCATGCTGAATAGAGGAGGACAGTGGAGCTTAGCAGCGGGATTTAAGTTTTTCAGTAACTGCTTCGTCCTGCAGAGGGTCTCCAAATGAGAACCAGAAGTGCATAAACCGCTCTAAAGATGGTACTTTTCATCGTGTGATTGTTCACCTTTTGTTCTTTCTCTCACAGAACAAATGACCAGCTTGTAGCATTCCTGTCCAGATACCGCGACATGAACTTCTTGAAGTCACACGGGAGGGACAACGCAAGGTAAGCCAGCCCTTCCCTCTGCTGTTTGACCTGCGGCACTGGGCCTCTGTGTAGCGACTGCTCTTCAGTGCCACCTGAGTGGAGAAGTCCCTGCTCCAGCAAAGAGAAGTGGGTGAGGAGGAGCCCCTACCTGAGGATGGTTGTTGGTCCAGGGTGGCTCCTCCTGATGGTCAGATGTAAAGATGCTTTTGTAGGGAAGGAGGCGTGAAGCAGTCCATGCTTGCTCCCTGCTCAGGGTCTAACACAGATGGCTGTTTCTGATGTGGTACTTTGGAATTAGTCCAGAATATGTGTTCCACGTCTGCACAACCCTTACTGACCACTCTTACAGAGGTGGTTTATCAGAAATAATGAAACTTCCAAAGGGGCCTGAAGGAAAGCCTTGTGCAGGCAGTAAGTCTCCATGTCAGCCTGCACATGCTAGTGGAGCTGGGGGTGATAGCTGAGGGGTACTGGGATCCCTGTGATTTCAAAACCTCAGAGCAGTGTTCCTCTTCATCCGCCCTGTGTGAATCTTGAAGGAAGGCAGATGTGCTCTTGCCCACATCACATCAGCTTTTGCTTTCAGGGACCAAGCACCACCTTTCCAGAGCTTTAAAAAGCATCTGTAGCTCAAAGAGCTTTACAGTCTGTCTGTGATGCTTCTCTTTTCCTTACTATTGTTATTTTCATACTATGTAACCAATCCTACGTCAGCTCCAGCAACTCCATATGCTGAGTCCCAGTAGCTTTGCACCTGAAAATACTCTCTTATTCTGCCTGGGTCAGCAAGTAATCGCTTTATTCTGTAAAATGTCAAGCATGCTGTAAGACTGGGTTCAGATAAAGTGTAGAGAGAATGTGAGACATCACATCGCGTGTTCAGTGCTGAGGGTGGGTAGAATAGCTCACAGGTTTCTCTTCTTGACAGTTCTTGCTCTTGTCATTGGATTTATCAATTCTGTCATGGTCTGGTTTGAATGGAGTCCTCATGAGCATTCATCTCATGAGTGCTGAAATTCCGTAGTGTGTAGTAAAAAAAATACTGTGAGGAATAATATTTAAATTAGAGTCAGCAGTTTTCACAGGAGATTCTCCAGCCTGGGAAATGCAGAGTGTCAGGGCGATTGGCAGGCTTAGCTGTGCTGGAAGCAGTGGTCGGCAGCAGGGCTGAGTAAAGGAGGAAAGAGCAGCAGCCAGGGAGGTGCAGTCAGTCTCAGCCTTTTCTGCCTGTCTGGCACACCTGAGTTTCTTCTCCAATTCTGTGGGCTGGCTAAGGAAGGTAACTAATGAATTATGACATGCCTGCATCAAGCTGGATGGGGCATAGAATCATAATCACAGAATCATAGAATGGCCTGGGTTGAAAAGGACCACAATGATTATCTGGTTTCAAACCCCCCTGCTGTGTGCAGGGTCACCAACCACCTGACCAGGCTGCCCAGAGCCACATCCAGCCTGGCTTTGAATGCCTCCAGGGATGGGGCATCCACAACCTCCTTGGGCAACCTGTTCCAGTGCTTCACCACCCTCTGAGTGCAAAACTTCCTCCTAATATCCAACCTAAACCTCCCCTGTCTCAGTTTAAAACCATTCCCCCTTGTCCTATCAGCATCAACCCATGTAAACAGTCATTAACTAAGTGTGCTAACTTCAGCTAGGTTAGAGCAATTTAGACCAATTAAACACAGAAATCTAGTATTAATTTAGTAATTAAGCGAGTTAATGTGTCACTTGTCCTCTACTCAAAGCAATAACCACCAATTTATAATTTCATTGGTTCCCTTTGACTCGATGAACAGTTAAATACCTTTTACCCCATTACAACACATCAGCAAGTTTTGGGTTTTTTCTCCTGGATTTCTAACAGACCCTCTCTGTGCGTCAGAGAGCATCATATGGGACATGAGTGAAGTTCTGCTTCCTCTGTCTGCATGCTCCATGAATCCCATAAGCACTCCTGCTCCTGGCTGCTGGATGAATGGATCCTTTCACGTCGTCCCTTGGCAGCTCCCCAGAATTTCTACTGGGGAGATAGGCTGGCTCCCCTCCTGCATGCCCGAGATATCTGAAGGGACAGGACTCGGGCCAGCAGCCACAGAGGCCTCTGATTAATATTGGCATTCAGTAAATGTTAATTCCACGAGTGTCAGAAGCTGATCAAAAAGCAGTTAGAACTGTCGTATAGTAGGTGAATTTCCAGCCCGATCTTTCAGTTTTAGTGTTCCAGTAACTCAGTTGTGTCTAAATGTACTGTCAGCCTCGACCATTTGGCACGCAGTTTCCAACTG
Source organism: Alectoris magna (assembly GCA_030625065.1). Lineage (NCBI taxonomy): Eukaryota > Metazoa > Chordata > Aves > Galliformes > Phasianidae > Alectoris > Alectoris magna. The sequence goes on along the minus strand of CM060575.1, from coordinate 6,643,019 downwards.
ACTTCTGTTTTATGCTCGAGGTGTCTGAGCTATGGTCATACTGGTGAGGTTTAGAGGTTTAGCCCTGTAGGCAGAAATCAGGAAATCCTATGTCTGGTCATTCTTTAAATGTTACTATTTACTTTGCCTTGTCACAACCCTGTGGGAAACAAGTATCCAGTGGGGCAAATGGTATGGACAGGAGCTCGGTAAGAGCTCAAGAGAAAAGCTACAGCCTTAAAAAAAAAAAGAAAGAAAAAAGAAAACAGGGCCAATTTGAGATTTAAGACAAAAGCCAATCTCCAACTTCTGGGGCAATAGGAGAAAACTTTGCCCAGAGACATCCTGTCTCTACGCAGACTCGAACAGGGCTTTTTCTTTAAAATGTCTAGCTAAAGGGGTGATAAGGGAGAGGATGCTGCACCTGGCTAAAGTACAGTGATAACTTTTCTGTTTTGAGGTTTTTCTCAAAACCTGGTAAAAATAATGCAGGAGCTCAGCATATAAAAATCACTGCAGCTTTCTATTTTAATGTGTGAGTGAATACGACTCCCAAAAAGTAAGGCTTTCAACTGAATCTGCTTTGTAAACCGCTGCATATTTTCTGAATTCTGTCTGTGGATCACTCAACAAAGAAAGAAAGATCAGAAGTGCAATCTTAAAGCTGAAATGCTCATACAGCTCAATTACAATGTGCTTTGTATTCAAGCCATGTTCACAATCAGTACATGTTTTACTGCCAAATAAGGAGAGAAAGCAGGCTTCCTTTTATAGAGAAAAGTTTTCTTTTAGTTATGCCAAAGTCATTAAAAAGCGCATCACTCTGATTTTCGTTTAGTAGCTTCAAAAAAGGGAACGGATGTGAAAATGGCTCTTTAGCTCAGCTGGAGAAGCATTATTTGCTTGGAGAGCGAGATGTATGAAGGGAGATTGCATACAGTGGCTGGAGTCATTACATAGCACTTAGTGGGCAACACATTTTCTCCTCTTTTCAGTGTCTTACACTATTAAAGAGAAAGAACAAGCCGGTAGTTATGCAAGCTGTACCAGGAACAGCACCTGGATGACACGTAATAAAATATGGAGATGGTGAAATGTGACATCTTCAGTGACAGACAGGAAAATGACTTAAAAAAAAAAACAAAACCAAAAACCAAAGCAAACAGAAGCAAACAGTAATCACCTGGGAGTGCTGTAAGCATGCTGCAAAGGTTGGATGCTGCTAAGTCGTAGCAGAATCTGGAGCTCGTAGTAGAAAACGGGTAACTAAAGAAACGGCCACCACAAGTTTGGCGGTTTGGGTGGAACCTGGGCTCCCTTCTGGTGTTGTTTGTTGGTTTTTTTAATACGAGGAAAATATGGATTTCTTATCCCTGCTGTCAGAACAGTTTAACCACTTCCTTTCCTGCTCACACCAAGTACTGGGTGGTTCCTTTGGCTCAGATCTCACTCCCAGGCTTTTTTGTTATTATTTTTTTTTCAAACACCTCAGTATTCTGAAGCGCACAGACTGGGAAGATCTATTTTTTGCTTGTAAGTAGTTCAGCCCCACAGTTGCATGTGAGCTGTAGCGATTGAAATAGCAGCATGCATCTTCTATGCAAAGAGTGCATTTGAAAATGTTAGACGTTACAGCTAACTGTCATCTGTTCCTTACTGCTTTATGGAAAGGGTTAGGGGTGCCATAAAGCCTTTACTGTTTTAGTTCGACTGTTTGCCTCCCTATAGGGTTTTTTATCCTGTTCTGGTTTTCAAAGCAATGCTAAATGGCCAATGCAAAAGAAAGAGATGATAGGTAAAAGATGGTAGGAAAACATCCTACCATCAAGCAGCCATACATGGGAAAAGTGGGTTGTTTTTTTTTTTTTGGTTGAGTTTATTAATTTTGATAAGAGTATACAAGTAAGGTCATCCAGCAGTTCAGGAAGGAGCAGTAAGTGGGAAGGTTTGAAGTAGCAGTAACTTTCAGAGTGGGGTGGGAAGATGAAAATTGTGGCACAGTGAAGTTCTACCCACTGGTAGACAAAATTGGAGATGAATAGCCTGATTTGGCATCTTGGACACCCATGTAGAAGCAACTCCCACTTGTCCGCATCACTTGGAAAGTTTGAATCCCCATGGATTCACGTGGATGAGACGACTTAGTGTTCAGCTGCACCGCCCCAGCAGCGCTCCCAAGTGGGGATGCTCAGTCGTGTGGGTGCTGGGGAGAAGAGATGAGGGGAGAAGAAATCATCTGAGAAAGACATTTATGAGAGACGAACAGATGGCAGAATGTCAGGTTTCATATTGTTGAGTCCGTCTGTAATGAATTCGTGCTCTCTCTCTTCGTGTGCAGTTTTCTCCATATCATGATTATTTTTCTATTAAAAACCAAACAAAACCACTGGAGTTGCAAACTCCCAGATCATGAGAGTTAGCTGTTACATTTCTGTCCTTGGAAAAGCTGTCCCAGTGTTTCTTAAGGGACATTGGAACTGAGGAGTGGTGGAAATGCAGAGTCAAATCCTTGAAAGCCCCTCTGGAGCGTTATTCTCACAGGGGAGCTGGATGGGGCTGTTGTCAAAACAAGGCAATGCCTAGTGGAGTCATTACTGCAAAAATAGGCTCTTGAAGTTTCCTACACTAAAAACAATTTTAGAATTTTTCTTATTTTTGGCACACTGGAGGAGTTTGCTCTCTGAGCCACAGCACCAAAATGTTAAGAAGCATGAAGGTTTTTTAAGACTCCTCTGAGAGATTTTCAGAAGATGGAAAATAAAATTCTTCTAAAGCAGTGCAAGTTAACTCTTAGGAAAAGGTCGACAAAAAAAAGTATAGTGAGAAATGTCTTCTAAACCTCATATGAAGATGTGATATGATTAAAGCATTAAATGGATAGGATGAGGAAATTGCATATGAAGAAGCAGCAATAAATTATGTAGAGTGTGAGGCTCTATTAGAAAGCTTGAAAAATCCAATTATGTCCTTACAGATATGGAATAATGGCCAGATAAAACCTGTATCCATCAGCCATGAGCAGCCGGTCTCTTGTGGAACAACCTAAACCTGATGGATGCTTGGTTTCCATAAAGATGGCACTGCTTGAGAAAGGACATGTGTAACATAGTAGACAAAATCCTGTACCGTATCTGCTACGCTGTTAAAGATCTACATCTTACACTGTTCAGTGTTTGTGGTAGCAGATCCATTGTCTGCCACAGATTGATTGCATGCTGAATTTAAAACTGCCTAAGAGTGCTGGAAACCACATTGGTAATGCAGATCATCAGGAAATCCTTTGAGTAGTGCTGTTTGGTCTCACGGTACCCAAATGATGGCAGAGCTGCTGCCACTGTCTCTTAGTGCTGTGTGTCTTTTCCACGGCTGTGTGACCTGTGCTGTCAGCTCTGAGCTGAACCCCGGACCCTGAGGCTGGTGCTGCTCCACACAGCCCAGTGCTCCTCCTCTGTGGGGCAGAGGGAGACAAATGGCCATCACTGATCATTTTAGAAAAGCAACGTTCTAGTCAGCTTCTGAGCAGTTAGTGCAGTGGGCAAAGCTACTAAAAGCATTCTGATTTGTGTGCTTACTTAAGGGTTCAGCTTATGCCTGTGAAATAAGCCCAGTTGAAGTAAAGCAAATCCAGCCGTTCTCATTTTGTTGGCGTTTGTTTGTGCATTCACATTAAAGCTTAAGGGATTGATAGGGTAGCACTGTGCTCATAATATTTTTTCAAAGTGAGGGAATGAAAGAAAGATAAGAAATAATTCTGCCTTTCACGTTGTAACATTTGCATTCAGGATGCTGCAATTTAAACACATCAGAAACTGGGTGACATTTTATTTCTCCCCCTCTTTTCTTCTCTCTTTTTGTTTTAATCTGTACCGATGCTCTTCCCTGACCTTTTCAAAGGGCCAATGTTCTGAATTCTGCACTTCCTGCACACCCAATTGCCTGTTGTGCTGGGAGCAATTCTTCCTGCTCTTGTACTCTGGTCTTTCAGATGTTGTTTGTAAGAAAAAAACGGCAACCTGATAACTTCTGGTCCTTAAGAAGGTTCCCTTCATTCTTGGACTTGGGAAAGCAGGAGGCAGCAGGAGAAAAGCACGAGCTTTTGCAGCGTACCCAGTAGTGGGGGGGTCTCAGTGTCACCGCAGTGCGCAGCACCACTTGGAGCAAGCTGCTCAAAAAGGGAAGAGCTGCTTATGGTGTCTGCTGGCAGTAGGTAACTGCAGCGGTATTGGTAGTGAAAACATACTGCGGGAGCTTAGCTGCATGTTTATATTCACGTTGCAGGAGCATGTACTAAACGTCTTACAGATGCTCTGTGCGTTACTCAGTCATAGGTTCTCATTTGAAATGAGTTGATAAATATTTAAATGTACTGCAAAGTAAGAGGAGTTCCCTGAACTACACTGAAGTCATGAGCTGTCTGGGCAGTTAGCTAGCTGTATGACGTGTGACACAGTGTGTAGCAGCCGGTGTTGGGTTTTTTTTAACAAAGTATAAAAGTATTAATCGGGAACCTTGTAAAGCCCAGTACCATTAGTGCAGAAACAGCAACGTTCAGACCCACAGCAGCCTGGTAGGGGAGCTCAGCTGGCGAGTTGCATTGCTGTCGTGCACTGCTTGCAGTTACTTGAAAGTAGAATGGAACTGCCTTGAAGCTGGAGGCTTCTGATCAAGAGGTAAAGTGAAAATAAGGATAAAATGTCTTAGACGGAGCCTTATGTGAACTAAGGTAAAATGAGGTCTTTTTTTCTTAACCCTGGTTTTGTCTTAATTTTAGTTTCCCCTGGTTGGCTCTCTTTTCATATCATCTTTATTTTCCTTCTGTTGTCCACTTAGATCAGGAGGAAGGTCAAGTGTCTTCATCTGTTGGCAATCTCCATTGCATTTGGCCAACCATACTTTGATGCAGCTCTGTGTCATTGTCCTGGCAAGTGCAACTGCGGTATTACCTGAAGTTCAGGATGCCAGAAAGCACCAGAACTTGTCCACATTGACTAAGAGAAATGAAATGCTACTGCTAATGCATTTTCTTAACATTCTTTCAAGAGATACCTGCTAGCTGTCCTACAAAACCCATGAAAGAGAGACAAAAGGGAAGAATTATCACTTCTGCATTTTGTTGCTTTCTCTGAAGCTGGGCTTGCCTTTAGAAAAAGCACTGTGTCAGTATTACAGCAGGCCTAGCGAGGAACTGATGAAATGCAGCATTAGACTATAGAGACAAATCAGTAGGTTATGGTTTTGCCCTCCATCTCCTTATCTTTCTTTTCAGAGCTGGCTGCTGCAAGCATTGTTGGATGGCTAGTGAAGAATCTTTATGAACTGTTTGTAGCGTTGGAGGGCTTTTGATTCCTTGAAAGGCCTACGTGGCATACAAATGGCACCTTTTGCTTTCCCTCAGGAAACATCCAATACGCTTAGAGTAAGCTCTTTCTTCCCTGAGTGCCAAAATTGCTCTTGCCAGAGCAGCCACTAACATCAGTCATCTTGGAGCAGAGCATGGAGAAAAAAGAAAGCCTCATCCACCTTTTCCACTTCGGTATGCAGCTCCGTGCTACACATGCCAGCAGCACAGCCTGGGCTTGCTGGGACAGCCCGCTGCACCGTCAGGCAGGATCCCTTTGCTTCTGGCAGATCTGAGCTGCACTGGGTCCCCTTGGCTCCCAAGGAGCCTAAATGGATAACAAGCAATTGCTCAGTGGAGAGCTCTAACTTCAGAGTTCCTTGTATGAATTGCTGCTTCACGGATAAAAGGAAGTCATCTGCTATGCAGCACATTGCACTGTTAGGTGTAATAACTGTGTGTGAAGCAGGCTGAGTGAGCCTTCTGAGAAATGCCCTTTTCTTATTTGTTTGTTACTGCTATTTAGAGCCCGATATGATGTTCCTGGGAAGCATTCCTCAAGAAACATTAGCACAAGGGTTGGCTTTTGCAGGTCCCAGAGGCTTTGCTGCTTTTCGTTTGGGCTGCATTGCCTTCCTGGAGGATGGATGTTGGAAAGTGCATTTAGCTTTCTTCTGATAACCTTGTTGAATAGGATTTTAGGACTAAGATTTACTGTGAAAACATCTGTGCTACCAAGAATGGTCTTTCTTCACTCCATGTGCCAGGATTTGCTTGTACAAGACATTAAAAAAACACAGAACTGTGTATGTCTGCAAAAAAAAAGAAGCCTTTAAACCACTGTGGAAAACATGAAGCTGAGAGTCTGGAGTTGCTGGGACCTTCTCATTTCGATCGTGGCGGTGTTCTTCTGTTGCCAATTTCAGACAGTGAAGCTAAAGTGTTCGAGGATTTGTTAGCTATAGACCCCATCTTGCAAAGCTGGCTGAGACAGTTGTGAGTTGCGGGGTTTTGGAATGGTCAGGCATTCTTCTGGGTTGGGGGTTTCTGTTGAGTTCAGAAACCCTTCTGTTAGCAAATGTGAATACAGGATGATAAATCAGTAGAGATAGCAGTTGGAAGAAATGACTTCATGGGAAAGAACTTTACATCCTGTTTAAATATGGTCGATAAAGTTCTTCTATTATTTTCTTAAAATAATTAACTCAAACGAGTATTTAGTTTTGAAGGAAATAAATAAATGACCAAACTTTCAGGCACATTAATATTTGATTTGGAGATAACTGCATAAATATTGAATTTGAAGATTACATTCCAGAGCACTGCATTAAAATTGCAAGACTTTTCTATTATCCTTCATAATGGAACATGAAATTAGAAACTTGTTCATGGGAAGAAAAATTTTGCCGCTCAAATCCACACATTCTCTGCATGGTTGTGTTAATAGGAAACATCGCGTTCAGTAGGACGTCAGGATAAACCCTGAAGTCACTTCTGGTCTTTTTGAAAAGTAATACACAGCGGTTTATAATTCTTATAATTTTTTTCTTGGTTCTTTGACTGATGTAGAACGTCACTTTAACCAGGGAGTTAGCCTACAAGGAACGAGACCCTTCATCTTGGCCCATTGGCTTGTGCATCTTTGTTCCTGCAAGCAGCCTGGTAAGCTGCTGTCTGCTATTCCTCAGAATGCACGGGATGTATTTAGCACAGCGACTTGCCTTCATGAATGCACTCAGCCCCCCGGGTAAACCTCTGCTAATTCATGGCAGCCCTGCTTCCCTTTGGGGGAAATTATTCTGAAAATGGAATAACAAATAGTAACCTGTGTCAGGCAGTCCCCAAATGCGTGGGCATACAGTCCAGCACGTTTTCAAGCACAGATTGATTTTCCAGCTCCTTTTCCTTATTATATTGGTCTCAAATAATTCATTTCCATAACACTACAGTTCTGTGGTTGCTCCTCGTGTTCATGGTTCAGCAGTAAACAAAACATTGTTCCCTGTAGACTTGAAAATGGAGCAAACATACTCATTCTACAGCAAAGAGCAATGCAATTGTATTTCTTCCTAATTAACTGTACCCCTGTAGAAAAATTCATGGCATAATAACATAGAAGGTAATTGGTCATTTTGCCTTTATGTACAGTTAGCTGTTTTTCAGCAGCGCCGCATTTATTTGCAGAAGCTGATGGCACAGATTGGTTGTAGTTCCCCTTTGCCTTACGGTGGCTCCCCAGTGGTTTGCAAAGAGTTAATGGGTAGTGCAGAACTTCGTCATGTGCACAGTTTTGTCTTAAGGCAGCAGAAGGTGTAAATGACGTTTAAAAGCAATCTGTTGTTCTTTCCCCTGTATCCGAACATATAACTGATTAATCATTTATTAAACCCCCCTGTGTTATTTATGAGCAGAGCAGAAATACAAACAAGTGACCTCTCGGTCCTGTTTTGTTTGAGAAAGTAGCTTCTTTATTTGTAGAGCTGGTGCCCATAACAAAACACAAATGAGCGTCTAATGTCCAGCTTTGCTTTCCCTCAGGTTCATTAGAAAACAGGGGCTGGACCGGCTCTTCCTGGAGTGCGACACGCACATGTGGCGCCTGGGGGACAGGAAGATCCCCGAGGGCATCGCGGTGGATGGAGGGTCGGACTGGTTTCTCCTCAACAGGAAGTTTGTGGAATATGTCACTTTTTCCAACGATGACCTCGTAACAAAGATGAAGAGGTTTTATTCTTACACATTGCTGCCTGCCGAGGTGAGTTCGGAGCGGTCCCTCTCTGCTTTCTAAAGGGCAGCTTCTGTGCACGTCTCAAAGATCACAAAGCGCGAGGATGTTTCTGATGTCAGTGGGCCTGGGATCGTCCTGCGGTCAGTAACGAGAATTTCACTCTCATGCTGAGTAAGTCTGTTAGCGTTAGATCCGCTCATGCAGTTTGTTTGTGGGACCCCTTTGCCAGAAGTGGCTTTGTTTTAAACTTTTAAGCCTATTAATCTATCACTGAACAACCAGAAATCCAGCTGGGTGTGCAGATCGTTCCTCCACAGCGCCTCTGTTGGAGCTGGCACATTGTCTTTCTAAGTAGCTTTGCTCACTGTTACCCATCCATTCTGTTTGAAAACAAAAACTCCACAAAGGTTTATTGTTCCATTCAAAACTCCGCTGGAAGGCATCTTTGCAGACCAGCTTTTTCACTCAGGGATGGCTCTGGCTACAAGTGCTGCAGGTCAGGGACACACACCAGGCTGGGCTCTGTGGCACTGTGTCCCCCCTCTGTGGCACAGGCAGTGTCCCCAGGCAGAGCTGAGCCCAGCAGGCAGTGCTGTGCCGACCTGGCAGCTCCATTGCGCAGGGCTGTGCTCCCAGGGTGTGCAGCATGCAGCCATCCCAGCAGCACCTTACGACTCTCTTTAAGGTGACAGCTTTCCTCCTTGCCAGCAGCCCCTGAACACTCTGAGGGATTGATGAGTCTGATCTTGCAAATTTAGGCTTATTAGCTTGCAGTGGAAAGCAGTGATCGTCATCGTACGATAGGGGTTTATTATTCCACACACATGTTGAATGATTCCACTTTAATCCCGTTTCTGTTAAAAATCACCTTTTCTCTCAACTCTGATAACCTTTTCATCCATTATCTCAGAGAAATTTCTGTATCATTATGAAAGGACACAGGGCAATGGGTAATTGGGTAAGGTTTTTTTTTCTTCCTCCCGCTTGAATGAGAATGGGTGCCTTTATGGGTTTAACCAAACAGCTCAAGCATAAAATCCATATTCACTGGGCTGTCATTTAACATTAAAAGGGTAGGGGGATTATTTGGGGGGCCAGCCATGCTAGTGTCGCACTGATTATTTATAGATCTTGCTGTTGGTGATTTTAAAGAGAAGTCGCTACTCCTAAAATTGTCTCTTACAGAGCTCAATTTGATCGCATTCCATAGTTTCTATCTACAGGGTTTTCTTTGCAAGATATGTGACTGGCTTCTTAAAATCACTCTGCCTTCACTGACCTGTTAACCTGCTATATCAGTCCCCATTACACATGATTTATGTAATAGCTGATATGATGGAGATATAATTAGGATAGCCCAATAGGAGTTCCTTGCTGCCTTGAGTCAGCAAATCAAGACTTATGATTTCAGACGTAATTGCAGAAGGCAGGACGTCCTTCTGTTGCCTGAGGTGAGTTGCGTATTTCAGTGCAAGCCCATTCAACCAGCAGTGCGTTTTGGAGTGCTGGAGGTGCACAGACCCACATGAGAGCCGAGACTTCTTTTTATTCCATAGTAACCAAGTTGGTGGTTAAGGTTTGAGAATTGTTTTAGGGAACAATTTGAGATTTATCATCAACGCTGCTAAGGAAAATGGTCATAAATCTGTTGGACCGTTAGGACTGAGTTACTGAAGAGAAATAATGGGAGCTTCTTAGAAGAATTTCGTAGCTGAAATAAGAGTAAAATAATTGCTGGCACTGGTGCTTCTCCTGGAGTCCAGTGCCCAAAGCTGACCATTGCAGAAGTGCTGTTATTCTGTGCCGTGTCATTGTGGTGTGGCCTCAACCACAGCATAGTCTGATTTTTCAGACACTACAAAATGTGTGTGTGCTCTTTGTACACAGCAAAATGGTCGAATTCATTATTTCTCCCATTTTGAAGAAAAAAAATCACTGTGTTAAGTTCAGGCCCACAGGTTGCAGTGAAGAAGAAAAGGGAAGTCCAAAGAGCTGAACGTACTCACGTGTTCTCTTTTTTGCAGTCTTTCTTTCACACTGTTCTGGAAAATAGCTTGTACTGCGACTCCATGGTGGACAACAACCTGCGCATCACAAACTGGAACCGTAAACTTGGTTGCAAGTGTCAGTACAAGCACATTGTTGACTGGTGTGGCTGTTCGCCCAACGACTTCAAACCAGCAGACTTCCACAGATTCCAGGTAACTGAACCATTCTCTTTTCTGATACCCACAAAGGGCAGGTATACCCAAGCAAGGTGGAGAAAGAGGTGTGAGGATGCATTTATCTTCAGTCCAGGAGAAGGAGAAATGTGCCTTTCTGTATTTTGGCCCTTGAGACGTATTGCTGAGCAGCAGCGCCCCAGGGTTACTCTTCAGACTGCATGGCATTGGTGGACCTGCTGTGCTAGAAATGAGGGAAGCTTGACACACATCGCACCTGTACCAGTTGGGTTGATTTATTTTTTCAAGTTCCAGCTCAGGTTCCTTTATGATTTCTTGAAAGTCATGGCTTAATGTTGTTAAATGTTGCTCATCTTTGGAATAAAGCTTAAAATCTGAGTAGAGGCTTGCACAGCACAAGGCAAATCAGTTTTCATTATTGTATTCTTAAACACAGTTATATTTCTGTTTGCCTCATGGTTTTGGGAGCCAGAGTTAGAACTTCTGGTCATGCAGGCTTGGCAGGACTGCCTCAGAAAGTTTACTCAGTCCCTTTGTGATACAGTATCCTCAAGGCAGACATGAGAGCAAATCCTTGTGCTCAGGGGAGCACTCACTCTCAAGACTGTATCTGGCCCGTGTATCTTCTGTTAAGAATGAACAAGTGCTTGTTTCAAGGTCACCAGATTTGCAGTTCCATCACTCCAGCTCTCGAGGCTCCCTGCATAAAGCGTGTTTGTTCAGGCTTTGTGTGGGATGGGGAATGTGTTACCCTACGGCACAAAAATGACTGCTCCAAAACAGAGACTTCTCTTCATAGTGCTGTGCTGCCCACTAGACATGGTTGAAGTCAGAGACACAGGCAGTCAAAAAGGAGCAAATGAAATGTTATCTAGGAGGGGCTCTGCTGTCCCGGACTCCAATCCCAGGAAAGTCTCCAGCACAGAATAAATGGGAAGCCTTAAAACGCTCCTGCAAGTTTGCAGAGGTGGATCTGCTCCAGGCTGGAAAAACAACCCACAGCAACGGTTGGGTAAACTGAGCAGTGAGGGAACATTCAGCATTAGAATAGACGTTAAAGGCCCCTTCTAACACTGTGCCTGATGAGAGAGCCCCTCAGATGAGCACGCCGTGCCAGAAGTCTCACTTGTGGTTCCCACAGAGACACAAAGCAAGCTGCAGAGGAGGAGATCAGAGAGCCCACAGCATGTGCTGTCTGAGAGTGAAAATGAACATCCTCAAAAGAATTTTCAACCATCTCAGGCGCTTTTGAACTCCTTGGCACGTCAGAACGCATGTCTGAATATGAGCAAGGCAAAACAAAGGATTTTAAAAGCTGATGGTAGTAGTTGAGTAGTGCATATGCAGTAGTATAGCTGAAACTGTGTCAAATGCAGAGCAGGTCTCTATGAGACCACTGACATGGAGGTGTAGGGTACCTTCCCTATCCCTCCTGCATGTGGAGAGCTTTCAGAGCAAGGCAGCGGGAGGTGGCTTCAGGCACAAAGTGCTTGGCACCTGCAGAGAAGAAGTACTGTTGTCATCTGCGCCATTTATATTTGTGCACAGATTATATTTGCTCTAAATTCTCCTGGTTCATGTCAACCAGGTGTTTGGGCATAATACAGCTGCTGTCTCACATCCTTGGCATCCAGATGTGTGCATTGCTTCCCTAGAAGCTAGCCATGAGACCTGGCTGATGCTGCTGTCTGGTCTAGAGAGTTCGTTCTGAGCAGGCCAAAGCAGTGTTCAAGCACCAAGATAAATAAAAAGTGCCTTCAAAAGACTGTGTTTTTTTTTCTGAAAACATATGAAGAACGGACAGCAGGGAAGGAGCCCAAACTGTGCAGTAATTCTGATGTCTTTGTGGGCTATGAGGATAACTGCTTTAGAAACCAGACTTGAAAGAAACTTGTGTCTGGTCCGGTTTTGGATGAATCAGGTGACAACACAGTTGTCATTATTTTGCCCTAAGTTACAGTGAGCGTTTTGCTTGTGTTTACAGCAATAAACCAAGCAGGACCAGGGTGTGGGGTAGGAACTGGCACACAGTAATCCACACACACCATTTAAATGTTAGCATTCTTTGTGACATATTTTTGACCCATGCCGACCAGCAGTGACGGAGTATGGCTCAAGGGAAGAGGCCAGCCGTTGTTACCACTGCAGGTAAATGAGTCCATTTTGTCTGTAGGGAATAGTCCAAGCTATACAGATGCAGACTTCATCACTCCGCTTGCCCTCAGGACCAGAGAATGGGCCCTACACTGTTTTATTCACTAGCAAAAACTGTCTAAATAGCCTGCTGCAGCTTTGTTTTCTCTAAGACTGCGTTCAGACGTTGCATTAGCCGTTGTGTCTGTTAGCTGTGAGAGTATTTGCCTGCAGAGAAGTCTGATTGAGTGAATTGTGGCTGAGTTTTAAAAGCACAGCTTACTGTGTTGACTTCCAGGGTTATCCCAGCCATTATTTCAAAATAACTGACCCATTTGACCACTTGATTGGGTGAGTGAAATGATGGAGTTGTCCATTATTTGTTCTGTCTGTCCCCAAACAAAAGGGATAAAATGCACCATAAGAGATAGATAGGAAAAAATTCTAATTTCTGATATTTTATTTGGCCATTTGTCATATTCGATATTTTTCTCTTCCAAAAATGCTTTTCACACCAATGAACAAAGTACAGTGCTCAAAAATCCCATGCCCAGGGAACAAAGGATGCTTTTCTCTCAGAAGAGTAACAGTGCAACACGTGATTTTCCTTAAACTGCTCATTTCTTTTGATTTTTTTTTCCATATCCTACATATTAGTAACAGCCATAATGCCTCATTTGCCTTCATTTTAATTCTCTAAAAATGATTTAGCGTTTTCACCTCGTTTGAATGCAGTGCTGCCTGAAAACTGAGGAAGATATGGTTGTTTGTAATGACAGCACGCTGGGTAGAGCTACAGACTGTAATCACCCTGTCCCTTTGAGGTTTCATGCAATGGGAGAACATTCTCTTAACACCTTGGCGTAATCTCCACCAAGTCAAGACAGCCCAGTGGTGGAGGACCTCCCAGGGAAGGCACTTGAAGCCAAATAATGGGAACCTCTGCTGTGCTTCCCCTTCGGCCTGATCTGATCCTGTGCCTTTGCTGGCCATTGAATTTGTTCCTGATGGCAAAGAAATGTGTTTTGAATGGGTGATGCTGAGTCCAGGACAGAGCACTCCTATAGGGCTGGCTGCCTCGAGGGGACCTCGGGCCGATGTGCACATGTGGGCCTCACATCCAGGCCAGAACCATCTGCATTTCTGTTGAGTTACTGCATAGCTTTTAACTGAATCTTAACCACGGTTGCCGTTCAAGCCACCTTTAGCTGCAGGGAAGTTCCGTTCACATCCTCAGCTTGTCTTTTCCTTTCACCTCACCACAGCAGACTGCCAGGCCAACTTTCTTTGCCCGCAAATTTGAAGCTGTGGTGAACCAGGAGATAATTGGCCAGTTGGATTATTACCTGTACGGCAACTACCCGCCCGGCACCCCTGGCCTCCGCTCCTACTGGGAGAACGTGTACGACGAGCCCGATGGGGTGCACACCCTCAGCGACGTGGCGCTCACCATGTACCACGCGTTCGTCCGCCTGGGCCTGCGCAGAGCCGAGAGCTCCTTCCACTCTGCTGGGGACAACAGCTGCCGGTCAGTTGGGCTCTTGGTCTTTTTCTGGGTGTTTCTGAGGACTGAAGGGCACTGAAGGAGGCTCTGCTGGGATGTGTTGGCTGGGAGCTCATAGCCACAACGGGGCTAGGTGGACTGCAAGTGTACAGCTGTGACTTCCAGGAGTATTTATGCCTGTAACGAAGTGTTGGTTGTTCAGGGTTGACATTAGGTGACCTATTTGCTGCACTTCTAAGGAGCTCCTCTGCAGCTTGATGAGGACTGACAGGATCCAGTTGGGCACCGCTGCCCCTGCTGCTGCATTTTCTTTATTAATTTCAGCGAGTGTATTACACCCGCAGCTCCTGAAGCCTCCGTGTGATTGCAGCAGAGGTCACGCTCACCTCTATTATGGTTACCAAAGCACAGGACAGGATTTCAGAATTAATGTAAGCCAGGTGGGTTAATGGTCTCTGCTTGTTTGCTCCCCTGGGCGCATACACAGAGCACAGAGAAGTGCTTGCTTGAGCGGGGTTTGCCTGCTTGCTGCAGCCGTCCGTGCCAAAAATGTTGCAACAAGTGGGATCCATTAAAGTCAAATAAATAAAATGTATGTATACATAAATACATACATATATATAGCAAATAAAAGCCATATTCTAAATTTCTTTTTCATGTATAAGCCTAGCAAATAGGAATACAGTATGAAAATGTTTTGAAGGGAGAATTCTTAGAGTCAGATTTGCACAGTGAGGGTTTACCTCATGGTGGATGCTTGCTGCCTGCACACACATCTGAAGCTGCTTAGGTCCAAAGCTGAGAGGGTTCCTCTTTTGAAGTCTTACTTTACAGTCTCTTAATTCCTCCCTCGAAGTGTATTTTTGGGACCGTGCCTTTTGTAATCTTAATAGAAAACACATACAGGCTTAGCTAGCAAGCGTTTCAGGCAGTCTTTGTACTTGACAGATGGAGTTGGCCTCTCTCATGTTCTTGAATGCACTGTGACTTTCTTAGGCGTGGAAGTGCTGAGCAATGTCCTGTTTAGAAAGATGTGGCAATAAGTGGTCCTGGTTCTTATTACAGCTTTGCCATTAAAGGTTAGCAGTACAGAGCAGTAAGCGATCAATAACAATTAGTTGTAAATAATCGCTAGTAGCGAAACTTCCTTATATGAAATAAAGGCAGACTGAAAGAAGTCCTGGGGCCGTTTGCCCTGCAGATTGAAGCCAGCAGAGAGGATGGGCGCTATGTATAACCAGTACTGAAATAATGTAACAATTACATCCGTGCTTACTCCTTTTGCTGGCGTTCCAGTGATGATTTATATCAATAATCAGTATCATTTCTGGGGAGCTTTTCGTTGCACAGGAACTCAAGGTGCTTTTCAAGCTTGCTTCAGATTATAAATAGGGAAGTCACGTCATCCACTGCTGATTGCAGCTGTCCTTGGGATAAAGCCTGGCTGCCTTACAGTGGGCTGCAGCCCCACAGACAGCTCAAGAAGGAATTGCAAGCAGTGATAGGGAGCGGGGGCTTTGTTTCATATCTACCTTAGCCCCCTCAAAGTGTCCATGTCCAGTTTAAATCACAGAAAAGCGGATAATATTATGGTTCACACCTCTTCTCTATGGATATTCTGCTGTCTTTCTGCATGTGTGCATTTATGCACTTCCTCCTTCTCTCCTGATTCTGCTTGTCTCTAAAGCAGTGACAGCAGGAATGCATTAGGGCTGAGCACCTCGACAGCATTCCCAGTGCCATCAGGGCTATCAGCAGCAGGAAGTTAGCTGATAGCAGTCACCAGACCAGCTCATTTCACACTGCTGCAGGCACTGCAAGGAAAGCATCCACCACTTTGCATCGTGTTTAGAGCCGCTGCCGGCAGCTGCCCAGGAGGCATCTGTAAGAAACTGCCTTGCACACTGTTCTAACAAGGGGCAGCCTCAGAAAGATGTGCCCCCTGCAAACTGCTCAGCTACCAAGTTAGATTGCAGATCTGCATCTTCAGCGGGAACAGCGTTAATGTGTGCTTGGGATTTAATTTATTTCTCGCCATCTCTAGATGTTTTTACTCGCTGCTGCCAAGAGACAATTTAGTCAGACTATTTCAAGGGTATTGTAAATATTTGCTGCTGCACATATGAAACAGGAGGCCTTAGTGCTCAGCACAGAAGTCAGATTGTTGCTGGTATTGGCTGCATAGCTGTGCTATGTTTTCACTCGGTCTGTCACTGCTGGCCCTGTTTGTAGCCCGTCTTGCTATGTTTATTTCTTGGGCTCTAGAGACTTCCTGCTGGCTGCCGCTGGGTTAGGGTAATGGAAAGTCATTCTTGGTTAGCTCTCCTAGCACTAGCATGAGGAGACAGTCCTCGCTGACTTGAATGGGGAGGCTTGAGACTGGTTGGCTTTGAATGTGTTGCAAACACGCCTGATTGACAGTAAATGTCACTGCTGTGAAGTAGCAGATGACTTGATTTCGGAGCTGTGAACATATTTCTAGTTATTAATTCATCTGTGTGCACACATGCATCATTTCAAATCTTACTGGGACTACAGCAGACATTTGACCATAGATTTTAATAATCTGAATCAATGACTGCATTGTCTCTAAAATCCAAACTGTAGCAGAAAGCTTCCAGGTCTCCCAAGTCGTGGTTTTGTTTGACCTTTTTTTCAGTTTCTTTTTAGTTGTGAGTTAAAAAAAAAATAAAAATAAAAATAAAAAAATACTGTGCCAAGATTCGTTTCAAATCTGTAAAGAACATGAAGTGTATTTCTTAATGTGGGGACCGGATCCCATCGCTGCTGCACGGCCCTACCAAGTGCTGCCCTTGGAAGTGCACGGGGAGCAGATCTGTGTGCAGAGCAGCGTGGGGCATGGGCTCACCCTCACCCGGCCTCGCAGCACCCTCTGCTGTCCCCAGCCTGCTGCTGTCCCGTTGTCAGGTACCGTAGGGACTAACCCCGCTGAGGGCAGAAAGAAAGGAGAGCATCTAATGTAGGGCAGTAAGCACATTTCTCGAACATCGTTTTTATTCTGTTTATCATTTACCCATTTAGTCTGATATCTCTGGGTGGCTCATTTTACCCAGAAGAGGTAGAAAGGGAAGGGGTACTAGCTGGTATGGCAAGGAGAGGTATCTCCTAAAGAGCTTATGGCTGTGGATAGCTTCTAAATGAGTATCTATTCCTGCTGACATTTTCTGTGTTTCAGGGTAATCAGAACAGCCTAAGAATGTTTGAAAATGAGTCATGAATGCATTCGAAATCTCTTAATGTACAGCGGTGAATCTTCTAGTTGAAATGAATGCTTCTTAAGCCATTAGCTCCAAGTAAATGGAGATTTCATGTCTCTCTTGTGTAACTGATGAGTGTGTGCATGTGCTGTTTTGCAGATACTATCCCATGGGCCACCCAGTTTCCGTCCACCTTTACTTCCTTGCTGACCGTTTCCAAGGTTTCCTCATCAGACACCACGCCACCAACCTGGCCGTCAGTAAGCTAGAGACTTTGGAAACATGGGTGATGCCAAAGAAAGTCTTCAAGATCGCAAGCCCGCCCAGTGATTTTGGAAGATTACAGTTCTCAGAGGTGAGTATTCATAGCCACTCATTCACACCATTACGAACCACGGAAGAGATTATGTACTAGTTCAGCAGCCTTTGGAAACTGCATTTCCATGTAATTTGTAGCTGAGAGTGGCTCTGTAGCGCAGTGCGGTTTCTCTATGAAAGGCAATATTGTTTGCCAGCCCAGATCCATGGTTAACTCTCACTTTTTATGTTACTCTGTGTCCCCTCATTCCCTCTTTGACAAACTGAAGGCATTCACTGTTGTAAAAGGGGCTCAGAAACTTAAAAAGCTTTGTGACTGTGATCGTTGTGACTGCTGAGAGAGATGTGGGAGCTGAAAAATGCCGTGTTCCTGCAGCTCCAGATGTGAGCAAGGATGTGGTAAACGTTCCTCTCAAGAATATGCTGAAAACAAGCCATGAAATTAGTGATAGTCAGGCACCAGTGCCACATTTGAGTAGAATATTGATGCTGTAACATGAAAGAGAAAATCATCGCAGTAGTGGCTGAGATTTCCCACAAATCCTGTTATTTGTTGTAGGAATTTGTCTCAGCATCTGACATGCGGTGTAAAAAGTGTACCCTAGAATATCAGGGAAGTTGACCACTAATAGAACCTGACATCTGTGTTCTGTTTTAAAGATACAACTGTCTGAGTAGTTAATTTTGTGATTTTTCTTGTTAAGCCACAAATTTCAATTAAGGCACAAAATTGATTGAACAAATGCATTCCAGTCATTACGGCCAAGTCCATAAATTACCATCTTCTTGGGCAATTAAGAAATGCCTGGGTTGGATTCAGTGTTTTGGTGTGCATGGCAAGTCCATGACATTAATGTGCCATTAAAGAGATGGATGGAAGGTGTGTTTCGTTTATCAATGTGTCTGATGGTAGACTTGCCATTTCATGCAGTGATAAATGATCATACAAGCTCTAATTCTTGTGATTTGTAGGAGTACTTCTGCTGTTTATTTGGTATTTTTTATCTCACTTTCAGCTTGATGCCCTCTCTGAGTCCTTCTTTCAAAAGCAACGGGGCTGGCGGCAGGAATCTTTTTCTAATTGCACGATAAAAACAAGCACGGTAGCCCAGTGTTTTAGAACTAGAATAAAAGTATTTAGAAAGAATGCATCTAACTTCATCTCACTTGTAGGGAGGGAGCACTCATAGGACCAGAATTTACTCTCTGGCCAGATCCCCTCTGGGTCCAGAGCATGAGCACCAAACCTTTTCTCCGCCAGACCAGCCCTGCAGCAACATTAAGCCTGCTCTGCCGATGTCCTGGAGCAGCGGCGCTCAGTGTTGGTGTCCCCTGCTGGGGAAGCAGCACTGTGTCGGTGGCCTCTTTGCTGCAATGTGCCCAACACACAAGAAGAGTGTCACCTTGCAGGGAGGATGCCTGAACCCTGCTGCACTCATGAGTGCATGACTTCATGGCCTCATAGCCCCCAGATGGGCTGCAGGCAGACCTGGAGGGATCTGCTGCTGCAGTGACCTGTGTCAGTGCAAAGCATGGGAGGGATTTGGTCACTGGGGAGCTTTCTTCAGGCTGAGGAAACCTTTTCTTCTATTTGAAATCTGCGAAAAGGGTTTTGGTGGCTGCTTACATCTTTGCCTTATTTTTTCTCACCTAAACTCTTTATTGTCTTCTCTTTTCAGAAATGATTTATGTTTTAAAAGACTAGGAGGTACAAAGTCAAACATTTAACTGTTTTAATTGGCCAGCAGGCATCTCTGCCTTTGAGCCAAATGATTCTCTCAGTTACCCTGGTACAAATCCAGCATTATCCTCTTCAGCTTCAGTGTGGCTGCAAAGTCTGTCATCTGGTACCACTTATTAAAATGCCTCCTCTTTGTTGAAGTCCAGCAAATGTAAAGCAAATTCAGCATTTCAGCTCAGGTGGGGGCATCGATGATTGAAGTTAGTTAACCACCAAAACAGAAATTTACGATTTGGGCTCACTGGGACATAAATCTCTGTGGGTTTTCTTTCTCTTTCCAAATTTCACCCCATAATTTGGCAGAAACTTGAAACCAAATGGAGTCTTTTAAATGGCAGTTTTGTCCCCAGCTTATACCAGTGGGACCTGCCGGAAAGAGCACAGACATGCTGTGTGTGCAGGCTCCTTTGTGACACTGAGACACAATCAGAATGGCAACAGAGACGGGTTCTCTCTGGGCAGGATCAGCCCTTCCTGCCCTCTGCTCCTTGGCTTTGCTTCTCAGACTTTGCATCCCGAGTCTCACCATGCACCGTGTGAACGGCCCGTGGGGTTAATAATTGCGTTCCAATTGCATTGGGCTCCTGTATTCAGTTTTTGGCTGAGAACATAAAATAACTTTACAGGAAATCCAAGAAAGAAGACTTCCAAGTGTTTCCTCCTTTTTTTCTTGGAAACTCCCACATCTCCTAAAATTGGCTTGTACATAATACACATAATATATATATCCAATTAGTCTAGATCAATGATAACTTTTACGTGGAAGGCAGAAGATTGATTTGCTGTAGAGTACTAAAAGTCTCAGCTCAGAGTGTATCAGTGGAACACGAAGTTCATTTCTAGTCTTGTTAAGACTTGTGATTCATCACAGAGAATAAAATAAACTAGGTGGCAGGCAATTAGTGCACATTGTGTGAACCTAATGGTCCTGTTTGTGGTGAGCAATGAGACACAAACCCATAATCAAGGCATAATTTATCTTGGGAAAATTTTATCTGGGGACTGAACAGAGACAGAACTGGGAGTTGTAAGGCAGTGAGTGAGTTCCAGCTTTCCAAACATCCACCATGCACGGTGCCTGCTCTTGAAGCCCAAAATAATGGTGATTAAAATAATGATATGGAAAATGTCAGTTTCTGGGCCACATCTGTTCATATGTTATCAGTTCTTCATTACTGTTTGATTCCAGCCTGTACTTTCTGTATTCCATTTGAAAGTGAAAGCCTACTTTGAATGTTTTAAGGGGCTTTGAAAAATATTACAGGACTGTAGTAGCTTCTGACCTGTAAAATCAGACATCTCGGTACTGGGAATTCAGCCATGTCAAGTTCAAGGGAGGAGCTACAAGCCTCTCAGCAGTGCTTTAAGTAACATTCTTTTTAAAACATGGAGCTTCTAAAACTAGCTTATCCTATAGGCTGTGCAGCACAGAAAGCGTGTCCCCCAGCTGGCAACTGGTAGTAAAGGGCAGATGCTGCAATAGATGTGTGCAGCTCCCTGCTCTTTCCCTTCTCCAGCATCCCGTAGCCCTCGGTGAGATGGCATTGGGTGCTTCTGCCACATCTTTCACCCTCTGGTTTCCATTGTGGGCTTTGCCTGCATGGCAGGATTACAGCCCCGCTGAGGCTGCCCTGGCTGCCATGCTGGGACTGGAACTGCCGATGCGGTGGGTGGTGAGTTGGTTTGGGTGGAGTATTTTTAAAGAGAAGGCAGAAGCCTTTGGGTGAGGTACGTCTCATGGGGGGAGGACCTTCTCCAAAAGGAAAGCTGTCAGTACTTCCTGAATACTGTTCTAGTTTGAATTTCTCTGGTATCTCTAGGAAATCCTTGGGATAGCAAGATCTCTGAATGATGTTATTCCCATTCTCATACGATGTGTGGTCAGCACTGCTTTAGAGGGACTTCACCCGTAGACTGAAACACGACCTCCAGTTTATCTAGGCCTGATACCTTTAACTGCTTTGAACATTGCTGGGTTTGGGAAGGAGGCCTTTAACATGTTTGATTCTTGAGGATAAAGTCTGCTTCCCTGAAGGAGCAGTTCGATAAGAAATACCAGGTGTGGCAGGAGCAGCTGTTCCTCACAGGGTTTTCTTTGCTCAGGAGGGTGCATGTTTGCTTCACATGTTGTGGTTTCATTATTTCCAGGTCTCTTGAGAGGTAGGTGTGATATCACCATACCCAGTGAGGGTCAGTGGAGTAGGTAGTGAGATCTGGTCAGGAGATTTTCTTTCTCAGCTTATTTCCATACATATTCAGTTGGCTTTGTCAGGAGAGTTCGCTCTGACAGCTCCTCAAGGCAGTCACTGCTGGGGTCTGATATCTGGGCTGCACTGTCAGGTTTGATTAGCTGGTGTGCAAGGTGAAATACCTTGGAAATACCAGGCACTGCTGGGCTGATGGCAGAGAAGTGGAAGGTTCATTTTGTCTCTTATTCTGCTGTATCACAGTCCTGTAGGAGGAATTCATATGAAGATGGATGGGTTTAGGATATTAGGATTTTATTCTACTGGCCTTGTACCTTTTTGCTAGTAGTCCTCCTCTAATTTGTCTGCCAAACACAGGGATTTATTTAAATAGGTCTCAGGACCAGATGGTTTCCAAAATAGACATCAGTGGTAGTAGATATCAGGTAGTTGTTAAGTTTTCCAGACTTGAGGGATTTCAACATTAAATTGGGACCACTTATTACTGTTACACTTTCAGGAATGCAGGTTCTGCCTGTGACCCGTGTGTGGTGAATATGAGGGACAGGGACAGGGCAGCACTGGGGAAATCTTCAATATCCACATTTATTGAAAGAGAGGATCCTGTCTGCATGTGCATGGGACTCCAGAGATGATCTGAGAGAACCCCATGGTTTCTGTGTAGGGAACAGATCGACTCATAGGTCGTCACTGCTGTTTGTTTGGAGATTAAAGCCAAAGAGCACCAGGAGGACTACTAGGGTTGTAGTACCAGGTTGGTGAAGGCATCTGTATGTCTCTGCAAGGAATGGCATCAGATGTCTGCTTGCAAAAGAGCCAAGGGCTTCTTCTGTTCTTCCCTTCCCATGAGGTTACTCAAATCTTTTTTGATACTGATTGCTTTTGATTTGAGGTTATGAGAGCAGGACCTTATGGGACAAGGAAGACAGACACTTCACCCAAAAGCTAATATATGACCTTCAGTACTGTGATCCACTCTGTTGCCTTTTTGAGAATGGATGAACTGGTTTGTTAACGCTCAGCCCCATAAGTACATGCTGTGTAAGCTGCTCTGAAAGTAATGCCACCAGTTCATTTGCATGGACCAACTACAACAGATACAAAGAGCATAATAGCACTGTTTAATAGAGCAAATTCTCAACTACAAACAGCTATTTTTTAACAGTCACCACCATTAGCTGTGCATTTTCACCAGCGATGAACAAGAGCTCCATGCCACGCTCAATGAAAAATCTGCACCAGTGGAGATGGCACACTGTTTCATAGCTGCTTTGATGGCACTGTTGCTGAAACGCACCACCCCCTGCCTCAGCTGTCCTCATAGCCACTGTTTGGTCTCCATCAAGGGTCACCAAGTGTCCATGAATGTCAACGGGTGACATTTTTTTCTGCATGGAGGAGTTCAATTCCACCCCTTTGCTTCCTTCACACTCCCATGTCAGACACCATTGTGTCAGAGTGCCCCTGTGCTGCTGTCACACGGCAACAAGACGTAAGGGGATGTTGGATGATCAACCTCTGCTGCCAACCCACCAACAGCCACCTCTGACATCATGGGGCAACTTAATAAAACAGGAGATGTGAATTTAAGAGCAGCCCCCATAGACTTGGTGCTGCAATAGTAAAAAGTAAAGTTGACCTAAGAAGGGTAATTATTACATTTTCATGCTGTCTGTTTACAGATGGGGGTTTTTTCAGTTGTGTACAAGTACTTAATGGCAACAGCTCGTAATCCTGTGGGTTATGGGTGAACCATTAAAATTCATATAAAGAACAGTGAAATATGAAAGCTGCTAGAGAAAGGAAAGGTCTATTAAATATTTACACTAGATTGTGAATCAGCTGCTTTACTGTTAGTTAGGAATAAATAAAAAACAATGTCACTATTATGACAGTGAGAAGAGAGTTTACCAGAAGTAACTTGCATTATGTGGGGAGGGAGTGCAAGGAAACAGCATCTCATGCATAGATTGTAGTAAGGGGCCCAATGACTTGTCCTGAAGTCAGTGCAAGCCTCATCCTTACTCTTAGCAGTAGCTGGCTAGGTCTGTGTTACAGGCTCTGTCTCTCACATGTACTATACATGTTGATGTCCCAGGAGATGATAGGTCCTATGCACTGCAATAGTCAGTGTTTGGTCACTGGGCTCGGTCCTTTATTGACCGCTTTCATGCGGAGAAAAAGGAGAGCTACTGGAGCCTACTACATCACTCCTCTTACTATGATAGTACTCATCTGTGAACCTGGTGGAAGTTGCTTGAGAATTACAGCTTGTGTCTCGAGAGCCCTTATTTGACAGTCGTTTGGAGTCTCAGCTTGCGGAGATGACACTAGCAGCGGTGTGGTCTCTGATTTCAGATTGGCACGGAGTGGGACGCCAAGGAAAGGCTTTTCCGGAATTTCGGAGGACTCCTCGGGCCGACAGACGAGCCAGTTGGCATGCAGAAATGGGGAAAAGGCCCCAACGTCACTGTTACTGTCATTTGGGTGGATCCAGTCAATGTCATAGCGGCGACGTACGATATCCTCATTGAATCCAGCGCAGAATTTACTCACTACAAACCGCCCTTGAATTTGCCCCTGAGGCCTGGTGTCTGGACAATAAAAATTCTGCACCACTGGGTCCAGGTGGCTGAAACCAAATTCCTCGTCACGCCTCTCACTTTCTCAAATCGGCAGCCTATCAAACAAGGTAGGTTAAGTTTTATTATTGGTTACTGGAATAATGGAGTTATTTTGTCTGCATTCATTGTAAATGCCACTGTTAAAAATCAAGTAGTGCGGCACTGGAAACAGCAAAAATAGAGGAGTATTATAAATAGTAAATCAGATGAAATTGTTGCACCAAGACAAGTGAAGTGTCTGCATCCAGCGTGTACAAGACAGCCACTTCGAACAAAAGTGTATTTCTGTCTTTAAAATACACACTGTTCAAAATCCAGGGAAGTTCAGACTCAGAAATAACAGCTGTCATAGAAGCCATCACTTAAAAATGGACCCTTCTCTGAAGCTTTGCATTCACATTTGCTCATAAAGAGTTACGGGCATTTAAACAGTTATCATCTTTGCAAAGGCTGTGTGTTTAATGATAAAGAACATTAATATATGAAATACCGAATCAGGGAAAATAACCCCAGGCCAGAGCTACCTGACAGGTTGTCATGTGCCTGATCCCTGCCAAAGCCTGCTCAGTACATGCCAAACACACGCGTTACAGAAATATCAGTACATGCAGCAGCCCCGGTGTGTGCAGCATCAGACCCAGCCAGATTTTTCAGAAGGAAACCATTTTCCTGCACATCACAGCAGTGCTGAGCCACCCCGGGGCCAGCAGGCAGCCCACGCACTGGGTTGGGTGCTCAGCTCTTCAGCCAGTGCCAGGTATGGATGGGCTGGGAGAGAGTACAGCCTGCAGCCACACCTGTTCTCTTATTTGCTGTGATCAACACAAGGCTGTTGTTAGGAATGACTTTACTGTTCTTCTTAATGCGCTCAAGCGCTTCCATCTGCCTACTAATCTGCCTACTATTAATATTCCTAACTTAAAATTGAGAGATACGTGAATGGTCCTTTTAACTTTTCAGAAGTCCTTCTTCCTGATGAGGCAGCAAATAAACTGAGTCGGGCCTTTACCTTCCAGCATTGTGTGCTGCTTCTGTAACACACGCACCCCCAGACAGCTGCTGAGCGCTAACGCCGCCCTTATCGTGCTCAGCAGGAGCCTGATGCTACACATATCTCACCAGGACAGCCAACATGCTGATTTCTTCTTGTAGCATTTGGTGACATCGTTTCTTAAGGAAAAACTGAACCACGGACAGCCTGCTGCTCTTATTAGCTGCTAGGCAGTTACACGTTCTGAAAAAACACCGCGTGTAGAAAGAATTTTAAGTTCGAAGCAGCCCTGCTTCTGAACGTGGCTGTTATGGATTCATCTCCTGCAAATGAATGAATTCCACGTTCTTTCTTAATTTAACAGTTGAGGCACAGACTGGATTGAAAACGTGGCACACAGCCAGCAGCCTTCCTTGCTGTGTTTTGCTATGTGAGAATACTGAGCAAAGCCAAGCACGTGTGAGGCTTCAGCCCAGCATCCACGCTTTGTGGTGGGAAGGCAAAAGCCCTCTGGTCCAAACGTCAAATCTCAAATAGTTCCACTGGAATCAGGGAGTCGCTCCTTATTGCCACAAATAGGAAAGAAAAAGTTGTCCCGTTGATTCACTGAGAGAAGATCTGGCTCCTATTTCTTGTTAAAGAGCCCTATTCATATGGTAACGAGAATCTACCATATACCATAGGAATGAAATACAAAGCCTGGGAACAGTATTATCTAGGAAAAGCCTCCGGAGCGCTTTGCTGCTGATGCTGGGATACATAATCTCCCTGTGGCTGAGGCATGGCGGTAAAGGAGAAAATTAATGACGGGGGCAGAGAGAGACACATCGCTGTAGTTAGAATGATATTTACAATGCAGATTTGTTTGTTTGGGTTTCTTTAAGGCTTTCTGTCTCAGTGATGTTACTGTGCTCTGTGCTGGCAATTGTCGTTTAGCTTTGATTTCAAGCTATTGTCACTTTGTCACCACTTTATTACTTAAATATATTTCTCTGTGCCAAATAAAGGCATTGTGAGAATATGACAGAAGAATTAGAAGTTCTAAAAGAAGAACTTCTGTTACTGTTGTAAACAATGTGAAAGCTGCCAAAAATCCTCTAAAATGAAGGGATAGTATTATTGTCTTGTCCCAACACTGAAAATAAAACATACATCAGCCTTAGCCAGGAGTTGTCAGCAGAAGAGAGAAGTATCTTTTATTAGGGATTCGAGTTTTGTTCTTCCCTCACCCTGAGTAGAAAAAAAAAGCTCCATAGCTCTTGTCAGAAAGGTTTCCATTGCAGATAATGTGCTCCTCCAGAAGCCTTTTTCATACACTTTGAGTGTGATTTGTTTCATCAGGATCGGGCCCACTGTGCCTCACACATTCCAGATGTAGAAACTGGAGTCCACATAGGTACATACTAACGATCTGCTCGCATTTGTGCACAGTCTGACCGTGTCTTCCTAAAAAATGTCTGCACAAATCTGGCAGCAGCCACTAAGCCTTTGTATCCTGAGAGCAAGAACGTGACAGCTGTCGCTGTACTTCCCGAATCGTTGCATATCCACTGACCAGCATGGAGCACAAGGTGAAGCTGCTGTCTTTTTCCCAGCACCATGAAGGGAGCAACTTGCTCCTCTCTTACATAAAGCAGAACATGTTCGTTCCTGTATCTCTCTCAAAATTCATGATTACAATTCAAACTAAAAAAATTAATTCTGGGACAGCTACCAGCAGAGATGTTTCATTTAGCAGTGTATAAAAACAGCATATGCAGCCAGTTATTCGTCTTCTATTCCCATTTACTTATTAACTTTGGCCTAGAGTCTGTGCATGCAAGTAAAGCCACAAAGGAAAATCAGGGACAGGTTTTTTTCCTGGGATATGATGTCCAGATGCGCATAACTGGCAGAATGCAAATTGCTTAAAGACAGCCATTCGTTGCCCTTTACAAGGACTGGACCTATAAAAGGTCCAAGATCTGTTCTTACATGGAATGACTGAGTACACTTGGAGGTTTGGGATGTTTCCACAGAAAATGAGGATCCCAAGGCTATTTCAGCGGAAAGTTTAGAGTCCAGTGTTTTTTATTCTTTATTGCTCCTCTTTCCCCTCCAGTCATCCAAATCTGTGTCTGTTTTCTCCAAGTTCTGTCTCTGATCAGTTCGACCTTCAGGAGGTCCTTCTGGCTCAGGAGTGCCTTCAGGTGTTTGCATGGTTGGAGGAAAGGAAACAAAGTGAATTAAGTGAATTTGTCAAATAACTCATTTGGAAAAAGCAGGTTCAGCTTCACTTGGTCCACCAGTATCTCCTTCTCCCTGTGTCCTGCACAGCCAGATTCTGTTGCTTTGTTTTTTCTTTAAATGGTGACTTGGAGTGTCTCACTGTATGGCTGAGTGTGTTAGAGCCAAGTTCTCCTCACTCACTCACTGTAAGGACATGGGAGAGCCGCCACAGGCCATGGGGATGCCTCAGGCCAAGACAGGAAAGGAAACGTAACGTGGAGGAGACAAGAAACGGGAGAAGATGGCTAGAAGATGTGGTTATACACAAGGATGAGGGTTTCTTACTGTATGCTTCAGGCATCAAATTCCATGGAGGTTGGATCTGCATCCCCGTCATCTCTCTTTCTTTTTGCTGCACAAAGTCTGTGCAAGTGCTCCTGCCAGGTGGGATTGCACACGTCTGCCTGAAGCACTGAGAGGTGCAGGGAAAAAGCCAAACCAATTCATTTTCAAATTTGAGCTTATATTCATACGAAGCTTTGACAGTGGTCTCCCAGCTGGAGTAATGCTAATGAGTTGCCATGTGTTTAATGTAGTTTTATAAAAGCTAAATAAATTACTGTGAGCCAGTGGGCAGATTCACTTCTGGGGCAAATAAAGCCCCAGACCTCAAGCCGATAGCAAACACTAGATTGAAAATAAATAATTTACTTAAAAACTTCTTCCCTCAAGCAAAGAAGGAAGGAAGGAGAGCATCCTTCTGCAGAGGCGCCTTTCGTGTTCGGTTCCTGATGCGTTCGCATGCTCCTGGCGTGGAGCTCCAGCTGCCCCACAGCAGGACAGGGAGCCTCAAACACCACCCCATGGTCGCAGTGCGCTCCAACTATAGCCGCCTCTTTCAAAGGCCTGAAGGCATTAGCAGACACCCTGCGATGCACACATCATACATCTCCAAAACCTGTTAACCTAATCCATATTTATGGATCAGCTTAATTAAGTATGTACTGGGAAACCTTTGTTTTGCTGTTGGTTATTTGCAGCGGCTCAATCAATTCTAATTGCGTCTATACAGATTATAAAGTGGGTGGCAACTTGTGTCAGAACTGCTGTGATTTCTTTAAATTAACCAGCTATAACATGACACATTCTTGTACATGATAAATGTAGTAACAGCAGCAGGCAGGCCTGTGGCTGCAGGAGAGCAGACATGCCCTAGAATCGTCAGTCCAAGAAAAACCCCGAAGATGGGGATTTGCTTTGAAATTTAGTTCAGATCCGGTTGACAAGGAGTCGATTAGCTCTGCAATGAGCAAATGCAGCACTGTCTTGTTTGCTGCAAGAGAAAACAAACCAAATGTCGATAAAAAATTACCTCTTTGCCAGAGGGCTTCAACGCAATTCAAGTAAGGAAATAAAGCTGTACGTTCCGTGTTCCTTAAAAAACCCCCAGGTCTGGCGCCTTAATGTGTACCAAGGTAACCGCTTCTTTCATTCCATAGCCCACTCTCTGTCTAAACTCATTTGCTTTTTCTGCAAAATGAAGAACAAACCCACACAGAACCGCTGAGATCCCAGCCTGTGCAGCTGACTGCAGGCTGCGCGCTCAGCCCAAAGAAGTTATGCTAAGGAAAGTCAGTTGAGGAGGGAAATGCCCTCCCAGAGTGAAGTGCGAATGGCAGCAGGGCACAAAAAATAACTTATTTTTTTTTAAATGTAATTTAAAGTCAGTGGAACGTATTTTGCATTGGTAAGTCTTCCATCTCAAAGGACCATATGGATGTCCTTGCTGGAAAAAAGTACCTGGCTTACTGTCTGCAATCCAGTTAATTTTGAATTGGTTGCAGTGACTGTGGAGTCTTAAATGTCGAAAACCACATCTCACGGTGGCAGGCTTTACATTCATTATTTTTTCATGAGCAAGGATTGAAGTGTAAGTAAGCGCTTCAAAATGATGCACAGTAGCTCCAGCCTCCCTTTGTGCAGTGTTTCAGGGCTTGGGATCCACGTCTCCCTCCTTTCCCAGCCCAGTAGGTTACAAAGTCATTATTATATCTTCTTCTTTATCTCTAATGCAAAGAGGAATAGCACCCAACATCTCCCATAGTGTGGATGAGCAGCACGGGCAGTGAACGGGGAGGAGAGGTCGTTACTTTTCTTGTGAACTCTTGAAAAAAGATGTGGAGGCTTAAGTAGAGAGTACTGGGTTGAATCCTTAGAATTTCCTATTTGATGCATTGCTCTGCACTGACCGCTGCTAACCAGCTCTGTCTGATAATACTTGTTTGGGTTATTTTAAAAACAAAGGGTTCCCTTCAGTTCCTTTATACGCTTTGAGCACTGTTTCTGCCGGCACATCCATGCAGCACAGCTGGTTCTGGAGCAGAGCGCAGCACTCACTCAGTGGTGCAGAACCACACAGCAGTGTGCAGGTGGGAGAAGTACGGCGTGTCCAGCACAGTTACAGCAGGAGCAAAATGGAAACATTTACATTTGTCGAAGGTGTTAAAACTATCGGTGTTAGTTTTGCACAAGCGATGCCCTGACCTGAAGCAACAAGGGTCACAGACTCAGAGAAAAGACTGTCTCCTGCTGCACTATCAGTACCTTGTCCTTTGGCTTTTGTGGCTTTCATTCCTTCCATGAAGTCCTGAAGCCTGGGACAAGTCTGAGACCAGGCAAGTTCTGTTTCATCCTGTTGTTTGTCTGGAAGAACGTCTCTCTTGTTCCACGCAGCAAACACATGCACAGCAGCCTTTAATTCAGCAAGCTCTCTGAGCTGCCTATTTCAGTCAGATGATCCTGCTAGTAATGCCAAATCTTATTTGTTTGGGGATTTTTACTTATAATGCTCCTATTTAATTAATATGTTGACAAACAATATCTTCCATATTTAATTGCTTCCAAAGGAGGAAATTTAATCATGTGTACTCGTTCTGTTTCTTGAACTGCAGTGCTCTGGCAGAGCACACTTCTGACATATGTGCATGGAACAAACTCGTTTTGACTACAAGTTATTCTGGATATCTACCATTTAAAGGAAAAAGGGGAGTAGACAAATGAATGCAGGAATAGTTAAAGCATGTATAACGGGGATCTGCCAAACTAATTTAGTTGAGGATTTGAAGTAATGGACTTGCACTGCATTGGACATTAAAGACTTTGCAAATGTAACAGCAAAGCTCCAATTAAGTGTCCCTTTTCCCTCAAAATCAATGTACTGATTTATTGCCAATGCCTGAGATGCTGTCCTCTGTGTGGAAGAAAGGGCTCAGTGTGAGCAGCAAGGATATGTGGAAAGAATTGTAGACGTGAATATGTAATTCCTGGCCTCTAAATGATATCTGAATCCGGTGGCTTTCCTAGCCTGGAGCGCCCTGAATGGGCCCTTTTTGTGTTTTAGATTGTATATGTTGGCAGAGCTGAACATATCCTCTGTGCTGCTGGGAACAAGGATGGTAGAGAAGTCAGCTGAGAACAGAAGGAAAGAGTTGAGAATTTACTCCCTAGAGGCACTGAGTGAATTTTTTTGGAGGGTCACATTCTGGGCATATGAGTAGCACCTCAGCTACCTCCAGAAGTTAGCAAGGCTTAGACCGGGCTGAAGTTCTCTGAAGGTGTTATCACACTCTGACAGTGATTTTTACTAACGATGTACTGCATTTGGCTGAGGTAGAGGAATTACTCTATGAAAAGCAACCATAATGCAAGGGAAAGTGTCGTTAGGAAATGGGTTTGATCCATTATTCAGTGCAAGTGCTTGAAATACAATTGTCATTAGAGAGCACTTTCCCAGTGAGACTGGAGTGCTTCCAGGAGCGATGCCGGGGTCACAGCTCCACCAGCCCTATCTGGTCTGTCCAAGGCCATGCTGCTGTCCTTCCAGTGCCAGCAGTGTCACCACATGGCTTCTGGAGGCAGATACTGCTTACAAGTGTTGTGACTTCCATAGCAGGGGAAGGGGAATCTGTTTAGAAGAAAACCAGGCTGAGATCTCATTCTGCTAGGCAAGTCATTGATAACACCTGAAGGTCTGACCACAGTTTGTAACACTCTCACCTCGGGTCTCCTTGAGCCATTCCCTCATTTCAAAGCATGGTCTGTGTGGATGTTGGCGGGGTAACTTCAGCTAAGCAGGGCGTATCTGCAGGCCTTCTCTCTGGGGAGAGAGACAACATCATCAGCTTTTCCTGAATGCAAAATAAGTTCCTCACAGGACGGAACTGCATGTTGCTCAGGCTCCAGCTATGGGCAGGAGCTGTGAGCCTGGGCCTGCCTTTTAGTCGTGCTGAACCCTTTAAACCCCAAAGGTTTTGTTCAACACACTAATTTTGGAGGTTTGTTTTTGCCTTTTCCAGAGGAAGCCATGAAATATCACAGCGGGCCTCCAAAGAACGCATACATGGAGCAGAGCTTCCAGGGCTTGAACCCCGTCTTAAACATCCCCGTCAGCGCCGCCCGCGTGGACCAGGCCAAGAGGAACGCGGCGCTGGTGGGCGCCCAGCTGGACGCCTGGGTGGACTCACTGGTTGGCAGCGTCTGGTCAGCCGTGGACATCTGCAGCACCGGCCCCACCGCCTGCCCCGTCATGCAGGCCTGCACCCAGACTGCCTGGAGCTCCCTGAGCCCCGACCCCAAGTCCGAGCTGGGCCCCGTCAAACCCGACGGTCGCTTGAGGTAGCAGCCGGTACGCCCTCCTTCGGCATAGGGTTTTAAAAGGGAATTGAACCTTGTTCGTACGTGAATCTCATGCCAGGTTTCACCTAAGGGAACATTATACTTTTTTGTTACATATTGCAATGTAATTATTTCTTAATCTGACAAGGCCTTTGGCACTGCTCTCTCCATCAGCTCCATCGGAGCGGCTTGGTTCGGCCCAGCCATGTGGGCCTCAGAGCAACAGCAGCATTGAGCCATGGAGAGGGCAGTGAGGGAACAGCTGCTAAAAGTGGTGTTTTTTAAAAATAAATTTGTCTGTACCTCTGCTGTTTCATAGGCTTTAATTATGTTGCTACCATAAATAAATCACAGCAAAATTCCCTTCTATTTATGCTTCCTGGGGAGGTTGGTTACTGCAGGCTGTATCCCATATGGCCGCATTACCTTACAGAACGTGAAATAATTATGGTACACCCTCATTATTATTTTTTTGTATGTAACATAAAGTAATTCTGGACACAGCTAACGTCTGCTGTCATCCTAGTCAGGGAATGTGAGCCGAAGCAAGGGACTTCAGGTTACGTTCAGAGATTTTCAGACCAATTTCATGATAAACTCTACATGGAACTGGTGTTTTGCAGTATCAGCTTCTCAGTTCTCGTGTAGTCAGGTTCAGGGTCTGGCTACTTCAAGTATTATTTTGAAAGACCAAGAAGCAGTTTGGATTTCAGACCTTTGCAATGTGCAGGGTCTTTCTAAGCTCACCAGCACTCAGTATTTTGCAGACTTCCTGCACAGAAGTGTGTGTATCGCTGGGCATAGATTGGGCTGTGACTGCTCATGTTTGCTGTTTTTTCCCAGGCAGAGGAGTTTCTCAGTACCAGTAAAGTGGTGGCTTTTGGCCTTTGCAGTTTAGAGTTGGAGATTATTTTTATCAGCAAGAGTGAGCTTGGGACCTAAATCTGCAGCAACGTATTTCTTCCCTAACTTGAGTAGTGACAAATAAGTAAGTCTTAACACTAATTAATTTCCTCCTTTGGTCTCAGATCCACTAGCTCTGCATGAAGAAGGGTATTTAATATTTGTCAGGGCATCTGGAAGGCTGAGCAGGATATCAGAGCTCCTGACCAAAGCTGGACATGAAGGAGAGCAAACACCTTGCTTCTCAGTGCTCTTGCTTTATTCTCTCAGCAAACTCTACCCTCCCCTGTCCTTAGAATTTCTAGCAGGCTGCTTCCTGTTTTGAAATAGGCATCTGTTGCATCACTTTTTGCTGCATTTCCTGCAGCAGGAAAAGATTTCACTTTCTTACATTCCAGGAACTTTTTCTAAGAAGTTTTATGTAGATTCATCTCCAACTGATGCATCTTGCGTTTACATAAAACATGCACTTTGTTGTTGTTGCTGTGGTGATCTCTTGACCCAAGAAAGCTATTAAGTGCTATTGGGTTAATTAGGAACAAAATCTTGTTGATTTACACAGCGAGGTATCTGTTCACCCTTCTGTGTGTATGTCTAGCTCTCATTCCTGCTGATGAGAGTTAATCTTCCACACCAGGAGGGGAACAGACCCTTAAATCATTCTGTAATGGCATCTCACAGAAAGGTTGAATTCCCTTTTAAACAATGCTTGCAAGATGTCTGTGACACAGAGATCCAGCAGCTCATTCTGTCTCTCTCCGTAGCATTGGTTTAAAGCTACTTGCAGTTTGCTTTGGACTTGAAATTGCGGTGTCAGCTGTGCTGGCATGAAGGCAGAGCATTGAAATGTTTATCTGGCATGAAAATGGATGCATAGAAGGAACAATTTAGGTATTTATTATTTATGTTTTAGTCAATGACTAATTAGTAGGTGCTGCTTTTGCAGCTTGAAGATTATGTTATCTTACTAACTGAAGCTGCCTTTATTAAGAAAAGGCCTTCCTCCCCTCACACCTCCCTTTCTTTTTTCTTCCTCATTCTGACAGTCATGAGAGCTCTAGGTTTAGGAAAGCTTGTAGCAATGAGAGCTGGTTGAAATATTTCCCTCAAAATAATGTTCCTGCTTTTCAACTGGCTCTAGAGGCAAATGCGTTTAAAACCAGGGTTGCCAACAGGTTTATATAATGGAAATGCGGTATTATTACTTACTCAGTATGTTTTTGGTTGGGTTTTGTTTTTTGTTTTTAGCAGTGCTTGTTTTCAGTCTAACATTCCTTCGTGAAGTTCAGATTTTCTGGGGGCCTCCAGTCCTCCCTGAGAAATCCATCCAGGGCTTCAGTCACATTGACGTGATGGCAACTGCACAGTCAGAGCCCTGTGGATAAATGGAGAACTTCACAGTTAGGGCACACCGTTAACAATCCCACCAGTGATTGTTCTCAGTACGGCTGCTGGGGTCCTCACACACTCCTCAGTCTGTCTTGCACATTGGCATGTGTGTTAAGGGTGCGCCCACACACACGTGCAGATAACTTGATTTTTAAATTTGATACTTTTTTATTCCTAAACAGGAATGTTTTTCATTACTTTGTTAGGAAATTCTCATTGTTGTTAACTAGATGAAGCAGAAGGTGACAACAACCCAGGCTTCTATGGCTAGAAGAAAATCTGCCAGTCCTATCATTCTAAACGTAAGGCACAGATTAGTTTGCTTTAGTTCGAAAAGGGAGAAGAACTCAAATGGTTGCTGAAGTATCTACTTACATTTTAGACTAGGTTTTTTCTTTTAATATTAGTTTGTTTTCTGAAAGACAAAAAGCTCAAAGAAGTTGAGTAGCAAGCTGGCACTCCCAGCGCTGCTGTTACAGCATCGGCTTAAAACAAGAGGTCCTACAGTCCTTCCTCAGGCTAAGCATTCATGGGGTGCTGATCCTGCGTAAGGGCTCCAGAGTCAAGTCCACATAAATAAAAAGGGTGACGGTATGCTATCAGTAAATACTGTATGTGTTCGAAATCCTCAAAGGCTGAGCTGCTGTGTTTGGAACATCTTCTGGGGTGAGCGTTGAGCTTTGGACCTACACGACAGCATCTGCTGTAGCTGTCAGTATGTAGGCACAGACAGAGGTTCCGTAGAGATAAGTCTGAGTTGGGAAGTGCTGTAACGGTGCAGTAAGCCCCATGGACACAAGACTCCTCCCATCAGGAATCAGAGCTTGTTCCAACCAGTGGCTGTGATGGCACTGCTGAGTGGGTTTTCTGGTCCTGCAATGGCAGACACTTGGAGCCTGGGGTGAATATCATACATTGTTAGAAGAGAATAACTTCACAGATCTTACATTTGGTGAAAAGGAGAATTCAGAGCAGGAACCCACAGTTCATATAGAACAAGCAAGTTATGCATCCCCATCTGAATGTGCTGGTGTCATTTTCCAATCCTTCTGGCCATTCCTTGCTGAATGGGACTCCAGCTGAAAGCCAGCTTTGATCAGAATCCCCTTCTGTGGCAAAGGGCTGGGTTTCCATGTGCGTGCATTTGCCCCCTGTGTGTAATGCTTTGCTCATTTAAATTCAGTGCCCGCTCTGCACAGTAGCCACGGAACACTTCTGTGATCAATCTATCTGAATTACACAGAAAGGAAACGTGGCCAAACACAGAACATCTACGTACGTGATTTAATGAATTACATCCAAAGTCAGTCTTAGTGATATGCAAACCTGTTTATATGGTAATGTTAAACCTTGAGGCAAATAGAAGCAGATCAAATGACAGCTTATTTTTAGAGGTGTCCAATTCTTTCTTTGCTAACGTTTGGACATTAAATGATTGTATTTATATTTCCGTTTTCTGATATTCAAAGACTTTTTAGAGTTGAAATTATGCCTTCATTTTTTGTGCTCTCAGCAAGCAGGGAATTTTAACAACCCCTCTGTGATGGCAAGTATTATAGAAGGAAGTCCATCTGTATCTCTGTTGCTTAGTCTTCACTACCACTGAGCCTAGAGATGGAGGAGTATACATTAAGGCAGAGCTGGAATATTCTAAACCTGACTGAAGGGAGAGGCAAAAGATAAAGAAGGTGCTGAAACTTTGCATAAGTTTGACACAGTTGTGCAGCAACAACACTTTGAAGAAACTGAAACACCTTCTTTTCTGCACAGCAAGCCTGAGAAATGCTGATACCATGAGATCTTCGTTTTGACTTCCCAGATAAAAATAAAACAAAATCCAGACTTTAATTGTGGTCAGAAAACGAGGACCAACTTTTGTTGATTTCCGTAGTTCTCTTCTTTCATCACAGCTGTCAGAGAGCTGCCAGCTTGCTGCTGGCTATCACACCCTCCTCGTTTTCCCAGCTCCCAGGGCTTCGGGAGTTGGCCAGATGGAACCTTGGCCAACTCCATTGCTTTCTGTTGGGCAGGAAGTTTTGTACTCTTGTGAGCCAAATCCCTTAGGCTTCATCAAAACCCCTAGTTGTAAATCAGGAAAGCGTGCTTTTCAGAGCAGCCTTCGGTCAGCTCACTACTTGTATATGTGAAAGAATCTGAAAAAAATGACAGCAAGTACCTTTTCCCGATTCTAGGGGCACGGTTATTTAAGATATGCAATAATAGGTTTGGTTATTTCATCAGCAAAGACTGACCTGGTAGAAAGCAGTTAGCACTGTCTCCCACTGTCCTTAGTTTCAGTCTGGCAGGGAGAAGATAATGATCTCCATGTGCTTTCATTTGATCTATTCAAGGCCTGCAAGATAGTCTTAAAGATTCTTAGGACGCTGCATTAAACCCATATTCAGTGGCAACTGAAAGCACTGGCTGATGTCCATGAGCAGAGTAGGAGCCAGCTGGCGCTGGAGGGGGTGGGACGCTGCCCTTTGGGGCCCAGCAGCAGTTCCTGGGACAGGAGGCCCAGCCACACGGGGTGGTTGCTTGGCTGCTGCCGCAGGCACAGAGAAACAAAACCAGTGTGGAAGAGGGCAGCCAGGATGCTGCAGACAACATGGCACATAGAGCCTTAGCAAGTGTGGGAAGGACTGCATTGGGAAATACCTTTCTTCCTGTAGACTGTTCAAGAGCTCCCTTCAAAGGTGCAGCATGGAAGAGGCTGACTTTTGAAGGCCTTCACCATCACCACCACTGTAAGGAAAAGAGGAATCAGGCTGAGAGCACTGAAAATTGAGGCAACAAGATCTTACAGCCCACGTCACCAAGGACCACAGCAGCATTAGGTTTCCTGCAGTCGAGCAATTAACCCTCACAATGTGAGGCTGCAGGTACTGTGATGATTTTGCTCCTTTATTCTACCAGTAGCTCATAGATCACTCTGCTCTTCGCTTCTGCCTTGGTTACCTTCTTTTGCTCATGGTGCTATCACAGCTGCTACCTCACTGTGTCTGCAAACACGTTTACCTGATAACAACAAAAAACAGGTACCAGAAATCTCCTTGAACTGAATGTACAATCTATGCAAATTCTCTTTCTACTTTGTTAAAACCTAGAAGTATTACTTGTAACCTTGCCAAATAAACAGCAAGATACTGTACAGGTGCCTCTGATAACAGAGTGACAATTCTAGGCGCGGTTCATTGCGCTGCATTTGTATATTATAATGACTTTTCTTGTCTTTGGTTCTGTTGTAATTAACACCCTCAACCGAGAAGATAGTAATCTCTTGCTAGGGGAGCACCTTCAGTTTGCTGGGAATATTCTGCAGGATGACTGTGGCATTTATTTTCCTGCTTCTATCCAAAAGAAAGCACAGACCTGTTGGCCAGAATTAGGGCAGTGGTTCAGATTTTCCGTGGGTAAAACCTGTTGGCTTTGAATTGCTCAGTGTCTGTTCCCATTGTGGCGTTCAGTGTGCGTTGCCCCCCAAAGAAAGCCTTACTTTCATCCTTTCTAAATGTGGCCTTAAACTGTGTTAGAAAGTTAGGTGTTGTCTGTGTCTTGCTCACTTCTTCTGTTTGTTGTGGAAGGAATAAAAGGCACCTTGAGGTTTCTATTACAGCTCAGTTGTGTTGCTGTCAGCTTACACTTCACAAATACAATAGAAATTGCTTACAAATGCAGTCTTTAAGGGAAGAAAATGACCTTCCCTTCGGGCAAAGGAAGGCTCGGACGTTCATATAAACCTTAGGAAATTATGAGCTCTGTCTTTTGCAACTTACTGTAGATAAGGAAGGTTGATTTAATTACCCACAAAGTGCAGACGTAATAGCTTTTTATTTATCTTCAGACTGTAGCAGGACAGACTCTGCTCTCAGATGTATGAGACGAATAAATACTGAAGCAATGTCACTCATTTGGGCAGAACATCATAGTAGCATTCGTGTCGGATTCGTACTCGTAGCTGGGAGAAGATGCATCCTCCTAACGGTACGGTCTTAAAATCTGAAGAACCTCACCACTAGGAGCCAGATTTTGAGTGATGGTTGGCAATCTAACAGTAGGCATAGAAGACAGAGGAGTCTGGCTGTACGATCCAAGTTACAAATGCACTTCCAAAAAATCTGGCCTCTGGAGCTTTATCCAAAGGTTGTCTGAGTCTGCAGAAGCCAAGAACTTCTGCTAAGGCTTGGGTATGTTGGGCTTCACTGATCCTTTTCTCCAAGGAGAGCCGTCATGTTTCAGCAGCACCAATATTCCCGGCAGGCTGCAGTGCTTTTAGGAATCCCATATCCTACCCTGTTTCAGTATTCTGATGCATTTACAACCCAAAGGCAACTGAGAAGGGTTTGCATAGCAAGCAAGAATCGTGAAACAAAAATAAGCGATTTGAGTTAATGAAATTATTCTTCTGACTTTGTTATTTTGGTTTTGTTTGGGGTTGATTGGATTTTTGTATTGTCTAACATAGTCCATAATAAGTTATTCCTATTCTGTCATTTTCAAAGACTGGTGGTAATATAGTTTTAAGAAATAACTATTTTGTTACAGATCATAATATGCATAAAGCTGTACAGAAATATTTTGTAAGCTATCGAATAGGGAGAAAAAAAAAAACATGTATATACAGCAAAGTTTAAAAAAAAAATTGGAAATTCAAATGGAACACACTGAAAGATGTAGATATTTTGCTATTTATTTAAAGGAGTATTTTATGAGATATCGAAATGTCTTAAAATTGACCGGTAATCAAAGTTCAAAGTCAGAATGCTTTTCTTGTAGTAGAATGTGATTTTCAGCAATTATTGCACTACCCGTTTTTGCACCCTCTTGTCTTTCATTTAGCAGAAAACAATGATGTGCCTTAGCTGTATTCTTTGTCAATGGGAGTTTGGTTTTTTGGTCCAATAAAGCAAATTTTTTTGCAGAAAATGAAATGGATGTATGAAATACTGTATTATACCAAAAACACTGCAGTTGTATATAAATGCTTTCTGTCATACTGTGTTTTCAGATGCAGAATTTTAAAATTAAAAAAAGAAAAAAAAAAAAAGTGGATGTACACGTTGTGTTATTTCAAGCTCACTGAGGGAAGTCTTTGTTTAAAGAGAACTTCATTATTTGATGCTATTTAGGAGAAAAATGGAATGAAGCACTACTGGTCTGTGATCCCAATGGTGATGCCAATATGCTGCCCGGTAAGTCATGTCTTAGGCTCCATTTCCCAGCTGTAGTAATTATAGAAGAGACTTTCACTGGTGCCTTCTGGAAATCAGTTTCCATTGGTCAAGATGATGGCTTGCACATGCCACAGGGCTAATGTCACCATCAGTAAGAGCATTGGGAGGCAAGAAATGGACACCACAGTGCTCCCAATACCGTCCATAAGGTCCAGAGACACATCCAAGCTTTTTGAGACAATCACAGATGACTGTTGTTGGGCCTTTTCCAAAGATGCCAAGACATGGTAGGCAGAGGGGGTAGAAAGGGATTGGAGAAGGAGGCCTGTCGTAGCTCTCCCTTCTAAAGACAGCTGCTGATAAGGTGCATTGGAGCAGTTTCTTCCATGCCTCCCCAGAGCATTCGTCATCGCTGAAGAGGAAGGTCACAGACATACAGATGGACAGGTGGGTGTAGCAATAGGAGTTAATGTTAAGGCCTCCTGGTTACAAGAACAGCAAAGTAATACGTCCTTTGTCTCTGCTGAGAGGTTGAGCTCAGAAGGACACACTTCTTCCATATTAACATTAACATCCATAACATCCAAGTTCCCTCACATGGGTTAAAGACACACATTAGCCATCGCTTAATGATCACCTGTTGTAAGCACTTAACAGGCTCCAGTCTAAGCACGGGTTTCTTAAAGCTGCTTCTACAGGTTATGCTGAGGAAAACACCTAAACTCTCCTACAAGTGGGGTGTATCTTCAGCACGCTCCTCGTGATGCATTGCAAGTTTCTCTCCTAGTGCTGCTTTTTGATGTGGGATGCCTGAGAAAAAAAAAACAACACCAACAAAAATACTCCTTGACGACCTTCCAAAAGGCTCTGACACCATCAGGAGCCTGCATGACTTTTTCGTGCACCCCCAAGCAGTGCTGCAGGTTCTCTTGGCAGCCAGAGCTGCTTTTGATCTTCTGTTTTCTTTTCACCTGCTGTTCTGGAATTCCACTTTTTTTGGCACTTAGATGCATTGAGGTCTGCTTAAACAGAGGAGGGAACACAGTGCTAATATTTTAGTCCTGGCACAAAGGGAAGATTTTCTGTAGAGGGGAACAAAATAACAAAGCAGTCTGCTCTCAGCTCCGAAGCCTGGTTTTATTTGTGTATGGTGTAAGCATGCTGCTTTTTTTTTTTCCCCTAGCTGAAAAGCTCAACCTTTGTTTTAATTGTCTCCAAATGGGCCATTGGCCTTAACTTAAAATAAAAACAAAAACCAAGCTCCCAGGTGCTCGTGCGTTTTGCTTTCTTTGCAGACTTCAGCTAGGAGCTGAACGTTCCTTGCTGCCGTGCACAAGAAGCCCAACGCATCACCTGCTCACAGCCACGTGCCGGACAGACCACGCAGCTTTGTCTCATTGCGATCACAGCATCATCGCTTTTCTTATCTGCCACGCCTAATCTGTCTTGGTCACCATTAGGATTTATATAGTAGAGCATACTTAATTCACAACATCAATTCAAATTGTACTGCAGATAAGGTGCCAGTAAGAAAGCACGAGGCCAAGCGCAACAGCAATGAGGTATTTCATCGCCTTGACAATAGGGATTTCTTTGCAGTGCCTGGATATTTGACTTTTCTTCATTCATTACTAAAGAATCTATAGCCTGATTTCTAAAAAGAGTCCATAAAAGATGGAAAAGTGGGAGATTCACGAGGTTGTACTATATTTTAAAAACAGACAGGTAATGTTTTATTCTCTCATGAAGGATGACCTTAACTGTGGTGGTGCCACATCAGCACTTCAGCACGGTTTGTGCCTCCCCCCCAGCAGCCCTGGCTCATTTTGGGCAGCACTCAACCTACATGGTTTGATGCCAGGTTCCTAATGCCACCCTCAAGGAGTCTCAGTCCCGTATTTGTTAATACACTTTATGATCCAAAAGTGTGCTGCTGTGGTCCCTACTGGGTCTTTTGTCAGTCTGCCCAAATGGAAATGAAAAGCTGCTTGAGATGCAGCAGGAATATGACACAGCCCTGCATTATAAATAAATAAAAATAGAAGAAAAATATATTCCTCTAAGCTGAGAAGAGAACAGAGGTTCGGACACCAAGAACATCAAAGGCGTCAAACAGCTGCTAGTGCCAAATCCAGTGACACAAGATGTGTTGCTAGGCTGTGGTCAGTCCCTGCACGTCTGGGTATTGTCAAGACTTGCATCTTCACAGCCCAGCCCTACATGAGCCACTTGCAGGGGCTGCTCACATTCCATAAGCAGCTGACAGCACGGCCACGGAGCAGCCACAGCCCCGGGCACTTCAGTACCACACAGCGCAGAGCCTTCAGGCAGGAGCAGCATTCACTCACGTATTAATGAGCTATAATAATTTAGTTCTCTTAGTCTGCTTCTCTAATCGTTCTGTTTTTCTTTTTTTTTTTTTTCATAAATAGACCATGCATAAAAGATTTCACTAGAAACATAAAGTAGATTTTAATGCCATCTCATTTATGAACGTCTATCGCTGGGTACATATGGCCAGGAAATGAAAGTCTTCTTACAACAGATTAATAGCTAAGATCAAATGTTTCACTTTCTAATAAAGTCCGCCTATATGTGCTTTTAATTCCTTGCTTAATTTCAATTTAAAAGGACTTTTTGTGCACTGAAAGCAAGCCCCTGCCTGCCACACCATCCCTTGGTTTCCCATCGCTGCTCACTGCTGGTTTGCTTTCATTAGCAGCCGGCTCCAGCCCTGGCCTTTCAGAAGAAGAAATAACTTTTGCCTCCAGATAAAATAAAAAAGGGACATGAGCTCAGCAGCAGCAGCAGGCCGTGGCCAGGGGTGGGGCAGGCAGCAGCCCCCAGAGGGACCCA
This sequence comes from Alectoris magna, assembly GCA_030625065.1. Lineage (NCBI taxonomy): Eukaryota > Metazoa > Chordata > Aves > Galliformes > Phasianidae > Alectoris > Alectoris magna. The sequence goes on along the minus strand of CM060575.1, from coordinate 6,600,851 downwards.
CTGGGCAGCATTCCCATCACTGCACGGTCACCTCCCATCCCTCTCCTGGGGTGCCAGCACTTGGCTACTTTCTGAGTTCCACCACAGTCCCTTCATTTTCTGTGGATAAGTGCTGAATTAGTTTGCTCATTCATTTAACTAATTAACATAAATTACACTGGTTTCAATATGAGAACTCATTAAATAGTAGCACAGACGCTATACTTTTTAATTTAGCATGCCTCTGCGTGTATGTTAATCAGTATCAAAGTGAACTTGATGCCATGTATCCATTGAATGAAATGACGCTGATTTATGCCAGCTGCCTCCTGACCCAACCTCAAAACCAAAAACTTTTCTCTCCCTGCCTTCATCCAGCCTTGAAGATGCTACAGAACACACCAAGGAGTACCAACAGGAGCCCAGCATGGCAGCAGTGCCACTGGTTTATTTTCAGTCCCGCCCTCTGGCCACACATCAGGCAGGGCTGAGGGTGTGGGACAGCAGCACTGCCAGAACGGAGCCCAGAATCCCCCCCATCCCTCCCTTCCTTTTGCTGACCTGCAGGAAGATGTTGATGCTGAGGGAAACCCTTAAACTGCATGCGTTGCAAGGGCTGCCTGCCTCGCCCTGCTGTGCTTCTGACGCCTGGGCATGGAAAAAGAATGGGGACAATCTGTTGGACACTCAGCAATGTATCTACCTTTAAAATGGGTGCAGCTGCAGAGGTGGCCCTGCAGCCCTTCCCTGTGCACCGTAACAAAACACGAGCTGGCCAACAATGGTGTTGTACAGTAGAGGAATATTTGTAAGTCTTAAGATTTCCTTTTCTCTACTCTAGCGTGAGACAAATATCACTAACCTTGATGGTGCAGCTCTCGCACAAGCAGGCTGATTTCTGTTTGCCTGACGCTTCGGCTTGATTGCAGCCTGTCCTCCGCTTCCTTTTCTTACTAGAATTCACTCAGGACTTCTGCTGAATTGACTGAATCAACAACAAAAAATGCTGATTATTTATAATATAGTGAAATAACCCCAAACCTGTGAAAAGAGGAAACGAACACTGCAGCACTTTGTGTCCGCTGACAGTAAGATCTCCGTGGTCAGTCGGGTGGCTCTGCAGAAACCTGAGCACTATCCAGCAGCTAAACCATGCAAAAGCACCAATTTATTTTTTTCCTTTTGATGTTTGATATAAATCACATAAAACTTCAGGCCGGAAGACACTGTAAAATACAATTGCAATCCAGTTCTAATAAATCTCTCCCTGTCCCATGCACTACACACCCAGCGTGCAGTGTACACACCCCAGCATCAGCCACTTCACCGGACAGGAAGCGTTTGCAAAGAACACACAAATCATGTAGGAAACGATGGCACCATGTCCACACCTTTCCCTGTCCTGAGCACTTAAAAATAAGGGGGCAAGTGGAAACAGCTCTGGTGCATGCCAGGAGCACAACGTGGGGGACTTCTGTTGTCTTTCTTTTCCTCTACCAACTCTTAAGTAAGTGTGCAGCCTTTAAGTGCTGTGATGGCCTGGGGGCCCTGTGCAGATACACACAAACCTCAGCTGAACGATGCTGAGCAGCACAACATTCTCTTTGTAACACTTTTGGCCGTGCTGGGACACAGCCTCCCTTACCTCATCCCTGCAGAGGCGTTCAGTGACGTGGGGTAGCAGAACCTCAGATAACCCGCTCTTATTTGGATTTCACCAAAGCCAGGTCTGGAAACTGGAAGCATCCTAGATTTTAACACATACATGTTAGAGAAGCAGCAGTCAATACTCTGATGAGGAAGCTTCCTTTTTCAGACAGGTTTCAACAGGAGCTTGTGAGTTTTGCTTGCTATATATGGCTTCTTAATCACTCTGACAAAGCAAAGATGAGCCACAGCGCTGTCATGGCCAAACACAGCAGGGAGCTGTGCACCAGGAAGCACAGCACCAGGATGCAATGGCCTTGCATCAGTTTGCTGTGCTGAAGCCCTCGTGCTGCTGTGTTTAACTTTTTTTACTCCAGAAATAAGGAATTAGCGGACTGTAGGCATCACTATTTCCATTTGCTGTGGTCCATGTGTCCTGTGCTGGAGTGAGGCAGGCTTCATGCCCAGTATAAGGGGATACAGATCAGACTGGGGATGGAGGGAATCATGTTTCTATCTGAGAATGTACTCTGCTGAGCAAAGTCAGATTCTTTGATTCCTCCCTTGCATTGCATAACAGCACTGCCTGAAGGAAGACCAAACACCAGCAAGAATGAAGCGTAACATTGAATCTCACTGTTTCTTCAGAGGTAACAAAATGCTCTTAACTGTAATAGCCCTTTTCATTATCTGAGCTTTCATCTAATATTAATGACCCACCCTAGAGAATTACAAGCATGGCTGAATTGCCAGCACCTGGCTCACAGCATCTGTGCATGTGCAGAGCCTCACTGGTGTCACTTGCTGGCATTATTTCATGTCACCTTACGTGGGGACAACACTTTAAGAATCAGCACTGAGCACTTAGCACTGAAATGTGTGTCCAACCAGTTACAAAGAGTAACTGCCTCATATTTTGTCATCGGCAGCTCTTAAGTTCAGTCTGAATTTTAACATATGGATTAGAGGATAAAAAGCGAAAGGTTTTGCAGACCCGAGCCAAGCAAGGGTCACTGTTCAGAGCTGCCAGCTGCCACTGTATGTCCAGTGATTTTCAGCATTGCGTTTATATTCCAACAAAAGTGCAGTTCAGAAAACATTTTGGAAATGCAGGCTCGTGTTGCAGTTCCCTCACGCACACCATGTGCTGCAGCATGGCACCCTCTCTGCTGCCCCCACCGGCACCAGCACTCGTTTAGCTGCGTATAAATGAAACATTACTGAACTGACATTCCTTATGAAGGTGTTGAAGTATGATGAGTGGGTTTATGCAAGGCCGTTCCAGCAGGTACGTCCTTTCCTTATCCTGCCGTTCCTCTACTAGCACACCAGGAGCTTTCTCGTGACCCTTAATTTGAGGACACTGGGTGCATACCTGACAGATGCCCATCAACACCAGCGTGCAGTTTTTAGGCAGTTCATCCTTTCTCATTTGGTCTGAGTCCTACAACAGCCTATCTGCACTTTGTGGCTGCAGCCCATTACACAAATATTGAGCACCTGAACAGGTTGCACAAGCACACAGAGATTTTGCTTTTTCCCTACGATGGCTATTGTCAGCAGCCAGCAATGACAGAGCAGCCACCTCCTGCAGCTCCTGCTGTGGGCTCTCCATGCCGGCAGGAGGCTGCCCAGTATCCCCCTGAGAAATGCACATGGTGTTGGGCCTGACAGGAGATCCTGGCACAAAACCCACATCTAATGAGAAAGGAACGACTGGTTTGCCAAGGAGTTCTTACTTACAATTGATCAGCTCCTCGGGAGGTTGCAGTCACGCTGCCCCAGGCCCTGTTTGCAGTTTTGGTCCTACAGATACCTGCAAACACCACTGTTTCCAGCTGGCTTTGGGTAGCAGTCACTTCATGACAGGGGAGGCAAACTCTCCTGCTGACAAAAATTGGTGCCTGGCTGTGTTCCATGAAGTAACTGGGAGGAGACAACTACCCCATGAGCAAACAGAGGTGGTGGATCACATGGCATAGGACTCACTGCATTCCAAAGAGCTCCCTCAGCCTGCTTTCCTGCTGATGGACATTCACGTATGTTGCTCGTAAGAGCCTCCAGGACTATAGGGAGTGACTCTTCAGGTTATTAGGAGGGCTGGAGTTGTCAGCTGGCTGTGATGCACTTTTACCGCAGGTTCTTCTTGCCCCTGTGCAGTTTCAGAGTTGCCATCCCAGCACACACTGCAGGTAGGAGTGCTGTATCTGCAGAGCTTCACCTGGTGAGGCAGAGGTCAGAGATCTTCCCTGAACCTTGTGGCAGATGAAGAAATATTTCTGAGCTTGTTCATATCTCAGGCTCATTCCCCGCCTGCTGCATCACTCCCTGCCTGTTTTCATAAGGCACAAGAGCTATTTTTAAAAGTCAATTTGGTTTTATTAGTGACAAGGACATAAACAAATACCCTGAACTCTTTGGTTCCCTGTGGGAAGAGCTTTGATTCAGAATCTTGCCATTTATGGGCAGAGTCAAAACGAAGTTCCCTAAAGGGAAATGACATCTTTTAATATTATTTTTCCCCAGGAGCCACAGGGTCGGGTTCCTGCTGGGTGGGAGAACACAAGAAATCCAGAAAAGATCCTTCCTTGTAGCCCTGCTCTGTCCAAGGGCTCAGCCTCCTCTGTGCACACGCTGGGACTCCTCCACACAGCATAAATCTGCCTCTTCCATCACAGAACCCCTGCATGGTCCCATAGGCTGCCAAACAGCCCCTAAGGCCAGCAGAGCAAAATCAGTTTTGGGGGCTGCACAGTGCAGGGGAAAGGATCATTCTTTTTCATGATTGTGGATGCTCTCATGAGAGAGCTGCTGCTGCTTCCAGGCCTAACCCTGCACACTGCAGAACCTTTGTAGGACAATGCATCTGTAGAAAAACAGCACTGAATCCACGCTGCTCCCACTACAAAAACTCACTTCAATTCTTTCATTTTTGAATAAAAGGGATGAAAGAGAACATAAAGAAATACCAACCATTTTCATTCCTCAGTGAATCCTGAGGCTTTCCCATTCAGAGGAGCAGGAAATGACTTGGTGCCACTTTATAAGGAGTTAACCAACATTTAAAGGCTTGTTGTTCAAAACAAAAGCTCCCCCAAACCCCAACAACTTCCGTGGCTCAGTTTCCTCAAGTCCTACTTAACTACACGCTCTTCAGCAGCCAGACCTGACGTTCACATGCATTACGTGAAGCCACAAAACGCTGTGGCTTTTTCCAAGCTGTATTTTGAGGGGGGAAATAATATAGAAAGCTTTCTTCCTGTGAGCTATTAACAAGAAGCAAATGCATCTGCTTTCCCCATGGCAAGGAGCAATGCCTCTACGTGACCGCTCACCACTGCGTTTAGCCACCTGGCCTAACGTTGGGCTGAGGGAGGGTGGGCGGATGGGTGGAGGGCTCACCACCCTGGAATCTGGGTAATGTTCACATGTTTGTGCTGTACTTACGATTATTGTTATTGGGCTCCAGCACATCTTTGCTTTTCAGTCTTGAGATTGTGACGGGAACATTTTCCTTCGGCTATTCTCCCTCGGATAACGCAGGCGATATTGAGGCCCTTAGCCTTGCTGCTGGGTTTTGAAACAAGCCTTTTGGAACATAGTTTAATTCCTGTTTTAAGAAAGGATGAAAAACAAAAACAAACAAACAAACAAACGAAGAAGAAGAGGACAACAATTTTAATTTCAATGTAACAAAAAATTAAACCTTCTTGATGCCAGATGGGAACTGTTGACTATTTCTTTCTTTCCCCTCTTCATCTTTCAGCACCAGCTTAACCTACCGAAGTGTGTCATGCTTCTCCATTTAACCACTGAACAGAGATATCAGGGTCCAGATAAAAATACAGATGGAAACACAACCCTCACTGCACACAGCTCTGTAACACTGAACTCCTCCAGGAACGTTTCACAGCTGTTTCCTATTTTTCCAAATGCTCCCTATTCATGACTAAAAGCTGATCCCCATTTTCTCAAACAACACTGTAATGCCGTAAAGCTTTTGTTCTCTTCTAGGTAACTAAAAAGACAGAGAGGAAAAAAAAAAAGTACCCAGGAGCACAAAAATTCCCATCTATAGGCATCTTTCCCACATTCCAGTGGGATGGAATATCTCAGCGACTTACATCCTAATTTGCTGCTGCTGTGCAGTTCCTACCTCCTCGTGATGGGAAACATATATATCCTTTACAGTGCAATAATACCTCTGTCTGATAAAGCAATAAATAATGGGAGATTTAACAATATGTGGCCTTTCTTCCTGCCCTGCAGTTTAGGCTTTGATGCTAATATGTATGCACTTGATTTACTGCCTTGATTTTCTGCCATTCCGAGGAACTCCTACCGCAGGAGGATGAATCTTCCTTACCTGAATGCTCTGTGCATCTGCCATCCAAGTGGCAAGCAGACTCCCTTGCAGGGATGCAGCACAGAGCAGCAATGCAATATGAATACACTTCTGTATGCCAAACCCAGCAACGGCTCAATGCCAAGAGGAGGTAAGTTGTACCAAACAAGGGATTAAAGCAGAAAAAGAGAAGCAAATTATGTCCTTTTTCAAGAATGAAAGGTTTATTTGGCAGTTCCTAGCAGTATATCAATTAGCAGCTTGCACTGATCTCCAAGATGGGGGAAATACCCCAGAGAAAGAAAAGGGTGAAGCCAGGAGCACTGTTCCCATTGCACAGGCAGTGCTATCGCCATGTGTGCATTGAGGACAAGTCCAAGCTCAAGTGCAGATCCAAATGCTTCAGAAGTGCCAGCCTAGGGGGCAGAGTGGCCTTGAAAACACTGCTAACAATCCAGATGGATATGGAGTCAGCCAGTGACTGCTGCACTGTGTCAGGTAAAGCATAACCTAAATTCATATAACATGCTTTACATCTGTATGGTTTGCTGTAAGGTTTCAACAAGCTAAATGAGCACAATAACACATAAAGGATGGAGGAGAGAAGAAGAGAACAGAAGTCATGAGCTAGATGAACACAGATGAAAGTCAGGAGCCTTGGGCAAGAAGCTGCAGGCTGCTCTGTGCTACATCCATAGGACATATTTATTCCCAGATCAACAGCCTCTCTTCCATGCCTGAACCACCCTGCCAGAAGGTTCACACCATATGTGTACATATATTTGTACCAAGACTATACAAAGTATATACATAGTAGGTAGTGTGGAATAAAATCCTAGGCCAAAACAGGGAGAAAAGCAGCTTACTGTGTGCCTGACTTGGAGGATTGGGACCACTAGAAGGCACATTTGCAAGAGCAAATCCAAATGCTTGCAGGCGATCATATTAAAAGCAGACACTTGAGCCTCACAAAAAAGCAAACACTGAACTGCTCCATGTGGTACACAAACATAAGCAGGCTGGCAACGACATCCACCTCAGCCTCTGAACGTGCAACCACTTCCCAAACTCAGCATAGATAAAAATAAGTTTCCATCACAAGGGCAACCTCACGCAACTCCGGCTCCAGGGAAATTATTTGCTTCCTTCCATCAATTGAAGAGAAGGAATTGTCTCAGCATCCCCCAGTCTAGCTGTGTTGATGGCCACATGACAGCTGGGTTCCAGCGAATGGGTATGTGAAGCACAGGGCTCTGCAGGTACACAAAGAAGCCTAATATCCACTGGGCCCTTGTGCCCGCAGATAGCAGCATTCCTGCTGAGCTGCATGCCCATGTAGGACACGTAGTAGCAACCAGGCATTATTTAGGTTTCTGATGTCTTTGCCCAGCTAAACATCTCAGGACAAACCTGCATAACTCAGGATGCGAGTAGCCCCACTGGGACCAGGTTGGTGTGCTTGAGGCCATCAGGATTCGTGCAGCTTGGTGCAAGCAACCCAGGGAAGAGAAATTAGTAGGGAAGAGAAATTCTCCTTAAATTCGGTGTGGTTTCTAGAGGTGTGGTACTGTATGGAAGCATACAGTGTGTTTCCTTTACGATGCAGAGATCCTAAAAAAATCAGATGGAAAGAAAAAATGAATGAATGTAACATTTCTATCAGAGAGCCCTACAAGAACCCTCCAGCCCCAAAATGCTACACAGAAGGCATCAACGCGATCTTTTCCTGTATTTGGCAAGTTAGCAGTACATTTTTCACACAACCCTGTTGAAGCACTGGTATGAGAAACTGGTGCTTGCAGAAAGCCAGCTTCTGTGATTGCACATCCCCAGAAATTGTACCAGGAACTGTGCACTGTGCTGACATAGAAGCTGAGATTTTGAATCCTTGGAGCACCAATTGGTGATAGCAAGGAACTTCAGAGAAGTGCTTTTCTACTGTGGTTATGTTATAGCATCCCTCGATAGCTGCACGTGCATCCCTCTCTCTGCAAACGAGAGCAATGAGTGGCGGTGAGATCCCACTGATCTGCAAGGCAACCAGTGCCACAGCACGACATCGATGGCAAGCACTGTGAGAGCAAACCCACAGCCCAGGCTGTATAAATACACCTGCTGCAACATGTACAGAAAGACCAGCAGGGAAACTGACGCCGCTTTTGTGTTTTTTTCCTCCTGAATGCCGTTTAATCTAAGTTTAATCTCAGGCTGCAGAGAAAGCTGGATATTCCCAGCAGCACATCCCAGGAAGTTGAGGATAGCTGTATTCACAGCACAACAGGAAGAGCATATTGAAATGCAAATGGGAAACTCTGCTCATTGAGCAAGAGCACCTTAACATCACAGAACCATTAAGGTTGGAAAAGATCTCTAAGATCATCTAGTCCAACTGTCCACCTATCACAAACATCACCCACTGCCCCTTGTCCCTCAGTGCTATCTCTGATGTTCTTGAACACCTCGAGGGATGGTGACTCCACCACCTCCCTGGGCAGCCTGCTCCAGTACTTCACCGTTCTGAGAAGTTTTACCTAATATCCAACCCGAACCTCCTCTGGCACAACTTGAGCCCATCACCTCTTGTCCTGTCACTGTTAACCAGAAGAGGCCGACTCCCACCCCACCACAACCTCCTTTCAGGAATTGCAGAGAGCAGTAAGGTCCCCCCTGCGGCTCCTCCAGACTGAACAATCGCATTTCCCTCAACCGATCCGCATGAGACTTGAGGGACAAAATTCAGCCATCCCTCCCACCGCCTGCATCCTGGTGGGACACTGCTCTGAAAAGCAGGAAAGTACAGCAAGCAACATGGCATGGCTTGGGACACGAAGACAAGAACCCATCATGTACACCTGCCTCCTAAAGCCAGGCATTGTGTAAATAAGGCTGAGTACAGGCAACCCCCTTTGCCTGGCCAGTGGCTCTGCGCTCTCTTAGTGAGCTGATGACTGACTTTCACTCCCAACACACCTGTAGAAATACTGCCTAATCAGTTACAAGGATTTTCACAACACTGTCATTGGTAACAGTGGAAAAGACACAGAGGTACCCCCAAAGCATGCTTTCCTCCATCCTGTGGACAGTTTCTTTTGTTAATAATTTCCTCAAGAAAACTGTGACTGCAAATGATTTTTAAATTGTTCTCAAAGGTATACAAGTACTTCATTTTTTTTTGCTGACAGCTTTAATTATTCAGCCTTGCTCTAGCCCCAGATTAAACATAATCACAGGAAAGAACGTCCAGCACCACCAGTAACAGCCGACTGTGGGGATGGCATGTTCAAATCAGCAGTGAAAAACAGCTTACACCCTCTGACCTCAACCCAGAGAAATCCTACTGTTGCTATAGTTGCTACCCTGAACAGAGCAGTATTTCTGTTAGCAGGGAGTCACTTGTGAGAGAAAAGGAAAACAGCACCTTTCCTTGAATCATTTCCTTGGTTCCAACTTGTATCTTATCAGTGGACTGATTACTCATTTACAACACAAATCCATTGAAAAGGTAATTGTTTTCTTGTGACACACCTGGCGTACATTTCCCATTTACTCCCATAGACAGGCTGTGATTCTTCAGCATCCTTAAGTCTTATGAAAGAAACTCAAACTGGAATGTGACATAGGCAATGGCTGTGTCATAGTCTCCCTCAGGTGTAATCACCTTGTTGGATTTTTACAGCACTTTTCTATCTTAAGTTTTTTAATCTAGCTTTGAAAGTTGTGGATGAGAACAGCAATACCACAGCATTTCTTTGGACCTATACCTAGACACAGTTTGGTCCTCATTTCATGCTCCTGTTTCTGCTTCAGAACACCATTCCCCACACCTTTATTTCTGCCAGCACTGCCATTTCCTTTTCTGCCCCCCAGGAGTGCCTTCCTATCTACCTCCCTTAGAATCATGAGGGGCCATCATTAATAGCCCTGGCGCAGTGACAGAAAGAGGATCTGTTCATTCAGTTCTCCTGCCGGAACTGGGGACTCCAGAGTCAGGAAAAGGAGAATGACTGCAGTTGGGTCATCACTGAGAGGAAGCCCTCCAAAAGCTGCAGGACACCAACCCCAAAGAGCTCCTCAAGCAGCCCCACAGTTGCTTTCCAGCACCGATCTAGAAGGATAGAGCAGCTATTGAATTCTGTAACAGTAACACGGGCACTCCGGTGTCCTGTCTCCATCCACCAGAACTACAAATCACATCTGCACTTGTACAGATATCTTACCACCAAATGTAAAACTGACATTTCATTTTTATCACATATGGGAGCTTAAGAAAAATAAAACTTTAACTTTTCCTGCTTTTGGGATAAAGCTTTTCAAGTCATCTGAGCCTTTCTGATAGATTTATTACTTGAAATGTGTTGGAAGGCAAAAAATCTAGCCCTGAGCCTTTAGACACTGTACTCAGGAGGATGGAAACCCTCCCAAATGATCCCAAAGTTCAGAAGTAACCCATGGCAAAGAAGAACATCAAAGCCCAAACTTGAATGTTGCCAAGTGCACAAAACCTTGCTGAGATGGGTTATGAGAGTCGCAATGACAGGCCCTTGGTTTGGACAGAGCCAGCAAAGTCAAGGAGCCCCAAGCTGGTTGGAAGGAGAAGGACGTCGCCTTGACTGGAGGGAACACAGGACCTTACAGCATCTGAGCCAGTCCCTACCTCGCCCATAAATATTTCCTTAAGTGATTTTCAGTAAGGGAGAAGCTAAATGACCAGGCTGAAAAATAATTAAAAGCTAAGGATAAATGGAAAGATGAACGTGGTGAGAAGCAGGACCTCGCCAGTTCCATTTGTTGAAATGTTCAGTCTGGTTCCTGTCTGGCAAAAGTCAGAAACACCAGCTGGGAAATTCACTTGGTTAAGAAGAGAAGGAAGAGTAAGAGTAAGTAATTAAGGTCCACATTATCCTTTGAGGTTGGCATCTACTTAAATTAGCTTGTTTGATCTCAACTTTCTCCTTTAATCCTAGTAGTTTTGAAGGCATTATTACAAGACACGGATCTCTGTTCTGGTTTACCTCTTGGCCCGACTGTTTATCCAATTAATTTATTTGCTATGTATTTCACATTCCTTTGTCTCCATTTACCAATTCACCCTCTCAGCACTGCCTGGTCTTCCTGCCTGTGCTCCCAGCTTCCCCCCTGCACAATGCATTTGGGTTTGGGTTGGTGTATTTTTAGGAAAGGAATTTTCAATGCTTCTCTTAAAACCGTTCAGCCCTGTTTTGGTTATTTCAAAGCACAGCAGTTCTCATTTTCCAGGCAGTAAAGGCTACCAGCAAAAGGATTCAAAACAGAGGCACCGTTGGGCTCTGCACCAAACCCACCTTTCCTTACTGCCCCGCCACATTCTGTGCACTCAGGAAGGACAATGGTTCTAAAATCCAGATGCATTCTCAATGTTAAAATGAGGCCCATTGAATGTTATTAGTAATTTTCTATTTTGTTAGCAATTGCATGCTGCCTATTAACATTTGTTTTTAATATATTTATCACTCATCATGAAAGAATGATCCTATTAGCACTTTCCATACAGTATTACAACAACAACAACAACAACAACAAAAGAACACCACTGTTATCCCGTATTGTGCTGTTCCCATGCATCTACAGACAGCATTTTCTTCCCTTTTCTTCCCACACACAGTAAGTGCTGCCCAAGAGCTCAAGGCATGGCTGGCTGGAAGGTGTCACACAGAACATGCTCAAGGGAGCAAAACCAGGAGATGAGCTCTTTGCAGGCAGAGCAGAGCAGCGTCCTTTCATGTACAGGAACGTCCTGTTGAATCTAATTGAAAGTGATGTGCTTCCTGGTAGGACTTTTTTTCCTCCAGGTGCAAAACGGAATTTAACAGAAATCCTTTTGTTATCAGTTTTAATGTTTTTAAAATATTGCCAAGAGTCAATACCATCCTTCTTCAGTTTGATTTTTAACTGAAAATTCAGATAGATTAATTGCAGTGAAATCGCTAATGAAACATGCATTCTAAAATCTATTCTAATTGATTCATCCCTTACTGAAGACTGTACGATATTTTCTTCAAGAGACATTTGTGCATGCAGATGCATTTACAAGCTACACTGAATGCAGTGTTTAAGATGGAAGCATAATATTCCTGTTCATTATGAGCAGGGGAATGTAGGTCAGACTTCTGGATATATATCCATGATCTCTAAACTCATCTTTTCCCTTTTTAGTTCTTTTTCACCCTGGAACTCATTACAGGATAGAACACAGCAGCACCAAGAGATGGCAATTAGCAATGATGTCCCCAGGAGGAGCACCATGCTGCTCGGGATGTGAACTGCCTGTGATACTCATATTGCACTGAGCCCTGTGCTAGTCAAGTATGTGATACCAACATTTAGGAATAAATCACTGTGATACACTGCAATATCTTGCAAGAAAAAAAAAAGAAAAAAAAGGCCAAAATGTTTGTACTGTACATCAGGGCAAGTTTTCACCTTGCTGGTCCATTTGCATTTATAACATTTTGTAGGCTTTGTAATCCTGCTTTCACTTTCACATCTGGGATATTAGCCTGGCTTCCATTCAATCCAGGGACTATCAAGAGAAAGAAAGAGGGGTAAATCTTCTGCATAGTGACTGCAAAATTACCCTTATCCTTTGATATATTAAAACCGAAGTGCTGTAAATTTCTGTTGTCATGGAGATATTTTCCATGCCATACCATGATTGGTCGTCTGAATTCACTTTCCTTTGGGTTTTCCAGCCTAATTAACTGTTATATTTTTTGCCAGTAGAGTGGAAAAACCCACATGAACAGTTTTTGATCTGTGATTGCATCCCTTACAGAGCAAATTTCATTTTCATATACTATTAAAGGCAAAATGTGTAAGCTTGGCTTGTATTTATAGACTGCACGCAGACAGAAGTCAAGCGTGATCAGGTCAGAACATACAGTTATTTATATCTCCATAAGCAAAGCAGCGTAACCTCAGTTAAGCCTACATGCGATGTGCTCCAAGGGCAGTGCTGTACCCACAGGGCGCAGGGGCTGTGGGCACAGCAGGCAGAAGCAGCAAACTGGGCTCCCCACGCCCCTCACCTGGCTGTAGTACAGTGATCCCAAACCAACACCTGGAAACAAATTCATCCGAAGCCACAAAACAGAAAAGCACCTCTTGGCAAGGCCCAAAGCACACTGGCATCAACTTCAAAAACACTGTTTACTTACACACTTGTTTTCCTAACCCTCATGTCACTGGAATGTTCAGACTTTATTTTGGAGCCTAAGGATGACTGAATCCATCAGACTGGGAGAAAGGGTAATCCCCCTCCTTTCAGTCATATCCCCACAATATTTTAGGCTACTGGTATCCTTTCAAGTGCCAGACACAAGAAGTTAAACCCCACGTTGTTGGATGCTGTTTGAAGAGAACGACTGGTGGAAAAGGCCCATCCATGTCCAATCCCCAGTGATTGGTTGATAATAAATTCAAAAGAATTTACCTGCTGCAACAATGCCTGCAATACAGGCAGGCCTTGAGATCAGCTTCCTGTGACTTTCAAATTATAATGTCTTTGATGTACTTCCCTTCCTGCCTTTGAACATCTGGAGCCCGTTGGTAAGGAACTGAATGCTTTGGTACTGAATAGACTCTCCCTCCTCGCTCCCCCCTAGGAGGATTAGCATCAGGTCTTAATTTACTAATGGACTAGAGACATCCATTAATGCAGCAATTAATTCAGCGCTAAAGTGCCTGTACAACAGAACCACGCTGAGTGCACGGGAAAAACACTGCAAGTGACGTCTCACCAGTCAGCATCACGGGGCTGGGGAAGAAAAGATAATTTAACAAAGAAATAACGGAGCACTTTTTATTCCTCTTCTGCACCTCTGTGTCTAATTGCAGCTTTTGACCACAGTCTTACACTCAATGTTGAATTTTCAGATGGGTGTTCCGCTTTTTCCGCCTTTCAGATGTGCAGCAGAGCCGGCTCACACCAGCACAAACAGCGGCGGCTCCGTCCCAGCTTGGCAGCGTGCAGCTGGCAGCACGGCCAGGCGCTGGCACTCCTCCCTGCTCACAGATCCCACAGCACGAGCTTCGTGTTGAGGCGAGCAGCTGCAGCATCGCACAGCGGCACTGCGGATGAGTTCACGCGTGCCCCACCCTACAGCATCTCACATCCATCCCGCCCAAAAAGCAGCCTGTCCTGCAGCTCCAGGGCCAGCAGCACGTTTGTTTGCTCCCATCACATCTGTCTTCAGGTGCTTGAGATGTCCTCAACTTGAAAGCCAGCACTGCTCTTGCAGAGCGAAGACGTGCATTCATCACACTGCTGTGCAGCTGCTCTGTTGGTATATTTTAAAAGACAGGATGTGTGCTCCTCACATTTCAGATACCCTCTGCTGATTGAAATTAGCCATCCTTCTGAAAATAATTGCTGCCAGTGGCAATTATTACAATTAAAATGTTTACTAATGGTTTGCAATGCCCAGACTAAGCTAGGCACCATGTGCCAGGTCATGGATAAACTAATTAGAGATTATTTAGAGGCACGTCTTGGTTCATAAATTAAGCACCTTTCCAGCTCTGTTCATTTGTGAGGTATCCATTGCATTCAAATGAGAAAGACAAAAGAGCAACGGAGCAGTTCGTGCTTGCAGCTGCTCAAAGGACCGTGACGTGATCAGAAATTTTTTTAAATGCTAGATTACTGATTTCAGAACACACCAGCCTACTTAAATAAACACACCAAATTAATGAGGCATAACAATTACGTGAGTTCAGGGTTAGCTAATGTGAGCTTCCCAATGGACTTGGTGCGGCTTAATTTGGATAAGGAAGCTGGGCTGCGGAGGATACTGCAACCTTGAAATAAGCTGCACCAAATTACTACTGCTGGGTTTTTGGGTGCTGTGGATACTCATACACGTGGCTTTTATCATCACTTGTGCTTCAACTCAAGAGCAAACATGAACAAGATTACCAGTAAGCAGATTGCTCTTAACTGGTAAAACATTACAGAGGATGAGTATGCACTGTGGTTTGATCATCAACAGGACAATGATTTCATTCTGTATTACCAGGATGAACAGGATGATGTGGGTGCTCAAGTCTCACGATGCTCATCAGTAACTGTTCAAATAGGGTAAAGGAATTACTGAGCTAGGTATACAGGCAGCGAAGTACCTTCTGGCTGCTTATTGTATACATACAGTAACATCTGTTGTGTTACACCTTGCTTGGTCTGTAAATATCTCACCTGAAAGAGGTTTCTTCAGCTGAGATGTTTTTATTCACCCTGTGCCTGTTAAATGGCTTGGCTGCCTCTAAGCCAACCTCAGTATGTCCTAGACTGCTCCAGGCCTGAATCCTTCGGGAATGTTTTCACCTCTAAGTCCGAGCCTCCCTCCAAAAACAGGCGAAGTAGTTGTACCTGTCTGTAGGTACACAAAATAGATGTGAACACACTATTCGGGTGGGAACACAGAATCTTTGTTATTGTAAGTCTTGGCATTATGAGCATCATTTGTTAATGACGTTCAGACATGGCCTTACTTGAAGAATACAGTCTCACAAGCTGCAGACCAGGCATTTCAGAAAGGCCACGCTATTTTCTTCTCTGAGGCTCTTTCTGCCCTGTGGCACCCTGTCTGGGAAAGCCAAGCAGAGGCACCAGCCTTCCCAGTGCAGCACTGCTCACTACTGTAGCCTCCGGCAGCATCTCAGCATTAACACACTGCCCACACCCCCTCTTTATCAGCCTATTTATGGCTGAGTGCCATCCAGCAGCAGGGGACTTCATACCCCTTCTTTAATGCTGTTCTGTAACAAAAGTAGCTCAGCTCCCAAGCACACATTTGACTTCAAAGCTCGTGTGATCTGCTGGTGACATACATACGTTAGACTGGGAATCCATGTGTCAGTCAGAGCTAATAGCGGGGCTCTGCGCAGAGCATCATCCCCACCAGGAGCTGCCACAGCATGAATATGCATGCAAGAGGGTGAGCATGTTTTGTACAAGTGTATTTGCAGGAGATGGGCTCAGGCAGGGACTTAACATTCTAGGTGGGAGCACCTGTGATAGCCTCATAGCTAGTGCTACACAGATGCGTTACACAAGAACAGCAGTGGAACGAGGTCTTCTGCTGCTTTCCGTGCCTGCGTCTGCTTCTGGATCCTGCCTTCAGATATTTTATAGAAGTTAAAGCATTAAAAGCATCAGAAGCATTTTGAAATCTGGAGTCTTGGCATTTCCTTCTAATTCTACCACTGTGAAGACAAAGCTTTTTTGTTGTTGTTGTTGTTGTTTCCCCAAAATATCACTTCTTCAGTTGGAAAGAATGGAACAAAGGAGACCAGAGATGACTGATGCCTATAAATATCCTACTTAAATTCACCACAAAGAAAGGAGCTGCACGTTGCTTTGAGCTGCATTTACTCCTAATGCTACCACCAGCCCAGCTCAATAGGCATGGAGCAGGACAGGGAAATCCCTCTCAAGGCTCTCACCTCTGCACTTGTAATGGGCAATTCTGGCATAATCCGATGAGTACATAGTGAATAATATTTAAGAGGTCCTATGCAGGCTTATGCCAGCTATACTCAATACTACGATGGCTTTTTCTTGTGCCAATTAATGGCCCATCAAGTTGTGAGCTGATGTTACCTTCCCAACACATCTTGTGTTATTGGGGCAACAGGTAGAGGGAATTAAAAGCCTAGAGAAGATGCTGCTGCTGTGATGGCCAAAAAGCTGCCTCTTCATAACTTTAAATTCATTCTTGGTCAAGAGGTAGTGAATAGTTCGAAGAGAAAAGCAAGACTCCTCCCATGACACCTGGGAGGCTGCTATCTATCTTCACACAGCATGTCAATTGCCATGATGCAGAGCTCATGATCAGTCTCTTACATGTGCAAAAAGGCACTGCACGTGCTGCCAGTAAACTCGTGCCTTGTCATGGAGGACAGCCTTCCACCCCAGCCAGCTGTTTGTGTGGGGGCACTCAGCCATGTGGGAGTTCCATTCCCAAGAAGAACTGCCCCAGCACGCCCATAACACAGCCCTGTGTCCCACCACCACGTGCTTCCTTTCAGCCTGCAGCAACCCAGCACTTCGCAGCCTGCAGCAGTCAGCAAAGCCATTTTCCTTTGGCCTTTGCTCCCTGTTTAACAACATTTTGCTTTTAAGCTTTGAGCCTCAGAGGCTAAAACTCACCCCAAAATCATCACTGGTTAAAACCAACAGTGCAGTGCACGAAGGGCAGCAGGATGGCTGCTCTTCAGAGCTCCAAACCCACACAGCCTGCCCTCCACAAACTGTGTGCATCCATCAGACATAAGCCAGGAGCAGGAGAATTAGGAAGTTTAAAACATCTCCCACAAGTTTTTCCCAGTCCTCAAGGCCAAGGAAAACAAACTGGCCTCACAGTATACTGTGGGGAGGAGAACTGAGACAAAAAAAAAAAGACCTAATTAGAGCAAAATTCAATAAGCCATAGGCTTGTTTTATAATGAAAACGCTACCACGTTTTTGCAGCGGTGACATTACTTTCTGCCTTGAGGATTAATACAAAGCACAGAAGCTGAAGTTTTCAGCACAACTGCCTGAAAACATGCGAAGTTTGGAAGATATCAGCTTTCTGGGTCAGACTGGAGTTTTCTCACAGAGGTTTTGTCTCATTTCCCTCATTTTTCTTTACCCATCAGCTCCACACAGCTCACCACACTCCTCTCAGCACCCAGCCACAGGGGTTCCCAAATACCCTACAAAAATAGCCGTTGTATCCCACAGTTCCCTGTGGGGACAGAACTCCATCCCACATGGAACACCAAGGCTGCAGGCAGAGAGCAGTCAGGACTCGATCAGATTTAAATCAGCCATTTGTTTCACCTCAGACCCATTTGCTGTGTATGACAGTAGCTCATTTCAATGCACCTGAGCTGGGTATAATTAGCTGAGTGTATGAGAGATTATTCAATTTATTATGTGAATGAGATAATAATTTTCCTATGGGTTTGCAAAACATAGCAGAATGAGAAGGTGCTAATCTGTGCTTCCAGCCCTCATCTGCCACCCCAATATTAATATAACATCTTAATATATTATATGCAATATAAATATTATATTAAAATATGTGCTAATGCAGTATGAATTTGCCCTATTTTAAATGAGAAGCTCACAGCACTCACCCAACCATACACACCTCCCCTCCCCGGGAAGCCCTCTGTCCCCATGACATGGGCACAGCATGGCAGATCACTGAAGTACTTGAAATGCACATGTGAGCTTTTATAGCAGAACTTTACCACTTCTCTAAAGCCCCATTCTGCTCAAATTCATAGAGTTGTCCCCGAATCCTACTCCCTCACACTGGGCTGTGCTTTTAGGATCACACGCTGGTGATGAAAGCTTTCTTGCCAGCACTGCCCAGCATACTCTGCTCTGCCCTTCGTCTACGGGGTCCCTTTCCTGCTAGCACTGAGCGGTCTATGTAAAGTGCTTTGTGGTATCTTGAGCATGAAAGGCATCACTTCCAGTACATTTCCATGCTATTTGGCTAGGCATGCACACAGGTGGCTGAGGCTGCCCCATGCCATAGCTAGTGCCAGAGCTGTGCTGTCGATGGGCACCTCCAAGCTCAGACCACTGTGCGACACTGAGCATCCCTGAAAAGCCACCCAAGGACCCGCTCGTGGTCACAAACATAAAGTCTGGTGCACGAACAAACAAATAAACAAGCTCATAACCTACAAAAATATTACAGAAGCAGCTGAGCAGACCCAAAGCAGTTTCCAGAGCTTGTTTTATATGAGCCATAAGGCTCTATTTGAAAGGAAGGTTAAAGATGGTTTTTTCCTCTCCAGTTTCTATTACACGCTTTTCATATTTTTTTTATGTATGGTTTCTATGAGAACTGCACACCTTCCAGCAACTAACAGAAAGACTCAGATAATGAAGAGCACAGCTCCTGATAAAAAATCTCAAAGCAAGAACCAGCCCTAAGTAGTATTATTCTCTACTTTTGAATTCCTGTTTATATGAACACAGAAAAGCTGGCTGATGTGGGAATCACAGCTCCTGCACAAATTACAAGCCATATAATACTGTACCTCAGAGGTGAAAGTTGGACCATTTTTTAAAGTAAGATAAGGGAGCAACATCCTTGTTTCTCCTACTCAGACACGTCTGTGTGCCAGCGCAGGCTGCTGCACTCACATGTCTTATGGCAGCTGTCCGTTTGTCACGGGGGGTTTTCCTCCTGATGCAGTAGTGCAGAAAATACCAGGACTGGGAACTTCAATTCTCTGTTCTTTTTCCTACCTGTAGTTGGTAGACTCTCATGCTTCCTGCTATTACACAAACCCCAACAAAAGGATTTACACCTCGCAGGTTGTGCAGATCGCCTCTCCAACCAAAGTGCTGAAGCGCTTTTGTGGCTGACAGATGCTCAGGATTCTCCCCAGCTCATAACAGTGCACAGCCTGCACTGCTGGACTGGTGTGGGAGAAGAGAGGAAAGTAAAGCTTTTTACAATGAGTTGTTGTGAGCACACCAGAGAACTACATCAGCATCCCATTTGTGCTGCGCGGCATGTCATCTTCACTGGCTCTGACTGTGAGATCTTTGCAGTGCTTCCAGTGACGCACATGTGTAGACACAAAATATTTTCATCATTAAAAAGGTCTCTTATACACCCAAATAAAAACCCGAGGTTCAGAACTGTTCAGATATATTCCAAATGGCTTCCCAGAATAAGGATCGGGAAGGTTTATTTGCTTTCTCCCATCCTACTATATTTCTAATCAAAAGTGAATCTGTCTGCTGTGTGCATTAAACCCAACTTCTGCAGTCTTCGGGCAGTTTTACCAAAGCATAAGTCAGGCCAGCAGAGCTCTGGGTACTAAAGGCCATAGGGGTCTCCACATCCACTGTAGTAAAATCTCATTGCTACAGAGAATGTGCCTATTCATCCTCTCATCCACCTTTCAGAGGAGCTGGAGCAGTAAAATGCCCTCTACTGATGTTTCAGAGAGAGAAGAAATAGCCTGGAAGAAACAGCCTGTAATTTTCAGATGAAGACATGGAGCCCAGATGCTATTCACATCCCACAGGAGGTGGCTGCTCTAGATGCCTCTGGAAATCCTAACTGCAGAATTCAATGTGTCACAGTGCCCAAGCAGTCCCCACATTTCCTCTGAGCTGTGATGCCATTTGTTACTCTATTTTTTCCAGTGGAAAACATTTTTAAGCCCTCCCAGCGATGAGCAGAGCAGAGCCCACCTTCTGTCTCAGCTCCTCTGCCAGAGTTCATTCTGAGGGTCACCACCATTCTTCTCTCAGTTGGCCAACTTTCTACACCCATTAATTCAGGCTTCTGGTAACCAGTGGCTGCCTTAGGAGCACGCTGGGATTGAACACCGAGCACTCGCTTCACTGCACGGGAGCCTCAGCTGGCAGGCAGTGCATAGCTGCAGGCGGAGGAGGTTCTACAAGCACAGACAAAATGCTGCTGCTATCTGGCACTACAAAGCCCAGCTCAGATGGCTTGTCGTCCCTCGGAGGTACAGAGATGAAAAAATGAAGATGTGAAGAACTTGAATATTTCATCACAGACTTTGCTCTGTTTTGTTCTTCATTTACATTAGTAACACACACTTTTAGACTGCAAAACACAGTGTAGTTGTCTTCTTGTTAATATTCAGGATGCTAAAGAGCACCTACTTCCACCCTCTGCATCCCAGAAGCAACATCAGCATCACCTAAGAGTGTCTCCACTATAAATGTCCACGTCCACACAGCTCTGCCATCAACCATGGGGCATGTGCAGAAACATCACCCTGGGAGCCCAAGCCAGGCTCAGCTATAAGGACAGAGGAGTGCAGCTGATGTGCTAAGAATGTGCTCTTTTCAGAGCATCAGAAAAGCACTGTGAACTTAGGAGAGGAATGGGGCTGAAGGACAAGAAGAAAAGGACAGCAGAATTGGAGTTAGTTGTGGCAAGTGGGAAAGGAGCTGCTTTAGAGAGGAATGGCTGGGAAAGAATTAGAACTGGGAAAGAAAAGCCAATCTAATAATGAGGCAGAGAACAACAACAGAATATAATAAAAGAGACTACACAATAAAAAAACTCAATCTATCATTTGACTTCAGTGCCAGAAGAAGCAATTGAACGATGCATTTGCTCCACCTTTATAAACGATCCCAGGAAAATGGCTTTCCTCTCAAACAGCCTTCCAAACTGCTGCTGTACAAATGCAGTTTCACAAGGCAACTTGCAGCACATGGCTGGACACCTCATCAGCACCAACTCCAATACCGCTCTGGTGAGAAGAGCAAATATCAAACACTCTTTTCACAGCAGAAGACCCTGGAGGAGGGCTCAGCAACTGAGACTGGAGAGAATGATTCAAAACTTAATATCAGTTAATTATTTGTGACCAATTTTAGTGCCTCGCCGAAACCTCCCTAAGTCCTCCTCCACTGCAGCGCTGTGCCAAGAGCAGAGCTGGACACTCAATGTCAGTATCAACTTGCTTCACACAGCGTGTGGAAGGAGGCAGCATCCAGAGGTCCTTTTCAGCCTCTTCTATTTTATGATTCTAGGAAAAATCTATTTGCTATTAGTCAAGTCCGTGAGAGTCACGTTGCCAAATCCCGAAGAACTAAGAAGGCATTTTGGTTCTCAAATCTCACACACCCTTCAGCAATTCTCTGAACAATTCCCAAAGGTCAGTGCTATTCCTCCTTTGCAGTTGACCCCAAATGGACCCCAAATTGTTCGAGTGAATAGTTACTAAACCCTGCTGCTCCAGGAGCAGAACCAGTTTGAATGCTCTTACCAGTCTTTTTTAGTGCAGTGAAGGTGTTGCTAATTGCAGAAGTGGTACAACTGAAGTGCTAATGGTAGATTATTCTGGCTGCAAAATGTCACTGTGTTTGATGAAATTATCTGCAGGAGAAAATGTCCCCATTAGTTTTTCTAACACCTGTTTACAGCACAGCACAAGAAGGCTGAAGCCTCAACTCAATTTTGTGGTCTACAGTAACTGAAAATCAGGGACTTCCCACCCAGAGGAACGCTCTCATACCCACTGCAGGTCACCTATTAGCAGAGCAGCTGCTCACTGGAGGACTGGAGCTGCAGGACAGGAGTCCCCGTTCTTCTCAGAGAAGCTGGCTTCATGGCTTACACGTAGCTGCCACTTCAACGCCTACTGCCAACAGGAAGCCAAAGCTCATGCTGTAGGACCCAGAAGGTGGAAGATCAAGCAGCTAAAGAGCTTAATGAGATGATGTCCCCACACACTGGAACAGCATCCCTCAGGCATTAGCTGCTGTTTAACAACCATCTCCTAGCTGGGTGGTGCTCCCCCAGTAAGAGCAATGCAGCCACCAGAACTGGACGGAAGAGCAGAGCCCCAGAGCGCGTTAAACAGCAAACATCTACAGACAAAATAAAATGCTTTTCCTGTACTCATTTTATCCCCAAGCAGCTCTGATGTCCTGGTGAGTCACCTTGTGCTCAGACAGTTCCTGGACAGGGCTATAGCACCAAACGCTCCAGGAACCAGGGAAGAAGATTACCATTTTCAAAGTAAGTTTTAATTACATCCCATATATTTTCAAGACTTCAGATTGCATTGGGAAAAAGAGTTTACAAACCACAACTTCTTCCCATCACCACATCCTGCACTGAGGAAAAAAATACCATAGCAAAGCAGCTCATGTAGGACATGCTCTGGGCATATGCTGCACTAGAGCATCTCCTTGTTCTCATTAAAGTTTCCTGGTCAGTACATGAGTCACTGTTTGCTGGGTTCTAGTTTTAAGGCAGCATGACACATACAATAGTCGCCATCTCCTGTGACTGAAACATGCACGGCAGTTGTCAATGTGTGCTGTGAAACAGGAATTGCTATTTAAATTCACCTAGAAGTCAACAACTAATGACACCAAGAAGTTCAAGGAAGTGTTGAGTGTAGAGCTGACTGAAAATATTGATTGAATTGATTGAAGCTGGAGACACTAACACTCCTGACCATACATTTGCAGAAGTAATAATTAGACAACACGAATATTGTCACAGATCAAAAGCCTGCCTTATCACAAGACGAAATACTCAGCAAACCCAAGGACGCATAATAGAGATTACGCAATCTGCCCAAGCTCTCCATACGCTCACCAGTGAACCCTTTAAACTCTGTTTCCATTCTCGAGCATAAGATAAAGAAAATTATATTTTCATTCTGTTCATTATTTTTACACCCTCAGATGCAGGGACTGCGTCAAACCATACAATTTGATAAGGGGAGTTTGTGACTTCACTGCAGTACTGGTGAGTCCTCATGGACAACAGGCACCTTCAATTCCTGGCAACTTCAAGTGGTGCAAATACATAGCAGTTCTTTAAAGGATACTATCAGATCTTGCCAAGTGATGGAAGAACTGCAGCGTTACAAAACTAGAACAGGCAGAAAATTGCACGATGCGTTCTCTACAGCTGAAGAAACACATTGTCTGTAAGAAGGCATCTGATCTCCATGCTGAAAATGACGGGCACTGTGCAGCTCTCATGAAAAGCCTCCCTATTCTGGAATAGAGACTACAAGACCAGACGTTCAGCATTTAGAGCTTGCCAAAACACTCTATAAGCATACACATAACGCTAACATTAATACCTTTCAGTAATCCTATATCACTTCTTCCATAGGGTTTTTCAGGACCGAGAACTGCCCACAATCAGTTAAAGGTTGACTGTACCCTTCAGAAACATTGTCAGCAGAAATGTCACAAACAGATTAATCTCTCTGAATTTAATAAGGATGAACATAAACCTTTCTTCAGCCCACTACCACATAAGCACGAATACAACCTCCCCAGGTGCTCCAAGGCACGTAGCTGGATTTTCTTTCATACTTGTGTCCTGTCCCAGGAGCCATCCAGAAGGGCCAAATTTCCCTGAGGGTCGTTATGGGTTCCAGGGCCAGAAGCAGATGTGCTAAATTACCATGACAGCCTCATCTTGAGGGGTTTCCAGGCAGGCTGAAAGCAGAAGGCAATGAAACTCTAGAGTTCCTGCCTACGCTGGATTTTTCAGCCTCTCGTTAGGAAAGCAAATGAGGTAAAATCATTTTTTGGGAAAAAAAAACACCAACCAAGTTAAGAATAATATGCATGACACTTTCTCTCCTCTCCCTCACATGAGCCCTGTAGCTCCCCCTCATTTCAAAACCGCCTTTTGTTCCATTTTCTCACACTTTTCTTCCTGGCTCTCTTGAGTCCTTCCCACACACTGTCCAAATTTGCCACTCCCTCTGTATCCTTTTCAATCTGCTTAGATTTGCTTTTTTTCCCCACGTGGCATAGATCATTTCAAACAGCCAGCCTTTCTTCATCTTTTCACATTATTCCTCCCCATTTATTTTCAAATCTCAGTCAAAATCCCAACTTTCTGCTATAATTTGAACTATTTTGATTTTGCCTTTCTCTCTTTTTTTCTTCTTTTTTTCCTTTTTTTGCGGTAGTTTGTTTTTATTTTGTTTTTTTTTTTGCCCCCTCCCCCCCACTCCATCAAGGGCTCTGCAGTGCTATTTATCATGGATGCAGCTGAGCCATGTTGTGCAATACAGCGTCCAGGCCATGACTCACCCACATATTCAGAACAACCCTCAGTGGATTGCCCTTGGGGCTCCAGCTCCCAAACTTGCATGTGTGCCCCAAGAAGGCAGCCTGAGAACAGCTTATGGGCCTTTTCCCCTATTCCTGACATTTTTTTGCCCAGAAGCTGATGTCAGTAATGAGATTAGGGACTGGCTCAGCTTAATCCATGGTTGCTTCGGTCCATTTGGACTTCACATGAAAACACTTCTATTTTCCCATTAAGGGAAAAAGTCTTCCCTTTATGTCTTCTTTTGAAGGTAGCCACTTTTGAGAACAACTTATATAATTAGTCATGTATTACTTAATTATTAATTTCTTGCCAATCAGGACTTCCTCAGCTCAAAAACTGAAAACAAATGCCACAAAGCTATAATAAAATGGGATAAATACATCCAGAAAGAGCACAGCTCATGAAAACAAAATTTTACTAGGGACAAAACAACTAATACTGGAAAAAGACCATAAATCAATAGAGAAGAAAAGTAATCTCAGACTTCATTTTCTTATACTACGAAGTTGCAAGATAAGTAAATTGGCACAACTTTCTGAAGTGATGGGGCAGGTTGAAAAAGACTTTGCTGTGTTCTCATGGCATAAACACTAAAATCTCAGCAGACGAACCAGAAAAATTGAAGGTAGGAGGTGGCGTCTCGCAGAATATGAAGAAAAATATCTGACTACTACTTACTTTAGTTCAATACCACGTACACAAGGTTCATCACACAGACATCCCCTGGGACAATGATACACCCTGCTGAACTCACTGGGGTTACACCATGAGCTGGCTCAGCCCTTGTTTTACCCCATGGAAAGATGAGGCTGACCAAAGCTCTCCGACCCAGCTGTATTCTCACCAGTAATAGAAAGTACAGACATCCAGCATGAGTCATTTATGAGACTGATGTAATGGTCTGGAAACCATGCCTTTCCCAAGTGAGACCTAAGAATACCCATGGCAGTAAGAACTTCCATGGCATCGTTCTTGAGTTGTTTTGGAGGGACAATAAAGATTCAAGCTAGACAGAAAAGCCTATTAGAGATGAAAATGGTTACACATGCGACATCTTCAGGATCTGCTCAGCCTTCCATGGCCACAGAACCAGACCACAAGTTGGCAGGTAAGTGTTAACTTGCTAATTGGGATGAGTGAGACAAGAATGTGAGGAGAGGGGTGTATGACAGCAGCCTGTGCTCATTCAGGGCCTGTCATGCCCCAGCACCTAGGGAAAGGGAGGAGAAGGGATGCCGGGACAGATGTGGTTGTGGTACACTTCTGTTTTCAAGAGTTTTGTCTCTGTAGGACAAAGCCCTTATGGACAGGTAAACTGAAGACTACAAAGAACCAACAAGGTGGTGGGTTAATAAACATGACAGCAAGTGTCACTCCACAGAAACAGCTTCAGCGCTTTTTTTTTTTCTTATTCTGTGGAGAACAAGCCAGAGTTTGAACAGGCCTTAGAGAACAACTGCTTGCATCAAGCACGTTGTTTTTGGAGATACACCATTGGTCCTTGGAGGTCCAGGCAGCACTCAGGCTTTATTGAACAAATCAAAATCATACTTGATTGAAATGTTAAACATTTCAGCCCTGGGGATAAAAAAAAATATATCAGAAATGCCTGTTGCAGCTCTTATATGAAAAGTCCTTGGTGAAAGGGGCAAAAGGATGCCCAGTGCATGTGGTTGAGCTGAGACGGGCTGAGCCATTCCCCCCATCTCCAATCTGAACAAGAAGGCAGCAGCCTTCTTCTACACAGGAGCAACAAGGTTGATGTACGTGCCTGCTAGTTGTACAGATTTCCAGATATGAATTTCATCAGTGCAAAGCTCCCCTCCCCCATGATTTACTTAGTGTAATTTCATACCAACTCAGCACCATGGAGCTCCTTCCGTATGTCTTCCTTAGGAGCCTAAGAAATAGTTAACTATCTACGTGAGAGGAGTGCCCTTGGCAAGGGGCTGACACCTGCCCTTCAATATGCATGCCCTGCTCTGCTGGAGAGGTAGATCAATGTCTAGCACAGCAGCCTTGACAGAGTGCCGTTAATAAAGATGCAGAGAGCAAACAACAAAAACATCTGAAATGGCAAGGCCACATTATGCAGCTTGCTAGTCAGGGATCTGAGTGAGTTTGCAGTGAATTTATGGCAAGCACTTTAAAAATGTATAAAATAAGGGCCTTAACCTTTATCTCTCCCTTTTCCATCTCCAACCACTTGTCCCTGCATCCCATCCTGGCACTGCTCAGCTACAGGTGCAGTATGTTAGCTGGCCTCTGTGAGAGAACTTACTTCCATCTCATATCCCCATCTTCGCACCACTGACCCTCTAGAATAAGTTGCCTTTCACAAATTGCCTTGCTATTAAGATATCCACTAAATACAGAAGTAAACATCATATGGCAGAAGACCAAACGGCAGTTTACACACACGTAAATGCTGACAGAACAGATACCTGCTGAATGTCCCACACAGCAGGAAGTTCTGACCCTTTAAACCAGTACTGGGATTTGTCCTCAGAAATTATGCTTGGTTTTCTGAAAATCTGCTTGAACAGTGCTTACCCAAAAGTCTGATTTGGAACACTAAGCATGTGCATACAGAACGTAAACCAGGTAGATCCAGGCTGAGCTATGTCTATGTAGGCACAAACTGATGGAGCACTGTAACTGGCCTGGGCAGCAGCAAGAGACTGGGCAACACCAGGGCTGACCACACTCTGTTGGCCTTCTGCACAGCCAGGATGTGGTCCTGGCCCCATTTATAACCAGCAACCATTTCTGCATCTCCTTCATCTTTCTTTCCATTCATTTCTTGGCCCTGCCTCAACCACTCTCTAATGCTGCTGTGAAAGCCACGTAACTCTCACAACCCAGCCCCGCCTCAGCTCTACATCTCTGCTTTAAAAATCACCTCTTCCATGAAGGTTCCTTGTTAATCTCCCCAACAACAAATTTTGTACTAAATCTCTGAATTGAATTAGCTGACTTGCCCAGGCCAAACAAGCCTGCAGGCCTATAAGCTTATCAGCACAAGCAACACAGCTAATGCTTTGCCTTGTAGGCACTGTGCACTTTAAGGAGTTTATTAATATTGATAAATAATAAGGTTTCATTCTCTGCATTCAGAATAAACAAACCTCTAAAGATTTTTCAGTTCAGAGAGTTAACCAGACATCTGGATGCTTACCGCAGCTTCTCCAGACTTTCTTGGCAGGTACACTGGGCTGGAAATGATGAGATTTCCAAAGGATTGTTGGTTTTGCTCCAGTTGGAAATACTGCAAGAGGAGTTTTTCCTCCCAGCCTTCCAGGATTTCTAGTCCATGTGCAGGCTGGAATCGGCATATAAGGAGGAACATGAAAAAAAAAAAAAAAAAGCCTTGATTAAGAAAAGCTGCACAAATATCTGTACTTCAAAGGTATCTTTTCAGCTTAGGGTGATGGTTCTAATTAGTTTCTAATGAAGTAAAGCTGGTAAAGCCCTACTTTGTGAGGATGTTCAGATGACCATACATAATTAGGAAACTAGGAGGATGCCAAGAAGGCAAGACCTGGGTCCAGATCATACCACACTCATGTTTCTGATCAGTGATGAGCGATGGTTATCTGAATTACTCAGTGTTGAACAATAGATTATCTCAGTTTCTGAGCCTGTTTTCCAGCCTCCAGGTCTCTCAAGGACACATGCAGGGACTACTTTTGCTACCCATTTTGCAACATCAGAGGAAGGTGAGGAGAGGATAACTGCTCTGAGTTCAATGGCCTTTCACCATGCCAGCCCCCTGCAAAAGGACATGGGGAAGCAGATCAAAGGAAAGGGAGAAAATTATGACAATGGAAGGGTAAGGCAGAGATTATAAACATTTGTGTGACAAGTAAGGGAACAAATGGAGAAGAATGAAATTGAATGAAAAACAATACCAAAAACAAAAGACAAAAAAACAAGCACATGGCCTCCTACTTCTACAATCAAATCTGGGAAGATAGAGCAAAAGATAAAGGACCAAATTCCTATGGAAGAAAAAAAAGCAAAGAGAAACTCCAAGATCAAGGGAAGCACTATCTCGAAGTGGGAAAAAAAAAACAGAGCTACTTGGTGAAGAAGACATGCACCTCTGAGACACAGCCTATGCTATGCTACTGGTTTAGTAGCACCACAAAGTACCCAACTTCCATGAGCAATAAGCAAGTTAGCTTTAGCACAGCTGCAGCAACTCCATAATAGAAACCCTGCTGGAAGTTCTTCCTTGTACCACTTGGGCTCGCAGGAAATCTGCCTTCAACTTATTAAAATCAAGATTCAAGGAAAACAGATTTCACGCATTTGGAAGAATTTTGCCTTATATTTAGTTTCAACAGTATGGGATGAACCAACAGGAGGCTTCAACAGATGGGGGCTCTGAAAGTCTTTAACACACTTATCAGCAAATTGCAGGACACACAGCATGCAGCATGCATTCAAGATCACAGGCAGGTGACAAACCTGGAAACATAGGCACATCACGTATTAGAAGTGGCATTGAGGGACATGATTTAGTGGGCATGGTGGAAATGGGTCGATGGTTGGACCAGATGATCTTAATGTTCTTTTCCAACCTTAATAACTGTATGATCCTGCCATGGCTTGACACTGCCACTGGGACAATCTCTTCCAATTGCTGTTCACCCACAGCACATCAGGGAATGTTGCTTACATGGATCAGAATAACCAAAAGTAGTGTAATTTCTTCCTTAAAGTAAAGATGGATACCTGCCTGTGAAGGGATGTTTTCCTGACGGAGCACACACGGGGAGCTGAAGGGAAGCAGACCTTTTAGTAGAGATACTGGGTATCATGAAGCCTGCTGGGACTTCAAAAGGAAGAGCTATTAGATGCCATTTACTATAAAACATAAGAACTCTCCAAAGTTTAGCTGATTCACTCCCAGAGAACCATTCACAACATGTTTTAAGGCTTCCAGAGCCATCAGAGCAAACCAGAATTCATTAACAGAGAAAATAAGATTTTAATTAGTGAACTTACAGAAATTAAGAAACATGGACTACACAGAAAAGGCTGTGCATCACTTTGCGAGATATTCAGTTAATCAAATAACTGAGCAGCAATATTTGCATTAATAATTGCACTGCAAAGTGCTGATTGCAATGTTTAATAAATCCAGACTGTTAATTCTACAAACTCTGTTCCAAGTCTGAGACACATGTACAAAAATTTATTGAGTATAAAGCGGGTTTGGGACTTCGTCCCTATTTACCATGAACAGAAGTTCTTGTTATAGCAATCTGACACTCAATCAAAGAAATGGCTGCAAACTCACCCATCTTACCACAACAGAGCAACCAAACATGGAACAGCAAAGCAGACTGCCATGGCTGCAGAAGGAACAATTCCCCTTTTGCTCCCTGTACTACAGGGACCAAGAGCAAACACAGAGAAGATTTACATAGAGCTACAGACCAAGAAAATGACCCTGGCAGTGCATAGCCAACACATGACACTTCCTAGCTACAGTTCACCTGCTAGCATCTCTCCACAAGGAGAAAACATTGGTGTCCACCCTACCCTGAGCAGGACATAAGCAAATCTCATGGGGAGCCCTGGGCTGAGCACTGGCTCAGAAGCTCAACCCATCCCCATGCTAATGGGGCAGGGGACAACAGCCCCAGCACTCTGCCTGCCTGCTCCAAGCCCACTCCCACGTGTATCTCAGCATTCTTTTCTTTGGCAACCCCATCCCAACCCTAATCCAGCCCCTGGGCTGAAGTCTGTGTGAGGGAAAAGCAGGAGACAGCCAGCCAAGGCACAGCTTTGCTGCACTCTGGCAGCCCCCACCAAGTTCATCCTTACCACATGCATTGGCTTTTGTTTTCTTGGATCCCAAACCCCGTGGAACTCTAATAAGTTTTGCGCGTTCCAGATCTGAACATTTTATCAAGCCTTTACAGACTCGTCTCAATCCAGACATAAGGAAACACGTGATCCAGATGCATTCTTACTTTCAGGCCAAGTGGAAACTCCTGTTTTGCCTAAAATGCCTTGATTTTATTTCAGTGGTGCTATTTATCTAGTCTCATTTCTCTCCCACTGCTTGTCAGTGATTGGGGGCTTTCTGACTTTGTGGATAAAAGCAGAACGACAGTCACACGGAGTCATGAGGTCTCTCAAATGGCTTCATATTGGAATCATTTAATTCACCCGTTTGAACAAAATATTAATATTCCAAGTGCCGTGCTTCATTGCATCAACTTTCTCCCCGAGTCGCAGACATACTTTACAAGCAATAGACCTGTAAGGTTTTGTTTGGTGACACCAAGATGTAATTTCTGCCCTTTTGTCTTTCTTGCTCTTTTTTTCCCCACAGATCTATTTGCTAAAATAAATTGAAACTGGGTAAAAGAATATAAGGCACAATTTATACTAGATATATCTGCAATTACTAACTCTGAATTAAACATATCCCTTCATGAATAATGAAGCAGAAATAGGCCAGAGGAAAAATGAGATAAGATCTTCAATCCATGTATTTTTAATTGCTTCATTATCTAAAATTTGGTATGAATAGCAGTGGATACAGTTTGCTGTTAATGCACAAAAAGAAATGAGAATTTCCAACCAAATCACAAAAGGCTATCAAAAATTAATTTTGTGTGCTGTGATCATTGAAAATGTAAGTGATTTTGTGGTAGAGTGACATAAAAAATATCATTTATATGCTAATAATGAACAATTCATATTTTTTCATTTTGATGCAAAATAAATTTTATTTTCATTTTAATGAAGTGTAATGAATTATAAGCTGTTTCTTTCTATCTTTGGGTAAAAACTGGGGGAAAGATAATGGAAGGTTGACGAAAAGACTGTCCCTGAATGAAAATAGGATGGGGCAGAGCACGACCCTGCTTTCAACCAGTTCGACTCCTTTGCTCACTTCACAGCCCATGGGAAATGAGCGCCTTTCAGATCCAAGGTGTGCGCTGAGCACCAACAATGCACTCCATCAGCGGGTAAAAAGAAAAACCCACAAAAAAAACCAAACAGTCGGTGGAGGAATCCACCCTTTATTTCATAAAGGACCAGGCAGGCTCTGAAAGGGGTCTGCCATGACCCTGGCCATGTACGTGATGCAGCTTTCAGCTTGGAGATAACTTCAGTAACCATAGATAAAACCAGCGAGCGTCACAAGGTATACCAGATTTGTAGTCCCTAACTCTGAATTAAACATGTTCTTTCATAAATTATAGAACCAAAAAAGGCCAGAAGTACTAAGGAAACTGATCCAAAGCCTATTAAAGCCAATGGAATGTCTCACATTGATGCATATCATATTAATAAATAATTATGGGATAGGGCTTTTTTGCAATAATTCTTGGAAGCATCACGTGCAGTCAGGATCATTATCAATTCAGTTCCTGCACACAACGCAAGAGATAGTACTGTCCTAAAGGCATTGCCACGGAAGGATAAGGCAGGAGATAGCGAGTTGGATAAGAGTGGCACAGGGAACCCAAACAAACCACGAGCTCACTGTGCTCAGTAATTACGCACAGCAGTCTCAGCTCAGCAGCTGCTCCAACACTTCTGAAAGCGTTGAGCGTGCACCACCACCAGTTGAAATCAATAGATATTGCAAACATTAAACACCCAGGAAAACTCTGCTCAACTTTTTACAATGAGCCAACCATAATGAAAAGCCACTTTTGAAACTGTTCATCCTGTATTTACTGCTCCTCATTCCCACTAAGGAACTCCCTCAGTGTAGCTGAGCCTGCCTCAGCTTAAATATGACTCTTGTACCTCTCTTGCACGTGGGTTGCCCACATGTGATCAAACTATGGGTTTAACTCTCTTCTTGCTGTCTTCTGCCTATCAGAATCAGAGAATAGAATGGTTTGGGCTGGAAGGGACCATCAAGATGATCCTATTCCAACTCCCTGCTATAGGCAGGGACACCTCCCTGTAGACTAGGGACACACTTGTTTGTGCTGGAATAGCAGCAGTAACACGTTGATGTTTATTTATCAAACTTTGCCATGAGAAATAATAAGCACAGACTAAATCTTGGCAGTAGGACAAGCAGGAAGGGACATGAGTTATAATAAGGAAATTCTATGAGATACGAGGGAAAATATTTTCACCCTGAAGGTACTCAGCTATTATAACAGACACAGAGAGGGTGTGGGATTGCCTGGATGTATTCCCTGTGCTGGACAAGCACTGGACCTCTGGTCCTTCTCTGAGCCCTGGACTGGACTACAGACCTCTAGAAATCCTTTTAAAGTGAACAGCTGTAACATCGTAGTGACAGCAAAGTTTACAGCCACTGCAATGTCACAGGAATGACGGATGGATCTTACTGCTTAGAATTAATTTCCAGCTCCAACAGGCCTTGTACAGAAATGCCTTATCAGAGAGTACAGCCCTGAAAGCCCAGCGCCTGCCTTGTTGGTTTAGCTAGCTACAAAACACCACATTTGTGTTTCCAGTTGCTGTCTATTCCCCAGCACTGTTTATATCTTCAGAGGTTATTATCAAACTCAGAAATTACTTATGTTTTGCTTTGTTTTAACGTCTGCTTTGATTTTTTTCTTGAGCTAAACGCTAAAATTTCCTGTTGCTGCAGATGGGAACAGTTTAAGACCTCATCTGAAAACTGTTTTGTGTTTCTGCTTCTCATCTCTGAGACGTATACAATAGTTGCACCACATCTGACAAGATCTCTAACACAAAGCCTTGTTGTAAATCCTATTGGTTTATTGTAATTATGTCAATTGTTATCATGACTTCACTTGAAAATTAATTAAAAAAAGAAAATGAAAAGAAGAAGGAGATGGACAAAAGACTGTCTAAATGAAGCTAGAAGAAGAATGGACTATGTTTTTACTCTGGGAAATGCGTGTTAAAAGGCTACGTAAGCAATATCAGAAAAATAACAGATGTCTACATTAAAAAAGCAAAACTGAAGAAAACACACGGATCTGAATAAACACAATTTGACTCAACCAATTAGAAACATTTGTTTGGTCCAACAATGAAGCTTTGACAAGCCTTAAAATTTCTGTTTTAGTTGCTACCCTAACATAGTTACTGAAAATTGCCCAGATTTTTAAGGATTTGTCCTAATCACATAAAATTGTACCATCATTTTCTTCGGCTGTTACTATGCTCAATAGGAAATCTAGCCAACAAGAGACATGTAAGTCTTAATCATGCTGCAACAAGAAAGACTTGCAATTCACTTCTCAATGAGACATAATGAGTCAGAAAGTGACTTACTTGTTCACATTGTTTGGGGAAATTAAAGTACTACAGATTTTCTACAAGCTCTACGTGCATTTTTTGCAAAAAAAAATAATTCTGCTATTGTACTTTATGGCTTTACATTTTTCCTATTCTTTTATTATTGTATTAAGGTTTAGATATTTTGAGAAGCAGAAACAAGGAAAGAAGCAAATATCTGCTCACTTGACACGCTTCTGTCTATTGGTAAGAACTACAGCCAAGTATTCTGGGTTATATCACACCCCTCCCACCACTGGCCCCCAAACCCAGCAGCATTAACAAATTAACTGAATGCACACAATTTTTTCCCCAGGAGACAAATCTTGTCCTGCGACAGTATGCAGAAAAGTATTGGACGATAGACCTGCTAGGCAGGATGACCAAGTGACAGGATGGGCACTGCTGTGCTGCCAGAATACCTCCATGACTGGAAGGTGTCAAATGCTGATTGCTTCTTACAGTCATTCAGCCAACTGGTGTTGTCTTGGTTGATGCAGATATCTTAATTCACAGGCAACTAGACTGAGATCTTGACTTGCTCTATGTTTTTTTTCTCAGCATATGACAAATAACAAATGATGGATTTAACTTTGTGTTCAAAAAGAGGGCCCAAAGGAGGCCCACAAGGAGGGCCTAGAATTGTCCCTCCTCCAGACATGCTTTGTTGTACACCATAGTACTGGTGTTCATCATGCAGTAGGTAAGCAGCTGCACCATCTATACTTCCAAAGATGATCATATTTTCTTACACAAAAATTTTGGTGCATAAGGAACAATACAAAGGCCTATTAAAAAAAAAAAAAAATCCAAAATAATGACTCCTTCTCCAACACCATAAAATCAGTTAAGAATCAGTTCCATAAAAGCTGAGAGATGTTGATATGACTGGTATTCATTTCACATCAAAAGGGAGTCTGCTCCCTTTTGGAAAGCACTGCCTGCAGATTTATGATGCACCAGGTAGCACTAAGGATGTCTAGGCAGTTTGGCAATGGCCTCTGAGATTGTTATAAAAGAGAATGAAAATTGAAGCTGAAAAGGATGCAGTAAAGTAATTGGATTATCAACTGCTCCCATTCTGAATGGCATGCAGGTGGATCCAGAAAATGCTCTTCTCTGTTATTTTTTTGATACCTCGTACCGGGTATTTCCAACACACTTCACTGAATGCCCTGCTTAGAGGAAAGGTGCTTTATTGTTTCCATGAAGGAGAGGGGTAGGAACTATTAGCCAAATGGAGGTCTTTTTCAACCTCCTGCTAAAGACTCTATGACTCATTCAGGAAAAAGAAGAAATGATTTCTTTGACAAACTTCAAGCTAGGTGACAGGCTTTTGTCTCCCTAAACTTCCTGTTTTCTTTCGATTTTACAATATTTCACTTTGGCGTGTGGTCACAAGGATCCCACTGCTGGGCATGAACCCTGAGAACCTGCTGATTTTCAAGTGAGTGCAGCAGGAAAGCAGAACCACTGAGTGTATGTCAGGGCTGGTGTGCTCGTGTGCACGGGTAGAGTCAGTTTCCAGTGTTCCATCTTTGAAGCAAGCAGACTCCACGGGACTAAGAAACTCACAGGCAAAAAATCCAATCAGACCAGTGTCAAGGAATCCTGCTGCATCACTTTAATGAAGCCCTACACACTAGTGCACCGCACTAATTGAAGCCCTGAGAAGGCTCGTTACCAAAAGTACAGCCAATAGAGCCATACTCTCAGCCAGACATCCACACTACTCACCAAACAACCTACTGCTTAAAACCAACAAAGCGCTGTGAAACAGTAAGTTAGAATGATGTTACAATGCCTTAGTAAAAAGTAAAGCCATGGGAAAATATAGCTATGTCCTGCTGAAAAGGGAAGAAATATGTACGTTGAAAGATGAGTTGCGTGTGTGAGAGCAACATGAGACAGACTAGTGCCTACATTACAGCAACCTTCCTCTCAGCTCAGTCTACAGAGCAGGGAGGCACAGGGGAAGATGCACAAATGCTCCGATGTCTCAGGGAAGACACTGTCCCAGTGAGACCTCAGCCAACAAGTTCCAAAAGCAAAACTGACAGCAATACTTTTTTAAAACAACAACAACAAAGATGTTATCTTGGAAGAAATTAATTACAAGAGGAATTTTGCATGCCAAGTATTTCAGATGCATCATTTTATCCATAGAATAGACTTTTTTCTTCTTTTATTTTTAAGGGGAAATAAGCCTCGGGGAGCCTCATAACATCTTGGTATTGTGTCAAAAGAGATGCGAACATTTCAGACAGTCAGATCTTTGTGAAGCCTGTTCAGAGGGTATTATAACGTATGCTATTTGGCAAAGAGATTTTCAAAGTGTTGCCAAGTCCCAGTCAGTTATAGATTTAAGACCCTGGTTGTTTAAGACCCTGTTTACAAAGAAATACATCATGTCACAGCATGGCAGTGAAGTTGTAAATGGCTCCCAGATTTTGAAAAAGCTCTGTGCTGCAGTGGAATACAGATCACCAGGACAAAAATACGGGCTTCAGGAGAAAACGCAAGGATTTCCTACAAAACCCGCACGTCAGATCCTAAGCGGGCATAAATCAAAGTGAACCTTTTTCAGATAGAGGAAAATGTTGATCTACATGTGCTGAATCATACTGAGTATCTCAATTAACACTAGCCTAATAGCTGCAAGATGGGTCCTCTCACAGATCTAGGTGTCTAACTCCTGCACACAATTAGGAACCCAAATCACTCCATGGATCTAAGCCTAAGAAATAGCAGCCTACAGATATGCTTGCAGCATTGATAAATACTGTGTGCTTAATTCATATCCAGACTAGTTCCAGATTTGGCACCAGAAGAGCTGTGACAGGTGAAGTACAGGCTAATTAACCCTGCAAGAAGGGTTGAACTGGACTATCCTGTGCCCTGGAGCTCAGCCACTATCTCTGCTGAGCTCCACCTTATACACAATTTCTCATTGCTTGCTAACACCGAGCTAAGCTACACATCATATTTTTGTAAGTGACGCAAATCCAACTACTCAACGCAATACTGCAGGGACTCCCAAGCCTATGGAGAACTTTGCCAGCAAAACCACAAGGAGCCAAGTGGCAGAGAGGAGCAGTTGGGACATGACAGCTCAGGTGTGCAGCCACCACATGCCATCGCATTGCTAACAAAGCCACAGCATGCAGCCAGCTTGCATTCCTCTGCATGCAGCCCTCCAGCCTCCCACTCCCAGGTCAGTGCAAGTGAGAAACACCCTTTATCTCTGGCTATCCATGAACTTTAGACAATGTTATCCTGTTCCAGCCCCCAAAATCCTCACGTACTTTTCTCAGACAGGATTTGCTTATGTCTTTTACTATACCAGGAAACAGAGGTTGCATTCAGTTGTGTTGTTTTGTCTGCTGCTCCACAAGGTTCAACTGGACCTTCAACCCAGTCAGCCTCCCACTCCTTCACCCCGGCCCCTGGAGTGACTGCATAGCACAGTGGGATTATAAGAATCACAGGATGGGATCTACCCCTTCACTCAGTTCTGCTCAAAGGACTTGGAATAGAAAAAAAACAAACAAACCAAGAACACTGCCAATGATGGAAGGAGGTGATTACTCACCTCTAACTGGACCAGGAGAGACCTGTGTGGAGCTGTATCCAGCTCTGGACAAGGAGATACTCAAACAAGTCCAGCAAAGGGTCACTGAGATGATGGCCTGGTACACAAGAGGCTGAGAGAAACGTGACAAGTAAAAAAGACTGAGCCAGGCTCTTCTCAATGATAGCAGAAAAAGCAATGGCCAAAAACTGAAACACCGGAAGATGTATTCAAACATAACAAAAAGCATTTAGCTTCCATGAGGATGACACTGCCTTCCAGAGAGGCTGTGAAGTCTCTACCCCTTCCAGATATTCTAAACCAGAACATGACTGTGTGCACCTCCCTCTAGCTGACCCTGCTTTGATCAGGGGCTTGGGCTGGGCCTCCCAACCTCAACCTTTCCGTCAGTTTATGACAATTCCATTTATACACACAAACTGTACTTGCAGATCTGAGGAGAGCAGCAAACCTTACAGGGATGGAAGAAGACAAGCCAAGAGTAACATCAGTCTATGAAACCAGCACAGTTGTGACCAGGACAGCATGTGCACAGGCAGCTCCAGTCTGCAGTCTAAGCCATGCACAGTACCATGAGGCCAGCCAAGAGAAACCTCAAAGGCATCAAAGTGATTGCTGGAATAATAGGTGGAAATACAATATAAAGTGGGATTTAACTAGCACCTAATGGGGTAAGCAAATTGGGGCGTAATTGGAGGACAGAAGTCCTAATGAGTTATTCAGCTTTTAAGTTACTTGCTGTAGAGTTTCATTACATTTTTTCATACCAACTGATCATGAAAGTTCCCCCTCTGATGATAGAAAGAGAACAGATAAAACTCAGAACTCTACGCAGCTTGCTGCCTCACTCCTCTGCTGGAAAACGATAATTATCTCAGGCCTGCCTAATACTGTAGGATTTATCCCAGAGGGCTTTAGTAAGTTCATTGTTCTATATAGCTCTGGGGTTTTTTCATCCACAGATCGCGAAGTGCTTTACTGCAGGGAAGGCAAACAGATCACTTTAAAAGACATCAAGCTCTCCTCAAGCCACATACATTTTACGATGTATTCATCTCTCTTTGTATGAGATTGCCAGAACTGGGACAAGTGCTTGGCAAGTCCTGTAAGCAAGACAGAATATCTTTGTAAGACTTGAAGGGGGAAAAGCAAAAAAAAAAAAATCTAAAAAAGTAAAATGAGATTTAGTGCCCATGCAGAGAGCAAGCACAGATTATGCTGCAGGAGCTTCCAGCTTGTCACCTGAAGCACCACTGGAAGGTCACAGTTGGGCTGCAGCACCACACATCCAGGCCTGATCCCCAAGGCCAACCTAAACGGCTGCGCTGACATTCTGCACAAGTACCCAGAGAACTGTCTCCTTGGCTTCTTCCCAAGAGATCTGCCCTCACCCAACACACCACATCTTCTGAAATCTCTCCACAGTGCAGGACTGAAGAACTCATTGAGCCTACTTTTGCTTAGAAGAAGCACATGGATCCTGAGTGACAGAAAACATTGTGGACTCAAGACAACAAAGAAAGAAGAAAATGCTTAGACAAGTGCTTTAGTTAGCTGTACCTATTTCTGATGTTATTGAGCTGCGGGAAGAAGAGGAGACCCTTTGCCACTGGAATTGTTAAGGCACACCAGCAGCCTGGTTTGGATTGTACCCATCCCTGTAGTGTAAAACATTCTCCAACTTCTAATAAACTAAAACTAAATTGAAAGAAAAAAAAAATACCACTTAGAAAGAATTCAGACGTGTTTGAACACACTGACCATTCATCTGGTCTCAGATGTGGCACTGATGCTCCGTCACCTTCCTGAGAGCTGAACTTTTATGTTTATAGTTTGGGTGTGTTTTTTTTTTATATTTTTCTAAAGTCTCGGCATAAAGAACCTGAGTTGAAATCCCTCCATATCTACTGCTCTTTCACTCAATTCCAACCAAAATGCTATCTCCATTATTAACGTGAGAAGTTTTTGCGACCTTGAAGATGTTATCAATGAGGCTAGATCAGTTTCTTTGCCAACTAGAGGTGATGTAAGCCTCTTCAAAGTAATTTTCTTTACAGACTGACAGACCTTGCCTTTGCCTTGCTTCAATCATGTGTAGTAAAAGATTTCAGTCAAACTGGTAACGGGAATGTGTTAAAGTTAAAGGCAAGCTATCCAACTAACTCATGATGAAGAGGCCTCACAGAATCTCTAACAGAATCTAGAATTTAACTTCCTTGAGAGCATTAAAAACCTGCAGAGGTATTTAATTACAGTCCTCAGTCACCAACAGTGACTACACTCTTGTTTGAAAATAATTCATCCACAAGAGTGTATCTTAAAAATATAACACCACACCTGTTACTTGAAAATGGAGATACATGGAGGAAGGAGTACCTGCAGCCTAAGAAGGCTAAGCACTAAAGCCATATCAGTGCTTATGTGCTGGCAGACAGCCATGGTGCAGCCTGACCAGCCAGAGACAGGTTATCTCTCAGATTAACCACTACCTCAAATTTCTTAGTGTCTCTTTAACATCGCATTTTACCAGATCACTGAATGTTCAAAGACACTGGCTACACAACATGGCCTCAAGTGAAGCTCTGACCCAGGAGTGACAGCTTGCCTTGAGCATCACTAGGTAGTCCTCTGCATGAGGGCTGTCCTGAACGTGCTTGCTGGCCAGGTGCCAACCAAGAGCTCTCTTGTGATGGTAAGGAAGCTTGAACTAGTCAACAATTTTTGTGGATTTAATTAAGGCTGCTATCCCTCACTCATTAGCATTTAACTAAAGCTAAAGTTTAGCCATCATTAGAGTCAGCGCAATTACCATGTGCCAGGGATCCATTTACAAGCTATGTATCCCCAGTATTTATTTTTCAAGAGTAACTTGGAAACAGTACGAATTCTCTTTCCAATATCCCTTAGAAAATTAGACTATTAAGATGATCATACAGTGTAATATACACTATTTACTACTTTGGGTTTATCTTGCAGCACTATAGTTTACAGCTACCTACTGACTGGTAACCTAATTTTGTAGATGTATAAAATGTTGCAATAAACAGATTACTATATATTTCAAACATTAATTGCCTTCCAAGGTCTAGGAATTTCTCAGTGAGCTCACCAACAGGTTTTATTGGCAATATAAAGTTTACTATGTTGACATACCCTTTAAAACACCAAATACATCAGAGCCAGCAAAACGCTAGGGTGAGATTACAGAGTGTAAGTCAAAATTTTTATACAAACTTCTTCCCACCCTGTGCCCCCCATGTCTTTTACAGAGCAAGCCAAATTAAGCCACAGGAGAAGTGACAACACTTGTAAAGAAAAGTAATCACTCTTTACCAGAAGCATTCACAGGGAATTGCTAATGAAGCAGTTTATTTATGCCAGAGAATTCTAAGACATGAGAAAAAGGCCTCATTATATCAGGTGTTTGAAATATCTCACCGTGGCAAGACAATGCAATGCAAGACCTTCCAGTTTGTCAGACAAAATGAACCACTTAAAGACACTGTTGTGAAAGTCCTGATTTACATTAAATGAAATTTATTGCTGTCTTATTAAGCTGACAGCTTCTGTAAAACCTCTCCCTGAGAAAGGCACGCTAGCATTACACAGTTTGACCTAACTATTACTAGGAACTTCCAGTATACGAAATGAAAGCATGCAACTTGGAAGAGAAATCATGAAGACCACAGACATCTGAATTAAAATCAGAGCTGTACAGCGTTTATAGGCAAAAAGAGCAGGTGAGATATAAAATAAACGACTACATAGAAGTTCATAATGTTTACCTTTAGTAAATGCATGCCCTGAAAAATGAAGAAAGGTAGGAAAGGTCAGTAATCTACAGTTTTATGTACATTTTACCTTTTTCAGCAAATTTAAATGTATCCATTTTTATATCTCTCATTCTAATGAGGCTATACTATATCTGTTTTATTTAGTGGAAGAAATGGTCCAACTGAAAATCATAGAATCATAGAATCACAAGGTTGGAAAGGACCTACAAGATCATCTAGTCCAACCATCCTCCCATTACCATATCTACTAAAAAACCACTACCCATGCTGGATGGACTTGACTGCCTTTCATCCTTTGCAACAGCTTGCAAAGCAAGTTATTTTAAGCCATTCCAGAGCACTTTGCCAACCCCTTATGGACAAGGAGGTACCATGGCACCCCGGCATCCAAAAGCAGGAGACCAAAAGCAGCCTTTCCCAGTGGGAGAACACAGGCACAGGAAACAGAGTAAAGCCGAATTCTAGCTCTCTCAATAAGCTGCCACAGAAATATGCATCGATACATACTTGTAACTACCAGTCCGCATTTTGTTTCACAACTATGTGCACAATTGACATTCAAGAGCCATAAACAAAATTAGCGGCCATCATTCAAGTGGAAAGTTATTATCAAGTGGTGATAAATAAACAGAGGCTCAAAGTGGAAAAGAGTTTTTTGGCTGCTTTTTTTTTTCCTTCCTATTAGTGGATGTATAAGTAATTTAACTAATCGCTAGTCAGTCTAGCAGAGCACATTTTTCTGGTACATAAGCAAACAGAAACCTGGGAAGTATAAGCACTGCACTAGCAAATTAAT
Source organism: Alectoris magna (assembly GCA_030625065.1). Classification (NCBI taxonomy): domain Eukaryota; kingdom Metazoa; phylum Chordata; class Aves; order Galliformes; family Phasianidae; genus Alectoris; species Alectoris magna. The sequence goes on along the minus strand of CM060575.1, from coordinate 6,558,790 downwards.
CTTAGAATATGAATGTCAGTTGTGGAAAACACCTACATCCTTTCATTTTGTATTTAAACTATAGGTTCCTTTCAGTTGTTCTAAAAGTTTAATCTGAATCTGAATTCTGAGAACTCAAATACTGGTTAACAGAGGAGAAAGGAAGATGGCACCCAGCCCCCCAGCTGGCTGGGCATGGCAACCTGCTCACACACCCACATGGGTTTCTGGAACAAAAGCCAGGAGCCTGAACAAGAGGTTATAGGTGTCCCTCCTTGAGGAGGGATTTAGCCAGATCATCTCCAGACATTCCTTCCGGTGACAACCAGTCTGTGATTCTATGCATCAAACAGTGCTGAGGACAAGGTCTCTACAAAGCCAGCAAGCATCTCCGTAGCCAGCGAGCAGCCCAAATGCTCCTCTCCTACACAGAGCAGTGTGTGCCCTCCTTCCCTACCTACTTTGAAAGGACCAAGACAGCTGAATCTTGAGCCACACTGGCATAGCATCCCATGGCAGAATCAGGCCCCAGTTAATTAATTCTTGCAGGTTCCTAATGAGCTGAGATGGTTTGTATTCGCAGGCTGCATTTGCTGCTGTTTCATAATATATGCAGCAATTATGCAGCTGATGGAGCCTTATGTAGCTGCTACTTCTATCCTATACATAAATTAACAGCAGGATTTGTGTAATGACAGGATAATGAAGGCCTAGGTCATCGGTATTCCTCTGTAGAAGGCCTTTGAAAGGCTGGGTCAGAGTCAGAAATGTAACTTGGCTAACACAGATAGAGACTGCTGTTAAGGGATTCATAATCTTACTCCACTCAACATCCACATTTAATCTCTCGGGGGCTTCAAGTGTATTTGAGGGAAGCACTTCCCTCAAAAGAGCCTGTGCTGGATATACCTCCCAGATGAGCTCATCATGAGGTGAAAACCACCTGTAGCAGTCCCATATCTGGGTCCTGGCATGCTGGACCAGACAGGGAGCTGGGACAAGGCCTCCAGGAACCCCAGCTCCCTCTTCTTCTGCCTCCTGTGATTCTCCCTGCTCTAGGCTCTGCTTCTCCTCTGTGCCCCAGGACTGTTTCCATAAGAGGCTGTGCTTCAGCTGCTTGTTTTCAAAACACTGGGCAGCAGTGTTTTCATTAAGTCACATTAAAACTTCTCGGTGTCTTTACTACTTCATCTGTTGGTTTTGGCACCAAATATCCATGCGCTGAGGGAACGTCTTATTCCTTCTCTGCATCCTTGGTGCACTTTCAGAGTGAGCCTCAGGGCACAGCCAAGGCACTGGTCAGCCCCACACAGAGGTAAAGATAAAGCAAGTGTGCAAGGAGCAACACGGCAACAGCGCAGGCAGATTCCAGGGAACACTCTAGCCAGGGGAAAAGCTGCTGTTGAATAAAACTTGCACTCTGCTCCTGTTCCCCTCACCCAGCTCTTCTGCTACATGTGTGTTTCTGGGATTCAATTCTGAGAGCAGACCCGGACTTTTCTCTTCATCAATACATCCAGACCTGGCTCTTGAGTCCCTCATGTCCCTGTGTTTGCATAGTGAAAGATAATGGTAATTATGAAAAGCCATGCAAAGCTGCAGACCCCAATGACCATAAGACAGCTGGCTGGGAGTGAAGGGAACAGCAGTGCTCACTGCATTAGATGGGGCTCTCAGCTATTTCTTTTCCTCTCTCTCTAATTGATGAATGAAGAATTAAAAGCAGCACTGGATATTGCCTAGCTTGTTATTTGTGAATGGAACTACTCCTTACTGTGCTGTTCCTCAGCTCCCAGAAAAGCAGTAAAAGGCCCTTCTGCGCCTTATTATCCATATAGCCTTCTGTCTGCCTTCAAATCCTCTCCAGCTAAATGGACCACAGCCGTCTCACTGCAGGGAGGTGAATAACAGGGGATAAAGCCCCTCAAAGAGTTAAGGAAAAGCCATGCATGGATAATGACAATGTAAAAAAAGATACTCCAAACATCAGAGTGGAGAACTGTCATTGGTTTACACATGAAGCTGAGAGGCTCAAGCCTTTTTTATCCATTACATTTTCCACTGAGAGCACTTAAAATAAATATTTAGTTTGACAGAGATCTTTTCTTGATGTGTCTGATTTAGAATGCCTTGGAATTCTGTACCATAGGCCTTAGAAACTGTTTGAACAGATCTTTTTCCATGGTGCTATTTGAGAGAATAGCAGAGAGACCTGAACTGACTTGTGCAGCCAGAGCACCTCAGGGGACATTCTTCCTTCAATAGTCTTAATCTCAGGATTCACTCTTCTTTGATTTGTCCCATCACTGAGATTTACAGCGTGTAACAGAACCAGCTCCTCTAATGTCACTGTCTTAACTCACCTCTTTCATTTTTAACTGATAAACTTTCAGTTGTTTGTACCTCCTACACAGCCTCTTTCCTTCCTGTTTAACGACACAGCACCCTGTTTATCATCTACATCACCCCAGCCATAGTCCAGCACTCATAACGGTAGGCTTTCTAACATTGCAGACCAATCTCAGACTTTCTGTGGTAAGCTTTGCTGATTACATCCTCCAGCTTCTCTCATTCCCTCTTTCACTGCATCAAGGTTAAGCCTCGCATCCTTGGATCCTTGAGGAGCTCCCCAGCTCAGCTAGGAAAGTCTATTCACAGTGAACAGAGCAGATCCAGCTCTGAAACCGTATGAACATGGAACTTGGCTCTGTGGCTTATGCGACAAAGGAGAACAATATGCGCTAATGATGTTCTCCAGATAACAAAGCAAGTACCGGCAACAAGGATACTGCATTAACAGCACAGTTAGAATGGAATTAATTGTAATAATAATTAACAAGGGCCTTCCAGCCAGTCATAATTCCTTTTTTCTTTTTATAGTTCACTTAGTTTTATACACGTCTCAGAACCACGATCTCGGCAAACGCACACATGCAAAATACCCATTTAGCGAGAGCTGCTGACAGCGTATGAATGTGGCACTGTGTTTTCTGGCTCTACAACTCCGGTGACTCACTAAAGAGGATTTGAACTTCCCTGTCATTATTAGCTTAATGAGAATACCTTGGTGAGTTAGTATCTTTCCAGACTAGCTTAGAGAAGTACATTTGGCAATGGTCACATCTCTAGAAAACAGCTTGCTGCCATTGAGGTGTGGTGGTGAAGCAGCGCTCTAATGACTCCACATTGCTGAACAAACTGCTTTCAGTGATATGGAGAGCTACTGGGGAAGGAAATAAGGGAACAGGGGTTGAAAATTGCAAGAAAGAACATATGAAGTGTAACATCCAGAGCTGCCAAATACATGTGTCCATTTGTACAAAGTAATCTACATCTATTTTTCTTCTCTGCTGAAGCTGTTGTATGTTTTGCATAAGTAGTGAATAAGGGACAGTTACAGCCTCACTAAGCCAGCGTTTCTCACGCCTTGGTAATAGATTCAGGACAGAAATAGAGATGACTTCCCTTCCCATCCATTCTCATTATAAACCCTTCCCTCCCTTCTGCAATCAACATGCATGCTTACAAAAAATAATACATCTCATTATATTTTGCAAAACAGTTCCCTGGATTGTCAGAGATGACAGTATGGATTACATCTATGGAGAGAGATCCTCTAATAGCTTCCGAAGCTTTAAAAGCTTTGTATTTTCTGTTATATTTATTATTACTTGAGCAAAGTTACCAGAATGAGATGTTTTGCTCCGATTGTTGTTTCCTTGCTAAGACAGAAATCACCTTCCCAGCCTTTAAAGCCCAGGCACACAAGCTCTAACAGGAGTGATCCACCTGCAGCCCAGAGTTCTGATCCGGCTGTGTGATCATCAGACAGCCCCAGAGAGATCACTAAGACCTCATCAAGCCATTTAGGCTTTGCCATGCTGATCAGATTAAGAGCTCAAGGCCCGGTAATATCCTCACTTAAATCACCCATAATATGCTACACCATCTACTATGAACAGAGCAGAAGAGATAATGGTTTATAGTCTCCACTTTACATACAAATTCAACTGTACATCTGTCCAATAGCCTCTTAAAGTATTTCCAAAGGGCTTTGATAAAATACTTCGATCTAATTGTTAATCATCAGAACATCACAGCTGAAATGAGAAAAACATTGAGAGATACCTTAAAATACTCATTACAGCAGAAAGTGTCTTTTTCTGACATGCTTCTGGAGCCAGGAAATCCCTCAGACTTTCCTTTGCCAAGTACCACATTTGGTGTCAGTTCCACAGTCACGCTGAACACTCACCCACCACGATGCCAACAGAACCACAACCAAAGCCCCCAGCTTGCTCTCAACTTGAAGGTACCTGAAGGTATATAAATAAGGGAAGGTCTGACCCAATCAGCTCCTTTCACAAGAAACAGTCGACAGCCCGATTCCTGTTGATGAACTACCTTAGGGTACATTTACAAGGAACTGCCTTTTGGTGTGATTAGCAATATCAGCACACTCCCTGCAAACCAAACCAGGAGCATAAAGGGGTTAGAAAGTATTTAAGCCTTTAAGCCCACAGATCTCCCTCTGAAGGTGTCCTGCTCTTCTTTTCTAATTCATTAGAGAATAAATCTGTGATAAGCAAACTAAATTAGATTCAGTGACATTCTGCTAATTGAGTCATCTTCCTCTGCCTGGCTTGGCTAGGTTTTTAATTACCAGCTAATCTCATCAATATGGTGGATGACTGGCAGCGCGCAGATCACTGCTGTACAACTGCAGCAAAAGAGAGAGAGAAGTTCATGGCTCATTGCTTGACCCGGGTCTCTTCTGTCATATACAGGAATAAATTGGGCAGATCTGCCGGTCATCTGGTGACCTCAAATATGGAGAAGAGGGAGGAGGATGGAAGGCAAACAAACAAGCAAAGCCAGCAGAGTTGCTGGGGAGACTGGCTTCATGGAGCAGGAGGGAAAAAGGTTCTGCAAACATGCCCTGCATCCCAACGAAGCCTGACTGCAGCAAGGGCTGGGGGCTGGAAATAGGACGAGCACTGTGAGCAGTAACTGCAGTGGTTGTCATTTCCAAGCTCAAAGCAATGCACCTTAGCTGGGCCGAGGCACAGCCTGCTTTCCTCAGCCCAGTTAGACACAGATACAGATTTTCAGATGTGGTTTTTTGCTGCACTTTCCCAGCAAGACTGACCCTGCTGTCAGATTTACACCAGTGGATCCCAGCCTATGGGATCCAGCCCATTTGCCAATATCTCAAAGTAAGATCAAGGCTTAAGTTTATCTGCATCTGCTTCTTATATGTGTATTCTTAGATACAGCGGTATGACATAACAGCCTAGGATAGCTCACAGCCACCAGTAAGAGATTTAACACGGGCATTTTTAAAGTGAAGATACACAAACGTTAAATCAAACAGTTGTTTCATAAAGCAAAGAACAAAAACATTTCTTCTGCTTTATAAATCTCTCAGGCCTCACACCTGCACTGTTGGCATCTGCAGAGTTTTATGTCAACTTTAAAGGGGCAAGCCCAGATTTTTCATTTTTCCAAGGTATCTTTTAAGCAAAGCCTGAAATTTAAACTTCCATCTATTTCTTTCTTACCCAGAATAACAGGCTCATTAGAGTAATGGCCAAAAGTAGCCCTTCTTGAGCAGAAATTCAGTTGTCTTTCTCTCAATAATGTAACCGTTATTGGCTTAGACAGTCTCTGGAAGTAGCCAAATAAATGACTGCCCAGCATAAATATGTTCTGATTTATAAATCATCCATGTAATCTAGGAGCCTGTTCACTTGCAGCACTTTGTTTCAGTGGACAGCACTGACAGTAAGTGCTAAACAAGTCAAAACTGAATGCAGAAGGCGCGAGCACCATTGCAGTGAAACCACTAAATGCTGGAATCAATGTTTCTATTTTAATCTCGGGAAGAAAGAAAAGATTTTAAGTATACACTTAGATATCTTTTCAAATGCATTCCTTAGAGAGCCTGTTTAGGCAATACATGCTTCTACAGGAGCAGAGAAAGTAGCATTGCTGTATGAAATAAAATGATTGCCCGTATTTCTCACCACAGAAGGCAGCAGAGCTGGCACAGCCATGCACAGAGCATCAAGGGGAAATGGGATGAGAACTGCAGCAGAGAGGGTCCTGCCCACATTACCAAATCCTCCTGGAGTTCACAGTGCAGGGTGCTTTGAAGACCATTGTGCAAAGCAAAGAATATTTCACTCCAAAAGGCCCTTCATGGACCCGGGCTCCCAGGGGTCGGGGACTCACTAGCTACATCTACTCTGCCCAAGATGGATTGATGATTGCCATCCTGAGATACGAAACCCAGCAGACGATGACATCTCACAAGCTAACAGTGCAGGGCAACAGAAAACAAACAAATCAGTGACTCAAGTTAATTCTGCTAACCCTCTCCCCAGAATAAAACACATGAACACTTGCTGGGCAGCCAGCTCCCACAGTCAACGACCAGAGCAGGAGGGCTGGGCTTGGTGCTCATGGAACGAGGCTATTGACTTCTGCAGAAAATGACTGCTCCAAGAAAATTCAAGATGAGAAATCACATTTGACCTTTTCTAAGCACGTGGACAACTCATCAGCAGAGCTTTTGGATACTTCCTCAACCTATTTCACATCCTACAGAGAAGAGGAGGAACAGCTACAGCCACCTCTCCTGGCATGCGTGCTGTTTTCTTTTCCTGTTCTGCTGTGAAAGCAAATTGACCTCAGCTGTTTGCTGCAATGAATCTTCTCCCATTTTCTCTTTCCCTCAGTCTTTTCTGTTTAAAGTTTTTGTTGTTGTTGTGTTTTGGTGTTTTTTTACATTAGACTTAAATACATTATGCTCATTTTTCTAGGAGCTCTGACACGTTGTTAAATGACTGTGAATCTATTTTAGTTGCACCTTAATTTATTACCTCCATTGCCTGCCTCCGGTGTTGGTGCCTCTATTGTGGGATCATAGGAGGTCTGGGTTGATTATCCTCCTAACTATTTCATATGCAGAGCCATTATTTCACTCTGCTCGACACTATTATTATAAAGCAAAAAGCTCTCATTTTTTCATTTTCGGCTCACATTGGGGGACTACATACCTTATTAGTTTCCTCTAAGTTTTTATATTCTTTTTGTTGTGCAGTGCAGTCAGAATACAGATGTATTCTGCCTTTAAAAGTCGCTTTGCAGGACGCAGTGATGGAGACAACCTGAAGTGAAAGCATTTTGTATTTTTCTTTCTTTTTAATTGGATGAAGCAATGAACCTTAGCTCCTGACAGCTTTTATCCCCCATCACTCTCACCATGCTGCCCCGTGTCTTTCGAGACAGGTAACTGTCAGCTTGCACACCAACACACTCCTGCCCATCAGGGATACTGGCATCAGCTTCAAGCTGCCACTCAGTCTCCAGAATGCTTTGAACCCTACAGTGGACTTCAGCTTCTGCAGCTCAGCAAAGCCGGAGTGACCAAAGCACCATTACTGCCTGTCAGCTCCCAGCCAACATCCATGCCAGGAACAGCATGCCTCCAGCCTATCAACCAGGGCTGCTTTCATGGAGCTTTACCTAAAGCCACTCCCATTCCCACTCCCCAAGCATTTAGCCCTCAACAGAAGAACAGTCACAATATCCCCAGTGAAAAACATTCCTGCTCCCTTTTAAAGAGCTCCATTTGTACATTGATTTTCTTTGCCTTGATCACTAGAGCTGCTCTTCAGTCTTTGACTCATACCACTGTTAGCAGCACTACTCGATTTGTAAATGGACCGAAGTGACCACAAGTGGCTGATCAGCACTTGGTGACCCCGGGCAGCCTTGTGTCACCTGTGAGGGGGTACCCTCAGCCACACCAGGCTTGGGGCACACAGCGGCACACACATTGCACTGCCTGCAACGAGCAGCCCCTCCTGCACACCCCATACCAGAGCAGCTATTGATTTTTCTCAGCTCTTCTCAAGGGAACTCACAAGAAGAAAATTATTTTAAGTTCAAGTGCAGGAGCCCGCCTTGCTAAAGGGCTTATCTTCACGTGTAAGTTTCACCAATTCCACTTGAGCTGTATAATTAAAGTAGTGCAACCCCCTATAGTGTGGAAAATCCCATAAAAAAATGGTTTATATGGAGATAGCTGTAAGAATTTAAAGCACTCTCATACTAATATAAATACCTCCCCGCCTCCCCATGAGAGCCTCTACAAATACAGTTACTGTCCAAAAGCATACATCAAGGAATTTTACAGCTCTTCAGTGATGTATGCCACCACATAGCATTGAATAGGGTCTAACTTAAGCTTCCAAACACAGGGAACAGATGAATCTTTAAAATCTCACGAGGAAAAAAAAACCACCTATATTTCACATCATATATTTATATTTCATGCTAAGCGTTAATTTAAGTGCCAGTTATTTCTCCTTGGATTTCTTCCTCCAGTTCAAACAGGTTTCAAGCATATTCACTACCATTCAGTCTGTTTATTTAGCATCAGAGCTGTCTGATCTATCACTACTAATTTAGCCCACTTACTCGTTTTTATTTATTTATGGGATCCTCACCAAACAGATCCCAGATCTCCTCCCACGGTGTTCCGACTAGCAGCATTCCCTGGAGAGTTTGGGAGAATGATTATTCAGGCCCGTGGTCTATTCAGATGTATAATTCCCCACTTATTCTCTGTAGCGTGTGCCTGAATGCCTGCATGTTCGTGATGCCTCCCAGGAGTTCCTGAAAACCCCCTTCTGGAAGAAAACATTATTTCCTATTGAGATGTGTTAAAAACAAATAAACAAACAACAAAACCCAATAAATAAATACAACCACAATCCTCTCTCTCATGCCCTATATCTAAGTGCTCCATCAATCAGTGCGATACAATGCCATGTATTTTTGGTGAAAAGCAATGAGCAGCTCCCAGCCACACAGGCCTGGCTAATTGACATGTTGCTAATGTGGATTCCAATTTGCATACTCAAGCTCATTCTGCTCGTGCTTCTTTCAGAGATGGAAACAGCAGAATATTTACTGAGATTCTGAATAATTTAATGAGTGGGCAACATCTCGGATTACCTCCCAATACTTACTAGCAATAATATAAAAGAAACTTTCCCATGATTATGAAAGGAGAGAAAAAGGGGGACCATAGAACATCATGTGCTGCAGCACATTTCCTTTCTGGAGCTGACTGTTCACTCCATCAGAGTTCACTGATTCCATCTACTCTGCTCTGTATTATATATTGCCATGTTTATTTCCATCCACTTTAAAAAGCACCCCTGAATGGCTGCTGGCAAGATTTGAGAGGGCAGCCAGGTGCAAAGCACAGCTCATTCCTCTAACAAACAGCCAGCCCTGCCTGCAGGGCTCCTTCTGCAGGAGGCCCAGACACTTTTTACAGCACTGCTTTCTTCTGTGCCACACTCCCAGCTCCTGATGCCCTGACACAGCAATAACAGCCAGAACTGCTGACCCTGAAAGCTCCCTGTAACCACAGCTTATGAAGTATACACCCCAGAGAACCACGACGAAGCTCTCAAGCTGTTATCTCTGGAGAAGGAGATTCCCACAGTGATCCTGGTGCTCTACCGCAGACACAGCAATGCTGAACACAGGGCAAAGGAGACAACAGCTGTGCCCACAGCAGCCCTTGCTGCTTTGTCTCCTCTCAAACCAACAACTCAGATCTCCCAGCAGTGGTGGGTAATTTTTCCCTTTTAATTTACCTCTTTCAGCGTTATCTACTCATTCCATTTTTCTTCCCTGCTATAATCAAGAAGAAACAAAGTGAACATCAGCATGTGACACCAACAGCAGAAATCCAGCTCATCTTTCAATTCTTGCCTTGGCAGGAGGGAAACGTTCTCAAGACGTGGCTTTGGGCAGCGGGGCATTCTCAGCCCCAGGCACACTCCGTGCAGAGTTTCTCATTCCCTGGAGACATCCTCAGATTCCTCCTCATTCATTCAGTCCCTGACCTTTCAGTGAACCAGCTCCCGGATTTAAAAACACCAAGAACTTGAATACCCTGACCACAATAACAAGCACTTTCCCCAGCTGTTACTACAGCTAAATTGTTTCCATTTATTTACCTCATCTCATTCCTTCAGCCGACCACCAAAAACACAAGACTTTTACCTGCTTGCCTTCCACCATTTGACCTCCATTTTCAGAGCTAAGAATGCTGTCTCAAACAACACATGATCTGTTTTCTGTTTTAAGGCAAGTACAATTCATTACCCACCCACACCACACTGGTGCTCAAAGAGGCAGTGGTTTCCGCAGTCCCCCAGGCATCAGCTCCTCCCTGTGGCATCCCAGAGCTTCTCCCCCACCTGCACCATCAGCATACAGGTCACCCACTCATTAGAGACATGGAACCAACAGCCCGTGCTCCGCATGAATCTGACGGTCGCAGCTTAATTCAAGATCTTCCAACAGATAATCTCAGGCTCAGGCTGTTTTATTCCACATCCAGATTATCATGCTTACAGACTGCATTACTCAACAAGTTGCTGACATTTTCCACCTGCAGTAGAAGCCTGATGGGTCTGCAGCAGATACCCCCACTTGCACTCCTTCCATATTGCATGCTTTTCTCACAGGCTGCAGCACTAAGCAGAGTTGTGAGTCATCTCCAGAACAGTTTCCATTATCTTGAAGACTTTCAAGAAAGAGCTGAGCTCACGAGTTGATCATCTTGAAATCAAAGCCACGGCTCTGAGGGCAGCCCTCCCCTTCTAGCCAATGTGTGGCTAGGATACGGTGACTCACAGTGAAGTCAAGAGGGTTCAGTACACGACTTTTCTTTCTGTAGGAAATGATTTGAGATCCTGCTTTTGTATACTTTGAAAAAAAAAACATTTATTTTAACACTGGTTTTTACAGTGATGTTTCTGATCCTCTTCACCCCTACAGGATTTCAGATCGCAGACATTCAGGGTTAAGCACCACGCAAAGCAAACCTGGTCGTCAAAGTACAGCACGAGAACACGCTTTGACAGAGAGCAGCAATGTTCCAAAAGGTTCTCGCAGAATTCATGAGCCATTCAACACTTCAGTCTCCACTTCTACCCATGATGTCCAGGGATGGACTTACTCCTGACAAAGAAGGGGTGCAAAAATATCTGATTTCAGATTGCATTTACCAGATGTAACTTTGGTATGAAGTTTCATACCCATATCCAGCTCATATCCAGCTTCATCTAAAAGGTGAGCTTCCAAGATTCATGCAAATGTTTGTGTCCCAATGTACAGCAGTAAAACTCCAAGGCAAACCTACTCTGTCTCTGACCTCAGGACTCCTCAGCAATCAGGTTTTATTTTACTTTTCAGTTCCATCTGTAATTTGGAAAGGACAAAATTTCTCACACTGCATGCAGTGGCCAGGTCACAGATGGGCCTCTGTTTGCAGCAGGGGATGCTGGAGGGACTTTGTAAAAGGCCCAAAGTCTTGAATAATGCAGAAAGTGAAAAACAAGTTAAACAAAAATAGTTTCTGACTAAGCCTTCTCATGGAGCCCGGAGCACAAACCTGCCAGTCCCAATCTGCATCAGGAGCCTGCTCCCTGCAGCTGGTTCCAGCACACCAGTTGCTTCCCATGAACTCAACTGGGAAACCACCAAACCAAAACAACAGCCTTTGGTGACACTTGCCCTACCTTGATATCCCCAACCCAAACATACAAAGTAGCTTTTATTTGTTGATTAAAGGCAGGAAGTAGACCTAAATTACTCAAATTAACTCTGTTTCATGTAAAGAAACTAATTCTGGCTGAAGAGAGGTTTTGTCATACTTCTCATCACAAGGCCCAACAATGGTGCAATTCAAGTGCATACAAATGAGTGTCACGATCCCTACATTTCCTTGGGAAGCTGTAATCCCCATTCCATGAGCTTCACAACTAGAGCCTTCACAAAAGAGAGCAATACATCTCCACCTTGCAATAGCAACAGTATTGGGTAGTTGCAACTAATTAACAGGAGAGCAGGTTGGAATTTTGGTATCACTAAATCAAAGTCTGGTTTGATTTGTGCTGATCTGGATATATTCCCAAGTATTTTCTCCACTCAACTAGTGAAAGACAAACAGGATTTAATTCACTTTTGGATGTCATATCCTCTATTTCTTCTCATTAAATAATTTATTTCCAAATCATTTGCCATCCCATCTGGGGTGGGAAATACTTTGAGAGACAACTGTAAGGAACTGCTTACAGACTACTATGTACTGTGTGTCATGGTGGGCAGCTGTCACCCCGTGCAGAAAAACTAAATCTCAGAGAAACAACCTTCACATATACAAAGATGGAATCGCTGACATCAAGAATGACTTCCTTACATCTGCTTTCCCTTCAGGCTTCTTAAGCTCATCAGTGCACTCTGGAATGATAACCCCAAATACAGTATTGGTCTTACTTAAAAGTAAAACTTCAGCGAATGTGGTGATTCTGGCCAAACTACTGAGTCACTGAAAGACATGAAGGTTTGCCATTAAAAGAAATGTTAACATACTTGTGATAATCTGGCTTCAATTCCTGACCCTGCCTGCCTTCTGAACAGGCGGAAACCTATGTCTGCCAAAGCCCTTGCTCCAGCTGCTTTCTTTGTTGCAGAAGTGGTAGATACTGACACTGTCAGTACAGTGTCTGGTAGCAAGAAACTTCTCAGAAAGAAATGTACGTCAATTCAAATAATCCTAAATGGAAGGCTTAAATGGCACAAGCCAAAGCTGGGCTTTAGACAACCGTAAACTGCTACTGCTGCTCTTATCTTCCAGTCTGGATGAAGTCTAGCTTCTATCATTACGGCAGTCACAAGGAAATCCTATTCTGAGGTTTACAAAATGCACAGACCAATGGAACTGGTGCAAAAGGAGGTCTAGAGGACAACAGAGACCTGATAAGGGCAACCCTGAATAGCACCATAACCAAAGCACTGACCATGTCCCCTCCCTTGTATCCATTGCCCATACAACCACCATCATCAGGCATCATCAACGGGATCATTTTTGTCTGCACAGCACCTACACTACTGGAATACATCTCACTTCTTGCAGTGAAGAAAGCGTGCCCCATTTTGGTTTGCAGCTTCTTATTCTCAGTATCTGAGGCCCATTCTTACCGAGATGCTGACACTGACAAGGATCAATACACTTGTCATATCTCATTGGCTGCTGTACCACCTTAAAATAAGTTCTTATCACACCCAGCACTCCTCTGGGGAGCTGGTGCATCATTTTTACCTTATTGAAAGTCCAATTTTAGAAAGCAGGGTTCCAAGACTGTGCTCAGCAAATCCTACTGACAGCCACTCACAGAGGTTCAGACCCCACACCCCACGAGGCCACCACAAGCCATTTGTCCTTGTGCTGGAAAAGGCTCCAGCGTGAGGTAGAGAGCTGATGGGAAAGAATAAAATCCATCCCTGGGAAATTCTAAGGCTTCAAAATTTGGCTGCAGCTTGAAACATGAGAAACATGAGTGAAACAAAAGGTCAAGAAGATGACAACATGTTGACAATGTCAAATGTATTTGGAGGGATTTTCATACTTTCCTTTTGACTCTTACATGACAGATATGATGAATTCTAAAACAGTGGAAATGTTGCAGGATCTGTAGGCAGGACTTGGCCACCCACTCTGCAGGCTTTCCCAAAACCTCCAGCCAAGTGAGAGAAACATCCAACCAGCCACAGGGGATGGATATTTCCCATCCCTTCAGATACATGTCTGATCACACAGTGGAGAAAAGGGTTGCTTATACCTCTTAGCTCCTCAAGACTACACCACCAAAAGAGAAACTACTATGCCCGTTATTCAGCTCTCCTTCCCTACAGCAGGTGACTCGATCCAAACAAGAATTAATCTGAGCAAGTCACTGGTCTCACGTTTCATTTGCTGAATTAGATGAGCAGAGCAATATCTCCAACTTTCCCTAGGAAAACAGGGCAATCTCTTGGAGAAATACACTGAAACTGAAAGTTGTAATCCAAATTCAAAAGTTTCAAAGTTTTGCATCCAATCACAGTGCTTAACTAAGCCACACATCCTATTGAGAACCAAAAAGATTCAACTCTTTGTTCTACGTGTTCTTCAGGTTGTCATGCCTATATCATATATGTCTGCATCCTAAATAGGAATAGGGAGCAAGAATTAGTGGGTTTGGCCTAATGACTTACTTGTTTGGAACGGCTTTGAGAAGTGCTCTTTTGACCTCTGCCCAGAGAGCTGCAGTGTTTATCATGGAACTTGGTTGTGGTTTCAACACAATAAACAAACGTTACATTCCCAGTCGTCACTGCTCAGCAGCATCACCAACAGAGACAGCACACAGCCAGGACAAAAGCATTGCGTTGCCCACACACCTCCACAGCTCTGACCTCCAGGCTGATAATTTCACCTGCTGTGGTCAGATGTGTGCAGGAGGGTGGGTTAAGCTATCTGCTGTCCAGCATCCGTGTAACCACACAGATCCAGATCATTTCATCACCTCTATGACTGGTCAGGCTTTGACTTTCCAGAGACTCCAAAAGTGAGAAATCTGTGACTGTAAAGCAATTACAAAAATGAGGACAGTGAAATGTCATTAAAATCTCCTGCTTGTTCACATTAGGTAACCTAATATAGAAACTTCAAAAACATTTTAAAAGATACATTCTTCAAAGTCTTCAGGTGGTATCTACTGTCCTGCACCAGTTTTAGCTCCCTCAGATAACGATGCACAGCCGTGAGGCTCTTGAAGCCTGAGACACAGCACTGTAATGCACCACGTAGGTTAATGGTTTGTAGAGGAGTGAGGCAGTGTTTGATAAACACCAGCTCTGACAGACAATCCTATCACAACTGGGGCTTAGAGGCTTGTTTTGAAATGAGACTCAGAGCCGTAGCGCAAAGAAAACACAATCTCTGAGTAATAGCACTTTCCAGGATGATACAAGGAAGAATTGCTTTATTAACAAATAAAAAACCAGCAGCCTCAGCCAGATGTTATTTAGGAGGCTTGACCTGACAATTGATATATTGATACCTAGTTATTGCCAAAGCAGGAGAACTGAATGAGATGCATCTCTCTTGCATGGAAATAAATCAAACGATTCCCGCAGTGACACCACGAATGCTGCTTTGCATACTAGCAGCAAAGGCAGAAAGCTCAGGGAAGATACAACAGCGGATCGCAGTGCCCTGTGCAAACAGCAGAACAAAGCATGTGGGAAATGATGATGGAGAGTATGCAGAAAGGGAGACAGCTAAGTGGACTCTCTTAGCATTAAGGAGTAAAACAAAGTCACTGAGAGAGGAAGGATGAGCAAATGATGTGATAAAAATAAAAAAGAAAACCTGTGTCTTACGTTGATGATATACTTCTGTGCGGGATGATCCAGATGAATATTGCTAATGAGCCAGCACTACTGCAGCGTTAATTAATTTGGGACCTAACAGTAAAGCAAAATAACCAGATAGTAAATCAGACAGATTAGAGCAGTCAGATGGTCAAAATAACAAGTCTATGCAAGAGAACTTCAGTACTCCATAATAATAACTCTACAATAGACGGATGTCATAAAAAAATCGTATTAAATGTGTTTTCAATTGGGAGGCAGAAATATATTCTTTTAGGAGATTATCAAGGGCTGCCTTAGTGAATGAATGATAGCTGAAAAGACCTCAGGGCACGAGCTTAGGTCCTACCTTCTATTTTTCATTATTCCAGCACTGCAGTTTCATTCTGTTCACCTCCCTACAAGGGCTGTAGGGTCAGTGCCAGGGTACAGTGACAGTTAACAAAGGAAGGCCAGAGCTACAAGCTGACCAGAAGCCCCTTCTGCTGATCCAATTGCTCCAATCGCCACCCCAAAAAACACACCAATCCTCTGCAGACCCAGCAGCTCAGTTTTAGGGAAGAGCATTAAGCAAACCAAAAACTTGTAATGACGCTCCAGACTCAGCTAACATAAATCACTGCAGCTCCACCAACCGCAGCAAAGCTCTGGCTCTCCTCTGAGGTAACAAGCTGCATACTGCTTATTGGCCATTAGACATATGGCAACAGTAGACATGAGAAGGACTCATCCAGATTGCAGAGTGCAACATGAACATCTTGCATAATGAGGAAAAAAACCCCTGCACTAACAAGGATACAAAGGCGACGGGAACCAACATGCAACGCTCACACAGAGCCAGAATCCAAAGCAGCATCAAACAACAGAGGGCCATTTGAAGCAAGCACTTTTCCCAGTAATCCTAGGGCTCATAAAAGATAAAGAAGGATGGTGTGGGAAACAGCTATCTCAAGAAGATAAGGAATACCAGAAATACATCTTTTTCTGCCAAAACGGATAAACTGAATGCTCAGCTCAAAGCCAAAGCCAGCTCAGCCCATGCGCTGCACTATCCAGTGCTTCAGCCATGTCCATGTTTTAATGGAATATTACCACAGATGGACTTCTGTGTGCTTTTGACAAAAGCTGCAGCCACTAGAAGACATCACTACAAGAACATTGTATGCATTTGCTGACAACCTGCCTGCCAGAATGTCTTCACATTACGGATGTCAGAAAACAGTTCCACAGAACCTGGAGCTGAGACTGCAGCAGCCCCTCCACTGGGAGAGGAACCAGAAGGGGAACAGCAGCAGCTGGTTCTCATCCAACTATGATTTACACTTCATTTTTATATTAAAGAAGAGCTGTGCTTCAAACATCTCTTCTCGGAGCATTTACAGGTATTCTCTACCCTTCTCTTCCAAATAAGTGGAGAAAGAGTTGGAAGGATGTTTTTCCCCTTGCATCATCCATCACTTCAGCCACAGAAAATCCTTCAGCTGAATATCTGCCTGGAGCAAAAAGTACTCCATCTTCCAAACTGGTATCTTAGAAATATTCAAAGCATGGGAGCTCACATCTTTCTGACTGAAGACATCTAAAGCATTATTTCTGTATAACCCCAGCTCTACAGAAGAGCTGTTACCTCCAGGACAGAAGGCAGCAAACAACCAGATCAAAGGCCATAGCACACTGCACTCTGTACAAGAGCATGTGCATGCTGGCTGGGAACACCTGTGGGAAAACCCCTCATCTTAAGGCATAAAAACTTAATCCTCCCTTATAGAGCAGCACAGAGGGTATGCTGTGATAGTTCCATAGAACACTAAGATCAGGAAAAGTCTCTGCTTGGTGAAAAAGCTGTTGATGTCAGCATGTTTAGGCTTCCGCTGAACATACCACACGTGTACTTGATTTCTAGAGGATGTTACCTCAGTCCTTCAGTTAAGGAAGAGGTGTTCAGAATTAAGAGCAAAATATCCGCTGGCAATTTGGGTACTGGAGCTTACAGACATCCCTGCACTTGGAAGGCACTTCAATTTGGAGAACATGGACTTTTTTTCCCCAATACAACCTCTGTAGTCTCCTGTTTCTGTTGCCAAAGAGATAAAGAATTAATTTTGGTCACCGAAGTTTTATTACTTCTCCCAAAACACCAATTAATAATTTCTCTGCTTATTCTACCAGAAATTCTAGGAAGACTGAAGATACTTTCCTTCTACCAGCTTCCCTTGTGGTGGTTTGTTTTTTTCCATCTAAGTAAAAAGCTTTTATTTAATAGTGTTACATCTACATCCTAAGAAATTTCCACTTAGCTAAGAGCTCTGCTCTCCTGTCCCTAGAAATGGCCAGCAGGCAGGGTGCAGCACAGAGACCTCGCATGATGGAAAGTGGTTCAGACTCACACCACCTCCCTTTTCGAGGGGCCTTCAACATTCCTGGTGTTAGGACAACTGGAGAGTGCAGATCAGCAAGCTGGAGCCCAGCAGAAAAGAAACAGGCCCCAGAGTCTTTTCCCATGTCTTTTCTCAGTCTTATTTTCACGAGGCATTTTTAATAGTCTTTCTTCACGTACAAGAAACTCAAGGCAGGATCAGAACAAAACAGTTTCTCCCAGTATGATTATAAAAATATCAAGCTCATTACATCTTCTGGTTTGAAATAAAAATATTTGGTCTAAGAATATTTTATCTTCTACCCCGGAGGCAGGAAGGCTGTAAATAACTCTAACAGAGAGAGCCCAGCAATTTCGAGACCTGATTAAAAATAACTTCAGATCCAGGATTGTGAAGTGCAGGAACCTTCTACTGATGTACAAGAAAGAGTTTCTTTCGACAGCGTATGCAGCTATGACAGAAGGTGCTGCTGCTTCATCACACGGCTCTGATGGAGCAGGGAGATAAAGAAAAGGCACGGCACAGCAGCACTCTGAAATCTAAAGAAAAGGATCTTCAAAGAGATGTGAGTTCACCTGATGCTTAAGAAGCAGAGCTTCAGAAATGAAGAACCTAGAAAAACATGTAACCAATTCCTCTCCTGGCACATCCACTAAAGACACGGATGTGACTTCCACTCTAAACATCTCAGTCAAAACTTGTACTTGCTTTGTGAGAACAGAAACGTTTCGTATTCACCACAAAAAAAAAAAGATAGCTCTGGTTAAGTGTTAGACACTGACATTGTCATGGGATTATGAGCCACTGTGAACCTAGAGCTTAATTTAAGCAATAAAAGAAGTAGTGAAAGGATGGGTTACAGCAGAAGCATATAGAACACTGCTCCATCTTGTTAATTTAATGTATTTTCTTTTCCAAAGATTCACTATGTGCTGGAAATAGAGTTGGGCAATGAGTACAGACAGTTCAGGTGAGGATCAGATAAGGACTCTGCTTAGCAATTTCACTTCTTCTGTGAAGACTCCAGTAAAAGGTCCAACCCAGGCAACATTTCAAAAACACAGAATTTTTGATGTTATGACATTCATCAGTTTTAGCAAACAGCTGGAGGAGCAGTAAGACCAGGATCCCTCCCAGTTAACAAACCTACTGCCATCACCACACTCCCAGCTCCAGCAGGTGATGTGCACAGGGACACATCTGGCCTGGGTCCAGCAGTTAGCACAGGGCCCTTTCTGGATGCAGCACCTGGTTTGGCCACTCTTCTCTCCAGCAAAAAAACATCAGGTGCACAGCAATGCAGAACATAAATCACAGCTATTCAGCCTTGCCATCTAATTTATGTGAGATGTTGAACAAAAGACCCTCTAATCTGGCAAAAGCATACTTCTCGTATTAAGCATCACTTGTGGGGCATGCAGTGCCCCATTCCCATAAGAGCATCTTCTGTTATCTCTGCCACTTGGGGCTGAGGTCTCACGATCTCAGCAGTGCACATGTACGTGCAGTCACGCAGCCATATATATATTCATCTTAAAATATAGCTTACCATGCAGCAAAACGACCACAGAGCTGTACAAAGAGTATACGTCGCATATATAAGGGCTGCTCCAAAAGTAATGCCTTTTACTTTATTATGCTGGCCCACAACATCAGATGCAGGTGTTCGTGCAACAGCAGTAGGGGCTGAAACTTCCCACCATCCCATAACATGTGCTTGCTGTGTGACAGACAGCAGCAGAGGGACACTCTGACACAATGGCATCTGACATGGGAAGTGTGTATGAAGCAGAGGTGTGGAATTAAATTCCTCCACACAGAAAAAATGGCACCCATTGACATTCACCAACACATGAATGTTTATGGAGACCAAACAGAGGATGTAGCACAGTGAAGCAGTAGGGGTGCATTTCAGCAGTGGTGAAGGTGACTGGTCACCACCAGAGGTACAGATTTTTAAGAGCCTGCATACCATGCTCATGCTCATCATGTGAAGCAACATAGCTAATGGTAGTGACTTTGCTGAAAAACAGCATTTCATAGCTGAGTTTGCTCTATCTAATAGTGTTATTGCACTCTTTGTATCTGTTGTAGCTTTCACAAAAATAACTGGGATGCATTACTTCTGGAGCAACCTACATAGATATGGAAGATGAGGGAGGTCCATCTAAACCCATTATCAAGCTACTGTGGCAGCTTAAGCTCTGTTTGCCCATACATAAAAAGCCAGAATAAACTCCATACATAAATCATACATACATAATCATACATAAATACATCCATGCATATGGCGTTTATTCCCCCCAGATGACCTAAGAATGGAAGACGCAGCGAATGGAAGAGAACGGACTTGCAGCGAAGAGTTGATGACTTTCTGTCCCTCAGTAACACACAGCACAAACGCTGGTGCATGAAGAACCACCAGCCTGCCTTCTGCCAACAGCCAGTTACAAGTCACTCTCCCTGACTGCTCATCCAGCTAACCTCAGAGTCATAACTTCATGAATTCACTCTGTAGCAATGAAAATTAAATGCCATCAAGTACACTTAAACGTTCTCACATAACAGATGTATTAAATGATATTTTGTTTAGCAAGATATATGGACAGGAGCAGCACTGACTTATTCCCAGGCAATAGCAAGGACATTTCCCTTCAGGAGTTTAATATTTTGTTGATTTAGACCATAAAAGGAACATTCGTTTTTTAATGCAGTAATGGACAGGTGAAATCAAAACTAAGATCTGCATCTACTTTGAATAATATTTTTCACATTATTTCCACCTGTATTTGCTTAACACCATCATTTTTATGTCTTCCCATTATTTAAAGTCATCACATTGAGTTACAGCAGTCAGGGGAATAGGAAAGTGCTCATCTGCATGTAGCTCTGTAGAATATGACAAAAAGCTGAAGAATGCACTCAGGCTACTTGACGAATAAAAATAGTTAGAAATTTACCACTGTTTCATCTTGAGAATGCTATTAATAATTAAGTCTCTATTAAAAGAACAGAAATACTCCAATCAGAGAACTGGAATAGAATAACTCAAAGGAAAAAAATATATATTTTGATTTAAAATGGCCTTATTAAGTGGTAACGAGTCACCTCCTCTTACATCTCTTTCAGAAACTCTTCAGCACGGTTCAAAGTTCCAAGGGTGTTGCCCTTTTGTACAGCAAATGGAAGCAGATTATCAAGAGTCAGTTACATACAGTTACTCTGTACTTGACAGCAGCTTTATTAAAGAAAGCAAATTCATCTTTATCTGTGCTGCATTTGTTTTTATTTATTCATGAAACTTGCTTTCATTTCCCGACAACTAAACTGATGCAAACTTCTTAAAACTTCATGATAGTCCATTAAAAAATAATAATCAACTGGTGAATTATGGATCAGGTATTTCTTACGATGAAGTTCTCAAGAAGCAACATCCTACCAGCAGATACAAGTAGAGGGCTAGAGGCACCAAGACGATCTCATTTACTAACACATGCCCAAAGCAGATTTTAATTCAGAATTCCCTTGTTTCTTAGGCTGAAAATTATAAACCACTTCTGTGAAATTTGCAGAACATTTTTCTTTCGCTTCAGTGGAAAATGTGACTAATGCCACCAGCATGGCAGCACTCTGCGTTGGAAGACTGCCACCGTATTTCCTTCAGAGCGTGTTTAGGAAGAACCAGCCCAGCACGGAAGTCCTTCATGTAAGAAGGCAACAGGAGAGAATGAATGGAAGGGTTACCAGTTTTTGTTTTGTTTTCTACATTTCACATTTTCTGTTTAAATTAATTTACCTATTCTGAAAAGCTCTGGGAGGAGAGATTTTGCCCGCTGTCTTTGACACAGAAGTTATCCGCAGGGCTGGTATAAACTTGAGTTGTTTGGTTTTTGTTGTTGTTTTTTTTTAATAAATATACATTTCAGAAAGTCATTGGGATCCTTTTCAAAAACAACTATTTGCAGTGCCTGAGTATTAAGAACATTATGCATTCATATGCCAAACACATGCAGACAACACTAAATACAAAGTTTCTTTGCATAATACAAAAGCAGTTCTGATGTCTTTAATGAATATTTTAGCACTGATTGAGGTAAACAAAACCATCTTCTGAAGGACAACAGATTTCACCCCTTAGTTAAAAATGTCTGAGTACAAAACTGCACCCAAACTAAAATGTATTTTATTTTCATTTCTTTTTTAAGGTCAAAAGCAGTCAATGTTATTGTTGCGCCTGCAGTTGCCTGGTGGGAGGGCTGTGATGCTGGGAGCTCCCTGGGGCACTGCTGGTTTCTTGCTGCTTCCAGAGCATCAGGTTGTGTTTGGGTCCATAACTACAGTTTCTAACAGCAATTGCAACGCAACTGAAGTTATTTACATAGGCCACAGATTGCTTTGCTTAGATAGTTTTCAATATAGTGGAGGAGCACAGCTGAGCCCTGGGCAGAGACTTTAGATTTGAACCACACCAACAACACAGGCACAGTGGTGAATTCAGCAGCTGGTGAATGAGGGCATGCGTGTTTAGGCAGGAATCTTTCAGCGATAGCAGAAAGTTTAATTTCATCCACCTTCAATACCCCTTGCTCTTCCAAGCTGTTCTCATGAGTAGTGATGCCTCATTCTGCTGGAGGGGGGTTATTTCCAATACTGAAGGCTTCCCCCTGGGGCTCTTCTCACACATGCTAACCAGTGCCCAGTCCTTTCAGTAACTGACCCCGCACACCCAATCTCACCACCCCGGCTTCAGCTGATACCAATTAGAAATCCCTTCCTCTTTCATACCACTCCACCAACCATGTCTGAGAACACTCAGCCAGGTATTGGTCAGGCAAATTCTTTATGACTTGTCAGGTTAATTATGGAGTGGTTTACAGCAGTGTATGCAAAGCAACTTGGAAAGCTTTAATTAACATGCAGGATGACAGCTTGAAAGCTACCTACAGGTGACTTGTATGAATCAACTCCATCCCATTGCTTTGCTTGGGAAAATAATTTTGCCTTAATGGCACGTTACTCCTAGTGACTCCAGGACTTGGTTTATCCTTTTATTTAGTCAGGGGAGACTCACTGGCTCTAATGCATAGCATTTTCTATACCTACTCATTTCCTTCCCATGTGCTTTCAGCACACACACCCAGTGGAGTGCATAATCCCTGCTCCCTGCTCTCTGGGAAAAGGAGGTAAATGCATTTACCACCCAAAAAGCAGTGACAGAATTTGTTACCGTACAGCCCTTTGCAAAAGAGTTGTACACTGTGCTAGAAACAAGTCTGCTATTAGCAATGAGTACACATGCAGCTACCTTGTAAATCACAACACTGGGGAGGAATGAATGGTTGCAACGCAAACACTGGGTTTCTAGAAGCAGCTCTAAATTACCACCAGAAGGAATTCAGTGGAACAATAAAAGGAAGCACTGCAAGACATAGAAAGTGGGCCAGCATAAGGGCTATTACCGTGCTTCTTTATAGCTATTTAATATCCCTCTCACCTCCCCAGGCACTGTCAGACCATTATTCCCTCCCTGGTGAGGGTCTCAGTACCAGCAGCCCAGCTGCAAAGCCACAGATCACAGCCCCTAGGAAGGTGAGGTACCCTCCATGCCCTAATCCCTTTTCTAAGTACTCCAAGTCTCTGAAAATTCAGCTTTCCCATCACTTGGATCTATTGCATTATTCACTGGCACCAACATACAGCAGTTTTAGATTGCTGAACCTTTCACTCCTCAAAAACAAGAGCCCCTCATGGAGGAGGCTACTCCAACCTGCAAAGCTAAACCCTGCCACATTAAGAGCCATCAACATCATATTTCTCCATGGCTAAGAATTGGTCAGGATCAAACCTCTGGAAAGGCATCAGTGTCCCACTGGATTTCAGAGATGTATTAAAATCACAATGTTAGGCCAATGTCATCAGCACAAGGATCCTTCCCCACAGCCACAAGGTGCTCAGGCTGGGCCAGGCCAGTGCTTTCCAAACCAGAGAGATGCTGACACTGGAAAAGGATATTTCAATTTAGAATTAAAAAGACAAAACATATGTTCTGAGTGTCAAAGAAACATCAGGCCCTGGAAACTGTTCATTTCACAGTTTTGAAATTCAGTTTCAGTATTTTGGAGTATGTCTAAAATCATCACTGAATATTTATATATTTTCACATCTCCTACAAGAAAAACTGCACAGATGCAGCACACAGAACAGCCTACAATAGCAAGACATAGTATAAAATCATGTTAGATAAAATACAGCTCTTCACAGTCAAGCTGATTACAGTACAGATAAACACTCACACACCAAAAAGATGCCTTAGCTCAGGAGAATCTGCCTATGAATTATTTTAAAACTGAGAAATTATTTCATCGGTGTGACATCATGCACATTAAGGAAGACAAAACCAGAAAATCATGAGTGAAATGCACTCAATTCCCATTTTGGCTGGCAGAAGAGGCTACATATTATTATACATGCATACCCAAGCTAGAAATCATCATCCTAACTCTGTTCTTGGATATGACACCTGCCCATTGGGCTGGGAGGAAAACAATGTATTTCTTATGTTTTCTGTAAGGAATGAAGAATTCATTTGCAACTTAAAATTGCAAACAAAAGTGTATTTTGTTATCAAGTTAAATGATAATAGAGTTTGGCCCCCTTCACGCTGAGCTCAGGAAGCTTGCTACTGAAGACCACGAGAGAAGCAGGGTCTGAATTCCTTCCAGATTAAATCCCTATCTGGACTTTCACATACTATTTTCAGCAGATAGGAAGGAAAAAAAGCAGGACTTCCCATTGCTCCAAGCCTCATACCCTCCTCCTGTAGCAGTGTAATTTGTTGATGAGCAAAGCAGATTTCGGTTCATTTCACAAGATGGGGTCAAACCTCAGAAGATCTGCTATGTTGTACCAGCTGATAGACAGGCAAGGAGCCTGGAGAAGGAAGAAGTTCAAGGTTCGAGGCAGGAGGCTCTTTCTAAAGCACATACATACCTTTTCATATAAGGTACAAAGGGCTGTTTGTATGTATGCTTCTCCTGGTCAATTTTTTTCAGTCACCAGCAGTTCATTTTCTATTCTACGGCTCATTTCTAGCAAAATTAATGAACCACTTGCACAACACTTCTGTGCTTTCATAATACCGTACAAAGTCATCAATGAACTGTCCAGTCAGCTTTTCTAATTCCCTGTCTGAGAATCCTTGTAACCAAAAGAGTGGCTGGACATCCTCTGGCATCTTCATGCATCCTAATAAGCAGTCTATTATCGGGTGTTATTGGCCCCATGTGCATGACACCAGAACAGCCCCTCGTGCCACAGGTGAACACACTCTGTGGCTGAAACCTGGCAGTGTGTTGGGTGCAGATGAGTCATTACTGCAGGAAGAGTGGGGGCAAGAGGACAGAGGGGCTCTGGAAAAAATCCCAGGGTACACATTCAATAAGCAAGTACAGGCAATTTTCCTAATTGTTACTGTTTCTGAAGAAAAAAATAAATCTAACTCTGATTTTCTTGATTGTTTTAGGCTGCTATTAAGGGAAATAAGTTTCAAAGACAAAGCCACAAGAATGATAGCCATATTAGCACACAAGAAAGTCTGCATGATGCAGATACTTAGCTCTGATCAGCTTTCAGTAGCAAACACTATCTGCTCATGCTAAATCAAGATACATAACATAAATCTAATGTTTACAGTAAACACTTAAAGCAAGATGAGTGTCAGAAAAAGGGAGATGTTCCTTTAGGCATGTTTCCTAAAGCTAAGCCGTGCCATATTTTTCTCTCACTCACACAAATCTTTGGCTTAAAGTTAAGAAATTGAAGTTCCTAGCCTCAGATGCGTGGCTTGTCCAGCCCCTTGTACCTTTCTGGGCAAACACCAAAGTAGATACACACAGCACTGAAGAAAGGAAATCCCAATCAGTAGGACAAGGGTCTCACCCGACCCAACCAGCACACATTCTTTAGCATGCCTGAAGTCACTTTACAGCTGTTATATGCTGCTACAAGATTTCCTCACAGTGATGTGCTCTCCTTCTCTTTGTAACCCCCTCTACTCTTCAGATGCCAATTGTGGCTATTTCCCCCCAAAATGAAGCGTTCAGCTTACATGGTAGCAAGAGAACAGTTTTCAATTTCAGTTAACCTTTACAGCAGTAACACTAATTTGCAGTCTGTTCATAGTGATTGCTAAAGCCTTTCCGTTTCCTGCTCTGAATTTCATTCTGTGTCAATTAGTGACATGAAGTCAGTCTAATAATGATGTATGGTTAACACGGGGTTTGCTAAGAGGAATGCATGGAGGACAGATAATTGCAACTTCGCCATACGTGAGCTGTTCAATGCTTTGTTGAAGCTAAAGGGTATAGAAATGTGCCATAAAAACACATTTCAGTGTTAGTGCTGGTAGCATTTGGGGAAAGAATTCCCAGCAACTTTTCTGAAGTAAGAGATCCAGCAGCTTTTAACTGTGCTAAGGTTAAAGGGCACAGATCTGTCCAAGTTGTTTCCATATATTTTTTGCTGAAAAATGGCGTGCAAGGAAAACACTCCAGCCAGTACCGTCCAAGACCGCTTCCATGCTTGCTCATATTAACACACTCAAAATACATACAGATAAGCACAGTGTGATGCCTGCCAAGTCCCCTGGCTTTTCCCATATTACAACCATAAGCTCCTGCCAGGCAGTGACAAGCAATGCTAATAAGTGATCCTGTCAAACGCAGAACGAACAGATCATTGGCCAAATGTGTTACACTGGCACCAGGAGACAATGCAGTGAACTCCCTCTTCCAACACAAGGGACACCAGGTAGCTTTGGAGCAGGTTCAGCACAGCTCACTTCAGCCACCAGCAGAGCATGCCCATCTGGAGCAGCAGCAGTGTTTCACATCAGTGTGACTGAAAAGACCGGTGTGGTGGGCCACCACCACTCCACACTGTGAGCAGCAAGGAGAGCATGGGGAGCACCTTCACTTCAGTGGCCACACAAATGACTCTGCCTCACAGCAGGGGATCAGCAAGCCACATGGGGGATGCACCAGATATCTTTTTCTACTTTCCAGTCCCTCTAAGAGCAGAGCTGGCTGCATCCCCAGGCACCTCCTCATGATCAGAGCTGCATCCCCAGAGGCATATGACGATGGGGGATTACCCATGCTGAACCCTGTGCTCCACACTGTGCTGCCCAGGCTGCCTGAGTCCACACCAGCCCAGACAGGATGGCACAGGGCTCCGCACTGTCACTGCTCCAGGCTTTTACTGACTTTGACAGTATTTGCTAACCGACACGTTCAGGAGTTTGCTGGCACGTCACTCCTGATCATTTCTGGCAACAGCACATTGCGTCGTCCAGAAAAATATAAAAATAAAAAGCTTGTCAGTCTCTCTCCTATTTCCCTTCGTACTTTGAATTGTAAAAAGAAGCAGAAGGCAGTAATGATCTGATGAGCCTCAGAACTGCACAGTTAGGCTAGCAGAAATATTTGTGGAAAATGGTGTACGCATGCCAGGAGATGTAAAAGATTCAGGAAATAATGGGAGAAACTAGAAATGAATTCGTTTTAGAAGAAAAAGAGAAGCAGTCGCACAGTTATGATGCTGTATCAGTAAGATATATTAAAAACTCAAATGAGTCTCAATGTCAGCCAACACACTGCCATAACAAATGCACACGGTGACAAAAGGTCGCCTTTGTTGCTAAGCTGACAAAAATAAATTAGTCACCTGTCACTGCTTGCTTAGAATTCACCAACACATCAATTTTTGAGGAAAGAGCAGAAAATAGCCAGGATATTTTTTCATTAGAGCATTGTGCAGAGGGAGCGAAGCATTCCATCTTCATTTATGCAGCGACTTCATCCCCTGCTGCACAGGAAATGCCTCCTTGGGGCAGTAAGGTGCCAGCTGGCCCTGGGGACACGGAGCAGCCTGAGCTGATGAAGGCAGCCACAAGTGTCTGAGGACAGGCGCCAGAGGTGACCCTGCACTGGAGTTGCAAGGAACCGCACCTGAGCAAACCCCAACCCAAAAATTATTGGTAGGAAGAAGCTGAGAAATCATTGCCAGTAACAAGCCTGAGAAAGCAACAATCCTGCCACAGACAATTCACAAACCAAAAAAGGAGGCAGTGCGCCGTCCGTCAATGGTTTGCTACAAATTATTTGCCAAGGGCCACTGTTGCTGCTAAAGCAATCAGCAAAGACGCACCACCCGTAGCAATGCAGGAACACAGTTAAGACTAACAAGCTGCTACACACAGCACTTTAATTAGGCCAAACGAGGAAACAATAATAAACCAGCAGGTCAAAAGAAAAAGGAGAGAGATCTGTAACTGAACAGAATCAAGTTATTTCTTTTTACCATGACAAGATAAAACCTTCTAAAATGAGACTTCTGAAGCGCAATGATCCCAAACTTACACCAAATAGGAGTGCATGAGAGCCAACACCCTGCTCAGCCAGCAGCACGCCGGCTC
Organism: Alectoris magna; assembly: GCA_030625065.1. Taxonomy (NCBI): domain Eukaryota; kingdom Metazoa; phylum Chordata; class Aves; order Galliformes; family Phasianidae; genus Alectoris; species Alectoris magna. The sequence goes on along the minus strand of CM060575.1, from coordinate 6,530,665 downwards.
CAGTCCTATCAAACACAGCAATCTGTGGTGTTTCACGCTCAGCAACAAACTGCTGAGCGGAGCTGCCGTAAGCTGAGAGGCAAAGACAGGTGTGCAGCCGCTGGAAATGTTCTCTCAGGGCTCATGGCACAGAGACTTCTTTCAGACTCAATCCCTAAGGCTGAGAAATATCTATCATGCTCAGCTATGGAAACAGGGATTTTATGAAAGTGTGATCATGAGGAATGTGATTGGAAGTTGATGTGTTATTGCTTAATTTAGAGAGAAGGTGCTTTTTTTGTTTGCTTTTGGGTTTTTTTTGTCCACAAATCTGCCAGCCTAGAAACCCAAGGAATAAAGGCAGAAGCTGCAGATGGCTTTTATAACGGCTTTACTCAAGCCGCAGAGGAGCAAGAAAGATAGAGGCCATACAAAACAGGCAGCACTATTGCTGTGGCTGAGCAATAACCAAACCAACAGTGGCACTCCGTAAAAACAGAAAGCTAGACAACTTCCCCAACCTGTTGCAGTAGGGTTTGGCTGCAGCAGGGCAGGACACAGCTGGGCAAAGGGAACTGCCACAACCCTCACGCACATTTGAGTGGGACCCAAAGTTTTTCTTGGAGAAAGGAGGATTGCCCTGTATGCAAATGGACTGTTGGGAGCACGGTGCTGGTAGGAACCAGCAGAACAGCACGGCTGCACAAACTGCAGCCTCCGGGAAAAACTGCTTAAAAATTGCATTCACATATGCAGCAGTTCTCATGCTAACTCTTATCCTTTCTTTCCCCCTCTTTTTTCCCCCCTAAAAGATGAGAGAAAGAGTAGAAGGTAATTTACTTATAGTCAGTAGAGAGAAAACAAGCTGGGATGAGAGACGCAAGGCTCAGCAGGACGGGCATGAGCTTCTGCTGGCAAAGCAGTCCCTGAGCTGACTGGCTGAGCTCACTGGGTAGCTTGAAAGGGCTGCTCTGCTTATCTTGCTCCAGCAGAGCGTAGGTATACTGGACACAGAACAGAACAGCTCTCAGTGCAGAGGCTACTTCAATGTTTTCCTCTTAAATAACTACATCAAACAACCGCATTTACACAAACAAACAGCTGGAACTGGGTTTCCAAGTGGGACTGGTAACACATGGATTGACAGGAGACACGTTAGAAGGCAAAAGAAAAGTTTAATTCTGTTTATTAAATATATACACACAATTGTTTATTCGCATTTTTTATTTTTCAACAATGCCATCACCTTTGCAGCAGTATCTCAAAGCCAGTGCAAATCTTGCAAAGTGCTCTCCTGCAAGGTGTCTATAGAGGTCTGCCTGCTGACACAGCTGCAGGCAGGGAGGAGGCCATGAGCTCTGCCCTCTGTGGGGACACTCACTAAGCAGAGCCCATCCAGCAGTGCTGGGACAGGGGGGAAATGCCACTTTGTTCCCACTGCTCAGCCAGCGAGAGCCAGACAAGCCTGGGGAACTGGGAATGAGGACCAAGAACTCATCCAATGGATCCTGGGCTTAGACTCAGCATTGCTCTTTCATGTGATTAGATATCAACAAAACCCAATCAGTACTGAGGACTGAACCTGAGGCTCGTACTCCCCAAAGCCTTGTTCGCATCCCATCCACAGAAAAAGAAAACCATTTCAGCTGGATAAATATACTTCTGCCTAATGTTACACCTATAGCATCTATCTGATCATCATGAGAGTGTGGGGTTAGAGCTGTTCAAAAGCAGTCCACAAAGCAGAACTGAAGACACGGCTGCTCTCCATTAGGTACAGAGTGCCCTATGTGCCAGCAAGTCCCAGGCACTTCCTGCACTGAAGAATCAGCACTGGCATAAAACCACAGAGGGCTGCTTTGGCACACATCAAAAGATACAGTTCAATTCTTTATGCCTATTCAAAACAAACATAAAACAACGGTGCATCAAAACAGCAGGACTCTGTAATTGTTTTAGGTTCATAAAATCATTGTTATAAACAGGCACAAACAGCTTGAGTAGATGCATTGAGTAGAACTGCCTGTTGACTCCAAAGAATAATCAGTGAGGGATCTGTCAGTAAAACACTAAAAGCAACCCATTTCCTTGCTAAATACTCTAAATACTTGGCAAGATCCCAGGGACTTTGCCAGAGCTTCAGAGGGAAGGAGGAGGGAAAAGTAGAAGGGATAAGGAAAAAAATCATTATGGCAAAAATCCACATTTTGTTTTATTAATCATACTTTCCACTTGGAAACATTTAGTTAGGCATGGGAGTATACCCTGTGATAGCAAATCAGAAATCAAAACACAGTTTTGACTGATCCTACACAAGAGTGCTCCCTCCTTCCCACCCACTCCAAGGAACTTTCCTCCAAGGGAAACTTGACTTAAAAAATTTCAGTCAGCTCTTGAGCAAGGAGGTTCTTGTAAGAAACAGCAAAATGGAGGAGATCTCAGCTATGATGACATTTTGAACTGACACCAGTTCAGCTGCATACAAGCGCCCTTCAGGCTGAACCAGACCTGGCACATCCAAGATACATCCAGTCAAAATAACACAGGAGACTCATGGATATCATGTCTAGATACATTCAATGATCATCTTCTGCAGTTCACAGAAAAGATTTACTTTAGAATAGCTTCAGAGCACTTAGAATCTATGGTTTTTCTCTTTTGCAGAGAATCAGACGTTTCTTGGCTATTCCAAGACACATCATTACCCTAGGAAATAACATACTATCAGGGAGCACCAATAACCAGGCTGTTATTTAAGGCCACACAGGCAAGTCCAGCAGGGTCCCCCATCCTTCCACCCTGGGTCTACACAGTCTGTTCACAGCAGGACATTTCCTTGACCAATTGCTTGTACCAAGGTGGCGGAGATGACAGACACGGTTTCACAGGTCAGTAGTGTGATACAGGTGCATGAGATGCTGGGGGGGGGGGGGGAAGAGAGGGCAGTCAGGGCAATCAATCTGGCCTTCACATGGTGCTCCTGGGGAAAGCTGACCTGCCCATGTGTTCATCAGGAATCTAACACACGTACACCCATAGCACACGGTTAGACAAGTATTCCTGCACTGCTGCAGCTGCAAGTGGTAACACAGAGTTTATTCTGCACATCCAGGAAGGAAATGAAAAAATGACTAATCACCAGCAGAAGATTAACGACACCCTGTCTCTTACTTAAATCCCAGATCACTGCAGAGGCTGCACACCGAGATGCTGCTCTGTAGCGCAATAGCACCTCTAAGAGAAGAACCACAAATATTTTTCTTTGCTGTAATTCTACTCCATTGCATCTCAGCTGCTTTGCTTTCAGAATGACCCAGCAGAGGACCACCAGCATCCCCTGGATGTAGGATAGTGCTTCCCTAGCACTTCAGGATCAGCAGCAGTGGATTGTTCAGACTGACAGTGGTCAGCACAGAGGAGTGTCTCTGGGCTGTTCCCAGGGGGTGGTTGCACAATGACCTCCCATTTCAGGCAGAAGCCCAGACTTCCATCAAGAACACCTCAGGGCTCTGCAAAACCCAGTAGATGCAACCAGCTGCTTTAAAGAGGCCCGGATACGTTCAACAGGTTTTATGAAATACTCCAGACAGCATTTTGCTCCCCCCAGCTCACCCGAGGAGATGAAGAATAGCCCCTCCTTTCATGGCACCACTTGAACAGCTGCTTCATGTAGGCACAGTCTCATCAAGAGCTGAGGTCAATGGTTCAGCGGCTCAGCTGGGGTAATGTCACTAGCTTATTTTTCTTCAGTGATGTTTTTTGAAGTGTAATGGGCATTTGCTGGAGTAATTCAAACAATTGGTAACTTATTTACAATTCTGGTAAAAAAAGGACTTTTTTTCTTCAACCTATTCTTCACAATCACTGCATGGCCTCAGCTGAGAAACCACTGGCAGAGTTATTAAGAGTTCACCCCCACTAAAATCCAACCTTGAGTGCAAACAATCTGGAAAACCATCTCTAGACCAAATCTTCCCCAGGACAGACTTCTGATCAACCTTTCTTTTAGAAGATCAGTGAATAAGAAGGGATATGGAAATAGAAAGAGTAGCACTTCAAGAAGACAGAGAAAGAACACCTGAGCCGCTGATCAGAGCAACCCAACACAGCCCCAGCTGGCAGAGCTGATACTGCTGCACACACTTACACCAGCTCAAAAGGTGCGATGCAGCACACGCAGCTTCCTGAAATGCTCACGAGGAACACAGAGACAGCTTGAGTCAGCCAAATCAAGGGACAAGACCAGGCCTCTTCCGGATTCCTGTAGAGCTACAGAGGTTGCGTTAAGTAAAGTCATGTTTCCCTCACAAGTTAGAGCAAATTCAAATACCAAGGCGTGCACCTTCTAAGATGATAGAAAGAAAGGGTCAGAAAGATATAGAAAGGAAATAAAAATAAATGTAATATGGAATCGAGAGGATAAGCAAACATACAAAGGGCAGAAAAATACACTTACCTACTAAAAAAGCAAACATGGAGATGTAGCCCTCCAATGCCTACTTGTGTACAAGCGGAGCAGTAACGACCTGTGTGCTATTGCTCCAATGCTTGGTAGCAGCTCCACACGGATACCTACACTGCATGAGAACAAAGATGCCTGTGCATCAGCAAAGCTATTCACTGCTCATACAGATTAATTCTTCATTTTAAAACATATAAACAACTTGCAAAGTAGCAAAAAGGACAGATATAGCAAATGCTTTGTGTGTAGCCTGAGTAGCAAACAATCAGAGAAAGCTCCAGGCAGATCTTCTTCTCATAAATTAAATAAATGCTAGCAAACCATGCAACAAAATCACCAGTGGATTGGCTCATAAAGAACTCTAAGAGAGGGCTTGGTGTTGGATAACTTGTTTTCAAGGAACTTGCCCACCTGTAACGCTGAAGTACCTGACAGGCTCAGTGCTGTGTTTACCAGGAAGCATCACAGCAAGAACCTTTTGTTCCAGTTTGGATTGGCAGCTTTACCTATTCCTTCCACGCAACATGAATTTTCTTTCAACTGGAAGAAAAGGGATTTTAAAAGGAAGCTGAATATCCTAGCAAGTAGGGGAAAAAAAAAAAAAGAATAATAGGGGGATGCAATGGGCAAGATGAAAATAGTTTTCAGAACAAACAGAAGCATTCCTAAGTGCAGGACAATTCATTCTCTTTTTCTGTATGGCAAGGAGAAAAAGTGGCATGAATAGGTCTGAGCAGCATGTTCAGCCAGAACCAGGATCCCACGACTTGAAGCTCACCCATTTTTGTCTCATACACATAAACAAGGAGAGCACCAGAGGGCAGCTTGCTCTGCACAGAGTTCACAGTGGGGGCACATTACTATTTACAACACAGCACATTAAATGACAGTGACACATACCACTCAGAGGTGATCATTATTACCAGCTGCTTAAGGGATGATTTGAGAAATGATCTGTAAATTTAATTTTTAATTAAGCCAGAAGCCCCAAGGGCCTTCTGAGTTCAAGCACTGAGGGGGAGAGAAGGGGGAAATCAATTCTTGGTGATGGAGAGGTCTAGCAGAATCTAATAGGCCTGGGTAATACATCAAGAAGCTTTTAAGATCAGTCACACAGCTCAGAGGAAAGCCTAAAACCCAATTTCAGATTAAAAAATATGCTGTAAAGTGGAATGGATAGTCACCATTGTTCAAGCCTCTGGAAAGCTACTGTCTTGAGCTCTGACACACAAATTACTCAGAAAATAGATAAATGATCAGCTCCAGTGTTCAGGACTTCACAGGGAAGCCCTTCTTCTCAGCTCCAACTAACTCGGGAAAGTAGCTGTATTCAAATGACCTTGTAACTACACTAAAGCTTCAGTATAGTAAGGAAGATCTACACTAGCTAATAAGAATTAGCCATCAAACTCTCATGGAAGGTGACTGTGCTAAGGGAGGAAAGCCATTCCCTCGATGCACAGAACAGGTCCATCACAGTGACTGCAGCTGGACAAGCCATGACACCGAGTCCATCCCACCAGCACAGCACATTTTCAATAAATCAGAAGTGGAAGATTTCTTTCATCCGACCTCTTGATTTCAAGCTCATGGGACCAGATGGGTTGAACCCAAGGGTGCCAACATGACAGGTGGATGTCATAGCCACCCCTATCATCTCTGAGTAGTTGTCATGATCAAGAGAGATCCCCAGTGACGGCAGAAAAACTAACGTTGCACCTATCTCCAGAAAAGGCCAGAAAGAGAGCCCGGACAGTCAGCTTTGCTTTGGCTGGTGTGAAAATCATAGGGACCTCTGGGACTGGGCTTGAAGTAGACAGCAGCAACTGGAAGTGCTTATTGTGGACTAGCCAAAGGTGAATTGGACTGACTGACCCAACTGCCTGCTACAGAAGTATGACTGGAGCTGTGGATGAGGGGAGAGCAGTAGATGTCACTTACCTTGACTTCCACAACCTCTCCCTTTCAGCACAGTTTCCCACAGTCTTGTATAAAACTTAAGGTATGGTTCAGAATGCAACTAGATGGGTAAGCAGCAGGTTGGCAAGGCTGAGGTAGGAGTTAATGAGCACAGGGAAGCCACTACCAAGCAGGGTTCTGCACAGGTCTGTTCTGAAACCAGCCCTCTTCCATAGCTTATCAGGGAGATGCAAGGGCTAACAATAGCCATCTTACCAGGCTTGTAACTGACATCCAGGTGATGGGAAGAGCTGATATGCTTAGGGCAGGTCTGGCTCTCAGAGGGACTCAGCCACAGGCTGCTGGAAACACCCAACTCCCTCCTTGAGGAGGCATCTAATGCCATTTGTACATTTTCAAGAAGAAAGTTGGGCAGAGAAAATAAGCAAGAAATGAGATGAATGGTCTTGTTTTCACAAACCTTCTCTTCTAAGAAACAAGTCATTTATCAAAGTGCTGTAATCCCACCAACTGTCATAACACTTGGTCTAATTACATCTGGAGAACAATGTATGTTAAGGAAGAAAACATCTGCAACACAGTTGGTAGAGAAATCCTGCTACATGCAGTCTTAACCTACACATCCAAATGCAAGCACAAATACAAATGCAAGCAAAGGCTCAGTGGCATTTAAAACAGCTGCATCACATTTTGCATGTAGAAAACTCGCATTTTTTTCCTGTATTTTCATAAAATACCATTCCTAGTGCATTAATCTACATCAGAAAAGGTCCAAAGCGTGCTTTCAGGTTCCATGTTGATTGAGAGGAGGACAGAATCCATCTTTTGGAAAAACATAAACCATATTTGAGTGTTTTCAAAAGTGCTAAAAAGCTGACTGGGCTGAGGCCACACACTGCACTGCCGAGAGCCATAACAAAAATACTTACAACTGCTAACTTCAAACCTTGAAGGAAATTGCCTTCAAACCTCACATTTTAAAACCCACTGGAGATAAACCACTCCTTCCTGCAGGGGTTTCAGTGGGATTTCAGGGAGGACACGCTGCCAAGCAGGACTGAGCAGCAGCACGCTCACAGCAGATCATTTGGCGTGGGGAGGACACAGTACTGCTACTCAGGTGCTGACACTGCCCAATTTAACACCAGATGCTTGAGTTTGTAGTGATATCAGGACTGCACATTTCATTAATGCACTAAAAGCAAAGAAACAGAGAGGAGGAGGAGACAATCTCACCAGCAGCAAAGCAGAGTGTTTAATAAAACAGTTCATCCGAATTCCTGAAACAGGGATCCTGCCACACACTTGAGGTTCCTAGGACTGCTTGCAAAGCCAAGGGTTACTTGCATCCTGGATACAGGTTCCAGAATAAGAACTTGGTAGATAAAAACAAAATATACACTAACACAGAACAATACACACAAAACAGGAGCATGGATACAGTTGGACTAGACGCTCTTGGAGGTCTTGATGATTCTGTGATTCACTGGAACTAAGATAGACTGATGTTGGTGAGCATCTCAAAGGTGACTGGAGATAAAGCTCTTCCAGTGGGTTAGGGCATTACTTCACAGCACTCTGAAAGAAATACTGTAGTGTGCAACTGCAGATTTTCCATCACTACCCTAAATGTATATAGCCTTGCTGTTGGCAGACATGCAAGGAAGAAATCAAGAGGAAACTGCATAAAGACAAGTCTATTACTCCTCTATGAGAAGGTATTTCCCAGTGCATTCCCTTCCTCTGACTTGTACTGAGCGTCTTTGGTCCCCACTGAAGAATACAGGCCTAGGACTCTAGAAATAACTGTTGCTATGGATCCACAACAAAATGTTACAGATCAGTTGAAAAGAATAAAAATTATTCACTCTAAAATTTTGCAGTTTTGAAACTTAAAAATCTTTCTGGTCTCTACCAAAGAGAATTGGAAGGATAATTTTACACAATTTATGACCTTCTTATAGAAAAAAATATTCTCTGATGAAGAAATAAGAAAGCTGAAAACCAGACATCAGAAGACAGTATAGTTTCAGACTCAGTCAAACTCAATTTAACTCAAAGGAACTCTGGCAGCAACATGCCATCTCCAGTGCTGCTATCTGCCTGGGCAGGCACTGAGCAGTAGCTCAGACCTCCTCGAATTCCCACTCCAGGACCCCAACAGAATCTGAGCCTCCTCTGCAGAGAGGGAAAGTAGGTTCCAGGGGATTGGAGAATTAAAAATAAAAAATAAAAATGAGTAGCACCACTTGCTGGTGCTTTTGCAGGGAGGTAGGGCAGCCCCAGAAGCAGTGGGAGCAAGGCACCACTGGATGTGCAGAGCCCCCATTTCCAAGCACTGCCACCACTCTGCCCACAGTTGCAGCTTGGCAAGCCAAGATCTCAACAAGGCAAAAATTTAAAACAACAGGCCAGCGTGTTTGGGTTTTCTTTTCCTTGAGGATAAAAAAAAAACAAAAACAAAAAAGGGTATGTTTGCTTATTTTGCAATAATAGAGATTTCTATGACCTACATACCAACAAAATAAACAAACCCAGAAGTATTGCCTCTTGTAAAGAGAGCAAACTTGAGAAATCTTTTCACAAGTCCACTTGGGCACGATGCTGGCTGGATTTTTGGCAGAGAAAAGAAAGAAGCAAGAGAGGCCCTTGGGAGGGTGGGGGACCTCTAACATTTTCAGGGTTATTGTCGCCAATTTTGGGAGAAAATTCTGAACGTAAGAAAAGATTTTGTTACGGTACTTCTTAAAAGTGATCAATTGTCACTATTTTTCAGTTAAGATAAAGGAGAAAAGCTGATAGAAAAATCTGATGAGAAACCTTGCTTCATCTTTTTTTTCCTCCATAACTTCATTAGAAGGAAGCTGAGAATGCCTCCTCCATAAACCCTTACTTTTTACAGCTATTCCAACTTCTCCTGTGAAAGAATGAGGGAAGTGAGAAATAACAAGTCCTAGATTTGAAGCAAAAATAAGATTTCTACCAAAATGCATTACATAAAAATCCTACACATAAGTCATTAATTTTTAAAATAAAACCCATTACTCAACAATCTTTTTCGTAAAATTTATTTATAGATGTTTGACTACTAGTCTGGAATTCACTGATGTTTTGCAAGTATAAATTCAGCAGTCTGTAATGCCTTAAATTACACATTTAAATCTTCATACAGATGCCCATTATTCACCCTTAGCTGTTGTACCACTACAGAGTCTGCCAGTATCCACTCAGGCAGAAAAGTATCACCAGCCCCAGTCCCTTGAACACCCAGTATGAGTGCCCACTCACACAACCCAGTTGCTCACAAACCTTTAGCGTGTCTTAAGAAAAAAAAAATCTGTAAGATTCATGAACTGGCTAAAATAATTTGGAGACAACTTTTGTTATTATCAAGATATGAATTAAGCTCCTCCATAGATGCTATCCTTGCTGCACCCACACACAGCCCTCCTGCTTAGCGCCAGCCCAATCCCCGGCCTCCTCCTTCACTCCTAGCTCATTTATTTCAGGGCGACTACATCTACCTGACAGGATGCGTGCCCACAGTTCAGCTAAGAGAACAATGTCTAGAAGACAGTGGCTGTGTGGGTTTGAGTTTTTTGCTATTGTATCATATTGGGTTTCAGCTGGAAGCAGGATGCTGACTATGAAAACCCGATGATGTGTTGGCAGGAACCGAGGAGTCTGAGTAACATAGATAGAATCAACCTCCTGAGGTGTTCCCTTGGAAAAAAAGCCGTAACCACTGCTTCTGCCTAAAGCCTACACTTTCCCAAATACAGCTTTAAGGTCAGAGAAATGAGATTGTTATTCAGGCACCACAGGCTCCCAGAGCTGGCCCTGCAGCACAGGGGATAGCTGCAGTCAGAGGCTCTTTGCACCACAGCCCAGCTTCTGCTCTGTAAGTGTAAATGTGAAGTTGGTAGGAGCCATCCACCAGTAGGATGCCATCAGCACAAATACCATAAATCCCATCTTCTCCAGCTTAACACAAGTCCTCAGCTCAAACATGGGAACAATCTAGTCCCAAAGAGGAAGCCCCCAACCCAGAGTTATTTTCTTTCCAACAAGTGTATAAATATTTTCCTTTAACAAGGACGTGGAGAGCATAAAATAATTAATTTTGCTGATATCCAACGATGCCAGTATGAGAAAATTCCCTGGGTGTTAATATTGCAGAGCTCATAATTAAACTGCAATTCCTTTACAACTTGAGACAAGTTCCAGACAGTGGGATGCAAATACATTTCAAACAGATCTTCAGCATTCAGGACCATCTGTTTTCTTCTCGTGTGAAGTACTTTTATTTGCTGCAAGTAATAAGCTAAAACAGATTCTTAAGAGGTTTGTTATTAATAAAACAATTTGAGAAATTCACAGAGGAGTGAGAGAACCACATTCTGCAGCCTGGTTCTGCTCCGGAGGGGACTGGGCAAGCACCCTGAAGTCACTGCTTTCTTTGATGGCCCTCAACCCAGTTTTAGGTTTCTGAATACAGAGGGTTCCACCTTCCGCACAAAATCACCCTCTGTGTAACACTTCTTAGGAGAGGAAGAATTTTTACATCTGAATTTTAAGTAGGAATATACCGGTACACGTGCAAAATGCAATTAGGCTGGAGCTTAGCCAGGACATCAGGGTTAATGGCCTGACCGCAGCTCAATGCCGCAAACTCTTAATAGGTACAGTGACAGAGGGCACCACGGGTCCTCTCTGAAGCAGGGCACCTACTGTCCTAGCACATACTGTCCTGCTACAGTGCCCCAGGGAGCGCTCCTCTCACTGCCATGGGGCTTCACACCAAGACAGAGACTGTGTATGTGATACCATAATGGCGGACCAGGACCTGAACATGAAGTACTTCCTGCACCCCTAGTCAGTAATATATTCTTTGCACTACACTAAGAGGCTGCATCACCAGTGAAAAATCAGCGAGTTTTATGCAAAGATAGCAACCTTCAGTCATTTGTTACGTCTATTATTAAAGCTGTGTTTTGGACGTGACAGATGCGTGAAATACATCAACAGCAGCTGGCAGAAACAAAGCATCATCTGCATTATAAAATAATAAGTAAACAGAAGAGACTCTCCTCCTTGGTTCTCCTTTTGCTCACAACCAATCACAGCCCTCCACACAAATCAGGCTGTAACATTTTCTCTCTGCCATCCACATGCTGCCATAGTCCCAATTTCTCACCACAGAAACCTGGAGGAGACCAACCAGCAGCAACAGACCCAACGCAGCACAGCCCGGGCCAGGGCCTCATGTACAGCAGAACATCTCCAGCTCCCCAAGCGTCCCTGGAGCAGCCACCGGCAGCACCAAGCCTCAAGCCCCCGCCATGTTATCTAACAGGACCTGCTCAGGCAGGAGACAGCACCTAGAAACATGCTTACACAAACAAACAACTACCCTCCAAACAAACTAATACAGAAAATGGGCTCCAGCCTTCCTGAAAGCCGAGCTCTTTATGAGAAAGACCAGGAGGAAAACAAGAGGAACGATGCTTTCAAGCGGCCTTACAGCAGGCTGCTCAGCCAGACGGCTCCTCGCAACCCACAGAGCCCTGCCCAGCTCCCAGCAGCACACCTCAGCCTCCCCATTCCCCTCACAAGAAACCATCACTACAGCAAGGCATTCACCAGCTTGCCTACAGTCCCATCACCACAGCTCCAAGGACAAAGCCCGACTGCCCTGTACCTCCAGAAGCAGCCCTCCCCACAACCTCAGGCCAGCACAGCCAGCTGAGCACCTCCCCAATTGATAGGGCCCACAGGTGCCACCTCAGAGCTGCTCATTAAGGCCCACCAATCACCGAAGGGCCAGGAGCCACCAGAAGCTGTATCTTATTTGCCCCAAACGAACCCTGGGAAGGGGCAGGCACACAGTTAGTTAAACAAGAGATACCTTGCTGGCTCCCAGGTAGAAGTACCTGTCTGTGCTCTGCTTCTGCTTTCCACAAGCCCCCAACACAAAAGTGCTGTGAGGCACCCAGAAATTATAGGTGCTGCTTTTAATGCCAGTACCCAAACCTTTATCACTGCTGTTAGGACTTAAAATTTGAGTCTTGGTGCAATAGCAGTGGAGTGCTGAAGTGTTTAGTGTGTCTGGCTGGGCCACGTCAGACTTCTATTTGCCGCAGCCAGTCCCTAAATCTGTATTGCATCTGCTGTCTGCATAAATAATGAATAAAGCAATAAATTTGGCAGAGTTACCCAACACTTTCGCTTGGCTTCTCTTGAACCTGTTAAATTCTGCTGTGATTCATCTGTGTGGCTGGGCTGCAGAGACACGTGGAAAAGGGGAGGGGGGGTGGGAGGAGAATGAGGCTCTTTTGAACTCAGGATCTTACCCTGTTACTGTTAGAGGTTACTGTTACTGTTAGAGGTCTCCGATTTTGAGACAAATCTCAGGCAGCTATATTAGGTTTCCTTTTAAATGAAAGCCCACGTCATCAAATTTTCTTCCAGGACATCACCGACAGAAGTCACTTGTTATTGAAGCTTATTCACTTCCCCACTGCCATGGTGATGCAGGGAGATGCCGTGGCTGCCCATGGGGCAGGCTGGCTGCTTGCCAAAAGGCTTGGATGGCCACAGTTTTGGCAGAAATACTAAGCACAGACTGATGGTGCTGTTGGTGCGGACAGTGATTCAGGAGTCACAGATTTTCAGGTTATCCTTTAAAAAGCGATGCATGATATAATTGATGAGTTTTCCAGCTGTTTCCTATGACTATGGTGAATTTCTAATTTAAAGTATTATCATATATATTACAGGGCAATACCTTCCAGACTGAATAAGGATGAAATCCATTGTGCTGGTATCAGGTAATCACATCCAATATTCAAGGCAAAAGCTATGCTATGGAATCCAATTCGACACGGTGAGCAAGAGGAGGGAAAAGTGGTTTATTGCTTCTGTTTTCCAGAGCAGGACCTCCTCCTTACTTGGCAGCTAAATTGGGCAGAGCTGAGAACACATCCACTGACTCCCAGGCCGCTACCTTACCAAGACCACACTCAACTATGGCAAGCGTGTTTAGCACCCAAACAAGGCCAGAGGCTGCCCCTCTCCTACAGTCCCCTGCAGGAAGGATTATCTGGGTAGGTATTTCAGAAGAGGCTAACGTATTTTCTTGAAGTGAACATCAGTAGAACAAGAATAGTCCAGTTTCAGTATGGCAGTTAGATAGATGCTGCATGTGCCTACACCTCTGCAACACACTGTAGGGCTATAAATGAGGAGGATCTGGCAATGCAATCAAATACAGGCTCTCAACACGTTTCTTTATGTAGTGCGGTATTTTTTCTTACTGCTAGTTTTGCTTAATTCATCAGTCTAGTACCATAAACTTTACACCAACAGTGCGACAACTGCTTACTCTGTACTCCCTACCCTACCTTCTCTACCTCTGCTTTGACATTAAATTTCAAGGTGTCATCTGAGACCAAGTACAAAACAACAAATGATAGCACTTTGTAGACCAAATATGCAAAGAGACTTTAGAGAAAAAGTACAAAATAAGTTTTATAAATACAAAGCCAGTTTTACATTGGGAAAAAATAATGCTTCTTCCAGCTTCAATTAATTTCCTTCACTGCATAAATTGCTAAAGCTTTGCTTCCGCTACATGGCTTTTTTTCCCCACAGAATGGCTGCTTTCTGTGCCATGCATTTTATCATCTTCTTCAGTCTTTATGCCTTTCCTGGATCTTATCACGCTCATAGCATTTTACACGAATTTCTGCTTGTCCCAGCTGACTTATTTGTTAATAGATGCTCCATCTTTGGCGTATTTATTTCTGTTTCCCCGGTGTCAAAAGAAAATTATACAACGTGGCAGTAAAAAAATCACAGTTACACTAATGAACAACTCCACATCATGGATTTTTCTTATTTTAACAACAGAAAAATCATCAGAAGCAATGTGCTATTCAGTTACCTTTCCAATCATGTTTTTCTTTTTCGAAATAATTCTTACTCTTTTACTAAACGCTCTGCCAGTTTGTACCTTAAACATCACTTTGTCAGCTTGATTGTGGCTTTGTTTTTTGCTTTGTTTTACCCTGCATTTTCAGCTGGCAGTACGAGAGGCTTATTCCTAGAATGCATGAGACACTGGGACCTGCCTTTTACTCTAGAGCACCGCTATTTATTTTTTGCCATCTTATGCGGGAGCACTTGATATGCAACACTACACCTGCTGTCAAGGAGACACTGACCTGGGACAAATCTCCAATCTGTATTTTGGTTTTGGAACCATAAACACAACACACTGGGAGTGTAATCCTGCCCTGTCCTCCAAACAAGCATCTCTATTCTCAATGGCAGATGCAGTCTGATTCACGTGACTGCACTTGTTAATAATATGGAGGTAAGGTGTACTTTATCAATGGATGTGAGTCATTGTTCCCTTCTAGTAAAATCCCAAAAAAGATTTAACTCTTACTCAAGGAAGTTTGCAGCACACATATTCACAGAGAATAAAATATCCTTTTTTTCCTTGTTCTTAGAAGCTTTCACAAACTACCAACAAACTAAGGCATGGCAGAGAAGATTTACACAAATAAATCTTAATGAAATTCATCTGGATCTATTTACAAGACAGAATCTATTCGACAGGTATCTTTTAAAAACCTGCTTAGCAAAGCAGTGCATATACAAAGCCAGGTTCCACAATTAAAAAAAACAGCGTGGTGCCATTCCCCACATACCATTCTACTTCATGGTGCTTATATTTAGCTGTGAAATTCTTTAGATCAACCTGAGGAAAATCACACTGATGCCACTGCCTACGCTGGGGCATCGCCCTGCTGAGTGCCACAGACTGCAGTTGAGAAGTGCTGCAGCTGTAAGCCAAGTTCTGCTCTCTTCCCACTGCCACCCCACCAAAGCACAGGGGTCCTACAGGACCTCTGTTCTTCAGCCCAGGTACTCCCAGGAGTTTGCAGATAAGCTGCTTGAATCCCGCCCAAGTTTCACATGTCTGCAGTACTCTGCTGGCCTTGACACAGATAAAACCCAATCAAGTAGAAAAGAGCCCATTTTATCTGCCCAAGGCAGGAAGAACTGATGAGGGGCACAGGCAATGTCTTTTCTGAGTGTAGTGGATGCCTCCACTAAGACCACCCAGGGCTAGCCTCAAACGCAGGCAAGTAGCATGGACAGGCAGTAAAGTGGCCTTCAGCCTGCTCAGTTGGCAGTGTAAATGCAGCCAGGTGGGTAGGGAGGGCAGAAGATGGCCTTGTCTCCCTTGCTAACCTGCCGCATATCCACTCTTACGCATCCAGAAGCTGTGAGCCCTTTATCAGGCCACACCATGACAGCTCTATGCTGCTCTGCTTTTTCTCTGCCTTCTGGTTGCTTTGTGATCTGTCATCCACACATTAACCAAACAGACAGCAACAGTTCGCAAGCAATCACCAGGAAAACCCATCAGTCCTTCCAGGCAACGTTTTGCATTGTCTCAGGCTGTCCGGCACCCTAAGAGGTGTTGAAGTGCTTCTTCCAATCGGTGTGAATGGTGGGTGGATGCTGTGCCCGTTAGCGCAGCTGCAGCTACATCAGAGGCATGCTTCATGGAAGCCATTAACATATTTTAAACTAAGTACATTTTTTTCTACTGGCATTTTCTTTAATGTTTTTAAGCTTTAGAACTACCTTCTTTCCTTCCTTCCTTCCGAGAATATTAGCCTTTCCCTGCCAGATCTCCAGCTGGAATAAATTTGGCCTCCAAACCCCGATTCAATTAAATAATGTGAACTTGTGCTTTCAGTTAAATAGGCTATTCACATGCTTAATGCTCACAGATAAATGTTTGGCTTGCGCAGGACATCAGATGCAATTCTGAGAAGGACATGCCCAAGTCCAGCCTGTTCACCTGGGAAACAATGCATGCCCTAAACAAGCTTTTCTGAACACGGAAATACCCAACTTCCCAAGTGCTTGTTTAATTACAATCTGATGTCATGGAACATAAACAGCACAGAATAACATAATAACTTCAAATGTGGAACAGTAATACTTGAGTAGCTGAAGCGTGAATATGGTTCACCTAGGCAAGAGATAAATTACATTACTAAAGTAGGTTGCATTGTCCAATTAGTTTGAGTAGACACGACAGAAGATGGTATTATTCAGAAAAGCTCAATTTCCTGAAGTAAGGAATAGTTTCTGTAGATCCCAATCTCTGTTTTGGAATGGTGTTTGTAACAGATTCATGAATTTATAGAACATTGCTTTAAAGAGGACTTCACAGAATAGGCAAACATGAGCTCGTTAGAGGCTGCTGCTGCTCTCTCTCATGCCTGGATCCAGATCTGCTCTTCTCCTAACAGATCCTACAGATCTTTGCACTCAGATTCTGAAGCCGGTTCTGTTTGGGCCAGGTCCCTGCACCATGCTACCTGTTGCGTCTCTGGCCTTCAAAAAACACAGTAATTCCCACTTCACTGATGCACTTAAATTCCAAAGCATTGGGTACCTCTAGGTACCCAACCATTTCTATGCATCTTACTGGGACATGACACTTGCCGTCAGAAACTGGTGAAATAGAATCATATTATTTTTGAACTCAGCAACTGCTTTTCTTCTGACATACAAAACACACAGACTGTGGCTAAAATTCACAGGTGATTGGTGTACAGCTCCAGAACAGCTTGCATTCCCAAACAGGAGACAGCCAGTCCCACCAGAATACAGACATTTCGCTGTCACCCAACCCTAGTTTTGTAAGTCAGTTCCACTAAGGTGGATAAAAAGGTCTTTCCTGCCCATCGATCAAAAAATCCAATTTGGAGACCTGTATTCTCAACATGACAGTTACAGGAGATAGATCTGATTAAATATTTCTGTTCCAATCAAGAAGCATCTCATGGGTAATCCTGTGACTGCAAACCAAATCCTTCCCACATCTCAGCCAGACACTGCCCCAGGGTTATGCTGAGCTCTGCTTCTTCCAGACCTGCAAACCACTGTAGCACAGTGAGCAGAGGCAGAGCTCATCCACCTGTGTACTGGGATCCTTGAGATCCTGCAAGGATTGCTCACAATCTAAGAGCATTCAAGGCTTTTATATCTTCCCCTATATCACCTGCAGAACAACACTTCACCCACTCTCACACATCTCCCCTTAATGTTTCCCAGTTAAAACACTTCTCAAATTGATGGTATGCTTCATTAATGGCCAGCTGGCCAGATGTCTAGACTCCAGGTGCTGCCTAGTTACCAAGCAGCATCAAAGACAGTACTAATGAGTATGACAATACTGAATTTGATCTACATTTCAAGGTAACCTGTTCCCTACAGGTTCGTTTTGTTACAGGTCTCTTCATGGCACGGAACCATAAGTGATCAAACACATTTCCCGAAGCTCTGCCAATGGCTGTTTGCCGTGTTTGTGACTGCTTAAGATTACGCCTTTGACATTGCTCTTAGTCAAATAATTGTGGATGAACTCCTACAAAACCAGTTACCTCAGCATTTCGTTTTAAATTAGAATTGGCATTAGCTGAATAATCATCAAGTAAAGAACAGCAAAATACGTAGGCTTTGTTTTTCCCTCCAGAATGCTGTAGCTAAGGCTGTCTGGGGCCAATACAACACAAAATAGCATTCCCACCAACACCCATCACTGCACTTAGGCTAGAGGTACCCAGAAGCACAGAGGACATCCCAGGGTGAGCACCAGTTTCAGAGCACCTCTTTATTTCTGCCAGTCTGCTTCTGTGACACGCTTAGCCGGCTGCTGTGCTGCCCTGACCAAACGTTCTGACAAGTCTGACAGTCTTCAGCTCCAATCGCTACTCTCATCCTTCAGCTCCTTCTACGACATCATGCCCCCTTCCCCAGCTCACCATGGAATGCCTGAAACACTTCATGGCACACTGATTAGGTGGATTTGGGGGAAAAAAAAACCAACAACGTTCCTGAGAAAACCCACCTTCGAAAAAGTACTGTTAGAGCTCCCAGTGGATGCAGGGACAGCCGGAGGAAAGCAGGTTTCATGTTTTCACATAGTGTTAAATAAGCTTGCTGTTCCAGACTAAGTGATATATTTTTGTAAATGAGGACACAATGTAAATGATCTTTTCTATTCTAAAAGATGACCATTTTCCTTCCAAAATACCTCATTTGAACTGTGTTTTTTTTTTTTTTTTCTAAAACTACTACTTAGGCACAGGTAAAAATAAAAGCTCCCAAAACTCCATTTTCCACAAAACCCTCACTAGATTCCTTTCAAAATGGCAACCCCAATGACTTGTGCTGAAAGAACCACCAATGCAGGCACGTTCTGCCTCTCCCCAGCTACCCTTTGCATCAGCCAGTCCACCAATCCAATAGTTCCATCTGTTTCCAAGCAAAATCGCATTTTACTACTAGGATGTTCTCTGTCCAAATGCTAAACAGCTTGTAGCTAAGCATTAATCCATAAAAACCTGAAAACAATATCTTATTAATTTACAAAATCCAGCACACATTCTGGAGCCAGTTCATTACAGTGAAGCCCAAATTTACACCATGATCAGTGGAAAACTTTCCAATTTTTATTTTATTTTTTTTTAACCTATAACGAGACAAACTGGCTGCTAAACCTCATTCTGCCAAATAAAAGGTCTATGACAGAAATCTGGTTAAGGGAAAATAAGTGACCTTAAAGCGTTATGTAATCCTGATGCAGTAGTTATCTCTTCATTAGTAGAGAATGAGACGGGTATTCTTTGTTTTCTAAAATATGCTGTAGCCAGGACACTTTAAAAGAAGACCAAGCTCTGTTCCAAAGAGTTCTTCACAAAGGCTGTCTTTCAATCCAATCCACTTGTCTCCAAGTATGTATCTGATCTGATCCTAAAAGCAAAGGAAGACTAAAATTCACAGAAATAGAACTCTACTAGTAGACACCCAACAAATAACATATATAGGTATATACAGAGATATACGTGTATGCACGTATATATGCAAATATATATTTATCTTCTAATAACAGAAAAGCTTTCTATATTTATATGGAAGCCCTTTCATTACTGATTAACAATATACGATCATTTTTCATGTGGCTACACCAGGCTCTAAGATTTTCCCTCCTTTTCTTCCTAGTTTCCAGAATCAAAGTGCTTCATGAATCATGAAGGTTAAATACAAAAAACAGGCATTACCGCTCACAGAAGACATGTGGTTAATTGCTGTCTGCCTTTATTGCTAATTGCTGAACAACAGCACGCTGGCACACCTACTACAGGCTTCTGAAGATAAACAAACACAGCATATGCCCTAATTGTTCATGTTCTCTTTACGTCACTTTTGTCTTCCAGAACAGAACAGCTAATATTCACAGATCTTGTCCCTAAATCTCCTTTCCTTTGCTCTTATCTTCAGCAGGTCAGTTCCTCTGGCTGAGAACTCCTGTGTTAATCCAAGACAGAGAAGTATCATACCACACAGAAAGACCCCAAAGCAGTTCCTGGAAAATAAGTCATCTGCTGTCTATCCTCTAAGCTCTTCCCCCCTTTCTCATACACAAGCTGGGTTAAATTCCACTCCTGCTTTTGTTGAAAATGCTGAGCTGATGTTCCTTCAACGCCAGAGAAAAAGATGCTTTCAGCCATATCCTGCACCAAACAGAATCAGAATGAAAAAGAAAAGAGACTTAACACTCACCATAAAGTGGTTTAGGGAGATGGCGAAGTTTTGTCACTTGACCAACCGTATCTTCCGGGTTTAAGTCGCTTAAGGAAAGGGGAAAGTTTTGGCTGAGGGATGCAGCCTCCCTACTCCACTGTTCTGGCATTCCCAGCCTTCCTGAGCTCTCTGGGCCCTTGCCAGCCCTTCCCCTGGGTTATTTTAGAGATTTCTCATTGCTGTCAAGAAGGAGAAAAGAAGGATGCAATTCTTTTTGCACCCTGCAGTGCATTTTGTCTGTGAGACTGAGCCTGGCTGGTCGTGAAAGCAAATCTCCCCTTTTGAAACAAATGTTGATCATGCAAGGAATTGTCCTTAACAAAAAGCACTCCAGCCTCCCTGCAAACTGTAAATGCATCAGTAGCTTGGAGCCCAAGCCTCTGAATATGCAAATACACTTTGATTTACTAGATAAAATGCATTGTCAAAGGGTCTCCAAGAAAGGGGAGTGCATAGATTACAGACAACACATTTCTCAGATCAAATCAACGGATTCAGACAGGAAAATAGTGTAAGTATTTGCTGGAATGATATACTACCTGCATGCTGTTTCTCTTGCGTTTTCATATCACGTTTGTGTTAACTTCCTCATTAAAATGGCTGCAAGGGATAGTAATTTTTTTCTCACTTTCCCATGACATTAACCAAGTTCTGCTGGAGAACAAGAGTTTCTTCTCATTGAATTTCATTTTCTCCCTATAGAAGCAGACTAGAAAGAACCACGTTTTCTGGTCTATTCTCGGCCATGCTACGTTCCTGACACACAAGCTGAGAACCTTGGAAGGCAAAAACCTTGCCAAAAAAAGTCAGGATGGCATGCAAAGAAGATAAAATAAGTAACAGAAGTAATTAAAGAGCTGTAGCTGGTACTTTACAAGGGAAGACTGAAAAAATTGAACTTGTGTAACCAGGCTGAACGACAACTAAATTAGCACATCTACAGGTTACTGAATCATTAAAGCCCAAATCTCCAAAGACTTGAGCATCAGCAGGATCTAGGCACTTGAACGGCTCCAACCAGTCAGGTCAACTGGCCAGAAACTGTTTTTTCCTATATCATTTGAGAAGGATTTTTAATTTCATCATCTCATCACTGGAACTTTAAATAACTCACTTCTTGTTTTAGGAGAAGCAATGGAATCACAGCTGAAGGAACTAAAAGATCTTTGGGGTCATCTATCAAAGAGTTAACAACTAATGTAAAACTGAAATTAAAAAGTCAAAGCATAAGGTGAGATTCTCTTACTTGCAGATCAGCATCAATGGAGAAAGCAGTAATAGTGGAAAATGAAAGCATCAGTTTCTGGCACATTTAAAAGGGAGGCAGCTGAAATTCCAGTGAGGAGAGCGTTCCCTTTGGAAGTGAATATTTTTATATGTAATTCATATATTACATTTATAAACTGCTGCATCACTCAGGAGAGAGCAGCCAGCAAACTAGAAGATAACCATTTCTTCAGCAACAGGAAAGAAGGAAGGAGCAGACGTACCAGGTGTCAAGGCTTTGTCTCAAGGCTCTTGGCCCCTGAAACCAAATCTAACAGTGCTCACAGCACAGCCCAGGCTTGCGGATATCAGGCCCAAACAGATCAGAAGGCTTTCCTTGTGACTCAGAAGTCAGCAAAACTCCCAGAAACTACAGAGAATGTTGAATGAGGCAGCGTGCAAACAGACTTCTGATTAATAGGGCCCAAAAAACTAGCGTGGTCTTTCAGAGGGTAGTCTAGATTCATGAGATTCAGAGTTAACACTTCAGGAAGGGATTTTTCCATGCAACATGTGCACAGCAAGTCTTATAAGCTAGGAAGACAACTAGCTAGTATGAATGTAGATATTTAGCCATCCTCCAAATCAGAGGTATCTAACAAAAATACGCTCTTATATCAGGTTTTTTTTTTCCCCCCACATTTCTTGGCTCGGACCCATTTACTATGAATATAAATTGTGCATTTCTGCCTATTGCTTTATCTTTTCCATGCCTCTCAGATCAAGCTGCTATCCGTCTTGCCAATAGTTATTTATTACTCTGTGATTATAGGCAAAGTACGTAGTGAACTATTAAATCACAAACCAACACTTATTATCACCAAAGCCAAACTCCTATTGCTAGAAAAGAATTGCTGGATTTTATATGTGGTTAAGAGTTTACTTTTCTTTTGCAGTTGAGATAATAGATGGTCATGGCAAACCTTTTTCCCAGGAAACTGGCAGTTGGAGTAAGTACTCTATAGCTCATTTTTAGACTGCAAGCAGAGGAATTGTTCTTGATACATATCCTGGGCATAGAGCTATGTCCGAAGTACGTGAAAACAATAGCAAATTTATTTTAGGCTTTACCTTATAATGTGCTCTAAAAAAGCGTTGGCATTTGTCAGCTCACTTCTTTATCCTTTTGACTGGCTAGAGATGGATTGTGCACATAGGTACAAGGCAGGTGATGCAAACAACCTTCCTCCAATCATTTAGAACTCTCCCCCAAAACAAGGCATAATTGCTCTGATTAAGGAGCAAATACAGTGCAGATATGGGCACATTTCTCCACCTGCAGGAGAAACAGGGTGGAAAAAAGGATGCCAAACCTTAGCACCATCTTCCCAAGCAAACGCACCTTGCGAGGAGAGCCAAGCATCAGCCCACACCTGCATTTGTTTTTGAAATTCTGGTTATATTACCTACATTGGGTCTAAAACATACACAAAGTCATACAGTGAGGGAATCAAGCCCTTACAAGGAAACAGCAAGACACAAAACATTACAGACGTTTAGATCAGGTATAAATCAAATGTACACATTCTGTATGAGAACCTATGTTTAACTGCCAATCAAATAACCTATCCAAGAGCCATTGCTAACCAGAAGCTGAAAAAACTTACTCTGAAAGAATTCAAAATCAAGGCCAAGTTTAAATAAATAAATAAATAGGTTTGACATGGTTCAATGAAAGACTTTTTTTTGATAAGCAACTGCAAGCCTTCTGCCAAGAGCTGACTCGCTGCCAAAAGGCCATGTTTATAAAGGTTGCTAGCAAATCACTGGCTTGGTTCTCCCTCCCGAACCTACGAAGTTGAAAAAAATATCTTCAGTGCTCAGTGAGATGCATTCACCACTCCAAAAAAGCAACCAATGTAGCAAAAAATATTTTTTTAAGCAAAGTAGGAAAACACTAGTGCAGCAGATAAAGCCCCTCTCTGATATCAGCACATAATACCTAGTCCCCGAGTGTTTCATAGTCTCGCCTCCAACAAGTGTCCTAAGACAGCTACTTACTATTTTCCTTACGGAACGCTACTGTACTCAGAGGTGAGGATTTAGCCAGCAGTAAAGCCTAATCCAAGTCACTGCAGTTCTGGCACAAGCTCCATCTCTGCTACCAGGAAACTCTCCCCCCACTCCCCTACACCTGACCTCCCCACGGCACGTTTCCTCCCACTCACCATCTCGGCAAAACCACACACCGCACTGAGCCCCTGCACAGTGCGCATACAGAACTCTCCTCAGAGTGACTTTTCCCTTCCAGCTGAAAGAAGTTCTTCCAAAAAATGTCTGTTTTCCAGGCTCCAACTTTCGCATCCTAACAGCAGAAGTCTGTGTACATTTAGGGAGGTACTAAGAATGCTTAGGAGTAATAAATCATGTGCTGGTACAACGAGGAACTTTTCATTATAATATGAAATTATAACATGACTCTTTAAGCTCTGAGAATTACCCTTCCTTCTTTTCACCAGGATGTTTTACCTCTTTGGGGATTCTCTTGCCTCTGAAAATCCATCTTGGCAGGATTGAGGTTTTATTTTGGCTGAGACTACTTATACAGCCTGAGACAAAACATGGTAGAGCATGACTCCCAACCATTTTTGATCAGATTTTGCTGCTGTGGCAGCCTGAGATTTAAAGTCACTTCTTATGCTCACAAAATGGTTGAATCGTCAGCTGACATGAGCAGGCATAGCTCTGCTTTGACTTCAGCACAAGATGTCTAATAAAAATGCATCTTGATAGCTTTGGAACCCAAAGTCGGGTGTCCCTGCCTGACCCCTCATACAGTCAGGCACAGCGAAGGGTAAATAATAGACTTTCTTCAAATACTTTACTCATTTCTCTTCCAAAAATAGACCCTATAGACTATCAATAAAATGGCTTTTCCTGATGCAGTTAATTATACAATGGAACACGGAGGTCCAGGAAATCTCCAGAGCATCAGCAGAAAGCAATTACGAGAGACCTCAGCCCAGGAAAGCACGTAAAACGTATTGGGTAAAACATGCTGATTTCTTTCAAAAGAGCCCAAAGGTTCTTAGTTCCCAGAAAACACTTCTATTATGGGTTTGCTAGTATCAATGTAAAATCAGGGTGCTTTGCGCTTCATCTGTGCAAGATCTAATGGAGAGCTTAACTGTCCTTTCACGTTTTAGAGCCGATCTCTTGTTTTTCTTCTCCCTGTCACAGGCACTTTCAAACAAAGTCCTGGAAGAAACGTGTACTGAGGGTTCTCAAAATCCTGCAGCTGGGAGAAAAACGCAAGGGAATTATTACTGTTTCTATTTATTTGTCTTGAAATATTACCCAGAATGTCATACAACACAACAGCAAGCAAGACCTCCACAGAGAATAATTCACTGTCTAAATATAAAAGCCCAGCCAAATGCCTCCCTGGGTGCTTGTATCATGCCAGCCACTTCTTAGATTATATCAACCCAGCTGCCATAGCCAGCTCGCAATAACCACTGATCTTTCCCTTTTCTTTGTCTCCCGCTGCAGCTTTACATTAAAGCCTATGCACAGGAAGAAGAACAGCAGAGAATGGAAAAGAGTCAGGCTGATGCTGCCTAGATAAACAGGCTTCCAGCCACGAAGCAGAGGCACTCCTTGGCCAATGTTATGTTTTCAGGACTGTCCTGGCAGTTCCTTTCTGCCTTCCTTGTTAAGGGGTAGAGGATTTTTCTACGTCGACATCCATCTGGAACCCACACAAAGATGTCATTTTCCAAAGGGATGTTTAGTGTGATTATAGAAGCTTCTTTCTATTCCAAGATACTTATTTGAATTAAAAATTCTTTCAGTCCTCACTTGGTCTGCATATAGCTACATTATCCACGTATAGCTACATCTAGATCCAGCACCACCCTCAAGGAGCAGTGCCTTGTGCAGACCAAGCCCACCCCTCCCAGCATCCTCAATGTTAGTTGCTTGAAGGCACCCAGTGCCTGTAGAATCCAATTTGCAAATCTAAGAGCATGAAATTCCCTTTTAAAATATCTTTTTTTCCTCATGGGTTTTTTTTCTTCTTTCCAGCTGAAGCAATTACTACTTGTCATAAATAAAAGCTGCCAGCTATGACAAACATTCAGTTCACTGTTCTAAAAATGTTTTATAATTGTTTCTCTCTCCAGCAAAGAATTTCCTAACTATTCTATGGTGCATCCAGCCAGTGAGGGGGATATAATGCAAGTACAGATAAAGCTATCTATCTCTCAGTCAGAGGGACCGAGACCCCAAAGTGCACTCATTAAATAGAAAGTGCTGCAGCACACCAGCAAATCCCTGAAAATTACATTACAAATGAGGACGCTCAAGAAATGCTATCGCATAGAATCAAAACATGATATCCAACATGCTAAAAATCATGCCCTTACCAGATCTGGGATATAGTTCTTAGCTTTTAAACTGCCGTTTCACAAAGAACGTGCATTGATCACATGAATGAATAAAATAGAGTCTTTGGTAATTAATGTGTAGCATAGAGTTGAGAATGAATAGTGATGCAGAACAGTGCATTACTACTGCAGATAGCACTGAATGCAGATGAAGGCTGCAAGAAATTAGCAAGCTGACTAAGAAAATAACTCTTGCTTTAGTTGATGACTTCGTTGCAGTGTCTGAAACAGAGCTGCTTAAAGCCGACTTGTCAAGCAATTATGGATATTGAGAGAGATTTTGGTTTGCAAGGATTCCACATTTCTGTATTTTCTCTTTTACATTTATAGCTCGAATAATTCTAAAGTGAAAAGAAACAAAAGTCTTTTTTTTAAATGGGTGGGGCCCTGCGACCAGGAGCAGTGATGATTCAAAGACCTTTTGAGCCTCCTCCGAGACAGGAATTTTGGGGGGAAAAAACACAAAATGGGAGAAGAATTGGAAAAAAAAAAAAAACCACTAATGAGTGGCTGAAGGAGTTCCCTTTGTTTAATCTCAAAATTAGGAAGCCAGTGTGGTAGACAATGATAGCCTTTCCTTGCATTAAATGCTATTATAGAAAGATTATAAATTCCGGGTTATTCTCCACCCTTGTGAGTGAGAAAGCAGAAAGGAGGAGAAAAATTGTGCTTTATTAGAAGCAAAAGTTCTTTCTGGGCACTAAGAAAAAAATTCTCTTAGTAAAGAATTGAGATATGCTGTTTTTGGATGTGCAAAAAGCACTTCACTGCAGTTGTTAAGAATAGTTAGACTGTGAGATGTCTTGGGAGCTGTGTGGGCTGACTCGATCCTTCCTCAGAGCAGCACCTTCAGATAGAATTTCTCTGGAGGCTCTCTGCAGCCTTTCACTCACAGCTTTTTGTGTGATACTCTGGTGTGAAACCAAGTGGAAACATTATTGCTTGCCTTCCTGTGGCCAGTTACATCGGTAAGTATCTGACTGGGGAATTGAGAGGAAGAAGTCTTCATGCCAAATGAGAGAGAGGATGTCAAAGGCAGCCTTCAGGCCATAGCTTGGGCAATGAGGGAACGATCACATAAATGCTCACAGCAAATCCAGCTGTAAAAAAACAGCCCAGTGTCTGCACAGGCAATACACCTTTAAGGGAGAGGTTTTATACAGGAATTAATACTGCCATGTAGAAAGGCACAGCTTCTGCTTAGCAAAACAGAATACTGTCAAATTGGGTCACGATTCCCACAGCTAGATTTTGGTGGTTACACAAATGATTACTTACACAATCAGGAAAACGCTGGCTGAGGAGGCAGACCGAGGGCTCGTAAAGCTAGGTCTCACTGCGCCCTCAATAAAATCCAAACTCCTATGGGAGAGGAGCTAGACCACTGCAAGAGAGCTATTTTGCAGCAAGCAGGTTGATTTTTCTCTCTTGTGGCAGCAGGAGTTTCAGGTACTTACTCCAATTGCCAAAGCAGCCACCTCCGGTGCCCACTGACTAACATCTCACTGCCTGGAAGTCCTGCTTCCTTCCCATAAAACACTGCATTTGAGCAATCAGTTCCTGCCATTTGGTTTTACTTCATCCCCAGGAAAGAGGAATGGATGTCACTGCATCTGCTCAACTGACATGAGATGGTTGGCTGTCACAGCTCCTTATCTCTGAGCTGTTCCTCTCCACCCAAACCTGTTGGCTCTCATAGGATATTCTGGTTTCGATAAAACACGTGCAGAAAGGAATCCTGCCCTCATACCAGTTAGCAGAGTCATACTGCTGCTAAAGTAACTCAGTCTTCTCACAAAGCTTTGGGATATAATAAATGCTAATTAGTCATTTTTACATGAACATACGGAGAGCTGGATGAGAGTCAGCATTTTCCAAAAAGACACATGCTTAGGTATTCTCAGGTTTGGGAAACAGAAACAGCCCCATTTTCAGAAAGCCCTGGGCACTCCTAATTTGAGGAACAAAAAAATATATATATATCAGGATTTGTATCTGAACATCAGAGGCCATCTCAAAACAGCAGACTCAAAACAGATTCACACACAAATTCAAGCAATATAAGCAATAAGCATTAAGCTGAGAAACTTCAGGCGGTAAGCTATCCTTCAGAGGGAGCTGCTGGCAGTCCCCAGAGCCCTCCAGCAACTCTGCTGACAGGGTAGGGAGCATGATGCATGTGCACTGTTCCTAATCAGTGGCAAGGCTTCAGCTCTGAAAAGTTCGTCAGACGGTTTAACACAATGGAGCAGCATAATGCAATTCATTCTGAAGTCGCTCTATTCCCACTTAAAATGACAGTTGGACCACGTTTACCGTGAAATCGCATTTGTTCTTATAGTACTTGCTTTTCAGATACCGAGAAAACGTAAATTCTGTGGCTGATGCTAAGCCACTGCCTGGGTAGGTAACCATGGCTCCAGGCTTGTATTAGACATGGGGATACATTAGAGCCTTCAATAGAGCTCAGTACAGTACCTGTAAGGGAAGGTTGGGTTGTGAACATTCCCACCCCTTCACTGCATTTCTGATCCATCCACACACAAACCACTCAGTTCAGTGCACAACTGAGCTCTTTTTCACTGCCAGAAGTGACGTGCACCCAAAAAAAAAACAACCAAAAACAAACTGCTTCTACAACAGTGATGGATGCCCAGTGTCCCAGCTGTGGAGATCACAGAAAGGTACTAATGACAGTATCGGCCAAGGTGCATTTCAGCAGTGATAATATAGACCATGGTGAAAGAGAAGATGAACATGAAAACCTATTCCCTCACTCAGAAACCAAAGAAAAGAGGTTAGATATGTCCAAAGCAGGGAAAAACTTCTTAGTTGTGACCCAGCTTGGTTCCACTGGCAGCCACCTGGTGATCTGACTACATCACTGCTCATCATGGTTGGACTGGATGATCTTCTAGGTCTTTTCCAACCTCGATAATTCTGTGATTCTGTGATCATCCTGCAGGTCCTCTTACACAGGTCCTTCACACACCATCCACAGCCAAGACTCACTGCAACACATTCAGAACTCTGCCTCTGCATGACAGTCTTCCTTTGCCATGTATCTCTTCACTAAAAGGACACTCCTCCTGTCACAGTCTACCCACTCCCTTTCATAGGCCTTTTCAAAGCTTATCATCACATTAATCCCTGTGCCCACACTGAGAAACATTCTGGAAAATCATTTTGGCCACAGACAAACATAAAACACATCCAAGTTGTTCTTTCCTATTCATTTTCTGCTAAACCTGGTCCACTGGGCTGCGGTCTGACTCTGCTCTGAGCTCCTTCAGTCCATTGCCAAGAGACTGAACCAGTTCAGACCATACCCTGGCTCTAACCAGACCTCCACAAGTCTACCTCTGGCCTCACCTTTCTTCCTCCTCCTGGCACGAGTGCTGCATCCTAAAAGTGCATATGGCCACTGCATGTCATCCATACTGCTCACCTGAGCAGACTGCTGTTTTAGTCAGAGAACAACAAAATACCAGAACTGCAGAGGCAACATCGGCATGCACAGTGAGAAATAGTACAAAATAAACGATAGGAATGTACAAATACATATTTAATGCAAAATGGATGTGGAAAGGAAAACATCTAAATTCAGTATTTGTGCACTGAGGAGGTAGCTGCTGTGTTGGAAGCTCGCTTACTTGTAAGAGTTCTCACAGTTAAGACATTTAAATTCTCACAGCCTAATTTCCAGCAGTGCTCATCACCTCTCATCAGTTTAATAGCTTCAGGGGGAGTTCAGTTGTACTCAGTAAATGCCTGACTTTCAGACATACTTTAAATTTGTTGTTTTGAAGATCATAATTTGAATCCACAGCCTTTTGAAGTCTCAAAGGGCTGAAATTTGCACCGTCAGAGATGTCCAATTAGCCCCACTTGCACCTGCAATTTATTTACAGGCTTGAAGACACTGACCTGGGTAATTTCCAATGCAAGAGTGAGCTTGGAAAAAATATATTGTTTCATAAAATCATTGTTAGGGGATATAATTTGCTTGTAATGTGAAGAAATCAACCATCTCGAGCGACAGGACAGTGAAATGGAATGCTGCTGTGCAGCCAAACCAAGCCAGCAGCTCCTGGTAAAAGTGGCCCTTACAAACAATTCCAGATCTTTCTTAAATACATGAATGAAACAACACAGCTGATGCTAAAAAAAAAAAAAGACACAACTGATGCAATTAGTCCACAGAGGCAGAGCCATCCCCCCTCTGCAACCCAGTATCAATGCTGGCCTGTTCCTCACCTCTTCATCTGCTGGCAGCAAGGATCAAACCATTCACCCTTCCACCAAGACAGTACTGTAAGCAGAGCAACAGGAACACTGAATTAACAGCATATTCATAACTTCCTAAATTTGGACTGACTTTAGCAGGGAGTTTAATCAAAGAAAGAGAAACACCAGGAAATCCTACTGCCCTTACCGTGCTTTCCAGATTCATTACTGGTATTGCATTTGACAGTTTCTTTTTTCAAAGCAAAAACTTAAAAGTTTAGCATTTGAAAATAAAATGAGCTGTTCGCTTCACATTGAATAAAACATCTGGGTTGAAACAATGAGGTTTTTTCTTTCTTTTGCAGGAAAGAAAATTACCTGAACTTTGTCCCAAATCCATTTTCTTATTTCTTATTATAAGAAGTAGTATCATGTTCATAGCACTCGCTGCCTCTCACAGAACCTCATGTCCATGCTGGGTTGGTGTTCTTTAAGCCTGTGAATCCATATCTCAGTCTATGTTTACAAACAGATGCACAAAAGTTTGTATGTGTATGAAATGCAATGACAGCTACACTCTGCTAACTGTGTGGAGTGAAGGGGGAGAACTATGTCCACGTATAGTTTAGATCTGCTAATAGTTCTACAATCTGTTTTGTGAATCAAGTCACTTTGCCAAATTCTTCCAGCATTCTACAAATAATGGATCCTATCACATTATCTGCTTGTACTGAAATCAGCTGATTATATTTCCATTATGACATAAAGTGCTCCCAGAATCTATTACAGGAAGGTTTTTATTCTCCTGCATCAAAGCATTCAAAGTATTATTTACACTGTTATGATTTAGCATAACTTGAATACAGGTGCCCACACCTTTCCAAGATGCCAGAATGATTACAAGGTTATGAAGATTAATCGGATAAAGGGATGATATCTGCCACCCCGTGACAGTACTTCTGAAGGAATAGAGCATAAAAAGGACAACCAATCCTACTTTTCCAAGTGTAGAAATTCATACAGGAGCTGAGCTAGAGCAGTTCTATAGCGTAGGATGGATTTTAGTACATGGAATGAATAACGAGAAGCTATCTCATGTAATCATTATAGCACATCCTTCATTGCTGGTTAGTGCAAAGGGGAACACCGAAGGGTAGGAGAGATTCTCCCACTTTCCTAGCATTGCTTTGTAAGAATTTTAGCATTAGAAGGGCCTAAAATGGTCACAGCTTTTCCCGACTTTTGCAAGACGGAATTTTACCCAGGAAGTCCTTCACCAGGCACATAACTTCTGAGCTGATCTTATTTTTAGGAAAGGCATCCAGTTTTGATTTAAAGATTTCATGTGGCAATGAATCCAGCACAACCCAAGGTAAATTGTTCAAATGATTAATTCCCCCTGCAGCACAAATGTATAGCTATTTCTAGACATAATACATCTGCTCCTTCTCTGGTTTTCAGAAACCAGGCGAGATGATTCTACTGGTGCCTGAAAAGCTCGATAAGCTCTGGTTGGCACTTATTCTGTAAACTGACACTGATGTGGCCATCCTTTCTACTTTGCAGTGGGGAAAAAAAGAAAAAAGAAAAGAGGAGCAAGCACTGTGGGGACAGAGCAGGAGGCAGAGCTGCCCACCCAAGGCAGCACACATGGGACAACGACCCAAAAACCACCTGGCTTGCCTCGTACGGGAGCCCCTCAGCTGTTCATCACAGCATCCCAACTGCCCTCACAGCTCTTCAGTCTCATGGTTTAACTGCAAACAGATTCAAACACAAAGGATACCAGCAAGGATGGGCAACTTCTTTGCCTTGCCCTCCCTCACAGGATATAAAACAAAACCTTTACAGTGCTAATTCGAAGGCAACAGTCAAGAAATCTGCACCTTTTCTTGTGAGGACCAAGGAGAGTCCAGAGACAAGCCAAGAGCCTTGCTGTAGTGAGCATTATGGATGGATGAAATCTCAAAACTTTTCCATCTTGACAACAGCAGTGATTTACAGCAACACAAAAACTCTGTAGAACAACTTAAAGCAAGGCTCCGAGGAGCCAAGATTAGTTACCAGACAGCAGAAAATAGGAGTAATCAATTTTGTTCAGCCTGGACTGAAGTTCTGCACCTTTCCTGCAGATCGAAAGAAACACAAAGGTGTTGGAACTTGTTTTTTTCTTTTTGGAGAGAAGATGATCCGAACAGTCACAGCAAAAGAAAGCACTGCTTGGCACTGCCAGATGTATAAACAGAACATAATTAAATAGAGGTTAACACAAATGAGGATGCAGACAAGGTTTTTCGGTTTCTCTTGGGGCTCCTTTCTGCCTCACTTTGTGCTATTAAGCAGGACCCTGCTCCTTAAACTGTTCCATGTTATCAGCAAGATTATTCAGAGAAAAACACTTTATACAAGAGGCTAAAATCAGACTGCAGGAAAAGCAAAGGCAGGATCTGAATAAGAGGGTGCTTTAGGCAATTGGACTTCAGCTGTGCTGAACTATACCCTGGGTTTCTCACTGCTCAGCGAGCCCTCTTAGCTTCAGTCTTATCTTCAGCAGGCGAGCAAGAAACAACGGGAAGCAGCAGAGTAAAGGGAAGGCTGAGTGATGACGAGGGCTTTGAACAAGAAGGGGTTTCTAGTTGTGCTTTTTAAATAAAATGCTTTCACAGAGAGGTTCAACAAAATTTACCTATGTTGAAATACCCTACTAGATTAAGGGCTTAGGCACATTTGCAAAACCAAAATGAATCCTGTGTTTAATCATTGTATTATAATATTCATTAATATTGCAACAGCTTTGAATTACACAATTACACAAATATTTTGCATCCTATGATTTGATTCAGTAATCTCATTTATTTTAGATTTTATTAGCTGTTTGCTTCAAATTCATTCAGTCAGATACTCATTTGGTTTGCAGCAGTGGGAAGAAGGATTTCTTCTTCCTAATGCAAAGAACAGAACCAGCCCTCATATTTCAGTGCTGCTCTGAAGACTAAGTTTTTTCTCCCTGGAGCACTGTTACTTTCACAGAGGGAGGTGAGTTAATCTCCTACCTTTTCTCTTACTATCTTGAGGCAGAGGGAATGCACTGGATAAATAACTACAGCTTTTTGCTCATGGAAGTCCTCCTAGCTCATCAAGGACCTTACTGCTCCCTTCTCTCAGGGCTGTCCCTATTGCTGTAGTGCAGTTGACAAATCCCATCCTCTCCATTGGGCATCTCCCCCACTTCTAATGATTTCCCCTTCATTCCTGCCATGGAGTCAGAAAACTACAGTACACATTCACAGACAGGGGACTGGTGCAGGTTTTTGCTGCTGAAACTACTCAGATCTGCAAAAGAGCACATAAGTAACTGTTTAGACTCCACACTGCTGCTGTTCATATGCAGCATGAAAAAGATACCATAAAGTCAGAGATGTGTTCAGCTCAGCACTGTTAATCAAAACCCTCTAAACCTTGAAGTTATGCAGCCTTTCCTCCCCCAGTCCACAAAAGCATAACCAATTCAGTTTCTTATTTTAGGTAACAAGAAAAACTGAGCAAAAAAAGACCAATAAAAGTCCCCAAGAGGAGATCATTGCAAGCATAAATACCATTCCTGCTCCCTGCTGATCTGGGAAGGAATTTGCTTCAGCAACAAATAAGGGGCTAAATATACAAAATGGAGGTGTGTCAGTGAGAGCAATGGTTCAACTCCTGACCAGGTGTCTATAATTAGACATGATTTGAACATCTGCAGCTGAAGAGTGCTGGGTCTGTCCTTCTGCAATCACAACTGATGCCACGAACAGGTAAGGCAAAGCCCAAAGAAAGCAACCTTGAGACAGATCAAGCTGTGCAGACACACAAACACACACATTCTCCATTCCAAGTGTTCAGAGTAGTTTGCTTCTTGGAGAGGGGATTAAAGAAGAACTTAAGCCCCCCAGAGCCATTCCATGAAAGCGAGCACGTGATAACAGTTTGAGTTGGATCATCAAAAAAGCAGTGAAAATTGAAAGCGAAAACAAAACAAAAATGAATACCATAGATTCACATGAGAAATTCTTTGTAGGGGTTAGGAAAAAAAAGGATAAGGTAGAATTCTAACAGCCAGCTTTAGGCTTTGAGGGACTTTGAAGACCGAGAAAGAGAAAAGTTTCCAAGGTATAGGACTTCCTTCCAACATAAAAAGCAGAGGGAGAAAAAGAAGAAATAATAATGGGTGTGATGTACCAGTTCATAGACAAATAAAATCCATATTCATTATGGAAGCATAAGTCTGGAGCCACAATATGACATAACCACACAAAATTAATAACATTTGCAATCCAGTACTCCAGGGGTTGAGAAAATAAAACCGCTCTTTTAATGTTGGCAAAAGAGGGTCAAGTACATAAAACAACTGAGAAATACCAAATATCCATTTGTGAAATAAATCCCTGTTCTGTGCAAGTGTTTATAAAACAAGGATCGCATTAAAAAATAGCTCAGAAATAGAAAAAAAAAAAATCACTTTGTTAAACCAGTCACAAAGATAGCATCTCAGAACAAGGATTCCACTTACCCCTAAGTCTACAAGGGCTGAAGATTTTAAACCTTCATCTACAAAATGGTCTCAGAAAAAAAAAAACATAAATTAACCAATCTGGTAAAAATACATATCTTTAAGACTGCATTACACTGCTGAAAAATTCAACTACGTAGTAAGGGTCATATTTCATTTCCTCATCTCACTTCGGAAATAGATTGAGAAACTAAAACCAGAGTACTAATCAGAGTCTGTACTGTAATCAAATCCAAACTTTCAAGCCCTTAAATAATAACGTAGTTCCCTACAATAGTTAGGGTACACACCTCAGCCTCCCCCCCTCCCCCAGCACCTCGCTTGAACTGAAAGCAGGTAGCATGGATGTGAACTAGGGTGAAAAACTCTGCCACCACACACTCCGCCCTGTGTACTGCAGACAGCACGATGCTCGGGCTGATCCTGCGCCAAGCTCTGCTGGCACCGGCCACCCGCCGAGCTAAACTGCGAGCAATCTGCAGCATTTGCTGTCGGCACAGCTTCTGCCTGCTGGAAGTACCTGGGTCACCTATCTAGTGCAAAACAATTCCTCTGATCTGCCAAATAGCAGGTCACCCAAACTAAGCTGTCCCGGCCACCTGCAGCAGCTCAGTGGGCTCCCCTCCCATCAGCTCATCCCACTGCAGAAAACAGCACCTTCCAGCAGACCATGGATGAACAGAGTAAATTTAATTCAACTCCTAGGGGAAATTACAGCCTCAAAAGCTGCTTAGAACCAAAGAAGTGTCTGTCAGTAAGATCTCAATTGTTATTAATAGAAGATTACACCACTACAGAACTTCTCCTAGCCCTTTCTCCCCATTCAGGTGGTATTCAAACCGCTCCCCAGCATAGACCTGTGGTGCTACAGAGATGCAGCTTTGAGAATAGCAAAGGGGTCAACAACTTCCTCACCACTGAGGAAGTCTGAGCTGCCTTTGAGATGGCTCTTTTTCTGCAGCGCTGCGGTGCCCATTCATACTTGGGAAGCAGGGTGCAGGTAGGCTGAGTGACTTCTCAAAGTCACGCAGGACAAATTCCAAGTGCTAACATCAGCCTGGACAGTCCCTCCTTCATGTTTGCTGCTCTTTATATAGCACCGTGCAGCCATTCTCAGCTAAGTGAGCCCTATAAAGACCCAGAGCAAGGCAAGCATGACAAGAAAATGACCGTGCAATAGAGGAAGGGGGTTGACACTGAGGGATATTTGAACTACAAAACCAAAACCAAATTAAAATTAAAGCTCCCTTATTAAATTTCTAATTGTTATGTGATGCTGTGCCATCATTTTTAAACCACCACCATATTCTTTTTATGTGAGAGAAGTAGAGGGAAAAATGGGCTGAATCCAAGTCTTTGTTTGGCTTTATTACATGCAATTTGTTTTTAGCATTCTGAGCATTTAACCTTGAAAAATAGCGTTGCTTTGCCATTGCGTTTTCCAATTGTTACTCTCAAGGCATCTCAGTGGCATCTTTATAAATCTGCTGTAGCTGGTAAATATTTCTTGCAGTCCAGTGTTGAAGACTGAAAAACCCAGATCACTTTTAGCTGTCAGGCAATTAACATAATCCAGAGGAAATTAAAGGTGTGCACAACTGGGACTGCTTTTAATAACAGAGGGTTCCTGACTCACACTTCTAAGTGGAAGATGGGGCAGGGGAATGTTAGAAACCACTAAAATAAATCACTAAAGTAGGCCTTGAGACTCTGAATGCTGTTTCATTGCAGATTATATGACAACTAATATTTGGAAAGAAAACATAATAAATGTATTCACTGATCACCCATTTCAAATGAGAGCCATAGCAAACTTCCTAAGGGTTGCATCATATCACACATCATCAGTTTGCGGTTTTTTCCTTTCAGCTTCCTTCCTATGTTTCAGACACAGTCAAATACAGGAAAGAGGTATTTGAGTTTAGGGATGCAATGCCAGTACTGGCAGCTGTGCTCAAAACAAGGTGGTAGAGGGAGCTAAGCCAGTGAGATACATAGGTAGTAAGATACAGGATCAAGAAGTTCTGTATACATACTGAGATCTGAAAAAACTTCCAGGCTCTGCCCAGTCATGGGGATGATGTTGCAGAGTGCAGGGATGGGGATCTGAGCACTTGCCCAAGCGCTTTGCTATCAGCAGCAGCAAATGCCCAGCACATACCACCAAAGGCAGGGGGAACTGCCAAGCGTTGAGCATGTCAAAAGTCAGACCAAGCTGTATGGTATGGCTGCAGGACTCATCTACTCAGTAATCTTTTCATTTGGACTATAACCATTCCTAGCTGGGATTCTTATTTTTCCAAATGAAAGAAGGGCAAAACCTGCAAGGATACAAGACTAAATTCCAGCCATAACAGTCCCTATTAGTCCCTAACAGAAGATACACAGGACAGTATCAGTGTCTGCACTAACTGTGAATTTTCCACACATTTCTCTGCTTGATTCTGCCCTGAGCCACACTTCAGCAGACCCCTGTACCATCAGCAGAGTTTCTGCGTACATCTCTGCAAGCTCAGAACTGCAGCTTTCCCATTTGCATCTCCTGACCAGTTCAGCCTTCATCTTATCTTTTTTCCTTCAGAAGGAAAAAAGAGTTCTGTCCATATTAAGATGGCAGAATTGGGCTTTTTTATGATAATGCCAATATAGAATAATTAAAGCAAACTAAATGAACAATTCCAGCAGATGAAAATTAACTCAGCCACACAGGCAGATAAAAGCATCGCCTGTTAT
Organism: Alectoris magna; assembly: GCA_030625065.1. Taxonomy (NCBI): domain Eukaryota; kingdom Metazoa; phylum Chordata; class Aves; order Galliformes; family Phasianidae; genus Alectoris; species Alectoris magna. The sequence continues at coordinate 6,493,461 of CM060575.1, read as the reverse complement.
TTGAAATGTCTGTGGAGCTGCACCTTTAAACGCCATGGCAACCAAAACTATTACTGAGCTCTTTTTCAGATCTCATTTTAAAAGTAGGAAAATTGATGCTTTATTCACTCAGGGTAAGGTTTTCTATTTATTTTTTCTATATTAAAATTTTTTGAATCTGGTATGGCCCTGCTTTTAACAACTAAATCCCTTTTACTACAGCAGCTTTTCTCATCCTTCCTCACAGAGCTTTTCCTCCTCTAGCTCCCTGCAGGTTGAGCATTTAACCAGCACCAAACATTCCTCTCTGAGAAACACTTATTGATCTGTTTGCTACTCTTTAGCGTATCCTTTCCCAGTTCAAGGCTAAAAGAAATGGCTTAGCATGTTTTCTCCTCAGCACCTGATTCCATCAGCAGTACACAAATACTACATGTTTTTAATCAATGAAACAATCATTCATTAATCCTGATTACTAATTTACAGCCAAGACGTTCCCATGACTATAAAACAGCCACACTGTATCCTCTTCCATATACTGGAGATGCTGGGAATTGTCTTCCTTGTCATGGTATAGCCTTGGATGTATGGGTTGTGACCCGACATTTCCTTCCACATATCAGTGCACCATCAGCAAATACAGAGAAAACTAAGTTTTCCTCCCAGAACAGTCAAGCTTTTAACAACAGAAAGGCTGAAAACTGTGCGGGAATTACCATATGGGATCAACCAGGCTAGTCAAGCTTCTAGTGACCAATCCCACATCCCTTGGGAAAAAGAAGCCATTAAAATTGTGCCATGGGAACAGGCATGCAGCCTTTCTATCATCCTCTGTTATCTGTGTCTGTTCCTTGGCTGTGCTGGAAGCCTCTATGAGATTTGCTAGACACGTGAGAGCTGCTGAAGTTCTGACTGGTGCAGGCCCTGCTGCAGGACACCAGGCAGCTTCAGATCCATCAGAGATATGCTGCCACAGCCCTGCAGCAAGAACACAGGAGAGAATATTTTCATCTAAAAAAAAAAAAAAAAAAAGAAAAAAATGCCTCTTCCTAGCCACTAATAAAGTTTACTTCGGAATTTGACAGGCAATATAATAATTCTCTTCCAACATTTGCTAATGTTACCCTTCTGGATGCTCTTGCTCATTCAATTACAAGCCCAATGCCCTTTTCATTCTTGCTGTACCTTGGCCACAGTGATGTTCCTCAGGAAAACTTTAACACAATTTCCATTCTGCTTGCTGCCATTATTTAAGTGCTCACATTTTTTTAATAGAAAGGTCAGAAATCTGCCATAGCACTAAAACACGCAATATATACCCAGCTAAAAGATACAGGCCCCCTTCTGCACACATCTAGTTATGATATGCAACAGAGGCACCATACTCCTGAGTGAAACTGTTTATTAAATCAATGACTTGTTCAATAAATTTAGTTCTTCCTCAGCTCATTAACCACCCCCTCCAAAACACAGATTAATTTTTATAAGTTTCTTCATTACTCACAGCTGCTGCTTAATGTATCCAAGAGTGCAGACAAGGCAGCCAGAGAGAACTTAAACCGTTGGCAGCTGTTTGGTACCCCATCTTCAGTTCTGTTTCTCACTGACTATTGGGTATTGATCCTCTCAGCCAATTAAAACATTTCTGATAATTCCTAAAATAATTTTGTTGTTTCTTACCCATATTCTGCTTCATCAGACACAGATCCATAATTTTTCATGAGAAGTTGAATTCTAATTAAATTTCAGCCAGACTAATGTTCATGAGCAGTGAAATAGAGGAGGAACAAGGCCTCGGGGGCACCTGGAGACTATGGGACTCACCTTAGCACTGCCATTGACTTAATGGGTGATGCAAGGCATACAGTTTTACCATCCTGCTTTTATTCTCAATGTTTAAGATGTATAAGAGATCTTGATCGTTGCATAAATCAGTTCAGATTGACCATGCGAAACACTAAGTGAACATCAGCTACGATTAATGGTGTTAAACATTAGAAATACATAATTATCCCCACCAAGAAGTTCCACTCTGACCATCCTTTCCCCTGAGCTGTTTACTGCAAATGTACCTGCACGAGAACCTCAGACAGAGCAACAGTGAGTTTAAATCAACAAATAAGTTCCACAAGCTTTTTTTTTTCTTTTGGCTTCATCAGCAAGTAACAGCAAAGCTTATACAGATCCATTCAGTCCTCGAGAGAGCTAAAACACAGCTGCATAGCCAATGATTTGCACATTTTCACTCACTTAAACATAGAAGTGATGACATTGTCTACTCCATTCCAATCACTTAAAGCAGCAAAGGCCAGCTCTGAGCTTTCAGCTCTAAATACTCTTTACCACTCCAGACACAGCAATAAGAATTTTCAGGGATGCAATTTTTACTTGCCAGGTTACCTATACTGAGGCCTATTAGCAGAAAATATGTACATGGGAGCACACAGGTGCCCAGTGTAAGATGAGGTTTAAAAAGACCATTTGCCCACCACTGCAGATGTTACATATTTTTCAGTAAACAACTAAACACAGAGTTTATGGAGACACAGCACTGCTGCAGTGCATGCTTGTTCACTCCAGATATAGATGCTGAGAAGAAAATTAAGCCAACAGCTTCTAAACTTTTCTCTTGTCTTTGGTTTCCAGGAAATCTAGTTGCAAGGCATGACCAGAATAAGTGCCCAGTACATAACGCCATCCTACAAACAGTATGGCAAATTATAATGCAAGAGAAGACTGCTGAGTGAGCACCAGGGATTTCCTTTGATGGAAGGATTTCTGTAGATTTGTTACCAGTTATCCGATAGGATACTGGATTGGTAAGGGCTATATTAAATACAAGGAAAGGAAAAACAGCCTTACCCCCCTTACTACTGGAAAAGACACAGCCAGTCTGACTGAGGCATTGCAGTTTAATTCTATCTCAGTCAAAATCGGGACATGGGCGTATCTCCAGAGCCATCTGTCTGCTGATAGCATTGATGACACGGAACCAAATAATCCCAGTTGCCAGAATTGTCATATACAGTACCATAACTTTTGGTTTAGGAACATCTTACTGACCAGACAAGATACTGAACTCATCTACCAGCAGTAATTTACATTAATTGTTAGCTTTTTTTAATTTTATTTTGTTGACTTAGTGACCTAAAATGTTTGCAACCACAAAATATAAGCACAGATGTATTATTAAAAAGACATTCTGAAGAACTGGGGAAAAAAAAAAAAAAAAGGAACTTTGCACCATAAACCAAAATGCAGTGTTCACAGACACCATCTTATTAAAATCTGAAAAGCAGCCTTTTTAGTACTATTCCTTCTATTTATATATGGAGAAGTGCCAGGATATCACATTAGCTCTCAGATTCATCCACTTCATTGTTTTTATGTCAGGAGCAGCACTCCTTTCCCCACTGCCAAACATTATATACTCTATTTACATCTGCTATATCATGTGTGCTCTTATAAACAGTTGGCCAACTTCAGCCCTGGAGTATGTACATCACTACAATTGCAAATCATCAAACTTGTCTCCTCCAGAAAATAATTTGTCTTTAAAACCGGATATTTTGCTAGAAAGTGACATGCTTTCCTGGAGCTGGCTTTGGCCCCTTCAAGGGGGGAAATAGGAACAAACAGCACTCCCACTGACTTCTGAATAAGAGTAAGGGATATGCATGAGACGAAAAATTCAGAGAACTTCACTCCAGAAAAAAAAAAAAACCTAACTAGCTGATTTATCTGACTGCGAAATGTCTGAGGCTGTGCCCACGACAACTGTTAGCTGCATACCTCCTGCTTTCCATCTCCTCTTTAGCCTGGCTCTGATGCTGGACTTCACCTCCCACACACATCACTGACACAGAAATCCAGCAGCTCCATGAGAAAAGAGATATCCCAGCACCCAGGGAGCCAGCTGGAAACCAATGAGAGGAAGACATCCATTACTAAAAATATCGTATCTCTGGCAGTTCATGTTAACATATAAATGAACCGTAGTCTTGCCTGCATTATTTACTGAAAATGTAATAATTTTGACAAAAAAAACAGTTTTCCTCTGAACATATTTTGGTTCTATGGAAGTAGAGGCAAGGAGTTTCTTGAGAATTTAACATTTACATGAAATTTGCACCAAGTGAAGCCCCACTGCATTGGCAACACAAGCAGATAAAAGCCACAAAATACACAAGAAACACTCTTCAATAAGCTGCCCAATGCTACTTACTATAAAACCCAGACACCATCTTACACAGGTAAAAACAATTCCGTTTAAGTGACAAGCCAGTTCCACAATAACTTGCTGACAACTCTGTTACAACATGGCTAAGTTTCTGTAGTACAGAAACTCACAGGCATTGCTGATGTAGCCATCCTTTTACAAGATACTACATAAACCAGAGGAAGTTTCATTAGAGAGATTTCTAAAAGAAATAACTGACCTCTAAAGAACAAAGAGCATTTCATCCTTTGTATGTGAACCTGAGCTATATGGCTGCCCTCCTTGAACTCCACAACTGCACTTGGACCAAGAAGAAAAGCTCTCAAACACTCAGGACTCGTGCATCCGAAGTAACAAAACAGACATCACCTGAGGTAAGCAACACAGTAGGATACATAAATGGTTCTCCACTCTTCCCCAGTCCATGCTAACTTCTACCTCCACAGCAATTCCCTACTCTCCTTCAGTGATTTACAGAAGGAATGTGGCTTATGGAAATTCCAACACACAAATTGCACCATGAAGCCTTGGAAATGCTATTAGAAAGGTATTTGGCCCTGTTGATTACATCACTTCTCCAGAAGACAGTATAACTACCAAACATTTGCTGTTGCTAACATGCCTTACCCAAGATGGATTTTTTTTTTTTTTAGGATGCTCATGATAGAGTGACATGGAAACGTAACCAGATGACATCACAATGGTGTAAAATGAAATTCCACTATCTTTGGGGATCCAAATCAAACAGATTTGGCTATCAGAAATGTTGCTTGAGACAATAACCAGCCTTTATGTTTGCATACTCAAAGAATGTACGATGGCAGAGATGTAATCAAGACAAGCCACTAGCATCTCCCAGGCAAGGTGGAGAAGGAAGGGACCAGCTCACCTGGAAAGAGGTGGCTGTTGAGTAGGATGAGAGGCTGAGGGATCCTCCTCATCTCCAGAAAGAAATCAGCACCTCACCAGCACAAAGAGGTCCGATTCTGCCCTCTGCATCAGGCTGTCCAGCACCTTGGTGCCTAACAGCATCTCAGATCATCCACCTGCCTGTCTCACCATGCATCTGACCTCTTCTTCCTCTTTACTTTTAAATCATTTCTTTGGCTTTCTGCTGCTCCTCGCTCATAAACAGCTCTGAGTAACAGGTTCCTTTGCAATGGGATTTTCTGCCCTGGAAGCTCACTATAAAGTTCCGCTCAGCCTGGTTCCACAGCATCTGTGTCACTTCTCATTACAACTTAAACAATAAGAATAAATCAAGTAAATGAAAATATGCATCCTGAAGGCCTAATGCAAGTGATTTCATCCATTTTAAGAGCCACCAGCTCTGATTTACCTTAGAACCTTGCTCCTGCCCTGAAGGTGTCTCTAAAGCACCCTGTGACTGATGGCCTTATTTTTAGTTTTGTAGCAGAAGCCAAGGAGAAATTAAAGAAATAAAATGGAAAAAGTAATGAGAGCTCATTTCAGCTTATAATGGTATTTTCTCAGGTGACTAAACATTCATTTGACTTTTGGTAGCGTTGAATTTGTTCCCCATTAGAGGAAAATATGATTTGGAGGCTAACTTGACCTCTGGAGTGTAGAACTTTCCTTTATCTTTATTGCTGGCTTCACTTATTTATCAGGTCAGTGTGTGTGCTTAGATTCCAGGAAAACTGAGCAAAGAAATGAAATTAGCACTGAAGACAAACACAGTTGGAGGAGCCGGCTGTTGACTCAGATGAGCAATTTCTTTCAGACCGTCACCAGCCTCAGTACAAGATGAGATACCTGTCAGAGTCTGGTATCTGTCATCTAAAGGTTCATTTCACTGCATGACCAGAATAAGAAAAAAAACAAAAAAAAGAGCCTGCAAAATTTGCAATGAATTTTTATGAGTCCCTGCTCCCTTTCCTATGACCTTACAACATACAACTTCCATAGGGGAAATCTTAAAAGTACAACAGAACTTGGGCTATATATTTTCAGGAGACAAGATTACTGAGGAAAATAGACTTACTAATTAATACATTTCATGTAGAATAACAGTCTTCCTCGCTCCCTAAAGAGGAACAGCAATCTCTGTCTGTCCATCTGCAAGAGAGAAAAAAGATGGATCACATTCAGATTTGTCAGGAAACTTTCCCGTTACAGGTCAAGATATGGCTTTATCTCTCCTGCACATCCAAGTATGCAGATCAGGAACTGGCTGCATCAAACATGACACAGCCACACTGCTCCTCTCTCGGTATTTCTCATATTATCTTTGTCAGGCCACACTGTAGCATGCCACTGAGTTTGCACCACATCCACAGGGGATAAAAGATTTTGCTAACTAGAGCATTGCTAACTTATTTAGCAAAAAGTCATCCAGGACAAGGACCTTGCTCAAGCCTGTTTTGCTGAGCGTTTGCATTATGAATAGAGAGACTAAAGCAGGTCGGAAAGCTATTAGCAATCCTTCCTCTGTCCCCTGAGAAACACTAAGCCAGATTCAACAGGGCTCAGAAGCTCCATGATGCAAGGAAAAATGGCTTCCAGCTGCAAAAAAAAAAAAAAAAGGGAAGCAAAGAACAGAAAAAGGCATAGCACGATTGCTGCTCTGTCAGGAGGAAGTGCTCCATTTAGCAAATTCAATTCTTAGAAATGCAAAGTGCAAACTGGAATGCTCCCTGTTGAATAAACGGTGGAACTGGCGAAGTTCAGCTGCCCTATATGAAAGATGACATTTTACCGCAAAATATTTCTTAGAAAATGAAGGTAGTTTTGGTGGTTATTTTCCTGCAGATCACCAGGGGAATTTCGGCACCAGTGGAAGGTGCCAAAAGCAGCTGCAGATAGTCAAATACTATTTATTCCTTAGCTTAAACAGCAAGCAGCGATGCAAGCCTCTCAAATACGTCCTTGAAAGGGCCATTCCCAGAGCTGAGCAGAGAGCTGCAATTCCCAACTCCATCAGCATCTGTATCTGGGAGGGGCATCACCAACAAAGGTGTGAAATGCAGACACTGTCGGGCATGGACACATGTGGGAACAGGGGAACACTAGAAAACATTTCACCTATGGGGGAACAAAGACAGTTTCATGCACTACCCAAACCTACATGAGAAGGCCCAAGGTCCTGAGATGCTGCTGCACTCACTGGGCTGCAGGCTGAAAACCTGCTGCGTGTTTGCTCCCCACTCCCTTTGAGCACAAAAGGAAGAAAAACAATCACCTTCATTAACTGAAAATAAATTATGTGAGGAATTATTTCTGAATAGCTGTGCTGTTTTCAGCACACATTACTTACCTGCTTGTCCTGCTGTTAGAGCTGAGTAGCTCATTTACATGCAGTACTTTTTCTTGAGAAGATACATTCCCATGAAAGTAACTCCACTCTACCAGGAAATTTCTGGATATCACACCCCTGTTTTGTTCTAACTCCACTAGGAGTAAAGAAACTGTGACATTTATTTTTTTATACACGGTGCATTCATCAAGTATGCTCAGCTGTGTTGCTGGTTAACAAGTAACAGCCAGCTTTCTCCAGCACAGTGCTGCTCACAGGCTTTCTGTAATTAACACTGAAAGGATAAGGAGATCAGCTCAACTGCTGCAACAAGGACCAGTATATGACAGAGCTTTGCTCTTCTCATTTCAGTAGAAGAGAAGGTCACTTGCTTGAGAACATCTTGTCTGGAATGACGGGGATGACCACACCAGCTATTTCAGCATCCTGTCCCGTGAAGTACAGCAGAGCACAGGGCACAAAGGCTTAGAAAGTGCGAGATCCCATACTGCAAGGGTAGACTCAAAAAGATCAGAAGGGGAACAGAACTACAGCAAATCCTGCAACAGGGACATTTATTTTTTTTTAAATCCTTTTTGCAGAACTGAGGCTCCCTTGCAACAGGAACTCCCTTCTATGAAGAACTACATTCCAATCTTTTCTTTTTTTAATTAATCTGTGAAGGCTGCTGCTATTCTGCTTTGGGTAGGATTTCTGCTGTTTGATAGCTGCTTCTTCCAGTTGTTTAACAATTTAAATTACAGCCACAGTGTCACATCTTCATTCCACCGGTCAAAGGATTTTACCTCCCACAACGAATTAGAAAATGCACATTGGGAAAAAGCTGGCAGACAGATTACCGTGATTATTTTAGCAGCAGGTATTTAAAGCTCATCGTCGCTAAAGCTCCTCGCCCATGCCCAGATTCCTTCTCACAGTCGTAAGGTCTGCACTGCCAGGCTGGTGCTCTGACAGACATCTCCACCGGAGACAGCTCCTGCTTGGGCTGTGAGCATGGCTCAGCGTGTGCTAAAGCAGAGCCACGGTGACATAGGCTGTTCATGGGAAGGAAAAGTGACCTGCCATCTGCTCATCCTATATTTTACGGTCTTTAAATTGTGCTGTAATAATTTCCTGGCTGTCATCCTGGAAGGAGAGAGGCAGGCATCTTGAGCTCAGGCAGCCAGCAAGGTGAGCAAAGCTTTCAGGCATTAAGGAGGAGAATTATCCAAGTATTAGGTGCTGGAAAGATGCTTTCACAGTACACATGGCTACACTGGGAGGAAAGAAGTCTTCTGGCCTCCAGCCTTCTTTAGTATTATTCACTTTGGGCCACATAATTACAGAAGGTGTCTCTGAAGGGTGCACTTGAGACAGAGTCTGTTCCAGATTCCACTCAGGATAGCTGCATTGAAGGAACAGAGTGAAACTCCTTGCAAAAGGCCAGGGGAAGGAACCTACCTCTCATCACTCAGTTACTCGGAGTTTCAAAGGATCTTAGCTCCAAAACTGCAAGACGTACAAGAAAACACAAGGTAGTTCAGGGCCAGCGTTGATCACAGGACTGTCACAGTGCATCACCCATGTCTGAGGCTCTGAATAATGAAGCTGCACCCCAGGCACAGCCCCAGGGAAAGCACAACAAGGGCAGCTGCCTGTACAGGGAGGTGTGGGAGGCTGAGCCAGAGATGTGGCTACTGAATACAAACAGCAGATCAGAAAGGCAGCAGGTAGGGCAGGACACCAAGGATGGTAAGGAACGAGAGGAAGCTGGTTTGCTTCTGCATGAAGCTGTACCTGATGCACAGATGAGGAGATGCTCCCAGCAGCTGTCCTACAGGCAGGAGTTGGCATTACCAAGGTGGGGGGGGAAACGCTTCTGCAGAAAAAAATAGCGGGGTCAAAGGCTGACATTAGACAGACCAGACCATCATTTTTGCCCTTTTTATTATTTTTTTCCCCATTGAACAAATTAATAGCAATTACGAAAGCTCAAAAGCCAAAGGTCATGTTTTTAAAAAGAGAAAAGAATATAAAAGTAACCAGCTTCCAAGGGAAAACTGTTATAAACAGCACAGGTAATATAAGCACTGGAGCAAAGCCTAAGGAAACAGGATGCTGGCAAGAGAGTCAACTCATTTGGGGTTCCTTTAATTTTTAATTTCCTCTCTTCTCTGAAGGTAAATTGTCAGTTATTAAGGATGGAAAATATATTTTGTTTGCTTATCAAGTCAGAGGGAAAGAAGGCTTCACGAGGCATTTACCCAGCAGCACGCAAGCACTACAGAATTGGCAGTCCTCATATTTTGGCCTCTTGGTTATGCAAGGCCTTTGATTCTACGTTGTGGCATGTCCCAAACCCACTCTGACAAGAACAGCATTTGCTTTTCCCCCCCCCTCAATGGAGACATTTTCTGCCTACCAGAAACTTGGGTTGCAAGTCCGTCACTTCATCGCAGCTTCCCATGCAGTCAGCATTAAGTTCTTCTCTTTTACAATTCTAATGCCAACTCTAAACCAGCAAATCTTCTGACAAGGACTCCAAGCAGCACCAGGTGATGGTGTGAAAGCTTTCAAACACATTTTAGGACCCACACAACCCAATTCACTGGGCTTGATGGCAGAACTACTAACACTGAAACCAAGTGCAACAATTTACTGCTCCCAGGGGACACAGAGGTATAAATAACACAATAGTTTAAGCAAAGACATTTAAAACCAATTTATCAATAACTTGCATGCCTCCAGGTTCCTTCCCACCGAACACTGATTCCAATTGAAGCTTTCCTCCCATGCAATGGGAAAATACCCCCTCCAAATCTTGAAGGCTGTCTGGAGGACTTTTTTTTTTTTCAGAAAACTGATGTCTCCTCATGTAGCAGATTTAACAGTTAACATGATTCCATACTGTGTTGAATCTAATCTCCTGAAAAACTCCATTAGGAGGAAAACCAACAAGCGCTGTTTCATTAGAGGAAAAGAAGAAGAGCGCAGAGAAAGTGACATTTAGTCTCAAGTAATTTCAGAACAGCTTGGACATTTTGTGAGGACGGATCAAAGTCTGTATTCTAACAGGAGCATGGACAACAGGCATTGTTTTTTCCCTATTGTACTCAGATTTTACATCAATCTGCATCTGAATTTGATAAAGAAACCACACACGCTTCAGTCATCTTCATTCACAGCCCCACTCTGGACTTGCAGAGTCCTTCACACAAAAGGCTCTGCTGCTCTGCAGTAGCCCACCCAGCAGCCTGTTTCTTCCTGACAGTTGTTTAAGCCCAACCGGGAGCTGATGCAGAGGAAGGATGTGAGCACAGTACATCACACCTCCCCAGCAATGATCTGCAGCACTGTATCTGTCCCCTTCCAAAGCTGTAACCTCTCTTCTCCGAATTGGTATTCTAACTAAAAGAGGAAAACGCCATAAGAAAGCCTTCCCTTTTATCTATCTTTCTGTCAACATCCATCACAGATATCCCTCAACAATTAGAAAACGTGAACCAGCAGAGCATGCCCCCCTGCTCTTCTCAGGGTATGTGCACCGCCTTAATAGAAACAAAAAAAGGATTTCTTATCGCTATTCGGCCACAAATAAGACTCCAGTTGAGTCTATTAAATAATATCAGACAATGACACAACTACTTGACATATTCCAGCTATTCAAGGGACAAAAATCAGAAATACATTCAGTAAAGCTACATTACTAAAATAGCAGATTTTTTTTCCTGGTATCTACTTCAAATGAAAGAAACCATTCTTCAGACCTCAGCATCAGTTGTGGGCTTTTTGTGACTATATAAAATACCAATCCAGTATCTCACACCCACGGTATATTTTCAGTAAGGCTTCATGTGCGAAGACAAAACTACATGCTATGATACCCTGTGTCCAAAGACCACTGCAAAGAGCCTCAAGTTTCCCAAACCCATGTTGTACCATGTGTGCTTCCATGGTACTGCAAGAGGCCAGTCTATCCTGGCTTGTTTCTTCTCCCTTGCTTCGGTGGATTTTTTTGTACATTCTAGTTTTCATTTGTAAGCCAGATTTTTTGACTTGCACTGATACAGGAGAATAAAGAGGAAAATCACTCCAGTGTCACCTCAGGGTAGGACTGGAATGAGAAGGGAGTCAGGCCCAAAGACTTTCATGACAATGAAGTGAAGGGCTCTGCGTGAATGCATCTGAAGCAGACCCTCATATGCAAAGGAAGCTCCCTGTCAGCATCAGCTTCTCCATTAGAGGCACTGGTGCAGGGCTGGATCACTACAGGTGCCAGCTCCCTCGCTGTCATGCAGCCCTCCCAGCCAGCAGTAACAATGCTGGCACACGGATCATTCCTGTTTAGGTGAGACTAATTTCAGGTAAATTAAGAAAAACGCAAAGCGAAATCTCACAGGTTATTGTAGCTAGGATAACTCTTTACCTTTCCCTGCCAGAAATGTCAACACAAAGAGGGTGAGCAATGAGCTCAGGAGAGCTGCTGGTATTTGCCAGCTGGCTGCATCAAACTTTGTACAAGATGTGACAGCAGACACACTGCTCTGCCTCCCATCCACCAGCTTTGCTTTCCTGTCAGCAAAATAAAGTAAAAATTAATACTGTTTCTAAAAACACAAGTTTTTACATTTCTTCCTTTTTGGAAATCTGTACAAAGAAACTGTGTGCAGTTCTCCCTGTTTCCACCTTCCAGATTCAAGGAAAACAGAAGCGAGCAAGACTCCAACATGAAAGGTATTTGGTCACTGCAACATAGAGATCACCCACCTCCAGCCTGAGAGGCATTAAAAAATGGAGGGGAAAAAAAAGAAGTCAAGGGATGGGTGGCAGTAACAGCCACAGGCAGGCCTTCCCTGTAAGATGCAGGAGCTCCACGAGAGTGATTCTCACCACGTCATGTTGCTGCAGAACAGAAAGCAGCCCCTTCTCCATCTCCCTGCATTAACCCCTCCCACAGACTGAGGCCTTATCCTAAATGACACACAACCAGCACATCTTGTATCCTTCTCAGGGCAGCCAAGTGCGCTCCCATTTAATGAGCAAGTCGTTGTGTTGGACCCAATTGTCTGAATTAATCCATTATTCCTGCATTTATTAATTTAGACACTCTAGCAGTAAGGGAAATTTACAGCTGGATGTACCATGATTTCTTTCTGCTTGTACTTACAGAACATGCTATAGTGCACTGTTGTCTTCCCAATAAATCACATAAACTGCTGCTGTCTCTCACGTACTCCAATACATTAAATGCAATAGTCTCTTTTATTTCCTTTAGCACTGAGGAGTATCTCACATTGCCCATGGAGATTGCTCCAAATGTCACTGAAAGTCAGTAATCAAAAATCCCCAAAGTAGTGGATGTCACTGACAATATTACAGTGTATGGACAGATGAACTGATATCAAGCTCAGCATCTACTCCAGAAGTTGGAAGCAAAGAAGCTGGAGAGCAGAAGCCTGTGCAAGATGGTGACTGTACAGCAAAAGGATTCCTGGAGCTCCTCCCATGATCACTATTAAGCCACAAATCCTTATTTTACAGCAATGCTAGTTAATTTTCTAGGCACCATCCCCTTGGCAATGAGGCTAACAGATGCGCAGAAGTAGCTATCTTCTGTAAGCCCACACCACAATTGGGCATAGCAGAGTCACCATCATACATACCAGAAAAGCACAGTGCTGAGCTGCGTATCATGTTGCCCCAGTGCCATGGCACAGCTCTCCCTGCCCCTTACAAATACTAAGCTGACCTTCACAAAGTCAGAAGCAGAACGTCACACCCAGCTGGGCACTGTCAGAGGTCATCTTGCATGGAGGAAGATGCCTGCAGAGCTGATGCTGAGCGCTGTGTCTGACTGTCCCTAAGCAGAGGTGCTACAGGGAGAGGTTTGCACCTCCCACCAGAAAGCCCAGCGACCCCAGCCTGATCACCAGGCAGAAACCAAGGGGACAAAAGCTCTGCCTGCTGCTTAGAAGAGATTTGCCCTGGAGAGAAGTGCAAACACCAGCACACCTTCCAGAGCTGTACCTGCACTGTGTACAGCCCCCCAGCTCCCAGCAGGGTCTGACACTGCCATCTGCTGACTCCTGCTTCAGCAGTTCACAGTGCACCACCCGAACAGCAAGACAAGGTTAATTTTAATACTTCACAAGTGAAACAGTGGAGATATAAGCTGCCACTGAGCTAAAGACATCTGAGAAGCAAGAAACCTTCTGGGTTTCACTAACTGTTGTTCCTGTTCCGCTCCAGATTTAGCCACCATTACACAGGCACGACACGAATCAGTCAACAAAGATCAGCCATGGGAGCAAGCTGATAGGCACAAGTATGCCAGAATGCTTTTAAAAGCCATGATAGCATGTGATACTCTCAGCTTATTTTAATTAACACATGCAGAATGAACTAATTGTTGATGCCAGTGCAGTCGGTCTGGGAGCTGCACTGAGCTGGAAGGACAGCCAAAAATTTGATAAAGTGTTTGTTGTTGTGTATGCTACCAAGGTGGTTGTGGCAGGGGCTGGGGGATAATCAGGCCACAGACTGGAAAATGAGTAACAGTCAGAACACCAGTGCTTCCATCTTCATCAGCCAGTGCTCGCTTTTGTCTTAACAGCTCATAGCAACCTAGCACAGGCACCTTCACTGGGGTCACACACAACTCTTCCTAACGAGGAAAATAAGTGTTTAAAATGAGATTTAGAGCATACAGGATTAAGTGCTTCAGCCACCTTTTTTTCACCAAGCAAACACACTACAGCCAGAAAGCAACAGAATACAATAAAGCAAGAATTGGTGTCTGGTTTTTGCATCCTGTGCAGTTTCCAGATCCCAAGAGCAGAGGAATGCAGATCGCGATAGCTGACAGCTGCCTGCAAGCAGGAGGATTTGTGACTGCAGCAATGACGGAAAGGGCTGCCAGTGTCACACCACCAAGCCCAGCCCTTTGCAGTTTCTGGCGCAGGCAGATGTGTTTCCTGCTATGCTCTTGTTCATTTTTTTCAGCTGCTGTAACATTTACCAGCTGGAGAGGCTGGGTGATGATTTGGCCAAGGAGAGTTCTGCCATCAGCCCCCTCCAGCAGCTCCAGACCTGGGCTACGTGGCAGGCTGTTCTGCCCACCCACCACCAGCTCCTGGCTCTGGGCTGCCCCACGCCTCATCTCCTGCTCACACAGCACATTTCATCCTCTCCCCTCTTCCTCCTCACTCCAAAGGCTGCCCATATTCTTCTTTCTCCTCCCACTCATTATCTGGGGGTTATAAAGGAATGCATTTACACCCTCCCCCAAACCCAGCACACAGCCTTTCCTCATACAGATACTGCCTCCCCTTTGCAAATACCCACCTGAAAGTGAGGTTTAACCCATCCACCTACAATACCTTGGGCTCAATCCCCCCAAGAAAATGAGAACTCCAATCACGACTAAAAATCTCAGTGTTAAAGCACAGATCCAAAGCAAATTTTCAGCCACATCGTCTTCTACTTGTGTTTCACACTAAATGGGGAACCTCTCTCTGGACATTATCTACTCAAGAAACTAAGAAATTATGAATTCTCCCCATGCATTGTGAGCTGCTTGCTCTAGTCAGACCAGGAATTATTTAGGCAAGAAACTCACAAACAATTTGTTGCAATGAATCATTTGAGAATTTAGCAATCTGCACACAGGCCATTTTTTAGATAGAACAAAGGAGGAATTCATCCAATAACTTAATTGCAAATTATTTTCTCATGTGTAACAGGACTTTCCACTGAGCTGTACCTCCTATGCAGAGATCCCAGAGTGCCTTCACACAGTAATGCAGCAGTACAGCTATGCTGGGAGAGGAGAAAATTGCTGTGCTGTAGAAACTGAGAACAATGAATCCAAGTTAGATGCTTAAAAAAGCAGCTAAAATAGCCTAAGTGATGAGTGACTGGAAATTGTGACTCCCAGACAATGACAGCTCAATAGATGCATGGAAATTTTTTTCGTTGTTCTGAGATGGGGGAAAAAAAATTGAGATTTTGCCCTTTTCCAGTTCAACTCAAGAAGCTGGGTCGAGATTTTAACACTTTGACACACAACAGAAAGCAAACAAAAACTATGAGGAGTTTTGTCTGTTATCCTGAATTCCTCCTTATAGAATTAAATAGATTTGTAAAATATTTTACATGGGGATTTAGAATCCTATTGCTGCAGTTTCAGATGGTCCCAAACAAAACTCGGTCTCAGAGCCTTGCAGAAACCAGCACTCTTCCATCATCTCTTGTTCTGCAGAAATACTGAGCTCTTGAGCTCTGATCCCAAGGAAACCCCGACCTTTCTCTCTCCTCATTTCCCCTCATTTCCCTCATTGTCTGTGCCCCAGAGTACAGAAGGACACTGCACAGGGCACCGATATCTTCAAACCTGATCTGTTCTTCTCCTGTCTCTCCTCGCATCCCACAGGGTATTTTTCCTGCTATTTTACATTGTGGCTTCAACCATTTAATGCAGTGCACCAAAAGAATCAGAGGAAATTAATAATGGATAGGTTCAATTGTCTTAGCCCCAAAAAGAGACACAGCTTCAGCTTTCTTTATTTGAATAAAGGGAGAGTCTACAGGGGGCATTTCCCCAGAAGGGTCTCTTATAGCACCAGCAGCACAACCTCCTCTTATTCCCACTTCCCAACTGCATTGTCCCCTCTCCTTCCCTCATCAGCTGAAGTGCTTGGGGGTTACAGACTTCCCAGTCTGCCTAACACATTACCCCCTGTATGTGACCCCCTCCCCACCAGCTATGTATCACACATTGCATGTGTAATTAACTTTATGCCACCCAGAGCACAGAAGTTGATGTTAATTAGCCTATTAAGCCTGTGCAGTAAGTCCAAGGTTCATAAGATCGAATTGTGGATCAACCTTTGTAACTTAAGCCTTATTATGTGAGAATTTACAAAATAAGTACAGATATGAAGCAAAGAGAAATTCACAAGCTTCTGTACAACTTCCCTGCAAGGACACCTTGTCCACAAGCCTCCTTTATTTCAGATCAGAGAACGTGAGAGATTGTTCTTTGGTACAAAGCAGCATCCTCAGTGTCCCCAGGACACCTGGTGTGATCAGCCCTGAGAACAGCCATGGTGCACATGAAAACCAACCCTGAGGACACTGTTCCCAGCTGAGGGCCAGGCAGACGGTTAAGGAACACCAGGAACACTGCCTCCTCTAGAAAACCTCCACTTCAGATAGGTTTTGCTCTTGAAAAGTTACCTTTTCCAGCTGCAAATACTTCCCCTATCTTTTGCTTCCCATTTCATCCTACTTTTTCAGAGGCAAAATGAAATTTGCCAAGATGAGGCACACCAGTGTCATCCCAGCAACATATCCTCAGGGCTGGAACAGGGGCAGGAGGGTGGTAGGATGCAGCACCGTGGCCCCCCACTGGTCTCACCCTGCCAAGAAGGAGGGAGATGAGCACAGGGCAGTGCCACAGCCCTGTGGCACAACCCTGAGGAACAACCCATGTCCATGGGCCACTGCATTCCAGTTGTGAACATCTCCAAGCAAAGAGATGTCATGGACTCTGTGCACCACTTCATGATATTGGTTCTACCTCATGTCAAAGGAGAATCTCACTGGTGGAAGCATGTAGTCTGACAAGCAAACCAAGAGAGGGGGCAGGTGAGCTCTGAGCACCTCTGTGCTGGTGGCACTCTCACCCAGCTTCGCAGTGCGCAGCGTAGAGGAGAGGACTCATGCTGAAAACACTGAACATAGCCTTAGACCAAGAAAAGCAGGTCATCCCAGCACCTGCAGGTATCAGCTTTTAGAGTGCTGTCTGCCAAGCTTTCTGCTCCTCTTGCCATGCAGAATATATACTTTGGTATGCAGGATGTCCACAGCCACCAGCAGCACTCAGCAAGAGTTTCCTATGGTCAGAGGAGTCCTACACCTACGGGCATGCACCACCCAGCCCAAGGCATTTCAGCTGAGCAATTAACCCTCAGGAAGGGTTTTGCTCTTTTCAGCAGAGTCAAGGTTAAATGTCAGCAGACACTTCTTGTTTTCTGAGCTAGCCAGGACTGATGGCTGCACTTTACTATGATACACGCAGCACTGTGTGAAGGTACAGGTTACGACAGCTGTCAGTTATAACAACCAAAAATAGCTATTTACAACTTCACTGAAGTCTCAGACAAAGAGAGACCTTAAAAATAGAGTTACAGCTGAGTCTCCCTTCAAATAGAGGCTGTACAAGACAAGAATATAACAACTACGCTCACAGCTAGAACTGTGCTATAAGCTGCTGGTCAGCAGCAATACAAGCCAGACCTGATGCAATTTCACTTCTAGTTTTGAGATTAGATATGTTTTAGTTTTTGTGTGCTTGCATGGAGAAAGAGGTTTGTTCTTCTGTGTTGCTGAGGGACTACTCACTATCTGACACAATAAAGCCAAGTAGGAAGTGGATGTAGTCAACATTAACATGTATTCACTAAGGAGAATCATGCTTGACCAACCCAGTAGCCTTCCATGGTGTCACGACCAGCTGGGTAGATGAGGACAGAGCAGTGGATATTACATATTACATACCTTGACTTCAGCAAGGCTTTTGATACTGTTTCCTAAAACATCCTCAAAGGTAAGCTTAGGAATTGTGTGATAGAGGAGCAGACAGTGAAGTAGACTGAGAACTGGCTGACTGGTGGAGCTCAGAGGGCTGTGATCAGCAGCATCTATTTGGATGCACCCTCAGCAAGTTGGCTGATGCTACAAAGCCAGGAGGAGTGGCTGACACACCAGAATGCTGTGCTGCCGTTCAGTGAGACCTGGACAGGTTGAAGAGTTGGGCAGAGCAGAACCTTATGAGGTTCAATAAGGACAAGTGCAGAGTCCTACACCTGGGCAGGAGTCAAGAGGACAGGGCCAATGAGGGCCAAAACACATCACTATCCCCTGCCTAGTCTAAACCTAATTAAAACTCCAAGATCTCCAACGTCAGACATAAAATGAAGCTTACATGGAAGTTTATTCATCTAAAACGCATCCTTATATTTAGCTTGCTTAAAAAAAAAAAATACTTAACTAGCATATCACATCAAAGGATCATTATGTTTTTAGCAAAGTTAAAACTTCAGAAGAGAATGTTCTGTAGTTTTAATCACCTACACCAGTTCTAAGTTCTATGGTACAAACAAAACATATTTTAATTGTGCCACATAAATTAACTCCACATACAAAAGAGAAATCAAGTACTTTAATTAAGGTTTGTGTGGTAGAAATATCCTCATCTAGGCTAGCTCAAAGGAAAGTACTTTCAAGACTTTGAAAATCATTTTCATTATCTCCACGTAGACAGAATGCCATTGAAACAGGCGTTGTGGAGGGACAATGTGCTGCTCCAGTGATTCAGGACGCCCTCTGCACTTTGAAGAAGCAGTGAGCCTTCAGGTCTCACTTCCCCTTGATTCCTCTGCACCTGGATGGCCATCTCACTCAGCCTCCAGCCCTTCTCCCCACCCTGCTTCCCACTCTAGTCAGCCCTGCATACCTCCCCTACCTCTCGCTGCACTTACTCATGGCCAAAGCCTACTGATATACACCAGTGAGGAATATTGAGGTCCTTATCTCCTCATGGCTGGGGGAGGGGGAGACCATGGCACAACTCACTGAGTACCTTCCTAAGGATGCTGCAGCTGTCTTCATCTACACCCAGCTCCTCTCTCAGCCCCTCCTCCACACACATCAGAACTTATCTTCTGTGGAGGCATGTAAGAAGCTCACTCACTAATTTATCACTAATCCCACTGGAACTCAGTTTTCGTCCCAGCAAAGCTCCCAAACTGTCTTAAACCTTGGCTTATATTCTTACATTGTCATCACCTAATATTCTCAGCTCAGAAATAAACCCAGGGATTTTCTGATGAGCTACCACTGGATCTTCTTAGAAACAAAGCACAGATGCCATCTGTAGCCCAAGATATTCCATAGATTGCAAAAAAAAAAAAAACCCTCAAATCAAGCCCCAATCTAGATCTCAGAACTGCTGCTGAAGAAAGGTGCTCTCAGTGGCTGCTTAAAAGCAGAGTAAGCTTCAGTTGTCACACAAGCAGCACAGCCAATTGAATTAGAGAAGTATATTTACGTGCCTAGCAAGTTTGAATCTGCAGAAGAACCTGCAGGGAGTGATTTGAAAAGACTAATGAGACTTTTCCCATCACCAGCCATGTATATTCTCCTTTAAAAGTTTATGAGCATGTCATTTAGTTTCACTACAGCTTTTGCAAAATCATTAATGAACTTGCAAAAACAATTAGAGAGATAAAGAGAGATAAAAGGGCAAGAAATGCATGTGTTAGCTTGAAACCTGTGATAATACAGAATAGGTGAAGCAGAGAAGAATGCACTGCTTTGAAAGCATCAGACACAAGATCCTGATGTTTTACACCTGTTAATATAATCATCCCTATTTTCGCTCCTGCTAATCTTGACATGGAAGAATATCTTTGTGAAGCACAGTCCTGGAGCCTCCATTCCTTACTGAAGCAAGAAAGATGGCAGAACAACCTCACCAGAGTAAACAGAAGACGCAAATGTCAGGCCATGTGAAACGCACCTCACTAATACCTGCATAAACTGAATGGAAAAGGCACAAACATCGTACAGACTGGGTCTGACTTTGATCCTTAGAAGGTACCTCTGAAAAACTCCCAGCCAAGTCAGCTCCATGTGGCAGAAGTGAATGTTCAAGAGGGGAAAGTACCTAGAACCACAGAAATCTTTTCTTATTTTGGGTGCTCACAGGCTATTTTGGCTAGGAGAATCACTACACACCACAGCCACTGAATACACTGACTTTTTTTCCTTGGAAAGGCATTTTCTCCTTTCCTGAAAAAGGGAAAATGACAAGTGAGAATGGACATGGAGTAAGTACATCTCTAACCTTGTTCTTCTTCAGGATGACACATTCCCACTCAACAAACAAAGCCAGCTCTCCAGCAGCACAAGTCACCCATTGCTTCAGGGACCACAATCTGCCTAAATCACAGCCCTGAGTGCCAGCCCATCCTCGTGGGGCAGAGGGCTTCCTGGGCAGCAGGAAAGGGCTTCCTGGAGTGGATGGAGGCACAGGACTGAACTACAAGGTCCTGCCAGATGCACAGCAAGGGCCCGAGCTGCACAGGGGCTGCCAATCTCACTCCAGCCATCGAGCTGCTTCCTCGCCAACTTCCAGCTGCTTGGCAGCCCTCAGCCTGCCTTTTCCAGCAGAGCAGCAGACAGCTCAGCGCCTGTGCTCCACCCAGCAGCATACACCTCTTTATTTGTATCTGTCTCCATTATGAAGGGGATGCTGATTTGTTTTAGAGAGGCTGTGCTGAGAGCAAAAGAGAAAGCAATGACCAACTTACTTACCTCGTACACTTTTCTCCTCTGCAATACTATGCTCTTAGCCCTGTGCAATTGGGTACAACTCATCACACTTGCATGCAAGTGATTCCTCTAGTTTCTCTGATCAGTTTCCTAAAGCTCTCAGACAAGTGCTAATTTAGAAAACGGAGACTTCAAGCCTTTCTTTTTTTTAAAACCTTAGAAACATGCAGGTTTGGTCAGCTGTATGGCAAAAATATAGCTAATTTAGGTCAAAACCAATGTCAGTTCTGGATTATTTATAAGCTAAACTTCAGGATTAAACGCAATAGAAACTTGCTGCCTCTAGGAAAGTCTGAAAACAAGTCCCTTCTCCTCTGCATTAATGACCTGTAACTGGCAAATGGTATCACAATAGTCCGTCCCATTGCAGCCTGATGAGTTAGGTAATGTCTGGAAAGCATTTGGACATCAGAAAGGGGAACGTTTTCTGTGTGGTTTCACTTGTTATGTAACTAAGTCACATTTAGAAATAGAGCCTGGCTGCCTCAGTCATGCCGTCACTTATATGTGATTTAACCTACGTGCTGGGCTCTCTCTTCTAGTAGCTATGGATAGTTCCAGTTTGGACCCAGAATGCCAAAGTCTGGGACAAATACAGAGAGCTCCTGGCTGCGAGGCAGGCCATCCTGGAGAAAAGAAACACATACAAATGGCTCAGACTCAGCTCACATAGAGGAAAAAAAAAAAGCAGGATGTCTGCCATCCCCTACACCCACACTAACTGGATTGGACTGAGCAGGACTGGTCCACAGCCCAGAAAAAGTACTAGAAATCTTGGCAATGACTTCAGTCAATTTGAACCACGCTCAGCGACTCGCAGGTTTTAGCTGGTATGAAATGCTAGCTAGAGCCTTCTGCTTACAGGAACAGCTGCACTGTGCCTTTTGCTGCAGTGACCGTCATCTTGCACAGACTGCCCTGTGCATACCAGCAGAGACTGCAAATGCCTGCTGCCACTCCATAAATCTGTTCACTCCAGTATTTGCTCCCTGTATCACAATTTGGTCCAGCCCCTATGCTTAGCAGGGAAAATTGCATTTAAAGGTTCTACAGAACAGTTATTCCTCCTTTCCACAACACGTTCCAGTCTTAATTGCTTTGTTTGGATTCTCGTCTCATCTCTCAAACCTTTTCGATGGGAATAAAACACACAGTAGATGACAACGTTCAAGTCATTTTCATGTCACGTCTGATAGCTGCTGTAAGAAGGTTACTGATACTGCTATTAATTCTTTAATTTCAATTTTCCCTATATGTTCCTGCCCCCAACAAACCCTCAACATGAAATTATTTCTGAACTGTTGCCAGCCTGTTCCTGATGTTGCTCTCAGAATGATCTGAAGACAGATAATACAGCTGTCATTTCTCAAGGCTCCCCTGCCATGCTTTGATAAAACCCAAATCATGGCTTTGATGGTGCCAGATTTTACAAGCCTATTAAGCTGTCTCTGCCAAGTGATGGTTTTCTCTTTACAAGCTGTGGGCTGACACAGGGTTTCCAAGCTCCACAACATTTAACATCCCATCTTCACCCAACTGCCTGCATTTTTTTTTTTCCCAATCTGACTGCCCATTATACCAGCAGATTCAGCATAGCCACAAGGAGCAATTACCTTATTTGTCCACAAACAGGATGATGAGAAATATTTGCATTTAAATAGGAAAACAAACCCTGTTAGTGAAGATACCCTGCATTCCCATTCTGATTTCTGCTCCTATTCCCCCCTTATTTTTTCCCCTCTGACAGATCTCCATCCACCAAAGCATTCAGCACTTCATTTGGTCTCACCTAAATGTGATAGATTAGAAACTCAACCCATGTCCAAACACTGCATGAAAATCCCACCAGCTTCAGTGAGCCTCAGCCACACGCAGACAGCAAGGAAGTGGAACAGGTGGGATGAATGAGTTGTTCTTCATTCCAGCACTGTTTTATAACAGTCAGACACTTGCTATTCTGATGTGCAAACTGGGTCTTGTGGGTGGTAGCTATCCTTCTCCAGTCCTCCCAGATTTTGCTCATGTGTCACGCTGCACAGGTGAGCAGACATTAATCGTTAATTAAACAATGACTCACTTTCTGAATCTTCACGGGGTTAACCATCTCTTGTGTTAAATAGCCAAATGATAGAGTTCAGAGAGAAAGAAATATTCATCACAGACAGCAATGGCTCTTCTGGCCAACAGCACAGCCTGCCCATGGCAGATGGCAGCTCTGAATCAGTCAGCAGCTTCTCTCTGTAAGTGCTCACACACCTAAAGCGAGCTATCTCCGTGGTGCCTAACGCCATCATGGTAGGTATCAGACCCAGCTTCCCCTCCACAGTCCCATCCCCACCGTCCATCTTGATAATACAAAATCCCAACAAAATGAGCGATCCCAGCACAAGCAGTTCTTGTTTCCCCACCCTGCTGAAGCGTAGCCAAGCCTGAAGCTAGCAGGAAATTTTCTCATGTTGACAAAGGACAATTAAGTTGTAAGCAAATGGTTTTGAAACAGAGGTCAGGAGGAGAATATTCTTACTTCTGTGAGTGCTAATAACATGCAGACAAGCGACCTGGTAGCAAACAGCAACCTGGCAAGCTGTGCCAATGCCCACTCACAGACCCAGCTGCACTGTGAGCACGCTGCTTCGTTGGATTACTGCAAGGCTGCAGATTCGGGAACCAAAAAAATAGTTACATTTACAAGACAGAAAACGATTCACAGAAGCAAAGATCATGGAAAACAATTCTTACATAAGCTCTCTGAGGTACTAATGCCAGTCTTACATGGCTGAAAGTTGGGCAGCACGAGGGCAACGTCACTTTTGTATGAAGACCTGAGAAGTCCCCAGGAGAACTGCTCCCAGAGCAAAGAGCCAGCTTTCAGAGTGTGAGGAGACACAGAAATGAGCTTAAACAAAAGCCAAAAGAAAACCAGGGCCTGAAGAACAATTTCTGCAGAGACAGATGTAAGAACTTGATGTGCCTGAATAGAACAAAGGGACAACTCTATTGATACTCACAGGTACTTGCACACGGAAGAGACAGCCAAGAGTAAGCCTCATCAAAACAGGACCCAGTGGGCAGAAACTGAAGTCACATACATTCAGCCTTGAAATAAAAACTTGTTTACCACAAGTGAGAGTAATTAAACCACTGAAATAGCTTCCCCGGGGAAATGGCAGGCTTCCCCACCAGGAAGTATATCGCTGCCGGGTGATATACTTTAATCTTCTTAATCTGTCCCTACATCCAAGCATGCCAAACAGACACACTGCAGTAGTCCCCTCCCACACAGCCTGCCTCAAGGCTAAAGGCCTTTGGCTTACATCTGCCCTGCTGAAACCAAGAGCCTGAAGCCAACGAGAGCTCCCTCCCAGGCCAAGGGTTGGCTCTCACTCCCCTGGCAGACTCTATGGAAACCCGGGGACCTCCAGACCACGCCAGGCTCAGAGCTCCTCAGCTCTCAGCAAACTCCCACAGCAATTTCTATCTCCACACAGGGAGACTTGGCTAAGCTATTCAACAGTTCGACTGCATTTCTAAGTTCTCCAGTCTTCCCCCTGCCCCCATAATTCCTTCTCCAAGCAAAGTCTGAGTTTATATGCAGAAACAGAACCTGTTTATTTTAATTATATTCTAGTCCAAAAAAGGATGACAGCTATAATGCTATAACAGGATGGAAAGAGCAGCAGTGACAGTACAGTAGCAAAGTCTGAGGCTGCAGCAAGTGAGGATGTGCTCAATGCAGCAGCCACAGACACAGAAACAAAAGACAAAAAAAAAAAAAAAACACTCACCTTTAAAAGGCCTTACACACAGAGGAATTTCCAGCAAGATCCCCTTGTCTCCACTGCCAACCCTTAAATGAGGGCTGAGAAGGGGTGGATCCTGGCTCCACTCCTCCCGGTCACTCAGATGCATTGCATGCACCTGAGCTCCCCTGGCTTGGCCCTGCCTTCCCACCAGGTGCTCAATCACTGCTTCAAGCTGTGACTCAGCATTTCAGCTGCAATGGCCCACCTCAGCAAGGCTCTCCCCTCCTAGCAGTGTGCTATAAGCAGCGCTCACCTACAAGGCTGCCAACCAGGTCCCTCCAGCTCTGCAGTTGCAGAAAACATCCAGAACTGTGAACAGGCAAGGGGATAGAGGCTGGAACAGCTACTTGTGTCATGTACTGCTAGACTGCTTGGATCGTCACAGACCAGTACTCTGCCTGTGTCACAGCATAGGCTTCCTCAGTGCTGTTGCAGAGTATCTCTGGGACCATGCTTCCCAAACAAGCATGTAGGGCAGCAGACCAGAAGCCTGTACAATGGCTAGCAGAAGCAATTTGCTCTCAATGCAAGGGTCAGGCACATAGCTCGCTCTCAATTCTTCCCAGGTTTTCCAGACATGTGGAAGAAGCCAGTTAAACAACTAAACAATATTGCTTGCCCACTTGCTTTTCCATTCATTATACATATTTCCAAACAAGAGACTTCGCTGCAGCATACACAACAGAGCCACATTTGTGCTTGCCTCCACATTGCTGACTCCAATAACCACTTTAAGATGGCAAGAAAACCAAGTTATGTGGCAGTAATTTTCCAGCGTGAAGGGATGAGGTCAGTATCTGCCTATTCTACTTTAGATTTTCCAGAGCAAGCATGAGCCATTTCTTTTTATGCACTGCAGAACCTTTAAAGCATACAGTAGGTTGTTTCTTAACGAGCTGGAACATCTTGGTTGATGAGATCTCTGCTCAAATTGTTATTTTCCTCCAGCTGGGTCAGGGCTGTCTGGCTTTGGCACAACAAGAAAAGCACACACATTTTCTGTGATTTAAGTATTGTGAAGACTCAAGCGTCCATGTGGCAGAAGCAGGGCTCAGACATCCATCCCATTTCAACAGGTTGCTTCCCCTTCCTACCGCTGTCCAGAAGGGGACGTTCCCCTTCCTCCACCAGATTACCCCCAGTTTCAGGAGAGCAGATCCAGCTGTCATCCTTGCACTTCACTACACAGGTAATTTTCCCACCTGACCCACCAGACAATGTGACAGAAACAGACAGCATCTTAGAACACATGCAACATATGCACAAGGTACATGGTGCAAATGCCTTTCTCAGTAACAACCACCTGCATGCAACACAGCCCTGGTGCAAGCGTTGCTGCCAGATAAGTTCACCTGCCACGACTGATGGATCCTCTTTAAGCACCTGGCCAACCTGCAGTTACTTGCTTTTCCAGCACCTCAAGCTTCATAACAAACCTACCCATGCTACTGCTTAAATATACTTCACAAATAGCCATGCAGGGCTTTTATTCTTCAAAGGAAATTCCCATTGAGGCCACTGTTTCCACTCCACTACTCTTGCTCCACTGACACCAGGTGTCCACCATCCCCAGCACGCACCAAGCAGCAGATGTGTGGCAGAACACACTGCACAATCTGTTAGGAAACAAAAATAATCCTGCCTGATCTCATGACTGATTAAACAGACAGGTTTAATTACGAGTATGATTTGACAGAAAGAATTCCCCATTCAAGCCTTTCAAAGCACTCTCCCAAAAATAGACAAGGACCGCAGCAAATGTACCCTCACACCACCCCTGCTGGGCGCAGCAAAATCCATTTTACAGGGAAGAACCTGACTCTGGAGGTTTCCACAGTTTGCCTCAAGAAGTCAGATGCACACGATTATCAACCAGCCCCAGTGATGTGACAGCAAGAGTCCAATACTGCAGCACATTTCACCCATGTGCAATATTCTACCTAAAATATCATGGGTTTTTATTAAGTTTTGTGCTGTTGTGTTTGATTTCACCCATAGAAAAACAGAGTAGAGGTGATTCCTACTTTTATTTTTTGCATCCTCCTGGCCTGCCCTTGACTACAGAATACAGAAGCTAACCTGCGTCTTTCCTAGCTATTTTCCTAAGAGACACCCAGTGCGCTGCCCTTGAATGTTTGCCCCCATTTACCACATTTCACGTCTCTACCATGCATGCATGCTTCTTGCTTTAACTAAAGATTGCAAAAAGCCATCAGCTGCAGAATAAAAATGCAGCTAAAGTGCCTCCAGTTAGATTCACGAACTGGCTGAATCTAAATAGCCCACCAAGGTGTAAAGGATTTTTCCTGCACAGCAGGTGTGAGTCGGGGCATGAGCCAGATTCCCAAGCCAGGAGGGTGGATTTCTCAGGATTAGAAAGGAGACTCACATGCCACAAAGGGCCACCAGGACTTACGAGTCAGCTAAACCTGCTATCTAGGAGGGGAGATGGAACAAAATGCCCAAGATAATCCTGCAGGGAAGGTGCAGCCCTGAGTAGGAACAGGTCCTCCAAAGACAGAAAGTGCCCACATCTACCATACAGCAATGCCATATTTATTAAGAATTCAGTTATTTCTCGCCCAGTCTGATTTTATCAAGGTGCTCAGGCATCATGAATGGAGAAATTGGAATCTGAGTCTGCCTGAAAGTCAAAAGACAAATGTAAGGTAGAGCAGTGCTTCTGTTGGCATTTGGGAGCTAGACTGCACTCCCACCCATACCATCACGGCAGGACAAAGGCACTCCCTGAACCTTGAGGTTTTGGCCAGACGTTATTTTGTGGTCACTACCACCTGCAGAGTGGCCCAGAAACAAAGTAAGGACTCCTTCATCTTCATTGCAATTTGAGACAAAGGAGCTCTCTGGGCTGCTCAGAAGCACAGAACCAAGAAGAGACCAAACTGGGAGATTTCTTTCTTAGACCAGATTTCTTAGAAGCAGGTCCAACAGAAATTTCCATCCATTACTGCTGCTCACTACCAGATTGGTTTTTCAGATCAGGCAAGGACAGCCCAGGCTCAGCAATTCAGACACCCTGAGTTCCATCCGCATCCACTTGCACCTCTGAAGGCTGATGTATAAGGTCTCCAAACTGTTGCTATTCCCTGATTTCACACAAAGCCAAGGACAGACTCTGCCCATGCCAACACACACTGCCTTTATGCTACATTAAGTTCATAAGGAGGGCCAACTCCGCTCCTCCCTGCACTCACCAGTCCTCAAGGCACACCAGGTGCAATTCCAACCCATTGGCTGCTAAGGGCCCTACCACCCCCACCGAACCTTCCAGGGCACTGGGACTGCCAACCACCGTTACAAGGTGAACTTCTCTTGAGGACTGCCTTCAATGACAGGTCTTGAATCTCAACATTTACCACCATTTGTACACGCTCTTTATTATCACTACTTTAAGAACTCCATTGACATAAGCAGAGTCAGGCCTAAATCAATGCACACAATCAAACTACAGATGAAATTGGAAGAAATGTTTCCGTGAAGGACAGTTTCTTTCTTCTAGAGGAGACAAAAGCTGGAGTTATGTTCTCAGTGATCTTGAGCTTCCCTTTGCTGCTGCTGAACAATCACTCCAAGTATTTGGGTATGTGCTCATGCAGAGCCGTTGTTTCCATTGTTGGCACACAGTCCTTTGGGAAGGGTTACCGTGGGTCTACCCAGGCAGCACAGCACCAATCATTTCCCCTTGGGACACATAAAGCTTTCACCAAACTTCCTCTCCACAACTTCAAACCATTAGCAAAGGCAGTGGAAAAATTCGGGTGGAACACTTGCAAGTTACATCCCTAAATATGAAACACCAGCTTTCGGGTACCATGCAGCAGATGGACCTATCTTTTATTCCAGCAGTTTATACTACAGGCAGGTCTGCAAGCACACGCACAGGGCAGGTGCTCCTGCATGTGTATACCTGTAATTGTAACTTCAAACTGCCTTATCCCAGCCCTTCTGCAGAACAGTGTTAGCAGGGGCCCCCCGCTGTGTGACCTCTGCCTATTGTCTGTAGTGATATTTACAGATGCTTTCGTTTCCCCTGCTCCGTGGGCTGGTTCCCAAAGCCTTTTCATATTTGAAACATGTCAAGAAAATAGAAACACTGACAGGGAAACTAATTCAAGCATTGAGGGACCAAACTACCATTAAAACACTAATGCACACAGGAACACATACTAATGTGCTAAGGAGCGATAGCCAATCTGAAAAAGAATAGGTAATTTTCTTCTGTCTCCCACTCTTTTTATGGTTCATATTACCTGTCATAAGCAGCTACTGCAGAGCCCATGCTGAAGCACGAAGGAAAGGAGGGGGGAGCTCAGCATACGCTATAAGACATTCACCCTCAAACTCTGTCCATCAAAGGGAATTTAATGTCCAGACATCTACCATTTAAGAAATAAAGTAAAATGGTGAGAATAGACTGCAAAATGCCTTTTCTGCCATTATACTCACTACTGAGGGAAAACATTTTTGATGGGGTGACCTTTGCATCGAGCTGTGTTCATACTGAAATGCATTTTGCCGGCCATGAAAAAAGCAGCTCCTTCTGACAGCTGAACTCAATATACAGGGACTATTTAAGAGGAGCTGCTTTGCAAACAGCAGGTGGCAGATAACAATTGGTTTTAGTCTTCTATTCTGGTATTGATAGGGGAAAAAAAATTATCTGCATTAGTCACAGTGTGCTTGATACTACAACAGCGACGAGGCTCCCCTTGTCTTCTTTCCTGTATTTTATTAAGGCATTGCCTTAATTCCATCATACACACTCACTTCCATTTACACTTTCATCTGTTCCCAAATCTATCTTCCCGTGGTTTAGCTCAGCCCTAAATACATTACATATTTACATACGTTAAATGCAAACCCTGAGCTGTGGGAGAGCTTGACGATGCCTTGCAGATCAGGGTACAAATCTAAACCTATGGACTGAGGAGAAGGCAGGCAGAAAAAACAAGCCCTTTCACAAGACGATTTTCGCTCAAATCCTGACCTTTTGCCTCACAGCAGCGCCCCCAACAGGCACAGGAGGGCAGGGCTGTGACAGAGCCCAGACCGGGGCTCTTCATACCCCTCCAGAGACATCGGTTTCAC
Source organism: Alectoris magna (assembly GCA_030625065.1). NCBI lineage: Eukaryota > Metazoa > Chordata > Aves > Galliformes > Phasianidae > Alectoris > Alectoris magna. The sequence continues at coordinate 6,463,697 of CM060575.1, read as the reverse complement.
GGTTCTCTCTCAGGGCTGGCAGTCTTGGGGCAGACCGGCCCTCGTGGGCCCACTGAGGGCACACAGAAGGAGCCGTGCCCACGAGCACCCCCAACGAGGCACCGGGCCACCCCAGCACACCTCCAGCCACACCCTGGCCCCACAGTGGGGTCAGCTGCCACTGTATCCCCCAGTAACAACACACCCCACAGGGAAAAGGGCCTCTCACTCACCTTGCCCTCAGCAGGCAGAACCCAGCCAGCAGCTGCCATGCAGGTCACCTTCACCAGCCCACCAGGAGCACAGCTGTGCGCAGCCTCAGCTGGGACAGGGCCAGCAGCCATCTCATGTGGCAGCCCTCAGCAGCACAGCCACGTCTGTTTACTGCCAACTGCAGGGATATCTAATTCCTCCAAAAACACTCCCCCAAACTGCATCTTCCTTCTTGTGATGGCCCAGTGTTTGAGAAGAAAAGCATGCAGCTGTCCTGGTAGTGGCCATGTGGCTCACGTAGGGCTCAGTGTGGAGGAAGCCGAGCTGCCATGTGAACAGGACATACGAAATCCATGATTGCAGCTTAGCAAAGGAGGAGAGCCCAAAATGGCGGAAGCTGCACTGTGACTGCAGCAGGCCAAGGGCCCGCAGATCCCGCCTCTCCAGAGCTCTCTGCAGGGCCTTCCTACATGCAGGCAGGTCAATGCTTCCTCCCGGCTCGGTGTCATCTGCAAACTTACTGAGGGTGCACTCAGTCCCCTCACCCAGATTATCAGGAAAGATATTAAACAGGATGGGCCCCAGTACTGACCGCTGGGGAGCACCACTGGTGCCAGTCACCAGCTGGATTTGCCTCCATGCAGCACCACTGTCTGGACTCAGCCCTCCAGCTGTACCCAGCTTCTTCACTCTCAGGCTGCTCCGAGTGTGCAGCATCATTTTGCTACAAAAAGGACAGATTGCTCTGTGCCATCTGCAGAAACCGTTTTCCTCAGCCTGTCAGACACTTGGTAAGAGTGATGGAAGCGAGGCCACAGTGGTGGCAGAAGAGCACTGTGTGGTCTATGGGCTGAGGGTGCTGTGTGAGACACCAGACAGTGACCCACGAGGAGAGACAAAGAGATTTACAGAGCCCATTCCCATCCAGGCAAGCGTGTAAATGAAAGAGCAAACAAAAACTAATAAAAAATATATCTTATAAAGAAGTTATTTGGCCATAAATGAACACCAAGGTGGCAGCATCAGACATGACAGTTCCCAGACATGTTTTTTCCTGAAGGTCAGGCAACCCTTCGCCTAATAAAATTTGAGAAGTGTGCCTATAAAGTCTATTCCTGCCTCTGTTCTCTGCCTGCAGACAAAATATATGTGTATGAGCCTGTATTTCAGATAGCCGTGGCCAAGGATAACTCAAAAGATCTTCTCTGATAAAAACATCCTTTGCTGCATGGCAGCTCCCAAACAATGATTTTGGTAGAACATAGGCACAGTCACATGAAAAGCTACACGCAGCCACAAAATGCAACAAACAAAAGTATGTGAATTCAGACAGCGCTTTAATCATTCTACTATCAGCTGAAGCATTAAAAATGTGATTAGCATATAGTTAGGAGACATTTCTCCTTTGCATCTAAAAATACCTTGGCAGCTCTGGAAGAGAGCAGTCAGCAGCAGACAGGAGAGCTGCACCCTTGTGTGCCATTGTCTGTGAGAACCAAAAGGGCCCCAGGTGCTTTTCTGGTGTTGTGGGAAATAACACATCGTTTATCAAGTAGTTTGATTTTTATGACACCTAGCATAACAAATTCATCAAGATCAGCCCAAAAGAATCCCAAGACATAGGTGTTCACACCACACATAGGCTCCCTTTGAAAAAAGGCCAGGCATCACCTGTCGCTTAAAAACCAACACCTATTTTTAAGCGTAGGCTCTCCAAATGATCACCTAAAGCCTGAGGTGAGAAACATCATATAGAGCCTGGTTTTGTGACTCTGATTTGCATGAGACCATGCTTCCACACATCAGCAACACCAGCAAACTCTGTGGACTGCTCCCAGCCGGGTTCATTGGGCAGCACTGCCTCTCAGAGCCATCGCAGCCTGGTGGGAGGTGGATCTGTGCACGTGGAAGTCTTGCCTTCAGTTTTTTGAGCTTTGGATCAAGACTTCCTTGCACAAACCTTTAAACGTGAACTTCACTGAAATTCATTGAGAAAGGTGAGTTCAGAATGTACTGTCTATTAAAGGTCACTGGTTCAGGGATGAACTTCACCAGGCAGGAGTGGGCTCTGGCCAGGATCAGCCCTTATCCTCCAGACTGACCACAGATTACCTTACACTTCAGATTGGGTGCGAAAACAAGGACCTGAACAAGGACCATTCCCCACGCTGCCCTCTGCTTCCCATATAATCTCAGCTGTTGTTCTAGGCAGACGGCTCTGTTTTTACTTAAGGTAATTCTATGCCTTTTGTTGTGTTTTTAATGTTGATTTCACCAAGATTCACTCCCACAGCTGCACTTTCTGCCTCCCTCCAGCTTTTGTCCTTCATTTTTCTGCTGGAGTCAGAGATGATTATCTCTAAGAAAAAGATTTCAGCTGTGTTACGTTGATGCTAAGTGCTGTTTCTCCTACCCCGTCTGTTTTTCCATGCAAGATGCTTTTCATATAGCTTTAAGTGTTTGTTATTTTCAAATTGGTTGCCATGTCTCCAAGTTTCCCTGCCGTGGAAAGCAGGGAAGAGAAGGCCACAGCAACAGTCCACAAACACAGGGTGCTCTGGGGCACTGTCACCTCCCATAGTGGCACTGAGGTGGCTCTGAGCCTCGGGCAGCAGGAACCTTCCTGCACCAGGGCACATCTTGCTGAGAGGCAGCAACAAGAGGGCAGCTTTCCCAGCAGGCAGCGCTTTGGCTGCTGGTACGCGCTCTCTTGGCTGCCGTGACGCTCCCATCCCCAGCAGCACGTGCTCCAGCTGACGTGGAGATCCTCAGCTGCTACAGGGGACGCTTATCCGACTTCAGCCAACTCCCTGCTGTAACTCAACACCTGGGGTTTTACTCCCTGCCTACTTGTCAAGTCCCTGCATCAACGTGAATCATCCCACAGCATGCTGAAAAACAGCACCTTCGTGCCCATGTGAGACCTTTACCCCATGCAGCATCCTACGGGCTTGTGAAACAGTATACTGTCAGAGACACGAAGCAGTGCAAGAACTATTGAAAGCTACTGCTGGCTCAGCACTTTTATTTTCAATCTAAACAGTTGTGGGGTTTTGTTGTTGTTGTTGTTTTTAATAGTTTTTTTCCCTTTTTGGCATTTCCATTGGAAGACCAACAGGAAAAGAAAAGCACAAAAAAACCTCAACAATCTCTGAATGAAAGTTATAAGCAGCCCGACACCTGGTAATGAGATATTCCAAGCCACGGCCTGGCACTTTTATAGTGTTTCTAAACCTGCACTCAGTCATGTGAACGTCAGAAGAATGGAAAGTTAGTTACTCCTGGGCATGTGTCCTAAGGTTTTTCGTCTTACATTTCAGCAATGGAAGAATACAGTACAAATAAAGCAGGCAAATACCTGGCAAGTACACACTTTTGCCACACTGTAATTATTCTCCTCAACAAAAAGGTTTCCAAGACGGCTCCTGAGACAGCACTCAGCATTCCCAGACAACCTCAGCAGTTCTTGGCTCCTCTCATTTGAAATACTTCATGATTTTTCTTAAGGAAGCAGAACTCAGGCAGTGCCCGTCTGCCCAGCCCATTATCTTCCCTTCTCCAACCAACTCTGCAAGGCACCAGGCAATTTCTCTAAGTCTGAACAAGGCACTGAAGGTCCGAGATTTTCCATTTCCGTGTTTTTCCATTGAATTATAAACAGAAGAGATGAGAAATCTTACAGCTGTTCAAAGCGGTGACAGGAAAGCAGGTGCCCATGGAGCCGCTTGAGCACTACCAGATTTGCCCAGAAGCTGCTGCACCAGTGTGGGCTCTGCAGCATGCACAGCTGCGGCAGGACAAGCTCTGTGCCCACGGGGTGCTCTGTTTTCCTGCAAACATGGCACCCCCAAATCTCAGTGCAACTTGAGGCATGAGATGGACTCTAGAAATATGGAGAAGAAATGGCAACTATAGTGGGAAAACTAGAAAAGGTGAGCAGCAGGGCACCAGGTCCCAGCACAGCCAGCAGGACCCTGGTGGACTCGATGATCCTTATGGGTCCTTTCAAACTTGGGATAATGTGTGATTCTATGGCTGAGCAAACTCTGGGTGAGTGAGCAGTGCTCCCTGTAGTTGCCAGGAGAGCAGTGACATGGGGTCAGGGCATCTCACCCTTCCAGAAGCACCAGAAGCAGAACAAGCTGTGGAGACAGCACAGCACAGCCTTGCTGAGGCCACTTGCTCAACTCCATCACGTGATGCCATCCAAACATTGCTGCTAATTGCAGAGACAGAAAAATCATCTGCATTCTGGCCATAACAATCCGTTGTTATTCTTATGCATGCACACGTAGACAGGAGTAAAGAACCCTTCTCATTTCAAGCTGTGCTATTATGCTAACTACAGAGAAATAAATATGCCACACTGTAGCTAATAAGTGTCATTCACATCAGTATTTATTCCAAACATGTTTCCCCCATCACGTCTGCTCTGCCTGGAACTGCTCATCACAGAAGAGGAGACCTTTATTTCTCACAATTCAAGCAGACAGAAGAGAGTTAGCAATTAAAGCACACTTTTGTACAGTTTAATTCTTTTTATTTCAGCTACCAAAGGGTGTTACCTGTCAGCACTGTATCTATTGTTGAGCCACCACCTATCAGCACTGGGTTCATATTTTGTTGGGTTCTCCTGCTCCAGGGGAGCAGGGTGGGGGAACAGGGCAGGCTGCTGCCATGCAGTGGGCTTGCGGTCCCCAGACCCGTGCCCTGTAGGGTAGGACCAGTCCTCCCAGTCTGACAGAGCATGCACAGACACAGACACAGGCATGATCTCCCAGCTGAGAACTGCAGACGCTCAACTGAGGGGTGGATGCTGCAGTCCTAAGGTATGAACCCCAAGGACTAAACAAGGGCCAATCCTAATTACCAGCTCATACCAAAGATTATAGGTCAAGAATCCTGTTATTCAAGAATATAGCTGGGCATGTTGCTGCACAAGAGGAGATGAGCATTCTCATGAATTGCAGAGGTGTGGGGAGAAAAGAGAAAGAAATTCATTTCCTTTCTCCGTGACTTTTTCCACTGTTACTGTAAAAGACAGATTTTTGAAGGTATTAAATGGTATTAGGACCTGAAGTTCTCATGGATTTTCCTGGACTTTTCTTTTTAAAACAAATTCAAACTGCACGAAACAATGAACCAAACCATTTGGTAAGGTTCTTTCCACAGAGGTGGGTTTCAGCAGCAGCTTTTCTTTTAAACTCACTTGTCACCTGCTCTTCTCCTCACCCTTCCTGGTCCTGCTTAAAACACAATATTTGTGCATCGGTGGAAAAGACCAAGAGTGACACGACTGCATTTCTTCCCCACAATGGGACAGATAGATACCGCTCTGATCCAGCTGTGGTTGAGAAGATGGACAGGTGCTGCACAAAGCAATATTTAAGATCACTTACCAAGTGTTCTGCTAACCCTGCCTTCTTCATATGTTCTGGTATTGGGGCAACAGAGACATCTAGAGATCACAGGCAGGGGACTGCAGGCTTCTGGAAAACTGCTTTCTGTAGAAGGGGTAACAAGATGTGATTATAGAGCTGGAATAATAAATAAATGGAATTTGAAACAATTCAACCCCTGGCTATACACGATGGGACCAAGAGCGAATAGCAATCAATTACAGCGTAGCAGGAATACTCACCATTTCCATGGCTTGCCCCATTGCAGCACTTGCCCCCAAACTGTGAAGAAAAGCAACCCCCTGGCAAACAGGACGTTTGGGTTGGGTTGCTCCGTGCACATACCCTGCTAGGGGTCTGAAGGCGGTCAATACAGGAGGAGTGCATACAGAATCCTAAAATGGCTTGCGTTGGAAGGAACCTAATAGACAATCCAATTCCAACCCTCTGCCATGGGCTGGCTGCTTCACACCGGCTCAGGCAGCCCTGGGCCCCACCCAGTCTGGCACTGGGCACCTCCAGGAATGGGGCACCCCCAGTTCTGGGCAGCCTGTTTCATCATGCCTGAATGGAAGAAGCCCAAAGCTCTTCCAGAGCCATTTTGTTGTCACTGAGTTCACAGCACGTCAGTGCAGATGCAGGATATGGGGACTAAGGATGCACAGTGGGACTTACACACAAATCCAAGCCCAAATATTTCATCGTCCCTGCAGAGTGCTGAGGGGACTCTGAGTCTTCCTCATAAGCCATAGGAGCTTCAGGCACTGGGAGTCTCTGAACACTCGCGAAGAGTGGAGTCACTTCATCTGCCATACTTTGTAAGCAATCCTGGACACACTGTGCCTCATTTCTCATCAGTACTGGGTAACCCGATGTATCAGAAAGCTGAATGCGAAAACAAGTTATTGCTGCAGTGGAAGAGTACTGTGCTGGGCATCAGCTACCTACGTTTGCTTGAAGTAAAAACATCCTTTAGTTGACCCATTTTTATATGCCTGTAGACAAATCCCCAAGTAAAGTCATCACGCAGCCCAGAACAGGTAGAACGAGCCGCCCATTTCATTACAATATGCACCAAACCCATTTGCTTTTATAGACCATTCGGCATCCGCTTTAACAGTGTTTTATGTCGCTATAAAAAATGAAAGTGGTGGTTGCTGATCTCAAGCGCCCCATGTTATGCTGTTGCACAGCACTAAAATTTGATCAACTATCACCGTGCAGTGAGTATGGCCCCAATGCCGGCCCCAGAACAAAATACACGTCCCTGGGGGTTTATCTTTAGCAGCTCAGCATCATAGCCAGCACATAAAGGAATGGAAGCAGGGCTGCAGGACACACAGTACAGGTGCAGCGCAGTCGGCTGCAGTTAATCTCTTAAGGAAACCAGATGTTTGATTACCTTGTTAGACTGAAGCTTGTCGACAGCACATACCAGACTTTGATAAAGGGGTTTTAACTTGCTTGATGCTTGCTGAGAGTAATCATCATAGCTTGTAAAGGGCAGCTTCTCCACTGCAGCACCTTCCTGCTCTGTTCACCCCATCACACCAGGGCAGCAGTGAATGGGGTGAAATTCACCAGGAATGAGGGACTTTGTGATACAAAGTCAGAGAAGGTAACAACGTGCATTCTGTGCTTACTTCACAACTGAGATTTTAGAAGGTAGGACAGTTGTCTCAATGGACTTTGTGTGCATTTGTGGCCTGCAGTTTTCCTTCCCCTGCCCTCAGCCAGTGGAGCACGATACCGTACCACAGGTATCACACATTTCCAGGTTGTAATTTGTTTGGTAATCAAATATCCGGGTAATTCCAGGTAATGCATGGGGGGGAGAGGAGGGGCGGGAGGGGAAGGCTGCTTTTTTTAAGCGCCCTAATGAAGTGCACATCCCAGCCAGCAGCAAGATACATCACAAGCTGTTGCACAATGTGAAGTCCCATCTGCTTCTGACAGGAACATTACAATCCCACTCTTCCCCAGCAAATGGCAGTGCTTCCCAGCCCTCCTAGGAGCAGCTGATGTTACCGAGAGCCTGCTATGTGCTTTAATTGGCTGTAAGACACTGAACAAGTCTTGTTTTAAACCCATTTTCTCCCCTTGCTCTCTGTAGCACAGCAACATGCATTCTTGTCTGTCATTGCTGGCTTTTGTTTAGACTCCAACAGGTGTGAAGGAGGCACTAAGTAACCATTAGGACATCTGCAATCGAGGTTTAATTACTGCTTGTGTTTCTGGTGCAAGTAACTGACACACAGATTGGAGAAGCCAAACACACACGCTCTGTTCAGAACTGAGCTGAATGAATTACCTGTGGAATTCATTCTGGAAAGAGAACCAACAGAAGGCAAAAGGAGAAATTGCTTTTGCAGTGGACCAACTGCCACGCACAAGGCTTTACTCTGGTGCAAATTTTTCAAGATCCGTACTTATTCTCATCTCCCATATTAACTTAGGCTCCGTTGCACCAAGGACAGAAGAAATTTCTTTGCAGAGTACAGGAAAATTCAGGATGATCAGCTCCATACAAAGAGCAGAGACCAGCAGCAATGCCAAAGCCCTCTTTGGACTCCTCTCGCTACAAAGATCGCCTTCAAAGTCTCCAATGATTCAAAGTCGGATGCTGCCATCTGTTGACAACTTTGCACTGCAAAATAAATACTTGATGCATGGCAGGCTGTTTGAACGTTTTATTCTACATCCAAATTAGTCAGCAGTTTGCATAATTCAGACTAAGATCTGACCCCCTTTTACCACCTGTGACTCGGACTGCTGATACTTACTGTGGTCAGCTGCACAGAGCAGTAAGGAGGGACTGCAGGCAGCGCGGCACTGCCTGCACCACCTGTAACCTCCAAATGACAACAGCCTGTCCCGCTGCACTACAGCAGGGCACACAAGCTCCCTGCCATCCTGCTCACAAAGCCTGGTGTTCAGTTTGGGCTTAGCAAGCAAAGCAGACCTCGCGCCAAAAGGTCCTCTGTACATCTCAAGAAGGTACAGAGGTGAAACCCACTTCCAGATATCCAAGTCAGGAGTTTGCAGTACAGGTGCTTTCCTCAGCTGTCCCCCACCCATTTTCCCTGTATGAAAGGCAGCTGCCATTCTATGATTCTGAGTTGTGATGGATTTTCTCAGAGATCAGCTTAGAACTGAGATGGGTCACGTTCACTTCCACACGCATCAGCTCAGTTCGGGGCCACATTTGATAAATGTGTCAAAAAGGTCGTACCTGCTGCTCCATGCTTCCCTCCAAGTCCTTCCTTCCATCCCGGAGCTCTGATCTCCACTGAGTTATTCTAAGAAAGGCGCTGGGCTGCCTTGTGGAATAAATTAACATAGTTCTATTCCCAGCCGATTGAAAGTATCAGAAATGCTCTGGCTTCAGGAAGTCTCTGCTGGGGTCCTAACAGCGCACTTGTGCAGCAGTGAAGCACCACACACAGGTAAAGCGGTTCAGCAAGAGCATTGCGTTGTCTGAAATTAGTTTAAAACAGGAATGTCAGGGAAGCAAGGAACCATCCTAAAAGGGACCTCAAAAATCACCAAGTTCCAAACCTGCTGCCACAGGCAGGGGCACCTTCTAGTGCACGACCCTCGGAGTGCCCAAAGCCCTTGGAAACACCCCAGAGAAGCCTTCTTAAAGCATCCCTCATCTTTTATTGGGAAACAGGAACGTGTTCCGCTCTGGTCTGATGCAAATCAAGATCAAAAAGGAACAGAAGAATCTTGGTTACGTTTTTCAGGGTTACTGTGAACAAGAAATGTAACAGCTCTGCATGTGTGTGCAGTCAGTGCTTGCACTGAATTACTCCCACTGTGGGTCCCACAACAACAGCATTAAAAAGGGTTTTTTTTCGATTGTTAAAAGCTTGATTTCACAGAAAGGGCCAATACATTTTTACTCTGAAACCACTCTTTGTAATTTAGTGTACATTGTTTATCGTCAGCTAAACACGGCCACATCTGACGTCTTGGTGCCATTTGCAATTCAGAGTTGGTGCCTTTAGCAGAATGGGACAGAGAGCAGGAAAGCTATAACCTGTAAAATCACTGCTCTGCTCTCGTCAGGTAAGCTGTCAGTCTCTGCTACAGGGCACTCACACACCATCACCACCACGTTTACGGTAACTATTCTATTGCAGCACTGTTGCTAGCTTCTTGCTCCTCAGAGACCCGCATCACGTGAGACTGTACTGCCTGTCTATAGTTAAGACCGGTTTGCTCATATAGGAGTGAGACTAAACTGAAATAGCTCATTTAGTTACAAACTAGTTTAAAAACAAGGAGACCAACCCAGAAGCCCACTTCTCATTCTCTACCATCTCACCATCTCCAAGTAGCTCTTCAGCTGCAGTCAGCTGCCCTGCATGCTGCTTTAAGGAAATCTGCAGCTATTTCTGTATCGGGTACACTACGCTACACATCACCTACCTGAAATAAAGGTAACAACTCACTCCATACTAAACATACGCATTCTTTCTTTCTCGCTACAGAGATTTTGAGATCGCAAACAGTTTCACCCTCAGGACAAGACCCAAAGCAGCCGCACGGCAGCTACCCTGCCCAAAATTCTGATGGTACAGAGGACCAACAAAGCAGCAAACAGTAGGAAAAGAAACAATTAACCCTTATACCTCAATCCTTAACAATGTAAGATTTAAAAGAAGTCTGTGATCTAAAGTCAAACTCCAGCCATTTAACTATTTCACCGTCCCGTATCTCACAACTTCTTAATCTTAAAGCACAAGCAGGAAACAGATTGTGGAAAGGCATCTTCCACTCAGCCTGAAAGTGAAAGGAGTCGCACTCGTAGCTATGGTGACCCACATATCTAAAAAGCAAGGGGCAATCCCAACTCAGGATAGCAGAGTACAAGTCTAACATCGTAACTTCCCTACTGAGGCCATACGGTAGAGCTACCTGTATCTGTCATTCAAAAAATGGAAACAATTTATAGCATGTTGTATCATTAACAGGAAAAAAAATCGTAACCAAGGACAGTGTGGAATCTCCGCATCATTTGACGTAAAGGCAGAACTTAAGCACAAGAGCTGTCCATTACAAGCACTACTGCAGGTAGCATTTGAAGTCATTGAAATACCAAATGGAAACACCAGAGTCCGTTTGAACAATTTATTAGTATCCTCTTTTACAAGTTTTAGAAAAAGAATCCCAGGATTTTGCCTCCTGTGTGTTTTCGCCTAGCCTCCTCGTGGTCCATGATGCCAGCTGAGGTTGTCAGTACTATGTACCTATTGAGGAAGAACACATGATCAGTTTATTGTCAGTTTTCTTCTACGTTCATGCAGAGCTGAAGGCACTAACTTAATTTTTGTACTACAATAGAAAGATATTTCTTTCAGAAAGGACACAGCATAGCATGCTATCAGAGCACAAAAAAAAAAACTCCTCCCAACTGTGAAGCACACAAAGTACACTGACAAGCTTCTGTTCTCCCTTCAGTTTCCTTACACGTTCCTACCACGTCAGTTCTGCTGTTCTAGTGTTAGGAAGTCTACAGTTTATAGACAAAGTCTGCTTCTGTTTCAAGAAGAGATCTTTCTTCAGAGCAGCTAAGAGTTGCTACGGTGCCAGCTCTGAAGGCTTTGTCACTCAGTACTTTCAACACTGCTCATGCTTCCACAGATGAGTACCTGAACCTGGACTGACAACTGAAGCAGCTTCAGTGACTTCTAATGCCAACATGTGGATTATCAGCACAGTTCATGCAGCTTCATGTCTGAAAACCTCTTGTCCCACCGCTTTATAAATACTCTTGAAAAATCTCAGTGTGACAACACGTACTAGCGAGCTAGATAGATACAGCTTGACTACACAGCTTATCAGTGGAGCTTTAAGAAAAGAAATGACAAGGAACCGTTAATCCTGGCTCTGACAGGGCAGACTAGCTGAGCCTCTGCAATTATTACCCTCAAGTTAGAGAATTTGGGGAAAGAAAAACATATTGTAGCATCTTCTATGTTTTGGATATTCAGAATTCAAGAGGCTGAGTCTTATGTTAATTAATATTTAATCAACTTAAACACAATCACAAAACTGCAGCCTAATTCCATTCATCTGGTACTACTCTTCCACCTATAAATGGGCATTCATAGAAGTGAAATAAGGAACAAAAATCCTGTAAACCAAGGAAATGGTGAAACAATAGAAAAGGCTCTCGCTTAGTAGCACTCCTTTAGAACTGGTTAAAAATCATTTATATGGAAGCTGAATTTTTGCTCTTATCTGCTTTCAGACTAATGAGATGAAAGGCATCAGGTGAATCTAATTCAGGCAGTATGAAAGTGTAGTTAAAAAACCAATCAGCTTATGTATGACAGATTAAACTCCTCTCCATACTTACCCAAACTGACGTGAAGGCAGCAGGTTGTTTTGCCATTTTTCCAAATCCTTCAGTTGAACATCAAATCTGGGACTGATTACACCACACTATAAAACAGAATTCCATTACAAACCAGACAACTATATAACCTGGATCTGTATATTTGTCATTCCAGCCCTCTGAATGAAAAAAAAATCTACTGCAATTAAAATGGATTCAGCAGCAAAAGACTAGAGAGTATCAAGTAGCATGTCCCATATTCCATAGCATGAAACAGCTTCCCCTCACAGAAGCCAAGACTCTCACACAGTAACTCAGCTTTTATTTCTTTATCCTTGTCTCTTCCTCCTTGCCTAAATGGAGAGATATACTGCTGCTGAGGCTACACTAATAATTGGTACAGCTGGGAGAACACAAAAGCATGCTATAAACTATATATATATATACATATATATACATATATATATGTAACTATAAAGGTTAAGGAGTATCCTTCATCATCAAAAACCTGACATCAGAAGTAAACTGTCCCTGAATAATCATTGTAAAGAGTTAACAAAACCACCTGTAATGTTAAATAGAAATAAACACGCACAGAAGTTGGCAGCACTTTCAAGTTAATCCTATTACTTATTGACCATAACCACTACTACCACCTCTAGTGACCTCACTGGCTCCAACAGCCTTAACATCCCAGAGCAAAGCAGAGTACACCTCACTGCACTGACATCTTTCTGAACCAAGTCGCTTCTTTCCTTACTGCAACTACTGGGAGAAACATCACATCCAGTTAACTCTGCAACATCTGACACAAAATCATTCAGAAAGACCTCAAGAAACATCATACTCAAATATGATGTCTGTTATTACAGACACATACCATTAGATATCTGGGTTGTGTCAGAATTCCCTGCTACTCTTCTCAAACAATTCTCAGCTGCAACAGTTGTTCATCACAGAGATACCCCCAACATGTTTTGGCCGACTAATATTTACATTTCTTTACTTGAAAACCACCTCTCACTTGAATAGCTTCATTGGAAACAATGACCACCCATGTTTGGATGCTGTACTGAGGGACATGGTTTAGTGATTTCCCACCCACTGTCACCAGTATTTCCACTTGTGACAGTGGGTGGTTGGACTGGATTACTCTGGAGGCCTTTTCCAACCTTGGTGATTCTATGACTCTGTGCATAGCAATTCATCACAGACGTAAACAGCTCAATGTTTTAAGTCAAATGCATTTAAAAAAATGCCCAAACACAAAAATGATTCATACACCCCAGGAACCCAAAAAGCACTAATTATCATGAGATTTCACTCTGCCTCAACCAAAAGCAAAGCCTAGCAGCAGTAGAAATGCCTGTCTCCTCACTATTTAGAGGTATTAAACATCAACCGGAAAGCAACATAGTTGCTATCTCTTAAGACAAAACTATTAAAGATAACTTAAAAATCAAATAAACAGAGAAATCACTGGGTAGGCAGAAAGCCCCAAACGAGAAATACAGAGTACCTGAAAGATGACTTCCAAAAATCTAGCTTATGTATTGTGCTTTTAACAGTAATTAAGTCAACCATACTATTACAAATCTAGGAAACATAACATCCAATAACTGCTGGTAACAGCCAGATTACTCTCCCTTACACAGTCCTATGTAACAAATTCTCACAAGCAATAATTTCAGAATTAGAGCAGACAAAAAGGCCTCATTTAGACATCTTCCTAGAGAACTGAATTCAGGAAAACAAATCCTACCTTGTTGAGTCTGCCTGTGAGATTGACAACAATCTTCCCAGCTCTGTGATCATCAATTATCTCAAATTCACCAATGTAACCTAGGAAAATTAGAAAACAGACAAAACAAAAACATGATACACAGCTACAATACAGTTCATTTAACCAAACTACCCAAATCTACTTCAAGCATCTTGATTTACTTAAGTCAAAAAGCACCTGAAGAAAAGATCACCCATAGAACTTCAGAAGTTTTCAACAATTAAGACTGACTTCAGTGTACCAACTGGTATGATCAGTTATATCAACTACACTGAAGTACCGTCCTATTTGACTACATTCTGTAAAGCTGGAACACATCAAAAACACTGAAGGACAGTTACTGATGTGAGGGGTTTTTGTGGTTGGCTTTTGTTTTCAAAACTTGTCTCACACCTGCACAATGTTTTGGGTAGCTTCAATATTCGGAATGTATATAGAACACTACAATCAAAAACCATACTCCGCTTCCCCCCATCCTCCCAGCAATTAACAGCACACCCATCTAAAAGCGTAACATAGAATAATTCTTAAACAATTAACACCAATTAGTTGCAAAATACTGAAGTGAACAATATCAATTCTGTAAGATGCTCAAACTTTACCCAAAGATCTCCTTCGCTAAAGAAAACTACACAGGAAACGTGAATGAAAGAAATACCGATGCTGTGGTCCACACTCACCATGCTTCATCATCACAGTTAAAAACCGGACGATTACTTTGGAGCATGGCCTAATGAGAACCTGGCGTTTCCCACGTTTCTCTGCGTTGTTGATGCTTTTGAGAGCATCGGCCAGAACGTTCATGCGCACCATGGTGCCTGTGGGGAGGAGAGAGGCAGTGATAAACACACATCCATCACAGCCATACTGAGAAGCACTTCTGAGGCCTATTTTAGAGCCTAAGGACCTAAGAATGACAAAAAGTTGCACTAAGCCTCAGCAAGTCACAACACGCCCTCAGTTTTGTTTGAGAGAACTCACCAATACCGTCACAACTTTGGAAATCACACGCATCAGTACTTCAACTTGGATTTTATTAACTCACACACAAACATTTTTAAAAAGCAGCATGTAATGAGCAATATGTCAATGTGACACCTTTCCCTGGTGAATGGTTTAGATTTTATAAATCCAGTATTAGCCCCATCCAAAAAGCATGTCACGCATGGTATTAAACATGCTAGATAGCTTCCCTACCTGCAAAAAAATAGTAACAAAAAAAGAAATTACAGGATTAAAGTAACACAATGCTTTTAAAGGAAGACGGTGCATCACCTCCTGCATTGCAGGGCTAAGGCCTGGAGCACCCCGCGCACCACAAGGCGGGCCGTGCCCGGATACCGCCGTGCCGCGTACTGCCGGAGCCAGGCGGGCGCTGCTGCTGACAGGGGGCCGGAGCGGCCATCCCGGATCGGGCCGGCTCCTACCGCACACGCGGGTTTCCGCCGCTAAGCCGAGAGCTCCCCGCCGAGCCGCGCTGCCCCGCCCCGCCGCCCGGTCCCGGCCCCCCGCACGGCCCCGCACCCTCGCGCTCGGCCCGGGCCCGCCGCCGCCCTCAGCTCCCTCCCTCCCTCCCTCCCTCCATCTCTCTCGGCTGGCAGGCGGGCTGCTCCCCCCCACCCGCCACTTCGGAGGTTCTACAGAGCACTAGGGACGACGCCGAGGGCTCAAAGTGGGCCGGACCGCTCGGACGCAGTCTCGGGCCCCCGGTGAGGGGAGCGGAGGCGGCGGAGGAGCGAGGATGGGGCGGAGTCGCGGCGGATGGCGGCCGGGCCGAGGCAGCGGCCCTACTCACCGGTGCGGCAAGATGGCGGAAAAGGAAGAGGCCGGGCGCCCGCGCGGGATTATGGGAAGGCCATGAGCGCGGAGTGGCGCGCGCGCCTCCCGGAGCGATCTCGCGAGACTCGATATCCTATCCGGAAGGCGCCTTGCGCCGAGCTCGGCCATCCCCATTGGTGAGAACAGAGCTGCGCGCTTCCGGGGCGACGCTTCCACGCGCGCTCCTATAGCAACGCGGACGCTTCTCCGGGGGGCGCCGGTCCGTCCTCAGCTTCTGTGAGCTGCGTTAACCGACGGCAGGCGGCACCACAGCCCGGCACGGCTGCCAAGTTCGCTGCTTACAGCGAGGGATGCCAAACGCGCAGCGCCGGTACTACCTCACAACAAACGCTATTTCCAGTTCCAGCTCTTGAGTTCCACAAACCACTTTTCATACAGCCACAAAGAACAAATCTGAAAGAAGTTTCTCATTAATCTATATTTTCCTATTCAACAGTTACAATACACTGAGGAGACTTCATTTTAAAACAGTAAACTTTTAAAATGCATTAACACAGGTTTTAGCTTTTCAAAGAAAAAAAGTTGGTTTGTTTTTTAAAAAAAAGGAGGGGGAGGTGATAGAAAAGCACAACGCTCAGACAGCCGTATTTACAACAGACAGACCGAGCATATCCAGGGTGATTTTGTACACAGACAACATTCATGAAACCAAACGTGCTACATGGCTCCGTGACAACAGCAGTTTTTAGAACAATCAGCTTTTAAGGTCACACACAACCTTAACTCGCTCTCTACAGTCTCAGTGCAACAGGCTGAAGTTTGTCCTACAGCTAAATAACTCTACCAGAAGTTTATGTACTCCAGACCCCAGCTCAGCAGGCAGTCTGGCATATGCTGCCACAGAAAGCAAACAGATTCAGTGAGACAACAGGACCGCCTCCCGCACCAAACGTGGGCAGGCACGCTCAACCACCGTCACTTATTCAGTTCATGGTCTTCTTTCCACCAGACTCAGTAGTAACAAGCCTCTGAGAAGTGCAAGCTTTCAGAACGCCTTCATACTTGCTGTAACCACAAACCATTAACTGGTGAAGCCAACAGGAACGGAAACGCTGTGATCAACTGCAGTAAGTTCTTAAGATAGGGTATTTATGAGGCCTCTTAAATTGGTGAAGAAATTTAAGCTCCACATGTCAAAGGTTAAGATCTTTCGTATGAAATCAGATACAGAACCCTATTCTGCACAGCAAGAGACAAACCCATAGCAGATGCTCGAGTGACATTTTCAATTCATTGGAGCCAATAAAAAAAGGTAAGCCAGTGAGCAATACAACTTCTATTATCTTAATTATACATTAATTCACAAAACTGTTCCCAAGAAAACCTTTTACAAGAGCAAACAGCAGTTAAATCTTCACTCGTTTTTCTTCTCCTTGTGCTTGAGCAGTTTGTTGATTTCCCTTTTTGCCATTCCAACATACTTTGTAATGATCCCATGCTGGTTCAGCCCAGGAAACAGCAGCAAGAAACTTACTGGAGAAATAAACAAAAAAAATCAATTATTTATTAACGCTTTAACAATCTTCTGTCACCTTGCAATTCCTTGCCTCCCTTAAGCCCCACCAACCGTCTGAACACACAAATAGATGTCCCAGGTTAAAGAAAAACATCCCCACACAAACTATCACATCTCGCTTCCACCAGCCTCATACCACTTTAGGCAGCTAACAAAGTCGGATCTGTTTTGCACGCTACACACTTACCAATAAGATATGTCAGAAAGAGGTTATGAACTTGCTGTCCAATCCAGGCAACCACAGCAAGAGAACAAAGCATGGTCATGAAGTACTGAGAAAAGAAAAGGGAACAGTGATCACTGATCTGATGGAAATTCTCATCCTTCAGTATGCAGCAACATTTCAAAGTCTAAAACTAGACTGAAGTCCACTGGCCTCTCTGCATGCACAGGCTTGTTAGAATTGGGACTGCAGAGACTACACCTGTACATCTCAGCTATTTACGCACCATCCCTTTTACTGCAGTATGGCAGCTCTTCTCCATTGAAACAGCCCTCGCATTGTGCTATCCTCATATCCACACAACCTGTGCTTCACGCAGCACCTGAAGCTTTGCTTCTGACCAGTATAACAGTTACTGTAACTAAGCTGAAACATTAAGGTCTAGCTTTTCAGACAGGTAGTAGTACACTGAACACAACTATTTTCATGTGCTTTTTACAAGCTCTGTTGCAAAAAAAAATTACCCAAAGAAACACAGTTTGTCTTAGTATCAAGGATATGCTCATAATGAATACTGCAGGTTTCAAGTTGAGTATCTTGCCACTCAGGGTTTCAGTACGAGGTGTGACTCGCATTAAGTCACAGGCAGAACAGTCAGTTTGCACTCTGAAATTCTCTATTCAGACACATTCTCTGCTAAAATGCTTAAGATCTCAAAGCAAAGAGATATTTTACAATGATACAGAGAAGAAACCCTGGAACTCAATACCATTTTAGGCTTCTCTTCCTTCAGTGCGAAAAGACGTTTCCACCATCCAACAATTCGGCGACGAGATTTGACCAAATTGCTGCAAATCTCATGAAATCTCTGCTGCTGTTCTGTAGTCCTTTTAATAAAGAGAAGCCAGGAATAAGAATTGATGTTCTCATCTGAAACTTAAGAACTACACTATTTCCCAGCAGAAAAAAAAGTCCCTATCTTGACATTTGCTTCACTCAGTTTTGTACCTTCTTTTTACTGAGCACTGTAACACAACCACCTACGCAGCTTTTAAGTACACTGAATCTCTCCAGTGGACTCTAAAACAGCAACTCCTAGTCAAGCCAGAGGAGCACTGGCTTTCATCTGTATCTGCTGTGTGCAATTGCTTGGGTTCTTCTGTTGGCACAGTGATGGACAATATTTATCTATTAGTTAATTTAGAGCAGATACACAACAATTCATTTTTAATTCAAAATTCAGTTCAAATAAGGTTCTCCTTCAGCTTACTGTTTTTATATAAGCCTTGCCCTTCTCTGAATATGTGTCAATCACATATGATCACGTTTGTACTCTTAAGATTCCTGTACATCACATTTACAAGTACTATTCTAAACAAAGAACACAATTCCTTTCATACTTCCAGTTGTTAGCACCTACTATCTGTTAAGTAGTACGAACCAGCTTGCAGAACGAACATGTTTAGTAGAACAAAGCACACCCTTACTCCTTCAAAATAAAACCTTACTTTGCCAGTAGAGAAGGAACAATAAAGATTATGCTGTAGTAGATTTATTTCAGAAAAAGAAGATGCAGGACATTTTACAAGCGTCCTCACTTCATAAACTACAGAGATTGACAGTGACTATGCAAGAATCATTTAACGCTTGCAATTCAGATATTCACTCGGATAGAAATCAATTCCTTTACACTCAGGCTATTTTAATTCAAGGCTTTCCTCACCATTTGTTAGAGCCAAAGATTCTGGGTGCAAGAGCAGGAACAAGATAATCAGCCAAACAGATGAACATAACAAAGCAGGAGACGCCTGACAGAACGGACGGATCCAAGTAGTAGATCATCCTGTGAAAACAACATGGAGATGATTTCTGGATGCTCAGACTGCTAAATACTTGCAGTACTTAGTCACGTATCCAGTCGCTGCGGGACTTCAAACAGAGGAACCACCCTCTTTGGCTAACCTCTTTTGGCTTCAAATTTGCTCCTCTTGCCTATAAAAACAGGTTTAAGTACTTCAATATTACTACAAGGAAATAAGACAAAATCAAAATACAACTTTCTAAACGTACTAGAAAATACTATAGTACAGCAAGCATATCATGAAGTTCATTGCTGCTCATCCAGAAGTTGAGATCTAGTGAACATAACACTGAGCAGGGGACGACTGAGGGAACATGTGAAAGAACCAAGAAGGGTGAGAGCTCATCCTGTTGGTTCCCCAGTAAATCACAGCACCCAGAAGCTGCCCCCATTTACTGTCTCACCTGTGACATCTAGCCAAACCTGTTCCAGACAAGGAGTCACAAGCCTCCAAGTAGGACAATGCTGTGCATTTCTATATTTACAGCTGTATGGGTACTGAACAAGAACCTGCTTATCTTGTAAATCAGCTAACATATGTTACTTTTTTGCATTTAACAAAACTTCTTGAATACTGAAGAATAAAAGTAAATAGATGACACTCCACCACAGGGCCAGTCCTTCTATACAAGTGGCACAGTGCTGTTGCACTGAACCTTCCAGTTTATTCAACCCAAGACACTTCCTGCTACAATCAGAGCAAATCTGCACCCGAATATTCAAAAGCAGATATAATTACTTCTCTGAAATTACTTTTCAGCTTCATTTGTCTTTCACTCTCACTCTGAGAGAATGTTGTATTAGCCAGAAGACAGACCATTCCTATCTCACTTCATTCAACACTCACAACTCCTCTCTTTTCTTCAGTCCCACAAAACCAGCAACTAGAACTCCACAGCTGGCATGGGCACTGACATCTATGTGGCAACTAAGAGCCACTCGGACTATTACAATGTTACACACAGTCATAAACAGAAGCCTCAGCAAGTCCAAGTCTCCTGACTACATGTATCTCTAGCCAAGAGAAGGACAACAACCTCCCACCCTGCTGACTTTTACTCTCAGCCTTCAGTTCCCTTCTCTAAGTTGTGTAAAACCAATCAAACTTGTCCCTAAAAACCACACCGAAGACAAAGAATACCTAGTAAGGAAAGCCTGCCCTACGGGAAGCATGTTTTTCTTTATAACCACAATGTGTAGGCTTCAGAAATAAGCCACAGAAGATGGCCAGATCTGATTAAGAAGCAGGATAGAAAGGATGAAGGCAGAATATGAACACACCAATGAAAGGCAAAGAGTTGAGCCCAGTGAAAAGCTACAGAAATCAGGCCTGACAAACATCTGCAGAAAGCACCGCCCTCCTCTGGGCAGGATCTGACCTGTGGTGTTACTTCCTGTTCCCAGTACTTCTAGATTTTCCTTTTCAAAGTTTACATATGTTCAGAAATAGAACCTGAAGAGCCTTCTTAATAAAGAGGTCTTTCAAAGTAGTCTTAATAGTCCCAATGTTTTTAATAGCATTGCTCCTAACCATGAGAGCGCAGAGCTACTTACAGGAAAGAAAATGAAACAACACTCATCAGCGCCGGAGGAAACCAGGCTCTCTCCCAACGAAGAACTTTATCAGTCATCAAGATCACTTCTCCCCATCCTTGCAACTGTTCTTCCAAGCTAGCTGTTTCTGCAGCCTGCAAAAAAAAAAAGGGGGGGGAAGAAGGTATTATTTCTAACCAGAATATCAGGTTAATTCCCCACGACAGCAGCTAAAAGAAGAGTCACAAAGATCTCAGTGATAAATCAGAGTAATTATTAATGACATTATAAATTTTCACTGCTATGACACTGTAGAAGAGGTACTTTAAAACAGTCCAGAACCTAATGAAGTAGCAGCACATCTCACCAGACCAAACGATACCTCCCTGCAGACTTTACTGAGGTGCTTAGCCCCAGTCTTCCATTTATGGTGGTCCCTCCCCCAGTTTAGCAGAAAGTCAAGTTTAAAGCCTGGCCCTTCAAAGTTGCAGTTTTCCTGGCACATGAGGGGTAGTTTAAATACAGGTATCTTCAAAAATAACTCTTAACACAGAAAGGTTCTCTAGTTGCTGTTCAACACTCATTTTTGTGATGTAGAAAACAGATGAAAAAATGCAGAACTGTAACATGGAAGTTACCAAACTGATCACACTGAATACAAAAAGAAAGTTTTCCCATGAGTTGCCCAAAATAGAGTAGGCAGCCCTTACGCTCCTATTCCTGCATTATCCCTCCCCCACGCATCTTTTGTGAGGAGGCCCCATCTGCTCAGACAACAGATCCCTAAGCAGTTCACCTCAGGTGTTCTGCATTTAGCATAGCTTAACAGTGAGCCCTAGGAAAGAAGAGGGATCTCAGGTTACAGCACTCTTGTAACCATGGATGGAACCGACATTCCCACACAGTCAGAGGTTAGAAGTCACCCAGCCCTGCATGTGTGCTGCAGAAAGATAAAGTGGGTTTAGAACAAGGACAGCTGAGTGCAGCTGTCATTACAGAGCAGGGCTTACTTCTGGAATCCTATCAGAAATTATTTGAAAAGCTACAGTTCAACACTGAGGGAAGCAGAAGGATATCTGACAGACTGCTGAATACCTTCCAGCTCATTACATACATTTTATGTTATAAACACAAATCCTCACATTAAAAAAAAAAAAAAGAAAAAAAAAATCAGTTTATCCAGAAGCCAACTATTCTGCTTTACTACTTCTGTCTGCATTTATCATTACGAGCAGGAGAAAGTGCAGTGGGAGCATATTGGAATACAACAGCATTATTAACCACAGTCTGAAACCAACTGTCTGGAGCTGTTTTCCACTGGGGCAGGCACACAAGGCAGTTGCAGGGCAGTTTCTGCCAGCACCCGTCGTTCCTTCACTCCAAATCCTGCCCATCTGCATTGTGGTGCCTTCTGAACAAACAGAGCTTCCGTAAACGCTACTGCTCTGAGCACAGCATCCATCCCTTCACAACGCTGCATGCGCTGTTGAAATGCAGTTCCAAGCGCTTCCTCTGCGGTACTCAGCCTTCTCTTCCAGCTCCAAGCGTTCCTCTCACCACCTCCCAGGCCATCAATAACACCGCACCTCAGCGCTTCCCCTCCTCAACTTCTTCCCATCCCCTCATCGGACGTCCCGCCCCACTCTGAATAACGCGGCTCCTACCGCGCTTCCGCGCCTGACAGCGCAGCCAAGAGATACCGCCACACAGACGTGAATATTTAACATCAGCCCCGCGGGTCGCGTAAAACAGACGCGGCGATGAACTCCGGCCGGCGAGCAGCGGAGTCCAACGCGGGCGGCCCCCGCAGCCAACTGCGCAGAGCAGCCCCACCGGGCACCCGGCCGGCCGGCCGCTCGCAGCGAAGGGGCGCGCATGGAGATCCCCCGCGCCCCATAGCGCCGAGGCGGCTCGGCAGCGTGCAGGCCCAGCTCCCCGCACCTCCGGCGCCCAGAGTCCGCCAGCTCCTCCTCGCCCACCCGCAGGCAGGGGGCTCCAGGCACCCCCACCGACCCGAAGAGCCACCGGCCCCGTCGCACTGACCAGCTGGTAGACGCTGTTGTTGTCGCCCTCCGCCATCTTGCTCGGCCCTCACAGCACGGCCACGCCCGCCGCCACCGCCCCCTGTGGCTTCCGCAGCCCCTTCTCGGCGTTATGATTGGCCGGCTCAAACTCCGCGCGGGCCAATCCCAGAGCTCCTGCCGCGGCCCGGCTGCAGCCGGTTGGCTAATGGGATTCGAACAGAGGCAGCCGGCCAATCAGCGTGGGGTGTCCGCGCCTCCTCCCTCCCCTCCGTCGCAATGCGACTGCGGCAGCAGCGGGGCGTTACGGGCTCGCGGTCGGGTCCTGTCAGGGCTGGGCCGTCTCCTGGGGAGCAGAAAGCCCGAGGAGGGCAGGGCTGGTTGTCGAGCAGAGGCGAGACGTCAAGGCTTGAGACTCGTTGTCATTTGAAAAAATCTGCCCCACATAAGCTAAACCTGGAATCATCAGTAGGCAAATAAGCATGAGGCCGTGTGTCCTCCAGAAGCACGGCCCAGCTTGCTGTAATTGCTTCCAGAAGCCATCCCAGCTTCATCACAGTTTCTAGAACGTAACACTGTGCCAAAAGGAGTGCGAAGAAAACGCTGTCGTTTCGGGCTCAGAAACTGCAGTGCTTTGTGCTTTGGCACCCCTTCTCCCCGGCCCACAGAGGAGCACAGGAGGACACGGCAGCGTCACCGGGATGCGCTGTGCGGTGCTTCAGGAGCTCAGCCACGGCTGTACCGGAGCAGTTGCTGCCTTATGGGGCCCTCTTCAGGCTCATTTAAGAATGTATGTAAAGCACGCATACATTTCCAAACAACTTTCATATTTAACACGTTATTAAAAGCTAAGTGTGTCTACGCGTACTGTTTTG
The DNA here is from genome assembly GCA_030625065.1 of Alectoris magna. Classification (NCBI taxonomy): domain Eukaryota; kingdom Metazoa; phylum Chordata; class Aves; order Galliformes; family Phasianidae; genus Alectoris; species Alectoris magna. The sequence goes on along the minus strand of CM060575.1, from coordinate 6,440,169 downwards.
CACTTAGAAGCAATGGAATCCACCCAACTCCACAATTGCACCGCAGCAAGGCTGGAACCAAAGCTCATTTCCCGAGGAAGTGATACCAGCAGTCGTTCTGATGGAAGCCTCGTGAGGAAGTAGGCACGAATAGAACACAATGTGTTGCCTTTCCCGCTGCTGGAGTGCTCACGGTGCCCTGCAGCTGCTGCCACTGGAGCCGCGGTACAGCCAGCAGCTCCTGCCTGCGTTCACCATTTGTCCAGTTCTCCCCATGTAAACGAGTACTTACCGCTGAAAAAAGGCAGGAATGCCACCACCTCCATCCCCACTATCAGATGTTAACCTCACAGTAGCCGTCGAACGCCAGCACCCACCGCAGGGTCCCCCACTGCAGCTTTTCTCCTCTCGCAGCAGGCCCACAGAGGTGCCATTTCCCCATTTATCACCACCCATACATTAATTACTTGAGCTACAGAAAGCAGCCTGTTTCCCGCGTACCTAAGTGTAGATCACACTGCAGCATGATGTGTTCTTCCTCAGCACACAGAAAACCCAATGCCCAAGCTAACTCCAAAGCTCCCTTAAAAGGAACAGTTCAATTCCGTGCCCGTCGAGCAGACACCAATTTTACACGTTACGTCTTTTGCCCACTCATCACACCTCACCTATTCAAACTAACACAACAAATACCTCCCAGGCTTCTTCCCTATGCTATCAGGGAAAGGTGGGCCCGGTGGATGGCAAAATTGCTCTGATCAGTGATACATTTCAGCACATTACATGCAACAAGTCCTTTTCCACTAACATTCTTTAGCAAAGCGTTATGGGCATACTCCTGAATAACTTCTCCACTAAAGACAGTGCATATATTTCACGTGGCAATTGGATGATGTTTTAAGAAAGCAATAGATGAACGGCAGTGTCATTTTAGTACAATTCTTTAACTCCTAAAGGGGAATGGCTGCTAATAATAGGAAATGATTGTTTTAATTATTTGCAATGTAAGACACTTTTGAAGCACTCAAGTTTGCTCAGACAGCACGGCCAGGTGTACTTGGCGCTGGATTTATGGTTATGGTGGAGCAAACCACACTCATTCCCCATGCAGGCACTGTGTGTCACCAATGCCTTCACAGAAGCTTCATTACAAAGACTAAGAAGAAATTTTCTTTTTTTTTCTTAAAATGCAAAAGAAAAAACAAAACCAGTAGGGTAGGAAGCATTTTTCTAACCGCAGTAATGAAGTTAGTGCCTTCAGAAACACATTATTAATGCAATTAATGCAGCCTTATTTAACATGCCACACAGAAGCACAGAATCTGTTTTCAGTGTAACATAAACTAATACAAAACAAACCAGCTCTGGTCTGTTATTTTATTCCTCCCCTCCATCTCTCAACACCACGAGTAGTTCGGCATACGAGGAAATTATGAATACGCATTTTCCTTTTTGAAACTTTATTAAATTATGCAGTAAAGAACCCATCTCCACACAAGTGTTTCATTTCTGGATGGCAGAGGTATAATACATGAGCCACAGGTGAGTGCATTACCCCTCCCTTTCCCCCAGCTTCCAAGAAATAAAACAGCATGTATAACACACTCTTGTTACTATGGTACTCCAAACAGATTGTTTGTAAGGTTATTTTTAACTGGAGGAAAAAAACAAAAAGGACCAACAGCATCAAGTGTCTCGTTCTGCCTATGAACGTTCTTCACCGCAACATTCAAACACCTTCCTTCTTGCAAAACACGGCACGGCAGAGGGTGCAGGAAGCAACGACAGTGGAATGCATTTGCACAGGTATTTGTTAAATATAAAGCCTGTGACTTGCCTACAGTTACTCAGGCAATCAGACCGCAAAAAGAAGGCCGCGTGTCTTCCGAAAATCCTTACACATCAAAGTGCACGTCCACGAAACGTTGGCAACAGAGGAGAAAGTGAATTAATTCTGAGACCTGCTGAGGAGGCAGAGCAACCGGCGTAGTGCAAACACTGACATTCTGCAAGTTCTGTGACGTGTGCCTGCTGTTCGTTCACGGTACCTGAAAACCACCAGCCACGCTTCCTACTCAAACTGCTTCAAACCCATTCATTAAATGAATCTTTTTGCCGCTAGTGAGCTTGGCTCAAATCCTTCAGTACTTAAATTTTGATTGGAAAAAAAAAATAATAATAATAAAGATGCTGTATTTATGGTGTGTTTTTACTCTGAAAATAGACTAAAATGGCGTAAAGGATCTCCCTACGTCTATCCTTTCTCAGCAGCTGTGTGCAATGAATGCAGTTTACCAGAGAGAAACTTTTTATATGTAGCTATGTAAATGATTGATGACACCAGCGTGCATTTCTGCTTCAGTTATCAGAACCTGTATGATCCTGCAGCTGTACCCAAATTACTGCAAATAAACGTAAGAAAAGTTGCCTTTTCCAAGAGGCGTCCCACTTCAGAAAGGAAACGAGATGGATTTTAGACAACTGGCAGAGAAGCAGATCTGAGAAGACGCCATTTTTAGAGAGACTTTTCTGATCATAGTCACACTTGCAGTGCAGAACTGATTAAAAACAAGCCTTGGTGAAAGATTCGCTATGGATGCGCCATTGAACAACCAGCTATAAAATCAACTTGGCAAAGCAAAATTCCTCTGCCTAAATCTTTACAGAGCTGGCTGAACAAAAATTGGAGTCCTTCGTTTCTTGGATTACACATACACCCCTGTGAACTGAAGCTCTACAATTTACAAGTGTGAACTAAAAGTATTAGGAAAGTGAAGTAAAAAGCGTATCACTCTACCTCCACCAGAACATCACTTTATTGTTTATCTGTCATCAACAACGTAAAACTCTACTAGAGACTCTATCCTGGTTTTTAAAAAGGTAAAGATTACATCGGTTTAGCTACGTCGTACGAAAGAAACTACAGCAATCACAGTAGGATGAGGTTGGAGGGACAATTTGAATTACAAAAAAGTGTACACTGCAAGCAGAGGGAAGGGCACATGAAATCAAATGCCTGTAGGATTCGTTACTTTTAAATGCACAGTGACAATTTTGAGAAACTGTACATAATAGAATCACAGAAATGACTTGAACATAACCAAAATTACACTTTGCATTTGACCATCCAACTCATAGGTAATCATTGATGTTCCATATTTTCAGTGCTTTTGGAATTATTATTTTTTTTTTTTAAACGAAACAAAACTGAAGTTGTTAATTTGACTAAACTGTGAAGTAGAAGGATTGAAATAAAAAGTATATTGGAAGTACGCCTAGCCTACAAGAAGAAGCCAAGAGAGGTGTATGCGAGGAGAGGCTGAGAGGAAAGAAAGGAAAGAGGAAAGGGAGAAGAGAACAAAGGCTTTTTCTTCTATCTCAGAAGTTCTTCCAATGCAGCGTATTTCTGATGTACAGCTCTTTGCTTTCAGTCCATTTCTGAAGTTTACGTTTTGTAGCCTTTTTCCGCACTAACTGGTCGACTCAACCAGCACTGTTGCCGAGCAACAAGAGTATCAAGAATCTGAATGCATCAAATCTTCCTTGCTGTGATTTCTTCGTGGCCCCATTTTTTCTGTTTTTCTTTGAACAGGGTTCGGTGTTTCCTGAATTGTTCACAGGGTCAGGTGGAATTGAGTTCCAAATCACTCTGCGGTTTGTAGCATCCCGATTTCTTTCTGCAGCTAACCCCCACCACGTTTGCAGTTCTTCCGTAGCAGAAAGACAAACCGTGTTGCTCAAGCGGTGAACTTGCACCCTTGACCTTGGGGGTTGCAGACCATTGTGTTTAGCGTATCCCTGAGTGCAGCTATCCTGCAGGATTCACTTCCCAGTGCACCGAGATTTCCTAGGTTTCCTCAGATTAAGCCCCAGTATGCATCACCACCGACTGTGGTGTGGCTACGGATGCCTGAGGCCGAGTTGATTCTGGTGGATGTCTGACCTCGCTGAACCAGACCGATCTGCTTTCTCCCTACTCATACCCAGGCAGTCCAACCTTCATACAGCTGAGCCAAGTTATCTAGATTAGTTGCTTCCTTAATCACAAAGTCAACCTATTAAAAAGGTCAAACAAGTAATTAAAACACACTCCATTTTTAAAGTGCTTCAGAAATCTTAGCATTTACTGTTAAATTTCACCTGCAAATATAAAATTTCGTTAAAAAAAACCCAAAAATGAAACTGTATTCACCGTAAACTTAATCCCATGTAGCTTTCTGTAGGCCGCATAAGAAACGGGAATTTGTACTGGATGGGCAAAAAGCAATCAAGCATCACTTCACTCATAACCCCTAACCTGACCATAGTCACGACATTCTCAAATTCACAAGTCCACAGATCGGTTCTAGGAGAAAAGTATGGCTGTGTTACACTGGTGAGCAGACAAGCTTTGTCCTTCAGACAATTTTACAAACCTCATGTTCTCACTGGACACCAACAGCTGTGTAACAAGTGTTAGCTTCCTGATGTACGAAAGGCAATTTTATCTGATTCACGGGTCTACGTAACTCTGATATAGGAAACAAACTTACTTGATAATCAGTGCAGTAATGCAAGACAACAGCATACCTCCGCTTGTTTTGGAATTTAAATAGCACCTGTCCATAGGGATTCCCCATTCACAGCAGGACTTCAGTATATAAGGCATACTTCAGCATGCATATAAAACTCATGCTTAATACCAAATGTTTAAGGCAAGGTCTGGTATTTTACTGTTTTCAACTAACCTGTTCCGCAACAGACATTCTCCTGCTGGGATCCACATCTCGGCCCTCCAACTTGGCTTTGACTCGTTTCCACACACTAACTGCATATGAATTCCTTTCCTGCACAGCTAAAGGCACAAAACAAAATTCAGTTTCACACTCCTGCATAGAAGCCAACTGAGGCTTTTCCAGTTGCTGTTCTTCAGAGCCCATTTTGCAGCTGTATTTACCTTTTCCTGTTTTAGGGTCCCTGGCTGTTTTCTTGGGACTACAGGCAACACTTTTGCCAGTTCCTGGGACTGTGCTTGGAGGAGTATCTGCTGATGTGGCAAGATTTTTCTGAATTAGCTTTCTTGCATTCTGTGACATCACCTCTGGCTGAGTTTTCTGCCCTGTATTGCTACGCACAGCTGTAAAGAAAATTCAAGTGTTTGAAGCATTTAAAAGACATTTTAGGTGCAAGAAAAAAATCAAATTAAACGTGCACTAAATGCAGCTATCTGTACTTAGCTCTTAACAAATGCACTTTAAATGCGTATTTTAAAACCTTGCACCAGTTCCTCTTCCTTTAGTCTTACCATTTCGTGATTTCTTCACCTCCTAGAATTAAGCAAGAGGTTTTATTCTACTGCAAAACGTTTGCAATTAAGCACATCTTTATCAACTCTTGTAACCTTACTGATGTTATTATTTGGTATGGAAGTTCTAAAAATGCAGTTACTGCTCTTCACAGAGGACAGAAAACTGTGCTTAGCCCAAATGCTCTGAGCAGAACAAGCTTTTAAACAGAAAGAAAGCCATGCTTAGGAGGAAGTTTATTCATGCTTTGAACTGTGAAGTAATGAAATTATTCTGAACGTGAACGCATTTGTAGGGTTTCAGGATTAACTCCAAAATCACCACGAATTTTAACAGTAATTTCAACAGAAATTAAAGTTCAGTTTACACAAAGCTCAGAACAGATGGGTTCTGTTGCTGAGCAAATCCAGATCTCCAGGGTTACTTTCAGATGTTCATTCAGTGCTTTATGTTTAATAACTAACATTTATAGGCTTATATCATCTCATAAAGACAATACTTTGAAATTTATTAGAAGTTATAATCCTTCCTCTAAGATAAATTCCTATTGTTTGAGTATTTCTTCCTCAGTATTACCTGCGGCAAAGGTTGGCTGGTATGTAGCAGCTGACGTTGGGCTTGAGCATTCATTTGATGTATCCGTGACTAAGGGTGATGCAAAACTCACTAGATTATTGTAGACACTAGAAAAGATAATGGAATTGATAAGCATTCAAGGACTACTTAAGCTACCAAAAATTCAAAATGAAGGCTACAGTAAGACATATTTAGCCAAAAGATTTCTGCATTTCGAGACAACCATCAACTCCGTACTCCAACGGTTTGTGTTGGAAGGGACCTTTAAGATCATCTGGTTCCAACCCCCTGCTGTAGGCAGGGACTCCTCCTGGCCTTGAATGCTTCCAGGGAGGGGGCATCCACAGCCTTGCTGGGCAACCTGTTCCAGTGTCTCACCACCCTCACAGTAAAGAATTTCTTCCTATTATCTAGTCTAAATCTCCCCTCTTCCATTTAAAGCCATTTCCCCTTGTCCTGTCACTGCACACCCTAAGAAAAGTCCCTCCCCAGCTTTCCTGCAGGCCCCCTTCAGGTCCCGGAAGGCCACTATAAGGTCCCCCCAGAACCTTCTCTTCTCCAGGCTGAAGAGCCCCAGTTCTTCAACTTACAGAAGGCAACTTTCTTACCTTTGGCTCTGTGTTTTTAGCTCTTTCAGGGTGGGGGTTATTTCCTGCAGCATTTCAACATGTTCCTGATTGCGGACTTGACCCATAACTTGAACTAATGTAAACAAAACTGTCTGAATATTATCTTGCCATGATTTATATTCGCCCAAGAACTGCCTAACACTATTTTCATAAGGAACATCTTCACCATCTGCCAAAGCTGCTTCTTCATCCTGCAACAAACACACACAAAAAAGGCAAAACGTTTATTCCATTTGCCAAAATCCAGCAACAAAAAGCATTCCTTAGCCTTTTCAACCCCTCAGCTTGTCACGTGACTAAAAATAAAGATCATTTTCAGTAGTTATATTTCAAGAAAATAAATTTGAACGATTAAATGCTTTACTGATGAAAAGCTTGGAAGATTTTTAACCATAAAGAAAACCTTTGAACTGTCAAATGAGGGGCTTAATTCAATCAGAACTTGATTAACCTAACTCTAGAAGTTACAACATTTGCTTAACCTCTAGAAATTCAAGTCCTGGACTCCGTATGCATGAGCACATTTCACTTTTCCTGTATACTCCTGTATATAAACAGTTACAAGCACTGTTTGGCTTTCACCTATACCAACAAAGTTTTGAGCAGTAAGTTTAATAACATTTCAGCCGTACCTTTGCCATAGCCTTCAGTAGATGCTTGACATCTCCAAGTTGTCTATTATGACCCGTGAGCACAGTTTTAATATTATCCACCAGATTTTGAATAGTTTCACAAACTGTTTCTATTTGCTGTTCTCTCTCTGCCTGTACAGTTCTCTGTGTAGTAATTTCCTGTGTCAACTGCTTGTGGGCTGAGTGAAGCCACTCCGAGCTGCCAATAGGATGTTCAAGACCAGTGCCCTAAAAAAAACCAAAACAACCCAGAAAAAGTTCTGTAGCTCTACACAGAGACAAAATTCAATTAAAGCATCAGTGCTGTTGTCAAGTGTGTAGCAGCTAATAGAATGAACTCTATACAACCCATTAGGAGGTACATATAACATTATTTAGAAGGAAGAAAAATTGCGAACTGTTTATGGCAAGTCAGTAACATCACATATTTTGCTTTGGCCTTCACTCACCACTCTCTGAAGCAGACGAAGCTCCAATTCGGACACCGAGCTGTTGAACTGTGATGCAAACGAACACATTTGTTGACAACGTTTGAGAAGTTCAAATAACGCAGCATCAAGATTTAAGGCTTCTGCTGTTCTAGTACGTAAACTTTCGAAGTGGATGATATTACTGCACAGGAAAGTAACCTAAAAATCAAAGCAAAAGTGAGAGAGAAGACATTCCAGTTAAACTGCATATTACACAAACTGCAATTGTTCCATACACTCGAGGGAGAATTTTAAATACAGCAGTAAGCCACTCTGCTACAATAGTATAATTTCAGGGTAATCCAGCCCTGTGGCAACTCTCCCTTAGATGATTCCTATTGCTTTTAAAGTGGGATTCCCAGAAGTACGTGGTTACCTACGCCTGCTCTTTAGAAACTGAGCAGGAAATAAAATCTTCCACATAAATCCATTATCTCAAGTAGGAAATAAAGAGCAAAACACTTTTCAATTCAATCCTACACGTATAGCACCTGACTTGCTCTTTGACTTTCTTTCAGGACAAGGCTTCTTCTTTCAGCAATAGTGGCATCAAAATCTTGCAAGACTGGTGCCAGTGCAGGATTAGCCCCTCCTGCCCATTTCAAACGCTGCTCAATGCTTGCTTCAAGCGCTGCTAGTTTCTCCTGCATTGGGGGAGAAGAAAAATACATAGATCAATACGCATCTATAGCTTAGAAGAAATTATGCATCCGTAGCACGTGCAGACACATCCGTAAGTGCACACATATAAAATAATGTGGTATTCGTTAATGACAAATATTAGCTTATGCTGTTTAAAGGTTTCTTTTCAGTATGCATCACAACTGGATTTGATTGTTAGGGAAGCTGATAATCTGCCTGGAAGCAAATCAGTCATGTTTCTCAACTAAAAATGAGACAAAAATCCCAGTAGTCCTGGATTCAACTTCAGGATACAAACTGCAGCATCTTTATGACTTAAAACAAAACTAGAATTCAACAAGCTAAAGGTACTTATTTTAAACAAACACCCTATACTACAGATATCCAAAAGTTTAAAAAGCTGAGGCACACAGAAACCTTAACAAAGAATAAAGAGAGAAAATTCCGAGGGCAAAAGATAATCTGGAGGTAGCAGGCAATCTTGCAGCAGGTGGTTAGAGTCAGATTGCAATATGCTGCTCAACAACCTCCTCAGAAACAGTAATACCTGAACTGTCGCAATTGAAGCTTCAATCTGGCTGAGCGTATGAAGTTTCTTCTTCATGTTGGCTAAAATTGCCGAACGAGGTGGAGGAGTAACAGAAATGGCTTGTGGGCGACTGATAAGGAGATCTTCATGCTGCCACTTTAAGGGAAAAGACAAACACTTGATTGTTAACAACTCATCGCAACATACTTTGCTTCGCAAACAGCAATTCTAGTACTTCATTACACGTTATAACTAAGGGTTAAAAGCGTAGGTGTCAAAAGGTGATACCAGCACATTTAAAAGCTTAAGACATCACCGAGTACTAAAAATTGTGAGTAGCTGTAACCTACATTTCATTGACTTGGAACTTCTTCGTGTTGATCAGTCGCTAATTTACTAGAAATTACGTATTCACGCTTCCTTGATCTAAAGGAAACCTTTAGATCCTCCTTTAGAGTTATACCTTAACAGAGTACAAAATCCAATTAATAACTTATTTTCTTCTAATAAATTATTCAATGGCTACTAAAAAAAAAACTGTACATTCGCTCTAAGAAGAACTTACCCTGTCATGTTTGCGTTTTACAAGACAAGTAATTTTCAATAAAACATCCACTAAAATAATCTAAAGCTCACTCAATAAATAATACATTTCCTGTAGTGCTTAGAAACGGTAGCTAAAGCTCATTTTCCACAGGCACAATTTGGAAGAAACATGAGGCGTGGTCTTACTTGGAACATGGCAATATGCAGCTGCACTCTCTGAAGACTGGTCTTGCAAGATGAAATACTGGTTTCAAGTCTACGCACCAGATCATGCTTCTTCCATGCTGTATCATACGAACTAGCTAGTACTGTTGCCCTGTTCATGACCAGCTGTGAGAACTTGCCAATCTGGATATTGTGCTCCACAGCCTTCTTGCACAGGTCATCCACAGAAACTTTGCTTTCTGCCCCAAAGTCTTTAGCTTCTACCTGAGCAATGATATCCACGCCCAAAGCGCTGATGAAACTGCACAAAGTCAGTCCTAAAGCCTGATTTGGAAGGCCAATTAAAAGCTGTCTCACAAAGTCAGCAGTAAAAGCCTTGATTGGTTTGGCCATTTGGTCTTCGCTAAAGCAAGAGTTTCTGTAAAGGGCTTTCACATTGACAATCTGAACAGGTCCGTTTACTGCATTCTGGTCATCAAGTGAACTGATTCCTTAAAAAAAGAAAGGAAAAGGAAACATCTTTGTTGCATCTAGAAAAATATTATCAGACTTACAAACAGAGGAAGATTATGGGAATTTATTTAAAACTTTTGATTACTTACCATATTGGAAAGGTGAGTTAAAATAATAGTGACTACCTTTCTACATTCTCAGAAAATAATGGGATGGGCAGTGGACAAAGTGACACTGAGTATTTAACAGCATTCATTTACCTGACAATGTTTTAGAAAAGGTACCACAGAGTCTGAAAAATTCTTTGATTGTTTGCAGTCTCTTCAAAAAGAAGATTTCCTCCAGAACTTGACGATTATTGTCATCATCAAAGAAGTTAACTTGCGTGCTGCGGGCTTCCCTAATTATGTCGATCTTACGCCAAGCAACAGGTACTTCCATCTTGTTTAGCTGAGCAACATAAAGGAAATAATTCGTTGTGTTTTATAGAACTGCCATACGCCAAGCTCAAAGAGAACTTCGAGAAGAACAAATCCATACCTTTTCGATCAATAAACCAAACGCAGTTTCCACTTGAGCAAACATTCCATCAAAGGCTACCAAAAGCATCTGACCAGCCGACATTTTGGGAGTTTCATCAACAGAACCATTCCTTGGCTGAATCAGCTCACCATACTGAGCATGAAGTACTCTTAAATAAACAAAGGACATGTTTTTACTTAGTCTATAAAAATTAAACAGGAATAGGATTTTCTTAAACTGACTGCTCCTACAGCTACAGAAGACTGCAACTAAGGTGAATTTTCCACAGGTTCCTCCCCCTCCCCATACAATTCTATATGGGAGTTCTACTGCTGGACTCATAAGAACAGCAAAGGATATTATGTAAGACAGGACAGCAGTAAAGAACCATTAGGGAATAGATGTAGAAAATATAGATTGCACTTCCCATAAGCATGGTAAAAAACACCAATTATGCATATTATGTGATGCAAATATTACCATCCCTTCCTCAGAAGCAAGTACTCATTTTTACAATAAATATGAATATAACCAACTGAATTACAGAATTAAGCATGGGCTAAAAATGTGGGAAATGAGGTCTCAGGTTACGGCTGGGATGGTTTAGCAGCTTGCTGTTCCTGAAAGGATGGTCTTATCTTTTCCCTCCTTCATATCACTTCTGATTCTCAACTAAGCAGCTGAGCATGCTTGCCAAAGAGTAAACCAGGAATTCACCAGAATTCAAGAGAAGCAGCCAGACCACTTTTTCATTCAGCAGGAAGCTTCTGAGCATTAGCTCAGTTGTCCAGCAAGCGCTTCCTCAGACAGGCACTGCCCCATGCTATAAGATGCACAGATTCTCTTGTTATGTTGGTTTTTGTTTTTAAATCAAGTCACTGATTCATTACGCAAAAGCTGCCCAAAGTTCCTGATGAGAGGTATGTGATAGTTACAAGCTCGCCTTTCCATAGGTTCCTTCCACAAAACAATGGGCCAGTTGCTCTTCTTACTACCCTTTAAAAACTTCAACCAAAATTCCCACTATATACTACAGGAAGAGTAAACTACCAAGCAACTCAGAAGTCTGTTTTAAGCAGATGTAAATGTTTCCATTAATGTAACTCTGTATATGTTCTACTGTAAAAACATCTATGCATGTAAGTGCATAACTGTAGATGTGTACACCCAGAGATGAGACATGCATGCTCTCAACACCATACTCTGCTGAAGGGTATTCTGAAGCACAAAAAGTCCATACTTCAAATACTCAAATTTAGACAAACTTATATGTTTCTGCAGTCTTTGTTCTCTTTCTTATACCTAAAAGAAAAAGTGATTTACCTTGCAACATCAATGTAATGAGTGTGTGTTTCTTCCTCTAGTCCCATAGCTGCATTTCTTAAGTAGGCCTGAAGAGACTCAACCAATGTTTGCAAAGAAACTCCATCAGTTGTTTGTTCAATAAGGTTATCTAATTCATGGAGCATACTTTCTAAAGTATATTCTCCTTTCATTAAGCACCGAAGTGCTTCAGGGAAAATAATCTGCCGGAAGTTGGAATTCAATTCCTGCAAGAAAGGGAAAAGAACAGTAAGTTTGCCAGATTGTAATTTGTATTTATTTGTTGCCAGAGACCTACTCATGCCACAGCAATCAGTGCAGGTAAGGAAAAATAGTACCTTCAGTGACATAAAGTAGGAGACCTAAATGCAGCTACAGGAAGGACTAACCACTGCCCTCAGCCTCCAAAATGAGACAAGATGTACCAAGACAATTATTTTGACTGCTTAATGAGTGACACACCTTATCCAAGAGCTCAACAAGAAGCAATCAGATACAACAAAGTCTGATTAAAAATAACCATTAAATTTTTTTTTCTCCTTCCCAATCTTGGAGACAATAGTCCATAAAACAGCTTTTCAGAATTAGTTTCAAAGTACCTGTTTCAGGTGAAAATAAGTGAGGCTTAGCAGGACAGAAAAGAAATAACACTGGTAATACAACGCAAAAGCTGTTCTGAACCACCACCACCAGAGTAAAAGAAGGAAAGCAAGACATGAAGCAAGGTTTGTTTCCAAATCTGCTACGAACTCCTTGCTCCTGATTTCTTGACAAAAGGCTTTTTTGTGGTTTTGTGTGTTTTGTTTTGGTTTTTACAACTTGCCACACGCAGATTAAAACAGTTTCCTTTGACCAATAAAAACATAAGCGGTAATAATAGTAAATGGCTGGTCAACTCAGAAAAGTAGAGGAAGCCAAGACTAAATCTCCCCCTAAGTAATCACAGTAGTATCATAACAAAACAATTTAGCTGTTTTTAAGCAAGAAGCTATTAAGAATGACTTATACGAAGCCCAAGAAACTTGAAGATGAGTGAAGATTTAATATAAAGTTAAGTATTACCTGAAGTGAGATGTATACTCCATTAGCTAAATGAACAGCTTCCGATGCTTCAATTGGGTTAGGAATATCTAAGTCCTGGGGTACAAGATGACACTGCTTCAGCAATTGCACAAGGCAAGTAACATTCCCACTCATGCTGCAGAGCTCCTCCAAAAACCACGCTCCATCTCTCGAAGTCAGATCAACCAGCTGCTCTCCAGCACTGGATGCTGCACCTTCCATCATCAGATTCCGCCTAGATGGATTACGACAGTTGGTTAGACGATGTGTCTGCTATGGCATTCTCCACATAACTTCAAACATTCCCTTTATGTGTTCTCAAACAGGAAAGCATACAAAAAAATTCCATAGGAAGTATCTCACCTCGTCAGCGTACAAAGAGCAGAGATGATGACACTCGCTAAGCTCAGTGAGCCCTCCTCTCCGTTTTCGTGAAGGAAAACTTTTATGCAGCGTTCAATTTCTTTCAGCTGCTCTTCACAAACAGGTACAGTAACTGCCTCCTGCTTCAGACGCTCCACCTGCCTGATAAGTCTGCTATTTATATCTGCTGCATAGCGCTGGAGAGTCATTTCTGTCGCAGTTATGAACTGGCACACACTTGGAGGCGGCTGCGGAGCATACTGCATTTCATACCTGTAAAGCAAAAGTACAATGACCAAAGTCACTGTTCTGCAGCTCTAGCATGTTGCGTTCTGCTCCATGGGAAGGAAAAATACTCCACACCTGAACAGATCCTACATCACCTACTTCACATCAAATCTGAAATACCACAGCAGTTGATGGCTATCAAAGCGACTCCTTCATAAAGCCACAGAATGCACCGTATTTTATAACTACGTTTAAGGACAGAGGCCAAACAAGGGTCCTCTAAAGGAAAGAATGAAGAGAAGGTAAGGAACAGGAAAGAAAGAGGTTTCAATGTAAATATTTGAATACAATCTAGAACCTGTAAGCCAAGGTACAGCCTCACTTTAGAGGAAAAAGAAATTAAAAGAAACTTGAAAATTTGGTTTAAGGGGAGGAAAAAAATAATCTTTTGTTGAGCTATGTGACTTTTAAATACTAAACATTTCTAAACTCCCTGAATATCACAGCCCTAATGCCACACATCGTTATTAGTTTGTTCAGTTTGTTAGTGTTACAGGACAATGTTACCTGGTTTTTGTTTTGTTTGTTTTTTACAGTAAACGTATTAAACTCCAGAAAAGAATTTTTAAAAGAATGTTTTAATCTTTTTCTCCAGACTCCCAAAATTACAACTTAATCTTGTTTTGCTTTATGATTAATTAGAAAAATCATTTATTTTTAATCAGAAAATTAAAATCCTAAAGTACCTGAAAATTAAGTTTTTCAAACAACCCATCACTCTGCCAACTTACTTCCTAAAGATATCCTGACAGCGCTCTATTGTCATGTTACAGATGAGTTCTTCCATCCAAGTTTTCCATTGCTCTATTCGGTGCTTCTGAAACACAGCTTTTGGATACTGAAGAGCCACTGTTGCATAGTTGTGCAATTGTTCGAGGCAACCACGTAAAACAGATCTTCTCTGCTGGAGAAGAGCACCAACCTCCCCCTCTAATTGTTCACACTGACTGATGAGATGTGCCTGGCCTGCATTCTGCAGAAATGCTGTTGCTGGTACATAACTCGGAGGACCTTTTAAGACAGATAATTGAAAACTAAGTTTAACTTATCTCTGAAGCATACAAATATTGAGCATTAACGTAGTTTGGGCTTCTGTTTGTTTCACCTTTTAGCTATAGTAAAGAAGACACTGAGATCAAAATTACTAATATGAATTCCAAACATAAGAGAATCTCATGCATAGCTAGGGCAAGATGGAAAGAAAGGCTCCTTGAGGCAGCTTAGAAGAAAAGCTTTCAAGTGTTCTAAATTGCTCTTTAAATAACCCCATTTTTAAAAATTTATTATAGAAAGAACCTTGCTTTTAAGTGAGAAGATACTCACGAAGCCTCCTCGCATTCAACTCTAGCTATTTTCAAACAATTTTTTAAAATGTTTTAAAAACACACTATTTTATACCTAGGTCCATTTGCGTGCTGATTTCTTGAAGGAGACTTGCAAGTTGTGTTGCCTCTAAATTACTGAAAGCGGCTTGGTAGTGTGTTATCCACTGCTCAAATTCATTCAGCTTCACCTGGATCGCCTCCTGGACAGCTCTTTGTTGAGTCTGCAACTGCGTGTGCTCAGAATACCTGGATTAGTGAAGCCACAGAATCAAGTAAATACTACGAGAAAATAGTAGAAAAAATAGAGAATACAGAACTATACTGAACAATGCTGCACTATCTCACTGACCAGAAAATATATAATAATATTAACATATTCTCACCAATCACATGAAACTTAAACACTGTTAATAACTGAGTTCCTACAAAATAATGACTGCATGCACACATGCATATATCCATGCAGTTTTCAAATCCTTTGTCATTTTCAACTAAGCTTGTAAAATAACATTAAGAATTAGGAACAGATTCAAAGATTTTTGTTCTATAAACCAGTAGCTGCGGATTATTTGAAGGCTTTCAGCCTATTCTGTTTCTTGCACTGAGAGTTAAATGTGAAACATGGAATAGTGCAGGTAATACCGATGGAGTATGAACCCTAAGACTTAAGATCATTCTGTAGGAAAATTGATTCAACATTTCTTCTACACAAGGAATGACCTTTTGCTATAAGAACAGCTTTTACTCTCAAATACACATCTATAATATTTAACTTATAAGTACATACTAAACCACCAACTCTATTTATCTGAGATTTCTGGTTCCTCTGTACCTGTGCTGAAGTGTGTGAGAGGGATGATCCACCCCTTCTGCACCTTCGAGAAAGTCTATCTCCTCCAGTAGCTTTCCTTGCAATTTTTCTACATCTGTCAGCTGTTCTTGCAGGTTGAGATATTCTTCTAAACTACTGTCCAACTTTGGAAGCACAGCCAGCATTTCATCTCTGTTCTTAAACCAGTTAACCTATAACCAAGATACAGAATTTATAGGACAGGATTTAATTGAAACAGGTAAGAGAAAAGCGTTCATTCTAGGATTATCTCTCCACTGCTACAGGCCTAAAACTTCATGGACAACATTTAGACGACACTATGACCCTATTTTTAAAGCCTCCAGCCTTAACTTGGACCAAACATTAGAATACATTTTAGAGTTAAGCACACAGAAAATAAACACTTTCAAGCTCTGCATAAACACCCACCTAAATACAAATGCCACTTAGCTAAATTTTGCAAACCATTTCTAATAGACCACCTCTTCCACCACCCCCAAATTTGAAGAAATGACAAGGATGTATACAAGGTACTTTGGTTATATTGTAGAAAACTACTGAACTCACCTTTATCTCAGCCACTCTCGAAGAGAAGAGACTACGTGTAATATCTCTTTCCATTTCTCTTTTGCTTTGCTTGTTTTCAGCCTGCTGGCCGCCACCACCATACACGGCTCCTGCAAATCCTGCCTCACCCCCTGCTGTCCAGTCCACCAGAGGATCATAAACAAAAGCTTCAAGCAATGTAAGCAAAGTTTCTCTCCCACGCCGCATGATATGAAGGACCTGTATCATGTATTTTAAACAATCGTTTGTGCTCTCCTTGTGTAAAAGTCATTTTGCATTTAAAATATCGTGTTTGAGCAGCAATAGAAATCCATCAATTAACCCCATACACCTCAAACACGTGAAGAACGCCACAGGACAGACAAACACAGCTACTCTGTACAGACATCACTAAGTGAGGCATTCACTTAGTAACTAAAACAACCACCAACAAGTTTGCCTTCTGGCCTTCCACACAAACTCCAGCAACAGACACCTGAGAAAGAAGCCTCTATGTTCAGAGCTTATCAATCCTTAGTTTAAAAAAAAACAAAACAAAGCAACAAAACAATGATCTGTCACATATGCAAAAGAAGAGTACTGAAAAAAAAAAGAGTAAGCAAAACTATGTGAGTGCCTAACAGGAAATGAACCGCTGCAGTCCTCATGAAGGACCCACTTGGCATGGCCAAAAAAAATAATCAAGTCATTGGGAATCATTTGCTTTGGAACATGCAAGCTCTTCATCTGTGAAAAGACCTCTAGGATAAAAAGTGCCAAAACATATTTGCTAAGGTTTTGGCTAACAGCTTAATAGTGTTCCCTTTATGTGGAGGGGGAGGGGGAAAATCACTGTTTACTTAAAAATCCATCAGAATTCTTACAGTAAGCTTGAAGACTGGAAATTTACTAATAATTTTAGCTATTTGGAAATTCACAGTTTACCTGAAAAAAATAGAAGAAAGAGAAGAAACAGTCCAGTTTCCTGCGTAGAAGAGGTTACTACATTGTTCCAATTTTGCCTTAACCAAATTACTTAAGACTTGATGGCAGCACATATTTCGCTAAGCTATATATTACAGAAAGGTAAATCAACCTGAATCTCAAGACTTTACAAATCAACAGCAGAATGCATAATAGCAAGCATCCAAGACTGCATTTGCTAAGTGACAGCCCTCAGTTTTGTGCAAATTCCCAAACTTACCTGCTCACAAGAAAGCCTGAAAACCCCCTCTACTCCTGTCACTCCAAGTGCTGTTTCAATATTGTGTGTCATCCGGAATGGCACCTTCTCTGGTACCCTAAGGCTTTTCCCTTTAAGATAAAAATTTAAGTTGTTTCTTTTAATTGCCAAAAAAAGAAAGCTTTCATTATAATAACTTAAGGCATTTTTTAAATTACCTTTTTCAAAGCAAACATTATAATCTATGTGGACAACTTCTCCTGTAGTCATATCTATAAGAACATTATCCAGATGTCTGTCTCCAAGACCAATGATGTAGCCAACCATGGACATAACTGCAGTGGATCTTGCATAAGACTTTAAAGAGAGTTTCAGGAAAAAATTATTTGTGGGAATTCTCTGCCAACACATTGGACTGACTACCATCTTATAACATTATTTTTAAGACAAATCAAAGCCACCATACTCCAAGCTGTTCTCTATACGACAGTATCTTACAAGAGCTATCATTTCTTAGGCCGGTAATTCTAGTTTAATAATGTAAAGATATCAGATATATACACATTTTTTTATTCCAGATTTTTCAACTACATTATTGCCTACCAACATTTCCCATTCTGTGAAACTCTGGTAGTTCTAGCTCATCTAACTGCAGAGCATCATTGCTTGATAACATCCCAAGCCTTTGCTGCCCCTCATCCCATTAGAAAAAAATCTTTCAAAGGCAAAATATACTTGTTATAACTTACCTGTGTAACTCTCCACCATTCATCTGGCGTAGTACATGATGACCAGAGCTCCTTAGCTAGGAGATTTGGGGGAGTGGCTTCCATCAGTTCTTCTAGAACAGCTCTCATCACATTCAAGGGCCAGTCACGACGTGACACATCAAGACTAAGCCCAACTGCCTTTAAAGCAGGTCCAATTTTACTGTAGTAAAGTTCACTAGGTCTAGGCACGATTCCAGGATTCTGAGGAGTCTGATAAGAATCCTGAGCCTAGAAGAGGTTAAAAAATGCTAAGTGTACAAATCACAACTCGCATTACCACAGAAAAGTTTCCTATATTCACTCAAAATGAAAACAACGTATAATCAACAAGTCCTCAACAATGACTTTACAGTGCAGAGAACCGTTTTCAAGTTCAAAAGCTGAGAAAACATAGATAGTCAAAACTACGTTTTGGCCTAGCTTTACTCAGTAATTACTAAGGTCAGTTTTGAAAATACTGCGGTAAAGACTACACTGAAAATAGAAAAGGAGTAGAGAATGAGATATGAAATTAGAATAGCTTAATCTAAGTTTAACTCTACTTGTTCAGAAACAGTTCTCCTTGAATAATCGTGCCAGAAAGGTATACTTACGTTAACTACTGTAATAAATAAAAATACATATACATGCATGCACACAATTTCATCGACATCTGGTAGTATCTCAAGAAATGCAAATGCACAGACCCATCCCTCATGACTGTGAACAAAACAAGTGTATTTTAAAACTATGTTACTTAGAACTGCAAAGCAAATGAGAATAAAGATTTCCCTTCTGAGTTGTCCCTACATTATAGTTACCTTCTGTGCTTGTAAAGCAGCTTCCCGCTGTTGCCACCGCTTATAAAGACCAAACAAAGGTGTAGCTCCATCCACCCACTGGATCAAGCCTGATCTTGTTCCCAGAGGTGTCACAGAGTAGTGCCGCGCATGAAACCTCGGTGTCTCTTGACGGTTAATGGTAGCAAACATTGTGTTCACAATTGATAGGAATTGCATGATTCTTTCATCCAGGTGCAAGTCTTCTAAACCTGTGTTAAATTAGTTTACAATTCTGTTTCCAGATAATAAAATTCCATCCTAAAGCCCAAAAAGCCTTTTCTGAAATCCTACTTCATTCCAGACTACAAATAGCTTCACAAATTACGCAGATTAAAGATGAGTCCTTCAGCTTAAACCTTAATGTTTACTTAACATTGACCTACTAGAATCAGTTTATCACATCTCTCTGTGAGCAGTATGCAAAACAGTAACTAACGTAGTGAACAGGTCTTTCCCTATTGAGGAAGGCATGAATGAAGTCTCAAAAGATCTCCTCTGAGATCCTTAGGCTTCTGGAAAAGTGCGTCCAGCTAATCCTAAAAGTATAAAAGATACACAAAACTCCCTCAACTTACAGCTCTGGAAGGCAAAAATCCTTAAACACGTACAGTGAGGTGGAATAAAGGGAGGAGAGTGAGCAGATGAAACATTCTGTCCATATTATGCATGTAGAAGACAGCTGCAAGCATGCATCCTCCCAATTCCAGTATATCTGGTTTGTAACTAGAGATATTAACTCCTTTGAGAAAGTTTTCAATTTCTTACCTTTGAACAAGTATGGATAATTCTTCCCATCTGAGCCCAGGAAAAGCAGCTTTTTAGGTTTGGTTTTGGTAGGCAGAATTGTGATGGTGCTGCCCACGCTATGAATTGTGACTGTGTCTCTGGTGGATACTTCTCCAGGGAGCGCTATTTCAGTGTTCATCATGGCAGCCAACCAAGGACTGATTTCTTCAAGCCGTAAAAGATAACTGGCCCGTTTCTGCGCTCTTTGCTGCAAACTTAGCATAACCTATTCCAAGGAGATGTTTTGTTTTAGGTTGAGGTTCACTTTAAAAGCTAGCATTAAAAATTAAAAACAGACTTAACGGTCTTCCTCTTCTAGAAAGCACAGAGATTTTCTACTACTGCTTTTCATCCTTGGCACTTTACTAATCCATTTACAGTTTAGAATGAAGTTGACAAAATGCAAGAGATATCCTTTGTGAAGCAAAATATTAAAATAACTCCTTTGGGTAGAAGTGCAGTACGGCAGACAGTCAAGATGCTAGTTAGAGACCAAAGTTACTGTGCTTCAGTGTGGAGCATGCCTACAGTGACTGCAGAGGAGACTAGTTCAGGGCATAATTTTGAAACATGAAGACAATAACAGGACACCAAAGACTGAGACAACTCCTAGCCTGTGCATATAATACCTCTTTAAAGGGGAGCCAACTGCTTCCAGGCTTAGCAGGATTCAAAGGATTCTTAAGTTTCTCCAGCGCATTTTCAATGGCACCTCCGTAGTTATCCTGAAACCATTTCTCATGAGGAGTTTCTGTAGGTGCTGCAGTGATGCTCCGTACGTGTTCCAAAGCAAATACAATGGGCTTCATTAAAGCTGTATGCTTCTCACGCATGATTGCTATCTTCTCCTCTCTATTAAAAAAAAAAACAACTCCCTTAATTCCATAAAAACAAGTAACCTCATAAGTAGAGCATTAAAACAGGCTGCAAACAAAACATCAAAGAAATCACAAAACCAACGCATCTCTATAATGAGGTCTTCAAGAACAACTTATTAAAATGAAATGTTCCTCTGAATCATACTTCAAACCGAAACATTTGTACTGGGGCTTTTCACCACTGGAGACCCAAATTTCAGAAGCCCAGGGAGCACAGAACACCCTAAGCTCATTTCCTTTATTACAAGAGCTCTTTATTACCACTTCATGAGAGTGCACCACACTCTAAAGAAGGGAAAGAGGACTGCCCCATTCTCCCATTCTATTTCAGACTCGACTGTAGAATTTTAGAGGTGTTTCTAAGCTTAGGCAAGCATCCAGGGAAGGCTTTCCTCTTCCACAAATCCATTCACAGCAGAATCCAGATAAGAGGAAAAAAAAGTGTTTCTGAACACTGAAAGGCAAAAAAGCAGGTTACAACGTTCTGTCTACTCCAACTATCTGTTTATACAGCAAACTCCAGACAGGTTTCATCTTTCCACATGCTTGTCCTCATCACAGCTGAATTCTACAAAACAACATGGAAACAGAGAACTATAAGTTCTCAAATTAGAACTCAATACATACTGGGTTCTAACAGGTTATTACTGAGGAAATCTCAACAGAGACTCAGAGATAGACTCTGTTGCTGCCTCTCATTACATCAGAGTACTGCTGTGGCATCAAAATACTTCTGAATAGGGCCACTATCTTACAGAGAAGCAGCTAGGACAGCAACACTTGATCGCTTTGATGGCATGCCTTATCAACAACCATCTTTAACAATTTTCACTTGATTTGGCCCAAAGACATACTTGCGTAGAGTGTTGTTGTTTTGGACCCTTTTGACTTCATCTTCCAGCTGTTGAATCCTTCTGAGGACATACATGTGCTGCTGCAGTAAAACTCCCAACCAAAGTTCATCCCACAGAACCGTAACTCTGCGCAGCTCAGCCACTAGCATCTGAACCTATATAAAATAAAGATTGCATTACTTTTTAAAAGTACTAGTACTGAGACTTATATTTGTACACAGATAGCTTGACAAAGATGACAGCCTAACAAAGTTGCACCAGACTTTCAGCAGCCCTACAAACAAGGTCAGTATTTTGCAGTTCAACATACATTAGAATTACTTACCTGCAATACCATTGTTGGATTTGCAGTTGAGAGTTTCTCCACAATTTTGCTGTAACAATCTTGCATCATTGCTTGATCTTCATTTAATCCAACTTTTGTGTCATCTTTAGTACTTTCTTGAGAAGCTGGTGGACTCCCACCATCACATTCACCACCCAACAGTTCTTCTCCTTGAATATTACCTAGCAAAGTAGGGATAGCAGAAGGAAGCTTGTTCCCTAAGTTTGGGAAAAAGAAGTGAAAACAAAGGATGTTAAAATATTAACTATGTTGTTCTGGCCTTCAAAGTTGTGTCACTCAATTCCTTAGAGTTAAAACCTCAAGTAACATATACTTGGCTAATAATTAATGACAAAATTCAGAATTGATGTGCCAAACTGGTAAATCAAAGTACGAAGTATCCATGAGGTCCCCAAAGTCCTTCATACAGAACATCAGTTACTGAAGAAAATTAATATCCCTTTGCCCAGTATATAAAGCACGTTAGCTAAAATGTATTTGAACATTTGATATTTTTCTTTCATACCTGAGGTTTGGGATTCACTGCTGAGTGAAATAGTACCCACTATTGCAGGATACAGTATGAGATGAGGAGAATCTTGAGCCACTCGACACAATAAGTTGCAAATACTCTGACGAACATACACTTCTGGATGATTGAGGCGAGAGAAGAGCTGAGGAATAATACCTACACAAACAGGACAAGAGGGTATGCTGTATCCTTTCTGTATACTTTAAACAATGCACTTTTTTAAAGCATGCCACTTACGCACTACTGGGAGAATGTAAATGATCCTGGGGTTCCTTCCAACACTTCCAATTCTAACTGACTGTGAAAAGTCAAGTCTCCCAGCAAAAATGCCCTCTTATTTTAAATAATTGTCTTTTAGGGCATGAGCAATTGAATTGCTTATTTAGTCATAAAATTCAAAAGCAGATCACATCAGATGACGCTGCTCAATTAAGCACTAGAAAATCAATTTCACTGTTCTTCCTCCTCCTCTGCTGCCTTCCACGCTAACTTGGTACCTTCCCTGGGGAACGTCCCTGATCAAACTGAACCAGTAGTCTGTTGACAGACAACTGCTACTGCTTCAGCCACATAACGTTTCTCTGAAACATACTTCAAGCTTGTAGCTAGAGGGGGAACGAACACACACACACATACGTTCTTTTAAGAGGATAAAATAATGTAACTCTCCACAAACCACATTTTCTTCCTTCTTTCAGCGTCTCAACACAGGAGAATCTGCACTCTAAGATCAGAATGCATGTCAGAAAGTAGAACAACTTTAACAAAATTATTCAGTGGAGAACTAGCCTTCCCTTCCATTGTGTTTAAATTTTTATTTATTTATAACACAATGAATAACCTTCTGCTTACATTTATGAAGACACGTCAAAGTCAACTGTAAGAGCTAGGTAACATACACCTACCTCTCCAAGGAGCAGTAGGTGTTGTTTCTAGCCCATGTTCTAGATACTGTCTAAGCTCTCCAGCATGTTTTACAAGCAGCCTTAACAATCTTAGGGTTGCCATCACAATAACATCATCAGTGCTTTGCTCAGAAGTATTTCTTAAATGCAGCCTTGGATCATCTTCGTCAAGTGGAACCTTAAAAGAAAGAAATACTCCTCTAAATTAAGCATATAGTTCATCTCATCATTTAGAAACTTTTATAATTGAACTTCCCTATGAGCACAACACTAACCTGACCAGCATTGAGTTTGAGGAAAGTGAAATATGCACTGCAGGAGAGTTTATAGAGACTGAAGATTCTGTCTACAACTTTCCTCCATACTTTAATTAAACCTTCTGTTGCATTTTCATCAAGATCTGAAAGCCAGGGACAAGTTGTTAATAACTGACGCCATATAACATCCACCATATCATCTTCTTCATTGTCTTCATTTTCAGTGATTTGCAGAGTCATATCTTCATCCTAAGTACAAATAAAGAGATAACAGATTTGACCAAGTCTTTAAGCCTTTTCTACAAGGATCCATTAGTTGCTAATCCATTTTTTTTTCCTTGGACAACTCATCCAACTACACTGCGTGACTGTACTGCCACAGTCCATGTACCACTTAACTAACAGCTGGTTTCTTAAGAGAACTTGTATATTGTTTGAATTTTAACTAAAAAACACTTACAGAAGTTAATATGAATCACAACTCGGGGAAAGAAAATAAATCACAAAGCTGAGCATATTTTAAGCAGGAAAATTCCCACTTACTTGAATCCCAGCTGGACGACACACTGCTTGCCCAAGGATCCCATAAATCTTCTCTTTGTCTTCCTCTGTAACGTTGTCTGGAAGCAAGCTCTGAACCTCAGACTTTTCTCGGGGCAGCAGACGAACACCTTCTCCCTGACTGTAACATTTAATAAATTACATTCTTATTTGAAGATCCCATTAGCATTACATATATAGAACCTGAAAGATAAATCTTCATCCTTCAACACATATAGAAGCTCGCTTTTTGGAAGGTCAAAACAACAGTCATAGTTCCCTGCTCACATCTGACTTTTGACCATAAAGAATAACTATAATCAATAATGTAATGCTAGAGCTCATCTTAAATTAAAATTATGCTGTAATTATGCTTTAAACATTAGGATGAATTTACCTGGCATTATCAACTACTTTCCGGCCCCATCTATAAGCCCAACTAGCCAGGGCTGCCCAAGACTTGGCCACTTCAGGTGCCTGTACTGAAGACAAGTGATACAGCTGTCCCAAGATAAAGTCAGGTTCTCCAACTCCAATATTTACTATAACAGAACAAATGGAGCGACATACATTACAATGTAATACATGCTTCTGACTTCCTCAACATACAAAATAACAGCAAAATATTCTAAGTACATCATTCTTTTTGGTTAAGTTAGTACCCACACGTAAAATTTTCCAGAGCAATTCTTTTTCAGCTCTGACACTGACTGCAAAACAGTTTTCCACTCGCTAACAACCACTGTCTGTGCTCTACGATTGCTTTCTCTGTCACAGAAGAATGAAACTGAAGCAAGAGGCTGATGATCTCCAAAACCAGAAAAATACTATGCTTCAGAAAACAGACTTCTACGAAGTAACCAAGCTACATAAGTGTATTTTGACTTGAGTATTTCTCTTCTTCAAAGTTAAAAAAGAAAAGCCCTTAATATCCAATAAGTTTTATCATTTCTGAAGTACATGCAAAAATCCACATTTGGGTTGTGATTTTTTAATTGTGTGTACATACTTGTTATGCAAAAAGACACTGTTTAGATGTACTTCAAACAAATACATAATTGATTATTTGTTCTTTATAACTAGCAGTATCCCTTAGCGTAACCACCAGTAATTAATTTAACAAAATACTACTAAGTAGGAAAACCCTACCTGTAGATTCACTTTCAATCCTGGGATATTCCTCTTCCAATGTATTAACAGCTGGGAGATCAATCAAAGTATATATGTTTTTAGACAAGGTAGACAGACCAGAGTGATTCTGCTGCTGACGAGCTCTATATACTTGTTTTAACTGTCCTGAAATCTCTTTCCATTCTGCTTGAATCCATTTAGCCAGCGTAAGAATAGATTTAGCAACCGCATATTCAGCCTTGGCAGATTTGCAAAACGATATGGCACAAGAACTCAGCATTTCCATGGCATGTGTTGACTGACCTGCACATTATGAAAAGCATATTTTCAGTAGTGTTAACTTCATTCAAAATACTGCTTCTGAAATTCAGTATTTTCAGATACAGCTCGTAACAACGTATCTTAGAAAGAAAACTCAGATTGAGACAACAGTTAATAGGATGAAAGCAATTCCTAATGATGCTGTCCTATTAGGATTTACTCATGGTCAGAGGACTTAACCTGGTCAAGAGGACAAGCAGCTCAAGCATCTGCAGTATCATTACCAGAAACTCACCTGCTGTGTATAACAGTTTTGTTTTCTCAATATCAAGTTCAGGACCCCACTTTTCATCAATCTGACCTGGCGCAGACAGTTTTTTAAAGTGCTGGACTAAGTCCTGTGCAGTGGTGGTTTTTCCCAGCTGAACTTCACTGCACTGGGCAAGCAACCGCGTAGCCAGGGCAATATTTCCTCGCTTTCGTGCAAATTTTGCTGCTGTTAAGCCCAGCTCCATTAGATGACTCTTAATTGGGACTGTTGGTTCTGAAGAAGAAAGCAAGACATACTCAGCACAATTAGTTAAAAAAAAAAAACCCACAGTAATTTTATCTGGATCTAATTTCTCTCCAACATAGTATTTCATATACTGCCATCAGTAAGGAACTTGGTCAACGCTTTCGTATTTCCTAAAATTTCCTTAAGACATTTCAGTGACTTAATTATTTTTCATCTAGAAACGCACTTTTGTGGTTTTCATGACCATTTTTAAGTACTGAAGCATTCAGAAGCAAAATACTTGAAGTACAATGAGATGAGCAAGTAAACTGCAATTAGAAGAATGAATCCGTAACTCTCATTTTTCTTAGAAACAGTCTGCACTACAGTAGCAATTGAGACACCTAGATAAGGGAAGACATCTAAATAACAAAACCTTGAATATAAAAACTAATTTTAGTAATACAAGATGCAGCTCCCGCTTTTAATGGAAATTTAAAGTTTAAATTCCGTATTAAACAATTTTTAACACTAAAATAAGAGCTTACATACCTTTAAGTTTTTCCATCAATTGATTCTGGTACACTGTGTATCTCAGTGCATGCATCCACGGCCTCACATCATGCTGTTTACATGACCTCAAAGCATCATTGAAGAGAGGTATGAGACAGTCCTGAAAGAGGCATGAAGATTGGACAGCTGTCAGAGAGCTCAATAAATATTTTCATTTATTAAAAAGCAAAGACTACTTCAGTGCAAAGCAAGCATTCCTAGTACTAGTAGTCAAACTGCACGACTAACTAGTAAAAAGCAAATACGTACTATGTAGACCTATGAAGACATGCTTGATTTTGAGAGGACAACCTTAAGAACAAGGTCAACAAGCAGCACAACCGTTCCTGGTCACACATTGTTCAGAAAACAGGTCATCTACGCTCACTGAAGTTTGACACTGAGTCTTTACTTGTCAAAGACATGGTTTTCTTAATATTTGAAGGTTACTTTCACAATGTTATTGCAGTTTTATTGTAAGTTGCTTTTTAAAGAAATGTTGAAAGAAGTTACGTATTTATAGTCATAGAAATCCATCTGAAGTGTAAACTGAGAATAAAACAAATGGGTCAAAGAACTTTAAAAAACTAAAAGGGCCTTTTTACAGTGTGGTTAACACGGGTCAGAAAGAAAACATTCTCAAACTGCCAGGGAGATTCAGATCGGACACCAGGAAGAGTTTCTTCTTGGAAGGGATGGTCAAGCACTGGACTGGGCTGCCAAGCAGTGGAGCCCCCATCCATAGAGGTAGCTCAGATGTGTTGATTTGGCATTAGCTGACACGGTTTAGTAATGCGACTCAGTAGTTCTGACTGACATTTGGATTTGATTACCTTGAAGGTCTTCTCCAACCCCAATGATTCTTTAGTTCTACATTCTGTATTCAATACTTCATAACACGGCTACAGAATTAGAAAACTGTTAATCAAATTAACGTTTTAAACATGCAGCCATACCTCTGATGCCAGCCTGTTGGATACAGTGTTTTCTAAAGCAGAAGAACAATACAACTGAAGAGTGCTCAACACTGGTAAAGACTGAGACACAGTGAGTGTGGAAAGTCTTAAAGGTCCAATAGCTATTCGTGATGTTTGTTTTAAGTATTTTATAACATTTCTGAAATAAAAGTTAAGAGTAATTTTTGTTAGCTGTTTATTAGAAAACAGTATCAAAAATACTGAACAAAAAAGCAACTCTAACATCTGCATATGGATGATGAAGAAATCATTCAAAAAAATCATACACAAGTCACAGTTTGACTCGACTAACAGTCCTAAGTTAAATACCAATTTATGTCCCCTGAGTAAGTTTATACCTCATAACAAACTAAGCTAGGAGTCAACAATCCTGTAAATGCTGAAGTACAGATTATGCAGTTCACAAAGTTTTGTTTGAAAAACAAGAACAGCTTGTCACAGTACGTTACGCTCACTCATAGCATGCAGTAACTTACTCAGATATTGACTGCCACTTTTGCTCCTGTTCCATGTGGTTTACAGCTGTCGCCAGACACACCGAACTTCTCAGAAGTTGTACTTCAACTGCTTTTTGAAGTTCCCTCGGGTCAGGACTTAGCATATTAGGAAGGAGCTTCTTCATGTCTACAAAGAGATTAAAAAATTGAAACTAAGTAGAATTTCCAAATATCACACGTTAAGAATGAATTTTTGAAATCTTAAGGAAAAAAAGCCACTTTTACATTTGTATCCATTCATATTAACATTAACAAGTTACTTATAACACACTAACTCCAGAAAAGACACATTTTAAATATTACAAGTTATTTTTCCAAATTATCATTGTAAATCATTTTGAAGCTTAATTCATAAAGGTTAGATGTCAGTCCACCAAACATGGCCAACTGCATTCAGAAGCTACAGTCTGTCACACAGACATATGGAGAAATATCTGCTTCAGAAATTCAACTAATGTCATTTTTGATTTGAAGTAACATACCTATTTTTTCTTTGGATCCCCCTGCAAGTAGGTTGATATTTTCTCCTGGTAATAATTCCAGTTGTTCAGTGCATTCACTAAGTTCACCAGACTCAAAGCTGCTCAGAGATCTGCAATTCAATTTTTACAGGTTTATTTTCACATTTCTCGTTTCATTCCAGGAACTAAATACCTCTTATTCAAACAGCAAAAAAAAAAAAAAGGAAGGGAAGAATGGTATAAAACCCCCCAGGTTTTAATGAAGCATTTATAAATGAGAAAATACATATTTCCTGCAAAGTTTTTGTATTAACACACCATAAATAATACTTTCCTAACTATTCCTTCCTGACCATGGAAGGTCTGACAACGCAAGACTTTAAAAACAAAAACACTTTTTTTTCTTTATGCATAGACAGTACGCTTCAGGATGGAACTTCATTTAAGTAAAGTAATATCAGGATTTTGCTAAGCTTAACTGTAATAGAACAGGGATGAAAAAAAAGGAATGAAAAGCTGTCAAATTAAACAAAAGGACCTTTAAACCTTGAAGGCCTATTTCAACATCACCAATATTTTCCAGGATCCAGACAATCAAGGGTTAAGAAACACAAAAGCTGGAATTCAAAACTCTATTAAAAACAAAAACATTTATGCCACTAAATCCACTTCATTAATACTTTTTGTATTAGGTATACTTGTTTTTTTTTTTTTTTTTTTACATTAATGACAGTATCTTTCAAAAACTGTACCAAAGCAGGCATTTTAAGAAGTTAACCGTGTGAAAGGATTCACCTCCTACCAGCAGGACCAGATTAAGTCTGCTAACTTCTGCTTTCAATTAAAAGACTTTCTTCTTGAACACTTAAAAAACCTTGACAGTCAGAAAGCCACAGCAACTATCACAGAATCAAAGACAGGCCTGGGTTGAAAAGGACCACAATGATCATCCAGTTTCAACCCCCTGCCATGTGCAGGGTCGCCAACCACCAGACCAGGCTGCTCAGAGCCACATCCAGCCTGGCCTTGAATGCCTCCAGGGACAGGGCATCCACAACCTCCTTGGGCAACCTGTTCCAGTTAATTATGATATTTACAGGCCACACAGATAAGTATGTTTTCCTCCCCTAAGGAGGAGACTTCTTTATCACACCCTTATTTCAATGACATTATTACTTAAATCTACAAGAACTTCAATAATGTAAGACACTGTTGAATAAATGAATGAAATTCTTACTTTATGTAGTTAAAATCTGCTTTCAGATTGATTGACGTATTACTCGTGCTTTTCTTCAAGTCATGGACCATATTTTGCCATTCCTGAACAGCAGACCAATCAGCAATTGAAATGTAACATTCACAAGCCTTGTTACCCAAGTAATTTATAACTTCAGGTGAAGAGTCACTTGGCTTAGTCAGAACAGTTTTTCTAGTTTCTCCTGTGAAACAACAAAAAAAACCAGTACGTACATCTAAATATACTTATATTTATGTGCTTTAAAATATTAACTACATTGCTCAAATGTAACACTCACATCTTTACTAAAGAAACATCATTCTTTTTAACTGTTACATAATAGTTAAGGAAGGACAGAGTGAAGGAAGAACGTTTGGTTTGTTTTTCCCTGGTTGGGTTTTTTGTTTGTTTTTTTCATTAATATATAGGATCTTTTCAAGGGACGTTTTGGAAAACTTCAGTCCATGTCTCTAAAGAAATCTTAAAATAGGAAAACAGAAGGACTGAATTAGGAACAAGGAATCTCTTTTCTCAAAGATGAAACAGAATACTGAAGCAAAGTCTCAGCTTAGAAAACCTTTAATAAATAATGCAGCTATAATACATTTACGTAGTAAACACTAAGCCTCAAGTTATGATGATCTAAATCATTTAGAATTAACCTACTAAGATACACAATATTTTACCTCTTAATCTCATTCAGCTAGACATCAATATTGCAAACTCTCATATGCATATGTGATATTAATTTCAAGGGCATTAAGTGATTAAATTTAACTGCAGGCAGAAATAGGTCAAAAATAAGAATCAGATGCTATAGTTACCAACGAACGTTCTCCTTTTATACACATACTTCCCAGAAGAAACCAACACATACTGACCATTCAAGGAGTGCTTTGGGCTGGCGTTATTCACACTGCTGGAATTGGCCAACTTCAGAACGGTTTTGTCAAAGCCTGATATGCAGCAATCTACTCCTGTCATGGCACACAGGTGCTCCTGGTACTCCGCAGTTGCTTTTTCAAACCTTAAATAGTTTAATATTTTTGTCAGCATTTTACAGAATCAGTTTTCGTTTTGGTAAAGTGGTATACTTGCAACATTTCTTTACAACCCAAATATTCACTGGTTATCCTCAGCAAAAGAAAGACTGATTAACATCAAAACAAGTCTGTGAGTTGAATTTCTACATTCTAACATTGTATTAAAGCTTTTCCATTCAGATTTAATCCAACTTCAAACCAATTCCAGGTTGAAAGAGATGCAAGACTTAAATTGGACTGCCACGCTGCCACACCCCAATGCAAGTAAATGAGTTAAATATTTAACAGAGAATTGTAAAACTGGGTCTAGAACAAACAATTCACATACTAAGCTTGACACTTCTGAGCAACTCCTCAGGTATTACTACAATATTATTGTATTACAATATTATTACTGCACACTACTTAAAAGAATCTTGGGAAAACAGTTATAAATATTAAAGTCTTGGGTGTGATTTTTTTTTTTTTTAAATCTTCTGCTAACAGGCAAACTGATTAATCAAAAGGTGCCCATTTTTTGCTTCATACAGAAGACGGTATGTATTGCCCTAAGGAGACAGCATTACCACAATTCAGGCACATGCTATGTTGAACACCAACCAACCAGTAACCGTAGCCAAAGATTCTACTTTAACAGATATAAAAGCCATTTTTCCTAAAACTAAACTAAAAAAATCTAAATCTGCAAAGCATCTCCCTTGGATTACCTCTCTTGGCAAACCATGACCGTTGGCAAACCATGGCCATTGGCCAGAACATAAAATAGAAGACATTTGTAGCAATGATATTTTGCAACAGAAAAGGAAATAAACTGAAACAGTATCGCTAAGTGGAAGAAACTAAGAAAAAAGGAACCTTCGAGCACTATTTATACTAAAATCCTGGTAACACAGATAAACTAAAATTAAAATATCAAAAAATACTTGATGTAATAAAGAGTAGAATTGCGCACAGGAAGAAACGAAGTCCATGTCTGTAATATTCAGTTATCTGGGAAAAAAAAACCAAAAACTTACCGCCCTTCTGCCTGCTGAGCTACAGAGTTGATCCAGGTAAGACTCTTCCCAACTACAGCAGAAGACCAGACAGCTATACCCTGAATAGCTTCAGGGCAGTGAAGTTCACATAATGCTTCCACCAGCATCATAATTGTCACTTCCAATTCATTTCCCTAAAACCAACCAAAACCTTTATTTAACGAATCTTAAATGAAATAGGAGTTACATGCATTGTTAAATGCTTTAACAGAGTAAAGCAGTACTTCATTATATGCCTACACAAGTGTAGTACTCTGTCCCTCTCTCCACTTGACACTGCTTTTGTAAAAGCAGCGGTACTCAGGAAAGCATTCATGCCACAAATCCCCAGTTCAAATGTTTACAACTTGTAATTGCTATATACAGTGGTATACAGCTACATTAAAATAAACCTAAGAAATCATAGAGAAGCAGGAGTAAGAAACACCTACCAGATCTCTTTAGTTAAAAGATTTCAGCAGACCAAGTTACTGACAACAATCGCTTGAGTCCCTCATCCCACCCCTGCTTTTATCTGCCAGTTACTTCATGCAGGAAAAAATCCCACAGGATAAAACCCCCCTGCTCACAGCGACAAGTCAGACACTGCCACAAACCTCAGACTAACACAACAGAACAGCAAGTTTCTTAAGGTTAAAGTGCCTTCTGTTTAAACAAAAGCTGCTCAATTCAAGGAATGAATGAATCACAGCATTCACTTATGTACGGTGTTCAACCAAATGTGCAGAGTACACTGTAATCTCCAATCCACAGCATCACCCAACCACAAAAATCTGTCAATAGAAATGTATAAACCTCAAGAGTCACTTTTCATGTAAAAACAAAAACCACTCTTACAAAACACTTGACGTTAGCTTAAATTTTAAGACATAGTGGGGATATTTTTACAAAAGTCAAAAAAATTTTAAAAGAGAATACCTGAGATAAACTGTTATTAGTTTTCATTTCTGTGAGTAAGTCAAAACCGTGTCTGACTGTCACAGCAGGCTGGCCAGCCAGCAACCCAACTCTCATGATGGAAAGTCTAATCCGCGTCAGCCAATCTTGGCACGTCTGGCGATTAGTATAAAAGAATGTCCTGATAACCTTTTAAGACAGAAAAAGATAATTTTACATTTCCTGTTTTTTATGCAAATCAAAATAATTGCATTCAGTACTTAATATGAAAAGCTAACAAACTCATGACTGGTTTCTTCTCTGAGGCTGAATTTTCAACTGAAAGGTAAAGAAACATGTTAAAATCTGCACCTGGAATGTTCTGAATACAAGTATCCAGAAATCATGCACAGCATGCATGTGACCTGGCGCACTAGTAAGCTGAAAATGTTAATTCACTTCAAGATAAAATTACATATTACTGTAATACCAAAGTCTGGTAATTAATTTATTTCAACAATGAAGAATATTTTGTAGCTAAAACTACAGAAAGCTGCATCTTACAAATATTTCATTCTTCAAAAGGCAATTTGGGGCTTTAAATAATTGTTACAGCAGAGGACTCCTGACAACATATAAACAAGCAACAGCCAGAAAAATCTGGTACTCAGATTTGCTTACTGTTGTACCACTATGCATGCTGAGACTCCAGAAATAAGCTCTTTCCCCTCTTCCCCCCCACAACCCCAATCTTCTAGGAAAAAAACTACATCGTAGCCAGACAAATTAACATTCCCAAACTCTGCTTTAGAAGCTATTCTTTTCACATGTTTCATTAGACTACGTGCTTAAATGCTCCAGAATCCAAAAGGTTTCAGACAGAAGACCTGCACAATCCTAAAAATGTTTTCCTCAAGTCAACAGATTGTTTCTAGTAACATCAGTACTGTAAGACACACAAACCTTGGGTGGAGAGGTGAGGGCATTGGCACATCCTTCATAAGCATTGTACATCAGTTTCTCTAAGTTCTCCAGATACTGTAGAAGGAGAACAAGCCTAAGCTGATTGCTGCTGTGTCCTTCATCATTGTCTGCAGTAGTCCACTGGCTAACATCTTGATCAGGGTTTAGCGTATGTGCTGCAAGGCTCCTAATAATACCTACATATGCCATGGAAGAAGAAAAAAAAAAAAAAACCACATTCACCAGATAATGCTTCAAATCAACATGTCAAGAGACAGCAATGCTAAAGTAAAATCTCTCAAAAATCATAATTATGCAACTGCTATTCCGCTTTTCTTGGCACTTCAGACAAAGACACGTTAAAATCTATTATCACTGAAAAATAAAACCATTATGTTTCTTGCTTTGGATGTAAATTACTTAGCCACACAAACTTATAAAAAAGATCCCGTGGAAAAAAAGGAAA
The DNA here is from genome assembly GCA_030625065.1 of Alectoris magna. Taxonomy (NCBI): domain Eukaryota; kingdom Metazoa; phylum Chordata; class Aves; order Galliformes; family Phasianidae; genus Alectoris; species Alectoris magna. The sequence continues at coordinate 6,406,154 of CM060575.1, read as the reverse complement.
TCTTTACATTACCTTCAATTGTTTGAAATGTATCTTGGGCTCTTCCCAGAGGAGTTCGCAGCTTAGAAAGAACTGTAAACTGAGCTGCTTCCCAAACAGCCCATTGCCAGAGAACAGCATCAGTCTTCAACAGATTACGAGGGATGGTTGGTTGATCTCGTTTATCCAGCCTTTGACAGCTATAGAACAACCTTTCCAACCAATTATCTTTCCTGAAAGAAAACATCTGTACATAAACACAAGTTCATACAGTAACATGATTATAATGCATATTATAATGCATACATGGCACTTACTTATTGTTCTCAATCAAATCTCTCATGAGATTATTTTCAGCAGCTATTCACACAATGTAAATATGTGCATTTGAGGATGTTTATAAATACTTGAAAGGAACTGTTAACAAAAAGGCAAAACAATGTAACAAAATAGTTCTAAATTTTAAACTAGACAGAGTTTGAAATTCTTCACTATTAATTCAACATCAATTAATTTCGGTTTTAAAAAGTTCTTACCCAGTCCGATGAGTGCTTCCATACAAAATAAAACTAATGACATCAGAGAAATCCTGTGGGTGGAATGTATTACTTGGAGCTTTGCTCATATGACTTCTTATAGCCAAAGAAATTTCTTGTATTTCTGTGTGGGTACGGTTACTGCAGGAACAGTGGGGAAAAACAAGCCATGTAATTGAATAAATCAGAAAAAAAAGCTATGCAAAAGATATATGTATTTATACACGTACAGTGAGAGGAAATTAGCATACTCTTTGGAGATAAGACAACACACTTTAACGGTTAAATTCTTTATGATAAGAGTAGAACAAAATATTGCTGAAGCTCTGGATAATGTGGACCTTAAAAGTAGTCATAATTTGTTTCAAGAAGCGCTCAATAGTTTATCAAGTTTGTTCATACTTTTACTAGTTGACTATCCAGTGATTTTAAATCACACACAGTAGAAGACAAAAATGTGGTAACATCCATTCAGCATTATTTTTCATTCTGCAGAAGGAAAGTATTCTGAGAAAGAAAGAAAACTATTCTCTGTATGGAATTAACCTGAAGAACTTACCTCAACACCACAGCTAAGGGAATTGACTTCAGAAGTTTTCCAAAAGCCTGTCTTACACGAGCACCGCTATGAACTAGTTGAACACGACACACATCAACACACCTGCAACAAAAAGTCAGCGGAAAAAAGGTCTTAACATTTCCACGAACAGCATAAATCAAATAAGATATATAATGCTGTGCAAGTACCTTTGTAAAAGGTCATCTGGTAGGGAGGAGGACAGGGCATGGAGGCTGCTACATGCTTGAAGACAAATATTCACATCTTCCAGAAGGGCTGAATTAAGGAATTGAAAGTAGAAGAGTTAGTGTTGCTAGAAACAGATAACTGACACATTACTCTGGTTGCTGTAGACAATCTACATATTTTTACAGAACAGCTGTTCTACAATACAGAGGCTATACGCCTTATTTCTGTTTTTATTTAGTTGAGTAGTTTCACTGTATCAGATAACTACTTCGTAACAGGAAGTCACTTGCCCTGTGTGTCACCTGTGTGGCCTTTTGTGACCACTGATCAGCTAATTATGTTACGGCTTCCATCCATTAGCATTATATATTATTTATTTTCAGTAATAAGTAATTAAAGTTAGCAACGCCTGATCTTGGAAATTTAGTGCTCTTGCTAGTACTACGCTACCAGAAGCGTTTGTTCCCATATCTACATGTTCTGATTATTCTAAAGTACAGAACAATATATCACGTTATGGAATTGTTCTGCTGCTTTTTAATCAAATAATACACAATCATACTTGTAGAATTTAGGACACTGCTGCTGTTTTATGTAGATTACTGTCACATTCATGAAGTATTATTTTAAGAAAACAACTGCTTACTTAAGTCATGGCAAGGGATGTGTTTGAGAAAAAAAGGACAGGACCGCAAGTTTTCATGTAATAAAAACCAGAAGCACTTCTAAAAGTAGAACAATCACAGTTACAGCTAACCACGATACGTAAAAAGAACTTCTGTATGTAATTATGGCATATAAAAGAAAGTCAATGAATAATATCTTACTGTTTGCTAAAAGTCCTTTGCAAAACTTATGGAAAGATGGCAGAGAAAATAAGGGTGCATATGTCTCTGATTTTTTCATCAGAACAGCCACTTCCAAAGCCCACGTCATAAGCAGTTTCCTTCAAAAAGTAAAACCAGAACTGTTAGTTGCTCCATACAGTCACAAAAATACCTTTCAATGCAACTTAAATTACTTCACGTTACAGATCAACATCATACCACAGTTCTCCTCTTTTATTTAAAAGGTTTTATAACATTATATAACATTAAAATCATCCTTAGATTTCACATCACATTGGTAACACAGGCATGCAGCTCTTCTAGTAGGGTACTTTCAATTAGCAAAATCCTCTTTTCAGTGAAGTTTGGCAGCTCTGATATTAACATACAGATCTTATGATGGTTTCAATTTATTTAATTTTCATGCATAAAAGTGAGCAGCTACTTTTCCCACATATACTCCGTTATTCTTCCTTCATAAAAGCTAACCAGTGGTTAACCAGTGTTCAAAGTTACACTACGTTTTACTGATGAAAATAACTCCCATTTTCCAAATTAAGTCATTCTACTGAGAGAAGACATTTCCTGGTTACTAAGAAAACGATGGTTACCTGGTATCTTGAGTAAGGTTATCCTTCTTCAGCAGTAGCCCCAGAAGGTTCAGTATGATTGAGAAATGCTTTTTCGTTGCTGTGGTTACAGTACTAATAACTGCGCCATCAAACAGGGAAGGAGAGGAAGAACTGAGGCTACTGGATATAAAATGGTCATGTCTGAAAGGCAAGAAAATTAAAAAAAAAAAAATACAGTATATAAGAAACAAAAAGAAAGAAAGCAGAAGTTAATGCGGTTACAATGTTTGGGTTTTGACATTTTGTGTAGTCATGTGACATTTCCTTCCTCAGTTTCCTCTACTCAAACTCAAGACTCCTAATCCTCACCCAAATTAAATGCCAAATCTTAAGCCAGAGCATGCTTTGCTGGCTGCAATGCAGGCTCCCTATAATTTATTAACTAAAAACTCAGAGTACTTTGGGCAAAACTTTAATTGTCAAACCCTATTAAATACATTCCTCCATCCCACATTTATTCCATTCAAATCAGCTCATCCTAGTGCACTTAAAATACTGATGAACTATGAGTCTCCGTACCTGGAACAATGCGAATACAACGTATAGAGTACTGCATACTGGACAGCAGGAAAATGAACTGCTATGTCACCATGAACGATCATCAGATTTTTACTCAGTAGTGCAAACACAGTCGGTGAAAGGGCCCACATCTATTAAAAAATAATTGTAACATAAGCACAAACATAATAAATAGGATTCACTTTTAAAGTGCAGCCTTCCATACAGTTAACTATTGTCTTACTTGTTCCCACAGAAAACAGTATTTTACAACTCCATTGATTTCCTGATCTTGATCATAACTGATTTCTTTTCCCTTTTTAAACAATCTGTTAAAAGCAATTTATGCTTATTTAGAATAACCCATAACAAGTGTTTTCACACAGCTGATACGCTATCGGGGGGATACTGAAGCTGCTTTTATCTGACAATTTTCAAAAAGCAGAATTGTTCTGACAGCAATGGCTTCAATCCAGGAATAACCCTGCTAAGACATTCTACCTTAGAAAACAGGTTTCATTATGCATGAAGTTAAAACTGCACAGACTTTACCTATGTAATTTTTACTCACCCCAATTAATGAGTTCTTAGCATTTCCAATAGTACTTAGGGCACTGAGGTCAAATATAACAACAAACTTTGCATTTTCCACAGTGAATACATGCTTCTTGAAAGAGTCATGCTGGATTTCAGAACAGGCCTCGGGAAGATGTAAACTATAGAGAAGACTGTTCAGAGCACAGGTCATTTCTCCTAGAATCAACCTGTAAGCAGTCTCCAAAACAGGAATGTTCTTCAGGCTTAGTACAGCCTGATACACAGCGTGGGCTGCTGCAACAACCTTGATAGTATAAAATAAAGAAGCAAACAATTAGCGTGTAATCAAAATAAAATTAACTACCACTGCAGAATTAAAAACTGGATAACTTAGTCTCAATATTCATACCTAATCTTCAGTTTTCTGTAATTAAGCATCACCCACAGTCTAGATTGCTTTCTAGACCACTGAATATGAAAGCCATATTAACTAAGCACTTCATCGTCATACCAGGCAGAGAACTTGCAAACTCTGAGTCTAAACGCCAAAACCACAAACCAGCTATATCTGCTTTCTCATAGCTTTTTTTAAAATGAACAGGATTTTACACCCTAGTAAATATATTCTACAAGTGCAAGAAGGCTGTAGCAGTAACACGCTTGTAGAGCCACTTACCTCTTTCTCCTTATGATAACGAAGTACAAGCAGTTTAGACTCCGGAATAAATAATTTCTCTACAAATGATGATGGCAGTTTCGTATTTATTTGTTCAACAATCTGGGGATAAAACAAAACACCTTTAACCAATTTCTAAATACTTTTAATCTAATTATATCACAATAGATTATGAAAGATGAATCAAAACACCATTTTTCTGTCTTGCATATTTAAAAGTTTCCCACCAACACAAGTATTTGGAATTTGCTCTCCCAAATCCATGCAAAGAATCAGTTACTTTGAGGCTTTGACAGAATAACTGAGAGAAAATTGCTTGATCAACCTGCATCCATAGACCACAAGTTTTTAAACCTCCTAAGAGCTACATTTTGAAGAATTCTGATCTCCCATTGATGGCATATGCAGATATTCAATAGAAAAACTGAGAATATTAAGCACTAAAACTGGTGGTATCAACTGCAGAGACCAACAGTCAAGCAAGACATAAAGAAACCAACAAAATAAAAATACTCAGGCTAAAACGAAAACCATGTTATCAACAACCCAAATGCATAAATAAGCTAGCAACATAGGCTTTTCAGGAATGAATACTAGCAGTAGAATTTCTTGCTTGTGGTCACGAAAAGTAGAGTTTTAAGCATACATCTAACACAGACAGAAAAAAACATTTTGCTTTAAAAAGAAAGTTTTTTCCCCACGGGAAAAACAAAATAACATGTACACACCAGCGTCAAGAGATTCAGGACTGAAATGATATAATCAGTGCCACAAGTCTGACAATTTTCCATTTGATCCAATCCGTATGTGATAACCATGTCACAGTGTATGGTCATGCTTGGATCCAGACTGCCAAGTAAAACACCAACACACTCATTGGCAGCTGTGAGTACTGCTTCTGAAAAGAATACTTGGTTTGCTGCAGTCACACATCTCATTACTCTGTACAGAACCTGGAAAATTAAAAGAAACATCTATATTCATTTATTTCAAAACAAAGAGAGACAAGAACCACGTGTTATTTAATTATACTTGCATCCATTTGATGTTCTATCCCTTAACGTACTCTGCATCGTGGTATACTCTCTCAAAAGAATATTTTTCTGAATCATATACATCATGGCACTGCACTCCACAAGTATAAGAACAGAAATAAACTCCTGACTGCTTGCTTCTTTTCAGCTAAAGGCCTGAATAGACCTATAAAACCCAAATCCATTATTCAGACGTCCGCTCTTCTACAACTGATGACAACAGAACGCCTGCTCTTTCCTAAAAGACAGATTAAATTTCTTTCTGAAATTTACATCACAAGAATCCTCTGCAGATTAAGACAAGTTACACAACTTTCCTGGCTTTAATTGGGAAATCAACACTTATTTATTTGAGAAGTTGTTCTGTCCCTAACAACTCTATAGGAGTACAAGTTCCATTGTGCGGCTCACACAACAACACAATGCTGATTACAGATATTTTTATCTTGTGCAATCTTTGTTTTAATGTCATTCACACCCTCTTCTGGTCATAAAACAGAAGTATAGCAGCGAGTTCTCATACTGTATCATATTATACTAACCACGTATGAAGTCCTATATAGAACAAGCGGACTTTGCTATCGTATTTTACTTAGATGTAATTTCAGCACAAATAATGTAAAAACACTACTTCATAAATCACACAATATGAGTTCAGATTTTATAACACCATAGCAACTGGAACAAATGGTAACTGTACACTAACAAAGACAGCTAACACAGACACAAACCTAACTGCATGAAACCAATTTCCTACAAGAAACCATTCACATTTGCTGCACAGGCTTCCAAAATGCCACAATGTACATCAACATTTAATAAAATTCTTGCAACATATTTCTTCAAAGGAATACATTTGAGTCAAGCTTAGCATATAATTATCAATCAAAAAACTGTCGCTATACTGCAATAAATTACGTCAGCAATGAACAAAAGCAGAAACATCAATTCTTACATCAGTCACATATGCTTCCGTAATCGGTGGTCCTCTAATTGGGCTGAAGCGCTCCCCAATACTTCTCACCACAGTACTGAAAACTCGAAGAAGCGCAGCCAGTTTAGGTAGGGATACAGAGGGAGGAGGAATATCTTCATCTAGGGACTCCCCAGAAGCCACATGGCTGAGGTCCTGCGGTACACAGATTTTGTATGTCAGGATACATCATTAACAGATAAAGACCAAAATTTGATATTAAAACTAATTGTAGCAAACTTCCAGACATACAGCTTCAGATGTATTTATCCAGTGTAATTAATTTTGCAAAGACAGGATATAGGCACGCAGAGATATGCAAGTCACTGAATAGTAATTAAATGCCATTCCATAGCTTAGCCACTAAAATACAGTACTCATAGACTGTATCTTGAAAATTAAAACACAGCTTATAATGCTTCTGGTCTCTGGAACATGATATGCCACACTGCTGCAGCAGGTGCCTTCATACTTCTGCCACCGTCCCAAACAATTTCTAGTCACAGCCTGGCATCAGGATGTTCAAGTGGCCATCCCCAACACACTGTTTACACACAGCTACCTTTATCTGCAGACTGATTTGACAGCAGGCTCTTCCATGCCAGCTGGCAGCAGTACCTGGGAGCCTTCCCAGTGATGATCTCAGCAGTACAGATATAGCCTTGGTCTACCCCATGGCAAGACTGAATGCACTAGCCTGAATCACCTTCCCCACAACTTAAATTAACATGTTATCTCAGGGCTCTTCCATGACTAGGAGTATACACACCGTCCAGTTCAGCAGATAAGCTGCTAAGCATTAACCTACAGTGCTAACTTAATAGTTTCAATCATGCGCCCATAGTTACAGCAGTGCAAGTTTCTGTGGGCAGAAGAGGGCCAACGAGATATGTGAATGCCAGTTGCTGGAGTTGCACCACTGGAAGTATAAGCATACATTTAAGTATGCTAATAGAACTGAATGATTTATTCTGTTTTGAGTTAGAGAGATTGTGTAGGAAGTACAACCTTACCTATAGCATCTGCATGCAAGGCAATTCTGTTAGCACTGTATTAACATATAGACTACAGCACAATCTAGTTATAAGAATAGCCAAAACCTCCTCATCTAATGACAGCTTCAGATAAACTCTATGCTGTATTAACAAGCAAAGGTTACAGTGTCAAAGAAAAGTTTAACCATTAAGCCCTAGTTTTCTAACAAGTTCCAAACCTCTTGCTACATTATTTTCTGCAGAATGTATCCTGTCACTTTGTTTAAAAATACATTTACCATTATGCCATGGAAACATTAAGAATCTCTCCCCCTCAATAGCCATGTCAGACAAAAAGAAAATAAGGAAAGATAGTAATATGTCATCACTGCAGCATTTTAAAAATAAAGGGAGTCCTCTTTTGATAATTATACTATGACATGATATTCTTAATGACAAGGGCTGACAGCCTGGCTACAAGTATAGTCCAAGTAGTCTACGAGCACTCTAGAATTGTTGTTCCATATAACTTGAATATACACTGTGTAATTTGACCTTCTTTTCCTCAGGAAATTCCTATAATTTTATTTTCTACAAGGGTAATACATGCCTAAATCACAGCTGTGTATGCCTTAATAAAATCTGTAAGTTAATCCCGGTATATACAATCAAGCCTTATTTACCTCAGCATAAGCTTCCATATCTTCTAAAAACTGACCCAAGAGCGTGGTAGAAAAAGTAAGATCAGCCACCCAAAAGGGCTCCAAGCTCTGCAGCCATCCTACATAAAAATACCGAGCCAATTAAAACAAAAAAACTAGTTAATGCACAAAAATGAGACTTTCATTAACTAAAGTATCTGTACCACAACAGTTTGCTTAGGTATATAAAAAACAGTTGATTCTTTCATAACATAATTTTTGAGAATTAAAATTCATAAACCTACTAATTGGTAAGGAGGTGCACAAATCGACAGATGTTTAAATACAGTCTGAAAGTGTCCCATCTTTCCATGTATACCATAAAATGGCAAAAAAAAAAAATTAGGAACAAAATTTATCATTGCAGACCCAGAAACTCATTTTCATTTTGTCATCTTCCACCTTAGTAGAATCAGATTAGTGTAATCTCCCACCCTCAATTTCTGCAAGCCAGAGTGGACCTCTGCAGCCCTTCAGCCAAACTCACCAGACACCTGTTGAGTCAATGAAGGTTTCTGAGTGTGATCGATATGCCACCCAACCAGTATGTCCACCGTGTCCTGTAAAGAAATTTGGGGGGAAAACAGAAGGGAAAAAAGTTAGTTACTCAATACATTACAGCTTTTGTACCTAAGAGAGAAAAAATACAGAGAATAAATTAAGCCTACCCGAAAATTGGTGCTGAAAATGTGCGGATAACATCGGGACAACAGAAGAATGCACTTGACACACTTGCACAGTAACTCTGGTGTATCCACATTTTCTAGAATGGACTGTAGGCTGGTCATTACAAGCTGAAAAATAAAGCAAAGCTACTAGACATTCCACCTTATTAACACAGCCCGTGAAACAGTTAGGAGATAGATTTACTCAACATTGAGCATTTTTAGTGAGCTGCTCCAAGTTAAGCTTCACAACACACCTGCTGGGAGGAAAATACTAAAAAGAACCACCAAGATGGCCTCAAAAGACCAATTTCAACTGGGTATTTGCTTGAGATATGGCAAACAACTTCAAATTTTAAGAATACTGTTTTACTTGAATTGTTTAGCCAAGGGACAACGAGTGGTTCTAGGTTTATTTCTCCTGCTGAAAGCTTTTAGTCTCCATAAAACAGACACCAAACGGGAGCACAGACCTAAATGCACTTGCTCTACACCCAATATAAGACCCTGGAACTTGAACCAAGGGATCAAGTTTGTCTGCACATGTTCTATTCTGTCTCAAATCCTACTAAAATTCAAATTTGACATCACAGAGAGGTGACACATCAAAGCAACCCACAGGCTAGGCTATGTATACTGTTCACTTGGGTTACGTTTTTTTTGCTCTTAACAAGATTCTTTGCTTTGGATCTGCAATACATCCTAATAAGTAGCATCAAAATATGTACTATTGTACAAAGATTTGCCATTTTCTTCTAATGAAATCAGCATCACAGAACTTCATATGAAATCCCCTCCCAGTTTTAATTATGCTTATTATGTAAACATAGAATTACTTATTGGTCATTCTAGTTTAAACATTAATTCTAGCGTTGCACTGGAAAAGTTACTAATATTCCTGTTTTAACTTGTACCTTACCTGCATTAAAGATGAAAAGGCCTTCTTTTCTCCTACAGTCTCCAGTGCTTTGTAGGTTGCACACAAATAAAGAAGTTTAACTTCATCTTTTGTGGATAAGCTGAATTTGCTGAAAATCCATTTAAATATCTTCTCAGCCTCATAGCTTAGAGAAGCACAAAGAAGGCCAAGACAGCAAGCTCCTTCCTGTCTCAGTTCCTGAAGCAATTTACTACTGCATTTTGGGGGAGGAAAAAAAAAAAGAAACGTGGAGTCTCCAGATGTTAAAGCACAACAGAAGAAACCAAGAATAGATTCAGCATTTTTCTAAAACAGGAAAATATATGCATGAATGAAGCTGCTTCCCTCCTACTTATTTGCAATAATGACCAATAATGACCATAAGGTTGAAATGGCAATTAATAACACAATTTTCTACAAAGTATTTCTATGAAATAAACCAGTTTAAATAAAAGAATACAATACACTGGCCAGTCTACTTGCAACACATTGTGCGAGGAAGAAAATTCTTAACACAAAGCTAATTTTGGGTAGCAGCACTGAACTAAACACCAAAAGGCCTACACACTCCTGAGCTTCCTCTGCATGTGTCTCCATCTAAGTAGGAACAAAGTAAATCAAGTTGTAAAAAAAAAAATAATAATAATAAATCAATAAAGCTCAATGTGAAAGCTAGATAGGCACAGCAACACAATACTACGTCCAACCAATTAAACATAGCTGAGACAATTCACACCACCTACAACATAAAAGCAACACAGATGCGTTAAAATTCTCTCTGTGAAGTGCACTCCAGACAGTCTAAAAGCACTGCTGACATGCTTAGAGTCTCAGCTGCCCTGTTCCATCCTTTTAATACAATTTGTCATATCCATGCAAAATAAGTGAATTTCTTTCAAGCTTTCCTCCATGCTACAGTGTTTCTATACTCAAAATAACAAACCTAACATTGAGGTTATTCTTTAAAACCTTTAAACTGCTTAGTTTTTCTTGTTTACCTTTCATTGAGTACATCATGAATGGCAGTCAGGATATTATCCAGTTGTTTAACCAGTACCTATAACACAGGATACATAAAAGGCATAAACATAATAATGCCACAATAACTCTGCAAACTAGGTCCTGTTTACACCCACATTAAGAACATCCCTGGCAATTATGTTTGCTAATAGAATGCTATTACAATTTCCATGGCCTCTGCAGACTAGCAGGAACTATATTAAGCAACACCGAAATATTATCCCACATGTTATATTTCATATTTATTTACAGTAGTCACAAAAATACACAGGCAGCCTGCTATCAAGCCCCATTCTATATTTAGTTCTAGCCGATGACATTACATCATAGACGTAAGACTCACCATTCAGCCCATCAGTAGTGGCTACTGAAGACCTATGATCCTTCCCTTGTAAGTGAGTACAGCAGCACAATATTTAACTGATCAGTAATACAGTCTGGAGAATTGAATTATTTTACAACATAAACATTTGAAAAATGTGCCTGATACCTGCATAAGAGCCTACAGCAAGAGGGAAAAAGATACCTATGCAATTTATAAGCTGCTGTTCCATGGCAAGGGCACTGCCTAGTTACTTTTATTACTACACATTGTTCAAAACACCTTTCATACATACATTTCAACCCCAAGACCAACAAGAATTCTGTTAAACTGCACTTAATGATGTAAAGAACTGCAAGAGGGACAGCTAGGTTAAGAACCATACTTTACAAAATATTATGCTCAACATTGGAGAGATCACTTGATATCCAAACTTGGTTTTGTTAGCTAGTTGGGAGAAGAGAAAGTTTCTCAGTGACAAACATTTAACATTCTAAATGGCAGCATGTAAAACTTGGTCACCACCGTGTTAAACATCAGAATGGCAACTCCAGAATGTCTTGAGAAATAACAGTAAGCCTAAATACAACACCGTTACAGAGCAATGAAATAAAGGTGTTGTGAATTCAGGAATGAAGTATCACAGCAGTGCCTAGAAACGTGCATCAGGGTATTTAAACTTACACTTTGTGCTTTCTACAAAACACATGGAGAACTCAAAAGCTCTCTCTCTCAAAAAAAAAAGGGGGGGGGGGGGCAGATGTCAGACAAAAGCCTCTCAATACTTCACTTTAAAATAAGTACTATTAAATATGTACACCCACACGGGATATATTTTTTCTCCCTTGAACCCTTAAGAAACACTTGACAATTTTATAGCTCAGAAACTCATTTTAAAACCCAAAGACCTAATGGAAAAAAAGACTTATTTTATTCCTAACTCCACAAAAGGGGATCCAGATACAAGGTGCTTTTCTCATTTTGAACAATGCTGAAAATTTGTGGGATCCCTTTCAAGTTTAAAGGGCTTGAAATATATATTCACCACCTGGAATGTTCTATCATGTTTCTTCCAAAGAGCATGCTATGCTTCTCCTCAGATGCTTGATGAAGGATTCATAGCTTCCTTAAGTTGCCAATATTTACCGGTATCTAATAAGGTGATGGCTATAACTAAGATAACTGAAAAGCAAAACCCAGTTCCGAACAATTGTTTTCACAAGGCGCTGCAGTTTATTTTTAATACCTGCAGAGTTAAAAGCTTGCACATCTCAAAAACAGATGGCAAAAGAAACATGTATCAATTACTAAAAAATAAGGGCTGCAACTGTCACATTTGTGTAGAAAGAATAAAGACAGAGCATGAGAGGCGCATATAAATATTGACAAATTCACTGTCTATCAAACCACAACCAAACACCAAATCTCTTCAGTTCTGTGTCAAAGATCAACACTCTGTCCAACAGCCACTCAATGTAAGCAAAACATTGGAGTCAATGGCTCTGAGCAATTGTATTCCGGGTGAAATTCAGATTAAAGCAAATTACTAAAAGACTTATTACAACAAGACTCTTTCCATAAACATAAGTCATGGAATCAAAACATTTTACTACTACTACTACACTCCTCCTCTCAAGAGAGCCTTGCCCAGCATACAGGGAGCTACTGAAGGAACACTGATATTTATCTGAGGATACTACACAATCCAAATGGGGATAGAACGCTCCTGGATAAGATATCATGTACTCATCCCATAATTTAGTATTTGTACATGTTTAGCCAGAAAGCTGAGCAGCTTTAAGATGAGCTATGCAGACAACTGTAAAAATATATGAACATTTTTCATTTAAAATACAGAAACGGTTATTGAACAAGATGGAAACATGTTTGGTTTGCTTTCTCCTTATTTCTTTGCTAAAGGAACTAAAGGATATTTAAAAAAAAAAAAACAGTCAAAAAACAACTGAATGTCATATTTATACCTAGAACTCAGTAATCAAGCAGTAGAAAGCTTCCTGAATGAGAGAAAGAACTGAAAATCCAGAAGTACACTTTCCTTTGTTGCAGGTAATACGCACCCCACAGACAGATTTCAATATCAATTTTTTTTTTTAAAGGCAGTTTTATGAGAAGAAAAAACACTCCAATGCTACAGAGAAGTAAAGACTACTTACCAGTTTGTTTTCCGGTTGCTGAATGAATTCTTTCAGCTGCTTTACAGTAGCCAGTCTTCGGTCTCTGTCGTCTTCCCGAGTAATCCTCCGAAGAAGATTTGACAGTCGAGACTCGTCAGAATAAGACAACGATCGCTCTGGGGAAAACAAAGGCCATTACTTCTTCTCTCTACAGTGTTTTATCAATAAGATATATAGCCTGAAATGAGTATTTGCATGCCCAAAAAGTCTTCAGAGTAATTTGAGGAAAAAAGTTAAGAAAAAAAAATAAACATCTTGATATGGAGAAAACACAGAACCCAGTTCAGCTACCAAAGTATTTTATTTCTTCCAATAGCCAGGCTAGTATCTGGGTAGAACTCTCTCACAGCTAAGCAAAACTTGGTTTTATTCCTAAACATAATCCTGGATTTAGCTGCCTTCTATACAAGTGAAAATATACATACAATTATTTCTCCCTGAGTAAAATGTTTGACAAGGTTAACTAAGATTTCCGACTGAATGCATGAACAAAACAGTTCAACAAATGATATTTAAAGCAAATCTTTTCTTTAAAAAAACCAACCTGTTTCTTGAAGCAAAGAACCAGATTTAAGCCCAAGAAATACCAAGAAACAGTGTTTTCTGTCATTTTGGCACAAGAGGGTTCTGCTTTGAAAAAGAAAAGAGGTACACTTGTTCCAGCGAGGAAGAGAAGTATACATGTGTGCAAAGGTACAGTGGCTACTCATTCAAGTCTTGTATTCTAGCGTATTACAGCAGGGAGAATTAGCCTCTTCCTCTGAAAACATTTCCTTCAGTTGAGTTCTTCTTTCAGAAGAGTTACTGATACTAATGACAGTGGTCACAACAGAAACTCCCTGGTTTAAGTATCGATCACGCTTCCCAAAGTCATGTGAATAATACCCCTCCCTTATCTGCAAAAAAAGAAACAATTCCTCTTTTCAGGAGATTGACATCAGATTTTTTTCCTGGTCATAAAAATCAGAAGATTAATGGACCATGATGGAGCCTTCCTTATTCACCACAGCTGTTACACAATGGCACAGGACTACTAGAGATGACTGCTGTCTCCGTTATGTTGTACGCCACTCATTCCAAGAGAACACTTTCTGCATTATGGTCATGAAGAATATCTCAACCTTATTCTCATATCTATTTTCTGAATTTTAAAATAGAGTATAAATAAAATCAGCTTCGATAACCTGTTTTTTGCCAGGCATCAGTTTCAGCAATGAACTCTGAAGATACCCGACATTCTGAAAGATCAGGGAGGCTTAGCAAACATTAAAATAGCAAGAAGAATCAAATACTCTTTTTCTTCCTAGCTAGAACATCCACAGAAGACACACTGACAGGTAATGAAAAGAGCTTGCTTCAACATGTTACCGATTTCACCAAAGACTGAAGGCTATTTAAGAAGAATTGAGTTTCTTTTCCTTGCTTTATCTGGAAACTGCAGTGTCCGGTAAAGGAGGAAAAGCCATGCCTGGTGAGAAACATACAAGCAGTAATGACCAGCAAAGGCATTTCTGAAGCCATATTTGAGGTCTTACTGAGTGATGCTGCCAGCCTAAGAACTGCGATATATGCACTATATCTGCTTGCTTCTGAGGATCTCCTTTTATTTCTGACCAGAGTTTAGCTAACAACGGTAGCTGAATCTTTGCCTGCCAGTGGTCAATACATAACCAAACTTCAGAAGAAGGGACCTGGTACAGTGAGCCATCTGGGGAAGAAAAAAAAAATCAGCCCCAAAAAAGAAAGAAAGGGACTACTAGGAAGGATACAGCCTGCCCTTGGGGTACCATAGCTACTATTTTTTTTCTTTTTTTTAAAGCCTGTGCAGTAGTAGAAGGTCAGTAATCCCCTAGGGAAGAAAATGCGTTTTGAAAGTTCAAATGGAATTGTTTGAAAGCAAAACATACATGGCTTGGTTAGGATGGAAATTAATACAGGCTATAGTACACACATACTAAAACGCGCAACTGCTGTTCATGAATAATTCCATGGGAACACTCAACTAGGAAAGCATCCTATTACATATTACTGAATGCATCTTAAAGACTAAGCTGAACAAAACGTACATATTTTTCTTTCACTTCTACACTGTCCACAAACAAAGTCTCTCAAAGCAACAATATAAAGATGTCCTTGAACAATTCAAGGCGTCAACAGCCCCTTAACACAATCCACTACAAGATAACAGATGTGCCTCCCGATTAAGAGAAACGTGCGTTCCACAATATCCCTTCAGCTACACTCTGCTGAGCGCCTGGACCCCAGCATGCCACCTGCCTGTCTGTGCTGATCCTTGCTGCTCAGCGAGCACGCGGGAAACCACACAGGCATCAGCTGGGTTGTGTCACCAGACTCTGCGCTTGAAGGGCAAACCAGGATGCAGTCATTTGGAAAATAGTAGACGCTATTATTTCTAAGTAAGTTTTTATAAATAGATTCTCTATCTTTGGAAGGTAACCCCTGTCCCTTAAAAAAAAAAAAAGTGCCATTGGGCTCTTCAGTTTCAGAAGAAAAGTCTGTTCACTGCTTTTGAAGTGGTTCCATTCTCTTGAAGCTTTGAATTAAACTCACAGCCTACAACTTTTGAGTGTCGACTTTTCTGTGTTTAACTTCATTTGTAATCTCTTTGTGGCAAACAGTAATTCATTTTGAA
The DNA here is from genome assembly GCA_030625065.1 of Alectoris magna. NCBI lineage: Eukaryota > Metazoa > Chordata > Aves > Galliformes > Phasianidae > Alectoris > Alectoris magna. Next base: position 6,390,265 of record CM060575.1, on the reverse strand, counting down.
AACATGGCTCTGCCATCCGACATACCAAAGAAATCCTAAAACTAGAACTGCACAAACAAAACCACCACCAAGGTGCTATGAGACAGGCTTCCACTGCTACTAGAACAAGACATACTGTTCAAATCTCTACTAAAAGCAGCTTTGTTCTTATCAATTAATACCTCAAACATTAACACCAGTCCCTAAGACAGTGAGCATTAGCTGTCTGTTGAGTCACAACGATAAAGTAATAAGAAAAATAAATAGAGTAAAATAACTCTCAGTATGACTGAAACTATGCTCATGAGAGCACAAGGCCTGTATAAGACTCCAGCTTTGTGGAAAATCAGCAGGCTGTCAGCCATATGTGAACTCACAGAAGAAAACTATTTTTAAAATTGCTAACTGTACATGCATAACAGAAAAGAAATATATATATATTTTTTTTTTAAAAGATCCTGTTGCAACATAACCCTGGTGTATGTTACAGAAGCTTCCAAAAAATCTAAGTGACTTACTGAAATGTAGGAGAACGATGACAGCTCCCTGGTTAACAAGGAGACTCAAAATCTGCCATCTGGAGAAGGATAAATTACACACACAAGCATACACACCACAGGCACTGACTTCGGTCATTCAAGATTCCCAATGTTTCATTGGCTGAAAAGGCGCTCACACACCTACAACAGTCTGAGTTTTCTGCAAGTACTAACAGAAAATTGCCTCCTAACCCTGCTCCTAGAAGCATTACTTACGTTGAGTTCTCCATTCAAACAATTCTTCGTTGTCCCTGCACAGCCATGATTTAATACATTAAAAACAGTGGAAAATTTCGATATCAAAACACCAGAAAGGGATTATAAAAAAAAAAAATCAGTTTAACCCCTTCCAAAGACCAAATTTTTGCATCAGTCACTTCACTACTTGCAACTCTGCTCCACCACTTGCAAAGCACACTGAATGCTCCTTTCTCACATTTTGTTCTCTCTAAAATGTAAAGCCCTGAGGAGAAAGACTACATTCCCATATATTTATAAAGGGCCTCATATAAACCAGTCATAGTTTTTGTCAGTGACTCAGCTACCACTTAGTTTAAGTGATGCAATAAATGACAGCACTTAGTCATAACAAAGTCACTATTTTCATTCCAATGCCCTTGCAATAGCTTTTTTTTTTTTTTTAAATAAAAAAACCTATTTAAGCCCAATCGGCAGGAAAAGTGAGTCCTTCATTCTCAAATAAAATGCACGCCCAGCATTCTTTCACCCTCTTGCAACTCCAGATTTCCTGCTGCTGCACCTCCCATGACTGTGCCCACATTCTTACGGTGCCTCCAGTTCCTCCCTGGCATTTACCTTGCAGCTGAGCAAGAGGCAGCACGAACGTGGCTGGTTCAGAGCACCCATCTACTGAGTAATCACCCGCTACGATGAATGTTGACCCACAGGCCAGTGCAAACAGATAACGGCTGAGCTCACCGTTACACGTTTTCCCACGCTCAGGGCTTTTTATTAGCAACTTTTTACTTGGGCATTAATTTTCAACAACTCCAAGAGCAGATTCACCTCTTTGGAGCCATTCCGTAGCAAACTTTTTTTGACGTTCTGAACATGAGCAGTGGCCAGAAAAGATCCCCTAACTGAAAGTTCACGAGACCCTTACCCTGTGATTTCCTCATGTCTTTTGTGGCTAAAGCACGATTCCCATGCGGAACACTGGTAAAATCAGGATTGGTCACATTGTTAACTCTCAGCTCTTGCCCCAACGACTTCCGACCATAAGTATTTTCCCCAGATCCTCCATTGACACTGTAGCCACCTGCGGAAAAAGCAAGGTGAGATTAACACAAGCTGCATTCAGTAGAGCAGCATATTAGGAGTTATTCAATCCACATGCAAATCAACAGCTCAAACCTCTACCACCTTTTTTAGCTTCTTTCTCACTTCTACATGCAAAAGTGTTTTGTTATATCCAGTAAGGTTCCAGGACACATGTTCAGAATCTGTTCATTCTTTCTCTGAAGCACATATAAAACTCCACTACAATAGAAAGGGTTTTTTAAAATGCTAATTTTGTTGTATTTGAAGGTTTTTTATTATTATTTTTAATCTTGTATTTTACAATGCTTTTCACACCAACCTACCATTAAACACAGCTCAAGGCATTCACTTATTCGCTCCTTCATCACACAAATCAAATTTCAACACTGTTTTTATTATAAACCCATAACACAAGATCCAAAAAACAGCCAAAATAAGAGAAAGCTCTGAATAAGCTATGGATAATTTAAACTATGACATAAAAATCAAACAACTCTCCCTAAACATACAGCAGTCAAGTTTTTTTTATACATTAATAGTAGCATAACCTTTAATTAAATGCAATCCTACGCTCTCCCACTTGAGTGACACAGCACATCTTCTGTAACAGTACAAAACTGAAGTAAAAGGGTCATTTTGAGTGGGGCAATCATTCACACTCCAAGACCCCTCATTTTACTCTTAGAGTATTTGCATACTCAAATAAGAAAACCAAAGGCTTTTTCCAGGCTGCCCCACCACTGAGGGCAGGTTCCTCCTCTGCAGTACAGTGAAGAAATGAAACTGACAGCTATGTACACTCTCAGTGTGCTGAAGCTCGCCAGGAGGTCCAGCTGCACAGCCACCTTTCTGAGCTTCTCTCTTTGCTTGAGACAGGAATAGCTCAGCTAAAAAACGTGAAACCTGGAGCAACGAAGGATATGCAAGGCTTCCCTCAGAAAAGGCATTTCCCCAGTTTCACCTGCATCAGTACATAAAAGTCAGCCTGGGGGAAAGGAGAGGTGCTTCTGTACAAGAGGAGGTAACCTCCTGAGACTGCAGCATAAGTGAAAAACTTCCAAACGTCACAGTGAGTCTGAACCTTAGTAGACATAAAATGTCATTCATCTCAAATACAAAACTTTGGATAAAAAGAAGTTGTGAACTACCAGTGGAAGTTTGTGCAATTTTACACACAGGACTACTGTGCCATTACAAAAACTCCAATCAGATCCTTAAGGTCCCTTCCAACTCAAGCCGTCCTACGATTCCATGAAAAACTCCTAATCAGAATCTCATCTGTAATTATTTAATTACACCTACAGCACAAATAATTTATGCATTTAATTTTTAAACAAAGCAGCACATCTCTCTCCTTCAGGTTAATTTGTCATAACAAATCAACACAGCCCTGTGAAGGAAATTACTAACAATATTTATGACTAAAGAGAAGTACAGCACTAAAATGTAAAGCAACAAAGAAGTTAATTTAACGGAAGGTGTCAGAATCATGCATTCAGACCATAGACATCAGCTACCACAAACACACATGCTGTCACATACAACTGGACTTCAAAGTTACTTCATACCCTTGAGCACACACAAAAAATCTCATCTGGTTTTGGTTGCTTACAAAGGCACTGGTATCTGCTCCAGCATTTTTGACATTATCTGACATGAATTCAACACAAGCCTACATTATCCCACTTGACATACATATGGTACATCTTTGCTAACAATAGGAAGCATAGCATTGTCATCATTTTGAGTAAATGAAGAGCAGTAGGGCAAGCAAGTTTTTAAGGCATTAAGGCTGTAAACGTTACATAATTCTCTTCAGACAGTTATCTGCTGATGGCAAAAGATTTTGAAAATTCTAATATATACAAATTCTAACTCACCTCTATTAAAATATCAAATCTGAGAGCAAATAAGAACTAGCTCAGCTACGTCACCATTATTAATTGTAGCAGAAATGTACGGATACCACAGCATGAATACTAGTGTAGGGGTTCTTTTTGTGTGTTTTTTTTTTTCCCCTTCAGCAAAGACTGAGTACACCAGAGTAACAAACCAAAAGGCAGAAAATGCAGAGATGGAGAACGTGTAGTCTATGGAAACAAAGCTCAGGAGGCCTTGGATTTAACTTTAAAAACTTAAGTCCGCAAACTTACCTGTCTCGTTTCAGAAAGTAAAGTAGAGGAGACAAAGGCGAGATAGCTAGTTGCAGACTTCCACTACTTAATGGGAAAGGTTGTTAGAAAAAAATGACCAACTAATCTCATAGATGCAAAAAGGATAGGAGTCAACAGTGACGAGCAGCAAGGGAAATTTGAACTGCATACAAGAAAAGAATTCTTAACCAGGAGAGTGCTAAAGCAGTGAACAGGCTGCTAGGGGAGGTACACAACTGCAGCCCAGGAGGTTTTCAGAAAGGAACTTCCAGAAATGATGGAAGTTGGAAGTCATCAGTACTATCAACATCAGAAACTGGAAAAAAGAAACCTCTTAAGGATTCCAGGTACTTGTGGCTATGGTCATCCACGACAGAGAAGCTCTAAGTTCTTTAAACGAAAGCTCCCCACTGGCAGACTCCAACAGCGTCTCTGAAGAATCTCAGGCAAGAAAAACAATGCAGACACAAAACTGCACCTGTAAGCTTAAATTTCTTAAAATAGAAAAATGAACAAGGAATACAAGGAATCTGGTTTTGTACATCTCTTCAAGTCACAACTGAACAAAACAGCTGAGTCAAAGTGCTGAGCTCGCAGAGACACGTCCTGTAAGACACAGTACTTGAGGGAGTGACGGCTACATTCCTCCTCTCCAGGAGGTACTTTCCAGTAACTTCACAAATGCTTTCTTCCTGACTTTGTATACAACTTGCTATTTCACTATACCTACACATGGTATTTAAGAATAACCCAGTACATTTGAATCACACTAGATTCCTCCATGTTAGCAGATACACTGACAATAAAACCTATTGGATTTCTAGTAAGGTCATCTGTTTATCAACTTTTACAGCATGAAGATAAGCAAAAACCTGACTCCTGTTCCTTTCTCCTATTAACAGCACCTACTACTTGCAAAAAGTAGATCTGCATCAGTGCACCCAGCTGTAGGGTCCCCCAAGACATGGTGTGTAACTGAAAGATACAAGATAGAAAAGAAGGGGGAGTGCAAATGCTTTTGAGGTTCCACACTAATGTCACTGGGATTCTGCAAGCAGAAAATCCTCATATTTCAGCTCTGTATTTAGAAATTAGAGAGTTGAGATTACAAGTTTTTCTTTCACAATGGATACCATTTTGAAATTTCAGCTGTCTTCTAGGGGAAGTATTTCCATTCTCCCCATGCCCTTGGAAGAAAAAAAACTGCAATAGTACAACATTGTGCAATCCATACGAAGTCAGACTAAAGCAGAAATTTCCATTGATGACAAAAGACAGACTTGATTCCCTAACTAAGATTCCAGTTTGCCACAGTAAAGCCGCACGAGATGCGCAATCACGCACAGTAAAGCCGCACGAGAAACAGCAATCTGAATACCTTTGTCTTCATTCTGTATGTCAGTGTGGACTCTGATATCATCGTGTCTTTGTCGAGACACCACAGCTGAATTTGAGGGTTGTAATCCATAGGAGGCAGAATTGCCCCGATCTCTGGATGAAGAGTATTTTAAATTGTCCTGGTCAGCTGATGCACTGTCAGTTCTATAAAGAGAAAAATATTTTTTCTTTTATGTAGGAGTATAACAGGAGTGGGACTCACATTCACTTACAAATGCAACATACTTAAATGACAATCCCAAATGTATTTCCCTGTGTTAAAATGTGTACATTTAACCTACTTTTTAGGAAGTGACCTTAAATTCACATTGGGATTAGAGCTGATCATCACAACAGCATGCAAAGCAAACACACTCTAGTGTCAGCGCCTTGTGTCAAAGGTTGCCAAGTATTCTTCCAGTTAGATGCCTATACGAGATAGGAGGACAAACTCCTTCCAAAATTAACAAACAAAAGAGAGTGAGGTATAGGTATGTATCACAGCTAGGCATTCACACTGTGCACTGCCATCACTAATCCACACGTGAACATTTACATAACATGCTATGGGCCTCACTGAGCAAGGTAGGACTGGTTATTAGAGGGAGGTGTTACTGGCACATAATTGATAATCAATACAGGAAAAGAATATTAACACTTTGCAAAACAAAAGCTGCAAAACAAGAATAAAGGCTTTACTACAGGAAAAAAAAATGAAATGTAAACTAAGAGCTGTCATCCTTTAGAACAAGGCTTACAGGCGAGTGATTTTTATATAAATCTGCATGAAATTTGGACCACTCATATCAGAAAGGTGATTTATAGCTCAGAATAAACTTGTAAGGAGCAAGGTGAGAACTGTCATGCCTGCTCTCACTGGACACACCAAGTGATGTGGGTTTTAAAAACAGTTAAACGTATTATATTCGTACGCATGAGATTCCAGAATTTAACTCAACTAATGACTTTAAGTTTATTCTTATGAGCAACACCAGAGACTCTACACAAGAACCAGTAAAACCATAGCCATCCCAAAGCAAGAACTGGCAGAATGCTGTACATCCCAGCCGCATCTGCCTTCTCACCACTGAAGTTATTCACAGAGGGCTTTGTTAAATCTAATTCTCAAGTTGTGGATAGCTCATATAAGCATTTACCCAAAAAGCAGGATGTATGATTTCCTTTCATTCCTGTGAATTAACTACAGACTGTGTATGGAGAAACACCACACGTTCTTGGGAAAAGTATTTCATTTTTACTTCTAAAAAAGAACCCTGTGATTAGAGCCAGTAGCCAAACTCAGGGAAAAGGAGTCAAATATATCCCAAGGCCAACAGGGAACAACATCAGCTGAAGGTTTCTGGGGAGCGAGAGGCACCCCAGCTGTCCCCAGGGCTCGTTGTCCTCAGACACAGCTCCTCCTCAGAGCAACTGAAGGAGAACAGCACGGCGGTTCGTATTTGCAAAGACAACTGAAGAAACCTCCCATGTATTTTAATCCTTTAAGAATGTTAAAAGACAACCTACTACCAACTTGCAATAAGATTCGAAAGAAGGAAATGGTACTTCAGTCCTTTTATCTGAAGCATCAGATCTAGATCCCAGCTAAAACTTCCACAGGGAAAAGCTGTCAGTGGATTCTCCTGGAAGGTACGCGTGCCTTTCGCTCTGTAAACCAATGCATCTCCGCATACGGACAGTATGACTCTTCAGGAAATGTCTGCTGGGGCAGCACAGCACTGCCATATGGAACAGGCGGCCACAGCCAGGTGAGCCCCACCGAGAGCCTCTGCTCACAGCTGGGACCACACAACTGCCACTGGACCTTCAGCACTCACCACAGGTACGCTGACCAACGACGCTCAGCCCTGTTTCCTCAACGGAATGGACTTCAACCCCACTCACAGCACACTCCAACTTCCCTGTCAGTTCTGCAGCTCCCAGCTCTCTCCACCCTGAAACCCAAAGGGGCTTCCAGTTTATGGGAGGATTCAAGCCAGTCTTGCCTTTCAATGAAACAGGCTGACAGAACTGTGCTGTGGGCTGTACCCCACCAGTGTCCAGCACGAAGCCTGCAGTTCTGAAGCCTGAGCGCAGGCTGATTAAACATACAATTTTTAGGATTTCATATCCCAACCAATGGAAGGACTCCACATGTTCTCAGTACAGCCTGTCAGCATTTTGTCAGATTTTCCATTGTGGTGCGGTGCACCAGCCTATTGTTTCCCTGGGAAGAACTCCACACTTGGTTAGCTCTGCCTTTGGGGACAGCTTTCTGCAAGCTCACTGAACACAGCTCATCACCCAGCTAAAGGTGAGCAAGATTTCATTTAAAACGCACCATTTTCCTGTGCATCGAGAGACAGCAGTTCCCACTGAAGACATTTTCCCCACTACAGTAAGCATGCAGTCTAAATAACCAGCAGCTTCTGCCCTCTCTTTACCATAAAAAGAAAAAAAAGTAAAAAATAACACTCCTCAGCAAGGCACTGCTTTCCAGAGAACCAGATTCTGTTACCCAACCGCTCCTGCAAAGCCCACTTTATCAGTTACATACATTGACATCATCACAGAAGTGAACGCACGCCAAGTATGAACGCAACCACTGTACAGTGTTAGCAACAAGTGAACCAAAGTACAAAAATGTGACATCAGATAAAGTTCAGACGACGTTCAGGCTGGCTATTAGGAACTATTTCTTCTTTGAAGGAGTAGTTGGGCACTGGTACAGGCCAACCAGGGTGGTGGTGGAGTCACTGTGTTTTTTTCACCTGCCTAAATACACTGAAATGGCTGCTAGTTCCTTCAGAAAGGCTACTGAACTTTTTCGTTTGTTTCAAGGACACACAAGAAGAAACTTACACACTTTTAACTGGAGAAGTCCACCCCTCCCATCAAACATACTGGGGAGATTTGACTACACCAATCTGTGAAACTGCAGAAAGCACGGCTGAGAACAATTAGTTAAGAAAGCCTTTTTATGGAATATGAAAATAGGTTGATCAAATATATTAAGTTTCTCTGGTTACATGGAAACCTTCAGAACTTTTGTCCGAGAATCTTGTTACAGACAATCTGGCATGCTAGGCTTTATCTGTGACTCTTTCAGGAGACTGCACCATATGCGTACTATTTTGAGATAAAAAAGCGTTTAATTATTCTATTTGATTGTATTTCCAAGTACAGGCTCGATGTGGATGTTTTGTTCTGTGACATGCATGCATACTGTGCCTGTTATCATGTAAACTGGTCAGTTTTCCCTGGTCATTTACTCTATTTGCCATTTATTTTTGCTATCGTGCACTTCAATTTCTCACTACTTAAAATGTTTATCCATTTAAAATGAAGCAACTGTACCACTCAAATTAACAGCTTCACAGAGCGAGGACAACCCTCTTCCATTCTTCCCCTGCCCTATCCCCTCTTGCCATGTTCCTTCAGCACTGCTTACGGCACCTAGATGAGCCCGGGGCCCGGCTGAGCCCGCTGCTGGCATTGAAAGAACACAGCAAAGATGTCAATGTCTGCATCCACCCCTCTGTAGTAACAGGGCTAACAACTCTTCCTTCCCGTTGCACTTCTGCCACCTCCGCTGCTGGACAGCACCCATAGCCACTTCTCAGGTCCCACAGCTCTGCAGCACTCATTTCTTGCACAGAGTTCACCAACGCTCTCCAACAACGGAGATCAGTAGAGGAAGTCAGGGAGACCTATCCTATATGTGCATTCTTTACATGTTTTCCCATAGGCCACCCAATAACCATTTTTGGGCGTAGCTGATCACTGCAGCTCTGGGATGGCTGTTTTCTGCAGGACTGTCTGCTCTCCAAGCTCCTCCTGCTTCCCGCTGACACACTTCACATTCTTTCATCTTTCTCACATCTCATTCTCCTCTGGTTTCACATTAAAAACAAAGGCTTCCACATTACAAACTTCGGCTCCCTCATTTTACAATAAAAACAAACACCCAAAAAGCTCTTTGATCTCATACCTTCTCAGCCTTATCAGCATATTCAGTGAACTCAGATGCGAAAGGAGATCCAGAACTACTTGTTACCAGTTCAGAGCTGTGCCTACTCCCATTCAGCACTTCCTGTACAGTCCTCCAAACCTCTTTCTCAGGTTTCCCCTGACCTCTTCATAGTTACACCTCAGAACTGACCCTGCAGTTCTACAGTTCACTCCCTAACTATTAGCTTGCCTCCAACAGCACAACTCCCACCCATGCCTTCACTACATTAACTCACCGGCGCTAATTCTTGCTGTCTGTAATGGACACGCCTCTGCCCTTTATAGTCACAGGAAAAGCACTGCTCTAAATGTCACTTTCTCAACTTGCTTGCTCTGATGAGCTTCTCAGCTCTGTGCCGATCCCTCCTGTTTTGTTTCATGTTAAACACAGGGTACCCTGCTGCTTAGGTTATAAGCTACCTAGAAGGAGAATTTCATTTTATTGTCTTATGATGACCAGGCTGAGATCTCCACTCAGCTTGGCACTGCAATAACAGAAATTACTGATTTCTAACATTGACTTATGTTGCATGGGAAGCATACACCTCATTTTCAAGAACAAATTCCAAGACTGAACCTGTATCTAATAAGCCACCTCCAAATCTTTTATCAGATGTGAAAGACTTCTTGTACTCCTCTTGCTAACCTGTATTACAGTAAAAGAGACAGAAGTCCTGTTAAAGTCTTATTTCCCTTTCTCACTTTGGCCACAGAGTGTTTGCTGAGCTGCTGTCCCACACACGTGCTCCTGCTGAGCACTATGATGTTCATACCAACTGTTGTGCCACCCAGAGCAGTTCCTATGGAAGGGTATTATTCATTTCACTACACAATCAGTCTTTAGAACTGCACTGAATCAACGGTCTACAAAGCTGGAAAGATTTGCAGAGGGGGACAACATCTCTTCAACAAATAAAAAAAAAAAAAGCAAAGAAAAACCATCACAACCACTTCATTCTTCTGTCACACCCAGGCAGAGTCTGAAAATACCACAGTGCACACACTGACACATCCACGTGCATCAGCACAACTCCTTCCTCTGCAATGCACAGCTCTATCAGCACACACACACTGCAGGAAGACCAGGCCATGTGCGTTAACAGATAGGACAGCATTCATGCAGGCAAACCAAAACATCAAGTTCTAATTGAAAACAGTTCTCTCAGGGAAACACCTGGGCTCCAACTTTCAGTTTCAGACTCTTTTCACCCCAAGTCCCAGCACTTATTAGCATTACTAGAAACTGAGAGGAATCTAGGCTTATAATGGAAATCACTCTGGTCATTTTTATGCACACACTGATGCATGCACCACAACAAAGTTCATCTGATAACATACCCAAGCATTAGGAGTTCCTTTCTCCCCCCTCAAGCAACTTGAAACATTTCTCATTATTTTACCCATGTGCATTCCCTCCTCCATGCCCTGCAAGAAAGCACTTACAGCAGTATCACCTGTGTTAAACAAAACAATCAAGAGCAAGGAAGAGGAAGGAAACTATAATTGCATATATGCCACACTGGGGTTGTCCAAGAGCATGCTCAAAATGCTTCACAAAGGAGAAAAACTCACTGATAGATTTATGTAATAGACCCCCTTTCAATGGCCCATATTAATCACTTAAAAACAGTGGAGATTGATTAACTCTCTACTCCATTCTTTACACGAAGGCTCGCAAGTTCCATGCAGCCAAAGCTGAGACTATGAGATGCAGAAACCGTGGGTGTAACCCATAGAGAAATATATGATCTGTGTTTGGGACCATGTGAACACTTCGAGTCCCTCGGTTCTCTCACCAGGCTAAAAACTCCATTTGTTTCTGCAGTGGCTTCTTGGGTGATTATTTTAGAAACGTCATTTACAGCAGCAGTATTTGAGAGCTAAGGATGCCTCACACAGCAGCACAGGGAAATGACCAAAGCTGGAGATGTGGGACCAACCAATTTCTTGAGCTGCCGTACAACCAGACAAAACATTTCTGCAGTCACATTCTTAACTGCACCCCTAGCACAACTGAACATGCTGAAGGCAGAGGTTTGCTGGACAAAGCCTGTTTTCTAGAAACTACAAAACATTTTTTAGGCTAAAAGATAATGCTTGTGATAAGTTAATACGTCCAACCAGGAAGCGCTCAACGCCATCCACTGCCGGGATGCACTCCAGCTCCTGTAGGGGACCTCCAGGGGAGCAGTTACACACCAGAGCTCCAGGCTGCAGACCTGAAGTGAAGCAGGAGGTCAAAAGCAGGAGACCAATCTGCTTACATGCTGAAACTCTTCACTAAGACCAAGATGCCATAAGATGTCACCAATGAGGACTGCTATTTCTTAAGTGAGGAAAAACTGCAGGTTTATTGAGCAAGTAGCTCCATAACAGAAGAAATCAGAATGTAAGTGCCCAGGCCACATACACTACTAAGAACTGGACATTAGTCCCACAGTGCTGCTGGCTGCTCAGCCAAAGGGCAGCTCCTGGCACAGTAATACTGAAGTCACAGATTTGTTCCTCAGGGAGTGCCCCTCTGTTCCTTGCTGGCAGTTGTAAAAGCAGAATCCCACACCACACTGCAGTTTCAAACGCACTGAAAAAGCCCCAGTCGAAAAACAAAAAAACAAAACAAAAAAAAAAAACAAACAAACAAACAAAAAAAAAACACAGGAAGAAATATATATATATATATATATATATATATTTGAAGGAACGTGATTTCCACAAAAGAATTTTAGCTATTAACATAGGAACGCAGAGTACCACAGCACACACACGGCATCAGCTGCACCAGAAGAAGCAAGGCCCGGAACGCACGCTCCACGCCCGACTGAAGATGTCAGCGCTCTCAGTTTCGCTTACCAAGAACCGAAGCGCCGGGCACAAGCACCCCGCGGAACCCAGCGCATTGCACGAGCCCCCATCGCTCCGCTCCCGGCTCGCCCGCTTCCCCCACCCGGCACGCGACCCCCTCGGGCACGCCACGCACCGCCACGGCCTTGGAGGCACAGGGCCGAGCCCGCAGCCCCCGCCGAGGCGGATCGCTCCGCGGGGCCGCCGCCGCTCGGAGCGCCGCGAGGGCCCCGGGGGAGCGGGCCGCTCTCCGGCCCCGCCGCGCGGTGACAGCCGCGGCGCACCCGGAAATCCCTCCCGCCCCCCGCTAGGCCCGGCGCTGCCGCCCCGCCGCCCCTACAGGCCCGGCGGTCGGGAAGGGGCTCCGCGCCGCCCCGCTCCGCTGCCCCGGGTCCGGCGGCGGACCCCCGGCCCCCGCCCTGCCCACCTGGGTTGCCAGTCATTCCAGCCCCGCGGGTGGTAGTGCTGCCTGCTGCCGGTGCCGCTCAGCCGAGACCCCGGGGCTCTGCGGCTCATTACCTTGCCCGAGACGGCATGGCCGGCCGGGCAACGGCGCGGGGCGGAGGGAGGGGGCGAGGCGCGGGCGGCGGCTCCTCACTCGCGCTGGGCGTGTGGCTGCTGGCTCGCAACGGAGGGAGGGGATGCGGCCGCGGCTGCTCCGGCTGCTGCCCGGCCGCGCGGCATGCCGGGATGGCGGACATGGACAGCCCGCCCCCGCCGCGGGGCACCATGGGAGGGCGGGGGCGGGCGCTCCGCTCTCGGCGCCGCGGGAGCCGGTTCTGTGCGTGGGGGCGACGGACAGGGTGGTGAGGGGGTGGGAAGACCCCGGGCGGAGCAGGGCGGCGTGGGGATCCTGTCCTGAGTGCAACGTGGAGGGGATCCCGGCGCCCGGGCGTGAGGGGAGACCGGGGCTCTCGATGCCCGACTGTGAGGGCAGCCAGGGGAGCAGAGCCCCCCGGGCGTGAGCCGAGCCGGAGGCTCTTGGTCCGTGAGGGGAGCGGGGCGGAATCACACACCCCCCCCTAACCCCCAACCCCCCCCAAAAAAAAAAGACGTCAGGGCTGTCCTGTCAGGGATCCGCATCCCTCGGAGCGCTTCAGCCCCCACGCCCATGCCGTGTTTCTCCCCTGTACATGACTGCCGGGACTGGCTGGTGTTTGGCAGCGGTCAGCAGAGAGCTGACTAATCCCTTACTACTGGTTTCTCCTTCTTCCAGCTGCCAAAATGTGTTGCGAAAGCAGGCTGACAAAACAGCCTCTTTCTAAGCCTGGATGACCTCTGTGTAAAGCAGGCACCGTGTTTGCAGGAAGGGCATTTGATGCACAGTGCAGGAAGGCCACCCCATGGGTGGGAACGTGGCAAATCTGCTAGGAGAAAAGTCTCCTCAATTCAGGAGATGCTCATTTTACAAAAGGATGTGAACTTGTCTCAGGCATATTTTTTTTTCTCCCATAAGACCTGGAAGCTTAACATGAGCTTATCTGATAAACCACATTCCTGACTGCAGAATATTTCCTTAGCGATAAGAATTATAATGGCTCATTCAGTTATTCAACGAAGAGACCGGACCAGGCTGAACTCCTTTAAGTGCCATACCCTCGGTTTGCCATTGCTGACGGACACAAGGAGCCTTTTAAATTCCCGTGTGCCCCATAAGCCCAAGTTCTGTGGGTGACTGAGTGGAGACAGATGGCATGCTGCCGCCTCCCCTGGCTTCTGCTGGGCAGCCATGATCCCATGATGTGTGCTTCTTGGCTGACATTCCATAAGCAACGCTTGCAGAGCCTACACGGATCGCAGGAAGAGTTCCAGAACAACAAAAATTGTATCACGGGGCTTCACTGTGAGCCAAGCCCATCTTACAGGATGACCCTGCGCCCATCAGGCTGCATTCCAACTGTCACACACTTGTGTTTCATGATTAACTGAATGAGTTTTGCCAAAACAATCAGTTCCACAGGCTACGATACGTCATTTTAATTTGCCTTTTCACAATTGAGATGGACATCCAGAATTATGCAATATGCAGCAAAAACGAAGTTTTCCTAAGTATAGCAACAGTGCCTGCTGCGTGTTTGCTCAGCCTTCCCAACAACGTCTAACAGATTGTCAGCCACTGGTGATGCAGCAGGGGACGGTTTTTCTGTTTATTTCTGTTTACGTACAGAGTATCCCAGTGGTAATGATATGAATCACTTGCAGGGAAAGGTAACATTAGTAATGTATTTCTAAATATCTATCCATTTGATTTAGCAAGGAGAGGCAGGGAAGAAAGCTGGCACAATATGAAAAATAAATGCCCGTGCATCGAGAGAGTTTGAGATCCAGGATCTAATGTTTGATGCAAGAAACTTTGTATCAGAAATCCTGTATCCTAGTGGTGAGTGTGCTGTGTGGTCTGATGCCAATCACTTCTGCTTGTCTCTATTTGTTGAATGTGTTGGTGATGCTCAGCTCTCTTAAGTGTAGTTGTATGCAGCCTTAAGAGTGTAAAATGACATATAGTTGCCAAATACTATTTATTAAAGACATACTAGATCTGTTTCTACAAGTATTGTGTAATGATTTATAACCAATACTCTGAAGTAGAGCAATAATTACTTGCGTAGTACTTTTTTGGTTGCAAACGTCACCCATCCATTTTGCAAAGATGGCCAAGGCCATTCAGGCACCGCCGTATGGATGAAAAAGCGCAAGGAGGATGAAGCCCAGCTTTTCAAAACTGCCACCTAATTTTCTGTCTTGAAGTTTGGCACTTCATTTCTAGCTGCTTAGCAGTGAGCACTGACACCGGTTAGAGCTGCACTCCTTGAACCTTGTTAAAAACAAACAAAGAAATGTCTAAATCTGGACTCCTCCCCCCCAAAACAGAAATTCCTGGACTTTAAAAACAGGTCCTAAATCTCATAATGAGTTGATGACACTCAAAGGTACGTCTCCAGTCTGTGTCCTAAGTGTGCGCTCAGCCCACCCCACCAAACTGTCCACATCCACCCTAACAACGAACTCTAGAGTGAAGACCACTGTGGACACCATTCTCCTGCTGTATAATCCATGATAAAGATTTCTCTATTTAATACATGATATCGGGGCTTATTAATCTGTGTTATTTTTAGTTGGAGAAATGTGTACATTTATATATTTAATGTGCTTAAATAGGGTGGTTAGCACCATATTGCATCTTCACCCCTTACTGGTTTATTTCCTTACTGAACAGTATGTCTAGAAAAAAAATAATCAGCATATGCTCAAGATTACAAGTTGCTTTTGGCCCTTGGCTTGCTCTGATCCATAACAAAGCTACAGATTGAGAGAAAAACAATCACCAACCAAAGAGATGCTATTTCCTGTTCTAGAAACCGGACTCGAGCCAAGGAGCAAAACAGTATTTAACTAGAGCAGAGGAGCAAATGCCAAGATTCTGTAGCCTGAATATTGCAGATGGATGACTCTTAAAAATTACAGAGGTTTCCTAGAATGGTTACTCCCTTTACCTGCCAATTCTAACACTTAGGTGGCAGAATCCTGTTTTTATCAGTAACCCAACAGATCTTCAGTTGAACGGCCCCATGCAGCACCAGATCACTATTTTCTGGACGTTGTGAACTCAAAGCACGTGTGATGTGCGGCCAATCTGTGCAGGCACGGAGAGCCCAGGGAGTCCGGAACATATTGTGCTGGTGATGCAGGCACGGCTCCTCGGTGCGGGCACAGGAGGTCCCTCAGAACTCCTACTGTTTTCTCCATTAAAACGTCAGCAGGTATAGTTGTCTGTGGAGATGGAACTGCTCAGGGAAGGTACTGAATATCATGAACAAACGGTGTACTGGGGAGACTTTGTTTCACCCCAATCCTACAGGAAGGTGTGTTGAACCCTTCTGTTATTTTCAGTTTAAAATCTTTAATACAAAATAAATAAATAATTAAAATAAAAACCAATCTTCAATCTTACATTTTAGAATTTCATTGTAAGTGTGCTGTGAATAGATGGATAACAACAACAAAAAATCTTTTACCTTCTTTTCTTTACATAACTCATTTTACTACTCTTGTAAAGCTACTTGGAGTGTAGCTGGGATAGCACAAGGAACCATCTGCTCCATTTCCTCAAGGTCTTTTAGAGGATAATTTTCACTGAACAGCATTCTTCTACATCAGTGCAATAAATACAATAAACTAACTTTGCTGCACTCACATTTTTGCTCTCCTGAATTTCTTTGAGGCTGTTATTTTAGAAGGTGAGTGCTTTACATCTCTTGTTAAGGAAGCATTAGATACTTCAGTAGAAAGAATATGAATACATATTTGAGTTCCTGGCACAGATGTTCATTTTATTGCATCATGGACTATAGAAGTCCTTATCTGTGGTATTTAAACTGTTTCTTGATTCCCTGTTTATTAACTAATCGCTTTTCTGTTCATTATCTATATGCTAACTTCAACGTTCTGTATGCTATTTGCATACTACCAGCAACAGCCTGCAGTCATATATAACATATAAACTGAGCATTCCATTCAAATGAATGGTAGCTAAACAAGCAGTTGTTTGAGTTACTTTGACCTGACAAACACAGAGCCTTCAACAGTTTTAGATCTTGAAATATTTACGTCTTGAGAAGCCCAAGGAAAAATGGCAAAACAGTAAAATTTCATTCATCCAATCAGCCACGGTACATCTGTCACATTTCAGATGGGGTAAAAACACAAAGACAGCCCAAAGGAGTAGTGTCTGTGTTGGTCTTCAGGAAGGCATAAACTGCAACAATCCTATTATGAGCTTTGGAGGTTATGCAGAATGCCTTAGAGAATGGTCATGGCACGCATGCGGTGTCTCATGGAGTTAAGTTGACAACATCAGAGCAACTGTTAAAAAGGAAAAAATTCTCAGTATCTCCAAAAATTCTCAGTGTCTCCTTTGCCCAAGGAGGCTGTGGATACCCCATCCCTGGAGGCATTCAAGGCCTGGCTCTGGACAGCCTGACCTGGTGTTTGGTGACCCTGCACATAGCAGGGGGTTGAAACTGGATGATCACTGTGGTCTTTTTCAACCCAGGCCATTCCGTGATTCCATGATTCTATGAAAAGTCAGCCTCTTCATGAAACAATCATCTCCTATCTGATTGGCAGCAATGCTGGCTGACAATCGAGTATGCTTTTACCTATGCCAAATAACTGTGCCACAAGCAGCAGTGCCCTCTCTTCTGTTTCATGAGCTCTCCTATCAGGCTCTGCGTCCTCCATACCATACCTGGGAGCTTTCCCAAGACGTTCCATTGCCTGCAAGCCAGACAGAATGGCTACAAACCAACTCATAATGCTTTGAGTTGTCTGTTTTGTCGGATGGTCTGGTAGAGTTGTACAGTTTCTGTTATTTCTAGGGAGCCTGGGCTGAAGCTTAATGAAAAACACTGCATTCTGCAAGAGTGAAAAGCTGAATCAGGACTTATGAGAAACTGTGGATTATGAAATGCTGCACAAAGCTGGAAGAGAGCTGGCGTGAACTGCACTGCACTGCAGAAAAAGACAAAGTTAAAGCAAGAAGCAGTTATCTTTTACAGTGGGTGCCAGTAACACAAGACTTATACAATGCAGTCCTCAAAAATTAACAGTGTACTTGATGCTGAGTTACTTTTCCAGTGAATGTGAGAACTGCCATCTGTTGAAATAACTGCTCCCTCACATAAATTTTCATGCTCAGTAGACCCATGCTTATATCATGTTTGTTGAAGGGGTCATTCAGAAGAGGCTGCCAGGAAAGTATCAAGCCCTTAAGGCATAATAAGCCCAGGGAAATTTGTTTGGATGGTGTAATGAATCCAACTTGTTAATTTAGCTCAGTTTGGTGCTGATAGCAGAGAGCTATGAAAATTAAAAGAAAATTTGGTCTGAGAGGTGTAGTACTATCAGAAGTGAAGCACTCAGCAAACTCCCCCAAGGTATTTGTCCTTTAGTCTACTCCAATTTTAATAGCTTTTTTTTCCTAGGCTTATTTTCCTTGCAATTTTTTTTCCTGCGCCCCGTCCTCATCTCTCAGTTTTAACTTGACGTCTCTGGTAGACATTGATGATATCACCGGGGATGTCACATGAGGTCATATTTCAAGCGACAGCTCAATAATGAGGTTTTATAGGAAAAAAAAGTATCAGAGCACAAAAGTGAGGAGATACAGGGTGAGACTCAGAGAGATCTAAGCAGCAGATCCCTGTTCACCAGAGTTCACAGCTCCAACCTGGGCAGTCTTCCATGCAGCTGAATTTAGATGTGAAATACAACAAGAATATCTGCCAATTCTGCAGACCTTTCTCAAGCCCCACTCGGATTTTCTCACAGTTCTCCTGAAGTTTCAGTGGAAATACCCAAGTTGAGATCTCTGACTACAGTGCTGGCAATGGGACCAGACGTTACTAACAGAGAACCCACAGCCTGAAACCTGGCCAAGGGGCCATGTAAACTCTGCTTCCCTAAGACAGCAGCTAAAAGATCAGCCTTTCAGGCCACTGTGCCACAGGACAGCAGTGTGGGCTGTGGTGGGCAGATGTCCCCGTGGTCATGGTCACCTAGCTCCATCCAGAGCACCCCAGCAGCCTCAAGGTCTACCAGAGAGGATTTATGGCCCAGACGCAACCTGATTGAAACACGCCTGCATAACTGTGATTGAGTGTGATTTTTGTGAGGAAGGCTGTGTCTGCATCTGAATAATAACACAACGTGCTTCAAATTTAAGCAGATGAGAATGGTTTGTCTCCCACTGCCAGCTATGTTCAGTGCAGACTAGATACCTATTTGAACCTGTGGAAAGTTTGGTTTGAGGTGGTTGCCTCACAGCATATCAAAGAGAATCTCATTTCCTAGAGAACACACATACATTATAACTATGAAATCATCTTCCTGGACTGCCCTATCCAAATCACTTCAATTTCCAGCCTTCGCAGCAGCTTCCATACAAAACACAGCTCCCTTTGAAACCCAGATTTGAGGATGAAAAATAAAGGTCAGGATGAAAAACTGGACTCGATGATCTCTGGAGGTCCCTTCCAACCCCTACAATTCTGTGTGTGTGTGTGTGTGAGTGGTCTCGTGCTTACAAAATCTACATTATTGCTTTTCAACCTAAATTCTGGCTTTTTCCTCAGTTAGCAAATTTTTATTTTTCAACCCTCGAAGATCCCTTAATTGAGCTTTTGCACATTAAAAATTCCAAGGGCTTAAACAGAAAGAAACAGAAGGAAAACAGCAGATTTCATCATGCTATTCTTACATGTTCTTTCAATTCCTTTTGGCGAATTTACATAACCAATACTCCTCAGTCCCTACTAATTATGATTTCTCCTCTAAAAACATGCAATTCTATAAACTTTGTTTATTTTAATGGTTTCTAGGTAGAAGTGACATCTTTGCTTATGTTTAGCACAGCAGGACCTTGACCTAGTTGGGATCTCTGAGCACAAAATAGCATTAAATCTAATAATTCCCCCATAGAAGAGACCAAGAGCCTGCAGTCAGTGGGAGCCTCTCCATTTGGAGCGAAGTGAGCCCTTAAGCATCCTTGCTCTCTCTCCCTTCCTGTGTTGTACCGGACTGCCAGGGACACTACATTTTGCCCAGTTCTGTGCAGCACAGCTGTCCTCCTCAGTGCCACAACTCCTGGAGCTGATGCACACAGCAGCGTTGCAGCCCTTTAACCCAAAGGATCTTTAGCAAGCACAACCAGCCTCTCATTTGGCTGGAAAGTAATCAAGAAGTGGCATAAATTTATGATCATCTTTCAGCTAAGTTCCTTCAAATTCTTTAATTAGATTGTTTTCAGTCTACAGTTTGTAATTACTTAATTCTCTCAGCTCCTTGAACTCATTGTTCTTCATTCTTGCAGATATGGAGACCATTCAGAAAGAATAAAATTAGCCTTGAAATAATCAGTAATGCAGAAAGATGGTGCTTCATCATGGTGCTTTTTCTTGTTATTTCTGCTTGTTGGATATAAAAAACAGACAATGTTTTGCTCTCCCAGCTCATTCATTCAGATGTGTTTGTAAAACACTGACTGGAAGCTGTGCTGCATTTATGCTGTGTCTGATGTGCCCATTAGTTAAACACCTACTCTCCAGATAAATGGATTTCAGCCTCCCATATGCAGACCCATTCCACCAAGCCCATAATGACATGCACACCAATCCATAAATCCCAGCCGTTCACTTTCGCCAACACACAGCTAAAGAACAAGCTTAAGAACATTTAAACACTGAGAAGAAAGCCACAATAAGAGCGAAGAGTGACAATGAGAAATGCAGCAGCACAAACCAGAGCTGCACACGTAATTGCTGTTTTGGCATAGGTACTGCCCTGAGCTGTGTTTGAGTGTGTGCAGTATACATACATATGCCTATATTTTCACACAAACTATCTGGAGCAACATAACCAGTGTGCTTTAAGTCTGGAATCCAAGCTGGGGGGAAAAAAATCTGTTTGAGTGAAATACATCCTCTACATTTTGAACTTCATATAATTAAAAACGACATCGCAGCAAATCACAAAGCAACCCATCACTTTTAAGATCTAATGAATCAGACATTCAGGGGTAGGTTCATAATGTATTTCCCTCCTCTTTTCATTCCCATCTGCCTGCCACTGCCAGCTGCATCAAGCTGGCTCCCCAAGGCTCTCAGGGTTTGCCTCTCAGAACAGCCCAGCCCTGTGCTGGACTTTGCTGAAATGGCCATAGCCCACTGCACCACAGGAAAATGCATAGCAGCATCCTAAAGCAGCTTTACATGTGGCTCAGTGAGTTTTTTAAATCAGTGGCAAGAGACAAATTTGCATCAGCGGTGGGGTGCATGGAATTCCTCTTGGTTCTCCAAATCCTACATCATCAATCATGTGCCGTAATAAAATATGTAAATTTCATGTACTCTTCTTTTATAAAACGTTTGAATTACATTATTTTGGGTTTTTTATATTTAGATTCTTTTTGCTGGATTCAGCTGATCCTAACGCCTTCTGAATATTCATGGACCTGTATTGCACTAAGGTGACAAATTCAAAGAATATCTGGCTCCTTGTGGATTTATGGCTATGGAACTGGCTCCGATTTATCCAGGGAGGGTAATGGAGTTACCATCCCCAACCAGAGCCCTCCTGTATATTGGTGGTGAGTTACTGCAGGGCACAGACCAACATATTAATGCAAATTGGAGCTGAGGATTATGCTAATGTGTCAGGCTGTGCACTGGAGTGGGGAAGTAGGGCAGGGAGCTGGGAAGTGCAGCCTCAGCTGCCATCTCTGCTGGAGCTGCAGGGCTCAGGGGAGGAGCTGGAACTCCCACCTTCAACATATGATTTAATAATTTCATAGGCTGCCCTATTTATGTCTAATTGTCACCTGCTCACTTGCACCCGCATTGAAAGGGGTTTTCCTGTGCCAGTGTGTCTCTGTTGCACTGTGTCACAAGGACTCACCAAATTTGCTGCTCACTGGCCAGCACCGACCACTTTCCTGCCTGCCAGCCACTGCTAACCCCAAATGACACCTTCTCTCATGTCTTGGCTTTCTCAGTAACGGCCTGCACTTCCATACAGCCCAAAGTGGTTTCAGCAGTAGGATTCTTTGATTCCAGCTCTGCAGTTTTAAGTCATGGAAATGCACATTCCTTCATCTGAAATGGCTCTTTACCAGACACAGCAGTGTCACGGGAGGTCAGCAGAACTGTGAAGCCCTGTGGAGGGTTCTGCATGGGGATATCCACACCAGGTGGCCATGGCACACCTCTGGGCTCCTCCACATGTGAGGTTTACCCTGCATAGAACCAGCCCCGCTGAAGCTGCTTTCTGTAGCAGTGCTATGTCAGTGCAGGAGGCCTCAGATCTGATGGTTCTTCCCACAGCCAGGCTGAGCAGAGCAGCTGAGAGGCCAAAAATTCAACATCTCCCTTCATTCCGAGCGGTGAATTATGAAATACACATCCCTAGTGGAGCACTGGGAGTTGTTAAATGAGTTCCCGATAGTCTCCATAGCAATGGAAAAGCATGCTAAGAAGAAAAGCCATGTAAAGATGTGTGCCAGAGATAGGTCTCCTTGACAACAGTCAAGACATGGGAGCTGGAAGAGCCGGTGCGGGGTGCGCCATCCCATCGCGTGACGCAAGGCAATGCACAGGGGCTCCGCTGAACAGCACTGAGACAAGGAGAGACGGAACCACAGACAGCAAGGAAACCACTTCCACACACACACCTCTTGGAATGGTGTGCGTGTGTGCAAGTCAGCTCCTTTGCCTACGTACGAGCATCACGAGTACGCACACTGCAAAGTCAGATATTCAACAATTGCCGGGTTTGCTATGTTACATATGTACATAATCATATGCTGTCCTGTTTATTTGCCTTATGAGACACTCCTTAATTACATGATCAACTAAGACTTTACTGTAGGATCCCTGCCTTGTTGAGAACACAGGCAGATGATGCTGTCCAATTGGTGAGTCAATATTTTGTCTTTTCCTTGTTGTTCAATAGCTTGCCTCAGGCTTTCTTTATTTTACACTGTACAAACAGATTCACAAAGACAGAATAAATTCCCTCCTGACAATTTCTGCAGCAGCTATTATAGCAGCAAGGTTAAATGCTACCAAACTGGAACAATGCTAAAAATACTAGCTAAAAAAATAAACTCTGACTACAAAAGCAAAAAAGCCAGGAGCAGCAAGACAAAGGCATTCTACAGCTGCACCATTCACTGCTTGCTTGCAGCACTCAGAAACCAACTCATCCAGCTGTTCCTTTTGTTCCCATTTCCATCTCCATTTACCCATATTTCAGTAAGGTTTTGCAGCACAGTCCCCATCCCAGCTCCTCGCTGTGCCCTCTGGGCAGCAATGCTCCACAAAGGACTGTGATACTTGGAGGGTATGACAAGTGTAATTAATAACCAATGCCAAAACAAAGAGGGCATCATTTAACTTGGTGAGCAGGGAGCTGGTCCTGCCATGGGGGTTATAATGTAAAAACAAGGTGTAGGACCCTGCTTGGTCCTTCAGGCAGCTGCTGAGCATTCAGCGAAGTCCAAATCATAAACTGTCACTATAATGGCAAGGATAAACATAGCACAGTGCTTTCAGGAAGGTAAAGCATCACAAAGAGCAGGAATATTCTGTCACTTCTGTAATAAATGAAACACACAGCTGAGCTGTTTGAGTTTTTAGTCAAAATTAAATCATATTGATTTCCTCTGACTTTCTTGTGATTAAAAGAAGTAATTGCCCTTTGAGCAGTCCAGCAATTTGGAATTAATTCCGTTGTTATATCCTACTTCAGTTGCCAGCTGAAGGAGCAGCTCCATCCTTATCATCCCACTGTGCTCTACATCAGAGATCTCAGTATTCCCTGGAAACCAGGAGTCTGTGAATCTATCTGCAGCAATGTCAGTCAGAGTGCTGCCCCTGCTCTGAAGGAAGTTTTCTTCTTGAGCCCAAGGTGTCCTGATGAGTTGGCCCTGGCTGTGCCAGGCACTGCGTGCGAACCTAGATCTGCCAAATGAAACAGAACAACAGCAAAATGTGCCACGGGCTGCCAATGAGACAGACTGCATCGCACAGGGTGCTGCCTCCAGGGCCAAATAAATGTACACCACTGGAGGAGATGCACAGAGCTCATGAGAGGCACAGCCTGGCAAGGAGGCGAGCCCCAGGAAAAGCAGCACATCTGAAAAATAAGGGACATTTTCTTAATGCATTTTATCCATGCATGCAGCCTTGGTAAGTCCTGTGAGAGATTTTGCTTGTGTTGTCCAAGGAATAACGTTTGTCTCCAGGACAGAAATCACTCGAACATTTCAGGTCAACCTCATGGCTCACCAGAGCATCATTTTGTTCACTGTTGTGTACCCACAGCATGAGCAGGACAAGCAGGCAGGACACCTTATTTCCTACACAGGCTGCAGGGGCTGCTCCCAACCTATGGAAGTCCCAAATTCTCCTTGAAGCTGGAGGGACTTCCACCAAAACCAGCATGTGCGTATAGCCTGGGGCAGACAGCAGCTGCAATTCAACCACACTCCAGTGACATAGCATGGAGAAAGAAGATACAGAAAAGCATTAAACAAATTGACAGTGAACTCAGATTAAAAGAAAGTGAATATCCTGGCCTTCAGCCCTGTATTTGCAGGCATCGTATGTTCCTATATGATGTGTAGCAGCAGTGCTGCCTGCTACTGGAGCTGCATCATACCACCAAACAGGAGAGGATCTCGGAGCACCATTGCTACACATGCTCTCAGCTCAGAGTGAAAAGACTGCCCTTTGTGATTACAGATTGTGACAGGAGGGAGAGCACAGCTTTTCACTTAGCCAGATGAAGGAACTGCATGGAATTTTTGGCAGAAGCAGCAGCCCATCCCCTGTGGGCAGACTGGGGCTCATGATGTGCTGGGTGCAGGTGGAGTGAAGCTGTGTTATGCTGGGTGCAGGTGGGACTGGAGCTATAATCAGCCAGGTGCCCCTGTCTCTGCCACAAGTGGTTTTAGGGCAAAACATTGACTATGCTGAGAAAATTCAGGAATAATTCAACTGAGAGGAAATTGAGGAAAGTGTTTAGGAAAGTTCTAAAGCAAATGGCTGTGCTATAATTTGGTTTGCCTCTTGCAGAAACCTTTCCTGACTCACTGTGTTTCTATGGGTTTAAATCCAAGTCCTCGTTGCTCACCCCCCGGAACACCTCCGCAGTCTTTCTTGGGATGGCAGGGATGACAACGTCTGCAGGCTCCCTCTCATGGGAGGAGGATGAAATAATCAGATTTGGCGGAAGCTCACCGGGCTCCATCCGCACTGAGGAGCTGCTCCAGCTCGTAGGTCAGAGCTCAGCTCATTTTCTCCAGTGTAGGGGCAAAATGTCCCCCATCTTCCTCTTAACCCCGCTGTCCCACAGCACGTGCACGGTGCTGTTCTATTCTGTTCTATGAATTTCAAGGGATGAGTTTCCATCTGTCACAATGCTGTATGACAGCCCTTAACTCCTCCCTTCTGAGAAGGACGCTGTGCAGTTCTTGCTCTGATCAGCAGATGGCCAAATATTACCATGCATTCTTAACACTGATCTCAATCAGGCCACGTAACTGGGTACAAAACTGCTTTCCTGCAAGAAGCATTTCTTTATAAAAGGGCACATGTACTTGTGGCGTTTACCTTCCTATAAGCAATATTACAAAATGTGTGCCAAACGTTAACATTCATTTCCTTCTACACCATCAGCGTTCTTGCCAAAGGAGCTCTTAGCAAACAGAGTGGAATCAAGCTCTGCCCTCAGACACCTGAGTATTACTTCTTATTTCAGATGCATTTCGAGCTGCAGAGGGCCAGAGCCGGTGCCCGCCCCCCAGCTGGCAGCAGGTGGCAGAGCGAAGGTGCTGCTCGCAGAGCCCAGAGCCATTGGGATGCAGAAAGTGTTTCATTACAACGTGGATCGGGCCTTGACATGGTTTAGTTTTGCAAGCGCACGGCTCAGTTGCTTCCTCTGCTTTGCAGAAAAGCCAGCACTGCTTGCACCACGGCGCTCAGCAGGGCAGAGGGGCTTCGACATTGCGTAATGTCTGAGAATAATCAGTGTAGGCACAGCACCACGGTGACTAATGGGAGCAAAAAGCCAAGGAACAACCTTTACAGCATCACCTCAGGGTGGGCTGTGCAGGCAAGGGGGCTGGCTCAAGGGGAGCTGGGAGCTCGGGCTCCCCATTGCCAGAGGCCTCACGGGGCAGACACTAACCCTAACCCTGACTTCTGCCCTTCATGCTAAATGGTGATGCCCACGGGGCACCATGCTGGGGTTCACACTCCCACCTCTTATCCCTGCCCACAGTCAAACAGGGACATGGAGATGCTGCACCTAGAGTAACACGTTGGGATTTTCCAGTTTTAGAAGGAATCTTTTAGGGCAGGAACACCCCCAAATAATTTTTTCTTCAGTAAACATATTTATGAAGTTATCTGTGGCTGGGCAATCCGATTAAATTTGAGCAGACATAATTTAGGTATCAAACTTACCAATTTGAGAAAATAATTCCCTTTGTCTTCTGAGAGCCCTGTTATGACCAAGAAAATCACTGACTTCATGACAAACGAAATTCCACCCCGAGACACTGGCAATCCCGGCAGGCAGTTTTAGAAACGTGCATTTCTGTATATGTCAGAGAAAACAGATGAGCTGGAAATAAAATCACTCACTAAAGAATAAACAGCGCATCCTGGCACTATTCTGTGCACTGCATTTTCTCGGCTGCAGGGTGGGGACTTCCAGAGCCTGAGTCCTATTTTCACGCCTGGTCCAAAACAGAGCAAACCAGGAGGGAAGTCTCTGCTTGTGCTAAAGGGGCAAGCACAGATGTAGGCATGCAGCCACAAGGATGGGGGATGGAAAGCATCCTCTAAAGCAGAGGAACACGTCCCCAGCCCTGCACACACGAGAGATTCTAGATCTTGGGGCAGCAACCAGGTACTGCACACAGCAAGGCAACCTCCGCACATGTGTGTTAGTAACCTTGCTCTCGTGCTAATCACACCAGCTGCGAGGTGGCTGCTAAGCAACTAAACCCAGGGAGGAGGCACTTTTGAGATAATTCTAAAAATAGGCTCTGGCGGGTGAGACGCCGTGAGCATCAGTGAGCATCACAGCGGTGACGTCAGGTCCTGCAGCTGCCTGCAGCCCGGGCACGCTGCTCCGGGCATCCCCAGGGACCAGCACCGACACATCAGCAGCCTCTGACACACTGCTTCTGCCCGTGCCCGAGGCAGGGTGCAGCCCTTGGGCAGCTGCATGGCATGGGGATGCCCATGTTGCATCCCCACCTGGCTGGGGAAATAATGGAGAGGATGCCCTGGGCAAATGCTCATTCCTCACAGAGGAAATGGCCTCTGAGCAGCTGTGCCATACATTTCCCAGTCACTACACACCAGGGTGTGGATGCACGTTTGTCCCTCAGTTCTGGTGTGAGCAGTGGGAGCTGACTGATCTGCAGCAGGCTGCACCATTCCAGTACCTTTTGGGCACAGACACCACCAGTGGTAAAAATACCAGACCTGGACAAATTGAGTGCATGTCAACATGCTGATGACTCACCTGGTTTCAAAGGGATTGTCAGGAGGATCCCGTTCAGTGCCTTTCATCAAACCACAATACAGACACCCAGGCTGGAAAGCCTATTGTGCCAATGTGTCTTTCTCGACTGCAGTCTCAGTGCATTGGAAGGAGATTGCCAAGTGAGAAGCACTGCACTTATCTGCTGCAACACAGCAGCTCATAGATTCTCTCTACAAACTCAGCAGAAGGGCTGAGCCAAAATCGGATGCCCATAAGCATTTTACAAAAGGTCTCTCACCACCCATCAAAGCGCACTAGCAACATGACAGTGTGACAAGTGGCACACACAGGCTGGCACCTGGAACACAGAGCTGCCCAGCCCATGGCAGCCTGCAGCTGTGGCCACACATCTGCTCACTGCTCCTCTCCCTGGGTCACTGAGTGCTCACTGAAAAGCCGAGCGTTTGACACCTTCTTACTGAGAAGTACAAAGAAATCCTTTGGAGAGAATTTGCACCATAAATGTACTTCCCTGTGCTGGTCTATATCTAAGTGATAAATGAAGCTCAGCACACTTGAAAGAGCTTAATCTTTGAAAAGCAAACCAGAGCCAATAATCCTTTGCACTTTTGTGATTCCATCCATCTGGTTCTTTTTGCTGTCCTTCCGGAGCAGTGTGTGGGAGATGGACGCAGCCCAGCCAGGTCTACAGGTTCATCACACTGGGAAATGGGAGGAAAAGGGACATGGAGGGACAGACTCAGAGCCAAAACAGCCCTTAACACAGGTGTGGTCTGGTCTGATGCACAGAACCTACAAGAGGTCTGTGTCCAATCCCTCCCACACTGAGGTGACTTTGGAGCAGAAAGTCACACCCAGCCCATGCTGGCCCTTGGGACAGCAGCTCGTGGGATGAGGAGGGGATTTCCCATAGGTTCCCTTCTCACCTGCTGCAGCAAAGGGCCTCCCAGGATTCTCACAAGGAGTGTGGTTTCTTCCATAGGAGTATAAATGCTCTTTTCTAAGAGATACTGCAGAGTTTTCACCAGCATCTCCAAACTGTTCCAGCACCGGCAGCTCCCAAGAGAACCATCAGCAGGACTGGATGTCGTGCAACTCCAAACTGCCTTTTGCTTGCTACAGCCTTGACTCACCCCAGGCAGCCAAAGGGCTTCAGGTCTGCTGGCTTACCAGTGCTTCAGGACATACAGGAAGTTTGAGTTCTCTCTGTCCTTAGGATGTATTGGAAAATGACTCAAGGGATCAGTGTATTCGCCAGCTTTTCCCTGCATTTTTTGGTCCAAGAGATTGTCACCCTCTAACCATCATGGCAAGTTCAGTTCTCAGTGAGTGGAAGTAAGGGACCACTCCCAGGACTGCGTATGTGTGCCAGTAAGACGCATTAAGAGCACCTGAGAGCTAAACTGCAGCTGGACAGGCTGGGCCTGAGGAGCTCAGCTCAAGTCACCAGGGAGGACCTCCCACCACTGCAGCCCTCCAGCACAGAGTGAGGGTGCCCCAAAACCTGGAGCTTTATTTCTCCATTAGGTTCTGCCATGAAGTCTCTTTGATAACATTTTTATGGCCCCATCAATCTTATTTAAACTTCAGCACAAACAAATCGCCGTGCATTCACAGTCCCATCACGGCGCTCTGACTCACCCAGTCCCAGCAGACGCCGTGTGTTAAATTAATTTTGGAATGTGCTCCAGAGAAATTCTTTCAGCTCCTTCAGCCGAGAACCGCTACACCACCATCCACCAGGGCACAGCAATAAAGGGTGTGTAACGAGAGGACTTTAATTAGGTGGTGATTAGCCTCATTAGGGCTCAGTTCATGAATAATGTAACTCATCCCCCCATCCCTTGGCTCCGTGGAGGAGGGGGATAATTCTTGCTGTGAAGGGGGAAAGCAAGCCAGACCAGGATTCTGTTCTCCCCATCAGACACAGGGCTGCACGCTGCATCTCGCTGAACCTGGAACAGCCCTGATACACTGAGTGGGCTTCAGCTTTACCCTAGCATCACTCAGAGCAGGGTTAAGCCCACAGACTGAAATGTTTACCAGCCAGGTGGAAAAAATGTATTTTCTAGTGATGCCTTTCTGCCCAGTACACCACAGCTTCAGTTATGCCTGTGGGAAGCAGAGAAGACTCTGGAAACCAGGATGGGGTAAGCAGAGCACCTGCTGAACACAGGGCTGAACGCTCTCGTTGGGTCAGCATTTGTCTCTAGCTCCATCTTTAAGTCAAGTTCCTCTGGGACCAGAGCATTTTGCTCTGCCATGGGCTGCAGTGTCAGGCAGGGACTGTGGGTGAGTGCCGGGGCACCTCACTCGGTGCTGGGGCTGCAGCCCGTGCAGCACACAGAGCACTGAAGTGCCCAACGTGCTGTCAGTGAGTAAAAAAAGAAAGTGTGATTAAACTGAATTACTGACTGGCTGGCTGACAAGATAATTAGTTGTCCCACAAAGCTAATTAGCAAATTCCTGAGGCTGCAGCAACCACCAGACCAAAAGCATACCAATCTCCCTGCTAATTCAGCCTCCCTGCACTTATTATACACTCTTATCTCCCCCAAGCAACACTTGTGCATGGATAGGAGACACCTTCTCATTTAACTGCTGAGCTCTCCAGTGGTTTCCAATCAGTGGACATCAGCACCAGCTCAATGCAGCACGGAGGCACATGGCTTTGCACAGGCATGGGCAGCCCCAGTTCTCCTGCAGGCCAACCCTGTGCCATGCGGAGCAGCACCTCACAGCTCTGCTCCTTCAGTCCAAGTCCATTCCCATTCCTGACCAGAGATGGAGAGGAGCTGGAGTGATGAGAGCTTCCCAGGCAAAGACACCTTCGACAAAGCTGCTGAAATACATCTCAGTGCAGCAGGCTGAGCTGTGCCCTGCTGCCATGTCTCATCATGATTTGCCATTGCTGTCCGTGCTCTGGGCACCAAGCTGTACCCATACAGGCTGCTGGCCAGCTCCAGCCTCCCCTGATCTCTGCTCAGCCATACTACCAGTTCTGCAAAGTGATAGCAAGCCATTCTGCCTTTCCCTCTACATCCCATCAGGCAGCTCAGCAGGAGCTGCTCAGCCATACCCACATCCTGCACTGAGACCCCCTGCTCCCTGCTCTGCCCCAGCTTCACCACTTCCCATCCCAGTGGAGGGGCAGGGCAGTGCTCACTTTGTTTCTAGAACTAAAGTTCTAACTACGTATCTGGCTCCTATACCACGTTTCCATCGAGTGACAGCTATTCTGGCCACGATCAGCAGCGAAGGAAACAAACGGGTTTTGCAAGAACCATGGCAGCTGATAGCATCTGCACATGATGACTCACCACTGGTGATTTGGGCAGAGGCAAGAAGCAGCTGCAGCGTGCCTGCTCAGTGCTCCCATCCCCAGCGATGGGATATCAGCTCGAAGCAGGGCCACAGCCCCCTCCCCCTTTCTGTTCAGCATCACTGACATTTGTTTTTCTATGTTGGAGAAGTGCTACACTGACAGCCACGGATTTGGGAGATCAGTTTATGTCACTGCCAGAGATGTCACATACAAATGGATCCCATCTGCATCAACAAAATACCTGGCACAATTTGACCGCCTCATCTCCCCAGTTTGTCTCTCTTGTTCCCCCAAGACTTCTCAAGCATTGGCTTCAGTGCCACGGCGTGACTGACGGAGCCATTCAGGGCTGTTTCTTAGGGCTGGTGTCCCCAGGCAGCAGGGCAGAGCCCGGCCCCCAGCAGCTGCAGAGGCAACCAAGCGCCAGTGCCCAGCAATGGGGTCAGACAGCACAGAGCGACCTCAGACACAACCACGCACTGCAGTGCAGGCGGCAGCTCGTCCCCAGCTGTCAGGTCATATTTACAGCACTCAGCCTCAGTGTGAGCACGAGCAGCTCCACCATGGGAAAGGATCCACGCAAGTCTGCCAGCGCTAAGAGCTCAGAGGTTCAGACCAACCACCCAAGCCTAAGAATAAAAAAATCAATGGGAGGAGGACTTTGACCAGAGGGTGATGGTCACAGCAGTGCCCGGGGAGTGCTGGCTGTGTCCTGGTGAGGCTCCGGCAGCAGCAGTGGGGAGCAGCACCCCCAGAGTCTTGGAGAGAAGTGAAGCCAGTGGGTGCGGTGGTCACCAGGGAAGGCACAGATATGGTTGGCAGCCCTGCCCACAGCACAGGTTGGAACTAAACTGTCTGTGAGGTCCTTTCCAACCCAAGCCATTCAAGTTTCTAAAACTCGTTTCTGAAGCCTGTGGTGCTCCTCCGCTGCACCCTGATTTGCATAGCCAAGAGATGGCAGCACGCTCTCACGGATGTGCTTCTATGACTCTGTGACTGCACCGCTGCAAACGCCTCCTCTGACCCAAAACTGTGCACATGGGCAGCTCAGGCTGCGGGAAAGGGCTCACCTGCGGGCTTCTGGGTGTTACTTGGTTATCCTTTGTTTTGTTTTTTTAATGAAAAGAAAAATGTTAAACATTAATAGTGCTTACTCCCAGCCCCAAAACCCACTTGGCAGCCACAGCACCCCTCCAGCTCACAGGGGTCTGGGTGAGAACATCACTCATATTTTAACTTAGCGGAAAACAAATTCTGATGATGCCAAATTTTTACAATGGCTCTCAGAAGAGCCATGCCCGCCCTGACAGCAAGACTACCAGAGATGGGCCTCAGGAAAACCTGCAGATCAGGTCTCCTCAGCAGACACTGCACTGCCACCAATGGGGAATCCTGGTGGAGAAGCACCAGGGACAAATCAAGCTGTGACAGCATTACTGTGCATGCTGCCCAAGCAGCTCCTGTTGCTGGCACCAGCAGCTCTGACGCACACAGGAGCTGCAGTCTGCCCACAGAGCAGCGGTGCGGCTCAGAGCTGGCTGCCAGCCCCGGCGTGAGCTCAGCAGCATTGCTAGGGGATGAGCAGCAACAAACATTACAGCAACCTGCATGGGAAACACAATCTGCAACGTGTCTCTTGCAAAAGGCAACCATGCCGTCTCACAGCCCTGCTGGCAGGCGCTTCATCTTGCGCCTGGTGGTATCGAGGTTGCCTTGTCTGCATTCACAAAGAAAGCAAACGGAGGGCTTTTGAAATTACGTGTTCAAAATGAGAATAATAGAAAGAAAGGCCCCAAAAGGACCAAGGTGGATCTCTGGGATAAACACGGCTTTCCCAGGACCTGGCCTCCCAAGGAGGCAGAGAGCCCCACAGGATGAACTGCTATCCACTGTGGCAATTCACAGCCTCCAAGAACAAGCAGGGGCCAGCAGCAGCCATAGCTTAATAGCAGCAATTTCAGGGTTTGTTTTTAAACTGCTCGTTTAGCATCATTTTATGATGCAGACAGGAGTCCTCCTCAGTCTGGAGGTGTTTGACATCTGGGCATCTTCAGGGAAGTCAGCAGAAGAGCACAGAGCAAATCAGTGCAGGACTGGGATCCTTGGAAAATGTGTCATTACAGAGAACCCAGGTCCCAGAATCAGTGAGCAGAGACCAACTGCTTAACTGAGCTAAGTCACTGCAAGGGCAATTCAGAGAACAAGAGAGCTCTCCACTCACACACTGATGGATGGACTGGATAACTCCATGCCTGCTCACTGGCTGCCCCCTCCCCAGCTATGGTGTCTGCCATAAGGACTTCCTTCCACCAAGTCGTGCAGCCTTCACCACACAGAAAGAGGCAGTGGGCCTGACCCAGACCATCAGAACAGCTTGGGGGATGGCAAAGGGCCATAGGTGGCCAGAACTGCTCCAGGTCTGGCCCCTCTCTTTCAAAGTTTCCATTCCGGCCTGATCGCCCCAGTGCCACCCAAAAAATCATATATAACTGATGGTGGCAAGATTCAAGGTGGAGATAGGCTCATTTCAGCAGTGGGAGCCATGGTTCGTTTCCATGGCCTATAGTTTGCACAGCACGTGGCAATGCCTTTCTAGAAACATCGGATGGAGATGAGAAGAGGCAGCGTGTGCCCAGCGAGGGGGCACAGCAACATCCATGGCTGCAGCCATGCCTGGAGGAACACAGACCCACCAGAGCCCTGCTGCTGCTCTCCACCCCACACCCCAACGTTCTGCCTCACCCAGAGATACACACAGAATGAGCCCAACCCAGCCAATCTGCTCCGTGCTCTTAAATTGTACTGAATACGGCACCCGTTTTCTAGAAGGTATGCTCAGCAGAACACAAAGCAGTTGTTCTTCAATTCAGCCAGCTCATCAGGCTAACGAGGTGGTGTGACAGCACGGTATCAGCAGCCTGCAATCAGGTTTTTCTGTAAATCTTAGAAAACATGTTGCTTGGAACTTCAAAATGATGTAATTGGACTCTCTGGTAGGAGAAATGTCCTTTAAAGATCATAGGTAATGAATACAAATATATACAGAGACACACACATTTGGTTATGTGCCTTCACCAGGTTTGCCAGAGATCAAATACCCGGGGGCCTTCCAGATGCAGGGTGACAGCAGAAGCTTTCCCTGAGCATCCTTCACACCCCAAAATTCCCTGTCCTCTTCTGCTTCTCTTTTGCAAGACAGACTGTTTGGGGAGGAATCCCCACACCCTGCTTGTGAGAATTTCAACAAATTTCTAATAGGGAGAGAGTGGTAAGCAGATTGCATCACACCCATCTAAAAAAGAAGAAATTTATCCTTCAAAAACAACCATACACAGATACCAAATTAGTTGTTCTGGGGTGCAGCCATCTGACATAGCCATTAATTACGTAGGTTCCCTTACAGAGCGGAGACACGGCCTCTGCCAGAAAAGTCAGACATACTCCCCAAATGGCATATTAATAATGAGATCTTTCATAGGAGGATCTGTGACTCATTGGAGAAGAAAAAATGGGTCATTCACTGCAATGAGCCATCTGAACAACACTGCAGATTTTTTTTGGGGGGGTCATTCAGTTCCAAACTGAAAATGGAGGAGGAGATGCAGGAGAGGATGGGCAGCTGGCTCTGCAGATGACAGGAGGCTGCGCCGGCATTTTAAAGTTAAAATCCCTACTCTGAAAGGTATTTGGTGCCCTGCATGGCTGGGTGCTAAAAACAATTAGAAATGGAAGAAACTGCAAGTGTCATTCAGTATCGCCTTGCCCACTCCACCCAAAGCTACAAAGCAGCCCATCCTTCCCAAAAGTCATAGAATCATAGAATCACAGAATGGCTTGGGTTGGATGGGACCCTGAAGTGCATCCAGTTCCTACCCTATGCTGTGGGCTGGCTGTCCCTCACCAGCTCAGGCTGCCCATGGCCCCATCCAGCTTGGCACTGGGCATCTCCAGGGATGGGGTACCCACAGCTCTGGGCAGCAGTGCCAGAGCATCACCATCCTCTGAGTAAAGAAATTCCACCTAACATCTGGCCTAAGTCTCCTCTCAAGTCCCACCCTGGCAGCTCTAGAGTGCACATGTAGGGCAAAAAGTAACACAGCAATCCCCATCAGCAAAACTGAGTATGAGGGTTGGATGGGTTACATGCGTAAGGACAGCCAGCTCCCCCAGACAGCTACAGCAGAGCCTCTGTAAGGAGTTAATGGGTACTGAAAGGGCAGAGTACAAAGCTGGTGTTTAAGATTTCATCATAACCATTAATCTTACTGCTACTACAAATTGTAATCGCTTTCACAACCCTGCTAAATCCAGGGCAATTCTCTGTATTAGATGAACACCTTCATCATTCCCGTTCAGCATTTGCTTGGGCCCATGACTTTCCACGGCGCCTGGGAGATTAATGAAGGCCATGACCCTTTTCTGAGGGCATTTGCCCTCTCCCTGATGAATGAACCCACATTTCAGTGTTTCACCTCTCACTTCTACCGGTGCCTTCCCCTTCAATGTGTGATGGGTGTAGTCAGAGGGAGGGGATGGGGGGAGACGATGCTGACCACCCCCAGCTCAGATGGATGGAAAGTGTTTTACTCCCTGGGGCCTCTCCAGCCCCCACCTCCTCTCTCTATCATACAGGGGACAGTTATCCCTCAGCCTGATTTTACCCAAAGGAAGATGTTTTATTGCAGTCTGCACCATGCATGAAAAAACCTCATCCTGCAAATGCTTCCCTTTCCCCTCCTTCGGAAAGTCTCCAGCAACTTGCACTGTGCATTACCCAACCAGCTGCACGATGCAACAGGCAGAGGTCAGGTGGGATGAGCAGAGCAAACACCCTGCCCATGGGGTTGTGGTACCCATCTGCGCAGGAGGGATGCGGTTACAGCACATCACAGCCAGCAGAGTTTCTGCCTGCTCTGAAGCAGCACTGGTCCACTTGCACACAGAGCTGACAGGTGCTGGTACCTCAGCACCCTGACAAGCAGCTCCACAAACACTGCAATCAACAACCAGGAATAATTTTCAAGAAATACAAATGAGCAAATATCCGGTTGCCATGGTAACCCAAGAGCCGGGCTGTCTGTTAACAAATGACAAAGCACAGCTCCGTTGAGCTGAAGCAGCAGGAGCACTGCAGTACGACCGTGTTGGAAGGCACCACTCAGACACAACTCACCAGCAGCCCTATTCCTGCACCCTGCCCTGCACAGTCCTGCCTACGTGGGGGGACAAGCAGGTGGCAGTAGCCTTGCCAAGCTGAGGTCCCTTTCTCCACCACATCACCTGCGTGTTGACACAGTGACCTCCAAGGCTGACCGGGTTTACCAGCAGGAACTCATTACTTTCTCATTAGATCTGCACTTCTGATGACTTGCAAGCAAAGAGGAGAGTTTCAAGCCAAGCTGACAAGCCCCCGCAGTGCAAAAGCATTTCATAAAAGACCCAATCACCCTTCTCACATTGTTGTGCCACACCAGAAGAGCTGCAAACCCACAGGCTCTCCATCATGGAGTACTGAATGCTCATGCAATGCGCGGACCAAACACAGAGCAGACTCTGGGCATGTGTCTTCCACAATCTGAGTCAGGATGTGATGGCACTGGCAGTGGGCGATGTGGGCAGCATGAACCAAACACACTGAGCCAGCCCCTTGGCTCCCACTGCCCTCCCCGCGGCACAGCACCAAAGTGTTTTGGTGGCCCAGAGATTGCAGCTTGTCCTTGAAGCTTCCTCCCCCACACAGCAGAGAATCTCAGGAAATAAAAATTAAATTAAATAAAACCAGAATTAAACAGCCAAGTGTGCAGGTGGTCCCACATCTCTGGCCTGCTGGGGCTGAGTGGGGACAACAGCACCTCTACAGAGCAAGAAATGGGGCACAGGAGGATGAAGACATTTGTCACCAATAGATGATCATTTTTGTTCACTCACAGAGCATGTCGCACACTTACCCTGAGCTCGCACTTTGCAAAGGAAGATACTGAGCTCCCGAAACACTTGGAGAGGTAAGAGGACCCTCCTGCATCTACTGCTTGGGGGGTTCCTACGCTGCTGGCCTCAACACACAGGGACAGCCACGGTGAGGAGCTGGAGGCATGGACGGGGGCACAGGAAAACTAAAATAACGTTCAGCCTGAAGAGCTGCAGCTCCTCCTGGCTGGGCAAACACCGAGGATGGGCATAGGCACACGTCTCATCATCTGCCAAGCATCAACCCTGATGATCCAAGAGTTCATTCAGGAGCAGAACACTCCTTTTGTCCCATGAGCCCTGTGTGATTGCTGTGACACAGAAGGCAGCAGCAAAGGAAGAAGCATTGAGCTTTTTTTTTTGAAAGTAAGGATCCTGGAGTCTGAGGTGAAAGCAGCAAAGGTTTGCAAAACATCACCCCTATTAAGTCCAGTTTGACTTTCTGGTCATGCAGGTTCACTTCTCTTTACCTGGAAATGAAGACATTAATTGGAGCCGGCAGCTTCCACAGGCTCACCCCATTAGCAGTATTTTTAGCCGTGGTAGGGCCCAACTCTTCAAATGCTTTCCCAAGGGAACTTTCCAAACCTTTTTTTGGAAACGTCTCACTCCACTTGCAGGGAAAGGTGGGCGCATTGGCTCAAGGTGTGCCAGGCCCTGGAGTGCCGAGCTCCCAGCTCTTGCAAACAGAGCGAGCAGGGAGAAGAAGTGCAAGGAGGCAGCCCCAGCTCCAGGTGCTGCTCCAGGTCAGCGTTTGCTGAACTCATCAGGACCAGGAACATCTTGCTTTTACAGCTGGTTTCTTTATGTACCATGCTACCTGTATGCAATGCGCTATTTTATGACGGCAGGCATAAGCCTGGAAAAAACACATTCATTACCTCCTGTCCAACATGCAAAAACCATCCTAAAATAATTATTTTCATGCATAATAGGAAGACTCTCAGAAAAGAAAGTGAGAAGGTAACGCATGCATGCTGTACACAGAAACCAGTCTTATTTCATTGCAGCAACCCAGAGCATCGCAACCATTGCTCTTTTGCTGCAAGTGCTCCCAGCACCCAAAGGATGCAAGCAGCCCCACTGGAGAGCTCCTTGCCACCACACTGCAGCCACTTGGCTTCCCAGCAGCACCATTTGTTCCAAAACCACCAATTCCAGGGATCAGGAATTTTTCTCACCAGATATCCACTAAAAGAAAAACAAACACAGAACAAGTAACAACAACAACAAAAACACAACAACCCCCCAGAAAACAACCAAACCACATGTGTCCATGGACGAGTCACGACAGCAATAAACAAATCACCACATAGTAGAAAAGGTTTGTAGATCTTGAAGAAAATAAATGGGCTTCATCTTCAGGAATCTCGCAGGCTGACAAAACACTGGCTGCCCATCCATCCGTCTCATGTCTTGACCGCAGGCTTCTGCTGGGTGTGAGGTTCCACACAAACTCACAACCAAAGAAATGAAGGCATCAGCCACAGGTTCTCACCCTGCCGGGAGCTGGGCAATGGAGATGGAGAGAAGAGCATCTCCCAGGCAGGGTGCTGGGATGCTCAGCGTCTCTGCACCATTGAGACAACCGAACGAGCAGCAGTGCCCAGGTACTCTGGAGGTGGATTTGCTCTTTGGGTCCTCCAGCCTGGCCATACTGTGGGACCCTGGGCATTCACCTCCATAACAAAACGGATGGGGTGAACATCCTCTACCACACAGCATTTTGGCAGAAAACTGCTGAAATGTATACACATATAATTAAACACATTTAAAATGTGTACCTGGGGTGACAGCATTTCCTCTTTTTGAAGACTGGCTCCAACACACAGTCCCACTTACAACTACAGCTGTACCCCCACCAAGTTTTGCAGCTCCATTCCAAGGTCCCAGAGATAAAAATGTATTTTAGCCAAAAGCAGAGGTGGCACTTAGGGGTAAAACTGTCTCAGCCCTGCTGACCTCATTGCATCCAATGCAATCACCCTGGAAAGTATGAGCTTTGAGATGTGTCTCAGCTGGTGACACCAGAGGCAACAAAGCAATTTTATGTGGGAATTTTTACTCATCTTAGCAAAGGATTTGTCTTGGTTTTGTGTCAAGATGAGGAAAAGGTCCCTGTCCTGCCTGGAACAGCCTGCAAAGAAGGCCCTGTGTCTTAAAGCTGTATCTTAAGGGATAACTGATCTATCTAAAACCTATCCAAGGGGCCTGTGATGATAATGATGTTTTACTGACAAGCTTATAGGAAGCAGTTAGGAAGAATTAATATTGCATTTGCTCTTTAAAGTCAGGAAGACCAATCCACCTGCAGCTGATGGCACAGTCACAGCGTTTGGCACGTGTGTGCATGCTATACGTGTACACACACACTAGCTATCCCCTTACAGCACAGCTGCTCCAAGCTCTTCCCCCCCATGCACCCCAAGCCATCGTCATGACCCACAGTGCCCAGCAACAGCCCATCCCCTTTTCTCCCACTTCTCCACCTGCAGCCGCTGCTTCTACATCGATAAAACAACAGATTTCCTACAGATTTCCTGTGAGAGTTTATTTTAAACCCAACCCCAGGCTTAAATCTGGGGGACTTCCATTGCTCTGCAGCTCACTTGTCTGCGGGCAGAGCTCCAAGGCTGAGGCGAAGAGCACGAGGCCTGCTCCATCCCAGCCCTGCCCCGCTGAGGCAGCACGAAGCTGGGCACACAGTCAGGCTCAGTCCAGGGCCAGCGAGGGAATTTTGCAGACAAAGGGGAAGGTCCGGCCACAGGCGTTGTCGTTCCAGGAGCGCAGTGCTGCCCCAAAAACAAGGCGTGAGGCAAGGCACCCAGTCCAGGGATGCCTTTGGACTCCTCACACAAGCAGGGTCTTGCCATGCTTTAGTGAGAGCCCATGGTAGGAGTGGAGGGGAAAGCTGGCCAAGGGATGGGCTTAGCAGCAAGCTATGCACGTGGGGGGAGATCACAACATGTTAACTTTGACTAAATGTAGTGATTCTCCAGTGATGTTCCCCCTTACTGCTGAGGATGGATGTAAGCAGAGAGAAAGCATGTATGTGAGTGTGGTTATAGAGAAAACACTCTGCTCTGTGAAGAAAAGCAGAAAATAAAGATTTAAAATGCAAATCATCACCCTGCCAAGCAGCCTCTTCAGAAAAGCACGAGCAACAGCAGACAGAATTTATTTGCATGCAAATAGGACTCAGTGTGCCCTTGAACCGGTGCTTACCGCTGCTGGCCCGGTACCAGATCTGTACACAGTCCTCCTCCTCTGGGATGGAGTGGATGCCGTCATCGGGCTGGCTGCCATCCCAGTAGTTGTAGTCATAGGAGGTGCCGTCTGTCCACTCGAAGTGACCCTCCTGTGGGGCACAGGCAGAGGTGCAGCCACTGCAGAGCAGTGTCCCTCAGACCCTGTCCCAAGGCAACTCATTGCCACACACCCAAACAGGGATCAGTGCGAGACACTACAGGGACACATGGAGAACTGAGCAAGCAACTCATGGGGTTATACAGCTGAAAAACTGCCCCAGGGAGCACTGGCAATCTGCACCACAAACTTATAGCATAGAACCATACAGGCACTGAGGTTGGAAAAGATCTTCAACATCACCAAGTCCAACCATCAGCCTGTCCTACCATGTCCTATCACTAATCCATGTCCTTCAGTGCCACATCCACTCCTCTCTTAAATACCCCCAGGGACTCCACCAACACCCTGGACAGCCCATACCAATGCTTCACCATCCTCTCCGTGAAGAAATTCTTCCTGATTTCCCATCTAAATCTCTCCTGGCACGACTCGAGACCACAGACTGAGCAGCCCCCACTCCCTCAGCAACTCCTCATAACTTGTTTTCTTGTCCACCTTGAGCTTCATTGCTCTTCTCTGCTCATGCTCAAGCAATTCAATATCCCTCTTCTTGTACGTTGGTTTAACATCCCTCCATACTATAATTCAAGCTACAGCAATAAATGATAAGGCTCATTTTGCATTTCTTAAGTGCCCATAAAACATCAGTGAAACGCAGCTCCACGGGGCTGCAGCACTGCACAGGGGTTCTCTTGAAATCAATCTTGTAACTGGAAAATGCAAAATTCTGTGTTCCCCCTCCTCCTTTTCTTCTTCTTTCCAAGGAATTGCTGATGCGTGACTGTTCCGATGATCTCAATTTTTATATCTTCTAGTATATGGTGAGGAAATACCTCCTACAGGCTGGTTTTTTTAAAGCTACAGAAATTTGGTGATTTTTGACGTTGAAGAAATTTTCAGTCTACAAAAGGACAGCTATAGACCCGGCCATTCTCTAAACCACAGAATAATTCTCTGGTTTCCAAGGAAAGAAAACCTAAGCAGGAAGGAGGCTGCCAACACACCAAGCATTCTCCCCTACTTACTGCAACAACCAGGAAAAACAGGAAAAGAAGCAGAGGCCAGGGCTGCTCACCTGCCGCAGGTCATTGAGCCCCATCCAGATGTCGGTGGGGATGCCGGGCACGCGGCTGTTCACCAGGTCATACACAAAGACGTTCTCTTCCCAGCTGGCAAAAGAGCAGATGTGCAGCAGTGAGACATTATCGCTGGCAAAGGTCAGGGACATGCCATCACCATCCTTCCCAGAGCTGGATAAACGGCTCCCCGTCTGTTAACTGTGGAGATTCGGTGCCAAGTCTTTGCAAAAGGTGCACAGCGTAGGGGACAAGGAGTGGAGGGGCACAGCCCGTGTAATCACATCAGATTTCTACCCCAGTTCAGGTACAAAAAACGCACCCTGCGGGAGATTCAGGGAGCACTACAGCATTATTTCTGCCAGCACAGCAAAAAGCATTTTCTTCACCAGCACTGCATGATCAAGACAACAGGCTGGCCTTGGCTGCTGCATGGAATTGGATGCGGTCCCCATATCCCCACTTCCCCGGGAAGAAGAGGACACTCGGTGGCTCTCACCTGTGAATGGAGGCCAGCTTCGCTGACCTGATGCCAATGGAGAACTCCGCGCAGTAGAGGTCGGCCTCGGCCCAGGTTTTGTTGATGGGGAAGTAGCGGTAGCAATGCCCTTCATACTCCGTCCAGAAAAGAGGGCAGGAGTAGGCATGCACAGGCTCTGGCAGGGCTGGGGGCAGAACAGAGGACACACAGGAGATGCGGGAGAAGCAGCAGCCACCCCTGCTCCTTGACAACAAACCAAAGCCATACATGTGGGGAAAAAAGCAGATTTGGGGAAAAAAGCAGATTTGGCTGAAGCCATGTAAAATTTTGCACAAGCCCAAACAAATTTTGCAAAAAGCTGTGAGTTTCCCTATTTTAGTGGCCATCTAGAAGAATACTGAGACTTGTACTGCATGCGTGTTTGATGTGGTATCATGCATGGGGTGCTCCAAATGAAAACACTCACTGGTGCTATTGAAGACAATGAAGGGCTCCTCTCAGCTCCATCAGACACCAGTGGGGCCGCTATGCTGGGACAGGGCTGACACCACAGCTGCAGGGCTGCAGCCATGAACTGCCCTCTTGCTTGTACCTCCCGGAAGGGCACAGCTCCCTTTCAGCACATCTCCTGTCCTAGCCCAGTGGCAGCCACGCACACCAGCACGCCTTGTGTTGTGGGCCAGAAATAGCCTTGGGGAGCAGTGCTGCTCTATCTGCCTCCCTGGGAGATAAGAGCTGGGGCCCTGCAGAGCTCTTCAGCAGGGCAAGGGAACTTCCTCAAGTGAGGCTATTTCAGGGGCACAAGAGGCGTTTTTGGAGCCCTTACATAACGCAAACTTTGCAACAGCATGAACACATCCTTCTGCAGCCTCCTTTATGTGGAGCAGAGGACAAAGAGCACACACCAACAAACACTAATACACATGCACACCCCAATATCCCATAACAAACAGGCTGAACCCTCATAGCCCTTGGGTTTTGAGTCTTGATGCACCCCCACCTCCCTCAGCATCAGCTCCTGCCTCCCCCCTCAGCCCTGTTGGAATGACTGTGGGGCCAGGAGCAGGGCTGAGGGCACAGCCTGGCCCTGGGAGAGGCAGATGCCACTGAGCTATCCAAGCAGGTAACAGGGTCAAGGCTGGAGAGGTCAAGGCACTGCTGAAGGGCCTCTGGTGTTAAAGAGCCTGGAGGGGACTGACTGCCACCATGGGTCAGACAGTGGTGAGCAGAGCAGATCCCCACCAACAGCCACATCTGATGAGGGGGCAGTGAAGGCAATGTTAGTGTGGCAAAAAGAGATGAGGAGCAGCTTCAGAGCAGCACAGCCAAGACCCAGGCAGCTCAGAGGTGATGTGTGGCGCAGGATGGCATCCAGCTTGTCTTGCGATGGGAAAAGAACACCCCTAAGAAAAGTGAGCCATTGTTGTTGCAGCCGCAGGGCAGAAGGACCAGGAATGCCACAAGCTGATGCGATTTCCTGTAGCATCACACCCAGAGTGGGGGCAGAGGGCTGGATCCAGGGAAAAAGGCTGCAGCCCCCAGCTGTTCTACAGAGGCGCAAAAAGCCCTGGCGAATTCTTCACCTCCAGCAGCACGGTGGCAAAATTCACAGGGCAGAGCCCAGCAACTCCCTCCCTTCCTGGATCACACTGGGGCCCTCGGCACCCCCTGCCCTGGAGGATCACTGCCCACCCCTTGTCCCAAGCAGCCAAAACTGAGTGGAGAAGCAGACAGCCCTCCTTTGTTATTCTGCGCTGCTTCCCATTAGGTAGCATTAATTTGATGAGCTTCAGCGAACCAGAGGTGCCAGAAGGAATTTAAGGTTAAATATACCAAAAAGGAAAAGAAGGGAGGTCAACATTTAATTAGCATCCTCTCTCCTGGGTCAGGAT
This sequence comes from Alectoris magna, assembly GCA_030625065.1. Classification (NCBI taxonomy): domain Eukaryota; kingdom Metazoa; phylum Chordata; class Aves; order Galliformes; family Phasianidae; genus Alectoris; species Alectoris magna. Next base: position 6,346,896 of record CM060575.1, on the reverse strand, counting down.
CAGAGGCTCCGGCGCTCTCTTTGGGGGAGGATTTCTGCTCTTACGTTTACAGGCAGCGACAACTGGGGGTGCTGCCATGATCTGGGAACTTCAGGAACTATTTTTAGCAGAAAAGCCATAAGAAATTCTATGCGTGAGTATATGAGCACACTCACAGCTATATAGGAAAACCTTGTAACCTAAGCCAGCAGATGAAAATGATACTTAATGTAAACAGGAATGGGGCATATTCTGACCAGGTCCTCAGATTGAAGACCCCCAGCAAAACGTCCCCCTCAGCAGCATCAGCTCCCAGGGGCCAGAGCAGCACCTGAAGTAAAGCTACCACCTGCAGCATCAGCTTCCTGCCAGCCCCATTGCTGGTCAGCCCTTTGTCCCCAAATTTCTGGTCTAAACATGGCTGAAGGTAAAATCCACACCAGGTAGGTAACATCCAGAAAAACTGAAAAGCAAGAATTTAGGGTCAGAAAGGGAGCTTTGTACGCCATGCATTTGTTTAGAGTTCTATTTACTTATTGCTGAGACCCGGCTCAGAATCATCAGGATCCCCATAACAGGACAGACCCTGCGTCACAGCCATGCAGAAGCTGGCACAGCTCTGGCAGAAAGCTTCACTTCCCAACAACAACAACAAAAATCCCCAGGCAGTTTCCTGAGGTTTTTTTTTTTGTCTCAGGATGTTACTGAAGGAGACACAGCACTGACTGCATGAGTCCCTGCCCCAGCAGGGTGGTGGTTCCCTTGTGTCTGAGGGTAGGCAGCCACTGATGGACATGGAGATCTGGGGTCATTTGTTTTTGTGTTGGTTTTTTGTTTGCTTTTTTTGTTTTTTTTTGCACCAGTCACAGATTTCCAAGTAAAACTTTAAAGAACAGTTGAAGAGCATCAGAAAAGCAACATCCTCTCAGACAGAGGGCTCTGCTTTTTAAGAGCCTATAATAAAACCAAGCTGTCTTTCCAGATTGGAATCTCATGTCACACATGCTCTGAGATGTGAGGCTGCCGCAGCCAACAGCAGCAGCCCCCTGCAGCTCTGCTACAGCCAGAGGTAACAGATAACAGTTATCTTGCATTTTTGTACTCCTTGATTAGTAGGAGGAAAGCTGCCACTGATGAGGCATTTGGCAGGAAAAACAGCCAAGTATTGATCCTTTTCCTCACGAGTAGCACTTAGCGGGTCCGTCTCTGCTCAGACCCCTACAAACCAACCATGTGCTGCACTGAGCGCAGGCACAGCTCCATCCAGCCCCGTTAACAAGTGTGCAAGAAGTGTAAGCGGCACAGAGCAGCTGCTGTCACCCCATGCTTCAGACTTACATACGGGAAAAAAAAGCAGAGGAATGGGAGGAACCATGTATTTATGTCACTTTCCAGGTTGGTCTGGGCTCATCCTCCCAAAAGAAGTCAGGAAGTTGACAAGCCTAAGAATTCTGGAGCAGGAGAAACTGAGAAGTCTGCCGCTGCCCCTCCGAGAGGGCCCGACCTCGCTGCCCAAAACGGGGTAACCGCGTTCTCACTCACCTTGGCTGATTTTGATGTTGGTCTGGGGGAAGGCGCAGGCAGGCAGAAGCGCGGCAGCCAGCAGCACGCACACAGCACGGCCGCAGCCCATCGCCGCAGCTCCGCGGTCCTCGGCTCCGGCCAGGGCAGGCGGCGGCAATGGGGGCAGCTCCGGCCCCACCCGCGGCAGGAGGCGGCCCCGCACCTCCCCGCTGCCGCCCTCCTCCCCGAGCCGGGCGGGGATGCGGCTCCCGGCGGGGTCGCGCTCCCGTACTGCCCCGTAGAGCGCTGTGAGTTGGCCGTATCAGCGCCGGGAGCTCAGAGCGGGAGGCACTGGCTGTACCGCCCAGAGCAAGGCTGCTTCGTTCACCCCGCCGCCCACCTGCCAGGTCCACGCCGTGCTCGTGCCGTCCTGCAACGCGAGGAAACCTTCAACGTCAAGCAGAGATGCGACGGATGCTCCAGAATGTCTCCTTTCCGTGGTCAGAACTGTGCTTGGAAATAAACTTCAGATTTAAAAAAAAATAATAATAGTAACACAACATTGTATTAAGTCATTTTCTAGTATCAGCATACAGGTAAAAGGAACAGAACACACACACACGCTATAAAACTCTGTGGTCCTGCTCCATTTCCCATTTATGCCTCCAGCCAGCACCGGGCACACTTCTTAGGAACACAGTCAGCGCTGCTCCCTTCTAATTCTTAGGGACCAATCTAAATTTACAGCTTTTTCTGGGACTGCACCAAACCCTGCTCTCCTGAGGATGCCATCCCTCCAGTAGGAGTTGTGAACGGGCAGAAAGCAAGGTACAGATTCTCCTACAGCCACAATGCTGGTTAAAAAAAAAAAAAAGAGAGAGAAACAAAAAACTCTTACAACGTGTAATAATTTGGGGGCAGCTCCTGCAGAGCACAGCGACCCACAGCCCCATGCAGATGCCACACATCAGACCCCATCTTTTCAGGGTGCTCTGGCTGGGAATGCACCCAGCAGGAATGGGGCTCTTGGCTACCAAGCAGGTAGGTCTGTGCCAGCTCCAGCCCTGCTCCCCCAAAACGACTTTCTGCAGGTGAACCCAGAGGAAGGGCCAGCTCCAACCTTCTGGCTTGCCTTTACTTGCACCATAAACATAACTGAGCTCAACGCAAGAATGAATTCTGCTATCAGTTACCACCTCAGGGTGCGTGGCACAATTAAATAGATTTTTATTGTCAATAAATATACAATCTGCATCATACCAGACAATATGCCGTGGAAAAAAAAAAAAATAATGTACAGAAGCAACCAACGGGACAGCTTGACCACACCTACGTTCATGTGCTGACCTGGAAAACTACCTCGGTAAACACACACAACACAGAAGGAGTCACTGCAGTCTATCAGGGAAGTAAAATTGTGCACTGGGGCGTTCTTAACTGCAGAAGTCCCCACAGCAGGTTTCTTTTGCACAACATCAGGAAGGATTGAGAAGTATAAATGCTACTGGAGACATTTACTCGCTATATCATCACAGTACCTATTGGACGCACACAGACTGCTACGGAGAGTGGCAGGCACCGCTGCTGGCAGCACGTCGGCCCCGCACAGCAAGGGCTGAGTGTGCTGGCTGGCCACGTACTAACAGGAGCTTAATTGTGTTGAAACAAGTACAAGGACAAAACTGGAGCCAGAATCGACTTCACCACAGCTTCTACCATTTAAAAAAACATCCTAGCCTAATTATGACGTTCACCAACAAGAGCACACAGGTACGTATATCTCCTAGAGGACGAGTCATGGATTTGGATCGTAAGGAGAGTGGATGTAACTCAGAACTCTTCCCCATCTTGTCATGTCCTGTGGCACCTCCACCTGCCACCTGCTGCTCTGTCACTGAAACAGCAGAGCGGTGCCGGGCGCGGGGAGCAATGGGTCCAGCCAGTAAGGCAGCTGGTGCCACCGAGGAGCTGCTGGCACAGGACCCGGCGGGACATGGTTGGCGCTGCAGAGGTTTGCACAAAGGCCAACGCAGCCAGGTGGGTACTGGCAGCTGCTTCAGTCCAATGGAGCTGCTGTGGGGTGGGAGTGAGGTTGGGTGATTTGGAGGTTGGAGTTTGTTCCCCGCCTTGCCCGCCTGTTCGGTTCGGCCACTGCAGATGCCACACCTCATGTCACCTCCAGGGACGCCGGGGAGACGCGGTCGCACTCCTCCCGTGAGCGCAGGCTGTGCCACTGCTCCACAGCCGTCCGGTGTGCGTTGAGCATCCGACGCCAGTGGTTGGACTCAGGAGCGCCTGTGGAGTACTGACCGATGACGATCCGCCCGATGAAATCATTGCTGCTCTTCACGTTGTGCCCATACACTGTGGGAAGCAGAAACGGGGACAGATCAAGGAAAGCATCCCGCTCAGCCACCCCGAGCACTGTGGAAAGTGAGCCCCAGGGGATGGTTGTGTCCTGTAGTTGTGCCACCCCAGCACCTGGAATGTCAGTGACATTTTGAGGATGTTTCTTGAAGAGCTTTTCTAGAAGGTTTAGCCAGGACACTGGAATTTTTAGTGTTGTAGCTCATCAGCCCAAGACAAGAAGAGAAGAGAAGCTGCACTCAGATTTAAATATAACTGAAATAAACAGGACCCACAAATCCACATCGCTATTTAGCAAGAATATGGTAAACAATTATACCACCTACAGAAAGGCCAAAATCTTTGTCCCGGCAAATCAGGATGCATCATGAAGCATCCAGGCAACAGCCTCGACTTGGATACATGAACAAGAATCATCCTCCAGATCCTTTGGAGGATGACATCCTTGTCATTCTTCAAACACAAACGTTAACGACCCCTTGTAATGATAATCAGTATCATTCCCAAATTACAGATACGAATCTCACACACACAGGCTGTCAGTGGGATGCTCATACAGAACCAATTTTCTGTAATTATAACTTGTTAAAAGGCCAGGGAAGTAACCAAGGGAGAGACGCAAGCCTAGCGCCTGTCCTTTGTGCTAGCCCAGCCTCGTGGAACAAAGCTGCAGACAACTGCGGTTGGTAATTATGGGCCCGATGCTGGCCAAGGCTGCGTGCTCCTGTTGGACAGGCATAAAAGCACCTTGTGTTTTGAGAAATAAAGCCACAGCTCATTAGGACGTTGAACCAAAAGTCTACAAAAGCTGAAGCCAGGATAACCACAGGTACTGGCTAGAATACTAAAGATTAAAACCTTTCCCATGAAAGAGGAGGACTTCTAAGAACAAATGCCTGCAGGGGCTCCAGGACCCCAAGCAGGTAGGTTCAGAGGTGGGTGCTAGTACAGAACAGTGTGCTCCCTCTGCAAGTGGCAGCACCCCACAGCACTGCATCTCAGCCTGTGCCTGAGACGCTTTTTCTTACCAAATGACCTAGGGCTATTTTTGGGAACAGCAAAGCTCTGTTCTCATGGCCACAGGAGCCAAGCAGGCAGCTTCATGCTACTGCAGCATGCCCAGCACACCGGTCCACTGACTGCTGGCTCAGCCCTCTCCACACCGCAACACCCTTAGCCACACAAGCAAAGCCTTCACGTCCCCAGCAATTCTCCAAGTTTATACAATAAAAACATAACATTAAACCGCTGACCATTAAAAGGAGGTACCTCCCCAACTTAGGACATCTGTGGCCACCCAGGTTGTCCCCATCAGTTCCTGGAGGTGAAGCCATCAGCACCTGGAGGCACATCTCCAACAGGTGCTGGTGTCCTGAGGGCAGCTCTGTGCTGCCTGGGGTACTGCATCTGAGGCAAGGAGCTGTAAGCCACCCATCCCCTCCAGTACACAGCCTGCCAGTGTTACTTATGGGCTCTCCCATGAGCAAAGAGATCACAAATGTGGCCAGCGTGGCTACACTAAATGGCCTGCTAGAATTTATGACCCTAGCAAAAGCAAACATGATAAAATCACATAAAAGCACACCCAAAAAGCATCAAATGCTTCCCTACTTTTTAAAATACAGCTGTTTCTTCCTCACTTTTTTGTTTTCCTCTTCTTTATTTCAAGCACAGAAGAGGGTGAAGCTTAATCCTGAGCGACAAAACCAATTCAAACCAGGAAGTTCTAAATGCCACCAATTACTTACAGCTTAAATTAGCAGAGGCAAAGTATCCCAGGCATACCGATTCTTCGGACACAATCCACAGCAGGATTGTAAAATGAGAAGGTGCATTAAACGCAGGAGCCATTTGTTTTAGCATTGACCCAAGCATTTTCAATTCTTATAAGGTAAAGCACCTTGCTGGAGGTGTTACTGCCAAATAGAGAAGGCTTTGTCATCCTAATGGAGCTGTGTGAATCTACAGGACTCATCCTTCATTCCTTCTGGAGAACCTGACCTCTATTCTCATCCTGCCAAGTAATTAGTATGCTGATTCCTTCAGGGTATTAATGTGCTAATTACACAAGCATTGTTGCTTCTCTCATTAACTAATTTCGATAGCACAGAGGTAGACTTATAGCTGAAGAACAGGGTGGAGGTTTCCCAAGGCTGAGCACTTGCTCACAATGCTCCTGCAGACCGTAAGTGACAGCACCACATCCAGCCCAGGTGTGCGAACCTGCAGCCTCCCCAGCCACCAGCACCCCACACAGCCTGCGGGCCCAGCTGCAGGCCTGATGCTGCTGGCAGGCGCTCACAAGGTGCTCAGGGCTGATCCAAACAATGGAAAGCACACAAGATACAAGGAGCAGCTCCATAAACACACACACATAAACACACACACACCTTCAGACTCTGCAGGAGGAGGGCCCTGGCTCTCCACTCCTGCCCCAGGCCACATTAGCTGGCCCTCAGCACCCCTCCAGGGCCTAAGGGGAGCTCCAAAGAGATCTCAGATTAAACACACTCCCACCAGCTCTGTGGGGATGCTCAGAAGCAGAAAATAGGTAATTATCAGCTGGGTCTGTTGGACTGACCCGCTCTGGTTACAGGCAGCAGGCGCTGCTTTCCTGTTATGAAAGTGATTTTCCTGACTGAACCTACACACCTGATCTCATCGGCTCTCTTTCCACCATTGCAGCAATTTACACAATAGCAACATTCATTTCCAGGCCAACTTGGAGCAAAAAGCAATTAAGGAAGCAGAGGTCAAACCAATTCCTTTTGCAGCTGCTCTTTACTGAGAGATGCATTTACAAACTGAAAGGCTTTTTAAAAAAAAAAAACCAAAGAACATCTTTCTAGTAGAAATGCTGAAATATAAAAGAAAATTGAGTTCACTCATGTCCATTGAAAGGGTTGAATACTTGAGGACAAGCGATGCAATGCAAATAAAGCATTTCTGTGCTATCCTCTTATCATCGCATTGATCCTAACTGACCCAGGAGTCAGCCCAGCATGGATCCAGCCCAAAAGCTAATTTACACCATTTTCTTAAGCCAATTCCTTAAGCTTCTTTAAGGAAGTGCCTTGCTCAGCCATGACCATGCACATCTGCACCTCCTGAATGCCCCACACCAGATGTGCCCAAGATTTTCTGAGCCTTTGCTGCCTCCTGCAGGCACTGGGCCCTGCATCCCCACAGCCACTGCTCCAAAAAAGGAGAAATTCCATCTCCTTTGGGCTAGATATCAAGCAGAACACCTTCACCTGATTTACATCAGTATGCCATCAGCCTGTTTACAGCACAGCATCACCTATAACCTAACTGTCCCCAGAGTTTTTGGGTTTAATGCAATTTGTTTGCATACTGCGTATTTTAAGATGCCTTAAATAACTGACCACTGCTTCGGTGGATCACCTGCACCCCTGACACCCAGCTATGGACAGCCCCACCTGCCAGTGGTGCTTCAGCCACTGATCTAGATCATTGGCTACCTGTGCCAACTCTCAGGCTTGAAAGTCATTACAAATATCTCACCCCTTATATTTTTCTAATCGCTGTTGCCACAGCCTGTAAAAGCTTAATCTGTCACATCAACGCACTAGGCTAGACTCTGAAAAAAATACCCACACGTATATGTTCTTACTGCAAGAGCTTTGGAACACCAAGCACTGCTAACCCTACATCCCAACCATGATTGCATCCATGGAAGCACACGTGCTGTCAGTCACCGTTACGCTGTAAACCCTGCAAGCCTTGGGCAGCCAGTGTGCTGCTCCTGCAGCCACACTGCACATCCTCAGGATACAATCAGGCTGCAAGGAAAAGGAAAAATAGCAAAGACTTGACCAAAATTGCATGTGGGCAACTGGGTGGCAGCACCTTATTTGAAAAACAGGTCTGGCGAGATTGCTCTCTCCTGAGAAGGAACCCCAACTCCATTAGCAACAAGCCTTTAACTCCCATGGGTCCACCCCCTCCAGCCTCAGGGCTCAGTGAGCTCCCAGGCAGTACTGTACTTCACTGCAGCACACAACACACTGGGCACACAACCCAGTGCAGCAGGCAAGCCACATTTCCTTCCCCAGCCTGTACAGGTAGAAAAATCAGCATCCAGCCTTCTCTATGCTGTGTCCACCACCTAACGGGTCTATTCTGCCAGTTAAACAGGTCCAAAACTACTTCTGAACTGCTTGACATCAATATTAAAGAGCTTCTTAGTGCAGAGTGGGTGCTGTTAGCAGACAGACTAACTACGCTTATTGTGAAGGCCATGGGGTGGACCAAATTTTACCCTTTGCTCCCTGAGCATGGCCAGTAATATTCAGCAGAAACAAAAAAGCAAGGGAGGAGACACAGTGGTTTTGCACTTATCAATTTAATCTCCACAGGCTCTGATTTGCATGGAAAACTCACTTCCCTGCACTTCCTCCATCAGGCTGCCCACAACACCCAGCTGCAGAAGGAATCTGAACCCCGAGAGTGGCCAAACCCAGAAGCTGGGAGGCAGCTCCACATCCTTCAACCCCGGTGTGGGCATCTCATCCCCTGGCAGCTCCACACCCAGAGCAGCCAGCACCACACAGATTGTTCCTCATTTGATATACGGAAAGATTACAGCCCAGTGAGATGCTGCAGCAATTTCTTTCACCGTTGCATGAGCAAAACAAGATAAAAAGAGTGAGGTCGAGAGAGGCGTGACACTGTTTAAATTAATGGGCTGCAACATCAGCAAGTGCTGTGGGTCAGCTCTAAGAGAGGCTCTGCTCTTTTCTTCAGAAGAAGATTGCTAAAAAAATTCCAGAGAACTCCAGAAACAATCATTTTCTGCCATGCCTGCAGTGATGCACAGACTGAAGCCACCGACTTCCTATTAACAAAGTCAGGCAGAATGAAGAGTCTTCATTTTGCCTTACTTGCAAGCAACAGATTGGCTTGGAAACACAAACATCCTGGCGCTCTCGTTGTTATTAATCCTGTCTTGCTCATTAAAGCATCCAGCCTGGTGCAAAAAGGCAAAAGTAGCCCTGAGCATCTTCCCCAAGCAGCCCAAATCCCACAGTGCGGGCAGGTAGGAGGGGGTTCAGACCCCCCGTTGTCTCAGCAGAGGGAACCAGCACCTTCTCCCTGCAGCAGCCTGCCCACAGCCTTGTGCCAAAGTCTGAAAGCAGTTCACACCCCAGTGCAGGACCTCTCCCCCAGGGAAGGCCCCAGGTGGCTATTTTTATAGCCAACCTTCCATTTCCAGGGCTGGTTTGGGGTCCCTTTGCCCCAGGAGCAGAGGTGCCCCCGCTAACCTGCTGGGTCACACCGTGCAGAGCAGAGCAGCAGCACCACTCTGATGTCCTTAAAGCCAGGCATGGACCATATGGTGTACGCTGCATAAATACATAAAGCATTTTGTAACGCCAGAAACAAAGGCCAATTTCTGATCTAAATTAAACAGATCTAAATCCTGAGAAAATCCTCTGCTGACATCAATGTTTTTTGCTTTTCTTCCTTTGACTAAGATAGGATTACACAGGTTTAAGCACAGATTGGATTCCTCTTCTGACCTGCAGTATCTGTATGTTTCATATATCAGGAATATACAGATAACACATTGCTTCAGAAGCTCAGGTCCAATAGGAACAGCCTTCTAACAGCAAATTGCGTATCTATTTATCTAAGAGATAAATTGATAAATAAGAGATAAATTATCTAAGAGATAAATGCCAGCATGGGGGAGGCAAAAAGTTTCATCTGCCTCACATTAGAGGAGACAACTTTTATCCCCATAGATGCATGCAACAGACAAAATTCCTGAATTTTTGTGAGAAATAAAAGCAAGAGGAGAAACAAGTCATGAACATCTGAAGCAGCAAGTCAAAAATTAGACATGTAACGATCCCAAACAGATTGTCCTTTCCACCCCCTGCAAACGGGCACCTGAAGATGATGAAAGCATGACCCTCAGATGCCAGTATACAGCCAGGCAAATCAAAATTCACACGTATTTCTGGAGTAGCCAGGGGCCAAATCTATTATCTAAGTTCAACCTGTTCCAATTATCTGAACATTTGGAAACCAGCCTATTAATTAAAAAAAAAAAAAATTCGAAAAGCCTTGACGTGTCTGCATGCCATTCTTGGGACTCTTAAAAATCTTTTGCTTTTGGCAAAAACGAAAAGCATCACCTCATGTCCAACATCTGCACCCCCAGTCTGACCACCACTCATCCAGACTGAATCCCAGATAACTTTATTTCAAGACGCTTTGGGTAAATGTGGGTTTGAGATCTGTAAGAAATGAATGCAGAATCACTGAGGTTGGAAAAAGACCACAGAGATCATCTAGTCCAACCATCAGCCCACCCCCACCATGCCCACTGATCACATCCCTCAGTGCCACATCTCCACGTTCCCTGAACAATTCAGGGACAGTGACTCCATCACCCCCAGGGCAGCCTATTACAATACTTCATCACTGTTTCTGAGAAGGACTTTTTCTAATATGCAGTCTGAAACATGCTCCTGCAAGCAGTATTTCCTTCAGAAAAGAAAGCACCTCAGTCAACGCAAACTGAACACCTAAACACCAAGGGCTGAGGGAAAGGGAAAATAAGGTAACGAGGAATGAGGTATATTGCTATTGAACAGCAATCTGTCATTTTAATCAAGCACTCCCTATTAACTGGAAGCTAATTAGAGCTGCAGAATAAAGCATCAGCACAATCCCAAGGCTGAAGACACAAACTGTAGCAGTGCTTGCCGCAGGGGACACTCGCCGTGTTGTCACAGCCCCGTGGTGCACGGCAGCCCTTGAAACCACAGCTGTATGTGTTCAACATCCCACCATTCAACTACACTCCCTTAGGAACTAAAAAAATAAACTAAAGCAAAACCAACATGGTCCTACATCATCATTAAATGTACCCACATACTGAAAAAGTGAAGAGACTCTCACAAAATCCTACAAATGGTTCAGAAGAGAACGTGCCTGCAAGCTGTAAGTGATCAGAAGACAGAGAGTCACCAGGATGCGGTTTGCCCCAGAGCTCCAGTGGCTTTTATTGGGCCATCTGGGCTTTACTGCACCACAAACAGCATGACCCGATTGTTATTAACAATGCTATAATCATTAACAAAACACCACGGTGCTTGGATGTCAGGTGTCATCATGCCTCTTGCTGCCTGAAGGTTAGGCTGGGACTCAGGGGGCTGAGTCCCAAACTTCCCAGGGAACAGCACACACCTGCAGGCCAGCACTCAGCCAGCACAGAGCTGCTGCTGCACCAAGGTCCTCAGCAGTGTGCCCAGGGGTGACCTCAGGCTGTTGCTTGGAGGCAGCAGTTGAATATCACTATCCGCAGGACAAAGAATAACGAATGCCTTTGCTCAGAGGTATGTGTGCTCAGGAGAGCGTGCTGTCCTTCCAAGCCTGCCTGGCTAGGAGCAGCCCTCAAGCAGCCCACACCCAAGAAGAAGATGGCCCCAGGGGTGGTCAAGCTGCAAAAAACTGCAAGTGGAAAAAAACACCACAAAGAAATGTATCACTGTTCGCATAAGTGCTCATTACCAGGACAAGGTGTCTGACGGAGTAAATTACAACCAAACATCTCCACAAGTTGTTGCCTCACTAACTGATGCTTGTTAGAAGGCCCGATCGTTTCCTGGTTTTCTCCTCTTCTGGTGAGGAGCTGAGTACAGACGATGCTCTGGTGAAGACAGCCTCCCCCCAGCACATCTCACCTCCTTTTGGGCACCAAGTGGGGACCCTGAGGCAGCAACATCCCCAGAAGGTACCTGAGAAGAAGGCACACGTGCCCTGCACCAACATGGAAGGAAAGAGAAGCACTTTGGGTTGTGAACATCAACAACCTCCAGAATTCAGTCCCAATATGCCCAAGGAGTCACAAGGTTCAGTGGGCACGCTGGGGATGGGTTGATGGTTAGGTGATCTTAGCAGTCTTTTCCAACCTTAATCATTCTGATTCTAAGGAGGAAGAAAGGTCTAAGAAATGGTCCAAAACCCCCCAAATCTTGGCTCATTGCTGAGCTGCCTCCACATTCCCCACCTGCACACACAGGCTTCCCATCCCCAGGGCAGCCCCAATGTGGGCTCAGTCCAGGGGTGGTTCTCTGCAGCTCCACAAGGAACACAGTACAGAGGAGAGCCTACAGAGCTGCCAGGTTGCAGGGCTGCCACACACTGTCGCTGGGAAAGCCACGGGAGAAACAGGCACAAATCTCTATTAGTGTGCACCGAAAGCCAGATAGTCTGTTCAAGGCAAAAAAACACCATGGAAAAAATAATAACTGTACTTTGTCTGATAGCGCATCACTCTGCAGTGTAGCTACACAGAGGGAGGTGGGAGCTGATAGAGACTGGCACAGCTCCACCGCCTTCAAATGAAGCCAAGCCAATGTAAAGACAGCTGCACACTGAGTCCAAAATATGAAGCCACAAAAAGGGCTCCTTTAAATTATTGAAGATACACTCATTTTCTGGCTTCCATGACTGGTTTTGCAGCTCTCTACCCACTTAGAGCAGCATCAACCACCCTTCAAGCACAATTATTTTTCTTTTCAATTGGACTTCAACTCAACAGCAAATTTAATTAACTGACCCAAAGGACGAGAGCCACGGAAAGAAAAAAATAAAATTAAAAATCAGCTCCAGAAAACAAACAGCAAAAAGAACCACCACAACAGCAAAAACAAGGCAAGCAAGCAGAAACCTGGAGCAAAAATGGACATTTTGGGATTACTTATTGCAACTTCCAAAGCAAGCGTTACCAGCCAAGTACCAAGTAAAAGACGCACCACTGAAACCTGACGGCGTAATGCAGTGATTATGAATCACACAACTAACTTCCAACTCACCTACTTTAAAATACATCCATTTGCACACACACACGCAGAGGAAAAAAAAAAGAAATTAAAAAAAAAAATCCAACAGCCACTTGTCAGTGCCAACTGCCTCAGCTTCAGTGAGGAGCAGAACACCTCACTCACCCTCCCTATCACACAGGGCTGGTACTGTGTCCATTTTTTCTCCTATAAGAAGATGAAAACAAAGAAAAGAGTATTTCACATCCGTCACGTGAGCACCTGACAGAAGCTTCCAAGAACAGACTCATCATTGCACATGAAAGGTGCATTCAGGACGACGTGCATGCAAAGACGTGATTAATTATAGGCTTTTGGCTGAGGAAATATTTGAACATGAAGGGTAGGATTTAAATTACTGATCAGCATCGCTTTTGCTGTGACACGTTTGGAAACAAGCTAATGGGTGGGAATTAGGCTCCCGGTACACGCTGTGACACCTGCATCTGCCATGTAAGAAATAAAACAAGTCAACGTATTTTCTTCCAGATACAGATCCATTTCTCTTCTTTGGAAAGGTGGCGAGTAATGGGCAGAAACCTGCCAAAAAATAAAATTAGAAGCATGGGAACTCAAGAGTGGCTGTGCGGGCGGCGTACGTCCCCAAAGCCACCGCCCAGCCCCCGCGCTCCTCCAGCAGAGCTGTGCAGCAGGGAAGAGGTGATGTCTGTGCCACACGCCTGTGACTGCATAATCTGGCAGGCAAACTATGTCAGGTACCAAAAGTTACCTTTGCCAGTGGTTGGGTTTAGGATCGTTCAATGCTCATCTCTTATTCTTCTGATTTTTGGCTTTATGGCATATTGGCTATCACCAAGAGTGTAATTAATGAACAAAACCATTCCCAATGGCACCAATTAAGCACAGAACAGACAAGGTGCATCCCCAGCAGCTTCAGCCTCAAGCTGCGGAGGGCTCTGAAGAGCACAATGTGCTTACTGAGCTTTCCCAGAACTCCAGCAATGGCCGCCCCTTCTGGGGGCAGCTACCAGGACCAGCACTGCCCTGCATGGGCTCGCTGCATGCCTGCAAAGGCTGCTTTGCTCACCTCAGAGGTGAGCAAGGCCACACGGATAACAGCAGCACGTTTACCTGTGAACACCAAGCTGGCATTTTCCAGTTCTTCTTGGGGAACCTTGAAGCTGAAGGATTCATTGTAGAAGGGATCTATCGTCCCCCGCATGCAGGAGGTTTTCTTGGTTTTTGTTAACTTCAATCCATGAACAAGCTGAATTTTCACAAAAGGATCTAACAAAAATATAATAAACACAGGCTGTACGTTACTGGAGTAATGAGACGACCCCCTGGTTCAGGAAGGTTCAGCACAGCCGGGCACAGGGACACGGGGCTGGATCATGCTGGAGAACAGCACTGGGGAAGGACTGGGGCCTGCAGCACCACGCAGTGGGGAGGCAGGAGTTGGGCAGCTGCCTTAGTAACGCTCCTGCTGAAACCACACCAAGCACAATTAATGACAGCCTCGACTCAGGCCAGATGCTCTGCTCTTTCTGAAAAATGCCAGTGTTCTGACAGCAGCAGCACTGGGGCAGGGAGTATGGCCTGGTGCACCAAGCAATTACCAGTCTGCATGCTCAGAAACAGCAGGGAGCAAGGCATGGACACTGCGAAAACCTAATGTTGTCCACAGAGCAGCTAGTTACCCTAAATAAAACCACCACAATACTAACACTCGCACAGTGCTCAGCATCTGCAAAGTATAAGACAACCTTAAACAGGCTGCCTTACAGTACGGAACGTGGAGGTAACTGGGGTTTCTGGCTCACTCTGGTTTAGAGATTTTGAATTTCAGCATCACAAAGGCATTCATACCCTCAGTTTTAGCTCAGGGTAAGCGCTCTGGCTACTTTGGTTACTGTTGGCTATATAAATAAAATGAATATCCAGTGCCTTGTATTAAAAGGAACTGAGCATCCAAATCCCCCTGGATGCCACACAAATTGCAGCCTTGCCGCCGGTCTGCTTTAGAAGCACATAAAAGCTGTGCATGAGTAATGTGAGAAATACCCTGCCCTTTACCTGAACCTTGGCTCATGTCTGTCTGAAGAAGCTGTTTTGCTCTAATGATGTCCACGTTCAGCCTTCCTGCGCTGGGCAGGTAGTTTAGTGACAACAGCAGCTCCCCCAGCTCAACTTCATTCTACGGGGAAAAGGGAATGTGGAAATTCAGAACATAGCTTGGAGGGGAAGGAAAGAGAAGGAAGAGAAATTAAGTAAATCCCATTTGCCTAAATGCCTGAAAAACAAATTTTAGTCACACTCTAAGCTGCAACCAAGAACCATCTGGTGGTACCTCGTGCTGAGCAGAAACAAGAAAGAATACTATCCCCAGATGAAGCTCTGTTCTTTAACCTCTGATCGTTCAGCAGCTTTTCAGTAGTCATTGCAAAGAGGACCTATAAGGAGGAAGGAATACAAGGTCAGTAGTTTCTCCCCCCCCCCCACCCCTTCATTTTGAGTGATTCCATGCGGTTCTCATCTCATCAGCCTCACCTTCTAATTAACGCACACAACGTGGACTCCATCTGAGATGTCCTCTCCCCACCCCGGCCCCAGCGACCACCACCCTGAGAGCTTCAGGCACAACTCAGGGAGGAGGTGGTCAGCACGTCCCTGGGTCTTGTGGGAAGAGCCAGAGCTGTCTTCTGGTATCCAGCTCTGCCCATCCCAGCAGGATGCAGTGCTGAGTGCCTGGCTTAGCCCAGTCCTTGCTTTTTGTCAGGTGGTATCACAGGAACATCTCTGTTCAGCCATTATTTACCTTCCTTTCACTTCACTTAATGATGCTTAGAAACAGTAATTAATACTACTAATACGAAGAGCTGGAGAGCTGACATCGCTGCTTCTCAGACACGGAAGCACAGAATAACCTCTCCCCCTTAGCCCGATCTGGCTCAGAGCCACCACTGCTCTCAGACACAAACTATCTTCAGTGAAGCAAGGCTGGAGCTGCAGAGCCCACACAAGAGCTGGCCACCAGCTCCTCTCCTTCCCTGCAGTAGCCCCAGGCCAGCTCTGCATTCCATGGTGCAGGGCAGGTCCAAACCGAGCCAAGATCAGACCATCACTGCCCACTCCCAGAAGAAAAAGGAGCTGCTGTGGTATTGCTATCACAACAAAAGGCTTAAATATCTTTAATGATACCCCAAATATTACATTACAGGAATCAGAGACTAAGTGACTGAGTAGACAATACAGAGAAAAAGCTGCGATACACAGCCACAGCCGGCCCAGCTTCACCAGCAGACAGGTCAGCATGGGAGCTGCCCATCCCAGGCTGAGTGACCAATGCGAGCACACCACAGCCCTGCCCAGACCCGGTGTGTGTGGGGCTGCACCTCCAGCTCCTCGGCCACCAAGCCCAGAGCTGCATCTGACGTCACGTAATCACGTTCAAAGTTCTCCCGCAGGCGCTCTGCCTCCTCTGCTCCCGCTGACTGCTCCTGGCGAAGGCATCGGGATGTGCTCAGCATGCAGGAGCAGGTGGCAGGCTGAGGGAGCCCTGTGCCTCTGATGCAATACAATTCTTTTTTTTTTTTTTTTCCTCTTTATATGGAAAATACACCAAGAGTCTACCTGATCCTACCATATACCCTCCCTGCACCCTTGGCTATCCCAGAGCCACACCAGCAGTGTCAGCCCCAAGCTGGCCCATCCTGATGGCGCCTTTCCTACAGCCTCTCTCCCACACCAAAAAAAGCACCTGATTTCTTATCCCTGCCTCCTTTCATCACAGCATCTCTCAGGTCATGTTATGTGGCATGATGAGATCACAGACTCGTATTAACCACACATATTTCCTGCTGTTGCTGCAATATTGTTGCTCCTCCTGGATGACATGCTCCCTCCCCATCAGCCTTTGTGCAGCCCCACATCACGGCGCCTTCAATATATGATATTTTCAATTATTTCCATCAGCAAGCCATTCCCTAATACATGCGTCATGCTCAGAACTCTAGCAAGGCCAAGCCATACCCAGATAAATTTTCGTAGCCAACTGTCACGCAAAGGACAGCATCATGCCCAACAAGATTCAAATGCCCAGCTCTATCACCTTCCCTTTGATATTTCCCCAAACCACTCCAATTTATCACCGATAACAGCCACCCCAAGCATGGTATCAGATCTTGCCAGGAGCCTTCGGACAGCAGAAAGCCACCCCACTGCCATCACCCAACATCACCTCTCCCCTTCCTTCCTGCCTGGCAAATCACAAGGGCTAATCTCAGCGTTCACACCTGGCCTGTAAAGTCTATCACCAGCACAGTAAGGAAGCATTATACCACCCACGCTACACAAACACGATCCACCTGCACCATCCCTCAACCTCAGCTCTTTTTTTTTTTTCTTTTTTTTTTAAATAACACACCAACATTTTTAATGCATCCAGCCTTGTTTTCCACTTGCATTCACCGCTGTGCTGGGCTCCATGCAGACTTGAATTCCTAGAAATTCAGGTACATTCAGACAGCACAAATTAAGAAGCTAATTAACGATGCTATTACCAGCTGGGATGAGACAGCTGAACAGTCTAGGCTGTAAATATCAGATTCCTGGTGCAGATGGAGGCAGGCTGACACCGGACAGGAAGGCAGGACCCTATAGATCACCTCAAGCTAAGAGTGCTGGACATCCAAAATTTGAGGTAACTCCTGGATCCGCACACTGCAGGCACGGCTGACCTCACTGAGCTGTGCCAGGAGCCCACGTAATACAAGCATGTTGCTGCCAGACAGTGCTGAGCCTCATAGGGAAAGGGAAAGCTACATCCCTGATTTTCAGCAGGACCCGACATAACGGGAATACTGGCAGCTCTCAAAGAACCCTTCTGACTACATGGGAGAGATAACAAAATGTTGTACTTTGTGTGATCCACCAGACTCCAAAGACTACAACCAGCGTTAAGGAGTCTCAGATCAGGCTTAATTTCCCAAATCCCAGCAGAGACTTTTTAGCTCTCGCTACCTTCCAAGTGCATCCAGACTTTTTACTAATTACGTTAGGGGAGGTAAGGTACAATGCAGCCTGCAAAGACCACGCAGGGCGGCTGTGCCCAAAAAACAAAGCAGCCCCACAGCCAGGCAGAACAACAGAAGTATTTCCAGTAATAACAAAAGGTGCTTTCACAAGGAAACCCAGCTCCCCAAATAGCCTGCAGTATGAATGACTCAGACCTTTAAAAGCACTTAACCTGAGCAGTGAACTGCCTCTGGTCCTATAAACGTATTATTTCTAGTTTAGCTGTGAGAATCTAGGAAACGCATCTCGATCCCTGCCACTGTGGCCAAAGGGCATGGAATGGTCAGCCAGCATCCACAGCTGGGAGCAGCCACAGGTTCCTCCCCAGCAGGTTGGCCAGACCCCATCACATCACACTTAGTAGTTTTCCCTTGCTCTTGGCTCACTTGTCATTTGCAGCCATCATTAACCAATAGGCAAGGAACTAATTGGGCGCTCCAAAAAACCCTGGGTACACAATATACCTCTTTGGGCTTCTGTTTTGCTGGTCATCATGCTGTTTATAGACATCTCTATCAATAAGAGCAATGTTAAGGCATGTTTTCATGGGAGGACTCAAGACACAGAAGCACAGCTTTTGTTCTGTTGCTCACTGAAGCCTTCCCAAATCACACACACACACACACACAGGCTGAGCAAAGAGGAACATGAGCTTAACAGCACAAGAGCTGTCATCAGCCCATGGTACACGGCAGGGAGAAGAAGTGTCTGTGTCTTCCCTCTCCTCCCTCTTTCCATCAGAAACCTGAAATGCTGTCAGTTTTGCCTTGGATGTGCTGTTCACGGAACACAATGTTCAGAGCTGCCCCTCGGGCAGCACCTCTCCAAGGCCTCGGTTGAGCTCCCATTAGCATGCTGACGACAGGCTGATTTGTGCAAGATCCCAGATGACCTGGGAAAGCAATTTCCTGTTTGATTAGGTGCCTAAGTGACATCGAGCCTGGGATGTCTGAGACTCTCCTGAAGCTGAATTTACATTTCACTCCTGGCTGCTCCTCTCCGCTGCTATCACACTGCCAGCCCTGGGCTGGCCTCTCATCCAGAACCTTCTGCCCTTACCGCTTGGGTTGAACCAAACCCACAAAGGACAGTTTTATTTTTTCTGTCCTCTCTGAAACACAACAAGGCTATCCCAAGGGAAGAAGAGGTTTATAATTAATGTCTTGCACATCTTTTTTGATTAAGGCAATTCCTTACCGATAGCCCACCCCGGCTGCTCAAATTGTATTGCTAAAACACCAGCAAAACTGCAGCTAAAAATCTCTCCCCAGTTCCCGATGGGAACCAGAGCACATGACATCAGCACAGACATCTATGCAACACTCCTAATGAAATTTCAGATTGATTTTCCTCCTCCGGGTTATCTGTGATGATACCTCCAGGCACATTAGGAAACTGATGGCTTAGAACAGTTTGCTCTAACAGGCTCTCTACAGCATCCTGTGTAACATAACAATCATTCCTGGAAGGCTGAGCTACTAAGGATCAGAAATATATATTATATATCATAATATATATATATTTTTATATATACATATTTCAGGAACTGAAATACATCTATCTCATTCATCAGCACTGATTCTGCACCACCCCTTTTAATTAGGCAGCTATGCTTGAAAAAAATAGGGAAAAAACCTTGACAATACTCACTTCCATATTTAATTCCTGCAACGCCATACCACCAACATGAACTCTGTTCCACGCTGATGTACACGAGGTTGAACCAACTGCTGTGTCAAGGCTTTCCAAGCAAAGTAGCCAGACACTTTTTCATCAGTCCCATGCCTGTGAGAGAGGTGCGTGCCAGCATGTTGCTGGGTAACAACATGCACTACCCAATGCCAAACATAACAGGTTCCCCAAAGATGGTACTTTCTCAGAACTGCAATGGCAAACCCAGGAATGGCACTGCCAAGAGCAAACTTAGTACACGTTCACCTGGAGGCCTCCAGCAGAATGCCAGGGCCACTCTGGATTCAAGGCAAGGCAGAGGAAATGCTCAGAAGTGACTCATTCCTTATATTTCAGATCCCTTTCTCCCTTTTCCTTCCCAACCAAGGCATGGTAAGAACAACAGTGTGATGCTTGCTGTAGGCTTGTCTCTGAGGTGGGAATCAAACATTGTAGAGCCCTGCTGCAGGAGAGCTATTTGTGAAGCACAGGGAAAGATGACAGCTCTTTAAAAGACTGTCACTCTAGCGCTCTCATAGTATGAAGTTAAAAAGGCAAGTCCAATACTTATCGCTTCTATTACAGAAATGGCTACATTGGAGGATGAATTTTTATGCTATTTTCCCCCAACTACAACCACGCAAGTTTTTTTTCTTCTGCAGAATGGTCTCCAAGCTCTCATTACTGCTGGTCTAAAACATTTATTCCTGCCTACTCAAATCTGCCAAAAGAGAAATGAATCATATGTCAATAAAAGTTGGGGTCCTGAACATGTGTTTCAGAATTAATCTTAACAGGGAAATGTGTGAATCTGAGCACAGCCACGGCAAGGGCTGCCAACTTCATTCATGGTAATTAAGTGAAGCCACACTCATTTAAGAGGATATTTAAGGAGCACAGAGCGTTCCCATTGGACTGGACTCAAAAGTTCCTCTGTGAGCAGCTACCCTAGAAGAAAAAGCCATACAGAACTACCAAGGATAGAGAATTTGGCAGTACCTGTATTGGCATTTCCTACAAGGGGTCAGGCCTGCTTATTTGCTGGCCCTGATCACATATGGGATGACAGCTCCCTTGTGCCTCTTCTGGACTCAATCCCACCAAATGTTTAACATGCAATCCAAACTGGAAATATGCTTATGCACAGGCATGGTCTCACACCCAGTGCTTAGTGTTCGTGATCTCAGTGCACTGATTTCTACAGAGGACAGCACGCTGCTCACCCACATTCAGTTTATCTGATGACACCAACTGTACGCATCCAGATATAACAACTCTATTTCAGCCCATGTAACAAGCACACAATGCCATGCAGTCTGGTTCATCTGAGCAGTTGCACCCAAGGCAAGTTGCCAGGCTGTCAGTTAACGAGCAGCTCCATGAGGAGGTAACAGGGATGTTCTGCTGCTGAGGACCACACGCCTGTGCCCGCCCAGAAGCACCTGCCCTTATCAGCACATACCATGGCAATGGTTTCCAGGCAGCAAAACAGACATCCCACCCCACTGGTGGGAAGAAAACATTCTCCACAGCCACCTGGATTCACTTCCCTCCATCTCTCCTGCTCATCACGTTTTCCCCTATAAATGCCAGTAAAAAAGAAAAAAAAAGAAAAACCCACAACCCACACCCTCACATTTTCTGTCTCCCATCTTTACATATCCCAGTGTACACCTGTCTTATCTTCGCCTTCCACTGCTGTTGGCTTTATGAGCATCTGTTTCAGATTCTCCAGATCCCAGGACATGTGTCTGACCGACACCACTACTGGTGTCTCTGGGTGCTTCTGTCCCAGTCTACAGTGATCTCACAACACAAAATGCACTTGGGCAGACTCAGCTTCAACCCAACGAAAAACAGATGAAGGCTGTTGCACAGCTAACCAAGCAAAGAAGCGAGAAGTATTAAAAAGTATTTGTCAACGTGTCAAATCTGCCACGCCAAAAGGCAGAATCTTTCAACTGGCAATTTAAAAATACAAACTTCTAACACAAATATTACTGCTGGTGAAAGATATTAAGATGCAATTTTTCAAAGTAACAAGCTGCATTGTTTTACTGCTTCCAGGATTTATTTTAACCCTTTGATAGATGCATTTATCCTTAACCATCACTAGCAGAAAATGCACTCTATTCCACCAGCTTTAAAACTTTATCAGTGAGGAAACACAGAAATACGATGTCAAACATCCACCCCTGGCTGTCCTAGCACAATGTAGTGCAGCAGTTTCCTTTGCAGTTCCACTGCTAGTTAGATCGAGCCCTGCCAAAAGGAATGTGGAAATATAAGGCACCCAACTAAAGCCACAAAACAAGGCACTTCACTGACCAAGGTGCAAAGGACTTCGTGGGTTAAACTAAGTTTTGCCTTTATCTGCTTGCTATCTTATGGAAAACAGGTATATAAGGTAAGGCCTGTCCATTCACAAGGAGTTTTCTCTTGATATTTACAGAATGAAGGAGGAAAAAAAAAAACAAAACACTGCTAACTCCTGCATGAATAATTAATACAAATCCTGCTGGGGCAGGCAGCACTGCTGAAAGCAGCTGCAGCCTTCTGCAAAACTCCAGAGAGGCCGGAGGATGGCTGGCCCCTGGTGTGGCACAGAGGCAGAGATGGCCTTGTCCAGCCAGGGCTGCATTCACAGCACGGCAACCATGATCCAGAGAGGGGAGGAAAAAAAAAAAAAGCAAGGCTGCATGGTATGAATCACAGGAGGATAAGTGGGATGCAGAGACCTCTGTCCTCAGGTACATCAATGTTGAGCCCATTATGAGCCACCAATACCAAAAAGAAGAAAAAAAAAAGTAATGTGCATTTGTGAATAAACGTTTGGGAAAAAATGGCAGAGAGGGGACCCCAGGGATCTCTGTTCTTGTTCATCTTCCCTATGAACATCTACAATCCAGTTGCCCCCTCCTTCCCCACCAGGTTGTTACCAAGCAAAGCAGACCCCCACACAGGCAGCAGGAGCTTGCGGTGCTCACTTCTTCTCAGCTTTCAGAACTTTCCTTTTTGCATGAGAAACATTCTGGCTAGTCCTGTAACACTACTGCTTGTGCTCCAGCAAATGCAGCCATAACGCTCTGAGGTGAAGCACAAAGCTCCCTGCAGTCGCTGTGTGCCCAGAACAGCACACTGACCACGTGCTGCCTGGCTGGGTTTCCTTTCCACAAGCACCCGAGGACAAGATCCCACTCCACATCACACTCTCAGACCCACACCGTACATCACAGATGAGGTCAGCAATCTGCTGCTCATCTTGTCCAGTGCTTCCAGCTACGCTTTTCTGGACACAAATCAAAAGGACCATGAGCCTTCTGAGTTCACGCAGGCTTTCTGATTCAGCAAAGACAGCAAGACTTAGAAACTGTAATCTCACAGTTGGTGACAAACAGGCAATCACGTTATGTCAGCCTCCAGTGACACTCCAGTTCTTAGCACAGACTGCCACGATGCCACCCATGCCCAGCTCTGGCTGTGCTTTGTGCTGGGCTGCTGCAGGTGGCATTGCCAGAAGCAGACCTGGCAGCATGCTGCAGGTCTTGGTGGGAACGCTCAGCCCTTCCCCAGTGCAGAGGAAGCAGCACTACCAGGGGCCCCCTCGGCACAGGACCCCCTCTACACCCTTCTGCCATCCCATCCAGGCCACAGTGCAGGCCCGAAGCTGCGTGCATGCAACATGCCATTCACATCAGATACCATCTGCAGCAAGTTTAATTTCCTTCAGGGACATGACAAAAATAAAATTACCTTGCTATTTGTTGCTCTGGGATGGATTTTGTCTTCTATGTGCTTTCTTTGCATCAGATCATTACTGAACTGGTGCCAGTGGTTCTCCAAAGCACAGTCATGTGAACAACCACAGGAGTGACCCAGAAGAGACAGTGTCACTGCAGTGTCTGGGAACAGAGGCAGGTCACTGCAGTGACAAGAAAGATCTTCCACAAGGTGCAGATTTCCAAAACAGTTTTGATTTGTTCTCACTGGAGTTGACATAAACCTTTTGTCACTCCACCTCCCCTGACTATGAAAGAAGGCAGCTTCTCTACCTCACAGCAAAGCAGCTACAAGGCCAGCTATAGGCTCGACTTCATCTCAACCCAGCAGATGCTCTATTACTGAGATGACAACAACTGATCAAAAATGGCATTAATTGCTAACAAAGAAAGGAGCCACACACACACAAAAACACAGCAGGAAAAACCGTGGTAATAGTTTGATCAATTCTGTTACCTGATTACTAGGAACAAGGGCTTTCCACCAGTGTCCACCTTTCACAAGGTCTACATCACTCAAGGGCATTGACACTTTGCCAATGACACAGTGGCGTGAGAATTTGTCAAAATCCACTACAGTTAAAAGCAGAGTTCTTCTCTGGGCTTCTAAAAATGGGATTTCAAATGTGTACCTCTCTTCAAACACTGGGTTCTGAGTTTTGCGCTTAACTCCGGTCTGCTTGGAGTTCTTCTGGTCCGGAAGCAGGCAGATCTTCACATAGGGGTTGGAGTGAGCCATGTCTTGCCTTGAGCCATCATACGAAATGGGGGGAGGCAGATCCTTAGCCTCAATGACTCGCACTATCAGGTAATTATGCAGCAGGTCATACTGAGTGCTGAAGTGCAGCATGCCCAGTTGGTACTTGGATAAGATTTCCTCATCGGTCAAGGAGTCCATATCATCACTATTCGAGTCAAGAGAGTACAGTCTTGGTTCAAATTTTCTAAAATAGTCATCCGGGCTATAGGTTTTCCGCAGGATAGTTGGCTGAACTATTTCCTTCTTGGCTCCTATTATTCCAAACTCAATAGGTTTAATGTCAATTAATGGAGAACTTGGCCTCCTTGACTCTAAACCTAAACAAGAAAAATGCAAAAATATGATTGTTAGAAACTCAACCTATTAGAGGCCCAAGTCATCTCGCGGTTCTTTACGTTTGGCTATTCTGTACCTGTGCAACATGGGACCTTCCACAACTACACTGTAAAAAAGTTAACAGCACCCTTTGTTATGCAGCAGAGCAATGCTTCCCCCCCCCATTTTCAGCAGGCACACACTTTAGCGAGAAGAACAAGGCTGGCCTCTTCCACCGTGTTCCTGCAGAACAGGATAAGATTTTAATCAATGTGCCTTCAGCTCGGACTTGATTACCTGCCTAAGAGATGAAAGAGCAGGCAATACGCTCTGACTTTTTCCCCCACAAGAATTACATTAATGTTGGAAGGACGACCTTACTTGAAATCCGCCTGGTGAGGCTGTAAGTGGACCGTGATGTATCTGAAGACGACCGCCTTCTGTCAGGGGAAACATCCTGAAGAGTGGGAGGCAGGTCACTGATTGTATTATCAGAGTCTCCATTTTTGTCCTCATTTTGGCTGCTTATCCTGTTACAACAAGAGACCTTCGGGTGATTCAACACAGTAAAAGGACTATATACAGAACAAAAATGTATTTGGATATTCTAATCTTGCGTGCACATTCCTGGATGCTGCAGGGTATCTTCTTCACATCTACTTGGCAAGCAGAAGACTGAGCAACTGACTTCATGCCTATGTAAAAAGGAGATTATCTTTCTGCCTGCCTTTCAAGCAGGAGTGTATCAGCACCAGAGCATGACACAGGCCACAAAGGCATGTGACTTGGATCTCAATCAGCAGTAGTATATTTGTCTTTGAGCAAATAAAAAGAAAAGAAGCAAACAAAAAAACCCTCACAATATAAGCTTACTGCTGTAAATCCATTGGTGCTCTCTGGAAGTGTGGCCACCAGAAGGAGCGAGCCAGCATGGGATACCACCATGGGATACCACCATGCTCAGACATCCCAGTCCCACCAAACACCTCTCAGTAAAATACTACTTTGCAGACACAACACTAAGGTTTCAAAATGCAATAAACAGGATTAATTAAGAGCTATCTATTGATATGTCTTTTTATATAACTGGCTGCTTTTTATCCACTCCTATACAGCAGAGGTGACTTTCAAAAGACAGAAATATTGCTGTCCATGGGGTCTTGGTGAGGGCAGGGGGGACAGCAAGATCCCAGTATCAGTGCCACTGAGAGGACTCAGTAGGAGACTGGGATCATAACAAAATCCTCATAGAATTCCCATTTCACCTTAGTTTTCCTCTATAACTTAAAAATCTCAACTTCTCACAACTGTGAGGCATGCACCACTGCTGGGATCTCCCAGCTCTGGCTGGAAGGAGAGCGAGAGACAGAACTGTGCAAAGGGTACAGCCCAAACTGCACCCTGAGAGCTGAGCCACGGGTAGAAGTCAGCTGATGGAAGTGAAACCAAGCAATGGTATGGGACACGTAGGGCACCATGCTAAGCAAATCCAGGAGACAGAGTGCTCAGGAAAATCTCAGCTGATCACGAGGAAAGCACTAGCACAGAATGAGCAAAGCAAAGGGAAGGCTGCTCCAGCACTGCTCCTGAGTCACTCATCCCATGGCCATGGCCAGGCTGGGTACAAATGAAATACATTGAATCATTTGCTTTAGTAATCAGTGACTGTGCTAGAGAAACAGAAATGTTTGGGGAAATAAAATTTTACAAAAGTAAGCTCACAGAAAAGGCCCCCCGAATATAAAAGAGATTTAAACTAGAATTTCTTATCTAAATCCACAAAATTCACAGCAGGATTTACAGTACATGCAAGCCTCACTAATCCAGAGTCATACAACTCATACAACTCATCCACATTAAAAAGAAACAAATAAAGAAATCCAAAAGTACATAAATCAAAACCAAAACCTGTGTTACAGAGGGCACACAGTACTTGCACAGCTCTGCAGCCCATTAGGGGCAGTCCAAACCCTGCAGTGCGACACAGTAGAAACACAAGCTTTTTCATGCCTAAGTGCAGATCTGCACGATCGTATGTAGCATTCGGATGCGTTCATGTCTGAGAATCAAATGCACAAAACAAGAAAGCAGGGCAAAAAAGGAATCAGGAAGAGAAGCATTAAGGATGCTCTACAATGGGTAAACGTAATAGTGAGTTAATAACATACAGATGACCTTTAGTAAGGAAATTGCTACTGAGCTACAATAATTTTTCCTCAAATAAACTTTGGCTCTGGCTAAAGCAGCTCTGTTTCTGCTTAATCAGAGCCTTTGGGAAGAGGAATCTCATTCTGATTTCAATTTAATCTCGCAGAGCACGCACCATCTATCTTCGGGTTTTTATGGAGAATATTCCACAACAGGCAGTGCCAAGACACAGCCTTATTCCCAGCCCGTCTCTGCGCAGGCTGGGATGCAAGCACTCATCACAAGATAAGCAGGAGCAGCTACCATGCATTCAGGTCAATGCAATTAAGTTCAGTTCAGTAAGGTTTTTTTTTTCCAAGTTGCTACTGGAGGCTACTGTGAAAATTCAGAAAGTGAGGAAAATCAACAGCCTCTCAAGAAGTACTTAAACTTGCAGCCTTAGAGTCCTCTCCTGAATTTCCAGGACATCAGGTGTCTCACAGCTACCAAAGGGAAAACCTGCATGTAAAACACAAAGGACAGGTCACTGAGACAGATCATCCTGCTGTTTGCTAGTGGGCAAACGAAGACCATAGCATCAATTTTTCCCTGGGGACGGGGTGGGGACATAGGGAAGGAGCAAACTGCATGGCATTGCTTCCTGGGTGCACGAGTGGCAGCACTGAAAGACATCAGCTGAAAATTTGGGTTTATTTTTAAAATGCTTTCAGGCTGTGAGCAGGGAATACAATAAATTGATTTGTTCCCAAACTTAATGCATGTACCTAAAGGCAGAATATGGTGCTGTCAAATCCATCTTCCATTTGAGGAGTTTCCACTGAATCTAAAAGCTTTCTCTTTAAAAAGAGTAATAAGGGGGGGGAGAGGGGAGGTATTAATTAGCATACACAGATCTCTGAGCTGAGTATGTAACAACATACCCATTAAACATTACTCCAAGACCAATTCCCAACCCTAACCCTAACTCAACATTATTTCCTACCTCCAAAAAATGCATAAAGAAATTACTAAGTATAAGGTTAATATAATGAAAATAAGAATCTTCAACTTGTGATCTTTGAGTCAAGAGAGGCTGCGTGGCATCACTTCCGCCTTAAATCTGCACACACAAAGAACGCAGCCCTCCTACTGATCAGCAAACAAAATAAATCACTTCTGCCTCCTGCCTTCTACTCAACCTTTCCATATTCCAGACCCTCACTCCTCAACAGCTCTCTCCCCCTCTCCTCTCAGTTTCATCCCCTCAACGTCTTTCTCACCTCTGCTCTTTGTTCTCACTCCACTCCCTTTGGGGCTCCCTAACCAGCTCCCATCAAGGTCACCCTCCTGGCACCATGTTGGGTCCATCCCTCACAAGCAGCAGGAATCAGTAGCCTTACAGTGTGTGGAGACTGACTTCAGTCATCCCAAGGCAAGATGCCTCCATGCTGCTACTCAAAGCCAAATTACTCACCTTCAGAGTCCTCTCCATTGGCTCTGCCTGCCCCTCTCAGTTGTCACCTGGGGGAAAACACCTTCTCCCACCACTACAGCCCCTACCTGCCCCAGGCTGCCCAAAGCTGGAAAGAATGGTGAAGATTTGGCATCAAAGCCACAGCCCTGAATGTGAACCAGGCTGGGGGCCCTAAGGACCCTACTGGGCTGCATCACTGAAGCACGACATGGTTGGGAGAAGAGTAGCATGAAACACAACGTGGTTGGAAAAATGCCCTGTTCTTATCCAAGAATGTGTTGTCTTCTGTTTATCAACATTACAAAAATTAATCATCAGAGCTTTCAGATGGAGTAGGACTGGGGGAGAACAATACAGACTGAAAAGAGAGCATTTTACAAGTCCAAAGGTTTCTCTGTTCTCAGCCTGTGGCAAAGCCCAGCTCATCCATAAGGTCACCACATCACAATGCCCTGGAGCCAGGCAGGATGCAGCAGACCATACCTGGCTGCAAGGCCAACCACCTGCACGTCACAGCCCTCTGCTCAGCATGGCAGCTCTGAGGCTCCCTCTCACAGCAAGGCTGCCTGCTTGCTCCCAGGTACACAGCCATTTCTGCAGCAATCTTTCTATGTCCAATACTGCTACCTCATTGCTGTGTTCTCCGGTCTGCAATACTTTCCTACTTAGCATTGATTTTGTTTCCATTCCACATTAATTGCAGGTGTGCCAACTTCTGGGCATATATCAGACTCTAAAACATGATGTTCAGCATTAAAAAAAAATAAAATAAATAAAAATCACTCTAACACATCTCAAACATTTCTATTTTTATTGCTTCAGTATTAATTACCATCCTATTCTACCACAATTCAAAAAGGTACATAGGCAAGACCATGATTTAAACATGGGTTTAACACAATTTATTTCATGCATCAACAGTACACACGACCTTTTGGACCTAACGGAACAGCAGCAGGTACTCACAGCAATAGATAATGTTAACTGAGCATCGCAGTGCCCACCAACATCAGAGCATCATGGGATGTGCCAAATGGGTACCTCCTGTGCCACGGCTTTTGAGCACAGAAGACAGCCCAGCACAGCCACCAGCAGCAACGCCTCCACAGTCACCTCTCTGGTTCCCAAAGGAGGGAGAGTAAAAAAAGGGAAGAATCACTGTCTGTCTTTGTACCAGATTTTCAAAGGGTGAAACCTGCTGTTGTCACTCCTGTTCCTTGCTGATCCAAGAGGAAGTCCTGAAAAGGACTATGATGATGCAGGAGTTCAAGCCTTGCTAAATGAAACTTAGGATGGATTTCTGCTCAGAACACATACAAGGTATGCCTTTTACCTCCCTAGATTACAACCATCTGAACGCAAAGATAAGAAATTTTTCCAAAACAAATTCATCAGCATTTCAGCCTAGCAGAAAGTGCTCCGCAGGGCTGGTCCATTCGTAGAGAAAAATCGGACTTTGGCTGAGAAACATCCTGACTGCTAAACCAACAAATCAGCTTCCACGCCAGCTTACAAGGTAACTTCTGTCCTACCTACCAGAAGGTGCTTTACCAAGGCTCCCCGTACTGTTTCAGCTAACAGCGCTGCTGGTTCTCCTTACCACTGAGCTGCCTACTTTCCCACCCTCACCAGGAGATTCTTCCTTCGTGTATGGCATCCTCCAAACTCTGAGCCCCTCTCACCTTTTCATATCAATACTCCCATCGCAGCTGAACAGCCCTACTCTTCCATTAATGCTGTGAAATTGTGCAGCTAAACTTACAGCCAGGCTGGAGTCTGAGCAGGAAAAGGTCCCAGGATTTCAACTTCATCTTCATTTGTTTGACAACAGCTACAGTCGAAACACTTCTGACAACAATTTCTACAAGTCCACCGGCACAGCAAGAGATCCGAGATTCTAGCGAGCAGACCCTGAAGCCATTGGAAACCAAAGTACAAGATTACAACCCATCAATAGCTATTGAGAAATAACATTCAGCTGTATGTACGCGTTTCTGCAACAGCACATTAAGAACTATATTTATTCCACCTCTATCAAAAAGACAAGTGCTGCGCAGTTACCAGCCCAACTTCACCGATGCCGTAACAAGGCAGGAAAATAAGCATTCACGGCAGGTACTTCTCTGGTAGCAATGTATCATTATGTATGTTGGCAAGAGGGTGATTTACAAAACACTACAGCGTAACAACATGCTGGAGTGGAAACATGCTTATTCTTTCACGCACATCAACAAGCTGATCGGCAAACGTAAAATAGTAGGAATGAAAACCAGAAGGTAAGTGAAAGCTCCAACTTAATTCTGCAAGGTCTATTTGATTTGAAAACCTTAATACAGCAACATGAATACATTTCATCCCTGCAGATATGTCAGCATGTAATACTCACATGATCCATTCACATACGGTATTGCAGCCCAACAAATTTGCCGCTAAAATGAATTAGTGGAAGCGTACTGTCCACATGCCTCCCTCTGCTAGGATGATTAACTCAGTGCACGGCCAGCCCACTGCAGGGAGCACAGAACGCACCCTGCCTGCACCAAAAGCCCAAACTGAGCCACGTCCCATCCTGCAGCAAGCAGCCTGCTGGAGCACTGCTACAGAACGTCATCGCTCTGTGGCCATGGGAGATAGAGCTGCGAGAGCACAGCACACCCCCAGAGCTGAGCCGGAGTCAAACCACTCTACAATTGTATGTAAGCTTGGAAGGTCCATAAGAAGCTGAAGACATAAAGCACATGAGCATTTCTCCACAGATATCCCCCAGAATCACTTGGTACAAGGGTGCTATTGCACCATGCTGAGGGGTTTTCTTTTAGAACACAGGTCTGCAGAGAAGGCCTCATGGGAACATCTGTTTTGCTCCACTAGAACAGGTTTTCCATAAACAAACACTGGACATCCGGGGGGAGGGGGGGGAATCATCAGCCTAGAATGCGGTGCATTACTTAAATCTAGGATATCAGTAAAGAGTCAGAAAATACGAGACAATCCCCTCAGGATGGAGTGAGGAGACAGAGCAGAGAGTGAATCATCAGATTAACTCACCTCATTTATTGGTTCCAACTGTCCTTTTAGACATCCAGGATGAAGCAAAGGAGAACAAAACGAAAGAGACAAAAACAGGTTAGCCATGCTCAGACAACTTCACATTTTCTGCCACGACGTGCCCCAGCCTGGAACGAGCTCAGATTTATGCAGGACAACCAAGTCCCTACAGAGGTGCCCTGGCCAGATGCTGGCTGCTGCTCCCAGCCCCTCCTTCCCACCAGCTTGCTGAGGAGTGAAACCCCAACCCGCCCCACAGCACAACCGTTCTGCTCCTTGCCCCTTGCTGTGGGGTACCATGTGTGGCCACTTTGCTTTCCTAACAGCTGTCTCCAGTGGCAGCAGACAGCAAATCATATCCAAATGCTGCAGTTGGGAAAGGTGTGCATCCAGAATCTGCCTGTATGAACAGAACTCCAACACCAACCTGGCGAAAGCAGCATTTGTAGCAAGGGTCACATCTTCTCCTTCAGCCTCCCTCCTGACTCAGAGGTTAAAAGCACAGAGCTGAGTGCCCCAAGCCTGCAGCATGTGCCCAGGTTGGATATTTCTACTGCAGCCCTTCCTGAAGGTGCAGAAAGTATACAGCAAAGGGAGAAATGACAGCAAGCCACTGTTTGAATCACACAGCCCACCTTGCAACCCTCTACACACCTTTCTTCATTTGTAACCACACAGCAGCATTTCAGGTGCCTGCTGAAATGTCCTTCCTACCCTGCTAATGACTAAGAGTGCCCTAATTGTCCCAGCTGTCCCTTATGTAAAGGGGTCCCTAAGACAGAAGCAAAAAAATCCTCTTCCCTGCCCTTCCACCTGCACAAATCATTTTGTCTTTACGTTCATAGACAACAGGGACAAAGACGGCCTTCTACAAAGAAGCTATGATTTAGCAGTGGAATTTTGTTCCAAAAATACTCCTACGAGCTGTGCTTTACTTCATCTGAACTTCTCCAGAACCAGCACTTGGTGAGAAGGCCATGGCTCATTTACAACAGAAATTAAGAGGCTGAAAATGCTGCAGTGCAATGTGATGGGATGGTGATTAAATACCCACAGACCAACTGGTTAAGGAGACCCTGAGCAGTTTCATGGGGCTTTATCATTCCTTATTAATGCAAAGTTGCAATCAAAGTGATAATAGTTCAGTAAAGCTGCTGTAAGGATGTTTAAATTGCACTAAAATGAACGTGCTGGATTTATGCCATGCACTCAAACGCTGCAGCACGTGCTGGGTTAAAGAAGTGGAACTTCCGAGCAGCCACAGGGACAGGAGGCGGCTTGGGACACACAGCCATGAATGGCACCAGCCACGGGCTATGGGAGAGCACTGCCACGTGCCACCGAGCGGAGCAGCACGAGGGTGGCACAGAGCTCAACAACGATGCTGCAATCGCCCAGAAAGCTCCGCCAGGAGGGGGGGGGGGGGGGGGCGTCAGCAATAACAAGGGCTGAGTATCACAGCACAGAACAGGCAAACAAGTCACCAGTGGCACAGAGGATATAAAGGCAGGGACCCATGAAAGGAAAGCAAACAGGAGCAGCTGTGCGCATCCACCTGGCTCACGGAGGCGGGCGCTGGGAGGGGCAGAGGTTTGCAGAAGGGTGCAACGGGCAGCGAGGACTCCTAGCCAGGCACTCTTATTGTCCCCGGTATCCCTCCGCCATGCCCCCAGTACCCAGCAATCTCAGTCTGCCCCACTCTGCAGCCCCGCGGCGCCCCCGCAGCCTCGCACAGCCCCAGCGCGCCGAAACCACATCTCTGGGGACAACGAGGTGCCCCCACCGGCACCGGCCGGATCCGCGTGGGGCAGCCGCGGCCCCGCTGCACCTCAGGGCACGAGGGGCTCCGCGCGGGGCCCGCTGCACACGGCGGTCCCCAGCCCGCCCCGTCGGGAGCCGCGATCCCCCGGAGTCCCCACTGCAGCCCCGGGCCGGGAGGAGGCGAGAGGACGGGGGCGCGGGGTCGGGGAGAGCGGGCACGGACGGCGCTGGGAGCGGCGGCTCCCGTAGAGCTCCCGGACGCCTCGTCCAGCTGGAGCCGTTCTGCTCGGTTTTGTCTGAAAATTGGGCTGCAGCCTTCAGTGCTACAGAGCTAGAAAAACAAGCAGCTGGAAACCGCAGAGCCGGAGGGAAAAACGCTGGGGATTTTAAAATAACCCGAAATGAATTCAGCCCCGCACTGCCAGGGGTTCCCATCCATCACGTCGACGGCTCGGGCTGCCCGCGGCCGAGGATGCGCCCAGGCCGGAGGGGCCGCTGAGGTCACCGCCATCCCGGGCTGTCTGGGGCTCGGCAGCCGCGTTTCAACCGCGCCGAGAAGTCCCCGTGAGGGAACGGCCCGCGCTCGCCCTCCTCCTGCCCCAGAAGTTACCCCGAAGTTGCGCGCCCAAACCGAGCAGGGCATCACCGCCCGTGTGGCTCCGCGCGGCGCCCCGAATCCCCCCCCGAACCCCGGCGGGACACCCTTCCATCCCGCAGCGCCGCCGCTCCGTACCCACCTGGATGTACGCCATCTTCCGCGGGACTCCGCCGTGCCTGCGGCCGCTGCGCCGCGCTACGCCCCGCGGCTCGGCACGGCTCGGCTCGGCACGGCACCGCCCCGGGCGGGGAAAGAAGGGAGGGAGGGGAGGGGGCGGCTCACGGCGGGGCCGGGGGCGCCGTCAGGGCAGAGGGAGCCGCCGGGCCCCGCATCCACCGGCACCGGCAGCGCCCGCCGGAGCTCGTCGGGAGTCCGGACCGCCGGGGGCCGCGGAGGCTGCGAGCGGCGGGCGCTGCCCGGCCCGGGCGCGGTGCAACAGGTCCGCTGCAGCGCGGGCGAACACTGACCTCCAGAGGGCCCGGAGCGGAAATTCAGCGGCGGAACCCCTCGCCGGTACCCGGGGAGCGGCACGGCTCGGCGCCGCCGGGAGGGGGGGGTGGAAGCACGTCGGTACGGAGCTGGGCCGGGATGGGCTTGCTGGACAAAGCAGCTTTTGTACCCGAGCCGCCTCTGGGCAGCTCGCTGTGAGAGGTGGCTGCGAACACACCTGAGCTGTGCGTGTTTCAGGAGCACAGGGATAAGACGTGTTCAACGTACAGAGATAAAGCGCATCTTTGTGTCTTCCCGGGGGTGATGAGGAACGAGCTGGTGGCACGCAGCTCTGAGCACCACACACCTGGATTCTATGCCCTGCGTGCTGACTGCCAGCTGGGCAGGGTGGGATGGGGTGACCCAGTGATGGAACCAGAAACGGGACCTGGGATGGGACAGAGTGATGGATTAGTCTCAGCAATGGGACCCAATGATGGGGACCGGTGATGGCCCTCCTCGACAGACCCTGCTGAGTGGTGCTTTGACCTGGGCAGTATTTCAAGGGCACTCCAGTGGGAAAGCAGCCTGTTCTGAGATCAAACTTCTGCAGAGGGAGGGCTCAGGAAAGGTGCAGGTTTCAGGCTGTTCCTGCTGAGCCATTTGGGTACCTGGGCAGGCTCCTCTCTGCACTGCTATAAGTGAAGGCTCTGCCCACTGCCTGTGGGAAGCTCTGTGGCCTCCCAGCACCTCCCCAGCACGTGGATCCCCAGGCACAGCTGCAGCTCCCAGTGATGGAGCAGCGATGTCAGGGGAGAGGCAAGCTCACGTCCTGCTGGGGCTGGGAGGCTCTCTGGTCACTGAGCACATGTATGGCCCAGTTGAGTTCTCACTGGATTCAGTGAAAACCTCCCGCTGATTGCCGTGGGAAGAGCCTTACCCCCAGTTAAGAAAATAACATTCTCGTTTTCCCCAGGGAGAGCAGCTCCCGCTTCAGAAGAACAACCACCACAGCGGAGATAAGCACAGCAAAATCTGTGATGCTTTGTTTCAGGCAGTTTTGAGCACGATTAAACCATGGCACAAGCTGTTTGTCAATTTTTGCTCTTGAATTCTTTTGAATTCCACAGCCTCTTTCTGAGTGCCAGCATTCCAAATGTCAGCCCTTACCCTGAATATCGTTGCTCTTTTCATCCTGACTCACCACCGCCCTAATGCAGCTCGCAGGAAGCCAACACATGGCTGTTGTTCACGTTGCAACATAGCAGAGAGGGTCTCAAACTTTAACACGGATTTTTGACTCCTTAAAGCTATAATGCTGTGAGTCACACCTGTGACACGCTTCGCTATATGAATATACGAGCATGGGCGTGTTTGTTCATACTCTTTTAGAAATGTTCAGGAGAGGAAAAGCCGGTGCTGCGTCCATCCTCTGTCACTGTGGCACAACACGCTCAGTGCTCCTTTTCCTTCCAAGGCAGAAGGCCCTTTGGCTGAGGGTGTGAGCATCAGAAACCCAAAAAGGAGAGTGGCAGAATGAAGTTGATGTGAGGTTTAAGCAGCGCTGCTGGCTGCTGCAGGGAGTGACCTCAGCCCTGTTAGCAGCAGCCCGTAGCACAGAGCCGTCAGACAGCTGTGCCCCATCGCACACTCATACATATACATGCACTCCAGCACTGGTACACTGCTGCATGAAGGCTTTCAGATTACATTCTCTCAGCAAACGCACTCACTGGGCAAATGCAGCTCTAACCCAAAGGATATGATGGATTCAAACCAGCAGACAGGTGGTTATTGTAAAATCTAATTTCAGATCTGCATATGGCTGGTGCTCTGATTAAGCTCTGCTTCTCCAGCAGTCGGAATAAACAGCCCCATTTGACATGATGACAACATAACCTTTGGATGTCCTCTGCTGCGCGCCCTGTGTCTGATAAGACACATTCCATGCTTCCCACATGCAGTGGCTGCGATGCAGATGGCAAGGCATACAAATGCAGCATTTCAACACAGAAAACAATGTAATTAACACCACGACTGCAGGATATGGTTTTTATTATAGATTTCTCTTCTAACATATACTACTACATATTGGGTTTAGCATCAGCTATATATCCCCGAGGATGCAATTGAATCACTACAACCGGCTCAGCAAGCAGCAAAATCTCCCTCCAGTACAGCAAATCAGTTCTGCAGCTCCTGTGACAAACCGAAATCAGGGCTGACGGCATTGCAAGTGCCCTGTGTGCACCCATCCACCCGGCTGGGCAGAGACGCCGGGCTGCTGCATGCCTCTAAGTTAGCAGAGAAGAGCATCGCTGACAAAGCAGAGGAAAGGAGAGGAAGGAAGTCTGATGGCTGCTTCAAAGGATTTTCATTTGAATCCTTCCGAAGCAACTGACAGTGCTTTCTGCTGCAAGGAGAAAGTGAGCTGAAAGTGTTGGTGCCAGATAAGATGCAGCGTCTTTGCTGTTCCTATGTCAAGTCCTTACCACCCCTAGAAGAGCTCTCTGCCATGCCAGCTCCCTCCCTGCCTAAAACAAGCCCCTCATCTCCAAATGTGTGTATGAATGGCGAGCTGCGGTGGCTCCTGCTTCCCACTTTTGGCAGCCCGCAGAAGCCCCGACGCACTCGTGACTACAGGACAAGCTCTGTTTCCCCTCAGCATCATCCCTCCCAAGGCAACTGAAATCCGCTCCCTGTCCCCCCACCTGCAGCTCCTGGTGCTGCCGTGCACTCACAGCGCTTCGCGGGTTTCCTTTGCAAGCAGCCTCTGCTGATTCTGCATTTCTGCAGCACAGCCGGGTCGTTACCCAGCCACCTGGCAGCTCCCTAAGTGGCAATATTGGCAAAAGCACATTTTCTCTTTTCTTATGTCTCCAGACAAAGTGGCTAAATTTGATCTGCAGTGCTCAGATCCTCCCTGCCTCACATAATTTGCAATGTCTTTGCTTATGCCATGGAAGTTACAGCCACGCTCCTGCACTCGCACATTTTCTCTTTTGCCTTTAACTTAAATACACCCTGGCAGGGAACCGAATGACGCAGCATAATCTCCTCGAGCTATTTCTATAGTAAACAGAGATTAAAAGAACACAGCCAAAGGGCACGCAGCCTCTGAGGAAGCAGCAGCACGTATTGTTTGATCCAGCCCTGGAATCCAAGCTCCTGCTCACAAGGAGCTGTCACAGCCACAGTCAGTCCTGTTTGGTCCCAACACACTGACCACATCTGGAAACACCCCCTGTAGCTTCTGCAGTATTTATTTGCTACTGCAGTAGCCCCCGGGCTCACACCAAGTGCAATCAGCTGGCAGCACAGAAGACAAACAGCCTAAGTCACAGTGTCAGTGGCACTCTGAGGCTGTGTCTTTCAGCCATGGGCACGGCACTGCCCATGGGATCACTGCTGCTTGCACAGCCACAGCCCATTGGGAAGGCAGAGCGCTGCTGGGGCTCTTCTGCTCTGGAAGCTGTTCCTCATGGCTAGGCCAAAAGCCAACGGTTAGGCCAAAACAGCTTGGAAAAGGTGCATCAAAAAAAAGCCCAGGGTATTTTCAGAATTCTGAGGAGGGAACATTGTATTTAAAGGAAGTTCGGTTTTGCAGCCGCTGTTGCAATTCATTCTGTTTACAATGGGCTCACCCAAGCTGTATGGCTGCTGGAGTTCTTCTCCAGGCTCACATTTCTGTTTGCAGACACAGGACAGAGCTATTTTTGTAATATAAATCACTAGAGGGAGAGTATCTCACAGTCCTCTCTGAAGCAAATTCCTGAGGAAGTGAGCTCTGTTTTTACAGAGGAATTCTACATCATGTTTGTTTAACCCTCGTGGCGGAGCAGTGAGCACCAGCAGCCCTCTGAGGCAGCACAGCATCCCCAGGCTGTGTGCAGACAGGACACGGCACAGCCCTGCGTGGAGCTGAGCACAGAGCCAGGCCCAGCGCCGTGCAGTGACACAGCTTCACAGATAAAGATACCCGCGGTAACTCCAGCCTTCAAAGTGAGACGAGATCTTCCACAAAGGTCAGGATGTGTCATTTTATGGAATGAGGCAAGCTCGGCCTCATGTGCACTCGAGGCCATCTCTCTGGGACTGAAAGATAAAACTGGTACACACACTACAGACTCAAGGAGGAATTATTTTGGAACAGTTTCATCCCCTCTGAGTTGTTTCAAACAACTGCTTCACACCTTCACTGATTTACTGTAATAAGTCACATCTTAAAATGTTTCTTTCCTATTCGTATGAGCAAACTGGCATCTGCTGCTTTCTCCTTTCCCACCTAGGGACGTAAGTTAGCACAGAAACAGATGTGATCCAACACGATTCCTTCAACTCAACCAGCAAGGCTTCTAATGGAGCCCTGGGGCAGTGCAGCTGTAAAATGTAGCAAAAGTCATCCCAAAGCACTTAAACAGGGCTGCTAAGAGAAAAGCTTTTAAGATGTGAAGCAAATGACCAAAACAGGAGGGGAGAGATTGCTTAAGGGCTTCATAAAATCAACAGCAATGAAACCAGCTTCTGAGCCGTGAAGGAAGAGATACAGAGATGGGTTGATGATCACTGACTTGCAAACACCAAATCATCATCTGTACAAATGTGCACGTGTCTATTCCATATTTCAACAGGTTCAAAAGGGCAGGATGTATGTTATGGCAAACGCCTCTTTTTACCATCATGCCATCGCACCAGCAGAGACCATTATGTGTGCTTTCCCCATCTCATTAAGCAAATGAGCAAATATGGCATCACACAGTAGACCTAAACTTGGTGGGCCCGTGCTTTGAAGGCAAACCTGTCTTTATCATCAGCTGAGCCAACCTCATGTCCAAGAGTCTGCAGGAATTGCTAAAACTGAGGTGGGGAAATTCGTCTCTGCTGTTGGGGTCTCACCATAGACCCATGTTTGTATGGTGCAGACAGCAGCAGTTACATGGTGTTGAACTGGAGATCAACACAGCAGATTCCAAGAAGGGAGAAAAAACAGCATTACCTCACCCTGGATTTCCCCAGTGGGAGAAGCAGAGTGGCTGCAGGCAGAGCGCAGTCGCCATCCTGCCCCCGCTCCTCCGGGATGCCACCGAAGGTTATGAAAATGCCACGCTGGAAGAAGAAGGGAGCTGCTTGTCTGCTGCCTTCCCTGCACATCCAGACCCATCAGAGGGGTGGGAAATCTGCTGAGAACAGCTCTGGCCACTCTCAAGGAGCAAACATGCCAGAGCAGCTGGGACAGACCCCGCTTTCAGTCAGAGCAGTGCTATCCACCCACAGTTACTCTCTGCCATCCATGCACTCCCAGCACAGCACTTCTCTATTGCACCAGAGCAGCCCCTCAGCTCGCAGGCCGTGGGGCAGGGGTAGGAAGCAGGAGAAAGCCTAGGGCAACCTAACCACCGAGAGCTAACCACCAAGAGCAAGAGGTTTTGTTCCAATAAAATAGCTCTATGCTTGTACATACTGAGCATAAGTAGATACTCCAGCCATGATCCAACAAATACTCAAACTGTGGGGCTCCCAGAGCCGTTTGATGTGAAAATCTTCTTTTAAATAACTGGTACCAGCCAAAGAGAACCTGATGTTAGTGCAAAGAGGTTTGTGACAATCCCAGCCAGCTCTCAGCAATGCTGCCACTTCTTCCAGCAAGGCAGACCCTTCTGCAGGCGGCCATGAGCTGCCACGGCCACAGAGCCGTCCCTGCCCCCTCCTCCTGCCCTGCCCTTTAATCCCCATCTGACCCCCAGCCCTTCTACGTGGGTGATCCTGTTGTCACTCCAAGTCGGATACTAATTTCATCCCACAGCATCTCATTTTAATTAGCCTTTAATTGCCTCTTAACAAAGGGATCGTTTTGGAAGACTTTAACGATCTTCCTTGAAGAATTATTTGAGCGTTGAAAGCACATTATATGCCCCACGTGCCCCTGTAAACGCTGCGGGTTTTCAAGAGAAGAGCTTCAAGTGCTGTTACTCACACAAGCAAAGAGATAAAAAGAAAAAACTCAGCATCATCCTTTGGCAGATACAAGAGCTCTGTCTGAGACTCACTTTGTTCCTAAACACACTGAGCTCCTGCAGGATTTGAAGACCGACTGTATGGGATTTGCCAGATCCTCACCAAGAACTGCTGCCTTCTCACAGCAGATGTTACAGTTAAGGCCAATCCACTTCAATTGGTCACCCCCTACAAGGGCAGCACTGAGAAGACAGAGAGGGACCAACGCTGTCAGCACTCAGCACCAGGCTGTACCGCATAGAGCCATGCTGCCCAGCTGCCTTAACCAGAGCTTCCCCACATGCCCACAGCACTCTGGAAAAGACCACACTGACATAAAAGCAGAGATAGGGGCTCGTCGGCTTCCTGGAGCCTTTCCGACGGTGCTGTGTTTCCCTCAACTTCCTCCACTTGGTTTTCTTATTTTTTTGAAAACATTTGGCCCTTTCCATCGGCTCTGGCAGGGCCCAGAGGGCTGGTGAGCTCTGACAGCTTCTGGGAAAGCACCTTCAGACCTCAGAACGGAAACACATTTTGGAGAAGTGCCCATGATTCAGAATCCTTATGATGAGCGAATTTCTCCTTTTTCGATCACACTCAAGCGAGCCTCCAGCAGTACGACACAAACCAAGCCGTTCCAAAGCCACACTGACACGCTCCCTACAGCCACCACCAGCAGCAGCCCACTCCCCCCGAGCACAGCACAGTGCCCCGGGACTCGCTGCCCGCAGCAGCACAGCCCAGTGATACCAAGTGAGGCTCCCGTAAAGCGCCTCGGCTGCCTCGCTGCCCCAAAGCAGGCCTGCAGGCTGCGTTTCCAATGAGCCCGACGGTATTTCGCTAAGCACGCCGCACAGCACAGAGCCGCGCACAGCAGAGGGATGAGTCACTTCCTCTGCAGCTCCGCTCCCGCACGGCTCACGCGGCCGCTGCCTCTGCGTGCCGGCAGGAACCAGGAAACGCCGCGGCACCCCTCAGCATGCGTGAGCCCGGCTGGAGGGCCTGCATTCCCAGTGGTGCTTGACTCTTAAAGCCAGTTATCACACACTGTCACCGTCTTCTCAACTCCTCAACCTCCCATCTCTTTTGTTATGCTGTGAACTCTTTGTAGGAGGGAGAGAAACCTGTAGAAGACCATTAGTACCATGACAGCTCTTCCAAGCCCTTATCACGCTCAGCCCAAGCCAGAGAACCAACTGTTCTGTACACAGCTTCGGTCCTGGTTGGGGGGGAAAAAAAAACACAGGGGTTTCAAGAAATGCAGATCTGTAACTTGAGTACACGGAAATTTTCCAAGGCTCTGAATCAGTATTGCTATCCTGTAAATGGAAAAAATAAGGCTTCCTTAATGCAGAAAACTTTTATGCAATGACATTTGATACATATGCATTTGTAACAACCTTTTGGAGTTTGGCATGTACATCACCATGTGAGTACTAACAGACTGTTGTGCAGATACAGAGCTAGATAGAGATATAGATAACATATGTTATCTGTAGCTCTATTGCTGATTTAATAGTATGACACTCTGATTCTCTTGTAAAGTGGTTGCAAATATGCCAGTTCTTGGCTACAGCTTTAAAATAGGGCCCCACAGACACATTCAGGAGCAGAGGCAGCCTGTCAGCCACACCGTGCATTTGAGTAGTGCAAGGTGGTGATGCATGCTAAAGGCAGCTCTGCTTACAAGGCAGCCCCACGGCCTGCTGGCTTTGGGGTGCTGAGCCACCAGACCTGCGAGGGAAGCACCAGAGAGCACCAAGGGTGAGCCCACACAGCCACGGGGTGCAGGCTCCTTGGCCTTGTGTCAATGGCCACCTCCTCAGTGTGATCAGCACAGCGCAAGTGGGACAGGCTGCTTTCCTGCCAGCTCCCCCGATTAGTTATCATCAGTCAGAATTGCACTTACCTCAGGGAAAACTGAACCTGCAGATATTTAAAGAGTTGACACGGGAAATAAAACAGCCTTGTAAAAGCATGTTTATCCTACCTGAACTCCTTTGCAGCCCTGTGAAAATCAGATGCACGCACAAGAGTCCTCCCCCTCCAGGCAGCTTTAACTTGCATTAGCAGTACTTAATCAGCAGTTCACGACCGACCTTGGCTGCATTACAAGGGAGGTATTTGCACAGGAGTGGAAAGATTCCAAACAATTTATCCAATGAGTTGGATGCAAACAGTTTTTTCTTTGAACACCACACATGCAAGTCCTTAGGCCAGTTAGTTCTTGGTTAATAACAGATTTATCATGAAAAGAAACTCTTGTGTTTCTTTGATGATTTTCTGCTTAATGGAAACTCAGGGTTCAGGCAGAGGAATGCTGCAGAGAAGAGGGTTGTTATTGCTTCTAAAGGAAGACTTTTGTATGAGATCATTTTTATTAAAGAGGTAAAGATCTGAATGCACTCCCCCGGCACTGAGTGGGGTGGCTGAGTGCTGATAGTAAAAACTGTTACTTTTTAAAGCTTTACAAGCCAGAAGCCCCTGAGCTCTGAGAACTCTAAAATTCTTGCTGCCCCTCCTAGAGTAGCCGCTGTCTGCGAGGTAGGAGGCAGGCACACAAAGATCTGGAGATGGTTCCTTTCAGCACAGCTTTGATTTAATGATTAAAAAAGTGGAGATCTTGTTTCTATTTCATTCTTCGATAGGGAGCATTAGCACAAGCTACAAATATGTCATGTTGGCATCTTACCGAAGAGCAGCAAAGGGCAGGTAACTCGCTGCTCCATTCACACACTTCCTGCTGGCTTCAGTGGGAGTTTTTCCGTATTTAATAAAGTGCAACTTGTGCGTTTTGGAACCGAAAGGCTCATAGGGATGCTGTGAAATGAAGTCATAGCTCATCATTAAGCACCAGGAAAAAGAGATTTTGTGCAGCAACCTGAAATGGGAACCAGGGAAACAAGAACCACTGCCTCCCTAACCTCAGAGCAACACGGCCACAAACCCAGCGTGCTCCATTTCAGAGCTCCACACCACCACTGTCCCTGCCAGACACACTCAGCACTCCTGGCTGTCTTCCCGTATCTCCGCACAGCTCCAAGGCGTGGACTTCCTGGTTCAACATGGCTTTGCTGCTGCAGTTGTCTCCTCCTAAAGAGCGCATAAACCTTCAGAGAAAGCTTTATGCTTGCAAGTTGCTTTTACTAAACAACAAGAGAAAAACAACACGAAGGGATTAAATCTCGAGGCATGGATGCATTACAACAGCTGTTTATTACTACAGTGAAATATTAAAATAAGAACACCAACTTCATGGAAACAACAAAAGTGCAAATGTAATTTGGTATTAAATAGGAAAAGAATGCCTTAAAATGGACATGTTGAGCCTACTAACACTTTTTGGAAGAAAAAAATAGCAGCTGAACACTTTCATCTTTGGTCTAATTATTAACCAGCAAAAAATAGTTGTACCAAAACTGTCCATTGCGGACAGACATGTAAAATTTACAATACTCTGCAGATTCAAATGAAAAGAGGAGGAATGTTTCTGAAACATTTAGTCAGGTAAGAAATTATGCCCTTGCAAAATACATAGGATTTTTCAAGACAAAAAGAAGTCACACATATGCATTTTGGTAAATAAACTTATTCTTTTACAAATGCGACTCCTCGGTGTTCAATAAAAACGATTTCATTTGCACAAAATCTCTGTAAAATTAGCTTGCAGACAAAGAGAACCAAGAGCCCACAATAGTGCTAAGTCACACGCTCTTTCTTCCGAATTTCATTTCAGCTTGCACACACACAGGATGCCACGCTGAAAAAAGCAGTTCTGACCTTACTGCACGGCACATACATGCTGAGAACGCTGCTGTGTGACTGCAGCACTGCTTGCTGGGAGTAGGGATTCCTGC
This sequence comes from Alectoris magna, assembly GCA_030625065.1. NCBI lineage: Eukaryota > Metazoa > Chordata > Aves > Galliformes > Phasianidae > Alectoris > Alectoris magna. The sequence goes on along the minus strand of CM060575.1, from coordinate 6,303,339 downwards.
AGGTCAATTCCATGCACTCCTCCTTGCAGACAGGGCTCTGCGAGAGCACCAAGACGCTACAGTCACTACTACAGCTGTCACGGTTCTAACAGAACCCAACTTCCATCAGCTCCTTCTGCCAATCGTATTCATGAACGTCTGCCCTACATTAAATAAAGAAAATATACTTAATGTCTCAGGTGCGTAACAGAGCTGCAAGTTGGTCCAACAGCATGCACATGGTGCCTTGGGAAAGCTTGCCCAAACCAAGGCTAAAGCAAACGTACGCTATCTTCTGCCACCAGCCATCATAAACTCCAAATTCCTCACTGAGCAAGAACTCACACTGAGTATCAGCCTCTGTGGCTTAATGAGGTGAACTTTTGCCTAATTGCTCACCCCAGATGGATTCAAACTTTTAGGAAATACAGCCAAAACAACACCCAGTTCAATCGCTTTTCCCTTGCTCCAGGTCTGCCTCTCTTTCAGATCTCCTCCAGCCTCATCCTCGCATCCTTCAGCCCAGTGCATCTTCATTGGCAGACTGCCACCATTCTCACTCATCCCCCAGCCCAACTTCCATTGCCTAAACCACTCCTACTCTCTACCATCTCCCCTTGCCAAGAACTGCCTGAACGCAACCATCTGATCCTTCACCTGCACTTCAGTGACAAAGTTCTCAGCCCTGCAGCCTTCCACCAGTACAGAACACGCACCGAGCATGCATCCCTCTCACAGAAGGGATTACTTTTCTGAGAGAGGAATGCACAGTGATAAGAACAAACCATCAGCCAGCTGAAGTTGGTTTTGATGTCAGAATGAAGAGGTGGAGTGTTTCTGTTGGGTGTGCAGGCAGCCACAATGCCCTGGACTGCTCATCCAGTCCTTGAAGATCCAATGGTGCTGACCACAGCCCTGCATTCATTTCAAACACCGAATAACACAAGTCTGCAAAAATAGTACATGTGGTCTGCTACAAAAAGACAACCAAGGTAGCTTACTTAGCCTTAAATACCACGTGCAAAGAACATTTGATCAATACTACCTTTAAATATACTTTTTTAATTATTTTTGAGAAAGAAGCGCAGTGCTTCATATATAAAAATAACCCAACTTGCGGGTTGACCTTGTCTATAATTACCTGAAAATAAGACTGCAAGTACAGTTAAAAAAAAAAAATAGAGACAGAAGCAGGCAAACATCTGCCTGGGGAGTGTTTTCATTTAGAAAAATAGATTTGTATAAAGCTTTGTAGATCTTACAAACGTTTTGTGCTTTGTTGCATAGAGCTGTGAATAAAGCACACCACTGTGTACATCAGGGAGAGGAGGAGTGTCTTAGTAATTTCAAGTCATCCTGAAACATCCCAGGGGTTGCATTTCATAATTTGTAATCCATTTCAGAGTGCTCACCTAGGATGCAGAGTGGTGGTAATGAAGCACGTGTTCAACTTCCTGAGCATCAGTAATTCAGTAACCTTATATTTTAACTTAAAGATTTGGAACTCTACATTTGCTGACACCCTGGGAGACCTGGGGGTCTCATTCTGGGCCAGGAGGACCTCTGCAGAGCAGCTGTGCTACAGCCCTACATGTCACCCCCGAGACACGGACACCACACAGAGGCTGACAGCCCGAGCACTCCTTCAAGCTGAACCTCACAACCAAGACCAAGGGAGAAGCATAACAAACAGCTGAATGCTGCCTGTTCAGCCCTGTGAGGGCTTGGGGAGGTATTCTCGCACACTCCGCAAGGAGTGGAAATTACCTTGCTGATGCTTACATTTACAATACATCAGATGCCACAGCCAAAGGCTGCTTCACTGTACCATGAATAAGTGCTACACCATTTTTGAGTACCCTGGAATATTTTACTTCCTCCTCCCCACAGTGAGATAACAATTTGCTCAGCACTAGAAAAATCCCATCAGGTCATTTGGTCAAAAGAGTGCCACAGGCAGGCGGATGGTGGCAGCCCCAGCCCAACAAGTCACCAAACTGCTGCTGGAGGGCACAGGGGTGCAGCAGGCAGAAGAACACATCAGTGAGACGTGGACTGGTTGAAGGCTGGTTCCAAACCTAACAGAAAGTTTGTGTTGTTGGTGGTCCTTGTGTCAGAGCACGTTCTGAGAAAATCACACTCAACACATCTCAAAAACAAGAGCCCACAAACAAATCCACCCCGGAGTATTTCTGTAAAAAGAAGGTTTTCCTGAGGATGATTCAAACATCATCCCTTTAATAAAATACTAATGCATTCTCCAAAGTGAGTATTTAGTGCAGCCAATTATCTGAAAATTAAGGCCTTCGTGAAAATAAAGTGCTGTTTCTTTTTTTTTCCTCTCTGTGTTTCAATCCTTCAGCACAACCTTCATTTAACACAGAAATGCACAAACAGATTCTTCATGCTATCATCAGAAGTTTCACTTCTCCCCCTAGTTCTGCTTTAAGATGCTTATTACATTTCCATTCAGCACGATGTTTTACATCACACAGGAAATTTAAAGCATGTCACTGAGCATTTCAGACTGTGACCAACACCTATGCTTGAATGCTCATCTCATTTTAAGAGCACCTTGGCACAGTGAGAGCACAGTGTTTGTGCTCACAGGATTTTTAAATCCCAAATAGATTCTGTACCCTAAAAATCACATCTCAGAAAAGGTCAGTTTTGCCATTAGGACAAGTTAAGATAGATTTCCAAAACTGTCAGTTTGAACCGTCCAAAAGTAATGATTTCCTACTAAGGCACTTCCCCAGAAACGTTGTAATTCTCCCAGGAACAACCCACCACGATGACAGTAAAAATAAAAGCTATCGCCATTTCCTCAAGTCTCAGCCTTCAGTTTCCCAGTTTTCTCAGGTCGGGGGTAAAACCACAGAACGTCTCAGCAGGTCCCACTGTGGGCAGCTGGGCGCACGGTGATCCCTCACTCCCCGGGCAGCTCCTGCCGTGCCTCAGCGCCATGCCGGCACGCAGCTGGCCGCAGGTACCGGGCTTTGCTGTACGTCCTGATGAGGTGCGGTGCCTGGCTCCAGGTGTACAGCAGCTGGAAGGCAGCCAGGTCCAGTGTGGGCCCATCGAAGGCAGCCAGCAAGTTCACTGGGGCGGCTTCCTTGAGGAACCTGGGCAGCGCCACGGCCTCGGGGAGGCTGGTGTTGCCCAGGAAGAAATGCATCAGCGTTTGCTTGCGCAGGCAGTCCCTGAGGTACATCACCAGGTCTTCCAGGCGCTCCACCAGGAACCGTTCATCCCAGGCCTCCAGGGGCCCGTGCAGCATCAGGGAGAAGAGGGCCGTCTTCAGCACGTAGGAGGAGAGCACCCGGCCCCACTGAGAGCAGAAGGGCTCCTCCAGGCCCTGCCCGCGGAGGTCCCGCAGGCCCTTGAGGAGCTGCAGGCACTTCAGGTGGCAGGACGAGGCCGGGGCCTGCTCCTTCAGCCAGGCCAGCAGCCGCTGCTCGTGCCGCGAGGCGTTGAGGCCCCACAGCGCCTCGTGGGCCGGGCCGGCCGGCGGCACGTCGGGAGGCAGCGCCGTGAGGTAGAGCGCGTCGCCCAGCGGGATGGCGGGGATGAGGCGCACGGCCATGGAGATGTGGCAGCAGACGTAGTCGGAGCAGGGCCGGATGTGCAGCGTGGGCGGGCGGCCGGGGCAGGCGGCCAGGCTGATGCGGCAGCGCTCCTGCAGCCGGTAGCGTACGGCGCCCAGGCAGCGCTGCAGGTGGCCTTGGAACCAGCGCAGCACCAGCGCCGAGGAGAGCAGGCAGCGGCCCTGCGGCTCCGCGCAGAAGCCCTCCACGAAGGGCCGGTATCGGCGCGGCCATCCGGCCCCCGCGGGCGCCCGCAGACCACAGACGAAGGCTCCGCTCGGCGCGGGCCCCGCGGCACGGCTCGGCTCGGGCTGCAGGCGCGGCGGTAGGCGCAGCGGCACCAGGACGTCGAAGCAGTCGGGGCTGCGCACCTTGTGCTGCTCGTAGGCGCTGCCGACGGGCACGAAGTCCCCGCGCAGGCTGAGGGCCATCGGGCCGGGCTGCAGCCCCTGCGCCTTAGCGGCGCGTACCAGCTCGGCCACCACGCGCCCGACGTGCGCCTTGCTGTGCCCCAGCACGTGGGGCGAGAGCCGCAGCTGCCGCGCGTGGAAGCCCTCCAGGGCGCCGCGCCGCGCCGCCGACGGCCCCCAGTCCCCGCCGGGCCTCGGGCCGCCTCCCGCCGCGCCGCAGCACCGGGCCAGCAGGCAGCCCAGCAGCAGCAGCGCCGAGCCCTTCAGCAGCGGCACCGAGCCCGCCTCCGTCGCGCCCTCCTCTTCTTCGCCCTCCGCCGCCGCCGCCGCGCGGCCCCCCAGGGCCTGGCAGAGGCAGAGCAGCGCGGTGCACACGCAGGTCAGCAGCGGCCAGAAGGCGCGCGGCTCCGGCACGCGGGCGGCCATGGCGCGGCGGGGGCTCGGTCCATGCCGGCCCCCGCCGCCGCCAGCCCTCTCCTCCGCCCCGGCCGCCCCCAGCGCCGCCGCCCGCCCAAAGGCGAGGGGCCCGCGTCCGTGAGCTCGCCGCCCGCCGCCGCCGCCGCGAGACTCCCTCTCTCCTTCCTCTTCCGAGGGAAGCGGCGCCGCGTCAGCTGCAGTGAGCTCAGAGGAAATGCCACGGGCCCGGCCGCGCCGCCAGGGCCGGGGGTGTTGTCCTCCCGGGGGCCGGCAGCGAGCGGAGCGGGGCGGGGAGGGTGCCGCCCAACGCCTCCCGCCGGGTCCGGGCCTCGGAGCCGCCAGCACGGGGCGCCCCGCGAGGATTGGGGTTCCCTCCGCGACCGGCCTCTTCACGGCCAAGGAACGTTCCGGACCTCGAAGAAGTTCCTTGTGTGCCCCGTGGGGCCCTTTTCCGTATGACAGCTGCCGCGGTGTCACCCCGCTGCCGTCGCGACGCTGGCGCTGCACGAGAGCACGGAGCCCCGAGGTGCGGCCGCCTCAGCCCTGCTCCGTGGCAGCACCGCGCAGACATGGCTGCTGCAGCCGTTCGTGCTGCCCTTAGCTCTGGTACCAGGCAGCAGAACGTCCTGTAAGCTGGGTTTCTGTGATAAATAGGAGTTTGTAATCCTGACGCCAGTGCAGATGGGAGCCTCGTCCTTGGCTCTTCTCTGTTCAGTGCATGTTTACTGAGCTTTGAAGCCCAGTAAAGCTACTGAAGCTGAAGGAGCATCTCTGTAAGCATTGCGTCCTGGTTTCACTAAAGGTGATGGAATCAGTGCTGCATAACTGCAGCACAGCTGCATCTGCACAGTGTTGCCAGAGGCCCTGTGGAGGCAAAGTGCTTGTAGGCAGGAGATTGAACCCAGCGAACTGAGAATGCGGTTGCAACTGGAGAAAGGAGTTAAAAGAAGGAGCTGAGCACAAGAAGCAGGCTGTGCAAATGTTTGTTTTTGTGATTTGTCTTCATATGAAACAAACTATTAGTTCAAGTACATCAAGCTGCGCTTGGCGGAAAGCACTCAGCTGAGCAGCCACAATGCTGCCCCCTGAGCAGTCAAAGTGGGTAACCAAGGCCAAGCAAAGTGAATTACTTCACAAACAACCAAAGCAAAAATGTTTAGAAAGCACATCTGTGCTGGTACGAAACCCATCCTTTAAGACACTATATTGAAAAATACCACTGAACTATATAAACCTATTGGCCCACAGCTTCAATTCTTACCAGCTTCTGCTTCTTTACACCCCCAAGCCAGCGCACTTCGCATGTCTTCAGGTCTAGCTATCGGCACACCAGCTTTGGATCCAGCCTGCACTCTCTCCTCACGCAGGGCTGATGTGATGAGCTGCACACTGTGCTTAGCAGACACACCACCACATCTGCAGAAGGCGACAGAGCTGTGCTGGGGCCTGAAGCTCCGCAGCACGGCCGGCATCGCAGCAGGACCTGCACACGGGGAAAGCTGCAGTCCCCCTCAGCCATGCATAGAGGTCCTCTGGCTGGAGGAAATCCAGACATCACCCGAGCCAGTGAGACACGAGCCAGGGCTGTCTGACAGCAGTGTTCCAGCAGCCACTCCAGGGGAGCGCAAGCTGGGGCTCAGCACACACCTGTATGTCTCCCAGGCAGTGATGTGGCAGGCTCACTCAAGCTGCCAAATAGCAGGCTGTACTCCAATAACCACAACCCCAAAATCAGGACCAGAGTTAGCTTGCAATTTTGATTTTTATCTCCACGGTTTAAATTACCAGCCTGTCCTCTCTCACCTTTTCAGTCAGCAGCAAGGCGAGAACTGTGAAGCCTGGGCTGGTGAAGGATGGCCAGTGGCCTGTCTTCAGAACCTAGGCTGCTTCAGCATGCTCTGAGCACAGGCCAGCTCTCTGGACAAAACACTGAATATGTCAGATGTTGAAGACTTAATAGGGACAAGCAACTGCCCAGTTTTGCTGTCAAGACCTTACTTGGAAATTGCCATTTAAAGAGTGACTCCATCTCCCCAATCCCCCAGGCTAACAACATTTCTGGCTGCTGTACCAGAAATAAAGGGGTCAAACACAAAACTACTTCCAGTTACCGAATAGCAAGAAGTGTCATTTCTCATTACCCATCGTTCCAGTCCTACCAAAATTACACCACTGGGACTGTCTGCTTTGCAATGGAAGCAGCTCATCCGTGTTATTACATCCTATCAGTAGTCTGCATTTTACAGCTCATCACAGAGGAAAATAAACAAACCATGTTATCTTGTCTGGAGTACAAGCTCCTCTTGTTTCAGGTAGCAAGAACAGACTGAACCTGAGAGCAAGGAGCAGTGGTAGGCCACCCCAATGCTTGGTGTCCCACCGCTGTGTGGGAGACGGACCCCATGCAACGCACTCCCTTCTGAGGTGGCTGTCAGGTTTTCTGCCTCTCCCAAAGAAGTAACATTTGTTTGAATTAAAATAAATATACTTGCAGGAAAGTTACAACATTGATGCTCCTTTTTTTTTTTTTTTTTTTTTTTTTTTTTTTTCTTCTTCACTTAAGCAATAATCTTTTTGGTGTTTTTTTTTTTTCCTTCTGTATAAAAATAAAGAATAAAGGCCTTTGAGGTATTTTATTACAATTGCATGTTCCAGAAGAATAACAGGTTGTACACGAATAACCATGACCTCAAAATCACAGCCAATGCACAACACTGATTTTTACTACCATTGTTTAATCACCCATTGTTTAAATAAATATTATCTAAGCACTTGCTTCAGAATGCCTCATATCCAGGATATCCTGCTCACTAAATAAGGAATAGGGTTAAACTTAATCACGTACAACACTGAGCTAAAAACGGACATCCCAGTACATAACATCCATGTGATATTTCCAGAGGAGGGTTGTGGAGGCAAAAAGACATGTTGGCTACATAGCATCCATTAAGTTTTCCACAGTGAACGATATTTCATACATCTGTGTACCCAAGATGACAGTGCTACAGCATGCCAGACCCTGTCTGAGGTTGTGGGAAAAGCAGATTGCACAGGGAGCTCGCTATCTGAGGAGGGAGAAGCAGCAGCAGAAAGGCAGAAGGCACACAGTGCCATTGTCAGTCTGGTGCTTTCACCACCTCCCTGAGGTGGAAGTCCCTTCTTTGAGCAACCCAGGCCTCCAGAGCATGTCCGTGGCTATCCAGGAGTTTGGGTGTGTAGGACTGTTGTTACATGTCCTTTCTTAAGATATTTTCTATTTATTAAGTGGGATGTTCTTGCCACCTCCGCCTGTCTGCTCAGCAGCTATCAGCAGGGTGGAACACCTCTGAACCAGATAGCCTGCAGGCAGACCCGGCTCCTCTGAGCCACATATAGCCCAATACAGGATTTCCTTGCTGTAGAAGGATGGCTTCCTGAGTAATTCTTACAAACAACCTCTTGTCCAAGTTGGTCTTTACCATAGCCAGAAATGCACTGGTGAAAAGCACAAGCACTGGTAGGCTCACCTCCAGGTTAGCAGGTTTCATTTAAAGCCCTCATGGACTTGTTCGGAGTAGAAACTCGTGAGCGTTCATCCTTGCCCATTACACCATCAGTCAGGAAGCTACACCTTTACATTTCCAGCAAGCAAATAAAACATGAACGAAAAAAACCCATGTGCATTAAGATATGCTTGCACACTGAGCTCTGCCCAACAAGCTGTGAACCCTCCCAGGAGCTGAGGCTGCTGCTGCTGGGAACGCAGCCTCAATACGTGTGTGCTGAAAGGTAAATTTAATCACTGACTGAGATGGTTTAGCTTAATTAATGGTACGCCACTTAAACTCGTATTTGCTTCTGTCTGAGATGCACCATAACTTGCAAAACTAATGGAAACTGATGGCATAGCTGATTTCTAATTTGCTGGTTAAAGCAGAGTCTTTTAAATGAAGATGATAATGGTTTCATTAGGCCAGTTTGGGGCTGTTGTGCCATTTGATCGATTTTAAAATCAATTTAGCAAGATTGGAACATTTTAAACTGACCTAGGTTTTTATTGCCTGTTTGCTAGCAAAAAGAAGCACAGGAAAAAGAATGTAACAAAAGTTTCAAAGTCTTACGTACGGCTCAAGTTTTTAGAGCACATTTTTCCCCTCGCTTCCCAAGAGGGTTTGTCTCACACTCCCCCTCCAACTAATTCCGCAACCAATTTGGTTGAAATTCAAAAAAGCAGAGACCCAAATCATTGCTGTGTGTTTTCGTACAAGGAAGCTCCCATTGGTGTCCCCAGACCAGCCCTGCCCTGCTGGCTCTCTCTGCTCAGAAGCACAAAGGTCAGAACCTGGTCAGATACTGTGAGTATCACCTGTTCTTTTCCACATTCAAAACCACAACTTCTCATAAAACAGGTTGAGATTTTTCTCGCTTTCACTGCTGCATGCATAAACCCCTTCCAATAGCATTTACGAATTTACCCTGGCAGAAAGCCTGGTGTTACAGAGCAAAAGCAGCTCTTCAGTGATCCTGATCACCTTGACTGCCACCAGGAAGACACACAAATCCACTTCTGTTTTGCAAACAAAAAGTGCAAGGGAGTCGCACTGCAAGTAGGGCAGAAATGGCAGATGTTCTGCCCCAGCAGCATGCATTCTGTAAGGCTGGGACATGGAGGTAGCTTGAGGAAGCCTGGTCCTAACCCCTTACCTCATCCTGTCAAGCAGCACATCACCTGACACAGGAGATGCCTGCTTGTGTAGTTATTTATAAAGGTATTGCGGTGTTGGAGCCCAAAACCCTGCCTGCAAAGCCAGAGCTGGTCCCTCCCCAGCATCCCTCCACACTAATTTCTCAGGCTGTGTCCTTTAACTAAGATTAAATGTTCCCAGATCGATAAAAAGCAACACAATGACGATATTAGCAATACAGCATGTGCAGCATATCCCTGGTTTTGTTTGAGGCCAGTCAGATTAGCTCATTTAACAACTGCTATTTTTATATCTGGTGTCATAGGTTTCCTTATTAGTACAGTGCCAACCACTTGAACAGAGGTAGGATCATCTTTCACGTTCTATCTAATTTAATTTAAATCTATTTTTTTCCACTTACCATACAGAAAGCATCATCTTTGCTCCCTGGAGCTGCAAAATGCAAGCTGTCCTGCTCATCTCACACAGATGCAAATGTGAAGCTAAGCCACTGAAACTGCAGGCACTGCACAGGCTGCATCCTTGAGACCAAGATGGAACATGAATGGCCTTTACAGTCAGCTGGTTCACAGCTGTGTCTCATTTCCTGCTTTACTTCTAGGAATATGCTCCATCCTCTGCTATCTTGCTCCCTGCAAATGGTGCATTCAGCAGCCAGGTTTCCCATCTCAGCAGGATGGAAAGGGGATGTGGGTGAGGTCCTGCTGTTGGCATGAGTCAGTCTCTTCCTACGGGCTTTTACAAGAGATTTTGCAGGTAGGACCCCAGGACACCTTCCAGAGGAGCAAGTAGCTTACTGAGATGTCTTCAGCACCAGTCTCACCAACATGAGGTCTCAGTGGGTGGCTTCTCACCAGCACCAGTCTCATGCTCATGAATGCATTGCATTCCCCAACACAGAGGTCTCCAGCACCTCTGGGGTCCCTTCTGAATGGACATATTCACAATTAAAGGAGGACATAAATGTTTGGAGAAACCACCCAGTCAACAAGTCGATTGATCAAAAATAGGGGTAAAAAAGTAGGAAAAATATAACCTAGTTTTCATTGTACTTATTTACTTATTTTTATATTTAGTCTCAGTGGAAAAATCAGTGCCAACTTACTGTTTACTATAATCTCACTGACTATTAAGATCTACATCCCAGGATATATTTTTAGGGGAGTATTAATAATCACAGAATCACAGAATCACAGAATTGTAGGGGTTGGAAGGGACCTCCAGAGATCATCGAGTCCAACCCCCCTGCCAAAGCAGGTTCCCTACAGCAGGTCACACAGGTAGGCGTCCAGGCGGGTCTTGAATATCTCCAGAGAAGGAGACTCCACAACCCCCCTGGGCAGCCTGTTCCAGTGCTCCGTCACCCTCACCGTAAAGAAGTTCTTGCGCACATTCGTGCGGAACTTCCTATGCCCTAGCTTCATCCCATTTCCCCTTGTCCTGTCCCCACGCACTACTGAAAATAATATTCCTTCCTTGCATGGTATGAATGGGTAAAATCAGATATTTCTTTCCTATACCCTTTCACTGTGATGGAAAAGCGTCCTCCAGTAGAGCTCACAGGAAAGAGTTGTTGACTGGAGAGGAGATGAACTGTAAATATACAATCAAATAAATAATAATCCAATCCAAGTAAAAAAGTGCCTGTGCATATGAAATAAGCAGATGTGGTTTTCAAGGAGTTTCTGCAAGGTGCTGGGCTAAAAGTACTGGGAGTTACAGCTTTGAAGTGACCCAGAAAGAAATAGTGAAGCATTGGGTGATTTCTACAGGTCACTTCAAAGCCACGACATGACGTAAGTGTTGATATTCCAACGCTTTTGAACATCATGGCCAAGCAATGCGACAGCTAGATCCAGATGGCTGCTAAAGCAGTTGACTGCCAACAAAACAAGCTGAAAGCTGGGCTGTACTTCACCTTCTCCATTTGGGATTTCTCCATGGATTGTGCAGCAACCCATAGGAAAGCTCAAAGTTTTCGTGTCAGCTTACCAGTACAAATCTCTTGCTGGTCACAAAACTGAAGCATCCCATGCACGTAAGGATTCACACCACAGCTGCTGGAGGGGAGCATATGTTCCAGATTATGCTGTATTGTGCTGCATGTATCTGCGTTTATGAGAAATGACAAGCAAATACAACCAGATCCAGAGTCTTCATATAAAAACACGTATCTGTCATTTTCCTTTGCAAGGCTCAGCTCTCTGACAAGAGAAATCACTTCTCATACATAATCCCCCAAAACATATGCCTGATATCTTGCTAGATTCACACATTGTATGTAAACAATGACTTCTGTCACTTAATATTGAGATGTAATTATTTCTCATTAGCAAATAATCCTCTAATATTTGGGTGGGAGGATTTGAAGAGCAAGAAGAGCAGTTCTTGCATTTAAAAATTTTAAAAAAAACAAAATCACATTTCAGTCACCCTAGAATGTTCGAGCAAGCTGCATTTTCCCTGCCAAGGTCAGAACCGGAAGGGATGGTTGTAAAGAGGGGAAGACAGCACTCAGCCATGGTTAGTAGCCAGCTCAGGGGTTGGGGATGTAATGACACATCAGCTCTGCTTGCAGAATTGCCTCACTATGGGCATCAAGTCTGCAGGCAGCTGTCTTCCCCTCTCAACAACCATCCCTCCTAGGGCTGAAAACGCTTCCCTGGAGACAGCCCCAAAACACAGTTTTCCATATCCCAAAACCACGGTGTGTGACATCACAGGCGTTGGACTGTGACCTCACGGCCGTCTGCTGCACATACTGGGGCACAGCAGAGTCTGTCCCAGCCGAGCGTGTACCTGGTTGCCAGCTGAGCGTGTTTGCGAGGCTTGGAGACCTAGCGAGGCTTTCTTGGGTTTTGCTGTGGGGCTCTGGGAGCTGTGCTCAGTGCCCATCCCCGCAGCATCACCTGTGTTTCCCCGGCCCTGCCTGGCTCAGGCAGCCGGGCCCCAGGCAGGCGCTCGAGGCAGCAGAGGTGAGGGGTGCGGGAACACGGACCTGCGGCAGCCATGGGGTGGTGCTGGGGCTCACGGAGCTGCCAGGGCTGCAGCAGAAGCATGGGCCTGTGCCGGTGGGGAGTACGATCTGGGCCAGCCACGGGGTGGGGATGGGTGCCCATCCCACGACAGCCACTGACCGCGGCCTTTCTTCCTGCAGCACACAGCACCCACCACAGCGAGGGGAAAGCTCTCCATCTCCAGTTCCCCCAGCCCACTGCAGCGTGGAGGACGCGGCCATGGAAGAGGAAGAGGTGTGCTCCTGCTCCATCTGCCGCGACGTGACACCCGACAGCTACGTGGTTCCCTGTGAGCACACGTTCTGCCTCCGCTGCATCCTGCAGTGGACATTAAGGAAATTCACCTGCCCGCTCTGCAGGAGCGTTATGAGTGCCATCCACTTCTCGGTGCGGGCAGACGGCTCTCTGCCCTGCGTCATCACGCTGCCCTCAGAGTACGAAGCAGAGAGCCACCAGAGAGCCTCCCTGTGGGGCACGGCCACCTCACGCCCCGCACCATCGGGCAGCCCCGCACATCCCACCGAGGAGGAACTCCCGGGCAGTTCCCACACAGCCCCCGGGGATCTCGGGGCCCGCCCCACCACTCCCGGCCCCAGGGAGACCGAGGTGCCTCACGGGCAGCCAGAGCAGGAGGCAGCAGCGGGACCTTCAGCCCAGGACTGCAGCAACAGCCCCACCACTGCCGAGCGGGGCAGGGACCGCTCAGCCCGGGGGTCCCGCCGCCCCAGGAAGAGGAGGGCCTGCAGCGCCCGGGGCACTTCGCAGCCCTGCAAGAGGCCGCCCCCGCGGCACCGTTAGCAGGGACTGCATCCATCTTTGTTAATAAATATAAAAAAACAAAGTACACGACTACTGCACTGTTAATGACTCAGTCACACTCAGAGCAGAATCTTGGGTGCTGCCAGCAATGGAACGTGGCGCTCATTTCCACGGGTCCAAGCGTCGGGGTTCAATGGTCCCCAGCACAGTTCCCTCAGGCCCTGTCACTGTGCCCACAGAGCAGAGCACAGCACTGCCCTCTGCTCTCAGCCAGGAGCTGCAGGCCTGCGGTCAGAACAGAAACTGAAACACAAATCAGGGAATCCCTGTAGCCAAGTCTGGACGGATGAGGCAAAATGTAAATAGGGACAAGATGCTCATTTCAGATGGAGGCCAAATATGAAAAAGGGAGGTGTCGGGGCACTTGGCAGCCCTCGGGAAAACCAGGCCCAGGCCAGGATGACTGCTGGGAAACACCACCACCAACACCACGGTACCCAGTGGGCGCACAGAGACTGGGGCTGGTTGGAATTCTCTTCACAGATGCAGAGTGCTTTGGGTTGGAACGGACCTCAGAGATCATCTCACTCCAACCACCCTGCCACAGGCAGGGACACCGCGCACAGGGCCCGGCCACTCCATGCCCCATCCAGCGCAGCCTTAGGCAGTGCCAGGGATGGGGCATCCACAGCTCCCCTGGGCAGCCTGCTCCAGTGCCTCATCAGCCCCAGAGGAAACAAGTTCATCCAAACACCCAATCTGTACCTACTCTCTTTTATTTTAAACTCACAGCCCTTGTGCTATCGCTTCCTGCCTGAAAAACAGTCCCTCTCTAGCCTCCTTGGGCTGAACACGCTTCCCTGGAGACAGCCCCAAAACACAGTTTTCCATATCCCAACACCACGGTGTGTGACATCACAGGCGTTGGACTGTGACCTCACGGCCGTCTGCTGCACATACTGGGGCACAGCAGAGTCTGTCCCAGCCGAGCGTGTACCTGGTTGCCAGCTGAGCGTGTTTGCGAGGCTTGGAGACCTAGCGAGGCTTTCTTGGGTTTTGCTGTGGGGCTCTGGGAGCTGTGCTCAGTGCCCATCCCCGCAGCATCACCTGTTTCCCCGGCCCTGCCTGGCTCAGGCAGCCGGGCCCCAGGCAGGCGCTCGAGGCAGCAGAGGTGAGGGGTGCGGGAACACGGACCTGCGGCAGCCATGGGGTGGTGCTGGGGCTCACGGAGCTGCCAGGGCTGCAGCAGAAGCATGGGCCTGTGCCGGTGGGGAGCACAATCTGGGCCAGCCACGGGGTGGGGATGGGTGCCCATCCCACGACAGCCACTGACCGCGGCCTTTCTTCCTGCAGCACACAGCACCCACCACAGCGAGGGGAAAGCTCTCCATCTCCAGTTCCCCCAGCCCACTGCAGCGTGGAGGACGCGGCCATGGAAGAGGAAGAGGTGTGCTCCTGCTCCATCTGCCGCGACGTGACACCCGACAGCTACGTGGTTCCCTGTGAGCACACGTTCTGCCTCCGCTGCATCCTGCAGTGGACATTAAGGAAATTCACCTGCCCGCTCTGCAGGAGCGTTATGAGTGCCATCCACTTCTCGGTGCGGGCAGACGGCTCTCTGCCCTGCGTCATCACGCTGCCCTCAGAGTACGAAGCAGAGAGCCACCAGAGAGCCTCCCTGTGGGGCACGGCCACCTCACGCCCCGCACCATCGGGCAGCCCCGCACATCCCACCGAGGAGGAACTCCCGGGCAGTTCCCACACAGCCCCCGGGGATCTCGGGGCCCGCCCCACCACTCCCGGCCCCAGGGAGACCGAGGTGCCTCACGGGCAGCCAGAGCAGGAGGCAGCAGCGGGACCTTCAGCCCAGGACTGCAGCAACAGCCCCACCACTGCCGAGCGGGGCAGGGACCGCTCAGCCCGGGGGTCCCGCCGCCCCAGGAAGAGGAGGGCCTGCAGCGCCCGGGGCACTTCGCAGCCCTGCAAGAGGCCGCCCCCGCGGCACCGTTAGCAGGGACTGCATCCATCTTTGTTAATAAATATAAAAAAACAAAGTACACGACTACTGCACTGTTAATGACTCAGTCACACTCAGAGCAGAATCTTGGGTGCTGCCAGCAATGGAACGTGGCGCTCATTTCCACGGGTCCAAGCGTCGGGGTTCAATGGTCCCCAGCACAGTTCCCTCAGGCCCTGTCACTGTGCCCACAGAGCAGAGCACAGCACTGCCCTCTGCTCTCAGCCAGGAGCTGCAGGCCTGCGGTCAGAACAGAAACTGAAACACAAATCAGGGAATCCCTGTAGCCAAGTCTGGACGGATGAGGCAAAATGTAAATAGGGACAAGATGCTCATTTCAGATGGAGGCCAAATATGAAAAAGGGAGGTGTCGGGGCACTTGGCAGCCCTCGGGAAAACCAGGCCCAGGCCAGGATGACTGCTGGGAAACACCACCACCAACACCACGGTACCCAGTGGGCGCACAGAGACTGGGGCTGGTTGGAATTCTCTTCACAGATGCAGAGTGCTTTGGGTTGGAACGGACCTCAGAGATCATCTCACTCCAACCACCCTGCCACAGGCAGGGACACCGCGCACAGGGCCCGGCCACTCCATGCCCCATCCAGCGCAGCCTTAGGCAGTGCCAGGGATGGGGCATCCACAGCTCCCCTGGGCAGCCTGCTCCAGTGCCTCATCAGCCCCAGAGGAAACAAGTTCATCCAAACACCCAATCTGTACCTACTCTCTTTTATTTTAAACTCACAGCCCTTGTGCTATCGCTTCCTGCCTGAAAAACAGTCCCTCTCTAGCCTCCTTGGGCTGAACACGCTTCCCTGGAGACAGCCCCAAAACACAGTTTTCCATATCCCAACACCACGGTGTGTGACATCACAGGCGTTGGACTGTGACCTCACGGCCGTCTGCTGCACATACTGGGGCACAGCAGAGTCTGTCCCAGCCGAGCGTGTACCTGGTTGCCAGCTGAGCGTGTTTGCGAGGCTTGGAGACCTAGCGAGGCTTTCTTGGGTTTTGCTGTGGGGCTCTGGGAGCTGTGCTCAGTGCCCATCCCCGCAGCATCACCTGTTTCCCCGGCCCTGCCTGGCTCAGGCAGCCGGGCCCCAGGCAGGCGCTCGAGGCAGCAGAGGTGAGGGGTGCGGGAACACGGACCTGCGGCAGCCATGGGGTGGTGCTGGGGCTCACGGAGCTGCCAGGGCTGCAGCAGAAGCATGGGCCTGTGCCGGTGGGGAGCACAATCTGGGCCAGCCACGGGGTGGGGATGGGTGCCCATCCCACGACAGCCACTGACCGCGGCCTTTCTTCCTGCAGCACACAGCACCCACCACAGCGAGGGGAAAGCTCTCCATCTCCAGCTCCCCCAGCCCACTGCAGCGTGGAGGACGCGGCCATGGAAGAGGAAGAGGTGTGCTCCTGCTCCATCTGCCGCGACGTGACACCCGACAGCTACGTGGTTCCCTGTGAGCACACGTTCTGCCTCCGCTGCATCCTGCAGTGGACATTAAGGAAATTCACCTGCCCGCTCTGCAGGAGCGTTATGAGTGCCATCCACTTCTCGGTGCGGGCAGACGGCTCTCTGCCCTGCGTCATCACGCTGCCCTCAGAGTACGAAGCAGAGAGCCACCAGAGAGCCTCCCTGTGGGGCACGGCCACCTCACGCCCCGCACCATCGGGCAGCCCCGCACATCCCACCGAGGAGGAACTCCCGGGCAGTTCCCACACAGCCCCCGGGGATCTCGGGGCCCGCCCCACCACTCCCGGCCCCAGGGAGACCGAGGTGCCTCACGGGCAGCCAGAGCAGGAGGCAGCAGCGGGACCTTCAGCCCAGGACTGCAGCAACAGCCCCACCACTGCCGAGCGGGGCAGGGACCGCTCAGCCCGGGGGTCCCGCCGCCCCAGGAAGAGGAGGGCCTGCAGCGCCCGGGGCACTTCGCAGCCCTGCAAGAGGCCGCCCCCGCGGCACCGTTAGCAGGGACTGCATCCATCTTTGTTAATAAATATAAAAAAACAAAGTACACGACTACTGCACTGTTAATGACTCAGTCACACTCAGAGCAGAATCTTGGGTGCTGCCAGCAATGGAACGTGGCGCTCATTTCCACGGGTCCAAGCGTCGGGGTTCAATGGTCCCCAGCACAGTTCCCTCAGGCCCTGTCACTGTGCCCACAGAGCAGAGCACAGCACTGCCCTCTGCTCTCAGCCAGGAGCTGCAGGCCTGCGGTCAGAACAGAAACTGAAACACAAATCAGGGAATCCCTGTAGCCAAGTCTGGACGGATGAGGCAAAATGTAAATAGGGACAAGATGTTCATTTCAGATGGAGGCCAAATATGAAAAAGGGAGGTGTCGGGGCACTTGGCAGCCCTCGGGAAAACCAGGCCCAGGCCAGGATGACTGCTGGGAAACACCACCACCAACACCACGGTACCCAGTGGGCGCACAGAGACTGGGGCTGGTTGGAATTCTCTTCACAGATGCAGAGTGCTTTGGGTTGGAACGGACCTCAGAGATCATCTCACTCCAACCACCCTGCCACAGGCAGGGACACCGCACACAGGGCCTGGCCTCTCCGTGCCCCATCCAGCGCAGCCTTAGGCAGTGCCAGGGATGGGGCATCCACAGCTCCCCTGGGCAGCCTGCTCCAGTGCCTCATCAGCCCCAGAGGAAACAAGTTCATCCAAACACCCAATCTGTACCTACTCTCTTTTATTTTAAACTCACAGCCCTTGTGCTATCGCTTCCTGCCTGAAAAACAGTCCCTCTCTAGCCTCCTTGGGCTGAACACGCTTCCCTGGAGACAGCCCCAAAACACAGTTTTCCATATCCCAACACCACGGTGTGTGACATCACAGGCGTTGGACTGTGACCTCACGGCCGTCTGCTGCACATACTGGGGCACAGCAGAGTCTGTCCCAGCCGAGCGTGTACCTGGTTGCCAGCTGAGCGTGTTTGCGAGGCTTGGAGACCTAGCGAGGCTTTCTTGGGTTTTGCTGTGGGGCTCTGGGAGCTGTGCTCAGTGCCCATCCCCGCAGCATCACCTGTGTTTCCCCGGCCCTGCCTGGCTCAGGCAGCCGGGCCCCAGGCAGGCGCTCGAGGCAGCAGAGGTGAGGGGTGCGGGAACACGGACCTGCGGCAGCCATGGGGTGGTGCTGGGGCTCACGGAGCTGCCAGGGCTGCAGCAGAAGCATGGGCCTGTGCCGGTGGGGAGCACAATCTGGGCCAGCCACGGGGTGGGGATGGGTGCCCATCCCACGACAGCCACTGACCGCGGCCTTTCTTCCTGCAGCACACAGCACCCACCACAGCGAGGGGAAAGCTCTCCATCTCCAGCTCCCCCAGCCCACTGCAGCGTGGAGGACGCGGCCATGGAAGAGGAAGAGGTGTGCTCCTGCTCCATCTGCCGCGACGTGACACCCGACAGCTACGTGGTTCCCTGTGAGCACACGTTCTGCCTCCGCTGCATCCTGCAGTGGACATTAAGGAAATTCACCTGCCCGCTCTGCAGGAGCGTTATGAGTGCCATCCACTTCTCGGTGCGGGCAGACGGCTCTCTGCCCTGCGTCATCACGCTGCCCTCAGAGTACGAAGCAGAGAGCCACCAGAGAGCCTCCCTGTGGGGCACGGCCACCTCACGCCCCGCACCATCGGGCAGCCCCGCACATCCCACCGAGGAGGAACTCCCGGGCAGTTCCCACACAGCCCCCGGGGATCTCGGGGCCCGCCCCACCACTCCCGGCCCCAGGGAGACCGAGGTGCCTCACGGGCAGCCAGAGCAGGAGGCAGCAGCGGGACCTTCAGCCCAGGACTGCAGCAACAGCCCCACCACTGCCGAGCGGGGCAGGGACCGCTCAGCCCGGGGGTCCCGCCGCCCCAGGAAGAGGAGGGCCTGCAGCGCCCGGGGCACTTCGCAGCCCTGCAAGAGGCCGCCCCCGCGGCACCGTTAGCAGGGACTGCATCCATCTTTGTTAATAAATATAAAAAAACAAAGTACACGACTACTGCACTGTTAATGACTCAGTCACACTCAGAGCAGAATCTTGGGTGCTGCCAGCAATGGAACGTGGCGCTCATTTCCACGGGTCCAAGCGTCGGGGTTCAATGGTCCCCAGCACAGTTCCCTCAGGCCCTGTCACTGTGCCCACAGAGCAGAGCACAGCACTGCCCTCTGCTCTCAGCCAGGAGCTGCAGGCCTGCGGTCAGAACAGAAACTGAAACACAAATCAGGGAATCCCTGTAGCCAAGTCTGGACGGATGAGGCAAAATGTAAATAGGGACAAGATGTTCATTTCAGATGGAGGCCAAATATGAAAAAGGGAGGTGTCGGGGCACTTGGCAGCCCTCGGGAAAACCAGGCCCAGGCCAGGATGACTGCTGGGAAACACCACCACCAACACCACGGTACCCAGTGGGCGCACAGAGACTGGGGCTGGTTGGAATTCTCTTCACAGATGCAGAGTGCTTTGGGTTGGAACGGACCTCAGAGATCATCTCACTCCAACCACCCTGCCACAGGCAGGGACACCGCACACAGGGCCTGGCCTCTCCGTGCCCCATCCAGCGCAGCCTTAGGCAGTGCCAGGGATGGGGCATCCACAGCTCCCCTGGGCAGCCTGCTCCAGTGCCTCATCAGCCCCAGAGGAAACAAGTTCATCCAAACACCCAATCTGTACCTACTCTCTTTTATTTTAAACTCACAGCCCTTGTGCTATCGCTTCCTGCCTGAAAAACAGTCCCTCTCTAGCCTCCTTGGGCTGAACACGCTTCCCTGGAGACAGCCCCAAAACACAGTTTTCCATATCCCAACACCACGGTGTGTGACATCACAGGCGTTGGACTGTGACCTCACGGCCGTCTGCTGCACATACTGGGGCACAGCAGAGTCTGTCCCAGCCGAGCGTGTACCTGGTTGCCAGCTGAGCGTGTTTGCGAGGCTTGGAGACCTAGCGAGGCTTTCTTGGGTTTTGCTGTGGGGCTCTGGGAGCTGTGCTCAGTGCCCATCCCCGCAGCATCACCTGTGTTTCCCCGGCCCTGCCTGGCTCAGGCAGCCGGGCCCCAGGCAGGCGCTCGAGGCAGCAGAGGTGAGGGGTGCGGGAACACGGACCTGCGGCAGCCATGGGGTGGTGCTGGGGCTCACGGAGCTGCCAGGGCTGCAGCAGAAGCATGGGCCTGTGCCGGTGGGGAGCACAATCTGGGCCAGCCACGGGGTGGGGATGGGTGCCCATCCCACGACAGCCACTGACCGCGGCCTTTCTTCCTGCAGCGCACAGCACCCACCACAGCGAGGGGAAAGCTCTCCATCTCCAGCTCCCCCAGCCCACTGCAGCGTGGAGGACGCGGCCATGGAAGAGGAAGAGGTGTGCTCCTGCTCCATCTGCCGCGACGTGACACCCGACAGCTACGTGGTTCCCTGTGAGCACACGTTCTGCCTCCGCTGCATCCTGCAGTGGACATTAAGGAAATTCACCTGCCCGCTCTGCAGGAGCGTTATGAGTGCCATCCACTTCTCGGTGCGGGCAGACGGCTCTCTGCCCTGCGTCATCACGCTGCCCTCAGAGTACGAAGCAGAGAGCCACCAGAGAGCCTCCCTGTGGGGCACGGCCACCTCACGCCCCGCACCATCGGGCAGCCCCGCACATCCCACCGAGGAGGAACTCCCGGGCAGTTCCCACACAGCCCCCGGGGATCTCGGGGCCCGCCCCACCACTCCCGGCCCCAGGGAGACCGAGGTGTCTCACGGGCAGCCAGAGCAGGAGGCAGCAGCGGGACCTTCAGCCCAGGACTGCAGCAACAGCCCCACCACTGCCGAGCGGGGCAGGGACCGCTCAGCCCGGGGGTCCCGCCGCCCCAGGAAGAGGAGGGCCTGCAGCGCCCGGGGCACTTCGCAGCCCTGCAAGAGGCCGCCCCCGCGGCACCGTTAGCAGGGACTGCATCCATCTTTGTTAATAAATGTACGTGACTATTGCACTGTGACTCAGACACAGAACTGAAGGCAGAGCCTTTGCTTCTCCTAGGAATGGAATGTGCTGTTCCTGTCCTTCTTGTTCTCAGCTGTCCCCAACATGTTTCTCTTGGGCACTGAGACCAGAGCTCAGTGCTGACCTGTGCTCCCAGTGAGGAGCTGTAGGCCACCATATGGACTCCCACAGCCTCCTCTTCTGTAGGCCAAACAAAACCATGGGCCTCAGTCACTCTCGTATCTTCTGCTTTCCAGACTCCTTCCCACCATCACAGCTCTCCTTCGGATGTTATGACGTTATTTTCAAAATGTATCATCGATTTCTCCACATCTTTACACTGCCATTCACTCAGGGCTAATGAATGAGAGCAGGAAACCAACAGAATGTTACATTTACTAAAGCACAGAATGAAACAGAAATATCTTGAAAAATATTGGAAACAATAGCACAAAAAATAGATCATGATTCCTGCTTCATGTTAATTGGATATTTTATTAATATGGAATAAACTTGCCTTTTTGTAACACAATCACACTGCTTAGAAATTCTTTCTGTTCTTCTAAAATCTTCCTTCTAATGTAGTTGTTTCTGAGACTTGTTACCACCAAAGCTATTCCAGTGACCTGCTGACTCCTTTACCCAACACTGGCTCACAACTCCACACATACGTGCCAACAAGCTTTACCCAATGCAATCCATCTCCCCAGCCGAGAGGCAGCCAGACTCGCTCTCTTACACTCAAGTGAGCCACACAGATTCAGTCCAGACAAAGCTCAAGCCCATTATGTCTGGCATTTATCTTGTACCAGTAATATTTATCATCTCAGACAATGATTTAGCTCGCTGCCAAACAATCTTATGAGCCCCATTTTACATAACTTGTGGTACAACGTCCATTCACTGTATGTCAGCATCATTATATCAACTGCAGACACAGGCTGGATCTTTGCCCAGCTCAGCTGAGGCACCATGACCAACACGCACTGCCCACAGCCAGACTACGCTGCTGCAGGGTCACACAGCTCTGCCATGCAGGCAGCTGTCTGGGGTTGAAGGGTCACAGATGAACATGCAGAGCCATCCTCGCTTTGCGCAAGTCTGACCAGGCTCCTTTCCTTAGGCAACACAACCCGAGCCAGACCAGAGTTGACTGGGAATCACTAAGATAACAGACTTGCATAAGAGATGTGCTTCAGCCTCTGCCTGCTGTTAACCCCTACAGGACAGCTGCCACCAGCATCGCCTGGCATCCAGTCCTGACCTAAGTAATGGAGTCATAGTTGATTTTTCAGTTTTATTTAAAACTCAATTACTAAACTCCATTACTTAAACAACTGCATCGCATGTTCTTTAAACGCCACCTCATTAGCAACTTTAATTAATTATTCTTTCGTACTTATTCAGATAATACAGGAATTTTCCTTATTCCACCATATGAACACTTCAGGGCAATTAAGGCAAGGCAAATAGAGACTTACCTTGTGCACAAAGCATTGGTCAACTTAGGAAAGACATCTTAAGTTTAATATGATCTCCCTTTAATAAATTCACACTGACATGCACATTGCTCACAACTGTCTGAGGGTGAAACAAGAAAAATGGGAATCCCTTAGAGCTCCCCCTGTTATCATGCAGCCCCTGTGCAATCAACCATTTAGCTTTGGAGTTCCTGAAGTTATTCCAGCGGATGGGCAAATCAGTCAGAGACAGAACCAAATGCTACATCGTTTAGACAATGCAAATAACATTTGCAGTTTGAGTGCAGTCAGACCAGTCTTGTATGTTTTGATAGAAATTAAATAACTTACAAAATATCAGTTTAATCACTAGTACAGGAGTTTTTGTGTTAAAGACTTAGCTTCCAGTCTAAACTCCTTCACAAAAAGAGGAAAAATAATCCTTTAACGACTAATTAGACACTGATCAGTAGCTACACATACCAAAAGGGCTCCTCAAAAAACGTAGAATCAGAGATGTACCTGGATTACATGCTGTCTGAAACCTTGCTAAGCTCCCAGATGCAGGTACTGGACTCCTGCCCATACCTCAGCATTGCTTATCCTCCTCTGCTCTCAAAGCAGCTATGTGGTCAGTCCACAGAATTTGGCCAGATCAACAGAGCTGGAAATTTCACACAGCAAAGCTCAGCACAACTACATAACAGGCCCCACATAATTGTGTGGCTTTGCCAGATGAGGTAAAATACAAGATTGGCAAAGGTGACCGCATTTCTCACGACGGTAATGGGCAACACAGCTCCTGTTTTACTTCTTGGTTTCCAATTCTTTCCCTTTCAGCTAGGCTTACATCCATTACATTTCACTTCAGAGCTGACCTGTTGAGTTACACCCCATTCCTTTGGCTAAAAAAATATTGACTTCTTATACACCACGGCTTTTAACCACATAAAGGACAAGATGCAACAAGCTCTGCTCTCTGATCTGCCATTGTAAATTATTCTTATCAGGAAAAAAAAACCCAAACACACACACATACACACCCTCTAAAAACTGGAAGACCTTTAATACTGGGAAACAAAAGGTAGCTTACGGCAGTTATACAAGCTGAGGTGTTCAAGGTTTTAGAAGCATGGATAAAAGGACAAAAGCATGGCTGTGTCACCTGCACTATTATTCATAGGGTTTTCCTTGCTGTGCATGATAAAAAGACAGTGCTCTTCAGGTATGGAAGTATAAGTCTCTGTCAGGGACTTCTAAGCATTGGCTAGAAAGTTTTTAAGACCTAAGAAGCAGGAGATGCAATTATACCGAAAATACTTTTCATCCCTACCAGTTTTCAACATACTAATTCCATTGCTATATTTTTATCATCTCTGGTTAGAGTTTAACAGAGCAGATACACAGATCTCTGTCTTGGGCATTTCTACTGCTCCAAGGAAGAATACCAGCAGAAAGCACGCAGAAATCATTTTAATATTGAGTGCCACCGAAGACTGGAACCAAAAGAAGATAAACTTGACAGCTGTAAGAGAATATTAAGTGCAATTGCACAGGTGCTCCAAGTTGCTCTCTCCACCTTCTTCATACATCCATTACTTCTGTGCACAAAGAAGTCTTTTTTGTCTTCGAAGGAAGACAAAAAATTCAAAAACTGAGACAAAATAAATGAACAAGTTGGCAAAGCTTAAAGTAAAATCTTATAATAACCAATCTTTATTCGAGGCAGGGTGAACAGAAGTGCTCGCTTCATCTTACTTACCCTGAAAAAACAATTTAAAAATATCCTACTTATTCAATATTGATGATTTTAAAACGAGCTAATAAGCTCCAACTTACTTCAAGTATATATAAAATTGAAGGCAACAGAAAATTTGCTGTGTTCATGTGTGCAGAAATGTATGTAATACGTGCCCACAGTACGTATGTTAATACATACATATTTTACTGCCACCTTGTGAACAGTTTCTGCCCATTCTGCCATTGTTCACATTCAGCCCAAATGACTCAAGTGTTGATTTTTTGAACAGGTACTCAATGTGACAAAATCAGATGTGGTTGAAACAGATGCTCAATTAAGAACATTTTAAAAGTCTGAATAAAATAAAGCTTAGTCTTCCATGCATTTTCGTTTCACAGTTTATTACTGCAAGCATGATGGAAAATATCACTAAATTCTTTCTGATAAATATATTGCAGCTTTGCATCCAAGCTGTATTACCGTCTTCAAAACAGAATAAGCTGGTGCCTATAAAACAAAGAATAAAGAATTAGAAGTACCTAGCAGGATGGAGCTTTATCTGAAATACAGCATCACCAATTAGTTAACACTGTACTTACTCTCTCTGCATCGTGCTCAAGCCCAGTGTCATGGTGCTCCAGTTCATCATCCCGACATTGCTTTATTATCTTTAAAAATAGCAAGTAATTGGTAAGTCTACTTTACAGAAAAGTCAAGGCAGCTGAATATAGAACTACAGTCCGTCGTTCATTGTGTGCACCAGGGCAAGCCCAGGTCTCTCAGAAGCTTCTCCAAATCTTCAACTTCCAAGAAAGGGATTATTTATATCATCTCCCCAAGCTAGAGTTATTTAAACATTCTGCAAATTATCAAAGAAAACTAAGCTACTGTGACCTCTGAGGTCCTTTTCAGCCCAGGCCGTTCTATATCACTATCTTTTTAAAAATTTTAAGAAGAACTGTAGTCACAGTGACTAACTGGTTTGACAGGTACAACTGTTACCCTGACAATTCAATTAACACAATTAAGGCGTCTGCCTTGACAGATCATCAGTAAGGGTATTTCCTTGTAACCCAACACAGCTTTTGCCTGTTTCAGCATAGTCTAAAGAACACTGTTTTTTTCCTCTAGGACAAAAAGATCTAGAGAATTTCCTCTTGGTATGACTGGAGATAACCAGGACAGCTTAATAATATGGTCAGAACATACCTTCAGCCACTGTCCCCATCCAAGAAGTTTGCTTTCTTTACTGTTCCTCATACTGAGGCTGTGAATAACCTTACTACTCAACTCTTTCCTCTATATTTTGCACTCAGATACTAGCCCTTATTTTCATAGACAATATTTTCCTCATGCTCATCAGCACAATCTGGTTACATAAGGTATTACTCCTGTAACACAAATACAATTTGGATGGAAGCAGACTGGTCGGCATGTTAAACTAGACACAATTGAACACAGTAACATTCAGCCAAGAACTAGAAACGTATACACAGGCTGTAGAGTAAGCTCCTACTGCAAATGAGCTGAACTTGCAATGTCTGAGAACAGGTCAGCCCTTCATAAACACCCTACAGGAGCACATCCCAGTGCAACACCCAAAGTAGTTGGGAAATAATTCTCTTGCAGAACTAACAAACACTAGCTCCTTCCTTCCTCTGAGCAGCGTTCAAAACTAGAATCACATAGTATCATTTTGCTTATGCTGGATATGATTATGCAGTCACTGTTTTCCCTTTTCTCCCTTCTAACCCCTTCCTTTCAATTAAAAGTAATCACAATTAAGTCCCAGTTCTCCCAGTGAAAAGGAGAGCAATGAAGCACTGAAAGCATGCTGAAGTTAATCTAATGTACATCTGAGTTTGCTGCTCAATAGCTTAGTGCTGCTGAAGGAAGAGCCATCTTTTTATTCTAAAATTTCCATTGACTTTAGAATTCTGCACAACAGAAGAGAGGTGCTGGAAATCCAGATTGGAGCAACATTTTAAAAGTCAAGTCACATTATGAAGTTCAATGAATTTCTTACGTTTCTTTCAAGCCACAGTTACCTGCATCAGTTCTTTGTACTTTTCCGGATCTTCTTCCATTAGAGTTCGGATCTGGTTGTTATAGTGGTCTGATATGCTCTCCTCCACTGCCACCGTGCAAGCCATTGCACCCTTCTTTCCAAGTAGAGAGCTTCCAGCCCCTGTGATTGCAGTACCAAATGCATACAAACAGTGAAATCTGAAACAACGTGAATAATTTAAACATGTGAAGACTTCCAAAGCCAACAACAGCAATAATACCATAAACTCACCTAAAACAAAGCCTGCTACATTCCAAAAAGGCAATAAGACAGTAGGTCGGACTCTGTATGCAATCATTAACTCATTAAACTTTTTCAGGTGGTCTTTTTCTTGATTCCACATTTGCTGCAACAGAACCAAATGACAGCAAAGACCCAAGAAGTTAAACTCTCCACTACAACCAAGTAGAGCAATGCAAACCAGAAGGGCTCAGGTCCCACGCACCTGGATGAGCGGCCCCGCGGACGACCTGCCCAGCACGGCCATCTGCCCGGCGTAGATGCGATTGGCGCCGTACTCCCCGGCGTGGTCCACACGGATGATGCGATCTATGACGGCTTTGTTGATACCGTTCAGAGCCGCCCTCGTGCTGCAGGGTCTCAGGGTCGCCCCCTCGGCGGGGAAAGGCCACCTCCCGCGGCGACCTGCCGGAAGGGACAGAGGTGAGCGGGGCTCTGCCGCCGCCCGGCCCTGGCTGCGAGGGCCCAGGCGAAAGGCTCTAGCCGACTGACAGCGGCAGCTCCGTACCCGCAGGGCCGCTCAGCGCTCGCTGCCGCCCCAACGAGCACCGCAGCGCCGGAGTCAGAACCGCGGCCGCCGCCATCGCACTGACCCCGACGCCTTCTGTGTCGCGCTGCTTACGCCATCACCGCGGGCCGCCTGGCTCCCGCCTCCCGTCGCCATCACGATTCCCATTGGCTGCCCGCCTCCTCCGCACTGGCCAGCGGAGCTGTCACTCGAGACCAGCGTCTCCTGGTTTCCATAGGAACGGAAGGGCATCGTTCCGCCCCTGAGGCGGGAGCCTGTGAGGTACTTCCCGCGCGGTGCGGCAGGGGGAGCTAAGGAAGGCGTTCACACACGCTACTCGTGTAAAACGTGTTTCCCAGACAAATAAAGCTATAAAATCTCAAACTCAGTTTCCACCCTTCAATAAAACTTTTTAAAAAATCAGGTACTAGATTTTAAAAATTGATTTATTACATGTTAATTGCAATACAATTGAGGACAGAAAACATTACAAAACATCATATAAAAAGAAAAAAAAAAAAGTGTCTCACATTTAATGCCAGTGTACTACCAGGAATTTCAAGTAATGTACACAATTCTTTACACAGCAATCTGGAGAAAAACAGCCTTTAAATAAAGGGAAAAGCTTCTAGGTTACATGGAAACACTGTTCTGAGTCACACAGCTCCATTTGTTCATTTAAACAAGAATTAAAAGGATAGCGGCATCCGAGTTTCCGAACGCCGCATTTCTGAACTACAAATAACTCCCAAATATTCACATTTTACAACACGGGACAGTATTCAAGGCACTTGTTCAAAACTGAAATGCAAGCAGTAAAGCCTTACCCATTTAAAAGAGGCTCCTGCACACCAGTGAGATGGGTACCACAGAGCAGGGACTGCAGCGTGCAGCGGCCGGCTCCTCCTCACCCTTCTTTTCTTTGTCTAGTGTTCAACCGCGCTATTTCAAAATACCAACACGAGTCTCTTTTGCTTTCATTTTAAAAGAGATCTGAGTAGGAAAACGTCGAACCACCCCACCCACTCACCCCACCCCAATTCTTACACGTATAATTTATAAAAACAGTACAGAGTTTTAAAATAGTTGCAGTTCTAATCACATTTTGCCCAAAACTCCTGAAAAATACAAACAAACCAGGAAGTTATCACTAACCCTAACAGCTCTGAAATGGTAGCAGCAATAAAGCGCCCTGCCACAGAATGTTTCAAACAGGTCTAATACAGTACAAATAAGCTTAACTTCCAGTCTTGGAAACTCTAAGGCCCACCAGCATAATCAACACTAATAAGAACATTAAGTACCCACTACACATATCGCAGTGCTGGTCAGCTGCTCTGTTTTTACATGCTACAGATAATCTACCTTTATCTAGTGGTTCCAGGAGCATCAGAAGTCAACTTCTGGCTTTTTGTGGTTTTCAGTAATTCTTCTGAGCTTCTGTTAGTTTTTCAATTAGGAACGACTTGTCACGACTCACCTGGAAAGACAGAATGAAAAGTACACTCCAGATAAAACGATGTACAAATTCTATATACAACTCATTTCTTTATTAGAAGTAGATAGGTGCTCTCATCACCAGCACTCTAATAAGTGGTTAACAGCACTCTCTCAACTCCCTGAACTATTTTAAGTTTAACAATGGCTTTGAAATCATTTACCTCATGTTAGGTCATGTTATCAGTTCTGCATTGGGCCCAAATATAAACATCTGACATAGCTAAAAATTTAGAACTATACTTCCAAGAAGCCAAACAGTGAAAGCAAGAATAAAGTAAGGGCGTTTGCTCCTAAATCCCTTATACTCTTCAAAAATCTCTCACCGGCATGTTGTTGTTCTTTGTTTATCTTTTTCCCTAAGGACAAATTGCTAAGTATCATACCTAAAAGACGCACTTAACAAAACCAGGATCTTTCCTAATAAAGTGAGAAGTCTTAGTAAAAAGGTTAGCTTCTGACCAGAGCTACTTGACAGATCACAGTACACAAATTCTCTTAAAGTGACAAACGGTAGTAGCTTTTGATGGCTGCAAGAAAACACGTCGACACCACCTTAAGTACTCACTGCAGGTAGTGCTGGGACTTGCACTCAAGAAAAAGTCCAGACACGGTAAAGTAGAAACACAGACTTGGAGTGAAGGGCAAGAAGCTGAGTGTCTGTCACCGAGTGTGGAGAAGGAAACAATCTAAGACTGAAAGATGGTGGAAAGGACAGGAGCCTTAAGTTTGAGGCTCTCTTTTGGTAGAAAAAAGAAAACAAACAAAAAAACCATGCAGATAGGTTGATTTAAGCAGTGGAACAAATACAAAACAGGGACACCACTTCTCAAAAGCGCATCCCATGCACTTGCATTGCCTGATACAACCAGGCCTTGCTGCAGTTGCAGCTGATACCCAAGCACACAACTAGACTGAAAAATACTTCTGTACTTCAGTTACTTTTCCTGTGTAATCTATGAAACATTCTTCACTGCCTGTCCAAACACCAAACATGCAGAAGTGTGGGAAGACTGTTCTTCCTGATTTATGGATGCCACAAGGAAAACTTTTGGGGTACAAAAATATAGTGGGTTAAATCTTACCACAACCAGTTGCTCCCTTAGCTGCTCAACCACTCTTTTATGTGCTCCAGCCAAGGCAATAAGATAGAACATAAAGACGCTGCAAACAACAAACCAGCATTATACATTAGCACCATGCAAGTTAAAGGTGGTATTAGGTCAGGGAATTAATGGTCTACATATACGCTTCAGATGAAAAGAAGCTGAAGAAAAAATACAGTAGGATATAGCTCTGCTGAGAAGCACCTGCTATTTTTGTTATAGCCAGGCTGGGACAGAACTCCAGAAGATGTAGAGGCAAGGCCTATTTCAGATTTTATGGGCTGTGTTTTGACAGCTGTATCTTTACTGTATGGTTGTGGAATCTCCATTACAAGCAATATTCAAAACCCAACTGGGTGTGGTTCCTGAGCACCCACCCCAAGCTACCCTGCTTTGAACATCAGGGCTGAATTAGATCATTTCCAACCTCAAAACCTAAAAATTTTACGAAACCATACCAAATTTTATCTTACAGAATGACTATTTTAGTCCTCCCTTGATTATTTTTTTCCTTACCTTTTAAACAGAGTTTAATGAACAGAATTTGTGATCACAAGACTTACAACATCAATTTGCACAACAATTAACAGTTCTGAGAAAGAAGAGTGTGGGAAATGGGCTGTGAAAAAGGAGGTGGAATAAAGCTAACAAACAGCAATAAATGGGCAAAGACATAGGGGCTGGGCCTTCATAGGGGATTTGATGCTTTTGACTGCAGATGAAAAATATGGTGTAAAATTTGTTTGCTATCAGTAAGGAAGGAAACTAACCATTTATAACTAGGTCAGGTCTCCACAGTACTTACCAGACAACCATAAAAAAAGGCACTGCAAAGGCTTCTGATGCTATGCCATAAAGGACTTTCTGCAGACCCATTGGAAACTCAAGTATTGTAGCTGGTACAACAGCCCACGAAGTGTTAAAAGTCTTGAATGGCCCACATGCCTTGGAAGAGGAGATACTGTGGAAAAAAAATAAAATAAAAATCAGATGATAAATGAGATGTTACACCAAAATGTAAAACAAGATAATCCAACGCAAGCCAGCACTATCTTGCTGATCTTAAAAACAGTACTTTTTGTTTCTATAAACTAAATAATAATTTTATTTTATTATAGCAGGTATACAGTATTCTATTTTATTATTTAAAAGTTATTCATCTGTTTCTAGGGAACTGACAGCCTTAACGCAAACGCCAACTTCACAGAAGTTCAATTGTCACTTACTGTGCTATGCTGATTCCCAAAGGAACAAAAGCCAAGATGAGCCCAATCAACAGCACCAGCAAGAAGAAAAAATTGGAACTTGATGCTCTGATAGCCCTACTTGTAGGTTTACATGTGTGTATCAAACTGATCTGGAGAGAAAAAACGAGCAAGAATGTTACATGCATGTATTAACATACTACTTTCCCACCAACTGTATTTTCCATCTTCAGATATGCCACCAGCTAACAAGCGACCATCCTTCCTTTCATGTACGTGGACTGAGACAGGCTAGGACAAGAACGCTCTACACTCTAGTATAAACCAACATCTCTCCTTTTGGGTAACAGTTTGATCCAGATCACACTTGTACAGAGCCAAACATCAAGCATCAGTCATGTGCTATATGATCTATGACACAGCCTTTTGCTATGATCTGCCAAAGCTTCAGTAGAAATACTCCTCCTCATAAGAATTAAACATTGATAAGAATCTGTTGCACAGAAGGAGATGTCTAATCGTAGAGCAAGGTTTCTGATATGCTGAAACCACATCATATAACTAATATAGCTTGGACCTTCCATTTCACTCCCAAACATTTAGCAGCTTGGCAAAATCTTGCCCAAGATGTAAGTGCTGTAAGCAGTACACAGATCAATGCAAAAAAGAGTTATAAATTACTTCTATCAGAAAAAGATTAAAAAACAAAAAAGGCTACAAATAATTGATGTAGTCATTAAAGTGTTCCTTTCCTTGATGTCAACGCAAAATTCTACCCCCCCCTTAAAAGCAAGAAAAAGTTATAAAAAACAGAATTGTATTACCTCATTTCCTGCATACTGTACCTTTAAGGTTCTGTTTTAAATCAACTGTCTATCAACATTTAAAAAAACAACACATTTTCTTTGTTGTTACTTGCTTGTATTTACACCAAACTCCTTCATTACCTTTTTAATGTAAAAGATGATGAAGTATTTTATAGTTGCTATTGCAGGAAGAAGCGGTGAAAAGAAGGTTCCAATCCAGCAGATTGTCTGTCCATAAACGATTTCCAGGACATTGTCAGAAATTCCAAATTCCTGCAAACCCCACCACTGAACTGGCTTCCAAGAGCAGTACGTAACTAGTAACCTAAAACCAAAGAACATCGTGAAGTTCTAGAGTGAAGTTACAGAGCTTAGCTGAACCCTCATACCTTTGAAATATCTGGAACACAGGAGTTCAGCATTAAAGCATTCAGTGACATGACAGAAAGATGTCTGAAGTAGATTCAAATCTCAAAAAAAGCATCCATCTGTATAAGTACTCAAATAACCAGAAATGTTTTACTTTAGAACTATCAATCTAGTTAGAAATACAGGGAATTAATAAATGAAAAAAAAAATAATCGTAAATCATTTTGCATGCTCAAAAGGCAGAGCCACTTACTTCCTAGGAAAGTCCACAAACAGGGTCATAGCAATAATTATCATGAAATCAAATATCAACAGTTTATACATTTCTTGCCCAACTGCAGACTCCCAGCACTAGAAAAAAACATCAGGAAAAAAATCAGGATTAAAGTCTAATGACAAATGGTAAAAAAACCCAAACCTATCAATCATTGAAGCAACAAACCTCAACCAGTGCACACCGATAAAGCTAAAACTGTAATAATTACCATTTCTGAAGTGTTTAATTGTTTCAGAGCTTCCAAACCAAACGTTCCATTTGTTTTCGACAACAGTTTGTTTTATTGAAGAAAAGACAATGACAACACCACCTCAAATGAACTTCACAGTAGCCAGAAAATCTGCTAAATTATGATCTGTTACTATAATAAAATAATCAGCTTTAAATAAATGGAAGACAAGTGATATATAGACAGATACATGCACACAGCACCATCTACAACGTGAACAGGAACCACAAGTCCAATTCTGAATACTTTTAAACAAGCAAACCTCGTGGAAAAAGAATTTCTTACTACAAGTTCAGGTGATTAAAGACCAAGATAAGTCTGCTTACAGGATAGACTTCGTAATCGTATCCACAGGCCTTACACCGGTCAGTGGCACACTGGATCTGACTCCACAGTGAGAACAACAGAACAACAATATTGGCCAACCGCACAAAGACACACCTAGAAGAAAAGCAAAAAGCAATCTAAACTTTCCAGAACACAGCTATTCTGGCATGTGACTCAACTGCCAGAGGAGCCCAATGAAGAAGCACAGAGACTGAAAATGCAGCAGTTTTAATGGAATGACCAAGCAGATATTACATACTTTTCTTTCTTTAGTAATAGGTTAAATTGCCTTTTACCTTCTCGGCTTTAAGCTACAGTTCTTTGTTTCTTTTCATTGTATTGTTCTTAAATCAGTCATTAACGTTGAGTCCCCAGGCTCTTCATTTGGTGGGGACTCAATCCACAGTGGGCTGCTACTCTCTCAAGTACAACTGACAACTGTATTGTGCAACATCCCCCTCAAGTGGCTTCAGGCCTTCAGAGGCAATCAGCCGAACTAGAAATGCAAAGCACTGGTGCTTGACAATGCTCAGATGCTTCAATCTTGATCTTACCACCTTAACCTGCCAAACACCAGTCCACACACTCACCTTAAGGTATCTTTTACTCCAAAACTTTCAACTTTGCCTTGAGTAACACCCTGCTTCGCTCACTGCTGCACAGCACTGTAACATGAGTGAAACCGGTTGCAGTGCACACATAGCTGCACATCCAGGGAGCTGCTGCTCACAAAGTGGTGTGAATTCACAGCTCTACAGTCAGCACTTTCCTACTAATTTACCTACTGGCTTCCAGATTGTTGAAGATGTCCAGATCACACAGCTAAATGGAACAGAAATTGGAACACTAAATGACTGCACTGAACTGTCATCAAAAGAGGAGATTGTTTCCAGATTTGAAATGAAAGCTTCCAACAAAGCATAAGTCAAACAATGCCTGCTTGGCGTTCAGTGCCCAGGCCCTCTCTTGCAGGGAGTTTAACCTCTGACTCTTGATATTTGAATGTTTACAATACCTCAAACCTACCAAGAACAAGTTGTTCAAACATCCAAGGTCCCATAGCAAATAATCTTTACCTCATCAGTCTCAGCCTGATTTCAAAGGCTGGTGAATAATCTTCAAATCTGATCAGAATTGAAAAGATCTTAGGAGCAATGAAGTTGACTGATGTGATCACGATGGATGGCAAATACTGAACTAAGAGATTAGTCTGGAAGCCCACACTGTTGACGCTCTGTGCAAGAAAAGAGAAAGATGACACTACACACAATTTCCGGCATTGTGCTATCTTCAGCTACCTACCAGTCTCTCCTGTCCAAAACTTTGTCTTCGGCATGCACTCACATTTGGAACAAGCCTGACTGCTGCTATGCAGCCTTGCTTTTCTCCAGAGCTTCTCCTTGAAAAGGCTGTTTTCACCAAGGCTCACGCCTGGTTATATTGTCTAGCTCAGCACTAAAGGCTATCAGCTTTTAGACCCACACCAATGTGTAGACACTTTTCAAGTTATTCTCACAGGTGAATAACTGTGAGCTCACCTGACTTTCCTGCCACCTTAACAACCTCCTCTACCTACTCACTTAAGCAAGGTCAAGATATCAGCCCTTATACATAAAGCCCACAGCAAGTGAAGGCATCTTCTGAGTTGTTCAATGTTGTGCTATCATCCTTCTCTGTCCTCAAACGCTACTGCTGACTCAAAGTCCTCAGTCCTCACTTCCCCCTCTGCAATCCTGGCATTTTAGAGAAGTCCATCAAGAATACAACTTTCCTCTTACACAGCCAGTGCCCACCATATCATCAATGAACAGAGGAAAGAGAGTGAAGTCTCCATTTGTAGCAGGCTAATTAAACCCGGGTGTCCTATAGAGAACTCGATCACTACTGAGAAACTGGTAAAACTGCTGGCTGTTCTGCTTCTGAATCACTCTCCCCATCTGTTTGTCCTGCCAGAGGGGAACACCCCATCAAACTTGATTCTTTCCAGTACTGATGCAAGAACCCTTTCTTCTGCAAAGGGCTCCCTGATCAGCCTTCCTGTTTTCCCACACAGCTGTAACTCAAACCACAATACAGATCATAGCCTTTACATTCCCTTGCGGTTTATTTTTACAGCTGAACAGTGAACCAGATCATAAAGCTGACCATAATTAAGTTTGTTTTATCCAGATCATTCCCTGAGCCAGATCAGTGCCAAGACACACAAGTGTTTGTACTAGCAGATCGGAGGAGCGAGAACAGCTACACTGGAAAGAAAGTGAGGACTGCTATTCTTCTAAGCTACATTAGCTGCAAGGCACAGACTGGCATCTGGAGCCTCTGTATTAAAGGGAGACACCACTGTTTTTTCTTGCACATCCCTCTTTATCCGTCTCATGCCCTGCTATTAAAAAAATATAGGTCATTAGAAAGCAAGTGTTTCAAAACCTTTACATGAAAGGTTCTATATTAGGATACTTGACTCTTTCACAGTAATTCTTGCTCAAATCACCAGCCCCAATTTAATCTATCGTAACATTATGGCTGATACTTACACTGGAGTCTTCTTGAGAGAAGACAGTTGCTCTATAAATAGAATAAAAGCACCCTGATAAAACTGCAATGACAATTATATTTATAAATATTCTCAGAGAGTAGATCCGTAGCTTTTCTTTCATAGTCCTGTCAGCTATTTTTTGCTTCAGTCTTTCTTCCTCCAAATCTGCCTACAAACAAAAGAAAAATAATGTATAATTTTCTGATGCAGCATGCAAGTCTTGACACTGTATCTTTTACCTTTGGGATATTCTTGCCTCAGTGATGCTGAATCTATAGCTTTTTCCAGGAGGGTCACTACACAGGCTGTTCAAACAGACTGGAAGTGCCTTTTCTTTTATAGACCCTTATGATTTGGGAAGCCCATTAGCTCGCACTGTGTTTCCTAAGTGCAACAACTGCCTACCACACTTACAACCCAGTATACTCAAACTGACTCCCAGAGGTACAAGGTTCTGCCCACAGCTAGACAAGCTTTTCCTGTCAGATTGTGTAGAAACTAATACAGGAAACAGGGCTAGAGTGGGAGGAAGAGGCAGATAACACAAGCAGCAAATGGGTTTGGCTTCAGTCCCCGGTGGATGGGGGAAGGGCCTTCAACCTCACTACCAATTCTTGTCATATTGCACCACAATTCTAGATAACTAGAAAGTACGTGAGATGATGTGGATTCCTCTGTCCCCAGTGTAAACTACTTCAATATTTCTTATCCCTATTCCACTATGTTTATAATCATACACTTCTCTTTTTTAGCCTATATACATATATATATATATATAAAATAGTAATTGTAGAAAAAATAAAGAAGTTACTCACTCGGAGTTCATATAGCAAGCTGCGATGCTTCAGCCATGCTGCATTTAGATCTGTAATGCAGAAGTCCCAGCCTGCAAAGACTTTGTTGCAATAACTCTGAAACTGATTTACATTATGCACCAAGTTCTGCCTAAATCCTTCCATAGATCTAAAGAAAAAGACAACGTTACTTCATTTATTAAAGACATATTTTAGCCATGAGGAAAAACAATCACACACAACACTTCAGGCAACCTGGCTCATCAAAGACTAAAGCACTGTATTATAACATCAACAAATCCATGAGAAAATTTCCATGAGTGGTTCTGCAGGAACCAAAGTCAATTGAAGCCACCACAGCTTCAACGTTTTATTGAGGTTGTTTGTTTTCACTGGTTCAGCTCCCCCAAAACCAAACAAAGGGTACTGAGGCATTGTAACTTTAAGCAAAAGATCCTCGATTTCTATGTGAAATTGTTCTGTAATTCAGTGCCCCCTACAAGCAAGAATGCAAACTGAGCACCGGGAGCAGTAAATGAAGGATACCAACATCTTTACCTTGTGATTATCCAGAAAAGACTTAGTGCAAGGTAGGCAAATGTAGTTAGCAAGTATGCTAGTGGTAAGTTGTATGTCAGGACACTAAGCCACGCAGCATCTATTGTGTAATAGCCATAAAACAAAACTGTCACTTCCAGGAACCCCTGTGAAAAGGTCAAGTTTAAAATGAACACACAACAACAACTGCTCTGTTCAATCCACCCAGGCTCAAACAAAGCATTTTGTAAATGTAAGATTACTGCTGGGTCACAAGCAGGCTACAACAGTCTGTAGGTTCCAAATATTCACACCCTTCTAACAAACTTTAGCTGGACACCACATTCATAAAATCCCACACCTCTCCAATCAAAGAGCACTGTGTCAAGAACACTAGCAACCTACACAGAGAGCACGACAGGGAGCAAGCTCTAGCTCATGGAACATTTAGCAGCTGGAGAAGAGAGGCACAGGCTGCAGTGTGTGACTAAATAGGCCCTGTGGGCTCTCAAAAACTGAAAACTACCATCTCACCGATTAAGGATAAAGGCTAATTTTACCCAGTGACACCTATGCCTCTTGTTTCTCAAAATGACCAAAGCATCATTTCCTAAGTAAAACGTTGTCATGTTTTACATGCTATGTGAAACTTAGAAATATAAGAAAACAATAAAACCAAATTACTTACAGTGCCAGTGAGCAAATCTTTGAGGTAAGTATAGAAGTAAACAAGTCCCTTATTACCACTAGGTGCATAAACTGTGCAATAAGGCTCTGTCAGAAGAAAGGCAGGAAAGTCACTAACATAGTAATCCTCATTGAAACTGCAAGTTCAAGTTAATTCAAATATGGCAAGTTCTTAATAAAAAAAAAAACAACAACCAACACCACAATTTCTCTGTCCTGGTGGGTAGAGGGGAAGCTAAAGGAACAGAGGAATCTTAAAAACAACAGCAGTACACCGAGATGCTTACCTGTGTTATTTGGAGAAATTTTAACAGAGCTACTGTTGAAAATTCCATAACTGGAGATGACAGTGGGAAGCGTAACAAAGCTGAACATCAGGATGAACATAAAAAAATTCAGCAGGACCAGAAAACGCAGGAAGGAGAAGTAGGACTGGACGCCTGGACCAAATTTCCCTGGGGATAAAACAAGTGTGAGTAATACTAACCAAAATGACTAAAATAACTGAAGAAAAAAATACTAATAGTGAAGAAAGATTACTAAAAGCCAGTTTTCAGTACTGTCGGCTTTTAGAAATATAAGTGAAAAGGCAATGTGACTTTCTGATCAATTCCTCCACTATCTTTCCATCTACCCCATTACAGGTTTTGCAAAGTTAACTCTTTGTTACCACTCCTAGTAAGGGAAGCAGATAACCGTTTAACCCATGAAGTTAAATGTGAGACTAGGCTCACACACGTAAGACCACTAATAACAGAAGCACCTTGAAAGAGGAGAAACCAACAGAAGGTGAATACCTTCAATGCTGTAAATATCGTGCCGCCAAAGCTCCATGTACGATGACAACTTTCTGATACCCTTGAGAGCTTTTTTCCATGATTTACTATGAGTTCTTTCCCACTTATTCCATCCAGAAGAATATTTTATACCAGCCTGCCGAGAATCCCTAAGAAACGAGAAATACAACTACTGAGCACAAGAAATACTTTTTCAGCACAAGTGACAGCACCAAGCACAATGGTGCCTTCACAGAGATACCAGCACTAGAAGTTGCAGTAACATATGCTAGCTACCCCCATTATTCATTTTTAATCATTCCATTTTCCTAAAATTCACTGTAAAGTACCAGCTCAGTGAGTCTGAAAAACTCTTTCTTTGCCAGCTGTATGGGAAGCTGTTGATCACAGCCTGAACCTCTAATTGACCACCTGAGGTGAACAAAGAGTCAGCTGCGGGAGCACAGGTGAAGGTAATTCAGCTGTGCTACCGGATCTCATTTAAGGGCTGACTACCACTGAGGGAGGATCTCGTCTCTGGAGATTGCTCCTGTGTGGAGTTATTGTGAGTCTTCAACATCGGTGAGCATTTCCTATTTATTATTGATTATCTTTCATGATAATCTTTCATACAAAACATCTGCATAGCCTCTGTTTACCTACAGCTGTACAATTAGAGCTGCATGCCAGCATACTGGCATCTAAGAATACATGGTTCTCAGAATAAGTCGCAAATTCCAAGAATAACCCACAAATAGTCTATAACTTCTTTGGTGATTTTTTTTTTTTTATATACTTTATACATAAAGTATACGTAAAGTATATGTATATACTTTAATTGTACAAACTGGTCCGTATTCAGCAACAGCATCAAGGAAAATTCTGAGTAGCTCATATTTGCATTTTTTCCTTTCAGATGTCAACTCTCTTCCAGAAGCACAGCTTGAAAACTGACTTGCACACAGCTAGTGCTGAAGAAAGGCACTGTTAGGAACGCAGGAGGCTGCAGCCATGGAGCAGACAACAAAGGTTCCAATTTTAAAATATTTGGTACGTGTGTAAGTGACACACTAAGCTACCCGCATACGGCATCAGGAGCACAGCTACTGCCACATGTGCTGTGCTGATCCCATCCACATCCTACTCAGCTTAAGGTGAAATCAGTATTTGAGCAGGAATCCATGTTAAACCCTGCTTGCAGCAATCAAACAGGGAACAGAAGACCCCATTCATGAGTGTAAACATAGCTCCTCACAAAAGATTCCATTCTACGGAAACTATAGGCTGCAGCATGTAATGTTTTAAACAAACACTTTGGAGAACTGTCTGGCCTGTGTTTGCTCTGCCTTTTAAACGAAGGCGTGGGCTGCGTATTTGTTCCAGGCATTGAGCGTTCAGCTTTCACAGCATTTATTATATCAAACATGCTGTGTTGGCAGCTGCTGCGCAATACAGGCACAATTACTGATCCCTGGAAGTGCCAAGAAGCCTTATCAGAATCCCATAGCACTAGAAGATTGTAAACAATCTCAGGATATCCCAACTTCATTCCAGATGAGCACCACGGCTACAGAACTGCAGTTCCATTTCTCGAGGACTGGACCTTTTATACACCCGACTTCATATAAAATTCAGTGCATTGAGACACAGACCTTCTGCAGCCCTTTGTGCACCTACAGAGGGTTAGACCTGACTCTGGTAGCAGTCTGTAGTTCTTAGCTGAGTCCAGCCACTCTATCAGCTTTCCTCTTGCAAGCAACTTTTTCCTGTTCTCTGTGGAGCACCAAACACTGTTTGATGTACAGCTCCTGGGAAGGCTGTACTTTCACCTCCCTCCCAGCTCATAACCACAGCTGTAAAGCACCTGATCTAAAGGTCCAAATGTGGCTGGACGGGGATGTCATAGAAACAACTAATGT
This sequence comes from Alectoris magna, assembly GCA_030625065.1. NCBI lineage: Eukaryota > Metazoa > Chordata > Aves > Galliformes > Phasianidae > Alectoris > Alectoris magna. Next base: position 6,263,436 of record CM060575.1, on the reverse strand, counting down.
ACCCTCCCTGCTCTCAAAAGCTTTCAACCCAGCAGTAAGATATGAGACAGCTGAGGTCACAAGTGAGAATACAGCCACACCGCGGGACAGGAACTGCTCACAGCAGAGAACAGCTTACAGGATGTGAAAAGAGAACATTATCTTGAAAAGCTGTCTCATGCTTATCAATTCCACAACAGAGGGAGCATGCTGTGTTTGAGCACAAGTGTAAGGAAGAACTGAAACAGCAGCACTCAGAGAGCTGACAAGGAGGCTGAGCTGCTCGCAGTGACGGGTCAGCTGCTGAGACCCTCAGGAGCGCAAACTCTTGAGACAACAGGAGGAAGTCGGCAAGAAACTCGTCCATCTGCAGCATGTCAGCTCCTCGTTTTGAGCGTGTTCTTCCCATTTGCTGCACTCCCTCACCCAGCCAGCCTCCTGCCAGCCCGGTGCTCGCAGCCACGCTTCTGCAGGTGGGGCCGTGATGGGATCCTGACAGAAGAGGGTGTGCAACTTCTCAGAACAGTGCCCCGCAGGGACAAGTAAGCCTCATCCTGTGCCTGCCTTTCATCTCACTCGTGCTGCATACCTTTAGGACCAGGTCATGTTTAAAAGCGTAAAAAAAAAAGCAAGCGTAGAGAACCTTATTCTTCTCTTGTCGGCGATGCTAACGGGCAGCTCCCAGAGCGGCAGGGCCCCGAGCTCCTCTCCCTCGGGCTTCGGCCCCTGGAGCTCTGCAGCGGCGCCTCCTCGCGGGTTCCCCCGCCGCTCCTCGACGTCTCCGGCGGCGGCCCGGCGCCTCAGCACGGAGCGGTAGCTGGGCAGCTCCTGCAGGAACCCCACAGGTGCCGCCGCCCGGGACTCCTCGGGGGGAAAGAGCCCTGCGAGTCGGAGGAAGCGCGTTTAAAACATGGCACCCGGCCGGGAGCGCGCACCCCGCGACTGCCGGCACCCCGCGGCGCTGCGGGCGGCACGGCTCCCCCCGCGCCCCCATTCCTCCACCACCACCACCACCACCACGCTGCTGTGGCCCCGCGCTGCACCCCTCTCCCGCAGCGCTCCGCGCGGTACCTGCCGCCCTTACCGCCTCGGCTGCTGCTGCCCGCCACACAGCCCGGCAGCTCCGCGCCGGCCCCGAACTCGCTCATGTCTGCTCGGGGATGCACCGACGCCGCGCTGCCGTTTCCGGGCGCCGCGGATCTCGGGGAGTTGTGGGGCGGTGGCTGCCGGCGGACCGGGGGCGAAGCTCCGTGCTCGGGCCGCCTCCTGAGGCGCCTCGACTGCAGGGGGCGCCCGCGGCCGCGCGGCCCCTCCCTCAGGCGGCGGAGGTGGGGTCGGTTTGTGTGCCCCGAGAGCGGCCGTTCGCGGGCCGGTGGAGCGGCGCGGCGCTACGGGTGTGAGGGGGCGGCTGAGCGCCGCGCTCCGTCCTCACTCGGTGGTGTGTTCAGTACTGAGTCCCCTCCCTCCCTGGTATGGCTCCGTGGGTTGAAAATCAGGGATTCGGGCTCTGGGGCGTTTATCTTCTTACTCCTGTTCCCTAGGGCAGCATAGAGACGCGAATAAAAATCTTTTCGTTGGAGTGAAGTGATGCCCAGACGCCCCAGCTGCGAGGGCATGAGGCGGTGGTACGTTGGCTTAGAAATAAAGTTCTGTTTTGTCATCCTCTGCTTACGTCTGGTGTGAGGAGCAACGAAAACTCACAGACTGATGTGTGGTTGAGTCCTCAGCCTGAACTCCTCAACTTGTTGTGGGCAGTTCTTACCTTCAGTGTGAAAAGACACAAGTGAGGAAAAACGAAAGCACTCTGTGAGAAAAAGTAATATTTCTGCAGCAGCAGTAAAAACGAACCACTGGGTTTCAGGATGCTGAGCAGTAAGGCAGCATCACTTCTCTCATCTGTGTGCTGTCAGCTCATGTGCGTGATTTTCAAATTGCTTTATTAGCAAGAAGAATCCATGTGGTCACATCAGTTTGCATAATAAAACCATAAAATGTTAGCCATAAAATGCAAGCTGGCATCTGCGTGTGTTGCAGGTAGTGTAGGTGTGCAAGGTTACGAGTGTTTGTGTACGAGATGCAGGAAGGAAGGAACTTGGAGAACACTGAGACGTGGAGGTAACTTCCTTATTGCACAGAACTACCTTCCAGAAAAACATTTGGTTGATATTCTTGATTTCATGATCGTATATTGGTCTAGAAAATATTTACTGTGCTTTTTATATATTTCTCCTATGAGAAAAAAGCTATAGCATGTACTGATGTTTCCATAGGTCACTGTGAAGGCCCGTTCATAGGGCAGGAGGTCACGTCTGCTGTTTCTTCACGTGGTGTTCCTCCCAGGTGGCACGTTTTGCATAGCAAATCCCGACGCTGTGTGGCTGCTGGAGGCTGGGCTGCACTTTGGCTCCAGGATGTACGGGATCTGCTGTCTGTAACAGAGCCAGGTACTGCAGGGAAGCGTGTTCACAGGGGTTATTGGGGTTCCTTGGTTGGGCATTGCATTTCATGCTCTTTGAATAACTTCCAGTTGACCATTCCTGAAAAATCGGGTGTTAGAAATTGAAACCCCTGAAAATCATGTTGTGTTGCTCAGCATTTGTGCAACATCTGCACCAGCTGTGTACGTGTACTGCACCACCAGAGCCTAAGCGCACGCTTTTATTGGTGCACGGAAGCCAACCAAGCATGGATATTCGGCTGTGGCTGCGGAGCAGGGCCAGCTCTGCCTTAAATAGGAATTGTTACGGTCTGAGGTTTTCACACAGTGCTATCTGGGCTGTCAATATTGCTGCTTATTTTTGTTCCTTTTCTTACCGGTAAGAATAAAAAGAAGAAAGGTAATACACTTGCTAATAAGATTGCTGTTCTGAAATGCTGTGTGATAGAAAAAACTCGTTAAGAACAGATGTGGATGAAGATTGCAGGAATTGCGACAAGGTTGACTTCCCCAGGAATTCCATGAAAGCATTCTCTCTTCTCTTGACATAGCGAAAGCTGTTCAGAAACTTGGCAATGTTTCCGTTCATTTTATGCTTCACGGCAATCTTAGGTGGGAAAGCAGGAAGAGAAAGCGTGCGGAGGAGATGGGAGCAGGTGATACAGCCAGCGTCAGTCACACGCGGGGCTGCGGCCGCTTCCTCTCGCATTGTTTCTCCAATGTGCCCAATTCACAAAAGCAGCAGTTTCCAGCCTGTGCTGAGCACAGAAGCTTGTGCCATGTTCTGCCATGATCGTGGGGATCTGACGGTCTCATTTAGGAACAGCACATGCTTCCAGCACGCTTTGTGTTTATGTGTGTGGTTCTTCTTAATGCTCAAAAAAAAAAAACCTGAGCTTCTAAAGATTCAGAGAAGTTCTGAGTGTTCCATTCTGGGCACTTCTTGTATTCAGCCACGTCCCGTTTTGCTGGGTGGTCTGTGCCACGTGCAAGCAGCAGCTGGATCTGTACGAGAGATCTACGGACAGGTCCTCTGCAGTCACGCCAGGAATGTTGCTTTGGGCAAAACATGGTCTTAAAGCAGAACTAGAAAATTTCCCCTAACTGTATGGAATGCATCTGGTACAGGACAGGCATGGCTCACCTGATTTCAGAACTGAAAAAGCACTGTCCTGCATTACAACAGTGCAGCTTCTGAACACAGAGCAGGTTGGTTTGTGGCTGTTTCCCACCGGCTGGTAAGGCTTTAGTCTTTAGTCCAAAGGTTGTCTGACATTTTGTTTTTATACGATCATCATCATCACTATCTTGCTTACCAGAGAAGCTATTTAGGAATAATTTCTGGAAGCTGCAAGATATGTGCTTGCTGTGAAGATGAAATGTGCCAACATGGTGTAACAAACTGTATTAACATAGGAAGGGATAGGTTCTGTGATTCTGTACAGAATCAGTGGAAAGGAAACAAGTGATGAGCAGTCCTGTGGGTGTGGTACAGCAGAGCCGGTCTAGTCCTCCTCCCATTTCTCTTTGCACTGTTGCCTGTCCCAGTGGTGGCTGTTGGGCCCCGCACTGAATTTGATGATGCTGCTTTGTTGAGAGAACAGCAGAAGCCTTTGGGAAGGGCTGGCAGTGACTGGTTGTGCTGGAGGAACACCGGGTCCAGCTCAGCGCAAGTAGGGAAGGAACTCCCTTCAGTGTCCTGCCCTGCTGGGGTGTTCTGGAGAAGCTCCCTCCTCCCTGGTGCTTCCCTGGGCACGCTGTGTCACCGTGCTCGTGCTCAGCTGTAGCTTCAACCAGTTTCAACCAGTTTTGTTCAAGTCAGCTTGAAAGGAAGATGTGGAGGGGAGGTGGTGAATGTGAAAAATCGAAAGGTGTGTGTCAGTAGAAGAGAAGAAATGCCGTATGTTCCCAACGTTGTACCAGAAAGCCAGGCTGGTGTTAAATCCCTTGTCCAGAAGCTGCCAAGTACTGCCTGGCTTAGTGTGTCTGTGTATACATATACTTAATTATCCCTGAGTGAGCTTTCCTGTAAGAAATAAAATTGTGAGGTCAAGGTTTTTCTTTATCTCTGCTTTATAAATGATTCATCCAAGGATAAAGGTTAATGCATCGTGTGCCTAAATGTGATTTCTTTGTATTATTTTATTGCGTTGTTGTTATTGCGATCCAGGCAAACAGCAAAGGAGGCGTTTATTCAGAGGGAAAGAAAAGTGACAGACTCGGCCATCAGGCAGACACAAAGCCGTAAGCGCAGGACATCGGCCGCGAGTGCCGGCGGTAAGCGCTCAGCCGGGCCGGGGGCGGGCCCGGGGCTCCGGGAGGAACCGCCTGCGGGGCGGGGTGCCGGGCCGGGCCTCAATGCTGTGCGCGGTGCGAACCGGCGGCAGGCGGCCGTTCCCGGCTGCAGGTAGGGGCGGCGCGGGGGTCCGGGCTGCGGCGGCTCTCCGGTGCTGGGGCTGGCAGGTGGTTCCGCCATGCATCTGTGCCGGAGCTGTCACTCGAGCGGCCGGCCCGGTGTCGTAGGGCTCGGTTTTGGTGTAGGGGAATGGAACTCTTAAAGCTGGGCTGCACATTTGCTCAGGGATGTGCAAGGCTTCTGCGGGCTGGGAGGTGAGCAGGCACCCGCACCTATGCCCAGTTACACGGCACCTCGTGGCTTCATCTCCCCGTTCGTCACTTCAGAGGTTCTGCTGTGTTCAGCTGGAAGGGTTGATCCCATATGGATCAACTGCCGCAGCAGCTTTCATCGTTCCCTGGCGAATTCAGTGTGGTGAGGTGTGCCGGCCTTGCTGGGATCACCAGCTGGCAGCGTGGCATCTGCTCTTGCTTTGGGGCAGCTTGCTTTTCGGACTCTGCTAGTCAGAGAATGGATGTGGTGCCGCATTTTCCAAAGAGAGGGTTGTGATTTTCCTGAATTGCAACAAGTAATGGGAAGCCAGAAGTAGACGGGGAAGGTTTTTATTCTGGCCATGAAAGTAGTGAGGTGGTGTGGTATTGCTCTGTGGGCAGATGTAACAGGAACTGGTGCTGTGTAGATGTCCCTGCTCACACTTCTGTAAAAAAACCCTCTAATTGTGACTAACGTAGTCCTTAGCTTCTGTATGTTTATTGCAAAGCGGAATGGTAATGTACTCACATGCTATGCTGTATTTTAACTTAGCTATATTTTGCCTGAAAAAAAGTATTTAGCTTACGTGGCAGTAATTATCCGGTAATTTGAAAACCACGTACAAGGATTTTGAAGTGTGAGGAGAACCCTGGCACTCCGTTCTGCTGACTGGTTCTCTCCAGCCATTTTCTGGCTTGTTAGTTGATTTACAGGTGCGTAGTGAATGGCTTTTGTTTTTTCTCAGGGTCGCTGTGAATGCTGGCTGCACGAATAGTTATCGATGACAGTAACGGAACAGGAAGTTAAGCTAGAAATTACAAACAGAACAATACCTTTTTTTTTCTGTTCGACAACATTGCACATCTTCAAAGCCCCATTTGTTACCTAAAATGGTCATATCTGTAGTTTTAATGAGGTTTTCCAGTTGAACTTATGAATGAGACTCCTGTAACTGATACTGCTCATTAAAGTATAATTTGAAGGTTGCATTTAGTCTGGATAGGTGTCTATTGCACACACAGCCTAAACAAAGCTTTTTTAAGGCAAAGAGCTGTTGTTATTAGAGCTGTTATTAGAGCTGTTGTTGTAATCAGTATCTTGTGCCTCTAATGGATGTTCTGTGATAGGCTGCCTTTACAGTGAAAGCAGAAAACTTCATTCCAAGCAAATGTTCTTGAATACTACTTTTTTTGTTGTTGTTAATCAGATATTTCCTTCTAATGTGAGTAGCTGGTAATGTTGCTTAATAGATAGACTTAAAAATATTCATTTTGTGAAGCAAGACTTTGTAGTTTGGACATGTAGTCACAAGATTGACTTGCATGGAGAAAGTGATGTTTGCCTTAGCCTCAGTCTGTGAGCAAGGTTAGGTTTTTCAAGTGTCTTCATGAGAAATGTTCATAGTTTATTATTCTTGCTAATCTTTCCTGTAGGGGAAGCAGGTGTACTATTTTAACTTGAGGTCAGAGGTAATAAAATAGAAGCAGCAAAGAGAAGAGACTTGCACTCAAAGGGGTTTCTGCGGAGAGGATTGGGTAAGGCAATTAGGTAATACAAAATCACTGCGATATGTTCTTTAGTCCATAAGGGTTGTGATTGCGTGGGATCTTCTAGGTAGAGGAATGGGTAATTGTGTGGCAGATTAGGGAGAATACTATGAACTTCATTGTCATGGTTTGGACTGGTTTCCGTGGCAAATTAATGAATCTGAGCTTTAATTCACTGCTACTGGGCAAAATTATGAAGTGTGTGCAGAGTTCTGAAGACTCTGGACAGGGTAATTAAACTGTGTGTTGTAATTGCTTTTTTTTTTTTAATGTTTCAGTGTCGTGTTCGTTATAAAGGTGTCTAAACTCAGGCGAAGGAGTCAAATCCTGCTTGAGATGCTGCAAACAAAGTAGCTGGCAGTCCTCTGAAAGCCTTATCTAAACAGCCACAGATGATGTGGAGTTAACTTGCAAACAAAGTGGGCAGAATGAAAACGGTGTAGTCTGCTGCATTTTGGGAAGTAGAGAAATTACAAGAGGACTGTTAGACGGAAAGGACTAGGCAAACCAATGAGGGGAAAAAATGGGTATAGAACAAATATGGAGCTGAGCTCTTCAGGCTTAAGCTGTAGCTGTAGACTTTGGGAGCAGCCTGTTGAGAGCAGAGAGTCCGTCCGTAGGATGTTCCCCAGTGTCAGATGGGTGCTGTTCTACAAGCTGATGTCAGCCTGCCTGGCTACCCTGCACCCTACTCCCTCTCATCAAGAAAAGGTGGGGGGATGGAAAGAATGGGTGTCCTGTACTCTGATAGGGGCCATTGTATTATAGGGCTAGGAAGTGCCTTTCTTTGTGAGCTGAGGTCCAGACAAGGTGTTGGGAGAGGCAACAGCACTGTGACTGTAATGACAATGCTGTCACTTTCCCCATTTTCTTCCCAGTGTTCTTGTTTGTCATTTGAATGCTGCAGTAAGCAGATGAGTCTTTGCTACTATCACTTGTTGTTCACTGTGAAGATCTTTGAAGCAGAGGCTGTTTGCGTTGCTAAAATTTATTGAAAGTCTAAGATAGTAAAGCTGACATCAACTCCTGTTGTTGACTATGGTAACATCAATAAAAGCACAGTGTAAGTGTATCTCCAGTAAGAGGTGGCGTTTGTCAGTATGGACCAGGTACTTCGGCAGTATGCATAGAAATTAATTGGTTTTCACTTCCTTGTATGATTCACGTTTGTTTCACTGCTAATATGTCAGTTTAAGATCAGGCTCTTGAGGGTAGTATGTGCTTTGCCACAGCTGGCAGGCCCTCCACATTTTCTGGGAGATTTCCTAGTTTGTTGCAGCAGTGTTGAAATGGTTGGAATTGAGTTAGTGGAAAAGCAGTGATGAGTATTGGAACCTAATTGCTGATGGAACATGTCTGTCTCTCAAACTCACTTTTGTTTTCCAGAAATCAGTCTGATTTTTCAGTTTGAAGCTGTGTGGAACATAGTCGTGGACTGGCGTAAGTGCAAAGGGTCCTTAAAGATCATCCAGTTTCAACTCCCTGTCGTGGTCTGGTTGCCACCCATCAGGTCAGGCTGCCCAGTGCCCCCATCCAACTTGGCATCGAATGCCTTCAGGGATGGGGCATCTACAGCTCTGGGCAGCCTGTGCCAGGGCCTTACCATCCTCTCAGTAAATATTTTCCACCTAACAGCTAACCTAAATCTTCCCCTCTTCTAGTTTAAAATCATTCTGCCTCATCTTGTTGCTTTCTGCTCATGTAAATGGCAGTGTCCCTTCTGTTTATAAGCTCCCCTCGAGTACTGGAAGGCTGCAGTGAGGTCTGCCTGGAGCTTTCTCTCCTGTTAAACAGGAGAGGGACTCATGAACAAAAATAACTTCCATGATGGTGGAGGGCTGTTCAGTCATACGCTAGAAAATTAAATGGTCTTTATGCTAAAGGAAAACATTCAACCAGATGAATCAGTTCTTCCGTAATTTGTTCCCTTTGTTCGGCACTGTTAAGTAAACTGTGATGTAGTTCTGCAGCTTACTGTTTGCATTGACTTACAGGATTTGTGTAAGTAGATTTTCACATATTCCTTTTGAGGAAAGCAGGTAAATGATTTGAAGGTGTGAGGGTTTTCCTGTAACATGATACCACGTCAGAAGGTAGTTTAGCAAGCTGCGCATGTTCGTTTGATTAATATTCTAAAGGAGAGAATAATTCATATTAGCGTCTATGGCAGTAAATTACCCAAACAGGAGTGGATGAAACTAACTGGGAATATTTTCTCCTAGCTGTTGGTTTGTGACATGAAAGCTGTTATTTCTTCTGGGAATTGATCCAGAAGCATGAGCTTGTGCTGCTTGAATCTTCCTACTTTATATCTTCACAGTGTGATAAAGGATTTAGGCAGAAAGCACCCTCTCTCCACCTATCCTGTAACTTACTTGCTTATCTATGATTCTTAAGCCAGCTGGCCTTAAAACCTTCTGTTCTCCAGTGTGAGAAGTGAACAAGATTTGTCTATTTGCTTGCCAGAATCCAAAATGTCACACAACAAATAGACGCCACCTTGAGAAGGGAAGGTTTGCCAAGGTTTTGCTTTTTATCTTCACAAGTGATTTTTGTTCTTCAGCTATTTATTTTTTCTTTTGGAAAATAACTTTTTGAAGGGGAAGGTAAGTCTGAACTTCGTGTCTGTTCCTGGAGCTATGATTTACTGGATCCCATCATAAGTCAAAGAGGAGAAGAAAGTGGTTTAGCTTGTGTATTTCGTGCTTCTGGCTTTTCCAATGAAGCGCGACTGATAAGAAATCTATAAAGAGCCAGTACCTCAAACCACAAACCAAACCAATGGCGTACGCATCTGATTTGATAGAAAAAGTTTCTCATGATTTTGGGGTTTGGGATGGAGGAAGTGGGTGGGTTGGTGTGCCGTCTGTACACCCTTGTGTGCTTCCTGCATAGCCCTGGCATGCTACTTGTGCACCTGTAGCACGCGTGTGCACCCCATCCTACTCCAGAGCATACTGTGTACCACAGCAGTTTGGCTGAGTACAGATGCAGTCAGGAAACACGGGCTTTCCACGTTTGTTCTCCCTCACTCTAAAAGCCATGCAAAGACTGGGACTTAATATCCTCAGCTAGCAAGAGGAAAAATCTTTTTTTTTTCCCGGGGGTAAGAAAATGTTCCCGGGGGTAAGAAAAGCTGGATTTCTCTGGCTCTGCTAATTACTTGTCTGACTAAATGAGAATCTCACCTTGTTTCTATACGTACGAAGCTGTGCCATGAAAAATGCACATTTCACCTGTGGGAAGTGATGTCTGTAGTTTTGTGTTGGCAGGGATCAAAATCCATTATTTACAGTGACACAGCATGTGCCACTTCTCTGGTATAGTTTTTTATTGAGTATTTGCTCAAGATGTGGGCTTTGTTTATTGTACTTCATCATGATATAATGAAAGTGTAGACAATTTTCTAATTAAAATTTAAGACTTAATTCAATCAGTCATCAATGTTTATATGCAAATATCTTCACAAGTCATCATGCAAAACCTGGACAATGTTCTACACCGGTATGTCTTTAGAGTGTCCAGGATCCTTAGAGGTGCAGATGGTGTCAATCATGAGCTTGTTTTGAGCAAATGAGAAGACTTTGGCAGGCCTGTAAAGCCAGACAGAAGCCTTAAAAAGGCACTGTACAATTATCTGTTTGGAAGATTGTTTTTCTGCGTGTGATACTTTCTTTACAGCAGTAGAAATTAAGTGAAACCCACTCAAGGCAGAAAAGTTGATTGAGAGTGTAATGTTAAATGAAGCTCAGCTCCACTTTTCTGGGAGTGGAGCTGAGATGAAAGCAAGGTGTCTGATAGGTTTTGCCAGATCTATCATTTTATTTATTAATTTTTATTATTTTGTATTTGATTTCTTTATTTTTTTCCTTCCATGTTGTTAAATAGCTTGCTATCTGATCCAACTTGACATGATGCCTTTAAGAACAAATACTAAAAATTACTTCCTTTTAGTTCTTTTTTTTTTTAGTATGACTTTGATTAATTACAAGAACTACCTATTTAGTTTGGATTCTGTCTTTAATTTGAATACAAGATTCTCCTTTCACTGACTAACCTGGACTTACTTTGCTAATAATTTTAAGCTCTGACCAGGTTTGGTTTGTTTAAGGGTGAAGTGAAACTCTAAGAAGTAAAGCTAAGGATGAAACTATTTACAAGATCAATACGTGAAGTCATTAGAAGAGCCCTCATTAAGAATGGTCCAGTGCATCCCATGCTTACAGCTGAGGGTTGAAGGTGGCACTGTTAGTAAGGAAGTGGGCAGACGTTTCTTACCTTTTGAGTTTTGGAGCCGTAGTGGTCAGAGAAACATTGTGCGTTTGTTTTTTTCTTGTATGAGAAAGAAAGAGGATGTATTTCCTTCTTCATGTTTTAACATGCTCCTAAAACCCGCCTTTAGTCAGTGCTGGTCAAGTCTAACTGTGGTGCTCCACTTCCATAGTTTTGTATAGAGCTAGCTATAGAGAAATAGGGGTTCTGATTTTATTGAATCTTGTAGTGGACCCTAGATTTCCCAGTGGTAAATAAAATAAAGTCAGAGCACAAACATAGTTCTAGTTTCCATTTATATTGTTATATTTTACATGTTAGTGGGGTGACAAAATCTAACTAAGGTGCAAAAATGATGTTCCTTTCTTTGCATTTGATGTGTGTGTATGCGTGTATATATGGATATGTTTTGTAATTAGGTCTGAAATCAGTCTACCTAGGAGTGCGTTACTGGAGCAGCAGAGACAAAAATAAGGAAGATTTCTTTTCTCAAACCAAAGACTTGCCATGTCTTACCATTACAATGAAACCTTTGAAAATCCAGACTACTACTTCGCAGAGACACTGGAAGTTGACAGGAGGTGGGTCGGATTCATTTTGCTGTTGTGACTGTGCTGTGAGAAATCAAGTTATTTATGTGCAGGGCAAACTTTTTCCTCTAGAGTTTTAATTTGTGACTTGCTTTTAATACCTCCTTTATGTTTGCTTTCTCAGATGCAAGTTTTTGAAGCTGTCAAAAGGAAGGTGTCAATCAAGAGAAATTGCATGCTTGTTTTTGACGTGTTATGAATTTAATCAGTTAAATTTATTTTAAGTTTTACGCCATAGATGTATGTTGTGGATGTTATTGATTTCCAGTAATGTTTACTTGTCTTAACTTTTCAAGCACTTTGACCTATTTATGTAGGCTCCATGCCAGCTTCAAGTGGAGAAAAGCGTTAGTCTTTCTAATTCATTTGATGGCCAAATCAGAATTTTTATGTTGAAGTTCCAAATATTAGTATCTGACTTTCTTTTTAATATAATCAAATTTGATGATACTAGGTAACAATTCAATAAGCATATCAACTGAAAGGTTTTGTGGCATCAAGGTTTTCTGTTTTCTTATTCACACAGCAGGAATTCTCAGAAGAATCTGTTCTCTCACCAAAACCCCTACAATTCTTTGTCTTATAGTTACCAAGGAGAGCACAGAGGAAGAAGACAAGATTATCCTCTAGCCATACCAATGACTTCCCTGAGACACAACTTTGAATACAGTGAAAGCTTACCAAGAGTTGAAGTCCTGAGCAGAAGTCCATATGGAAGATCCCAGGGTATGTAATTTGTCATATGAAGATGCTTAGAAACAAGTAACAACTCACACTGTCCTGCGGGCAGTACTGCCATTCTGGAAGGCTCGAATCTCTGCACAAATCTGTTTTTGTTGGCAGTGGATTTTTTGCTTTTTCCTTGAAGGAATCCAGATGTTAAATTAACAAGTAACAGCACTGACTTTTATTAACACATCAGTAAATGCTTACTTTTATGTACTACATAATCAATTGAATAGTAGGATGTACGTTGGAAAGAGAGATAGAGATGTTGTTAATATTTTGTAGATCCTGAATAGGATATATTGCCATACCTACAATAGAGCTGTATTTGATCAAAAGGCCTGATATTCTGGGTGTGTTAATAATCCGTAGCAGCATGCAACTTTCTGTATAATTCTGATTACCTTCAACAGATAATCTTTCCTTTGAGCCTGAGCTAGAATTGGCATACAGCCCATGTTCTGCCTTCAGTCCTCTGGATGACCCCTATTCTCACAGATTTTCCGGTGCATCGGAAGGTAAGACGCACAGATTGTGCTGAACCAGAATACTGATGTCAATCTCACCCTCCTTCCCTAAAATAATGAAGGTTTAAAAGCCTGCTTCAAGTATGAAAGTTTTCTCATAATGAAAGGACTCAGAATACATTATTATATATGATTATATGATTATATACATTATATATATATATATATATTATACATATATTATATGATTATATTTTACTATATAATGGTAGCTGAATTTTACAGTGTTTCTGAAAGTGATGATCTCTGTTCCTTGAGCAATGAAAGCTGCAAAGCCTGTCCCTTTTAACTGAAACTCCCAATAAGTTGGTTGTCATAAAATAAACTTACGCAGTTATTTGAAGAGGCATGCTGTTGGAGGAAATAAGAGGAGGATAGGATGCCTTTTTCAAGACTGTCTTTAGTTACTGAATTTGTTACTGTGTTGTCTAAGTGTAAATTATTACAGTAGTAACTAGAGATGTATGTTAATGATACAGAGTGGACTGAAATAATACAGTCTGAGTTCTCTTTTAGACCAGCATAGCAGCCTATCCTTCATCTTCTGGGAAGAATCTGTGCTTCCCATATCCTGTGATTTCTCTGTTACAGTTTGTTTCCTGCCTAATGCTTCTGGAATGTGATTAAGGGTTATTTATTTATTATTTCTTCTCTTCATGGGAGCAGTGTTCGATTTAGGATCGGATTTGGCAAATAACAACAAGGTGGGAGGGTATATTTTTAAGTTGCTTCTATGAAAGTGAGATTTGAATGGCTTAAATCAATTTAGCCTGGGAATGTCCAGGCTTACTAAATGGTGCTTGTTGTTTAGATGGCTTTGTTCGGAGACGCAACAGAGGACCATCTGACAACACGACATTTTCAACCCTGTCTCAAGCAACTCCAGCGCGCAGAGAAGGTAGGAGTTTAGAGAAGTGTTTTTATATGAAGTAACGTCTTGCACAGTTATACTGTGGTTGTTCTTGATTTCTCATCAGAATTGCATGTAGTTTTTCTGTGGTTACAAGAGCAGCTTGTTTTTTTGTTAAGGCTAGTGTTTCATCTTTTCTGCTCCCTAGCACACTAAAATATAAGTGAAGCAAAATGCAGTGTGATTTCTTGTTAAGAAGTTTAGCTTCTCTTTTTATTACTTATTAGGATGTGCTTAACCAGCTGATGATTTATTTCAGCCGCTGTTTGTCTTGAGTTAGCGTTGAATTCCAACTATGTGAAAACAAGATGAATGTCAAATAATATCTCTGTCTATTTTACCAACATGAACTAAAATCACAGAATAAACCAAAAGCTTAGATTTCAAGTTGATACGTGGTGTGTTAGAAATGTGACTGGCAGTGATCAAGGAATAGACCAGCACTTCAGACTTTGTCAATGCTTTGTCTTCCTTTACAGTACAGCTCTTTATATTAGCATTCAACAAACAGTAGACGAGTGATACTTGTATTTGAGTGTGCAGTATTGTGCTACTTCCATGTGTCTGTATTACAGTACTGGTGAAAGTAAGGATATTCTAGACAGAATCATTAAGTCTTAGAACCTTATGCACATTAGCAGCTGTGAAAACGGGAAATGATGTTATATAAATTCTGGATTTTTAAAAATAAGAATTACTGTATTATCATCCCCAAATTTGGATTTATCATTATTTTTATGCAGAGGAAAAATTAGTTGGAAGTCTTGCAAGCATGTCCAGGCGTGCAAGGATTAAAGCGATCCAGAAAATGCCAGAAACCATGAAAAGAAAGAGAGAGATCAGGTACAAATAAAAGCTTATCTGTTTAGTTTTGCAAGCAGTATAATTTTTGACATCTAGCTATCAAGTGTGTGTGTTTGCCAGCTGCTCAACTTTGCTTTGTCCCTTTGAGTACGAAAAAACTGATAGTACTTTTGTATTAGCTTTTAAAAAGTTAACATCTTGCAAGGAAAAATAACTTAAAGATGGTTCAGTGTCCTCTCTCTGAGTGAGAAGACTCTCTCATGTAACATAAAACAAACGATAGCAAGGCCATGCCCTTCTGCATGCAAGTATGTCTTGTGGCTGTTACTCAAAGGAAATTTGAATGCTGGCTGGTAAAAATGGAGAAGAGAGTACATGATTTCAGCCATCATTTTGATCATTGTGTACATTTATTTAACACACGTGAATATATTTAGATGTTGTCCCTGGCAGTGACTTTGTAGAGCAGTTGGAATGTGGTGTCACAGCTCAGCTTGTAATGGACAAAGACCCTTTTAGCAGCTAACAGAATCACAGAATCACAGAATTATTGAGGTTGGAAAAGACCTAGAAGATCATCCAGTCCAACCATTACCAATACTTCCCAGCCAGCAGAACCATATCAAGTTGTATTCACTTAGTCATGAGCACATGTTTGCAGCAGCTTCTTTGGCTTCTTGTTCCAATTACAACTTACGCCATAACAATTGTCACTCCTTTGTCCTGCTTTCCCACAGGAATAAAGTTCTCAAAGAAATAACAAAGAAATCAGGGGGCCGCAGGACTCAGTGTGGCTGCTGTACACACTGTCTGCACAGAGCAAGAGTGGTGAGTGTCAGGCATGTCAGTAGGTAACAGCTGGGGAGAGCACTGCAGCTGCAGTGTTGTTTCCATCTCCAGAGGTATTTGGGCATCTTGTCACCTTACTTACCAAAAAGCATTTTGTTTCTTCACTGCTCGTTGATAATGACTTGCATTATGTAGGAACGGTGCTTAAGCATTTTACGGTGCATTTAAAGGTGGAAATCTGTTCTCATCATCAAAATGGAGGTGAAAAATGTGAGGGTGTATTATGTGGATTTGAGTTCTGCGTGAGGCTGCTCGCTGAGGTTCACCTCTCTCGTCTTTTGTCCTGTAGTCATTTCGGCGATTTAGAAATATCTTGTCAGAATATTTTCACCGACTGAACTTCTGGCACAAGACTCTGAAGGTCATTGGTGAAGAGTTTGGAACAAGTGTTCTTTCTTATTTTATTTTCTTGAGATGGCTGCTGCATTTCAACATCTTCTCTTTCCTCGTAAACTTTGGTTTCATCGCAATCCCTCAGTTTGTTACAGCAGAACCAAATAACCTTTCCTTCACGGGTCTGGAGCTTCTCACTGGAGCTGTAAGTATGTATGTGGATGTGTGTTACTTTTCTCTGCAGCAGATCTACTTTAAAAACTCAGGGCTGTGTAAAAACGAATTATTTCTTCTTCAGAGATGGAGGTAAATTTTTACATGACTAGAACAAGTATCTCACACATACTTGAGGAAAAGAAACTGCATCAAGTGTTGACTCAGAGTGCAATGTATGTGTTCTGATGAACTTGTCTTAATGCAGGTGGTTGGTGTGTTCAGCAATATAGCAAGACTTTCTCATTCTTGTAGAAAGCAGTGGAAGAGTGGAAGTCAGGCTTTCTGGAGACAGCTACAGTGGTCTTTAGGGGAATGTATTTCCCAGGCTGGTTTTCCTCTAAAAATACAATGCAGATTTCAATTTATGATCCTGAGAATTTTGCTTATTTCTAAAGCTTTGCTCTTCCAGGGAGCATGCGGATCTTCATGTGGCAGCCTGTCGAGCTCAGTGTGGCTTATAATTAGAAGGAGCTTTCCAGTTTATGGAGATCTTTCTACTTGGGGCATAAAATCTCTGGCTATTTGGAAAGAAAGATTTTGCTCTAAGTGTAAACTTGCTCCTTTTCTTTCTATCTTTGACTGTCTTAAGAATTGTGTCAGTTTAATTGTTGTTAAAGGATTTCTCTGGTTTAAGATACAAGCTTCTGCTCCCCCTAATACTTAGTTGAGAAGAAATGTTTTCTTAAAAAAGGTGCCTGCCCTTTCTTTCTAGGGTTGGTTCTAAAGTTGTGTATTCTGTAGTAGTAACACCGTTTAGTTTTGCAGAGTACAGTCGCTATTGCAGGAGTTCCACGGTGATGTTGTAACTCGGCATAGAATGTCACACGTTTCACTCCTGGTTCCTTCACAGTTGTTTCAATTTGTCAGTACAGAACTTTGCTCCTAAGAAAGAAGTGAGGATGCCTTTCCCTCTTAAGAAATTTTCAGCAGATACCAAATCATGCAAACGTTGATTGCTCACAGACATCCATGTGATACAAATCATTTATGTACCTCTAAAAGCTTTCACAGCTTTTTGGGGATATAAGGAAAATAAAGGACTTGATATTCACAAATTTAATTACTCTGATTTCACTGTACAGAAAGCTCCCACATGTGAATTAAGCCTTGGATGACGGTACTTCTAGCAAAAGTTCTGAACGATGTCCATATATTTTCAGGGTTATTTTCAACAAACGGTACTCTACTATGGCTTTTACACCAATGCTACGATCAGGCAAATGGAGAATGGTTTATCTTACAACATGCAGCTGGCATATATTTTCACTGTTGGAATATATTTTGTCATCTGTTTGCTTCTCTTGATGTTCAGGTAAACTAGCTGTATGTTCTTACTGAACTTATATTAGCAAAAAAAGCCCCGTATGGTTGGCAGTCATGGTTGTGTGGGTGTGTTTCTGTCAGTTCTTGTTTCTGGAAGAAATTCTGCTCAGAGGACAGTCTTGTGCATAAAAACTTTATTTGAAGAATGAAGAGTAAGTGCGGAATACCGAGGGTCATGCAGTGAATCCCAGTTCAAAACAACTAAGCTCATGATCCCCCTTTTGTAATGTGTTGCTCGTGGTATTGATGTGTCCTTCTGAAATTAAAGATTGTCAGAAGCGGCTGGGTGAAAACTGTGAGAGTTGTCTCATAAATTGAAGTCTATTTTCTGTGTGTTTTTATGTGAGATGCTCTGATGTAGACCTGCTAGCCCAGAGAAGGGAGAGAAAAACTAACAAATCCCCGCCCTTGCTCTGCTGTGAAAACTTGATGGATTTTCCTGTTACGCATCTCACGAATTTAATTTTCATTGCAGCATGGCAAAATCATTCTGCAGAAACATTATTAACCCTCGGGCGTTCTCTGGTGATGCATGCAAACTTCTCTGCACTTGGGACTTCAACATAACTAATGAAAAAGCTGTGAAGTTGAAACAAAAGAATCTCAGCATAGAGATAAAGGTAGAAAATACAGGAGATACAAGAAGGCGCAGAGGTACCGAATTAGCATGCTGGAGTCACTGCCAAAGCGTGTGCACAAAGGAGTTTCTGGCCCAGTGACTCGAGCATGCTAGTCCTGTTTCTAATAAACTTAAGTCTTCCTGGCTGTTATGTTTAATGTGGTTTGAACTCCTGGATTTGTCTTAGCTACTCATTTTTCATTTCTCTTCAAGCTACGTGTAAATATCTATATATTTTCCTATTAAATGAATCTCTGTGACTATTAAATATATGCTAAACAGAATATTGCTTCTGTTTTTCCTTTTTTCCTTTTAACTGTTTTGTCAAAGAAGAGCAGACTTACGTGAAATGTTAAATACAGTGTAGCTGTTAAGATAAACAACTTTCAGGATAGGAGCACAAAGCTGTCTAGTAAATTTTCCCACTGTACCAATATTCTACAGGGGGAAAAAATCCATCAGTCTCTCAGGCAGTTATCTGAAACAGGTTTTGCTTTATGCTGTCGCCCAAGAAATTCTTCATTAGGGTTTGTTTCTTTGCAGGAAGACCTCGCTAAAGAAAACCAAGAAGCTCTACATTTTTCAATAACAGAGAGCATTTTTCGTATTCTTATCCATCTTGGGTCATGGGCTGCTTGCCTGGGAACAGCAGTAGCTGTATGTGCTGGCGTTTACTTCTTTTCCATTAATAATCTAGAGGTAAGTACTGATTTTGCAGCCCTTCATCCCAGCAGTTGTTTGCCTCAACTTGTGGCTGGCTTAGTGTGCAGCTGCTGTCATTAAAGAGCAAGAAGAAGGTCTGCCTCTCCTTTGTCCTGCAGATGGTTTTTAAAATGGGGCTCCCACCATGGTCCTGTGTAACTTGTAGGAAGGGGATGGTCACTGTGCTGGGGGACAGACATGGAGCTGTAAAACAGGATAACCTCTAATTTGAGAATATGTAGGGATGTGTGCCAGGTGTCTTCCCCGTGGACGCAACTTGTGGCAGCATTTCAGCTAAGGTTCCAAGTTTGGGGTTAATTTTTACTTTTTTTCTTCTCTCAAAGCTCTTTATGAAGGGGTATAGAAGTGACCTGGAGAGCCAAGCTGCCATGTTGGTGCTACCCATTATTACATCCCTCCTCAATGTGTTCATCCCATTCTTCTACTCATGGCTTGGAAACCTGGAGAAATTTCGGAATCCCAAAAGCAGGATATATGTCGCTATTACCAGGTATTTGTTGCTACCTCCACTTAGTGCTTTTTGCCTGAAGTTGGCTGACTCTTCTTTTTTACGGCACTGTACGTAGGTGGTGTGGTGGGAAGTAGTGAGCTATGGAGCAGGTGAATTCATCTTCCCAAAGGCTTCTGTGCAGTCTTCCCTCAAAGTTCTGTTGGCCTCCTGTAAGCTTTCTGTCTGGAGTGTTGCATCTCTGCATGAGGACTGCTAACTGGGAAGGAAACGAGGGCCAATGTGGTGACCCTGGGCTTGGCTTTGTAGCTCCTGTTGATGGTGACTGGGCTGTGGGCCTCCTGGGGGAGGAAAAAGAAGTGGTAAGAGGAGTGAGGAGGTCTGACTTCACTGCAGATGCTTGGAATTAACAGTGTATAACTACCTGTGTTCCTCGGACCTTCCTTCTCTGTGGAGTCTGTGCCCACAGCCAGTGGCCTATTTAGCAGAGGCCTGTGCTGAGGTTGCCCTGGCTGTCCTTGATTCTGCCAGGACAATAGAGTAATGCAGGACCCGAGCTCCAAAGATTGCTTCTGTTAGTCCTGGCACTATAGTGTGCTGTTGTTATAAAAGAAGGTAGCAGCGTGTGACCAGCAGTCATCCTGCCATTATTCTCTCCAGTGAGGTTGCATACCAGTTGCCAGTGAAGTTTCTGCTACTTTTTCTTTGTAGAACTATAATCCTGAAAATATCCATTATTGGAGTACTGTGCTACTACTGGCTTAATGTTGTGGCTGCATCGGAGTCACAGGTAAAGTTTCAAAAATACACATCTTTGACTTACAAACCTCGTTAAGAACCACTTTGATGACAGGCCTATTCAAGCAAAGAGAAGTACCTGTAGTCTCTTGGACAGCTGAATTTGCTACCCTAGTATTTCTCTATTTGAATTTCTAGAGAAATGGGTAACTCATTTTCCAACATTCAACTTAGATCTCATCTGGGTTGCAGCATTGTTCAGTGAGAGATCAGCCATTAGTTAGGATGCTAGCAATGCTTTGGTTCATGGCACAAATTTTTGGATGCCCAAGCATTCAGGAATGTTAGATTTACATCATTTTTCACTTCTAGATGTGCTTGTGTTTGGTTTTTTTCTTTTCATCCCTTAAAGTGCTGGGAAACACTGGTTGGCCAAGATATCTATCGTTTTGTGTTGGTTGACTTCATATTTTGTTTGCTTGGCTCATTCTTTGGAGAATTTCTGCGAAGGTGAGTGCATTTCTTTTCTAATCTTGTTTTGCTTCGTTAGCCAAATACATGTTTTGTTGTTGTTTTTGTTTCGCTGTTTGGTTGGGGGTTTTTTCCCCTCCTCTGTGAGAAAAGGAGAAGTCCAAGAGAAGCATACTATGTGGTACAACTGCCATCACTACCAGCCATAGTCTGTGTGATAAAGCTCTCAAGTGTAGAGTTATGTAGCATGGAAAGTGAATTCAGTTAAGTGTGTGAGCAAGAAATAATTTAATTCAGGAATTTGTTGCATGTACCCTCCTGTTGTTAAATGTAATTTTCAACTGTGATAATAGTGCTAAATTTTTACCTGCTCTACAAAGCTTTGGGGGATCTTAGCATCTGTGGGAGATCTTTACGGTTGTTTGCCCTTCACATGAGATGAGAACAAGATTGGTTTACAAATGAGGACTTAGACCTTTATGTTAAACTGACACAAAGCAGCGTTGAGAAGCCCTTGTAAATTTTCCCTCCACAGCTCTTGTCAGTGCACTTTAATCCTCTCATGTTCTTGCTCTGTTCAGATAGGAAATTACCTTCAGCAAAAGGTCACAGCTAATATGCAGTGTCAGCCATTATGAATGTCATCTACTAAGCTCTGCAAAAGCATCAGGGTTACAGCCATAAAAGATGAAAAGCGCAATTGCTTGTAATTACTTGTATGTCTTCAGAGTAACCCCCAGCCAGCACAGCCCTGAAACTTCCATAGTTGTAATGTGGCTAGCAGATGGTACCAAGACCTATATTCAAGGCAAAACAGGATAGTTACCAAAATCTTTCCTGTTCTCACTACAAAAACAAATGACAAAGCCTGAAACTGAATCTTTCTAGTCCAGGAAAACATGAAATGATAAAATGAGATCGCTGGTCCTTGAGAGAAATCCTGCAGGTACTTGTTTACCTGTGTGTATCTCAGCTGCCTGCAACACTGGTTACATTAAAGTAGAACATACTGTAGAATATATTAGGAGTATCAGTGTACAAGATTGTTTTTTTTTGATGGAGGCTGAGAGCTTTCAGGATTCGTGAACAGAAAAGACGTTAAGGGTTTTTACTGAGGTAAATCATCACTTCATCTGTTTAATCATGAGCATAAGCGTACTTTTCTGACATTATTACAAATCCTCTCTTCTTCCTCTTTTACTGACTTGCACAAAAAACACTGTCAATCTTATTTACCATTACTGTGTCTTATGGGAATTTGCTTTTGCCAAGTTCTGCTTCATTTTTGATGTGCTGTCTGATCAGCTGAGGCTGCTTTGACTGATGCGTGGTTAATGGAACCCTGAATAATCTGTCACTGATGATTGTATTCAGGAGGTAATTTGTTGAGGCTTCTAAAATGAGGTTAATTATTTAGCAAATGCTTTTTTTATTTTATTTAATTTTTCACCCAGAATTATTGGAACAACAGTCTGTGTAAGCCTGGGGGTGCCGGAATTTGATATTGGACGAAGTGTTTTAGATTTGATCTATGCTCAGACTTTGACCTGGTAAGTGGTCAAAACCTTATTGGTATTTGGGAATGCCGTGGAACATCCTGATTCAGATATTTATGGGTACTTTACATCATGAAACAAACATACATCATGAAAGATATGTGCCTGGGGGAGATGATATGTCAAGTACCTTTGTAAGGATTGTGGCTTGCCAGTTCTCTTTGACTGAAGTTACTACCTGCAATACTACTGTAGTTTACCTTGTGGCCACCTGGTCTGAGAGAAATCATAGAATGGCTTTGGTTGGAAGGGACCTCAAGAATCATCAAGTTCCAACCCGCAGGCCACAGGCAGGGTTGCCAACTGCTAGATGAAATGCTAGATCAGGTTGTTCAGGGCCCCGTCCAACCTGACCTTGAACACCTCCAGGCATGGGGCATCCACAACCCCCCTGGGCAGCCTGTTCCAGCACCTCACCACTCTCTCAGTAAAAAAAGAAAAACTTTCCCCTGACATCTCATCTAAATCTCCTCTCCTTTAGTTTAAAATCATTATCCCATGTCCTATTTCTATCTGCCTGTACAGAAAGTTGATGTCCCTCCTGTTTATAAGCTCCCTTTAAATACCGGAAGGCTGCAATGAGGTCTCCCCACTGCCTTCTCTTCTCCGGGGTGAACAAGCTCAGCTCCTTCAGCATGACTTCATAGGAGAGGTGCTCCAGCCCCCTGATCATCTCTGTGGCCCTCCTCTGGACCCTTTCCAACAGCTCTGCATCTTTCCTGTGTTGGGGGCCTCAGACCTGGGCGCAGTCAGAGGACATCCTAAAGCTTTAGTTACTTCCCCACTGGAATAGTGTTCTTGTTGAAAGAGACTCCGTAGTGAATTCTGGTAAAGCTGCCTTATTTCCCCATTATTTCTAAGAATGAGGGCACTCCTCTAATTAGGGGAGTTTTGCAAATGTCTGTGTAGGTATGTTTGTTTGAAGCTGTATGTTTTTAAAGGCTAACTTACTGTTATAGGATCACTGTTAATATAATTACAAATACTAACTGTGTATGAAGTTGGTGTGATATTTTCTGGTTTCAGTACACCGAGCACTGCAGTGAATTGTGGAAATGCAACTTTTTTTCTCTTACAAATTCTTTCTGTTAGGATCGGTATTCTCTTCTCACCTCTGCTGCCTGGTATCCAGATGGTGTCATTTTCTATAGTATTTTATGTGAAAAAGGTAACAAGCTTTACATATTTGCTTCATAAAATGCCACGGAAGTTACTCTGTTTGAAATCCGCGCAGGATTTATTAGGTTGAGTGCTGGGGTTGCCTGGAGGCTCTAGGGTTTTGTGCTTGGGGAGCTGTTTGGTTGGTTGTTTTTTTTGCTGTTTTGTTGTAGTGGGTTTTCATTTGTTTGTTGTTCGTTTGCTTAAAGAAAGAAAAGAGCACAATTAAAGCCTAGGAAACTTAACAGCAAACAGTGCATCTGTCAGTACAGACACTCAGCCTGTTGCTATGATTCTGCGTTCCCGCTCTCCCCAGCAACCTGCCTCCTCCCCACAAGGCACCTGGGTCTAAGTGGGGTGACTCTGCTAAATATCGAGGCAGAAGCTTTCAGAGTTCTTTGTCTCAGTAGGGTGACTAAGCAATAGGTTGCTTGTGAGGTGTCTGAACAGTCTGTAGTGTTAAATATAGAGGAACATAGCTTAACTGGAAGCACAGATTCATACTTCAGTGAGGTGTGGGAAGTTTCACGTGTGCTTCAAAAGCAAACTCTGCCTATCAGAGTTGTGTAAAACCCATCAGAACCTCGTATCATCTCTTAGTGGTTGGAAGACCGTATTCTCGAAGCTTTCTAAAACTAGAGTATATCTGTCAAGTTCTTAGAAAAGAAGTTGATGGAAACGTTTGATGGATGCTCTTCCAGCAATCGCCTCCAGCAGTTTCAGTAGGATTGACTCAAATGCAGTTGAAGTGGTAAGCAATGCTATTCCAAGAGCGAATGTACCTTCCTCTCTTAAAAGGTCAGTCTGATGAGGAATTGCCAACCTCCTCGCAAAGCCTGGAGAGCTGCTCAGATGACAACAGTCTTCATGTTCCTTCTGCTTTTCCCTTCCCTCACTGGAGTCGTGGCTGTCATTGCAGTCACCGTCTGGAGGTATGGAGTAGTGCTGACATTCAGTTCCATTACGTTGTGCTGTGTGACCTGATACCAGGCAGAGGAAGTCTGTACTAACTGCTGGTGGCAGGTTTTTTTTTTCAACATTTCTCTATTTCCATCTACCCCAAAATGTTCTTTTTTTTGCTAAGAACTACCTTGTTTCACCACAGCCTGTTGCTGGAGGTTTACAGTGATTGGTGTCCGGGAAGGCAAGATGTGATGGCCGTTCCATTATGCATCTGTGCTACAACTTTGAAAATACAGATCTTCAAACTGCTGTAGCCTGTGCTGCAGTGATTGATCAGTTGCATGCAGTGTACGTGGCTTAGGAGGGATCTGTTGCAGCAGCGTCTCTTAGCTCTGACTGCAGTAATCTCAGAGGTGTATTGAGGTGGAATTTTAATGTCCAGGAGCTGAGCCCTAAAATGTCAGCAATTGTAGATACTGGCAATTCCCTGAGGGTCCCAAAGAGGTGGAGGGCAATAGCAAGGCAGCGAACAACAATGCATTGAATTAAACCCCTTGTTAGTATATGAAGCGTTAAATAGCTGCTTTCTCATGCTTTCAGGTTGAAACCTTCAAAAGAATGCGGTCCTTTCCGAGGTCTGCCTTCTATATATGCAGCAATCTCTGAGTGGGTAAAAATGCTGGAAAATTACGCTGATTCAAAGTGGGTAGCGTGGATCTACTACAACTTAATTACAAATGAACTTTTCTTCTTCATCCTCTCTGCCCTTGTCCTGTAAGTACCTGCTGGTGAAAAGGACGTGAAGTGAAAAAACCTGGCTGAGCCATAGCCATTGTCTGTAACAATGGCACAGTGCATTTTACAATATCAGAAATGATAAGCATAAGGGAAACTCGTGTATTTGAAGTATGTGAAGAAGTCATAAAACCTATTTCTTTTATGTTATGATTCCGAAGCTCTCTCTGTTTCATGCTAACTGGAGGATTTATTGCTTTTTAATGTAATATTTTTAGTTCACTGGTGACAAGGCTTCCAGGTCTTATTACCACTGCCACTCTGAGCTATGGGAACATCAGTGAATGGGAACATACTGCATATGGTTGGCAGGATAAATCGCTTTACTTCTTTATTTAAAGAGATACAAATCAGTAGGAAAAGATCTGTCATTCACAAGGAGAAGTAGTTCATGTCAGATCTATACTAGAACCTTGGGCAACATCAAAAAAAAGCGGAGGTTTGGTGGGTGGCTGCTTTGTGTTTGATCATTTTTCTTCAGTGGAGTCACTTGTGGAGATGACGATACCTTGCAAAAATATCTGAGTTAATGTGGGGACACTGGTGGAAGGGCATGGTGGTGCGCCAATGGCATGTTAAAGTGAGCACGCTGTGGGGAAGCGCTTATAAGTCAGGTGCTGTCTACTTCCATCCAATCTCAGGTAAATTCCTGTACTGTCTCCGTGACTGAAGTTAATTATATAGGTAAAAATGATACAAGCATCTTTAAGGCGCTGACCTACTGGCAGGGTTTGAAGTTGTAGCTGTGCTGCTGGATTATTTCGGCGTGCACACCTAAGAGCCCAAACCTGTTCTAACTCAACAAGCTGCCATTCATTCATGGAGCAAATAAAATTGGCTTGGAAGCAGTAAGTGTTCGGTGCTGTGATTTAAGGTCTAAGCAAATGACACAAAGTTGTATAAGAATGCTAGGCTCTTGTTGGTTGTCTGAAATGCACCTTGTGTTGTTGACTTGCTTTAATTGTGCCTCTCATCTTGAATAAGAGCCCATAACTCTTTGGGTCTTTTCCAAGATGATGTCTTAAGCAATTTCACGTGTTTGGCGTTCCATATGTAATTGTGTGTGTGTGTATATATATGCATATATTTCTGTATGTGTGTATACCTATACATTTGGTGGATGAAATTAATCAAGATAAGTGTCTGTTTAAGCAATGATTGGGAGGAACACATTGGTATGAATGTTCATCTTTTGGACTTTTTCTTATTTAGAATAATTGCTTACTTTTACCGGCAAATAATAAAAGGAAGAAGAGACATGTCCGAGCTCCTAATTGAGCAAATTATTAATGTAAGTTTGACTTTCACCTTTATTTTGTTTAAAACTTGGCTTTCTTGTTGATCGTCTCACTCTGCTGTTGTGCAACTGTAATCTGCTTTTCCTTTGGCAATGCAGACGAAGGTGGAAGCCCTCCTGTGTGTGAGCTGTGGGGGAACTACTCACAAGGAGTGTTGTTACAAAGGAATGTTATGTTCAAACTGTGCTGCTGCGGCTTCCTTTGTAGATCAGTTACTCACAGACCTTGAGCCTCCCTTAAGTATCCATTCCAGCTAATGATCAAGTGTGTTTTGTGTGCAGGGAGGAAAAGATAAAAGATTTTTACTTCAAAATCTGCAGATGCTACGGGGAACGCTAAACCCATTTGCACCAAGAAGACCAGACCAGCAGGTCAGTTGGTAGCTCAGATAGCACCATTTCAGTGATGTGCTCACTGCAGTTGTGTGGGACTCCTAGACTTGTGAAGATGCTGCCATTTCGGCTATGTCTGTATGCAATACTTAGGTGCTTGCTTCTTGTCTCACCCCAGAAGACAAAGGGATAGTTGGAAATTTCTTCTTCGCTCAGGAGTAGAATTTAACCTGGGAGCACGTATAGAGAGGTCTTTGCCCTCGCTATTTATGATTACAAAGCTGCAGGAAAGTACTTGTAGCCTGGGTGTGCAGTGATGGTCAGTAAAGAGTTTGGTCACACTTGGACGTTGCCTAGAGTAAGGATGCTGCCTTCCTCCTCTGACTCCAGCTTTCCTTTGGGCTTTATGTTTTGTGCCCTCTCCACCCATTTTTCTCAGCTGAATTAAACCGGGTCCCTGACTTAGCTCCATTTTAGATTCCACACAGCGTCATTTGACACCTAACACTTTTAATTAAAAATCCTTTTGTCAAGTCAGTGCTGCTAGCTGAGCCATCAAATGAGTGTTAAAATGTGCACACGTGGGTGCTCTGTAGTGTTTGAATTTAGGCCAAGTGAAAACTCTTTTACCTACATAGCTGAGAAGCAGAAGGGTTTGTTAAACCCACGTAAGTATCTGTCCCATGGAGAACAGCTTGCCAGTGCTATTCATCTGCAGTTGCTGCTCTGCTCTGCAGTTGCTCGGTGCATTTTCAGAGCTTCAAAATAAGGCAGGACAACTTTTATTTTCTTCACCTATCCGAGTTAGTACAGTGCTGTTTGCAGAGCACTGAGGTTGCATCTCTGTATCACTGTGAGATGGAATCCTGGACTACACAAAGGAAGAAGCCTTGGCACTCGGGCAGTCTCTGTTGGCAGCGTATCAGATTGCCTTTTGGTTTCTAGAACTCTCCCTAAAGCAGGGGTAACAGATGTGGATGCTGACCATAAAGCCACAATTGGAAGCCATCGTGCATTACTGCTAATGTGAAATATTCTGTCTTTCAGAGAAGCTCTTCTTCAGACTGCTCATCCATGCCACCTGCCCAGCAAGAACCAAACTACCCAGGAAGGACATCTGACAGAAATCAAACTGCGTTCTACAGTGAGGTGAGTGTCAGAGAAGGAACTCTCTGCTTGATGTCCATTGTCTGTATCATGCCCATGCTCCATACAGGGACATGTGTTGGACAAAGAGGACATGCCTTATGTGTAGAAATAATTCTAAAGGATTGATTTGAACAGAAAGAAAATATAATTGGAGTAGTTGTTGGAATATTTGTGCTCATAGTCCTGCTAGAGATGTAGAGGGAGTGTAGCTTTGTTATGAGTAAAGGATAATTTTAAATACAAGATAACAGGCACGTGAGAACAACGCTGACTTACATCTACCTGTGACTTTTGTTTCCAGTATCCTTACTCTCCTGGGATCTTGTGGTATCCTTACTCTCCTGGGTTCTTGTGGGGGACTGGCTTCCCATCTGGTAAGCACAGAGAAAGCAATGCTTGTAAGCTCAGCTTACAAGTGTTTGATTTAGTATAAATGAGATACTAATAAATGAAATACTGATAAATGAGATAAATGAGGCTGAGGTAACAGACGCTTTAGCATCTTCTATGAAGAGAAAACAAAAAGACTGAGTTTCTGGGGTCAAAACTCTCCACAGAACATGCTTGTTGGTGGCTTGTTGTGGTGGTAGTGGTGTCTCCTGAAGAGTGATCACAAACTTCTGTACGCAACAGCTAAATTTCTTTGGGTAAATGAGATATTTTGTCTTATGGGAACATAGGCAAGAATATATTGCATCACTCAGGGAGTACTTCATTGTTTCAGAAGTGGTTGTTAGCAGTGTGGAGTCCCTAGCACGTTGTGTGGGGAAACTTGCATGGTAGCTTCCTGGTTTATACAAACACGTTCCTTCAAACAGATGAGACATTTAAATAGTGCAGGCTTTCTAGCAGAGGGTGGTTATTGTACCTACATCGGCACACTTTAATTTACTTCCCTTGTGAAAAACAGATTGGGAAACTTCCCAGCCGTGCAGCAGCTCAGGGATGTCTGAAGCAGTGGCACTCGCTCTGCGCGCCAGACAAGCAGCTCAATGGGAAGATCTGAATGACATCGATTTTCAGCCATGAGCAGACACAGCCAGCAGTGGATGCTGCGTAACCGACGGATGTCCTGCAGAAGGCAGTACTGATTCACACGACTGAAACAACCACTGATTGATTTTTTTTCTCCTCTGGTGGAAGAAAAAACAGAGATTGCAAAATGCGATCTGAGCCAACTGAGTATCGGTCACATACAGAGAAAATAAAGCGCGGTTGTTTTTAATGACTGTTTTAATGGCTGCAAACTGACTTGTGTGAATGATTACGTTAATCCTGTTCTAGCTGCCCTTCTCTGAGCCGTTTACGTAGGCTTTGTTACATTCATTCAACACCAGCTTGAGGAACTCTTTAAAAAAAAAAAAAAGAGAAATGATTGCTTATCAAAACTCTCATCTGTGTAAAACCACCCCCTGTAAACCAAACACTGTGACAGCTTTTGCGGTTTGGAAGTAACACAACAAGGACTCTTCTCAAGGTGACTCTCACTTCTTTTTATTCATAGCCACAACTTTGCTATAATAATAAGCTTTAGGTTTAAAAATATATACATATATATATATTGGCCTGTCTTTTACTGGTGCCTGGTTTATTCATTTATTCCTCCCCAGCTGCTTTGGACAAAAGTGGAAAAGTTGGAAAAAGGTAAACCTGCTCCTTAAGCTCACATTTGGTGTTAAGGACAACAGAAAATGAGTCACCAAAGATACAGGGGACAAAGGACAAAATATATACACAAGACTGGAGCTGGAATTTTATTCCGTCTCTGCATGCACAGCCGTGGAGTCTGGCTGTGAGCAGCGCGGGCAGCAAAGACAGTAACTCCACTGTGCCAGCAACCCAAGCAGCAACAATAAGAGACCTTTAGAGAAAGGATCCCTTGCTGTGAAGGCAGCTCTTCTGAGCAGAGCCTGGAGAACAACTGCAGAACACAAAGATTGGCATTCAGGGCTAGCCACAAACTAGATGGAGGTGTAACATACAGATGATACAGCATGTGAAGCAGAAGACTGAGATTGTTGGTTTTGCAGTACATTGTGGATGAGCGATGTGACAGGAAAAAACACGTCAGGGAATTCAGCACGTCCCCTGTAGGAGAAATGCTGAGTAAAGGCCTGAACCAGTGGTTGAGCACCTGGTGGGAAGGCAGGACCAAGCCATGGGAGCTCAGCTGCGTGCAGTGTACCTGAGTGACTAGAACAGGTGGAGCCAGGACCCACCCCTTCCCAGCCCTCCTTTAAGGGTTGGCAATGGAGGAAAGGGGATCTCTGACAATTTCTGCTACCTGAGGCCTTCCAAGGATAAGCGGCTTCCTTCCTTTGTTTCTGTGTCTGTGGTTGCTGTGTTGAGCATATCCTCACTTGCTGCAGCCTAGGGCTTTGCTACTATGCTGCTGTTGCTGCGCTTTCCGTCACATTATAGCATTGCACCCTCTTACTCCCATGTTTCTTTGTGCTTATGTGTAGTTCAAGATAAAAGGAAAAAAGCCATCCCAGCTTGCAGAAGGCAGCAATCATCAGCTAACGATCCTTGCATTTCTCTGTGAGAGTAGAGATTTGTTGGAAAAAAGCACTGCAGAAGTGTTGTCACTGTCCATCACTGTCCATGTGGCACCACCTGGAGCAGCCCTGTTCCTAGCTGGGGTGGCGTATGAAGCTATTTCCAGAATGTATTTCATCTTCTCGTCATTGTGTTAGATCGTAAGTAAGTGCCTCTGCTACTGTCATCCAGGAGAGAGCATGTGCTCTCGTCTCAGAACATCTCACAGAATTAGAAACAAACAAACAGAAGTGTTTTTATAACCAGACTGGAAAGTTACGCATGGCACGTGCTGGGCAGGTTGCACATTTCAGTGCTGTCACGCTGCATGAAGAAGATGCAGTTGATCTGCTGCTAGTTTAGAAGTCTGAACTTCATTGGGACAATTGTACAGTTCTTTCCACTTACATTTGATTATTTTATTTAAGTACCTTTTGCCTCTTAAAGTTGATGTTAAAGATCAGCTAGCTCTGATATGAGCTAGAACTAATTCTAATTGAGGAGCACTACTGAGAACATCCACGTTCAACACAGTGTACTGAACTGCACCACTGATCCATGCAATCTGCTCTTCTGTTGCTGCTAAGTGCAGCACAACACAGTGTGCAGCGTACTGTGTGGCACGTCAGCTGGAACACAGCAGTGCCCAAACAAGGAAACAGTGACTGCAACAACTGAGTAGCACAAGGAACTACCCCACTAAAACACGATTGTACTTTCTACAAGGTGCAGCACAGCCATCTCTCCACGAAGGAGGGAAATATACCTGCCCTCTATTTTGGCACCATATTTCACCACTGTTCTCAGAACAGTCGTGTAGGTCTTTTCAGATACCATAAATAATCTCAAATTATTACAGTTATAGAACAAACTGTTTCAAGTACTAGAATCAAGGATGACTGTTCGGTATGTCATCAAAAATGGCTGATATGACTTTATAACCAAGACTAAACAAAGCAAAGGAAGAGTCAAGTTTGCTTTTGTTGGTAAATTCACACCTGCCTAAGACAGCTTCTGTTAGTTGGCGAGTACCCGGAAGGCAGGGGCCTAGTAATGAGGATCGCAGTCTTCCACCAAGCTGTCTGTGATGTAGCTGGATTCAAGGATGGTTTCATAGTACGTTTTTTCTGCAAATGTGTTCACTGTCCAGGCAACCACTTGAATTCCTTTCGAGGACCAGTGCCTCACATAATCTCTGTAAGGAACAAACACACGGTAAGAAGACAAACACTGCAGTGCTTAAGGCAGACGGTACTGAGGCTAAAATAGAGTTTCAGTCTTACACTGCTGGCCCATCAGGATGATAACATTATCTTTTGCAAAATGTCATTTTTTGTGTTTTGCTCTTGTAAAACGTAGAGGCTTAAAGAATAAAACAGCATGCAGTAAAGAAACTGTCTATACAATCTTACACAATACCAGAGAGAAGATAATGATGATAATGATTAACATGTACTGTTCTAACTCCATCCTCATATACTAATAGAATTATACTGCCTCCTGGTACATTAGTGAGCTTTGGCACTTACTGAGAAACAAAATTTTTCTGGATGAGGAAAGCTGAAACCCCACATAATCGCCACAAGAAGCTGTGTAGGCTCCAATCTAGAATGACATCCAACATCATATACAGGTAATGTTTCCAGAAGGAACTGAAGCGAGGTGTCCCATCTCCAAAG
This sequence comes from Alectoris magna, assembly GCA_030625065.1. Taxonomy (NCBI): domain Eukaryota; kingdom Metazoa; phylum Chordata; class Aves; order Galliformes; family Phasianidae; genus Alectoris; species Alectoris magna. The sequence goes on along the minus strand of CM060575.1, from coordinate 6,231,908 downwards.
TGACTCAGCTGCCAAGGCCTGTATGTTAGTGCTGTTACCACGTTTCTGTCAGCTTGTCTCATCTGGAAGGCCCAAGGAGAGAAGATGAATGCACACAAAGCCTGCATTAAACTGGGAGGGGTTCGATACTAACTGCTAGCTTGAATGTGCAGCTGTGTCACAATCTTCCTCCCATTTTCCCCCCAAGTTTTCTTGCAACTTAGAAAGCTATATGTGATATCGGACTGTTTTTTTCTTAGATTTGTACAGAATAAGCAACTGCTCTTACACAGAAAACATAACAGTGATGCTGGAACAGAACATTCAGGAAACTGAATAAAATACACGATAAATGGCCTTAACAAGAAGAATTAGAAAGCTGTGGTAAGAAAAATTTATATTTACATCAAAAGATGACATTTATTTAACTGCTGCCTTGCACACAGACACCTAATTGCATGCTAGCAAACTCGTTTCTACATAATTTTCAGAACAGAGGGAATTACTGTAGATTCAGAATACGTGCACCTAATGAGCGTAGCGTGACCCAATCAGATCATGCAGTAGACTTAGGATTTAAGCTTCGTTTTTAATGTTTTTGCAATTTCAGCAATCCAAAAGTACTTTGGAAGCTGTATATCTTTACTGAAACTCCCAGACAGAATTTACAAGTCACAGAAACTTTGAGGAAACATCACCTTGTAAACAACATCTGGCATGAAAGAGCAGACTATGCTGCTGTTATACAAACGAGGAAATTCCAGGTAGAGCTGTTTTAGGGCATCAACCGCCTGCCAATTAGAGATACACACAGATGTTATATTTACAAACACACGTAAGATTTACTTTACCCTGCAAAGTCATTTCATTTCTTTAAAAACACTTTCCTGTTTTGTGTAGTAAGTCTGAAATGGAGAGGAAGGGAGAAGTTTTATAGCATTATCACACAAATGCCAGTATGGTTTTGCAACAGAAGTTCTTACGTTAGAGCAGGTCCAGAGGAGGGCCATGAAGATTATCAAACCTCCTGTGAGGAAAGGTTGCAGGAGTTGGGTTTGTTTAGCTTGGAGAAGGCTCCAGGGAGCCCTCACTGCAGCTTTCCAGTACTTGAAGGGAGCTTACAAGCAGGACGGGGAGCAACTTTTTATACAGTCTGATAGCAGCAGGACAAAGGGGAATGGCTTTAAACTAAAAGAGGGGAGATCTAGGTGAGATGTTGGGAAGAATTTTTTTTATTCAGAGAGTGGTGAGGCACTGGAACAGGTTGCCCAGAGAGGCTGTGGTTGCTCCATCTATGGAGGCATTCGGGGCCTGGTTGGATGAGGTCCTGGGTAGCCTGATGTGGTGGCTGCCAGCCCTGCCCATGGCAGGGGGAGTGGAACTATGTGATCTTTTAAGGTCTCCTCCAACCTAAGCCATTCTATCATTCCGTGATTATGATTCTGTTTAAGAATGCTGCTCATTGCTCTGATGTTTGAAATACCCTTCCATAGATGATAAGGAAAAAAATGTGAAGAACTACCTAAGGCTAAGTTCAAAGGGAAAAAATAATTTATTTCCATATTTTGCTAACTTGCGTAAAATGTTTATGACTGCTCACCTGTATCGCCCTTCAGTAATACAAATTAGAGATGACTGGGACCCCTAGCTGGAACTGAAGATCAGATACTGGCCTACCTCAGCACAGGCAGGGAATTCCCTTTGCTTTGTTGTGGTGGTGATATGAGTTGAACTCAACAGTCATGAGTCAGTCGAATTTCAAATTGCCATTTCCCAGGACAAAGGAATGGGATGAGGGAACACACTGTCTTTATTCCTGACAGCCCAACTTTGGGTGATGCAAACAACAGACCCATTTTCACTCATGTTAGAGAAGGCACTGTACCACAGAGACCAACAAAAAAAGGCTGAAAACCCAAAGAAGGGGTTGTAGTACAGTAAGTGGTACCTGATTTGCATGGCCTTTGACATCAAAGTAGATTGTAAGATTGTGCTGCAAAGACTCCACTACAGCTTCTCTCAGAGTTGGTACCTTTTCACTCTGGAATTTGCTCCTGTAGAAAGAGAGAACTCCTCACTGAAACGCAGTCAAGATGCACAGCACACACATACGTCCCCAACTACACAGAGCTGTTTCCTAGGGATTCCTAAACACAGTCAAGTGAGACACCAGCATTAGGGGTTAAGCATCACTAGCAATGGCAGCAGCAGCTTTCTGATGCTGTAAAGTGCTGCACAGGTGTAAGGATCTCCTTCCCCCAGAATCCCACAGCTACACAACTCTATCCTCCCAAATTCAAGCTCTAACTCGATGCTTACTGACCCCACTGAAATACTGGTCTCAGTTTTTCACCTCCTTTCACAACAACGATAAACATGCATTCAATCCCAGATGCTGACCACCTATCCTCCCACTTCATCCTGCTTCAATGGCGTTCCTAGCACTGAGACAGAAATGCAGATCCTGACAGAATACGCAAGACAAGCTGAAGATCTAGGAGAAGCAGCTTCACACAGCAATAAATTATTCCTGATTAGGTGACAGCAGCTGCAAAAGTTCTCCCTGTGTGGCAGTAACACACTGAGAAGATGCTACTTGTACCACCAAGGAGTCTGCGCTATATTTGTTTAATTTACCATAGCCTATGTTTTGCAGATGGATTAAGCTTCCTAATTTCATCAAAAGTCAGGTCACACAATCTTCCAGACCCATCAGTTGTCCTTTCTACTGTTTCATCATGCATTAGAATGGGAACACCATCCGCAGTAAATTCGAGATCCAGTTCAACACCCGTTGCTCCATTTTCAGCTGCCTTAAAAGAAAAAAAATAATCACACACATAACAGAAAATGCAGCTTTACAGAATTAATGTAGGTACTGCTATCACTTATTTGTATTCTGGTAAAAATTAATAAACTATTCATGTTCTTTTCAGTACGCCTGGTGTTAAAAACAAACGTAGGTTTATAGATTTGTAGATATCTGAATGGATGACCGATACCCCCAGAACTTCCTCCTTCCAGCCACTCTGCCCCGAGGCTGTAACACTGCACGGGGCTGCTGGGACCGAAGCGCAGACCCGGGCATTTGCTCTTGTTGAACTCTATCCCATAGGTGTCAGCTCAGTTATCCAGCCTGTCCAGATCTCTCTGTAGGGCCTTCCTACCCTCGGGCAGATCGACATTTCCTCCCGGTTCGGTGTCATCTGCAAACGTACTGAGGGTGCTCTTCATTTAGGAGTGCAGCCTACGTGCACAGCCTTCCCCAGCTCCGCCCGGCGCTCGCTCGGTCACGGAAGGCACCGGGCTGGTCAGGCAGGACGCGCCCTTCGCGAGCCCACGCTGGCCGGGCTGATGCCCCGCCTGTCTCGCACACACCGTGTGATCGCTCTCAAGGCTATCTGCTCCACGACCTTCCTCACACCGATGTGAAGCTGAAAGCCCGGCAATTCCACCTCCTAACTTCACCCCCGGCTCTGCACGTCCCCAACGCTCCGCGGGCACGGCCGGGCCGGGAGGGGCCACCCGCGCTGACCTGTCGGATGGCCGCCAGAGTGTTCTCGGGGGCGTCGTGCGCGCCGCCGCGGTGGGCGATGCGGGCGGGGGCGCCGTGGGGCCGCAGGACGCGCCGCGCGCTGTGCGGCGAGGCGGGCTCCAGGCTGAAGACGTACAGCAGCAGGAAGGGGCCCGCCGTCAACAGGGCCGCCAGCGCCGGGCTGCGGCTCAGCGCCAGCAGCGCGCACAGCAGAGCCGTCAGAACGCCCAGCAACGCGTCCCCACCGCACAACATGGCGGCGCCACACCAACTGCGCCGGGCCCGCGGGCGCTCGCCTCAGAGCGAGGACTCCGGCAGCGGCACCGCCCCACAAGCACTCGGCAGCCAATCCCGGCCCGCCACTCTCCCGCCTTCAGCCAACCAGCGCGCGGCAGCTGTCGCGTCAGCCAATCCCCGCACGGCGCTGGGCACTGCAGGCCGTGTGGGAGAGGTGCCGGCCGGGGGTGCCGTGAGCTCCGCGGGGAGCGGCAGCTGAGGAAAGCGCGGCCAGCGCGGCGTGCCCCGGGCGGATGGCACGGAGGTTACGGATGGAGAGAGACCACAGCTTAAGGATGGAAGGGGTGCGGGAGTTGGCCCTGGCGCAAGGGCAGTTCTGACTCAGCCGCTCATTGGCTCCGGAGTCCCTCACACCCGCTCGGGCGCAGCCACGCGCGCTTCCCGCCTCGCGCGAGGTAACGCGCCTCCAGCCGGCATCGGGTGTCCGAGATCGGGTGTCCGGCAGCGCCGTGCCGCCTCCAGCGCCGCAGAGCTCTCACGCGTCTGTCCGCCATCGCGGCTGACACCCCACACCCGCAGCAGCACGGTCACGGCGAGACGCGGTTTGGCCGCGCACGAGCTCCACACGCCGACCCCGGCCCCTCCGCGCTCAGCGCAGCCGCGTTCCTCAACCGCTCCGCCCGCTGCGGTGCACGCCGGAGGCCGTAGTTCCGTAGTTCTGTAGTTCCGGGGCTGGGCGGTTGCCGGGAGGCAGCGGGCAGGGGCTGCGCGCCCCAGACCGGTACCGAGCATTTCCCCGCGCTGGGGCCGGGCGCGGCGCGGGGGCGGCGGTCCGGGGCCGGGGAGGAGGCCGTGCGAGGGGCGGCAGGGCGGCACGAGCCGGGCGGAGGGCGTGCGGGGAGTGAAGCGGGGCTGGGCCTGCGGGCTGCCGTGCTCGGGGCCGTCCCTCGGGCTGCGGCGGGTTTGCGGGCTCCTAGCGACACCGAACTGCGGTGGTTTGTTTTGTTGGTGGGTGTGTTGGCGTGTGTTACTACGCGGGTGTGGGAAGGAAGGCTCGCGGGGACGGGGCACAGAGTGCTGTCAGCCCTCTCGATGTTAAGGCAGCTCTTGGTTACCTCAGCGCTCGCTGACCTGGCGGCGTGTCTGTGACTGAAGGTGGCATTGTGCTCCTATTCTGCGCAGACTTCATAAGAAAACTGGCTTTGCCGCTATTGCTGATAGTAGGAAAAAAGCTCAATTAATTGAACTATCTAATGTGGGATTTGTTTCCCGTATACAGCGATTTGGAACTGAAAGTGTGGAATTGGTTGTGTTGTTTTTCTTTTGTGGTCTTGGAAGTGCGATATTTTTATTATCCGTGCTTTTTAGCTGCATGAAAATGGAGGACTACGAAACATTCTGTAAGCAGCATCTGTCCAGAATCCAAGAGGCAACAAAAGGAGAGAAGAATTCACCCATTCTGTTGGACAGAAATGTCTCCCTCATTCAATTCCATGGAGTTCCAGTGCTCTCCCCTCTGGTAAGGCGTTTTTTAACCCCCTGCCGCGTTAACTGTGCTGTTGGCTTTGATGTCTGTGTGTACTGACTGTCCTGAAGGTACAGCTCCATCTGAGGTATTCTGGCCTCTGCTAAGTGCATTCTAAGCATCCCTGGCTTTAATTTTACAAGCTAAAGGAGTGGTTTTTTAAAAATTTTTATTTTTGCAGCATCTGTTCGCTTTCACTTCTTGATATTTACTGTCTTTGTAAGGAGAGTGAGAATATTTGTGGTGTTATATTGGTGAATGTTACTGCTGTGCTCAGCTTTGTGCAATACCACTTCGACACTCCAAGCATTGAATAACGTGAGTTTGTTTAAAAGTGAATAATGCGATAGTGGGAATAGGAAATACTGAGGTTGTTAAAAGACTTTTAATTAAAACTTCTTTTTTTGCCTGTATTTGCAATTTCCAGAAATATATTTCACAAGCTCATCAGTTATATTAAGTTGTTCTGTGCTTAATCCAAACAGAACCAAGCAGAAAGCTGCTGATGGTCTGTATCATAATGCAACTGACTTCCTCGCTTTGGTGATGGGAAGTATGGACGGAGAGTGTTCCTAACAGCAGTCTCCAATGTCAGGATATACGTTGGAGGCTGAACACTGTATTGTCATGTTTTTCATTTACAAGTGCGTGGATCTTTTCAGGGTTTGTAGAAGAAATGTCTAATCTGAGTGGAAGCTACTTCACTTTGGAGGACTTTGTAGAACCATTTTTTGTAGGTGAAGTTCTGCAGATTTAGTTTTGAATTTTATCCAGACTGCATGTTCTCAGGTAGCGATTTGGAAGATTTTCTGATTCAGATTTTTACAAGGTTCTTTTAGAAGGCGAGTGCAGGCTGGTCCTTCATAGACCTCTGTGCTCCGCGGGATCCTGCCACATCCTCACATCTCAATAGAGGGCTGGGAAAGGCCTGTTCTGCAGTCCTGTATCATTTGAAGTTGGCACTGTAGAATGCAACGTTCATACAAACTTTTATAAACAATCATTTACATTAATAATTGTTTGTATGTGTACCAAAAAAGCGTTTTTGTGCATCTTTGTTTAAAAAAAAAAAAAGAAAATGTGTTTGGTTGGAAAGAATCTGTCCATTGAAGTCTGCACCAAGTTTCAACATAAGTGGGTTTTGTTCCTTTTTGCTTTTATTTCTGTAGTTCTATAATGTAACTTGCATTTAGTGGTATAAACTTTGTCTCTCACACTCTGTTCTGCAGCTGAGCTTTGAAAAGAGAAAGGAAATACAGCAGTATCGACAGAAAGCACTGGATCTAGAGACTTGGAGACAGAGCTCCCACAAAAGAGCCTTACTGAATCGTGTTCAGGAGATTCTAGAAAACATTCAGGTAGGATTTGGACTAACTCTTACAGCTTTAAAGAAAACGTCTCCTTGCGTGTGTTTTGAGAAAGGGCTGGGGTTTAGGTATTCACTGATGTAAACCTGAAATTAATAGCAGTTAACTTTCAAGAACCGGCATTCATTTAAGGTTAAGGTAGCATTCATTTAAGTACAGGTAAAACTTGCAGTAATTTGGAAATCAGAGATTTCATCCAAACTACATGATCTTTTTCACCTTCTGCTTGCAGAACAGGAAAGTGTCTGGTATGAGTGATGTGAACACACGGGATGCTGAGAATACCTGCCCCGATTCAGACTCAAAAGCTTTAACTGATCTCGCAGCTCTGTCAGATGCCAATTTGCCATGTTCTCCTGAAAGGCATCATCCTGTGCAGCTTGAAAAAAGCCAGGAGCTTTTGTCATCAGACTCTATGCAGCAAGTGACATCATGTGCAACAGAAGCGGGTAAACCAGCAGAAGAAAATGTTCCTTCAAAGGAAAGTGGGAGTCACTTCTCAAGAGATGTACCTTGTCCAGGGGCTGCGTCTTCTGACAGTGTGCAGAATAAACTTGTGTCCCCTGCTTTGCAAAAGCAAGAGGGACAAGGGGTGCCATCATCTGACAGGGAAGCCCAAGATCCATATGCAGTGAGTCTTCAGAACCTGATGAAAAAGTCCAGGGAGTACGTAGAGAAAGAGCAAAGCAGGCGTAGCTCAAAAAGCAGTTCAAGGAAGAGTATGAATGAAAGCCATTCAGATAAAGAAAATGATGCAGTTAAAACATCGGACTCTGTGAAAGAGAGAGCAAAGCTTACAGGCAGAAGTTCCACTGCTCTGCCACTTGATAAACCGTGTCTTAATAAATCAAATACTCATATTCAAGGTGCCTCTACTCACACAAGTAACACAAGTATGTCAACTTTATCCAGTTTTTCTAAAGTGGATATACCTATGAGAGTCGGAACACCCCCGTTGGTGGATTCAGATTCAGATGAAGAATTTAAAAATACTTCCACCATTGATCGTGACAGTAGCATTGTCAGGAGCCTCACAGGGTCGTATAGCAAACTGCCGAGCCCAGAGCCAAGCATGAGTCCAAAAATGCACCGGAGGCGCCCAAGGCCTCTATCAATGGGACACATAGTTATAAACAACCCTGTGAATGCTTACGAATTAAGTCCCAAAGGCAAGGGTAGAGCGATGGATTTAATTATGCAAGATATTGCTGATAAAAATAATGTGTCCGAGTCAGTGCCAAGGTTCATGATGGACTTCAGTATGCTTTGCCCTAGCAGAGTTCCTGGTGTCATCAGGAGTTCTTCAGGTCCTTCTGATGGGTTGCCGGTTGGCAAATCAAACAGACATTCCTTTGGGCACTCAGAAGGCAAAGGGGCGTTGTCTGCTGCGGTGGAAGGACAGGTAGTGATGGACAACAGAGGACCATATAAAGTAGAGGCTGGTACTGTAGGTCCAAAACTGAATGAGCCGTTTTCCATCCATCAGTCCACGGTAACACAGAAGCTCCTAGCTGTGAATGAAACCAGAGCGTCCAGTTTGCAAGAAAATGTGAAATCTCCAGTAGAACTGAATAAATCTTACGATGTAGAAAGCCCATCCCCACTACTGATGCAGAGCAAGAGTGTGCGCCAGCAGATGGATACTCCAAGTGTTCCCCCAGCAAATGAACAGCTTCTAGAAAACAGTTTTGAAAAGGTAAAGCGTAGACTTGATTTGGACACTGACAACTGCCAGAAAGACAACAATCCCTGCGTTGTAACTGTTGGAGTGGAGGAACAAGAGAAGCAATGGTTGCAAGAGCAGAAATGTCCCGTGGCATCAGTTTACATTACCAAGAATGCAGCCCCTGATTCAAGTATGGCAAAAGGTAAAAGATTGGCCATCGTTGTTTTTTAAACATCTCAGTTGGGAGATCTTCTAGGAAAAAAAAGATTTTTTAAATATTGTATTATAATCAATGTTATTAAAATGAATGCTATGCTGTTAATATTGTAATTAATTGTAATTATTTTCCCGTAAAATGTTCTTTCTTTTTTCAGTAATCTCATCTGAATTGTTCCTCTGATTTTTAATTAATGACCAGTTCTGAATTTCAGCTTGCTCCCTGAGCTGTGCTTAACGGCTGCACTATGGACTATTTGCTCGTTTAGAATTCGCTCATGGAAAGAAGTCTTACAGCTCTCTGTAACAAATCCTTCGTTAAATAATTTATGAAGGAGCATCAGATGAAATGTTTCTCCGAGTTTTGTGGATTCTCTATTTATTCTCAGGGATATCACTTTAGGCAAAAAAACCCCATGTTCTCATTTGAATGTAGCAGTTTGAACTCTAGTTTTACTAACAATATAATTTCCTTTTCTATTAGATTTAAAAAAGACTGCTAAAATGAAAGATACCTTGTGTGAATTAAAAGAAAATACCTTTCAACAGCAAGGTTGTAAGTCATTATATAGGTATTTATTTCATTTCAAGACTGTGTTACATTTGTATGCGTCTATCAAGTCAAGCCAAAGTGGCATAAATAAATTCAGTTTACTCACCAAGTGCAGGTATTCTGTTCCCAGATCCAGATGTTTTACATCCTTATTTTAATACAGGCTCTGTTGGTGTTACTGCTGTTCCATCCACATGCTTATCCCACAAAGAGGAACGTGCAAATATTTTGAAGGGCTGTTGTAACAGATGGGCTTCTTTGCAATGCATAACGGCAACTCGATATAAAAAATGTCCTTTTTATTGAAGATGGAAATTATTCTTTTGAAGCAAATATATCTGTGACAAAAGATCGAATAGAAAATATTTAATGCTTGATTCTTTGTAATGCATGTGTCTTTGCAGAAGAGATTTTAAAGACTAAAATGTTGGCCTTTGAAGAAATGAGGAAGAGACTTGAAGAACAGCATGCACAACAGCTGTCAATTCTGATAGCAGAGCAGGAGCGGGAGCAGGAGAAATTGCAGAAGGTAAAGCAGACTGAGGAAAAAGTCCGAGCTGAAGTCCTGTGTGTTTGTCAGGACGCAGCTGATTTTGAAATGCACGTTCCGTTGCTTTGCAGACAGAAAACTAGTCTTACGATTGATCTTTTCTTTCATAGGAACTGGAGGAACAGGAGAGGAAGGGAAAGAAGATCGCTACGACAGAAATAGAAATTTCCAAAGTGAATATTAACAGTAGGATGGAGTTGGAGTGGAGAAAAAGTGAAAGCGGCTTAGTGGAAAGCGTGCAGTCTCAGCTGGAGACAATCCATAATGCAAACTCTACAAGCATTGGTAAAAACTGACTGCGAAAACTAAACTAAGGGTAGAATACAGATTAAATGTGGTATATTTTGCTCTCCAGTATCAACTGTACCAGCTGCCCTGTTGTTCTGGTAAAGGCAGTGCTGCAGTCCTAGGCCACCTCTCCACTGTTCCATAAGATTATGAAATGTGTGTTGTTTTGTTTCTTTTTTTTTCCCACTGGTTTAGCTAATTTTGCTTAGAAACTAATTAAATATTCAGATTGCTTCTTTCCTGTAATTGACGTTGTACGAACAACGTTGCTCCCTCTGAGCGGAGTTCTCTCTTGCCTGTTTTAACTCCTGTTCCTCATCGAACACAAATGGAGAGTTGGTGTTTTAGCAGGTGAAGAGCAGAGGAACTTGGAGAATAAAACTGCTAAACTACGTGATTTTGATTATTTATGATTCATCTTTAGGATCTATGTTAGCAGCATCAAACACTTCAAACCCACTTTCATTGAGGTGATTTATGGATGAGATTTTGTATAGCAGCTTTAATATTAAGTGATTTTTTTCATGCTGTAGGTGGATATTTTTTCTCCCAATACATAAATGCTATCATGTAAAATGTGAGTAAGGACTGGAAGTCTCTCCATTTGCGAATGCCAAGATGACTTCCTGACTGCAGCTTAAGTTAATGTGCTTGATTTGGTTATTTTTTTGTTTCGCTTTTGTTATTTTTGCAGAGTGCTCTTAAACAAGCGTAATGATTGTGTGCGTATTGCACACATAGCTGTTACCTTGTGGACCAAAATCTGTATTGTGAACTGCGTGTTCTGCTGTGTGTGCAGGTTTTGCTCATACTACGTCACCTAACACCTTTACTTCAACAAGTGAGACTTCATTCTTTCTCTGGGGACCATCAGGAAGTGGAGTTATAAAAACCTCAGTGTCTAGGCCAAGTAACAGGATCAAAACCAGGTGGACCCAGGTAAGGAAAAATAAGATACAGCTTAAAAAGACCTTCAGTTTTTGTAAGATTCTGGTAACTTTCTGGTAGCTGCGCAGTAGGAAATCTCGCAGAAAAGTTCAGTGTCCCCTCCTATATCAACTTAGATTACGTGGCAGAACTTTATAGTGTATTTTTCTCATGGGAAATGCAAAATACGTATTACTTTTTATCAACAGTTGTTTCTTACTTCAGAACTTCAATCACATGATTTAAGAAATATCAGAAATTTAAATAAAGGTATTTAAGAAATGGCTCTTCTGCTTTGTTTGTTCAGTGTTCAGAAAATGCTTATTTTCTTTTCAGATTTTCACTCCAGAGATACAAATGAAGTTCGATAAGGTAACTGCTGTGGCAAAGGGGTTTCTTACGCGTCGACTCCTACAGACAGAGAAACTGAAACATCTCAAGCAGACTGTGAAAGTAAGATCAGCATTTTTACATTATGCAGCTTCTACTCCTGTTTTGTTTTTTCTTTTTTCTTCTTTTTTTTTCATCTCCTGTCATGAAATCATATATTTTCTGCCTTCAGAAGAACTTAGGCATGTCTGTCCCATGAACACATTTGAGTGTTGCATTGCTTACTGTTACAAGGCTTAAGTCAAACAAAGATGACCAGCCCTATCCATATAGTTTGATGATTCATTTGTTGAAAAGGATCACTCTTGCTTCATCTTATTTCTCCCTCGTCCCCAGGATACTATGGAGTTCATAAGAAATTTTCAGTCTGAAGCCCCATTAAAAAGAGGAAGTGTTTCAGCACAAGATGCATCCCTTCATGAAAGAGTAATGGCTCAGGTGATATAACTTAAACTTTTTTTTTTCCTTTCCTGGGTATTCTGCCTTTTTCAAAAGAAGTCCCTTGTTTGGGTGTGCTAACATAAATTGATAAAACGTGCATGGGGGCTTTGTTTGAAGGAACAAATTGAAATTACGTCTGTGAAGAAAATACTCCATTTTTCTGCTAACCTGTTAAGAGAGATTTCTGAACTATTTTATTCAGTGTTTAACTATTCTTTCCAGCTTCGAGCTGCTCTGTATGATATCCATGACATATTTTTCTCAATGGAGGCATCAGAAAGAATGAACATCCTGCGTCACGACCGTGAAGTTCGTAAAGAGAAGATGCTGAGGCAAATGGTGGGTTATAGTCAAGAGAGTGTAAACTCTTCAAAGATTTTTAAGGAAAAAGAAGATCTTAACTTTAACTTGAATATGATTTTTTTTAGGATAAAGTCAAGAGTCCAAGAGAGAGAGCAACACTTTCAACAGCTACGCAGAAATCTCTGGATAGGAAGAAGTACATGAAGTATGTGCAGATCTCCTTTTGTGGTGAGGGGAGGGTGCCATAGGGTGGTGAGGAAGAGTAGGAGATACTGAAAATAAGGTTTTGTAGAAACAGATTCTTTGCAAAATAATATATGTTTTAGGAAGTATTAATGAAAAAACCTTCTTCAGGTGTGTGGTGTGTTACCGCTTGTAGTTCAGTTTAACTTTTGGGAGACTTCTTGTCTCTGTGAGCAAAATGTCTGGTTTGGGTTCTGTTTGTGGTGTACAAGATTTCAGTGTTGATCAAAACAATGCCCGTGCACTCAGCTTATGGTAGATTTTTGTGGCTTATATTATCAATCTTTTCAAAGTGCTCAGCAAGAGATGTAATTGTAGGGTTTCTCAAGGGTATTTTTGGGATGGTGGCAGGCATTATCTGCCTCCTGCAACACAGTTGAGTAAAAAGCAGCAATCTGTAGAGCAGTTCCAGCAGTATAACATGCAGATGCAGATTTTGTTGCTGTTTTTCTCATACTTTTTCTCTGTAAGACCTACGTGATGATTTTGTAATTTAATTATATTTCAATACTGTTGTTTCTCTAGGGCTTCAGAAATGGGAATGCCTAGTAAAAAGATAGTCATAAAACAAAGAAGTCCTGAGAGCCGGTGAGTGGAGGTTACTTGCATTACGATTCTTTTAAAGAATTGTCTTAGAACATTAGATCCTTTGGTCTGTGTTGTTGGTTTGTTCAGTTTATAACAGGAATGAAATCAGGCTTGGTAAGGGCTGGGGAAAAAGGTTATTGCTTCTAAAGCTAGAAGAGAATTACTTTCTTCAATGTCAGTTCAAAAATAATGTCTTTATGACTTTTACTCTATGCTCAGGTTCAAGGTTTCTCTCAGATACACTGTTACTACCTCTTAAGCTTCATTTTGATACTAGTGCTTTTCTTAATAGCCCTTATTATGTAAAATGTTCACTTTAGAAAGCTGATAAAGTGGCTATCTCTCTTGGAAAAAAAAAAATATTGCTTCTAGTTTGTTCAGTTGTTAACTTAGATCACAGAAATGACATTATCCAATACTTGCTGTTAAGAGAAGGGCTGCTGCCTTACTCCTGAATCCTTTCTCTGCTGTAACAAGTCAGATAGCTGGCATCTCTTAAACTTTTCTTATTCCATGCTTACCTAATAATTCTGAAGATGTGCTACTTAATAATGCAGCTTAGTCTTCAATGACTTGTTAAAATGCTTCCATGCTTTTTCTTCCTCTATGTCTTTATCAATGACTATGAACCCAAGCCACTTTTGAGGGGAGCTTTTTATGGGTGCTTTTTTTTGGTTCTTTGCTTTAAATAGCAAGTGAAAATAGTGATTTTATGCAGGAATTTTAATGCCTGGCACTTTTGCGTACATCATCTGTTATGTATTCTTTCAGCCATCCTGAAAGTTGCTATTTGAAAGATGATGCATAATTTAGTATTCTAAGATTTTTTTCTTTTTAATTTTTTTAAAGGAGAGAAAAGGTACTAACGGAAGTTGTTTGTGTTTTAACAGAGTACTTCAACCAAATCAAGGACAGAATGCCCCAGTTCATAGATTGCTTTGCAGACAAGGGTAAGGACACAGCATGTTCCTAGACTAAGGTTAAAAGTAAATGCGAAGTGCAAGAACACATTACTTTCTACGCAATACTTACGTTTAATGGTACAACTGTTGTTCAAAGGCAAAATGATTCTTACAATATTTGAGAGAGCGGTAAACCTTTATTTTACCTTACACTGCAAGAAAATATTTAGTGCTGCCATCCTCTTGTGTACTGTCTCCATTTACACTGTTTTGACATTTGTATTTGTAACACTCGTTCCATGAAGCTTTGCTTCCCTTTAATGAAACATGTATTCTCAAGTACAGGCTGTAATGCCACAGTGTTGGAAATGAATCCATTTACTGAGCAGAGATTTAAAAATATGTACAGGGGGAAATACACTCCTATTTACTGTATCTTCTTAAGTATTAATTTCAGTAGGAACTGTACACGTACCCAGGAGGATACTATATAGGACAGTGTAAAAGTGATTTCATGCCTGACGGTTTGCTGGTATCTTTGTGTTGTTGGATACAATCTTTCAGCTTTGATGCAAGTGACTTATTAACTCTTTTATATTTAATTAGAACCCCTAAGACCTCAATGAAGGGGGTTGAGCAAAATAGAAAGAAGGCCCCAGAGAGCAGAGTGTCTAACAAGGCGGTTTCAGGTGTGTAGAAAATTGGTGCTTGGATCATATAGTAAATAAGTTGCTAGTGTCAAGAAAAACTAAGTGGGGGATTTCTTGTTTTCTTTTTCTTCTGCACCTGCTTTGCTGCGTCTTAAATCTAACCTATCTCTTTGGACATGTGCTGATAACTTCACCATCCACTCTAAGATTCTATAAGCACAGTATATAGAATGCACTTTATAGCTCATTTGCTTTCACTCACCAGATGCCCAACCATTAAAAAGGTTTGTCAGAAATACTCACTGTAACTGTGTGGGAAACTAAAAGCAGTCAAACTAGTGGGTTGGAACCGTATTGTCATCATATTTCTGTACGTGTATAACTTCTCCTTTCAATAGGCTTTGTTTTGAAGTTAGGATAGTTTCAGAAGAGTTACCAGAGGGCATTTCATAGTCATAGTTTTAAACTGACGTTTATTCTGTAGCATCTTACAGAATGTGTGAGCCTTGATGAGACAAATTCAGAAATAGAATATTCCTGAGCTTGTATGCAGAGATTACTGATAGGTTTCTCTTTTAGTAAGTCAGTTTGATAGCAGTGCCAAACCTCCACGTTTTTAAACTGTACAGGCATGAAGAGAATAAAACACTATGAAACAAGCAGTTACTCAGTTGTACTTGGTGACATTACTGAAAAAATTGGCAAAGTTGGGAAATAATCTCTCTTGACATATAAGTGAGAATATTATGTAAGTAATATAAGTGTAGCAAACAAAATTAACTGTAAGGAAGTTGTGAGCTACAAGTTAGACAAAAACAATCAACTCTTCCAGTTAGAGTATTAAAGAAGTTGTAGGAGAGTAGCAGTGCAAGGATGGTGTCAGTATCAAGTTTAGAGTTAATTTTTGGGGAAGGCATACAGAGCTCATCTAATTGATGCTGAATCTATGATGATATATGGTGTTTTTTATGTTTAAATCCAACATCAGACTTCCAATTAAAACATTCTCTCTCAACATTTCGCTGGCCGTATATGTTGCTTTGCTGAGTCTCTGAGTTTCCCTTAGCTGTAATTATCTAAGTCATAATAGTTGATACAAGGCAATGAAAGGAATATTTTGCGGTATGTCTCTAAATTTCTTGTTACCTTTCTTATTGGTATTTGTTGAATAACTGGAAAGCTATTTAATGCCTTCTTCAGTGATCATCTTGGAACTTAAAGTAGATCAACTATATGCTGTCTAGTTATGATTGTACAGCATAACCTCAGTTAGTGTTTGGACATCACGTGTGTACTGTGGTATAATACCAGTACTTCCATGTGCTGTTTTATAAATAGATTAGACTGCTATGTTGAATGGGCAGGAATGCATTCTGAATTTATTAGATAGGGAATGCTCGGTGTGAAAGAAATCTGCATAACCGCATAATGAAAAATACCTTAAGTTGAATACATCTATATGGAGCATGGTTTTCTTTATTTATGGATAAAATGTGAATAGCGAAAGGCTTGGCAATATGTTGAATAGTTGTTTGTTTGTAAAACCTTTTGTTAGTAACTTTAAAAATCTGCTCTTAGTCAAGAAATTCTTTCTAGAGAGATTCTTGAAAATCAGCCGTAGTGAGGCAGCAATTTCTGTCTGAAACTGTAGATGGAGAAACTATAATTTCAAATGAATTGAGAAATAAAATGGAATGCTAAACAAATGTGTATTCTCTCATTTTAGTAGAACTTGCACAAATCAGAAAATGTAGACTCATAGCAGTGGTTTGACACTACAGAATCATACAGTCAGAATAGCTTGGGTTGGAAGGGACCTCACAGATCATTTAGTTCCAGCTCACCTTCAGAGACTTACTTCTCTGTGTAACTATGCTAGTTTGCAACACTCCTAACCCATAGTATTTCTGTTTCATTTCTTGTCCTTACTTATCCCTGTCTCCCAGGTAAATTGTGCTTGTTAGAGGGGTAAGGGAACTGTTATGTCACAGCCTGCACTGAGATTGAGCACCTGGGGAAAGGCTATGGCTACCGTGGAAGCACAGGGGATTGTTTGCAGCTGTGCTCCCCAGGTGACCAGAAGGTCTGAAGACCCCCCTAGTCCGGGCTCAGATAAGGGCTGGGCACTGGAAGAGAGCTTCTCTTGGACTTAAGCTGCTTCCTGAGGAGTGCTTCTTGCAGGATGTTCACCCTGCCCCAGTAAAATGGTGGGTGATAGTTGTGCCCAGAGAGGCTGTAACTCTTTCCAGTAAAGCTGACTTCTTTAATTTCCTAGCCTAGATTGCCTATGTTGTCAGTTTCTCTCTGTATTTAACTAGATTAATTCTGTGTACAGTAGTTTAATAAGTATATACGTTTTTAGTAGTTCAATGAAGCTTATCTTAGAGCAGGATAAATTGATGTAAAATTAAAATTATGTGTAACTATTGTACATATAAAAAAACCAATTGACTTAATTCCTATAGAATTTAGGTGTCTGGTGGGTGATGGGTGAAAACTGACTTGAAATATGCCTATTTATTTCCTAGTAGTAAAAACTGTGCCCTTATTTTCTGTATGTGAGACTTCTATGTGACTTGGAGTGCACACAATGAGAATTAAGGGTAGTATGAAATGACTAATAAACCATCATATCTGTCATCCTGGTTGTTCATTGTATGGGATTATAGGTGAGCTGAAGAATACAATACTAAAGAGTATTGGGCCAGTGAGAATTGCTTTTTGTATAGTAGGAAGCAGTGTTTAGGTGTGAAGGGTTCCTGTCATGGTAAGGTCTCTGAGCATTTCTAAAGCTGCTTTGCACTGTGCTGAGCACAGCTCTTGGGCGCCTGTAAGTGACCACTGCAAGTCTGGCAAGAGGGAACTGGAAATTCTAAAAAGCACCAGCACCTACTTTGTTATGTTCACTTAATTGCCTGAAAACTTTCTTTTCCATGGCTGTCTTTCATTTCCACTGCTCTGCACCGTGTGATGTGATGTTCACTGCTTTGTATAAACGTTTGCTCTCATTCCTAGACACTCAATAACTGCTTGAACCTAAGGAATGCTGAATTGTGCAACTTCTTAGCAGCCTGCAGTGCTAAACCCTTATTACTGGAAGAAATCTGTGCTATGCATAGTGTAATATGCCTTTCTAAAGATGTACGTTTGTTACGTGTGGAGAGATTTTTATTTTATTTTAAGTAGCTTTCTTTTCATGCAGCCTTTGCCTGATGTTATTTGTACTGCAATCTAATTCTGGTTGTGTTTGTTAACATATGGAAACCTACAGCTGTTCTTTTGAAAAGACAGTTCAGTTTTATTAAGATTTGAGTATTCTCTGGCATATATTTTTAACTCTTTTTGTAGGTTGTTGAGGTCTCTTTAGGCTTAACAGTTAAGTTACTATGAAGCTGTAGTTATCTGGTGATGTTACTGATAGCTATAGCTCTCAAAGGAGGATGCCTGATGCAATGTAATTCAAGGTGTGCAAAGTAATTTCGATCAACAATTCCTGTAATTTTCTACCAGAGGGGTTTTGGCAAGCGGAGACTTTATGAAGAAGGTGTGGTGAGTGCAAGATTTGGTCCGTATCCTCTGTTAAAATCATGTAAGGAATCTGCAGGAAGACAAGGCCACCGTTGTGGCTGTTGCCACCTTGTTTTGGACACCTCGCTGTGTCCGTTTCTCAGTTCTGGAGCCCTCTTTCTCAGTTTTAGCCAGGACTTCTTCCCATTTTTAGCAGCTTGTAGAAAGTTGGATCACATGATGAAGGAGGAAAGGAGTTATGTGTGAAGGGAAGGAACTTTGTATTTTGCCAGTGCCTTACGTCTTGCTTCCCTTTTGCTTCTGTGCACTTTTATCCCGATGCTGAAGTTATTCAGACTGGCAGCTGCTATGCAGATGGAAGAACAGATGCAACAGAAGAGAGATCTGTGTGTGTGTGGATGTCTGAGGAACAGAGTTTAGGCCAATGTCCCAAGAAACCAGAATGAAGATAATTAGAAATAACTGGAAGACAAACCTGTAATGCTAACTTCCTATGCTTTGCATTATTCTTGCTCTGCCTTAACTTCTCTTTGTTTGTTTGTAGGGGAGGTGGAAAAGGAAAATTTTGTCTTAATCATTTGACTTTGTATTGTGTTTTTTAATTGATATTTCTATGTTATTTTAAAAATTATTTGTTAATCGTGTTGTCGTGGTAAAATTAGAAACAGACTCCTTAAAACTTCTGCATTATAGCTGTAGGTGCTTTAGAGTAGCAGATAAAAGACAGTATTTCCTTCTTTGATAGGTGTTCTATAATATGTTGTTACTTGCGAGCTTATAAGCAGTTGTAATAACCTGTTTTACTTAAGCGTTTGTTAAGTCATTTCAAGTGTAACACAGTGAAAACTGTCCTTTTAAAAGTAGACACTAAATATATAATAATGCCTTAAAATGTATTATCGGCTATTTCTGTTGGATAATTTTGTCGTTGCAAAAGTCACTATTACCACCTGTAAACGGTAATATCTCTCCTTTTGTTTTTAGGAGCATATGCAGGAAGAACCCAAAGAAAGAAGCCAAATGTTGTGACAATTTAAGACGACAGCACTCACTAGGATGAACAGGCTATTCTTTAATGATCAGCACTGATCCATCTATTTTGTCTCTTAAATGCATACTTATATTTTGAAATGGTAAACCTACTTTGTCTTTTCCAGATGATGACACAATAATACAATCATATTAAAGTAATAAAGAGCTGTAAAGCTCTAACCCTGTGTAAAAATTGCATGTTAAAACTTGTGTGTGCAGTAGTGTGAATATATAAGGTTCGTAATGTTATTCAAAGTAGACCACAGAGCATCATTAAGTTAATCTGGGACATCATGTGCTCTAACTTTGTATCTTCAACATGATTTTTGTATTATTTAAATTGGCAGTTTCTCTGTGTGGTCTGTATGGTTTGCCACCATAATAAGTCACGCACATGTACTTTTAGTTTCTCACCATACACTTAAAGCAGTTACATAAGGAAAAAAAAAATCCCTTAAACAAAACTGAACTCTTCAGTCTGAATTTGTCAGCAGCTGTTCTGAATGTATTTGTGTGAATGCGGTTACCTCACTTCATATATTAATGGCCTAAATTTGTTGCAGTTGTGCTGAGTTGGACAGACATGGATCCAGACAGGTGTACTTTCCTTCTCTATAGAAGCTGCACATTTATACACGATAGATCAAACCACTGTGCTGGATGTCCTAGGATTTTTTGTTTTCCTTGCTATCTGTGGCACTTCCTTATGGAAACAGCTTTTGGACTGAGAAGAGAAGCAGATATTCAACAAAAATTTGGGAAGGCGAGGTTTTGTCTGCCTTATGTTTTGTTTATGATAGTTGCCATTTTTCTAAGCAGTTTCTCTTGTACCATCATCTGACAGCTCTTGTATGAAATGAAATCATGTTTCCTGATTTCAAGAGGAAGAAAATCCCAACCAAAGCCCTGTGAAAACACCCATATTTAAGACAGTGGAACACTGAAAGATCATGCTCACGTTCTGCCTTGATCGTCATACTGGTGGGTGTTACGCTTCAGCCTGAGGGGAGCATAAGCTTGGAAGTTCTGTCTCCAAGGACACAGCTTTCAGACAGGATCCTGGTGGCAGGTTGTTAACACTGGAAGTAAGCAGAGAGAAGCTTGGCTACTGCAGTCTGTGCAGTACTGATTTTTGGGGTTTTTTTTCTCTAAGATGAGTACCAGAGAACTGATCACCTGAAAGTGAAGTTATTTTGTTTTCTTCACAGTGTCAATACAGAGCAACCCCGTGGGGCCTGTGTGACATTTTCTCGCTGATATGAGAGGAAAAAGAGCGATGAATAATTTGCAACTGCTATAAAAAAAGAACGTTAACAGTAGGATGAAGAGAGTATCTTTAGGGACGGTGGTGAATTAGCTGGTTTGGTTGTGGCGGCAGTTGTGACTTGTATCAGTAAGTCTGTCTTCCACAGCTGGTGATAGTATTAAACGTTTCCTAACAGGTGATACCAAATTGTATGCTTAGAAATCTGAGGCAAAGTGCTGCTGAATGGCTTTGGAGGTAGATGCTGCTTACTGGCTCTGCTGTGGCTCCAGGGTGCCTTTCCTGCTGGTGTAAATGCAGAAGCTTACACCAGTAAAGTACCTGCTGCCCTCATATCGGTTTGGTGATTTTTTTTTTTTTAAGAAAAAATTTGCAATCTAAAAAATGCCTGATGTGTTTCCTGCTTATTCAGCAGTCATCAAATGTCTGCTTTGGTTCTTGCCTTTCCTGTGTTGGGGTAATCACAGGATGGGAGTGGAAAACATCCGAGGGAAAAGAACGGAGTGTGAGCCGTGTCGTGGCTGACACAAAAGTGCTGTGGGTGTATCAGTGCTAAGGGTTGGTGTATTTAAAGGGTGTTTTATATACCATATGTATTGTTAGAATAGGCAGTGTGTTGGTATAGAAGTAGCTTTAGTAAATGTGAGTTCTTACCTCCAGGTTTCACATCTGAACCTCCTTTACTTCCAGCATGTTTGTGGTCTGTGTAACAAGGTGTTGTACTGCACGTTGTTGGAACTCTCATGAGGCCTTTCTCTTGACAAGTGCCAGAATTTGGTTTTGTGCTTTGTATGTTTATTTATGCATATTTAATTTTATCTGACTTTATTTTGTGTGTGGTTGTAATATCATCATAAAAGCGTATTTATTTTTGTACTTTCCATTTTCACCAGGCTTGTTTTTTACTTAAGCATACTACACAATAAACTTGCAATCTTTAAAAAGGCCTCCATTTTTCTAAATTGTTTCTCTGGGTTGAAAAATCCTGCCACGTAAAGTGAGGCTGCTCTGTGGTGCTTTGTGTTTTTATATTTTTCCCTCAGTATGCAAGACAGTTGGTTGAGGACAGTTTGCTCTTGGCTTGATAAGATCACGTTGGGTATTTTGATGCTCCTTATTCAGAGGAAGGAGTGGGTAAGGAGAGGCAGTGCCCAGGGGCTGTCACTCTCGGCCCGCAGCATGGTGGCTGTTGGGCCGGGCTGGGGGTGCTGCACTGTTCCACAAAGGTTTCTATGGAGTGAATTTAAATTTTCTGCCAACAATGGAGCTTTCATTTGGTACCTGTCAGAGCCGCCAGTGCTAACTGTGTTGTTTTGGGAAGCAGCTGTCCTGTGTACTTGTGTGGGTTTGTCGGTTCCCTGTTTTCCAGCACTGCTATCCCATGTCATTAGAGGAATTCATTTCATATATTGATGTGTTGCTAGAGATATGGGAATGTGTCAGTCAGTTGCTTTTAAAATTGTTACCAGTGCTAGCCAGGGCAGTTGTACGTTCTGTGTACTTACTGATGTGTATAAAACTGGTCAAGCTACCAAGTAGTTCTAATGGAAAACTTGGCACTAGCGTCAGTATGGGCACGTCTGTGTTCAGGCTGGTAGCGTTCCCAAGTCTCCAATACTTGGGGTGCTTACCAAAACAAGCTCCTAATGGTAGCCTGACATAACTGCACTGCTGTTCTGAATTACCTTGTTGCTTATACTTAGAGCAAACGCCATCCAAAAATCCATCAGAGAGAGAAGTTCTGAGGTAGGAAATCTGTTTTTCCAGGTATCACCTGCTAGTTGGTGCTGCAGTGCGTGTGGTAGCTTTAGTAGTAGGGGAAGATCCGCTGTAGCTTTTGGTGGTGCAATGAGAATTCCAGGAATAACCACTTCCAAAGAGTTTATGCTTTCATATGCAACTGTCCTGCCATTTCTGTTACAAATAAGGAGCTGGGCTAGGAGCGGGGAAGTTCAGGCAGCCCAAGGAAACTTACTGACCTGATGACCTGCCTAATGGGTGGAGGAAAAAATCCCAAACCGCAATCATACATGCGGTTCATGTTCTGAAAGGTTTTTTAGGGAATAGCTGAAAGCTATCAGCTCCTAAGTTAATAATAAAAAAGTGCTTGGTTCAGATGCAAATCCATTTCTTATTTATGCCCAGGACTTCTCTGGTTTTTACACTTGTATTAAAAGTGAAAAGCCTCCTCCAAGAATAAGTAAAGAACTCCGCTTGGTGGCTTTCACTGCACCACGCAAGCAGATCTTCCTCCCTAGTGACTGACATTCTCATTCTCTCGGAAAAATGCAAGAAGGAAACTGCTGGAGCTATAAAGACAGTGCTGGGGAAATTGTTCTAATTGGAAGATCAGCATTTCCACCGGACAGCTGGTAAATTCTAAACTACCTCATTATCCTTAAGACTTTGCTTCGTAGATTTCTACATTAGTGACAAATTAACCTTTGGTAATAACACAGCACACAGTTTGTTGTCCCCAAACTGTAGTTCATGAGTTTAATGTAAATGGGTCGAGGGACCCATATGAAACAGTCAGATTTACAGAGCTTTCAATCACAAGCTTAACAGAGGTGTCTGATGTTCCACAAGAAACCTCAATCGCCGGCAGTAGTCGGTTAGAGCTGATAAGGTGTGCTTGGGGCTTAAAGCATTTAGTGAAGGAACACCTGTGTGCATGGTCAGAGCACAGAGATTGGTCCATTGCTGCTTTGTAACCACGCCGTGTAATGAAGAGAAGTAGAAAGCAAAAAGGGAAATTAATTTCAAGCCGTTAGGAAGTTTCGTGTTACTCATAGAGTGAAACGCTTTGAACAAGAATGCACTGAATAAAGAAAGAAATTGTTAAAGCTTTCTTGCTATCGGAAGGTTTTTGTCCAACTGGTTTTTGAACAAGCCTGGTGATGAATAGGAGATGTTTTACCTGCAGAATGTATATATAGACTTAAATCTTGATTGTTATGAAATAGTCGCCCGTATCAACTATTTTAAGATCAGAGGCATTTCATTACAGTGGAATCCTGGCACTTAGCTTTATGCAGTTTCTGCTTGTTTCTTTGCTCTGTCATTTTAAATTGAGTTTCTTTTGATCTGCCTGTAAATAAATCAGAGAGAGCCCTGAGGCACCAGTGCAGATAGGGAGTATTTCTTAAGCTGTTACATTTGAATATCACTGCTGTTCCTTTGTACTTTCTGCTTGCCACGGCTGGCTGCAGAGCTTTCCTCAGCAAGGTTTGCTCTCTGCAGATTCGGTCTGTTTGGTGCAGACGTGAGACCTAAGCCTTGTTCCCCCATCCTCACTTTTGCCTTTAGTTCTGTAGCCTGTCTGTGTTAAGCGATGTTTTCCGGTGCTGGCAGCTGCCCTGTGAGAAGCGAGGGGAGAACTTAAGCAGTTTAAACTGTTACTCGATTGTATTCAATGTATTATTCAATGAGATGTTTAAGGAGCCATTGACCAGGGGCTGTAGCTGTTCTCAGTTCTCTGAATGGCTCAGTCCCTCATCCTTAAGTGCCTCTCTGGCCGCGCGTTGCCTGCCGAGTTTCTGCTGAAAAATCACCATAACGATGCTAACAAAGAAGTCAGCGTACTCCATAAACCAGCTGTGGGCAAATAAAGAGCCTGAAAGTAGTAGTTACTTAGAAACTGATTTCTTAGTCACTCATTTTTACCAAGAGAGGGGAAAAAAGCAATACTGCTGTTACATAACTATTCACTGCAAATGGTGGTAGGTTGAAGGGAGGTAAAGAATAGGGTACTGAACAGAAGGGGTTTTTTTCATAGCAGTTTTTACAGTGTGGGTGAACTCCGTTCCCAGCAGCTTAGCTGGATCCCCGCTGCTCCCGCGGGGCAGGGCGCTGTGCTCGTCGAGTTCCGAACTTGCAGAGCCGATGTGCTCCATCAGAATGCACGGGGCGCAGCGCACTGCAGGTGCCGCTATCCGTGTCTCCTCCAAGAGATGGACGTAATGGGGGCAGCTGCGGGTTCGTGGTCACCTTACCCGCGGCTGCAGCAAAGATTTGGGCCGGGCTGTAAAGGAGAGCATAGAATCCCTGGGAGCAATTAGGACTGAAAGCGTATCGGTGTGAACGTGAAGGGTTCGTCAGTTTGGCTGAAATGCAAACCGCGGAAGCAAGTTGCGTTTGCTTTTCCTTCCCCGTGACGATTTGTGCTGTAAAAAGGAGCACCACGTTTGACTGGACTCGAGTATTTAATTTTCTCTCCCGAGAGATGTTTCTCTGCGCCCAGAAACGCAGCCGTCACCCCAGCCCGCCCCTCCGAAACGCGCAACGCTTCCCGCTCGGGCCGGAGCTGGCGTCCGCCGGGCCCCGCCCCGGCCCCGCCTCCCTCCGCCCAGGGCCGCCGCGGGTTTCCCTTCCGGAGTCACCGCCGCTCCCCCGCCCGCCGGGTTCGCTTCCGGCTCCGCGCGGGGCCGTTCCTGGCGCCGCCGCCGAGGGGAGCGCGGGGCCCATGGAGCCGCGGCTGTGAGGCGCCCCCGGCCCGGGCCCGCCGCGGGAGCCGGGCGGCGGCCGGAGGAGATGGACAAACTGACCGTCATCTCAGGATGCCTCTTCCTGGCCGCAGACATCTTCGCCATCGCCAGCCTGGCCAACCCCGACTGGATCAACACCGGCGAGTCCGCGGGTGAGGCGGCGGGGCTGCGGCGGGGCGGGGGCCGCGGGCAGCTGGTGGGGCAGAGGTGCTGCGGGGCGGGGCTGGCGGCGGCCCTCGGCTGTCAGCTGGCGAGGCGGGCTGCCGAGGGCTTTTAGCTCGGAACCCGACTCTGCTTTTTTGAAAAAAAGAACGAGACGTTTTGCGTGCCCGCGCTGACGCTGTCGGTAGGAGCGGCTGATCGCCGCCTGTTGCTGAGGGCGCGGGGCGGGCCGGTCCTGCGGGTCTCCTGCGCTGGGTGCTTCCGAGCATCCGCGGGTACCGAGCAGAGCAAAGGGGCGCTGGGCTGGAGGCTGCTGTCCTGTGTGCGGGCAGAGTGTTCTAAAAACTTCCTCCTTCTGCCTTGCCTGGTGCTCAGCTTCCGTAAGAGGACTGAACTCTCCCAAGAAAAGTCGTTGTGTCCTTTACTCTGGTGAAGAATTTAAAGCTTCAGCAGACGGGGGCTGATGGCAGAGTATTTCTCTGACCGTGCTGTTTTTATCCTTATGGTTTGGCTGCATTGTTTCTGTCGGTCCAGCCTGGAACCTGGCTGGTCCTGCTCGAGGAGAGGAACGAGTCACTTCATCAGGCGCAGTGCTCAGCACTCCCCATAGGACATCCCTCTTCTCCCTGTCTGTTGCGGTGATCTTCCTGCCTGTGGCCCTGAGGAACAGTTGGATCTCTCGTCTTACATCCCCCCAGCAGTGTGCTGCAGTAAGGAGCCCTTCTGCAGGCACTGACAGTGACACAGAATAATCCTCGTGATAAACACATAGATGTGTGTCTGCAGCCCTTCTCCATGTCCACAGATCCTGCCCCGTGTGTCACATATTGGCTTCTCTCTGCCTGTCCAACTTGAAAATAATACTCATAGGAAATGAAGTTCAGACCGTCTGTATCTGTTAAAGAAAAATGTTTAATGTCTGTTTATAATACAAAACTAGCTTCTGATATAATGTGCCTAGAAATCATGAGTTCTCAGTTGCTTGATGGGTGATTGCTTGAGAATCGCCTGCCGGCCCTGTCTATCTTGTACAGTTTTTAGGATTGCACTCAGGTTTTACCTGCAATTAGACTGGCAAACATGGAATCTGTATGGATTTTTCTGCAGCGCTTTTCAGATTGTGTTTTGACAGACCAGCGGCTTACTTTATTGCCATCTTTTGAAGCTAAACAAATTGTTGGCTTTCTGAAATCTCAAAGGAGAGGTGGCTGTCATTCCATGGCTTCCTTAATGGCTGTTTGGTAGATCTTTATCGATGTGGGATTTGAATTACCCTATTCTAAGATTTCTGGCTAGAAGCAATGTAAATATGCATTTCCAGTGCTTAGAGCTGCTGAAAGGAACCTTTTGCCCGATCTCAAAGGAAGTGCAAGGTTGCCCATTCACTCAAGGACTGCCTGTAGTAAGCACTGTGGTACTGAATGATGAGGTGGCTGTTTCTGAGTGCCATTCAGTCGCCAGAGCTGCTGTGGAGGAGTACAGCGTAGGAGGACACTGCTGTGAGGGTGCTGCCCTGACTGTATCCCAGCCCCGGCTGCTAGCCAGATGCAGGAACCCCTCAGCACACGGACTCGAGCCCTCCCAGCTTGGGTGCTCACAGCTACACAGTAGGTCTTCTAAAGTGTCCTGCTGTCAGCTGGTGAAAGGAACTGTTTCTTTGCCTAATCTCTTTGTCCTTTGGTTCATCTGCTGCGGGAATAATTCTAGGTGCTGCTTTAGAGGTCAGCCTGGTACCAAGGAGGAAGAGGAGGGGTAGCGTTTCCCTGCTTGGCTGCTGCCCTCAATCCTGAAGGTGGCACGGAGCAGCCCAGCCTCAGTGCCGCAGCTGCTTGGGCTCCACGTAGAGCAGAGCTCTCAGCAGATGTGGGGACACAGCACTGCAGCAGCTCCATCACAGCCCTCTGCGGCCATTGAGACTGGAAACCTGGGCTTGGGTTCCAGGACGAAAATCTGTTCTGGGGTGAACGTGAAGCAATACGTACATCATACTCCAGCGGTGCTGGGGATTTTCTGCTAAATGGGATATCAAAGCAAATTAGCTGCTTTAATGTTTTTGTTTTTTTTTTCCCCCTGAAAAATGTAGATTGCTTTAAATGTTTTATTTAAAGGAGCTTATGTTCTCAGGAGAGCAGTGTGGGGGAAGGGCTGACGTGTCTCCCAAGTCTTACTCTTGCAGGCAGCTTTATAGTCAGTTGAAAACTGTTGGCTGTAAAAATTCCTCTCTAGCTCTGTAATTATGAGGAAATGAGTGCCACCGAGAGCACTGAAGGTTTCCCATGCTTATCAGACCAGAGGGGAAATACACCTCCATGGAAGTGGATCCAAGTCTTTGTTTGGTGCTTTTCCTCTACATATTTTTGCAAGAATCTATTCCTTATTTTGGTTTCAGGTATTTCGTACATCTTTGAGCTTATAAAGGAAAGTTGAAAATTAAATAGATTTTTCTCTCGTGGAGCTCTCAGTGAGGTTTAGTTGTGCCTCTTGTTTAACAGTGGTAAAAGCCCACCTGGGAACCTCGGTATTCCTGTATTGACATCCTTTTATTCTTAAACTGGTAATCTGCGTGAGAAATAAGGGCAGAGCTGGCTTTAGCATAAGTCGGTGCCTACACTCGCACTCGTCTCAGTAGCACTGAATTTTGCTCCTGTATCTGTACGCTTCTGTGATGAACTTTAAAAGCTGATGGTGTCTGCCCTTTCTGTGTGGGATGGTCTTTCATGGTGTTGATGTTTTGTATGGGAGGGAGGGGGTTACAAGTTATTCCATCGGCAGCACTCAGCCCTTTTGTGGACGAAAGACACAACTAGCACAGACAGTTGAGATGAGACATGGTACGTGTTGGGGGGGTTGGTGGTTTGGAATGCTTCTAGGATGGGTCAAATAATTCAGCAGGAGATGTAATCAAATAATCCCTCCCTTCAGCAAGCTATGCTATCAACTTGTTTTGTGTGCCTTAGTTATCCCTTCCTGCGGAGCACTGATGATTCCAACTTACAGTACAAAGCAGTGATTAAGTAAAACTGAATGTCAGAATTTAAGCGTGGTGGATTACATGAGAGCAAGTATTTATTGCACCCTCTTATGTTGATACATGCATCACTGTGAGACATAGGGTAAAATCTTATGGCTGCTTTGTGTGCGCACTGCAATGCAAGGTTGGGTGACGTGAGTGCTTGCTAAAAAGTGATCTGCAAAGCCATTGTGAGCATCAGATGTGTGTTTAAAATCATGTTCCTGGTTAGCGTGTCCCAGAACGTGCTTTCCTTTGGCTGCCCCAGGTGGGTGGGCGGGCAGAGGCAGTGCTCTGGCGCGCTGCTGAGCAGGGCAACGAGGCGCAAGGTTTTGATGCCACTAAGAGCACCAACGGAAGAGCCACACAAAGCACATAAGAACTTGTAAGGACTGGCAAAGAATATAGAAACCCAAGTCCTGAATACTGTAACAGGAGCTGCCTGTAAGTGGGGTGCCCCTGCTGGGAGTGGCCCCAACATCCTTAGGATCTCCGTCCATTCCCTTTGACAGCTAGATGTCTTCCAGGCGATGTCAACATCTGCCAAAGCAGAGGATGTATGCTGTGTTGGGGTTCTGTCACTGACCAGGCCTTAAGGCAGAAGAAAAGCTAGCAGTAAGGCATTGTTGTAATGAATTCACTTTGTGCTTGCTCAACCGTTCAACTTTTAAACATATGGAACTATTTTATGTGTAGGAAGAATCTCATAAAAATGAGTGCTGTGTCAGGCTGGTTATTTGAGCCTGCCAGAGCAGGGAGGAGAGAGCCGCCTGGTTTTGTCCAGAGGGGAACTGAGTTTTGCATTTGCTTTTTACCATTCAACCGAATACTGCTTTTGTTGGGCAAACGTCTTGTTTTCTCATGTGGATGTATACAGCTGTTAGTTTGTGTCTCCCCAAGTCCTGTTGGGTTACTCGGTCTCTAATGAGTGTTGAAGAGCTAGGTAAGAAATCCATAGTTTAGGGAGCAGAGGTCTGGCAGCCACTGACTTGTGTTATCCTTCCAACCTGAGCACCTGGCATGGCTGAGGTTGGGTGTTGGGAAGTTGTCCTGGCAGTGCTGTCAGTAGAACAGAGGTGCTATTCTTCATCATGAGAATGGCGAGGAATTGGAAGCAAAGCTTTGATTTTATTCATTTTAAGCCTTGGTTTCCTATCGTAGTTTTACTTTGTTAAGCAGAGGATAAATTTAAGAGTAACTGGTACTGCATTTGTCTTTTTCTGATAGTAGCTATTCTCGGTAGGGTCCTCGAGTTTCAGGTAGTTAGAATAACTTTTTATTCAAAGTGTTCATCTCACAGCCACGTGTACGGGTGCTGTAGAACCAGATCACATTCAGTGTGTGCGGGTGCAGGCCTTGGTCTGCCCTGTGCTTTCCTTAAGGAGCACATCGTTGTAAATCTGCCTCATAAACGGTACTAATTGTCGTAAAGATGCATTGTTGAGGCTTTGGGCACTGTCTGTGTTTTGCTAATAATAGTAAATGGTTTATTTAAATCAACTTAGAGCTGCTTTCAGGCATGCTTACGGCGTTCATTGATGTGATGATACGACAGTGGGATTAACGGAAGTGTCACTTAAAATATGAATCTTAGAAGTAAGGCTGCAATCGTACGTACTGCAGATCAGGGATTTAAAACTCTGAAATCTGAAAAATGGAATCGTGTTAATGACTGAGGCTTATTAGAAACAGTTGTTTTGCTTAGTTTCCAGCCAGCACTTAGATGTAAGCAGCGTTACGTAAACTCAGTTTGTACTTTTGCCAAAGCAAAGATCAGTAGGTCAAACTTTTAAGCCTGACCTACTTTTTTTCATAGGTACTTCACAAACTCAGCTGCTTCCTACATGCATTTCTGTTAGTCTTGAAGCAAAGTAGAGAGAACTAACTTTTCTTGCCTGCTGCAATGTAGTGATCAGGATTTACATCGCATGCGGGAGCCCTTCAGCTAGTTGCAGTGTCCTTTTCCAGATGTTGCCCACACCTGTGTAGTTCAGAAAAAGGTAAGTGGAGTAATTTGTGGCTGAGGACGAACAGTAACCTGTGTAGAGGTTATGTACTGCTTTTAAGTCGAATGCAAAATGGTTTGTAATCCAGTGAGACAAGTACAGTATACTTGTACAGAGTGATACGGGAGAATGATAAATTATTATAAATGCACAGTTTATAAATCTCCACATTTTGAAGTGCATGTGTAATTGCTTTACTGTAAGTTGTTACAATTCGCAGTGGTGACATTTTTCCTCATGGACAGGGTCCTTCTGCTGGGGGCAATATGCAGGAACCACATTTCTGTGGTAACTTTGCTGCAGTCCCCTTTTGCGCTCTTCAGCTGCCCTTCTCAGTCTCACTTCCCTAAGCTCTGACTGCTGGAGGTACGCACAGGTCTGAAAAGCTGGAGATATGGCCAAGAAGAGGATCTGTGCAGGGTATGTGCCTGTTTTAAGCAGAGGGGAAAACATGCTGGAGCATTTGAGTGGCAAATGACATTTGCCAAATCCCACAGGAATTGGTATGGAATTAACAGCTGTAGATTAGATCCTTTGAGAGAAGCTCTTGGTTTCTTCCTATTTTATTGCATTTGGTTTCTTAAGCATTATCTTGTTTGTATGGTTTTTTTTTATAATCTTATCAATAGAATTGATTGCAAAAGTTTGGGCTCTCTTGGGTACCATAGGACACACAGTGTGGTTGTGCTGGTTTGTCTGCAGGGTGAGCTGACCACATAGGAGACACTCACTGCACTGGAACGCTGGTGAGGGTTACCAAAGGTCCATAGAGCATGTAGAGTCCAGTGCCCCTCTTTAAGCAAGGCACGCTTAGTGCATTTTGCCTGTGTCCTTGGGGTGAACTGACATGCTCCCTGCTAGGGAGCTGCTGCAGGAACAGAGGCGGCACTCCATGCACGGCACGGTCGGAACATCTGGCTGCTACCCAGGAGCCTCACAGTAGGTGCAGTTCTGGGCCATAATTTACAAAGCACTTCAGGATCATTAAGGACGACAGTATTCCAGGGTGTAATGATTAATAATCCACTGTGATTTAAATGTTTTTCAGCTGAATAGAATTTACATTACATCTTGAACTTCCCCACGAGCAATTCTTTGCATAGATATTGGGCACTCACTAGTAGGGCTAAGCTGCCTCTGAGCTTGTTATTCCCAATGATTTGATAATCAAATGACCGTGTTTGTGGGCGCTGAAATCAAGGAGTTTACCTTTATATTGCAGGGGAAAATGCTGCTGTGCCGGGCAGTGCAAGGAACGCTGTGTGAAAAATGTGAAATAAAAGGGTGACACAGAGTAAGGGCTGGAAGCAGTTATGGCTGACAGAGGAAAATGATCCTTATTCCTTTTGGATGTCATTCGTTGGAATGTACAAGCCTTCTTGAGAGCTGGGCCAGAGCTCGGATTTTCTGCCTTTCCTTGAATACCCTTGTGACCAGACCAGAGAAGTTGCTTTAGATTGCGAGCAGGAAGGTTGACAGATATTTCTTCTTTGTGAATGAGGAAAGCAGTAGGATGCTTTACTAGGTGTGATCTGGGGACTTTTGTACAACTGTTCTGATCCACTTGAATGTACATCTGTGAAGCCCCAAACTCAAAAGGCTTGGTGAAATGGTACTTTGAGATACACAGAAGGAGTTAAAAACCAACAGCCCTGCTCTCCAGTTGTAGTCAACCCATGAACAGGTCAGTGTAAGACACTGTGAGGAAGTGATCCACTGAAATGTGAAGACTGGGAGTTTGTGTTGGTGCCGGCTGTGTCTGTACTGCACAGCAGCCCCTGGTGCTGCCACTGCCGACCATTCCGGTCACCTCATGGTGCTGGCTGGGTCTGAGGTGGCACGGCCGTGTCTGGTTGTGTCGTGGGGAGCAGATGCTCCCAAGGAGGTCGGGCAGCACTGCAGGCTGTTGGGTGGAGGGGTGGCTCTTCGTGACTCTGTCCTAAGCATAACTTCATTAAAAGCAACAACAGCAACACAAGCCCAGTGGATGCTAAGTGGTGGAACAGCAGGAGGTGTCATGGCTTTCGGCTTTCTACTGAATGCATGGCATAAAACTGGTGAAACTGACTAGAAAAAAAAACAGACATTTAAATGTTGGCGCTGCCTTTGATCTTCCTTTTTTTAGGCACTGAATTTTGTCATCTTTCAGTAGTCTTATTTTGATTGAGGGGAAAAATGGAAATAGTTACAGTTTTATTTTTGCTTATTTTTTAAAATTAAAGTCTTATGCTTCTTGCTTATTTGTTTTAAAGCAGAGCAAGATCTCTCTGCCAGGCTCCTGCCACTTCAGCAACTAAAGCTTGTGGCGTTCACTGATGGTACTATCCTGTCGTGCAAACACTTACAGTGTAAGCAAAGCAACAACCAGAAGGGTGCTGCTTACTATAGATCCTTTTTACTAACGTTTAATTAAATGCTGTCTTCTGAAGTTGGAAAGACCACCTTCAGCATGGGCAGATTTCTTGACAGCGATACATGAGAACACACAGAGCCTTTGTTACGTCCTTGGGAGAGTTGTTCCTGCGTTTTGGCCTGAGGATAACTCAGCGTGTGGTGGTTCATCACTTTAAAACAGACAATATAAAGACCTAGCGCTGACGTCTTGTATGCTGAAGCTCAGGGGTAAACTTGCTGCTTGTTGGTCCAAATATCTGCAATTTAAACATTTTACTTTTTCTCTCTGGTGGTAGGAGGAGGGAGGAAGAGAGAACTCTTCTTTGTGGAGGGAGATTTGGTTTGCATTATGCATGGTACCAGTACTGAATTGAAAACTCCTGAGGCAGTTCAGGCTCCACAGGCTGTTCAACACCAAGGCAGGCTTTTCTGCTAATATGTCTTGACCCTTTAAAAATCTTGAAATGAGAATTCTTCTGTTCAAAAGCCAGAAATAAGCTTTGGATTTCTTAACAGGGTCAAAAATGGTATCTAATAAATTGTCTGGACATTAGATTGTTAAACAGAATTCAATTAGTGGGTTCATCATAGCTACCAAGCTGTTTGAAGCTAGCAAAACTGCATATTAATGCCAGAATTAGTGTTTTTCTATAAGAAAGTGACTTAGTTTTTGAAACAAAGAAACATCCTTTGCATTTCTAGTGCAAGAAGAATGGTGCATTTCAGAGTCAGTTTGAGGAGAGAATAGTCTGAGGGAATAAACGGAGTAGAAGAGAAATAGCAGTCTGTATCTTGCAGAACTGCTCTTAAAAATTGCACTCTGGATATAACAAGGACTTCACAAGTAAATCTAGTTCTCCATTAAAAGTGATCTTTAATCATTGTAAAAGTTGTTTCAGATGTGTGTTTTGAACCCAGGAATATCTACTGGGCATATGAACTGACCGTGCTTCTGGTCACTTGATCAAACAGTGCTGGTCTGCTTCAGAGTGAGAAGCTCCGAAGCTTTTCCAGGATTACCATAGCTATTAGGTGATGCAAGAGACAAAGTGTGTCAAATATGTAAGATCTGGCGTACAAAGGATGGGAATGATAATTCATAATCCCTTTGTTTTGGACTCCTTTGTATTCTGTGCCTTTGCAGTTAATCCTTCTTTACTCTTTTAAGCCTTTCTTTAAAATCATCCTCTAACGTTCATAAATCTTATCTTACTGAGTCAGGGCCTGGTTCCCTCAATCTACTAACTGAGCGACATACTGGAACATCTGCAGTAGAAGAATCAATCTGTCATGGCACAACCCCAGTACTGTACTTGCATGGTAACCTCAGAGATATTTTAGTGGTGTAACTGCAAAGTGGCATATATTCAAACTATGCCCCATCCCTCAAAAAAAGTATTTATGTTGAGGTGGTAGCAGATACGGCGTTCTTATGCCTGATTGGAAATTGATTCTGCATCTTATATTTGATCCTCTTATGTACCTTTCATAGTTCTTTAGATACGGTCCAGGTATCGTTGTCCTACACTGAAGTGAAAATGTGAGGAAAAGTGCTACTTGACTTACAGTTGCTTACATACATGCAATTAACTACAGCTAATAATTTACAAAATGCTCAAAGATGGTATTGCTTGAGGCTGGAAATATTCTGATATGTCAGAAGTCTGAACTCTAGTTGACAGCTGACTGTGTCTTTTAAAAGACTAATGTTCTGATCATTTTTGGATTAACAAAATCTGAGCTCCACATGTGAGCATCCTTCAGGGGAGCCTTTCCTAGAGACCCTGTGATTTGGCTTGACTCTTGCATACCTCTGACAATCGAAGTCTTCCCCAGTGTTGTTAATCCTTCTTTCCTCATCATTTCATACCAGAAAGCACAAGCATCCCACAAAGGCATAGCTTTCTCCTCTAACCTTCTGCATTGCTTACATAGCAGTGTGACTGCTCTTATAAGAGAGGATGCAGAGCCTGAATTCTCACCACATTTATACTGGAGAAAGTAGCACTGACTGCATGCATCCTGGAGGGACCTCCGAGGCTGCGGTAGGGGTGGATTGGCAGTGTCAGTTCTCTGGATCTTGGCAGGCAGCAGGATTTCCAGGGAGGTCGTTCCTACAACACTGAACTTCCCCCAGAACAAAATAAGTCATTCCCTCTTTGTATGATATATACTTTAAAACACTGGTGCGGGGAACAGTCTGCCATGACCAAATTACTGCATTCACTTTAGACTACGAAGCTTCCACCTGGATCCAGGAGCATGCTGCAGCTCTGCATGGACAGCTGCAGTCCATTCCTGCTCTTAGATGGATCTGGACCTTTTTCCATTCAAGTTTATTAACTGTACAAAACTTAGAAACTTTCCAAAAATAACTTCATTTCCTCCTGCCCTTATCTCTGTGGCCCAGCAAGTTGCAGGGAATGGCTTAACTGAGCTGCCCTTGTTTTACATGTCATTCTCTGGCATGTGACTGTTACCTAACCAGCAGCTATGAATGTTTTAGTGTGCTCATATAACACAGCTCGATGTACTGTGCTCATTACTAAATCATAAAACTTACCAGCGTCCTTGCCACGTTGGCAGTGCATTGTGCTTTTACCACATTAATTGCTTCGTGTGCCACAGTGCACTGCACTGGCACCCCTCCCTTGCCCACCTGGTCCTGCATGTTCCCACCATCAAATAGATGAGGGGTGAACATCTGCATAGCTGTCGTCGAGCTGCTGCTTTCCAACCATGGCATCACTGTGCCACAGTTAATAATTCAGAAGCAATGGAGAGATGGAGTGTAAGGGCTGCAGCACTCTTTGTTTCTGGGCGCAATGTTCGCTGCCTCCTGGGTGGCTGAGCTGTTGCCATGGAAACAAGAGTGGGATGGCACAGCAGCATGCTGGCATGGGGCTGCTGGGGGCAGCACATCTACCCCGGTGTGAAGCACTGGGGCTCACCTTCCTTCTGTCTGGGGCCTTTTCCCCTCTTTCTCTGAATAGTTTCATGAAACCTAGTTGTTAAGCAGATGATGCTCCCAAGTTTTGCAGCGTGTGTTGAAGAGTTCTGTTCTTAGAGATTTTGTAAAAATACAGTGTCAGAAAGTGAGTGTTACTGATGGGGGGAGGTTGTGTAGGAATATGATCACGAAATCTTTCACTGGTATGAAGTGGGGTCCTGTTTGTAGTTAGACTATGGCTAGAGGAAGGTGATCTGACGTGTTGGAAGTGCGCTGGTACTTTAGGGAATACATTTATTGTGAAAGACTAAGGGCTGCTCCACTGATGTTTGTTCCTCTATTTTGAGCAAGGCCGAACTGGTCTGCAGCACCTGGCAGCCTTCTTGTGCCACCCTCAGGCTGCGGGTGGGCTGCTGTATGTACACAGAATGGAACGGAGGCCAGCACAGCAGTCCTTTACAGTGTTGCTTGTGTAAAGTTAAGACGCGTTCAGTTATTGCCACTGTGTTCAGGAGAGGTCTCTGAATCCAAGAAACATCTATTGGTAGAGTTATGTAGTTTTTACATTTTTCGAAGCCATTCTTTATTTGAGAACTCAGACAGAGCTGCTATTAGAAAAATTGTTAAATCTCAGTCTTGCAGAGTGATTGCACTCAATTTCCTGTTCTGTGATAGTGCAGTGAATAGCCTCTTTATCCCCAAGCTACTTAGTGTTTCGTATGAGGTTCTGCCATGTGTGTGTTTTGGGGACATTGGCTTCTAAGGACACGTGCACATCTCCCTTCTGGCCTGGCAGCTTGTTTAAAACGAAAACGTAGCAGACTGTGAGAAAGCAACTGAGCAGCAGTTCATGTAAAACTGTACTGTGCGGGTATGTGAGCTGGTGAGAGTGCTTGTGTAACTCTGACTGAGCTCTGTGTGATCCTGGTGCACAGCCATGGTTCAGCTGCTTTGTACACAGAGTAGAAAATGCCAATTTTGTAGTTTAATAATTGTGGGTTTTGTAACTGACTCATTTTTAAGGACTTTAACTTTGAATTAAAAATGAATCTCCAAATCTTTCAGCTGATGATTAAACGTGATTAAAATGATACATTTGAATAGGACTGAAAGTTTGTAGTCTAGAGGTTACAGGAATGCTTCAAAAGAATTCAATCAGTAATGTTTTTGTTCTTCTCACCCTCTGGGAGCGTAGCACAAGCACTCCCTCTGACGTAACATGGTATTCCCTTGGTAGCCCCGCTCGCTCTTTTGACTGTTAGCTTGCTTCGTTCTGGAAAAGAGTTGCCTCTTCATTTTAAACAGATCTACAGACAGTTTTTGCTTACCAAAAGTTGTGGAGGAAGATGTTGACTCTAACGCTTTCCACTGTTGACTCTGACTTCTAATTTAGATAAAGGACAATTGTGATTATTTAAGGAAAGAGCTCAGAAGAAGAGACGCATTTGAGAAATATAGGACTTAAGAAGAGACACTGGAAGAAATGGATTTTGACCTTAAATATTAATATTGAGGTAAAATTTTCAAGATAAAGAGAATTTTGCTATTCAAGTCCTCTAAAAGCCGCTTTATGCATGAGTCTCAAAAGTACTGAAATAGTTTTTAAATCAGAACTATTTGGATCTGTTTGAAAATACCTCGTTTTGTGTCACGGAATTCTGTGTGTTGTGATGTATCCTAACCCTCTAGCTGCATTCCATTTTGCTACTTCAAGAGTCAAATACATCTTATGTTATTTTTGTTTTCTTGGTAGAATTTGTCAATACAGCATGGTTCCTTTACCAGTCTTGGTCTGTTCTTAGGATCTTTTCAACTAGTAGCATAGATATCCCAGTTGTTGAGCGTAGTAACCCATGTTAGTTGTCAGAATAATTGTCCTAAGCCTCTTGGGTAGAGGGACTCTTAAGCAGTTACTGTCAAGAAGTATGGGTGTTGCTTTTTTTTCTTTTCTTTAAAAAATATTGTTAAAATCTCAGTGCGAACTAAGCACAGATCCCCATGAGACCTGGAAATTTAAAGCTGTCAGTATAGATAAGGGGAAGAGGCATTAGACAGTTAAGGACACTTTAGGGGACTGCATCCTGTTTGGTTACCTTATGAAAGTATTTTCCCTCGCAAAGATGAGGGAGTGGTGCTCTCTACTGCTCCGCCACCACTTCAGCTGGCAGTGGCAGGATTCACAGGAGTGCTTTATTGCTTTGATTAGAGCTCGACTGCCACTCAAGAACCAGATACAGCCTGGAGCTATCTCACTGCAATTTATGCAAGTATTTGATGAAAGAACATGAAGATAGATGTTCTAAACGTGTCCCTTCTATCCTCTGTCTTTGACAGGCTTATTAAGGCTCATCAAAGAAAGAATCCCTTATTTTGGAACAAACCTGAGATGCAGTTTGCAATTGAGCGCCCCTCAGAGAGGATTTTGAAAGTTTACTTGCCTCTCTGCTGTGTATTTTCAGGTGCTCTCACAGTTGGCCTTGTGCGACAGTGTCAAACCATCCATGGACGTGACAGGACCTGTATTCCTCCACGGCTGCCTCCTGAGTGGGTCACTACGTTATTTTTCATCATAATGGGAATCATTTCACTAACTGTCACATGTGGTTTGCTGGTGGCTTCCCACTGGCGAAGAGAAGCTACTAAATATGCCCGCTGGATAGCTTTCACTGGAAGTAAGTGACCTCAACTGCACAGTTGACCTGTACACAGGATAAACTGGTGGAGTCTGAAATAACACACAGTGTTGTCAGGGAACAGTTCTTAGGGCTCCTTCTTTACAAAATACTCTTTCTCTTCAAATACTGCATCTGAGAGAAAAAGGAAATTGTTCAAAAACCGAGGGATTGATATCTTAAGTGGCTGATAACTGAGAGGGATTGATAGCCTGTGAGTCCAAGGTGAGAGAAAGGAGGGCCTTGTGTGCCCTGACCCCTTTGCCTTCCTTGAAGAGTGCCACTTGCTGACCTGTGAAAATGGGCAGAGATAGGAAGAGGTGAGTCCTGAATCATTCTTCCTTCCCCACGCCCCTGTATCCAGTACTTCTAGCCAAATGGGATGACTGGGAATTCCCCTGTACAGGGGAAGCAGTCGATGCATCTGAGACTTACTGCAGTTTGAAGTCCATCCCTACTTCAGGTGTCGCTGTTGAATACCTCATTCAGTGTTGATGCTGGTTCAGTCCTGCTTGATGCTCGCAACGGGTGTTTTATTCACAGTATCTGCATCCTAATTGGCTATGGGGGAGGACTGCCCACTGCAGAGCACCTGCTGTGCTTCACAGCACTGCGACCTGCTTCCCATAAGTGTCCTGCAGCAGTTCTTTAGCAGAGGGAAAGCACTAATGTTTTTCTGCCGCCCTTCATTTTGTGCTGCGTGAACACCAGCATAATTCCTCATAGCAAAGTCGGAGCCTCCTCCAGCAGCCCTGTGTTTCTACACAGGGAAATGTATGCTGTGGCTACTTCCGTGCAAAAGAAAAACAGTTAACCTACAAGCAAGGGAATAACTCTCAGACTTCCTTTTCCTTGATGTGTGTTCCAGGCTTATGCCAGCTGGGAAATGGTGCTTTAATGGTGGTGATGACAGCATGAAAAAATTCAAAAGCTGACTGCTTTTAAGTTGACATATGATAACAGTGTACACACTAACTAGAAAATGCAAGTTTGTGGTTTATGCAAACATAAGTAGGGGTTAATGGAAGTCTGTGGCATCTAATGACATCTAGTATAAATGAATTTAAGGTTGTTTGGGGAGGGGAATAATGTGTTAACAAAAAAAAACCCAAAACGAACAAAACCCAGCAAACAAAAACAATGCCCTGAGCTTCGACAGAGGCACTTTGCTGAGGCACTTGTACAATCAAAGCTGTCTTTCTGACAACTTTTCTATGTAGCGTATTAAACTGTCAGTGCAGCTATTGCAGACGAAGGAGCTATTGAAGTGCTGTATCCATTGTGGTTGGCTTTCATTCATTTTCCAACGAATGGCTAAAATAAAATAAAATTCAACGTATTGTTGAATGTCCCATGCCAGCTTTTCTAGTTGCCATTGTTTATGACGTGTTTCATGTATAATTAATATACACAGGGACGGTTTAAATTCAGAATGCTATATACAATCAGGATGCTTGCAGCGAGCAGGTCTCAAAGCTACTTAGTTCTCAGCCAAGTATTTGGTTGGTTGTGGGTTGCTGGGATTTTTTGAGTACTATATAATATTTATTTTTTGAGGGGTTTTTCCCCCACAATTCACAGCTTGCATTTTGATTTTTTACATATTTTAATTCTTTAAAATATTTCCAATGATCAAATCCTTGCATCTTTAAATTTTCTACAACTTTGATGCTTATTTCAGCTAAAAATTCTGATACCCTGAAGTTTGTTTGTTTGTTTTTCCCCTGTGGATTCCTTTGGGCTTGCAATAGGGTCATTATTAGAAGCCGTGACTATAGAAGGGTACTGCTTTGTTTCAGCACTTACCTTTGTTATGGGATGTTTAATAATGAAGCACGTTAATTTGTTCTCTTGCAACTCAGAATTATTTATAGTTCTATTAAGATACCTTTGCTGTGTTGCTGAAATTTGCCATCTTTGATATTTATCTCCAATATGTATGACTCTGTGAACTTTGTATTAACAGCGATGATGGGAAATTTTATTCTTTAACTCACTTACAGGAAAAGTCACTTTGGGAAAAGAAGTGAGTGGAAGGCAGAGGTCTTTATTTTTCAGGAAGTCAATATAAGCAAATTCTGTGGTTCATTGTATGGCAACACAAATGAGTATTCTATTTGTAGATTGGTATCAGGATGCATGTAAACGCGTGGCATTAACTACCATGAGTACAAACCTTCCTGTGAAGTGGCAGACTGCTGTATTATGAAAACGTGGGTAACTCATTAGAACAGAGTAGGGAAAACTTCGTAATTGTATTACATTTCTTCTGCAGGTGATTTCAAGACTGAACAGCCCAGTACAGGCGGCTAGCAGATACTCTCCTCGCAGAACTTTCAGAACATGACATAGGATGTGCTGTCCTAAGTGGCAGTGAAGTCTGCTGGGATTGCTAAAGGCATCTCTGGGACTGGCAGCTCTGTTCTCTTCAAATGCAAGGGGGGTCTAGATGAAATCATCTAACCGCAAAGGAATGCTCTTGCTCAGCTCTTTCCTTGCAACTCTGCCAGCAGCAAGGAGAGCCAGGCAAGAGGTCACTCTTGCCCCACTTGTGCTGGAATTTGACCCCAATGGGTTAAGTCAGTTTGTTGCAGATCCCCTCTAGCTACCCTTCTGTCCAAGGTGGTGAAATGCAGTCCAGAGAAGTTATGAGGAAGTCTCATTCTTATCCATAGGTGACTATCTGAAATACCTCTGTTTTTGAGGAAGAAGATGAAGACCTCCCTTGCAGAAGAGAAAGGTCTTGGAAGAGCAGCTCCATGTAGCTGGTTTAACAATATTATGTAGGGAAAAAGAACTTCCTGATTCTTTTGTCTTGATTTTTATGATAATCATGTGACAGACTCTTAAGGAACTATTTATGTTTTCCTCAACTGATAGAATTCTATAGAGTAAATTGGTGCAAACATCTTCAGCACTTCATTCCTTTGCTCACTTTACAGAGCACAGTATGATAATTCAGGGAAGAAGAGTCCAGGTCATAAACTAGTGCTGATTGCTTGGCATGCCTATACCAACACCTTCAAAGAGAAGCAAAGGTAGGATAGAGTTTTTCTGCTACAACTAAAAGATTAAGATAGTATTAGATTGATTTTTAGATGTTGTTTTGAATTGTGATGACTTAATTTTCAGGCTGTTGGTTTCAGCTTCTGTTGCAGTCTCATTTTCACTTAAATATTTTACCCAGGTTATGTTTGTGGATGGGATCCATAGGTCCCTGAATGAGTCTTCGCACATATCCCTCTGTCCTCAGCAGGTTTTGTTGGCACTACTGATGACAGCAGAGAAGGCTGCTTGCTTTTCTTTTTGTTTCTAGCAAAGGTCACAAAGAAGCAGCTCTCCTGAAGTAAGAATCAGAACTTTTTCTCTCAGCAATGAGACCATTCTCCTTGATTTCTTAATCATATTGAGATGTAAGCTAACTGCATTATGTACTTTTTTGTTAGTGGAAATCTTGCTTGTAATAATGTCGTCTTGGATGATGCTTTTCAACAGCGCACTTTCGAAATATTTCAGTTATTGCTGAGTGGTCTTCTCTGTCTTGTTTAGCTAACGGACACACAAAGGACAATTTTACTGTCATATATGCTCTTTTCTGTTTACGCTTCTGAAGGGATGCACCTGAGAGTATTTACTAGCATTGTATTTGCATCTTTCCTCAGCCATTGATTGTTTTACTACATAGAAACTTGTCTTTTTGGCTTCCCTGCAAACTAGCTTTGTAGGTAGGAGGGAGATTTCAGTCTTTCAGGCCATGCTGCATGAATGACAAATGTCTTCCTAACGGCAAATGTGAAAGGTTTCGTATTCTTCTTGTAGGGTTATTCAAGACTCACAGTATTCCTAACTGGTGTGATAGGTATTGTGACCCTGGGCATAAATGCTGTCAAAACTATACTTGCTTTTTGAGCCCCATTAATTGTAGTGTCAAATTCACACTCGGTAATGAAGTATGGATTCTATCTTGGTGTTCATTTCTGTGCTGCCCAGATCTTTATGTGCATCTTCAGTAAAAGAGGCATTGTAATCTTGCAGCTGTGCCTTACCTGTTGATGGCAGCCAAAAATCTATCAGCTCTTCATTGCATGGTATTGTTTACCTGTTGCTCAAGCTAATTGTCTGTTGCCATCCCAACTCTGTACCGCTTTGCCAGTGATTATGCCCCATGATATGGTGGTGTAGATTGGTAGCAGGCAAGTAACCTGTTTTTGGTACTGTTCCTTGCATCTCTGAGCCATGCTTCATTTTTTTTTTAATATGCTTTATCCTGGATTCATACAAGTTATTGCCACTGAATGCTCAGAACAGTTTTGAGCTTAAGAATTAAAGGAACTAGATCTCTTTTGACAGCCACTGGAAGTAGCCTAGAAATGATTGTGTTCCATTACTGAATACTTTTGTTAATAGAAATTGTAATGGTTGTCTTTTTTGCAGTTTTTCCCTGAAATGGTAAGAACAGACTTTTAAGGGAGAAGTTCCTTATTGATTGCTGGAGGTGTTGCTGGAAATCCACTCAGTTTATACAGCCAGATATGAACAGATATGTTTGTATAAGAAATTCTTACCCTCTAGCCAACAATTCTTCTTCTTAAAGAATACACACCGAGTTAACTGAGTGCTTCCTCTCTTAGAATTTCCCTTTAGTTTTGGTGTTGTGTTTTAGTACACTTAACATGTGGTCTTTTCTTACTATCATCTCAAAAATTTGCCGTGATTTGGCTTCCTGGTCTGACAAAGAACTCGATGAAAACTGTTTTTGATTTGCTTTTTCAGTAGATTAAAAATTCAGACCACACTGAGTAGAATTGCTCGGAAGCCTTCATATGCTATTGTTATTTAGAAGAAAAAAGGTCTCCGGTTACTTCTGCGGTGTGGATGTGTCAGCGTTCTTCACACTGCCTGCATTTGCAGAATTTATTTTTTTCCTCTTGTGAGCTGGGGGAGAGTTGAGAGGTATCTGCATGCTTCTGTCCTCGGGCAGACGTGCAGGGAGTCACGGGGCACGTGCTCCCCATGGCAATACAGTGCCACCAGCAGCTCTCAGACCTACAGTACTGCTGGGTTTGTGTATGTACAACACGCCTCAAAGAGCAATTGCTTAGGAAAGAGAGATAAAGATCTATTCTTCAGCCTTATCCATGAGGCCATCAGATCTTTTCCAGTCATATAGTTCTTGAATGTGATAAAGGAGACTTAAGCTTAAAAGTGGTTTCAGCATCCTCAAGCTATTTCCAACATGCTTACTGCTGTTAAAATGTAACAGCGATTCTCTAAATTACTGTAATGTTCTTCAGGGACAAACTGGATGTAGTAGAAAATGTTGAGTTATGATAGTTGAGTTATGATAATGTCAACCATCCTCAGAGCATTGTTTAAACCGTTACTAATTGTGTGTTGCATTACTAAGCACTCACTGTCAACCACTGTTTCCTGGACCACTCCAATGGAGAGCTCTTCTGCACTTAAACTGATCTGCTCAAGAAACACATGCCTGAGCTTTGTCTCCTCAGCTGGACTGCTTGCTGGTTAAGATCCAGTTTAAAAAGGGGAAATATTCTCTAAGGATTTGATTGTGCAGTATGGGATTGTGTGGATCCATAACCATATATTTAAAAGCTTTAAGATGAAATAATGTTTAATATGTGATTTCTGGTTCTTTGGTATTGTTTTATAGCCTAATGTTGGTAGCACTGAGCGAGAATTCAGTAACTGCAGCTGCTAGATTCACTTGTGCGCTTCTTTATCCTTAATCTGCTGATGAAGTTTAATTAAAAGCAAGACACAAGCCCCCTCTAGTGGAACGATTGATGTATTTGGTTATTTTGATTTTTATTTATTTATTCCCAACTAAGTATTTTAGTATAAGCAGAGAGGTTGATTCTCATGTTAGCAGCATTTGACTCAAATTGTGTGTAAGCTGTTTCATGCATTTAGGAATGCAAAGAACAGCTGACGGTTGGATATGCATCGTGTGATCAAACCGTCCTGTTTTGTTTGTGCAAACCCTGCGTAGATATTTCCTGAATTCAGCTTCTTCATGTTCATAACTAATCTCTGCCACAGAACGTGATTGCTTTTCCACGAAGCTGAGACCTGTACTACATGAACTGCATTGTTTTGAGCATTAAGGTATAAAATATGTGATAAGCATTTCATCTTGTATAAACATGGAGGTCATTTTAAAAAAGAAAAGAAAAGAAAGCTGGTAGTATTGCCACGTAACGCTGTAGCTGGAAAAACCGGAGCATTAGCCAGAAGATGAGTAGTGAAATTACATTCCAAAATATTGAAGCCTCTCTACCCCATCATATCCTCAGCTGGAAAGAGCAGAGGCTGTCTTGACATCCTGATAAGAACAGGCGAGCTGCTGAATTTGCTTAAGGTGCCTTTGGAAATAAGAGCATCTGGAGCGTTGCTGACTTGCACAGGAGCCAGCAGTTAAGGTGCTAGCAGTTACTATTGCCAACATTAGGGATTGTTTGGGTTGGTTTGGTTTTGTGTTGTTTTTTTACTGTTGCTTAAGTACAGTACCTGTATTTCTTACTAACTAAGAAAAAGCAGGAATCTGTGTTAAGTGACAGAAGACAGAACAAATCAGTATGTAGTATGCTTTATTCAGGTAGAGGCATTGCAGCTTGGCTTGAATTTTGTGAATTTTGTTTTCTCGTTTTATATGTATACACTTTGAGGACTGGGAGATGGTTATGTCAACTG
This sequence comes from Alectoris magna, assembly GCA_030625065.1. Lineage (NCBI taxonomy): Eukaryota > Metazoa > Chordata > Aves > Galliformes > Phasianidae > Alectoris > Alectoris magna. The sequence goes on along the minus strand of CM060575.1, from coordinate 6,187,329 downwards.
TGCTTCCTATTAGGAGATGATTGTATGAATATTTATAGAGTTGGTGGAAGAACAGAACAGGTTCAACGCCAGTGTCCCTCTGATATACAATAGGGATGTTCCACTCACAGTAAATAATATTTGAAAGAAAGTTGAAATACAATAGAAGTGAAATAAGAGTAAGGCCCTAATTGTTGACTTAGCTAGTAGAAATAAAATCCTATGTTGTTCTAATACTGATTGAAGAAAAGGAAAGGGTGGGGAAAAGACAGTGTCTAATGCTATAGTCTTGAATATGCACTCAAGCCAACTTAAAAGATCTTTTTTTTATTGTGAGGAATCTCTTGCCTCTTAGAGATGCTGTGTATATTTGGAAGCCATTCCCTTGCTAGAAACAGTACAAGTCTGCATATTGCTGCGTTCCCATTAAATAAGGTTACTTACCCAGAGCTATCTTACAGGAACACTGGTGTTCTCATCTGGGAAGGGTTACAGCACTGCATATTCTGTACTGAGGAATGCTGGCCACTATTAATATCTGAAGGCCTGTGAAATGTTTAATGTAATTCCAGTGAATGGTTTTAGTAGGGATTCTGTGGTTGTTGGGTTTTTTTTGTATATTCACACAGATGTAAGCATGAACCACATACCTGAGTTCAACAATTCAAGTGAAATAAGAAATCCCGTTGCTCGGTTCTCTTAAGTTCATGAAATTTATTTGAACTTGATGTTTATCACTAAATCTTAGATTAAATCGAATCGGAAGACCTTCTTTGAACACCAGTGGAAGATCTTAAGGAGATTTCATTACTTAAGAAACAATCATATGAATTTAGGAAACTGATGTATTTTAATGAAGGAAGTCAGAATAACAATCTCTGTTTGCAGTGTTTAGCAAAACTTCCACGGGATAAGAATTCTTGTGAAAAAGGGGAGAGGACAACTACAGTTGGTAGAAGACAGCTCTGATAATAAGAAGGGAAATCTGAATGTTCGTTTAGCTTGACATGGGGGCAATGACAGTCTAAAGTAAGTGGAGAAGTAACTGACCACGTTCACGGATAGTGATAGAAGTATATCTTCCAAACTTTTATTATGTAAAAACAGGTCATGATCCGGTGAGCAGAGCTGAAATTACTATCAAAATGGTTATCTTTTAGCAGGATAGAGCCTTATCAATCACTTAAAGCCAGTTAGAGATGGGGATATCTCAGCTTTTCAGTTTGCTCAAAACGCTTTGCTTTTCTGTACTGCTCCATGAACTGGGAAATATTTTGATTCTAACACTGTTTGTTTTTTTCTTTTCTTTGCAGTGATTCTATTCTGTATGGCAGCCCTAATATTTCCAATAGGATTTTACATCAATGAAGTCGGAGGTCAACCATATAAATTACCCAATAACACAGTGGTTGGGTCTTCGTATGTACTGTTTGTCTTATCCATTTTCTTTACAATAGTTGGACTTCTATTTGCTGGCAAAGTTTGTTTACCTGGCTGATGAATGTTGAACTGCGGGACTTTGTTTTGGAAAAGAGCAAGACATCAGAATTGCATTCTCAGGAGGATGCCTAGATGTGACTATCAAACACTTACTGAAAAGAGGAATGCTTTGACTTTTTCTCACTATGCACTTTGGATTAAAAAAAAGGAGAGCCTTTCCCATAACCAAATACAGACAACGTTGACTAATCTCCTGAGCATATTTAATGCAGTCAGGTCTGCACTGTGATAGGAACTAGTGAAGAATGCTTTACACTGAGAAGCATAATGCCCCATGTTACTGTATTGTTCTAGTTTTTAATGTCTAATGATTTGGAAGTCAAAGTATTTATGAACTTTGTGGTAGACCAGAGGGTTGCAGATGAATGCAAGCGAGGCTGGCCTCGCTGTGTAGGAGATTAGTATTTTACATCCTCTGTCTCATGAGCAAAGCCTTTGGCACCTGTATGGATCAGTCTTTCATTGCTGCACCAAGAAGCCAATAGAGCAAACGTTCTCTAAAATGTATGTACCATCAAGAAGACATACATCCCCTCCTCCCCCATAAGCTGTAGAAAAACACTAAAGAACATTTTAGAGGGGGATTTCTTCCTTATATTTATATAAATATATATATAAATATATATATATTTTGCTGATGCAGTATACAGTGTGTGTGTATGTGTGCGTGTGTATATACACATATATGTATATATCTGTATATACACACAAATGGTTCCTGGAAAAGAACTCAGAACGCTTTGCTAGCAAAACACTGTGGTGTGCAAAACTAGAACTCAATAGAAAAAAAAAAGCCATTTCTCTGAAGGCCACATAGCTGAGAGTCTTCAGTTTACCTCATTCTTTGTAGCAGCCCTTGATTTTAACAGTTTTTGTATTAGGTACAAACGATCCCATGCCTTTTTAGGTGCAATTTTAAGTTAAGCTGAAATTCTTTTTATGGTAATTTATTTGTATATGAGGGTGGAAGGTGAGATCATGTCATACCTTAAGGTTAAAATCCTAATTTTGGGAAACTGACACTATTTAAATTATTAGCAACTGTTGTACAGAAAGTCTCTTTTTCTACTGTGTCGTTATATTAACACTCATTTGTGTTCAGACGTAGCTGTTTACCACAGATGAGCATTTCTCTAGCACAGGTAAAATGTAACGTTTAAAGTAATAAGCACTACTTCACTGCAAAGATGGATGGACTTATTCACCTTCACAAAAAAGAAAAGAAAAGCAGCAATATCGTTGTATACACAGTACATGCCTCATTTACTGAAGTGATTATAAATGCAGATTTAAGGGCCAACCAGGTTTAAAGTAAATATTCCTCATGAAAAAGCAGCTTTACTTTTCAACACAGAAATAAATCTTTGGCTCCATAGGTGGTGTCATAATTTGCCACTCAGTCTACCTAGCAGAAAGTAACGTTTTTGTTAGTATCCCAGGAAGGCTGCCTGCACTCTCAGTATCTGTTTTCCAGTTAATCCATGATTTACCAAAATAATCACTTATCTTCAAACACTTCAGGTTATCTGATAAGACAGTCTGCTCAATTCTTTTAAACTGTGTAGCAGTCAGTTCCTGCAGGATTCCTGTTCCTGCTCTTCTCCCCGATTCTGCTGAGTTAAACAGTTTGTATTTTGATGTTCTGGAACAAACTTGTCATTGTGACAGTCTGAGTGACTTCTTTTTCCCTGACAGGTAGAAGTGTTCATAGAATACTGAATTTTTCTTAAGTACTCCAACCTGTAAATACAGTCAGGCCCCAGCCATTTGTAAATGATGGCTGAAATATGATTTGCTTCCAAACTTAAGTCTTTTTCACTATGAATGTTCTGATTCCTTCCAGTGATGCTGGTAGGAAGATACATTAATGAAAGATAAAATGGCAGGTCCAGCTGCTGGGTATGTCTAAATTTTCAACGTTATTGTGTGTTTAAATTATGACAAAGAGAAGCTCTTCTGTTTTCAGAAATATCACTTTTGTAAATAGTTTTAGAGTCTTGTAACTGGAACATAGAGGGTGGAAGAGTTTCTTGGCTACCAAGATGCCACCCCTCGCCTACTTATTTCAGGTATAATAACATTGCGTGTACAGTGGATTTAGGCTTCAGTTAAATGGACCATCATATAATTGAAAAATACAAATATTGTTCTTGAAGCATAGCCAGACTGTGGCAGGCTGGCTGGAAATTGATCTGATCTGCCAGTGCTGTTGCTATGAATTATTAAATAACAGATGTAACCAGCCAGCTGTTTTATTCACAGTTGGAGCATTTCGAGTCCAGAAATAGATACAGCCATTTGTATTAAAAATAAAGTGACTCCATCAGTAAATGAAGAGACAGCTGTCAACAGTTGCTTTTAATAACGTCACTAAGTACTATATAGTACAGTATTAATTTATAGCAGAAAATCATATCTTGTAAGCTGTATATAAAACACTGTTTTATGGTGCAATCATTTGTCAAACTTTTGTCTGTTACTTTTGTTTGAAAGATGTGTACATTATTCTTCAATACCTAAGAGCATCACTGTAAAATCTGCTGAATATTATTTATAGGTTCTATTTGCACAAGGTTTAAACTACAGAAAGTTCGTATTGAACATGCCTAAACATCTGTAGACTTTTTCAGTTCATGAAAAGTTCCCATACAAGTCTTCTCCAAAGGTAATCCCGTATTTATGTTGAGTGTTTACATAAACTTTTCTATTTCTGCCATTCATTTTTTGAAGGACAGCACATTTTGTGCATCACTAGAAATTCTTCGGTCTTCTGCTTCCAAATTCTCCAGAGGGTTATTGCTATGTGCACGTTGTTTATTCAGCTAACAAAGTGTGAGATCAGAAGCTTGAAATACCTTCAGAATGAGAACTGTTTGATATGTTTATGTAAATCTGATGGTTGAGACACGATCCCCTCAGAGCCGTTTGTCCCAGCGGTGAGTAGAATGTGCTTCCTTGAGTGCACGAGTCCAGCCTGTCACATTCAGCACTCATGGTGCTTTGCTGGCAGGGACACCCGGTGCACCAGAGCTGGGGCAGGGCTGTGCTCCTGAGCCTGACCCTCTGGCCGCCATGCCAGCTGGGCCCTGTGTTACGCCTGTGTTTCAGAGCTGTTACTTAACCACTTCAGAACACACGTGTAGATAATAAAATTGTCCTTTAAAAACTGTGTGAAGGATGAAAATAATGAAGGAAACGGTGTCTGCCAGCGGCTCTGCCCGGGCATCCCGTTGCTCCCTGCCCCAGGCCTGGCTGTCTGCATCCGTCCGCCTGCCTTTACTGAGGAGTGTTTTCTAAGTGCTTACAACATTTCTTTTTTTATTTCTTTTTTTTTTTTTTTTTAATTGATGATTTCTGAACAAATGTTAATACAAACTGTATAAAAATGAACATAATTTTCTTCACACTTGTATTTTTGTTATTGAGCAAGTTTATCAAAATAAATTGTCTACTAAAACTCCCGGCCGTGCCTGCGCTGACTAACCGTGGGGGTGGGGGTGGGGGGGGCGGCGCCCTCCTCACCGCCCTCTGGTGGCGGGAAGCGGCGCTGCTCCGTCTCCATCGGCAACGCCGTAACACAGCGGGCGGGAGGCGGCTCGGGCTGCCGGTGCTGCGTGGGGGTCTGGGGGTTCTGTCTGCGGCGTGGCGGTCCCCCAGGCTGCCGGGAAGTGAGGAGGAATAGGAGCTGGAGAACCGTTACCCGCTGAGGTGAGTGTGGGGCGGGACAGCGCGGCAGGCAGAGGGGCTTCTTCCTCAGTGAGGTGAGGGGTTGGGCGGGGTGCTGAGGGGAGCGCTGCGGGGGTTTCTGCTGAGCCCCAGGGATTGCTTTTGCCATTTTGTCTGTTTGAGCTGCGCCTTCGGTCTCCCAGTTGCACGTACAAGTAATAAACTGCCTAAAAACCCACATCAGATTGCTTCCAGAGTGTTTTCTGTAGGTGGATACGTAACTCATTGAAACTGCTTTCTGATTTACTGTTGTCCTACATGCCGTGTAATCATCGTTTATAAGTTCCCGACAATTTTATTTATTCCTTTTTGGAATGCTGTATATTCTTGAGGTATTAAGAAGTGTTTTGCTGTAACAGTGTCTTGTTCTCTTTATTTTAAGTCTGAGTTTATTCATGTAATGGATACACGCATCAGGAAGATAGCACAGTTGTTGGGCAATGGTCAGCTCCTGGAAAAACTGGGTAAGGTCAGCGTTAGGAAATCCTGCTGGAACTTTATGAATGGATAGAGAGTCAATAATCATAGCTTGTGTAACTGTAGTATGTCCCTTCAGAACTTTTTATAAGGTATCTAATGGAACATGTAAATAAGTAACAAAATATAAAACATAGACTCATAGAATAGTTAAGATTGGAAAAGACCACTAAGATCTTCTAGTCCAACCCCAACCCATCCCCACCACCCCACTAAACCACATCCCTCCGTACCACATCTCTGCAGTTCTTGAGCACCTCCAGGGACAGTGACTCACCACTCTTACAGAGAAGTTGTTTTTCTTCATATCCAACCTCAACCTCCCTTCTGCAACTTAAGGCTATTCCCTCTTGTCCTATCACTGTTACCTGGAAGCAGAGGCCAAGCCCCCCCTCACCACAACCTCCTTGCAGGGAGCTGTAGAGATAGATGAGGTCTCCCCTGAGCCTCCTCCAGAATAAACCATCCCAGTTTCCTCAGCTGCTCCCCATGAGACTTGTGCTCCAAGTGCTTCACAGCTCCATTGCCCTTCTCTGGACATGTTCCAGGGCCTAATGTTTCCCACATGAAGAACTTTAAAAAGGCTTTGCAACAGTGCAGGAATATTATTAATAATAAAGTCATCCCATAAAATTTGGTGTCTTATAGGGTGACTGCGAAATCCAGTGCATGGGGTGACCACCCACTACAGCAGGATTTGACTATGTCTGATCTGGAACCAGATAATGGATTGCTGGTAATGTGTGCTAATGAGACGCAGGATCTGCTGGTAGGCAAGTTTTCCTGTTAAGTGGAACAACTGGAGAAGTAACACATACCCACTATAAGTACACAGCATGGAATAAATAAGCTGAAAAACTGTTGAAAAACAGATTTCCTTCCTTAGGTATATTTGCATATGCATACAGATAACGCAATTGATGAAATCACAAAAGTCATGAAGCTGCATAGGCTTGCTTTGGAAAGACGAATCAGTCTGAACGTATCAGACAAAATGGTAAAGTCGATTGAAAGTTGATACTGTATTTTTTCTTTAGAAAACTGGAAGACGATATATACCCCTTCAAAATCTGTGGGGCAGGTTTTGGAGATGCTTAATTTTTCTTCTTTTCTGGTAAATCACAAGTGTATACCTTTATATCTTTTACAGAACTGTTTCTTGTCTTCCTACCTACCTCCCCCAAACTGAGCTCTTCCTCCCCTTCACTGAGTTCACAGTGGGGAGTATTGTGAAACCTTTTAACTTTGTGTCTGAAATTCAATCCAAAATACATTACCTGTGTGGTTCAGGACTATGTTGACTCAGTCTTGCTGGTTGTACAGTTTTCCAAGCTTTTCTTTTCTTATGGTGCAGTTCATATAAATGAAGTAGTAAGCCTGTTTCAGCTGCTGAGCATTTTTACTATCCCTTGTCCTAAAACTTACCGGTCATCAGATGTAGATGTGTACCAGTACCTAAAATTATTTTGTTCTTTGCTATATACAGCCAACCTGCAGCCATCCTTATATTTGTGTTTCATTTTTTGTACTATATTAACTTTTTCTTAATTGATCTGTAGTCAACAGAAAAGAAGAAAATACTGTCTAAAAAGATGCAAACCACAGAAGAATGGCTACAAAACTACAGTTTAGAATCCTTGCAATTAACATTAGAGCACCTGGTGAATGAAGGCACTGTTATTTTGTAAGTACTTTTGTTGCACTTCCTTTAATTAGTCCTGATCTGTGTGCATCTCTGATGCTAATTGCACGTAGTGTTCCAGGGGTTCAAGAAGTGGTGTTGAGGAGATAGAGTTGGCAGAAGAGACTGTTACCAATTTTGAGGCCAGAGTTTCTGAGTAAGTTTTGATCTTGTTCATGGCTTTGATGCATAACTGTACCTGTGCCATCCAACCAAACTGACTGCAAAACTGCTTTAAAATAGAAGTTGCTTTGATTTTTTTTTCAAATGGCAAAAGGTTTTTCTCGCTTTGTAGTGCTGATGAGAACTTTTCTATTCTCCAAGTTGTAAAAACTATGCAGTAGGTGATAAAAATAATTTGGTCAACGTAGAACAAGGTTTGGGGAAAACAAGTCTTTGTTTTGTCTCAGTTCTTATATATTTTAAAATTCACTTGTTTAAAATCAGTGTAGAAATTCTGTGAGTGTGCTGCCTTTCAATCACAGAGTTGTATTTCATGAGTATCTTTAGCAACAGTGTAGATCACTTTAAATGCATCTCCTGTCAATAAGATCTGTGTGATGAACTAACTTGGCTTTGCCTGTGCTTCATGCAAACACATGGCACACATCCGTCTCCTCACTTGAATAAGCCAGCAACTAATGAGCAAACATTTCAGTGATCTGGTTTTTCAGCCAGCTCCATCTGTAGCCAGTTAAACACCTTTGGGGGAAGAAGTGTTAAAATGGCTAGCCCTGTCATTGCTGGTTGTATGAGAACACTGAAAAGAGTACTTTTAAAAGGTGATTTGATGTGATGAAGGCAAATTGTTGATTACACGCAAAAGAATGCCTTATCTAAAGTTGTGCTATGGCTTTTGTCAGGGTGGTTGACCTTTATCAGCAACGAATTCAGTGGCTGTTGAAGGACAGCAGAAAGGTAACTTGAACTTTTCAGTATGTGTTCAGAAGAGAACTCTATACACTATTAAGGAATCAGTTAACCTTTGAATACTAGTGAAAAGAGGTGATCAGAAAGAGGAAAGATTATTTTTCTTGCTCTTACATTGGTATCTGGGTTTTTTGCTTTCTAGATGTTGTGTTTTTATTTATCTTAGCAATTTTAGTAGGGACATCCCAGCACCCTTAAAGAGGAGCAGAGAAAGCCAAGCTTAACTTTTGGCTGCCGTAGTTGTGTGCCCTCTGCCACAGCTGGTTAATCACTCACTGTGCCTAGCAGTGCCCATGGCCAGCAATGGGAAAGGGACATAACTCTATCTCAGGTGGACAGGGAAACAAGATGCATCCCAAAATCTAGCTTCTTGATTTAACCTGAAGGAGATGCTATGCCCAAAGTTATTTCTTACTGTCCCAAATGATTAATAGATAGTCTTGGAAGGGAAGCAGTGCGACTCACTGATAAGGAGAAACAAGGAGACAGTAACACTCTTTTGTTTTCTTGTCTGTCACTGTCTCATCTTTATGCTTGAAAGCTTAAAGTGAAAATAAATTTGTGACACCTGAATTTAACATGCTATTGTATAGAATATACAGAAACATTTTTAAACTTTACATAAGCTTAATATTTACAGTGACTTCTTTTTTAAGGTATTTGGCCTTGTAAAAGGAAGCAAAGTTGGACTTGTGGTTGATGTGTCTGGTCTGAGTGACAGACCTAGACTAGAGGGTTTTCAGAAAGATCTTTTGGTAAGTAATAGCAGAGCAGACTTTGGCCATTGTAACGTGTTAATCAAGACTAAGAGCAAAGGAGTGGGAAAATCCGCTTGAATTCATAATGTGCAATAAAGAGAAAGTTTTCTATTGTAGAAAACTATTCTTTAAATGACTTTGAAATTATAATCTTTGTCTAGATCCAAATAAACTACTGTAGTCTACCATAATAATAACAGCAAGTTTCTCAACGCTTGTACCAGCATTCTCTTTGATTCTAAACTTGTCTAACAGAAGCAACGTAGGAGCTAGAACTAAGCCATACACGGAGTGCAGTTTCATTTCCTGCATTCAGGCATTATTTCAAATGGATTTGTATTATTCAAATTCCTCATTTGTGCATTTTAAATAAAACAACTAAAAAGAAAACTCAGGTTTCAGTTAGTCTGTTTGGCTTAGCCCTAATGCCTAACCTGTTGTTTAACCAAATCCGTGAATATATATTAAAAATGATAGTAACTACTTGGTGAATTAATATGCCTTTTGTAGAGCAGTATGTTCTGTTTTGTATGCACATCAACTGAAGAGAGGAAAAGTGCTCCCTGTTTCTATTAACAAACTGACAGGATTACTGTAAGATTGCCTGTCTTGTCATAGTACTCCTTAGCAAATACTCGTGTGACTTGTTTTGGAAGCATTTCTCTGTGGTAGCTGTAAACATTGCTGTCAACTATTTTTAGCAAACTTCTGGCTTTGTTCTTTTATATAGTAACTCTACTAGTAGCAGCATGGATAGTAATGCATTAACAGCCTTTTTGTTTATTAGTTCTTAATAGACGAACAGCTATGTTATAAGAAGCAATTGTACTGCCTCTCATTTGGTACAGAAGTTTCACCTCTGTGGGAGAGTCCAAAAAGCGTTGGTGTTCATGTGTAAGTAAGTTTGTATCTCTATAAAGGTATTTCAGACCAGGTCTCCGTTCAATTAGAGCAATCTGGAGTTATTAATTACTGTTCTTCATCTGGTGCCTGTAGTAATTTCTAAGAGAGAAAAAGAAGAATTGAGCGCAGCCAGTGATTTCATGGTGATTTTTCATGTATAAAATGATTTAGCAGCCCCTGCATTGCAGTAATCTTCATGGTCTATTTTATTCAGCACCTGTGCATTGAGTGCACATGTTCTTTTTTTGCCCTAGGCTGGGTGAAGCAAGACAGTGGGTACAGCAGCTGGCACCCGCAGGAGGCTGCAATTTGCTGAAAGCCTTAAAACATGTCCTTACAATGAAAGAGCTGAATTCTCTGGTGATTATAATACGAAGCTGGTAAGTCCATTACCTGTTCTAACAACCAGCTTTAACTTGGTTACAGAATTGGTGCAAGAATCTGAACTTGTTACAAAAATAGTAATGAGCTACTCAGAGCTCATTTCATCCACCGGTCATTGTGAGCCAAAACAGAATTGCTTTTATTATCATTTCTGAACAGAATCAAACACCAGAAGTAGTAACTCAGTAATTGTTGAAAGAGAGAGGGGAGGTAAAATTATGCTAAATGATTGGATTTAATTCCCATGATTTGGTATTTCTTTCTCATTTAATGTTTTCGTTTCTGTCTTCTTCAGTATGGCCTTTTTTTCCCTCATTTGGTTACTACCATTGCTAAGATATTTTTCTTTCTTTTCCATATTTTCTTTCTTATTGAAATCAGCCCTGATCAGTCTTTGGAAATACTGGCAGACTATGCTCAGCAATGTATGCTAGGGAGAAAACTTCTGGTTCATGCTGTTACATATGATTGTGGCAGTCCTGCTGCTATTGTAAGTAACTGTCAATACTCGCTTCCTGTAGTCTCCTGTCATTTATTTCCTATTCAGCTGCAATGTCTTCTCATATGCTTGTGAAGGTGCTTAATTACCTGTTAAAGAGTTCTTGACCTAGAGGTGTATTTTCTTCAGAGGAGTTTTGAACACATGAAATAACTTGTTTGGAGCTTTTGTTTCTTCATTTTAATTCATACCAAAGCCAGAAGTGGCAGCCAAATGTATTTGTGCTGTCTCTTATAATCTTATCTTATAATCTCTTTGTCTTTTTTTACATGTGCCTTATATACTCTTCATCTGTCTGTAATTAAGAATTGAATACTAACAACCCATGTTAACAACAGATTACCAAACCAAAGTAATTCTTTATCTTCCTGTTTAAATACGTAGGCAACTGTAAAAAACCTTGCAGAAGTTGTCAGTGGCCGTTATCATTGCTACTCTTCAAAGGGAGAGGTGGGTGACAGCTAGAGAGGAAAATGACTTTTCTCTCCTATGTTTGGTGATTCTTCACTTTTAGAAGACAAACTGCTTATCATCTGAGTAGAAGTTTATAGCAGTGCCTGGTGCTGAATGCATTGGTCACAGAGCTGCTGAGGATGTGGCGAGTTGACCTGTGTTTATTGTTTCTGCAGCTGAAAATATTTTCCTAGAAAGTGCAGTAAGTTTTGCAAATATTCCTCAGTGACTCAAAGCTGTTGATTAGGATGAAAGTAGTGATGGGTTTATTGTAGACCGATTCAAAATAGTAAAAAATAATGTATTTTTAATAAACTTCTATACGTAGTGTCTTAGGTACATTTACACTCTATTCTACCACACCATTCTGCATGGATGCACACACATCTAATAGTAAAGCTGTGCTTGGCTGATGTTTGAATAGCAGTTAATGTTTTTTTTCCCCCTTGTTTGTATGTGTACAGGATTCTGATAGTAGTGATGTTAATCTACTACTTCAGGAATCCCACAAGGCTAAGGACTTACTCAAGAGTATCAAGCAGGCTTTTCAAAGGCGTGTTGATGGCTCACTTATTAGTGGAATTGCAGATGTAAGTATAAGTGTATATGTATATATTTCCACATGTACTTTGTAGTAGCAGAGGTAGAAGTCCTTTGTGTTCACAGTATGAAAAAAACTATATGACTGTTCAGGTACTTTGATAAGTGAAGTCTGAATATTATATATCGGCCATCTGTTGTAAGAGCAAAGTAAGGCCAAAACTAGCAAAGGAGACATTTTGCTAGACATTCTCCAAAATGTCTTTTCTCCAAGAGAATAAATTCTAAGTGCTCCTGATGAAATTTGGATGAGAAAGTAAATGCATTTCCTGTTAATTTTTCCTCTTTCTGTGGAGTATTTGGAGAAATTCTAGTTCTACTTCGGCCTGATAGAGAGATTATTTACTCATATCTTTCTTTCACCCCCTGCAGAGAGTCAGAAATGGAAACATGTATCTTTCTTTTGCTGTACTGTCATCTCTGTACTTCCCTGGAGCCTGGAAGCTTTGAAATTTGCTGAGTTCACCTGTAATTGCCAATCTTTCATGCTCAAAATTTGTCAGTGCTGTTCCACAAATCTGTAGCTCTGGAGGAACTTTCGTATGAACAAAATAGCCTGTTCTCTGCCACAACTACTGTAGGCAGTTGTGTGAAGTGGACAAGATTGCTTTTAAAGTGGCAGTGAAATTTTCCATCAGGTGTCTTTGCACATCTGGTTATCTGACCGGAGACATTCCAGGCTAGAGGTAAAATGGTCATCTATGAATAGTATTTCTAGCTCTGTTTCTCCTCATCCTCTCTGCTGTGTGTATATAGTAGTAATACATACTTTTTTTTTTTCCCTCTCATCCAACCTCATAAATATTAAGAACCACACAGACTAAATAGGAAGCAAAAGTCACCCTGAAAACATGTTGACTGTCCTATATCCCTAAATAAAAGCATGTCATTTCAGAGACGTATTAATTCAATCTTTTGTATGAAAAAGTGTCTCTACAGATTTCCATTTATTTGTACAAGATAAGTCTCCTACACATTTTTTTCTAAGCAAAAGAGTTCTAATATCCCGTAGGAGTCTGTTCACTTGTTTGCGTTGTTGTGAATGAATGGAGAACGTGTTTCATTTTGATTCTGGGATCAGTACAGGTAGGAAATGGAGAAGTCAAGATGTGGTTTGTGTGTAATGCTGACGGTTTTCCTACGTTTTTTAGCAAACTAACAGTCTGTTTTCCCATGTACAACTATGATGTTTTCATTTTCCCTGTGGGTTTTTGCATTGTGGCTAATGGAGCGAAGTTAATGGAACGCTGTCCTACGAAATCTGTTTCTCAGGGGACCAGCGGTAACTGTTTTTGAAGTACTTAAATTCTTACAATCTCAGCGCTCTGAACATCAGTAAAACTAAAAGTTTATGCTGAATGTTTGCATTGAGTGTGGGGGAGTGAAAATATGCAAAAACTTGCAAGGCGTTTTCTGAAAATCCATTTTAGGTTACCACAGAAGTTGCAAATGCAGCAATTCCTTGCTTCCTACCGAAGCCTCCAAAGCACGAAGGACCATTAATTATTCAAACACCGCATTTCCTGGCCAGAACTTCAACAGACTGGTTAAAGACAAATGGATTGAAAGGTAGCACAGAAGGAAAAGCATAACAGATACGAAACAGGAATTAAATACAGAGAATATGTTTTATTTAATTCCTTTGTTCCTTGCTATAGCTAAGAAGTTAAACCTTTATCAAGTTTTGGCTCCCAATGCTTTTTCTCCTGTGGAAGAATTTGTACCTATTCTTCAAAAAACGGTATCATCAACTCTACATGAGGCAAGTGATGGGGACCTGTTTCTTTCCTCTTGTTGGGTTTTTTGTTTGGTTGGTTTGGTTTTGTTTGGTTTATTGTTGTTTTGTTGTTTGTATTTCTTTCTGCGGCTACTTTTTCTAATTACAGTTGGTACTTTATAAGATAATGACATTCTGTGGGTTTTGGCTGAAATTTGAGTTGTGGATTCAGATCAGAAGCATACTAGTCTTAAGAACAATTCAAGAAGGAATTCCATGCTCTTGTAACTTATGTAGGCTTCTGTAAGCACATAACTCTGTTATTTATCCTTCTAGAAAGCTATGATGCAGTTTGAATGGCATGATGGAACTGTGAAAAATATTCATGTTGACCTGCCAATATTATACAAGTATCAGGTGGGTTTTTTGTAGGGACACAACCTTATCAGGGCAAATTACCATCTAATTTTTCCATATTAATTGCAAGAGGAGCATTTTAGCCTTTACTGTGTTCCTCTAACACTCTTACCAGGCACGTGTACAGTTTACCTTTCCTAGTGTGAGTGTTGAGGGAAAATGATTTAGATGTATTTTCAGCACTGGAAAGCAGAAATTATTTCCAAGTTCTTTACAGAAGGCTCTCATACTTCTACTTTACAGTAAGGTATCAGTAGTATAGTTGGGCATTTGTAGTTAATATTTTAGCATATGCTCAGCTATTCTTTATACTTAGAATGAATTCTGAAAATAGTGACAGCATGCTGCTGCAAATCACATCATTTGAATTAATTGAATACTGAGCTGCATTTGTCTCTGCAAAGTCTTGGTCTCTATTAGCAACAATTATTTTGTGTGTTTGATGAATACACCTTTTGCTGGTGTGTCTCCTATGAGGAGAATGTAGACAGTGTGTGACAGGGACACTGCAGTAGGTGCCACCTGATTCTTGGGAAACCGCGACACCAGAACATGAGCTCTAAATCCTTCTAGTGACGGCTTGTGTGGAGTTTTCTTTCTTTCTTCTTCCTAAGTGAATGTGCTAGGAGGAACAGCTATAGTCTTTTGGCTTTGCTGGGCATGCATGGGCAGTGAATGCTGCAGTTTAATGTGAACGGTGAAATGCAGTGGATGGATTTGAATCCTGGGAAAAACAGGGGGATTGTGCAACGTGATTTGATGAGCTGAGGCTCACAGTGCTTTCAGACTTAGAATTTCACATCTTGCAGTATGGAGAAGACAAGAACTGTCCTTAACCTGGGGCAAAACATTGCAATCACAAAGCTTTGTTTTGCTATTTGTTAGCAGGAAAATAGTGGAAAAGTACTTTCATGAAAGAGTATAAGAATGTTGAGCGCACCCTGTCATGTAGGCCTGGAAAGCTGGATAGGGTGCAGCCAATAAAGCTGATTTATCTGATGGTACTAAGTGCCACATTTAGTTTGACAAATCTGGGCAGTACTTACACAGTTCCTACTCCTTGCCTTCCAGTCTGCAACTGTGTGTTTAAACATTGCTTCTCAACAGTCTTTAAGGCCTTGAGGGGTCACAGTGATTTCCATAGCCAGCAATGCAGTATTTGCTTTGTAAGACTGAAGCAGTCAATGAAGACAATTTAACAAGACAAGAAGTAGAAAAGCATCCAGCTATGTACTGTCCCACTCTAGAGATAGAAAGATGGTGATAAATAGGAAAGATGCAGAGTAGGTCAGGTAGTTTCCTTTTGGGTAGCATATGCAGCAGTGTCTAAATTGCAGTGGCACTGGATAAGTCTCTGGTAGTATACCTTGTAGTTTCTTTTTTAGTTCCATGCCCCTTTTCTACCTGGATTTGTTCTCATGCGTGTAATGCATACTTTGCTCACAAAGGTCAAATTCTGTAGAGTTTGGACAGATGGCCTTAAATGTTTTCAAATCAATACGGTGTTAAAAAAAAAAAAAAAAGGTATGTGGTTGAAAATATTTTAAGTTTTTATTTTAAGTCTTATTACAAATGTTGCCTGAAAGAGGTTGGTTGTTTTATGTTTTTCTGGCCAGTATTTTGAATCATGCTAACAAAGTGAAGATGAAGAGAATATTTTAGACCCCATGTTGGGTTTTGTTATTTTATGTTCATCTCATGGATTGTATTCTGCTATCTTAAAATGAATGAGAATCATTACTATTTGTCATCGCTATGTTGTCATGTTACTTCTGGATTAAGCGTTTGGCTACAAAATATTTACCTGAAAATTTTTATTTTCATCTTAAATTTTCTACGTTTTATCCACAGAAACTCCTTGCTAATATGGTAAGAGTCTATGAGAAACGAATTAATTGGCTGTCTGTTGCTAGCAGAAGAATTTGGGGAAGTGTTTGTGAGAGGAGGTATTGTATTCTGACAGTCCTGGTTTTGTGTATTAGTGATGATTGTACTTTGTCAACTCCTGCTTTATGTGTAAATAAGCACTAAGGAACACAGGGCACAAAACAGTCAGATGTACAGATAACAGTTGCAGATAAGACCAGTGCAAGCAATCCACTTTTGATAACAGATACTGATATTCATTTATTTACTAATTTAGTGAATTTACAGTTATAATAACTCTACAAAAAACTGCAATTTCCATCAAATAAGATAAGACTCATAAATTTCAGTTATCTAGCAAGTAAGCCTTTGGGCAGCAGTCTGTCTTAAACCACGATATATACCTGATGTTTCTGGCCAAATGTAGTGTTTGCATCAACTTTCCTACCCCATCCTATTAGTACTGATACCCAGAGTATTTCTGTACAGCCTCTTACGGATTCTTATCAGGAAGATAAGTTTCAACCTAGTTTCAGGTTTCTGCCTCCAGTTGCAGTGCATTGCTGTGCCAGATGACAAATGCCAATGCAGATATACCAGAAAAACTTAAGATTTTTTCCCTGCATGAGATTTGAGCTCTTTAACTGATTTTGTTTGAGGATCATCTTCAATAATAACAATAATGATAATGTTTATTAACAGTGTATCTGAGTCTTTATCAGAGGTCTCCCACCCAACTTCAGTTGCATAATTGCTCTTATTATCTTGCTTACAAACATTGAATATGAAGTTTCGAAGAAGATAGCTTAGGCCACTGTTATTAGGGAACTCTTTGTTCATTCATCAAGGCAGCCAGTCTGTTTGTCAGTGACTTGCTGGCAGATAATTTACCATTTATCTCTGGAATGAAACTGTGTAACTTGCTGGAATGATGATTGGAGAAAGGACAAAGAACTATTCCAACAACTCTTCTTGTTGGATAGCACCCAAGTTTCATCCATGTTATAGATATTCAAGTACAGAGAAGAAAAGAGGAGCTGATGAGGGTTCAGTAGCCAATATGGCGCTACATGTGCCAGTACCTTGATTATCACATAGCTTAAGGAAGATAGAAATTTCTGTTAATATATTTTAAGAATCTCACTTTAGATTGTACAGATTATTGTTTTTATACAGATTGTGTTTATACATTTCTGTGCATAGCTAGATGTTTTCTTTGGTGAGCTCAAGAATGCAGTGAAGATGATAATATGCAATTAAATAAGATTTTTGTGACAAATAACATGTTTCTTGTATAGGGTGGTTATACTTGTTGACATATCAGTGACAAACTCCGTGTGCATCATCCATATCCAGCATTCTTTGCGACTTCTACTTGAGGAGCAAATGTCAAATAAGGATTGCTTCAATATTATAGCGTAAGCAGCTACTTAGAGTTGCTTTAAAATAAATGTAACTTTGCAGTGAGAGAAGTATGTTGATAGACTGTCGTTACCAATGGGAATATTTTAGAATTTTACTTGTATTTCACATTTTATGATGAAGTAATTGCAGGAGTAGCACTGACAAAACTGCTCACTAGCTGCATGGATCAGATGTATAGGAACTAAATTAGTAATTAAAATAATTGTTTTGTTTGGACTGACTGAAACTGGTTGGATCAAATTCTTTTCTTGTATTGTTCATAACAGTGTGAGTTCACATGGCAGAAACTTTTACTAGAAGGTTTTGGGGGTGTTTCAGCACTACTGAGTATGGGCTTAAAGTGCTACAGTGTCTCCAATACCTCTTTAATGTTTAATTCTTCTTTAACTTCTGTTCTCACTCTGCTAGTCAGAAACATATGACACAGCAGCTGGGCAGATATCTGACTGACAGGTGAAAAAAGAGAGACAACAACTTATGGAGTTCCAAAACTGATGGGAGAACAGAACCCTTCATAAGATGAATGCAGGCAGCATCTCAGGGTGACTGGTTTGGGGAGTATGTTGTTTGTCTATTGTTGTTTTGTTTCAGTTGCAATCCTGCCTTACCTCTGCTGAGCTTTTACCAGTTCATTTAGCATCCTGTTCAAGAAAGAAAAATGGAATCTGGCCCACTGCTTTGAAAATATGACTGAGTGATGGATAAACGTGAATAACTAAATGGTTTGAAACAGAAAATAGGAAATAGATAGCAATTACCTGTGTAATATCCTAAGTCAGATTTTTTGTCAGATGATTGTAACTTCTTTTGTTTCTTTTAAAGCACACGGTGAGAATTAATTGCTGTTACCTTTCTCTAAAAGATTCGGGAGCCACATTGTGCCTTGGCAGCTGGAACTGGTTCCTTCCCACCCGGAAAACCTACAAAAAGCTTGGAGGTAGGATCAAATTCCTTTCCCATACTTAGGAATTAAGTGAGCATAGATACTGTAAAACAGATATAACAAAGAAATAAAATGAATCAGCATTCTGAACAGTTAAGACAATTCACAGGTTTATCATATCGCAAAAATACTTTGCCATGAGCTGTTCTATAGTGATTGTTATGGACGGTTTGTGGTGAAAACTGTCCTAAAGTTCAGTATGTCCTGGTGTCTTCGTATTTCATATGTATATAGAGTATGTATGTACACAAATACAGAAGTTTTTAAGAAATGCACAGGCCACATAAAGAATTTAAAACTACTTCAAATTCAGCTGAGATCTGGAAGCTAAACTGTTTTTCCCCATATACACTGAAACTAAATCTCATGTTCTTCTTCGTGGAGTTATATCCTCAGTGGTTTCATTATACATCTGTGGTTTTCTTTTATTCCTGTCGGTTCTGCTATTACAGTTTTTGCCATGTAAAATTGAGAGGAAATTCTTTCACCTGTGTGCTCTGAAACTTGCCTTAAAAAATAGTTTGTTATGGTGGAAATACAGAAACTAGAACAAATGTTTTGAATCCTTGTATAATCTGGTTTTGATGGTTGTTGTTGTCAAAAAACTATAGATCCCAGAGCGGTGTTATTGAAGATTCAGAGTTCTCTTACTGCTTTAAGCAGAAACAAAAGCTTTTCTCAATTCACTCTTTGAAATGTAAACTTCTCAGGTGGGTATTGAGATTGCAGTGCAGTGGGAGTAGGAATTTCATGAGTGCTCTCAGAAGAGCTGTGGAAGTAGACTTCAAAGAAAAGGATAAACACGTATCACAAGGACTTTACCTGCTGACTACTGGAATACCTGATCAGGAAACAGTGAGTATCTTTACAGGTTTTACCGTTCTTCTGTAAATCCCCATCATAGTTGATCTCAACTTTATTTTTTTTCTCTTTTATCCTTTTGGCTATTTTTCATAACTTGTTGGCAGGATATCTCTCCATTACATGTTTCTGACCATACAAATGTCAGAATCTCAGATTTTTGTCTCTGAAATCACTGTGTGTTGGAGGTTGTAATTATTAATAGTGCACAAATCAGAAAATTCTAGTAACGTTTTTAAGATCTTTCACTCACTCCTACTCTGGCCATCATTTCACCACATATTTCTGAATGTGAAGAAACCCACTCAGATTCCTCATATTGTGTTGTTTCCTTATGGGATCAAAGCCACAGATAATTGTACAGTGAAACTTCATAGTACACTATATAGCAACAGCACCTACTTTTAATAACAGTAATCCTCTGCTTTGGTATATTTTTGTAGTGCATGTGCTCTGTGGCTGTTAAGCCACTTCCATTTCCTACAATGTCTGAACATGCAGTAATCCAATTGCAGTAACCATGCATTTACAATAGGTCTGTCTTGCCTATGTTGCTAAACTGGAAATTCTGCACAAATCTAAGAAATCATTAAGAGCCAATGCAGACAACTGGAAAAAGAAAGATGCATACAAAAAATCCAAATGAATTATTTTCATCCCTACTTCTTTGCAACAGCACATGGCTGGCTTGAAGTTCATGACCTTGTGTTTTTGATTCTCATAACTACCTCCATCTCACTTCTTGGCTGTGGCATTTTCGCTAGTAATAACAAAGGCAGTAGATTTGGAGTGCATGCATTAGCTGAGGAGGCATTCAGCTGTTCAGGTTATGGTCCTGTGCTGAATTTTGCAGGTTAAGAGTGCTTGCTCATCAATTCAGGAAAAACTGGAGCAGATGGGAACTCATCTACGGTACAGAGAGAATTCTGATTTTGATTTATTTCTGCCTTGTAGCACACAATCAGTGCCTATGTGGCTGAGGCTTGCAGAGGTTTTGATTTACAACTTCATGTCTGTCTGTTCAGCATAATGAAGGATGC
This sequence comes from Alectoris magna, assembly GCA_030625065.1. Classification (NCBI taxonomy): domain Eukaryota; kingdom Metazoa; phylum Chordata; class Aves; order Galliformes; family Phasianidae; genus Alectoris; species Alectoris magna. The sequence continues at coordinate 6,167,170 of CM060575.1, read as the reverse complement.
TGACTCCTTTGGGATTATTCCAGCCCGCTATGCTACCCCAACAGAAACTGCTATTGCTTTTAAAGAAATAGTACAGGCTGCCAATGGGAGATTTCATTGGTTTGGGGAAGCAGGTATGTGAAAAGGAGAGTCAGCACTTAGTTCTTTATCATTCATTAAATAATATGTATTATTGCTTTTTTTTACCTCAAAGTAAGTTTAGTTTTTAGGATACAATAATGTTATACTAGCACTGAGATGTAAACAGAGGTCTTAGTTTAATAAAGGCTTTTGGCTATCTTAAAGAATATTATAATACAGCATTAATTTGAGTTTTTCTATTAAAATTCACTGTTTCCTGCTAGATAATTTAAAGATACACAGTCAAAATTTATTTACCAGTGTAGTAGGCAAAGACTGCCTAACAAATGGGAAACAGAAGGCTTTTTGATTGCTTTTTTGTTGATATTTGACATACTTTACACTTTTCTGTACACTTAAAAATAGTGATTAGCATATATTTGATTATCAGGTATTATCGAAAGTGATGATATCACTGTTATAGTATCTGAAATGGAAAAAGCAAAGAACTACTCCCAGAAGGTATGAATTATATATATATATCTTTTAAAATTCTGTTTTTCTTCTGAAAAAAAAAAAAAAAATTGAACAGTGTTTGTTCAGCTGGCAGTACAGAAAATTGGACAACACAAAATTCCTTGTAAGACAGGCAGGAAAACTCCAGAATGTGAGAATGGCCACTTTGAGTAAACACAGACTGGAAAGCAGTGATACAGTAGCACTGCAGTGATGGCTGTTAGAGTGTCTGTGGTTTCCTATCAAATATAAGGAGTTCACAGTTGAAGTGATTCTCCTGTTGCCAGTACTATAAGTTCTTCCCACGTAGAATGGTTCATATGCTTTAAATCACAGAGTAGGAAAAGGTTGTCAGCTGCACAGTACATTTCTCTAATATAAAAAAAAAAAGGTTTCCTGAAGCATGGTAAGGATGTAGAACTAGACAGTCTCTCTCCATATTATATGCATTTAACATTTTTCCCAAGGTATGTAATACATTTGCTAGGGCAGTGTCCAGCCTGGCCATATGAAAGCCGTTTCTTTCCGAGTATGAAAAGAAAGATGTGTGCAATGAGGTATCTGGCCAGAGGTCAGAGCAACTTGTTAAATGCAAGTCTGAGATGAATTTTTTTGTTGGTGGTGATGTGTTTTGTTAGATTCGTTTTGTAAAGAGCAGCTGGTATATTCAGTAGGATCTTAAGTTAGATAGTACTGCTTAATGGTGGAGTGTATTCGGTTTGTCTTCTACTCATTTTTCCTGGGCTTTGTGCATATTGTGTTGCTTTTTCTTTTAGAATGTTTGCTCAGAGCAGGGAGGATTTACGTCCCATTTGTTTTAGCAAGTACAACACAAAGAGTTGGGTTGTTAAGCATTACCTGATTATTATTTTTATAATAAATAAAACGAATGCCAATTTTATTAAATGCAGGATGTTTGTCTTTGAAGTGTCATGTTTATGAATTACTAAACAGTGTGAACTTCCATTTCAGTGTGCGTTCCTAGTGGAATCCTTAAAGCAACGTTCAGGAAATCAGCCTGCTAATCCATTTCTAGCAGAAGCAGGAGCAACCATGATTGTCACGAAGGAGAAAAGAAGGCAACAGAAGTTGCCATCTCCAAAACCTACAGCTCTGAGTCTGGCTAGAATGGTTTGAAAATCTTCACAGTTCCATTTTAAGATACAGTCTGTTTTAGTTAGTGATCTTAACTGAATATCATATGCTGGTCTTTGTGAGAGAAGTGCTCAGGCTGAAAATTTGAAGGAAGTAATAACAGTGCTGTGATTCTACTATGAATTTACATTTTAATTTCCATTCAAAGTGCTACATAAAAAAAAAAAAGTACATTTTACTAAATCCTGTGAAGTAATTAAATATAGCTGTAGTAATTAAATAACATTGTAGTATCTAATATTATCTAAATTGCACCTCCTCTGACCTTAAAAATTCAATGTTTAATAGCAGCAAAGGCAAAGCAGAAACATACTTTATGAAGTTGCTTTTATTTAGCAAGTCCTTCTAGGCAGTACTGAATTTTAGGTACTACAGTGTTATTTAATTCCTCTTGTTTAGCAGAGTGCTCAGCCTTTGCGAGGTTGAACTGTGCCTAAAGGAAGAACTATTGTTGTCAACACTAAGTTTCCGGTAGTCAGTAACTGAGGAAAATACTATATACTTTACTTTATAAAATAGGGCCATTACCATAATATACTCTCCTTCATGTGGCAAAAAAGGTCCAACCTCACCTAATTTTAAATATTAATCTTCAGTTTAATGGCAGCAGAAAATTTGCAGGATAATTAAAATAGAGCAATTAGAGCTGTTCACCTAGCAAGAAGTTACAAATGAATGCATCATAATGACAACCTGCTCGCTAGTAAGAAGAGCCAGAGTAAAACAGGAATTAGAGAATAATGGAAGATAGTTCCAGTTTTGAATAAGTTAGGCAGTTATGATACAGTATGATTAAAATACTTAATTTTTTCACTCTTTGTACTTATAGCATATTAAAGACAAACATGGTGCAGAGAAAAATACCTCCATAAGAGCACCAGCATGGCGTCCCACCAGTGCAAAAGCAGAAATTCCACCAGGTCTGCATGGATGAGGGGCTTCTTGTCTTTAGTTTGTTTGGGGGTTGCTGAAAATAAAGTATGAAATTAGAACTGAAGGATTTAAGTTTTCAGATACACTAGCAGTTTTTATCTGAAGACAGAGCAATAGGGAACACCGCAGTTTTTGAAATACCTTTAAATGAGTTGTAGTTGGAATCTGTCTGGATTAGGAGAGGAAGAATGCTACCCAGCTGTATAACTGTTTCCATGTCATTTGATTGAAATGAAGAAAACATAAATATGTGTGGTAGAAAGAAGAGCCTTCCTTTGTCACATGCCTGAAAACATAATTAAAACCTCACCTGTCTTTGTTTACAATTTATACTTCTTTTCTTAAGTCACAACAATTTAGAGATTTATTATTAGTTTAATATACCATGTTCTTGTTAATATTCTTGTAAGCAGTTGTTCTTAGTATGCTCTTCCACTTATCTGTGATCCAGTAACAAAGGAAAACTGTAACACAAACATCAGGTTATCTGAAGTGCTGCCTCCTGCAGCTACTGCTGGTGCATGGAACAGCTCTTAAATTGATTCTGATCCCTGGTAGACAATTCTTCCATTTTCGTAATTTTCCTGTTCTTTACATCTCTGCTAACATCTGCAGGGTTTGGGGTTTGTTTGTTTATTTGTTGAATTTTTGCATTAAGTTTGGGCCTTTACTGCTGATTGATATCAGATTCTTCACATTCAGTAAGTTTTACAAGTCTGGATTCATATTTGCATTTGAGGTGTTGTGTGCCATAATAACTGAATGTTACAACAAATGCTTTGCTTGTTCTAAAGTTTTAGAACAACAAACCTAAAGTTTTCCGATTATCCATTATGACATTTTTACTGATGGTAATTTATAAATTGTAAAGATTTATGGTTTGATATGTATGTGACAAATTCTATAATATGGATTCTTCTTAATTGGTATCTAAGAAAATTAAGTATGTGTAACTGTGGCCACTGAAGAACTGGATTGCATGTCAGAGGTTTATCCTCAGCTGAATTAAGTCAACATTTATGGTGTTGCTGGTTGTTGTTTTTTTTCTTTGTAGTACGAATAAAACAATTGCCTCAGGCTGAGAATAGAAGAAAATATAAACCAAGGAAACAGCCACAGTGTTCTGTGTCAGTATTTTATACTGGCAAAGGAAGAAGTGTGGGTATGTGTTACCAAGCTGTAATGGGTGTGAAGCCTTTTTACTGTCAGTCATTATAATATAAAACTGTTCGGATGCTAAGTCACTCATAATCAGTGAGCTGTAAATAATGAGTGGAAGTGAGTGTCATTTATCAATTAGAGGTGGATTTGGGGTTTTTAATTTGACTTTTGGTTAAGTGCTTTGCGATCTTCTGGTCAAAGATGCTTCAATGAAAGAAGATCTTGTTTGGAATTTTTTGAAGATAATTTTGAAGATTATTATTTGACGAGTTACTGTGTACTCCATATAGAAATTTTGAATTCCTGTCAAATGAAAAATTATGTATGAAATGCTCGGTTTTTGATTGTTGGTTGGTTGGTTGGTTGGTTGGTTTTATTTTACCAACAGGAATATTTTCATGTGGCTCCAAAAGGGCTATGAGGTCATGTGTGAAGGGCTATGAAGAAGTAACCTAATGTTCCCAAGTATTTCTTGCTAGGTACAATATACCAACATTACCCAAAGACTGTTTGCATAAGAAAGCATATTCCTTCCGTCAGATTGCCAAAAAAAGAGGAAATCTGTTCAAGCAAAGAGGTATTTTGCTCCTTACTAATAAATAGCCATTTTAGAATTCTTAATGTAAATTAATGTGAACATTTTAATTGTGATTCTGTACAATGTACTATTACTTGAATAGTTCTAAAATTTACTAACAACCAGTTGCACCATTTGTTTGTCTTACAAGTGGCTGACAAAGTACAGTATTAAAAAGCTTAAACTGGAATTGCCCAGGCTGATGTTTGGTCCAGGCTGCACTCACCAAAAGAAAACTGTGAAGTCTCTGCACAAGAAAGTATCGGCAAAATACTGCACTATCTTCCCTAGTGTAGAAATCAATGTAAGCTTTTGTAGATTTTATGTACCTACATCATCGAAAGGCTTTGTATTTGCTAAAGGCAATGCATGTTAACCAGAGTTTGTGAGATGCTAGTCCCCTCCACTGTTTCCTGTTTTTCATTCTAAATCACAGAATCATAGAATGGCCTGGGTTGCAAAGGACCACAATGATCATCTGGTTTCAACCCCCCTGCTAGTTCAGGGTCGCCAACCACCAGACCAGGCTGCCCAGAGCCACATCCAGCCTGGCCTTGAATGCCTCCAGGGATGCGGCATCCACAACCTCCTTGGGCAACCTGTTCCAGTGCAACACCACCCTCTGAGTGAAAAACTTCCTCCTAATATCCAACCTAAGCCTCCCCTGTCTCAGTTTAAGACCATTCTCCCTTGTCCTATCAAAATGAACCTGCTAGTAGAAATCTAGAGGTCTCCTATTCACCACAAAAAATATTTAGTATATTTGAAATGGGAACAGTATGGGATCTTTAGAATGTATAGCATCTTCTCTGTTCATCCAGCATGAGTAGCAATATAAAAACTTATTTTTAAGTAAAGCTTTGGGAAATCATATGTGAGGGGAAACTACAAGAATGTTGGATATTGATAGGTTTGGTTTGTGCAGTGACCAGAAAAACGTAGCAGGTTAAGGCTAGGATATTACTGCTTTATTTTATTTAGAAAAGTGTCAGAAGGAATGCAACAGATGCTTCTGTCCAGACAAGTCATTTAATTTTGTTACTTGAAACAACGGGCTGAAATAAGAACTGGGTTTTCCTTATTTGGGTAAAGCAGTTGTTTAGTAGCAACTGAGCCACAGAATTTTTTAATGCTTCTTCATAAAGATAAACAAAAAAACTCCTAATGCAGGTACTACATACATAGCAGTTGCTAACATAAGATGCTTTTGTATGAACAATTTTTCAGGGGGTTGTGAGACATCTGCAGATTCAATCTAAAGAACTGGAAATCTACATTGAACAAATGGAGAAGGTGTTGCTACGCTATCTACAGAGAGTACAGTGGCTTCTGTCAGGTATTGCTGTGCATCTTTCCTATAAAGCATGACCTGTCGTGTCTGTCCTGTGATTTGTAGCACCATGATTATAAAATTCCATTTCTTGATTGCTTTTTGTTTCAAACCCTGCTCTGGAAACTCAGTTTTCATTTTTCTTTCAAAAAATGAAAAATAAAATATAAATAAATATTTCTTTATATATGCCTTGTTTTAGCAATAAGTTTTGTTTGTAGACAAAAACATTAATGAACTGGGTGCTTGGCACACACTTTGAAATTATTAGAGTGGTAGCAGCTGCCTCTTTTAACACAGAATCATTGCTTTCAAAAACTATTTTATTTGTTACTCATAAATAATTTTGTTAGGAAATGGTTACTTTTTTTTTTTGCTGTATTGCAAAGTTCAGTCTGTTTTTAGTGCAAATTGTAATAATTGGCTAGTAATTAATGCTTGTTAGTACTAGAAATGGCAGAAGACTTTCCGATCACTAATCCTTGAATAACCTAGCTTCCACTCGTATTCGAATTTGTTATGTAGAAACGTGTCCAGAATAACTCCTGAAGATGGAAGTTTTTACCATAGGCTCAATAAAATCATATGTTTAACATGATAAGTCAGTGTAATAACACTTAGTTTTGATGATCTGGTGCAGGAAGTCGAAGATTGTTTGGTACCATTTTAGAAGCAAATGTCTGTGTTTTGATTGATACATCTGGTTCCATGGACCCATATTTGCCACATATCACAAAGGAACTTACCTCCCTTATCTGGGAGCAGCTGAGAAAAAATGAAGTCAGGTATAATAAACTGCTGATAAACACTGCACTGCTTCTGCACTACATCTGTAATTAAGAAACAATACACTACTGATGCACAGTATTTTTCCTGTTGTTTTTCCTTTCAACCACCTTGTAATTCTCATCTCTCTAAGATTTGGGCCACATTTCCAATAGGCTGATGCTGTTTACCTTTTGGGGCTCAGCATTCCAGTGACCTTTCAGTTGACACAGAATTACTTATGTTTTCTTACCCTTTGTTCCAGTAATAGTTGCTGGTTTTGTTGATTTGTTTTTGTTTTCTGTTTCAAAAGTGTCTTATACAATGTGACTGATAATATTGATTAGATTTAAATGCTGTGGGCCGTCTTTCTCCCGAGGTTTAACCTGCTGAGATTTGCAGAAAATACAGAGAGTTGGAGGGAGCATCTTGTAGAGGCAACTGATAAAACATGTCACGATGCTGTGCAGTGGGCGTCCAAATTGCATGCTTATGGTAATACCCGTATCCTTATAGCTTTACAGGTTAGTAAATTGCATACAGTATTTTGGAGAAGAAAAGGTGTTTTGTGGTGTTAAAGCACTTCCATCTGACAATATTTTAGGAAAACAATTTGGTCACAATTTAACACACCTCTTATACTGAAAACATTTAGCAGATCTGGAATCAAGCTAGAGGTTGTGTCCACAAGGCTCACAAATACAAGCATGCACTGCTCATTCTCAGATTAGGAAAAATGTGAAATGTCAATAGTTGCATCAGTCTTTGTGTTCAAAGAGTTCTAAATGAGTGATTCTTTTTATAGATACTTTTAAAGAATCTTTATATACTTTCTTCTGGAATTCTTGGCAGATCAAGTGAAGTAGAATTGTAAGAAATGTCTATATAGAGGATAAGTTTGCTGAGCCAATTATCATGGCAAGTGTTCATGATATAGAAAGGCCAAATCCTAATTAGCCTGATTTTCAGATATTAAGCATCTTTTACTCCCCCAAAGTGTGATGAAAGTCTTCTGTCAGCAGTTCTGCAAAACCAGTTAAGGGGATCTTCTCACTGTTGGCTTATTTTAGTAACTCAGTTTTTGGTGGTGCTCTGCTTGTGTGTATTGTACCTCATGCTACAAATTATCTGCTTGTTTATTTTTATAAAGGTGTGTATTTATTTCATTTAGTTCATTTTAGTGAAAAGGAAAAGACAAAACTTACTTGATAATGAAGCTGTCTTAAATGTTTGGATTTGAATGTTTTCATTTTGAAGTATAACTTTATAACTCATATAAATCTTCTCATTATTTAAGCTTGTTTTCTGCTTTTTAGAAAGCTCTCAGTTTCCAAAATCTAGAGGCATTGTATATATTGACTGATGGAAAACCAGATACCAGTTGCAATCTGATTTTGAAAGAAATTGAAAGATTGAGAAAGCATCGAGATATTAAAATCCACACCATTTCTTTTAGCTATGTAGACAGGTATGTGATACATAGCAAGAACAAAAAAAAAACAACAATCCTTAAAATGATTATTTATTGCCAGAAGGCTGAGTTCTCAGAGCATGCCGTGTGCTCAGTTCACTGAACAATAGGATTGAGCTAGGCAGACATTCATACAAGTGGGAGTGGGGCAAGCTGTTCTGACACACAGTTGGTACGTGGCCTACATCTCCTACATCTAGTTATTGGGCATGTTGGACAATGGCCAGTAGTAGAGGCTTAGAGCAGAGAGTTAAGTGGTGGAGCACACACAAAATGTTCCTTCCTCTTTTGGAATCTCCCAGCTTTTGGTTTTCTTACCCTTTGTGAAATATTACTGCCTCTCCTTGCCAACTGGGTTTCTGATTTTTTTTGTTTAGCTTTTTATTGTGGTTCTGCTGGTACAAAGAACCTCTTGCTTAAAAAAAACCACCTATCTACAGAGGTTATGATTAATAAGCAGTGTATATTCTTCCTTAGCTCTTCAAGTTTAGAAACGATACAGAAATTTAAAACCAAGTCCTCCAAACTCCTTGTTTTGATATATTTTTTGAGGAATTCTCAGAAATTATTTTTTTATTCTTGCTTTCAGATAAGTAATTTTCATAACTGACATTACTTTATTGTTAACAGAGAAGCAAATGAATTTCTGAAGAAACTTGCTTCCCAAACAGGAGGGCGCTACCACTGCAGTTTTGGAGATATGGATGGACAATTAGCAGCACACCGAATGCTGACAGAAGGATTCAATGATGAGGATGTATGTTAAATGGTTTGGTTCTTGCTGGATTTGATTTTATTTCATTCTGACTTAGTTCTTTATCTGTAGTCAAACTGCATTTAAAAAAGAAAAAACACTAGAAGAATAAGACAGGACTCTTGGGATAATTCACATTGAAATGAAAAGGAGAAATCCTAATATCTGGCTTGGCCTGTCTCTGCACTGCCTTGACCAGGTGACCAAAACTTTGGAAAAAGTGCATAATGCAATATATATTTTTTGAAAGAGAAGCAGAAACATCCTGTATCTGGACACTATTTTTGCCCACATCATCTTCAGTTACATTTGTCACTGTAAAATCCTCATACAGTGTTTAGCACATTAATGTTGTAAGAGGAGATCTTAATGATTGCCACAGTTGAAAAGTTCGTTAATGATCAGAATCTTACTTAATACAGAGTTGCTCTGCTCTCTGCTTGTAATTCCAAGGCCTCTGCAAGTTGATAGGAGTAAGGAGATGTGGAGCTTTGGCTCAGATCATTAAATGTGTAGCAACTGAAAATAAGAAGTAGATGCAGGTTAAAGTGGATGATTTAAATTCTGTTTTCAGGATCCAGTTTTCCCACACTTTGAAGGAGATGATTTAAAGAAACTTACTGAAGAAGTAGCAAAAGCTAGAGGTTTTTTAAAGCAGGCAAAATCTTTGAGGTGAGTATCAAGAATCTTACAATAATTTTTATTTCGTGAAGTAAAAAGAAGGATATCTGAATTCCAGTGTCTGCTACTTGCAATAGAATTGCTGTTTCTTCCTTGTACTACAATTGTAGTTTTAGATGGATTTAATTTTAAAGCCTTATACTATTAGCTACTGTCATACCATTGTGGTAGCTCCATCACTTATATCAAAGAGAAATTACATTAAGTTGTTCTTCACCTTCTGAGTTCTATCATCTGCCAAATCATTATATTTCTCATTGTATAGATTATGAAAAAGTAAAATGTTCTTTATAGTACCTCTGCCTTTAGTCTGACTTCTTACTCTGAAATGCACATTATTTTTATTTTGCAAAATCAACACAGTGTCCTATGTAAAATAGGAGACTAAAATATAGTCTGCTATATAATACATATACAGTCTCCTATATAAAACATAGTCTCCTATATAAAATAGAAGAAATCACCCCGATTTCTCTAACCACCCCATCATCCGTTCTGTCTGCTGGAGTTACATTGTCATGTAGAATAATGTGAGATCTGTTCATCATCAACCCATCTGCTTTTTAAGTTACCATCCATCTCCCTTTTTCTTTAAAGGCCTCTAAAATGTCAACTGGCTTTTTCCTGGGAGGATTACCTAAGCCTTCCTCTTCATTCTTCTTTCATGTTCTGATTTACCAAAGGATTTGACCAAAATCTCATTTCTCAATCTAGGTCTTTTCTGTTTTCCTAGTTAGTATGACTCTATGTTTTTCCTTTTCCCTTCAAGTCTTGGGCCTGCCAGATTTTGGCCAGTCTTCCCCTCCTTCCTTTCAGTTCTTTTCAATTACCTTCTCTCTCTGCATGTTCAGGTTCTTTCTCCCTTAGTTTTCCTTTTCTTCTATTTAGCATCCTCACTTAACACAAAATTTCTTTTTCCCTTTTCTGTTAATAGTTATTTAACAGGTAACATGATGCTGATGTACTGAGTCAGTTCCTGAGAGCAATATAACTGTTGGCACTGCGTGCCATCTGTATCTCAGCCAACCGAACTGGCTCAGGTGGCACACTTTCCTGCTGTATCTAGTATCATTCAGAGCTGGGTTTGGTACCTGCCTAGAACCAAAGGAAAGGACAGTAAAGTTGTATTGATCCTTATGTTCTTTCATGGTTACACTTCCTAACTGCCAATCCAGAAGCAGAAAGTGCCATTTTGTTAGTAATAGCAGGCAGAAGTGCTTGTAAAGAAATTCAAAATGCATTATACCTCTGCAATAAAAAGATTTTCTGTGACACAAGGACATGGCTGAGCAGACTTAAAAAGCTACTTTATATCTTCCTGAAAAAGCTACAGTCATTGTGTGATTTTTTTTTTTTCTTCCAAGCAGGCTATTACTACAAAAATGGAATATTAACCAGAAGGACAATGCTGTCTTTAAAAACGGTGCTCAGGTAAATAGTCACTATAAATCATATTTTATACATAGCTTAAAAATTTCAGTAGAAGGATAACATGTCATAAACTTACCATCAAGATTATTAATAGGAGTGACGTTTTCCAAAGCTGAAAATGTTGTTATGATTTTAGTGCTTAGCTGAGCTGGGTCCACAGTATAACCTAACAAAAAACAGTTCGAGGAGAACTATGTTGTTTGGGATTAAAGGAGTTAGGCACATGTGTTGTATGAGTGGCTTTGTTTCTTCTAAGAGCAAATGGCTAGGCACATTAGAGGGTCAGTACCTGATGGAGTGGCTGTAACAAAAAATACTACATGGGCTGCATGATTTATTATTCAAATGAATAAAACTTATTGGGAAAAGATTCTATTAATAGTAAAGACAGCTTGAGCAAACGCTGTATTATTTTTACAAGACAGTGGGAAAGGTAGCTGGAGAAACTAAACCTCTCACAGAGCCAATGTGCTACTTTTTAATTAGCAAATTAAAAGAAGTACAGAAAAAAGAGAAATTCCTGGGTGTGAATGTGACAGTGCTTTCTTAGAGTCAAATGAGGAAGGCAAGAGCTGACAAGCATTTGTCACAGAGCTGTTCGAGGGGAAAATGTACAGGGAGACGACCACAGAGAGATTTGCACTAGAGAACTCGGGCCTACCAAGTTGTTCATCAAGGATTGAGTGAGACAGATGTATTTTGAGATGGTGTTTAAAATCCTTGTTTCTACAGCTGTGGTTTCTATTTTGGTTTACAAACATTGCCCAGTCATTCAAAGAGAAGAAAAAAATCCAGTCAGACCTGCTGCTTCACCAAAAATAAAATCTGCATGTTCAAATATGGGCAGAATTCAGAGTATAAGGGCTGACCACTAAGAAGGGGTGCTTGGAGGGAAAACAGGATAACCATCCTGTAGTAGCAAGCAACTTGTTTCAGGCATGTAGAGACGGAGGCTATTGTTTCACAACCATCACTGTCTTTGAGCCTTCCAAGGTGAACTACTGATTGTAAAGCATATTAGAAGACATTCCTGCTAATGTACTTCAGAAAGAACATAATGTTGTAGCTCAATTGAACACATAAGTAAGGTAAATTGTAAGTTACTCGGGTTACTTTATATAGTTTTTCCAGTATCCTTTTTTCAGTTGTGTCTGCGAACTTATGTGATGTATATATTTTGATGTATTTAAAAAATTATTCATATGCTTGACTTGTAGGATTAAAATTTAGGCCAACAAAGGATGCTGAAGATGCTTGGAGTGATCCCACTAGCCTGCTTCACTTCATAGTGTACTTAAAGCTTCCAGCTTCAAGTCTAAAGAGGGAAGGATGTACTCTTTATTTTTTCTCTCTAAACTTCTGGCAGAGGAGAGCTTACAGATTATAACTGTTGCCATCTTACTGCATTTACAGGTGTTGCAAAAACTCAAAGTAAATCAAGCCTTGAACTCTGCAAAGTCTAAACATAAACAAAGGATAGTTTTTAATGTAATGAATATGAATTTTAGAGAATGTAGTGATTTTATAATGTAATAGTAGTTGTACAAGAATCAGACCCCTGTTTCTCCTCCAGCTCGGAATAATTATTTCACCACATCACACTAATAATTGCTTCAATCAATTGACGGTATGTCAAAGGTGTATTTTTTGGCAGTTGGTTTGAGATGTGTTTGCTGGTGCTCTCATCACTAACGGATGTGACAGATGGCTGTGATACTAGAAAGAGAATTCTTCAGTTTTGAATAAGAAATCCGAGAAATAACTTTTGTGCATAAAACAAAGCTTGGAATGACTTTGCTGAAAGAAGTTTGCTAATAATTATTTTAACTCGTTCCATGTTATATTGGCAGTAGAGAAGGATCAGAGTGGATGATTCAGAAATCATCAGGTTTGGAAATAAGGAGTATCTTGATACTGATTAACACCTGGTTATGTTTGTATAACCAGACACTGCCTGTCTTCAAAGCAATTCTGTTAAGTTCTTATGCACTTCCTGTCATAGAAAGATTAAAAATGTTTCCAGCGCCATTTAAGAAAATCTTACTGAGTGTTGAGGCACATATTTTTCCAGTTTGTTTATTAAATACACATTTTTTTTAATGAGGAACTCAGTGGTGACAGCTCATTAGCATTTTGTAGGTGTTTACTTTTGTCTTTCAGAGGGCTGGAAATTCATGTTTTTAGCGTATGTAATTTAAATGAAAATCGCTGCAGACTGCAAAATTCAGATACATGGTCTGAGTTTATTCAGGAGCCATTCACTTCTCCTGAGTGCCAACTAATGGGAATGATTTGATATGGGAAATAGTCTCTTTTCTTTTCCTTATTCTGTTTTATCTCCATGAAGATTTAACTTTTTTTTTCCATCACAGAAGTATCTTTTCAGTGTTGTATGCTCTGCGCCATCTTACTCCTGCCTTTCATGTTAGCACCAGCCTCCTGTGGCAGACTGCAGTTTAAAAGGCACATTGTGCTAAGCATCATTTTCTGTGATTCTTAATAGTATATGTTAGTATATTTTCTATGTGTTCATATGTGTGTAACTGCTGAGATGCTTTGGTGTAAAATCTTAACTGTAAATCAGTAGGATTTGTTGCATTTTTATTGGATGTATATAAATAATAGATGCTGATTACTGACAAAAGGAGTGAATTTGTTGAAGCAGTAAATCCAGGCAAAAGAGACAAGGTTTCTGTATTGCCAAGAAGAGATGCTTATTTATTCCTTGGCAGATTTAAGAAATGTCGCAATGCTATAGTGTATATTCTGATATTGTTATAGAGGTCCTTTAGAAGATAATATGCTTGTGTGGGTACATTCAGTGATATCATAGACTCTGTATAAAATAAGAATTGAAACATTTCAGTGTGTTGTGTTAGATTGCAGTCTGGCAAACCTCTAATTTACAGCCTTTTTTTTCTGTATGGTATTCGGTTTTCGTAGATTTACTCATTTGAAACAACTGAGTTTACACAGTGTCTCATAGACTGATCATAAATGGATCTATGTAATCCTGAGTTCACTGCAATGTACACTAACACTCATGGCTCGTGTTTGCATTGGTTTAGTCTGGACATATGTTCATAACTCTTTTTCTCTTAAGCATGCTCCCGGGTTCAGACTGTAGACTTAAATATATGTAGGAATTCAGGCATCTTCTTACTGGTGCTGTGAGCTAAGAGTTTCTGTTCAAGAAAAATGCAACAGAAAAGGAAGGAACAGATGTTTACATTAAAATTAGTGTAACCACAGAAGATTCTAAAAGAGTCAAATGTTGTAGTATTTAGCCATTGTATTCCATCCTTTTTCTTTTCTGAGGGTTTTCAGGCCATCCAGCCTCTTTTCATACTTCTGAGCCCCGTTATCTTGCAGCTTGATCTCTATTGTGTCTGTTTCAAGTGCTTTAGAAACAGTGCATACAAATGTTTTTTCTTCCTATTGAAAATGACAGTTTTCCTGACAGTTTTAGTAAGGGCCGAAAAGCACCAAGTGCTTTATCTATCTCCTATTTGCAGTACATAAAACTGAAGAGGAGTGGCCATACCCTTAAGTTACCAGAACCTTTCAGTCTTTCAGATCTTCAGACTCTCCATTAGGACTTTTTATTCTTTGTTGTATAGAAAGAATTTAAGGTCAAATGGCATAGATTTTTAAGCGGTCAATTAAAACTAAACTAGAACAGTGGTTGTTTTTAATATACTTTGTTTGTACGACATTTTAAAGAAGTGACCTGAAAGATGTTATCCAAGCACTAGTCTTGAAGAATTGTACCTTTTTCTATGATGACCTCTCAGCCAACTGAAACAAACTATTGCTTCCAATTGCTTTTTGTAAGCCACAGTATCCAGGCTGTTTCTAAACTCATCTCCTTTCTAGCTCAGACAGGAGCACCTTTTCATTTTAGTTTTACCTGTAAACAGACATCACTACAGCTCATAAAAAGAAACAATAAGTGGCTTATCTCATATCTCAAGGCTTAGTTTACCAAAGCATTCTAATAGATTCTATATCAAATTCTATAGACTCACTGCAGTCCTTTAATATTAGCCTCTTTGTCCTTCCATGTTTTGGTCTCTGGTTGCTCTGTAAAGTCACAGAGGCTGTGTAGGTCTCCTAGCTCCCTGGCTGGAGTAAACACCATCACTTCCTGCTGATTTCATGCTGGGAGAAGATTGAGACGTGTAATATGCTCATACCCAGTTTCCCACAAAGACCTTGAGTCACTTGAACTCATCCAGAGTCAGTGGTGGAGCATTTAAACCAGACAGCAATTTATAGTACCAGTGATAGGCACAAACATGCAGGTTCCTAGGTCACTCCTGATGCAATCAGCCTTTACGCCACTATACACCCTCCTTCTGCCATCTATCCTCTTTGCTCATCACAGCTTTTGATCTGATTACAGTAAAAAGAAATAAGATGGAAAAGAACAACAAGGTTTTCTGACAGCTCTTTTAACTGGCTAGACTTCTGAGGCTGTCTCATCGTGGGAAGGCAATGTGTCCCTAGTTCATCATTCTCATGAATATTAGGACATGGGCAGAGAAGATCAGGTCTGCATCTGGTTTCAGTATAGTGCCCCACGCTCATCTTGAAATGTTGTTCTCTCATGTTTCAGTCATGTTATCTCCTTTTTCTCCCTTCTGTCTCTTTAGTTTTTCCAGAGCATGACCTAAGGAAGATCACCACTCTTAATTTTTTGTAATTCTATCAAGCTCTCCTTTTTCTGGACAATCTCAATAACCATTTTATCTGAGCAACTCACTTGCCACTTCAGTCTTTCATGTCTCACTCCTGTTTTCTTGCCTTAGCTTGGACATTCTCAGTTCAGTGTAGCTTTAGGAGAGAGCTGAGTCTCTTAAGCTTTTCTGCTGTTCTTCTGTTCTTGGGCAATCCAGAACAGGTAATCCTACCTATGACTCAGGACAAACATCCGGCTGTCACGTTAACTCAGACTTATGTCTAGTCCTTCATGCTTAGATTACATCTCTGTTAAAGGCTCCTTTCTGTGTAACAACTTCCACACAATTAAAAACCCCTATTCAGGTTCCTGTTACTTCACATCCATAGCACTACTCCCTTACTGTAGCCTGAAAATGCAGTCCTGCCTTGCTCATAGCTAACTGGCATGTTCCTGCTGAAGTTGTCTTCCTGTCCCATCACTCTCTTTATATCCTTTTGATGGCTTCTCATCTTCAGTAACATTAAAAATAATCTATTGCTTCCACTTTTCTGATCAGTCTTAATTGTTGATATCTGCCATTCCAGATGCTGAATGGACCGTCACCCAAATCATCACCTTAATATTCTATTGCAAATCCTAATCTTAGGATTAATTGCTTAATATTCTATTGCAAATCCTACTGTAAAGACAAAGACCATTGTCAACTCTGACAACCACCGGGCTCTTTCTCTCTCTCTAGCATCTCTTCTTATATCATTAAAAAGATAGGTTCACCAATGAGGGATTTGTGTATCTATTTCTGAAGGAGTTGCCAGAGCACATGTCCTTTGTGATTCACCTTTGTGATTTAAACTAAAAGAAATAGTGTGCAGTTGTGTCTATAATACAACCATTTTCAATCTGATAGCTGTAAGATTTTGTGTGAGGTTCATCTTCCTTTTTTTTTTTAAGCTT
The DNA here is from genome assembly GCA_030625065.1 of Alectoris magna. Lineage (NCBI taxonomy): Eukaryota > Metazoa > Chordata > Aves > Galliformes > Phasianidae > Alectoris > Alectoris magna. The sequence continues at coordinate 6,150,698 of CM060575.1, read as the reverse complement.
GTGAATATTTTATTTCCTTTTTTTTTTTTTTTTTTTTTTTTTTAATGCTTTCTGGCTTTATGAATTGTTTTTTCTTGTGCCTCAAATGATGAACTGGAGACTGTAGTGGATATATAACTTTATAAGTAGACTTGTTTTATGAAGTCAGAACTGTGATATAAAACAAGAATGGCCCGGGAGATGACTGTCCAAGGGAAGACAGTTTTGCAGTAGACTCAAAAACAAAAATGCCTGGCCTCAAGGTAGAATACAAAGACAACTCTTAGCTCATCCTCTCTAGTCCGGCCTTCTGTTTCTAAGATTCTTTTAAAGTGACCTACTGCATTATTTCCTCTTCATTTTGATGACAAAAAACCCAGGGGTGGGCTGAAAACTTGAGCTTTATAAAGAAAATTAACTACATATCCTTTTAACAATACCACATCCCTCTGTGGTCCAGCATTCAGCACTGGTGTCCACAGCATTAGGTGGGAAAAATGTTCCTTTGTGTCCTGCAGACATGCAGCATCTTGTCTCAACCAGGCTCTGAATCCTACTCACTCAATTCAGTCATATCAGTGGTCCTATCAGCATGCAATTTAAAATCAGCTTATGTAAGTGTACTGGATTCCTCAATGAAACAGTGCAATTACCTTTCAACATTGCTTTACAGATTGGATGTGAGTAACGTTTTGATAAACCATCATGATACTTCGGAAATGTGAACCGTCTCGGTAAAACAAACCAGCAAACTTTCTGACACCTTCCTGTTATCTTCCTTCCTGTTGAATTTTCAGCAGTCATCTCCTTGCTGCACTATTTCTGATACAAACCAGGATGCCACTGGCTTTCTTGGCCACCTGGGCACCCTGCTGGCTCATGTTCAGCCATCTGTTGACTAATAGCCTCAGATCCCTTTTCTCCCTGCAGCTTTCCAGCCACTCTGCCCCAAGCCTGTTGCATTGCCTGGGGTTGTTATGACCCAAGTGCAGGACCCAGGACTTGATCTTGTTAACCTCAGATGAACTCTTCCTGCCAGCTTGGTGTCATTTGCAAGCGTACCAAGGATGTACTCAGTCCCCTCATCCAGATCATCAATAAAGAAAGTAAACAGGACCACCCCAATACTGACCCCTGGCGAATACCACTAGTGACTGGTTACCACACAACTGCGAGAGATAAATTTGTTTTCAAGCATTAGTGTTAAGATTTTCTTTCCGGTTTTTCATAAGAACCTTTTTCTCCGTACTTTTTGTAAACCCCAGGTGAGATGTTTTAGTAATCCTAGCGCCGTTTATCTACAGAATCATGTAACAATAGTATATTTGTGCTGTGTAGTGTCTTAGCAATCCTTTTACAAGCTAACAGTAAGATATTTAGAAGGATCTGATGTAGAGAACTTTTTTTTTTTTCCTGAAAAGGAATGTAAATTATGTACAAATTAAGCCCTGCCCTTTTTGGGCTCCCAGCCCAGCCACCAACTACAAGGGAGCAGGAACAACAAAAGGACCTGAGCACACCTGAACATCTCTGTTTGCCTGAGCACCTTGTGTTACTAATTGTTCAGCAAGACAAGTCTCATCGTCTTACTTGGACAGGAAGCACGGGGAGAGCACTGACGTCCAGGATTCTACCAAGGGTACTTACTATTTCTATAGCTATTTTTAAAAACCTGAAATGTTTGAGTCTTTTAGTGGCACGTGTGACAAGCTTGACTCTCACTGTCTTTACAGTGTACAGAAAAGTGCATCTTTTAATGGGCTGCAAAGTGAAGTAATTTTATATGGCTTTAAGCTATTGCAAAGCACGATTTAGAGATGTAAATTTTATTTTCCTTAACACAAGAAGCATATCTGTTTTATTTTAATAATTCTTAATAATTCTTATTTAAACTGTGCTTGGAAATATGAGTTATTTTTCATTTTTTAAGGATCAGGGTATTTTTCAACATAAGGAGCTCAAGTTTCCTATTCGTTTTAGTGAATTTAGTGAGCTGATATTGGTGGTGAAACAGTATAGCAGTGTGGAGACTGCTACAAATTATTTCCCTGTGTCTGAAATCAGAAAAGCAGAGCAGACAAAAAAGATGAAAAATATGAAAATTTAAAAAATGTAAAGAAGTGATGACAAACTGCTCTGTAACTGCAGCGTTGCAGACTGTGGGATGCACTTCCCGTGGTTTTTCTAGTATTTCTTTGTCACTCTGGAAGTGATGCAGCTGTCAGTTACCAGACGTGGCCAGTTCTGCATAATCTGTGCTGAACTCCGATGTGAATGGCTGAGAGTAAAACCTGTGCCCAACTGCTGTAATGTTTCTACACATACCCTTGAGGAGCGTGTGGGGATGTTGCTATCTGGACCCCTTCCTGACTATGGGAGAACCATAGTGATTTGCATGAACTGGGTCCATATTTTTAATCTAAAGTGGCAGGCACACAGCTTGCCTCCCACTTAACTGGTACTTAATTTGAATGTTTTTCGGTGTTAGGTGGTAAATTTAATTGCTGAATATGAGTGCATATCTAAAGAGAAGTGATTCTTGTAGAATAAACTTACTTTTCATCCAGAAGAAAGTGTGCAGACTGATAACTCCTGTAGGATTGTGTATCATGGAATGACCATAAAATTGTAGAATCATTACGGTTGGGAAAGACTTCTAAGGTCATCTGGTCCAACCATCCACCCACCACCAGTATTGTCCACTAAACCATGTCCCTGAGTACTACATCTACCCTTTCCTTAAACACCTTCGGGGGCAATGACTCCACTGATTCCCTGGGCAACCTGTTGCAATGCCTAACCTCTCTTTCTGAGAAGAAATTCTTCCTAATATCCAACTTGAAACTCTGTGATCCACGAATCAGTCTTCCGAAGTACATAAAACAGCTGTACATGAATGACCTGATGAAAAGAAATATCAGCAGAAGTTGGTAAGAAGTTGATATCTCTAAAATCCTATAGTTTCTATTCATTTCTATGTAACATGAAACTAATAGATAAGAGGAAAGTAAAAGTATCCAGATTCATTACAAATTTTACATAGAAATACTGTTACCAAAATTATGCATATACTCAACTTAAGCACATGAAGATAATCAAATAGATATAAATAAAAACAGTATAGTTACAAAAGGATCGTTATCACATGAAGTCTACTGAAATTCTCTAAATTCCAAAGTACCATGCAAGAATTTTCAAGAGACTTTTTATATTGCAGCCGTGATGCAAGAAGGATCTACAGAGGAGCTTCACGGGGACCTCCTGTGTGAGAGCAAACTAACTGAGCGCACCGGACCACTGGTTAAAAGCAGAAGGACAGTGATAACAGGAGGTGGAGGCTACCTGGGATACAATCTGGGATGTGCTCTTGTCAAGGCAGGAGTTGCTGTTGTTCTATTTGATGTACGAAAACCTAAATGGGAAATTCCAAATGGTGCAGACTTTTTCAAGGTATGTTGAAACTGCATATTTAACAGCAGTGTAATAAAGTCAGACTACTTCTGTGCACATTAGCAAGTTTTCCTCTTAGGAATTTTTGATAAAAGCTTTTCTTTAAATGATTTTAAAGATAGTAAGAAGTCACAGTCAAAGGTCTTTGCATGCATAAGTAACTGATTAAAAGACAGCAAGCAGCAGGAGTCCGAGTGGTCGGTTCTCTCAGAGTCACCACTGAAGTTCTGAAGAGTCCTGTTTTAATATGTGCCATACATACTTAACCTAGATGAAGGAGGGAGCGAGGAAGTGGTAAAGTTTATTTCTCAAGCTAGTTATTTGGAGTAAAACTGTGAGAGCAGGACAGGGAAATAACAATCACGTGTGTAGCGTAACTTCAATACAAAGAATGATTAAGGAGACCAGGGCTTTCCAGTCTGGGAAAGAGATGACTTCAGAGTGGAAGATCTTCAGAACGTGAGAGGCATGGAAAGGCATAGACTTTGTTCACTGTTCTTTCCAGTTCAAGAAAGAAGTCATTAAATGAAAGGAGCAGTCAGGTTAGTATAAACAAAATAGTTTGTTTTCTCATGCAGTGGGAAAAGATCCATATATTAAATGCATGTATTTGTATAAAATCCATTCAGTTTGCCAAATAAGTAAGTCAAATTAAACTCAGGAAATCTTCTGAATAAAAATACATGGTGGTGGAATAATGCTCTGGAGTATCACATTAGTGATCAGGCAAGTGTCACATAGGCTTGTCCTATACCTGATCTTCCTAGAGTAACCATTTATGAGCCCTGATTATTTTTGATTCATAACAATTCGTATCATGTTTTAGCATCATTTGGGCTTGATTCTCCTGCCCTCAAGCAAATGCTGCTCCCATTCAAGTCAAACAAGTTCTGCCAGCCTGCAGGACTAAGTGTGAAAGCATGTGTTGTAATTGAGGCTATCAAGGGTTATGATTGTTTTGCAATACAACATTAAGAAAAGTTAGTCATGGATTTTTCTCCATGTTTGTGTTACTTTATTTAATGTTAGTTGATTACTGTGAAAATAGGTGGGAATGACTTTAAATTTTTGTTAGTAGCCAAATTGAATATCGATGGTATGGAGAATGCAATGTGCTCTATCAGTCAAAATCCCTTTTTTTCTCATTTTACAGGGTGATGTGAGGGATTATGAAGCAGTGCTCAAAGCATGTGAGGGGGCTGACTGTGTTTTTCATGTGGCTGCTTGTGGAATGTCAGGATTAGAACAAGCAAGTACAATTTTCCTAACATTTTCTCTCATTATTCTTGTGAAAGAAAAGATCTGTCTGCATACAGAAGTCAGAGAATATGGTTAAGTGGTATTTAGGTGAGACACAAGTTGATTATGAAGGTCAGGTGATCCATGCAGGGAACAACGGAGGCATTCCTTAAGGTAGTAAATGTCAAAGCACGAAAGTAATGTGCTACTCAAAGAAAAGCAAGGCAATTAAAAATGAGAACTGCTGGAAATCTCCTATTGTCAGAAGGACATTGTAACACCTACAGAGAACAAAGGCCATTGTAACACCTACAGAGAACAAAGGCCATAGGTCTTCTAGATCTATCAGTTGGAATGATTTTATTGTGAATGTGACTTGATAAATTAATCAGATTTTATGCAAAAATTTTTTATAGCTTCAAAAGAAAGAGCAGATTGAATCCATAAATGTTGGTGGCACTGAAGTCATAATTGATGGTATGTACCTAGACTTACTATCTTTGCATCTGACTCATACCAAGTGAGTTTAGAAAGCTTCCAATTGAATATTTTCTGTGTTGATATGGCATTTAAAAGAGGCTCTCCCCCTCTTAATCTCAGAGTATGATATAAAGCTAGGTGTGCAGAACAGGGCCCTAATGTAAAATAATCTACAACAGATTTAAAATATTTCATCCTTTTAATGCAGAAAATCAACTTTTTAGATGGAATGAAACAGATTCCATTACAACAGGTAGGAGATTTGCCACTGGATTGGACTGAGGAATGTTTGCAACCTGGACTTCATTCCATGGCAGACCAACTTAAACTCTCCACCATGTAATGGTTTATCTTTTTCCTTCACTATGTGATGAAGAATTATATATATATATATATATTTTTTTTTTTTTCATAGAAACGTCATAAGAGTTATTAAACTTTGTGGTGTTGTAAACATTTAAGTACCATTAACGTCCTAAGTGCACTCAGCTATTATGTTACCACTTTACTATATCAATCTTTGTTGACCCTATCTAATCTGACCCTTTTCTATTATATACTGATTTTTAACTAATATCTGCTAAAGACTGTCAGATTTCCTCCTGTATACTCAACTCCAGAAAAGAACATTTTGAAGTATATCATAAATTCCAAAGCTACCTTCTCTGTGCTTTTCCATCAAAACCCAAACAACAACAACAATCAAAAAGCAAAATGGCAAAAACAGTTTTAGTATAGACCCATTTCCATTCTGCCTGGGGATTACTGTGGATTATTACTGAAAAAAACAACATCCAAAACAACAGAATAATTACAGTGAATGGCAGGCAAGTAAAGGTCTAAATGAGCTGGAGGGAAAAGGTTGCAACATCTTACCTTCTTCTTACCGCAACGTCTGAATCCACAGAAACGTGTCCTGTCATATTCCTGTAGGCTCCAAACAATGCAGGAATCTGGGATGGGTATGAACCTTGCGGCTCCCCGTTAATCTACATTTTAATAACACATTTTATTATCGTATTTTCTTCCAAACATTTACATCAAATAATTACTTTTATTATTTTCAAAATGAGCCAGGGAGCCACCTGGACTGGCTGCTGTGTAGATTCCAAAATCGTAACTTTGTTAATATTAACTCACTTGAACTTTAGAAGCATTGATAAGTCAAAAGGAAATGCGTGTTATTGAAGTTTGCAATGACACATGCAGCAGTGTTTAGACATCTTACTCTCAGCTGGAATCCTTAATTAAGACTTTGTTTTGGAAATTATACCAGTTTCATTTGTATTTAGTGTACCACTGGTTATACACTGACAGTGTATGTTTCTTGCTAACGTTTGTTGGCCATTTGTCACTTATGAGCAGATTGACACAGAGTTTTGTCATACACACTGGAGAGAGCTCATACATTTTCTAATGTGACTACTGGCCTGTGCAGATCTCCGTGTAACTGTGGTGCAAGAAGCAGAACTGCTTGCTGCACTCTGCAGGGCAAAAATGATGCTTTGCAGACAGGCTGCTGTCCCAAATCTCTACCCCTGCAAAGACACAGATGGTTTTCATTTTTTAATACATCTTTTTAAAAGAAAGCAGGCTTTATTTTCCCTGACAAGGGATTTCCTCTGTCCAGGGGATGGCAGCAGTCTGGTGGAGATATGATGGCTGTGAATACTTGAAGCATTTGGTGATCGCAGTGTGAAATATTTGAGCAGCACATAGTTGAGATGAAAAATTCCATCTGAATGAAAGATACCACTGTGTTAAAAAATTACTTTTTTTCTGTAACACTTGTTTTCAAAAAGACTTTTCCAGCTGATACGTTGTTTCTCACTCTTTATTTTTGTTATAAACAATGTATTTTTTATAACATTATAGTCTGCAAACAAAGAAATATCCCTAGACTGATATATACCAGTACAGTGAACGTGGTATTTGGAGGGAAGCCTATTGAAGAAGGAGATGAAGAAACTGTGCCGTATTTTCCACTGGAAAAGGTACTTTGTTCACGTGATGGCATGACGTGTGCTGTGCTCTGAACAGTAGGTTATGTGAAGGTTGATCTGGAAGCATTGAATTAGATTAAATTCTATGGAATTATTTTTCATTAATAAAGATTGACCCATATCAATGAAGAGATACTCAAATCATTGTTACTTTTATATACTGTAAGTAGCCAGGTTGAAGATGTTAAAATACCCAAGATGATTAAAGAAGATGGAATCTGACATTTCCCAGGAAGATTTGTATAAGAAGTGCTTTCAGGGTACCAGCTGCTCTAAGTAGTGAATATCATGGCCCCTGTGAGCCTTTGCACTGAAGAATATTGTGAAATATCAAATTCCACATCTTTATGCACACTCATTATTGCCTCTGATATTTCCAAACCTTGCTTTCTTGATGCTTTCTTACGTCACCTCATGGTTGCTCTGAAATAGTTGCCTTCTTTGCTACAACCTCTGAGGAATGTTTTCCAGCTGAAATCTGGAGCTCATTGCATTCTGGCTACTCTTATGCTTGTCATTTGTTCTTTCCTGCTCCCAGCACCCTGCCTGCAGCTAAAAGCTGTAATTTTAGACTGTGCATCCTGTGTCCAAGAATCCTAAACAGCGCTGACTACTACTTTGTTGAAGCCTCCTGAAATAGTCAGTTGGAAATGTCAGTGCAAAGCCTGCACAGCACCTCAGCCTTCTAATAAAGCATTTAAGGCATTTGCAATTAGTTGCATGTTTCTGAGCCTTAACCATATGTTTTCGTTGATGGTGACCATGAAATAGCAAGCAGCAGAGCTAGATGGTGCAGGAAGGAAGGTGCAACTGTAGTGTAACTTTTAGCTACAATTTTCAGTCTAAATTATAGCAACACAAAATCCAAGAGATGTATGAGACACCTTGCGTGGAGAAGTAACCACCAAACCAGCATGGGCTGCATCCAGAATCCCAATTAATACACTTGGATGCATTTTACTAAATTAATTACAAAAGACAAAATTGGGAGATAAGTGTTTATGATTATATAGTTATATAAAATATACTTATTTAGAAAGATATAAATCGTTTCAATAGGAAATGGAAACATTTTTGGAAGGTCTAGTTTGTTTTATTTCAGATTTAACTCAATTATTTAAAGCTTTAATTATATTAAAAGCAGATGCCTACAGACTGGCTAGATTTAGTTATCAGATGTAAACATTGTCTGCCTTCACAGATTTAATAATGTGATTAAAATGTTGCTCATATTCTGCCTTTCTTTGTAGCATTTTAATCATTACTCTAGAACGAAGGCAATTGCAGACCAAATGGTTCTTGCTGCTAATGGGACTTTGCTAAAAGGTACATCTAAAACATCTGGGTTTTTCCTACCATTAGTAGTGCTATTCCATTATCTGTTTACTGGTCTATCAATAAATAGTATACGTAAAATGAACCAAAATAAACCTGCCTTCAGTGGATGACTAACTTTTGTATGTTCATACCAAGGCAGACAGGAAATCATATACAAACAGCAGATACGAAAATGCAGCCTATGTTGCCTTACTTCAAATCATTTTAAAGCATTGCCAGCTTTACAGGATTTGTGCCTTTATTGCCCATTCTTTCTGTCACTTTGGACATCTCAGCACTGTCTGATAAATCATTCTCATAATCCCCAAGAGCTTGCTGTCATCTTGCAAAAATAATTGCTGCTTCTTAAACAGATTGGCAATATCAGGATCACGTTGACTTCTCACATTCCATGTGTATGAAAAACTGACAGAAAATGTGTGTGTATACGGCAAGAGAGACATTTACCCTTGCTTTTATATTCGTATTGTTCTGCTCTTGCCAATTTCTCGGAACTGAAATTTAATAAATAAACATTAGATGTGGATGCAGCCTTAGCATCTTTATCTACTGAGCAGATGCCTGCCGCCTGTTAAACCTTCCCACATAAAAGGTGGAATTGTGCCTGTTCCCCATCTATGTACTGATTCACATCTAGAGCTTAAAGTATTAATTTTAGTTTAGGGTATTCTAATTTGAAAGCCTCTGTTTAAGAGACCTCTTCCATTCTTTTGCGATGCCATTGAGCCTCAAGCAAGCAAAGCGTCTGAATATAGTGAGTGGGATGTTTTTCTTCCTGCATTGCGTGTGTCTGCAATTATGGAGACGGAAGTATTTTATAAACTTTTATCTATATAAAAAAAAAAAAAGGAAAATTCATTCAAGCAGGAGACAGCCATAGGGAAGTTCTGTGGTGAGAGGGATTTGATGTTCCGGACTGCTAAAGTAGGATCTTCCACTGCTATTGAATTCAGCTTTATACAGAGCTGAAAACAACCAGAAAGCAGAATCACGTAGAATGGTCAGACCGCTCCTTTACTTTCAGAATATATAATACAAACAATATATGTGGTTTGCCTGTCATATGCTGATGTCCAAACTATCTGATAATCCCATTTTGTTCTTTCCAAGGAGGTGCCAAGCTCCGTACTTGTGTGCTCCGTCCGCCAGGCATTTATGGGCCCGGAGAGCAGCGCCACCTGCCGCGGGTAGCTGTATGTGTCGCGTGGGCAGCCCTGCGCGGCTCCGCGGGGAGCTGTAAGGGCTGGACGTTAAGGGGAAGGAAACGCCTTGACTCCAGGTCTCAACAGTTCCCCCGTAAAAACTGTGGAGAGGGCTTGGTGACAATTCGCACGAGGCATGATAACAATTAGCATGATATGAGCGCCGAGAAGTGGCACGGATCAAGCAGTACTTTTAGGTGCAACAAAAAAATGCATAGCAGAAACACCGTGGTAGAAGAGCTAGGTTTGCATTCCTGATCATTTAATGAAAAGAGTGTTCTTTTTAAATACGCTTTTCAGTTCCAGAAGAGTACATCCTCATCCAAACACCATTTGCCATCCTATTTCACTGCTGCATATCGGGGCAACGGTCCTGAATCTATAAAACCCGACTTGTTCAGCTTTTCTCCTTGTGGTGCAATCCTTGTGCTGTAATTGTGCACACATACAGCAAATTCTAAGCATTCAGGCTGAGACAAAGTGAAAATAATTATACTGTGTAATAAACACCCTTCGTGTAGTTATTTCTTCCTTTATTTTTTTCCCCTGTAGCTAAGTATCCAGCGGAGACTGTTTAACTTCAAGTTCGGGAATCACAAAGTTCTGATGAACTGGGTTCACATAGGAAACCTGGTACAAGCTCACTTACTCGCTGCTGAGGCTCTCACCTCTGAGAAGGATTATGTAGCTGTAAGTAAACAATATAAGCATCCTATCCCAGCAGCCTTAGCTCCCAAATAAGTTTCACTTTTGATGCTTTGATATCAAAGGTTCTCCAAAAGAATGCGTGCTAAATTCTCAAAACTCATGTGGATCAACAAGCACACAGGCAGTGCAGATGCAAGTACATTGTGCTGATATTTTGGCTCTTTTTTCTTTCTGGTTTTGAAACATGCTAAAGAGCGTGAGCACTGTTTGAAATCACAGTGAAGTCCAGTGAAGGTAATTTGTAGAGCTGATGTGTGTCAACTCATTGTATGTTTGCTGGTATGCTATTCACCAAATCTACAAAACTGGGTGGGTATGTGAGAGAAAGAAAGTGGTGTTTTTGTAACTGTTTTTCTCTGCTTCTTTAACAGAGTGGGCAGGCATATTACGTACATGATGGTGAAAACGTCGTATTTTCTGAATGGATAGTCCCATTAGTATGTATTGCATACACGTGCAGCTCTAATGGAATGTATGGGCCCCAATCATGTGGTTAACTAGAAGACCATACTTAGTAAAGTTCAGTGCACACTGATTACTAAATTATCGAAGATAAAACTTAAGTCTGCCCTTTTCTCCTAGCACATCTCAAAGTTGCACCAGCTTTAGAGGAAGTTTTGAATATGCATTGCTGTGGAGTTTGGCTCTTACTGTTTTATGAGAGTTTAGCTAAGTGCATGAAAACTACTATTAGTACCCGGCAGGCCTCTTACAGCTGTTAGCTAATTCTCTGTTGTCAGCTGCAGCACAGAAAGGAAAGTTATTTAGAATCCTATCATAAGAGTTAAAAAGAGGCAACATTGTGACCAGAAGGCTGGGATATTAGGAATATGCTGAAGTTTTGATCTTTCAATGCCTACACAGAAAAGCCTTTCAGGGAAATGACCGGCTGAACTATTGGCCTCCGTCTAAATACCGTTTCTGGCTTTGTCACTTGCCCCTCGGAAATAGCATTGTTTCACATTTGCCATACAGTTATATTTGTAGAGTATAAGATGGACACCAAAGAGGGAGTAGTACTATGTTTTCATGCACTGATAGGAAGATCAACTGGAAAAAGTTTAGATATATTTTTTCAATATTCATTTTCCCATTTTCGTGCTTCATTGCCATCCTCAGTTCAATACAAGTTCTCTGTTATTCTTTCCTTTTATGTCCCTTTTAGTTTGAAAAATTGGGATACAGTAAGCCCTGCATACATATTCCTGTTCTCCTGGTTCATATAGCAGGTAAATATAATAAAATACATATTTGATTATTGTGCTACTATTTAAATTTGTTTTGTTAACATCTGTAAAGCTACATAATGTTGTTATAAAATTCAGGGACTGAGCCACAGGAATTATCCGATTTCAATTAATATAATCACTTATGCCATTTGGTATTGATAATACCCAGAAATGGTTTAATGGCTATTAATAAACTGAATTCATCGTGTACTTAATAAATTTAACACTGCCTTCCAGTATCTTACTGGAATCCTCTGTTGTCAGTAGGAGTTGCAGGATGTGCAATGTCAGTGTTATCTGTTTATTGTTATCTAGCTGTCTTATTAACTTTCTGTCTCACAGCAGCTGTGATGGAATATCTGCATCTGGCATTAAAGCCTTTTTTTAGCTTCACACCTTTCTTGACAAGGAATGAGGTAAGTCTGTAACATGAGAGAATATTTACATATTTCTGATCAGAATTCTCATGAAATGTGTGATATGCCCTCTGGATACTGATGGCGTTAGAGCTCTGTCTTTCTGCTCAAGGGTTAGTCCACTCAGGGCTTAGACAGTCAATTCATGGCCTCATTTTTCCATGCCATCCTGGCCACCTCTTATGACATGATGAGAAACTAATCCTCACTTGAAGACTAGATAGTCCAGAGTGACAACACAGGGGTGCGAGACAGAGTGAATGACGTGGTGCTGGCACAAGAGGAAAACAGGTTCTGCATCATTTCCAGAGAGCAGTTCTATGCCATAGAACTAGCTGTTAAAGGAAGGTGTACAATCTGAGGTCAATGTGGTAGCAGTCATCATACTGTAAGGCTAGCCAATAATTAGAAAGTTCATTAAAATAATTATAAATTGGAATGAAAAGTCAATTTCCTGCAAACAAAAATTTGGACAAATCTGGGCAAAGTCATTTTTATCTAACATGTTTTTATACAATATTATGATTTATAGTATAAATCAAAATGCTTCTGTCTATCATCTACAGTTTCTTACTGTATTTTAGCATGTAACATAATAGGAAACAGAAGGGATAGAATGGACCTTAGCAACTGGTGCTATAGTTTTTCAGTCATTCCACATTTGCATATCAGTTTTTATATTTCTACCTTAGTTCTGCATCTGAAGCAGAAATGAGAGAGGCTGTGCAACTGGCACGCTTTCGCAGGTACCCTGCTCTCAGACCTGGAGGACATAGCCATGCAGAAGTGAATGCTTTCCAGTTCCCACACGTGCATTTCTGCAAAACTGGAAAGCCACACCACCACAGAACATACGTACATGCAATTCCAGTAGATATCTATCGGTACGCGGGTCAGTTTGGGGGAAGCATGCTGATTTGTTGTGTGGGATTTCCTTAGTTCTTACTCGGTGAGCTTAACAATCACGAGTGAGAAATGAGTGTCATAAACTCCTTTTCCACCCAGTCCACCAAGGATGTTGTTGCACAGCTTTGATTCTTTGTCAGCTGTATGAACTTATTCTCTTAGCTCTGGACAGAATCAGAATCTGAAACATGTACGTTTTTGAGCGTCTGTCTTTATTCACGTTTATAATCCCGCTGTGACATCACTGCTGACATACATCTGTCCATGTTCTGTAAAAGCAGATGTTGAAGTCACTTCCGTAACTGTCCTTTTGGATTTAGGTCTGGAACGTTACTGTAACTCACACTTTCCGAATCGACAAGGCACGAAATCAACTTGGTTACAAACCAAAGAAATTCTCATTTGCAGATTCTGTGGACCATTATCTTCAAACCAGGCCTGGTTGCCGGGAAGGTCACACATTCCTTAAAACGCTCTTTGTGTTTGGTCTTTTGTTAAGTTTGATCATTCTTTCCTTCTTCTAACATCAAATAGCTGTCGGCCTATTACCAAAAAACTAGTTTTGTTTCTGGGATGAATGATCTGGTCATTCTGTGTTCCTCGGTCACTATGAAATGTATTGTTCTTATTCATTACTCTTACCATTGTGATGACTTCTCCCTGATCTTACCTCAAATAAAAAATAAAAGAAGTGAAAACACAAAGCACATCAGCAAGTGTTCCCAAAGGGCAATGCAGAGCCGCAGAATGGAAGGAACTCACCACTGATGGGTGCAGGAGGAGTTTTAATGCATCTTCACTGCTGGATTACTTCATCCTGAGAATGATTTACTAAAAACAATCATCCAGAAGGGCGAGGATTTGGAAGAGGAGGAGCCATCAGAGAACCGCAGTGCTGCAACAAGACCTGTGGCTCCAACGAAGAGAAGGTTGTCTCAACAATTCCTCCGATGAAGCCACTGCTACAGCTACTGCATGTTAGTGCCAGGAATTACAAACACCTGGGAAATATTACAAAAATAAGTAAATATTTATGAATGACAGGAGCTGAGAGGACAAAAGTCGTATTAATGTGAAATAGTTCTGTTGTTCAAAAGCTGTGTAAAAGATGTAATACAGTGTATATATAAAATAATTTTTAGATGCAATAATAAATCTCAGCTGAACCAAATACTGGTTTTAAGGAGTCTGTAGAAAGGGAGGGGGATGGCACGTAACTGGATTTAGCAAGGAGTTACTGCTGTCTCTCCTTGTAAAGTGCAGCCAGGTCACGCTGTCTGTAATGCTGTCCTTGTGCTGGGATGCTGCTCACTCAGTGAACCACCATTGCAGTGTCAGCAGGCAGACCAAGAACTCAGCTCTGAGCTTGGGTCCAACCTCTGCCTTTTCTCAAGATTTACTGAGTTGCTTCCTGGCTGGATTGTGCTATGTAAGGCCCATGTGTTCTACGTGTGTACATACAATGTGTATCCCAGATGAGTTTTCATGAGGTTACTCTGGATTAGGAGAGGTGCCCTTGCAGGGTGAGTCACAGAGGAGAGTGATGGAAAAGCTCTGCTGCTGATTATCCGCACTCTGTATTTATCTTGCCTTTGCATCAGCATTTTGTAGGAGTTTTAAGACTGGGAAGTTCATGGAAACTCTCTCATTGTATCTTTAAATCTGCAGGGTACGCAGGAGTGCTTACAGCATCCCTACCACAAACCATCCCTATCTTGAATAATACCCAGTGACAGGAGAACACAAGCGACCACAAGTTACCTCTGCAATGCATGTAAGCGAAGATTTGCCTTTTTAAAACAAACAAACAAACAAATAGTTCTCTGTGCAGTGAAGGCAGAAAGCCTGACCTCTGAGCGACTGACACTGTAAGACTGTACAAATAGAACTCTGCAAACAGGACCATGGCAGAGTGTATGGTTGTTATTATACAAGGTGGTAACAAATGAATATCCAGAGGTTATAGGGAACAACTCACCCACTCTGAGGCTTCACGGCAAGGATGGATGCTCGCCACAGGGAACTCCACACAGGAGCAATCTCAAAAGAGATGCTGCCTTAGTGGTAGTCAGCCCTTAAATGGGATCTAGGAGAGGTGGAGTCAAGCTCCACCCCTTCCGGGAGCACAGTTGAATTACCTTCACCTGTGCTCCCGCAGCTGAGCCATCACCTGCCTCAGAGGGTTAATCAGAGGTTCAGGCTGTGATTAACAGTTTCCATACACTCCACCCCTTCACAGCATGAACCAATGATTAGGTGAGTTTTTCCTTATTACAGGGATCCAACACGACGCTTATACAATTTCCCGTCGCAATATATATTGACATAATTCGAGCGATGATTGATGCAAGTTCACGGTCTTCCGTGGGCCAGTGCTCGATTGATGTTGTTGGAGGCAAGCAATCATGAGGTGCACGTCCATCTGTTTCATCAGTCCCATTCCTTCCGATGATTCTGGAAGCTCAAAGACTCAGGGGGAGTAATACAGATGTTTCAAAGGTACCAGGAGGGGAAGATCTGCCCTCCAGGGTAGGATACAGGCCGTATTTCTATCCTGGGTCAATACTTCAGCTTGTACCGGAGCATGCCCCGGTCGCCTATACCACACCCTTTGGCCAGTTATTTGTGGTTGTATAACTATATCTGGCACCAAAGGGGGTGTCTTGATCTGCCACAGGGACATGATGGGCGTCCCTTTAGCAATAAAGATTGGAGTATTGACCACAATATCCGTAGGCCATGTACCTATCACCGAGGGGGCTACTGAGCCTCCTACCTCCAATAATCTCCCCCAAGGTGCCAGTAAACCACACCACTTGGGTTCTACTTGCACCTTCCAGGGCCACTTTACCTTATGGATTCCTGGTTCTAAATTCTCAGGGGCAGGGAGCAGAAGATTATTTTCATTACCAATCTGGGGTCTTACCTGATTATCAGTGCCCGTAACTTGGATCCTAAGCGGGGAGGCCCATATTGTTTGTAGCATTTTTAGGGCACTAGGCCTGCCATCCCGAGGTCTTTCATTCAAGTCCCGCAGAGTTTCATAGAGTCTCTTTGTCCACCCCTGCAGGGACTGAGAGTCTGTCTTCAGGGCAGCCTTGAGAATACCATTATAACGTTCAATGAGGCCTGCCCCAGTTGGATTATATGGCAGGTGGAATCGCCATTCAATGTTGTTCTCTTCTGCCCAATGCTGTATTGTTGCACCAGTAAAATGAGTCCCCTGGTCGCTCTCGATCACTTGAGGCGTCCCATAGGCAGACATCAGTTTCATGAGTGCCTTAATTGTATATGCCTGATTTGCCTTTGGTACTGGATAGGCCTGCAGTAGCCCACTTACTGTATCGACGCAGGTCAGGGCATACCTCGCCCCCTCAGACCGAGGGAGGGGCCCGATGTAATCAACCTGCCATCGCTGCAGAGGACTGTATCCTCTAGCAATATGGGCTGTTGTTTCGGGCAACGATCTCGGTCTCATCCTCGAGCAAGCGTCGCAATCTCGACATGCCTGGGTGATGTCAGATAGTTGTACGGGCAGTCCCCATGCTTTAGCAGCTGCCCACATTATCTTCTGTCCAGCATGTCGCAGTTTCTGGTGTAACCAACGGGCAATGTTCTCGGACTGCGAACTCTCAATCCATCGAATTCGGGCCAGTGTGTCGGCTTCATCATTTCCCGGTGACTGTAGGGGTTGGTGACCAGAGACATGGTAGACACATACAGTCCTATGTTTAACTGCATTCCATATGTCTAACCACATGTCTTTACCCCAGATTGGTCGGGCGTGAATAGTCCATTCCTGGGTAGCCCACTGTGCAATCCAAAGAGTAAGCCCCCGATATACAGCCCAACTATCTGTACAGATGTTCAGAGTACCATCACCGGGTTCCTTGGTTATAACCATCCACACGGCTCGCAATTCTGCCCATTGGCTGCTCTGACCGTCCCCCTCATCAAACCAGATTGTCTCAGTAGAGGGATGATATGCTATTGCTCTCCACTTGCTTGGGTTGCCCTTGCTGGATCCATCCGTGTACCACGCATCTTCAGGAATAGGATATTTTCCTTCCTGAACGGGACTCTTCTCTGGTGGAGCGACCAATGTTTCTCTTGGTGCATCACTATGATATGTCACTGGGCCTAGGATTTTCTGTAGTTCTTCTTTCAGCGGTGACGAAGACAGACTACTTCTTTGGCTGAGATAGGCGACCCATCGTGCTACCGTTTGTGCTTGGGCCACCCCCGTCTTAGGAAGGTGGGTCAGATCTCTTACCCACCCCTGGATTGGCAGAGTGGTTTTGACTAAGATCTCTGCTGTTTGAGTTATTGGTTCTACTGCCTGTAATGCTGAATAGGCAGCCAATAACTGTTTTTCGATCATACTATATCTTTCTTCTGCTCCGTGCCAAACCTGAGACCAGAATCCAATGGGGGTCCGAATAGAACTCTGGCGTTGCCACAGGCCCCAGCCAAAACCATCCTGAGTAACATGAACATCTAATTCAGCTGGGAGGGTAGGATCAAATATACCCAATGCCTGGGCTTGTTTAACTGCCAGTTTTGCCTGTTGGAAAGCGTCTTGTTCTATTTTCCCCCAATCCCATAATTGCCCCTTTTTCGTGAGTCTATACAATGGTCTTAGCAGCTGCGCTAAATGAGGTATAAAGGAGCGCCAGTACCCCAATATACCCAAAAATTCCTGCAGCTGCTTTGGTGTCGTAGGGACTGGAAACGCCTGAACCTTATCTATTACAGCACTGGGTAGTACTTTGGTTTTCCCAGACCAAACTACCCCCAGGAATTTCACAGAGAGGCCCGGGCCTTGCACCTTCTGAGGATTTATAGCCCATCCTCTTCCCTGCAGATAGGTGGTTAACAAATCTGCTGCTTGCCCCACTGTTTCTAATGAGTCGGATGTTAACAGGAGATCGTCAATATAATGATATAAATTGACATTATCTGGTTTTTCCCATTTAGCCAGGTCACGCGCCACTAGGTTATGACAGTATGTTGGCGAATGCACGTACCCTTGAGGCAGGACCTGAAAGGTCCACTGCCTGCCTTCCCACGTGAATGCAAACTGATCTTGCGATTCTTCAGCAATCGGAATACTGAAGAATGCATTTGCCAAATCCAAGACACAATGATATGTTTTGATTTCTCTACTCAGTGTGTCCATTAGGGAGGCAATATTGGGTACGGCTGCATGAATAGGCGGCGTGACCTTGTTCAGTTCTCTGTAATCAACTGTCATTCTCCATGTTCCATCCGACTTCCGCACTGGCCATATGGGGGAATTATATGGGCTATGTGCAGGTCTTATGATACCCACTTTCTCCAATTCCTGCACTGTTCTCGATATTTCCTCTTGCCCACCCGGGAGTCTGTACTGCTTTACATTAGTAATCCGGCGCGGTTTTGGCAGACAAATAGGCTCATGCTTTGCATGGCCTCTTAGTATTGCCTGTACCGCCCGGACACTAATACACCTTTGTCGGAGCCTGAACTCTCCCACAGTCGTGTGGAGAGCCAGACCCCATAGGATATCTATGCCCAGAATATATTCCTGGACTGGGGCAATAGATACCTTGTATTCCCGAGGTGGGAGACGCCCAACCCCCAATTTTAACCAGGTTTGGGTGACTGGAATAGTCTGTCCCCCAAAACCTCCAATCATCGCTCTATTGCCATGAAATTTGGCTGGATCCCCATAAATTATTGATGTTTCTGCCCCTGTATCGACTAGGGCCATAACTCTTTGAATATTCTTTCGGGACCAGAATATCGTTAATTCTACATAGGGCCTCCGGTCCCGTCTGGAGGCCCTAGGGGGACTGACGTCCCTCGTCATGCTATATACTGAGCCAGGTTCAAGTCTTTTACCTCTGGTGGTTCGGGCATTGTGGCTCGAGACACCTGAGGTGGCTTCTTTCTCTTACTAGGAACAATAAAGTCTGCTAAATTCCATGTTATTGATGGTTTTCTTTCTATAATTCTTACCCTTGATTTGCTAGGGTAATTTTGAAATTTTTGATCATCCTTCAACTGTTTCCACAATTGAAGGAGGATGTGGTTGGGCTGCCGATCAATTTTCGCAAATTGAACGCCAGCCCTAATAAGATCATTGAACATTTGCTTTCGGGATACCCTTATGGGTCCCGACTGAGAAGCTCGTGGAGCCGGCCCCTTAGTTTTAACCACCGGCATAACTTCAGCTTCTTCTAACACTCGAATATTGCGTTTAGTTCGCAGGCGCTCTGTTTCTCCTAGATCTGCTACTAGCTGAGCCGCCTGTTGAACTGCAGCCTCCGATGCTACTAAAGGGTTCAGTATAGACACTAAAGTGCCATACATATGAGAAGGGGCCTGTTGTAAGATTAGATCCCTCATTCCTCCTGAGAATCTAACCATATCAGGGCTATCAAAAGTATCTTCATAAATGGCCTCTCTCATTCCTAGCTCCCTGATATAATTCTGAAGGTCCTCCATAGAGGACCATAATCCTGCATTTAACGGTATATCTGACTTATTTGGCCAGACCATACGGCATGCAGCCATCAACCAATCCAGAATAGAATGGTTTTCTTCTGGGAACTGGGTTCCGCCATATAATCTTTGCCTAAGGGCAGGGTGGACAGTTACAGTGGCCAATTTCGATAATTCAGGCCCACTGACCGTAACGCTCTCCGCCCCTGAATCCCATAGGCGTAGCAACCAAGTTGGCACACTTTCTCTGGGTTTTTGTCGAAACCGCTGCAC
The DNA here is from genome assembly GCA_030625065.1 of Alectoris magna. Taxonomy (NCBI): domain Eukaryota; kingdom Metazoa; phylum Chordata; class Aves; order Galliformes; family Phasianidae; genus Alectoris; species Alectoris magna. The sequence goes on along the minus strand of CM060575.1, from coordinate 6,130,989 downwards.
CAAGTCCATTAATTCCGTGGCCGTGTATGGTCGGGCCGTGACATGAAAATGAGTTTCAGCAGGGGGCCATTGATCAGGAGGCACCCCTGCTGGTCTATCTTGGACCTTTTTTGTTTTTTGTGTTATAATAGGACGGAGTTGTAATGCGTCCGTCATAACAGGTTCTTCCAAGTCAGTTTTAGTATTTTCATCCCCTTGTTTAGCCTGGTCCATTGTTTCGGATACAGAATCATCATTTATCAAAATATTACGGACCTGAGAGACTGGGGAGTGTAATAGGGGTCTTTTTCCCGTCAGTATACTAAGCTCTTGCTCCAATTTTCCAATGCGGTCCTTTAATAATTGATTTTCACTTTCCAATACATTTGATCTAATTTCTGCTTGATTTAAAGCAGTTAATAGTGGCCATGCCACTGTAGAAGCAGCTAATCGCCATTCTTTCGTAATCAGGATGTCGTTACTTAGCCCTTCAAAGTATTCCGTCATGCGGAATGGAGAAAAATTCCCCATAACCCTCAAGGGACCCCATTTTTCAATTATAGTAGCCATTTGATAATAGGGAGAACCCATAAACCCTGGGATCTGCCCCGGAATCATCTTGTCTAAGGGGGTGATGTTCTCCCCCTTGACCCATTTATACATTCTCCACAGAAAAGACATTCTCTCTCCTGGCTGGCTCGCCAAATGTATGGTTGTTATTATACAAGGTGGTAACAAATGAATATCCAGAGGTTATAGGGAACAACTCACCCACTCTGAGGCTTCACGGCAAGGATGGATGCTCGCCACAGGGAACTCCACACAGGAGCAATCTCAAAAGAGATGCTGCCTTAGTGGTAGTCAGCCCTTAAATGGGATCTAGGAGAGGTGGAGTCAAGCTCCACCCCTTCCGGGAGCACAGTTGAATTACCTTCACCTGTGCTCCCGCAGCTGAGCCATCACCTGCCTCAGAGGGTTAATCAGAGGTTCAGGCTGTGATTAACAGTTTCCATACACAGAGGCACTCACCAGCCCTCTCTCCTACTCCTTTCAGGAAATGGAAAGGAACTCATTATATATGAGACCTTTAATCAAACATGATAAAGTGGATAAGCCCAGTTACACATGAAGCGATGCAGCTGGCTGACAGGCGAGCACTGTGGCAGGTACTGCATAAACCTTGCTTCCTTTGAAATGCAGAATAAAACCCACACGTATAAAGTTACTTCACAGCGAGAGCATTTTAACTACATGCAAACATATTTAATTTGCCTTTAAACTAGTTATTTATGAATCTTGCATATATCACTTTTATTAGACCGATGGCTCAGGACTGCATCCCAGGTGACGCCGACACTTTGCAGAACAGAGCTCAGCCAGCTGGCTGAAGCCCAGTGAGAGGAGCATCCATGGGCTCTTGGCTTTGGGTGTTCCTCAGCAAGGAGTAACCACGGAACTCGCTGGCTCTGTGGCTGCAGTGCGCGGGGAGCCCTGCTGTTCTGCTCCTGGAATGCCAAACCTCTGAGCTGTTACTCCAGGTAAGATGCTTTTTACGTCTGTATGTAGTAGTGCTGATTAATGCTAATTGGTTTCATTTTATTTATTTCCTGTTATTACAAATCCAGCGTTTGAACTTTCAGACAACTTTTTGTCTAACTGTGGAACAGCTGTCACACTTCTGTCAGTCTTTACCAAGCCTGTTTATGCTGGCTGCTGTTCGAGTTACTGGTGCCCTACCATAATTGCAAGTGTGTCTTTAAAGAATTAAAATTTAATACGAACATTCAGCCATGGCACAGCTGTGATGGAAAAGGTAAGAGTGCTCCAAGTTCAATTTTTTTTTTTGCCTGGAGTGGGTAACTGTACCGGCCTGCAGCTCCCGACCCCCCGACACGCTGCCCACGGGGCCAGAGCGCACTGCTGGGCAGGGCGGGGACCCCGCAGCCCGCTTCTGGGCGACTGTTCCCTCTTTGGGATTTGCCGCTGTTCCGCAGGTTCCGATGCCGCGCGTCTCCCCGAGCCATGTCCCAGCGATGACTCTCCGGACAGTGACCGAGAGACGCCGTTTTGTTCCTGAGCAGCCCGTCCAGCAGGTAGCTCGGGGCGGACGGAGCCCGGCCACCGGCAGCGCCTTCCCGCAGAGAGCTGGAGATGTGCGCAGGTGAGAGCCACCGGCTCAGGACAGCGGGGTCCTGGGGATGCTGCGGGGTTCAGGGAATACTGCTAGAGGCCACGGGACCCCAGGGGTGCCACGGGACGAGCGCCATCCCACAGGAGGGCCGGGAGGTCCCAAAGGCGCCGCGAGACGAGCGTGACCCCGGGGCGCTGCGGGACCACCGGGGCCGCCGCAGCGAGCGTGCCCGCTGGGAGCCGGGCGTTACGCGCGGGGCCGTCCCGCGCCTCGAGGGGACGTTCCGCTGCGCAGCGGCCCCAGCGGGCGCCCCAGAGGTGGCCCCGGCCGCCGGGCCATGGCCGGGCTCCGGCTCCCGGCCCCGGAGGTCGCCCGGGGGAGCAGCAGTTTCCGTGGCGGCGGCGCCGCGCTCCGCTGCCGGCGTGCGAATTTGCAAGTGAGATGCAGAGAATAGCGGCGGCAGCTCGGGTGGCCTTTAATCTTTTATGGAGGCGCGGGGAGGGGATGCGGGAACGCTGCCGTCAGCACCTGCGGCCTCTGACACGCTGTGTCGGGCAGCGGCAATCCTTGACTGTTGCTTTATGAATGGAAAAGACTCTTCTTGTTTCAAAACCAATTGTTTCTCTCCTACTTTTCGCTAATTACACCCGCTGTCCGGGTTTTTCCTTTTCTGTCACTTTGCGATTGCCGTGCTTTAGTTCCGCTGAGGTGTGGGGTCAGACAGGCTGTGCTCTGATCCACCTTGTAAGGACATCAGATAAGTGCCAAGCATTTCTTTCTGTCTGACGTACTCGGTGCATTCAGCTGATACCTAGAATGGCATTGAAAGCATCAGTGTGCTTTGCAATAAACCAGGGTCAGGTAAACAAAGCACTAAATTCATTTGCACCGGGGGCAGTTTTGTTTCACTGTTCCAGTGGGCCTTGACTGCTTGGTTTTAAAGTACAGAGACTGAAATGCAATTTGTTGAGCGTTTTCCTGACAGTTCGGGATTTAGGTCCAGCCCTGTATCATGTGTGACCCCTGAAGGCCATCACCGATCTTTATAACATGAGACAAGCAAATGTAGCTTGGTCTTCTAAAGAGGAACCTTTGGACATTTGGAACCAAGCGTTGTGCTTTGTCTTTAGGTTGCACTGAAGTAAAACCTTGCTGCTGCAAGTAGAGCTGGTTACCATGAAGCTTGCCGGAATTGTCTGCATCGGGGAACACTATGGAGCAATTTTCAACATGGAGAAGAAACTGTTGTGTGCATCTGGTCACAGAGGACATTATTTCACCGACAGAAAACTTCCAGTGAGTGAGGCAGCAAATCCCTGGCACCGACCCCCCAGCTCTGGAGTGAGGGGAAATGCTGGAGCACTGAAGGATAAAGCCATGAGAGCGGTGGTGACGGGAGGTGGAGGCTACTTCGGGTACAAGCTCGGATGTGCTCTTGCCAGCTCAGGAGCTTCAGTTGTTCTGTATGACATACACAAGCCTATCTGGGAAATTCCTAATGGAGTAGTGTGCATCCAGGTATGACAAAATACATGCTCACAGCACTCAAAGTTAGTTTATTTGCCTCTTCCATAACATTTTACTAGTATTCACAGACTCCAAATACCCGACTGCAAATTGGAAATGTTAAGGACATTTTGAACTGTGTGAAAATCCCACACCAGTTTTTTGTCAGCTAGAATTTAATATTCACATGAAATAAGAGCAGTGAAAACTGTAATGTGCAGCACAGAGTGCAGCTTCAGCTCCTGTCTCTAAAGGTACTCCTCAGGACCATCACCCCCCACACCTGGGCCTTTATTCACGCATGCAATGAGTAGTGCACTTCATAATTCAGAGAGGCATTAAGAAGTTATTGAACATTTGTAAAGTTCTTTGAGTTCTACGGAAGAAATGTGTGATTATCAGCAAGTACTGAAACTGATCCAGCGTTCAGTCGCAGGATGTACAGTATGTGCAACTACACACAAATGTTCCCTCTGTGCTAACCCACTATATGATGAATGCTAACCTATCGTTTTGATTTCAGGTCCAAATATCTTTTCATATGTATTACAGGCAGATGTCAGGGATTACGATGCCATATTTGCAGCCTGTGAAGGGGCTGACTGTGTGTTTCATGTAGCTTCATATGGAATGTCAGGAAGAGAGCAAGTGAGTCCAAATCGTTTTGTGTTTCTGTGTCACTGCCCACGCTGAGGATGGGAGGCCTGATTTTGTAACGTTGCATGTTAGATTTTTTTTCACTTCAGATGATGCTGGGAGCCTGAATCCACGCCCACGCTCTTCTGGTCAACTGCTCTGTGCAAACAAGCAGCTGCTTACAGTACCCTTCTGCTAGTAGTGAAATGATTTCCCCATCATCAGAGGCACTAACTGCAGCCCGGGAGGGCTGTTGGTTCAGAAATGGCACTGAAAAGTTCTGAAACACTGCAAGAACAAAAGGGACAGAAAAGGGAGGGCAGGTTCACTCTAAAACCCCTTTCCCTAAACCTTTTGAATGGAACCCCTACATGTGAGGTCACTGGGAGCAGTGAAATCTGAACTAAACTGAAAGTGATTTTATGTAACTAAAATAAAATAACTGCTTTATTTCAAGCCCTAATTGTTCGCCACTAGTAGGTAAAAAGCTGTAAGGATGTACTCGATGTGGGATACTGAGCCACAGTTTTTATGATTGAAGTTAAAAACACACACACTCCTTCTTACGTTATTTGATGAAATGAACATCAATAATTATCTTAGCTGTATAAAAGAGCTTATTGAAAAATGTCTGCAACCGGGCAGTGTGTACTTGGAATTACTCTGGGTAGAGCCAGCCGGTCAATGAGTACTACTGAAACATGGATAATTAAACACATTGTTTAGTTTTATAATCATTGGAAATAGGAACAAACACCATGATTCTCTTTGCTTCAAGCAAGCCAGTCTGTAAAAAATATAAGAAAAACACAGGTATAGTTTAGAAATAATAACTTGACTTCTTGATGTCTGAAACAGCAGTCTCTACATATATATATATATATGTGTATATATATGATATATATATATCATTTTTTAAAATCAAAGCACTCATTACTTTTATCTATGGACACTTACAATGTCCACCTGTGGAATTTAAAATGTACCATTACTCAAAAGGGCACCACTTCTTTACTTTCCCAGTTGCACAGAGAAGAGATTGAAACAGTAAACATCAACGGGACAAGATACATCATTGATGGTACGTACCTAACCTCGCTGGCAGGTGTTGGTATAGCATATCAAAACAGCACGCCCTTTAGGAAAAAAAACTAGTTGGTTGTGATGCACTGTTGTTTCTTTTACCAAATACGTCACAGTTTTGGCAGAAGATGGGGAAACGTCAGTGGTCTTTTCATACCTGATTCTGCTATGGGCTGTGATACCAGAGTCAGCACTACAGTTCAACCACTTCAGCTTGTTATAATCATGTTTGACATTATGGCAGAGTCTATACGCATGTAAGACGTTAACAACTTCCATGTATGTTGTAGCTGTAAGGCTCGCTGCTGTATTACAGCACGTGCACAGGTAGTGGGCAGCCCTTGGAACAGAAAGTCTTCTAGCTACCTACCCAGCTGGGGCTGAAGCCCTCTCAGCAGGCTGGTAGCAGCCATCCCAAAGGCATACTGTTGGCTTACATTACCTAAATTAGGATATGCAGAGTTATAAAGCACTTGGTTCTGAACTGATATTTTCCATTTAACTCTTGTCTTCCGTATACTTTGCATCTTAAATAACCCAATAATAAAACGGAAGGGTTTGCCCTTCTAAGGCTTGCCAGAAAATCTAACAAGTTTCTCTGAAGAAGCTCATCTCCCGTTCACACAGGTTTTTTTCCTATTTTGTTCAAGCTTCCGCTAAACTGCTTTACTTTATGTCTTGCTGCAGCTTGCAAACAAAGGAACATTACTAGATTGATATACACCAGTACAGTAAATGTGGTGTTCGGAGGGCTTCCAATTGAAGATGGTGATGAGGAAACTGTGCCATATTTTCCTATAGAAAAGGTATGTGGGTTGTATTATTTTTTCACTTTTCCTCTTTGTTTACATTCTTCTTTCCAAAAAAAGCCTGGAATTTTGAATAGTGCGATATACTGAACACTGTTTTCTCTGAGGCAGTGCCACGAGAGAACAACCTCTAGAATTCAGACCAATCATGATGTCTTAAAAACTTGGCTCCTGACTTTTCCGTTACCTGAAAAAGAAATCCAGATTACTAAGCAGTGATCAATTACATTCTTGGCAGCATTCAAAGCATGCATATATTTATTACTTCTCACATGGACTGAAATTAATTAACTGGGTTTGCATAAACAAAAATGCTCGCCTGCCTTAGCAATATGCATATATTTTATCCTAAACCAGTGTGGCAAAACTTCTGTATTTTGAGGTGTTTGTTGCCATCTGCTACGTAAAAAGGGAGTAGAGAAGCAATGCCTCCCTGTTCTGCCATTTCAGTAATAGATACAAACCTGTTTGCTTTTTCTCTGTAGCATGTTGATCATTATTCCAGAACCAAATCAATTGCAGAACAAATGGTACTAGCAGCTAATGGAACTCCACTAGCAGGTACTTTTCTGTTAGCATGAACTGAAATGTACTCCTCTTCTTCCCGTGCCTCACTAACATCCTGCATCAGTCCCTCTGTAGACAAGACTGTCCAACAGTTATGAAATCAGTTACCTGCCCTTCTCACAAACTGAAAGATTTGCTCTTAAAAATCACTTGTAATTGTAGTTCTCACAGCGCCAACAGAAGGTCTTGGCATGGCAGCAGTGAGTTCAGTATCTTCATCGAAAAGATTAAGACAGCAGTAAATTAAACAATAATGTGTTGATGTCACTGCAGTGTGCACTATAAGTAGAACAGGAACGGTGATGAAATCGTTCCCCCCTTCCTTCCCTTATAGTTATATATTAAAATCTGAATAAGGCACCTGATACTACAGCCTGGAATTATTTATTAGTGCTTCCCAAAGTTTTCCACGTAGAGGAAGGCAGCTGTACACTTGAATACTTAAGCTCACCTGTGAGATACTGTAACTGCCAGCACAGAGTAAATTAATGTAAAGTGCAACATGATGCCATGCCAACAAGTGATACAGAGCTAAATTTAGCTGTAGACAACTTAGAAAAAAGGCTTTCTACACCTGATACTTGCAGAGAGCTATAAAGAGATATCAAGTCATTGATTGGCATTTCCCAGCAATAGAATTATTTTCTCCAAAATGCTTTTTTTCCTTATTTTCTCTTTTCTCAGCAGCTCAACATATCAAAGATGCGCTGATTTTGGGAGCGATATTTACAGTTGTGCATTTCTGAATGAGATTAGAAGCTCACACTAACTTGCCTGTGCAAAGGATCAAAGCGATTCCATGGGGTTTTAGCCAGCCACTGTTTCAAACATCCCCATCAGATCCTGAGCTATCGGCATGAATTAGTATTTAGCAGGTGTTCAAGTAATATTAAGAACAGTTATCGAGAACAGCGGATGACAAAGCAGTCGGCTGGTAGACGTGGGAATGACTGCATTTTTACAATGGTCCTTACTTTGCTTCACTGCGGTTATCAAGCGGTTCCACGGCAGTTCTAGTGGCAGCAGGATGTGCCTACTACTGAGAGCCTTTCAGCTCTGTCTTGCACACAGGGAGACAGACATTGCACACAGTGACACACATTGTTTCCCTGCCATAATTTTCTAAGAGATTAGTTTGGTTTCATTCCACTTTCTTACTAACGACTTGTTCACTTCAGCAAATTCACCCCCATGGCTGGCACTCTCAGTGACTGCTTTGGCACAGACATAAAGGACCGGTTAGTCAGAAGTTTGGAAGTTATCTAGTAATTTCTAGGCATTTAGCTATGCCAGTGCTTTGAGAACTCTTAGAATAGTTTGGGTTGGAAGGAACCTTTAAAGACCACCGAGTCCCCCCTGTCCCCATGGAGTATTGCTGGCAGGATTTTTCTGAATCCTGTCTTGCTATTCTGCATGTTTTGATTTGCCAGCAATATTCATCTACTAGTTCAGCACCTTCTGGTGTGTGGTATTTTTAAGCTGGTGAAGCAAATTTATTTCAGAGTAAGTTGTGCTACAGCATTCTTTAGCTCATGCAGTGATAACGCAAGTCATGTGGAAGTCACGTGGTTTGAATCATTCTATCAATTTCCCCAGGAGGTGGAGTACTCTACACATCTGTTCTTCGCCCACCAGGAATTTATGGACCAGAAGAGCAAAGACACCTGCCAAGGCTAGCAGTACGTGCTTCCATTTTTCAATCACCAGAATTTTCTCTGATACCAAACAACACCACTTCTCTGTATTACAAATTGACTCACCTCCTTATCTGGCATCACTTTAACAGTTCAGTTGTCTGTTGTAGTGTAACTTTTTTGTCAGACAATGTGTGGCATCTATAAAGAATGCATAATACATTAAAAAAGCCTCTTTCTTTTTTATACAAACACATATAAGTCCAGCTTTATAATGTAATGCTTACTATAACTATACAATTCAGGCCATTCTATGTTATTTCAAATGTCTGCTTGCATGCAACTTACTTAAACTGAAATACTGATGAAAGGAGATGATAGAGCAAAATATCTTATTTCCACTCTTGTTTCTTGCTTTGGTTTTATGTTTGTTTTATGTTTATAGAAGAATATTGAGAGAGGGATACTTAGCTTCAAGTTTGGGGATCCTTCTGCTAAAATGAACTGGGTGCATGTAGAGAATCTTGTGCAAGCTCAAATTCTGGCTGCTGAAGCTCTCACTCCTGAGAAGAACTACATAGCTGTAAGTATACAATGAAAACACCATAGTTGTCATTTGGCTGTGGATTCTGCCGCTGTATCCTGCACTGCAGTAACTACTGTAGTAATACTGTAGTAATACTAGCTTGTGTTGTCTGTATTTTTTAACTGACAAATGTGCCATGAGCAGTGTGAGCTGTGGCAGCGTTGGCCGTGCAGTGTGCTGATCTGGAATATTCAGTTCTGCAAGAACAGCTACATCTTTGTGCTTTTGTGAAGTTATATTTGCCATTTCTGGAAGATGAGAAACGAATATTTGATGTCTGAAAATTAGATTAGGAAAGGAAAAAAGTAGATTAAACTACTTTTTCTAAAACTCTAAAAACAAAACGCTAAGAGATACTTGGCATCTTTGTTACACAGATGGAACTGTAACCCACAGATGTATGGGATTCAGTGAGTCTTAACTAGGCTGGGGCCAGAACACGTCCTACCATCTTCTAAATGTGTGTCAACAGCAAAAGTTATCTGCAGCACTACTGTCAGTGCATTTGGTAATCTCTGTATAGTCTGTCCAGTCTTTCTGTATAGGTAAATCTGTAAGAAATAATTCATATCAAGGGATGTCAGTCATACGAACTGCTTGTCCATTTGACAATGAATTTCATCGCACACGTAAGAAAAAATGATGGAAATACGTGCAGTTTGTGGGCTTGTGTGTACACCCCACGTATACTGTATATTTCTGTATAATCTTTAAGCTATTCATAAGGAGTAAGATAAAGAAGTCAACATGTGCAGTGTTATTTTTACTAACCTTTCTCTTCTCTACCTGTTTAACAGAGTGGCCAGGTGTATTTCATTCACGATGGTGAAAAATTCAACCTTTTTGAATGGTTAGCTCCACTTGTACGTACACTATATGCTTTAAATATTTTAACTTATTTTACTATCCCCAGCTCTGGCTTTGTATGCAAATGACATATTTGGATTCAGTGTGCATTTAATTCTTGCTTGGATTTCAGTTTGATTAGTGCTGTAACAAAGCCTACTTAAAATATCACTTGAAAGCAACTGTACTCACTGAGATAAAAGGGCCTTCTGAAGCAGTGTCCTCCTTTGGATAGCCACCATCCTCACTTCTTGGGCATTCATCTGTTAACAGGGGCTATCTGAGGTGGACAAAAATATAACTCCGAATTATGACTCTGAAAATACAGGATAACCCTAATATCCAGTCTTTTCCAAAGTTCGTTTTGCTGCTAATGACGTGCTCCAGACCATAAGTATGTCAGGATATCAAATTTGGTACCAGCACACCGTGATATTTAAGCCAATTCTCATAAACCTGCCTTTTAATTTTCTAAAGACTGCCACTTGAAAGGCACAGTGCCCGCTTGTGACATGTAACGGGCGTCCCCTAAAAACGCAAAACCAAGTAGTAACAGCAACTACTGCATTTTCTGCTTTATCCACAAACATCTCCTGTACTGAAACTTTAAAACTTGTTTGAGGTTTCTGGCTTCTTACTATTATTTTTTTTTTTAATCTCTTCCAGTTTGAAAGATTAGGTTGCAGTAAGCCATGGATACCTATTCCCACTTCCTTAGTTTATGCATCAGGTAAAAATACTTTATCAGTGTTTCTCTGTCCTGCCGATCAACCCCTCTTCTCAATTGTAATATAATGTTGTGGGTTGTTCTTTTTTCTTAATGCGGCCACAGTTTTTATTTTCACGTATAAAATATGCTGTGAGCTCATCTTGTGTGCAACGGTTATACATGAAGTTCAGCTGTGTGTGTGTGCTGAAACCAGAATGATCCGTGAGTGAAGTCACACTGAACCGGATGGGTTGGGTTGGTTGGTTGTTTATAGGGCCTCCCAAATGTGGAGCTTCGTGGAAGACGTAAAAGATTTCATGTAAAAATCCATGACTCCATGAAATACCTGCAGATTACCAGCTTTGCCTGCACGGGTTAATTACTTGTACTCCTTTCTCCCATACTCCCCTCAAAACAAACCCATGCGCCACTAAATTGAATCTAACCCAGAAGAGTTTGGCTTTATCACATCTGTCTGAGTTCTCAAGATCTTTGTGCTAGCCCAGTTACAGCCTTCCAAACCCTTCTGAGACGCACACCCTAAAATCAGGCTGACTGAAGCAAGAAAGATGAAACCCAGCTCCTTGTCTGCACTAATGGTAGTGCCCTGAGCTCTTAGGCACAGGATTATCCTTCACTATCAAATACGGTGTGTGACATGCCACAATCGTAACGGTACAGCAACTGGCTGTTACCTCAAGTAGAAATCTTTTGTTCTGCAGCCACAGTAATGGAGCATCTTCATCTGATACTGAAACCACTGGTTGAGCTGTCGCCTCTGCTGACCAGAAATGAGGTACAGGTTTGTTTGTAAGCTCCCTTGTTCCCACAGGATGAACACATACCATGTGAGTACAGCTGGGACCAAACGTTTGAAGACCCTTCAGTCACCCTACGGATGGCTTTTACTGCGTCCTTACATAGATAAGAGTGCAGAACCCTTTGTGGATGTTTTCAGGAGTAGATTGTGCTGTGCAGCCTTTACTGCTTCTTTGGACTCTCGGCACACTCCTGTTGGGTGAACAAAAAGACTACGTGACATATGTCAGTAGTCAGTAGGATTCTGATGTGTATATTTTTAAATATAATTTTTCCATTTAGTCTTAGTGGGTCTTTGCCACCATGCACAGCCTTTGTTCAGCTCTGCTATGCACTCACACTTTGTATGTTGGCTCCTTTGCTGACAGGTGCAGAACATCTCCACTACGCACACCTTCCGCATTGACAAGGCCCGCAGGCAGCTGGGCTACAGCCCGGAGAAGTTCACATTCGCTGATTCTGTGGAGCATTACATCAAAACCAGAGCAGAGGCCCGGAGCGAGCACGTCTTCCCCAAAGTGATGCTTTTGTTCCTTGTGATCTTAAGTTTGATTTTTCTTTCTTTAAGGTTTGATGACCTTTCAGTTTTGCAATTTTTTAAGGAAACACAGCACTGACTCACACAGACTGCATGCGCCCCCCACAGAACTGCTCCCGTGGAACATCCCCAGCTCCACAACACTGACAGGCCCCAGAGCAAAACACAGGCACTTATTTTAGGTTAAAAACAAAACAAACCTAAACAACCACCACCACCACCACTGTACACAGTTACAGCCAAAGTCCATCACCGAGACACGTTTAAGTCACACATCTTTCCAAACTGACTGCTGAAGCGCACGAGGAGCTGCAAAAGGCACACAGGGCACAGCCCGCAGTGCTTCACCGATGGAGAAAAGCGGCGGAAAGCAGGAGAGGGAGTCCGGGCAGCAGCTCGTGGCCGCGGGGTGCTCAGGAACGTGCAGAGGAAGCACGAAAACCGCTCATGGCTGTGAATCACACCTGTGGGCTGCACAGAGTTCACACGGTGTGAATTTCCTTTGTGAATTGCCTGTGTCACTGCATATGAAGGAAAATAAAAGGGAACGTGTAGCTCCGTGAGCCCGGTGCGGTGCCTCCCTGCAGCGGGGCCTGGCGGCGGCTCGGCGCTGCCACGTCTCCCGGGCCTGGGCTGTCCCTCCTCAAAGTATTCCCACAGACCGCCTTCCCTTCCCCAGGGACGCTGGGAGGGAACAGCCGGGAGCGCAGCGCGAGTGGGCGGGAAGGAGGCCGAGCGGAGCCGGGGGCACGCAGACGGCGGTGAGGGCGGTGAGGGCACGGGCAGACGCCCGGCCGCGTGGGGAGCACCGCACTCCACTCCGCCTCCCCGCCTGCATTCCGAAGCCAGAGGGCGGCGGTGAGTGTCGCTGTGCCGAGCGCAGCACGGCGCTCCGCGAGGTGATGCTCGGGAGCCCCGCGCCCCGCCGGGCGGCTGCCGGCCGCGAAAAGGAGCCGCCGCCGAGGCGGGACAAAACTTCTTGGCAGCGGTGGGATTCGAACCCACGCCATCGAAATGACTGGAGCCTAAATCCAGCGCCTTAGACCACTCGGCCACGCTACCGCCTGGTGGTTGTGCGGCCCGCGAGGCCGCTTTCAGCAGGCGGAGCCGCACTTCTGCCCGCGGAGCGTCGCTCGCACCGCCGTTCCGTGCTCGGGCGCGGCACTGCGCATCTGCTCCGCTGCTCTCCGCGGGAAGCACTGCAGGCGCGGCCTCCCCGCCCTTCAGCGCAGCGGCTCGGCGCTGCTGATGGCGCCACCGCGGCCCGGCCCCGCGCTCCCGGCAGGTGGCGCCAGCACCCCGGCCAGGCGTCAGCAGCACGCGGCGGCTGCACGCGCGGCCCCGGTGCCGCCCGGCCCGACCTCTGACCCGCAGCGCAGCTGCGCGCGCCGCTGGCGGGCTGAGCCAGCGTGGGCCGCGCCGCTGCACCTCAGTGCGGGCGGGAAACTGAACGGAGATGGATCTTGTGTGTGGGCCGGTACCTCGTATTTAATCTTAATGCACGTTTTTCTTTAACCCAGAACCTATTTACATTAATTCCCATATAACCCATAAAAGGAAAAGGAGTTTTGTTCAATATTTTCACGGCTCCTACCTTGAGGAAGAGCTCAGCTACGGATGTATTTCACGGAGGGAGCGCTGAGCAGACGTGAAGTGTTTGCATTGGAAACCCGGTGCACAATGTCGGTGTTTCTTACGGGGCAAAAGAGCGCAGCGCGCCTGGCCGTGCTCCGTTCCCCTGTGGGCCCGGGCAGCCGCCCTACCTTGCAGCCTCCACGGCTTTCAACCTGCGTTTGGAACTCATTTTTCTCACGCACACACACAACACACAGCCCGAGGGAAGCTCCTCCCGCCGGGCCGGTGCGCAGCCCTCAGAGCGCCGCGGGGCGGCTCCGTCAGCGCGCTGGGCGGGAGCCGAGGGTTGCCCTGCCCTGCTCCGCTCCGCTCCACAGGCGGCTGCGAGCGCTGCCGGGATCGTTTCTCTGCGGCGTCGGGCTCTGCGGCTCCCGGTAGGTGCTTCGCGTCCGGGTGGGATCGCGGCGGGGCCGTCAGAGCAGCCGTCCTGGGCGGGAGCTCTCAGGGTACCCGGGAACGGCAGCCGGATTCCGTCGGGAATCCCTGAGCGTGGTGTGGGGCCGGAGCGCTGGGCGGTTGCCCACAGAGAAGTCAGTCACAGTTATTTCCTCGGTGTTGTTCAGCTCAGAACGTAGAGCCCAATGAAATAACAGTTGTTCATGGCAGCGGAAGGGCGTTCGCAAGTCCGCTGGCGAGCTCCTTTTCTGTCCGTCCCTGCGGGCGCCTTGGCCGGCGTTGCCGTAGCGATCCCCGCAGGCCTGCCTCCTTCGCCCGGCTCTTATCGGGGCGGTCAACTCGTCTCGCTGAACCTGTTCTCTCATCCGTGTGCAGCGCAGGTGGGAATGGCTGCAGGCTTCCCAGGGGCTGCTGGGCACTGCAGAATGCAGCCTGTGCTGTGCTGCAGCCTTCACAGCGCTGGGGCTGTTCCGTGGCATGCCGCTTCCCTTTGCGGTTGGTAATGGCGCACAGCAGGGACGCCTCGTACAGTGCACGGCCTTCGGGGTCGCTTAGGTTACATTTCAAATTCTAAGAGCCCGTTTCTCCCTCCCAGAAAACCGTCTTGGTGCTGTTGCAGGACTGCTGCACGGTGGCTTTGGCGGATGCGTTAAACCAAAAGGATTTGGTACCGAGAGAGGGAGCGGGAGCGTTCTTGCCTTAGCACTGACCCTACAGACGTTTGGGCTGTTCCAGGGCAGCCTCCGTACCCGTGCCCTGCGCTGAAGGAGCACAGAGGACTGTGTCAGAGCTGGGACAGCCTTGGAAAGGTATCCGAGGTGCTCCCTTCTGCTGCCTGGAGCCCGCAGGGCTCTTTGGGATGAGTTAAAGCATGTGCATAGGCTGCTGGGGTCTCGCTCAGGGATTCTGCTGTACCAGCTGTTTCATCACAACAGGTGCCCTGCAGAAGTAAGCAGTGTTTTGTCAGCACTCTGATGTGAATTTTCCCCTCTGGTTGTGTATTTGCACACGCACTATGTTTGATAACATCGAGCATTGTCCTTGCAACTCACCTCCCGGTGCTGGTGGCATGGCTCTTGGTTGTAATGGTGAGAGAAAGAAAAAAGATAGTTGAGACAATCATTGGAAAAGCCTGAAATTAGTAGAAATGCGATCAGATTTAATAATTGTTTGTATTTTACATTTTCTTCTTTAACTGCGTAGCACAAGGTTGATTTTTAAAAGGAAAAGTGGGTTGGTGTGCTCTTCATTGCTGCTTAGCCTGGGGAAAGCTTCTGCCGTGGACATCAGAGGCTGAATGATGGAAGCACAGCAGCAGTAACAGCTGCTGCATGGTTTGGATTTGTGCTGTAACGCAGCAGTGCAGAATGTAAGCCTTGGAATGGAGCTCAGTCTTTTTTTGTAAGGCTTTTGGTCAAAATCCCTGTTAAGTTTAGAGTAGTGCTTGTGTGGTTAGTCTGGTTATTGAATTCTGTTTTAAAGAGCATGTTACATGAGGACAACATTTAGTGATTACACTTTCAAGGTAAACCTGAGCCCTTTATGAGAAGCGCAGTTCCAAGAATAACGGAGAGGCAAAAGATGAAGTGTTTTCTGCAGTAGTGTTCAATTTACACAGCAAGTGACAGCATTCCTGTTGCTGCTGCAGCTCCAACACCCCGGGCCTGGAGCACCTGCTGTGTGTGGCTGCTTGCAGCAGCCGACCTGTCCCACAGCAACCATCTGTTGGCAGCTGTGCTGCACCTCCTGGGGCTGAAAGCCCTGCAGGACCAGGGGTTTGTCTGCTGTCAGAGGAGGAGGGCTGGGTGTACATAGAGCTGAGGAGCAGCACTGAGAAAGAGCAGAACACCTTGTTCTGTGGTTGTCCTTTCTGGGTTGGCTTATGGGGCTGGTTGGGTGCAGCTGCTCCAGAAGTAGGCAGTAGGTGTGTCTGCCTGAAGGTGTGTGCTTCAGGGCTCGATTTTGGAAGCGCTAATGAATGCTGGACTTGGTGGATGTGTTTTCTGAGTGTCCGGGCAGCCTTCCTTCTCTTCCAGGGATTTTGATTATTCCTGCCCCGTTTCTTCCAGCATGTAAAACATGTTATTCCTGTTAGCCGGGTGCTGGTAGGAAGGCTGATATCGGCATGGCACTGAGAACACAGCAGGTGCCATGTGCTGGAAGCGCAGATTGCCATCGTCTTCAGAGCTCCAGGACTTCAAGCTGTGCACTGTGTGGAACAAATCGGGATGTGCTGCTTTGTGCAGTTTACTTTTGCCCTCAAATTGACAACAAAACAGGCAGGCCTGACTGCAGTATATGCACAGTATCCATCTGAAGAGCCAGCAAATATTTGCATAAACTGAGCTAAACTTGTGTGAAGGTTTGGGTGATTTTTGTAGTCATCCCACCCTTCTCGCTCTTCATGTAGCAGAGAGATGTGAGTAATTAAAGCTAAGGTGGTGAGACAGCTGTGGCAGTGTAGGAGGCAGAGGACATGGTCGCTGATACAGAGGCCTGGCAGCGCATGCTGCTGGGCTCTGGTCGCTTCACAGGGAGTACCCTTAAGCCCTGACGGAAGTTTAAGAGCTATGCTGATGTTTGTAAATCTGTGTTGTTCTTTTTAAGGAGGAAGATGCCCAATGGAGTCAGGCAGTGCCCGGCCCTCCTGCGGGGCCTCGCTGCATGCAGGCTGTGTGGAGGCAGCAGCACTGTGCCGTGCCCATGGGCTCCTGGCCAGGCCGCCAGTGTTCCCGGTGCGCTCCCATCAGCTGGGTTGTTTTGCCTGTCGGCTCAGCCGTGGTCAGTTTTGCTGCGACCTCAGCACTGAATGGCAGTGGAGGGACCAGGAGGGAGTCCAGAAGGAATCAGCTGTATGTTGTGCTCTCAACAGAAGAGACAAATAGCAAATGTGCATGGCAGAGAGATGGTTTCACTTCAGTCTGTTCTCTTCAGTGTGGCTGGAGATCCTGTTGCAGCTGGATTTAAAGCTGTGACAGCCATTGGTTTTGGCAAAGGAAGGTGTTATCCGTGAGACACTTTAGGGATATGGCTCTGAAACCTGAAGCTCCTCCCTTCCGGCAGTGAGAGGAACGTGTAGGTAGGGGTGGGTTATTGTTCTGTGTGGGTTTCTTTGCTCTTTGCTTGGAAGCAGCTGGCATTAGATGAACCATGGCCCAGACTGGCTGTTCATGCTGTCCTCAATATCTCAACATATCCCTATGGATATGTGCTTGGTAGCATGAGTGGAAAAGAGCAGAAGCGAAGGCAAAAGGGCACTTGTACTGAGAAGATCACTTGGAGCCTGGGGTGAAGAGAAGCAATGCAAAGCCTGGGCTACTGTACTCCATGGGAGGCAGAGTTCCTATACCAGCACATGAATGTTGCTGCCTGCTTGGCAGCGTGTGCTGCGGGTGATGGACGGAAACAAGCCCTTTCACAGAAGGTGCTCTGCTGCGGTACTGCAGGGCCTGCAGCCACCACATCTATGTGCTGGAGGCTGCCTGGCTGAAGCCGTGCTGTGGGGTGGAAGGGAAGATGCTACAGGTCTGCAAACTGGCAAACTCCTCCCTCCACAGAATGGTACCATGCACATCAGGGTGGCCGGCAGCGTGTGAGCTGCAGGGCAGTGCTTGTGTTCAGTCCTGCTGAATCATCACCGCTGCCTGGGCAGAAGCTGCTGGGCACAGTGCCTTGGTGAGATGGCTGGGGTGGAACCTGAGCTCCTGGAAAAAACATGCTCATGACTCACCTCGCCTTTTTTATATTACATGCCTGTTGCACCAGTGGAGCTGTAGATCCCAAGTGCTCTCTTACCGAGAGTGACGTCACTAATTTGGAAGGGCTGCGTGGGAAGGTGGGCTGTGCTGCAGGGCTCCTCTGGTACTGCTGTGGAACTCCCTGTGGTCTCTAACACTGCTTAATATGTCAGAAGGCCTTATCAAAATAAACCAAGAATGTCACCTCCCGGACTTAGAAAAAGTAGAGCATATTTTAGTAAGTGTGTTCTGCCATTGTTGCATATATGATTTTATTTTTTTTTGTCTTTTAAACTTTCATTTTGCTTAGTTCACTTTGGCCCCAGGGGAAGCCAAACCTTCCTTATTCTGTTCCCTTACAGTCCAGGGAGCTACTAAAAAGCTGAGGTTACCCAGCTGTCTCTTTTCGTTAAGCACAACAACTATTAATCCAGGACATTGTTTTTTTTTCCTTTAAGCTCTATGTGATGGAAATAGCCCAGCTGTAATTCTAGCTGCTGCCTGACCTGCACAAGGCGGAGGATGAACTTTAGGACCATGGCATTGGATGCAGGCCAGCGCCCAGCTCCGATGGTGACGGGCTCTGCTCTCCCCACAGGGTTTTTGGAAGTGTGCTTCAAACTGTCTTCTGCTCCACTGACTGCAGTTAACTGGGTTGTTAAAATCATTCAAATCATTAGAAAGGATCGACCCGACTGGGCTGTAGCCTCATGGAGGGGGGATTCTGATGTTGTAGGGAGCTGTGGAAGTGTTGGGAGCACTGGGAGGGTAATTGCATTGCTATGGTGAATTTAATTTAGTGGGAGGGCATTGTAAGCCTTCAAAATGTAATACATTTTTTGCCATATACCAATTGCTATTGATCATCATGCACAGATAAATCCAGCTGCTTACCTTTCAAATAAAAGTAAATCAGCGGGATCTGTTCTTGTAGGTTTTCCTGAGTAAGTTACTCTTTTCCTTTTATCCTTTGCTCCTCGTGTTGTCATTTGGAAGCCCTAATTTTTGGTGAATGGAGATATCTGTGCACAGGGATCGCTATGGTGGGTTGCACAGAAGACTGCCAGACCTGCACTGCATTTGGCAGCAGTGGGGTTTGATGCCAGGTCCCCCTCCCTGGCCTCCTCTGTGCTTTGTCCTCCCAGGGATGTCCTGTCCTGTGCAATGTGCTTCGCCCTTTGGGCCATTTGGTGGATGGGAGTTAATGCCTACTTAAGTCTTGGCAGTGCCGTGGGCAATCTTCTGTGTTGTCCCAGTTATGCTTTCAAACTCCTTTGGCTATTAATTTTGTATGTTAATTTTACATTCAATATCCTTAGTGAGAGTTGTCCTGAAAAATTGAGGGCTCAGCCATGCGATGTGTGAGGCGCAGCTCCCTCGAGTTCCAAAGATCGGTGCTGTGAAACTCCACTTGTCAGATGGTGAAGGGTAAAAACAGGCAGGGGATGAGCTGGGAATGTGAGCTAATGGCAGCAGAGGGTGGTGTGCACAGTCCCTGCGGTATCACGAGGTTACTCTGCCTGCTGATCCTACTTTGGCAGTCTTGTAGTGATTTTAAAACAGCCATCCCAGAAGCTTTTGCCTTCTGCAAACCCAGGTCTAGCACTGGGGAGCTGAAAACCTCACGGAGGTACTCAGGGCTCGCTTCTGTACAGCCAAATGCAGATTGTATTTATTTATTGGCCAGTGAGCAGTTCCATGTAGGGTTTGTTCATTGAATAATGGCTTATTCTGTTTTTTTCCCCTTCTCTCTCCCACCCAGCTTCTCCTCTCTGCCTGCATGTGCGTTGGAACAGTGGCTGCTTCCCTCAGTGCAGGAGTTGAAGTGCCCTCCCACAGACATGGCCGACGAGGACCTGATCTTCCGTATGGAAGGGATCGATAATGCTAGATTGACTGATGTGACCTCTGGAAATTATCTGGATGCAGACAGTGATGATGAAGACAACTATTATATCTGCCCAATAACTGATGATCCAGTTTCTAACAAGTCTGCCAGTAGTAAAGTTGATAATTATTATAGCAGCTTAGCAAAAACCGAGCAGTACAGTTCCAGCTCTTCTCCTAGAAACTCCTTTAACTACAAGGTAAGTACTGGCTGCAGCCTTCAGTAAGGTTTGGATTTTGCATAGTTGGCATGAGAGAGAAATGTTCTGTAACTGCTTCGTGTCTTGTAACTAATGCTTTTCAGTGAAATAAATGAGTCTGTTGTCTCCAGACCTGCAGTTAATTCCATGAAGCCAGTGGTCTGACACTGCCATTGAATTGCAGACTGTTCCTCTTAGGACAGGAGGGGAATCCCCAGGAGACAAAGACTCAAAACCAGAAGTGCTAAGCACTGCATGGTTGGGTACCCATAGCATGCGCTGCTCATGCTCAACTGGAATGGCCCTCAGATTTTCTTTAGACTAAGGTTCAGAGTTTTATTAATGCATCCATTATTAAAATATTAATGTTGTTTAATAGATACTCTGAAATCTCAGTTATGCCTAATGCAGGCTTTATTTCTGCAGAGATACCAGAGGTTTTATGTAAGTTAGCTAGCACATAATCCATCAAAAGTGAAACCGCTTTGTCTGCAGTAAGGTTTTTGCCAAAGCTAGTTACTAGAAGTGTTAAAATGTACATTTTCTAAAGAATATGAGGAGTAAAAAGTTCAGTATAGACAAGGGGACAGATCTTAACGTGTGCTGTGCTAGACAAGACCTGTGGGGAGCTTGGTCTGTAATTAGTTCAGTAGTAAAAACCTGCCCCTGGGTTTGCATATGTGTGGGAGTTCTGAGTCATGTGGCCAGAGATGAAACTGATAAGGATTTAAACTGCAGTAATTTCCTCTTTCCTAAGCTATCATGCTGCTTCTGCTGTAAGCTTATGTCCTGCAGTAGGGACAGCAGAATGTGTGTGATGTGCTTTGGGCTTTGCAAGGCCTGCTTTGGGATCTTGGCTCCTAGCACAGATAAAACATGATCAGATGTGGAGCAGGCAGCTCTCCAAACATTGCTGAAGTCACAGAAACGGTGGCTTCTGACACAGAGTGAAGCTGGCAGCACCTTAACCCACCACAACCTTAGTCTGCCTGCAGACCCCAGAGCTGCTGGCAGCATAGGGCATTGCTAAGGAACTGCAGAGATGGAAGAGTTACTGCCAATGCTGTGCCTTTAGACAGCCCTCAGCAGTGATTAATTTGCTAGTTACTGAGCAAGACCCTTTTGACTCCTATTTGCCAATGAAAAAATTGCCAACTTGAACGGATTTGTTGACAGATGTTCTAAGAAGTAGCTTCAATGAGGGATTCGGTCTAAGAATGACTTTTAAGTGGAAAAAACTTCTTTTTAATTAACAGAGAGGGGACTATTTGTTAATCAGTTGACTTACAACCTGTGTTTTCCTACTTTTATGTCTCTCATGCGTCCTATAGAATGACACACAGCATCGCTCTAAGCACGGCTCTGTGGTTGACCGTAGTCGGGTAGGTTAAAACAACATGAACACCATACCTAATAGATGCATAACGTTTTTTTTTTCCCTTTTTTTTCCCCTTCTGTGGCTGTTTTTGTTCAAGATTTTGTTTTTCTTCTTTTTTTTTCTGAAAGAACTGCTTGCCTCAGCCCATATGTGATCAAGACAGCTGTTCAGTGAAACAATACTCACCTGTTGTTGTCCACCCTGAAATAGCACTTCCTTTAAAGCATGCCTCTGCATTTCCTACTGTGGGCAAGAACAGAATGGTAGCAAGATGTCTGCTTGGTCTGTGTGGCAGCCATATGCTGGAGGAAAATAGCACTCAGTACATTTACACAACATTCAACTTTCTGTTCGTTTGAAGTTTAGAGCAGAGCTGAATGCAGAGCACCCCACAAGATCAAGTGCAAAACTCATTTATTTAAATCATTTCCATGTATCATGGACACATCACCTTTCAGAGAGGCACCCTACTTGAAAATGATTTGATGTAGGCAAGGAACCACCTAATTCTACTTGTTTCTGTCCCTGCCTATTCTTTGCATATACAGTTAAGTGTGCCCAGACCTGTATGAAATGTGTATCATCACATGATCTGAGGCAGTAGCATTTTTTGTTACAAAACATGCAGAAAGACTTTTTTCTCATTGTGTCTTTTAACCTTACTCTATTTACTATAGTTTTGTGTTCATTTCATGGTTTTCTTGGTGAAAAAGGACATGTTTAAATTGTTAGAGTGTGCTGATTTACTGCCAAAATATGAATAAACACGGCCATTTAAAAACTTGGCTTCTTCAAAAACTCCTCGATGTCACTGCTGAAATAATTTTATACTGCATCGTTTAACGTTTTGGCTGAGATTTAAATACTGAGTGGAAAAATAATATTGTAAAAATTGTAATTGTTACTGTTTCTGCACATTTGAAATTGGGTCTCAGAGGCAGTAGCAGAGTCTTTGAGGCTGGTATTTCCTTACTCACAGAGGTGCTGTTTGACCAAGGGAGCAGCGCAGCCCCTTCTCCTGCTCACCTTACAGAAGGCATCACAGGATCACGGCTCCAATTCTCTTGGAGCATTACAATATAAAAAGAGTGATACAACTGTTGAGAGAAATGCATTTGATAGAGCTGGCAGAGGAAGATGTTAAACTCCAGCAAACTCCTTTGAGCTTTTGCAGGTGACTTGGTGGGGATCGAAATAGTTACTAGTCTGGGATTGTTATAATCTCTTTTTTACAGTGTGCTAATTTCTACTTTCTTACACTGAGCACAGTTTGCAAGCTTTGGTGATTGTCAAAGTGTTTTTCCTCCTTCATATTGCTCTATTGCTAATGCTCTTTTCATGCTTATACTGCCAGCAAATGCTGTTAGTTACAAAAAGATAGAACAATAGAAGGGAATTCATGTCGTGTAGGTGTGACAATGCTATCTGTATTATATCCTAGGGTTGTTTGCCAGTTGCAATTTTTTCAAGTTATATTTGGTGTATCCTGTACCAGAATCTGTTCTCAGTAACTTTCTGATGGTAGGAATTGAAATGAACCCTGATGTGGTATATTTCTGACCTACTTCAGTATAGTTGAAACTATAAGATATCAGGGTGATCTTCTGTACCAAATACAGAAAAAGGGAAATAAAATGATGGAGGAAGTCTGCCATATCCTGCTCCTGCTGTCACCAGCTTTGGGGGGTTGTGCAGCTGCACCTCCTTGTAACATTGAGATCCTAGTGTGCTCTAGAAAATACCCTTTTCATGGGCTGCTGCTGACTGTAAGTAATTTACTGGTTTGCAACTCCTTCAGGAAACCTGGAAACATGCTATTGAAAAAGCGAAGCACATGCCTGATCCTTGGGCAGAATTTCATCTTGAGGATATCGAGACAGAGCACGCCACTCGCTACAGGTCTGGGGGTTTTTTGCTCTTAATGCTCAAATGAAACAGAATCTGATGTCTTATGTGAGGCCTGTGTTTGTGTGGTGTAGAGTGCATGCAATTACATGGCTGAAGACTTTTCAAGAGTGTCCAAAATGAGTGTGTCTTAACTGAACCTCCCAGAAGTACATAAATACTGCATACAGTCAGAAAATTAAACCTTTCAGCAAACCAGTCTTGTTCTTTTCCCTTTACCACCTAAGCAGTTTCATTATACAGATAGGAAACAAGAATTTTTGGATTACCTTATTAATTATGTAAACTTAGTCTAATAAGGGAATAAATTCCAATAAAGAAGCAGAGTTTTTGCGTAGTATTTTATATTTATATTGCAAGTATTTAAATAGCTTAGGAAAAAAACCACACTCCATGCCTTTCCCAAAATAACAGTTTCATTGTTGCTTATCCATGCAGTGTTGCTGCATGTGGCTGGAATTTACATCCTTACAAAGCCCGGAATAGCTCAGCGTGGTGTACGTGCTGAAACCCGGTCTGGCCTGTAAACTATTCTCAGTGCTTTAGCACAGGCTTTGCCAAAACATTTACCCTACTGACACAGGTTTCTAGGAGGAATGGGTAGGAGTTAGAGGCCAGTTATTTACCCCTGAGCATCAGTGTTTGTGGAGGCCTCCGTTCCCGTCACATGACCCTGTCACTCTGCACTCTCCTTCCCCACAGGCTGCATCTGGTCCTGATCTGCCACACTATTTCAGTCCTGAAATAGTTACAGGTTTAGGGCTACTAAATATCCCATGAAAAAGGGATGACTCAACTGTTTCTGTTTCAACTCTCTTTTGCCTTCTGCAAATGGGGGTGATACAGAATGTGTAAGGGGTAACTGAAGTGTATACATACATGAAATACTTGGTGCAGGGCTGGGGAGTCAGGCTGGAAATAATCTTGTGTTGGTGACTCAGCTCCTGTGGTTTTCAGTTTGGGTTTTACTGTATTGGGAGTTAAGGGGGTGAGGAGAAA
Organism: Alectoris magna; assembly: GCA_030625065.1. Lineage (NCBI taxonomy): Eukaryota > Metazoa > Chordata > Aves > Galliformes > Phasianidae > Alectoris > Alectoris magna. The sequence continues at coordinate 6,107,009 of CM060575.1, read as the reverse complement.
CTGGAGTCATGGTTCGTATTACTGTGGGGTTATGTAGAGGCTTGCTCCTCTTGTGATGCAGTGCTGTGCCCCTCTGCTTGTCACAGCCATAGCCTGTAGAGGTTGGTTGAGCTCTTCATGCCCTCATTGAGCTGCCTAGGCATCACAGAGGAATCACTACAAAAGCAGTTGAGGCCTATTTTGTATCGTTGCAAAGCTCAAGCTTTGGTAGCAGAGTTTGTTATCGCCCATAGGATTCAGTGTCCATTTGAAGAGGAATAATTTTTTCTTTCTCACCTGGAGGACTAACCATGTAAGGAGGGTAAGAGCATGGTAGGAAGACTGGAAGTTGTATTGAGTGGCAGCAGGGCTTTCAAGCAATTAATTAGAGATGAGGAAGTATAGGTAGTGAAGATGGGAGGATTTTGGTTTGTTCTGCATTATTTTTAAGAAGCACAACTTCTGGTTTTGCAGGTACAACGCAGTTACTGGGGACTGGGTTGAAGATGAAGTTCTCATCAAGATGGCTTCACAGGTAAGATCACGCTGCCCTTCATGTTTATTAGCACTCAAATTTATTGTTTCCTTCTTATTACTGACTAGTGGCAGCAGGATTTTTTTCTCACATAAAAGCTTTGATTCTTCTTTTCTCCTTTCTTTTCTGTTCTGGCTCATCCATTATGTTTTGCTATCCCAGCACACTGTTCTCCCCACAACAGAGTAGAACGGGGAGTCAGACCTTCCCCCATCAGCACTGTAAGAGGCATTTGATTCTTTTCCCATCTCAGATGGAAAGAGATCTCTCTCCCATCTCAGCCCTCCCATTTCCTGCTGGCCTCATCTCTGCCTGGCAGTAGGCCTACTTATTTTCAGTATGGGGGGGTAGAAGCTGCTGTCACTTGGCAGTTAAATCCTGCAGTTAGCGATGAGCTGGAGTCACCTTGCTCTGTGCTTCTTTTCCCCAAATTGCTGCTTTTAGTGGCTGGTGGGTTTTCAGTTTTCCTTGAGGGTATAGATATGCTATAGAGCCTATTTGAGAACTTCTTTTTCCAGGGTATAAGGGGGAAGACATTGTTGTGTCTCTCACTGGTTAGAAATTAACTTTGTGAAAATGACAGTGATGGGTTTGTTTTTTTTCTTTTCCTTAGCCCTTTGGCCGTGGAGCAATGCGAGAATGTTTCAGAACGTAAGTGTTTGCTAGCTTTACCTTTATTGCAGTATTTTCTTATGTGGTGACTGGAGTTTCTCACAGATGTGGCATCTATGTAAAGTGCAGCTCCCCATTGACTCCCTGCTTTGCATTTCTAAAAGGTGTAGCTGAAGGGTTTGCTTCTGTTGATGCAACTCCAACCACAGCACAGAGAGTGGGATTCAGAAAGCAGATCATTCTCTTAAGGAAAATACAAGGAAGTGTGATGCAGGCATCCAGTGAGCTTTCTTTGGAAAGCCAACCCAAAGCCTTTACAGGAACCACAGTGGCATGGATAGCATGCAGTTGTGCGTGGCTCCAGCAAGTCTAATCATTCTGTCAATCAGCGGTTTGTGTACAAATTCATGCTATTTCCACCATCTCTTGGAGGCGAAGTATTCATAAAAATACAGAAGCAGCAGCATTGTTTCATTTATATTGGGTTCTAAGTGAGCCATAGTATCTTTACGTTTGGTGTGAGGCTGTGTGTGCAGTCTGAAGGCCATCTTCAGGACCATATTTGAGCATAGAAAAAAGGCAAAGAATAGTTGAGCTCATGCAATTTCAACTCAGAAGGCCTTCCTTAGTAAAGAAGGCTGTCCTCCCAGAGTTTCCTTTGGATCATGTGTACCAGACTTCTTGTTCTGAGTAAGACAGAGCTTGAACATTAGCAGTTATTCATTCCAGAATGGTGAAGTGTGAGGGGGGGCAAGAGGAACTATTTTGTTGCTTTCTGAATATTAGGAAATATGCCTGCAGGCATCAGCATTTAGCTGTAAATGAGTCTGTGCTAGAAGAGTACCCTGTTCTTTCAGGTTCTGGTTATGACTTTCCTGGAAAATGTACGTGTGCACTTTTAGGTTCTTGTCTCCACTTTCCAGGTGCAGAATCTAAAGAGGCTGCATTTCATGTCTGGTTTCATTTCTGGGAAGAGAAGCTCCTGAGTATCAAAAACATATTCTTTTGATTTTGAGGAAAAAGGGGGCAGAGTAACCCCTCAGTCATTCAGTTCTTCGTTGTTTTGGAATGGATTCATGGTGGTGGCCCTGCGCTTGCAGAGCCACATAGATAAGAACAGTAAAGAAGCCTAGGAAGTAACAAATCTTAATCTGCTGACACTGCTTTTAGTTTGTATTTCTGCATGACCAAGTTTCACATTAGGGAATATCTTGAGTAGTGACAGGAACAGATTTATCTTTGCAGCTTAACCTATTGTACAAAGAAAATGTAATTTATGTGTCATCTCCCTAGTCCATCTCCTGAGATTAATCTTCGATAAATATCAGTGGTGCACTGATAATTCCCATCTGGAGCTCTGTAGATTTATGCAAGTCTTTCTTCATTGCAGTGATGGCATTAGCTGTGCTTAGTTCAATAAACTTCAGGGAGTGTTGGCTTTAGAAGAGCACATGAAATGTCTTGTTTTATACAGTGAAGTTTGTTTCTTAAGAGACCTGGGCAGATTTCGAATTCTGTCTGTAATTCTTAGCTCACTTGCTTTCTTCCAAGGCCTGTGTCACAGTGACTGTGTAACCCCACAGGAGGTCTTTTTCTTCACTCTTGAGGGACCTGTGGATTAGAGATTTGCACATCAACAGAAGCTAAAATCAGAGAAAAAATTGTCATCTACAGCTTTCCTTCTTGGAGTAGGAGGATACTGAGTAGCTGTCACCCTTGTGTGCTGAGAAAACAGCACGTTGCTCTTCTCTTAGGAGAGGTTTGTCTCCTCTCATTTCTTGCTTGAAAAGCCACTCCTTGTTCATTTCTATATAAAATAATTGCTGGCTGTAAAACTCCTTCATACTCTGTTTTGTGGATTTTTTTATTTTTTTTGAGGGGGGGAGGGAGTGGTGAGAGAGAAGTTGGGAAAGGTGTAAGTTCAGAGTAGGAGTAGCAGCAGACACCTGAAACAGGCGCTTTGAAGGCTCCCAGCCATTCATATGGAATGCTAGCTTTTCCTTTTTCCCCTGCCTTTGCTTTGCTTTGCAGATAATCTATCTGGTACATGATGTAATATCCACTCCAGACTGAGAGTAATCCTGATCTCATGGCCTGACTTCGTCAGTGGAAACAAAGAAATGGGGAAGATTGGATTAAAATGACTTTATTTTTTTCTTTTTAAATCCAAAAATGATTTATTTTTCAGGAAAAAGCTATCCAACTTCTTACACACTCAGAACTGGAAAGCTGCCTATAACTATGTTGCCAAGCGGTACATAGAGAGTGTAGGCAGGGAGGTGTATTTTGAGGATGTCCGACTTCAGATGGAAGCAAAGCTCTGGGGAGAAGAGTACAACCGGCACAAACCACCCAAACAGGTACATTCAGAGGTCTTGCTATGCACTAATTCAGTCCTGCTCTTCTATTAGATAGTTTTCAAATGCATTTAGAGGGGATTAGTTGTTCATGTTCTATTACATTTAATTGCTGAATAGTCTCTTGCTCTGCTCTGTCTTTTATTAAATGATAGTTGTGTTTTAATGAAATAATTGCAGAAATTGCCTTTCACTGTCCAAAATTAGGCACTTTGTGAATGTCAGACTATTCTCAGGTGTTGACTGAACACCAAAATCAAATGATGTTTGCTTTGCTCTTTTTGGTGTTTACCCAGCTGGTTTTCAGATAACCAGAGATGTCACAGTATTGATTTCCAGCAGCAGTTTCAGCAGACACTTAACTGTTAGTGCTCTGGTAAGGTAGACGCTTAAGTCTTGTGCATCTAGTTGGATACCCCTCTAGCATTGATATCAAGAAGAAATGGGGGAACCTGGAGCTGTTCAAATACAAATCTCCCGGGACCCAAGGACTGGTCAAGAAATTTTCCAAATAATTTAGATGCTGTGACTCTTTCTCCTTTAGGTGTCTCAACACAGTATGTAAAGGGCAAAGCAGTAGGTTGTGTGCAACTCCCAGGTGGCTGGATCATCAGACTAGGCTCAGGGTATTGAGAGAAGCTTTTGTCCTCTTTGCAAGGGATGTGCACAAACACATAAGATTCAAAGCTGGTCTTTTGTTCCTGGACAAAAGCACCTCCAGCAGCAATCTGCTTTTTAAAAGACAAGAATGCAAGGATGAAGGGCTGCAGACTGTCCTGCATTCCCAGGCAGTAGCTGCTGTTTGTTGGCCATCTGTGGTATGCATCAGTGTGCATAAACTGCTTTAATCTGCTGCTGGCAGCAAATGCCTGACTGTAACTGTGACTTAATTGAGTGGAAGAAAGGATTGGAAAGGTACTGCACTTGCTCTGTGGGACCTTGAGTCCTGCTTTTGGTTCTACCGCAGGCTGCTTGTCAATGCTAGGATCAAAATGTGTGCCTCATTGTGGGGGCTTTTACAATTTAATTGCTAAAAACTAGCAAGTACTTCTTATACATGGACTATGTGTATTGCATTCCATAAAGGGGTTGGTTAATAACAGTCTGTCTGACAGTACCAAAAGGAGGTAAAGGTTGAAGGGCACAGAGGAGAATCTAGTCAAGTTTTAAATGCCATGAGAGAAAGATGTAATCACAGTGAGAGTTATGCTGGTTTCTCCTTTAAGAATGTGTCTGGTGCAGAGGGATGAGGTGGGGCAGATACAGAAATATCCAAATGGCATGAAGTCTTCAGTCCTTCTTTGAAGAAGCACTTCTACAAGTTGTGCAGCAGTTACCGTGTATTTTGCTATCTGGGTATGGACTCTTCGCAGCACACTCCTAAAGTCTCCAAAGAAATAAAATAGCCAACATTTGCTAAGAATTTTTCAGTAGGCTTTTTTTACAGAAACAAACTGTTTTGAAGTGACTGCTTTTAGTTTATGAAATTCCTCCAATAGCCAAAGGAGCACATAACTTATCTTCCATCCCTCTGTTAAACAGACAGATCTTGGCAGTTATTTGGCCTCTTTTTCTGGCAGAGTGTTCACAGCTGGAGCATTCACACGCACGTTGATCTAAAGAAAGTATTCTGTTAGTCACTGTTAATTTTCCTTCCCTTCCTAGGTGGATATAGTACAGACCTGTATTATCGAAATGAAGAACAGACCCGGAAAGCCTCTCTTTCATCTGGAACATTACATCGAGGGCAAATACATCAAATACAACTCAAATTCTGGATTTGTGCGAGATGACAACATTCGTCTTACTCCGCAAGTGAGGCTTTGTGTAATGCTTTCCATTGAGTCTGCTGACAGCAGTTTGTTGGCTCTGTTCAGAAGTGTTACTGCCAAGAAAGGAAACTGCAGGCGTTACACTACAATGCCAGATGAATTTCTCTTTTTGCAGTGTTCCTCCCCTTACTTGGGGCCTGCTTTTTCAGAGCTGAGCCGTTCTTTTTTGCTTTTCACTGTCTGTTGATTTTTAGTGGAGTTGAATGTGTTTAATACTCTTTGGGAGCCTTTTGCCTCTAAGAATTTTGATGCCTGTAATTATGATTAAAGTCCCTTTGAATTAAGGCAGGCTTCAGTTTGTACTGAGTAAGTAGTCTGCTGTTACCTCAGAGTAATACACAAAAGGAGGTGGCAGGCATCTAATTCATCCAAATAAACATCGTCTGCATTTGTGCTTAAGGACATGTTTTTATCAGCTGCAGAGTCTGAGTGGTGAATCTGAGATTGCTTATAAAAACACAGCTATGGATTTCAAGTGATTGGAATTCTTGTTGTTCACAGAGCTTTTAAAATACTTTGCAAAGAATGCAAAGTGATCGGCGTATCAAATGAGTGTTTTATGGGGAGACTTAGGTTAGTTCCATTTTTCCCTGTTTTTAAGGTATTTGTGTGATGCTCAACATAAGCAGGACGTTTATTTTCAGTGGTGTGTTTTCATAGTTTGGGAACAAAGTGTTCTGTGAGATTTGCTGCAGTGAAAGTGTTTGTTTATCACCACCAGTCACCTCCCCCAGGCCTGGCAGTGCTTTTTTGGAGGCCATCCCAGAAGATCCTAATGGCTCAGCTTTCTGCCAAAGGGCTTTTTATACCTCATTCTTGGAACACAGCATTTAAAGCATACAAATGTACATTTCACTGTCTGATACATGAACGTAGAGCCAGATCAGCTGTTCTGGAGGGCCTCCCAGCGGGCGCAGTAGTGGAAGGAGAATTCCAGGAGACACTCATGTTTTCCTCTTGCATAATGTGGTGGGGCTCTTCCTGGTGGCAGAAGCATTGTCTGAGAGTTGCAGAGCTTGGAGATCCACCAGCATTGCCAGAATGTTTATGCAGAGGTGATTCTACGCTGGCTCTGCTGGCTGCTGGTTATTCCCTCTGCCTAGCAGCTCTAAAGGAGAAGACTGCATGGAAAACAGAATTTCCTGTACTGGAAAGAGGAATAAAGCGTGTCCTCATGCTGCTCTTCACCCCTACCCCTGTTAGCCCATCTTTGAGTTGGGCCAGGTTGGAGAAGCAGTGTCGGAGAGCCAACAGATACTTCTTTGTGTTCAGCAGATTTCTGAAATTTTTGTCCACATTTGGACCCTGGGAAGCAATTACTTCTTCCCCAACGAATAATGTTGAGTTTATTTAGCCACTGCATAGGATATTGGGTATTTTGATGCAGCCTGAGTGGCAATAATAATAAAACAATTTTTGAGGAACTGCTGGTGTTTCTGTTATGCCCTCCGGGTTAAGATCAGGGGCAAAATCCTGCTTGATTGACTTGCATGATTTCACATGAGCCAGTCAGCCAGAATTTATACCTGGGTGTAACCTGTGCAACTCCAGGCTTATGCAGGGACAAAACTCTGTAATATCATCTTAGTCTCTTACTGCTTTCATCATGATGTTCCTACCAGGTCTGTTTCACTAGTACAGGTATCTGTTCTCACTGGCAATTTCTGAGCTGTCAGAGGAAGTGTTGCTGGTTTTGGCAGTTCACGGGTGAGTTTTCTCAGACATTTGTGTTCTTTGCAGGCCTTCAGTCACTTCACATTTGAGCGCTCAGGACATCAACTCATCATTGTTGATATCCAGGGAGTTGGAGATCTTTACACGGACCCTCAAATCCATACAGAGAGTGGTACAGATTTTGGAGATGGCAACCTAGGTAAAACCAATATCTTGTTTCTTGAGCCAGTGGATGTGTTTTTTTTTTTTCTTCCTGCTGTCTGCTGAGCAGCACCTACATGGCTGAGCGAGCAGGCACTTCTGTGAGGGCTTTGTAGACAGCTGGGGAACCTCTGTTGTTGTAAACAGTCCTTGTACAGGACAGCTGTTGCTAGTAGATTTTATCACAGGCAGATTTAAAACAGGAGCTGATATGGCTTATGTCTGCTGGCCCACTATTCTTAGGCCAAACGAGTCATGAAATGAAGTAGTTTCCTACAGCGTGAAAGCAATAATTATGGCCTTTAATTTCCTTCCCACGTTGCAGAAATGAACATTGATGAATATAGAGAGGTAAGTCTTGCATGTTGTTAAAGCTCTGTACCTGAAGTTTTTCGTAAAACACAGCAAGTCTTGTAAGCAGGATCAAGTTTAGGTGTTGTTTTCTCTCCAGTTTTGTTTGTTTATTTATTATATTCTTTGCATACATAGTTGTTGAAGATTTTGCAGGCTAGTTTTACTCGTTTGTTTCCTTTCTGTCGCCTTTTGGCTTCTTAGAAAACTCTTCAGAACTTCAAGCTTTTAATAAGTAATCCATCATGTAAACTTTAAGTAAACGTATTTTTTTTTCAATGCCACAGGTGTTCGAGGTATGGCCTTGTTCTTTCATTCTCATTCTTGTAACAAGATCTGCAAAAGCATGGGCCTTGCACCGTTTGACCTTTCATCCAAAGAAAAAGATGCCTTGGATCATAGTAACAAATTGCTTGTAAGTGCTGATGGAAATTAAAAAAAAAAAAAAGTGCAGCTAAGCAATATAGCTGATTTATTCTGATTTTAAAAGCACTGTTAATAAAACTCAAATATATGATTTATGTGGCAGATAAAACCCCATTAATTACTGATGTTGCAGTTTAAAATACGGCAGTTTAAAATTTACTTATCTGTCCTTGGCTCTGAATTCATGCTTTAATTAATAGAGAACATTGCAACACAAACATATTTGGGACCAAATCTTTGAATGCTAAAATCATGAGAAGGGTGGGATTTTTTTAGGTCAAAAAACTAATGTGGAAAGTAAAAAAGAATAGAACTGCTCACCTTTAACTGATCTCAGCTTCAGTTGATGTTTGCAAGACTGGAACTTGGGGATACATTTTGAATGAAATTCATTCCTAACCCAAATTTCTCTGGCTGCAGTAATGACAGCACTTGATATTTTGTTGAGGTCTACAATTTTGCAAAGGGAGTCATTATGTATACGTGCTTACTTTTCCCCCTAGTTCTGCAGAGGGGCCGTGTGGAGGAGCAGTCGTGTTGACTTATGTATCATATTCAGAGTACAGTGAAGCATTACTCATGGGATGTTCTTGTTAATTTGCCAAGGAATCAGCTCAGACAATTCTGCGTGGCACAGAGGAGAAATGTGGCAGCAGCCGGGTGAGAACCATCTCTGGTAGTCGGCCTCCCCTGCTCTCCCGCCTGTCTGAAAACTCTGGAGATGAAAGCATGAGCGATGTGGCATTTGACTCTCTGCCCTGCTCTCCTTCTTCTGCAACCCCCCACAGCCAAAAGATGGACGTGCTTCGTGAGTGCTCTTCACACATAACTTCCTTGAGGGTTCTTAAATATTTGGCAGTGTCTTGTGTCATTTGGTTGGTTTTAAATACACAGTGTATTTCGTCAAAGTACTTCTGTGCAGACAATTGATGTTTTCATTTCTTAAGGATGCTTTTATGAAAAAACTGATTGAAGTAAGATAACATCTAGAATTTTCTCCTTAGGCATGTTATCCTTAGAATAAGATGCGCTTTTTTTTTTTGTCCTAGATTGGCCTGTGTTCAATGAAGTAGATAATCTGGTTCACAAAGACTGTGACCAGCTTGATAACCAAAGGGTGAGTGTCTTTCCAATGGAAAATGAGATTGTAGTTCCTTAATGAATACCTCTTCAAAGAACTATCAGAAGGTTTTGCTCAGTGAGAGCACATGAAGGCTCTCAGCCTGCTCTCAGTGCTGCAGGCCACATTACCTGTGTGAATTTGTTGTTTCTTATAAAGGAAGAATATTTTATTTTGAAATAGTATTTTTTTCCTCTTCAGAAATTTATTTACATCTGGTATATTTTAGCAGATAATTAAAGTATGTATCTGTTCCCCTGCCTGCATGTTGCGTGTGCCTCTGGCGCTTTTGCTAGCAGCTGTGGTATGACATCTAAACAGAATCCCCATTGATCAGGTCTCTGCAAATATCCATGCTGTGGGATGTTAGAGAATCTTAGCTGAGGAGACTGCAGAAAGTTTGTGAAAGGAATTTTCCTACACCAGGGCTGCCATACCAGGGCTGCCCATTAATTGTTTTATCTTTTAACTGCCTAAGACTCAAATATACGTTAAATGGACTCATGGCTTGATTGAATATGCATCCTTGATTTTTATTTATTTATTTATAATGTATCTTAGAGGAAACATGGACTTGAACTGTACCTTCTGAGTCATTAAGTCTTGTTCTGTCTGTCAGAGGTAGCAGAACTTACATCATTAAACCAAGCAGAAGGTTTCCTCTGTGGAAGTGTTAAGCTGAGATCCTTACAAAGTGTAGTGCTAATTCTTTTCATCTTCTGTAGGACTTTGAAAATGGTGGAGACAGTGGATATCCCAGTGAGAAGAGAAGTGAGCTAGAAGATTTGGATCACAGAGACAAGGTAGACTGTGAGCTTAGCAGAATTAAGACTTTTGTTCATACTTGAAGTGATTCTATACAAGAATCTCATTTTCATCCTTCCTGATCTAGACTTTGTAAACAGAGGGAACAGTTGGAAAGAAACTTCCTCGCGTTGCAAAATTACTTACTCATCTTGGGAATATTCATGACACTTTTACACTTATTTGTATAACAAGGAGTTTAATTTCAATTGATTGCATGTTGTTGGTTTATGGGTTGTTGTTTTTGTTTGCTGTTTTTTTTGTTTTTTTCAAGCATAGTGTACTGTACTTGATAAACATTCCTGAATAGCAAGTCATATCGAATCTGTGAATGTGACCTGCGTTCAGACTTCACCCTCTCTACTTCCTATTACTTGTTATGGCTTGAGATATTACAGTATTTAATATTGTTCTCAGTTCTCAGTTAATAATTTGCAACAGTAGAATTCCTCTGGGATAGGTGGTTACTCCCTTAAAATAAAAACTTACAAAGAAATGCTTTCTGACCTGAGCATCTTAACTAGGTCCTTAATTTGTAGATAGTGAATATTGTTTCAAAGTTGCATTGCACTCTTTGTCACCTTTGAAGTGGCAGGGTATTTGTCATAGAATGTCTAGTTACAGGATTGAAGCTTGGTGATGCTGTATTCCTTACCATTTCAGCACGTTCCTTTTTATCTTATATTGCAGTATCACTGAGTGAAAGAATCCATTGGAAACTATTTTGATTGTTGTCCCTGTTTTCCTGGATAGGAGTAATATAAGGGAGTAACTTGCACACCTTGGTTGCCTTAAATTAAATGTTGCAAATCTTTACGTTAACATAGGGCCATTCAAACAACAACCGAAGACATGAATCTGATGAAGACAGTTTGGGAAGCTCTGCAAGGGTAAACAAAGCAGAAATGTTCATAGACAATGAGTTTACCACTCTGCTTGTCCTTTGTTCCACTCATCTACCATTTAGCTTTACATCACTAAATCAGATGTCAGTTTTACTTCCTTTTCAGCTACAGAATTTCTGCTAATAATAACTTACCCCTTTGTGTTCTTTCCTTTTTGTTTTTGTCTTTATTTTTCACTTAAAGAAATACCAGCATAAATAAATTGTCACCTCTGTAACTGATAGCTGATGTAAATTAGTGATTCTGCCTGGGTTTCTAACTCAAAAAGAAATCATAGTTCTATGGATTTTTTTTCTGCCTATCTTGATATTTCATTTCTGCACTTTATTTTCAAATTGTGTCATATTCATAGCTGGGTAAGATTTTTAAAGCCTGTGGTATTTTAAGTGCCTGCACCACTGTATATGTAACTGAACTAGGGAAAAACAGACCTGTTTGAATGCTTTTATAAAATACAGCCCGTTGTAACTAGTTTCTAGCATAAGGAGTTACTAATCAGTGGTATTATCAATAGAGGCTTTGATTTCTGAATGGCAATCAAAATGAGTAGTATAAAAGTTTTAATTTGGTATCATATTCCATATTTCAGATAAGTGTGGAGAAGTGGAATCTCTACAATTCTTCCAGAGTCCACATCCACAGACCATCCTGTGTTGCTCAAGAAATACAGAGGCTCAATGCACTAGAACTTGAAAAGAAAATTGGAAAGTCAATCCTTGGGAAGGTAGGATGGATTTGGTAATTCTGTTCTTTCCAGGTGAAAAAAGTGATCTTGTATTTTTATTTATGAATGGGTGCCTCCTTGCATAAGTTAATCATGCAGGTGAAAATAAATGGCAAGTGTGTAATGCTTTCTGTCACCTAATCATATTTTGTATGGGATGTCTAAGTTCAGGAACTCATGTATTCCATCTGCCTTTGGACTTGCAATAGTTGGGCCCCTTTGGGAAGGATTCTGCTGTTGATTCTGCAGGAACGTATACAACTTTAAGTAGGCCACCTCAGTGAGGTATTTCTGTGCCTCAGTAAAGTGTGGGCACATGGCTTCTGAAGAATCAGATCTGTACTTAAACTTGTGTATCTTTCCTGTATTCCTGTGTTCTAGGTTCATCTGGCCATGGTTCGTTACCATGAGGCTGGGCGTTTCTGTGAGAAGGACAAGGAGTGGGATCGTGAGTCGGCTCTGTTCCACCTGGAGCATGCTGCAGACTGCGGGGAGCTGGAAGCCATTGTTGGGTTAGGACTCATGTGCTCTCAGCTGCCACATCACATTCTTTCTGACATCACTTTAGAGGTAAACAAGAAAAAGGAAAGAAAATTTCAAAACCCAGAATCGTGTTCACATGGAAAAATATGAGAATAGAAGGAAATGGAGACATAGTGATGGTGTTCTGTAGTCTCTTCAGAGAAAATGCATGACTTTGTAATTAAGGACTTGGACAAAGCACCCAAACACTGCCTGTTGATGATATTGCCAGCAAACTGCTGTGTATCTTTAGGAAGTTTTTTTTTTTTGGAAGTAATTTTATTATTCATCTCCTCAGCAATTCGGAGCCCGTTTTTCAGACATGTTCAACACTTGCAGCCATTGGTAACCTACAGAACAGGCGTTTAGTGTTAGAGAAAGGAAGGGGTGCTTTTACTTAAAAACATTCATTTTAGAGGTTTTCTTTATTTTACTAGGACACAAAGGAGAACAGAAAAAAAGGATTTGATTACTTGCTGAGAGCAGCAGAAGCTGGAGACCGGCCTTCCATGATTCTGGTAGCAAGAGCATACGATACAGGTGTCAATCTAGGTTCAGACAGGTACTGTGCATGACTGAGTGATCTAACTTATAGTTAATGTGTTTATTATAATTGCTGCACATCTTCTGTTCACATGAAGAGCTATTAAGCCATAAAACCGAAAGCATACAACTAGTAATGAAAGCTCACTGAGGAGCTCATCAAGATAATCTGATAACTTCTCCATGAAGTGACCCCAGCCTCACCTGGTATGGTGACCTGGTGCTACAATGCTGAGTTAGTGAGCCTCTGTGAAAACACTTGTGTTTTTGGAGACCATCAAGGCGCTGAAAGTCTAGTGCAAAATTGAATTCTGAAGTGCAAGGTATATTTGTTTCCTAAGGTAACAACCTTCTAAATGTTTTTTAACATCAGAGTACGGGATTGGAAGGAGGCTCTGTACTGGTACAACGCTGCCCTGAACATGACTGACTATGATGAGGGAGGTGAATACGATGGCACTCAGGATGAGCCCCGGTATCTGCTCCTGGCCAGGGAAGCAGAGATGCTAATGACAGGAGGGTTCCACCTGGACAAAGACCCACAGAGATCAGGTGAGTCCACGTTTTTTTTTTTTAATATAATCAGTAATTCTGCTTTTTTTTTCCACGTACTTCAAAAATGCATTTTATTGCATCGTTCATCTGCTGTAAAGCATTCAGAGGGTCGGTACCCTTAAGTTGTAATGACAGTGAGTGATGTAACGCTGAAAATCCTGGGGGGGGGGAGGGGGAAGAGATTTCCCTGATGACAGGGGTAGTGGGTGGCGCTTGCTCCTGTCTTGTGGCACACCAAGAAGCTAGCATTATCCTTCACTCCCTGTGAGGCCACTGAACTGCAGGTTGCTGCTTGTATGTTAAGTTATACCCATAACTTCAGGCCCTATGCAGCACTGTCTTAGTTATTATGTGATCTGTATGTTAGGCATATAAATCTATACAGACTAATTGGAGGCTCCTGTGGGCTACTCCTTTTTATGGTCATTGTAAATATATTGAAGAGCCATCAGCAGCCAGGTGTGAACGTAGAGAGTGAAAACCAGATAGAGTCCCAGCTGATGTAACTCTGCTAACAGTAGTAAAATACCCAGTTGCACCCATAGATCCGGCCCTGTATTTTGAACCCAGTTTCTCTTTTTGTCCTATATGATAAAGAGAGATGCCTTTACATTGTCAATGTGACTGATACTGTTTCCTGCCTTAGGTGATCTCTACACAGAAGCAGCAGAAGCAGCAATGGAAGCAATGAAGGGCAGACTGGCAAATCAGTACTACCAGAAAGCAGAAGAGGCTTTGGCAATGATGGAAGAATGACATTGCAATTAAGCAGTTCTTGTATATAAACTTTTTTTAAAGATTTACTATCTTTGCAGTTAAAAAGAGATATTTTTGTGGCGTTAGCGGTTTTTGTACTTTAGTTTTCTAACTTCTTTTGAAGGTGAAAATACAAATGCAGCTCGGATGTAGGTTACTATAGCGTATTTCTGTCAAGTGTTTTCAAGCTGTAATACAGACGCTCCTGACCTTTTATATAGATACATATTTCAATTGTTAGAACAGAAGAGGCTGATTTTTTATGTTTATTTTTTACTTATGAAAAGTGAACTCGAAGACTGCTTGGGTTTCACATGTTCTGCTTAATATGCAGCAACTGATCAGTGTGTTTACATTTTTCTTCTCCCCCCACATACAGAATAAATAAACTTCCCTACATTCACAGCATTTCTTAATTGTTGGCGTATCTCACCAAACATGAATGTGAATGTAAATGTGCAATATAAGCATGTGAAGCATGCGGCTCCTCTTAATAACTAGTCCTGTTCTTTCAGTGGGCACTGCTTTATTTTCAGATTAATTCTAGATAGAATCCTTAGAGTTTGGAGAGGGGGAGGAAAAAAAGGTTTCAGAATGACAGGGAGGTTATTTGGAGTGGAACATGTGTTATTGCCACCATTGCGTATTTTACTATCAGAAGAGCACCAGTGATCCTAAGGAGGTGAGGCATCCAGCTACCTCTCTCATTTTCACACTTTGTACAATATAACAACCTCACTGTGTAGAATTCTGCTGATCTCATGTAGTAGTATTTGCCCAGTGATTTACAGTAGCGTGGTCTGTACTGTATGGGTAATACGTAGTTAATTTCACAGAGACATCTCAGTTCTCAGCAAAGCAAGAACATCTCACTTAAAATGAGAACACACTTTCCAGCATTTCCAGAGGGATATTTGTAAAACTTAGGTGATGTTGATTTACCTATGGCTATGTATAGAAAATAATTTATCTGGTTTAAATGGCTTTGTGTGTTTTATCTGCTCTCTTATGGTTCATATAGTAACTTCACATGATGCTTTGATAGATTTGAGCTGACTGATGAAGGATATATGCAAATATGTATGTAAATTTCCAGATTATGTTGGGTAACTTATTGAATACTACCATTCGGTACAAAGCTTATTTTCCATGGTATCAGCACTGGGGAGTTTTCATCTGACTTTTAGCATCATCTCCTGTAGTTTACAATTGAGCTTTCTAAAAGGTTCTTCCGAAGAGACTGAGTTTAATGGTTTTAAGTGTCAGTTACAGAAAATTGCTGATTATAAGGAGAAAACATAATCCCCAAACACTTGAATTCCTGTATCTTGTCTGCATAATCTTAAGCCATACATGGTGGTGGTTGCATTATCATGGCAGGGAGATTTTTATTTTTTTTTCTTCCCCAATATTTTATTCTAAAAATTGCAGTGCTGTACAGAGAACAGCGGCTCTTGTGTTTTTTCATCTTGGTTAACAGTCATTTGGCAGGAGATTAACACAAAAGCTTTATGGCTTGTTGGTCCTTCAGTCTCCATAGGACCCTGTAAGGTGTTGGTGCAAAGAGTTTGAGGTTTTCCTTGAGAAGGAAGCATATGTGCAACAACCCCACCAGCCATGTAGGGAGGAGAGGAGATTGAATGCGACCGTCCAACATGTGTAAGTAAAGGACTAGAGTACGATTACTGACACTTTTTGATGTAGATTAATTTGCTATGTTCAGTAATTGCTGACAGTTCTCTGTAGATCTGATCTGTAAATGTCCACATAGCTCAGTGAGAAAATACCGTGATCAGTAATTTGTTTGCCAAAACTTTTTAATGCTGTATTCTACCTTCAGCCCTAGGGTAGCATCGGGTTCGTTAGCTGTACAGTAAGGAGGGCCGACAGCAATCTGAAAACCGTTTACAGAAATATGCACAGTTTATTCTGTGACGTTCTTTTGAAGATAAAGAAAACTGTATTGGCAGACTTTCTGAATGATACTGCTCTATGCTGGATTTCTAATCTATTCACAGTGAATAAATAAAAATCTGCATTTTTTTTAAATGTGAGAATAAGTCTCGAGGCTTGGCCTGGTGAGGTTTATCCGGGTGCATTGTTTCTGAATGTCAGTGGGAGCACGGCCTGGGTAAGGACAACACGATGGAATCCCTTCTTTGTACACCAGACATGCAAACACTGACGACTGCATCACTCCCTGCCCTTCGCATCATCTGCTTTCATTCCGGCTGGTCACCGAAGTTGTTCTTAGTAGAGTTTTTAAAATGTTCCAAAGTTCAATTTTACTCTTAGAAGCTTCCAGAAATCGTGTTGTTTTTCCTGTTCAGTCCCTGTTTTCTTGCACTTCCACCAGTCGGAAATAGCGGGGAGGATGTCACAAGGAGATCTCTGTTTTCTTCAAGAAAGGTGGAAGGGCGATGTGCTGTTGTCTTTGCGTTGAGTTACTCCGCAGCGTGATCAGCACGTGATAAGATGTCAGCACTGAACTGCCCCCTTGTTACAGACCCATCCTTGTGGCTCAGTCTTGAGAAAAGAATGGAAATATTTGGCCTGGATGATATGAGGAGAAAGAATATTTTGCGACAGGTGCAGTATTTCATGATGCGCTGCCATCCTGAGTATGGCTCGTTTCCTTTTCGAGAATAAACTCGTAGGAGCCCTTTAAGCTGTTAAAAATGGAGCCTTTGTATTGCTTTTGCCTTTTTTCTTTTTTGCTTTTGTATTGCTTTAATGGGAAAGGTTTAAACTATGTGGCTGCAATAGGTTATACAATATGAAGTTGTTCTCCACTATGCCTTGAATGAGCAGAACAACAAAGACCTGGGAGGGCCTCTTCATTCTTACTGAGATGGAGAATGGTGAAGTTTAGCCCAGCAAGTCTGGGGCTGGGTAACTGGAACAGGTGGTGGAAAGCACAACAGAGCTCGTGGAGACAGCCAGCACGCTGCGTGAATACAGCCTGTTACCCAGCTGTGGTCTGTGGGACTGACATGGACCCCACTCTTCTCCCTGCAGACCTGCATTCCCTTCTGAGAGCAGCACGACAGCCAAGACTGTCGTGCTGTAAGCGTAAGTGTAGGTGAGTTGAATCCGGACTTCTCACCCGTGTTGTAAAAGGGAGGATTTGGCTCCGGCCCTCGGCTGGATTGCCGCGGTGAGTCGGGCTGGCTGCAGGGTAAGCACAGGGCTCCACCCATGGGGACCAGAACAAATGTGGGGCCAGGCCCTCGGGCTGGGCATCATTAATAACCTTGCCCAATCCCTGCCTCAGTGTAATGCAAAGCAATATAATGAGGCAGGTAGCTTGAGTTTTCTAGAAAGTTCGCTTTTAATTTGGAAAAAGTCCCATCATTATCACAGTGGTGAAGATCCCATACGCACCTCCATGCCTGCATTCTGCACAGGGAAGGGACCTTGGGGCTGTGCTGAGCAACTTTCAGTCCCCACACGCTGCCGCAAGGGAACGGGAAGAAGAACAGCCCGGCGAACGTGAAGTCTGCTTTCTGACTCTTCAAATTGACCGAGTTTTAGTTTTGCAACAGAGAACTGAAACGCGCGTCACGCTTTGCCGGACGTGCAGCTCCCGCCGGCGCCCACGTGGCAGCTGTCGCGGCGCCGCCTCGGTCGGGCGGGTTTGGTGCCGGCGCGGCGCTGTGCGTAGGGAAAGGGAGCGCCGGAGGAAACCCCCGTGCGACGGTAGCGTGGCCGAGCGGTCTAAGGCGCTGGATTAAGGCTCCAGTCTCTTCGGGGGCGTGGGTTCGAATCCCACCGCTGCCAGTGGTGCTTCTTTTTTTTCTCTTCTGCTCCGCCGTTACCGCAGCTCCCCCTGGCGGCTGCGCCCCGCTATTCCGGGAGAGCATTGTGGGTAGGAGGAGGGCCGGGGCCCCACGTGCCGGCCGCAGTGACACCAACATGGCCGCCGCCTGAGTGCCGCCCGCCGCGCCGCGCACCGCCACCGGGGACCGGCGGCCCCGCCGTCCGCGCGGCCCCTCCGCCAGGTGAGTGGCTGCGGTGCCCCGTTTGCTTCTTTCGGGGCTGCGCGGGAGCGGGGTGCGGCAGGGGGCGGAGGGGGTGCGGCCTGGGCTGCGGGGGCTCTGGCTGCACCGTGGGGCGGTGGGAGCGGGCGCGGGGCGCTGACAGGAGCCGCCGGGCGGGCCCTGAGGGAAACGGACGGGGGTCCGGCCCAGGCCCGGCACCTCGGCTCCTCTCAGCGTCGGGCCGGGGCTGTCCGGCGCGGCTTTCCCGGGACGGGAGGCCCCCGGTGCTCCTGCCGGGCGGAGTTCCCGCACAGCGCGGGGCGGCCCGGCCTGCGCCCGGCGTGATGTGAGGTACCGAAGGGGGCGGCCGCGCCTGGCGCCTCGTCTCAGCCCCGGCGGGAGCTCCGGCGGCGTCGCCTCACGGTGCGCGGGGACCTCCGGATGACTGTGCAAAGCTTCAGCGGGGCACGGCGCGGAGAAAGCAGCGCGAAATTGGGTCAGCACCGCCGTCATCGCGGACGTTTGGAAGATGCCTGGGCTCATTTTGCAGCTCCGTTTTGCAGAATGCCGCGGCGCAGCCTGGCGCTGCCGGGATGGCCCTGGGAGGGGACGGGCCGGACGGCATTGAGGCAGGGAGCGGGGACTGCTGGCTGCCCGCCCGCGCCGCGGGGTCCCGGCCCGTCCTATGTAAGGAGTGTCGGTGTTGGCGGTCGGGGGTCCGGTACCGGCAGGCGCGCACACGGGTCGGTGCTGGGCCGTTCTGTGGGCGTCGCGCAGAGCCGCGTGCATTTCTCCTGAGCGCAGCTGTGCTCCGCGTGCTGTAGCGGTACCCGAAAGCCATTCTAGGCTGAACCTGAGAGGAAGAAGGTTCGGTTACTCCATGGGAGTTTTATACCTTTCTGGCCAGAGTATTTTTTCTAAAATTTTGTTCTAAATTGATGATGCTAGGGGCAGCGGGAGGGTGGTTATGGCAGCCCAGCCTTGGTCATGCTGAGAAGATTTCTATCTCCTGCCCTCCTGTGCTCGGAGGTTTAGTGACTCACACTAATAACTTGCACTGGTGCTGAGATGCACAGGAAAGTCCCTTTATAAAGGGAGCGATCTTGCCAAGAGAAAACGTGAAACAAATGCTCTGGTGGCCATGCTTGATATCTCCTAGAGCTTAATTCCATTCTGTTATTCCTGTGGGGTTCCTTTCTGTATCTGCCATGCGTACATGCAAACTGCAGATGCAGAATTGTGTCTGCGTGTCTTCAGTGGAAGCTCCGTTCTGATCAGAGGATTCCGTGAATGTTGTGCGTTGTTCTGGGACACGCTGCTTCCTGTTGTAGGTCTGTTCCGGTACTCCAGTGAAAGCACCTGCAGTCATTCTTTACCCTTAAATGGTGAAGAAAAATTGTAATTGCCATCTGACGTTTTCTGTAAGTACTGAGCTGGATTCCCAGGGAGAAACCAGGTCCTTCAGGTTGGGTTTCTCTTTCTCACCTTGTCCCACAAAATCTGAATTTCTGTTGGGAAAAGTGAAATAATATTCTCAGGAGGGAAGGAGCAGCTGAACACACACCTGGCCCGTGGGCTGTCAGGCAGGAGCAGCTTCCCCATCCCCACACAGGGCCAGGACAGAGGGCTCAGACCCACAGCTCCCACCTCCAGGGGCTGCCATGTGCACTCCTGCTGAGTGTGCTCCCAGTGCCGGCTCTGTTCTGAATGAAGGCCCCATTTTGTGCCGAGCTGTCTTCCTCCTGTACTGTGCTGAGCACCTGGGATGTGCAGTGGGGAGTGCTGAGCTGGAGTTGACACATCTCACTGCTTGAAAAGAACGCAGCCATGGATGTGCTGCTTGGAGCTGCAGAATGCCCAGTGGTTATTGAGCTTCAGGCACACATTTCTTTGGATAACTGTGTATGTTAGCATGATGATTTGAGAAAACCGTGTGTGTGTTGAAATATACTGGGATGGTTAAGTGGTGAATTGTGTACTTGAAAAAAATCAGCGCAATTAGGGATGTAGCATGGATGCTTCTGTCTTTCACAGACCTCTGTCACTGGCTACCCCTTCCTCTCTGTAGGAAGCCCAGCAAAGAGGTGAGTGTGCATCAATGGTGAGAGTAAGATCTGTTGAAGCAAGCTCTGTTGTTCTTATTGTTTTGAAGGGTCTGAGGGAAACAGAGGAATGTCTTGAGCTGTCATCCTGGCTGAGCAGTAGGTCTGTGCTCAGTGCTCAGCCAGGAGCCAAGGCTGCAGTCTGTTACATGGCTAGAGCCAGCACGCTGCAGGCGTGAATGCTGTCTGGTCCTGAGCACAGGGCTGACACAGGCTTTTTGCTTCTCCCAGCTCTTAAGCCAGAAGCTTTCACCATTTCTACTTTCAAGGAAGTTTCTCTGGGAAAGGAAGGAGGCTGGTGAGCAGTACGGCACCGTCCTTAGTGACGGTGACAAGTGCTGTGGCTATTTCAGAGCTCGGGCATGCTGGCTGCAAAACCAGCTGCTGCCGGGGTGCGGTAGTCACACAGGGTATATAAAGGGTATGCTTCACACAGGGTATAAAGGGTATGCTTCACACAAGTACTGAAGGCCTGTCCTTCCCTCTGCAGAGCTCTGGTTTAGTGCTCTCTCTTATGCTGGCTTTCATCAAAGTTTCAGGAGCTGAATTACTTTCGAGACTCTTGTTTGTTTTTGGAGTTGGTGGCAGTTGGTAGAGGCGGTGAGGTGTGAGGGGCCGTGTTGTGCTAACATGTACACTCCTTCACAACACACACAGTGCATCGCCACTGGAAAGAAAGTGGTGTGCTTGAACAAATAGTCGAGGCTCCGTGTGGTACGTGGCACAGATGTAGTGACTCATATGACATATCTGTTTTCTTTCAGATTGTGCCAAGGAATAAGCCAAGGAAAAGGTTTTTGTATCCTAGCATGGCAAATGAAGAAGATGATCCAATTATACAAGAGGTAAAAGTGCTTTGTAGCTGCAGTGGTTCTGTGTGTGGCTTTTTTTGTGATGTTCAACTTCTGTTCTATTGTTCTAATTACAATTTTGATGAATCCATGTCTGTTATAAATGAAGCTGAAACAGTTTTATACCTTCTGCTAAAAACAATCAGTTGTAGTGCAGTTGTGGACTTCCTTAAGGATCTGTTCCATCCCAAACAGTACCCGATATCCCATTCACTTTGTGTATGAATTCCTGCACAAGAGGTACAAGCAAGGGCAAGCTTGTGACAAGTGGTGTTTGACAGAAGTGTCTCAAAAGGTACCTAAAATGGAAACATCTGTGTGTGATCTTCATGACACATCTGTGGATTTTAGATGTTGGTGGCAAAGTGCTTGTATTAAAATGAGATTTGGGACGTGGGTTTGTTTTGTCTAGCCTAGAAAGTTATCATGGCAAAACACCAGTGAGGAAGTTAACTTTCAGTCATGCTGCCGAAGAGAGAACATCCTCTTCTTTCTCAGATTGTGATGATAGATTCATTTCAGCCCCACAGACAAAAAGGTTTCTTGTTTCATTTCAGAGACAAAAATATGCAGCAGTTTCCTGCCTCATCATAGTTGTGCTGTTTTTTCTTCTCGAAGAGGCCAGCTGCTATATTACAGGTCAAAATCAGCAGAGATGACACCTTTATCAAGAGTCATGAGCGAGCTTTATATACAATTCATAATTAGAAGCAAAAATTGGCAGTATTTGAGCTCTAGGGATTGTCCTTATGCCTGAGGCTCCATCCATCATAGCTGTTATCTGATGCAGGTTGTTTGTGTTGCTTTTCAGATTGATGTGTTCCTGGCCAGAAGTCTGCTGGAGAAGTTGTATCTGTTTCAGGTATTTCAGTTTTATATAGTGAAAATTTGTTTCAAATGAATTAATTGAAAGAGCAATAACTTTATTTGCCTCTTATAGGGAACAGGCAAAGCTGCATGGGTCTCAGCTGAAACATTTAGTATTAAATTGTTTGTAAGAGAGGAGTGATTGTTTATGGCATCGACTTGTCATTAAATCACTGCCTATAACCACCCTGAGGAATTGTTTTAGTAGATAATGTCCTTATTGTGGTTCGGATAAGTCTGCAGTCTCTTGGCCATTTTCTGCCATCGCTGATTTCTGTCAACTTTACTGAACTAACTTATTTAGGACCGGTCCTGTTTAAGACAATGCTATCAGTATTCATACCCAGTGTGAGTCATCAGAAGAAGCCCCTTATGTTGTGGACTTAAAACTGATGAGTGATTAAAGGTGGAAATAAGCTTGGAATTTGAAGGCCTGTTTCCCACTCTGTTCTCTGAATTTCTCTCATCATTTTATCTTTGTGGTTCACTTTTCCCATCTGCAAAATGGAAAGTCTTTAGAGGCTGATGGGTGAGATATTCATTATAAGCCAGTGGTGCTCACTGGCATAGCCTCCTGTCCATGTCTTCTGCCCAGCATGTGCTGCGGGGAGCAGCTTCATGAGGGGTTGCTCTGCATGTTCTGGACAAATGGCAGCTCTGAGCCAGGCTGCTGCCTTGCTGGAAGACTTCATCTGGGCACAACACTGTGATCTCAGCATCCCCAAATAGTTCAGAACAGAGGATCATGTGGCTAAATGTGGCTATATGTGGGCCACATCGTGTAGGCTAACACTACTGGTAAAAACTCACATGTATTTTACTTTTAGATGAATAAATCTCCAGAGAGGTAATATCAGTTAATGTTTTAGCTTCTATCACATCCTTTTTCTGCTGGACTGATGCGTTGTACCATGTTCTTGTCTTATAGCACATAGTGCTGTGTTGGAGGCAGGAAAAGGAAAAGGGTGAAGTGACAGCAGCAGAGGGTGGAGGGGAAAGCTTTCTAGACCATACTCTGAGATCTGATGACTCATAAGATTAGAAAAGTCATTTACTGAGATCTTGTAACCATCTGGAAATTGCCTTTATATGTGAAGAGGCAGGCAAGGTTTAATTAATTTCTGTGAAATTCTTTTGTCTTTAAATTAAGAATGTTTTTGAAATTGATGTGTTCTCCAGTACCCAATTCGTCCAGCTTCCATGACGTATGATGATGTTACGCATTTATCAGCGAAGATAAAACCAAAGCAGCAAAAGGTTGGTCATCATTTGAGCCCAGTCTGTGAAAGTTGTTTTATACTGTCCTAAATGTGCTTCAGATCATTACACTGTGCTGCTAAGCTGTTGTAAGCGTGCAGCTTGTGGGACCAAATCTCTGTGCTTGGAGGGATAGGGGGGTCTGTCATTGTAAGACTACAGGAGAGCTTAAAAGAAGAATGGTTTATTAAGAAAGGAATTAATGTCACAATGGAAAAAACAATATAAAAACAGAATCATTCAGGAAACTCTGGCTACTTTTATTCTGTCTGTACAAGATTTATTTTAAAGACTTTCACAATATTTAGAAGAGGGTTGAGGTCTGAAGGCATGCTTTGTCTATTAGAGTCATTGTTGTGTCTTGATTCTTCTCTTGCCTGGCTATGAACAATCGACAGTCCTGTTTGAGAATCAGTGGGGTGATGAAAGTATAACCAAAGCCAGAATGATTGCACTTGCCTACAGATGTATTCCAAACCTGTAGCTGTGATTTTAAAATGTCTCGTGCTAACAAAATGAAAAAGAACACACACAGGTCTGTGATAGCGGGATTTTTTTCTGGGAAATAGTTGAGGGGAGTGCTTATGTGAATTTTGGAGTCAGAGTGTATGTTGTGTTAAGGATTTTTTTAATTAGAATTAGCAGACATTTATGTTTTTAGGCTCTGTGCAGACGTATAAATCTACCATCACAACCAGGAACTGGGCACTAGTTCAGTTTACAAGTAACATGAAGGGGAATAAAAGTGAGGTGGTGGCTGTAATTTATAAGTTTAATTGGTGATTCATTTGGAGTTCCGCCATTGTAATTATTTGCCTTTTCTTTCACGTTTTTTAGGTTGAACTGGAAATGGCCATTGACACTTTGAATCCAAACTACTGTCGCAGCAAAGGAGAACAGATTGCTCTCAATGTAGACGGCACTTGTACAGATGAAACGAGTACCTATTCCTCGTAGGTGTCCTGTTTGTTTCTGTGGTAGGCAGATATGTGGGATCAATCACTTTCCAGTCCTGTTGGCCACAATATTTCTGATGCAGACTAGGGTTCCATTGGCCTTCTTGGCCACCTGGGTACACTGCTGGCTCACGTTAGCTGGCTGCTGACCAGCAGAGCATGCTCTCATGTCCTCTGCTGGGCAGCTTTCCAGCCACTCTGCCGCACAGCTGTACTGCTGCATGGGGTTGTTAATGACCCAGCACTTACCCTTAGTTCATGTCATGTAACTGGGCTTGGCCCATCAGTCTTATGCAGAGTCCCTCTGCAGAGCCTTCCTGACCTCAAGCACATCAACAGTCTTGCCTTAGTGAGAGTGCACTCAGTGCCCTCATGCAGATTGTCACTTAAATTGTTACACAAAACTAGCCTCAGTATTTAAAGCATTTGCTGATAGACCATTTTGAGAATCGGTGATTTCAGGCCTTTTAACATCTTGATGCCACGTTGCCTGTAGCATATAATCTTACAGCATTCATCTGTTTGCAGGAAGCTGATGGACAAACAAACTTTCTGCTCTTCGCAAGCTGCAAGTAATGTTTCCCGCTATGCAGCTGCTGTTTATAGAAAAGGTGACTTTGTTTTGTTACCCCTCACATCAGTGAAACCTGTGAATTTCTGGGTTAAATAAGAGCTGTTTGTTCTGTGTTTTTAATAGCATAGGCTCGTGTTTAATTGATGCTTTTCTAAATAAAGTGAAAGCTTTCCTTATGAGCATCCCTGGAGTCCTTGAGGAGCTCCGGCAAAGTTTTAAATAATATAGCAGGGCACTGTAGATGCCTCCAGGATCTTAACGGTCCGTGATGGCCTGAAACATACATTTGCAGTAAAAAATTATTTTTCTTACTTACATTGTATTATTATCTCTGTCTAGGCATGGCTGTTTTATTTGTCTGTTCAACACTTCCTGCCCTTCTCTTGTTTCCTACTGTCACCACAGAGTTTTGATGTGAGGGTTGTTGTAGGTTGCCTACAGTGATGTCTATTCGCTAATAGTCTTACACATAGATCAGATCTGAGCCAAAACGGGGCTCTCTGTAAGATCTGGCTCCACCATTAAAAAAGAAGGTAGCAGGAGTAGGTCTTGATCTTTTCATATTCTTTTGAAATTCTGTGCACGGGATGAATCACTTAATCCCTTTTTATGGTATTAAATATTTGTGTTCTCTGGAAGCTGTGCTGTTGCAGAGGTAGCAAGGTGATGAAAGTACTGTCTCTGTGCACTAGAAAACAATACTTCTAACCAATATCAATTCTCTTTTTCAGGTGAACTTCACCTGACTCCGCTGCATGGAATTCTTCAGCTGAGGCCAAGTTTCACCTACTTGGACAAAGCTGATGCAAAACACCGCGAAAGAGAAGCTGCTAATGAAGGTAAATGCTACCTGAGTTGTGTTTCCTTTTGAGAGGTAGTATGCAAGTTCTCTCTGTAGTTTTATTCAAAGGTGTTTAATATAACAATGAGCTGATTATAAAACCATTTCTCAGCCAGATTTTTTCCCTGATCATGTTTTCAGTGTAGTTGCATCAAGATTTTTGTGGGAAGGTGTGGGAGACTGGCAGAGAGATAGGAGGCAGCGGGTGGTGTCAAAGGGCAGCAGTAGGAAGTGCCACCACAGCCACTGAAAAGCAGCGGTGCCATTCATGGGAGCAGTTTCTCCTATTACGTGAGCGGTGTGGTACTGTCATATGCTGCATAGTTTAGCAAGCTGTAGTTCCTGTTTCTGCCTTCTTCCAGAGTAGGCCTCCAAACAGTTACAGATTGGCTCTGGTCGTTTTATTGCAGTGGTGGTTTTATCCTGTTGGGTTTTTTTTTCTTTTGCAGGTGGTGATTCATCCCAGGATGAAGCTGAAGATGACATTAAGCAAATTACTGTATGTCCAGATTTCCTTTATGTGATAGTTCAGGCATGACAATTCACACCCAAATAATTGGACAGGAAACCTTGTCTGGTTCTGGTGACCCTGGGCTTGGGAGGGGAGGCAAGGAAGGATTTGGCAGTTGTTGCACAAGTGTAAAGATAGCACTGGCAACAAGGGTTGATTAATTTGAGCTAGGACCCCTAGCTTCTGTTCTCATTGTGCCAAATAGGTAATGGAGCTGTTTTGTTTCACGTGTTTTGGAGCTGTTTTAATTGATGCCCAAATCTTCTAGGTGAGGTTTTCCCGCCCTGAGACTGAACAAGCTCGTCAAAGACGTGTTCAGTCCTATGAATTCCTGCAGAAGAGACAAGCAGAAGAGCACTGGGTTCATCTCCATTATTATGGCTTGAAGGTAAGTGTGGGGCCTGATGGCTCAGCCGAATTAAATCTGGGTATGTGGGAATCAGGGAAGATACTGAAGAAAAGTTGATCTGTAGGCTTGAAATGACCCCACAGTGCTGTGTGCCTCTGCCACCAGATAGTGCCTTGGGGTCTCCGCAGTGGAAAAGCTTTAAAATTGAGAATTGGGCAAATGTAAGGCAGGGAGTGTTTAAGTCCAAGAATCACTCGGGTCTTAGCTTTGTAAAACAGTCAGGGAAGCCAGTCAGTTAGTGTCATAAATCCTGTTTCTCTGACACAGCATGCATGTCAGGAGATTTTTGAAGTCGCATCAACTGAAATGTTTCCATATCATATCTGCATCATTCAAGAAGGCTGATAGTTGAGCATCAGTGAGAAGAAATGCTTGAATAGCGCAGTAAGGATGGAGCAGTCACAGTTCAGAATAAGGAGTCTATCTGAAATTGTGTGTTCAGAATGTGTCAGTGATTTGTGCTCTTCTCCATGTCTGCAGGATAGCCGTTCAGAACATGAGCGCCAGTATTTATTCAGCCAAGGTCACGGCCTCGCTGAGAATACAGAATTAATAAAATCTCCCAGGTAAAGGTTTGATGGTTTTCTAGAGAAGGGACGGTAATTTCTTGGGATTGTTTTTAGAGTAATAAGCAAGTATATGTTTTTTAAAATCTTATCTTGATTCTGATACCCATGGTAGAAGTTGAATCGTTTGAAAAATAGAGGCAAGCTGCTCTTCAACTTCAATTGCTATCTGTGTTTCCTTGTGCTCTGAGGTTAAAACCAGTTGCTTCCAGTTGAGATTGTAGCCTTGTATGTGTTATCACAACCCAGCATTATTGAGACTGCAGATATTGTAAGGGAGAAGTAAAACAAAAGCTCCTTCTGATTAAAATAAATGAAAACTCTAAAGCCAGTGACTTCCATTGTTAGAAACTCTTAGAAAACTTTATTTTGGTGATTTTTAAGAGACACCTGATGCTACTTGAAACGTGTTAGGTTTTGATTCTTGCTGACTGCAGCTATGTATAGGAATCTTCTGTGGTGCAGACAGTAATAATGCTTTGCTGTAAACTGATAGAACCATGGCCCAAGCAATAGGAAGGTGGCAGACTGCCTCTCTCCTTAATGGTGTGGTTGTGTTTTTGGTAACATTTAACATCTCAGTGGAGCAGTGCCAGGTGTGATGAGAAGTCTTCTGGATTTGATTCTTTCCTCGCAGACGCTGGCAGTTATGTTGGCAGTGCTGACTTTTTGCTTATTGCAGGTCTTACTGCAGGACTTACTGTGGCCCCACTTACTGCTGTGTCAAAGCACTGCATTTAATGCTTTCATTCTTGCAGTTCCTCTGTTTGGACACAGGAGAGTACAGAAGAGCTAGGATTCTGACTCTCGTCTATTTCCTGCTTTTTCTTTGAATGGATGAATGTCAGAAGCTTTTACTAGCACTGAAGTTGTGGAGGAAGATGAGAAAGGAAAGGGGGGAGTCTCTTTGCAGGCTGGTGTTTGTTTTGTAGATTCTAATAAGTAGGATAGCTTTAAGCAAAAAAATAACTGTACTTAAACTTGGCAAATCTCAAGACAAACATTGTAAGGATGTGTTTTCTTTTCTTGTAGTGAATATTTAATGATGCTGATGCCTCCAAGTGTAGAGGAAGAGAAGTAAGTGTGCAGAATGTTCAACTCTGATATTGTCTGGATGCTTTCTCATGAGCTGCAACTCACGAAGCCGTTGTTTATTTGCAGTAACAAACCAATGGCTCCAAGCAACGTGCTTTCTATGGCCCAGCTGAGAACTTTACCCCTTGCTGATCAGATTAAGATCCTGATGAAGAATGGTTTGTAATCCATTTGCACTTTACTTGTGACTTCTAATTGTCTCAGATAAAACAACCTTTCCTAATAGTACCAGTTCTGTCACTCTTCCAAACAGCGTCTGGATCTCGGATTCTGTGAAGCAGTCAGAAGCTGAGCATTTGCTTGAGAAGCCTGAGAGTGCTCTTTAGGAAAGAGAAGAGCAATAGGTGGAACTGCCAGCTGCTCTGTATGTTTGCAGTGCTCTCACTCTTGGAATATTTTCTGATCTGATGATAACTTTCAGAATGCATTTATTTCTGCATTTACCTCCTGGAATGTGAAGTCATACTCAGACTTAAAAGTGGAAAGTTAATGCAACAGGTGCACTTTGGCATTTTCTTCCCTTGAAAGTTTTCAGTAATATGCTTCTTGAGTGTTATATAAGTTTTATTCTGTCTCTTCAGTTACTGTCTAATGAGAGCAAATCCTGAGAACCTTAGGAGCTTCCTATCAGAGAAACAGATATAGCTGTGACCTGGAATTTCCACATAAACATAAATCACAATATCCTAGAATTGAAACTCCGTTTGTATTTTGTGTACTGAGAAAGCCCTTCGTCTGATGTTTCTTTTGCCTTTCAGTGAAGGTGATGCCATTTGCAAATCTGATGAGTTTGCTAGGCTCTGGGACTGACTCTACAGCAGTGCTCCGCTGCATACAGCAGGTGGCGATGCTGGTCCAGGGAAACTGGGTGGTGAAGAGGTATGCCTTGTCTTTGTTGCTGAGATGTGGTTTTCTTCTGTAAGGAGGGAATTAGAACAATGGATTTTATGTAGTCATCTTCACTGTGTATCTGTGTTCTCAATTCACGGTACTGTGAGATACTCATTCAACATTCTGTGCTTTGTTCTGCAGTAGGATAATGAAAATTCAAACAGATGATAGCAGATGCCAGCACAGCCGTACCCAGCCCAGCTAGAATTGTGGTGGAGCTGTGATGTAATCTGTATTTGCATTTGAGCTGTCAGATATTTGTTGTCTTTACCAGTATTCTTTGGTGTGGGGACATACCTGAATCCTTTCAGAGATTAATGTCAAATGTAAATACATACAATGAAACCATCCCAACTGATAGTGCTCCTTAGCTAAATTCAGTCAGAGAAAGATCTTTGTGCAGTCGCTTTGCTGCTCTTGTCAGCTGAAAGCATTACTTTCCTTCTAGAGGCTAGCTTTAACTGTTGTAAAATGGCTCTACCTGTGGGGTACTGAGTGTAGCACATGAAATGGATGCTGTGTCGTTCTCCTGTTTATTAGAACAAGGCATCTCATTGGGAGTTAAGTCTGAAGAGCAGTGTGATTTTTTTTATTTTTTTTTCACCTGGGTGGAGCATTGCATGCAAAGAATTACAGTGTGCGGAGTAGTTTTCTGCACTAAGATGTGTGGCACCAGTTATCAGCTCGTCTGTTAGCAGGATGCTTCAGCTGTTGTGATCCAGGCCTGTGCTAGCTGTGTGAGTGACTTCGGTCCTTGCTGTCCCTCCACTCGTTCCAGAAGGCAGCTGGGTGCAAATTGAGAGTGTTTTAGCACTCAGGGTGTTTTTATGTTATATGTGTTTCTTTGCTGTTTGTCTGAGGAGTCTGTGTGCATCTGTAGATATAGCCTATTTGGGATGGTTGTGCACAGAGCAGTGCCTGCACACATCAGAGCTTTAAGTACATCTGGCTGAGTAGGATCAGGATCTTGAGCCTGGTTTGCCTCAAGGCTTTGGAGTCTGTGGAAATGAGTGTCATCTGGTTGGTCTTGCAAGCAGACCAGGACACCAGGGTGGTGTTAGTCCTGGGTCTGATTGGTTTGAGCATGAAAGTTCATAGCATTGTTCTCTTTAATCTTTGATTGCTGAGAAGGAATTAAAAAAAAAAAAAGCACAACAACAAATATTCATTCCTATAGATCAGCATTTGGGCTAAATGCTACCTTCAAGGCTTACGTTAGTCTCAGCATTTCTTAGGATCATGTTGGTCTTGTTTACGCTCATGCAAGAGGGGAAAGGCTTTGCAAGAACAAAGCAGAGCGTGTACCTGTGTTGCACACATCTACCAGTCACAAGGCTGGGCTTTGCTGGTGTAAGCACTTCTTGTATTAGTGTAATTGAAGCGGAGCAATTACATTAATATTAGTTCCTTTAATGAAAGCGATGCTTTGGATAAAGGTGTAATTTAACTGCAGAACAGGGAGCACGTTTGTCGTGTTAATTTTCACCCATGCTGTATTTTGGAGAACCAAGTAGCTAATCCGTCTTCCTTTTTAATTAACAGCGATGTGCTCTACCCAAAAGACTCTTCCAGTCCACATAGTGGAGTCCCTGCAGAAGTGCTTTGTAGAGGGAGAGACTTTGTTGTAAGTACAAAAGAGTTCGTTGTTTCTAAAGCAAAATATTATTGAAGTTTGCCTGAGAGCCACATGGCATTGCCAAACTTGATGTGACATCCACTACTACTGCAAAAAGATGTTTGCTCCAGAGAAATTATTTGTGCTGTAACCTTGATGGTGGTGTTAAAAATCTGGCATGGGAGTGTTTGTGTGGACTGACATCGTGGCTGTCTGGTAAGTTCAGATTGCTGGTCATTAACAGTAGGTGGTATTCATCTCTTTGTAATAGAACTTGTAGAGCTGCTATCACGTAGCCTGCACAATGTGGGGCTGACAGCGAAGCCAGGGCTGGATAATGAAGTGCTTGTTTGTCTAGATACGTTTCCGTGGGCTTAGGACTGCAAGGTCTCAGGAGGGCAGTGTGGCTAAGCCCTGTGCTCCCGGAGCATGCACTGTTGATCTTTAAAAAGGGTTTTATTCCCCTGAGCTGCTAATCAGTGAAAGGACTTTGTTCCTAAGCACCTTCTGTGAGCGGTAGCTGCGTATGGAAGTTGAAATGAATACAGGTCTCGTATACATGCACGTAACCACAGCAAAGAGGAACAACTTTGTTTTGTGTTTATTTTTGCTAACCACGGAAAGAATTAAGTTCCTGGGTGCTTCCTAAGTTCATATCCAGTTTATGGCTTCCACCCTATTAAAAAGAAATTAACGAGTGCATTGCTTTCAGTTAGGCCTAAGAGTTCCCCTTGTTTGCAAAGTCTGTTTATGAGCTTTAGCTCCGAATAGGAGCATACTGTGCAAGAGACCTTAAGGATATAGCAGCACTAGCTTAAGATAAAACTGATGGTGATTGAAGCTGACTTTTCTCTGTGTCTTGGTGTCTGCCCAAGTCACTGCTTTATGGAGATCTGCAGTCAGGTGTGACCCGCTGACATTAGTCTTTAGGACACAGCAGATTGTGTGACACGTCATGTGTGAAGTTCTAGGGACCAGAAATTATTATGCTTGGTTAAGTAAGTGCTAATGCTTAGCAATTAAAATGTGAAGATAAAGCGTTTAGTAGTGGAAGGTATTTTACCCTTATTCTAAATACTGTAAAAGACCAGTGGTGGCTTTAATGTTCAGGTGTTCTGTGCTGTACTTTGAGGGAGGTAAGTCTTGTTTTTTCTCAAAGCTGCTATTTTTTCCCAAATTCTTACATAATAATTTCAGAGTTCCAGTTGAGAATAAAGTGCCTAATAAGAAATAACTGACTCAGAGTTGTGTGCAAGGAGGAGTGACAGATCTGTTTCCTTTAGGCAGCAGCTTCTTGTCCTTTAAAACAGAAATGCCTTGTGCTGTACGGTGAGTGTGGTGATTTTGTGAGTTTGTAGGAAGAAAGGAGCTGAGTCAGAAGGTTGTGTGGATGACATTGAAGCACAAGAAGAAATTGACAACAATGAGATTTTTGAATTATTTGCAACACTATTAATAAACGCATATTAAGAGAGATGGTAATTGGTTTAAATGGAGATGGGAAGAAATCAAAGGTCATTTTCAGACAGTGGTAGTTCTACCCAAGTCCTCATGTGCCCATTAGCCTACTCTCAGCAGCTGCCTCGCAGTGTGTTAGGCCTTGGGAGCTGCTCAGCAGAGCATCTGGCTTTTCCATTAACCAGAGACAAATACATGAGTGAATGGCCATCACTGCATGACTGTAAGAGACTGTGGTGATATGCATTGAAAAAGGCAGCAGACACTTTCTAGGAGGCTGTGAGCTGCAGAAATGCAGCAGTCAGCAGCTTCTACTGGCACTGCAGCCGAAGAAGTGGAAAAATAGTTTCTTTAGGTTGGTGAACAAGTGTGCTAAAGCTGAGCATGAGGTGTGACTGCTGCAGCTTCAGCATCACCACAGTAGAAGGGTTTTTTTGGAAGCTAAATGAGGTTTGAGAGATTCTTCAGAGCTTTTGTTCACCAAGGGAAACCATGGACTCTCAAAGCTTCTGATACTGTGCATGGCCATTTGAGCAAGGAATAGAACAGAAAATGCTTTCCTGCTATTTGTGTGAGCATCACCTGCTTCAGCGTTCTTGAAAGGAGTCAAGTTTCCATTTCTCTGGTAACATCATTGAGAAGTGTTATTTCTGCGACTTCAGTAAGGCAACTCCTAAATAGTTAATAAGGTTTTCTCGTTTGTTTCCTTCCTAGATGTGGAAGTTCACACAGGACCGCTGGGTTGTACGAAAGGAAGTGGCGGCAGTTACAAAAGTGAGTGACTTCTTCCTAACACAGAGGTTGGTGCTAACTGTGGGCATCTGCAGGTTGGTAACAGGTGCTGCTGCAAGCCTTTTCTTTCAGGTTCACAGTGTCTGCATTACTGCTGACTTGCAGTGTTGCTAACCAAGGCATATCTTCACTTTGGAACAGGTATAGATACTCTTTACAGAATTATTTCGAGCAGCTCCCACAGTTACATTTCCACAGGACATGACTGTCCTTGCAGCTGAGCCACTGGAATGCATCTTTGTCCCCTCGTCTGTTTTGGTGGAAAGCTGAAGATCCTTTGAATTAAGCTTGCAAAGCACCAAAGCAGATGAGAACTCATGCAGTCCACACTGATGCTCCACTCTTGCAGAGTGCGTTACAGAAGTACAAGTCTTCCAATGGCATTTGCCAAAGCTGCCAGTATTGAATAAAAGCTTTAAAACAACTCAGGCATCTGAGTATTCTGTCAGAAGGAACAAAAAAATCATTTGTTTAAAACAAAATAAAATGATAGAACACAAATAAGTTGATGTACAGACTGGCTACTTTTGGAATTTAAGATCCAGTGCTGTTCAAAAGCTGTGCATGTGTAGGTGCAGCATGTCTGACTCAGAGCTCTAAACTAAGATGAAAGTTGTAGGACATGCTTCTCTGCACAATAGTCTTTTCATCTCAGTAAACTCCCTTTTCTTTACAGAACATGTCATGAGCTGTTTGACTCTCAGCTGATTAATCACTGCTCTCTGAAGTGCTCTGCCTGCACACAGACATTGTGTGAAAGCGCTGGTGTTGCAAAGGATAAATATCTCTGACTGACTTAGGCATGTGTCTGTGGGAGTGCCCCATGTTCACCAAATCAGTCCTGCTCGTCCTGCCGCGTGGAACTGTGCTCATTGTTTCATGGCTGCAGATGCCCTATATGAATTGACATCCATATCATTTTTCCTTTTTCTTTTAGCTTTGCCCTGAAGATGTGAAAGACTTCCTAGAGCACATGTCTGTGGCAAGAATAAACAAAGGTTGGGAGTTCATGCTCCCTTATGACGAAGACTTTGTTAAGAAGCATCCAGATATAGTTCAGAGGCAACGTATGCTGTGGATGGGCATTCAGGCCAAGTAAATGATTTGCTTTATTTTGGGGAGTCAGATAAAAATGAAGAATGATCTAGTGTGAAGTTTCTGTGGATACTGATGGATATATATTTGATCCATATTGCCTGTAAGGCTTACTCCTCTCAGGGGGTGTGGTTGGATGGGGATTGTGTTGATGCATCTTTCAAGTCACTCCTTTTCTTTGGAAAGGACAGCTTTCTAGAAATTAAATGTTCTGGCTAAAAGTTAAAAGCTGGTGTGGCTGCAGGCAAGCATAACAACAGAAACAGTACTGGTATGATTTTCTTTGTATTTCAGATTAGAAAAAGTCTATAATCTTGTAAAGGAACACTCGACACCAAAGAAACAAGAGACACAATCAGGTAAATGGAATTATTTGGATCACCTTGAAGCACATGCATCTCTCTATTTCTGGGTGATATTTTGTTGTTTCTCTCTGTTTTTGAGTGTGGTGGGGATTGATCTTGTTGTGTCTGCTATTACCCCTTTATTTGTAATTTCTTCTACATTACTTGGGACAACGTGGCCTTCGCTAGCATCAGTGACACTGATGGTGACACAGGCTTACTGTAGCAGAGCATGGGAGGATTCCTTGGCACTGGGGACTCTATTTGATAGTGTAAAATCAGCTGGATATGTTAACCACTTCCTCATTTAAGGCAGCTTCTGTGGCATAGTGGTGTAAGCAGCTCCTGACTTGAGGACAGGGCCAGAGCACAAGTGATTCTTACTTCTTGGTTCTCAGACTGACGTGTGTGAGGTTGAGTCGTTCCCTTTTCAGTTCCAAATAAAACGGGGTGGGATTTTTTATTTCCCCTGATTTGCGTGGGCACTGAGATGTGGTTGAGGGCTAAACAGTTAATGAGGAATGTGTTTGCCGGGGTCTGCAAGGAGGTGTAAAGTTGACACTTTGCCATCCTGCTCCACCACGGATGTCAGGGAGAATATTAAAGTAGCTGTTCTATAATCCTAAAAGGTTGTGAAAACCTGAAATTCCAGAGAGTTTTAACTAGGCGTTTGGCTCACTGCCAGACACTGGAGCCAGTGAAGAGTATAAGCAGAACTGACAAATGTGCATATAAATCCATTTCAATACCGTGTGTTTGATCTGCTTGGAAGGATTAGGTGTTGGGTTATTCAGAGAGAACTAGTGGGCCTAATGCTAGGGGAGGTATCAGCACGAGTGTTGTGTTTGTTGGCTTTTGCCGTAAAAGCAGCATTCCTTCCTACGGGATTGAGACTGAATTTCTCTTTTGCCAGCATACACTTCCCTTTTGCCTTTGGCTTGAGGTGCCGGATTGCATGGGAAAGGATTCCCTGCTGCCCCTTTCCCCCCAGCACTGTGTAACAGTACTTAAGAGTCTCAGATTTCCATACTGTGCACCTCATGCACAACCCTATAGCTGTTGGAGAAATGCACTGTTTTTGCTTCAGGTTCCTTGACTGGAAGACCTTTCCAGAAGCATCTGGCTGCTTACAGTTACCAACGTGGTTATCTTCATTTTTTTTTCCTTTTTGTTTTTCCTTTTTTTTTTTTTTTTTTTTTTAAGTTATAGTAGCGGGGAGGGAAATAAAATCTAATCAATAAACCAGGCTTATGCCTTAGGTTTCACAAGTAATGTTGTTTCCTGGCTTTATTTCCATGAGCTATTCAAGCAACATTCTGCAAAACTGGAGTCTTGTTTATGGCGGGATTTTACGCTACGTTTCATTTCTCATCAGGCCATCCATTGCTGGTTTCTGGGGAGCAAAGAGTCAACATGGCAAAAGCAAAAGTCAAGCAGAACTATGGGCAGCTGGACAAGGAGCTCCAGAAGCAAAAGGCAGAACTGAAATCAAATGACGCTTCATCCAAGATGGACGTTTCCAATATCCGCATTAAAGAGGAGCCTGTGAGTGACGAGGAGCCCATGGACACCTCAGTGTATGAGGGCCTGAACAACGGCATCGTCAACGGCCTCCACGCGGAGGAAGACTCCACGGACACCTTAAATGGCCACTTGCCTGGAGGCTGCAGCGATCGGGTAGCCCAAGAACTGAAGGCATTTGTGTCCTCAACGTTTAAGAAACAGTTTGTGCTCACCTTGAGTGAGCTTAAACGGTTGTTTAACCTTCATTTAGCCAGTCTGCCTCCAGGACATATATTGTTCAGTGGCATTTCAGACAAAATGTTACAGGACATGGTGTTAGACATTGGCTGCAAACAGATTTTGGTGCCTGTAAGTATTTTTGTTTCTTTTTGGTGCACTCTGGGGAGGAGGCAGGGGGACACTTAAACATTGGAGCTGTGAAATGTTTGCACCTTGGGCTGGGCTGAAGGAACACTTGTGCTCTGAGTGCTGGGGCTGTTGAAGCTGCTGAAGGCTTGTTTGCCTTCCTGCTTCTGGCTGGCTCTGTGCTCTGCTTTCTGCCCTTGTGGTGTGCTCACAGTTGTCCTTGGGGCTCCTCTTCCACCTCTGGGCTGTTGGGCTGCAGGGACTCATTGTGCCCACTTGCCTCTGTTTCAGTGACTTAGCCTGGGGCAGTCCCATCAGCTTGCTTTGTGGTGCACAGCTCCTGACAGGAATGCTGCTGGGATAAAGGTGATGGCTGCTGCCTGGAGCTGGTGGGACACACCCAGCAGAGCTCTCCGGGAAGCAGCAAACTATATCTGCAGAGCTCTGTTCGTCACTCCTTTTCCTCCTGGGCTGTTCAGAGATGTCTTCGTTTGTCTTCACGGAAATTACATGTGTGATTGTGTGAGTCAGACCCAGCAGATTGCTTAGGAAAGAGAAGGGAATTTGGCATCATGGAAAATAGCCCAAAAGGAAAATAATTTCACAAGACATCTGGTAGTGCTGATTGGTTTGCATCCAGCAGGAGCTTGGGAGTCAGGTGCTGTTAGTGAGAGAGGCAAAGAGAGGTGTGAGCTGCTTGGGAGAGCAGAGAACAGGCAGGCTGGGAAGAGCCTGGAGCACGGGAGGTGTAGCAACCCTCATGCCTTAGCTGGGCTTCAAGGAGGGGGAAGTAACATGTTCAGTGGTGTACAAAGCATGTCCTGTGGCACCTGGAACCGAATGACAGATGTGAGATGCCACACAGGAGGCCACTGCTTTTGGTGCTTTCTGCTTTCTCTCCTGACAGATTCCAGTTCCCTGGGCAATGCTTGCCTGGAGCTGCTGCTTAGTGCTGGAAGGACTCTCCTTGTACATGGTATAGGATATGCACTTGCCATGCTGGTGGTAAACAGCTGAAGTTATCACTGCTGTATTAATTGAGTCTGGGATTTGTTTGCTGGAGAGTGCTGTACATTTGAGTTCTGCTGATCTAGAACTTACTGCAGAATTTGACATCTTCTGCAGCAGCCTGCGTAAGCCTGTACTGCTGTCAGAAATGTAAGTCAGCCCCCAGGTCTCTGCCTTGTGCTGTGGGCTGGCTGTGCCTTTTGCATGAGCTCGTACACTTTGCTCTTTCTCACTGTTTCTCCTGGACAATTTTGTTTGAACCCAGTGAGGCTCCCTGAGCTCCTTGGAAGCCCAGAGAGATGTTTTGCATGAGATTTTGTAGTTACTCATTAGTTTTCTGTAATTGAAACTGCTTTGGTGATAAAAATCAATGATCTGAGGTAATTAAAGTGATGTTCTATGGAGGGTGAAGACACTCTTGGCTTTCACGTTGCCCTGTTACAGAAAATGTGTTGCTGAAAACAACAGTGGAAACCTTACTGGTGGGGTGTAGGATTTATTTATAAAGCTGAACAGCTGCGTCTGGGGTGCCAGATAAATGGTGCTTGTGGGGCCTCAGAAGGCACTCCAGCTGCAAACAGGGGTTGCCTGCAGGGTGCTGCGCTTTGCTTGTGCTTTGTAGCAGTGACAGCAGTGAGCAGGGTGCCTGGCAGTTTGCAGAGTGAGGCGAACGCAGGGGGGCTCTGTGTGCTCTCTCAAATAAAACTGTGTTGGTTCAGAAGCAGTTCCCTCTCCAAGAGCCAGCAGTGCAGCTTCCAGCTGTGCTCAGCATGTGGCTGAGGCAGCAGGTAGTGCTCAGGTCTGCCCCAAGCAACCTTGCTGGGGCTCTGCTCCTGCAGCCCTGCGTTGCCTGTCCTGCTGCAGCTTGTCGGGAGGGAGGCTGATGCCAAAGTGTTATCTGTGCTGAATGAAAGCACAGGAGAGTGTTCCTCTGTGTGTGGTGTGTCCTCATGAGAAGAGGAGCATATGGGTATCGCCAGCCCAACAAACCTGAATCCTGGCTCTAAAGCAGGTACACAGCCCTGCTATCTACCAGCAGTTTGCACTAAGGTGGAGCCAGAGCTGCTGATCACAGCAGGCAGCTCCTGCTGGACGCAGCGCTTCCCTTTGCCAGGAGATCAGAGGCAGACCCTGAAAGGAAGGGCTGACCTCTCCCTTTGCAGTGCAGTCCTTCGGTGTAGTGCGGAAAGCTGGGAAAAAAGGTGGGGGGTGTACTGCAGTGAGGAACTGCAGCAGTCAGACAGGCCTG
Organism: Alectoris magna; assembly: GCA_030625065.1. Classification (NCBI taxonomy): domain Eukaryota; kingdom Metazoa; phylum Chordata; class Aves; order Galliformes; family Phasianidae; genus Alectoris; species Alectoris magna. Next base: position 6,068,783 of record CM060575.1, on the reverse strand, counting down.
TTGGCTTTGTGTGGAGGATTGATTGAGGTTGGCAGGGCGGTGGTTAGCATGGAATGAATGGTCGGTGACAGACAGGAAAGCACACATCAGGAGGGGGAAGTATCCAGCATTACTCATTAGTCATTGCTCCAGGGGAAAGCATTAAGGCAAATGGACATCACTGTATTTCTATAGGAATTTGGAACAGTTATATTCCTTCCTGCATGCAGAGACACAAGGCCTCTGTCTCAGAAAATACAAGTGGTGTTCCTCTAGCGTGGCTCCGGGTAGGGATGAAAACCACTTCAGTTTGGGAGCCTGAAGCGCACTGATGTGTGGTTCAGTCTCCAGGAGTCCCGTGGGCTGCCCCAGAGATCACACACACAGCAGAAGCACAGTGCTGGTTGGTCATGCTGCCTTGGGTTTAGCAGAGCAAATTGCAGATATTTAGAACTTGCCACTGGAGACTTCAAAACCTCCAGAAAACCCTGCAGTGCACTTCATACTTAATTGAATTCTGCTTTGGGAAGTCTGGAGACACAAGCTGCTGGCAGGAACAATCTGTGTACATCATGCCATGAGATACAGTCCACAGTCCACACCCTGAGATTATCGTGGCACCTGGTGGTTGTCCTCCCTTCCTTCAAGTTCCCATACAATGTCACAGGATCCCCTCGTACAGCTCTGACGTGGTTGGTGCTGTGCACTGCTGGCCATCACTCCAGTGTGACCAGAAGCATCACTAAAGTGCTGTTGGGCACGCCATGTGTGCATCGGGCTGCCGGAACACTGGTCCCATTCCCCAAGCAATATTTACCCCTCACTCGGGGTCTGGGTGCTTCAGCATCACCCAGAAGAGCAGGTTTGGTGGGCTTTGTGTTTCTATTGCAGGCACAGGGGCTGCCACAGCACAGTCATCTCCCTGAGTGTGGGGTGGGAGAGAAGCACTTCTCATTAAGTAGCCACAACATTTTGATTCAATAATAGGTGTCAGGGGATACTGTATGATAGAATCATTAAGTAGAACTCATTAAATAGATAGTTATTTTTAACAGCCTCTTGTTCTCAGTTTCCTCCACAGACTGCTGCTTCACCAGATGAGCTAAAGGTTTATGCACTTTGGGAAGCCGGTGACATTTATGATCAGGTAAAGACAGAAATAAGTGATGGTCCCAAGTACATTGTTACTGAGGGTTTGGCACTGCTTCGCTTTGCGTTTCTGGAAGCAGTACAGCAGTTTTTTCACTGTTCCCTAAGGAAGACTCCAGGTTTCAGTACCAGCCAGCTTCAGACTGAGAGAAAGCTCTCAGACCGTAGGGTGGTTATTGCCATATCAGGACCAGGTGGTGGGAACAGAAACTGAGGCATTGGTAACTAACTCAGTGGGGTGTAAATACAATTAATTGTATGAAGAGAAAGGATTCTGTGATGCAGGTCTTAGGCTGGGATCCAGTCAAATTATTTTTCTTTTTTTGGCTAATGGTAATGCAATGGTAGTGTAGTGTTAACCAGTGGTTTATATGATGGTGGGACATGGTGTATCTGTTTATATTTAGAACAGGAAATGCTTACAGCAAATGTGAGCATCTCCTGAGTTCTATTTGTATCACAGTAAGTGAAGTGGAAGGAAAGGCAGCCTAACAGAACGTAGACAGGCAGTGTAACTGCTGTGCACGTGACCTAAATAGATGTTTAAAGGAAAGTCTCAAGCATTGCTCTAGAGAATAAGCAGCATCCGACCTCCTGGCTGGAGCCGACCATGTGAGCTGCCTGGGAAGCACGTGAGAGGAATGTCATAGTCCCTTCTTTAGTATGGTTTTGTACCTGTGGAGGTACCTGGGGTCACAGGATGGGGCAGATCTGCTCATGAGGTATGGAGAGATCCCTGCAGAGTAACGGGAGGGCGCCTGATGAGAGCAGGCTGAAATGGGACAGCTTCAGGGTTACGAAGCAAGAATAATCTAATACAGCTCAGTGAATGTTGTGTGCAGACTAATGCACGGGCAGTTTTGTTTTACAGAAAGCTAAAAGTAATTGTGTTTGTATTAATAATTCTTCGTCTAAAGCATCGCCAAGTTTTGCTTGAAATTTTTTCGAAAAATTATCGAGTGCGCAGAAATGTCATTCAGAACCAGCTGAGTCAAGACCTGAACAAGCAGGAGGTGGATAGAGTGCTAAAGGTAAGTTTCTGCTCAGTTGGGGTTTTGATTCGGTTAATGCATGAATTTGTAACGCTTTGGTTTAACTGAAGGATCATGTATTGCCTTGAGTTGACAAGCGATCGTGATCGTAGAACAGTCGCTGTGGGAATGCAGGCAGGGCTTGGTTTTCAGCCTGTTTTCTTTAAAGTAACGCTCGTCTCATTCTACCTGGTTTCTCTCCAAAGAGCAGTGATTTTGACTCCCCTGTTATTTGGTGTTATTGCAGCAAATCTTTGTTCTTCGCTTTGGACCAGAAGGGAATAGAGCACAGTAAATGTCATACTTCACAGTTATTTTTAAATAATATGGAGTTGAGCATTAAGACAGTGGGAGTGTTCTGAGTTCACTGAGCTGCCTGCTGTTGTTTCATGCTGAAGAACACAGGTGCCACGTGTTCAGAAGGAAATGCTTTATATTCTATAGTAGGACTTAAAGCAGTGTAGCGAGCAAAACCCCAACCAAAACAAGGAGTCCTGCTTGGCATGTCTCATAGTGAATGTTTGAATCCTTTCATCTCTGTCTTTGAAGATGAACCATTTACTTTCTAAACAAGTTTAAGGTATGAAGTACGGACCACACAGGCTGTGATTGACAAAGGAGAAAGCTGCCAGCTAATGTAGTACTTTAATCACTGTTGCTGGGCCTTTGCTCACCATCACCCACTTCAGTGAGACAAGTGCTTAAGTACTTTATTACTCTGGGATCTGTAAGCAGAATAATAACCTACTTGAAAAATTACTCTTGCTGTGATAGTAAGCAAACTGGTCTTGCTTGGATGAACCTGGTCTTAGTATTAAAATAAGCTGAGATGTTTCTGCCTGCTATGCAGTGTTTGGTTTGGCTTGCATGTGCTGGGAGGTTCATCAGGCTCAAACCACAGCTCTTTGGGGATGTCTAGATAATGCACTGGTGTTTGTTTGCACATTGTTATTGATGTTGAACAAATAAATTATTTCTGGGAAAAATGAAAGAATAGTTGTCTCTAACAAACCAGGTCCCGCTTTTGTAAAATCTGAGGCACTGCACAGTCAGCCTTGTGTTGTGTCAGACTTTGTCTTGAATATATTTGTCACAGAAGCGTGTGAAACTTTCATTGTTTCTGAAGTACATGTTGAAAGTATGATTTAATGAAGTAGGGGGATTATCTGGCTGCTTTAAACCATGGGAGATTTGATTCCACTTTGAATGAAATAGCATTTGTTGACTCTTATTTCCCCATCTGCATGTGTTCCTGTGCTATACAGGAAAGAGCAGACTGACAGGGAGTGTATTTTTGCATCTGCAGATCCAGAATGAAAACTCTCTTTTGAGCCTCTGCACTTAATTTCTTTGTAGAGCATTCGGCTGTAAGTCCCAAGAATTAAGAAGTGATAGTTCTTGATACTTTTTTTCACTTTTAAGTTCCACAGCATCAGTTCTGTGGCAGTACTTAAGCTCCTGTTGAATTACCTAAGTGGGAAGGATGGAGCACAAGGAGCTATTAGCTTAGAATTCATGAGACTTGGTATTCATTTAATAGAAATAAGAAAAGGAACCACAAGAAACCTGACTTACTGAACTCCTCGGCTGTGGAGCTTGCAGCTGCGAGTGTAACAGGCACGGTCAGAATACCTGAGTACCGTTCTGAGGGTTGACCCTTCCTTGCCACACAACATTGCTGAAAAGGCTCCACCTTGGGGCTGCCTGCGTGCTTCCTCTGCTCCCTTCTGTCTGTTCACATCTTCAGGCTGCAGTTACCCCGCAGTTCCTCTGGCTCTCGCCCCTCCTCCTGTCCTAAGCTGCTGCACCATCCTTCCCATCTCCTCCTCCCAAAAACCGTGGTTTCCTGCTGCCGTCCCATTGTGTATCCTCCCTGTGCTCTCAGCCTTTCCCATTTGTCTGCTGTCTTAAGCTTCAGGGCAGAGCTTCTGGCTCTGTTGTACACTGGAGGGATGTACTGATCACATTTAAGGTTGCAAAGCCCAGTCATGGTTCCCAGTGGGGCACACCTCTTAGTGTGTAGTCCCTGCAGTTTGGAAACGCGGGGCGGTGCTGCAGGCACTGATGGGCTCTCCCTTTCTCCCCAGGACTGCTGTGTGAGCTATGGTGGAATGTGGTATCTTAAAGGGACTGTGCAGTCTTGACGGCAGCTGTGGCAGTTTCTGTGCTTCAGATGCTCTCCGGGATGAAAGAGGAAACCTGCGGTGGGCGGCACAGACAGTAATGCTGTGGCCTCAGGAGTGTGGGGCAGGAGCTGACCTACTTTGGGGCATGTGGCATTGCAGACAGTCACTGACATCACAGCACACTCACACATACGTTTGCATGGCCGCCTGGGTGCAGAGAGCAACTAGGAAGACAACACGGGACCCTGTCTGCAGTTTGATTAATGTGGGATTTCTAATGTATTTTGCTTCTCCTTCTCTTTCCTTATAATAAAATAAAACCATATACTGACACAGACATGATGGAAAATCATGGTCTAATATTTTATTTTGTAAGTAAGTGATGCCAACAAATTAAATTTGTTTACAAACATCCCAGGTTTTGTTAAATACCTACATGCTCATGCATTGAGCATTACAACAGCCCTTGCTGCCTTCCTTACAATGAGGGTAGCAATGTTCATGGGCACATCAGGGCAGGGAGGGGGGTGGATACAAAATCACTGTCTTTAAACATTGTATGACATAGCAACTGTTCTCACCCGGTGTCTGTAAAATGAACTGTCTGAAAAAGTACTTACACTTGAAATAGATGTGGAACAACTACTGGATGTCTTATTGATGTGGGTTTTGGTTGGTGGAGTTTTTGCCTTACTGTGTGCAAAGGTAAGTGCACCATGTGCAAGGCATCCAGCTGCAGTTATCACACTCGGCAACAATGTAAAACCTCTATTTTGTGTAACTTCTTTTTTAAAAATAAAATTTTATCTTGAAGGTCAGCTGTGGCATCCTGCTGTACTCTGCCTTGTATTTGCTCAGGAAGAAATGGAAATGCTCTTTGCTCCTTTTAGAGCTCAGAGGCTTACAGAGGAAGGAAAGGTAAAGAATATTTGCAGTAGATGGCAGACTGCCTCTTGACTTGCTGTACTTTTCTACTTGCATCAGGTTTTTTAGGATGCTTGTCAAGATGCAGCCTGTTGCTCAAGAAATGATAACTGAGCTGCTTCTGTTCTGGGTTTGTCATTTAAGCTTCAGAGCAGTAAGGTAAGGAACACCCCACTGGTGGCTTCAGAGCAGTTACTTTACTGTTCATGGGCTTTGTTTTCTGTAATTTCCATCATATGAGAAGCTCAAGTGGATTCTATTAATTTCACCTACTTATGCTTAGAAAGGGCTCTGTTTTTTACTAAAGTAAGCAGATTAAGATTGGCCTAAGAGTAGTGTATCATTCTTAAAGCGTTTTGAACTTCTGTGGAAAGTACTTATTTTTAAACTGCTAAAACTCTACCTTAACTCATACGCTAAGTTTATTAATTACTGAAATCAGGCAGTGTTCAAGTTCAGGCAGCTTTTGCAGCCTTTGTGCTGGGTGTCCCCATGGCTGTCGCTTACCTAGCATGACCTCGTTGCTGCAGCACTGCCTACAGCTGTGTCCATAAAGCTTATCCCTGAGAAAGCCATAGCCTGAGAGAGGTTATAAAACAGAGCCTTGGAGGTTTTTATTACAGGGTATGTACAGTTAAGTGTTAAAGTACACTGTAGTACAGCCAGAGCTTAGCAATGGCACAGGTGGTCAAAGGCAGGTTACGCTACAGAAGAAGCGTATTTCTGTGGAACTCTGAGAACATTCTGGATATTTTAAAGGGTAAAAAATACACAGGAAGCGCCCTGTTAACCAACAGTATTAAACCATGATCATGTATTTAATCAGAAATTCTAAAGTTGTTGCTACACAACTTCTGGTCCCATGGGTGTGGATCCCCCACTCCCCAAAGCGAATAGCATTTGTAATAGATTGCTTGTGACAGCCAGAACACTTATCTAAAGTTACTGCTTTGCAGTAGAAAGCCTTCAAATAATGACAGTGCAAGTGCTAGGGAAGCAGTGACATCAGAGCTAACCCTAGTGGCAGAACAGCCGCTCTCCTGCCTACCACCCCTCCAACACCCTTTGTGGAACAACACTGACAAACACAAGAGAGAAACGAGAAACTACTTCATTACCTCTGGCTTTCTAGCACAGACAGGCCTATCCTTTTCTACTTAGTGTAGCTTTTTTAGAATAAAAATTTAATGGGAACTCCATCTGAGCTATGTAGGATAGACCAGATAATGCAGCTGCCCTCTGCACAGAGTTTACTGTTTCAAGATAAGCACAGATAGATAGGCATAATTACTAGTGACACGTGGAGCTTGACTGGCTTATTTATTTGCTTAGAAAAATATTTACAACATTCAGATTCCCATTTTTAAATAATTCTTAAGAATGCAAACACGTTTTTGAGAAATTCCCACAGTACGGAGCCTTAATACTGCAAATGAAGGACAATTATACACAAGCTTAACAGGGTAAATAAGGCAGACAACTGTAATAGCAGCAGTTAAACTAAAGCTGAGAAATTGTCAACACTCCTCCAGCTGTTTGGTACATTGCAGCAACTCAGACAGGCAATAAGGAAGTTCCCAAGAAGAGCAAACCAAATTAAGCTATGAGACCCTGCGTAAGAAGGATGTCACCTTGCCTGGCACCTTCTTTCTCCTTAATTGCTTAGCCTTTGTTTTCCATTCTTCACACTTCAAAGCAGTTCTAAAGAATGTACTTCTGCGTGTTTTGTTTTTCAGAATTTGAATGCCTGTGAGTTACTATTAGGGAGTGGAGAAGGAAGGTATGAACAAGAACACAGCCCCACATTTTCAGTAGGATATATTCCAGCAGTGTTGCATCCAGCCTCCCACCACCCCACAGGCAGCATGGAACATGTTCACCGAAGCTGATAGTGGAAGCAATAGGCAAACCTGTAATATAAGGCTTTACCTGACCCGTCTCCTTCAAGTGCTTGGAGTTTGTGGTATCTCACAAAAGCTATCTCACTGTATCAATTCTACTGCTAAAGTTAAATGACTAGATTGCAACTTTGTCTTGCCAAATACACACTAGTAGGTACTTTGCTGGCTTCCCACCAAAAAAAAAAAAGAACAGTTAGTTAGTCCCAAATAACATCATCAATTCACAGTACCTGACCTTAAGACAAAGTCCCCTAAGTAAGAAACCATACCTAAACAGCCACACAAACTTCATGTCAAATTCTTTCTCAGTACAAAGACATTTATACTTATCTGTAGAAGAGCCTAGTTCACGTGAAAACATGGCAGTAACTTAACCGAGCACAGTACAAGCTGCTATGTTGCTCTCCACCTCCCTGCCAAAGCAAATTCAGCTAGATTCACTAACTTCATTCTCAGGACTTGAGGAGAGGCTGCCTGTGATACTGATCTGGGGCTTTTTGTTAATGTTTTGGTTTTTTTTGTTTTTTATACAGTTACAGGGTTAGATGATCACATGCGAGTTAAAGAAAAGCTTTTGCCTGGTTCTTTGTGAGAAGTACTTTTGTGAGAAGTACTGTACAGATTTCTTAGCTCTGTTAAATTGGAGTAGGAGAACAACTGTCAGTTTCTGCCAGAAATCAAGTGTAGTATTAAGTAGCATTGTAGTATTAAGCTGCAGTGTTGGTTTCCTTTACAACCACTAGTTTGTGTGACAGTGCTAAACAACATTACATCTACCGCTACGTAGGTACAGGGACGCTGCTAGTCTAACTAGCTTTTTAACTACGTGTCTATGAGCCAATTGAAAACACTCCTTTTGAGTGCTAAAAGAAACATCTGTGCAAGGGGTCTTCCGACATTTGTGTGAAGTTTTTCCCCCCTTCTGGACAACAAATTAGTCGCCAACAACAAATCAATCATCAGAATGTGTAACGTCACGGCTGAGAAGAAAGGGACTTGTACTTAGATCTGTGCTCATCTATTTCTTCCTTTGTTTTTTTGATACAGCTAAAGATTTCCTTGAAGAGTGCTTTATATTCAGGAAGAGTATTTGTGGAGCTAAGCGATTCTCCCGCATTCGTGAATTCTTGATTGTTAGCTGAAAGATCATACTGGGTATTTCCCACACTGTCTTTAGAATACTGCTTCAGTGTTTGTACAGCCTTGTGTTTCAAAGAATCTTCATCTATTTGACACTTCTTCAAAAGTTCCTCATATTTCACTTTCAGAGCATTATACTGAGCATCAACTTCATTGAGTACAGAGATTCCCCGCTGCTTCACAGCTTCAGCTCTCCTGATGCATGTTTCTTCATGGCCCCTTAGAATGTCTCCCCCTGCAGCACTGCTCAGGAAATTTTCACTGCTGCTCCGCTTCAGTGCCTTTTTGTCAAGTTCAGGGACAGTCAGAAGCCCATCATCAGCCGGGCTCTGACCAAGCTCCCTTTCTAAAGATTCTTTAAATGAAATGAAAAAGGATTCTGGCACCAATTTCTCTGCATTGTGGAGTGTGTTTTCAGATTGAAGCATCTGTCGCATTTCAGCTACTTCCACTTCTAACTCCTCTGCACGGGCCCGATACAAGTCAATATCAACAAGCCTCTGTTCAAGGTCACAGTTTTCTTTCACCACAAGGCTATATTCCTCTTCCATTGTTACCCTCTTCTCTTTTTCTAGGTTGAGTTGGGCTTGCAGAACCGTAACTGCCTTCTTCAAGTTCTCATTTTCTTCTTCCAGAGGACTTAGCTGACTATCCATTGAAGTAATCTTTTCTGCAAACACGTGATCGTAAACAAAATACCTGAGGAAACAGAAGCAAGGATTACTAGTAGGAAATCCAGCTGACCACACCTAAAGTTTTCCTGTTGTTGGTAACTAATGACAGCTTAAACTCTACGTTAACAAATCTGAAAGGGTACATAGCAGTCATTTTGCCATCCTAACAGTTCAGTGGCTAATCATGATTGGAGCCTGTGGATACTTCACATGCCATCAAGCCTCTCAGCTCAAGCAGGATGGTAGCTCTTATCTCAAATTACAGAGAAGTTTGCTGAATAATGAGATCTACAATTTAAGTTTTAAAGAATGCTGCCTTCACATATTATGTGATACTCCCTGACCTTCAGATTTTTACCGTATCTCTTACAACTTGTGTCACCACTGACTGTGGAAACAAGCTTCAGAATGGACAAAGCAGTTCTGTAGAGTGGCAGTTCCACAAACCTTTCAGTTTGAAATAATCCACTTATCTTTTGAATTGTCATCAAGTAATTCCTTGCTTGCAAAGGTTGTTAATTCCTCAGTCTTACTTGCACATTCTGCTGGAAGCCCAAACACAAATCCTGTTCTCCTTGTCTGCAGAAGTACTTCACTTCACTTCTTCTGTTAGCTTCTAGCAGTGAAGACAGACTGGGACCATAACCCCAGGTGATGGGCATACAGTGCAGTTCAGCTGGGTAGAACTGCTCTACATTAGAAAGCAGCCCAAAGCTTCAGGCACCGTTTTACCAGCTTAAGCATCATTTTATCCAGCTTAAATTCAGCAAAGCTACTGCAGCAAGCCCACCTTGAAAAGAAGGTGCCTACAGATGTCCAAAGAAAACGTAAGTTACAGAAAATATTGTTCAGGATAATTTACTTGGTAGTTATCTGTGTTTGCGCTTTATCTAACTGAAAAGAGGGAGGTTCAAATTCTTGAAGGCTTTCTAGGCTACAGTTTCATACAGCTGGAGACTTTGGGGGAGAACCTGTCAAGATAGAAAGTAGAACATAGTGTTCCTCTCCCACAAAGATCAGTACAGTCTGCAGCCAGAGCACACCAGAAACAATGACAACACCACACACTGCACAGCTGTGCAGGTATTTTTCTAGTTGCAAACTTAAAATGCTTTTCTGCTACCCTGTTAACACCCATGCTTGTATCTAGTTTTTGAAACTTTGCTTAAAGTAATTTCAGTATTCTGTTTGCTATGCAAGGTAAGAGTCTTACTGGCGAAGGTCATACAGCTCCTTCAAACACGAGAAGCTATGCATTGATCTTGGCTGGTCAGATCTCTCATGGTTCATCCGGCCTCGTCCAGACTTTTTCAGTTCTTCTACTTGCCTCTGCAGGTCATCTATGTGTGTCTGCAGGTTTTCAATAGTCTCTGTCAAGCTAAAAGTGAAGGACTGCTGTTAAAACACTTGACCATTTAATCAAGGACAGATTAGTTCCCATCCCCTCATATTCCAGCTTCTCCTCTGAAGATTGCTCTTTGGCCACAAACCACCTTTAAATAAAAGTTTCAGTTTAAGAGTGTTGTAGAACAACGCTAGACAGCCACCAAAAAGCTGCATGTATGCACTTGGATTACTGTTTTTGTATTATCAGTTGAGTAGAGGGGAGAAAAGAGGATCTAGCTTAGGTTTATTACCTTAGTATCTTTTGTTGTGACGCTCTGCTCTCTGCAACTAGTTTTTGATTCGTGTCTTCTAGTTCTCTTGCTGTCACATCCAGCTGTTCATAAACTTTTGCATGTTGATCATTCATTTGACGCAAGAGCTCCACTTGCTTTGTGAGATACTGCAAGACATCATTGCTGTTACCAGTTTATACTAGAAACACAGGATAGGGCTACTATTCTGCAGTTTTGTTCACATTCATTAAGTAACTGCTACGATTTAGAAATGTACACGTTCCAGTGGTTGCTTTGGTTACCATCCAGTTGAAAAGGTGCAATCAGGATCTTAGCTACTTCTCTTGCCTTTGTCACTGAGGTCAACAAAGGCTGACCAACCAGTCCTTTACCCAGATGAGTTGTGTTGGTTTGTGCAAACTGTGTTTATCTGTTTAGCTATCCTTGCTGCAGTTAAACTATTGCCAGTTCTACCACAAACCCATCCGGATTGGGTTTGTCGGTACTGCAGCCATCACTAACTCAGCCACAAACCTGGATTTCAACACGGTTCTTCACAGAGCCCTTTTAAAAGAAGTTGCACTGAACTCCACCATAAATTTTGTAATAATGTTGACCCAACCATTTTCTTAGCATTTAAACTGAAGTATTGGGTAGCACTACCTTGGTTTTTTCCTGCTTGCCTATGTTTGAATCAGCGTTAGGTTCAGCAAAACACATTTTAGGATGTGGTCAGACCTGAGATTCTGTGGACTCCTATGTGTCAGGAAGTAGAACCAAACTATTGGATTCAGTCTTTAATTACCTACAGGGAACTATTCCAGTCATTGTAACACTGAAAAAGTCTCCTGCACTTCTTTTTTTTTTTTTTTTTTAAATACATCACCACACAAAGTGATCTGATTTTAACTCCCTTTAGTTTTATGGTTAACAAAATAACCTGTTAAGTTTCTGGAATTATTTCAGAAAGCCTGGAATTCTCCATGCAAGACGTTAACCATCACCTAAGAGTCTCAGTACAAGTGCCTTATATTGTCCCACCTAGGGCAGGACTGAACCAGTTTCAAAAAAAAGAAAGAAAAACAAACAAGAATTTGTATGAAACAGACTTGAGAACAAAACCCCCAACCCCTTCACTATTAAATACTTAGTTGTTACATAGAGTTCATTTCATAAAATAAATTCTGCATTACTACATACTAAACGTATGAACACCCACTGGACTACCAAGCAGAACTACATCTCGGTACACACTGTTACATACTCAAAACTTCTAATATTCTGCTTAACCTTTTACCTCCTTAAAAGATCGATGTGTTTATATTTTAGGCAATTTAAGAACAGATTATAAGTTAATCTAAGACTAGTAACTGCTGCATGGACCTCCAGAAGATCAGCGTGATAGCAGTTGGCTGGATCCTTCTGCAGCCTGTGTGCACGTGACAGGATTTACACAAAAATAGTACATGGATTAGCTGCAGAATCTCAGTGTGACCCACTCCAGATTAACTTTTCCTACTGGTCAGAAAAGAGCTAGAGAGATCTTCGTATTTTCTTCAGCAATATAAGAGTGGCTGAGCACAGAAACCAAGATTTTGGTGGCAGAATTTGATGTCACCACTTCTCCCAGTGGGAGTTTTAGCTGAATGGAAGATGTAAAATGCTATTTCCTTCATCTTGTGTCTTCAGCATCTTCAGTGCTGGTACCAAGTTGGCCCGGTGTGACCAGAACATCAAAACAAAGTATGGCTCTGGTAACACCTTAGGAGTTTGCATTTGTTCATCCTGCACAACAACTGAGTGCCTATCATGAAGGAGCAGTTGAGACTTCAGGCACTCTCCCACACAATGAAAGGAGAGCCAGTTCTCTGCACTCCAACTTCAAAATACTAAGATGCAGACAGAGATAAAGCTGCCCTTTCAATCCAGCATTTACTACACCTGCAGTGATTAGTTTGTGGAACACGTGTCAGCACAGAGGTCGGATACAATGATCCAAGGCAGTAAAACACTTAATACGTTAACTTTTAACTTATCAGCTGTAATCTTAAGCATCCCAAAGCCTTTGACCCTTCCTTTTTTTAGTGCAGACAACATAGTACCGTATTTCAAAAGGATTCCTTAATCATTCTAAGTTTGGGAGTTGGCTACCTGTTAGATATGAATTAGTAGGGGAAAAAAAAATCATTGCTTTTTTGTACAGAAAAGGGTAGTCTGAAGTCTGGCAAAGTAGCTACAAGAGCAGTTGAAACAACAACTGTATTGCAGAGACAGCGCTTTAAAATTAGGAACATCGAGCATAAACCCTGCAAACAGCACTTGCACATTTTATCCTGGGCAGCAGGGAATTCCCAGTTCCCACTGGCTAAGCCAAGCAAGTTAAGAGAATAAATAAGTGCCTGAACATATAAGGACATGACCCTGCTACACACCAACTACAGATCACTGCTAGAAGGATGCTTCTCACCACTTCCTTGTGCTACAGCTCTCCTATGTAGAGAACTTAAACCAAAATGAAACAAGAAGATCTTAGTCGAATGAACTGGCTAAAACCAAATGGGATACCACATCCTTAATAGCAACGGGCTATTTCTGTAAATAAATGCAACTGAGCAATCGTCTTTTTCCATGTTTCAGGATGGCATTATAATACAGCCACTGATTAAGAAGCTCTGCTCAAGGAGCCAGGTTAGCTGTGTACTGCAGAGTTAGGCTGTGTTACTTCAAAATATGCTGCAACTGTGTTAAACACTTCCTTAAACATGGCTGTCACACAGGAGTTGAAGCTGGAGTAGAACAGTATTTGTACAGCACACCTTAAAGTGTGCTATGCAGTACACCCTGAAGTGCTCTCTAGATCTAAAGAATCCACCTTTCCTGTAAAAGCACTCATCTCAGTGAGTCCAGTCTCTCCATGAGTGAATACTTAACACACACAAAAAAAGCAATAGCACTGGCAATAAATACAGGCCATTCCAACCACTGTGTCATCGAATGGATGAACAAAGACAGTTTGATTCTTTCTACTATTAAGTGAAAACATCAAGGCATAAAACAAAAGTGCTTTATAAAATAAACAAAAAGCTGCTTATTTATATCGATGTGACTATCTTAGAAAACACCTATATACTTCTAAGGCTCAAGTTTAGATTTTTTAAGTTGCCTATTGCTACAACAATGATAAAGGTTTAAGCCCTAAGCTGCAGCTGCACAGAAATACTCTGACTGTGACCACGTAAGTAATGCTTGCACAGGTGAATTTGGATTTTGTAAGAATTTAGCACACACCAGCCACAGCCTATTGCCTGGGATTCATACTAGAGCCAGACTGAAACACGGGGCTTCATTTCCATTACACTGCCAGAGTAATGGAGAAGTACTGAATATTTAATAAATTTAATTATTAGAGGCTGCACATTGCCCTCAAATAGCTTAAAAAAAAGAAGTCATTATATTGGCAAATGTTAGGTCTGCAAGAATATAAGCACCATTAAAGAAACTGCCAAAAATGGCTAGGGCTTCCCATGAAGAAACAAAGATGAGTGTTTCCAAAAGGGCAGCTCTGATTCTCCTCCCAAAAAGAACATACCCATACGTCCTGTATTTAGGTATCGTTGTGTGTTTGTTCTTGTTGGTTTTTAGTTTTTAACTGAACTGTAGTGCCCTTTACCCCAGTCCAAGTACATATCCTCCACTTTTACTTAAATCTTTATCATGCTTTTTTGTCAAGCATTTGAATTTCAGTGCAGTAATCATTAATAATTAAAATAATATGAAGATGTTAATTTATTCATCAGACAATTCCATTTTTACCAGACAAGACCAGCAAAATTTAGCTGTAACATTCCTGAAATGGCTTGTCTGTAGAAGAAAAAATATCAGTCACGTGTCATTATACGAGCCGAACCCAACAGGAATTTTGTGGCACAAAGACTCCATTAATGAGACAAATGGGTCTAACAATGATCAAAGCCTGTGCAAGTTTTTGAGGTAGCAGAGGCAGCGAAAGGCTGACACTTCCAAGAGAAACACTGAACGATCAGATGTTAAGAAATCAGATCTTTCAGCTTAGGAGCTATTCTGTTGCATATCTACATGACTTACACCTGGATTCCTGTAATATTTACCTCTATCTCCTGCAGTTGCTCTTGATTTGTTGCATACATTTGCTGTAAAGATTCTTCTAGTTCGGTGTTGCGGTCCAGGAGCGTTTTCCCAAGCTCAGCAGCAAGGTGAAGATCTAAACAAAGAAGTCATTTGCACTTAAGGTACAGGCCCAAAAGCATGATCTGTTTTTCAAGTATTTTAACCAAACACTGAGTGGAATTATTATTCTTTTAATGACTGTGGTACCCAAAAATGAAGTTGCTTATAGACGTATTGGCCATTCAGATACTGTCTGTAAGGCAAAGACTTAAGTGAGTCCTGAAACCTGGAAGATACTCTACTTCATGGCCCTTCCTGGGGTCCTCCTTGGGTGCTGCAGCCTCAGGGCAGACGCAGGCAGCCACCTTCTCTTTACTCCCCTCCACCTGCCCTGTACTGCATGCACCTCCAATCACAGCGTCTGTTATCTATTTCTCTGTGGCTACAACAGTCATGTTTTAGAAGAATAAGCATAAAATACCCCTTAAGTGCTCATCAGGTTAGGCTGAGGCCAAAGCTGACTGCACCTTCATTTACTGTGCTGTTCTTCCCCATTGCCCCTTCCCCAAGGGAGCTCGGGTTGCACAGGATCAAGAGCAAAATGAAAGTTCAAGGCACTTGAACCACTAATATCAAGGACACAAAATTAAAAGAAATGCAGCTATTCTACATTTCAAGCTCATAAGCCTAGGAGACAGCAATTGTTTTATGTGCACCAAAACACCGTTTTAAGTGTAATTTGTTCATAGGCACTTAATCTCTGTTTCACTTCAATCACCTCCAGGGTACAGTGACTGTAGTTGTATCATATTAAGAAATAAGTCATCTGAAGACCCAGGTCCTTTCTCAAGGGAAGCAGCATGAGTATTGCTAGATGTTTCATATTATTATGCTTAAAGATGCATGCAATTTAAAATCTAACGTAACATGATGAAATCAATCCAGTGTTATTGCTAAAATAGTAATTACTCTGTGCAGGTATTGCATGTTCCAAATCCAACAGATTTCTAACATCTTAATTTTCACCTCCTTCCCATCACCTGGGTCTGACCAGGTTTCTCCTGCATGCAGGCAGCCCTGCTAGTTCTCATATGGGTAAGAATAGCATCACTAACAGGAAAGAGGCAGAAGGAAGTTCAAGAAGAACCCAGATTCTCTTCAAGAAGCCTGAAATGAATACGAGACATACTGCATCACCCACAGTTGTAGTTAGACAAGAAAACATTTTTAGTTTTCATGTGGTTAAGATGCCCTTGTTTTAAGGTGTTTCTCGTCTCTTTCCTGCCCTTTCCCAGTCCCCTTATCAGCCGGTTGCTGTAGCAGACAGAAGGCTGTTCCCAGACTGTTTTGTGCTAACCTTCACTTTGGCAGCCTGTCTGAAGTGAGTACTTGGTCCAGATACATAAACCAAAGACTGAATTTAGACCAAACAGACAAATGTTCCTGTTCACTTGTCTGTGTAAGCTGTACATGTCCAGTTCAGGACAAACAACAGCTGGTAGTCATTACACATTCTTTAAGGTAGGAAACAAGGGGCTGTAGCTGTCAGACTCTTTGAACAATGTTTGTGGAATTTATTTACAACAAATCACCCTGTATACAAGTTCTTGCTAGAGCTGAGAGCCAGGCTGACTGCTTTACACTTAGCAGTTTATCCTCATGTAGCTTGTTTGTTGTAACACCCCTTGTTAAGAAACACAGCCTACTTCAGGGCTTTTTCCCAAGGTGTAAAGTGTTTGGATAAAGAAACCTTAAGTTTTTCCCATTTGGAAACAGAACTTATATACTGATTATCCATGGATGGAGCAGCCAAACACCACGCTGTTCTGTTGCATTATGGAGTACTGGAGTCTCCAAACCCACTCAGCCTTCCTGTGAACCAGGACTCCGACTCAAAGTTCCCTTGCTACATAAACCTTCACCAGTACCCACAGTCTTTAAAGTCCACCAACAATATCGGAATCATTCAAGACCATTCCTTTATTTTAACAGAGTAGAATCTAAAGAGCTTTAACATAATCCTCAATCCTTCTCAAGACGTAACGTGTAATGGTATTACTAGCTGCCATTTCCCCTCCCAAAGGGAAAGTCTCTTTTTACGTTTAAATACATTTAGAAGTAGATAGTGCCACTCTTGAATGCCCCCACGCCTACTAAATCGATAGGCATAGCCACACGGTGCTTAGAATACAGTGCAAATAACAGAATTCACTTCACTGTACTTCAGTAATCATTCTCTGTTCATTAGAAGCACAGATGGATTACCACGGGAGAAGCCCACTGTTTGGTACTTATGGCAATTTGGTTTTGAGGGGGAGGAGACAAGAGTTCAATAACATGCAATGAAACCCAAACTGTTACCCCTGGAACAGGTAAGAGCTGAACCCATCTGACCTGTTCTGAAGTTAACAGCTTATTGTGAGCCCGTGTCTCTACATTGCAGAGTACCCACAGTCCCTACAAAGGACAAATTTTAAGTCAAATGGAGCATACGTTCTCCTGATACAGGAGAACATCGTTTGTCTTAGAGTCACTCTGTGATACCAGAAGCACACAGCACTTTTATGCGAAGTAACAGCTCCACATCCTGCAACGATTTTGCATTTTTCCTTTTACGCCATGAAAATGTAAGCAAAGAGGCTTTTATAACACAAGCAGCCTATACACGTCTTAAGAAGTCAGTTTAGTAAACCTGCTCAGTCTTACTCGTGCCATCTAACAGCTCCATCAGAAAACCAAATAGGATTTTGGTGAGGGATCTTCCATGGTGTTAAGTCCTCACTCACAAGCACTTCTCTGCAGCCTTTCGGCAGTTTCTGTAGTTGAGAAAGAGACAGAACGTGGTACTGAACTCTTATTTTATGCTTTCATAGCCCACCTAACGAAGCAATTCAGATCATTTTTATTCTAAAAGTAAGTCTGTTCTTTTCAATGGGAGAATGACTTAACAGTATAGGATGTCTAAGTTGAAGTGTAACTGTAAAATTAAACCCTTCGTTTTTCACTGAGCTACGTATCTCATACTCCGTGTGCAGATTACTCTGCTTTGTTAAAGCAGGTAGCAGCAAGATGCAGAGAAGGGCGGTCCCGTACAACAGTTCTTTTCCAGGCATCAGCGTGCTGCTGCAAAAGATGGACCGTGCAGGAGGGAAAGCTGTTCCCACCCTTACGAGAATTCCACAAGCATTGTTTTCACAGACACGTGCCAGACAAGTCCACCTTTTGCCAAGGCAAAACCTTGTGCTGCATACAAAGGCGGTGGAAGTTTGGCCAGCTGCTGCCCCCCCTGAGCTCCTGGGCAGGCTGGCAAGGGCTGCAGGTTTGTGGTACCGCACTGCTCGGTGTTCAGTAATGGTTCTCACAAACACACTCCTTGATTTCTAAATGCGCTCTGGTTGTTTGGGTTGTGACAAGTTTCACTAGTGCCCAGTAAGTAACCTTGCTGCTCCATTTACATGCACTGGTATTGCTTGGGTTTAGAATGACGAGTATTTTCCAGACTGTAAAAGTCCAATATAGCAGAACGTTTTACAGAAGTTCCCTTAAGGAACTTATCTGCATTTCAGCTCTCCCATCAGTTCATTTTCCTCCTTTCCCTTCTGGAAAGTGCTTTCCATTTGGGCTTGAGAGAAGCTAATCCTTAGGAAGAGATGGTGCTGGTGCTGGGAGAGCAGTCAGCGAGCTCTGAGCGCACCGACCCCTGGAACGGAGCACTGCCCGCCAGCTCCGGCAGGGCACCAAGGGCGAGCATTCACTCCCGGTAGCAAAGAGCGAAGTTAAAGCAGTACGGCAGGAGGTCTGGCACCACGCAGCACGGATCCACTCTGCAGACCTTCTACCCCACCAACACTGACGCGGTAAAAATACCAAACCCTGTCTTCTAATTTTCAACTCGTCCTTTTGACAGCAAACAATGGCTTCAGGATCTCCTTTAAATGGATCTCTTTATCACCTGTGGCCGCGACAGCATCCCTGCGCACTGCGGGACGCCCGTGCACACCGCACACACGCGGAGCAGCGCTGCCGCCTCGGGACGGTTCCCGCCGCTCCGGAGCGCCGTGCGGGACTCAGCGCTGCCTTTTACAGCGGATTCCGAGTTGCGCCCAAACGAAGCAGACGGCCGTCCTGCACGCCAGTGAGCTCCGAAGGAAATGGCACGATCTTTCCATCACCGTGTCCGCAGAGGACTTTTAACGCAGTTACATCGCCGTATGCCCGCGGCTCCACCGGCAACGTTTCTCCCTCCCGCGGGGCCCCGCTGCCCCTACCCGGCCGTGCCCCGTAGGGCGCGGACCCCGGAGCCGCCCCGCTGCCGGCAGGGGCCCGGGCACGGCTGCAGCCGCCGTTCCGTCAGACAAAGACGGCCGCACCGCGCCGGTACCGGCGGTCCCCACCTCCCGCCCCGTGGGCGTACCGCGCCCCGCCGCCGCCTCGCGCCCCTCCGGCGGCCCCGGCCCCTCTGCCCGACCCTCGGATCCGCCCCGCCGCGGCTCCCGCGCCCGCCGCCGCCGCCCCCTGCTCCCTCGCACGCCCTCCCCGCCGCTCACCTTGCTGCAGGTCCTGCTGGTCGTACCACGGCTCATCCTCGCGGATCTCGAACTCCTCCACCAGGCTGTCGGCCAGCATCGCGCTCTTCCCTCGCGGACGGGGCGCAGCGCTCACCTCGCGCCGGGCGGCAGCGGGGCAGGGCGAGCCGGCAGCCGCTCCTCGCCTTAAAAGCCGCCTCCGGCCATTGCCGATCGTTTCCGGACTTTGCCGAACCTCTCCCCCTTCTGGTCGGGCTGCGCGAAGCCGCCGGCGACAACGTGGCACGCTACAGCCGCCCGCCCACCGTCGGCTCGCGATTCAAACACTACGCCCTCACCTCCTCTGCCGAGAGCCAATGGAGAGCCGCCCGCGGGGCAGATCGAAAGGAGCGCCGGCCAACCAGGAAGCGAGCTCGTGGCAGGCGGCCAATGAGGGAGAAGGAGGGGTTGGCCATGGCTAGCCGGCCCCGCCCCAGCGTCCCGCTGCGCAGCCTCCGGGCGGAGGAGGTCGGTCGGTGCCCGCGGAAGGGGCGGTGGTGGCGGGGCTTGAAGGGTTCGCGGCGGGGAGCGGTCGCCGGGGGGTGGCTTCGGTGCGGCAGAGGTGGCACGGCGCGCCCGGGCGCGGGGAAGGGCGTGGCGCCTCATCGGCCGTGCTGGGAGTCCCCGCGGTGCGCCGTGAGGCGGTGCCCGGCCCCGCGGGGTCTCTCCTCACGCGGAGCCCCTCACCGCCTTCCGGCAGCTGCCCGGGAAAGGCTCTGCGCTGGGAAGTGGAGCGGAGGGCGTCGTCCCCGCCGGTCCGTCAGCCGCTCGCCGTGCGCCTCGTCGCAAGGCGGAGAGCCGCGCCCCTCGGCGCCGGGCAGCTCTGAGCGGGAGACGGCGCGGCGTGCCTGGAGCTCATAGCCGGCACCTCAGAACTCGGACAGCCGCGGGTTCCGTAGCCCCGGCCCGGGCAGCCGCGGCCTCACGAGCCGATGCCCTCCCGCCCCGGCAGCTCTGCGTGCGTCTCCCCTCCGCAGGGTTTCTTTTCAACGATGCTTCTCAGGGCTCCCCCTGAGGACTCGGAAGCGCTGCTTCTTCTCTCTGCCCCCAACGCTGCGCTGCAGCGAGGAGCTGCCACGAGAGGTGGTGCAGCCGGTGCGCTCCGTGACTCACACCAGCAGCGCTGTGCTTTGGCGCTGTGCGGGGAGGCTCACGCGTGTTTCATTGTTGTACAATTAAAGAGCACATCTTTGGGGAAGGGAAGCGTGGAACCTCAGCTTCTCCCTGAGCCGATTCATAAAGAAGGCGCGGGAGCAGACGTACCATTAGCGCAGGGAGCCGTGTCGGATCCCGTGTGCTGCTCTGAGTCATGGCGCTGCAGGCGCGTCGGCGCATTGTTAGGAGCCTTTTGTAGAAGAAACGGTACTTGTAAGTTTTCTGGAGCGACGGGAGCAATTTCTTGTTTGTGCGTAGGAAGGAACTGAGTCAAATACGACTTGAGAATGTTAATGCCGAGCGTTTATCTCAGCGCTCGTGGAATGAGAGGCCCACTGTTCTCCGCTGGAAACCTACCCGGGGTTACAGCTGGACTGTAGCTTTCCCGAAGCTCTGGGGTCATCGGCATCATGAAGTGTATTTGTGAGGATGTGGATGCACAGTTTTAAAAAGAAACGGTGCTTATCAATAGCAAATCACCTTTCACAGTTTTTGATATCCCTCTTTTTAAGCGTAAACGTTTCACGTGGGCATCTTTTCAATAATGTTGTTCTTTGTAGGTTTCTCAGTTCAGTTTATGAAACCAAACTTGTGTAATCACCTGGAAATGGAAAATTCCGTGAAAAAATGAAGTTGATGATACGCATGACAGGCACAGTCAATTATCTGAAAATTGAGTCATGTTCTTACCAATAAATGACCTTTGGATGGCTGTTTGAAAATTGCATGTTGGATAGAATTGTTAACGTGGTGCGGAGGAGGAAGGGGTGCACTGTGGGCAGCAGGTTGTGCAGCTGCAGTTAGCCTAGTATGAAGGCTGAAATGTGAGCCTGAAGTGCCTCCAAAGGAATGGCAAATAGCTCCTCTCAAAGAGCTGCTCAGATGGATAAAGCCTCAGTTAAAAAGAGCGACCCGAGGGAAATATTTTGGTATTGGGATTCTAGAATCAAATCTGGTCAAGAGCTGTAAAGGGAATCTTCGCTTTAGCCGGTGGGGTTCCCTGGCTCTGGCTGTCTCCACGGGGTGCTTTGCAGCACTCATACTTCAGTTACTTGTTAGAGACATGCGGAAGAAGGCAGCAACTTAGAAAGCTGTTGGCTGAAGCTCTGTTTGATGTATCAGAGAGCTCTGCATTAAAGAATCTCTGTTATTTGGACGTACTTTAATGCTGTGCTGCTCTGCATGAGTCACTTTCTGGATTTTATTTACATGCTGTCTCCTCTAGTATGAAAATGTTTAGACTGTGAAAAAGTGTTTGGATAGCTGTGTGCTTTCAGCTCCTATCTGATTTGTTTGTTAGGTGTGAGTATTGCTTCCGTGTTCATTAACGATTAGTATTTAAAAATACGAACCCAAAACTTTGCTTTGAAAGGAATGCTCATCCGAGTGTTTGCTGCATGTGACATTCACAGCGATGGAACGTGTAGGGCTGTGGGCTGACTCACTTCATTCCTGCACAGAACTTCGTAGCTTTACAACTACGTAGCTGGCAAGATGTAAAATGTGTGCCATTACTTTGACCTCTGCACCAGAATTAGTGTTTGCAATAGCTGATTTTTATGTGCACTGTGCAGGAATTATTCTCTTAAAATTTTGCCTGCCTGTTCTATGGGCTTTTCACTGATGAGGTTCAGAAATGTCACTGAGTTGGTATTCTGCACCTCTTTGGTTTTGTGCTCAGTGTCTTATAGCAAGGAAGTGAGGATGTGGAAATTTCCCCGCTAGAGTCCATTTCTGCACCCATGACACGAATCTCCCACATCATTTGACTTCGGAAAATTATTTCCCCAACTATTACAATTCTTTCTTGTACCTTGAGGAAGAAGAGGCTCACGCAGTCGGGAAGATGAAGTTGGCTTTGGAAATCCACCCCAATGCTCTGGCGTACTCCATGACCACGTTAGGTGCCGGAATGATGAACAGTATCTTTAATTTTTACTATGTCAAGCTTTTCCTAAACCGATACAGAATTTCAGAAGTAGCGTTTCATCAAGCACAGGTATTGTACAATGGGATCTTTTGGTTTTCATGGGGCTTGCATGCGTGTTATTGTAACAAAGGTGAAGTTCTTTGGTTTGTTTTGCGGTGGTATTTTTTTTTTTAACTTATTAATTCCTTTTGAATGCAAAGCAATTGCTTATACAGCACCTTCCTTTTCAATTTTGTTACTGCACATGCAGGTAGATGTACAATTGAAACCCACTGTTTACAATCTGTAGGCAAAAATCTCAAACTTTAATTTCTGGGAGGATTAACTTGAAGTGATCTTTTAAACTAATCTTGCATCTCAGCTCCGGAGGTACGTTTGACTTTAGGGATGGTTCAAGTACTTAAATACTGCCCCAGTTCTGCAAGTCCTTCCCTGCGTGTGCAGCTCTTGCTGTAAATTGCAGAAGGCAATGAGCTGGCTCATGTTCTGCGTCACTTGCAGTGAGTGTGCAAGGTGTAGCTCCGGTGTGGGAGCTCTCAGAGGTGTGAGGTTGTAGCCATGGGGTTCACCTGGCACTGGGCCCTGCCTACTTACACTTTCTTTTTACATTTTATTTCATAATTACTGCAAACCTTGACATACTTTTGATAATTTGGTCCCAAATCTGGTTTTGCTCTTTCATCTCTTTAAGCAGAGATTCTTTAAATAAACACGGTGTTTATTACTTCTTGTTTGTATAACCTGTGCAGAAAAATCGCTCTAATAATAAGCTGTGTTGTGTTTGTCCCAGGTGGTATTTATGATATGGAACGCCATTAATGATCCACTTTTTGGCTATATTCAAGATAACTCCAAATTGCCGTGCTGCTCCAGACGCCAGTTTTCAATTCTCTACGGAGCTCCGTTATACGCATTAGCCTTTTTGCTTCCTTGGTTTCCTTGGAGACATTATGAAGAAGGTGACTGGCTGAGTGGTCTTCACCTCATTGTTGCATTGTGTGCCTTTGATGGTTTGCTTACTTTTGTGCTGCTCGCGCAGTGCGCGCTCTTTGCAGAAATTTCAACGAGGCACGAAAGCAGGCTTCAGCTTATAAAATACAACCAAGTAGCAACGTTAATCGGATCAACAAGCGTTCTCTTTTGTGGCCTGATATCAGATAATATGGAAAATTTTGCTTATTTTCAGGCTTTTGCTGTTTTGATTGCAGCGTTAGCGACAGCTTGTATGTGTTACACGGGCAAATACAGTACCAGCCAGTATGAGCAGAGAGGATTTCCTGCTGAGGATGCTGATCAAGGAAATGGTGACAGAGCTCTCTCCTGGTCCTCAGTGATTTCGTTGACCAAACAGATTATGACAGAGAAAAACTTTTTATTTTTTGTTACTATGAACTTCTTCCAAGTTTTCCACTTAGCGTTCTGCAACAATTTCATGATGATCTTTGCGGATAATCTCATTCCTCGGGATGTCCTTTCTTCTTCTATAAGAAGCATCATGTATGGAGCAGGCTTCATTTGTCCTCAGGTAGGCAGGATCACTTCTTGAATTTCAGAATACAAGAATGTGGTGTTTTGTCTGTCCTTGTTAGATTCAGGTATCCGTTTACGCTGCTTGTTGAAAAATGCTGTATCCTACATGAACAATTGGCCATAATGAGAAACAAATCTAGTTCACCAATGCTCTAAAAGAAGACGGTACCCATAGGTACAGTCTGAGCAGGTGGAAGGCTGAGTTAGTGAGAAGGGACAAGCAGGCAGGCCAGTAGAAAATTATTGTACAAGAAGGTGAAAAGTGAGCATATGGGGAGTCCTACAGGATTCCTGATACCTGAGTGTGAATGGAGAAGAACATGGCCAAGATAAAAAGTTTCTAAAAGCAAAATCTGTAGAATTCAGAGCACTTTTCTCTTTGATCTTCATGTGCAATATATGATGAAAGAGTAATCTCTTCTTTGGTAAGTTTTTGAAACAAACTGCACAAAACACTGGAGAAGTTATTAGGTATTAACAGCACTGTTGAAATACGCATCTCAGTCATAGGAACAAAACAAAACTCGCTGCTTTTGAAGAATAATACATTCCCATTTATTTTGTTGTCAGTTGTGTACTCTGGGTGTGGGGAAGGATGGTTTCATGACTCCAGCAGGGATGGGAGCGGGAGGAACGAAATGTGAACGAAAGGAGAACACAAACCAGTAGTGATGTGTGAGCAAAAGAAAAGCAGGCAAAAACGTGTCCCACAGAGTGCACACACTCCTGTCTGCAGTGAACAAAAACAAATTCCTGTTTCTTCCCTTCTAACATCTGGCACTGGATTTTTAAAACTTTCCTTGCGTTTACTTGCTGGGTTTCTCAAGAACTGAGAAAGCAGACTTCCAACACAGGTACGGATGGTGCTGGGAGTTAATGAAAATTTATGTCCTTTAAGTTGTAATGCTTTTCTGTAGGAAGAACTTAGAAGAAGGAGCAATTGGAATTCACAGCTCTATTTCAGTTACTTTTTTGGCTTTTGCATATATAACACAGAATAATTGACTTTTTTCTCCCCAAAATCTTAAGCATAGCTTTTCAGTTCTATAAATCAAATATCAGTCATCCCAGCTGCAATCTTTGCCACAGGTTTTAGGGTGTTTTATGTTTTTTCTCTATAGCTCAAACAAGTATGAACTTTGGAAGTGAATCAGAAACTTCAGAAGTAAAGGGAAGCTGAAATATGCTCAATAGATAGCAGTCACCAGTGTTGGTGAAATCAGGGTGACAGTGTGAAGCAAACCATCTTTCAGAAGATGCGTTTCTCTCTGCTCCCCAGAGATGCTTTGTCTTGAAGGTCACTGAACCGTAGAGTGTGTGCTGCAACCTTATTTCTCTCAGGTTTTGTCCCTTTGAGTTCAAGATATAATAAGAGAATTCTCTGGTGGCAATGTCCTGTGCTTCACTTACTGGGAAAGCACCCAAACCTGAAAACAAAGCCCCTTCTTACAGACGGTGCTCCAGAGGTCTGTGCTGAGATGGGCTACAGCTTCTGCCTTAGGTTCTTTGCTGCAGCAGGTGCAAAGAGCGAACATGACTTCCAGGGAGAGCTGTTGCTGAAACAAAGGTGAACAAATTTAAATGTAAAGCATTACTAAGTTACTGTTTGCTTAGAAACATGTTGTTTTAGACATATAAAAGTAATAAGGGACTTCCAAAGGGTGCTTCCTGAGACAGGGCCGTTCCTCAGTTGCAGAGAGAAGATTGTGGTTCTCGCAGTAGCACACTTAGCGTCTTAGAATGCATAGTACAAGCACAATTCTGCAAAACCAGAGAACAGCCTTGGGGGAGAGTATGTTTAGTTTCTTACAATCAGATCTTCTTACTATACCAACTTCCCAGATTTGTTTTTACCTCTCTGGTAACATGGGCGTTAAATAACAGTTGGGCAATGTGGGGAGCAGTACTTTCCTGGGGATGTGATAGTTCTTATCTAGCTAGAGTGATGGGACCGTTCATACCTGGTAAGGCTAACAGGGAATCATCCAGTAGATAGTTCCCTTTGTTCAATTCTTATGTTTTTATTTGGTTTGTACTTTTTAGGGAGCTTTTTCCCTTCTCCTTTGATGTGTAGTAACAATTTATTTGCGTCTGTTCTGTCCTTGAAAGGTCTCCTAATGCTGAAATGCTGTACTATGTCTTTGCCTCATGTATTTGTATTTCTTTTCAGTGCCTCGTTCTTCTCAGCCATGCTTCGTTGAAGAAGTTTGGTTATTACAGAATCATCTTGTTTTCCTTTTACTTTGAAGGAGTAGCTGCTGCTGTCATGTTTGTTCTGGGACCAGGACATTATTATCTCTTGGCATTTTATCTCACAACAAACATGTAAGTAAGTACCTTTCTTTTTTCATACGTGCCAGTTAAGTAATTTCAACAGAGTGGACACCTGTTTCTGTAGCATGAAGATTTTAACACCGCCTTTTTTTTTTTCTTTCTATTCTGTTTCATCTGTCAGGAAACTGAAAACTTCTCTCAGCTTTCACTTCAGCTTTTAATTTCTTCTTAAATCCAGCCAATCAAAAGAAAAAACAAAAAAACCAAACCTATGAGAAGTGCAGAATAACTGAGGTTTGCAGCTGAATCCCTCCAGCCGTATCTCTGTTTTAACATGGGACAAATTGAGATTCAAGAGAAGCAGAACCTCTTTTCAACCACAGAGACAGAGATCTCAGTACAGAAACTCTTCAGGCAGTGTTTGCTGGAGAGCCTCAGACCTCATTTGGTACTGAATGAACACTTGTGGGTTGCACTGCAAAACAAGTACCAATAAGTCAAGTATCCATTAGATAACCAATACGAAGTCACGTTTTCAGTGATAACGGGGAAGTATGATGCCAAGAAATAGAACTTGCATTGAGGAAGTATCTTATTACATGTATAAAAACTTAATTAAAAATGAAGACCTGCTTGTATTCAGCAGTTCATTTTTCTCTCTCTGTTTCCTGTTTCACTGCTGCATTTCTACATGTACTTTCCTACCCTTTTTTTTTTTTTCCTGTCTTCATTCTCATTTTCAGTATTTCATGGGCTACTGTAACACTGAGCTGTGTGGCCAATAAA
The DNA here is from genome assembly GCA_030625065.1 of Alectoris magna. Lineage (NCBI taxonomy): Eukaryota > Metazoa > Chordata > Aves > Galliformes > Phasianidae > Alectoris > Alectoris magna. The sequence goes on along the minus strand of CM060575.1, from coordinate 6,041,854 downwards.
CTGCATTTCATTACCTGCGTACTTTAAATGGTGAAGATATATTTGGATTTCCCCAGGAAAATCTTATAAGGTACCTAAGGGCTGTTTAAAGTGCTGATTGTTCATAGCCTCTTGTAAGTAAAAGCTAATCACAGCCAAAATGTAATGAAATGAAGAAATTCTATTATTTGAATTTATAGTTTCAGTGCAGCAGTTTACTAAGATCAGATTTGTGTATGTATGGACGTACACACATATATATGTATGCAAAATGTGAATGTGCATAGGAATGCATAGAAGTTTTTTGACTGTCCTCATTCTACTTTGAAGTTTGTCTTACGTGGAGTCTTTCCAGTCCCCTCCAGTTGTTCTCAGACTTCAAGAGGAAATTTGCAGTTTTTCCTTCTTCTTTAGCGTTTCTTTTCTTCGTATCATTTTAAATAACATTTGGTGATAACATCAAGCAAATATTTATGACTTTTGTCAGCAGTGTCCAGGAAAAAAAACAGAGGGTGGGGGGGGAACCTTTTAGGTATGCCTATCGACTTCTAATTCACAATTAAGAACAGATCTAACGGTGCGTTCAGAGTTTGTTTTGAGACACGTTGCCATGTTTTAGTGTCAGCTTTGTGTGCTTGCAGGACTGTTGGCGTGGTTGGGTGTATGTGCCTGCATGTCAGATTAGGCATCAGTTACCATTTTTTATTATGAAAATGCGTGTTAAAAAGTCTTAAATGTTTTGTCTTCCTGTAGGGTAATTGTACAAGCTTCGTTTAGTTTGTTCAATTTGCCTTTGGCAGATATTGTTGATGCAGATTTGATCAAGCACAAACGAAGGTATGTCAGTCTTAACTGTTTTTCTTGAAATATGCTACATATTTGCCATGCTACTCTTCCGTAAGTTAGCTTAGGGCAAAGTAAAGGCAGTAAGTGATCTGGGTGCTTGTCACAGAAGTACTTTCTGTGAGAACAACTTAGCACAAATAAAGAACTTGAATGAAGTTTCCTGCAGTTATTTCAGCAGAGTAATTTGAACAATGTATTAGTTTGTTTCTAGTTTTAATTGCACTACTGCATACTCCAAGTTCTTCTTGGTTTTTTGTGTGTTTATTCCTGTCAGATTAAATTGAATTCTTTTGTAATCCAATGCATCCATTGTCACCTTTCTGACACAGAAAAAGAGTTTAGAAAGTTTAACCTGTGCTGCTCACGGTGCAAATTTCAAAGTCTAAGTGGCTGCTGTTATCTCTCTGAAAAGAAATCAAAGATAAAACCTATGCAGAGACCTTGCGTATGACAACTCATAGATCTCTGGGATTTATATCAGAGTGCAAATAACTTCCTGCTGGTTCCATCAATGATTGTATTAGTGCAGATTCAATCTCGGTGGAAGGGTATTAAAGGACTTCACCCTCAAAGGTGGGAACTTTGCAACACTTCCTTTTTTTGGCCTTACAAGTGTATTCTTAAACTGTAACTAATTTTCCATGCACTGTTGAGGTGAGTTTAGTTTCCGAGCTAACAGCTGAACCTGAGTGCAAGTCGTTTCAGAAGTGGGGCCAAGATGTATGGTCCCCAGAGGTTTTTTACCTTTTATTTCCACAGAAAATGAAATTTTGCCATGATAGCTGGTCAGTGTATGAGATGTATGAAATACAGCAGCAATGTATGAAAGACAAAGCTAGCTGTCATGATAGTTAGCATTTGCATATTAACAGGATTTAAAGTATCACGATTGTAATTGATTCCATGTACTCATAATACAGTGTTGTGTATTTATTTTTATTTTCTGAAACATTTAGATCACCACTTTCCTCTATGGTTTTTGGTACCAATGCTTTATTTACCAAGCCTGCCCAGTCTTTGGCTCCAATGCTTGTGGTTACAATACTGAATCAATTTGGTTATGAGAACTTGAATAATAAAGTTGCTCAGCCTGATCCAAGGTGAGTTCAAAAGGGATACTTTAAATCAGAGAAACAGAAGTGAAATAATCCTGTCTTATAAGAAGCCCATTAATCTGCTGTTAGTCTTCATCAGCTGCACTTTAAAAACGTAAGCGCTTCAAAACCAGTTTTTGGTGTGGTATTTTTTTGGTTGTTAGGTAGAAATAGGAATGTTTTCTAGTTTGTTGTTTTTGCTTGTTTGCTTTTAAGAATAAACCTTCTATCAAGGAATGTGCTTGAGGATACCTACCTAACTGTCAGGGGGGACAAAAAGGATACATTGCAATGTTTAACCACTTTTGGTTCTCTGCGAAAAAGAAATGTTTGAGGTTACCAAATGCTTCTTATTAAGATAGATGCAGTCCTGGCTGCTGTATTTTGTTATCTCGTCAGTCTTATATCCTTACATGCATAATCTTAATAGGGTTGCAGCTAAGATTTTTTTTTTTAATTTGAGAGAAAGCAGTTTAATCACTGCAGGGAGGGAATTTCCATCAAGGAGTATCATTTTGACTTCAGTACTACTTACCATTCTAATGCTAATGATTTCATTGCTTTCCCTAGAGACCTTAATACGGAGCATAAAGCTGTGGTTGCTAGTTAACACATTGTAAATGCATGGGCTTTTATAAAAACAAATTATCAGGGTTTACACTAAAAAGGTCATAGACTTTTATGACCGAGAAGAAGAAGTGGAAACAAACAATAACTGAAGTCAGGACTAAGAGGCAAAGATCAGTCTGATCGGGATTTGCTTGAAAGAACAACATAGATATCCTAGGAGCTATGTAGCTCCTCTAAATTCTGTGTAGAAAGTTTAAGAAATGCCCAGAAGACAACTGTATGCAGACTTCTGTGGAGATTGGTCTTCAAGGAGAAAAGGCTGACTTTGTGTCCTCTAATGCTGGGAAAATGTTTTATATTGGAGGAATTTTCTTAAATAAATAAATAAAGATGAAGAAAAGTACAGCATAAAAGGACAACAGGTGGTCTTCTGAAAAGCATCCTGACATAAAGAAGGCTTAAGTTTAAGATTATGCCTGAGAACAGTTCCTTTTGATTTTAATGCATTCTGTAGACAGCCAGCCGGAGAGAAAATGTGAAGTTCGTTCCTTGTAATTTGAGGAACGGCTTGCAGACAGAGTGGTTGTAGTTGCTTGTTTGTTTTTCACTTTTACTCCATCATTGTGACATCAAATATTACCTGTCCCATACGGCTCGATTTTTTACTGATTATCATTTTATGTTTTGCAATCAAGTAGATGCACAGTTTCAAAACGCCCTCTTCTGGAGAGCAACTGCAACAGCAGTCAGCTTCTGCAAACCTGCTTTTCAATTCGTCCTTCAGCGAAGGGCTCTTATCGGCACTTTAAACTGTTGATGCTTTTGTATTGAATTGCTGGACTACATCACTTCCTGTTCAGACCGAGGGAAGCCTAGGGAAAATCTGTGTGTTTTATTCCTGCATGTGCAAAGAATGCCTGAAGGTGGGGAACTTTGGAAGTTAGTGGTACAGCTCATTACTGTGATGAAATGTGAGCTCTGCTCTTGATTTATCCCAGTCCCTTAATGAACTATTTTCCCCATTCATTGTTCTCTCTACTACAGATATTTTTCGTAACCTGAGGTTTTAACACAACAATTGATATTATTATTTTCATAAGCTGGTATTTTTCCACTGAAACCAAATCAGGATCGCGCTAGTGAAAGTCAGTAATTTGGCAGACGTTCTTTCTTTTTCATCCCTCGTTTTGTATAAACATGGAAGAATTTAGTGTTCAAAACTGCAGTCCTCTTTAGTGTGTAGAACAGGCAAAGTACAAACCCCACCGTGCAGTTAACTGTGTCTGAGTTCTGCCTTCCGCTTCAGATGGGTAAGAAATTTGTCTAAGGCATCCCTGCCAGCGCTGCTGGTACCAGCGACCATTGGCAGTTGTGATGGTGGTGTGCACCATGCGGCCCTTGTTTACTTGTGCTGAAAGTGCAATTGAATACAGGCCAGTAAACAACTTCCAAGTGGTAAATTGTTGCCGCTGCCAATAAACATTGGCTGTGCACCAGTGACCTGCTAGTTAACAGTTTGTATTTCTTAAATGCGATTGCCCGAGTGATTAAGTAATTCATGTGAAAGCCTGTGGGCTTTTGTTTCCTTATGGAGCATTAGCATATATGTGATTTGAGATAGATTGTGATCGATGTGGGTGTGTGTAGGTAGGTACTAAGGAATAAATCTAGGTTACGTCGGTGATTGCGAGCATTTTTCTGTTAAATACAGTGCGACATGAATTCATTCCTTTATGATTTAGATAAACTCTTAGATTTCATTCAAAACCCTGCTCAGGTTTACAAGACTTTTGTTCACAGATTTCAAGGTTTTTTGCATCGTGTCCATAGCTGTTCTGAGTCTCCAATCCTCATCCCTGAATGCTAAGAAAAACGTAAATAATAAAAACTGATTTTTCTGAAAGATAATTTAGGTCCTGTTTCTCAGCTTGAGTTGACATTCCTGGTAGTTAAGTAATTAAAATCCAATAATGAACAGAATGTCAGTAGATGATTCTAGTTACTAGATGAATGCCGGAACGTGTGCTTTGAGATGTCAGAAACCATACTGGGCAACGGAAGAAGAGTTATCTGTCTCTCATATTCTCCTTTTTGATTCATAGTTGCTGATGCTTTTATTCCTTAAGAAGATTTAGATCAAGAAATACCATTCATCTGGGAAAACGAATGTGAATCTGTGTATTATAAGTTTCTGTGTATTAGTGGTTTCCATTGTCTTGTAAAAATGTATTTCGAAACAATGAGATGAAATCAGTCTTTCTATTTCAAGCAGACACCTGAGTTTTGTGCATTAATCGTAACTCCCACCTTGCATTCAGCAACTATAGTAACATACTATGTGGATAACTAGTAGTTCAGATGTGAAATAATTTCATAATAAATGCTTGCTTCTACTACTGTTTTTTTCTCTCTTCCAGAACATCCAGCATCACTAAACCTTTTCTGATGCTCTGTTCAATAATTGAATCACGTTGCTTTAAATTATTCTCTGTATAAAATAATACAGATGTGTAGTAGTGTAGTTATCTCATTTCCTCCCTGCTATTATGAGAGAAGTCAACGCTATAAAATATATCTGTATGTAGAATCAGAAAATATAACTGAAATATATTTGATATCTGAGATATTTCCTTTATTTAGAATTGATTGTTCACAGTAATGTGTGTGAATATTTAAGATGAATGCTTTAAAATAATTTGTTATGAAATGACCGTAGAAATCAATTCTTCTTCATCTTAAAAGCTGTGTTTTCATGTTTTTCACCAGTCTGCCTTTAGGTCTTCATGATGCCATGTTCTCTCTGATCTGTCTGGTTCCACTTGGCGTTGCAGTCGTACAGATCCTGACGTGGACTCCCTTTTCAATCCAGAACAGTCATATGACAGCTGCACACTAAATATTTAACTGTTGGTCATTAAATCATCTGATGAACCATACCACAAAAGACTTAGCATATTTTAAATGTGAAAAAGCAAGGTTGCCTTAAGCGGGCTGTTAGACCAAATACAGTTTGAGCCACTTCAGTAATGTTGTACCCTTCTCTGTGATGGAATATAACAATTCACATTCAGCTTTAATGATGAGCCTGTATAGAGAGGTTTTTGAGTTGAGTTATTTGAATGTATTGTGCTTTATCCATAATTACTACCAAAGTCATTTTTGGTATATACTGATCACTGTTACCTGCTTTGAAGAATGGATATGGCAGATCAGGTGAGCGAATCCCAACTCAGCACTTGGAATTTGAGGGATGTATGTTCTTAACTTTACTGAAAGGTGGTGGATGAATTCTGTCATACCTGATAAAATGTCAGCTCTTTGGGGTTAGGCCGTGAGAGCCCAGAGGGAAATCCCTCAGGGATGGCAGAGAGATGAAGAAAAAGATGTAGCTGGTGTCCAGCTGACCAGTATCAACTCAAATCTGCCAGCTGCTGCAGGAAGAGACCCTGTAAAACATCTCTGTAGAACTAAATAAGGAAAAGATTAAAATATTGTTCAATTAAGTGTTATGGAAAAGGCTCCATACTTCCTCTTTGGCTTTCAAAATGTCTGCACTTGGTGGCAGGTAGTTCCTGGCTTTTTGAATGGGAAAATGGTGTTCAGTTAGTTGGGACAAATCTTAGCGCACACATTAAGTCAAACTCTACCTGCTTAGTAGTAGTTTTAGATTGGCAGATTCATTTGATGTGCTCACCGTTGATTTTAATTAATTAATGATTCATCCAGTTGATGTTAATTTCCGATTTAGCCTTACCAGAATCTTTTCAGGCAAGTTTTTGAATGGATCCTGTGATTTTTTTTCCTGGAATAAAGATTTTTATACTATTTCGGAAACACTGAATCCTATCTCTATTTTGCACATGCCGTCCTAACTCTCTTGCCATGAGGGCAGGAGAAAGCAAGCGTATTTAATCACACCCATAATCAATCTAAAAGAGAAGTGAAAAACTGGCTTCAACTGAGGTGGCAGTCTTACTACAAGAGATAGTGATAAGAAATTGACAGTATTTTATGATTGACATAGTTTGTTCTCCGTTTCTGTCATTCATTAAACCTTGTTATCCTTTGCTAAACCAACATGATTGTTTTTGGCCACGAATCAAGCAAAAGATGATCAAATTCAAAAGTTCAGTGTCTTTTAACAGCTGGTTTGCCTGCTTTCTCTCCCTGTTAGCTCATAGTATCTGAGTTTGGAGTCTTACTGCTGGAAAAATGCCACCATTTATTCTTGATGATTTAACAGTGTTTAAAATAGCTTCATAATGATAATGGGAATGTAAGTGCATGTAATACAGAATAGGAAGTGTTTTGATAACGTCAGAGGATAGGAAGTGTGATGCTTTGCCTCATTGCTTCATAGAGCTTCTTTATAAATTCTGCAAATTTTGATCTTAATGCACAATATGACACAATAATACACAATATTGCAGTAATATTTATTGAAAATTGATAAGTAAAGGTGTCTATCAAATTTAAAGCGATGTTGTTTAATAGTAAGAAATGTTACTACGTGATTAGTTATGACCTGAAAAAAGAGTCAATGACATCAAAGAGTATTTAAGTAGGAAAAAAAAAAAGATTCATTTTTTTGTAGCTTACAGCTGGCTCTTCTTGTTTTGTACAAAATGGCCTTTTTAATATCCTGCCGTGACTTTGGAACTGCTCCGTAATTCATGAATACATTAGGTTGATATGGCTAGTGGGATGTTTACATTTGAGTATGGTTGTGTATCTTAATTGGAGCTGTCAGGAAAGACAAGAAAGAAGGGAAAGGAACAGTTCAGATAAGCCGCATCTCCCCAACAATTATGAGCTCTATCCCATCAGCTTAGGAAGAAGGTTTTGTAAAGTCATGTCCAGTCTAAAAAGAGCTGGATGGACCCACAGACACCGGGAGGCATCTGTGAAAGAACTGGATTTCCTAGGTTACCTCATCTAAAATCCTGTCTCCTAAAGGTATCAATTTTGATTCTCCTACAGCCCTCTTTCTGGTAGTCACTTTCTTACTTGTCATAGTAATAGAAGATGAAGTTGTTATATTTCTGTGCTTAATTGGGGAAAATTGCAGATGTACATCCTGGAATACAGTGCAGCTGGCCCTGTAGCTGTGAGTGCCAGGATATGAAGGTGGTGGACTCTGGACTTTCAAACTGGATCTAGAGGAAAGAGATTGTTTTTTTTGTAGTGGCTGTTAAGAAACGTTCTTCTGAGAGACTAGAAGCAACAGCCCTGATACCATTCACAGCTGGAATTTCAACTAACACGAGAGGCTTTGTCTAGCTTTGCATTTATTTTCAGCTGGATGTGGCATTCCTCACTATCTTACTACAAATATCCTAAGTTTATTCAAAAGTAAGTGAGAAGAGCGGTGTAATATGAACTAGGGCTTTTGTTCTACCAAGGGCACATTGTGCTGTATGAGAAGCCTTCTTCAGGTCCTTGCAAGGAGGCTGTGGTGAGGTGGGGGTTGGCCTCTGCTCCCAGTTAACAGCAATATGGTAAGAGGCGATGGCCTTAAGTTGCACCAGAGAAGGTTAAGGTTGAATATTAGGAAAAATCTCAGGAAGAGCAGCGAGGCACAGATACAGGCTGCACAGGGAGTGGTGGTCACCGTCCCTGGAGGTGTTCAAGAACAGCAGAGATGCGGCACTGAGCGATGTGGTCAGTGGCACAGCGGGTTGGGGTTGGACTCGGCCATCTTAGAGGTCTTTTCCAACCCAAATGATTCGGTGATTTAAGGCCGGCAACGCGACCCCCCCACACGCCCTTTTACCCTCACCTCCTTCCCGCCGCTGCGCCTCGCGCTCCGGCAGCTCTGCGCACGCGGGTGTCAGGGCGGGGCGGGGCCACGCACGTGCGCGCCTGAGGGGGGCGGCGCGAGCCTCGGGGAGGGCCGGCCGCCTTTGTGGGAGCGGCGCGGATCGAACGCCGCCATTCGCCGCTCTGCGGTTTGAGAGCGGCGCCCCGCGGCCCCGCCCGCCCCGCGATTGGCGAGAGAAAGGCACGGAGCGGGTGCGCGCCAGGCCCCGGCGTGTCGCAGCGAAGTGGTCCGGCCGGGCCCCGCCGCCGCGGCGCCGCGTTCCGCCCCGAGGTGTGCGTGCGGGCCCTGGCGGGGCGCCGAGCTCGGCGGGCTGCGCGCCGCCGCTGCCATGGAGAGGGGAGGCGGCGGCTGCGGGAGAGGGTGACTCCGCGCCCCGTCCCCCGATGAGACTGTGGCTGTGCTGGCTGGGCTGCTACACCCTGCTCCTGTGGGTGCTGAGGAGGAGGATGTGGGCTGGTCCCGCCAGGTACCTGCGGAGCCCTTTATCCAGGTCCCTCTACGCGAATATGATGGGCAGCCACGGCCCGCCCGCGCCGGGCGCCGGGGAGAACCACCAGGTACGGCCGAGTGGCCTCCGCTTGCCCTGCCCTGCCCTGCCCTCCCCGCCCCTCCGCTCCCCCTCCTCGCGTCAGCCGGGCCCTGGGGGAGCGGGGCAGCGCCGCGGGAGGCAGCGGGCGGGGGCCGGGCGGCCCGAGGAACGGGGCGGGTGGCGGCCCTGTGCCGGCTGAGGGGCCCCGGGCCGGGCAGCGCCCGCCTGGGCGAGACAAAGAGCGGCAGCGGCCGGGTCCTCCCGGCGAGAAAGTTGACGTGTGCGCCCCGGGTGAGAGACGGCGGGCGAGAGGGGAAGGGCGGCCGGGGAGAGCCATTTCGGCGTCCCGGGGGTGGTAGCGGCGCGGCGAGGAGTGCCCGGGCTGCGTGAGCCGCTGTGCTGCGTGAACCGCCGTGCTGCTCGTCCCGCTGGGTAAACGCCGCCTGAGCGAAGTCTGCGCGCCGCGGTGGATGCGGTGGGTTTGCGGTCGCAGGGGCGCCGTGTCAGTGCCGGTGCATCTGGAAGAACGTACCTAGGGTTGCGAAAAGCTCGCAACAAAGCGCGCAGAGGCCTTCGAGTGGCGGTGGGTGACAAAGTAGAGCCGAGTTTGCAGAGTGATAGAACTGCAGTAAAAAGGTCAGCGCTGTGTTTGGGCAGCACAGGCACGGCGGTGGGGAGTCTGCAGGGAAGTCGGAGCCACGCCGTGGCCTTTCGGTGGCTCTGGAGTAGGATCGCCTTTCAGATATGTTCGGGTCTGGGGTACAGCTTACTGAAATGCTATTGAAGATCTGGCAGGAGTCCAGAAGGGCAGTAACTCGTGCAGCGCTGAAGGAAAGTGTTGTTTTATCTAAGTCAGATGTGTATAGCTGAGCTAATGAAGATATAAGTACTTGAGGATTGCTGTACAAAGGAAAAACATGTACTTGTACATCATAGTTCTTCAGGCTGATCTGTTACTGGAGGGTTTTTGTACTCTGAGTGACACCCAGAGCCCTGCTGCCAGGTGAGCCTGTTACTGGGGTGAAGGAGCTCAGCCAGCGTTTGGGTCATTCAGTGGATGGGTAGAATGACAGAAACTGAGGTTGGGCTTACAGAAGGAGCCTTCCTTCTGCTGAACAAAGAAAACTTTCAAGTGCTTCCTGTTAAAAAACTGTACTAGAAAGACAAGTAGATCAAGAAAATATGCTGTGAAGGCAGTTGGCGTCAGGTAGGTAGGTAGGTTGTCAGCAGCTTCCGCTTCACTGGGTTTGGATTTCAATTTTAATGTATTGATCATTAAGCTTAGTAAGACTTAGGATTACAGACCTGGCATTATTCATGAGTCAGGACTGCGTGTTGAGGGCCTTGGTAGTGGCACTCAGCAGTTCTACCGATTTTGTTAGTTTTATGTCAGTCGGTTTAAAAACAGATTCTTGTTTTCTTTCGCTCAGTATTAAGCAAGAGTTTTCAGTAACAATTTTTATTATGTAACTTAAAACTCCTCTTCAGATTTCTTCGATAGGCTGCAGTTTTTCTGCAGTTGTGCTATACCAGATTGATGCGCTTTCTATTACGAAACTAGTGGCATGAAAAGGGCAGTTCGGGAATTGGACGTGGAGGAATACAAAAGGAAGTTTTGTTTTGAGGAATTAGTTCCAGAATTAAGCTTTAATTCTGTTAATTTTAATTAAGTTTTTCACCACTTATTTTATTTGAATTTTGGGTGGATTTTGTCAATTTTTTTTCCTATATTTTGGTATCACTTCTAATACTCGCTAACATTATGTAGGTATAGGTGTTTTAGCCAGTGCTGTTAGTTGTGAGTTTAACCATCAGGAATTGGGCGTTGTTCACAGCCCTCTTCTAAGCTCTGGAAATAACTCTTTTCGCAGTTGTCACCATCATTATGCCAGTGGTTGTATGAATATACATCAGCGTTGAGGAGTCTTAGGGACAGGAACTGTAGGGCAGTTAGTTTCTGTGTTTGATCCTGAAACTACCAGCAATAGAGGTCAGTGCAGAACCAAGGCGTATGAGCTCAGGCACTGCATGTGGGTGTTCATACCTCTTAAGAATCAAAGTCTGTGTTTCCCACAGCTTTGGTACCGGGATGTATTTCCTTCTCCATTGAAAATGGCGATGTGAGGAACTGCTCTGCACCTGCCTGGTGTGGCTAGGCAGCAGCCTCACAATAACTGCTGGAGCTGACACACATCCCAGCCTGCTCCTCAGCTCTATGGGACCATCCACTCCTGCCATCTGCAGATGGATGGGCAAAGTATGCTGGCTGCTGCTTGAGTGCTTTTTCACTATCTGATGAGGATTCCTTCTGGGAATCACTGGTCTGTGCTGGTTCATTCAAGTACCGCTGTGCTGCAGTGAGAAAAGACCCAAACTGGTAGGTAGCAGTCCTGAGGATCCTTGTGCCAGGCTCTGCAGTATGGTGCGGGGTTTCATAAAATCTGGGTTTGAGAGGAAAAGATCACGTGTGCTTGGAAGTACTGCTGAGGGCTTGGTTCTGAGTGCAAGTAGTGTTCAGAATAGACTTAAGCTGGAGTATGTTCGCTCCTCTGCTGGAGGCTCTTGGAACACCGTGCCACACTGAGGCTGTTTGGTGGGGCCTCTGTTAATGAATCCAGCACCACTGTCCTGTTAGAGCTGTCTGCTTCCCTCTGCTTGCTGTTACTGTGGAACAGCAGGATACTGAAATGAGAGTCCTGTACCGTTATCATTTGTGTTACTGTAGTGACTGGAAGTTCCGCTCTGCTGCTCAACACCGTAAACATGCAGTGACTGACTGTCCTCTGTCATACAACAAACATGAAGGGACCTGGATGTATTTTTCATAGTATGGCTACAGACACTGCTCTAGGTGAGGAGCACTGTGCGGTTACCCAGCCGGCCACGCGCTGTCCTTCGCACTGCGCTTTTAGAAGATTCTGAGGAAAATCTACACACCTTTTTAGCATACTTGTGGTTTTTTATCTGCACCCTAAACACAGGCAGCCAGATTAGGGAACAGTGTTGTGAGGTTTAAGGGGGAGATAAGTTTGTATAGGACTGGTTGTTACCAGGTAACACAGGCTGAAAGTAGTCATGAACCTGTTTCTACTCGGGCTTTGTGTTCTGCAAATAAGAAGGTGCAGAACTGTCTTTCAGGTGATACTGATGATTTCTTAGATGCGAGATCCTGATTGTTTTATTAGTAGAGATAATGGGAGTAAGGCTTATTGACAAAACAGTTCTGAAAGGCTCGTGGACGTTCTTGTGACACTACTAAGTGAAGTGTGGGCCAGCAGTGAGAAATGACAGATGAGCAGTTCTTTAAAGTATCGATTGGGTTCTCTCTCTCTTCCGGGAAAAAATATTGCGGATGCACTTCCTGTATCTTTTCAGGGAATACACAGGGACAAATTAAGAGCGGAGTCAGAAAACAATGTTGTCCCCCTTCATACCGTTTTACCCGTGCGGTGCTGTTCCACAGCGCTTGCGTTGGCGTTCTGGAAAAGCTGTTCTACAAAATTCTTTAAAGCACAATGCAGTGATTAAGATAAAATTTTAAAGCGTTATTTATGGCGAGTCGTCTGTCCGCACTTGATTACAGTTCGTACCTGAGTTAATGAATCCTGAAGCCTGTTTAAAAGTCTTGAGGGAAAGCTGCATTTTTATATTTACGGAAAGTGATAATAGCTCTCTTTGTGTTCAGTTTCTTTTTAACGATTCTATTTTTGTATTGCTGAACTTTTTAACGATCCTTTGTCTCTTTCTCTAGTGGTATGTCTGCAACACAGAACAGTTGTCTGAATCCCTTCAGCCTATTTTTGTCCAGAGTTACCTTGACCAAGGAACGCAGATCTTCTTAAACAACAGCATTGAAAAATCGGGCTGGCTGTTTATCCAGCTCTATCACTCTTTTGTGTCCTCAATTTTTAGCCTTTTTATGTCTAGAACGTCTATCAATGGGTAAGTGAAAAGTCAATCTTAGGTAAACTACATACATTTTGGATGTAGGTTTTTCAGGTGTTCAGTCCTGCTTCTTGACCTGTCGGCTTTTCTTAAGGTTCTACGCTTTCCCCTTTGGCAGGCTAACATCTGCAAAGCCCTACTGTGCTCTTCCCCTAAACCCTCTTAATTAAACAACACCAGTTCCAGTATAAGCAAGGCAGAAGGAGTGTTAGCAATTAGTCAGGAGAGAGGCAGAGGGCTCTAATTGTATTTTGTAATCATTACTTAATTTCCTCCTGATTATCCTCTTCAATAAGAGAGTATTTTCTTTGTGCTAGATAATGTCCTCCTCTCTGTATTTTTTTTTCTTCCTCCTTGCCCTTTATCTGCTGCCGTATCTGTAGCATTTCCCATTGTGATTGTCCTCACTGAAGGTGGCTGTGTCCACTTAGTTCTGCATTGCATCTAAGGCTTATGGGCATACCTGATGCAAAATGAGGCAGATTTTTAAACGATGCAGAAGTTGCTGAGTGAAGTCTTGTAACACTTACATGGAATGGGATTCTGTCCTTGCTCTTACCCATTAAAACTTAACTTCATCATGGTTTGTATATAAGCTATGCTTGAACAGGTAGCTTCTGGTGTGGCGCGTTTGACTGATGAAACATCAGTGAGGTGGGAATAAAGGATGCACTTTTGACTCTACCGAGAATGCGTTTCGTTGCATTTCTCCACCATGCCCACATCTGTACGTATTTCAGTACAGTCTGATTTGAGGACAGTAGCTACTAAGGCTAGGAAAATAATCTTTCTCTATTTTCGAACCAGATGTCTCTGAGCTTCCCTGTGGTGTTTTTAGTGCTTGTAGGCTTACATAAAGGTTCCTTTGGTCTTCTCACATTCCTTTCTTTTTTTTCTTTTCTTTTTCAAAGGCTCTCCAGTGCTTTGAGTAACTCCTCATAGTGCTGTAATGCTTAATAGCCATGAGCCAGTTAGGCAGTGTAGACTGACATGAGTGTGCTGCAAAGGGGTTCTACATAAATTGGTTGTATTCTGTTTGGTTTTTTAATTTATTTAATATCCTACTATAGTTTCTTCTACATACCTGTATTGCCTATCCTTATGTTGGTGGTGTTTGTTTTTAATAGTCTATCTAGACCTCTTATTTTACAGATTTTTTTTAATTCTTTCATTGTTTTTATCTGTTTACCTTTTTTCCTCCCCATCATAAATCTCTGTTCATTTTCTGTCTTAAATTTAACCCGCTATCCAACATGAGTTTAAATAGAACATATTTTTTACTACCTTTAGTCTGTCATTGTCCCATTCTTTCTTCCTCTGCTTGTTCTCCTAACTCTTTCATCTTCTGAATTCTGCTATGGCAGCAGAAATCTGTCACTGTATAGCCTTCAGTCAGTTATGGGTGTGTGTGCCATTGATGTGATCCATAAAGAATCCAAATGTCACCTCTACCCAATACCTTAATGACTTACCTATTTTCTGTTTGACAGCTCTTCGTGTTAAATGCAGGGTCTGCAGATAGCAGCAAAAGCCATTGTAACACGCAATTAGAAAGTCTTTCCTTTTGGCACTCCAGCAGTGTTATCCCCATGCTTTCTTTAAATCTTTTCCCTGCCATCCCTCCTAGTTCCAAATCCTATTCCTTATTCTCTGTGCGTGCTTCTGTCTGCAGCCGTTTTGCTGTTTCCTTTGCTCTGTCTTCTTTCTCCTTTTTAGGTAGGTGGGAGAGATTCAGATCTGCAAACATGACAAATAAGGCTTAGTCTTTATCTTCCCCCTCCCTGCTTTTCTTGTGTGTGATCGTTTTCTTGCTCTGCAGCCCACGAGCTCTTCCTTTCCTGATCAAATCCCTCCTGAAGTCTTAGCCACTAAAACTGCATGTAGCCGTGTGTTTGTGTGATCTCTGACAAGTAGAAGGCAAGTTGAACTGGATTTGTAAATTTATCTGAGTAGTGACCTTATCTATTTTGTGTGACTGATTGCTGCCAAAGCATGTTTTAAATTACTTCATTGTCCTTCCTGTTCAAGCTTGTACGAAATTGAATGTTTCTCGTCTTCACCTTTCAGGCTGCTGGGAAGGGGCTCAATGTTTGTGTTTTCCCCAGAGCAATTTCAAAGACTGCTTAAAATAAATCCAGAATGGAAATCCCACAGACTTCTCGATTTAGGGGCTGGAGATGGAGAGGTTACTAAAGTCATGAGTCCTCACTTTGAAGAAATCTATGCCACTGAGTTGTCTGAAACTATGATATGGCAGCTTCAGAAGAAAAAATACAGGTATTGTTCTGAGTGCTCCCTACATTGTTTATGTCAGATATTACGGCAAAGCAATCTTTGTAATTTTTTATAAATGTCCAGTACGTTCAGTTTATTTTTCTGTTGTTTGATCTTTATGAAAGGATTGAACTATATAAAAACAATAAAGCAACACATCTGATGTTCCTTGTTACTGGGGCTTTTGTTATGCAAATATTCCCTGTTACCAGTTAAGACAAAATTGGCAACAACTGTTTTGAAGTCTTTTTTCATAGTTTGTGTAAATTGCTTTAAACAAGGCAATTAGAGAGACAAAATTTGGATACTGATGAATGAACAGTCCAAAACTGCAAGAGGAGCTGATGGGACTGCAGAGCAAGCAAATTGAATCTTGGGTATAGACACAGATTATTCAGGTATCTCCATCTAATCACTCAGAAATTTATGATTGTAGACTGCTTTGTAAAGAATCTTTTATTTTATTTAGCTCTTGCTATTAAGATTAACAGTACTTAGTAACAAAACCTAATCACTTTCAGAACTTTGTTGTGCTGTAGTCACAACAGCTGGAAGTTCTTGTAGGCAGCAGATCTTGTCTTGTTGAATATTGGTTAGTATCTGAGGTACTATATTCCTAGACTTCAACACAAAGAATGAAGGAACTGTGGATTTCTTTTCTTTACCTGCCCATAAGAGGAAAATTAATAGCAACTGGGTTTGCACACTGGTAAGTCAGGGTGGTTTAAATGCTGCAAACCATTAATCATATTTCAGCTTTGTTGTTACTTGAGAAGTATGTTCAGCTTTAATTTAGGACATCAGGCTTTATTAAATACCTTGATGTTTATATGGCAGTATGAAGGTGTGGCTGAATATATAGCCATGCCTATTGTTGAATAGTTTTCTTTTCCAGAGGACTCCAGACTTGAGGTCTGCCTTTCCTCATTGCTGGTTGGCTGATCTTTCTGTGCTATCAGCGCATTGATTGGGAATTTTTATCCTCGGTGATTCCCTCTGAACTTGGCTCTTTTTCTCTCTCTGTAGGGTGCTTGGTATAAATGAATGGCAGAACACAGGATTTCAGTATGATGTTATCAGCTGTTTGAATTTGCTGGATCGTTGTGATCAGCCACTGACTGTATTAAAAGATATTAGAAGTGTTCTGGAGCCAACTAGAGGCAGAGTCATTCTAGCATTAGTTCTGCCATTTCACCCATACGTGGAAAATGGTAAGTACGTGCATTAGTAGCTATTTGGGCAATTAAAACTTTTGTAGGTTGCACTATTCTGAATTAAATGTTTTAAAAATAATTGACATGTTTTTATTTGGCTTAGTTATAACTAACTGGTAGCGTGCTTGTTGAGAAGTGTGAAATGATAGGTAAATAGGACACATGAGGTAAGAGCCGTTTTCTTAATTCCCCAGCCTACACTGTTGGCACCAACAAAAAGCTCAGATATTGAAGTCACATATCCTGTTCTGCAGGTTGCCACATTTGAGCTGTGTTGGAGCAACATGGGAAAACTGATCTCTGATTAGGGTCCTCTGCTGCTGTCACATAGGTAACCCCAGTTGTCTTTAGCAACCGTTGAACAATTCCATCAGAACTGTCTGTAGTATTGAGTAGAGGCAAAGGAAAAAAAGGTTAAGTCTAAAAATAACATAATTTGAAGAGCTGCTTAAAGCATAGTATTTGAGCATGTAGTTTGGTAGCTGTTCTAAAAAGCAGTGTGTTTTAAACGAGATAGGAGTTTGACTTATGCATCCGTATGGTATTTTCAAGCACGTTTGGTTGCAGCTGTGTTCCTATAATATAGGACTGTTTCACTTCCTCTCTTTAGAATCGTAGAATCATAGAATTCCTCAGGTTGGAAAAGACCTTAAAGATCATCGAGTCCAACCACAACCTGACCGTACTACCCTAACAACCCTCTGCTAAATCGTGTCCCTGAGCAATTTAAAGTCATTTTATATTCCAAATAACAGCATTGTCTCACTAGACTTGCATGAGTATAATAGAAGCAGAAATTGAGGAGTGATTTGTGTGTTTGTGTTGTTCGTGTGCCTTCAAAATGTCATTGTGTTTTGCAATCGCTATTGCGCCCAGGACCTACTCTTTGGCATGTTGTTGGGTAACCACGCTAGGCCACACATAACTTCCTCACTCACCAGAAGGCCGATAAATTAAGGAAGAAAAAAAAAAACTCCAAGTCCATTTATAATCCATCGTTAATTGCCTGCGGCATACCGGGAATAGAATAGGACATTAAATTCGGAAATCCTGAGGAACTAGAAACCTGTTCTCTGGCTGCTGATCTTAGAATGGATTTCAACTTTGAGCAAGTAAGAACAGCTAAGACAGCCTATAAACTGAAGTCAAACTTTGGTTTATTCTGGCAACGTGTAAATGATTAGTCATAAGTCTCAGCCAGTGCAGTGATGATGTTTTGTGGCTGTCTGTGACCTGCAGCGTGTGACAGATTAACTTTAGTATGCCTTTATCAGTTCTGGCTGTTCCAGTTGGTAAACGTCTACGGAAACTTCAAAACGTATTCACTTTGTTTACCATTGTTGTGGATATGGGCCTATATAAACATTTCTGGACAATGTAAGTTACTAAATGCACAAGTTACTGGCAATCCACTAAAGCTTTCCCACTTAAGATCTATTCTGCTATAGTCTAAAGAAACAGTGGAGTGCCATTCTGTGTTCATCACATACGAAAGATTTTAAATTTCAGTATTTTCATTCAGTTGTTCTACAAGATGAAGCCTTAAATGTCACACGTGTACATAGGCTTTATGATAAGAAAAAAAAATTGTGTGGAGCTTGGGTTGCTCCTTGTATCAGCTAATTTAAAAGTTTGAACTTGCTTGGGGAGATTTCTGAATTTTAAAGTGGGGAACAAATGGAGCAGGGATGAGTCAGGTAAGGATCGGTTTTCAGAGTAGGAGATATGAAGCATATCTGGATCATTACATTTAACATAGCGTGACAGCAGTTTCAGGAACTGTCAATGTGAAGCCTGTTCAAAGAGAACAAAGCGTGGTGGAGTGGGAGGTAACATTTTTTGCTGTGCTGTTTCTGGACTTACAGTGACACCTAGAGTCCAAAGTTGCTTAATCATAAATTAAGCTCTTCACAGAAGTTTTATTTTCAACATGTAGAACAAGTAATGCACTTCCTGCTCATGTATAAATTTGTTGAGTAAGCTATATGAATCATATGGTATCATAATAAAACATGCTCTTGTGTGACTGGTCTAACGTGGTAATTTTGGTAGGTATCCCATAGGGTGATTATAAAATGCTTTGTATTTCCTAATACAGACATTGCATTTGTATAAAGTCAGGCCTAGATAATATGACCAGAATGGTTTAAGTTTCTCCACAATAAAAAATGTTGAAGTCACCACCACAGTTCAGAAAAAAATCAACACTGTCAGCCTGGGATTGTGAAATGTTCTTGTTGAACACATTAGCATCTATATGATTGTTTGATAGGGATAGGAAGAGGAAGGTGCATTTTTCATTTTCCTGAAGCATTTGGTATTAAGTTGATCTGCAAACACAGTACTGTGCTAGGTGGGGCCTTGCTTTGTCTGATCTGTCAGTTGTCATGTCACTGAAGTGAGAAGTAGCACTTCAGTCCTTGCTTCATTTAAATGGTGATAGTTGCAATTGTTGGTGAGCAGGAAGTACGCCTGGCATCAGCAGGTCCCTTCTTAAAGTGCTGATTTTGTACATTAGCTGGTAAGTAACCTCTGTGCACTTCTGTGTTCATGCCAGCATCTGCTGTGAGCAAAGGTTGGCACTCCAGATAATCCTGACTTTGGATGGTAGGGTTGGAGGAAAGGAGCTGTCTTGTTGGTGATCGGATTTTAAAGTTGCTAGAGCAACCTTTTCACAGTGACTGCCATCTTCCTTTCCTAGGTAGGCTAGGGGGAAGTTCCCATCCCAAATGAGCTGTAACATGATAGTATGTGCATTTATGTTATCTGTTGTGTTAGGCTTTTTTCCTGCTTGCCTATCTACAGAATACACCTGCTTCGCTGTTAAAGCTGCTGCAAGACTCAGTAATTTTTCATCTGTGTATCCATTATAACTATCACACTAATATGACTGAAAACTGAATGTCACTGTGTAATGAGTTTATTTTGTTGCAGTTGATTAATGTACATCTTACAAAAATGCACAGTTCACTTAAAAGAAATGCATTGAAATTCATGTAAAAATACATAAAATTACACCCAAACTGAAAGGGGAAGTTTTTATGAAGCATTAGCAGTTCTCTTCTAAAAGATGAAGTCTTCTCCCGCTGTTTTTGTTCTTGTGGAATGGGAAGTAATGTGTAACAAACATAATGCTGGTTTTGATGATCTGTTCAGAAAACATTCTTGAAGAACACTGCCTTGTACAGTTTTCTCCTTGCTTTTTAAAGGAAAGTAAGTCTGTGAAAAAGCTTAACTTCTTCATCAGCCTCTTTGGTTGCATCAAACGTATTGAACAAATTGGAGATGCAGCACATCCTCATCTGTTCTGATAAACAGTGTCATCCTCCAAATGATCCTATGGAAAAATGTATAAGTGTTTACTTGCTGTTGCAGATATTTTTGGCTTTTTTTAAATGCAGAACTTCCTTTTCAAGGTAAATTCTACCCCTTTTCCAGCAAATTCCTTCCCTCCCTATTTATCAGTTTACCTATCTGTCTGTATGGTACCTACAGTTTTCTAAACGTTTCTTATTCCTCTTGCCTTCTCTTAATCTTCAGAGAGCACAGAGGTATTAAAACATACCCCGTGTTTTCACTATGTTCATATCTGACACTCAAACCAAGGATTAAGTCAGCAGGGACTTGAAGTCTTTAAAGGGATGATCACAGAGGAAATCAATTATGGTGGTACAGAGGTAAAGTGAAAATGTTTAGAGGAGAAGTGCTTGACTTGCTGTTTTATTCCTTTTTCCTTTGCATCGCATCTCTGAAATAGTTCAGTGTAAGCTTAGAATTGGGAAGAATTTATAATGTTTCTCAAGAGTAGCTGAATTTTTTGAAGGATCACTTAGAAGACATTTTCTTTGCTCACAAGTACATGCGACTTCTGAACTTGCCTTCTGTAACTTGGATGACATGCAAAATTGTTTTGTCCTTTTGGCATTCAAGACTTAGTACCGGAAATTTGGAATGATGGAGTAAGTTGTGTGGCTTTATCCAGCAGTACTGACTGCTTAATTTAGGCTACCTGTTGAAGCGGGGGAGGAAATATCTGTAAGAATGTTACAGAGGTTTTTTGAAACGATTTTCTTAGGCTCCTGTCATTGAACCGCCCTGGCCTGAGGGCACAAGAGGAACTACCAATGAAATATTTTCAAGGATGATCTCTAATGAATTTGTTTCATCAAAGTCCAAAACAACTTGCTGGGGCAACTTCTTGGCAAAATACAAGCTTACAGAGGCTTCATTGTTAAATGTACATATATGTGCATATATATATATGTATATATATATATATATGTGTGTGTACAAAAGTTTATCTGTATGCATGTGTCTGTTTTTTCCCCTGTAGATAAGCACTTACGGGCTGGTGGCAGTGCTCGGCGTACCGCTGCTTTTGAAGTTCTTGGGCTATTGCTCGAAAAATTTTTCGGCCACTACTGATTTTCTGTAAATGATTTAAAACATGTTAGGTTAGTGCTACAGTTGAGGTTGGGAGAAGCATCTTTTGCTACGTTTCAGTAGTTGTAATTATTTTCCCTGTGTGTGTCTTTGGGAAAGTTACTAAATAACGCTCTAGGAACTTTAAAATTTGGCAGCTCAAAGGCTTTAAATTAGATTAATACAACACCTCCTAGCGTATGTACCTTCTTTAATGGATATTTAAATAGCAAGTACGGCTTTTTATTACTCTCTAAAGTATAGGTAAAGCAGACGGTGATGACGTACACAGTTCTCTGTTCTCTGCCCTTCATTCCCACTTCTATTTAGCAGCTTTCGTTTTAACTGGAAGGAGAGGGAAGAAAAAAGTGATTAAAACAAGGGATGATTTAGCGACAAGTAAAGTAGCAGAATAACAAAGCGTAGCCTTATTATGGTGGAGAATATATGAAAGTCAACTTAATAGATTTGCTTATATACCATTGAAAAAATCCAGAGTTTTCAAACATACACGGCCTTTTTTGTTTTCTGGTAGTAAATGATGTAAATATTTTTACTTTGAGTGCAACAGAACGTGCCCAAAGCATGGCCTACTTGTCAAAAGTAAGAGCAGGTTTTCTCCTGGTTAAAAAGACATGATTGATTGATTTTTTTATTTTTTTTTCCCCCCTATAGTATTCAGGTAAAGAAAACAAAATAACGACAGCAAGCTTTCTGTCCTTGTTCAGACAGCTGTCACTGCAGCAAGGAGCCGTGCTGTACCACATACAGCTGTAAAGTACATATCTGCATGTTGTGCTCTTATGTGCACCAGTTTTACTAATGTCTGCTTTTGTACAATGGATGAACACAATTTCTTTATGCAAGTAAAGTCAGTTTACTGACCTTTCAGCTCACAAATATTTTGGCATTGAATTTAAATTATTTTACTTTCTAACAGAAGCCAATGCAGAGAGTTAATGACTGGCAGTGGTAATTTCTAGCTCTACTTTTTGAGTGTGCGTTAATAAATACAGTCTTCAACCTGCTGATTAATACACTCAGTATAATTTTAGCTTTATATATAGAAAAAAAGAAAATTAATTTAAAAAAGCAAATGTGGTTGCTGTTGCAGACAGATGTGTGCAACAGATGAACTTCATTCAACCAACCTCATTGCTAGAACTTAACTATAGATGCCATGGAAGCTGGGAATTCGTTCTCCTTATGGAGGTGTTAGGACTGCTTAAAGTTAAATAACAAAATCAGTTTGAGCCTACCTTGTGGACTGTAAGGATTGTGAATACAGTAATGCTGTATAGAAGCAGCAACGTTGAGATGATGATCATGGAGTTGAATTCTTCAGTGTTGTGCCTCTCTGCTTAGTCAGAAGTGAGTAACAAACAGTTTTTATGAGTCATGTAATTTCCTTAAAACTCCGCATATCAGCCCCCTTCCTCTGCAGAATTAAAAAACTTAATACACATCAGTGTAATTTTTTAAAGTTAATCTCCAATCTAAATTTCTTAGTGAGATCACCTGCAGGGGGAATGGAGACTTGTTATTTCTGATTATAAACACTTCCTTAGGGCATAGATTGAGAATAAAACCCAGTATCCTGCTGTAATTGAGGGGCGTCGTAATCAAACCATTTAGGCCTTTGTTTAGAAATAAAACTAGGCTGGAGAAGGAAGGATAGAGGGGGAAATAATAATCCTGCTAGTTTTCTTCTATTTTAGCCATGTAAAATTGAAGTGTAATTAATGAAGTCACACTGTCTTTTAACTAGATGGCAAACATTGCAGAGGTATAGGACTAAAACTTTTGGCTCGAGCTGGCACTGTGAATCCCCAGTTCTGAAACCCTGTTCTCTGTTGGATGTAATTTCAGTACGTGTCAGTTTCTCTACTTCTCACTTGCTACATCCTTTCTAGTAGCCATCCAGGTTTTGGTGTAAGAGGGTGTAGATTATGGCTAGGTAGCAAATTTCTTTCTGTCGTGGAATTCTAGAGTTATTTGCATCATGTGACAGGACAGTCTAGTAAGCAAATGACACTGAGGTGCTTATTTGTAGAATCCCTCCATAGCGTCACAATTAGTATTTGAATGAAGTCATACTTCTCCAATGGTTTGGTGGGTATTTCTATCTTAAATGCTTTGTTAAGCATCAAAGTAGAGTATTTAGAAAAGAAAATGTACTTCTTTTGACCATGCCTCATTAGGAATGAATAATGAACTGACCTCTTTTCGTCAGTACTGTTCCATCTCCTGTTTGCTTAGAATGGGGTGAGCCTGAATCTGCGAATGCTATCCCGCAGAAATAAAGAGCACTGTCGTTTACGGTCAGATCGTTGATTTGAAGGGAATGGTTATTTTCTGATGATGCGTGTACATGGAACTTCTGCCGATTCGTGCATTCAGGAGTACACAGATCCTCGTGTCTGTCAGTAAAAAAGCGAAACCATAGGACTTGAGGCTGAGCTGGGGAGCATCCATGGGCTGAGAAAGCACACGTTAGGAGCGCAGTGTGCGCGGAGTGTTCAGCTTCCTGAAACCTGGGCTGTGTTACAGTGACATGGCAGTTACCTATAGCACCTGTTGAGAATAAACAGCGATGTGAGGGACAGTTAGAAAGCAAAGCATCATTAAAAGCAAACAAAAGAGCTGCTTATGGTTTGTGCAGAGAGGTGGGTGGAAATGGAGAAAAACGTGTTTCAGACTTTGAATTTTTAAGATGGGTGGACAGGGTGGGTGACATACACATAGATACTCAGTGACGTATTTCACCGGGGGCTTCTCTCTCCTCCCAGATCTGAGACTCCAATGAGACTGCCTGATGGAGGCAGCAGAAATGTCAGAAAATGAGACATTAAAACTTAGCAATTTTGTAACATTGGGAAGAATTCTTAATAATTCATAGGCATTCTTCCACTTAGTTGCACATATTGACTCTGGGTTTCTACGGATAACAATATTGCTTGTTAGTTCTGACATTTAAGAATTTGTGTAGAGAAAACAGGAAGATTAATCAGGGAGAATTCTAATGAAGGAACTGAAATGTTAGCCTTAATATGGCTGGTCTGGCAGATTTACTTTTGTTTTAAAGTTCAATAAAAAACTTGAAATATTATTTAAATATTTTTGGTTTATCTCGTTTTAATCACACTGCTTAATTATTTAAAAATGGAATTGAGCTTAGGTAGTGGAAATGAAAATAGTAGCTTACCAGCATCCTCTCCTATGCTCTAGGAAGTAACGAACTAGAATAAAAATAAACTGATGTCTGTCTTAATGTGCGTGCTGATACGCCGTCTGTAAGGCTCTAATGTGGACAGTCAACACGGTCCCTTTATCATTTCTCTCACTGAACGTTTTATGGACCAGATTCAAGCAGATTCAGTGTCCGTTACTTGTACAGGAATAAAATGAAATTCTCTGCCAAATCAACATCAGAGCCATTCCATAGCAGCTGCAGCAATCTGAGGACTGTAGCGGTGTAAGTCATCAGTTGCATTCTCTGCAGTGAAGGAGTATGCTGTGCTCAGGCAGTTGCTCATCTCCTTTTACATCTTGCTTTGCCTTGGCCTTGCAGGGCAGAGCTCCATAGCTTCAGTACGTATTGCTGCTGGGCTGCCTTAAACCCTCCTCCCAAACAAGCACAGTAGCACTGAAACCGTGCTGCTGCTGCTGGAGAATTCCTTGCAGGAGAGTGCAGTAGGATTTCACCCGAAAATCACTGATCACGGAAGCATTTCAGACTTTTGGAAGAAAAAAGCCTTTGTAAAGAGTCCTTTGTTTT
This sequence comes from Alectoris magna, assembly GCA_030625065.1. Taxonomy (NCBI): domain Eukaryota; kingdom Metazoa; phylum Chordata; class Aves; order Galliformes; family Phasianidae; genus Alectoris; species Alectoris magna. Next base: position 6,017,382 of record CM060575.1, on the reverse strand, counting down.
GGAAGCTGCATGAAGACAGAAGAACTCAACTCTTAGCAGAGCCTTTTACTATAGTTCCAGCTACTCATAACCACAATGTTTTTAACCCTGTATCTTCTGTTACATGAGGAAGTAGAAGAAGCTTATAAAAAAAAGTCTTACCAACACTGTACAGAATCCAGTCAAGTGCCAGCACTAGCGCTTTGTGGAATTTGTTGACAGATGCCATTTCTTGTATCTTTCTGGAAAGTATTCTGCTTGAAGGAAGAGGAACTTAGGAAATATCTGGAGTTGCAGAACGCTCTGAATCACAAGATTTAGAACTTCCTGTTTAGAAGGGGTTTTACTGCTGCGTTTAGCAAACGTGCTAAATTTCAGCACACACCAGAAAATGTTTTCACATTACTTTGAAAGTGGGAGGTCTCTTCTTAACTTCGAACTGAGAGTTGTGCCTGTAACACTTCAGATTTATTCACTGTATATAGCAAATAACATATTTTCCAGCGTAATAAACGTATTTTCCAGCGTAATACACGTATTCAGTTTCTTAATTTTGTGTGGCCCTAAACTATCTTTGTTACATCAGCTTATAGGTGTCCATTCCCACAACAGATTCTGTCTCCACCCCTTATCTAACTAGTAAGATAGTCTACCATTGAAAGCTTCTCAGCAAATCATGATTTTTCAACTTGCTCTCTCTATGTTTGTAATTACCTGATGGTAATGTTTTTGGCCAAACTGTAGGCATAAAGAAAAAAATACAGTGCTGGAAAAGATCTTTGTTAAATTGTCTGTCTGTCCATGCCTGCTGAACACTAGTCTCAGTGATGGAGGGTCCTTTTCAGCTAGGTTTGGAACTGCTTGTTAAAAATGTCACATAAGATCACCTTAAAAAGGAGCTTCTTCTGAAAAAGCCTCGAATTGATCTATCAACAGCTCCACAAATGGCTTGTCAACCTTGTATTCGAGTGGAATGGATTCCTGTCTGTGTAGTGTAATTTCTGAAAGAAAATACAACGCACAATTAAGTTTACTTTATAATTGAAACAAAACTTGTTTTCTTTTCCCAGTAGGTGGCAAGTGGGAAAAGCCCTCAGAAGTTTTGGAAATCAAAGGGCATACTTGGGAAGAACAGGTTAATAGCCTGCCAGAAGTTTTCGGTAAAGCTGGTTTTGCCATAGAGGCTTTCACCAGACTGCCATACCTATGTGAAGGTGATATGTATAATGACTACTATGTACTAGATGATGCTGTCTTTGTCCTGAAGCCGGTGTGAGCGTACATGAAGTAAATCTCCAGAATCAAAGCCAAGAAGCAGCCTCTGAAAGAGAGATTTGATTTGCGGTTACGTGAAGGGAGGGAATTTGTGGGATTGCCATGCTAAATAAATACCATGTAAGAATTTTAATGGCCAAAATACTAATGTATTTCTTTGTAGTGTGATTAGGAAAATTTTGTTTTTAATTTTTAAACGGACTCTTTGGATGAGAGTTTCTTTTTTTATCAGCTCTTAAACCAACAATGCATTCTGCAGTCCAGCAGTAACAGGGGATATTTTTTTAATTCTTACCTGCAACAGGGATCAGATCCAAACAGAAGCAATAGTCCTAGTGAGGAATTTGATACGACGCAAATTGTTGTTCAAGAAATCACTTGAAAACTGGCAATAAAGTTATCCATTTATTTCAAACCTTGCTGATTATAAACTGTTTAAATGGATATTCTTCCATGCTAAGTTTCTTTCTCTCTTACTGTCATTCTTCACGTTTTTATTCATGCTAATAAACTTTTTTGAGATGACTTTTTGCATTAACTTTTGTGTTCATTTTTGTAACTATAGTCATGCTTGTTCACCGCAACAGCTCTCTGCATTGAGAATTGAGCTCTCAGTGGCAACGCAACCTTGAGTTTATTAAAACAGTATTTAAGTATTGCTTCAAGGGATAACAGGCCACAGAAAACTGGATTGCTTTTGGTTGCCAAATCTATGCTTGAAACTGATGGATTTGATAATAAACTTTCAAAGTGAATTGTTCCCATTGTTCCAAGCTTGAAGAATTTCCTGGCAGCTTCTTGCAGATGTTTTCTAAGCCAAATGGCCTCAGGGGACCTGATTGCAAAGGGTTAAATAGCTTGGAACTCTTTTGTTTTTCCCTCCAGGAGCACAAAGTATTTGCTTTAACATGTCTTATTTCAAAAACCCAGTTGAAGTGGCTAGTTTCTGGCAGTTGGGATAAAACCTTCCTTTAAAAACTACAAGCGGCGTCACGAGGAAGCAGTACAGAACTGGCAGGCCTGTGTCGTGTCTTCCTTGGGATGTAAGTGTTGTGAGACAGCAGAGAAACCTCAGCTTGTAGATCAGCTGGTAAGTGAAGCAAGAACTGACTTATCTTTTGCTTTGCAAGTATAAACAAGATATTTATTTAACAGTTGGTGATCTCATGCCAGGTATGATGTTTCAGCTTGTCTTTTTGGATTTATCTTTGACTTCCTTTTCCTGATCTTTAGTGATTTCTCTTGCAAAGTTAATAGCCTTTTATTCTCAGTCTTTGTGAAAGATTAAGTCTTCTGTAGTAAGGGGTGAGAGGTTTCATTGGTGGGGCTTTTTTTCCCCAACAGTAACTCAGGCTCAGTGCTATTTTGATTTCAGCATCTGTTACTGAATTTCAGCACAGCGTGCAGTGAAACTTCTCTGTTGGAAAAATGAACTCTATTTGCTTTAGAATGAGCCCATTCTTTTCTTTTACTTTATTTGGACCTATTTAGTAATGGGAAAATACGGTTCTCATGTAATGAATTTGGCTTCATTTAGCAAATCCGTAAATGGCACTTGAAAGTTTTGCTCTCTCAGGTTATAATCACATGAGAGAATGTGCGTTTCATGTCTTCCATATCCTTTAGTTTTGTAATTTAAGACAATCATTCGTAATAGCTTTGAGACATTTTGAGTCAGAAGATTCAATGTAAAAGTATTTTTTTAATTTCCTATTTTGTTTTCTCAATTTAAACAAGTATCGAGACACTTGAGATGCAAAATTAAAACACTGAAATATGAGCGGTGACAGGGAAAATCTGTAACCAGAGTAGGCTTAAGGTCTAAAGGAGTGAGCCTTGCAGGAGTCAGTGCTGGTCATCAGAGGGCCATAAGTACTCCCAGTTTTTGGGAGCAGGGGAAGCTCTGTGACAGCGTCCTTGCTTACTAACTCAGGGTATCTCGGGACACTTGTCACTCACACACTTGTATGGTCGTGTTATCTTCGCTATTAAAACAATGCGCAATATAGTGAAAGTGAGTTAAAGCACCACAAATATACTGAGTGTAGATATTAATTAAAACACTGCAATCCTGTTCTTAATACTCTCTGATAGTTTTGCCTTGTTTTCCTTCATATAATGTAGCTGTTAAGTACACAGTCACACAGCAGAATAAGAGTGCTTAGTAACTTTGTCCTGTAGAGATAACAGTCTAGGCCGAAGATATGCACAGTTGTCCTTGCTCTGTTTTAAGGTAAACCCGAAGCATTTTATGCATTTGGTTCTTATCCACAGAAACCCCCTTAGACCTGTTGTGCAGAGTAGCCCTGAGAGACAGCACCTATACCCCTGCTTCTCAGGGACTATTTTGTATTTTATGACCTCATGAGCCGGTCTGTGTGCAGCAAACTGCTTCCACATCCCACGCAAAGAAACCATTTTGAGTCCAGTCGTTTAAATTCCCTGAAATTATTTGAGATTTCATCCAAGGGGACAAGTGTGGCCGGTTTGATGTCCTGATCCTTTATCCCTGGATTTATTGTCCCCCTGCCATCTCTGTCCTGCTGTGGGGTTGGGGATGTGTAAGTCAATTCTTAGTGATACAGTGAGCAGTGCTTTGCCTTGGAGAATAACTGAACTATCTGTTCTGTTGGGGTGGCACTGGATGTGTTGCATCACGGGAGAAAAGACACTGTGCAAAAGCATGGTGTAGTTGGGAGCTTTCAGCAGAAACTTGGCAGGGATTCATCTCAAGAACCCACAGCCCCCTTGGCTGGGTGGCCCCAGGTACAGTCAGTTCCAACCCTGCTGCCAGGAGCTCAGCATGGGGAGGTGAGAGGTACCGGGCCATACCAGCCTGGCCCAGTTTGTTGCCCCCATACATCCTGTTGAAAACTCTTCATCTCAGGATGAGAAGGCAAGTCCCCAGCTGCCTGCTGTAGGAGTCTCTCACCCTCTGACCTCCTGCAGCAGGATCTTTCCCCTGCGCTCTGACTGAAGGCTGGGTAGGCACCTGAAGCTGTAGGGCGGTCCCTGCCCTGCTCTCAGGGGTCCTGGCTGCAGCTGCCAGCTCCTTGCACTGTGGAGCACGGGGAAGGAGACACATGTGGCAGAAGCAGGTAAAGTGCTTGGCTGTCCCCACTGATGTCACAAGAGCTCAGCAGCTCTCTTCTCTGCCCTCCCCTTTCTTCCCTCCCTCCCTCTGCAGCCTGAACCTCCTGAGTGTTCCCACACTGCTGCACGTCAGGGCTTTTTTGAGGAGATGCTGAGAGCCTGGCTGTGAGGGGGAGAAAAGGCACTCAGTGTGTGAGGTTATCAGCAAGACTTCTGATTATGAGGTTAGTTTTCTGGTTATCAGGCTTCAGATAAGGTATTGGCTGCATCAAAGAGGTGGGTGATAAAGTGTCTAGGATTTCTTGACATGTAAGAGCGTGTGTTTTGGGAGCAAGAGCAGGGGAAATCTGAAAGCTCCTCATAACCTTAGAGTCCAGCAAGAGATGTCTCAGAGATCTGCTCATAGTGTGCTGCCATGGTGCGAGGAAAACTCTGCAGGGAGATGCTGGGTGGAAGCTGCAGAGCTACAGGCTGATTTAGGGTTGCCTAAAAGCTCCGGGGAACTAATGCAAATGGACTGGTTTCAGCGACAAAGGAAATACTTAATCTTACAGATTCTTATCAAGCAGGGCTATTTCACTGCAAATCCTTTATGCACCTCTGCTAGTTGTCCGCTGCAGTTAGTCAGGACAGAAGAGAACTTCTCTTAGCGTTTAATCTCCTTATATATTAATTTGGTATGCCTTAATTAAAATCCTCCCTGTGATCAAAGTGAATGAGTTGGAATAAAAAAGTCAGGATTGACATTGATAGTGTGATTTAAACCATGCGGAGTAATCAAACCTTACTGCAAAATTAATAGGGCAGTAGCAGAAACAAACACAAGAACGTTCATTGTCCGGGAAACCAGATATGTCTGAATGAGGGAGGTGTAGTGCAGCACTCCCGGAGGAGCAGCTGAAAAGGTCTTCAATGTGTGCAAGTAAAGGACAGGGAGGGGCTTCCTAAAGCCCAGTGTTTCAGTGTGTTGTCATCCATCAGTTTGAGTCGCTCCTGTTACAAGGCTGGAGTTATGTATTTGCATTAGGCTGAGATATTGCTAGAGGCTGTTAACAGGTGTTCTCGTAAAAGGGTACCTTGCAGATAGGTGAGATTAAACAGTCTGAAAAAGGTGTTTCTAATTATCAAATGTTCAAATCTGTAATTCAATCCATGGCAAAGTACAACAACGGGGAGGGGGGAAGCACAGATCCAAGTTCAGCAACAAAAAGAAATGGGGAAGGTAAGCGTGGTGCAGTTAAGCCCTTGAAATGAAGGAAAGGGAGTGCTCCTCCCCCCTGCCTGGGGCACCCAGCACTGATGCTGAAGGCCCGGCCCAGTGCAGGGCAGGGCAGAGCTGCAGTGGTGGTTCAGGCAACTCCATGAGCTAAGGAAGGCTTAAGGACTGGTTGGAGTTTCTTTTTTCAGTCTCTCTATTTCTTTTCTTTTTTATCTGAGTTTAAAAGTTTGGGTTTTTGTTTGTTTGTTATTGCTAAATGGCATTTAAGTCATATTTAGTTGGAATGTGGCTTAGTTAGTAAAGTGCTGCTAGGAAGGAAAAAGAGCCCCCCATTTACTGAAAAGGGGGGAAAGCAATCCCTGGCTGCACGCACACTCCCGGTGGACTTGTATTTGCATGAAGTGTGTCTCTAGCCTGGAAAAAGATCTAAATTGAAAGCTTGGGGGCAAGCACATGCAGGTCATTCTGATCTCAGACTGCACTTGGTAGCTTAGACTGGCTCTGCCTTACAGCAGTGGAAGTTTGGGGCAAATGCTGCCTTTTGACTGCTCTTTTTATTTTCTTTTTCAATCCAAATATCTTCTGAATCTAATAAACACTAGAAGAAATGCTCAGACTTCTGAAGATATGTTTCTTATTGACGTTAATGAATCCTGCTGAGATTACTCACAGTCAGAACTCTGAAGGTAAGACTAGAAATCCTATGTCAGGAATGTATTCTGTGTGATGGAAAAAGCTGTGTTTAGTAGGTAGATTTGAAGTAGATTCAGTGCTGTTTAGTAAGTAGGAGGCTATTCTCTGCTCTCTCTTGGCCTCACGGGCTATACCAACAGAGTATTTAGACAAAATTACTTATTATTTAATAGCTTTTTATTTTCGGTGTTTTTCTGTAAATAAATTTAATCAAACCTGTAGTAAATGTGTGACTGTAAATTGAAAGTGTGTATATAGTTGTAGCTGCGTGAGAAGCATTTTTGTACAGCAGTTGAATGGTAAAATGTCAAATCAAGTTTGAGTAACGCGATAATCTTTTACAGATTTGCCTCCGTTATTACGCAAAGCCGTGGTTAGTATTTTTACTTGATCTCTCTAATAACATTCAGAATATAATCTAAAGATAACTGATCGCACATATTTATCTTCTTTTTTTCCTAAGGAGGAAGTAATGACTGGGAAATACCTAAATGGTAATGTGCAAAATTGTTCCCGTTTACATTGCTAAAGGGAATTAAAACTCAGTATCTCGCTGTAACTCTTTCTGTTCCATTTTTCACATGTAGCTCTCCTCGATATACTTCATTTTCAGAGGTAATGTATTACCTTCACCATCTTGATTTTCGGTATCATCGTGCACTTCGCTTCTGTTGTGTTTCATTTCCACAAAAGCTGAAACATTATGAAATTGGTTCATGATTACTTTGGTCTAGATCTACTGTGAGGAATATTTTGTCCTCATGAGGAAAAAGCTGTTTTTTTCATGATAAAGCAAAAAGCAAGCATAGGAGGAGGCTGAGAATCTGAATGCGTGCTGCAGTGTTCAAAAACCTTGATAATTAACTTAGTTCATGTATTTCAGAACAGCTTCTCATGGAAGGTAGGTGCAGTTCCAGTGTGCAGTCAGTCTCCAGTCCTGCTTTGCCCTCCATCCATCCCTGTGCCTCCAGCTCTTGGCGACTTTGTAATTATTGCCAATTTTGTCTAAACGTGGGAGAGAGTAAAAGCCTCAGTTCAACCCTGATGCATTTTGAGAAAATCTGGCTGGGTAAAGAGGAAACACTGACATTAATAACTCTGCTGGGGAAAAGGCAGTAAAAATTAGTCCCTGTACTTACTTTGGATAAGCGGATCAGAAGAGGTGTAATGAGGAGCCACCACACAGCTCATCTCATGACTGGCAGCATGTCAGAAAATTGATATTATTAGGGAGGGGAAATGGATTTAGATTAAAAAAAAACCAACCAAACGTAACTAATAGATTTCTAACTATTGATTGCATTCAATATGTTGGTTGTTAATCTGGTTAGGCCAAAAACCAAAATACTTGTGTCATTCAGTTGTTACAGATAGTGTTTGCTTCTCTTACTGTCTTACTAAATCAGCTATCTTATGTGCCGTATTATTTTGCTGGCACTTTTGGTCCTGTTTTCTCTTGCAGTTTTAATGCATGGACAGCAGATATGTTTACGAAAGTCATGGCGTATTTCCATGCCCGAGAGGTTGAGTTTACTCTTCACAGCCTACAGGTTTGTGTCATTTAAAATGCATCAACATTTTTATTTTAAAAGGAACTAAAATAAGCTACTCAGACTGTAGCCAAAGTTAGGTTGTCAATAATAGAAGTAATTAATAGCTCTGCAGTGTAACAGAGATGTAGGAAATAGGAATACCTTTGTTTTGTTTTGTTTTTGTTCTTTTCCCTAAAGATAACATTATGCAAGGATTAAATAATAAGGTGCTTTTGTATCTCTTCTGATGGCAAGCAAAAATTTGGAGTTTTCTGTTTGTTTCTGAATTGAGTTTAGGCATGTGCTTTTTCACCATAAAATGGCCTATTTCTCCCGGATTTTGACTGTGGCTGTAGTTTGCATTACTTCTGATGGAATGAGAGGCTCCAGAGCACCCTAAAAAAATCCTTTGACCTTATAAGGGTCCTCTGAGATATCTTTTTTAAAATTGTCGCTGGGGAAGTAACACAGACAAGAGCTGGTTTTCTTTACCCTATGCCATGATGACTGGTTAGGAGCCAAATCCAACAACCTTACCACCTGAAGTGAAGCTGTGGCCACTAACCCAAATCTAGAGTCCTCTCTGCATGCGCTCTGAGAGCATCAAACATGTGACCCGAAGCCCACAGCCCTGCAGTTCCTCAAACCCCGTTTTGCTGCTGCACTCTTCCAAACCTGCATGAGAGTGACCCCACTTCTTTCCATTTGCTCTCAGTGTCTTTAGAATTTATTTGCACAGATGAGTTTTCTTAACATTTTAAGGCTGTAATCAACTCTGAACTCCCTGGACAACAAAGACCTGACTGTGTTAATAGGCGGTGGAGGCCATGCAGAGACAACAAAGCACAGCATCAACTCAAATTCCTAACCAATTCAGAAATAACTCTGGTGGGAATTAGAAGGGATTTTCTCCAGTCTAGTGCTAATAAACCTGATCGTGTTTTCTGTTTCTACGCTAGAATTCCCCTTGGAGTTTTAAAACAGGCATGAGGTTGTTAGCTGCTAATGCAGTTTGATGTGAGAGAGGGTAGTTTTGCTTTATGGCCTGGTGCAGACTTTGCCTCCTCTCTAATTGCACATTTCCTTCCTTTTTTAAGTAATAATTGTTTGCCCACAGTATCTGATGTTTAGAGCTCTTTAAAGAGTTTATTTGTGCAGCTCTGCCATGAAGCAGGAAAACGTTATTATATTTGTTTTTGTGACGGGAAAAACAGGTATTTTGTTACATGTCTCACTGAAGAGAACTTGCTCCTGACACCAGGAATAGGCTTTAAAAGCTACTGTCTTCCAGCGTTGCATTAAGATTATTTTTGTTTCCATTTTCAGGGAGTAAAAGATGCATCTAGTGGGATACCATGAATTTTATGTATATAATTCATATTTTTTTTATACTTCAGGCGTCCGTACAGAGTTACTTGAAGAACCTTTTATACCAGCCCAGGCAGCTGCTGTCTGCATTTCAACAACTTGATCAACAGCAGTTCCAGACTGCAATGAAGTATCTCTTCAACAGCAGAAAGGACTATCTCGTAAGTCTCTTCATGAGAAATAGAGCTGCTCTCAAGGGTTTAGTTAAAGGGAAAAGGACCGCACTTGGGCTCTCACCGTGCATGTTGTGCTGTTCCTTGGCTGGCTTGGAGCAGATTGCAGGAGCCCCTTTCTGTAGGTCAGTGTCTAAAGGTTGGGTGTCAGCCCCAAGTCTGGATTCTCTGTCTATTCAGTGGAGAAAGATGCATCTCCAGAGAACGGTTTACCTTCCTGCACAGATTTTGTGAGGTGGGTAGGACCACTTATTCTCTGTGAGTTTCTTTTTCTTTACATTGGCTAGAAAGAGGCAAGATGACTGAAGGAGGTGAAATTAATTATCCTGTTAAAGCACTGTGCAAGCAGATGATTAGGCAATTTGGAGGGGGAGCAGCATGATGTTTTTCTTGCCTTTGTGCTGCATTATATGGGTGACCCACCTTATATGTCTCACTCAAATCCAGCAAATGCCACTCAGTGGGGATGGCCTCCACATGTTTGGGATGGTATCCTGGTGCATGACAGCACTTTGCATCCTCCCTGCAGGCCTCCAGCATGGGCATCACTGCAGGGGTGCAGAATAACCTGGAACAAAATCAGAGCATTTCCCCAGCCATGTGAGGTAACTGCTCAGGACAAACTGGATAATGCACTTCTTGAGGAACAGCAGTGCAGCTTCTGTTGCTGAAGCACACCAGATGGGTGTATAGCATGTACTGGGAGGAGGAACACAGAGCATAAACCCTGTCAATAAGCTGTGAATTTTGTATTCTCAGATGATGCACCTAGTTCTTCTGAGATGGGTAATAATTATGGTAACAAATAACCAGGCCTGGGACTTTCAGCTCTGACCTTGCTGTCCTGGACAAGTTGACATTTGAGAAGGAACAACCCAACGATCTGTCCCCTGCCAGACTGGCTTTTACCTGCCCTTGTTTCTTTGATGTTGCCTGGTGTCTTGAAGGGGGTGTTTGTAATAACAGCTGACGAAATACTGCAGGGGAACAAATCTGTTCTAGAGTTGCCTACATACTAAATTACATATGAAATAATACTCATTCTATTCCAGTGTCTGTTCATTTTTCCAAGTAACTAACTCCTTCATGAGAGTACGTGCTGTAACTTGAGCCATTCGGTTTTTTTCTGTTTTTCATTTTGATTTTGTAAAAAGATTCAAGCTGGTCTGTGGCCAACACCAATCAGGAATTATCTGAAGAAACACAGCCAGGCAGTGTTTTGCAGCCATTCATGAGAATAGCACCATATTGTTTGTAGGGTGCTTTCTGTGAGGCTTCAAAATGAACGGTTTATGGAATTAATCGGAAGGACATTATTTTAACCCTGTGTTGTTTGCAGGAAATGGGAAATGTTATTCTTGATTGGGAAAAGACTCGGGAGAGAATTTTCCAAATTCCAGGAGTGAACAGAACTTTGTTTCTTATAACACTGGAGAAATGCTTTCTGGCTCTGAGGGCTATGGACTGCGTAGATATCCTAAGCCAGATTTTGCGAACGTCAGCGGTGAATTATCTCCAACCTGATGTCGTTGGGAGTCTCCCGAATGATCTGCAGGAGGATGCTTTCAGAAACTTGTGAGCCATTCATTTTCCAGTCATCACAATTAGTACTATGTAGCATTTCTCCTGGATATGTACACTTAAAACGGTTACTATATAGTCTCACTATTTTATCAGCTTCAGCTTTCCGCTTTTATCTTGCTGTTTCTAAAAACATTTGTCCATGTGTCGTTTGGGTGTTTTTTTTCTTTGCTTACTCATTAGTGAATTAATATGCCACTGTATCACTCAGATCAACAGTGTTTAAGGACCTCTATGACAAAACCTCAGCAAATACACAGAAGGCTCTGTATGGCTGGATGAAGGAGATCCTACAAAAACCCTATAACAGAAGTGGTATGTTGTGCACAACCTGTTCTTCTTGCTTATCGTAAAACAGTTGACAAAAGGCTTGTCTATTGTACTGAGTTGTTTCTCACATTTAACACAGGGCTGTTATGAGTAGCTGTCTGCAATGCCTTTGCTGTGGACTGCAATAAACATAGAAGATTTGTTAATCACAACAAATAGCTCTCCTAAGATGCTTACTGTTCACCTCTTCTGCACAGAGATGTGCTCAAAGCCTCTGATCTCAAATTCCTTCTCTAAGATTTGAATAGGATATGTGCTGTTTACTTCTGAACTCCTACTGAGACCAGAATAGATCTGTCTGAGAGCTTATTATTTAAAGAAAAAACAATCAATCCAATTGTATGCATTTTCCTATGTCTGTTTGCCTGACTAAAGTATATTAAATACCACAGCTGGGACAGTGCAGGGGATGCTCCACGAGAGGGCTGTCATGCCAACATATCAAAGCCAGTGTCTGTCTCTCACTGAACATCCCAGTCTATGTTCTTCCTCTTCCTCTGGAAATGAAAGGCAAAATGCCTCCTTGTTTCAGTGTAGCAAAATCTGGCTCCTGGGACTACAACTACTTCAAAACATCTGCGTAATGTTTAAAGAGGGGAAGATCACCACTCTGCTGTGATGCATTCTGTCATGCGCAGGACTCACCTCATGGTGCTCAGCAATCCTGGGAAGATCCCACAGCATCAGGCGTCATGCCTGGAACATTAGTGAGCCCTCAGTTAATGAAAGATCATCCAGCTCAGGAGGGATTGAGAATTGCTGTGCCTCTCTTACGTCCTGGTTGCTCTTTCACATGCAAAGCAGTGCAGGTGCAGGGAAGATGTGATACCGTGCTGAGTAGTCAAGTTAGGACACTTTGGGAAAACACTGCCTTTCTAGCTCATATTACCCAGCTGGTCTGTACATACTTTGTTCTCAGGGATCCTGAAATGAATTTAAATGTTTTTAAATGAAATGATATTTCATTTAAAATACTTTTTGAGAATGTTACTAGATAAATGACATTAATAAATGTTAGGCAGTATTTTGTATTTTTGCTAACCTTTTTCCATATAAGTATATGAGTAATTATTAACTTTCTGTAATATTGCTGTTGCCTATTACAGAAATAAGTGATATTATCAATAAGGCTATGTAAGATACATTGAGAGTTACAAAATATCACTGCTGATTTGAATACAAATAATGTATTTGATTAGGAGAGCCTAAGTTTAAAAAATGTTGCTTCATACTTAATCCTATTAGTATAACTTTGCCAGTCCTGTACTTTATCCATTTCTGTTCTACAACGTAAGAGATCAATTGTCTTCGTATGAGAAAATTTGAGACATTTGCAATACTATTTCAGTTTCTTTAAAAAGCGAATGAGTTCATAGAAATGTGGTTCTAAGAGCCAGCTAATGGAGGGAGCCTGACTCTGTCTGCAGAGGATTTTTCTGATTTGCAGCTATTTTTTGATTGCTTACCAATAATAACATGGTGGGTGTGATACTTTCGAAAAACAATGAGTTTCCAAACATTGCAGTAACCGACTATTTGTTGAAAACAGATTTCAATGAATCAGCTTCATGGGTCAGTGCAGAATACTTATGGATTTTGGGAAGATACATGGTCCATCTGCCTTTGGAAGAAATTCTGAAAATCAGTCTTAGTGAGGTAAGTAAAAGAGTGTCATTGAATCCTTGTCAAATAATCCTTGTCAAATGATGTCATCTACTGAAGGTGTAAACAAAATGCAAACTGAAACACGAAAGAGGAGTTTATATATTTTAATTTCTTAAATATGATGTGAATTTAAATCCACTGTCAAATAATTATTCCTCTCTTACGTAACTCAGTGGGACTTACCAGTGATGTGTAGTTATTTATCTGTATCAGGCTTCTGTGATTCGTACTGAAAGGACCAATGATAGAAGACCCTCAAATTATTTGACAGTTCAGCAGTGTTACCTTCAAAACTACTGTATCATCCAAATCTTGTTTCTTTCTGTAAAGCATACCTTGAGTCAATTAATTTACAGTGTCAAACATGTTTTATTAGTTGCAGTCATTCCCTAATCCTGATGAATGACTTTGTTTGCACTGATCAGATAAGGCTATTCATTAGCTACGACAACGCAACAAAGCAGTTGGACACGGTGTATGATATCACACCAGAGCTTGCGCAAGCCTTTCTGGAAAGAATAAACTCATCAGGATTTGACGTGAGAAACACTTCAACTGTCTACAGGCAAGACTGATGTGCTTTTTTTTTTTTTTTTTTTTTTTTTTTTTTTGCTGTGTCTGGGGAGAATGAATAAATAAGAAGAGAACTGGGGAGAGTCTAACCAAGGAGTAGCTGGTGAGATTGTTGGTGTGGCATAGCTTTTTTCTTCCGGCAGAAAAATACAGGCTGAAATCCAGCCCTGGTTAGCAACAGTGAAGAACTGCTGCTTTGTGAATTTTGGAGCTGTGCCTAATTAGCTATGCTTCGTCTCTGGCTCTGCAGTAGGGAGTTGTCAGCAGCAAGAGGACCACAGCGGTGTGTGTGGGATCCAATCGAAGCTCCATCAAGCTTTGTAGTTCAGCAGCTAAAGAAACTGGGAGAGCAGCACACAAGCCCCATTAGCTGTTTGAATTGCAGAAAAGGGGAGTGTTTTGTGAAAATCACATTGCAGTTAGGACTTAAGGAGGAAATTTTAGCTTGTGTCAGTCAGGGCTGCAAGAAGTGTCCAAGTGATAATGTCACCAGAGTGGTCACAAAGTGGAGAGGTCTAAAGCCTATCCTGCTGTTTTCTTTACAGGTAGTCCTGCACAGCAGAGATGAATTATGGTTAGGAGCTTGTGACTTTATGTGTCCAAACAGAAAACTGCACTTCTGGGCTGTCAAATCAGCACTGAACTGACTTTATCAATTAAAAAAAAATACATACGCAGCATGCTTTTATTCATAAATATGCAGTGAGCAAGAGCTACCTGCAGGAAAGTACTGCGTTCTACATTTACATTCACACTGTCATGTGAGTGGATGTGTTTAGTCCTAAGACACCACTGTCTGGAGTTATTTGTAGTTTCTTCAGGGAATACTTCAGAGTTTTAAACTAATGGAGAGTGTGGCTTTGGAGCTTCTGTCATTATTGCAGTGTAACTCATTGACTTCTGTGAAGTACTGTTGGTTGTTGGGGATGTAAGTGACAGAATTATGCCCACACTCTCGATTTCAATGTTAAAAATCTTAAAAATGATTTTACCACTCATGAGAGGTGCCAGATTCTTGCCAGTGAGAGAAATACCGTGCTCCATAGTCCTTAATATATTCCATTTTCACAACACACTCATTTTATATTACTCATTTTAACCACGCTGACTGTTTAAATGCATTTTTACTTTTAAGAAGTAGCATTATTCATTGCTGCTAATCCCAGAGGAGATGAAGAGCTCTTGGTGGTTATGGAATAATGCATCAGGAGGTAATTATTTGGTTTAAAAGTGCAGTTATAGATGTTTCTTTGATTCGTGTGTTAGTTTGATGACGTCCCAAGAATTCAGATGGGCTGTTGAAGCAGTAGGTTGTTATATCATTAAGCTAGTTGTTGCTGAGGGACTAAAGGAACTAAAAGCAGGGATGATGTACACAGCAGATTTTTACCATCTTTGTGATAGTGCCGCGTGCCACAGCCTTGCTGTGCTGGCCCAACTGAGATGGTGAACCACAGTACAGTTTCTCCTAACCAGCACTGAATTCAGCCAAGGCCCTGTTGTGTGGATAAAGAGCTGTGTCTGATGGGAAATGCAGCAGGCTTTGTTTAAACTTGAAATTACAGAGAGGCTATGTAATGCTCTTGCTGCTGCTCCACCATATTAATGTTACAAGTGAAATCCAAGCAGGATTTGAAATAGAGTACAAAATATTTGCTAAACCTGGATAAGAACTCAGCAAGCCACTTCAAGCCTTCCTAATAGCCCTCTATCCTTTTTGAGGCAGAGATGACTGCCAGTTCTGCCAAAAGCAGTGGAATCTGGTAGCTGGAACATCCAGGCATGGCCAAATGGAACTGTGAAACTTAAAATTTTTTACAGCACGATCAATCTGAGTGGAGTTTAGATGAATACAGAGAACAGTGTATGTCCCTCACATCCAAATTTAAGGCCATGTGGAGTTTTAGAATTGCTGCTTTAAAGCATTAGTGACAGACAAATCACTCAAGTTTTGAGCTCAATAGGGTATACCATACCATACTTCACTTTCCTGGGAGTGACAGCTGTTATCTCAGAAGCCAGCTAATGTATTTCTTCCATATAGGCTAGGTTTGTTGGTTTGCTTTTATGATGACATGGAACAGATGGATGCCGCTGTGGCCCGGGCTTTACTTCATCAAATGATTAAATGCAATCAATTAAAAGGTTTCCAGGCCAAGGTTCAGAAGGTGGGTACTCGGCTCGTACTTCCTCTTACTTTCTTGTCAGGATTAGGAAAGGACTTTCCTCTTGAGTTCAGAAAGATAAGAGTGAAAGATTTCTGGGATCTAAGAAATGATGAAATAGTTCTTGAGTGTACAATGCAAAATATAAAAGCTTTTTTTTTTCTCACCATACTCATTCTTTTCTTATCCTGTTTCTTCCATATTTCTTTGACAATTGTCATTCTACTTCGGGATTTTAACAAAGTGTGTGGTCACTGAATGCCTGGCAGTGTCTATTCCAAAAACTCCAGTTGAAGTTTTGGGTGATAACTGGAAATTGGTTCTTGGCAGATTTGTTTCCCATCTGTTTATTTTTTGTTTGTTTGCTTTAGCTTAAGTCTCAGCTCCTGAATATTGCCATGCAGAACCAGACACTGAACGATACCCTTGGATCGCTGTCAGATGCTGTGGTTGGGCTGACTTCAGGCCAGCTGGAATCTTTGTCACCTGAAGCAGTGCATAATGCTATTGCAACACTAAACCAAGTCTCTGGGTGGGCAAAAAGCCAAGTTATGATTTTATCCAGTAAATACCTCTCTTACGAAAAGGTACCTCTGATACAGCCTTCTTATCTTCTGTTTCTGAAAGTGGAGTGGCTTTTTCCTCCCAGTAACTGTAAGTTTTGAAACGTTTAGGGCCAGCATGAGACTTCTAGAACTGTCAGCGGTCTGAAAAATTTGTTTAAATCAAAGAAAAGCATTCCTGAAGTAATGTGATACTCTAGTAATCGGGAGAATACGTATTTGCAATTGGCAATTGAATACGTTGTTTTGTCTGTATCACCGCCCCACACACCAGAATTTGCAAGATCCCAAACTAAATATTCTAATGTGCTGTAATGGGTCCGGGTCCTCTCTAAAGTTTCCATAAAAAGGAACCTCGGGGAACAAATGGGAGAGTTTCCCCAGAACAGTCTTGTCTGAATGGAAAGATGTCTGAGGCGAGTGCATCCCTAGGCAAGAAAAAGTATTAAGTACTCAAAAAAAAAACGTTTTGGTTTAGTAATGTTTGACTTTAAATAAGTATTTTATGCACGATCCAGAAAATGTTTGCTCTGTTATCTCTGCAGGTTTTATCATTTTATAATGTTAGCCAAATGGGTGCACTGGTGACTGGTATTAGCACTGAGTCATTCTACAGAATGAACCCGAAGGAGCTTTCTCAGGTCATTCGAGGCACAACATCCCAGTACTCATCGGACTTATCTCCTGCACAGCAGCAGGGGATCCTCAGGAAGGTAATTACAAACTGCAGTGCGTAGCAGATTCTCTCTGCACAAAAGCACAATAACCAGACATGTGGAGTGTGATTTAAAATGTTACTGAGACTTGGAATAAGCTCAATGGTTAATATTTCTAGTGTTTTGTTGGGTGTTTTTTTGTAGTACTAAGTGTGTGTTGAAGGTTCCCTCTAGCTTGCTTCCAAGGCTTTTTTAATCCTGGCATGTTTTTCTTTTATACTCTTCAGAGAAATATTACGCAGAAAGACAAATCCTGTAAATCGAAGCATCAGTTCTGAAATGTCATGTATTTGTCTCTCACACTTTTTAGATAGCTTCATCTACAGATTTTTCTTCACTGGTCACAGATATACAAGGAGCTTTCTTTAGAGAAATATCTCTTTCTGATTTATGGAAGGAGAATGGATATAATTCTTCAATGATGAAAGAAAAAGAGCTAAGAAGCAGCCAGGTAAAAAGAAAAAAAACAATGGCAATGAATTTTCCATCCCACTGCAATTGAGTATGATGGGAGAACAGGAAAAGTGTTGCTGTACATATGTGTTGAAAGAACAGAGGCAGAAGGAAGGAACTTTCATTCAAGGCCAGGCTGGATGTAGCTCTGGGAAGCCTGATCTGGTGGGTGGTGACTCTGCACATAGCAGGGGGGTTGAAACCAGATGGCCATTGTGGTCCTTTGCAACCCAGGCCATTCTATGATTCTATGATTTTAGGAACTGCCCCAAATATGTATTCACATGAGCAGCCAGCAGTCACTTAGAGCCAAGGCAAGTTTCTGAGACAGTGTTGTGAAAAGGAAAGTGTTAATGTGCACAGTTTAAACATCTTCAAGATTCTGATGCATTAAGTTTATTTCCAGTACTGTATACTAGATGCTTGCATACACAGCCAGTCCTTTGGCTCTGTCCAGAGATGGAAGGTCAGACCACATGACCTCCAGAGCTCTCTTCAAATCTTATTTATTCCATGGCCCTGTGCCAGCAACGTGTTTAACATCATCCCCCAGTGCCGGTCACTGATGTGAAGAGTAGGTTCACCACTGGGTACCAGACCTTGTGGTTGACCATTCTGGACTCTGAAAAGGTCTTTAGAGTACCTGATAGAATTAAACATTGAGAAACCTTGCAGTGGTTTTTGTATCATTCAGCTGTATTACTGAAGTTTTACTTTTAATGTGGTGGCTTTTATTTCAGGCCTTGTATCTCTATGAGTTACTGTCTAAGAAAAGTTCTTCTGTTGACCTCCTAAGGTATGGATGATAGTCTAGTTCTGTTACCAAAGCGACTTTAAAGTAACCTTCATGTGGCTATTTTGTACTATTTTATGTTTGTTTGTTTATTTATTTATAAGTTTTAATCGCCTTTAGATTACAAGAAAGAAAAGAGAGGTGGTCATAGAAACTAAACCTTTGGTTGTTGGGAGTAAGGACTAGATTCTGCTAAAAATACTGAAAAGATTGAACTTTGCTTTCCCTATCAGTACAGGACAGCTTCTGAAAGGAGTGACTTGTCAGCTGATCGAAAGTATGGGCACCGACTCTTTTTTAAACCATTTCAAAGTCTTCGAAAATAATCTTCATCTGCTTTCCCCATATCAGGTAAAACCAGATAAAGACTTTGTGAGCATATATGTACTCTATATCCAAACTGCAAGTAAAGTGGAATTTGATCTTTTGTCAGATTTTTTTCCAAATCTTGTACATGTGAACTTGTCTGTTAACATACTTCATTTAAATCTTGTATGCATTAATTTGCTCATAATCATACTTCATTTTGGCAATTTCATTTGGCACTTAAGAATTGCAAGAAGTTTTTACGGTCATTCCAACTTGCTAATCTACAAGTAATCTTCTTGGAAATATATGTATAGCTTTTGGAAGAATACGAGCACTCTCATGCACCCAAACATAGAATGTTTTGTCTCTGATTTCTGCAGAAAGTAAACTGTAAACTTCTGAAGATAACACGCACAGTTCTCTAAATGCTGATTTACAAGCTGTATTTCCATTCTTCCTCAAAACTAACAAATGCTTAAGATCTTAATTTTTGTTGCTTTTAGATTAATTGTTTGGCTTGGAAGTTTTGGGAAGTCTCCAATGCATCTATTCCTCCCTTCTTCTTCTTGGCGCTTCCGTAAGTTGCATCGCTCTGTATCTGAAGTTACCACACCTGTAGCAGTGCATTTTGAGATGTTCTTCTGAGCACTTCTTTTTTATAAACTACAATTTATAATTTCTGAAGTTCAGACTCATCTCTGAGGTTTTCTGTCTCCACAGACATTATGGGTGTGGATATTGGCGTCTGATGATCAGGTTTGCATTCTGAGAACATTCTAATTCTTTTGCAGGGTTGAGTACCTGGAGTACATTTCAGGCCCTCTGTGTGTCCCTTTCATTGAAAGCCTTGGGAAGACTGAGGTGGACCTCTTGAGTCCA
This sequence comes from Alectoris magna, assembly GCA_030625065.1. Taxonomy (NCBI): domain Eukaryota; kingdom Metazoa; phylum Chordata; class Aves; order Galliformes; family Phasianidae; genus Alectoris; species Alectoris magna. The sequence goes on along the minus strand of CM060575.1, from coordinate 5,998,023 downwards.
AGCTTTCACAAAAAAGAAACTGTGCTGCAGAAAGTGCAGGAATGCTTGGTAGGCACGGTTAGGTGGGTCAGTGGCGGAGGGGGAGCTGCACGCAACCTGCTGAAAATTCCAAACTCAGTGAGAGTGGCTGATTAGCTTTCTCTTTCTTTATTGTCACGTGGTGCATCACAAAGTCGTACTGCCTGCTTGTAGTCTCCAGGGTGCACAGAGATGCTTGCGGTCTCCTGTAGACAGACATCAGCTGGAGACACTGCACTCCTGCTCTGTATTGGTGCAGTGAAACTGTAGCTGATGGGCCTGGCAGACCAAAAGGCAGTACCATAGCGTGGCAATTTCTTCATCATCACAAGCAGCAGCAATTTAAGACTGTAGCATCACTTAAAGAAACGCTGAAAATCTTCATGTTTCAACACAGATGCTTTTCTTTCTTAGGATGAACTGTGCTTACTCCTTTGTACAGGGTTCCAAATTAGGTTTGCTGCCTAGAAATACTAGAAAAAATATGCATTTAATTTAAATATTTTAAAGAAAGTTACAAAAATAGCTTGTTGGAAATACCAGTAGAGCTGAATCCTAAGACTCAGTTATTGTCTTTGTCTAAAGTACAGCAAACAATGTGTGGTTTTCTGGATTGTACTTGTGTGTAGGCAGTGATATGCAGTTTTACCAAACTCCTAATTTATTCCTAACAGAAGCCTGGTGTCTGTAAGAGTTCAAAGATCCCTGTTAGGCCAGAGCTACCCAGAGTTGCTTTTGAAACAGCTCTGCAGTGAGGATTCGTTATAGATCAACATAGAGAGTTTATGTATTTTTCATGTAGATCAAAATAATGCCTCTGTTTGTAATTTGTTCTCCTGGAGAAGGCTCAGGTGGGATCTTACCAATGTAAGATCACAAGTGCACAAACTGAAATGCAGAAAATCCCCAGTAAATATAAGGAAAAGGCTTTTGTTACTGAAGGGTGTTTAAACAGTGGGACAGGTTGCTCAGGGGGAGCAAAACCCAACCCAGTGAGGCCCCAGGCAACTGGCTGTAGCTGACCTGCTTTGAGCCCAGGGGTTGGACCAGACAATCTCTAGATTCATCCAGAATCAACCATCCTGTGGTTCTGCTTGCACTCATTGCTGCATTGCATTTCATACAGAGATGTCAGTCACCATTTGCATAAGTTTTCTGTCTCACCTGTTTGTATTCTTATATTTTTTTCATGCATTGTTTGGATTTTGTTATCATCTGCCTAAGGAAACATTTTTCTTTGCCTCTGTGTGCATTACAAAATATTCTCAGGAAATGTCTCTGACCACAGTGCAGTGGCTGGGACAGCCTGACCCTGCCAGCCCATTTGCAGCTCCGACTATTGCCACTCCTTCAGAGCTGCCTGTGGCACGGTCAGTCGTACCAGGAAGATTTTGTGATGTTTGCTCATTTTTTTTTTTAAGGAAAGCTAGTTTTTGATGCAGCTTTGAATATTCATGTCCTTGTGCACTTGAACCAGCCCTGCAATCCCTTGCAATCTCTTTTGGCTAGAGAAACACTGCAGAGTGAAGTTTTGTGGTAACAGGAGCTTGTGGCCTCTTTGCCACCCAGGGCCATGGGAGGACTCTCCTGGCAGGCAGAACTGCACTGATTCTGCGCTTGCTGAGTGGTCACCTGGAATCTGTGGCAGGCATTTTACATTATTTTTTATGTGTGGTTCAATATGAAATAAACAAAGAATGCACTAGAGCTCAACAAATGCTTATTAAATATCACCAGTTGTGCTGGTAAGAGCAAGAAGTATAATGTGGCTTCAACAGAAACTGTAGATTAAGTTGCTGGTGCAAACTATAGCGTCTTTGTTCCTTAAAGGGTCACAGAGCTTAAATGTGTTGTGATGCAGTTGAGTGATACAGGACAAGAGCCAAGATTAGCTCAGTCAACAAAGTAAATGCTTCTTGTTTCAGAATGGCTCCATTGCTGATGAATATGATGTTGACCTACTTGGAAATCTAATCTGCCACTTACCTCCAGCTTTTCTACATGGCAGAATGTCCCTGAAGGCAATGGCAACAGCCCTTCATCAATTCAAACTCTGCCGACAGCTCAGCCATGAGCAGAAGGCTGAAATTAAATACAAACTCCTTGAGTTATATGGGTAAGGTATTAGGCATAGTACCTTGCTTCTGCTGACAGTTAAGGCATGCAGGGTATTAAGGCAGTGCTCGCTGTTCACAAGAATGACATTTCTGTTCAAGTGTGTAATGTGATAACTGTGGAACAAACTACAGCCCAAGGGATGTCCTGAATAAGTTAAGTCTGAGAGGAAAAAAGGGAGAAGGCATAATGGTTGAGAAGGGGCAGGCGGTAAAAATCTGTGGTGTGGCAAGAGCTGGGGGTTACTGGTGAAGTATGGCACAGGGAGCTGAAGAATTCTCACACTTGTTCACTGGTTTGAGAAGAAAACTGCAGGCACCCGTGGCAACTGGAGAGAGCCAGAGGAGGAAGCAGAGGGGTATATTCAACCAATTGAAACAACAGAGGAGAGAGTGTGTTAGATATCATTAGGAGAACCATGCTGCTGTATCAGCCATGCCAAAAGCAAAGCTGTCCTCTGTCAAGAATGTAACATTTATCACTTGCATACAGTCTTAGAGATATCTGGCCTCTGAAGGCTAAGACTGAACACTTAGTTTCCAAGCTTCCTCCTAGTTGTCAGGATTTTTCTGGTATTGTAGCTGTATTTTCCAACAGATGCCATCCCTGCATTGATACAGATGCATTTGAATGAATCATGATAGACTGTGCTCAGTAATACTTCATTTTGTTATTAATATAATACCTGTCTCGTCAGATGTTCTCATAGCAGGGCAATAAATCTGACAAAGTTTTCTAAGAGAACACACACTTCTAACAGGCTGGTTACACTGCTACCTTCTGCAGAATTTTCCATGCTGAAAATTATTTATCCAAGTGCCATCTTAAGTTGACCCCCAAATGGGCTGGCTAACATTTGTCAGTTTTGTGTCGAACAGCCCAAATAAGCATAGTGCTAAGCAGCATATATTTTGAAACACCCTGCATCACTCAGAACTGAACTTCTTACATATTCCTCGGGATAATTTAGCATGTTATTTCAGAAGGTAGAGTACCCTCATAGAAGGGATTTCTAATACAGAAATTGATTAGGTGTCATTAGACCTGGTTCTCCAAAGTGTTAGAGCTGCCGTCATCTGCTCTTGGATCTTACAGATGAAGGAGATGGCTCTGACAGCCCAGCAGGGAGCCAGTAAGGTACTTATTTAGTTTTTCAGTGTCATCACCTGTGTTTCTTGTTTCTGTCCCTTCGTTTCAAAAAGATTGAGTTACTTTCCTGAGTTGCTTAGTGAATTTGATCTCTATAGAATGAGAGGGAAACTGTCCACTTTTCCTAGCTGTTCATGGGCCTGTTTTTCAGAAATGTTGAATACCCACAGCTCCCATTTTCATCAGGGAAAGCTACAGTTGCCCAACAGCAATGAAAAAAGTGCACGTAAATGTGCAAATGGTTCAATATTACAATATATTTTTTGTTTGTTGTTTTGATTTGTTTTTAACTTAGAGAAGCAAGTACTTGCAAGTGCTGCCTATTAGCCAAGGTGGTCCTCAGGATAACGTATCTAGAAAAAGGATTGTTTCAGTTTTGGTTATGATGGTTCTTATTTGGGTTCCATTTAGCTGGAACCCAATATGCTGTCGCAGAATGAATCTGATAGAAAATGGGAAATTTTAACTGCTCTGAAAAGAGCTGTTTCAGCTTGCTTGGGCACTGTAATGCTAAGAATGTTACGAACATTGAGGGAGAGAGAGGGCAAAGCAATGTTTGAAGCCTTTCTCTGTCTGTCCTGAGAATTCCACTAATGCTCCATATGTCTGAGAGAGATGAGAAAATGCAGTCTGATGTTACAGAATCATAGTATGGTTTAGGTTGGAAGGGACCTTTAAGATCATCCGGTTCCAACCTCCCTGCTATAGGCAGGGATAGCTCCCACTAGACCAGGTTGCTCAATATGCATGAATCATCACGCTGATGTAGGATCATCTGTCTTTCCTACATGATACAGTATAAGAAAAGCTCTGAAGTTTCAGTGTAATTTTGATTGCAAGCATTCTTCATTAATAAAATTTTCAAAAATATTTTTTCAGCTCTCCAAAGAACTGGACAGCTGAAACAACATTAGATGTTGGACCGTTCATAGCTCAGTTGTCAAAAGGAGAACTAAATGTCCTTGCTGAAAAGGTATGTTCTTATTTTAACATTTACATTTATTAAACGTTATGTTTGAATTTGGGCTTATGAATGCTATAACAGCCTAGATTAGGTAACCTGAATGTTAAACTAGGTAAATAATGATTTTGGCAAGTAACCATGCTTTTAGCCACTTACACATTTTTTACTTCATCAGACTTTCTGGGATTTCTTCTCTATTCTAGGCAATTATTTGCACATACACAGCGGCAATTGCACACTGTCACGTAGAAAAAAATATGCCGTGTTTAAAAGTGTGCAGACACAAGTATTTTTAGAACTGTATTTTGTGTAGCATTGTTTCCTCCATTCCTCTGCCTTTCAACCATAAAAGTTATGTTTCTTATCCTGTTAATAATGGGCTCGTGTTGATCAAATCAGCATTTACTCTTGTGGCCCTTTGCCCAAGGGCCAGTTTAGCACACATAGCAATAACTAATAGCCTCAGCGCTGCGTCTTGTAGTTTCTTTGCCCTCTTTAGTTCATACAGCCTCACAACTTTTTATCCATAAGGGTAAGCTCTACTGGAATGAGGAATTCATTATTCAGCAGAAATATGCGAGCACAGTCATCAACTTTTTCTCAGGAATTAGTGCTTATAATTGACAAATAAAATAGGACTCATAACTGAAAGGGAGGCGTCCAGCAGGGCAGAGAAGAGATACCAAAACGTCACAAAACCCTAAAGAAGATGAACAGGTAAAAATTATTTCTCCTAAATTAAGTAGTCCCTATCCTCAATTTTTATATTTATTTGACAAATTTGAAACAAAGAAAATAAGGTATTTTCCATGCTGTACATTACAGACAGAGGAGTTTGTTGCTACACAGTGAGCAATCAGGCAGTGCCCAGATGTTGCCAGAATCTGAGAGGGTATGGTGGAGGGAGAATCTCTCAGAATTTACTTTGTTTTTAGTGTTGTTTTCCTTAAACACCTGCTGCTAACCTTTCAGAAGCTTGCTAAACATCTGCATACAGAGGAAGGAGGCTGAGCTGTTACTGACCTCCATTTTGCTGCGGCCTGCACAAATCTCTCTACAAAATGGTTTCTTTTAAAAAGGGGGAAGATGTCTTTTTTTTTTTTTTTTCTTTCCTTTTGAAGTTTCCAGATATCATTTTGCAAATAGCAAAGACAATTGGACCGCTTTCTTCAGCTGAGGAGCTTCTATCAACTGTATTTGAATCTGTCTTCCGTGCCACTGCCAACACGGAACCAGGTCTCACCACACCAGGTGAGTGCTTTACCTGGTGTCTGTGCAGTGTCAAAGTGCCAGATTTACAGTTCAAACTGACTTTCTGTTTTGCCTTGATTATCATATGCATTCCAAGGACAATGAGAATGAAAGCACTCAGTAACTTAACATTCTGCTCGCATAAATGGCGAGTCTTTGCTCTGCTGCCCGTTGCCATCTGATGCACTGACCAATTGCTGAAACACTTGATTTCAGTACCGCACTGCAAGGTTAAGCATCTCCTGGAATGTTTGTACTTACACTAAATAAAAGATTATTTGAATTGGGGTTTTTGTTGATTTTTACCTTTTTTTTTTTTTTGCTTCTTTGTAATCTAAATGAAGCTCCTTGAATTAAAAAGCTGTGGAGGTGACAAGTTACTGTTGTACCAAAAGATAACACAAAGTTAATCCTTTTCCAGACATGAGCATATGTTGACTCAGCTGTTCTGAAGTCTGACATTGGTTGTGGCACTGTGTTTTGTTATCATCTAAAATTTGTTATCAATCTACTAGAATCTCTGGTGACAAATGGGTCATTTTCTTTGTGGAAGGTGCATACTTTGACTATGTTCTATTACAACAACTCTTTCCCATATAAATTCACCCAGGCAGAATTTTTAGGCCATGTAATTTTGTGCTGTGGCGAACAACTTTGCTGTGGGGGAAGCTTCTGCAAGCACTGGTTAGCATTTAGCACCCAGCAGTTTCAGAGAGGCTGGTACTGGCTGCCTTTGAAAACCTACCCATCAGTTCTGCCTAATGGTGCAAGTCCAAGCTCTCACCAGGCCCCTGTGCCTGCATGGAAATCCTCCCGCATATAGCAGCAACTCTGGATGGTGGCTGTGGCATTCCTTACAATGCTGTATTCATATACAGGAGACTGTTCTACAGAGCTTTATTTTTGCACTGGCTGAACAAAACCGTGACCTCTATTGAGCAGAGGAGTCATTACCAATTATCATGCTCTAAAAAAGCGGGATCAAGCTGATAGAGTAGCAGAGTCCAGCTATGTGGATCAAATTCACTCTTCTCAGAAGTAGTAAACCATCAAATCATTAATTAAGACATTTCTGTCCTTACAGATGTTTCTTTAGAACTTGATCACACCACCACCAATCCCAAATACTCTAATCAAGCTCATGTCCAGTACAGTTGCAGAGCTGTCTCATCTGCATTGCAAGGCCAATATAAAACCCGACGGTGAAGCTAATGGCCTTTGTCAGAAGATAACAGGGTTCCAAGGCTGCTCACTCTGCGCTCAGGGTGTGCTGGTGCAGCTGGGAGCGGGCCTGGAAGATGGAAAATGTAGGAATTGTTTGTGCTGGTTCAGCAAGAAATGTTTCTGCTCCTGAAGCATGGTGTTGAAGTTCAGTTGCCAAGCATAATCTCCACACAGCTCACATCGTAGTTTCAGTAAGGAATGAAGTCTTATGGCTGGTTTCTAAATTACTAAAAAGTGGAGTATTAGAAGGATGGCTCTAGGATAACATGGATGCTCTGCATGATGCCAACCTGCTATTTAACATCTCCTACAGGTTGTGAGCAAATAGTAGTAACAGTAATAATTGCTAGTGACAGTTCATACACCTGTGCCTGTACCAAGGGAAAAACAAAGGTGATGCTTATGGCAAATTGGAGCATATGAGGCAAAATTCAGGAACTGTATGTCTGAGATGCTACCAGAAAGCAGCAGCAGTAGTGGAAAAAGAATTCAGGTTGCTTAACTCACAGCACTGAGATGTTATAATGTGTTATCTATGTGTTTTTCATCAAACTAAATATAATTATGTAGCAAAAGAATGAAGAAGCATCAGATACAGGAAGCAAAGCCAGGACTCTAATTAGTATTTCCCTCTTTAACTGTGCCAGTGTATCTGGTGCGTTGCAAATAATAAAATCAATGTTTTGTTTTTCCAAGAACAAAAAATCAAGGTTTTCGTGACTTGGGGAAAGGAACTGCACTGGGCAGTATTTACATGAGAAAAGCTGACCTTTTGCAGAAGGGGAAAGTGAAACAATGCAGCTTCACAGGAGGGCACCTACAGGGAGAGCAGAATGTCAGCTGGTGCAGTGCAAACTGAACAACATTTTCGTTTGCTCAACAGATTCAGTCTTTTCAATGTTCTACCCACTACTGCAGCTTCCTTTGATGCAAACAAATCCCTCCTCTGCCTGCTTTCATAGTACAAATCTACTTTATACATCCTCACTTCAATTTATTTATCTGGGGGAGCTTAGCTCTGACACAGCATCTGTGGAATTGTTGCATTTTACTGGTAATGGCCATATAATCTCTACACATCTTCAGGTTCGGTTTAGATCATTGTTTAATAAGGTTTTCCTAAATTAGTGCCAGAAGAGGGAGAGCAGTAAGCAAGCATGTTAGGACTCTAATTTCTGTTTTCCATCAAAATGAGAGGTAGATTACACCGACAAAGACCAGGATTTGTTAAAACACACAGTGGAAAATCTCTCATTTGATCATACGTGGGGCCGGAAGCTGCCCATAAATCAGATTTTTAAACGCAGGTCATCTGTCCTAACAGTTCTGCTGTAAGTGAGACACTCTCTCTCATTCCTGACATTTTAACAACTCGCTTGAGATGGAGTACAAGCACCATGCTTCTGTGACACATCCAGTTGCTGTCCCCACCTTGTTTAAATGTCAGGCAAGTTTTACAAGCTGTATATCTCTGTCAGGGTACTTCAGCATGAAGGGATTTCTTGCGTCCGATACTTTCCTGTTGAGCTGGATTCAGAAACAAACTGGCTGAATATAGAGGAGTTCATTCAGCTGCAATACATAAATATATTTTAATTTTAGTTTTTCTGAGCAGCACAGGAGCTGGATGGAGACTTCCACTGAGGCCATCTCAGAGACCTGAGTTTGATTCCTTAGGCAACTGGTCTTGAAAAAAACTTGGAAGATCTCGGTGCTCTCAGCATTGTGTGCCTTCAGATTTTAGTTTTATTGTAGCATCCTGTATTGTAACAGTTCTGAAATACATGCTACTCCTATTTTCTTTTCCAGCATGCACTGCCTTTGAAGGACAAAGAATGTAGCTGAATCTCACAAATTAGGCAAATTATAGCTTTATATCCAAGATATCAATGATACAAATATTTAAAGAAATTACTTCATTGCGAGATAATTCATTAATATTACATTGGTTGCAGTTAATTCATAGTCCATAAGCCTCCTAACTCTTAAATCTTCCTATTGAATTTCTTTATTTTGGTCTCTTTGAAAAATACTCCTACTATTTGACTTCTTTTTTTTTCTCAGATTGCCTGGGAACCAGAGCCCCTTCTTCAGATGAAATTATTAAGTTAGCAGAAGCAAATGTCTATTGGTCAGCTCAGGAACTGAAATGCATGGATGCAGGGACTTTTGACAAAAATGTAGAACTTCTTGGGACTGTCTCCGGTTTTAACAACTCCCAACTTATGGCCTTGAAGGAAAAAGCCAAGCAGGTAACTGTCCTGTATGTAAAAGAAAGTCTAGTCCATAGTTTATCTTTCTGCTGCTGAACTATATTCTAAAGTAACTGTGCTATGGTGATGTCCCTACTGCTTCAAGAGTATCTGTTGCTCATAAGAAAAATAACATGAGAAGATTATTGTTTTGTTTTAGAGTCAAGAGGCAAGTTGTTCTGAGCTACTGGCTGTCATTTTGCTTTTCAATGGCTTTTCAGTTGCTTGCTTCTCACTTTTCTTTCAGAAATGAAAAAAACCAGCAATCTGTACTGTAGGTTGTTGGTTAGCCTGCTGAGAATTCAGCTGAGAACTTTCAATTGCTTACATCCATGTTAAATACAATTTACAGTGTAATAAAACCAAATTGACTGAAAGAGAGGATACTTCAGTGCGTAAGGAACAGGTCTCTGTCCCGGGCCTTGGGCGTGTGTGGTGCCAGTGGAGCATGCCAGAGCACAGGACAGGGTTGGATGCTGCCTGCACTGTACCCTGTGTCAGGGGCAAAGCATCAGCAGAGTGTGTGGGCTCTGTGCAGTGCTGCCTTGGTTAGCTGTGGGCTCCTAGAAGCCAGACCTCACCACTGCTGAGACTGGTGATGCATTCCTCCTGGAGGTCACCTGCTTTTTCTGCTTGCTGGTGTTGTTCCAAAATAGACTTATGCTTCGGCCAGGAAAAGACTTAGGGTGCAGTCATACCTATTGTTTTGGCATCAGAAGAACCAGAGATGAAGAGATTAGCATGCCCAGGCTGTCTTCAGCTTCATGTCACCAGTATCTGGTGGAAGTTGTCTTCCTGCTGCCTCCATCTCTCCTTTTCCTGAATCCCATTCTGTCAAAATGATGTAATGTTTTAGAAGTCGTTTTTCGGTTCCGTTGGATTGTTATGACAGAACAAGGTTAGGAGGTATCTACAAGTGCAGTTAGCTGCAAGTAGGACAAGTGCAGATGCTTGGAGATCTGAAGACTGTGCCAGAGTGAGCCTGGACAGCATCTTTGTACAGTGGCAGTTGCAGCCAAAGCAGTGGAGCTTTGGGTAGATAATCCAGAAGTGCAGTTTGGAGTAGTGCAGTGCATCTTTTAAAACTCCCAAATTACAGGTGCCTGGAGAGAAGGGGCACTAACCAGGTGTCTGACACTGCAGCTGTGTCTTTGCTGTGACAGAACAGCTCTCTGCATCAAATACATTTGTCCGTCTGCCTCCCTCTGTCAACACGGAGGCAGGTGGGTGGGAAAAGGAAAAATAAAAATAATTCTGTGATGATGATAAAACTAATGCTCATCTGAGGTGGTAGAAACCAAAGTATTTTACAGAGTGCAGCATAACAGTGTGATTACGGAGTGTTATCTGCTCTAGAGAAGTTGTCAGCAAGGTTGATATGCTCCTATATTCAACTCAAAGATGCACAGATCTGTTGTGCTCTGGATTTTGTCTATTCGGTCTATGTGAGTACTGGTGAGACAGACTGCTGCTAGACAAGGACAGACTCTATATATTAATCTGTCAGATGCAACACGCTATTACACTCAACACCAAGCATGAGAAATCAGTACTGGCAAAGGATCTACAGCTCTTTGAAATTATTTGCAGAAGATGCTGTTATGTTATTAACTAAAGGGCATCTATGATTAAAGGTTTGATTAAGCCAGATTTAATTTCTCCTAAATTGATTTATTTCCTCTAAAATAAACTGCATACTACTCATGGCCACAAACTGATTCAAAAAAGTCTGGTTATCAGATTGTGTCTTAATAAACATAAGCAGCTTAACTCACTTGGAAGTGGAAGGTCTCCAGGCTCCGTGATAGTAACAGATGTAAGGTTTTGTAGTCTCTAGGTGAATGAGGACAAAGGAGAGGCTCAGTTTTCATACGCTGTGTTATTTATACCATTATGTCTGAGATTTCTTCAGCACGGATAATGCTATTTATGATGCTGCTCAGATTCTGTATTTTATGACCTAGATCAGGAAGCAGGCACACAACATTTTTAACTGTATGTGTTTCATGTATCTCTTAAGCTAGAGAATTAGTAGCATTAAAATTGGGGTAATGCTTTTTACTGTGTCTTTTCTTTGGAGAAGACTGAAGTTTCCCAGACTTGGGCTATCTTCTGTTTCTTTATGACACTGTAAAACTGACGTAAAAGATCTAATGGATACTCAGTCAGAAGGTGAGGGTCTGGCAAAGGCTCTCTTAAACAAATCCTTAACGCTGAGAGTCATAGTTGAGACAGAACACCTCAACAGTCCTGGGGCATCTGCAAGGTGTGCGTGGTGGCACAATCAGCACACAGCCCCCAACTCTGGGGGAGAGTATCTTATTCCAGGGATCTGGCCCTTTGTGTTCTGTGAGTTGTACAGCAAACACAAGCTCTCTGAAAATGGAAAAAATATTTGCATGGAGTGGTCAGCTTAGCCCAGGACTGTGCTTTTACATTCATTTCTCTATATGGAGTTGTTCGCACAATCGCATATGAGAAAACTCTCCTGTACTGACTGACATCATGCAAAGCTGCTCAAGTATCTGAGACCTTTCAAGGGAATTCTTTTTTTTTCCCAACATGTACCCGTCTTGTTCAAATTACTTCTGTCAGCTCAAACCCACTGTCTTTTCTCTGCAAAGGCAGCTGGCCACATCCTAAGAGATACTGAACACTGACTCCCATCTTCTGCAATTCCCAGCTAAATGCAGTCAATAGTTCTGAGCTCTGCAGGTTTAGCTCTTGATGGCCATTCATTATTCCTTGTTCAGGCTCATCTTTCCTGAAATTACAACTTTCTTGGGGCTGGTCTGTGACAGCTTTTGAATCTGTACAGTAACTGTACCACAAATAAAGCTAGAAGAGGAACTCATCAATCTAAGTACATGGATTTTGATATTTTAGATAAACTAACCGTTATTACTGCAGTACCTACCTTCACAATATCCAGTCTCTGCCTTTTGCGTGTGAAGAAACATACATCAGGTATTGGGAGTTTTAAAAAGAAGTGTTTGAGGAATGGTGTACATAGAGGAAGATTCACAATGATCTAACAGATGTTATAAATTAATGAATCTGTTCTAAAGGTTTGGGGGTCGCTGCTAGGCTGGAAGAGCTACCATATTGTTTCTCTGGGGCACATTGCACTGGCACTCAATGAAAATGAAATTGAAGAGCTAGATTTACATTCAATTGACACCATTTCTGTCCTCAGTCAACAAGCAGAATGGACTGTTGCCCAGGTAAGCACATTACTGAATTTACCACTGAATGTACGTCCTTTGGAATTAAAGTCTTGGAATTGCCTAGGAAACCGATACAGCAACCCCTACCACTGCCTGTTCTTCAGCTGAGGCCACCACAAATGAGAGCTGGTAGGTCAGCACTGATGTCTGCCTGGCTCTTGGCTTCCCCACTGAGATGGCCAAGAGAATGTCAATCAGTATTAATTGTAATAATCGCAGTCAAATAGTAATAATTGTGGTGGTGACCAGTGTTCCTTAGCTCTTGCCCACCAAGTAATGGAAGAGGTCAGCAGCTCCTCTCACACTGGTCCCTGAAGAGTTGTTGCTCGTGGAAGATGCAGGCCTTTTCTCACTAAGAGTAATCACTAAAGAGGTAGCGTACGCCCCAACTGTAGCATTCACTGCCTTGGAAACATAAGTTGACAGCAAGTATGCCACTTGGATGCTATGTTCCTTTCATCTTCCTTTCTTTGAGTAACTTCTGATTACATCAATAGATTTTCATATTAAATTGAGAGAAAGTGACAGTTAAATGAGGCAAGACAACCTGATATTAGAAAACCTGAATAATTCATATTAATCCTGTTAATTAACTTGCATTTCTTTCTAGCAATTTAGCTGAATTTGGCACTCTGTTAGGCACTTCGGTGCCTGTTTCTTGTAGGCAGGTAGTCACTTGTGACCAAGAGAAGACATACTGAATTCTTCTGACTTGCTTGCATTTGGTTAGTGGCTGTATAAATGCTCTCCTTAAGTGCCTCAAATAGGTGGTGCCAGTGCTCCTCCTGAAGGCCACGACAGAACTCCTGTTAATTACGTTGGAGAGTCTCGGGATTATTTATGGTCCCTTTGTAACACTCCATAGCTTCCAGTACAAGTTTGGGCTGCTGGTAGCAAAATCTTCAGTTGCATCTACTCCATTCACACCTAATATGTTCTTATTTCTGCAGGCAAGATCTATTTTGCAAAGTTTTCTAGAAGATTCTGGGCAAACAATGAGTACACTAAAAAGCTTTGATTTAGTTGGATTGGGAGCTATTCTCTGTGCTCTGAACTCCACGCAAATCATGTCCATAAGGACTGCTGAATTCAGGTACTGCATTTGAAACATAACGGAATTGTTAGTATCTCTATTGATAAAATGCATACTTGTTTTCCTTTAAGATTTACAGAGCCTAAAGGGCTCTTTTTGTTTGCATTCTAAATGCTTTAAGAAAGGCAGTAGCTGTTACGGAAAGCATACAGTGGCTGTTTAAAATACAGTCATTTTAAATTTCCTCTGCCATTTGTATCCCACCATTCAAGTAATGCACTACGAGACCTTGCAACCTACTGTAGGGAGCCTGCTTTAGCAGAGGGCTGGACTAGATGATCTCCAGAGGTCCATTCCAAACTCCGTGGTTCTGTGAAACCTGGGTTTTTGCTCCAAGCATTAAACATTTGCTTGCAACATTTGTACATATATTTTAACTCAGAAATGGGTTTGTATTCTTGCTACTGCAGACTATATTCCGGGCGCTTTTAGTATTGCATGTGATTGCAGCATGTCACATTAACCTTGTCTTTTGCAGTGCCGCTGTTGCAAGAATTGGCCTCTTGCTGTGTAGCACCCCTGTTCTGAGGCAATTTAAGAAGATAACAGAGTCTGTGTTTGGAACTGCGACCAGCTGGAATGGCTCTGTGTTACAGGAAATTGGTACTATAGCAGGTAACAAATTTCAGACTGCAGATGGTGATAGTTGTGAGGCAATGTTATTAAGTGTTGATTGACAGGTTCGTGTAGTGGTGTGTTTTTCTAGACTGGCAAAATGAATTTCTTCCAGAGAGGAGTCACCTGCAGGGATGGACATTCAGCAGTTTCTTAGCGCTAGGGAAAAGTTGTGGTAGTCCCCATAAGGTACCTCCCACTGCACTTTTTTTAAAGCCTTCCATTGATTTCGCTTAATGCTCCCTAAATCTTCCTGTTTTAGAAGAGGCTATGTAGAAGCATTCTCTAATGACACTGCTTATGAGTTCATAGATTGTTATCATATCTCCTCCCCTCAACTGTCTCTTTTACAAGCACAGAAGTTATTTAGCGGTCCTTCAGATAGAGTACGCTCCGTACCAATGGTGAAGGACTTGTAATGTTTGAACACAATGTAAGAAACAACAAAATTAAGAACCAGTATTCCTCAATGAAACATATGGAAGAATTACATTTATTAGATATTTTGCACAACTGTTACCCTAAAAGTCAATCTAATAAAAAAAACCATATTACCTTTGCAGGTGGTTTGAATGAGGATGAATTAAAAGCTTTTGATAAAAACCTGATGCCGTATTTCCAGCCAATAGCAATAAGAAGTATACCTGCTGAAATTTTCCAAGTAAGAGCTTTATTAGTGAAGAAGTAATTGAATTTTTATTGTTTTAACTCTGGTATAAATAAAGTGCAGCACTGGTTTGGGGTTTCAGTAAGAATTTTTCGGTGGTTTGAGAGGCAGGGATCTAAAACATTAACTTTAGACTGTGTTATCTGTACTTGTGATGAGCATAAAATAGGTTAAGCAAGCTTTGTTTTTTCCTCACAGTGTATGTCAGAGAAAAAGCAAAGACCTGGGGTCAGAAAGCACAGAAGGGACTCTCTTTTCACACTGTATTCAGATCTGAGTTTTCTTCTCTGTTTATTAACATTTGCAGAGATGCTATCACAACTACAGATTTCTCTGTTGACTTAGGTAAGAGCCTTTTTATTATCCTAAAATCTGGCAACATTTCCCTGAGTTAGCCCTGAGGAACAGATTGTACAAGCAGATACAGATCAGAAAGGAATTACATCTAATTACAACCAGTCTGAATGTGGACCAGAAATTAGAACGTGGATCTTGAGGTCAGTGGCCCAGACTTTATTTGACTCTGTGACAAGATTAATATTCTGCCTAGTCTGGTCTCTTTCAGATGCTCAGGCAAGTGATGTATTTATGGCCAGATGAGCTAAACAGATAGTTAACTGTGTCAGGTTCCATAAATGAGAATAACTCCTTGAACAATTACTGTTTTGCACAGTACCACTGACAGTTTAGATAAGCTGGAGATGTTCTTAGCCAAAGTATTTGTCTGGAAAACAGGCGAAGGTGAAGGTCTATGGCTTCTTACAGAATTTCTTGCAAAGAGCATACTTTTTTGTTAGTAAGAGTGGTAATGATAATACAAAATGTACTTAAAAAACAACAGGGAATCTTCCTGGAACATTTTACTGTATTTGAAAGACTCAAAGCAGAATTTGTTTATGTAGCTTTTATGCTATTTTAGAGCGACATCCATTATTCAGAATTTGATTTTTGAAAAACTACACTGTATAATGGACCTTAATTTTAAAGTGGCTCATTTCAACATTTCTGGATGACAGGCATTTACATGAGTTTATGAGGTTTAAAAGAGCATATTGTTTGCTAGACAATGAAAAACTGGGAAGGGTTTTGTTCTGTGGCCTGACCTACCTGGAAGGGGAAAATATAATCCCTTGTAAAGCAGAACCGGGATGCAGAACTGTTGCTGCAGAGATGGCATATTGTGCAGGAAGGCTGCAATTCTTGGGACTGCAGATCGTTAGCTGGAATCGAAGCCATCCAGCATGGCCAATACATGGCAGGTTAATTTCTGTGTAACATAATTACTATGAGATTATAATTTCCGTATTCATTTTTAAACACAATCTTCAGTATGACCAAACTTGGAGGATTTACAGTCTAAAAGAGGAAACAATAATGAGATTAAAGCATATTATTTTTCAACTCACCGCTTTCTCTACTGATACCTCCAATCAAAGGTTAAACATAGATTCAAGAGAGGTTGCTTAGGAGCACGATACACAAAAACACAAGAAGATGCACAGTGTCACTGGTCTTTGCACAAGTCAGGAAAGTTACTGGAAAACGAAACTCCTTTTACATATTGAAGCAGTGTCCAATATAGTGTTAGCACAGAAAGCTTCTCAAGCTGTTACAGCCAAGCAGCAAGTGGCCAGTGAAATAAATTAACAAAGAGCTTTTTCTAAGCTCTCTTGAGTTTTCATATAGAAATACAATGTTGAAGGCTGTTTCTCCTCATTCCTTACCTGTGTGTAATCAGCAGTCTAAATGATTTTTTTCTGGCTTTTTCACTCCCAGGCATTGTCACCAGAACAAATAGCAAACCTGGGCCCTGAAAATGCTGCTATGGTTACAGGATCACAGCGTGAGCGTCTGAGTGCATCACAGCTCCAGAGCCTTCAGCTGGCACTGGATGGAGCCAGGACCAGCACCCCGGAGGCACCCACCACAGCTTGCATACCGCTGTCGAGGCGACCCCCAGCTCCAGGTGGTGAGTACACTCCCCACTTCTGCTTACAGGGGAGAGTGCTGGTGCACCAGTGCAGTGTGCATCTCAGCACCCACCGGGATCACACCTGTATTGTGAAGCTGGGCTACAGTGAATTTTGTAATCAGCTTTAATTCTCGACACCAATCATGTGCCTGACCAAGAGGAATGACAAGGGTGTTGCTGGCTAGTGGATGACACTGTGCTAAGCACTAGCTTGTGTAAAACATAGGCTGAAACAGTGAGCTTTCCCCCAGTCTTTCTTTCCCATATTCTTTGCCCTAAAAGTTTAGAGCGGGGCCCTGCTTGGCTGAGCTGCAAATGGGAAAGGAGGTAGCACTGGGGTGGATTAGCACCTTTATCCAAATTGGACCTAGGGCCCTACTTTTCCCTGCTGTTCCCATTCTTTTTGGAAAGAAAGCCTAGGCTTCAGTGGTTTAACTTACTACTTCTTCATATTGCAGTTTATACTGGGCAAGTTATCCTGGCAAGTATATATGGACGTTTTACAGTTCGTGATAGTTCACATACAGTCAAGCCAGCACTGAGAAATTATCATTATCAGACAGCAAATATTGTTTCTTCCACTGCTACGATCAAGAGATAAGATGTTGAAGAAAAGAGAGGAATGCTGAGGTGTTAAAAGAGGATTAAAGGGGACTAAATTGCTACCACGCCCTTGCTGAAATTAAAGCAGATCTTACTGGAAGCTGACCTGTGCTGTCAGTCCACATCTCTCATGCATGTGGCACATTTTCCTTGTAGATATGCCACAGGGAGGTGTTTCCTGGGCAAAGATCACCTGAGTTCTTGAGTTTCTCATTCATTATTCCTGCTATACCTATTATTCCATACTACCCCTATGAAACGCTTCTCTGTGGAGCTGTGCGTGGAAGTTGACCATTCCAAATGTTGTTATCTTTTGAGCTGCTAAATGTAAATAGAAGGACTGAAATGTTGTAATTTGCTACACCTCTTTGGGCTGGCTTAGGTAGGATAGCACTAGGCTGAAACATGTTGTGACAGTAAGGCATAAAGCATTCTGCTTTTCAGGTGCTCCCTGTCTGAGCAGCTTCAGCATCTGGTTGTGCGCTTTGTTCACACCTGCATGTGCCTTTCTGAACCCATGATTGTTAAGCTTATGGTAAGTTATGTTTTCAGTTGGAGAGATCTTTATAACAGAGACTTATATCACATGTGACAGTGATGGCTTAGCAGTAACGTGGGAGAATGAAGGACTGAGGCCCCCTTTCTGCTTTGAAAATGGAGGTAACGATTTCTGAATAACTTATTTGTATTGCAGAGTTGTCTTGTAACTCTGTTAGCCTATCTCAGACTCTAATCAAGAGTAAAGCACTTTATCTTATCTTTACTATGAGGCCAGCCTTAACAAAAGTATATTTAAAATTCCATGCAACACCAATCGATTTGTGCATTTTTTAGAGCGTGTTGTTGGTATTAATCTGTATTTTGCTTGTTCCAGTCCACTGATAAGATTTTATTCCACAAGTGCTGTGATAACCTCCAGTTAAATGAATGTTGCCATTAACTTTT
Source organism: Alectoris magna (assembly GCA_030625065.1). Lineage (NCBI taxonomy): Eukaryota > Metazoa > Chordata > Aves > Galliformes > Phasianidae > Alectoris > Alectoris magna. The sequence goes on along the minus strand of CM060575.1, from coordinate 5,979,928 downwards.
ATTGAATTTTATAATTTTAATGGAATAAGATTTAACAAGAGCGCTGATGGGCTTAAGTTAAAAATGCTAGTTAAGCAAACTAAATGCTCTAGTGTTCCACTAGGTGTTTAAGGCTGCAAATCAAGATATGTCCAAAAAATACGATATTTTTCTTTGCTTTTTGATTTTCAGTGTTCTGGAGATTATAAAAAGGAGGTGCTGAAGATCTGCAGCTTAGCAAAATAGCAGAAGGAAAAGGTGCTCAGATGCCTGGGTGCAACCTGGTTAATTTCTTGAAAGCAACACCTTCATCTGGCATCACGATGTGAAGTATCTCCTTTCCTTCCCTTTACCACTGACGAGTAAGATGGGATCTCTCCAAATACTTCAGAACAAAATTCAAAATTGCAAATGCCTTATGTGTATCATGAGAAAGTTACTGAAAGATAAGCTTATATGGTAGAGAGGAGCCTGAATGACACAGAGGACGGGGATGTGTTTTATCCCAGTCCTTTTTATTCTGGTTTATTTGGTCGTGCTATTTTAATCCATCTGTTGCATTTTCTTCTTCTAGTTTATAGCCTCAGGACAGAGGCTCTTTCTGTGTGACATAATAGAAGCCACACTAAAAGTTACTGCTGTTGCAATAAAATAATTTCATCTCTGGGACAGTAGTTTAAATCCTGCTCAGCTAAGAAGTAGTTGTGTGATCTTATTTAAGCGTTTTTAATAAATATATTCCCCACGGCTGCATGTATACAACACAGAATTGTTACCACAGAGGACAGTGCAATACTGTCAGTATTTGATGTGACAAAATGCACCATGGAAAGCTTATTATTTTCATCACAAGATGACCCTCCACTTTGGTCAGGGTTGAAGGATACAGCTAGAAACTGAAGGAGAAAACTGTTCACTGGGACTGTGTACTACTAGGGCTGTCAATCCAGCACTTTCCACAAGGTCTATAATAATTTATCGTAACTATAAACCACATATAGTTTGTGTGTCTAATGTTTTTCATGTCAGATCTAAGTACTTTAAACTATGGAAAACCAGATAAATTAAAAATTCTCTGCATGTAAATACACATTTTTGTGTTCATCAGCATGGTTTTATGCCAAGAATTCATGGTACCATTTTCCATTTTGCCACTGCAAAAGTCCTTTTTCTGGAATTAAAAAAAGGCATTGAACAGTCTTAAAAGTTCAGCTTCTCCATTTAGGGCTGTGCTCTAGGAAATGTCTTTCAGACTTTTATTTGTATTTCTTTATGGCAAACATCAAATCTAGCTTCTTTGCGCTGAAAGCAGATTTGAAAAGTTGCTACGGTTGGGGAAAGGATAGGAATAAGGCTGGAGAGAAGCAGCTGCGGCGTCTTGCTGGGGAAGGGTGAGCTTTTGCTGTTGCTGGGAATAACAGCTCCCACCACAGTCCCAGTCAGTCCGTAATTCCTGCAGCAGCAGGAGCCAGCCTGATTTTCAGGACTCTGTTATTGGCAAAGGAAGCAGTGAGAGCATGGCCATTTTTCACCCCCTCCTTTGCCCTTTAGCAATCTGCTGCTTTGGGAACTGACTTTGCCTATCTCTAACCCTAGAAAAAGTGACATGATGTTGCAAACAATAGTACATACTTTGCGTTTTATAAGCAAAGAACTACTGTTGCTGCAAGTTGCCTTGCAACTTTTTCTCTAGTACTAATGGTAAAATATCAGCTTTTTCCCCACTGCATTTCCTTTTCTGCATGTAAACAGTAGATTGTGGCATTTCCTTAAGTAGAAATAAATCCCAGCAAATACATGCGAGCACCCACTAAAGCAAAAAATGCTTTGATGGATCAAACGCATTATACTTGTCTGTTTTCTCATCTTAAAAAGTCCTGCCTCATTGAGATGTGAAAGCAGTAAAAGGTTGTTTGGTTTCCATGAATTACTTGACTTGAATTTTGTGTACACTTCTGTGAAGATGCAGGAGCAATATTGTCATAGTCAAGAAGAGAGACAGCATTTCCAGTTCAGCTGTGAAAGTCAGATACGTGACTTAGCTATACCAAGTGCTTCAAAAATCCATATGAGCTGAAAATAATCTTCTGTCACTGTACCTGGGAGTGATTCTGTCTGCAATTATGTGAGTCAAGGGTTCAGCTTTTAATTGGAGCAGGAACGAGCTCTTTGTTTTGTGCCATCTGTGCTGTAATTTCTTTCAAGCACAAGTGCTTTTAAATAGCTGAACTCCTTGATTATTTATTAATTTTATTAATAATTATGTTAATATCTTCGCTGCGTTTACATTTGGTCAAAGGCTTGTCTATTTCTTATAAGAGCAGTGTAGAAAATGTAAATGCAGAGTTCCCACTGGATGTTGAATTTGCTTCGTGGTGAGAGGAGAAGAGTCCTCTTTGGTTTGTGTGACCGTGTGAGAGCATCTCGGATGATGAGCATTGTGGAAATGTAATTTTACTTTTGCCAATGTATGAAGGTCAAAGATGAAAAATTTCATTCTGCAAAAACTGTGCATGATGTGCCTATCTCTAAATTCTTGAAAATGAATTTCTGTGAGGAGAGTCCATGGGGAAGAGAGAGATTTGGAGAGCTCAGCACGTAGTCTGCTCTCTGTGTATGTAATCCGTTGTCCATTCACAATCTGGCACGCTTCCTTTGCTAATAAGAAACTGAAACACATGGTTTTCTTTTTACTCCTCTAAACCACAGACTCCTTTCATGCAGACCTACTATGACGTGATACTGCTAGGCACAATCACCTGCCACCTCTGCCTATGTGTATTGTACTCAAAAGGCCCACTTCACTGGCATGTATTCATGGAAGAGGTGATATTTTCATGCCACCAAGGTTTTGGGAAGAATATGCTTTGGGAAGATGTTTTATAAAGTTTGCTTTGATTGTAAAAGGAATGTTGCTGGTTGTTTTAGATGTGGGTAACATCTGTTTAAACCCTTAAGTTCTAATGTTAAGTTGTAATATTAAGTTCTAATGTATATTTGAGAACAGCATAAAAAAAACAGACTCTAGTGCAGAAATCTGCTGTTGAGTACATGCCATGACACTCCGATTTTCTGCATATTGTGAGAACTGCAGCTCTCCTCTCCACTTCATCCTACTCTGATGTTTGCTAGGCACTGCTATATGTACTGCAGGATATACATCCAACTGTTGACAGTCTGACCTAACTCTGGCATAGAGTTAGGTTCTTCTCAGTGTTGTAAACCATGTGACAAGCGGCCCTGTCCAGCAGTATGTCAGTGCAGGCATTTGTTTAATGCATCTGATGGGATGTAGGATTGTTAAGGGGTTGTCAGACAGAACAAAAATGCTTTGTCAGCTCATTATTTCAGGGCCTACCACCTTTTTATTCAGACTCATTAGAAAAGAAAAAGGGGCTACTAGTTCTGGATATCCGAGGGAAGAAAATGTCCTTGCCACCCGGTACTGAAGAAATCCCATGTTTCTGGCTTCTTATATGCAAGGATTTAAAGGTAACAACTACCCATTCGCAGCATCTGAAAAATACCAGCTTTATGCTGGCATTATGGCTGTTGTCAGTTTTTGTATGGTATGTGGAATGTATGACTCCTAGTGATCTCAATCTGTCACATCTGTGCTAACCAACACCTATCAGTGTGACACTCTTTTAAATATATATATATATCCTTCCTTAATTTTAAATTTAAGAAGCCCTTTATGTCTTTGTATAATCTGCTCAAATACTCCAGAGGCAGTTCTGCACTGCATCATGGCAGATTTAGTTTATCATTTGACTGCTGTGCCTGTCTTGGGATCATCACCACCCCGTTTGTTTTCCCATAACACAGCTTGCAGTCCCATCCTATTTGACTGGGATCTTGTTAGAAGTCCCATTCTATCTCCCCATCTTGAAGCAGATGTCACCATGCCTTCCAGGTGTGCCAGCTGAAATATGTGGGGTTATGGGAGAGATCCTACTAACTCAAAGAACCCTTGTTTCACAACTCAGGAATAAGCAAGGAATTAACCATTACTTGGAGTGAGTCACATGAATAGGTAATTCCATAGCACTGATCACAGAGCATGTGCTGGTATTTTGGCTCTTACCGTGTTGTGGTTGTTGTAAATTATCATTTGAGGAATCATACCTCATTCAACTGAAGTACCTCATTCCCTTATGATCAGCCCAAATAACCTTTTTTTTTTTTCCTCCTCAATTTTCCCCTGATATTCTAGGCTGATACGCAAGTGTAAGCAATGAAATCTCTTTATCGGTTGCTGTCGCTGCTGGTGTTCAAGAAACATTAGATGTCATGGCTTAGTGTAAAATATTGGTGGTAGGTGGATGGTTGGACTGGGTGATCTTGGAGATCTTTTTCAACCTTGCTAATTCTGTGATCCTATGAAAATGTTTTTGATGAGTATGTGGTTCATTTGTTTTTTAGGAAGACTGTAGATACATGGGCCTAATATCTCAAGAGAGCTAAGAACCTTATTTTACTCCCTTATAGTCCTTGATTAGTAAGATACTCACTCCTGTGTCATATGATGTAACACAACCACGTGGACTGCTTAATCCACTGCTGTTGAGGTCAGGGCTCTGTCTTCCCTCCCCAGTACAACAGGAAGGAGACTGGGTAGGAAAGACAAGTCTGCAAAGAATACACACAAACTCTTAATGAAAATTAAACTTCTCTTACCCCCAGAAATCTGAAATCATTCCTGGGAAAGAATATTTTGTGCATTGTTGTACAGCGTGTTTTAAAAAGTGCAGATAAAGGCCAAACTGTTCAAACAAATTAATGTACCATTCAGGTACCTCTTTTCATATATCTTGGTAAAGTGGTCCATAATGAGGACCACTTCTTTTCTGCTCAGTTTTTAAACAGAGAAATGAGACTAGTTCAAATACTCAGCCAGTCCTTGTCTCTGCTAGGACCTGTAGCAGTTCTTTACCAGACAATATTTTTGTCAAAATTAACATCTTGTTTGTTCTACCCGGAAGTATACAGTCTGGAAATGCATTACATTTTTTTTCTGCTCAGAGTACTGATCAGCCAATGCCCATCTGTCTGTTCAGCATCATTCTGCTTTTCTGGTCCGGATTAATAAGGATTTTCCTGCCCTCATGATACAAGAACACATGGCATGCTCAGAATTTGCAGTCCAAGTGACTATACATTGCAGTATTAATTGGAGAAATTACGATCGGTGGATTTCTTGCTTTGCTGGCAACTATGTAACATTTATTTTCTAAAATTTAGACAGTACTAATTACTCTAATAGATATTTAATAGCATCTCACTTAGGATCCGAAATCTTCTCTTTGGAGGACTAAAAGAAGAGACACCAGAAGTCCTTGAGGGGAAATATGACAATTACAGCATGGTATTTTTTTCTGGTAATCTTTTCTCCAAGAAGTGTTAACCACGTATAAAACCAAACTGTACAAAGAATTGGCACTGCTATAGTCAAAATCATGCGTTGGTTTAATGCAGAAGGTAAAGCTGCCCTAGGTCATCTCTAACCAGAGCCTGACACGTTTTGATATTTAATCAGATGTCAGAAAACAGTTCAGACCACAAACAAGCTCTGAATATATCCTGTATGAACTGAGAAAGTAACTATTTATTCTCGTTGTGATATCATTGATGCCACTGCTTTTGAAAGAGGTGAATCATTTATGTAATTGTTTCCGTAACTTGCGTTAATCAGAGGTTTTTCTGCACAGAAGTACATTCCACTTTTTCAGGAGAGGCACCCTATCTTCAGTCTCTCTGAAATGATCATTAGGATTATGCAATTTATTTCTGTACTGGACCCTTTTCAAGATGAGAAGGTCATTGTTTTAGAAATCTGAGTTATATTCAGGAAGAGATCCATGGAAGAATGTATCATATATTTAAGCTACAGGAGAATACGCAGCATAATGTGATGTGTGTCAGTGTCTGAGGCAATGCCCATTGAAATCCATGGACAGCTTCACCAGGATTCCGTTCTTGAGACCATCAAGAAAAGGCACTGAAGAAGCCTTTCAGCTGGCTAAGAAGTGCGCAGCCCGTCCACTTATTGCACCTGCCCAGGACAGCATATTTACCCCAGGTAATATTTCGTGCTCTACTATGTCTTTCTAAGGGAAGATACGTCTGTGATTGAAGTGTTTTTAATTCTTCAAACCAGAACAGAGTGAAGGTGCGATGCTGTACAGCCTCTCTCTCTCACGAGACATTGATTTCAGGCAGTACAAACTTCAGTACCTTGCAGTATCCTGTGACAATCTTTATCCACTTCTGCAGTGTCCTTTGCATCACCTGAGTACCCTGAGCTTTGACACCAGCGTGCCTTTGAGAAGCACAGGTTTTCCAGTAGAGTATCAGATGTGCTTCTCACCTTCCACTTTTTTTATTGACAAGGCAAATGAAATGTCAGAAGCCTGGAGCTTCAGTCGAGGGCTGAGGAAAGGTGAGAATTGTTCCAAGCACCAGGGAAAGCTGAGCTTGCCTGGGGGTGACAAGCCTGTTCCAAGGCTGCCAGGGAGTTCTGCTTCCTGTCAGCTGCAGGGAGATATCCAGGGAGGGCATGGCTTCCTTTTGCAGCTCCTCAGCTGAGGGGGTGCTGGAACCAGAAACTGAAGAGGTATGCCAGGTCTGCAGACACTGACAACATGCCTCTTGTTTGAGGGGTAGTTTCTGATCCAGAGCTGAGGCTGAAATGTATAGGGTCTTTTCTTCATGGGGAGTGGAAAAGACCTGTTAACTTTCACATTTTCATTTCAAATGCTTGTAGCTTTGCCTTCAGTTGCTCTAAAAGGAATGATATGCTCCCTTGTATGCCCTGAGCAACTGAAGAGCTTGTCAAAGGTGAAAGAAGGTAAAATGAGTGAGCTTATGATTCAAGTTTATCATGGCTTTACCCATTTGGTAATACTGTCAAAAGGAGAGGTTCGTAGACTTTCCAAAGAAATAGCAAAAACAGACCAGTGAAGAGGGGAGTGAAAGCAAACTAGAAAATAAAAAAAAGATATCTAAGAAGGTCAAGTAGAAAAAGAAGCCCTAACGAAAACATTCGGAGAAAGATTAAGCAAGTATTTTTCCTAATTCTTTTATGGGTGTTTCTCATGTCTGCCCTTTTCTCAGCTAACTGCAATCTCTGGTACAAGGGGGCTGTCATATTAGCCCTGTGGGCACAGCTTGTGGCCAGACTGGTCCTGCCTGCGGCCTGCCTCGCACTGCTAACACAGGGAGCTGTGTCCTCAGGTCTGTGCTGCCCTGCGCTGCTGCCAGCTCTGCTGGGAAGCTGCAGCCCTGGAAATTTGGTGCAGCCTTTATACAGCGTGGTTCTCTAAAAACATTTCCTCAGACAGGGTCTGTAGTAATGGTCCCGGCTTTCTTTGTTATTCTGATTTTAATACAGACGTCACTGTAGAGATCTGTCTTTGGGCTGGATGCTTGATGGCAGTATCCTCCTTCAGCGGGCTGCATGTGAGCTAGCAGTGTGTCCACGTGGCCAAGAAGGCCAATGGCATCCTGACTTGTATCACAAATAATGTGACCAGCGGGAGCAGGAGGTGATTGTCCCTCTGTACTCAGCAATGGTGAGGCCGCAACTTGAGTGCTCTGTTCAGTTTTGGGTCCCTCACTACAAGAAAGACACTGAGGCCATAGAGTGTGTCCAGAGAAGGACAGTGGAGCTGTGAAGCATCTGGAAAACATATCTTACAGAGAGTGGCTGAGGGAATTGGGATGGGTTATTCTGGAGGAGGCTCAGGGGAGACCTTACAGCTCTCTACAACTCCCTGAAGGGAGGCTGTGGTGAGGTGGGGGTCAGCATCTGCTCCCAGGTAACAGCGATAGGACAAGAGGGGGAACAGCTTTAAGTTGCACCAGGGGAGGCTGAGGTTGGATATTAGGAAAAATTGCTTCTCAGAGCAGTCAATCACTGGCACAGGCTGTACAGGGAGCAGCGGAGTGGCTGGCCCTGGAGGTGTTCAAGAACCGTGGAGGTGTGGCACTGAGGACTCAGGGTGGCATGGTGGGTTGGGGTTGGACTTGGTGATCTTAGGTCTTTTGCAACTTGAATGATGCTGTGATTCAAGGATGCAGGTCTGTAAAGATGCAGTGCTGACTTGTAAAACTTAGTGGTGCAAGGAACAATTGTTTCTCGTTGTTTTTTTTTTTTCCTTTCGGGAGGATTTGTAAGCACTCCTGGGCTGCTCAGCATGAACCAGGCCCATCACTGTTTTCACATAATATAACAATTGCTATCAAATGTCAGCCGCAGTGTCTGAGTGCTGCATTACATGGCCACTTCCTTCTCCCATTCATTGTGCTACTGGGTACTGGGCACGCAGGCCCATTCCCCGACTAAGGAAGAATCTGGAATCTATTCGTCTAAAGGGCTCCTGAGGAGTGCGCAGCGAAACCGAGGCCCGCAGCCCACCCTGCCCTGGGCTCGGGGCGACCATACCCCGGCCTCCCCCCACCCTGCCCCGGGCACGGCTGGCGCCGCCTCAGCGCTAACGGCCGCGGGCGGACGCGGGGCGGGGCTGGCGGGGCCGCTCCCTCCACTTCCCAGCGTGCACCGGGCGCGGTGGCTGTCTGGCCACGTCCCCGGGCCACGTCGCTCGGTGCCCGCTGAGCTTGCGCCATCTTCGCTCCCCGGCTCCGGGCTGCTCCGCCGCCTCCGTCGCCATGAACATCTTCCGCCTCACCGGGGACTTGTCCCACCTGGCGGCCATCATCATCCTGCTGCTCAAGATATGGAAGAGCCGCTCCTGCGCTGGTGTGTGCGGAAGGCCTCCGAGCGGGCGGGGGGAGCGCGACGGGGCCGGGCCGGGCCGGGCCGGGCCGAGGGCTGGGCGCCGTGGCCGCCTCCTCGCTGCAGGCTGGGGCCGGGAGGGGCCGGGGCTCGGCTTTGCCGCTCTGTGGGGCCGCTCCTTCCTTGAGGAGGGGGCGGCCGGGCCGGAGGCGGCGCGGGGCCCGGGAGGCGGTGGGGTGCGATGGCGCCCACCTCCTGCGGCCCCAAAGCCGCCGGGCCGCGCGTCGAGAGCCTGGCAGGGTGGGCTGAGGGGAGCCGCGTCCTCCCCCCCCGGCAGCGGGGACACCTACGGGAGCTGCGGTTTCCCTGCAGGCCCGGCGTCTGCGTCTCTTCGTGCTCGAATCCCTGAGTAGCGCTGCCTCGGCCGCCAACCCCCTCCCCCACGGGGAGTCCCTTCTTTATGTAAGGGCCGGGCCAGCGCCGAATGAATGGGGAGCCGGGCTGGGGCGGTTGCTGCCGGGCCCGGGCTGCGCTCAGCAGGAGCCGGAGCGCGTTGCGTCCCCGTTCCCGAGGCGCGCGGCAGTGCCGGTGTGTGTGCCGAGCCGAGTGGCGCTCCGCTGTCTACGGGCTGCAGCGCTGCGAGGAGCTGACTTGCAGTTCGCACATCTTGAAGTTTCTCTGTTCGGTACTCGTGCAGGGCGAGCCGGCGCGCTCTCCCCTTTGTTTTCCTGCAGTAAGAATGCCGTGGCCACCCGTACCGCTGGTATGGGCTGAGGAGCGCTGGCGTGTCCGTGCTAGCGGCTGCGGCAGAGCTGGGAGGGAGAGCCCGGGCGCTGCAGCACGCCGTGCTGCCGGCCTGCTGTGACGTGGCAGCGGGAAGGAGCGGCGGGCAGCCCGCTGGGCCCGGCGCTGGCAGGGCTGCGATTGCTCCTCAGTCAGTGGATGTTTGTGTGAGGGATTGGTTTTGGGCTGCAGCCCGAGAGAACTGAGAATGGAGAAATGAAATCTCCTCTAGCTTGCAGGTAAGAGGGAGCATGGATTTCCTGTTTCCATATCAAGTTGCTTATTGCTAACCACTTGATAGCGCAAAAGAAAAATCACACTAAATGAACAGCTTTGGTTTATAGCAGTATTTTCTTTGTGTGATTTCTAACTTTATAAAATACATGAAGTAAATGACTCTACCATTTAAATAGGGTGCTGTCAGCAGGATGTCTTTTTTAAGGCCGAGGAGCCCAAGAGCTCTTTCCTGATGACCCTTCCTGGCCCAAGATCGGGGGCATTGGGATTACTGCCCAGATCTGACAGGAGAGCATCTGGCCTCCAGCTCTAATGTGGTGTTCTGTCTTCTGCCGTACACGAGGAATGCTGTCAGAGTTACAACCAATCAAGGGTTAATGAGCTGAGAAGTAACATCTTATAGTCTGAAGTAGGGAAATGAGGAGTTCTGGTGCAAGGCTAAAATGGGAGTAGTACTTTAGCTAGGAGACTCGTAAGTGACCTTTGGACGTGAGGTAATTTTCATAGTATAGCACAGCATAACCCAGTCCCATTTTTCTGTTCAGAAGGTGCTCTGACATTGTTTTTCTTGGGTCACTTATGATTGAGGATCACTGTTGGTAGAGATTTGTTAGTAAGGAAGAGGAATCATGCTTGTCACTGTTTTTGGTACCACTTTCTCCAGCACAGAGAAGCAGATGGGCAGATATTATGTGTGGCCCTCAGCTCTCCCATCGCCATGTCAGCCAGCATCTTCTAACACAGCCGCGTGCCTGCGCTCATTCAGCTGAAGCAGTGATTCATTCACCTTCCTCAGCTGAGCACTGAAATGTGTATTTGTTTGTGTGGGATTGTTGCTTGGTGTATTCTAGTTCTGCCTGAATCCTTAGGAGTAATCCAGATCCATTTCTCTTCTGTGGGATTAACGTCGGAGGGCTGACAAGCTGGATTGGAGGAGAGCAGTGCCTCGGGGGAGCCTGGGTCCTGCTCTGGGGGCTGCTACCTGTGGCAGCTTCTGGTTGTCAGCTGTCATTTCTGTGAATAAAAGCTTTATAAATACATTTACCCAGAACGTGTTTGTGAAGTCCACAACAACAACCCCTAAATGGTTACCAGCTGATGTTTGGTACCTGCTGGGTGCCATTGCAAGGAGGCTTTATGTAATTCCGTTGTGTGGTCAGTTGAGCAGTTTTATAAATTAAATGAAATTACACCTCCTGGGTATTGGTGACTGAGGAGACTGAGCAGGCGCTTTAACCGTGCGCTTCCCTGGCAGTAGGAGCTTAGAAAATAAATGGAGGCTTCTAAGTGATTGCTAAACTGTAGGCTGTGATCCATGAAGAGCTACGAGCCGCATGGTGCCGGCTCCGCGTCTCACTGCATCTGTGTGAGCCCGCAGCCTTTGTTAGGCAGAGCTGGAGGCCTGTGGGAGCAGCTGGAGCCAGGCAGCCCGCACAGCACGCTGCTTTCTGGGGGAGACACCGCTCCTGCTTCTTGGAGCAAGGCTGTGCCATGAAGCTCCCTGCATTGTCAGTGTTAGACAAAATTCATCTCTTTATTTTTCCTAATTCGGTCAATATGCTAAACAGATAACGAGGCGAAAGCAAATCAAGTTGTGATTTCACAGTTGGCAGGGCGACAGTTTTTTGCATGACTGCTTGTTTGAGCTTTTGCATTGAGGAGTGGGGAAAACTCTCACCACTCTGAACAGCAGCTCGGAAGTAATTACTGGGAGCAGTGGAGAATGCTGCAGCTAACGCGTTATTGACTCTGGTGTCATAATTAGGAAATCCATGAGACTTGAAGAATACTCTGCTTTCACACGTTGTCATGGTCAGACTGTATTTTCTAATCCGTTCCGAGTGAAATTAGATTGTTTGTGCTGTGAATTACTGCCTGGGAATTGATTTGCTTCTCTCAGTGTCATTTGTCAAGTGTTAAAGGTGACCTGCAGCAAATTATATGCTGAATCGTCTGGAAGAAAAAAGTAGTGTAGGTAATGAATGTGTAATGCTTTTGTTGGGCAGTGGAGCTGTCTCATAATTTTAGGTATCTGCTGTGGACAGCACCATACATTAAGCTGAAGGTTTTACGCAGTACTTTGCCATAGGCTATTGCCAATTTGTCTGTGTTTTCTCAGAAAATACTGCTTTAGGTAGGTCTGGAATTTCATTTATCTTTTTGAAGGAAAGTTTTGCCTTTTGGTCAATAAAATTTGAGTTTAGAGTTAGGTTGGTTAGTATTTCTTTAGCAGACCCAGAGGAGTTGTGGATCTGTGGCTGATGCAGACTTCACGCTGAACTAACTGTTAAGTTCTTTAAAAAGGTTGTGAGGGCTCAGTGGCAAAAAGCTGGCCTTCCTTAGGAAAGCTTCAGCCTGAGGCTTTCATGGCCATGATGTGCAGTAGCCGAGTGCCCTACAGTGCCTCCGTTGCTGCCAGCCCCGCAAGAGCAAGCTGCAGTGGATGCTGCTGTGCTTTGGCCTGGCAGCAGGGCTGCTGGGGAGTCTCCAGCTATTGCTTTTGGGCAAGCTTGGAAGCAGGAGTCAAAGAAGTTTTTCAATGCACGAAGATAAAGCAAAAAGGAGAGGTGAAAATTTGAGCCCAAGGCTTTGGGGGAAAGAGGGAACGGTAATGCATGTGGTTATCTCCAGGGCGAGGTAATGTTTGCGGGAATGAAAAGAGTGGGAGGAGGAGAATGACAGCGTGGTCTGTGTGCGACAGTTGTGAGCCGTGGGCCCAGCCAGCACTGTGCTGTTGTAGTGATACAGCCCTGTCATCAAACTCATCAATGGGATGTTCGCCCGTGTCCCTCCTGCGGCTCTGCTCGTGGTGTGGATCTTAGCTCTGCTCGTGGCACGAAGCTCAGCTCCCACCCGGCCCTCCTGTGCCCCGTGGGCCTTTGGTCTGAACTCTGGACCTTGCCTGCTCTGCCCTACTTACCTTGGAAATCCATTCAGCCTTGGTTTTGTGGTGTGTTTCCAGAACTCCAGGCTATTCTCAAGATTCAGAAGTCAGTAGCACTGAAAGCATTAATAAAAACAACAACTTCTTGATTCTAGGGGGAGGTGAGGCTGCGCTTCTTGGGAGGAATTTGTTGAATATATTCCGTTATTACATTTGTATTTACATGACGGTATACCTTAATCCAAACATACAGCAGTGGCCAATAGTAAATGTATTTGATACACTCTGTATTGCTGTGTGTGGTTAGTAACTAAAAGAAAACACCACGTGAAATACCCTAATGTTGCACATGGTGATATGGCACAGGCTGGAGGCTGTGCACCCCAGGGCTGTGGGCCAGGCCTGTCCTGTCTGGAGGGCTGCTCCCTGTTGGGGTTCAGTAATGCCAGATAAACTGCTATCTTAACTTTGGAAAAGTTTGGTGGCTGTTTTTTGCTGTTGTTCTTTTTAACCAGGGCTTTTGTGTAGTTGCTTTCCGGTCTGCATAATGAGGTTTTGGGGTCTTGCTGTTTGCTGTACTTGCTTATTCACCACTGGGGGCTATTGTGTAAATACCAGGTAAGGCTCACCCAACGTGACCGACAGTGCAGGTACGGTGCTGCAAACAAATACCTTCCTAATTGTTACAGTTTCAGCCATCCCTGTACTTCATGTATAAATATCCAATGCCTTCGCTTGGGGCAGCTTAGTGTTTCTGAAGCATTAATCAAGATGAAACTGTAGCAGGCCGCATGCTTTTTAGTTGTTTTATGGCACTGTTAATAAAACCCATTATCAGAAATATCTCTGGATAAAGGCAAAAAGGATTTTCAGCCATGCGTCATAACCTTCTCTAGAGAATGTTTGTCCCTGTCTTGTTTTCCTGAGCAGTGTTTGTGTGCTTAGCTAAACAAATTCATCTGTTTTCACCCTGGGTGACTGAAAAGAAGAATAATTGGAATAGCAAGGTAAAAGCTTGGTGGTTTTGTCCCATCACTGTAACACCAGCACTTCGGTGTTAGGGAGTGATGCTTCTCCTCAATCTTCAGAAGTTTCTAGTGGCTGACAATGCGGAGCTTCTGTGGGGCACTCAGTCAGTCAGTGGTGCTGTGGTTGTGTCGCTGGCTTCAGAAACTTGAGTGGCCAAAGTATTGGGGCTGGCATCTGGGCTTTGGCCTGAGGTTGAAAGGTACTTTGAAGAGGCTGTGTAGGTGGCTGTTACTTCAGCTCGTGATCCTTTTTGAATAGTTTTACATGGTAACGTCTATTTTTGACTGTTGGGTTTTTTTTTTTTTTCTGCCATTTGGCCAGTTGAGATTCAGAATTGAATTACCTTGAGTCTTAACATCAAACAATTTAAAGCCAAATAATTGGTGCTAGCACACTTCCTTTTCATCTCTGGGTCTGTAGTATCTATAGTACTTACACCGTTCCAGGCAGAGAGAACTCTTGGTAACACTCTGAGGTTGGAACTCTGGTGCAGCCTTGCTGTGTGGTTCCCAAGGATAATGCAGAACAGGCAGCTCACAGCCGATATTTCTGGAGATAATAGAAGCTACTGTGAGTGACTTCTAAGTAGTACTAACAACTTTTCCAGTACAGTAACATGTAGGTAAGCAACAGCTGAGCTGCCAAGGGAGGTGAGTGTACAATTCTGGCTGTACAGCTTTGCTCTGGAAACCCAGATTTTGTCTTAGTTTTGTGATAAACTTGCATAGAAATAAGGGATGTGTCCTTCCTCAGTTTTGGCTTCAAATGTTTTAAAGAACAATGTTGCTTTTAAAATAATTAATTATTTCCTTTATTGCTTTAGGTATTTCTGGGAAAAGCCAGCTTCTGTTTGCACTGGTCTTCACTACCCGCTATCTGGACCTCTTCACTTCATTCATTTCATTGTATAACACATCTATGAAGGTAGAGTATACGGGAGATCAGAAAAACTAGTATTGCTGTATGCAGAGTGCTTAATTTTATGAACTGGGGCATCTTTAAATGCCCACTGTGTAGTTGGGTAAAGAGTGTTGAAAATGGACTCAAAACTCTACTCTTTTCTATGCTCTACGTGCAGTTATTTTAAAACTATTTGTGTGGGGACCGTGACATTTACAACAAATGCCTGTTTGGTTATGGAAAATAAAAAGCCCTTGGCAAAAATGGTTTAAGTAAATTATATTTCTCATTTGGGATGTTAGAAAAGACTAAAGAAGAATCTCTTTCTGCAGGGGAAGCTGGTATTCAGAACACATAGTAAGAATTGCCGCTAACATCTTGTCAGAGGCTGATCAAAAGTTTTCAGAGTATGCCTCAAGAATGTGGCTTCCATCTGATTTATACCCCTGTGTTTGTCAACTGAACGCTAGTCAGCTCACATTTGGTTTTGTTGGCTCTATTTGTGCAAATACTGATGCCCAGTACAAAATAAAGCAGCAGACTGGAATAGTACAGCTTGTTTGGCACTGGTGGCAGCAGAGCAGACACCGTAATCCAATTCCTTTATTCTAGGATTTTTGTGATGCTTTTCAGTTTTAGTTCAGAGGATAATGTAACTTTGCCAGGAGGAAAGACTGGATAGTTAATAATGTGGATAATACTGAAGAATTGTGAGAACTTCCTTCAGAATTTCCTTCAGGTTTGATTTTGTGTTTCTGTTTGTTGCTTTTGTTTTGTTTTGTTTTTTTAAAGCAATATTAATTAAACTATAGGTGCCAGCTTGAAATGTATTTCTCTGGAAGTGGTCATCAGATATATAAAATATGAGTTTCTGCTGTGCTCTGGGGATATAAGCAAGTTGGTGCTAACTGCCTTTCTTACCAACTTGCAGACTTTTGTTTCTGTGGTTTGTAGCTTTCTGTGTCACACAGTTGATTTCTCGTAGTACCTCTGAGTATAGGTTGCATTTCTTTTATTTTGATGTCTCTGGAAACTTAATGAGCGCCCCAGAACATGCTATTCTCATTGAGTAACTTTCAGGGAGGAGCTGGGGTTCACTGACACTTTTTAGCACTTTCTCTGACCACAAATATTACCTTTAGCCTATAGTTGTGGTTGGGATTCCTTAAATGTGATACCTTGCCATAGAGTCACAGAACATGCTAAGTTGGAAGGGACCCACAAGAATTATCGTGTCCAGATCCTCACTCCACTCAGGACCACCCAAAACCAAACCCCATGTCTGAAGTGTTGTCCAAACATTCTTTGAACTCCAGCATCCTGGGGCTGTGACTGCTGCCCTGGAGAGGCTGTGCCACCTGCAAGCAATGGTTTTACTGTTGTTTTCTGTTTATTTAAATCCATTTCTTTTCCATTGTGAAGAACCTATACCAAATATAATAAGTTGTTTGGAATGTTTTTCTTTATGGTGAAACTGAGACATATGCTAAACTTCCTAATGTACTGTACCAGAATGTCTTTGGGACAGTGCGAGCTCTGTCCTGGTGATGGCAGAGTGCCCTGCAGAAGGTGATGTATTCTCTCTGATTCTGGTTACTAACTTTAAAATAAGGCTACCTACCTGTCCCATGGGGAATAAGTATAAAGTCTACTGTGCTGTTACAATTAAAAATGGTAAGGCTCGACATCAACTGAAATTGAAACTGAGTTCCTCTTCAGTGCTTCTGGCAGTCTTTTAGCTCTTGGTTTCATGGCCTGTTGGTTTCGGAGAACACTGGCTCTGCAGATGTAAGAGATGTTTAAAGCTGTAAGTCAAACGAGCTGGTTTGTTATATGTTAAATATCTGAGTCTAGGTGAGGCTTGATTCAGTACTTTTTTAATTGCCATGAGCCACCACACCCCTGAACTTTTTCAATGAAAAAAAAAGACCTCTCCCTATTGTATGTATAGCACACGTACATTTTTAGCTTAAGTGCCACTGCTCCCCTTGCAGTAGCAGAAGCAATCTTCCTTTTCCAGTCAGTGCTGCAGTTGTTTCTACTCAAGGAAGGATCTCTGACAGGAAGGAACTTCTGACAGTCACTTCATCCAGAGGCAAGGTGACACTTTAAAACATCATTGGCTCATTGGTTTTGAATTATTCCCTGCTGAGAAAAGCTGAATACCACCACATAGCATGAAATTGAAATTGCAGAAGCACGTAAGCAAAAAATACAAACTGAAAAGACAGCTTATTCCTCTTAGTAGTTAGGAATAGCTTTGTTCAGTGAGTTTAATGTAATCCTGCAACCTCTGTGGGTATTTCTTTTTCTTTCCTCACTCTAGCTTATCTACATTGCTTGCTCGTATGCCACCGTGTACCTGATCTACATGAAATTTAAGGCCACCTATGATGGAAACCATGATACGTTCAGGGTGGAGTTTCTGATAGTTCCTGTTGGTGGTCTCTCGTTTCTTGTCAATCATGACTTCTCTCCTCTGGAGGTGAGTTGGTTATGGGCAGGAGCTTGCACTTACTTTCTAAAATATGTAGTGCGTGATGGTGAATGTGTGTCAGCAGAATGAGAAGTGTTCTGAAAGATGCCCATGTTTAGTAGGTTCAGGTCAATTCTGTAATGCATCTTTACAGTGTAGTTGTTGCTGAGAATTTAAAGCACTTTGGGAGACTGATGTTATTAATTAACATTGAGTATTTTATTAAGCAGGAAGCTGTCTTGTCACATTAATTCAAAAGAATCCCTCCTTTTGTTATGTATGTTAATAAAATAACCCAGAATGTGAGTTGTTGCTGCCACCTGGTGAGTTCAATAGAAGTTGTAATACTTGTGTTGTAGACACACGAGTAGGATAGAGTATTAGAAGGGGCTGTTATATTAGGGATGCAGCTGTATGTTCTGTCAGAAAAAGAATATGTACTACAGAGTTCAGGTCAGCGTTTACACAAAATAGAGATATCTTTAGATGCTTATTTTAAGTGGACTGACCTTATGTTCATTGGCAGGCGTAGTTTAATTAGCAAAAGAATTTGAGCAACATTTTGAGATATTGTTTTAAATTTTGTACACGTTAACTCATTCTTTAAACCAATGAATTGATTTAAAAATTTGGAGGAAGGTGGAAGGAGGACTTCCTCTTCCGCACGGCTTTTCAGAGCAGCAACATTGTGAGCTGTATTTAATGGTGTTGTATATCCTGAACTGATGGGTGGGTAAACTTGTATCAGCAAGCTCGCCAGGTATTGGGAGAGTGGTGTCTGAGGACTTGCTACCTTGTACCATTCCAGGCTTGATTATGAAGCTTTTATATTTTTTACTGTAGCAAGGATAGTTTGCCAAAATACTCTGCCTGTTCCCAGTAGAGTGATTTTCATGGACAGGGAATGAAAAGGCAGTTCAGGTGCCTCCTGTGCTTCTGTGAACAGCGTGACAGTTTTATAATCTGTGTTGTTTTTCTCGTTCCAGATATTGTGGACTTTCTCCATCTACCTTGAGTCTGTCGCCATTCTCCCCCAGCTCTTTATGATCAGCAAAACTGGGGAAGCGGAGACCATCACTACTCACTATCTTTTCTTCCTGGGTCTGTACCGTGCCTTGTACTTAGTCAACTGGATTTGGCGCTACTATTTTGAGGGATTTTTTGACCTCATAGCGGTTGTTGCTGGTGTGGTCCAGACTGTTCTTTACTGTGACTTCTTCTATTTGTATGTTACAAAAGGTGAGTAGTGTGATAACTTGCACAGGTAATTTCAGGTAATGAAATGTAGCACTTTGCAGATGCAAATCCACTTCATAGACGTTACTAAGTTGTTAATTCTGTATGCAAGTTATTACCGTAATCTCCTTTTTAAATTTATCAGGAACACATTCTACAAGTTCAGGGTATTTCTGAGGACTGTTTTTAATACAGATAAATGTATATACAGTTTAATGAACTTTATTGACAAATTTGAAAATAAGTATGACTAAATACAGGTTGCGGTTTTCTCTGCCAACAAGCATGACCCTCATGCTTCTACTGACAAAGTACTTTTTGTGCAGGTGTTACACTTACAGACAGCTTCCTCCAACACTTTAAATAGTGTTGGAGTCTAAAGGTGGTTGCATGTGTCTGCAGATGCTAAGCGTAGAAGCAGTTGTTTCGGTTGGATCTATTACTAATTCTGCTGTTATTGATATTCCGGCATCCATCGTATAACCACAACACTACGTAAATGTGGCTGTTAGTCATTACTCTAAAAAACCGCAGTCACGGGATAGCATGTCCAGGGATGCTGGAAAGAGAATGCCGGGGTGTCATGAGAGGGCAGGGTTGGAATTCTGACTTCATTGTAGTTTTGCTGATCTGTGTTGAGTAGAGAGGCGAGTTTGGGAGAACTAAGGGCAGCGTACCTTTTCTACCAAAGTGACCAATAGGTTTTGATCCCTTTGAAGTTCTAACGGTTGTGTCTCTTGGTCACGTCTTTGTACTGCTAACTTTTACATTTCTCCTTTCCTACAGTACTCAAGGGAAAGAAGCTCAGTTTGCCAGCGTAAGTGCCAAAAAACATCACCAGCATCTGTCCTTTTGGATGCTTGGACAGAACAATCCTTATCACAAGCAAAGGTGAAGATGCTTGAGACAGAAAGTCAGAAACACAGCTCTTTATAGTGCAGGTAGTCATCAGCGGCTCTGTAAGAACGGAGGAAAAACAACCAGCAGATTTCTGTTTGATGCATCTTGCCTTTATCTTTTTTATTACTATGTATAAAGATTTTTTACATAAAGAAACTTATACTGTATTAATAAATTCAGTGTATGGTTTCAATTGGAATAATTCCAAAAGTGAGATTTTTGTGAGATTGTTTATGACCAGGAAAAAGTGCAAACTTTTTTTTTTTTAATTTTTCAAGAATTTCTTTGAAATTACTGATTTTTTTTTCTTTTTTTTTTTTCCAGTGCACAAACATGTGCATCCTTGATGGATGGTAGTCATCTGTTCTTTCCCTTTGATTCAATTTTCATTCCACTATATTTATTTTTTCCAAAAGGTGAATATTTGTCAACTTAAATCTAAAACCACCAATGTTTGATGTGATGTGCTGGTGCCCAATCCTTGTGCCATCTGCTGACGTGGAGTTCCTTGTTTAAAACATACGTTGGTGCCAGAAGGGGAACGCTCACATTCTGTAGTTGTCCTCCTTCTAAAACAGGCTGATGGCAAGAGGGCAATAAGGAGATCTTGCGGCCACGAGAAATTGGCTTTTCCTGTTTTGCCATGATGTTTGGGAAGGTAATCCCAACGATGATAGCACTCGGCAGTGCAGGTTCTGAAGAGTGAGAGTTCTGGTTATGTTGCTTAGTGGCAAATGCTTGTAACTGTATTCTTTGTTCCGGAAAAGGAGGTTAAATATCTTGGATGTACAGCCCTGCGACACCATTGCAGCTATAGAAATGGGAGACTTGTAAGTTGTTGATTCCAGTAATCTGTAGGTGATCATTTTTAAACAATATCTACATTTTCTTTTTAATGAGTGCTGTATAAGCAACGTCCATGTTCAGCTTCAAGTGGTTTTTGATGTCACTTTTGGACAACTAATATTTTTTTAATAGACTTTCCAAAATCAGCAGCACCAGTTACCATTCTTTATCCTTTAAATGATTCCCTTTTTTTACTGAGCTGTTGCATGATTTATCCTGTGTTACCATCCTCAATAAACACTTTATGAAATGGTGAAAATGTTATTTTTATTATTCTTCAATTAGTTTTTTTTCTGTTAGTGTGAAATTGGAAGAGAAGTTGCGGTAAAGGTGAGTTGTTCAATGTTGTTGTTTGCTCTACTGAAATGTGAACTGTGGGGATACGAGAGGTGTTCGCACTGATTGAAACCATGCTGAGTTGGTTCTGCTTTTTCCAGGAGCTCCACCTGCAGCCTGGTGGGGCATGTTTTAAAACAGACGAGTTTAATGTGCCAGGTGGGGCCTGGAAATGAGGAATTGCTTCCTTTGTGTTTTTTAATCTTTATGAAATTAATACGATTAATCGTTAAGAAATCATTTCTCTTAGTTTACCATAGTATCCCCATAGTTAGGGGTGGTGGTCGTTTCTAGCCCTGGTTGTTTTTTCTGCAGCGCACGCTCAGAGCTGTAGTGCTAGGGATGCTGGACACAGCAGTGCTGCACAGATCTGCTTGGAACCAGCATGGTGCCCTTAGCGGAACGGGACAGCCCGATTCTAGTAACCACAGCGATGTGCGTCAGCAGTGCCACGTTAGAGGTGACTCCTTGAATGCTGCTGTGAAGGGTCTCTCCTGGATCTGTTCTCGCACCTCCCGGAAGCGCTGGGCCGGGCTGAGTGCCGGCAGCTGCGTTTCAGCTCGAGCCGTCTGCAGCTCGCGGCCCCGCGCTGCCCCGGCAGGCCGTGAGGCGCGCTGTGCGCACGCGCCTGAACTTGGACAGAGAGAGGCGGGCTTTCAACGTCACGTGACCGCTGCGCACGGCTATGACGCACAGCTCTGCCGGCCGCGCGCGGAGCGGCGGGAAGGTCGGCGCCTCGCAGGGCGCGTGCGCGGCTCTGCGCTGCGAGGGCGGGCGGGGCCTCAGCGGCGGGGCGGGGCCGGCCGGTGCTCGGAGCCGGCGGCGGAGCGTCGGTGCCCGCGCTCGCGGGATGCCGGGGCTGGTGGTGTTCGGGAGGCGCTGGGCCATCGGCAGCGACGACTTCGTCCTCCCGGGGGCCTTCGAGCTGTTCCTCAGGCTGCTGTGGTAAGGGTCGGGTCCCGCGGCGCCGCGCGCTCGGCGGCTTTCCTCACAGCGCTGCGGTAAATGGCCGCGGTTTATGTAAGCGGCAGCTGAGGGGGGGGCCTGCTGAGCGCTCCGGGCCGCCGCCGTTTTCTTCTTTTCTATCGCGAAGCGGCGCGGTGCTGTTTGATTTCTGCACGGATCGGTGCCGCGGTTCCTCGGTGCCGCGGGTCCGGGCGCTTCCCCCGCCCACGTTCGTCGTCGCGCTTCCCTGCAGGTGGGTCGGCATCCTGGTGCTCTACGCCGTGCACAAGGGGCAGTTCAGCTGCCCGGGGGGAGCGCTCCTGCACAGCTACCTGCTGGTGCTGCTGGCCCTGCTGGCTGCCATCATCTGCACGCTGTCCGCCCTCGTGTACGTCAGCATGCAAGGTACGTGGTTCGGAGTGACTCGGAGCTCTGCGCATCTCGTGCAGTTGGAATTCGTATGCGTTCTGTTATTCTGGAGTTGCCACGTGTAGCAATGCTTTGTTTTGCACTTTAAAAATGCCAGGAAAACACTGTTTTTTATTTTTTTTCTTGGTGAAGCATCTCATTACGAAAGCAATCTCAAATCTGCACGTGGTCTCTAGAATGACAGAGGAGACTGCAATTTCTAGTATATCGGTTCTCACAACACGCTGTAATTAGAACAGTATTTAAATTATTTAGGTGGAAAGAAGCATGAAGAGAAACTGACAGGGCTGAGGTGTGAATGATAGCACTCAACTTGAATCTCACTTCTGGTTCTCCTGCGGTTTCCAGAGCAGTGGAAGGAAGTATTAGCCACGTTATGCTGGTTTTAAGTATCAAAGTTCAGGAAGTGCTAGAGATAAGTGTGGATAGCACGGGGAAAAGAGCATTTCTTATTTAGTGTGAAAGTGAAATTATGACACCGTTATAAAGAGGAGTGATCCTGAGGCTGAATTCCAGTGAAAGTAATAGTGAAATGTTCTGGATTGTGGTTTTAATGGGTGGGGTTTGGTAGCAGTGGGTCTTGCACCAGCACTTGGAAGTCATCGTTTCCAGACACCACATTTTTCATCTGATTGTGCCCATGTAAGAGACCGTGCTGGTGCAGGACAATGTACAAAATGGGAGTGAGAATAACCAGCTGTTGGGTCTGGGACTTTTCTGACAGCTTTGTTACTGGGGGTGAACTGCAGCTTTGCAGCTGGAGAATAATTTCAAAAGTCATTTTCATTCTGCATTCTGCAGTGTTTTAAACCTTTACAAATTGTGCTGCCAGAACATGAGTACACGCACCCTACGTGTGTTATCTTGCCGTCAGCAAACTGGTTTAAGGAGCTGAGCCGGCCAAAAATCAATTCTTTTTTTATTACCTAAGAGTGCCACAAGGAAAAGGTTATTATTAGCTAACAATACAGAAAATAGTCTAAGAAATATTCGGTCTGTGAGTCGTCCTATTTTCACATTCTTATTAAGTGAATGTATTTATGTTTTAGAGACTGAAATGAGGGAGCAGAGCCTCATTGCATGTGGCTCACCAAAGGAGTATCTCAGATTTCAATATTCAGCCAAATAAAAGCTATGTAGAGTCATAATAGAAGCTGGCACTGGCACTTATACGGTAATGTCCACAAGCCAGCGCTCCGGCATGCATCTTTGGCTCTGGTGGATGCAGCACTGCTGCCTCACGTTCCCTGCAGAACTGTCTCTGGCCAGAGGGTGATTTTTAAGTATTAGTGGAGTAGATGGTAAGAATCCTTGAAACCAACTGTTGTTTTTATTTTCTCAGCTTCAGTGATAGCTTTCTGTTACTTTGGAATCATTTATGTTTTCAGTTAAGCTTCTTATTTTCCCTAGAGCTCAGAAAGTTCATGTATTTATTTGTGTAGGATTTTATGTACCTGAGATATGTTCATAAACCATTCTTGTTTTAAATTCTCATTATTTCAGGAACAATTTCTAATCCAGGCCCAAGAAAATCACTTCCCAAGCTACTTTATACTCGCCTGCTTCTCTACTTGCCAGAATTTATCTGGGCTGTTGTAGGAGCTGTGTGGGTGTCAGACAGCAGCGTGCGCTGTGAGAGCACTGTGATAAATGTCATCCTTGGGACAGTTATTGCAAGGTAAGGTGTCCCACCCTCTGCCACACACACACATCTGAGCTTGATGGTGCACATGAGACAGAACGTAATGCTCACCTTTGCTCTGCATGTGTTCAGCAAAGACATTTCCAGCTTTGCTATTGCTTATAAATTACTTTGGTTTCTTTTGGAAGGGTTTTCTTTGTGTCGGTTTGATAACAAAACGTGTGCCATTATGACAGTAACGGATGATGTTTTATGGTGTTCCATGCCTTGCTTTCTGTCTCTCAAGACCTGCAGTTGTGTTCTCTCACACGTGTCAGAAACGCCTCGTTTCAGCCTGCTTCCTTCTGTTTTGCAGCTGGGTTATCATTGTCTTTACCATCATCGGAGTGCTAATTGTCTTTGATCCACTCGGGGGGAAAAAGACATTTTACCTCACTGATGGTTTAGATCGGAACTTGGAAAGCAGCCAGTCGGGCCAGCTGCTGTACAACGTGAAGAACACTGCTACCAGAGTGTGGGAGAAAAGAATCAGGTTGATGTGCTGTTGTATTGTGCAGGACGATGACCATCGAGTGGCCTTTACAAGCATCGCAGAGCTTTTCCGTGCCTACTTCTCAGTAAGATGAAAAGCTTTTGTTGTTTTTTTTTCTTGACTGACTCTGCGTTTCCAGATGTTGCAAAATGTGTAACTGTGTTCAGCCGGAGGTCCCTGCTTGAAATCAGGTTCTGAATATGCTAACTTGAAACTTAAAGGTGAGTCTTGTAACAAAACATTCAGTGCATACAAAAAGTGGGGAGAAGAAGGTGGTTAGGTGCTGGTGCAGCCATCTCTGATCCCCATCGTCTCTGAGGTAAATGCAATTAGATAAACTGAAAAAATATGTCTCCATGTGTGTATTCTTATGAGATAGCTCCTGTGGTGAGTTGTGGGATAGCTTTAATTGCTCCTTCGTTTCTTTGTACAGGACACGGATCTGGTGCCAAGTGACATAGCAGCTGGTTTGATTCTGCTCCATCAAGAGCAAGATAAAATGGAAAGCTGCCCAAAAGAGCCAGAAGAAGTCCTGTGTCACTCTCCGTCATCTCTTGTGGTAAGACAGGGCTGTGTTAGCGTCTGGTGCAGCTACTCTAGGAGTTGGTGACAGGGCAAATTGAAATGTAGTTCTTTGGGCAGATATTTGGGTTTTGTTTGTTTTTAGGAAATTAAACACTACAGTAAAAAATGTGCTGTTTGAATTGTTAATAAGCAGAGTGAAAATGAAAATACTGTGATGAGTTTGCAGTCAAGATTTTTCAGGGGTACCTAATTTGTGTCCTTATGGTATTTAACTGGAAAAGAGGTGTTGGCCATCTCTGCTCTTTGAACATAGCAGTTCTCAACATGTGTTCACTGATACCAGGAGCGCTTCTGTTCCATGAAATTTACCAGTGAGGGGAATTAAGCACAGAAAGGAATAATTTTGGGCAGTTGGTCATTTTTGCAGAGATGTGAGAGAAAGTGAGCAGAGAGAAGAATGTCTTTAGTACTATTTGTGAAGGACTGAAAAGCTGGTCTTCTAGCACTGTCTGTCCAAGCTGTGTTTGGCACATATATCCAGACAAAATAAGATGAAAAACAGTCATTTTTTCAATGCTTAGAGATGATGGGTTACGGTTTGTTAATTGATTTTTGCTGTGCTAGAACACCTTTGTAAATTGTTCTGTCTTCTTTTGACCTGTGTTACACAAAAGTGTGCAAGTCCACGTCAAATCATTTCTATCAAATTCCTTTTGAATCTGGGCAGTGTGGAGTTATTCTTAAAGTAGCCCTGTCAGGGATATCTGCTACAGACTCTTTAGCCATTCCTTTGAGCTTATCAGTAAGTAAGTATTGGAAGGATATAATTTAATGAGAGATTTTCAAGATTCTTGAGCTCTGTAGCTACAGAAATACTGTTTTCATGGAATATGAGTGGCTGCCTTTATTTTCTTTTAGATCCTGAGGTTTTCTATTTAGATAGTGCCTTAATTTTCAGTAGTTTGTGTTTGGGCTTTATTCTGGGGTTGCCTAACACGCTTTTCTTCCTCTCCCTCCCTCCTCTTCTTTCCCTGTGTCCTTGCAGGCTGATGATTTGGATATTGAACTGGAGAACGCTGCTCACTACATGCTGTTTGCTGCAGCTGCCTATGGCTGGCCCTACTACATATACACCAACCCATTCACTGCTCTCTGTAAGCTCAATGGTGACTGGTAGGTTGAATCAAGAGCTTAAAAACACACAGCTTCTTCTTAATTAACTCTCGTCTGCAGAAACAAACTGTCTTCAGTAGCGCTAGTTTTGTGTCATTAAATTATATTACTCATCGTCATTGTTTCATAAGAATGGTTGGTGATTGAGGCTGTTGAAGGGTGCGTAATGCTGTGTGCCATTACTGTGTATTTCAGTGACCTCGGAGATTTGCAGCTCTAACTACAGTTTTCTTAATAATTAAGGTTAAATCATTTAACCTTCTGAAATATAAATGGCTTGGAAATCACATCGTACAATGCATTAAACGTTAGATAAGCCTGCTGTAGAGAATTTGTTTTAAATTTGCTTTTTGCTTGTTTCTATTTTTTGTCATTGGAGTTCAGTCTTAATTCTTTTCTTACTGACTTGTTTGCAGTGGTGATAGTCCTGTAGCAGTGCTGTCTTGCCAGTCCTGTAACTGGAAATGTGGCATTCTGCTCAGGCAAAAGCAGCTTTAGGGGCAGGGGTAGCATTTTGTATGGACTGCTAGTAGTACCGGGGGGAATTAGATGAGCTTTAGATTCCCAGCAGAAATCATTTTGCAAATATAGTCGAGTTTGATTCCCAAAAGGAAACCTACAAAATTTAAACATGAAAGCTTTTCTCTTCTGTGTTTGTTAGTTGCAGAAGCAGACCAGAAGATTCTGATATAACTGGAAGCGATCGTCGTAACTTTCACTTTGGATCCATCCTAAGAATAACAGGACTGCAGTACAGAGACTTCATTCATATCAGCTTTCACAACAAGGTAAGCAATCTGGACAGGCATTGAGCAAGAAAGCCTTAGTGATGATAGGGGAACGGTTAGATCACAACCTGCACTGTGATTGAGCACCTGGAGAAGGGCTGTGGCTGCCCCAGGAGCACAGGGGATTTTTTGCACCTGTGCTCCCCAGGTGACCAGAAGGGGAGGAGCCAGGGTGGAGCCCTCCCCCCCTCCTCCTCCCTGTGTCAGATAAAGGCTGGGCACTGAAGGGAAGGGCATCTCTTGGACTTAGGCTGCTTCCTGGAAGGAGTGCTGCATAGCCAGAGATCTCCTTCACCAGCTGGGTGAGTTCAGCTCCTCTTTTTCATATGGCTACCAGCCCACCTGCACGTGCTTTACCTGGTATCGCCAAGAATGTGCCAGAGGCAGTTTTGCTGCTTTGTGAGCGGAACTGTGATTGAGTCAGTGAAAGCAGAGGGTGAAGTTTCTAGTTTGCCTTCAACATTTATAAAATGGAAAATATAAAAACACGTGCAAACATTTTTCAGTTCTGATTTTTTATTTTTCTTTTCATTTTTAAAGAACAGCCACACAGCCATTGACAAAAACCTCAGCATTGCTGTAAGGGCACTTATAATAACTTCATAGTTCAGCTTCTGTCCACAGTACAAGAAATTCAGTAGGAGGGCTTTCAGAAGGTGAGAAAAAGTGCTTACATTTCTGGGAAGCCGATGTCTTTATTGAATATATTTTCTCCTCTGCAGATCTATGAGATTCCATTTTTTGTTGCTTTGGATCACAAAAAAGAAGCTATTGTGGTTGCAGTGAGAGGAACGTTGTCTTTTGAGGTATTGTCCATCTAATGTGTGTAATTGGCTTTATAGATATGGGTGAACTCCCAGTATCTAGAGGAAATGGTATTACACAGGCGCATTTAAAAGGAACTTACTTGTGGGTATGAGCACGAGCTGTGAAACGCCACAGAGAAGTCTGATTAAAGCTGTCTTGTTTGCAGGACATTCTCACTGATCTGTCAGCAGACTGTGAAGACCTGACCCTGGAAGATGTTCTAGAGAATGGCTTTGTGCATAAGGTGTGTGCAGTCTGTGGTTGTTGAGAATTCACCTCATGCAATAAGAAAACTAACTTAATTCTTGGGATCCTTTAGTTAAACTGGATGAGTATTCTTGTGGTATAGATTGCACAAATTATCTCAGTGGCCTGGTTGTTGCATCACGTACCTCCTGGCAGTTTGTACACCTGTTGTCTGACTTCATGTCCTCACTAAATATTAGGAAAGCTTTTTAACTGTTATGTACGAGACCACTTGGTTATGGTATGCTCTCTGTCAGAGCATGCTGAAAGGGGAGGTTGGTTTTCAAGAAAAGGGTTGTTCTGTGTTGGTGTTGATTTAAGTGTACATCTGTCACACTTCAGATTAGACAATACCTTTGTCTTCTAACCTAAATTGTTGTCTTGCAGGGAATTACTCAGGCTGCAAATTATATCTATCAAAAGCTAATAAATGATGGAATCTTAAACCAGGCTTTCACAATTGCTCCAGTAAGTCACCTGCCAAATGACTTGGCTTGCCAGAAAAGTTGTGCATCTTTTTCTGTGTTTCAGTCTTCTCTTTCTGTCTGTAGGAATACAAACTTGTGATAGTTGGTCACAGTTTGGGTGGTGGAACAGCTTCTGTATTGGCGATCATGCTCAGGAACTCCTTCCCAACGTTAAAATGTTATGCCTTTTCTCCTCCAGGAGGACTTCTAAGGTAAGTATGAGACTTCTGTGTAAAAAGCTTGATGACAAATACAGTGGCTGCTCTGAAAGAAATACCTCTGATTTTATTATGTTGGCCCACAATGTCATAAGTGGGTATTTTTACACAGAGGGTGGTGACACACTAGAACAGGTTGCCCAGGGAGGTTGTGGATGCCCCATCCCTGGAGGCATTCAAGGCCAGGCTGGATGTGGCTCTGGGCAGCCTGGTCAGGTGGTTGGTGACCCTGCGCATAGCAGGGGGTTGAAACTGGATGACCACTGTGGTCCTTTTCAACCCAGGCCATTCTGTGATTCCGTTCTATGAAAAAGTGGCATCCATGGACATTCATCAACGCTTGCTGAATGTTTATGGAGACCAAGCAGTGGATGCAGCGCAGTGAGGCGCTGGTAGTGCATTTCAGCAGGGGTGACAGTGGGTCACCTCCGCTGGCGTGGATTTTTATGAGTGTAGCACACAGGCTGTTGTTTGTCACTGGTGAAAACGCACAGCTAATGGTGGTTGAAAATGTTGAAAAGTAGTGTTTGGTATCTGTGAGTTCGCTCTCTCAAATAGTGTTATGTGCTCTGTGTGTTTGCTGTAGTTTCCGTGGAAGTAAATAGGGGATGTTACTTGTGGAGCACCCTACGTATGCTAAATAATTTTGCTTGGCCATATTAAGTTTGTTTATACATTCTCCGGTAGAACTGGATTTGGTCCACCTTGAATTACAGTTGGGTTCCTTAGGGAATGTATAAATGTTTCAGAAATAAATGGCTCACCTGACCTGGCTGCCTCAGCCTGAGCTGTGCACAGTGAGAAGCAGCGTGCCTCTGTCCCCTGGCGGCCTGCTGCAGAACTGACTGCAAGAGCTGCAGTTGTTCCTGCTGCATACCTGTGTTATTACTGAATGGTAATGATCTCAGTAAAACTGAACTGTGTGTCTAAAGCTTGTCTTTTCTTTAAGCAAAACACTTGCAGATTACTCCAAACGCTTCATTGTTTCGATCATTCTTGGAAAGGACCTTGTTGCAAGGTGAGATGGAAATGGTTTAAATGGTTTTTTTTAATTTGTAAGTTAGATTTCATAAAATAAGAGGCTTTTCTGAGTTCTGTGTGTGTTTGAACAGGTTAAGCATGCCCAACATGGAGGACTTAAAGAGAAGAATAGTGAGAATTGTGGCAAACTGCAACAGACC
The DNA here is from genome assembly GCA_030625065.1 of Alectoris magna. NCBI lineage: Eukaryota > Metazoa > Chordata > Aves > Galliformes > Phasianidae > Alectoris > Alectoris magna. The sequence goes on along the minus strand of CM060575.1, from coordinate 5,950,632 downwards.
CAAGGTATCTAAATGCAGTTCGTGGTTAGAAGTCAGTGGAGTTGTTAGCTCAGTTAAGCCCTGGCTTTGATGCATTGACACATGGGGTACGGTTTTTTCACTTTTAACGATGGCAGTTGCATGGACCTTTGGAACACGGTGGTTTTAATGGCATCTGCGGTAGCCTCTTCTCCTAGAAAGCTGTCTTGTTGGAAGTCAAGATTCAGGAAGACCTGGTAGAAAATAGCGCACAGTGTTCAAGACCTGAACTGATTTGTTTGCCAGCATTCCAGTTAAAGGAAACTGTTTAAAATAAAAAAAGAAAAAAGAAAAACCAATGGATTTACTTTGAATAGTAACCGTTCCGTGCCAGGAAGTAAATAAGTGGTTTTATTTAAATTTTTCCCTTCGGATTTAACTTGGAAAGTAAATATTTCACCTTTACAGTGCCCATTGCTTACTCTGTTGGTTAGAAACACAGCTTTGAGGAGTGGTTTAAAGATTGTAAGCGGCCATCTCTTCTCACCTGCCGTTAAATCTGTGGTCCCCCCAAGATTCCATTCTAGTCCCTGGAATAGGAGTCATGCAGAGAGTCTGGATGACATCGTAGATGACAGCTGACAGTTAGAAGTTGTAGGTGCAAGGAAGTTAAATCTGCACAGTATAATTCACAGAACCATTCACCCGGATAAAATGTTAATGTTCTCCTTAGCGTTCCTGTTGGATTGGGTTCAGTACTGGTGAAATAGTGTGCTGCTGTTGGGAAAATTCAGTAGGGAAATATTATCAATGGAACTTTTGACGAGTGTGTGCATAAGGCTTTTTTAATCTCTTATTTGTAGTTTCATGTGAAGCGTGTGCAAAGCACGCAGCTGGAGTAAGTAGCTTGAAAAGATGCTGTGCCTCAGTTTAGCTGTTTTTCTGTCTGAATTCAGTACCAGATTCTGTTGCGTGGCTGTTGGTACGAAGTATTTGGAGGAGACCCAGATAACTTCCCAACTGAGCTGGATGGTCGGAATGACGATGCCCTGACGCAGCCCCTTCTAGCAGAGGAAAGCTTAATGGTTCATCGGTCACCTTCATACAACGCCCTTGATGGAGAATCGCACTTGAATTCACCACCACAGTACCCTCATCTGTATCTTCCTGGAAAGATCATCCATATTGTAGAAGAATCCAGCACTAGGAGGTAAGTAGAATAATGAATACCTCTGTCCTGTCTTCCTAAAATGTACTTTAAGCTGCTTCTCGCTTTCAGAGTATGTTTCTAGTTCTGCTTCTCATCTCCAATGCACTGATTACTACAAGCTGTCCAGTTTTTGCGGTGTTTTTGTTTTTTTCCTTTCCTTCTTCTGCATCTCCTTTTCTTTTTGCTTCTGTTTGTGTGTCTGTGCCCATGCTGGTGTGAAGATGCTGGTTTGGCTCTGGTGTGCTGCAGTTCCTGCACAACACTGCAGATGGTGCTGTCTTACATCCTGGAAGCTGAAGTGAAGCTGACGGCAAGGCCATGTAGGTGCTGCCTGTATCGCTTGCCCAGCCGAGCTGGAGAGGTCCATGTGCAGCAGTAACCTGCTGCTGTTCAGCCTCTGGATTCCTGCCCATTGCTTGCTACAAGCTTGAAGTGCTGGAGGGGTTTGGAATCTGGTTGTGTTGAGGGGGAAGGGTGATGTGTTGGTGTTTTGTTTTGCGGGGTTTTTGGTTGGTTGGTTGTTTTTTAATACAAGGCTACCTGTAACGCCCCTCGGGGTAGACAAATACACGATGCCATCCCTTGTTTCATTCAGAAGTAGAAATAAGAGCTTCTGTAAAGCACAAGATCATCTACAGAGAGGAAAAAAGATCTCTGCTTTACAGCAGGTAGTGAAAGATGGAAAGAGATGGAGAATAATTTTTTTTGTTTTCCTCCTGTTCAGTGGATCAAGAAGTGTTTTCTTTTAGCTTGACGTTGTCTTTAACGTTTAAAGTTTTGAATACTGGTTTTAGAAATCAGATGCTTCAGCACTTGAGACCCTGCAGGTTTTCTTGATGGCTGCTATTGTACTGTACTTTAGTGAGTTCACTGTTCTTCATTTACTCCAAAGCACAGCAGTTAATGTTTTCTTTTCCTTAATTAGTCTACCACAGAAAACCCTCCGTTTCATCATGTACTGTTCTGTAAAATAGAAATCCTACATGTGGTACACACAGCTTTAAATCTAGTGTCCAGCCTCCTCCTGCTGACACTGTGATGTTACTCTCACGTGAATGTGCGTTGTTTGTCCTCCCCCTTTGCTCAGACAATGTTCTCTGCTTTGTGAGCGGGATTATGGTGCCTTCATGGTGAAAGAAACTGCATAGCTTAGCATAGATCTGCCTTGGTGGGCTTTCAGTGGCAGCACTTCCATCTGCCTGCTGAGGGGCAGGATAGCTCCTTGAAGCCGCCTTCCCCACTTCCCCAGCTATGGTGGCTCCATGCTGTATGGAGTCTTTGTGTTTGTGTTTTTTAGGTTGTGCTCTTCAGACATTAAATACTCTGCAAACTGGTCAAATGAAACAGTCTTCAGCAGCATTCTAATAAGTCCCAAGATGATAACAGACCACATGCCCGATGTTGTGCTCAACGCTCTCAACAGTTTGTCTCAAGAACATAGGTCTTGTATTTCTTGTCAAACAAAATAATTGAACAGAATGTGGTACGTAGCTTGGAAGAGAGAAGTGCTTTAAACTAAAATGAAAAATGCAGCTTCGAGGTATTCAGGATACATTCCACTTTCATAGAGTGGATTTCAGTACTTTTCTCATCTTGTGTGTAACGAACAAGAGGTTTTGGTGCCCTTGTCTCTGCGGTGATCTCAAGCAACATTATGATGGGTGAAGCGCATAGTCTGCATTGATGCTGAAGCTTGAGCTTTTCCAAAAGTGGAACAGTATACAAGTGCTAGCCAAGCTGCTGCAAGCTGTCACCAGAGAGATGAGCCTCCAGCTGAACAATTGACTGAGGTGAGGGCACGAGGCCAGCTTTGTCAGCGCAGAGCCCTGTCAGGCAGGTTAAAAAAGAATCCGGTTCTGCTTCCAAGTCACTTCATTCCACTGCTCACGGGTGTCCTGCACCCTGCTAAAAGTGCTGTAATGAAAGCAGTGCTGCAGTGCACGAGTTGGATGCAGCTGAGCGGCAGGAGGAGGTGAGTGAGGGACTGCCTGCGGTCAGGGCCAGTCTGCAACGTGGGTGTGTGAAGGCAGGCCCTACCATTGTGTTGGTTTTCTGTTTTGTTTTTAATCAGGCGGTTCTGGTTGCACTGTTTTATCTTTAAGGGTGTGTAGCATCCCTGGTGGAGGTGGTGGGAGTCGTGTAAGTGCTGCTTGGGTTTACATGTGCAATATTCTTAATCTACCTGGCTTTTGTATTTGTTGACCCATGGGGCTACTTTTTTATTAATTTTAAACTGGACTAATGCTTTATTTAATGAGGAAAAACAATTGTTCGTGCTTCACCTTCACCATGGTAGTCGCTAGCTCTAATGAAAACAGTAATTTGTAATTCTGCAGAAAACATATATTTGTACAGTGAAACTGGTTTTAAAAGAGTGTGGCTTGTTTCTACTGTGTAAGTACTTGAACAACTCTTTGTTTAAGTCAAGAGCATTTCTTTCTTATTAAAAGAAATTGCAAGAAATAAGTAACCATATGACATGGTTGAGAACAGCCGTGTGATGTTCTTGCTGTGGTACTTAACGTGGAAGAAAAAATAAAACATGCTCTAAAGAACTTGTTTCCTTATCTTCAAGTCTTCTGGGCATGAGACAAAAAGTGCTGGTTGCTAGCTGGTTGTGCAGCGAGCTGAGTTGCCCTGCTGGGGCAGGGCTGCTGCTTCCTTCCTTGCTGAGCTGGAGCACCCACAGGCATGAAGGTACGTGATTACAGGTAGATGTAAATGGCTGAACTCTGAGAGCGTTAACTGCTCACTGGAGTGCAGCCACCCTTTTTACAAGCTTTCAAAAACACCCCAAGTTTTAGAGAGGAAAAAAAAAATCCGTGTTACATACCTTAAGCTGAGTAACTTCTGTTTTGTGCGTTTTTCCCCTGGTTCTCACAATCTTTAAAATGCTGTGGGATGAGCAGCACCTCAAATGATCGTGCAGGGCTGCTGAAGAAGTGGCGGTAAGTCCTGCATTTAGTTCTGGTTTGTAACATCAGAGCATCACTGGAAGTGCCTGTGGTTATTCAGCACAAATAACACGTAGCCCAAGCTGCTGCTTGTGCACAGTGCTTCAAGCTTGCTCAAAAACTCAACACTACCACACGTGATTCAAGGATTTATTAAGTCATACATGCAAAACATACTGCTAATTGCATTAGCAAAAGATCAATGTAAAAACTTCACAATTTTGCAACTTTAAAGTTTTGCTTTAGTGGTCGAAAGGGTGTAGTTCAACACTGTATTCCTGCCAGCTGAGGACGTACAGAACATTAGCACTAGTTTACAGAACCTCACAGACCCGAGTTACCGTTACTCAATCTATGCTGCACATGGACATGGAGGTGACAAAGAACACTTGTCTGCATTAGTAATGTTACAGTGTTGGGGATATCTGGCAAATAGTGACATCTGAGAAGGTTCATAGATTATAGAGGTCTAAAATATAAAAATTACTAAGATGTGTAAAGCTGCTTCACATGATTTGTACACCTAGTTAATAGACTAAAAGCTCCTCAGAAAGCATAACTTACTGGGTTAGAAATAACAGGAACAGAAGAAGGCTATGCTTGATCATTCTACTTTGCTAAAAAAAAAAAAAAGAATTCTATCATCAGAAAGGTTTTAAAATACAAGCTCTATTGCTCAGTAAGAAGAGATTCTACAAGAAAAGCATTTTACTACACAACGTGTGGGAATGACTGTTCAAAACTAGCTAAATGAATGCCCTACATGAACGTCAAAGGAATTTACCTATGAACACCAACCTCTCTTCCACTACTGCACGCCTGGGGAAGCAGTCACCAATTTTACCCTTAAGTAGAGTTGACTCAATTTCAACTACTCTGGCAGTGTAGCGTAAATTGATCTGTACAGTGTCAAAATACTGTCTGGCACTATCAGCTGATCCGAGCCAATGTTTCATCACAACACAATGCTGTCAAAAGGACTAAACACACTTCAATAAGAACAGTTTTTGCTTTTTATATCACAGCAGCAAGAACTAGATTGCAACCAAGCCCTTACCAACGATAAAGCATTTTACACTGTGACTCGAGGTTGTCAGTCATTGTCAGTGACTTGGGTTCAATATACAATGCTATGCAATGCTATGCAATGACCCTGGGTTGAAAAAACGTTTAATAATAAAACGCTGGACTGCAGTGTTTTGCTAATATGCGGTACTGTTACTGTGAAAAACTAGAAAGTGTTTTTGCATTTCTTAACAGAAATTAGAGTCATCTTCAAGAAGAATCTTTAAAAAACAGTTTAGTGTTTAGTGTTCGTTCCTAGCACAACAACGCAACTTAGTTCAGCAGATAGTTTGGCAACACTTAAGTAATTGAGCAAGAATAAGATTTTAAAAATAAGGCTTTATATAGGTTTGTCTTTTAGGATTTTGCTTTTAGTAGAATGAAAAGGAACTTTCGTACTTCAAACAAATGAAACCGTGGAATTGTTGATTGGTTCAAAAATTTATGGAAGAGAACTAATTTATAATAGACAAACTTGGCATTGAATGTGAATGCTCCATTGTTCTGAGCAAAGCACAGGGTTTGGAGGGGTGGGGGAGGGTGACTTTACAACAGCAGACATTTTCTCTTCCTCTTCTTTACAGGCGGGGGGCACAGAACTGCTCGGATAGCTTCGTCAAACACTGTCTTGAGGCCTCGCTGTGTAAGTGCTGAGCATTCTAGGTATTTCACTGCACCTGTGGGAAGCAGGGGGGCAATTACAAAGCAGTTCTCTGCAGTTACACAAAGTACTGCTTCTGCAGTTAACTCCATAACAGAAGCCTGGTATTTTTGTTAATTACGCTGCAGTATCTTCCACAAACAGAAGTTAAACCCAAGCCCACAGTAGCCCCATTGCAGCCATACCTATCTCTTTTGCCATGGCAAGGCCCTGTGGGTAGGTAATAGGAGTCAGCTTCTTCTCCTTCAGTTTTTCAATAGTGTCTTTATCATCTCTGAGATCGAGTTTGGTACCCACTAAAATGATGGGAGTGTTGGGGCAATGGTGCCGCACCTCAGGATACCACTGCAGAGAAAGCAGTAACAGTGTCATTGTGCAGGTTCTCCAACTGTACAGCCGTAAAGCTCAGAGCTTTTTGTGACACTTTCAGTTGTCAAAGAACAAAAGGGGTGAACATAAGAGCTCTTGAAGATGGAACTGAAAAAAAAAAGCATACAATTGCAAAACAATTCTTTATTCATGCCAACAGGTATTTCCATAAACTTAGAAATCATCCTGTTAAGGCTGTATCTTTTCCCTCTGCTGGAAAAACCCTGATCTGCACTTCCCCCACCCATGGCAACCACCTCTCCCTTGTCCAAAGGGCATGGAGAGATGTAACAGCAGCAGGGCAGGTACCTGAATGATGGCTGATTGACAGAACAGTGCTGCCAGCCTGTTACATGCATTTGTTTTTCCTTTAAACCACTGTAAAATTAACAAGATGTTTAACTGAAATGATGCCAGCTTATATTTACCTTAGCACGGACATTTTCAAAGGAAGCAGGACTCACAAGGGAAAAGCAGATTAAGAAGACATCCTGAAAAACAAGGTGGACAAAAGTTAGCCTGGCAGATGAATCTCTGGAAAAACTGCATCACCGTGAAGAGATGAGCACCCCCACCATCTGTACCACAACTTGCAAGGCGAGGTCGGACACAGCTGGATGCAACAATCAGAGGCAGCTTTCCCCATGGGAAATCCATTCCCAAACTGCTACAAGCAGAGGCAGCGAGGTATGTGGGGAGGGAAACAAGTAGATTGTAATCAAGTATATAATCAGCTATTGCAGTAGCTAACAACCAAACTAACGTCGCTGTACTGCAGGTTTATTGCCCTGAACATTCCTTCTCTCTTACTGACATTTAGAAACACTTGAGCTCCCTGACAAACACAGCAGTGAAGAGGCAAGAGACTGGCTTCTGAGCTGGAGATGGGAGCTTTTACTCATCTCTAAGCAATTTAGCCCTTAAAAGATACCTAAATCCTCAGCACAGGTTGTTACCAAGTATTAGCAGCAGCACCAATTTCTGAAAAAGAATCTAATACTGTTAACGTACTCCAAAGTAATCTTAAACTGCAAAGGCAGTGTATTGCTGAGTGAAAAAAACAAAATCACACCACCAGCTTCCACAGCTGGTACTTCCATGCCAAAGGCAGAAGAATCTGTTACTGCTGTTAATTCTGCTATCACTATAAAAAACTTAAGAACTTCTCTGTAACAAAACTAGGATTGAGAAGGGTATTAAAAATCTCACATCACAGTGCCTCCTTTCTTCCATTTACAAACTATGAGGAAGCATAGACAGAAAAGTGGGCTCCTTTAGGGAACTTACTTACACATCTTGCCTGTCGCTTGAAAGCAAAGATTATAAATAAGATCAAGTGAAATTATCACACAGCAGATGTTGTGTTAAGAAAACACAAAGAGCAGCGAGGTCCATTACAGCCATCTACAAGCACTCCCAGCTAAACACACAGATTCACTCTATGCAACTATGAGGTCAGTTCTGCTGTATGACCCCGAATTCAATAAACACATCTCAAACAGGCCCAACTTTCCCCAGCCTTCCTCTGCGCCCACGCTTACTTACTCCAGCATCAGACGTGTTAAAGAATTAGGCATTTCAGAATGTTAGTTGATTGTGCTGCATTTCAAGGCATTTTTTGTTAGGTCAGCATCTGACATCTGCATTGCTAAGCACTTGCAACCCAGTTGGTCATGCATCACCCCAACAAGTTTCCAGAGCAGCAACTCAGAAAAAGAAAGAAACAACATCAGATAATGTGATACTATGGCCACTACTTCAGTTTGCCAATTCTGCACGTTTGCGGTGATTGAAGCTCTGCACACTATGCAGACTCTCTCCTTTACTATCTCCAGAGATCAAACATTGGTGTGACCCTGAGGACTTATTTCAAGATTTCAGGTGTCTCGCACACTACCAATATCAGTAAACAGGAACAAGTGCCTTTTATTTGTGAGAAATGCTTTAGTCTTAGCAAGTTGTAAAGAGATGAAGTAATGGAGTTCTCAGATCCACAGATTAGTTCCAAGAGAAGTAGTTTGTTAAAAAATAGGGGCCAATTTATCACTGTCGTAAGCAAGACGAGATGACAGAACTTGGAACTGAAGTTTACTTATGGAGTTACATACGGCAATAGGTTGATCTGTCAGACTGGAAGATACATTCTTACCATTGGTTCCTCCAACCTAATAACAGTATGAGATAATGTTACTCCTAAAATGGATGTCAGAGAAACTCTTCTCTTCACCAGCAATTGGTGCTCACAAGTATTTACAAGGTGCCTTTCTGTCTCTGCCCTGCAATTCAGCACAACCAGCAACCTGCACCCAAACCAGGCTGCGACACTTCCCATACACCTGTGTTGGTCTGCATTGTCAAATGTGACTTAGAAGAACAAGCACCAGACAAAAAAATCCTCTTAATTAATTGCCTTTTGGTTTCTTCTCTTGAAAAGAAGCAAGGTTAGCCACCTCCGTTGCTTGTTTGTTTTAGATGAGCGTTGTGTGGGTTTGGGCCTTGAAGTGCTGCTGAATGTTGCCTTACTGTACAGCTCTTGGAGCTGAGGACTGCACCACAAGAAGTTCAAGACATAACACCCTATCTTTCCGCTTAACTTTTCGCTGTAAGAAAGCGTGCAAGCTGAGTAGAGACAGCATTGCAGACCTTTGCTTATCAGCTGGACGTCCGTGTACAGAGGAGATTTCCACAAACAATGTTCACATTGACATGGAATTCTTTTGCAGACTGTTAGAAAGCCACAGCTATTTCAGCAGGCTGACAACACGCACGTGCACTGGGGAGGAACATCTTCCTTTGCCATCAGTTTTTCCACACTACTGAGTGATCTTTCAAGACACTTTTTTTTACCCTGCAATACCTTTTTATTGAAGATTTTAAGCGAACCTGAAGTTCTCCTAAGTATCCAACAGATATTGAAGTTTTAGTGAAAATTTCCATTTATTCTCTGATGAGGAAAGGCAGACAGTTCTGCTATTTCAGTCAGAAGTGCCTACAGCCAGCAGGTTCACATCCATCTTGGGGCCAAAGGGAAAGCCTAATTTATGAGTTAGTGAGCAGCGAATTAAGGGAAACTGTGAATTAATACAAGCTTACTAAAAAAAGAATTACAGAGTTTATTAAAAAAGATCCTTGTTATTCAGGAGAGCAGTTATGCCGCAGAATAACTAGAACAAATCTGCAATTCACATTATTAACCCTGAATTATTAACTGTCAATGACCAGCTGACAACAGCAGTAATCAATGCTGATAATGCCTGCAAGTCACCACCTTTCTTCACTGAAAGGATGTCAGCACCAGCTGAACGTAACTGCTCGAAACCAACCAGAAAACCAACCTCTGCAAAGACCAACTGCAGCTGAAGTCCCACTGGAAAGAAAGAGCAGATTACTTCAGTGTTTTCTTTGTAAAAGGAAGAACAGTGCACAGCCAGGACTTAACCAGTTGCAAGCACTGCAAACAGAAACACGTTTGTATGGATGTTACAGCAGGAACTGCAGTAAGTAAGAAAGTAGCCATGGGGTTAAGTAGATTTGAAAACCACAACCCAGCCTCTGTCAATACCACTGAGATCTTCATTCAGGACTGCCTCTTTCACATTTAGTACATCTGCACAGAGGCTAAACAACATCAAGTGCTTAGCAGTGACAGTGTCAGGTTGCAGCCAAGCATCGTGCCTGAAAACAAAACAAACCCCACTTTTGGCAGCCATGCTAACTTTAGTATCAATGGGCTCACTGATGGGACTACTCTACTCAGGTTTTTTTTGTTCCTCCCCCCCTTTCTTTTTTTTCCTCTTTTAATCATGAATTCTGGTTAATTCTGAGACTGCAACTACATAAAGCCAACATGCGTCAATGCACACAAACACCCGAGGGTGTAAATTTTAACATTTATATACACACATCAAAGATTCTTGCTACAGCAAGCTACCATCTTTCAGCCTACGTGCAACAAGTACCTTAATAAAGTTGTAAGAAATACAGCTCCAGACGTAACGTCTCCAGAACAGCTTAAAGCTGTCTCTCTACTTAGGTTTCACACCAATACTTACTGTTTGGGGGTAGGAGAGTGGGCGTAGTCTGTCATAGTCCTCTTGACCAGCTGTATCCCACAGGCCCAGATTGACCGGTTTGCCATCAACCATTACATTAGCAGAGTAGTTGTCAAAGCTAAAAAACAGAAATTAAAGCTAGCTGCATTTGCTTGCAGTAAAATTGGGCACCTGAGTATTTCTTCCTGCACAGTCGTAATTAGGAAAGTTATAACACAGAACACTTATTGCATCCTTCTGCTCCCCAGAAAAAGCTTTTAAACACTTCAAATATCGAGTCTAGTGTCTGGTAAAAGAAGCACACAGGACAGACTTGGTCCACTCTGAGCAGAAGTCATCATTTTGTTGTTCTTCTGAGAGAAGTACTGTAAATCCCAGGAGATACAGCCAAGCAAGCAATGCACGTAGCAAGTCCCGTTGGTCTTAGTGAAACTCTGAACAGTGACTGCACCTGTCCCTTTCTCTGAGATATGAATAGCGAATCCATCAGCAGCAACCGAGGAATCCTTACAGACAAGAGCAGGCAAGGTACCACAACCACACACCAACAGAATGAAACTAACAACCCCCCCCCCCCCCCCCAAAAACCCTGCTCATCAAAAACCACCCCAAAAATCCTCAAATGAAATATTAACGTTAATAACCAGGAGCCAGTAGAAGTGTGATTTTTATCGCTGCTGTAGACACAATGTGGTGTTTTAGGGCAAACTAACTTCAGCAGGAACTCATGCATAATATAACACAAAAATCTAAGTTTAAGACTTAAAAAAAATAAAAGGGAAACAGGGTAATTAAGACAAGAAGGCCTTAGAGTTACTAAAGTCATCTGAAATCTCTCAGCAATGCTTAGAGAGAACAAGTTCGATAAATACACTTCAGAGACATCTGTTAAGGGCAGGGAAGCTGCTTGTGTATGAAATGGCACCCAGCAGGCCCTCACAAAGGGAACCGTGCTAATACTGATACCAGCAAGTTCTTCCATGCAAGAAAAAGGGAAGAACCAAAATAAGTGAGTTCCCATAACGATGCCTGAGGAGCCACTGAGCTGTGGCCAGCTCAGCACAGGGCTGGCACTAACACATACACAGAAGGGGAAGGAACAGAAAAACCTCATCTGTAGTCACATAAAGCATAGAAATAATTGGTCTACAAGCTGTTTGACCCTGCTACTTAGTACAGAAATAACATGCATAGCATTGTAAGAAAGAATGGCAACTGTCAAAGTGTCAGTAAATACCCGTTCCAGGCCTTGTGCTCAGGGAGAGCCAAAGCCACTCACTGGAGCAAGTGCTCCTACAGCCATGCTAACGGCAGCCCAGCTCACTTCCCCTGCAGCACACACAGATGCTTGGCCAGACGTTATGATGGCACTGAACAGTGTGTGCAGGCAACTCAGGAGGCTGAGCGAGGAAGCTGGAGCAGCAGTAAGCACCGTCAGGTTGACAGAAACATTTTTAGAATGTTGTAAGTACTTACACCGTGGGTATGTATTCCCCAGGAAACGCATTGGTTGTGTAACTGATGAGTAGACATGTTTTACCTACAGCACTGCAAAAAAGAGAAAGTTTACATGTAAAGAACATTCGACTTAAATAGCAAGCAATAATATTCCTCTTAGGGAAGAAAACTAATTACACCCAGTCACCTAAGGAACAATTGAGAGTGCGGGTAGAAACTGTTGCACACAAAAACAAGTAAGAGGCTGTAGCCTTAAGGTTACTGCTAGTGGAAGCACAGCTAATATAAACATCCATTCTGTAACCTTTAGTTTTACTTTACGTAAGTTTGAAGACAGCTTGAAACGTATGGTTTCTCAGCGTATCATTATTTTTGCCTATGTAAGAACAATACAAATGGCAATCCTCACAGTGTTTACTGCTACTGCAAAGTGACTCCCGGCCCGCATTCACCAACCGCTTCACTGGCTGCCTTACAGATAAACTGCATTCCAGCACTGCAGAAGGAGCTCCCAACACCAACCCCAACCCACAGACACGGCTCCAAACGGCCCCAAACCAGCAGGAGCACCATGAGCTCCTGTCCCAGCCTTCTGCCACAATGCCAGCAGCAAGTGCTTCACTTTCGTCCCATCTTCACATCTCTACACTCAGCGTCAACAGAGGGACATAACTGAACCTTTGTTTCAGTTACAATAGAAGGATCACAATGCTTGAAATTGGATTATTTTTTTTAATGGGCTGCAGCTTGGTTCCTATGCTGGCTTCTCACTTCATGCTCAGTCCTTTGGTGGTGTGAGGGACTGCAGAGGTCACTGTGCCCACAGTTCCTCACAGAAGACAGCACCCAAACCGCCCCACAGCCCACCCGACTGCCCTTCTCAGACACTCCTGCACAGGGAGACTGACACGACCTCACAAATAACCTTCTCTCTACATGCTTAAAGCAAGCCAGTAGGAACTTCCCAACCTTACTGTATGTACAGACAAACCTTGCTGCTAGCAGCAGGTTGTCTATCACAAACTGAAGGAACTCATGAAAGCTTTAGTCTAGAACCACAGCCAGTATTAACAACAAAAGAAATATTACCAGAAACCAAATGCTACTGCTAAAAATACCCTGTAATCCTTTCGCTTCTGCAGAAGACAAAGACAACTCTCAGAAACGAGCATTAGTCATGGGCTCAGAGCTCCCCTGCTGCAAACCACTGAGGCGTTCCTATCTGAATCTTAGCAACTATTTTACATTTGAATCATAGCATTTCTTTTCTTTCTGGAGAACCGTGGATTGCTACTTCATATACCTAAGATCAACTTCAAAACACTATTTAAAATCATTTAACACTGAACGTTAACCCATCAGCCTTACCTACTGACTCACAGTTTGAGGCAGGTTAAGTACCTTTGTCATAGCTGAAACTGTAAGGAGCGTTTCAGGAGCAGCTCAGTGCCACTTAACCCAGGAAGGCCATGGCAACCCCTGACAACAGCACCACACACATTCAAGCCATGAAAGAGGAGCTGCTTCACTGTGCACAGTAATGCCACAGATTTTTATCCTCCATGCCTATTTCTTAATTGTGCTTTTGTTCCTGAGCAGAACGTCCCACCTGCCGCTCTAATCACAGCACACAGTGGCAGTTTCCTGCCCTGCTTTTCACACCTGCTCTAAGGAAACACGATCTGACAGTCGTCTTTTTCTTCCAGCATACACCCTCCTGTACCGAGCTGGAAGAACTGAACAGCAGAATTTTCCTCTGCTCGAGCAAAGTACGATCTGTGGACGTTTTCATGTAGCAACACGCTTGACACACACAGAGCAGCACAGAGATTTACCACACAAAAACTTCTGTGGGAGAAATCTGGGAGCTGCGTGCCATGCAGCTAAGCTGGCTTAACAGCTGCCAGCAGAGGAGATCCCGTGCTGTCCCCATTGCGGGGACACTCAGCTGACTGCTAACAAGCCGCTACGCCGAGGGGAAGCTCTGCACTCCCCCCTAAGGACAACCTGCTGCTCACATCCTTGGGCCGCTTCATTAGCCACAGCGTGCTGCTGACTGCTGTCAGCAAGCTATAAAGCAGGCTCTGCCAGTCCTGCCGACAAAAGACAAACGTGAAAACCCTCAAACACTGAGAGCAGCAAGGAGCACATTCCTCAGGAAGCTTCCCGAGGCTTGGAGCTACGTGCTCACATGCTTCCAGAACCTGGCTGGTCTGATGCTTCACTTTCCAGCAGGTTTGTTACAGACAGCACAGGCTTCTAACAAATCCACGTGGAACTCAACGTTTTCAGAGGCCCAAGAACTTGTCTCAGTGTTAAGGCTTCTTTGCTCACCCTGCTCTGAAACCGGTGAGTCTGCTCTGGCGAACAGAACAGCGCAGGGAGGTGGTGACAGGTTTCATTCCATGCTCAGAAGCGCCTGCCTGCAGTGTGTATCTGCAGCACAATCAGGCAGTCACTTGAACAAGAGAAAACACGTTCAGCAACCCTGTTTCAGGCCTGCTCCATTCCAGGCTTCCTGCTTCCCCTGCCTTCTGGCTCACTGCCCCACGAATCGGGTATTACAGTTACCAATCTTCAAAATGAACTCCAATACCCATCTTTGCAATGAAGCACAACCTCTAAGTACTTACTGCTTTTCTCTACGCTGACCAACTTCTGTGATAAGGATCTTAGAAAGAACTGCACTTGTTTGGCAAAGTATAAATCCTTGCACATAAAGCCTAAGACACTGAGATACTTCCAAACCAAACTTAGTCATAACAAGATTTCGAGCAACTACTTAATCACAGCTCTGTCCACCCACGATTGCATCAAATGAAACTGGTAACATTTGACTGCAATTAAAAACACGGCCAACAGAAAGCCAGCATTTTAACGACTTGCAGTGAATTGCTTTCTGACACCCTCCAGGAACCAGTCTTAGTAAAACCACGGATGTGTGTTCCTGGAAACAAGGCATGCCATCCTTTTCTTACTTACACCAAGCGGTTCTGCAGAGCTCCCCACGTTACTGCTGCTGGCAGACATGCACGTGACATGCTCTGAACGCCACCAGAGGACCCGTGCCAGCATTTCCTCCATCCTGCAGACACAAGAGCCGCACAGATGCTCCACTCTCCTCTCCCATGACTAAAACCCAGTTGTGTGAATTTAGTTGCTGTTTGCAGCCACAGGAGCAGAGGCGGAGGCCAGCTGAAGTAATTGCTGTTTTAATTCCAGAAATGTTGATATCTGCAAACAGGTGGCAGCCTTGAAAGCCTCTGACAACATCATTCCTTTCTCTCAGCTGTGTGAACCAGCTCCACCCCAGGCATGCTGCATGGCCCAGGTCTCCACTCACATCAAGCAGTGGATGGGACATCACCAGCACTGTCCTTGGACAGGAAGTGCCATATTTTTGCTACAGCAGAGGTTTAGATATATGCCACTTTTCCCGATGAGCTGCTTTTCTCACTGTGACTCCCATCTCCCCAATATGCCGCTCAGCATTTCCAGTACTACCCAATTTTTTATTTAAACTTTAGAAGTGCAACAACAGAAGTTCCTACACAACAGAAGTTCCTACCCTTGGAGTCGCTGCACTCTCCACAGGCAGCACCAGAGAGCGGAGGTGCTCAGAACCTTGCCCTGCACTCAGTAAGGAGCCCATCACCCCCCTTCCTCTTGACAAGTTATCAGATCAAGCAGCACAGCTTTAGCCAGCGAGGCCTCAAGGCGAGCAGAATTCCAAACACGGACTCTTAATTCATCTCTCTCATTCTTACAATATTTTTACAATGAAAACCACATCCAGAAGAGCACGAAGTTGACCATTTCTCTGTCACCTAATAATCATTCCTCCAAAGCGCAGAACTTCCCCTAGCGTTACACGAGATCACTTGAGATTTCATAGCACTTCACAGCTGCTTTTTCAGAGTGAAAAGAAAAGCTGCTAAAAATAACTTCTAGCAGTGCTTTCCACAAGTGTCACTCAGCAGCAGCTCAGCCGTTATTATCCAAGCGCAGCACTCTTCGTCCTCCCTGCACGTTCCTGCTGCTCTGCATCTTCAGCAAGCACAAGCAACAGTTGCTGTTTATTTTCCCCCTAACAATCCTCACAGTGAAGAGGAAAACAAGGGCAAAACGAGATTGCACAACCAGCAAACATGCTGCATTTTTCAGCCAAATTAGAGCTCTAAAAAGATATCAGTCAGAGCCCTAAGAACAAACAGGGCTTACATATCAGAAACCGCCTGCTCTCTTATAGATGTTGAGGCTGCACAGGTACATCCACAGCTCTGTTTTGTTCCCAGTGGATCTCCACGGGGTACATGAATCAGAACCTAAGTTTCATGTCATACAAGCAAATCTTTAACCTGAATTGTTTTCCTGAAGCACTGAAGCTTTAGCCTTATCTAAGCCAAGCATTCCACATTTACCAGAACGGCTGTAATGCCTTCACTTCTGAAGCAACAGCAGAGAAACACCATAAAATGCTTAAAAATCCCAGCAGAGGACAATTAACAGATACCAAAAGTGAGCAGTGGTATCTAGATGGGATCCTAAGAGGCGTGTGCTTCTAACTACAGAGGAAGGAAAGCCCACTAAATCCTGTTTCATTCACACATGAGCTAAGTTTATATTTCTAACAGCTGTCTGTTCTGGGACTCCAAGTCTAGTTGAAGAATACAAAGCCACACACAAGTAACTTGAAGTTTTAATCCACCACATTCAATTACAGAGACAGCAGCAAGGCCATCCAGCCACACTTACAGCCCTCTGTCATCCACAGAGGTTTGCTGTGACACCAATTATGCTCGGCCTACACTGGAATTTTTGTTTCTACCAAGAGGGAAAAAAGCCCCGTGGAAGTGCACAAGCCACGCCTTGTTCAGCTGCCCTGCACTGCTGCCCTGAGCTCCGGCACCAGCGAGAAAAGATGCCTCTGGGTCAATGGCAACACATGATGGAAAGTAGTGAGAAGCAGCAAACACAATTCCTTCCCCATCACAATTCCAGTGCTAATACTGGAATCCAACAGGTAAGCTTAGTGCTAACCTGATCCTAAGAAGTTGTTTCTAACTAATTTACAAGGAACGCCACATTCAGAGTGCTGTAGGCATAGCAGTTATTTACAGATGAGTATGATGTTAATTAGTAGAGTTTCAATTGCTTTCTCAGCCTCTTGTAGCCAGGAACCTCACCAGACAGGAGCCATGCGAGCAGAAAAAGACTCTGCTCACACGCATTTACGGTTTGATTGGAATGTAACAGATTTCATTTCGTTTTGCAGCAAAAAACGGATCTAGCGATGTAAGTTCATTACTCTGTCGTTTCACACGGTACGAACCGCCTCCCGCCGTTCTGTCCATACCCACCCGTGACGCGCTGCCTCCTCCCCGGCGCGGCGCGGCCCCGCACAGCCCGCAGCCCCGCAGGGCCCCGCCCGGCCGCGCGCACCCCCGCCCCGCGCAGCCGCCTCAGCCGGCGCCACCCGCCGCCACGGCGCGGAGCGGGCTGGGCTCGGACTGGGCTGGGGCTGCGTTCGGGCCCGCACCGGCCGCGCTCCGCTCGCCCCTCCCGGAGCCACCATTTGCCGACAGCGGCCGCCGCCCGGCCCGCGCTCGCTCCCCTCCCCCGCCCGCAGGCGGCCGGAGCCCCCCGCCCGTCCCCGCGCCGCCCCCCAGGCCGCCCCGGCCCCCGCCCTCGGGATCCGGCGGGGCTCGGGCCCGGGCCCGGGCCCGACCAAAGGGGTCCGCGCCGCCGCCCGCCGCGGGGCCTCACTTACCCGTCGCCCACCACCACACACTTGATGGCCTGCATCGCGGCTGCTGAGCGGGGCGGGGTGGGGAGCGCCGCGCGAGAAGGCAGCCGGCGGCGGAGGGCTCCGCAGCGTGTCGCGGCCGCCTCCGCCCTGTGCCTGCAAGCAGGGACGAGGCAGCGGCCACCACCCAAGACGAGGAGAGAACTGCGGGAAACAGGAAGCGGCCCAACGCTCACATCCGGCCGGGCTCCGCGCCGCCGCCGCCCCTCCTCCGTGCGCGCTCGGGGCGCCCCGCCCTCCCGTGAGCCGCCGCGGCGCCGCCGCTCGGGATCCTCCGTCCGTCGGGGCGGGAGCGGCCGTGCCGCCGGGCCGGGCTTCCCCCCCGCCTGCAGCTCTGCGCCAGGGGCTGATCCCTTTTTCTTTTTTTGCTGTCGTTGAATCGCACGGAGCCTTGCAGAAATGCGGTGTCACGCAACGGTACTGCCGGGACGGGCTGTGGGCACGGTGTGCTCGCCCACCAGGGAGGCTGTGCTGCAGCTCCTGCCTGCACTCCGTGCGCGTGAGTCCGTGGGGCCGAATCCCGCCCTGACCCCGGCTCACTGGTGTGACGGCCTGGCACCCGCACTGCCGCATCACCACAAACCTCTCAAGCCAAACACTCCTTTTGGACACCATTTTGGAATCCCTGCTTTCAACACTCCTAAGGCCCGTCTGCCACAAGGCTGTTGTGCACAAACTGATGCATGGTATCATATGAAGCGTGTCAGTGTGGAATTAAGTTCGCTGTACAGATCTACCGTGCAGCTGCAACTCGAGTTAAGGACAATCTGTGGCATTCCCTGTGTGCCTCCACAGACAGATGCCCATTTCCCCTCAGGCCGGTCCTTCTTGCTTCATGTGCCAGCACAGAGCACAGCCAGAACGCTTCCTTCCATCGGCAGATCCTCCTGCTGCCCTCTCTCCTCCTGCCATGCTGTGACATTAATTAAATCCGTCGGCAGGTTTTAGCCCAGATCAGTACGCAGCCAGCTTCCCCAGGTGGGGCAGTCTGGACCACTCATGCTGGGGCTGGCCAGGCTGCACAGAGCCCTGGGTTTCTCTTTTACCATAAGGAAACCATTTATCTCATGTAATTGTTGAAGTAAAAGTCGAGCAGATCAGGCCCAATGGCCCCAGAAGCCTTTTCCTTTCAACAGTTGCTGTTATTCTCCTTGGCAGAGGCTGCTGGTTGGACTGATGCACATATCCACCATTGTCCTTGTGTTGCCATCCATCAAAGGAAGCATGAGGAAGAGGCCCGAGCAGTCACTGCTTGTGCCGAGTGACCATCGATTCACTGCAGTCAACAGAGGTGCCATCCCAGGGGGTTTTCCAGTGATTTATCTCCCATTCATTTCAGAACATGTCTAAATTATTTGGATACCATAAAATAAAACCTCATCAGTGGACAGAGCATCCCACGATATTTATTCTCTTCCATTTTCCTTCGGTGGGCAAAGATAATTCTCAGATATTTCATGTCAGTGAGGAAAATACGGTAGCTATCGCTGAAAAGCACAAGGCTATTTTTATAAGAGCTGCATGTCCACGTTCCCCCATACAGATGGAAGCTGAAACGATTCGTCATTCAAGCTGAATATCCTTAAAGCCCAGACTGCTCTGCCAATGACTTGGCAGCCCCGGGAGCTGCGGAAGGGAGCCGTGGGCAGTGGCACAGCACGCCTGCTGCTCTTGGCTGCTGCAGCCGCTTCTGGGGCCTTTCAGATACCTCACAGAAATAGAGCAGACGCGAACGCTGTGTGATTTATGTCAGGGTCCTGAGGAGATCAGAGCATGGAAAGATTCGAGTGACATGCAGAAGTACTTCTGATTTCCCCACCTCCCAGTTCCTCTGCCGTTTCTTTTTTACCCACAAGGATGACTGGAATTTGTTTCACTAAAAAAGAATCACAATGAAACGTACATCGTTACAAAATAGCATAGAAAGACAAGGATGAAAGCGATCGTGGAGGAAACACTGACATTAGCACAGATGGCATTAATGATCCTGTCATGAAACAAGCAATATATTTTCACGCGTTTCCTTTTCAGTGCTCCTCTGATTCTTCTGAGATCAGTTATTTCAAGCATTGCCAAGAATGACTTACTTTGAAACCCAGTATGCTTCGGGTACGTTCTAACTGACGATTCGAACTGGATGCATAAAGGCTGATATTAGAAAATATCGAGATAAGTGTTTACTGCCAGTTTTTACATACAGCACCACAGTTTGGATAATGCTGATGGTAACGGTCGCGTGCTGCTTTTCTCACATCCCTACATATTTATTCACTCCAGAATTGTTCTGTATTTTGAATTTGAAATCCTAATTGATATCTCTCTCCAGGTAGGTGTTCTGTACGTGCCCTGGAGGACAAACTGCTACTTGTGTGCATGCCCCTTACAGTACACAATGCACTGTTATTCTATTACTAGACTTCAATACATTTCATCTAGGCTTCAGTTTGTTCTTACATCATTTTTGTGTCACTAGTAAGAAGCTTGTTGGTATTTTAGAAAGAAAAATGCTCACTCACATGGTGCATAATGTTTAACACTTTGCAGGTCTGTTATTTGTTTCCCCCGAGACTGTAAGGAGAAGCGGACACTGGAACAGTTTGACCAAGTAAAAGAAACGTAGAACTAGAGAGCAGGATGGAAGACAGAGCAGGTGAGTAAGGAGTTACTAACAAACGTCTTAATGCAAAGATTATCAGCTTAGTAAGTATGATTGCTCTGCTGAATTGAATATAGAATAGTTACAGATGGAATTCGCAGAGGAGCATGCCAAAAGCCAACAATGAATGGCAGTAGCTGTAACCAATGATAAACCTTTGCATACTTCTGATAAGGTCATGGACCATAACTTTGAGGCTTAGGTCAGTCCTAATATTGTTCACCTTATTATTTTTAAGTTGCAATTGTTTTAAGTGTTTTTCTCACACACCAAGAGGAAATCATCGTTTAAATTGTTTGGGAGCCTGTGTGAATGTGTGCACTGTGCGTGTGCTGGCACTGAAGGCAGATTATTATCCTTTGTGGATGGGGAGTGGCAGGGTAATCACACTGATGCAATGCTGGAAAGTTTTACTCATCATGACAACATTACAGAGACAATAATAGTTTGTGCTCTTATAGCATCTTTCAAACCATTGCCGTGCTCTTTATCATATTAGCTTATTAATAAAGCCACAAATAAATAAGCAGAGAAGCAGGGAAGTACCAGTAGGCACTGTACATACAAGGAAACATGTCAGGGGAAAATCCAGAACACCCAAGAGTGATTCATCGATGCATTCTCCTACTCCTGGATGGCACTTCCTGCTGACAGCAGGTCTGCTCAATTGCCTTCAGGAAATAGCACGTTAAAATATCTGCGTCAAAAGCAAAAGCGTGCCCTTATGGAGAGTGTTACAGCTCCTGTAGGGGCAGAAAGCCCTAACTGTAGCTCACAGACACTTGAAATTAGAGGTCGGACTGAAGAAACGCAGGAGCCAATTTTACACGAAGCAAAGGTGAATCCTCATTTGACTTGGTGGTAAAAGTCAGGTCATTAATGATGCAGTATTAGGGATACAGTAACCGGTAGAAGGAAATCTCCGTTCACAGGACCAGGCACCTGAAATTCCCTGCTGGGCTCTCATTCCACCCATCTGCCTCTGTGTCCTGCCTGTCACTCACTGGGCTCCTTCGCTTTCCCACTTTTAAATCAGCACGGGGCTTATTCAAGCTGTCAGGTCAGCAGTTAGCACCGCACATTCACACCTAATACAATTGCCTGAGACTCTGAAGGTTTTCCCTTCATGATCTTTTCATTCTTTAGTTATGCACCTTTGCCATGCTAACAGCGTACAGTTTTAATAAACAAGACCATCATTGCAGAGGAGATCATTGCAGCCGGAGAGATATAATGACATAAAATTCACGTTAGAAAAGAATATAATCTGCAAATAATAATGCACCATTTTGTAGTTGTTCCAGGCAGACATTTTTGGCATGATTAGTTTCCTGAGCCTTGAAAAAAACCCCTGTAATAGCATGTGATGTGTACACTGCTCAGATTTAGTACTCAGTCTGCTCTAGAGGAACCAACGCCAGCAATAAAAAAGGAACCACAGCTTTAAATGTCAGCATTTGCTGCAACAGAGAGACCAGATTAAAGGAATATGAAAATAAAACGGTAACATCTAAATCTCTTAATTAATAATGAAGCATTGTAAAATGAACGCATCACATTAATGTGACGTTAGCGTGGATGATGGAGCAGGGGCACACATACAATTGAAACGAGCCCCGTACTTTCCTCGGGTAGCTTCTGACAAATACCTCTTCTGTGAAGAATTTCAGTCACAAAAACCACAGAAGGCTTTGCATTCACTTCTGCCTACCCTCGTGTTTAGCAAGCAGTAACAGACAGCGATTACTGCAGTGAGAACTGTTGTTGAAGGCAGTAATCCCTGCACATGGCTGTAAGTTTTTTGGAATAGAGACACCATTATGCAGTAATTAACAAGATCTGAGAATTCTCTGTGCTCCTTCAGTTTTTTTATTGCTCGTAAATACCTCAGCATAAATGAGGGAACAAGCCTTTCTGCCATCCGAGGGCAAATCATGCCGTTAGGTGGGTGAGCCATTGCTGAAGTACACAGATGTGTAAGCTGGAGATTCCCTCCAACTTCTACCTATCTTGGCATCAAGCAGTTCACATAAATGAACTTCTAGACACCAAGGAAGAGGCTAAAGGTTCGGTGTTACTAACTTAAGGGACCAGACCTTCTGTCCCAAAATAAACCGCTCAATTCAGTTCCTAAATATAACAATTAGCAAATCGTCCCCTTTGTGGAACAATCCAGGCTGACGGTGGCACAGATCAACCACAGCTGTTTTATCCTCACTCACATCTGTCACTTGACAGGACTGTTGCTGGAATCTGCAGCTTGCTGTATACCTGATTTTCTGAAAGATTTTGTACGGAGGGAGCTCAAAGCCAGGCAACAGTGTGAACCAAAAGAATGAGCTGAGCGCTTCTGTCAGCAGGGACAAGAAACCCTGAGAGAGGTGCCTGGGGTTGCAGAGTGCCAAGGCTGATCACCACTGGGGAAGGCAGGCACTGCAACAGCACGCAGCCTGCCGAGCTGCTGACAACTTTCCCTGCAGCTCTAAAACACCCACTGACGAGAAGGGGTTCGTTAGAAACCAGCTGGCTTTGTTTTTTTTGCTTTTTAAACTGAACTTCCAGTCCAAGAGAGCACAGAAGGTTATAGGAATGGAAGAGAACAAAATGGTTTATTGTCTAAAATATCAGACTTCTCCCTTTTCTGAGTTTCTGTTATAATCTCAGTATTTTGCAGTCATTTTACCAATCGTTCTATGCAGTTTTTGCGTACATAGCAATGGATATAACAAAACAGCAGAAAGAAACTAAGCATAAATACTCTAAGCTCTCTCCCCTTCAAATATTGAGCTCACAGTATCTTTGCCTGGAGAGCTGACCAAAGGCGCGAGGGTTGTTCTGTGCACAAACCTGGCCACAAAACCAGAAGGAAGACAGACAGTTAACCGGGAGGATGCTGGTAGGTAATAGTGGTCTGTTGTGGTAGGCGCTTCTGGGGCCTAATTTTTCCTCTTGTTTTGGAAATATGGTAACTTAAGAGCCTTAAGGGAGAACAGAGAAATCCTTGGACAAAGCCTATGAGAAACTATTCCTCATCATAGCAGCTGTAAGCTGAGAAAGCTTCAGAGTATCTTTTGAAACAATGACGAGTCAGTGACGTTGATTAACAACGTTCTTTCTTTGAACAGAGGAATTACTATTTGAATTCCTAAAGAGAAATTTTAGGCAGAATGAAGCAAAACATGACAGGACCTAAACAATAAGGGCGCGTTTGTCTGATGCACGAGAAAGGAGAGCCAGGGTTAGGGAGCAAAATGGAAAGATGGCATTGAATTGACGGGAAACCACTTCTGCAGCTCGCAGCTATGGAGTGCATGTCAATAGTTTTGAACTTCCGCTCATTAATCAGCGTCCTACCTAAATTGAAAAGGAAGGATTTTTACCACCACGACAGAGCTGAAATCAGAGCAGAACGTGTGGGGTGGCTTTGGGGGTGTTTCACTGTCTAAAGCAGCAGCTGATTTCCAAACCCTGATGTGACAAACGCTGGCAGAACACTTCAGCTGGCATTCAGTTGCATTATCTTTGCAATTTGCATTTATTTGTTGGAAAGCTAAAGATTATTTCATCAAACGTAGTGTTCAATTAAATCATTAGATCCAAATCAACACTGTTGCTAGCTTGCTATTATGGATTAATTTACTAACCGTACGGCCTATTGTAGTGAAAAAAGGAATCTAGCGTCAGTATTTTCTGGAGCACATCCAGCTTTGTATCGGGATTTCTCTCTGTGCGCCAGAGTGATTCTGTGGCAATTAAACGGTATTTTACGGTGAATTTACATCCACGGGTTAGTTTTGCGGTTTCATGTTACAGTTACCCGAAGCTAGTAGAGTGGAAACCAGTGCTGAGCGAAAAGGGCCTTTTTTTTCTTGAGATTCAACATCTTCAAACACGGCACTCGCCGTCTGCTCCCGGGCCGCGTGACCCACGCGCACAGGAGCTGCGCTGAGGGGACGCCCCGGGCTCCAACGGTCAGCGCGCCCCGCCCTTCCCGCGGACATGCGCGTCGGGGAGAGGCGGGGGCGTCGCGTCGCGTGTTGCGCTGACGTCACACTCAGGGCGCCGGCGGCCGCGGGTTGCTCCCCGCTGGCGACACCCAGCGCCGGGCGCGGAGAGGGGGCGGCGGAGGCGGAGGGTCCGGGCGTTGCGGCGGGGCCGCGGCGGGGGTATATGGCGGTGACTCTGTCCGCCCTGGCTGCCAGGCTCTCTCAGTCGGCCGCGGCCAGGTCGTACGGCGTGTTCTGCAAGGGGCTGACCAGAACCCTCCTCATCTTCTTCGACCTGGCCTGGAAGCTCCGCATCAACTTCCCGTACCTCTACATCGTCGCCTCCATGATGCTCAACGTGCGACTGCAGGTGGGCGGCGGGGCCGGGCCGGGTCGGGTCGGGTGGAGGGAGCCGTGTGGGGGCCCTGCAGCCGGCCCGAGGCTTTGCTGGGCTTCGGTGTGCGTGCCGTGACTTTTGGAGACATCGCACCGCAGAACTGCTCGGTTCGGAAGGGACCCGCAAGGTTCACCGAGTCCGGCTCCGCGCAGGGCTCCCAAACCCTGCGTCTGAGAGCGGGGTCCCGGCGCTCCTGAGCTGCACGACGGGCTGTGCCCGCCGTTCTGCGGGGCAGCGCCTTCCCCTGAACCCCACCTGACTCCCGTCAGCCGTTCCCTGTTCCTCACTCGTTGTTAATGTAAATGCATCACCGGCACACGCAGCTCGACGTGTGATAGAACAATTTCCTGCTTCGATTTCTGCTCTCAAAACGGAGAGCAATTAGAACGGAGAAGACACAGAGGTAGTTTTAAATAATAATGTCGCTGTGTACAAATGACAGCTCAGATTTAATTTGTGTCTCTCCTGTGCTGAGGCTGTTTCCACACCACATGGGACTCCTTGAACGAGCTCTGACCTAAAGACATTAATTAATAGCTCTAACGCTGTATAGAAGTTCTGTTGGTTTTGCGCTGAAATGAAAGCTTTGCTTTTTACTGGCAACAAAAGCAAGCTGTGGGCTTTCCCAACCGGCATCTGCTGCAGCCAAAGGCTGATGCTTGCTTTCTGCTCGTAAATGCAGCTGCAATGCAAGTTTTGACATCTGGCTGGTTTGTGAGTGCCGAAAGATCAGTCTGGCAGTCTGTGACTTGTGAAAGGTAAGCTGAAAAGGGAGGGCGGGATGCAGTGTCTCATATTTTTATTTTCGAGACTCATTTGTCCTACAGCGCTGAAGCTTGATCCTGAGCCACGCTGCCACGACGTAGCATAGTAATAACCTTGGTGGCTAAAAATGCTTTGCCTTTGCTTCTTATTTGTGCCAGTATGGAATAGCTCTCTTGTAACGACATCAGCTCCCCATTTGGACGCAGTGCAAGCAGCACCCTTTCCTCTGCAGGCAGGCACTCTGTCCTGCTCCTTTGGAAGCTGTTCACACCACGTCCCTGATGCCAGCGTGTGCTTCTGTTTACAGGAAGATAACTTGTGTGTTTGCCTTTAATGTTAAACCTCTAATCAGCCACGGACTGCATTTCAGTTAGTGGATAATCATACTGTGACACAGTGAATCTTTCTAGCTGCTCTTCTGCTGACTCATTTTGATGCTTGCTACAAACTCCCTTTGGTAAGAGGTTCAACTGAACCTGCAGAAAGGAAACTTGCATTGGGTGTACCTCCTGCCCCTTTGGATGTGTTCAAAGCAGGCTGTAAGGAGAGCTGTCTCTTCGGAGTACGCTTTGCAGAATTCTTGTTTTCTATATCCTGGGCACTGAGACACGGGGATCTAGAGAAAAGATGAGGTATCTTGCAAGATGAGCTTGGGAGGGAAAAAGAAATGGGCTGGGGATTTCATGTAATAACTTCCTGTATTCTTTCTCTTTAGGTCCATATTGAGATCCACTGATTTGTCGCTTGTGCTGCTTGCACTATTTGGAGTCAGTCGTGTTCTTCTTCGAGCTCGTTCTGCTGTGTGAAACAGCAAAGCTATGCTCATCTTCTATAGGAATATGAAGAAAGAATTTTTAAACCTGGAAAGAGTACGTGATGGTGGCGGAGATCACCGCAAGGCAGCAGCTCACCTGGCACGCGTACATTCCGTATTGAACAGCTCTCAAAATCATAGTAGCAGTTTACAAAAGGAATTATTTTATTTTAACATCAGGAATTGTTCTCTCTTTAATAATATACCTCCGCCTTACGTTGGCTCAGAAACGCCTTTGAGTTTGAGCGAATCAGCAGGGAGAAACTCAAATGTAGCAGCTGTGTGGAAGGATTCATTGTGTCTTTGTTTTTCTTCTGGGAAAGACAGGCTTGCTGGGGTTTGTCACTGCGTTAATAGCATTTCAGTAATGGGCTGGCTGGAGAAAGCTTGTAGTTTTGCTGGAGACTTCAGCTCATGCAGCCCAGGAGACAGCGCTGTATATTTTGCACACGCGTGGCTGGGGAAGTTGCGGTGTAATCAAGAACTGCAGTTTCTGGAATTAGAAGCCAGCAGCATCGTAGGGAATGAATTGCAGCTTGCACTTCCTGGAGAGCCGGAGTTGGGTGGACTTCCTGATCTCTGTTCTGTTCCAGTTGCCTCACTGGATGGTTTTACAATGGGACTCTTAAACAACTGTTTTTTTCCTTATTACTTAAACCTTGTTACTTCAGAGCAAACGCTTGGATATAAGAAAATGCTTTCAGATGTCCTATATGTGACTAAGAGTTTTCACATCATACAGCTAGGAATGTCTGTGCTAGCCTTTGCACTAGTGGGTCTTTGGTATGAAGTAGCAAAGGTAAAAGTGTACTAAAATTTTAATAATGATGACTTTAAACGTTAGTAGGAGCTTAATTGAGAGACAGAGGCAAGGTTACAGTTCAGGTTTTAGTGATCAGTAGGTAGCTAAGGTAAGAATTGCATTTGTGTAATTGCTAGTAAAACTGGCTGTTGGGAGTGATAGGGACTTCTTTTTTAGTACAGAATATCTGCCTTTGAGTGGAAAGAACTTCTTAATCTCAGAACTTTTGGGGACACCTCAGGTGTCCCATTAACACGACAGTAGAACTGGGTTTGTCTGTTTAACACTGAGCTTTTGTTTTCTTCAGTTTTTATATTTGCTGAGCACTCTGGCTACTGTTTACAACCGTTTCCAATGAAGCTACTGCTTATAGAACTGAATTCCCAGCATGAAACCAACTCTAAAGTATCAGATTGTAAAACACTTTGAATAGGAAAGCCATTGGGGTGATGCTTTCAGTAGGGCACAGCTCTCTGCAGCGGTCCTTTTCAAGGGTGTTACCACCCCATCCTGTACAGGGATTTGCTAGCTCCATTGGGCTACAATAGGCGCTATAAATAATTTCTAACAAAAATTCCTTGAAACAGCAGTTGTTATCACTGAAGCATAAGTAATCATTTCTGGGCCTGTTGACTTTGGCACAGGTTTCTGATAACAGGATTTAGCAAAGAATGGAGAAAGCATGTTGAAATCAATACAGCTGCTTCTGCATAAGAAATTGTAACATATGTTCCCATGGGCACGTCAGTGGAGAAACTCATTGTGCTGAAGGTCAGAGTTTGAACTTTGTGCCCAACATTTTCAATGAAGGGAGTTTTGTTAGAGGTAGGCTCAATGTGCCCTGTGGACTTGCCTGAAAAGGGAGGTACTGATGTGGTGGGTTAGCACGTGTCTTCAGCTAACTCCTCACTGAGTCACAAGGAGGGATTTAATGGGGACAAAACTCATGCCAGTGGCTGACAGGCTAAGTGTCACTTTTGCTATCTAACTTAGTTCACTTCAAAGCAGTGTGGTATTTAGTTTGAACTGTATTCATCCGAAAAGCGAGGGGTGTTTCTGATTATTATTTTTAAGCACACCAGCATAGGAAAGCCCTTGACTGTGAAGGTGAGATGCTGGGTAGCAGCGTGACAGGGAGACGTGCTGGACTAACTTTACTGAAGGTCGGGTATACTAATTCCTGTGCTGGATGGTGTGCTGTGTTTTTATTATCCCAACTGGCTGATTATTTCTTCTGGATGTTAGAAGAAATAAAAAGCCATTTGCTTTAATTTAGAAAATAACCTTTTCCCTCGTGTGTACTTCGAATCGTTAAACTTCTGGACTGTTGGCTATGACTCCTAGTCTCAAAATTACCAGAAGCTTTAAAGTAACAATGGATCGTGTACTGTAAGTAAATATCTTGACAACAATAGTTTCCTTCTAGTCAAACAGCTCATCCTATGCACTCCTATCTCCACTACTGCAGTTATTCACCCTTGCAGTGGTAACACTACAAGTGTTTATGAATCAAGATTGCTTAAGTAAATGTGGATCTAAAACCCCAAAACATAAGGCACGAAGACACTTTCCCCCAAGAGCCTGTAGCTTATTTGAGTGATGGTGTTAACTGTTATCTGTATGCAAATTAACCCTAAAAACAACTGGCAGAGCTGTGGGTAAAGGGATGGAGGTGGGGTGTGGAGCTGGGGCCTGTTAAAGCTGGCTTGGCTGCTTAAAAATTAAAGAGTTGTGTAACTGCAACTTGATTGCTCTAAGCAGCTGTACCCGTACAGAAACACCCTCTTCCTGCGTGGTGGGCTTTCCTGATTGTTTTTGTAAAGCTGTACCCAAACACAATCCACAACTGATTGCTTGAACTTCCTATTTAGAGAATCTGCAGCCTGGAAGATTCCCTTCCCTGCTGTACATCATTTGGGAGCTACGTATTTTTGGGAACCAGAGTTACATAAAGCAGAAGTTTCTTAGTATTGTAATGTTAATAGGCAAGAGGAATAGCTAAAGGCATAACATCACTAATCCAGTTTCTAACTTGTCTGCTATTAATGATCATTTTAAAAAAGGAAAAAGGAAAAAAGGAAAGGAAAAATGAGGGAAGCCACTGGTAAAGTTAAATGTGTGTGCAGCCGAGTGCCAGGGGCTGTCTCATCACTGATAGGCCTATGCAGGAGGGAATCCTGATCCTATCTATCACAGTTCAGGCAATATAGTCCTGTTTTAAGCAAAACTTGTACTGAGTGGCCTTTAATTCCTTGTTACTGGATCACTTTAAATACAGATACAGTGCAGTAAAGTGATATGATGGGTTTTTGTGTATTATATGTATATTGAACATAAAATTTAAAGAATGTCTTGTGGATTTCATTCAGTTTTAAGATAGGTTGTAGTACGTAGTCTTGGATTTTATTGCTTAAGGCCTAAAAGGTAGCTTTCTAACTCGAAACATTCCTTCTGAAATTGAAATAAAGGATACTTGTGAAGCTGAAATCTCACATACTGTACTGCACTTTAAGCTTGGGAAGGCCGTAAATGGAAAGCGCTATTCTTGCACTGATAGAACTGTTTCACTGGTGGAGACAATGCTCAAATGGATATCTTTTATTTCCTTCTCTAGGGAAGAATAGTAAGACAAAATGATAGCTGTCCTTTGCGACTATATATAAATAAAACACAGTGTGTGGTTTAGGTCACTGTTCTCCCCACAGGTGTTTTGGTATTAACTCATCTCAGAAGATGGAAAATGTCTCAGCTAAGATTCGGGTTTGCATGGAGTTTTGTGGCCTCGAGGAGTCATGTGTGGAACTGCTCTTCTGAGTGCACGTGGCGTCAGGGTTGTTTTGGGATGATCAGAAGTTTTAAAAGGGGCAGGGGATCTTTGAACTGAACCAGGAGTCGCCTTTTTACTTCTCACGCCTTGCTCTTCTGTTACTGCTGAAAAGGAGAATTTCTGCTGAACAGCTCTTGTTGTTTAGAAGTTCACTGATCAGTGTCCAGATCCCTCTTGCGCTACGTAGCAAAGAGCTCTTTCTGCCATTAGAAGATGAGTTAAGGAGCTATTAAGTACGTAGATAACTGCCCAATATTTTCCCACAAACGTACCTTAATGGAAGTTGACGACATGGCATACTGCTTAAAAACAGAGAATACACTTTAAAATGCGTGTGCACAGAACTCTGCATGTGGGTAAAAAACCGTATTATCACAGTATGGTGTTGGAATGCTTATGTAAACTATGATTTACTTTCTGGCATTACAATGCAAAACGAAGTAGAGGCGGTGTTGTGATTCTCAGTGTGGTAACAGTGCAATCTTAGGAGTCATTTGTGTGCATCGTCTTGCACCATGAGGCAGTTTTAACTGTAGACAGCTTTCAGCCTTTTGCTTTTTCGGTGTTATTGTTTGGTGGTGTTCTTTTTTAAGACGTAAAGCCTGCACTTTCCTAAACTTGGCCAAAGTTTGCCTTTTTTCTCCTCCCTTGCCCCTCCTTACGTGTGTATGTGTACACATACGCTAAAAGTAGACATTCTTTTCGTTTTTGGAAGAAGTCTGTCTGTCCCTGCTTGCCCAACATGTCAGCTTATTGCCAAGTTTTTTGTTTGCTTTTTTTAATGATGGCCCCGTCCTACCTGTAACTGCCTGCTCCTCCCTTCCCATAAACTCTAACAGAAGCGTATGCTGAAATTCTCTTCCTTTTCAGAAACACTCCCCCGTAATTAATTATGAATAACAAATTGACAGCAACCACGTAGAGGTTTAAGTATCCACAGGGTGACTTGGCTGTGCCCAGTGGTGTATCTGGCAGAGCAGCAGGGAGTCAGCATGGCATTTTCCTGCTTTCTCCCTTCAAAGCAGGATGTATTACCTCTGTCACACGAGAGCTGCAGCTGCAGTGTAGGGCTCACCAAATCCATTGTGGCCGACGTTTAAGAAAGCAATGATTCCAGCTGCAAGGCTGTTTTGTTTTTTTTAAAGTCAATAGTTTAACTTCCTGAAAAAACCTCGTGTGAGGTTTTAAAGTTTTAAGGGTGTATTCAGGAGTGCGTATTACAAAAGGCATCCAGATGCTTCGTTCTGTGATGCGCAGTCCAGGCAAAAGAGGAACGTTTGGGGACTGCTTTAAATACTTGTGATTAATCCCCTCTTCGATATCTCGGACTACAAAGCCTCAGTGCTCAGTGAAGGAGCTGCACGTGACAGAATTTTCAGATAACTTATGACGATGTTGATGATCAACTCGGATGCTGAATATGAGGACACAGGGAAACCATCTGCTGACACTTGTTGGGAGAATAAATAATACGGCAGTGTTAGAATGATGCTGTCCTCCTTTACTACCCTGTGTTAAGTTAACCCTTGTAAAGTGAAATTAATTCTGTTCCGCATTTCAAAATCTCAGTGGTCTTGGTCTCTTTGGAATTGGTCACACAGGAGTCAGATCAAGTAAGCAGTTACTTCATTGTTAACGGTGAAATCAAATTGAAAACTACAACATTAAATAATAATAATAATAATGGCCTGAGGGACTTCCTTGAAGAATATCTGCCTTGACATGATTCTGGATACTTCTGTGATCTCAGTGTAGTCTGCTTTGAACATCTTCCTTCTCTATGGAAGATCCACCTAGTTAGAATGTGATGCCCAAAACTGGTTAAAAATCCATCTTCTACCAGTAGCAGCGTTCTTTGGTCTTCTGGCTGCAGTCAGTTTCACCCATCAAATACACAAATACCCGAGTGTCGTCAGTTTTCGTTCCTCCAAGTAGGTAAATCAACGCGTGGTGCCTGATTCATCAGTGGATGAGTGTTCCATGAACCTTCTTGGAAATGGGTTGTGCTCCCCGCTGCTGACTGACACTAATTGTAACTGCTGACCCTGCAATACTTCCCGCAGACTGTGATGCTACCCGTGCAAAACAATTTCAGTCTATCGTCTTTGGCCTAATTTTTTCTTTTCAGTGTGGGAGATAGAGAAGGTTGGCACAAACCATTTTTGTGTGTGTTCCAGAGAAAAATGTTTACAACTTTGTATGTATTTTAGCAATCCAACACTTTTTAACTTCTGAGTTCCCACAGTGAGCTTGAAATCTGTCGTCCTACTGCAATAAGTACAGGCATTTGGTTATTAGAGTGCTGTCTAAGCTTCCGGAAGCTGGTTGTGATGCTGCTCACTTACACCACAGGAGGGAGTTGAACATCTTTCCAATATTTCCAGTTATGGCATTGTTTTATCTTAGTACAGTGCATTTCAGTTTATAAATATGCCGAATGTGACTGGTCGTATGGATTGTCACTGCGAATCGTTCGATGTACAGAATTAATACACGGCGGTAACTTACTGTAAATGTTTACATTTTAACTCTGAATACCGACTGTGGGTTTTATCAAGCTATTTAAAAACAGAAATAAATGTCTTTAAAAAAACAAAAGGGTCTTTTGTCTGTACTCAACAAAAGAACGAATTGTGCTGCTGCTCATCGCAGTGTTGCAGTCTGTGTATCATACAGATGCACACGTAACTTAGAAGTTCCTGTTTCTGGCTACATAGAGGGTATTTTTGTTTTGTTTTCGAGACGTAATTTGAGAGATGCGGGCTCATCGTGTAGCAAACATATTAAAAACCTTTGGGAGAACGCAGGTGTGTTTATGCTCGGCCTTGGGTGTCTGCTAGCTGAGCTCCAGGTTAATTATACCCAGTGCTTTTTACACTTTCTCTCTTTTGACGTGCCTTAATGAACCAATCAGATTGAATTTAATTCAAAGTATTTCCTGAGTAAGTCAGCCTAGTCTTGCACCACAGTTTAACTTCGGAAGAGGAAAGAAAAACATCCTAAATGGGTAGAAAAGATGTAATTTTCTTTCTTTATGAGAACGTTTTTGAAAAGCACATGGAACGTTTTGCCTTCCACTAAAAAAGTAGAGAATGTATAGGGGTCTTGTTAACAAGCACTACAGCATGCTTGTAAAAGCACACTGTAAATATCGTGAGCCTTAGGAAGTGCTGTCTGTTTGCTTTCTGTGCGTACCAAAATCTCCTTTATTTATCTTTATCCTCACAGTTCAAAGGAAATTATCAAAACCTTTCAGAATTCTTTAAAGCGTGCATTGTTAGAAGTATCCCCGGGGGCACAGAACCAAAGCCAACACAAAAGTCCAATGCTCCTCTCTTGCTCACTGAAGAAAAGGCCAGCAGCGATGACAAAGCAGGATGTTTCTAATACATTTTTTAGGTTGGGTGGAGCTGGAGACTGGAGCCCTTAATCACTTAAGCTTGAAGTTATTCACAAATGACCCTTCAGAGTTCAGTGTTCCTGTCTGGCCTCTTGCAAGAAGGCATATTTTTTACAGCAGAGATTCCTAAATAGCTTTTCAGATCTTAAGCCTTGCATTCCAAGTACTGCACACTGACTGCAAGCATGCAGGGCTGATTCTACTTAGGAATAATGAGGACATTTCCAGTTTCTGGCCTTTGCTCCCCTTCTACGATATAAAAGTATTGAAGTATCAATCTGAGATAAAGGAGAGCACCTTTCTAAGTGCTTGTTTGTACGCCTCCTGCTATCGGTCACTTTAGGGCAGGTTGCATCTTCTGCTCACCGTCTCTCTCAGTGAGAACACCCGTACAGACTGCAGCATGTTTTTTGGTCCTTCACTTTGATTTCAGGCAAGTGTTCCTTACAGTCTGTTGCTTAAAATACTCCCTGTCTGGTCTGCGTTGTCACTACGAAACACGACTTTCAGAGCTCACTTTTCCTTCTGGTTTAAAGGAATTAATTTGCAGTGGATAACATAATTTCTATTCAGCTAAACTATTTAGTTTCTAAATTACCATTTGTGGGGTTTTTTTTAAGTGTCAGTTAAGCAGGTCTCTGTGCTACTTGCTCAATTTACAGACAGTTCTGAAGTATTTTCATACAATATCCACAAGGCCTTGTAGCTGTTCCTGAATGGACTATTCAGCAGTCTCTCTCACACAGGAAGCGTGTTTTTCTGAAGGCCGCTATTGAAACAGCATTGTCCAAAGCTTCAACTGTACTTTGTATGTTGTTATCACTACTATAGTTACCACAAAAGAATGTGTTTATCAGTTAAAACACATCTGGTAAACTTTTGTTACTCATCTGTGCTTGCCAAGTCCAGCAGCTGATCTGCCTGGGAAGGAACTGCATTTCTACCTCCCAGCAGACGCTCCAGCCATGCCAGTCAATGGGAAATGCAAGAGGAATTCCTGTAACACACAAAAACCTGAGAGGCAAAGCATAAACCCAGGGCAGGGACAGGCCTCACAAGAAAGAAAAAAAAAAGTGCTATGAACACATTCTTGGTTTAATTTTGTTAAGTCCTTTTGCCATAAACGTAGGATGAGGAATGACTTACAGCATGAGAGAACGCGGTTACAAGCTGATTTGCCTTTATGGAAGGATCTCTGTCAAACAGCACGGGGCTCGTGGTGGGGTGGGCTTAAGTAGGATCAGAAGGAGTTAAAAAGATGTATTTGATATCAGTTTTGCTGGAAAAGGAAACAACACCTTTGGTACTTTTGCACTTGGAGTTGTTCTTTCTGTTATCTTTGCAGTCCTATATACACTTTGTGATAATGCAAACTAAAAGATGAAGTAGTCCATTAAACACACGAGGAAAGCAAGGGGGTGGGCTTTTTGGTTGTTTGTTTTGCATTTTGGAAAGCGTTATTGCTAAGAAACAAAATCTGATAACTGGATTTATCTGTTTAAGTAACTTAAGTTGGTTTAGTAGGACGAATCACAGCTTCAATCCCATAATCCAATCACACAGGATCAGTACCCATGTCTAGCCTTGTTGACTTAATCAGAGCTCCAGAAGCATGGGGAACTCCCTATGTGAACCCAACTATAAAGTCAGGACTTGTGTTTTATGGGGATGCCCTTAAACATAAGCTAGAGGAACAGCCCAGGCCTACTATCAGTAGCATCAATGTGCACCTTCCCCGCTGCTCAAATGGAGACCATATGATGTTCCTGAATTACTTTCAAATTCACTGTGTATTTTCCAAATACCGTGTTCCTAGCAAATAAACACAACTGAAATAAGTATATTACTTTGAAAATGTCAGCATTTAGTAGCTCAGAATTGTATTGAATTCAGAATGCCATGCGTGGCCATGTCTCTGTCCAAAACCAGGCTGGAAACAAGGCAGGACATCTGTGCTGGCTCTGCAGACTCACTCGAGTCTTTTGCTCATTATACACCCAAGATGCCTCTAATTCTATGATCTAGAGATAAAAGACTTTTCGTTAGCATACAATATGACACTGTAGTTTTTTTTTGTCTGCATGTATATTATACTACCTATTTTCATATATTCATGCATGGATAATTTTGCTTTCTAGCTCACGTATAGATTCCTGCTTGAGCTCTAAGTGCTTTCCATAAGAGATAAAATGTCCAGTAGCAACAAATGGAAACACATTCCTAAATGCTACATCAAGCACGATGAAAACATACTTTTTTCTTTCATGTTGCCTTACTGTGGGATCACTATGGATCTTTGAAATCCCACTGCGATCAAGTTACTGCGTTACTCGTTCCTACTGCCTATGGTCGACATTAATTATAAGTTTAGACTTCTGAGAAAAATGTTCTACCTGCATTTATCCACCATCACTTGCAGTTTCATAATCTAATAAAACCAATTTTGTCACCTTTCTAATAATTTCAAGATGGCACTTTATTAATTTTAGCTGAAGAATACAAAGAATGTATCTTCCTTTAACTCGTATCGATATATCTCAGCTTTACTAAAGCAGAATGAAATATGAGATTTATAAGAAAGATTTGTACAACTTGTGCAGAAACTTGAGGCCATTCAGGGAATAAAAACAGCACCCAGAGAAAGAACTGCGAAGCTTCTGTTCCTCATAAAAGAGCAAATCTGAAATTCCATAGAAGCAGTTAGCACAGCGCAGGTTTAGATACAAGAAATGCCCCAAAATACTTCATGGAATGATTTAACGTATGAAGGAGATAATACTTCTCCTCAACAGATTACAGATGGCTTTTGCTGAGAGACCTGATTTGAGGATATACATCATACTCAGCTAACAGTCTATCTGTTTTGTAAATCTGACGAAGATGTTGAGAAAATTATCTGTTTAACTGTAGTTATCTGCTGGCTCGTTTTTCAGGTTTGGTGTCCTCCCTGCTTGCTGAGCACTGGAAAAACCTTACAGATGGGAACAGAGAGCATGGGCACGATTTTGTTAGTCATGAAAACTTAGCTGGGCTCATTATCCATCATCTATGGAAATGGCTTCTCTTCTAGCAGGAGGATCAGAAGGCAGGCCTTGCCGAGCCACGGGGGAGAACAAACCCGTGTAGAAGAAAAAGCATTTATTCTCAGCAGGTACGATAACTGATTCTTGGGTTTTCACAGCGTTTTCAGCAGGTTTCAAAAACATTTATGTGAGACGTTTTCAAGTATGTGCGCCCTTTTATTTCCTGCAGCTCTGGATCTGGAAATGGATCTGGATCAGGAAATGGAGAAGATATTCTGCATGAAAAAAATAGTCTTTATCCAGCTTGAAAATGTTCAGCAGCACACACTCTGCCTGAGTAGCTCTGGATAAAGATGGTGTAGTAGGTATTTAAACACGGGAATCATCTTTCTAATAAACCTTCTTCATTAGCTCTGATTGTAACAAAAACTCTCCTTCTAAAGCGTGGCAATTTGCCAGCCCCAGCTCTTAGTGGTAAATTCTGCTATACAAAGCAAGTTTTTATATCTGAGGCCACTTCCCCTCACCATTTTATAATCTTCCTGATTTTGTCTGCTTTCAATAAATGCCTTTCTATTTTCACATCTTTTATATACATGTATATACAGATCCTTTCCAATGTATTAAAACTGACAGTTGCACGTTAGTAAGGATAAGAACGACAGATTGCTGACTTCAGTTTCATCGTACTATAGGGTTATTTTTACTTTACACTATTAAAAGAACGAAGCATATTGTTATTAGAAGTATTTCCTGGCTTTGGGAGTGGGATGGGGAGGCAGAGGTCGATGTTTCATAATAAGGCTTAAAAACTAAAATAATCTCTGAGCATAGCACTACAGATTGACACGTGGAGGCTGAGTTCTCCCAGTGCAAGTGCACTGCTTTAAAGCACCTCAAATTTAAGCATATTAAAATTTAAAATCTGAAAATAAATGAGGGCGAAGGCCAGCCGTCTGTGCTTTCACTATCCAAAGTGGCTGAATGTTTCTGCCTGGAAACAGCAGGAAGGAGAAGCCACGCTGAAACCAGAGATCCCCGCAGCCACAGCGGGACCGAAAGGAACTCGAGGGAAAGGATGAGTGAGTTAGAGCCGGTCAGGGCAGAAGGATGAGACTGGAGGAAAAAGATTCAAGATGCAATGCAGCAAACAGAGAAAAGCTTTTGGCATTACAAGAAAGGGAAGCTGTCCCTGATGTCACCGACTGTTTTTAACGGGCTGTCCTGAAATCCTTTTTCCCACAAAAAAACACCCTGTTAGCTGCAAATCGTCACGTGCTCATCCTTTTAGGAAGCCCTTTTTGTTGTTCTGTAGCCCTGCTGTTCTTTTATGGACATGGTAATGCACTACAAACAACGGGCGCAGGTCTATCAGGCTTAAATTACGATGTTGTTTCCTAAGAACGATTATTTTAAACTGTGCTGACTGAGATCACAGAAATCCTTCTCTGGCCCCAGAGGTATAAAGTAGCAAATTCATCCTTCGTGTAACTGCATGAGATAAATTGAGTTACATCAGGAATTATTTGGACCTGTCTCTTCCATTTTATTGGACAAATTCTTTACTTTAGTTCTTGCCAAGTTTTGACTCTCCCTTGCTTAACATTTTCTTGTATTTAGAGACAGATTTTTTCCTTTAACACTATAAAGAGATACACAGCAAAAGAAGCACAACTGCGGTGAAGATCTGCTTTTTACATTGGAATTACGCTCCTATTGGTCAGAAAATATTAAAGCAATTTCTGCATTGATATAGAAGATAAAGGATTATTCTTATATCTACGATGATATGCAAGAAATAAAGTAGCAGGTATAGCCAGGAGAAGAAAATGATTTAAGCAATGCTTTTCTGCTTCAGGCTCCTTTTCTAACTATAGCAGCTGGGATAAATAGGGCCCTTTCTTGGTTACAGACAGTAAAAGTTTAAAATGTTCCACATAGCCTTTTAGCAAGGAATCACCACCCCTCTGCATGTAGACTCAACAGCAGCTATGTATTTAAAAATAACATACGGGGAGCTGAAGGCATACCCTCACCAGCACGCTGCTGCCATTTCAGATACAGTAAGCAGCATTTTTGGACGGCCACGAGGCACAGGATTCTTGGAAATTCAACCCAACCAGTTTTTTAGAAACAAAACAAAACAAGGAGTAAAGAGAGGTTTTACCCCGATGATTTTACATCTGAGTTGGCATCGTTTATCTTCCCGCTGCCACTACGAAGCCAGGAAAAAGCCTGGTGGAAATGCTGTCACTCAGCGCTGGCTGATCTTGACCGGAATGCAATTATATGCTTGTGTTTGCTCTGGATCGATTTACCACTGCTGTACAGATCACGTATTGACAAGCATAGTCTGCCTCCAGACACAGTTTCAGAAGGGCTGTGTGAGGGATCAGAAAGAAGAACTGATGGAGAGATGGTTCAGAATAAAGTTAGGAATATACAGGGATGTCCCCACTGACAAAACAGTTCCCCACCACTCTGCCTTCCTTATTCCTGCACCATCTGTGTGTCACAGTCTACCAAAGTTGCAATTGTGCCAACGAACAATTGCTTTAGAGTGCATTCTCATTTACGGCACGGCTTTACAGCTATGTGAACACCTGAAAGGACACTGAAAGTCACAATCCTTAGCCGACAGTTCCTACTCCTGGCTGAATTTATGGTCACACGTTTATTAAGCCCAGATTTGCGCACGGCTGACTTGCCAGCAGACAGATCTGAGCCAGCTCATGTGGAGATACGCAATTACATTTCAGACATCAGCTCAGTGGTGAATCAAGAGCACCCGCTCCGACCCCTCTGGCCCCGCGCGTTGTGAGCGAGCCCAGCCTGTCGCTTTGGCTGCCGTGCATACCGAGGGATGCCAGCCCTGATACACCATGGAGCTGCTTAAGGAGGCTTCTCCAGGCAGGGACGAAGGAGCCGTGTGGGCCTCTGTTACCAACATTACCACAACAGATCCCTCAGCTGCTGCCATATGTGTACAGCTAGAGCAGGTCTCATGTACGGCTCACAGTTGGGTTACAGCTCCCAAAGCAAGATTAATTAGGACTTTCAAGATCCCAGGCCTGTGTGAGATACTGACACCCGGCCTGCTGCCGCGGTGGCAGTCACTTTGTTTCTTTCTGTTTTGCAAAAAATAAATAAATCGGAGTGGTATTTCTTAAGCCTCATAATACAATTTCACTTGTATGTAGTTTCCTATCGCTGCCCATGTAATGAACACCACCGTAGCCACTGCTTTTGTTTAGAAATGAAAAGTTCACAAAATCTATCATACCAAACTGGAATTTTACATCACTGAAACATTTACATTACCGA
This sequence comes from Alectoris magna, assembly GCA_030625065.1. NCBI lineage: Eukaryota > Metazoa > Chordata > Aves > Galliformes > Phasianidae > Alectoris > Alectoris magna. The sequence goes on along the minus strand of CM060575.1, from coordinate 5,911,105 downwards.
AACGGGAACCGTATCAAGGTAAGATTAACCTTATTTCTCTCGACAGGTAAACTCCAGATTAATAATGAGGATCTTTTTCAGTATTTCCATTAACTGATAAAAAGCAATCCAGAGTAAAAGGGAGTTCTCTCCTGCTGAGGGAAGGATGTGAGAACCAACAGAGCTTTATGACACCTACATTCAATTATTAGAAGTATATATATGTATATATATAAAGGGGGGTGGGTGGGAAGTGATTTTCATTCACTATGGCTTGCAAGCTGGTTTAAATTGCAATCCACAGAAATGACTCAAGATTTAATGAGCTCCTCAGACCACTAAAATATGATGTAAGGCACTCGGTTGTCTTCACCGATCTTCTGTGTTCTGACAAATGCCATAACAGATGTGCTCCTGACCCCTGGAAACGAAACACGACATGATAAATTACCTCTTAGCACAAACTTAATTGAAACAGACACTAAGCTATCTGAAAGAGAAAAACAAAGACAAAGAATATCACCTAAAAATCTGGCATATAACCACACTTATCATAAGGGAACCAACCCTGCCAGCAGCCGGTTTTGAAGAACGCCCCATTTCCCCCTGAAGATAATTTAAACAGACCAACTGTTAGACTCCGATTTGCACAAATGACAGGCTGTGAACTTCACAAAAGGTGAGACTTGCGGACACAGAAGTGGCAAAACACACCTCCTGTACAAACAGCTGTGGCTACAAAAAAGGACAGCAAGAACGGAAACAAAAGACCAAGCAATCTTCAGAAAGCTGCTGAAAGTCTAACGCAGAGAGAGAAATACAATTCATGCGTGTTTCAAAATGGAAAAGCGATCAAAGTTCCAGAAAACAAAGGAGATGCGAGAGAATTATTCGCATGAGTAAGAAAGTTTATGGGAGCGTACCCTGAAACTTGTTGAGATTGCAACCTTTTCTGCTATCTGGCACCTGTTCCTCTGGCGGCAGGAAATGCCCAGTCTGTAATTACAGAGGCACTGTTACGCGTGTCCAAGAACTAAGGAATAGCTCTCCCATGGTGAACTACCGTTGTTACAATGCAGAACTGTGACTGTGGTTCTTTAGTTGACTTGGTACATGTTCAAACAATCTTCTCCTGCCCCGCTGAGCTTCGCAGCCACACAGCACAGATCTGAGCAGAACACGGGGACGTGAGACGGTCAGATAAAAATTCAGACCTTTAAACTTGATATCACGTACCTCGCCTAAGGATTAAACAGCTTTGCTTGGTAAGAACGCTGCGTGCAGAACTACGCTGTGTGCCTAGAACACGGGCAGGATCAGGCTCATGCAAAAATACGCGTCGTTACAGAACACACAACGTGCAGGGATAAAGAAGTTTTGAGGACTGCGTGCCATCACTGCAGAGACATGCAGCCACGAGGAGACACTACAATTTTAGTGCTCTTCTGCATGCCGTAAGGTTAAACCATCCGACCACAACGGGACTGAAAGTAAGAGTTTCCTCAAGATACATTTCAAACTACAGCAGAGAAAGCTGCATCAGCAGTGCAAAATACTGAGAATTGGACCGTTTGCTCAAACTAATAACAAGTTATAATGAAGAAATTTTATTCATCACAAGTTTGTCTGATTTCAGCACGACATTGATATAAAATATCCCAACTGACCACTTATAATTAGGACAGTCTCTCTTCCTTATCTTGCCTGCCTCACAAATTTTGTCTTTGCCATTCATTTATTCCATTTCAAAGCCCAGTCTTGTTTCCACTGAAGTCAGCAGGAATTCTGCCACTGGTGGGAGGAAGACCGTCCTCCACAGCTCACTCGTTTCTGCTATTAGTGCCTGGGCTTTCACTCTGCAGTAGATTTTTTCTTGTATCAAAAGTTATATCGAAATACCGGAAGAGGAAAAAAATGACACTGCTAAATGAAAGCAAGAAAATGGAGTATATCTTGCAGAATGCATGAATACCCACAGATTTAATGAAAACGTTCGGTGACGAAACAAAACACCAGGATTTTTCTCATGGACCAGATTCCCCTCTGATGTAAATTAGCAGTTTGCTCAGTGGGCAATAAATATTCAGAGCCCACTGTCAGCTCATCTGCATCCAAACTGATTTTGAAGTCATCTTTAATTGCACTTCACGTAGTCCGAAAATACTTCTCTTACCAAGGCTGTGCTGTTTTATGTAATCACCTCCTTTTCACACGGTGATTAAACCTACAGGAAAGCGCAGGAGCATTTTAGGGGTTGTGATGTTTATGATTCTCGCTGAGGGACACCTGATCACCACAGCAGCTGTCAGAACCAACGCTCTGCTCTCAGCACAACAGCGAGCAGCAGTGCCAGGATGTGAGCGCTGCTGACAGCCCCCACCACACACACTGTGCCATGCCAGCCTGTGACAGGAAAATGAAGACCCTGATACCTTCCTGTTGGCTGACCCCTTCCTCCCCCCGTTTCCTTTCTGAATAACATTTTAACACTAAAGGTTTTAAAAAATAACACGGGGTGGTTCCTGGGATGGAAGGGAGAGTGGTTGGTGCCAGCACACTGCTGCTTACCTTTAGGCTTTGGCTGCAGTGGTGTCACACTGCCCGTCTTAGCAAGGACTTCAGAAATCCCACAAGCATTTCAAGTCCCATGACCGTAAGCAGGCAAATTCTTTCCCTTGCCAAATCAGGCATTACATGTCAATGCAAAATCCTGTGCTGTGTACGAGGAGCTCCCATTTACACACAGTACTTCATAGCCACTGCGGGAAGAGCATCCAGCAGCTCTCCAGCACTTGACCCAAGAACCAGGGGCAAGCAAGGCTGCGAAGAAAACACAAACACCGCGAGCCCGAGCCTCCTTTTTGAACACTCACAATCACAGAATATTCTGAGTTAGAAGGGACCCGTAAGAATCATCGAGTCCAACAACCGGCTCCGCACAGGACCACCCAACTCAGACTGTACGTCTACTTCCACCCACTTCGTCCCCCTCACAGCACGGCACCAGCCCAGCTCTTGTCCCTCACCCTCCTGTCACCCCCGGCTCTTTTTTCCCTCCGGGACACCTTCGAAGTCCCAGCGGCTCTGCGGACGTACCCCGGCTCACCCAGCCACCTCCAGCCGGCTCTCCCCCCCCCTCCACCGCCGCGCTCAGGCAGCTGCCGGCGGGCCGGGCTCCTCCCGGCTCCCTGCCCACAGGGAATTCCAGCTGGGCGCTGAGCGCTGCCAGGCCGCGCCGCGCCGGGAACACCAAAAAGCAGGCGGCGGCCGGCAGGCTCCGCACGCCCCGGGGCACGGCCGCCCCCTGAGGGGAGCAGACAGCACGGCGAGGACCCCCGACCTCGCGGCAGCGGCGGCACGGATCCAGCCGGGCCCTGCCTCCCCCCCGCCCCTCCGCGGGTCACATGAGAGGGGCGGGCGGCTGGGCCGAGGCGGCAGCTGCCGCCGGGGCTGAGGCAGCGTTGGGCGGAGAGAGCGGGGGCCGAGGAGAGCGGCGGCAGGGCGCGGAGGCGGCGAAGGAGGAAGAGAACGGCGGGAGGAGCGAGTCCGGGGCCTCTCTGAACCGCGGCCGTCGCGGAGCGCTCTGCGTGCGGCCCCAGCATGGACGAAGAGGGCGGTGGAGGTGGCGGTGAGTGCCGGAGGGGCCGCGGCCCCGCACCTGGCCGCTGTGCCGGGGCAGCGCTCGCTCGCGGCCGGCGCGCCCGGACCGGGGCTGGGGAGCGCGGCTGAGGCCGGAACGCGCACCGCGGCGCCGCGCCCTTCTTTTTTTTCTTTCTGCGCTCCGTGCCTCGTCCTGCCCGGCTCCTCCTGGGCGCGGGGGTAGCGCCGGTGCCGGCGGCCACGGTGGGGCTCCGCGCCCGCGTCCGCGTCCGGAAGGCTCGGCCGGGCGGAGGGGAGCTGACGGGGCGGCCGGGAGGCGGCGGGGCCCCGTCCGTCGGAGCGGTGACAGCCCCGCGTTGTCTCCGCTTCTGCCGGAGACATCGCGGCGCTCCCCGGGCGCAGCTGTGCGTCCGCTGGGGAGGAGGGAGAGAAAAGTGTGTGTCTGGCGTTTGTGCGAGCGGTGAAAAGAATAATTATGTTCTGCGAGGGCTTCTGTTTGTGTGTCATCCTAATGGAGGCTCGGTGATAATCCCGGAGTGGTTCATCCAGTTTAAACAAGGGGAACCGTTCCTGAAGGCAGCGATGCTAATGTTCCCAAACAGCACTTTTAGCAGATCAGGGCTTGCATCTTAGGGGAGCTGTTAATCTTTAATCTTTCGGAGGCTGCAGACTGTCCCGGCTGCGAGGACGGCGGGTTTGCAGTCCGTTTTCTTCGCGTCGTTTCCAGTGTGCTTTGTGTGTAAAGCTGCCTTTCCTCTGGAGGAGCTCCTCCGGTGCGTGCCCGGCGCTGCCCGGGGGCTCTGTGTGCTCAGTGGCTGCAGGGCTGCCCTACAGCGGGGGTGGCTCCGAAGCGTTAAACGCGCTGTGTTTGAGGGTATCGCTTGTTTCTAAATAGATAAAATAATGGCTGAGACTCGTATGATTAATAGTTACTCGGTGATTGCTAATTTTAAATGTAATTGCCCAGAACTCGGAAATCAGGTGGGTGTGGTGTTTGTTTTGACAACTTGGGAAAGAAAAAGGCTATGATGAATCAGAGGAATAACTCTTGAAGGAGCGTGGCCATTTCTCAGCTCTCGCCTGGCTCATCAGTGTTAGGCTTAAGTCTTTTGCAAGGAAAATAAAGAACAAAACAAGCCAGTCCTCCTTTAAAAATTGTCATTGGAAGCAACTGAACACTGGAACTGTTCAGAAGATTCACTGAACTTGACGTGTGTTATTTTCACAGTGTTATGGGCTTGTATCTGTAGGAGAGGGAGATGGAGGTGCTTGCTCTTGGCACCGGCCCTGTGTCGTGTTGTAGTTTGGACGTGCCAGGCTGACTGGAAGGTGGACCTCTTGCTGAATCAGTCTGCTGTCAAGCGTAAGTGTTTCAAAGCTGGATTTTCTTGGGAGGAAAAGCACGCGAAGCCTGGAAGTCTGTCTCGCAGTTGGTTCTGGGAAGGAAGAAGTAGGATTTAATATAGAACGGATTTAATTTTGTATCACACAAACGTGTAACTTTCTTCTAATATCCCTCCCTATTTGGCTTTATTGTAAAACAATTGTAGGCTAATAAGATGGTTCATTTTTTTCCTATTTGTGTTTGATGGTTGACGTTAGTCTCTTGTGAGTATGGAACTCTTTTCCAGACTGGAGATCCTATCTGACTTTTTCTTATGGTGCGCAGTCAGTTTGGAGCACCAGAATTAGTTAGATCATTTCCAGCTAATGCATTGTTGTTTTGAATTAAGTCTTCCCCCCCTCCTTCTTTTTGCACAATGGAAAGCATGTGGGAAGTGCTGATTTGACAGCCAGTTTCAGAGAGCCTTGGTGCTACTGAGCTGTGAGTCTCAGGGACTGCCAGGGGTGCTCAGCAGGGCTGGAACTTTCGTAGGACATCTGCAGTGCTCCAGAAATTCTCACCGTGAAGTGGCAAACTGGTGCATCTGAGCTTATCGGTGTGCTCAGGTACTGCAGGCAGCAGGGCAATTATTTGAGGACTGTGCCGAATCATCCTAATTAGAGGCTTGATCTAGATAAGCATCTAAATATCTAGGGCACTAAACTGTGATTCAGAAGGTAAATGCAGTTCCCAGTTCAGCTTTGCCTGCTGCCCTGCTCCTCAGTTTCGTTTGCATCTGATGCTTCAGTTCCTTCATCTGACAAATGGGGTCAGCTATTTTGCCATCACTTGTGAAAGCTGTGAATAAAAGCAGAGCTGCGTAAAGTCAGGATTATTTTAGAAGCACTTGGCAGAAGAGCAGTGTTAATTACGGGAATTGTTCTTGATGTTTTCTCTCCTCTGTGTAGAGTCTAAATGGGGGCATGCGTTTATTTTGTACAAGCCACTTACACACAGACCTCCCGTTGCTCTCAGTGGAGGCTGTGTGCATGGATTATTGATGCGATATGATCCGCGTCACTTGGTGTTCATATCAGCCTCCTTTTGTGCTCTGATTAAAATATCTCTGTGGTTCGCTTCATCCAGGAAGTCTCTCCCCCTCCTTCTCCTCGATTGGTTTAAAATCACACGTTCTGTGATCTCAGCAAGGCTTTTCTTACATACTCACTGCTGTTCTGCAGTGGTGGTACTGCTGAATTGGGATCTTCACACTGAATGTTGCAGCAGGTGTGCAGAAGGCAGGCTGGAATAGTACTCCTCTTTGTTCCTCTGAACTTGAGTTGTGCAGTTGCTTCGTAGTCTCCAAATCCAGCTCAGTGCCATTCCATGTGAAAAAGCCCATGGGATCGAGTACTGAGCGACTTCTGTATGCGTGTTTGTTTTAAGCTCTCATCAGGAGTGCTGAAAGGTTAAAATCTTGCTTCTACTCAGCAAATACACGGAGTTCTAGCACTGACTGTGACAGCGAGGTTTCTCTACTCCTGCCAAAGCTGTTTGTTTCCAAATGTTGAAGCTTTCCTTGGGGCTGGAGAGCAGTTCAGCTGCCAGCCTGTTGGCCGTGCTCACCAGTGTTGGTGCCATGTAGTACCATTTCTGGTATGAAGGCAGGTCATCAGGAGCTGGACCAAAGGACCAGATCATCTTGCGGAAGACTCAGGAGAAGAGATTTGCTGCCAAACCATATTTAGCAAGATGACTTCTGTTTTTCTGCATGGCAAAGCAGTTATCTGCTTATAGGTAAAAGCTGTTTAATGTAACTAAAAAGAAAGACCTCCCCCACCCCAGATTTCTCCATAGGAAGTAGTTCTTAAATTATCTGTATATATCAGCAACCTCTGGATTGCAGTGTCTTTCAAAGGCAGTATTAAAGATAGGGGAGTTTGTGTGACCTGCTCATGGTTGTAGACGTTTGCTCTGCATTCAAGACAGTATTTGCATGTTTTGTTTGAAATAAAAGAAACTCACTAAATAAGAAGTGTATCTAATAAAGAAGGATATTAACTGTGTTTTTTCTCCAGGCTCATCAAAGTGGATAACTGGTACTGGTGGTTTTAAAAAGTTGTCCCAGAAGTTCTTTGGAGTTTTAAGTAATGCCGAGAAAGTGCTAAGAACAGAAAAACGCACCTGAGTATTGGACTGACCTCCCCTTGTGGTTCTAGGAAGACAAATAGCAGCACATCCAGACGTATAGCACAAAATGAAACAACATGAATGTCTCCTGCCAGCCAGCAGGGCTTCAAACTAGTCTCTTTTTGCAAAATAAATACTTCTCCGTGCTCAGCTTACCTCAGTTTATACTGATTATGTGTTGGTTCACCAGGGTCTTAACTTTTATCCCCAAATGCATTAGTATTAGTAATTACATTGTAAATATGAGTTATTTCTAGTGGTATCAGAAAATAGACTTCTTAATTGCAATAACATGTAAAGGTTTTTCTTAGCCTACTGTTCAATCTTTGTAGCTGTGGCTTGGAAGAAGACGTTACATTTTTGCTGATAAATTTCCGGAGATTGCCAGACTTGATGAATCGTTGAGTAATGGGATTTGGTGGCTGGTGCACAGCAGCATAATCAGGGCACGGGTTTTAGTGAAACAGTGTGCCTCTAACATAGCATCTGTGGATTATTACATCTAGGAAAAAACCCTGTAGGGTTTACTTGGAGGAACAGAGAGTACTTTGCAGAGCACGGTCTGGGAATCACAGCAATAGCTGTTGTGAAAGTGGCTTTCCCACGTGCTGTTGTTACAAAATGGATATTGCAGTCCTGTAATATCAGTGGAGCGTAAGAGCCTTTACCAGGTGAGGGGCTGTGTGTCTCGAGGCAGCGCACTGCTTTCCAGGAGACATCCTGCAGTTTGCATCAAGTTTCTCAGTCTGATCCCCTTCTTTCTTTATAGAATTTTCAGTGCTTTCTTAAGGGGAAAGTGGATGAAATACTGTGTGGCTTTCCTCCAGTTCCTTCTGCTTGCCATCTTTTCCACCTATAAGTCTCTCCCTTGCTGGCACAGCTTTTAGCTCTTGATTAAAAGCTGTAAGCCTTTCTGCTTATACTGTAGCTCAATCTTATCCACTGCTATCTTTTGCTCTCTTCCTTTCCTCCCCAAGTGAGCGTGCTTTTCTCTCTTTCTTTTTACACCCTGTCTTTGGCCGCAGTTGCTTGTTGAACTACTGCCTCATCTCGTTTTCATGTTGGAAGCCATTGAATGAGCTGCTTGCAGTCACTGTCTGAAGAGCATCTCCTGCAGGTTCATCCTAGGCCCTTTCCACACTTGTCCTGACCCCTCGTGCTTGGAACATTCCCTTCCTTGTTGTCCCTCCAGCTGCCTCTAGTCCCGTTTACTATGCTTTTCTTTTTGAAATCTTGCTCTTTCTTGGCTTCTTTCTCTGGCTCCTCACTCCCCTCCTTTCTTGTTAATCCCTTTTTCATGTGGAAGATGATCTTTCTGCTTCCAGCTTCTTGCTAAGATTTGCAGGCCTCTGTGCTTGCCTTAATGCTCTCTTCTTCACTGCATCTTCATGTGGACAATCAGATTTGCAAATAAAAATTGAACAGTCATGTTTGAAGTGATGACTCACGGCATGTACTGCCTGCTCTGGTTCCACTGCCATCTGTCCCAGCTAAAATGTTGGCCTGTTTGACATCTTAAGATTGCATAATTGTCATATTTAGCTTAACAACTCTAAAACAGAGCTCCTGATGTTGTTTCCAGCTATGGCCTTCCTTGGTGCCTGTGGATGCACAATGACGTTGCCAGTGGTTATTGACAAGGAAATAAATCAGATGCTTTAATTTTCCCTTTCCTAAAGAACAGTCTGTAGAAAACTTGTACAAAACTGGCATTAAAAGGGCAACTCAAAACCCTTTGAAGACTTTTGCAATCTGAAACTTAAGAAGTAAGTTGTATTTTCCTATGCAGTATTCATTTTCATGTTTGAATGCCTGACTAGATTTAATCTGACTATGGGTTTATGTGCTGTCTGCAAGCTTCTATCTGGGGCTGAGCTACACGAAGGGAGCTGGTTTGTGACGATAAGGAATCTTTACAGATTCTTTCTTCTTCTGAAGCTGAATCACTTTGTCATCTTGTAGTTCAGAAGTGCTCAAGCATATGCTGAAGGACTGCGCTCATTTTAATGAAGAGTTTGGACACAACGACCATGGGCTTCTTTCACCAGGGATAAAAAGAAGCAATTATCAGCTATTTTATTGGAAAAACGTGTCAGCTTGTAGAACTGCAGGACAGGAATCCCACGGCGGTGATGAACACGTGATATTTTACCTTAAGATTTATGGAAGCGAAGAAAAAATTCGTGTGACCGCCATCACTGCTATTTCTGAGCTCTTTGCTATGCATTCTTTTAGAGCAGTGTGTTCTATAGAAGAGGTATGGGACTTAAATAGTAAAAGTATATTTAATTATGCCATTTGTATAACTTTAGCATCTAGCAAATTGTTTTTAATTGCATATGACTTCCTTCTTTCAACTCCCAACAATTTCATGGGAAAACTTAGTATTACAAATATTTTGGACGGCAGTATTTCCTTTTAGTGGGATAGACACAGAAAATCCACTAGAAAACCATGTGTTCTGTGGTCCTCTGGGGTTTGCCTGAAGAAGGAAATGGCTTGACCTATTTGGTTGCTATGAAGTAAAAACATTCTTGTTCTTTTTTTCTGTGTTTTTTTTTTTTTTTTAGTGAACATCTGTGTCACATTTATTTCATTACTTTTTGAGGTTTTTTAAACCCATTATTTGGTAATATGAAGTTTCATTTAAAGAAAGTAGTGAAGCTTAGCTGCTTCTACAATTGTACTGTAGTCCCGGTATCTGTTTACGCATAGGTGCAATGTAAGTGGGGAGCTTTTGCAGTTAAAGCTGACATGCAAGAAGGTGCATACAAATATTATCCAACATTTCCTAGGAAAAACCATCTCTGACAAAGATTTCACAGAGTTAACAGGAGGTGTAACACACTGGGAGCTTGTGAGCCATGAATCGGGTTCTTGTATAGGACATGAAATACTGGCAATCCTCGATCTGATTTTTCAGCAGGTTGGGCTTCTTGGCGTGGTTTTACTAATTACCCTCGTTTTCAGAGGTTGTGATGATTATAAAATGGAATAGTTGCCTTATGCCAGGTGTGTGGAGGACTTGCGAAATTGATACTGTTATTTTGCAACCAATGCAAACTGTACCAAGGATAGATTTTTCCTGCAAGGCTATTAACGAATAATTCTTCTGACTGAGTTTCATAAGGAAGTTCTTCAGTTCAAAATGAGAATTGTAGATAAGTTCATTTTGAGAGCGTTGAGTCTGATTTCAGATCTGGCATTCCCTATCAAATCGAGCTGCTCAGGTGGGCTTTGGGAAGCTGCTGCTGTTCTTGCAGATGCGAGTCCTTCATATCAAAGGAGAAAAGTCACTTTTTTTATTTTTTAGATGAAATACCCCTGGTTCCTTAGCAAAACAAGAAGGCTGTATGAAAAGAATGGATCACAGTCTGTGGAAGTGGTGTAGTGTCTCGCAGGCTCTGCCTTCTCCTGTAATGGTCCTGAGGTTTCTTGTCTCCGGTGACAAACCCTCCATCCCTTCCTTGCAGAGCTGTGTGTCTGGCACCCATCCGTGTGTGTTTATCTGGCTCGTAACGCGATGTCCTGCAGCTGCTGGGAGCAGAGCTGATGCAGGGTGCGGGAGCGGCTCAGCAGCAGCTGTGGGAATTGCTGTTGGTGTGCACCGGTTCTCATGAAGCTTGCTTGTAACATCTTCCCTTTGGTTAAACTGTGTTGGAATGGAGCGATATGCAGGATGTGCCCTGGCAAAAGGAGTAGATGGGTGGAAGGGACACGGATCCATCTCTCTGCTGCTTGCTCTCCCTTCCTCACAAGCACAAAAAAGCTGAAAAAGAATCGGTGTGTGCAAGCAGGGAAATGGCCACTTGTTTTCTGTCAGAACTGTGAGATGTGGTCGTTTAATGAGTCATTTGCCTGATTTTATACAACCGCATCATTAATTGTAAGCGCAACTTCCAGCATGGAGCTGTGTTCTGTGCTGTTGCATTCAGAGCTCAGAATACCTTTCAGCTTGTTTGCTTGCTCAGTTCCGAGTGTTCAGAAGCTTGTACTTGCTGTTGGATTTTCACTTTGGTGCGCTGTAAATATCATGGTCCTTAATGAGATCTTTGTTCAGCTCACAGGCGGTGTTGTCTGTAGGGTCAGATGCTGACAGCAGCGGGTCCCGCTGCCCCACGAGGCATGCTGCAAGAGGGGGAGTCGGCAAAAGGGGCATTTATGAGCACATTGCTGATGACAAAATAAGGGCTTATTGTTGCTGGAAGGAGTATTTTTTTTTTTCTTATATTCAGTAATCAGATTCTGAGTCTTTTTTTTTTTTTTTCTTGCTCATTTAAGTGTGGACTAATGAACTTCCTGCCTGGGCATTCAAATCGACCCGAGAGGAATTTTCCCACCAGGCTGTACGCTCCCTCTGAGCACAATTTTGACCACTTGCAAATCCCATTTTTGAATTTGTAAATCTGCTGCGTGTTTTTGTGGCTGCGTCTCCCGCCTGGGCAGCCGGGGGCTGTGGAGGAAGGCTTTCCCAAGCAGCTGAGCTAAGCCAAGTGCCAGCAAGAAGGGGTGGTGGCTCTGGAATGGAGGAACTGTTCCTTGGGAGGAACCTTGCAAATGAAGCATGTTCTTTGACCCTCAAATCCTAACCAGTACAGGGAAGGGGCTCGGTGCTGTATAGGGCCGTTCTGAGTCCTTGAGAAGACCATGTAGACCTGACTCTTTTAAGTGTGAAGTGCTCAGCTGCTCAGGAGTGCCTGTGCAGGAGCTGCAGTGTATGAACCGTGCTGTCTGATGGTCCCTTGTAGTAGATGTGTGGAGTTTATTGATTCGGGTAGGTAAATCTGTGTGTATTGTTTTGTGATTCTCCCTTTTTCCCTTCGATTTTTGGTTACTTCTTTCTCAGTTCTTTTCCTTTAAACTGCAGGGATTCTGCTTGGAGCCCCCCAAGCCAGGCCCTTAATGTTCAGCCATACATCTTCAGGAGCCTCGCTTAGCCCGAAGTAAACCCCGGTGTAGCCTTGTGTTTTGTAACCTCGCTGCTAACACTGGGGAAAGCTCTCCTTGCACGTGGTATCTGTCGTGTCACACGTTAGCAGGTAGTTTGTGTTATGGAGGTGTATGCTTGTAGTCTCAGAAATAATTTTTTTGTTTTATAGAACATATTTTACCCGCTCTTCTGCAGGTTGATTTTGACCTGTTGTCCCACCTTTTGGTTTCTCTGATGTACCTGCAGTATTATAATGCAGAATCCAGCACTGCTGTAGGAACAGAGGGAATAGCGGCGTGCTTCTTTCTTACCATCTCTTGTCCTGGTGCTGCTACTCCCAAACTGCAGTTTCTATATAAACTGCTGATTACCTGGAATTGGCAGTTGGTAGTCAGGGTCAGTCAGACCTGAAGTCTGGAGAAACAACTGCTGTATGCGTGAGAACTGTTGCAGTCACAGAAGGGAGAGCATAAAGGCTTTCCATAGCTGCCTGGTTTGCTAATGGGTCGTGCAGTTGATGCTGGTTTGTTCTGCAATTTGGAACCCCCTAAGCAGGTGTTAAGCCAATCTCCCTTCTGTTATGTGGGGTCTGTTTGTGACATTGCAGTTCGCTGGAGGTCCTTGAGTAAGGACGGATAAATGCAGCATATGGAGTTGATTTTTACGTTATTTTTTTTTCTGTAGGAAGTGCATTTTTGTGCATCAAATAGCAACTTTATTTCTTAGATATTTTGGAGGAGGCTCACCCCAGCAACCAAAGCGTTTGGGGTGGTTTTTTTTGGTTAAAGCTCTTTACTCTCATTTTGTGCGCTGTGCGTTTGGAAGGACTGCAGTGTTTAGTCTTGGTTTTGTACCAATAAATGACATAATTTCACGTGAATGTTTTAGAAGATTAGGTGATATTTCATAAGAGCAAACATAAAAGAAGGCAAGCTTGAGCCCTTCCGCTGTGAATTCACTGGTAGCCTATGCAGAGAGAGTGCATCTTATGTCCCTGTTCTTAGTGTCCTTTCCTATCTCCTGCCTACCTTGGGAGCCTGCAAAAGTAACTTGTATTATAAAGGGGAAAGGTTGGGTGAAATTAGTAATCCAAATTAAATACAAATAATACTCTGAAGTTTATGGAGCCTGTGGGTGGGTGGACTTGGCAGATGCAGCCATTGTGGTATGTTAGACTTGAAAGACCATCTGGAGATGATTATTTTCTGGTATTTTGTAGTAGAGGTTTTTTGAATAGAGATTTATTTTAATTTATTTTATTTTATTTTATTTTAGTGAAGGGGTGAAAACGGGGAGAAAAATTTCAGTTTGCATTAAGTAGTAAAATAGTTTGTAGTAGTAGCGTATGGAAAAGTGATTTATTCAAAGTTAGGCTGCTAAAAGAAGTCTCCCTACTGTTTTCCTATTGGCTCTCTTGTTCTGTGAAGGCAGCCAGAGATCCAATGCAGCTGGGACTAATACAGGATCCAGCTGTAGCTTTTTTATTGTTGTTCAGATGTCCGGTGATGGTCAACTTGAAGTTATTGTGTGGAAATTCAGTAAAGGAAAAGGGTAGGGTGGGAAAAAAGTGACTCTCCGTAAAAATATTCCAGTAAAAGCAACAGGAACTAGGAGTATCCATTTCAGAACTCTGCCATCAATTGCATCCTGAAATACTCAAACGCCTTCGGATTTTGCTGTAGACTTTAAGTCATCTAGGAGTTCTTCCTTTTATTATTATTATTTATTTTTTTTTCCAGAAATGGAGTTAGCTGAATGGTGTGGGAAGGTAGCCATGGTTTTAGGTTACAGAAGAAGTTTTAGCTGTAACAAAGTTCTTTACTCTCTTAGAAGCATTGGTACAACATCAAGTTCATTGAATGGTTTTGATTTTAATAATTCCCCTTATGCTGAGTCTTCCCAGTCTCCTCCTTGCAGAGCTGAGCTGTTGAGGGATGGGAGAAGCCTCACGCTTCTCTTCAGAGTTCAGTTTACCTTCGATGTATTTTGTGCTTCCAGCTCTGCAGGTGATGGTTTGGATCCACATTAAACAACGTGAGTGAGAAATACAGCAGGTATGCTGAATGTGAGAATACTTAAGGATGACCAAAATAAGGCACCCTTCATACTTTCAGAACAACTTTTTTTTTCTTTGTTAAAAAGGTCACATCTCTTGGGTTTCTTTGTAATTGTAGCCAGCCTCCTGTTTGTTGAGACCAGTGATGCCAGCGTAGAGCTGCGCCGTCTGTTGGGTCTCTGCCTGCTCTCCAGATCTCCATTCCACTCTAAATTTGCAGATGGAGTTCATCAAATGGCAACCTGCACCACAGAATTCTGTTACTGCTAATCCGAGTCTTCAGTTTTGAATGTCGTTCGTCGATCACTTTGTAATTATGCTCGTCAGACTATTATGTTTGTTACAAATAATATACAAACGAGTCCTACTTGATAGGAAGAACCAGTTTGAAATCGTGTAAGTTATTTTAGTGATAGTGAGGAGAATTTTAAAACATAATTACTGTCTGGAGAATAATCCTCTGAAGTATTGGTGCATGGCATGTGCTTTATTCATACTTTTATTTTAATAAAAGCTGGTAGTTTTGTTTTTTTTTTTTCTTGTAAAGAAAAGAGCTTTGGGTCAGCCTGTTGGCTTGCCTGGCAGCCTGGTGTTTTTGTCCACTGTGCTAGAACATAACAACAACAACAACAACGTGTTTTCCTTCCTGACCTGGTAAGAACTGATCTGTGACTTCAGAGTGGAAGTGAAATGCAGACAAAACCGTATGTTTTGAAGGCAAATTACTTCTAAGAGCAAAACAAATCAGTTGTAATGTAGAAATCCCTGGGATGTCCCTGCAGCTTAACAATCTGTGGAGCTCTTGAGCTTGCTTATCAGTGGCTGTGGTAAGAGCAAGGAGGTTTTGTTCCTGTGATAGGATTGCTGTGCTCCATGGAAAGAGGCAGTGATAGTTGATACTGTTTGCATGGTGACGGAATTAATTTGCTATTGATGCATTTTGTAAACCTGCAGCTGATTAAAAAAAAATTATAGATAGCTATTTATTTCTTAATTAAGGAAACAACGACTTTCATTTTGCTGAGTTCTTGTACTGAGTGATATGTATTATATAGCCATGTTTGGACTTGTTTCCCATCCCCTCTATTTTATCTAATTTTTAAATTCAAATTAAGACAAATAACTTGCATCTTTCACAAGAGTGGTGCTCCAAGTTGTTTTCTTCCAAGCAGTATGTTAGGGTCTGTACTCACGTAAAGCCTCAAGGAATCATTTTCAGTGTAGTTGTCTTCTGCAGTGTTGGTTGTATGCAGACTCTGCCTGTGCCAAAGGCTGTTAAAATACAGCAACTAGAATAAAAAATATTGCTTCACGATGCAATTGGGAGAAAACTCAAAGTATGGGTGCCTAGAGAATGAAGTGTGCTCTCTGAGCTGAAGAAAGCAGTACAGTAACATCTCGGGAGAGAGAGCACTGCCTTTTTAAAATTGTTCCGCATTGGATTTTTCTCTGGACTCCCGTGGACTTGGGAGATAAGATTTTCCACTGTGGTGGGTTAATATCAGAAGGTCCTTCTCACTTTTGAGATATAGTATGATAATTCTTTTCTGTCAGAGTCTCGGCTTTTCACAACCTTGTTTTATGTTCTAAAGAAAGGCTTTCATGCTGAACAAACATTAGCTTGGTAGCATCTTCCTGTGTTTGAATCGCGAACCTCAAATGAATCCCAAAGAAATCTGTTATAGTAGATGCTGAGTTTTAACATCAAATGTGTGCATACAATAAATCTCTTCAGCTAATCGCTCTGCTTCCTTTCCCTCCCACCCCTTTGCAGCTGGAAGTTCATCAGCTTCTGCTGCTCTATCTTGCTTCCTCTGGAGACTTTCTGGAAGAGAGTGAACAGTGGTGGCAGGGATGTACGAACAATGTGATGATTATGTTCTGCGGGTCTGTATAAGTTGTCTTTTTCCATTGCTATTAATTCTTATGCTATGTCATCTACTTAGCATGAACACGTTATGTGTGCTGTGCAAAGCTGCGTGCTGCAGTATTTAGTGAGAATGTAATGCAGCTCCATTCAATCTGTAGAAAATATTTTTAGATCGGAAGTGAGATCATAAGTTCTTAGCTAGGACAATGCAGGGTGGCTAGACTTCCATTGATGGTTTGTAATTAATTGAGGTCTGTGATTCTTTGGCATATGGGGAGACGTTTTTTAAAGTACAGCTGCAGAACAAGTCAGGAAAAGAAGGTTCCATCAGAGCTGGCTGTGGGCATTCTGTCACAAGGGCTTACGACTGCTAAGACCAAAGGAAGCATCTTGTGTTTTCTGCCAGCCCGATTAAAACTTGTGTGAGAGCAATTTTCGTTGACCTTTTTTCTTTTAGGATCTAAATGTAATCTTTCAAAGCTGATTTCAGAATATTCAGATATACTGGCTGAACTTCGGTGGCTTCAGTTGCTTGCGGCCCGTGGGTGTTCTGGCCATGCATCGAATACTTCAGCAAAGTCTGAGGTGCAGCCTGTTCTGACATTGTGGAGGTAGTAGGACAGATGCTGTAGCTGAAGAATCTTCGTGAGCTTGTTTTTGTATAGTTTCAGAGTGAACTGTAGGCTGTTTTGTACTATATGTATGCTTCTGGGACTGGGTGACTGTTGGTGATGAAAATCTGTGCTTAATAATGCCACTACTGTTATTAATAACTTGGTGTGCAAGAAATAAGGCAATGAAGAAAGTGTTCTGTTTGTGACTGGCGCTCACCAGGGGTTTTGTACCCGTGCCACAGTGTCCATTTGTGAACGATGGAAGAATCTCTAACCTGACTTAGCAGGTTTTCTTAGTGCTCGTTGCATTAGCAGCGCCCATAGAGTTGCAGACGAGTACCCTGTTGCTACAGACTGCTTAGCAGAAGTTGGTATTTTTGATTGCTCTAAGGCGAATTTAGGATGATTGCAACTATGCTAATATGAGTCAGAGCATTTTCAGCCTTATACAAAGTTTGTGTAATGAAAGCTTATGCCTGGTAGAGCATTGCCCTGAGGAGAGAGAGAGGCTCTTTGGAAATGGGCTTAGCAGAGGCTATATATAACCACATTGTCTTATGGAACTGGTAAAGACATTGTAATTTGCTCTGGGTTTTACTAGTTTAGCAAAAAGTGGCATCTTTTATTGTTACCTTCTGCATCACATTGAGGGGTAACAGAACTAAAGTGTTTGGTCCCGTTCAGTTGTTTCCCAATCAAGAAAAATGTTTGCTATTTGAGCATGGCAGGATGAAATGGAAATCTGAGTAAGAACGTTTATAAATAGGAGCCGAGCCGGTGGATTTGGAAAGAGGGCGAGGGGTGAACAGCAGTTAACTGCTTGCAGCTTGTTAAACCTTTCTCTCTTCAGTTTCAGGGCAAATGCTGACTGCTACGTGCTGTAAGTCTGGGACCAGCGAGTAATGAAAGTAAACTGCTTGGATCTTTGAAGTCATCGGAATACAAATTGTTTCTTGTTGAACACTTAGCTGAGGAAAAATGTTTAAGTTAATAAAGTACAAAAAAATACACATTCCGATTGTTTTTCATTGATCTCCAAAAGGAATGCAATGTTTTTTTTTTTTTTTGTCAATATTAGGAAAAACAGCTTAGAAAGGGCAATGCACTATTTTGGCAGACCTGACTGAAACTGCTAGGAAATGTTTAAATAGGAGGAACGTATTTATTTGAATGAGTTTTTGCTGAGGGTGCCAGAGGGTCTGCTTGAAGTACAAAGGAAAAAAACAACCCACCACCTTTTTTTTGTAGCACAGAGCTTATGCCTACACACAAACACAGAAAAGAACCCAAACAAACAACTAAACAAAAACAACCAAGAAACCTCAAATGTATGCTGAATGTGTTTAACTTTGGAAGTATGGCGAGCCAGATTTGATATAAACTACTGATGGCCTTTTGCTAAGCAAAGAATGGGAGAGCAGAGGTTTAACCTTATGGTGAGTGGACCCATCCTGCTAACTTCTTATCAGTGAGCCAGAGGGCACGTTCTTTTGTATCTGGATTAGTGACCTGACAAGCTAATCGTTGCATGGAGTGATGGCAACAAACAATTCACAAATGCTTAATATGCTCTTGTCTGAGGCATCTGAAAATGCTTTACCGTCTTAAACTAAGCCTTACTCTTCCTTCACTAGGAAATCTATGAATAAATTCCTGACCTCTTGTGGCCAGTGGGCCTGCTGATGTCACAGCAAGATTCAAGCCAAGGATGACCAAGAAGTAAAGTATTATATGACCAGCAGTGCATTTTGCTCTGAGTACTACAGCTCAGCAGTTTCCACTGAAGGTATCGGGGCTGCTAATTTGGATGAGACTGCAAGATCTTTGGTACTTTACAGTGTCAGG
Organism: Alectoris magna; assembly: GCA_030625065.1. NCBI lineage: Eukaryota > Metazoa > Chordata > Aves > Galliformes > Phasianidae > Alectoris > Alectoris magna. Next base: position 5,892,697 of record CM060575.1, on the reverse strand, counting down.
CATCACGTTGTGCATGCTGGAATTCGTCTTGTCTTGGAGGAGAGTAAATGCTACTTAAGGAGAAGTGAGTAGTCCTACCATGGCGCTCTGTAATTGCCTTCTGGAGACATTCTTTGGAGAATGGAGACTGCTTTCAAATCCAGCATTTGCTCTACTTCCTGTAGCCTGCGACCAGTCTTGGAAAAATGAATAAATAGAAAGCTTCTGCAATAAATACTGCTTCTGGAATCTGACTCTAGAGCCGTGTCAGGCAGAGTTGGGGGGAAGGATGAGTTTTCCTTTTTTTTTTTTTTTTTTTTTTTTTTAATTGAATTTGTATGCTTCGGAAAGAGCCAGCAATCGTAAGTAACTGACTAATGCTCTCCTCTAATGAGTGAAGTACAGAGGGTGGCTCTTATGATGCCAAGAGTAGATGTTACTGGAAAATTGTGACAGAAAGACTGGTTAAGCCCCAAATATTTGCTGGGAACGCAGTAGGTCTAATGAACTGTGCCTGAACAGAGAGCAGAATTTGAAGGTATTGCTGGCTGGCGACTGTGGGGCCTGGTTACTGGGACCCCACTGCAGCTGCTCAGTGACATTCCTGTTGTTTTTCCATGCTGTGACTCCTAATGGATCTGACAGGAGTGTCTGATACTGCTCGGGTGTGTTTGCTTCTCAAGCCTTTTTTCAGTCTCTCCTAGGAAAAAATGTAGGTGCAAGCCAGTCAATGTTTCCTTCCCCTCAGTAACCAGGGGTACTGTGGGAAACACAGCTGGCTGCTGAGGGCAAAGCTGAAATGCATAGCTGCAAATTCTGTCTCGTCTCATAATATCCATGCAAAAGTTGAAAGGTTCAGTGTGTTCTTGTTTACTCTTCCTTGCTCATCAGATGTTGGAATAGTCTCTGCTTTCAGAAGGAATTGTGCCATCCTTGGTCCAGGATGCTGGGATGTTGGAGCTGGAAGCTGCCTAGGTTGGCAGTGAGACATCTGTGGTTAACCCAGTAGTTCACAGCAGCTACTGGGAGGTGCGTGCCAGTGGAAGATGCTGAACTGCTGGGAATCTTCCCATATTGTCTGGTGCGAACGTGGAGCTAAATCCTGTTCGGTGGTAGGAGTTCAGACAGTCAGGCTTCCCACAATATCCCACGTGTTTGACCTGATTTCCATCAGTAGCTGGTGCTGTTCACTCTCCCATGCTTGTCAGCTGCAGAGCATGTGCTTGACCACTCCGTTCCCTTCAGGGAGAGTGACTTCGGGCTGGTGACCTGGAGGTAGTCCAGTGTTAGCCATTTCCCTTTGGCAGCGAGAGAATGTAGGTTAACTCACAAAGATGGTTATTTGCTAATTTTCTGATCTAGATTTGAATTATATGATTTTGTGTGTGTGCTGTACAGCGTAATATTAATCTGCTGATGACTTAATGGAAATCTGTTAAAGCCTCGTTCACCTGAAGTTTTGTCGTTTTGCTATTGCCTGGCGTTCTTTAAATTACGGTTAGCATTGCTCGTATGCTTGGCTCAATCAGTAGTAAAATGTCAGAAATCATTCTTGGCATGATCCAGCCCCTTTCCATCTCATTCTTTGTATAAGGCTGATAGTATGCTATGTGATGAAATACACTTTTATTGGACTAAATAATAGATAGCCCAAGTTAAAAGGCACCAAAAGGTTTATGCAACTTCTACAGCTTTAAGGATCTTATTCTTGGAAAGCCGTTCTCTCTCCATCTTCTAGTTTCAGAAGTATCCCACTGTAAGCAAGCAAAATCCACTGGTCGTTTGCTGCCCTTCCTTTGCACTGTAATGAGTGAGGGACTTCAGTTAACAATGTGGTATCTTTCATATGTCACTTAGCAATGCATACTTGGCATGGCAGTCTGTTCCTTTCACCGCCTGGATAACACTGATGGGGAACTCTCACTCTGGAGTGCTGAAACACGAGCTATAATTATGAGATTTGTTGTGACCTGGATTTTGCTGTGAAAGTCAACAAAAGAAATTTGGAATCTACAGACTTCATAGAGACTAAATTTTCTGTTATCATTTACTATAATGAAATATACTGTAAACAGAGATTTTCAAATGCGGACATCAGAGAAAATGCATTTGATTTCAGCTGCAGCATTGAGTAACCATTTTTTCCCTAGTTTTGTGCGTGAGTGCTCCACAGGGAGTAAAAATATTACTTGGCTATTCCAAAATTATCTGCAAATCTCCGCCTTGCAGCGTAGATATGGATGGGAAGGAGGAAGTAATTTTGACTCTGTTTCACAGTGTTCTGCCGATCTGATGTAGTAGAAAGGCTTGAGGCTGTGTAATTTTGGAGTGGTTGTATCTTCTGTGTGTATGCTGGTGGCACTGCTACACAAAGCTGATTCTGATCACCCTTCCCCATTATTCACGGTGGGGAAAATAAATCAAATGCAATTATTTTGCTTAAAGTCTGAAGGCCAAGTAAAACTTTAAGGCAATATTTATGTATCAGTGTTCTTAAAACAATGTTATCCTGGGGCAGGTTAAGAAGAGTGTGGCCAGCAGGTTGAGGGAGGTGATCTTCCCCCTCTACTTTGCCCTGGTGAGATCACATCTGAAAAACTGTGTCCAGTTCTGGGCTCCCCGGACAGTAATCTTTTAGGAAGAATCCAGCAACTTAGGGCCACAAAGGTGATAAGGGCCTGAAGCATCTCGTGTATGAGGAAAGGCTGAGACCTGGGATTCTTCAGCCTGAAGAAGAGAAGGTTGACAGGGGATCTCATCAGTGTTTATAAACATCTAAAGTGCAGGTGTCAAGCTGATGGGGGCAGACCAGACTCCTTTCAGTGGCAAGCAGCAGTAGAACAAGGGGCAATGGGCACAAACTGGAACATGGGAAGTTCCATACTAACGCAGGGAAGAAATCCCTAATTGTTAGAGTGGCTGAGCACTGGAAGAGCCAGCCCAGAGAGGTGGTGGAGTCTCCTTCCCTGGTGATGTTCATGACCTGCCTGGATGCCTGCCTGTGTGACGTGCTGTAGGTACCCTGCTTCAGCAGCGGGGTTGGACTCAGTCTCTGGAGGTCCCTTCCAACCCCTGCTATTCTGTTACTCTGTGACTATAATATTAAGATGGTGGTGTAATTAATGGTGTACAGCTATAACACTGTAGTCAGAGTGGTGATTCACCAGATTGTCAGTAATTGGCAGTGGATATCAAAGAAGGCATGTGCTGACGTGGTCATTTCAAAAGTAATGCCTCCTGTTTATTTCCGTGAAGACTACAATGGATAGCATAAATTTTTCTGCACTTCTTAAATATGCACGAGCATGCATATTTTATCACTTTATATTATTAATGCTAGTATTAATTTATTTGGGTAAGTGCTTACAGTGTTAAGTTAAACTCAGCTTCCTTTCCATATTCAGTAATTTGTATTCACATATTTTTTTAAAAAGGAAAGTTGGCCTAGAAGCATCTTCTGATCTTGAAGCAAGAGTAGAGCGACTTCAAAAGAGAAATGTGCTTAAAAGGAAATCCATGCTTATCCATTTTTAATATCAGGTTGAACTACTTTTAGGATTCAGAGGATACAGCCTGTGAGCATGGGGATTGAGGGCTGAGCCGAGCGGATTTTAGGCTGGTTGGCATTGCAGGGCTTGCTGCCCCGTACCTGACTCTGCCAGGGGTTTCTGCTGTGCCTGCTGCTTTGCCTTGGGCACCTTTGCAGTCCCTCCATGAAACTGTCTGGCTAGCATGGCAGAAAACAGACCTTTAGGGGGGAAGATGGGGATTCTGGGAAGGATTGTATATCCAGGAGCAGCAAGTACTGAAGTGATGTAGGGATGCATGGGGAGCTGGTACCTCCCTTCTACCCATGACACATTGCTCAGAGCTGGTCATTGTGAGGTTTTCCTTTTTTTTCCAGTGGCATTCCTTCATCTACTTGAAGGTGTTTATTTTATTTTGTGGTTACGAAGCATTGGTTTCGAATCAAAATGCATTGAAATGATGGATTAAGGTATAATATTGGATATAAGATGAAGAGGAGTAAATGTTATGGTCTTCAGTGCTACCTGTTCGTACAGATAATATGAGTGATATACTAAAGAAATGCTCATTAACATACACAGCTTTCGTGTGGCAGGTATCTGAGTTGGGGGCATCATTAGGAACTAAAAAGTAAGGCAGGTGTCTCTTCAGTTGTCTTTTGCTACATCTATGTAGCAAGGTAAAGATTTGAAAGCTGCTGTCAAGCTGTACCTATTTGTGCTTTGGTGCTTTTAGGAGCGCAAGAAGCAGCGCTGCATGTTAGCTGTTTGTGTGAGCTGTGAAAAGCCTTCAGACACGCTTCCATTTCTTCACAGCTGTTGTTGCTCATATTATCTGTGTATGCTGTGTTTGGTCATTGCAAATTCCTGTTCCACCAGGTTCAAGAAGTGCATTTATTGTGGCCGTGCTTTATAGGCATAAGCGTATTTGCAGACACTGTGGCATTGCAGCGTTCTCTTGCGTGTAGTAAATCAAACCAAAACTCTGGTGGTTTTTGTTTTGTTTTTTTGCTTCTCAATTTGAAGGATTCTAGGCCCTGATTTTGTACAACTAAGGGATTGATTTTGTACAACTAAGGGACTGCCTACTTTCTGCTTGACAAGGGGTGTTAACACCAATCATGTATGAATATTTCTGACCGGAACAAAACCGTAATCTTGTGTTATTTGAAGTCATTCTTGTATCTTTTAATAAGTAATGATTGATTTTTACAAGAAATAATGGTATACTTGGCAGCAATCAGAATCAGAGAACAGCGAGGGTTGGAAGGGATCTCAAAGTCCATCTTGTTCCAGCCCCAGCTGGTAGCTTGCTGTCTGCTTTCTGTATTGGATAAAGATGTATTTCAGATTTCCACCTTTTTATGCTTTTGTTCTTTGAATAAAAATACATCAAATGTGAATCACTGGTGTAATTAAACCTGCTTTGTGGAGGAAACAAAACAGTTTGTAAATCGTAGGAATTCAGTGGATCGTGCTACAGGGGAACTTTCAATTCCTAAAAACATACTTTCATGTGGTACTGGGATCAGTATTAGCTCAGACATTCTCAAGTATTATTTGAAGCCCAGAAGGACAGGTATCTCAACTACGACTTGCTTCTAAAATATCTTCTTGTCCGGGACTGAAAAATATTCCCAGCAACATCTTGGGTCAGTGTGCTGTCCAGTAGTTAACAATTACAGTGATGGATGTATGAGTCTCTCTTCTGGATTCGCCACTGATGTGCTTTCTGGTCGCAGCGTACCTCATGACCAGAAGCTCTCAAAATACTCCTCAGGCCTCGGTCCTAAATTCATTGTACTGCTAACCGGTAATTTTGTATATGAAAGGATGTTGTATATGGGATTATCTTCTCTATCTTCTCTGTTAATGGATGCATGAGCACTGCTGTGCTCGAACATGGTCGGCAGTGACCAAATAGCAAAGATTAAACCGGTATGATAGTTTAAAAAAAAAAAAAACAGTGGCAACTCAGTCCAAGTGTTTTTACTGATTGAATTAAATGCAGATATATTTTGTTTCCATGCTGAGAAATAAAGTCTGGTCAGGAGGATATCCTACAAAACCATTGTTGGAATCTTTAATCGCCACAAGTGGTCACAGCTTTGTTTATACATCTTGTCTGAAAGCTGGAGAATGTTCCTATAATTAAGTTTAAAAAAGGGAGTGTGTGGGGGAAAGGAAGAGAGAGCAGCCTGAGAATATCCGTTCAGACAAATGTCCCGGGATGGTCAGATTTGTTCTCAAGAGGTGACTGTATATTATTTTTAAAGGCCAGAAGAAATAATTGTATGGGTTCTGTGCATGGGTAAGGATAGGTTTGTTTAGTTTAAGCCTTGTCTTGTGTAAATATCTTCATGCTTGTAAGATGCCTCAATTGCAGCAAAATGAAATCCCATCAAATCCTTCTTTGCTAGGAAAGGAAGTGCTTAATACCACCAGTTTGGGGCTGATGTGGAAGGAGGAGAATATTTTTGAAAGGATAAATGTGAGTCACAAAGGTCAGGTAGTCATGTTGATTTGTGAGCTTAGAGAATAGTGTTTCATTTTCTGTCGTGAGATATTGTAAGAGCTTTTTTGTAAGAGCTGACTCCGGATTATTTTGCTGTCCTCTTGAGGAAGTGAACTCTGAAATCAGGAGTTGTGGTGAAGTAGAACTGCGTTATGTCTTGGTCAGTGAATGTTGGATGGAATGTTGATAAGTGAAGGTGTTTAAACACAGGAATTTTGACGGTTTGTATAACATGGGGAAAGGATTTAGTTTCTGCTACCAGGAAAGATGTAGGTGTCAGAGGAAGTACTGAATTATTCTGTCTTCTTTCGGGATTCACTCCTAATTTCCACTGAGCTGTGGGATGTTGATCTGTTGTGTTTCATTCTCAGTGTGCTGAAGATTGGCTTTTCTTAGATTTTTAGTGCCTGCTTTCTCAAAAATACTATATTTGGATTGATGGCTTTTAAATAATGCTGTTAAGCTTGCTTCATGCTTAACGAATGAAGGAAAGTGAAGCATGAAACAAAGTTAAATGATGATGTAAAGGAATTATCAGGAATGTTAAGAATTGCATTTTAAAGTTTATTTTTATGTTTAAAATATTTCTGTACCTTTAGTGTTGGCGTCTGAGAAGTGAACTGATTCTGCTGCTTTTTTAGTAGGGCTTGTTGAGAGATGTGAGTACATGTCTTCATAAGCCTCAGAGTTCTGGGCTAATGCTTATGTTTGGGTACTGTGCTTGTACTGCTGATAGCAGAGAAATTACTGAAGTGGCATCAGAGCAGCGTGACAAAACACCGATTGCAGGACAGTTTGTTTAGTGTTTTTGGTAACAAATTTAGCGTAGGCAGGCCTGCATTAAAAGTGCATATTCCGATGTCTACGGGAAGTGCATGTAAATGTATTTAGATCAGTTACTGTAATTGATCAGAGATGGGCCAAGTTGGAATCCCTATTCAGTAGTTCTAAAATTACTATTGGTTTTACTACTAGCAAGATGTGCACTGTGGTCTTTCCTTCTGTTTTACTGCTTGGCCAAGAATGTAATTTGTACTTCTGACAGTGTTTATCCTATTTAATAAAATTATCAGTAGGCAGATGGCCTTTCAATGTGGTAATACCTGGAATGCTGAAGTTCTAGAAAAAGGAAGGGCTCTCCTTGTAAGCCAGAAGGTTTTCTCATGAATCGCTCATATTTGAAATAGAACATTGTCTTCATTTGAGGATTAGAAGATAACCTAAAAGCACAGTGCAACTACAGTTTGTTTGCTGTACTGAAATGTATTTCCATCCAGGTCTTTGTTCTTTTTCAGTAGCGAAATGTTCGTGCTAACTCCTCCCATCCTGCCTGCTTTGTGTTTGGAATCAGTGAAAGTCAAAAGCAACAAACAAACAAACTTGGAAATGCCTGAGGGAGGAGAGTTAGGAAATTCTTAGGGAACAAACTGGTAACAGGCACTAAAGGAGCACTTGTGTGTGGAGGGTTATATGAACACAAACTTAACAGGAAAAAAGGCAACCTTGGCAGAGTGGGCATCACTTGTGGCACATAGGTGCAGTATTTGCTTAGGACTTTAAAGGTGCTTCAAGGCGCTGTGGTACTCTTAAGCCAACTTTTGTCTCCTGTTTGCTTGCCATAAGTCTAATATCAGCCTTGATGTTATGCTTTCTGGCCGTGTTTTTCAAATTTTTGCATAAACCAAATATTTTTCTTTTCATAGTGGAGCTACTGAAAATGCTTGTTCTGTTTTCTGTGAATGCCTGGGCACCTCAACTCCAAAGGTTTACTTTCCAAAGAAAATTATGTCCAGGCTCTCTCCTCGGTGTCTGCACTTCACGCTGCAGGTTGTTGAGGCACCTTACAGAGTCAGACAGTCTGATTGCTGTTATACACTAATACCACCAGCTATATATACCTTTAAGGTTTTCTAGGTGTTTTAAAATCACTAGAGATCAAAGAAAAAGAATAACTGGAGTGAAAAACACAGTGGGTCCTTCCTTGTAAGGAGAAAGTTTAAGTAGTGATGGGTGCCTATTTGCATTATTGATTTTTTTTTTTCCTTTATATTGTTAGCTGCAGTTGAGTATTTTCTGCTACGTCTTTCAGACAACGAAGGAAGAACATCCTGCAATGGTTTGTGCTTCAAAAGCTTTCACCAAAAGACAGAAATACTGCTACTAAATTGTGATTTAAGAATGAGAAGTGAAACAAGAGGGAAACAACTGTTGACTGATATCATACAACCTTCAGCCTCTGAAATTACAGGCTGTCACCACGTGGTCTGTTCAGAAACATTTTTTGGAGAGTTCACTTTCCCTTTGATACAGCGGTAATATGCAGCCAAAGGAATGATGGAATATGGCAAATACTTTCAATATTATTTCCCACTCTGCTCTCTTTTGGTGCATCCTCACTTCAAACGCTGTGTGTAGTTTTGGACATCACAGAATTAGAAGCTCATAAAACTACTAAAGAGCATCTAGAGGAGGGCTGTGAAGATGGTGAAGGGTCAGGAGAGTGAGGAGAGGCTGAGGCCAGCACGATTGTTATGCCCTGAGCAGAAGAGACTGAGGAGAGGCCTCATGGTAGCCTGAACCCCGACTCTTGTGCCCTTTGTGAATGAACATCACATTCCATTGCTGGCAGCACCCAAGGCTCTGCTCTCAGTGCGCCTGAGTCATTAACAGTGCAGTAGTCATATACTCTGTTTTATATTTATTAACAAAGATGGATGCAGTCCCTGCTAATGGTGCCGCGGGGGCGGCCTCTTGCAGGGCTGCGAAGTGCCCCGGGCGCTGCAGGCCCTCCTCTTCCTGGGGCGGCGGGACCCCCGGGCTGAGCGGTCCCTGCCCCGCTCGGCAGTGGTGGGGCTGTTGCTGCAGTCCTGGGCTGAAGGTCCCGCTGCTGCCTCCTGCTCTGGCTGCCCGTGAGACACCTCGGTCTCCCTGGGGCCGGGAGTGGTGGGGCGGGCCCCGAGATCCCCGGGGGCTGTGTGGGAACTGCCCGGGAGTTCCTCCTCGGTGGGATGTGCGGGGCTGCCCGATGGTGCGGGGCGTGAGGTGGCCGTGCCCCACAGGGAGGCTCTCTGGTGGCTCTCTGCTTCGTACTCTGAGGGCAGCGTGATGACGCAGGGCAGAGAGCCGTCTGCCCGCACCGAGAAGTGGATGGCACTCATAACGCTCCTGCAGAGCGGGCAGGTGAATTTCCTTAATGTCCACTGCAGGATGCAGCGGAGGCAGAACGTGTGCTCACAGGGAACCACGTAGCTGTCGGGTGTCACGTCGCGGCAGATGGAACAGGAGCACACCTCTTCCTCTTCCATGGCCGCGTCCTCCACGCTGCAGTGGGCTGGGGGAGCTGGAGATGGAGAGCTTTCCCCTCGCCGCGGTGGGTGCTGTGCGCTGCAGGAAGAAAGGCCGCGGTCAGTGGCTGTCGTGGGATGGGCAGCTGCAGCGTTCCTGTCCTTTAGCAGAAGCCCTCCCCACCCCGTGGCTGGCCTGGCTTGTGCTCCCCACCGGCACAGGCCCATGCTGTTGCTGCAGCCCTGGCAGCTCCGTGAGCCCCAGCACCACCCCACGGCTGCCCCAGGGCCGTGTTCCCGCACCCCTCACCTCTGCTGCCTCGAGCGCCTGCCTGGGGCCCGGCTGCCTGAGCCAGGCAGGGCCGGGGAAACGCAGGCGATGCTGCGGGGATGGGCACTGAGCACAGCTCCCAGAGCCCCACAGCAAAACCCAAGAAAGCCTCGCTAGGTCTCCAAGCCTCGCAAACACGCTCAGCTGGCAACCAGGTACACGCTCGGCTGGGACAGACTCTGCTGTTCCCCAGTATGTGCAGTGGACGGCCGTGAGGTCACAGTCCATCGCCTGTGATGTCACACACCGTGGTTTTGGGATATGGAAAACTGTGTTTTGGGGCTGTCTCCAGGGAAGCGTGTTCAGCCCAAGGAGGCTAGAGAGGGACTGTTTTTCAGGCAGGAAGCGATAGCACAAGGGCTGTGAGTTTAAAATAAAAGAGAGTAGGTACAGATTGGGTGTTTGGATGAACTTGTTTCCTCTGGGGCTGATGAGGCACTGGAGCAGGCTGCCCAGGGGAGCTGTGGATGCCCCATCCCTGCCACTGCCTAAGGCTGCGCTGGATGGGGCACGGAGAGGCCAGGCCCTGTGTGCGGTGTCCCTGCCCGTGGCAGGGTGGTTGGAGTGAGATGATCTCTGAGGTCCGTTCCAACCCAAAGCACTCTTTGCGTCTGTGAAGAGAATTCCAAGCGGCCCCAGTCTCTGTGCGCCCACTGGGTACCGTGGTGGTGTTTCCCAGCAGTCATCCTGGCCTGGGCCTGGTCTTCCCGAGGGCTGCCAGGTGCCCCAACACCTCCCTTTTTCATATTTGGCCTCCATCTGAAATGAACGTCTTGTCCCTATTTACATTTTGCCTCATCCGTCCCGACTTGGCTACAGCGATTCCCTGATTTGTGTTTCAGTTTCTGTTCTGACCCCAGGCCTGCAGCTCCTGGCTGAGAGCAGAGGGCAGTGCTGTGCTCTGCTCTGTGGGCACAGTGACAGGGCCTGAGGGAACTGTGCTGGGGACCTCTGAACCCCGACTCTTGTGCCCTATGTGAATGAACACCACATTCCATTGCTGGCAGCACCCAAGGCTCTGCTCTCAGTGCGACTGAGACATTAACCGGGCAGTAGTCATATACTCTGTTTTATATTTATTAACAAAGATGGATGCAGTCCCTGCTAATGGTGCCGCGGGGGCGGCCTCTTGCAGGGCTGCGAAGTGCCCCGGGCGCTGCAGGCCCTCCTCTTCCTGGGGCGGCGGGACCCCCGGGCTGAGCGGTCCCTGCCCCGCTCGGCAGTGGTGGGGCTGTTGCTGCAGTCCTGGGCTGAAGGTCCCGCTGCTGCCTCCTGCTCTGGCTGCCCGTGAGACACCTCGGTCTCCCTGGGGCCGGGAGTGGTGGGGCGGGCCCCGAGATCCCCGGGGGCTGTGTGGGAACTGCCCGGGAGTTCCTCCTCGGTGGGATGTGCGGGGCTGCCCGATGGTGCGGGGCGTGAGGTGGCCGTGCCCCACAGGGAGGCTCTCTGGTGGCTCTCTGCTTCGTACTCTGAGGGCAGCGTGATGACGCAGGGCAGAGAGCCGTCTGCCCGCACCGAGAAGTGGATGGCACTCATAACGCTCCTGCAGAGCGGGCAGGTGAATTTCCTTAATGTCCACTGCAGGATGCAGCGGAGGCAGAACGTGTGCTCACAGGGAACCACGTAGCTGTCGGGTGTCACGTCGCGGCAGATGGAACAGGAGCACACCTCTTCCTCTTCCATGGCCGCGTCCTCCACGCTGCAGTGGGCTGGGGGAGCTGGAGATGGAGAGCTTTCCCCTCGCCGCGGTGGGTGCTGTGCGCTGCAGGAAGAAAGGCCGCGGTCAGTGGCTGTCGTGGGATGGGCAGCTGCAGCGTTCCTGTCCTTTAGCAGAAGCCCTCCCCACCCCGTGGCTGGCCTGGCTTGTGCTCCCCACCGGCACAGGCCCATGCTGTTGCTGCAGCCCTGGCAGCTCCGTGAGCCCCAGCACCACCCCACGGCTGCCCCAGGGCCGTGTTCCCGCACCCCTCACCTCTGCTGCCTCGAGCGCCTGCCTGGGGCCCGGCTGCCTGAGCCAGGCAGGGCCGGGGAAACGCAGGCGATGCTGCGGGGATGGGCACTGAGCACAGCTCCCAGAGCCCCACAGCAAAACCCAAGAAAGCCTCGCTAGGTCTCCAAGCCTCGCAAACACGCTCAGCTGGCAACCAGGTACACGCTCGGCTGGGACAGACTCTGCTGTTCCCCAGTATGTGCAGTGGACGGCCGTGAGGTCACAGTCCATCGCCTGTGATGTCACACACCGTGGTTTTGGGATATGGAAAACTGTGTTTTGGGGCTGTCTCCAGGGAAGCGTGTTCAGCCCAAGGAGGCTAGAGAGGGACTGTTTTTCAGGCAGGAAGCGATAGCACAAGGGCTGTGAGTTTAAAATAAAAGAGAGTAGGTACAGATTGGGTGTTTGGATGAACTTGTTTCCTCTGGGGCTGATGAGGCACTGGAGCAGGCTGCCCAGGGGAGCTGTGGATGCCCCATCCCTGCCACTGCCTAAGGCTGCGCTGGATGGGGCACGGAGAGGCCAGGCCCTGTGTGCGGTGTCCCTGCCCGTGGCAGGGTGGTTGGAGTGAGATGATCTCTGAGGTCCGTTCCAACCCAAAGCACTCTTTGCGTCTGTGAAGAGAATTCCAAGCGGCCCCAGTCTCTGTGCGCCCACTGGGTACCGTGGTGGTGTTTCCCAGCAGTCATCCTGGCCTGGGCCTGGTCTTCCCGAGGGCTGCCAGGTGCCCCAACACCTCCCTTTTTCATATTTGGCCTCCATCTGAAATGAACGTCTTGTCCCTATTTACATTTTGCCTCATCCGTCCCGACTTGGCTACAGCGATTCCCTGATTTGTGTTTCAGTTTCTGTTCTGACCCCAGGCCTGCAGCTCCTGGCTGAGAGCAGAGGGCAGTGCTGTGCTCTGCTCTGTGGGCACAGTGACAGGGCCTGAGGGAACTGTGCTGGGGACCTCTGAACCCCGACTCTTGTGCCCTATGTGAATGAACACCACATTCCATTGCTGGCAGCACCCAAGGCTCTGCTCTCAGTGCGACTGAGACATTAACCGGGCAGTAGTCATATACTCTGTTTTATATTTATTAACAAAGATGGATGCAGTCCCTGCTAATGGTGCCGCGGGGGCGGCCTCTTGCAGGGCTGCGAAGTGCCCCGGGCGCTGCAGGCCCTCCTCTTCCTGGGGCGGCGGGACCCCCGGGCTGAGCGGTCCCTGCCCCGCTCGGCAGTGGTGGGGCTGTTGCTGCAGTCCTGGGCTGAAGGTCCCGCTGCTGCCTCCTGCTCTGGCTGCCCGTGAGACACCTCGGTCTCCCTGGGGCCGGGAGTGGTGGGGCGGGCCCCGAGATCCCCGGGGGCTGTGTGGGAACTGCCCGGGAGTTCCTCCTCGGTGGGATGTGCGGGGCTGCCCGATGGTGCGGGGCGTGAGGTGGCCGTGCCCCACAGGGAGGCTCTCTGGTGGCTCTCTGCTTCGTACTCTGAGGGCAGCGTGATGACGCAGGGCAGAGAGCCGTCTGCCCGCACCGAGAAGTGGATGGCACTCATAACGCTCCTGCAGAGCGGGCAGGTGAATTTCCTTAATGTCCACTGCAGGATGCAGCGGAGGCAGAACGTGTGCTCACAGGGAACCACGTAGCTGTCGGGTGTCACGTCGCGGCAGATGGAACAGGAGCACACCTCTTCCTCTTCCATGGCCGCGTCCTCCACGCTGCAGTGGGCTGGGGGAGCTGGAGATGGAGAGCTTTCCCCTCGCCGCGGTGGGTGCTGTGCGCTGCAGGAAGAAAGGCCGCGGTCAGTGGCTGTCGTGGGATGGGCAGCTGCAGCGTTCCTGTCCTTTAGCAGAAGCCCTCCCCACCCCGTGGCTGGCCTGGCTTGTGCTCCCCACCGGCACAGGCCCATGCTGTTGCTGCAGCCCTGGCAGCTCCGTGAGCCCCAGCACCACCCCACGGCTGCCCCAGGGCCGTGTTCCCGCACCCCTCACCTCTGCTGCCTCGAGCGCCTGCCTGGGGCCCGGCTGCCTGAGCCAGGCAGGGCCGGGGAAACGCAGGCGATGCTGCGGGGATGGGCACTGAGCACAGCTCCCAGAGCCCCACAGCAAAACCCAAGAAAGCCTCGCTAGGTCTCCAAGCCTCGCAAACACGCTCAGCTGGCAACCAGGTACACGCTCGGCTGGGACAGACTCTGCTGTTCCCCAGTATGTGCAGCGGACGGCCGTGAGGTCACAGTCCATCGCCTGTGATGTCACACACCGTGGTTTTGGGATATGGAAAACTGTGTTTTGGGGCTGTCTCCAGGGAAGCGTGTTCAGCCCAAGGAGGCTAGAGAGGGACTGTTTTTCAGGCAGGAAGCGATAGCACAAGGGCTGTGAGTTTAAAATAAAAGAGAGTAGGTACAGATTGGGTGTTTGGATGAACTTGTTTCCTCTGGGGCTGATGAGGCACTGGAGCAGGCTGCCCAGGGGAGCTGTGGATGCCCCATCCCTGCCACTGCCTAAGGCTGCGCTGGATGGGGCACGGAGAGGCCAGGCCCTGTGTGCGGTGTCCCTGCCCGTGGCAGGGTGGTTGGAGTGAGATGATCTCTGAGGTCCGTTCCAACCCAAAGCACTCTTTGCGTCTGTGAAGAGAATTCCAAGCGGCCCCAGTCTCTGTGCGCCCACTGGGTACCGTGGTGGTGTTTCCCAGCAGTCATCCTGGCCTGGGCCTGGTCTTCCCGAGGGCTGCCAGGTGCCCCAACACCTCCCTTTTTCATATTTGGCCTCCATCTGAAATGAACGTCTTGTCCCTATTTACATTTTGCCTCATCCGTCCCGACTTGGCTACAGCGATTCCCTGATTTGTGTTTCAGTTTCTGTTCTGACCCCAGGCCTGCAGCTCCTGGCTGAGAGCAGAGGGCAGTGCTGTGCTCTGCTCTGTGGGCACAGTGACAGGGCCTGAGGGAACTGTGCTGGGGACCTCTGAACCCCGACTCTTGTGCCCTATGTGAATGAACACCACATTCCATTGCTGGCAGCACCCAAGGCTCTGCTCTCAGTGCGACTGAGACATTAACCGGGCAGTAGTCATATACTCTGTTTTATATTTATTAACAAAGATGGATGCAGTCCCTGCTAATGGTGCCGCGGGGGCGGCCTCTTGCAGGGCTGCGAAGTGCCCCGGGCGCTGCAGGCCCTCCTCTTCCTGGGGCGGCGGGACCCCCGGGCTGAGCGGTCCCTGCCCCGCTCGGCAGTGGTGGGGCTGTTGCTGCAGTCCTGGGCTGAAGGTCCCGCTGCTGCCTCCTGCTCTGGCTGCCCGTGAGACACCTCGGTCTCCCTGGGGCCGGGAGTGGTGGGGCGGGCCCCGAGATCCCCGGGGGCTGTGTGGGAACTGCCCGGGAGTTCCTCCTCGGTGGGATGTGCGGGGCTGCCCGATGGTGCGGGGCGTGAGGTGGCCGTGCCCCACAGGGAGGCTCTCTGGTGGCTCTCTGCTTCGTACTCTGAGGGCAGCGTGATGACGCAGGGCAGAGAGCCGTCTGCCCGCACCGAGAAGTGGATGGCACTCATAACGCTCCTGCAGAGCGGGCAGGTGAATTTCCTTAATGTCCACTGCAGGATGCAGCGGAGGCAGAACGTGTGCTCACAGGGAACCACGTAGCTGTCGGGTGTCACGTCGCGGCAGATGGAACAGGAGCACACCTCTTCCTCTTCCATGGCCGCGTCCTCCACGCTGCAGTGGGCTGGGGGAGCTGGAGATGGAGAGCTTTCCCCTCGCCGCGGTGGGTGCTGTGCGCTGCAGGAAGAAAGGCCGCGGTCAGTGGCTGTCGTGGGATGGGCAGCTGCAGCGTTCCTGTCCTTTAGCAGAAGCCCTCCCCACCCCGTGGCTGGCCTGGCTTGTGCTCCCCACCGGCACAGGCCCATGCTGTTGCTGCAGCCCTGGCAGCTCCGTGAGCCCCAGCACCACCCCACGGCTGCCCCAGGGCCGTGTTCCCGCACCCCTCACCTCTGCTGCCTCGAGCGCCTGCCTGGGGCCCGGCTGCCTGAGCCAGGCAGGGCCGGGGAAACGCAGGCGATGCTGCGGGGATGGGCACTGAGCACAGCTCCCAGAGCCCCACAGCAAAACCCAAGAAAGCCTCGCTAGGTCTCCAAGCCTCGCAAACACGCTCAGCTGGCAACCAGGTACACGCTCGGCTGGGACAGACTCTGCTGTTCCCCAGTATGTGCAGTGGACGGCCGTGAGGTCACAGTCCATCGCCTGTGATGTCACACACCGTGGTTTTGGGATATGGAAAACTGTGTTTTGGGGCTGTCTCCAGGGAAGCGTGTTCAGCCCAAGGAGGCTAGAGAGGGACTGTTTTTCAGGCAGGAAGCGATAGCACAAGGGCTGTGAGTTTAAAATAAAAGAGAGTAGGTACAGATTGGGTGTTTGGATGAACTTGTTTCCTCTGGGGCTGATGAGGCACTGGAGCAGGCTGCCCAGGGGAGCTGTGGATGCCCCATCCCTGCCACTGCCTAAGGCTGCGCTGGATGGGGCACGGAGAGGCCAGGCCCTGTGTGCGGTGTCCCTGCCCGTGGCAGGGTGGTTGGAGTGAGATGATCTCTGAGGTCCGTTCCAACCCAAAGCACTCTTTGCATCTGTGAAGAGAATTCCAAGCGGCCCCAGTCTCTGTGCGCCCACTGGGTACCGTGGTGGTGTTTCCCAGCAGTCATCCTGGCCTGGGCCTGGTCTTCCCGAGGGCTGCCAGGTGCCCCAACACCTCCCTTTTTCATATTTGGCCTCCATCTGAAATGAACGTCTTGTCCCTATTTACATTTTGCCTCATCCGTCCAGACTTGTCTACAGTGATTCCCTGATTTGTGTTTCAGTTTCTGTTCTGACCCCAGGCCTGCAGCTCCTCACTGAGCTCTGCTCTGTGGGCACAGTGATAGGGCCTGAGGGAACTGTGCTGGGGACCACTGGACCCGACTCTTGTGCCCTATGTGAATGAACACCACATTCCATTGCTGGCAGCACCCAAGGCTCTGCTCTGAGCTCTGAGCGGGATTGAGACATTGATCGTGCAATATTCTTGTATTTTGTTTGTTTTATATTTTTTAATAAAGATGGATGCACCCAAAGATGGAAAGTAAACCTGTGGAGTTGAGGTGCCCAGACATCCACAGAAAACATCCCTGGTGTGCTGTGTGGGTGGCCTCTTGCAGGGCTGTGAAGTGCCCCGGGCGCTGCAGGCCCTCCTCTTCCTGGGGTGGCGGGACCCCTGGGCTGAGCGGTCCCTGCCCCGCTGAGCAGTGGTGGGGCTGTTGCTGCAGCCCTGGGCTGAAGGTCCCGCTGCTGCCCTCTGCTCTCGCTGCCCGTGGAGGTTAGACAGGGCTGGAGGGAACAACATGGAGCTGTATTTGTGGAGGGTTGGGTGGGAGTCAGGGGAATGTGCTGCGTTAGAGGGTGGTGGACATGGAGCAGGCTGCTCAGGGCAGTGGGCACAGCCCCATGTTGCCAGAGCTCAGGAAGCATTTGCACAGTGCTCTCAGTCATAGTGTTTGGATTTTGAATGGTCCTGGCTGGAGCTGGGAGTTGCATACAATGATCCTTTTGGTTCCTTCAAACTCAGGGTATCCTATGAGTCCTCATCCGCTGATTTATAAAGATCATCGGACTGTGTGCTTCGAGAAACATCCCAACAATTAAATCATCCCTTCTCTGCTGCTAAAGGGAGAGGATGTTAAATATTGACTGCACCAATAGTGACTGGAACCTGAGCTGTGCTGTAATCCTCACTCAGCTCTGACCTGTTTTATTTTTTTTTCCCTTGTCAAAGGATATCGGAGTCTTTTTCCTCTGATATTAACACCAGTACTTAAAGATGTCGCAGTAACATGGAGTTCTGAGCGCTGTCTTCTAAGTGCACTTAGAATTTTCCAGCAGGTTTTTACTTTGTCTTGCATCTGGCAGATAGATACTTATTATTTCCTAATGCAGAAGACAGTCTGACTCTGTTCAGTTTATTTATTTCCTTTTTATCTAACAGTATTAGAGAGACACAAGACTGTCTCTCTGTTGCTGCTGTGATCAGAGGAAATGAAAAAACACAGGAGACAGTCTCGCAGTGCTGTAGGAACAGGACCGAGGTGTTCTCTTTTTCTTCATTGGTTAGCAGGAGCGCAGAGATCTTCCACAAACTGCACTTTTTCCAGATATTCCACACCTGCAGGCTTTTGCTGCATGCTATCTTACCTTACGGGGGAAGAAGCTGTAGCAGCACTCACTGCTGTTAGGCTCTGGGAGGAGTTTGTGAGAGCAGCTTTGTGACTCGAAGAGAAAACAAGAGCTGCCTATGGATTGTAACTGTTTGACAGTTGAAGATTATTTTTCATTTGCATTCTGATTAGTATTGCTGGTTACCCATGAAGGTGAGATTTATCAAAATGCTTGCTGTAGAAAGAGGTTTAAAAGTGGAAGGACTCTTACTGATGCTACAGAAACTAATCTAATTTCAGCTGCTGATCTGATACTGCAAAACTGCTTTAGTGGTACTTGAGCCTACTCACCAGCAAAGAGAGTGATTGATTATATTATTGATTTTGTTGTTTTCAGACCTCAGCTAACTAATTGCAATATCTGTGGTACGTAGTGTGCGTATAGTCACTGAAAATCTCTTGAGTTTGGGTGGTTTGAAATATTCCAGTGTGCATGTGAGACAAAGATGTGATGCCATATGTAGGCATCGTGTGGATTTATACAGTTTGATGTGAAAAGAGTCTTCCAGTATTGGCATGGAAAAAAAGTTTTAGGAATGGGCGGGCTTCAGATCTGATGAAGGGAAAAAGCAGGTAGACATATTGAAGTCTGGTGTTCTTTCAACAGAAGATTGCCATTTCCTAAACTGGAAGTAATTTAATCATGTCTGTATCTGGAATAGCTAAATGAAATCACTTGGCATAATTACTTCATGTCTAGCAAGGCCTGTGGCCATTTGGATTGTGTATTATGATTCAGATACTAAAATGAAAGGAGTTTAACCACTGGATGTCCAAAAAGTAATCAGTGCATTTCATTTTTAAGGTATGAATAGAGACTGTGTTTCAAATATCTGAAAAAGCTCCTGTCATGCTGAATCTTTGCTTGTGATCCTGTTGTGTCTACTGAGAGCACATGTGACAAAGATACGGCTTTAACCTTCTCAAATGACTGCAGTGTTGCATGTTCCTGTTGATACAGAGCCATTTGAGTATCTTAATAATTATTTTTGACGTTCCATTTGAGCTAGAGGGAAGAAGTGTTCTGTAATTAAGGGGCTACTTTCAAGAAAGTAAGTAGCATCAACTAAGTAAGATTCCAAGAAAGTGAGTAGCAAAGCAGAGGTTTTGTGCAAATAACTTTAGGTTTGTTAGTTGTCAGAAACTACAAGGGAAGGGGGCTGCTCCTGGAGTGAGTGACAGCCATAGCTGTGTGCAGAACACTGGCATCTTCAGGGGCAAGTATTGCTTATCAGCAGGGTAACACATTTGTTGTGTAGCCAAGGAGATGGATGAAGTTGATTTAAATACTTCAGGCTCACATAAGTGGTGTTACACAAAAGCAGAACTTTGTGATGGGCTGTGTTCAGTGACAGATTGTAACTGAATGTTGGTTTGAAAGGAATAAAAATGTATATCCAGGTGATGGAAAGTAAGGGGTGTTAGTACTGTTGTACTTACCTTAGTCTGGTGAGAATGGGTAACGAATACGATGTCTGAAGGCAGCACCAAGATGCACATCTTGATAGTGAGTTTTCTATAACTCTGACTTTTCTGTGGCTTTTCCCGTTGGGAACTGTCATAAGAATAATTTATTTAAATGAAGAATGTTGATCTATTACTAAAACGACTGGAACAACACCAGACTTAATTTTGGCAATTAAGCTGTAGAGCCAAATCTTCCCACCTGTTGCATGGTAACAAGTTCCCTTAAATTGTCTGATTTCCTTTTAAAAGACCGCTTCTGTCCTTAGCCGTTCATTTGATTGCCTTACTTACAGTTTTATAAAGTAGAATTTCAATGAATTTGGATGCGTTTCCACCTCCACTGCCCTGAGTAATCCCAGCTAGAAAAAAGAAATGTGTAATAAAAACTAGTTTTTCTTAATCGAGTTTATTCAGTTCTCTGCCATGAGGTGTATTTGCAAAGGCTGAAAGATTGTGCATTTTGCTCTGTTTCAGTGCCTGATGACCTCTCCATACAAGAAAGAGAAGAACTTCTAAATATTCGTCGCAGGAAAAAAGAACTGATTGATGATATTGAGGTAACTGCTTTATCTGTGGATTAAATTACAGCGAACTGCAGCTTTGCACACTCTCTGGGTGTGGGCCATATGTAATGTTTATAAAAGTATATAAATGGCCAAAACTAAATCTTGCTAATTATCAAGCAGGTTTACGATTCATTTATGTGCTTTTAAAAATGCTAACTTCTGGATTTCTCTAGTGCATTATGTGCATATGTGCACGTTTGGTTTCTGCAGTCAAGGACTCAAGAAGCAGTAGATTTGTGTCCAGGATAGGAGTGAGAGAAAAATGTGGGTAAATAAAGGTGTTGAAGTTGGTACTGACAGTTTGGTCTTGGTGTTCCGATGGGAGCACACGCGTGGAGTTGAGACTGGTGTGTGTGACTGCCAGCTGTGAGATCTATCACTTTTCTTCAGATGATTAGTAAATATTTAGGAAAATGAAACCTAACCCATCATAGTAGTACATGACAGACAATTTCAAAATGAGTCCCAATGTGGATTAACTTAATTTACTTTCTTCTTTTGGCAGAGATTAAAATTTGAAATAGCTGAGGTTATGACAGAAATTGATAATCTGACTAGTGTGGAAGAAAGGTAAGTAATGCCAACGTACAGAATGATTCATTAATACCTCGAAACAGCTATTCCAGGAACAGAAAATAAAAGCGGGTATTATAATAATAAACCTATGGTCACCTTTGTTCTATCTGTTACAAAGAGTCAGAAGTTTGACTTTATCCCATTCAGGTTTGTTATTTGTTCAGGTGGAGAATAGGTTGAGCAGGATGCAGTGTTTGAAACTGTCTGACTAATAATGGACAGTTCACTGAAGCTGCCATCACTTGAAGTAACAGTAAATAGTAACCTACGTTTGCCCCTTACGCAAAGTGAATGTCCCAGTTTTTTTGTGATGGAAAATTTGAAGTAGTCAAAATGCAAATTAAAACAAACTCATCCGGAAGTTGTTCTGTTGTGTAAGAATAATTGAGAATTGCTTCTTTCTTTTTTCCTCCTTTCTCCACATGTAGCAAAACTACACAAAGAAATAAGCAAATAGCCATGGGAAGGAAGAAATTCAATATGGACCCTAAAAAGGTAGAGTTATTACCATTGTATTGCTTGTCTGGAATCAAGCTTCTGCTTCTGAAACGATCTATGGCGAACACGGCCTGTTTTCTTACAGCATTTCAAACATTTCAGATTACATAAATTGTCAGCCCTTATTTGTGTATCCTTTTAACACACGGAGCAGGAGGTGAATGTAGAAGCGGACATTTAGTCTTTTGCCAACCATGTGTGCTTTTTTCACTTAAGTAAACTTGTTTTTTTTAAAACATATATATATAAAAATAAAAGTATTTATAAACAATAAAATATGCCAGGTATTGATTGAAGTGGTTTTCAAAGAGATTATTTGTACCTGATAGGGTGTGTTCTACGTTGACACGTCAAACAACTCTAAAAGTACTTAGATACTTGGCTACTAGTGAAGTAATAGATTTTATATGTATCTATATAAATGCCCTCGGATTCTTCCAAAAGGCTTTTAACTTGCTTCTTAGTTATTCTCATGTGTGCTCCTACATTTGCATATCTGAATTCTGTTTGTGAAAAAGTCACATGTGAGCAAACACCTAATTATATTGGTTGGACAAACACCTGCGGGTAGAATGTCTTTATCTGTGAAGAATCATCTTTAACATCTTTCTTAAACTGTTGGAGTTTAAGAAACTGGTGGAGAAAAACTTTGTTTTTCTTTCAAGTTGTATTGAAGTCAGTTACGATTTGATGGCTTTTCTGTAGTGTTCAGGAGCAGCAATGGCTGCTGTTCTGCCTGTTTTCAGTTTAGTGAAAACACTCGAGCATTTTGTGATACAAAACCCTCCTGAAGCTGGTGACCATGTCTGCTATTTTTCTGTTCTGATGTCTGGGTAACTTCAGCTCTGTTGAGGGCAGAATATCCCTGATATTCTGACTATTATTTTCCTCCATCTCTTTTGCCTCCTAGAAGTCTGTGGCAAAATCCCACAATGATGCAAGCTGCCTTCGTTCCAGTGTTAACTATTTTTGCTACTGTTTTTATGGGATAAAGTTATTTCTGTAAATAGATGCTGTGGCCACATTACTGCTGTAACATAATATAAATGTGGTAAACAGGCTTTGAGTAGTAATGCCTTAAAAATGGCTGTAAATCAGTGGTGGCCTGCAGTAGCCAGGAATGTGAAAGAAGCCCAGTAACAACACATGCACTGAATCCTCAAAGCTTTTTTTTTTGTTAAAAATCCAATAATGTAGATGTAGTGTTTTCATGTGAGCAGGAACACATCGAGCTGATTTCTTTAACCATTTTTATTTGAAGAGTTTTATGTTTCCTAATGGGGTAACCCAAACGTAGGGTGATTGTCCCCTGACCCGAAAATCGTTGTTGAAAATAGCCGTGTTGAATGCAGTTTACATCAGGTAAAGAGCTGTAATGGTCAAGCTTGGGAAAAACAAAACCACCCAACAAACACAGCAAAACAAAACAAAAAACTTCAGAAATCCCTGTGCAGGGGACGTGAAGCTGTGCTTTGCATTCCCAGCAGTGGGTGTCACTGCTGTCTGTGGTGGGCCCTGGAAATGGATTCTCTGTGACAAAAACGGGATCTAAAGAAGTGCAGAATTTGTCAGTAAAAGCTGAAATTCAGAGATTTAATTGTGCAGGCTTTTAAAAAACAAACAAACCTAGAAACCATACAATACTTGTTAGTGAATAACGAATTGTTGTGTGATGGTGACTGCGTGTGTGGAGGTCAAACTGTACAGCTGCCTTCTGTCTTATACCGGCCTTCATAAAGAGGAGTTACCTGGAGACAAAAGATAGTGGAGGAGTTGACGAGTGTTTGGCTGACCTATTTTACAGTGTATTCCAGACGCGAGAGTTGTTGTCCCAGACATTCCTTTCCTGTCTATCTGATTTCTGCTTCTTTAAAGATCAGAAGAATTAAAAAAAACAACGACAACAAAGAAGCCCCTCAAACCCACTGGTTTTTTGCAGCATGCTCAGATACCAGTTTCTGTGCAGAGACATTTGTTTTCCACATTTCCAGTCATTTCCATTTCTCAGTAACCCGTGCAACGTGTACAAGCTCTTCTGGGCAGTCTGCATTAAACATGAATAGTGCAGTCTGGGTTGAGCAAGGCAACCTGCGGCTGCAATTTCTGATGTTTGTTGGAGGGTTCTTTCTTGGTTGGCAGATCTGAGAAACTTTTTGTATTACTTGGTATGGAGGAAAAAAGGCAGAATGTTTCATAGTCAGGTGATTTTTTTGCACAAATGTTATCAAATGTGCTTGAGATGATCTGTTTTGAGGAAGTGTCAGCTCTTACTGCTTCAAGAGAAAAATGGTGTTTTCTTTGCAATGAAATCACATCTGTTCTGAATTCTGAACTAAGTTGTCAGAGTACCAGCATGTGATCAAACTCAGTTTCAGATGATGAAATTGTTAGGAGAGAGCTGCATTTAAGACTTTGGTTTTTTATAATAAGTTATTATCTGCCTGACAAAAAACAAACAAACACAACAACAACAACAACAACAAGTGTCTGTTCATGATTTACGGAGTGGTGGAATGACATCATTTCCAGCCTCTATGTAAACTTCAGATAACCCACAGACTCCTTTATTCCTGCTTTCCAAAAAGCTCTCTGGGCATCCCAAAGTGGGCAAGTTGTGAGGCCAGTAATTTAGAGAAGTGGAGGAATCCAGGGGCTTGGTCAGGTGCGCACTGAGGTTGGGGTAAGGCTCCTCCTGCCTGTGGTAGAAGCTCCGTAAGAAAGGCCGGAGTGGTTTCACAGACAGCCCTTCGTGAGTACTTTAATTCAGGCACCATTTGCAGTCAGCCAATTCCCAGTGTCAGCATGAATTCTTTAAACTGGTTTCAGTATCTTCAGACGTAACTTCTCGTGCAAGTGGTGGCTTGATGTACTGGGGTGCAGTTTGCAAATGCTTTATTTTTTGTCATGGTGGTGATTAAGTTATTCCTGCATACCTCTTTGTTATGTGATTTCACAGATTATCTTCAGACATTTATGCAATGTGCTGAGCAGGCCAGCTTACATTAACCTGTTAAGACAATATTTGATATTTCTGTAATTAAGGAATTCAAACTGCTGCCTGGCACTTCTAGCCTTAAAAATGTGTTCCCATTTATATCTGCCAACCAGTGCAAACTGCTGCTTATCTGACTGGGAAAAAAATCATTTGTTTACTGTTTCATGTAAAATAGATAAATAAAAACAACTGTAGACCAATTTAACTCTTACATGCTGTATGTCTGTGACACTGTATTGATGCCAAACGTTATGAGCAGTATTTACATAAATGCTGTGGAAGAAAACATAATATTCCTTTTCCTCTAAAATTGCTTTTCCTAGGGAATACAGTTTCTGATAGAAAATGACCTCTTGCAGAACACTGCAGAAGACATTGCACAGTTCCTTTACAAAGGAGAAGGATTAAATAAAACGGTAATTGGCGATTACCTCGGTGAAAGGTAAACTAATAACATTGAAACTTCATCTTGATCACAAGCATGCTTAGCAGTTGTAGTTACCTTCCCCATCAGAGGCTATGTGAAAAGTTTCTCAGAGATGTAGAAAAGCTACAGAGGGAACCAATGGTAACCTATTAGATGGGTTTTTTTCTCTGATCTGTTGTTATGCTTTTTAAATGGATCCGTTGTTGAATAATATTTAATTCACTGTAACTTGCCATTTTGAGAAGATATCCTTAGATTTGGTATTAGAGCAGAATTGAATACCGTAAGCTTTTGGAATGGCAGAGAGCTGTATTACAACAGTTTCGGTAATTCTTGACACCGTCCCTAGGCAAGGTGTGGTTTACAACCGATAATAATTGATAGGAAAGAAATTGCTTATTAGAATTGATATTCCTGGGACAGTAGTTGTAAGCAGCTTTTAGTGTCATCTCTGCACACAGACTTCCCCTTAGTAAGGAGGCATTTCTCAGAGCAGCTGCATCAGTTCTAGCACAATAAACGTGCAAAATGCAATAAAATGCAGATTGCTTCCATTGAGGTGCAACCCAGGAATGGATTTTGGGAAAGGAAGCAGCGAGAGATAGAAGTAGCAGGTAGGTTGGAGTACATGCATCTGCATGCTTGAACATGTTCTGGTTCTAGTGCCAGTTAGGGAGGTTTAAAAGCTGACTCATTTGGGATCTGCTCCTGTAGTGATGTGTTCTGGCAGATCCCCTGTGAGACATCTGTAATCTCTTTACAGCATCAGCAGCTTAGTTTGTGCACTGTTTCCTCCTGACATCAACAAGCTTAATGAAAGTTTTCCCTGTAGTGCATATATTTTGAACATGTTTTCTGTGCAGTTTCTGGACCACGTATGTGGACATTGCAACGATTTCACAGGAATGCATTAGGATGTTGAATATCTGGGTAGTGTTGTGCAATTTACTTGTATGTTAATACCTACCAAATGGTAACAAAGCTTGCATGAAGCGGTCCGTATGCATTTCTCAGAGTTATGTTCTACCTCCTGAAACGCTTCCAGGATTCTTCTCCCAAGCCTGGAGTCTGCGTGCTCACACAGAAGGATCTCACCAATATGGCCAGTCCCACTGGCATACTGGAGAATGGTCACGTCGCTGCTCGCATATAAAATTCAAAGCTGTATTATTATTTCAGTACCCATCTCCTGGATTTTTTCATTATTTAAATACGAGAAATTGTAGTGATTTGTACTGAATAGCAAAAATTTATTATTAGGTTTTTTAATCTGTTGAGTTGGTGCTACGATCTGAGGAGGATTGTGAAAAGGATCTTTTGTTATATTAGTTCGCAGTGCTGGAGCTGCACCAGCACAAGTATGACTATCAATTCAGTCTACATTAAAACCAAAGAGAGCAAAAATTAGAGCATAAGGCTGATATTTGTGCTGAATTACCGCAGCTTTGTGAACGTGTAGGCGAGGTACATCTTTGGCTGAAAATAACAAAGCAGCCCTACTGAGTGCTCTGTGCAGTTGTACTTTATACGAGTTCACTGCTCTGCCAAGTAGCGTGCAGCTCAATTGTATATTACTGAATTTGATGAGAATTGCTTCTTTTTGCTTGGTGGAGCTGCTCTGTGGTTCTGTCAACAGTCTGGAAACAACTTAATGAATGGTTTGCTTTCAAGTATTTGCTTGTGAGTTACAGATTAGCTACAAGCATTTAGTCAGTAACGCAACAGATAATTCTTGGTGAATGCACACCTTTCTATTTTTGGGTGGAGGCTGATAAGCAACATTCTGCCTTGATTATGTATTTAAAGCACACCCTGAGGATTACAAACCTTTCTGCTTCTGGCATATGAATGTAGTGGTGGTGTAGGCTAAATTCTACCTGCATTCAAATCATTTTGTGTTCATCAGCCCTTAAATATAACTTTTGCATTCAAATAACCTTGTATTAAAGCATACTTGGGCTCATGCTTTGCATAATGATGTCAAAGATAGCTGAGGGCAAGCCAAGTCAAAAGCTTTTAGTAAACTTCCATTGTAACAATTTTTGAGAATGGAGTAAGAAGGTGGTACCTATTAAGTACTTCTTTGACAAAGCTTTCTTATAAGCAGTTGAAGTATAGCTTATTTGTTGGACGTTGTATGGCTAAAGAAATTAATCCTACCTAAACTGTTGTTTTTTTATGACACGACTGCTGCAAAAGATTATTGTACTAAATAGATCTATCACGTATTTTCCCCTGTGAAGGTAGGTGCAGTAATGACAGATAGCAAGCAAAGAAAGACAGGCCACTTTCAGGGCATTTAAAAGAGCAGTGATAAAATCTATTAAAGCGTATTGGCTCTTGGTAGTTTAGCTTTTTAGTGCTAGCAGAAATGGGCAAAACACTACCAATTAAAATTGAACGAGATAACAATTCCCGGTGGTCTGATTTGATCAGTATAGTCATCTGTTTGTTTGCTTGTTCTATAAGAAGAGGAGGTAACTAAGAAGGCTTTGAAGTTCAGATTGTTTACTTCCATTCTTTTCTTTCACAGAGATGAATTTAATATTAAAGTTCTTCAGGCTTTTGTTGAACTCCATGAGTTTGCTGATCTCAATCTTGTACAAGCCTTACGGTGAGTAAATTCTTTCTGTTTTTCTTTCTGTATTGAATTGCGTGTTCATAGGAGTCACTGTGTTGATCTACGTGTCAGAAAGCTGATGTAACACTCAGCGTGACTCTGTACCTCACTAGGCAAGTTAGCAGAGGCGGTTCTGTTTCAGCACTTCCAATTGTTTGTAGCTATGATTTTTGGCGTGCCTGCCAAATGCAAACATTTGAAGACCAATTTTATATCTCAGCACAGAGATGGGTTAAAAACAAAGCCCCAGCCAACCAGAGCATTTTCTTTGCTGCCTCTTCTCCTTTTCTTCCATTTGTTCCTATGGGTGGGTGGGAGAGCCCTGCAGGACAGAATTACTGTTTATGTGCAATTGCACAGAGGTGGACTTTGGTACAAGTAGTGTTCTTCCTACTTAATTCATATTTACCCAACTGTCATGTGAAAGAAAACAAGTGTAATATTGTTTTTTCCTTTGGTGTGTAAACTCGATTTCTCTGAGGTGGTAGCATGGAGTTACCCTGTGAAACATACAACGTTGCTTGTGGAAATCCACAATTAATCCAGGAAATTAAGGTGAAATGGACACTGCTGCCAGTCTCATTGCTTCAAGTGACTACCCCTGACAACAGATAAATAGAAATGTTCATATGATGTTTGTTTCTGGTGCATCACCTTGTGATGTGGAGTCAGAACAGCTTTGCTGCGGTTGAGTGATGTGGTGATGTTAGCCTGAGCTGCCTGAGGCGTAAGCTGAGGCTCTGGCTGATGCAGATTATCTGGAAGGCTTCATATCCCTCTCTCTTTTACTCAATTTAACGTTAGGCTTGATTTTATTCTACCTTAGCAGCTGCTACTATTAAATGTTTGTATTTTGGTAGCTTACAAAATTCGTGATCTGGGTTGGAACCTTGTATGAGGTGAGTAAAAGACAGCATATAGAGCTAAACAAGCTAAGGATGGCCTGTGACGTATGATATGAAGTCCTAAAATGGAAACCTATGAGAACAGGAGCAAGTGGTTATTATATTGGCACCCACTGTACGGGGAATACAGAATTTTTTTGCATGGCAGAGCATGTAACTTTGCTGGTCTAGGTCCTGTTTTAGTTTAGATGATTGTTTTGCTAAAAAAGAAAAGAATAAGTGATTCAATTAATTGGAGCTTTTCAGCTTCACCATTTGCTGAAAGTGAATTTGTGAAGACTTCTGTCCTGTATGCATTCCAATGTACCTATACATAGAAACAGTAAGTTAGGAAAGCAAAACTATTTCAGTTCATGCTGATCTCCTGCATATGTTACAAAATTACTGAGATGATATTGTGAGTCTTTCTTCTTGAGATCTGGGTCTGACCTTTGTAGTGTGAACTTGCACTGAACAGGCAGCACTTCTCTCCATGCACTGGTGTTTCTCTTGTTGTTGTTTTCATTTTTTAATGTTTGATGAATTCACTTAAAGATAATAAGTGTTGCTGTACTCCTTCCTTTTCTCCCCTACCAGAAATATTTTATCTCCTGTTTCTTTCTACATTGCAAGGAAAGTCTAACTGAGTGCTTATTGCTTTTAGTAGACAGGAATCCCAGGGAGGATTGAGCTGGTGTTTTTTTTTTCCTTCTGTAGTAGTCTCGTGGAAAAATGGGATGCATACAGAAAATTGTTTACTAGCCCCGAAAAAAGAGAGTCACAGAATATGAACTGCCATATTACCTTGCCTGATAGCATGCAGTGTTGCTGGCTGAATTACTGGGTTAGCCATCTGTGCATGTTGCTTTATGATAGCTCCTGACTTGTTTGGTGAGAACTTGAGAGCGTATTTCTAGGACATTTTATATACACATGGCTGAATTTTGTTTCTGATTATTAGCAATAGATGCTTAATATATAAATATTGGGCTGAGTCTAACAATGATTCTTCTTCCTGTAGGCAGTTTCTGTGGAGCTTCAGACTCCCAGGAGAGGCTCAGAAAATTGATCGTATGATGGAAGCTTTTGCTTCACGCTATTGCCTTTGTAACCCAGGTGTCTTTCAGTCAACAGGTTAGTTATATATAATGTTCAAATGTTAATGTTCTTCCACATCTGGTGCAAGGAAACAGCGGCTAATTTGAAAGTTCAAAATAAAATAATATGTGGAATAATCAATTCCTGAGAACTGAGAAAACGCTGCTATCTGATTCTGTATTTCACATCTGGAAAGCGCCAGCTGATGGTCAGTATTCATTTCCACTTACTAAACTCTACCATTAATATGTAAACTAATTTGAGCATAAGACACACTTTAGAAATGGCACCAGACTATTTTGGCTGTGTGTAGCTGAAATACTAAATCACAGCCTGACCCAGTGATTGACACCTGGTAGGAAGGCAGGGCCAGCCCAGGGGAGCTCAGGTACATGCAGTGCACCTGGTGGAGCCAAGATCCACCCCTTCCCAGACCTAACGTAAGGGTTGGCAGTGGAGGTGAGAGTTTCTTGCTCGAGATCCTTGCTTACTGGAGGCCTTCCAAGAGTAAGCAGTTTTTCTTCCTTTGTTTATGTGTCCACAGCTGCTGCATTTGGGCTTGTTCTCATTTGCTGCAGCCTAGGATTGTGCCACTTTGCTATTATTGCTCTACTTTCCATCACACTGCAGTATTACAGCATTACACTGGGTGTTTTAGAACTAAGATTCTAGTATTAGATATCTCGCTATCTCCCTAGGCCTCTACAGTCTTGAGCAGTGGGTCTAGGAGAATCTCATGAGGTTCAACAAAGCCAAGTGCAGGGTCTTGCACCTGGGTCATAGTGATCCCCACTATCAATGCAAGCAGTGGGATGAAAGGATGAGCTCCTGATGAAAAGGGCCTGTGAGTTCTGGTGGATGGTAAGCTGGGCATAAGCCAGCAATGTGCTCTTGTAGCCCAGAAAGCCAACCATATCCTGGGCTGCATCCAAAGAAGCATGGCCAGCAGGTCAAGGGAGGTGATCTGCCCTTCTGCTCTGCGCTGGTGAGACCTCAGCTGGAGTACTGTGTCCAGATGTGGAGTCCTTAATACAGGAGAGACATAAATCTGTTGGAGCACATCCAGAGGAGGGCCACAAAAATGCTTCAAGGGATGGAACACCTCCCTGCAAGGGCAGGCTGAGAGAGCTGGGGCTGTTCAGCATGGAGAAGAGAAGGCTCCGGGGAGATCTGAGAGTGGCCTTTCAATATCTAAAGGGGAGCTACAGGAAAGAAGGGGACAGACTCTTTATCAGGGTCTGTTTTGACAGTATGAGGGGAAATGGTTTCGAACTGGAAGAGAGGAGATTTAGATTATGTAGCTATATATTCCTTAGGAGGACTGTATCCTTTCTTTCTAGCAACCTGCTCATCAAAGACTTATCTCAGAAATGCAGCTCAGTTTTCTATTGAATTACATGCTTTAGAAATTCTTAGGCCATAAAAAGCTAACAAAGCTCTGCCATCCTGTACAGAACGGCATAGCGTGTTAGCACTGTTGGTCTGCTCAATTGTGTGCATGCATAGCTTCTGTCTGATCACCTGATTTGAGGGTAAGAAAGTAGGCAAGGAAAAGGTTAATATGAAGAAAGTCAGCAACAGCTACAGAGGGAAATCCTTACTGAAAACAAAACACAGAAGATGCAAACGCATCTTTCCTTACTGTAGCAGAGAGATTTCCATCCTGCTTTTTCTTATGCATGATCTTGTTTGAATTCTGGGAGAGCTTTCTCCAGTCTCAACCACATCAAGAGGCATGATAAGATCTCTTTTGTTATCCTTTGGTATTGGCACCTCTTGTATCCCAAGAAACTGAGTCAAATGTTATTTTCAGTTTTATTTACAGGCAGCTCAAGTATTATTTTGAAGAGACTGTTCTTCTTCTGCGTGTCTGTGATAAAACTTTGGAGGCACTTTGAGTTGGTGTCTGATGGACCAAGTCTGTTATAGCATCTGCTGATCTTTGTAAACATAGAAAATACGTATATAGAAAAATAAATCATGTTTCAAATCTGATTTCAGATACGTGCTACGTGCTGTCGTTTGCCATCATCATGTTAAATACCAGCCTACACAACCACAACGTGAGAGATAAACCAACAGTGGAGAGGTTTATTTCTATGAACCGTGGCATTAATGAAGGTGGAGACCTTCCAGAAGAATTGTTACGGGTAAGTGAAAATGGTGAAGATGAGGGGTTGCTTTTTGTTTTTTAATAGAAACTTAAAAACGTGTGCAGCAGTTCTCAGACTGATTTCTCAAGGGCAGTAAAAAGAACATTTTCTGCCATGCATAATAACCATTTGAGAAACTGCAAGAAGTGTTGACTGATATTCATGGTCTCTTTCAGTGAGTTGTCTCTAACCTTGATCTTACGTTGAGAAGAGATTCCAGAAGAAATCCTCTGTATATCTCTCATAGTATGCTTGTGGCAACGTTCGCATGGAAAGAATATCATTTCTAGATAAGTCAGAGAAAGGAGGAAAAATAATTAATGTAGAAATCATTGTTTTGTTACTGCCTTTCTATTCTTTCCACGTATCGTGTGGAGCTTCCTCCTCTCCCCTGAGCTACCAGCAAAGATATCTGCTTCTCTAACACAGCGTGATGGTCTGAAGTATTTTCTAGAAACCCAGATTAGTTTGGCAACAATTACAGTAAATCAGAACGATTTGAGAAGCTGAAACTTCTGCAGTACTGAATTCTGAAATAAAAATGTGTTTGATGGGAAGTACTGATAAAATCGGGGGGGGGGGGAGGAGAAAGAGTTTGTAGAGAAAGAAATTTGAAAACAAACTCATTCAGAGTAGTAAACAACAACTGGGAGTGGATGGTCCAGAATTCTTTGGCACTATTTGCTTTTTGTACAAATAAACTGAGAAGCAGTAGGACGTCGTGGCTGCGTTTCTGTTAGACGTTACTAACGAGGTCTTTTTCCTGGTTTTTTTCATTCTTCTAGAATTTATATGAAAGTATTAAGAACGAGCCTTTTAAAATTCCAGAGGACGATGGGAATGATCTGACGCATACATTTTTTAATCCAGACAGAGAAGGCTGGCTGCTGAAATTAGGTTAGTTGCAAGAGCAGTCTTGCTGCTGTTTGTTCGTTGTTAGCGTGTCTGCTCCTCCTGTGTCTGACTGCTTCCTTATGAACGTAATGGGCTTCACGCTGTAATTTACGTTTAAAAACGCATAAGCCAAAATAAGTAACTCCTTTACAACTGAAGGTTGTTACTCCTTATTTCACTTATACAAACCAGACATCTTGTTTCAGACTTTGGAGTTTTTTTCTGGTATCTGAGAACTGAAAACTCAGCAACAGAAAGGAAACTCCACGTGCTATTTGCCACGTGCCGTGATGGATGGAAAGCAGCCAAACCTCCGTGTAGTCTCTGCAGAAAACTCATGTGAAATTTCGACTCAGTTTTCTGCGTGCAAAAATAGGATTTCTCGTCAAAGAGTTATTTTTGTGTGTCTTTATTTTTCCATATTATTTGTGAGTTTCTCTTGGTTTGGTTTTGGCTATGATTTTTTAATGAGTGGTTTAAATGTGCCTTCTTGTTTTCCTTATGGCCTATGACCTATCACCTTTCTGTTCTGTGACTGGCTGTCTCTGCTTATTCGCATTAGGAGGTACGTATCTGATTGCTTTCCAGTCCCCTCTCGTTCAGTTGCTCATTCTTTTATTTTCTTCCTCCTCCCTCCTCTGGTTTTTTTGTTTGTTTTGTTTTCTTTCAGGTTTTCTTTTAGTTTTTTTCTTATATTTATGGTATCATTTTGCTTTTTCACTCGGTG
Source organism: Alectoris magna (assembly GCA_030625065.1). NCBI lineage: Eukaryota > Metazoa > Chordata > Aves > Galliformes > Phasianidae > Alectoris > Alectoris magna. The sequence continues at coordinate 5,859,946 of CM060575.1, read as the reverse complement.
TCACTAACAGTATCATCAGTGGTATTCTGTCCGCAAAGGCTGGCATGAGTGTCTGGCTCATGTGCAGGTGTCCTCTGCAAAAGAAGGTGTTCAAACGTAGAGCAGAAAAATAGAGATGATTTTTCTGCATTTGCTGAAGAATGTAACTGGAAGAACGATTTGGACCGAGAGAAAAACATTTTGTACACTAACAAAGTCACTCTGGATCTTCATTATTAATCGTGCATTGGAATTGTGGAAAAACTCGATTGCATTGGAACTGCGCACACATCAAAGCTGTTCTTTTTCCTGTGTATTTTCTTTCGTAAATATCCCACTGAGTAAGCCAAATGTATTCTTGAATCGGTGTGACGTTTAGGGCCGCCGGACCCCATGGTGGTTTGCAGTCCCCTGGCACCGCACTGTATTACAGCCTCTGTTAAACAGACGAATCCCATCAGCTTTACTTGTGCTCGGGGACATTGCTCCTCTATAAAGCAGAGTGAAATTTGATTTTTTTTTTTCATTTGCTTTTCTCCCAGTGCAATAAATCTCTTTCATACAAAGCCACTAATGACACACCCCACCGGGGCCAGTTTTTGGCCACTTGAACTGCTTGTTAAAGAGGGCACTTCACACTTGGAGAATGGTGACTGAAGCGTGAAGAGGGATCCACGCCTGGGGTGAGAGGTGGGCTGTGTGCTGATGGAGCTCAAAGTCGAGCAAAGCAGAGCTGTGGGCCTCTCTGCTCATGTTTGGAAACCGGTGGTTGCGCTGCTGCTGGAAGGATGCGCAAGAAACTACTGCTCATGTTTGGGAACATTGTTCGTGTGCTCTGCAGTGTCTGGTGTTGACCGCTCCGCTACAGATGCTGCAGGGTTCCTCTTTGTCTAACTACAAAAAAAACCAAAGCTGATTCCTTGCTCCTTTTGGCAGGCAGTGGCTGAGCTGCTACAGTTTCAAAGACGACTGTGCAGGTTTTCTCCATGTTATGGTATGAGGCAATAGGTATCTCAACTAAAAAGCTTTTAAGACAGAGTAGAAAAAAATGTATTTTCTGGAGGTTGGGAATAAACCCATATCTGTATTATGAAAACTGCACATTTATAGCCGTACTACTCGTAAGTTTATGCATACCCAGTGAAAGCAGGAGTGCTGTGTGCGTAGAGGAGTACCAGACATATAACATGAAAGAACTGTCAGTAAAACACATATGAGAGGCCTACATGAACAAGTACAAAGGAACAAAGAAACTGAACGAAAAAGCATGGCTGGGAGCTGCCAGGGACTCCTGGAGAAGCCAGCTCTGGCTCTGAGCGTGCTGTGGTGACAGGCAGTGCTCAGGAAACCCAGCAGCAAACACCTGTATGGGGCTGCAGGCGGGTCTCGCAGCAGCAGTGTTATCTGAATAGGGTGCACACAAATGCGCTTTGCTAGGTTACATGCACTGACCGGAAATAATCCGTGCTATATATGTATTTTTTCTTCTTTCTCTCCTTCTTTTCTCTCTCTTGAGTTTCCTGCTTGCTAGGAGGTTTAAACGGTGCGTGAGGGAATGCTGCCTTGATCCACACAGTGTGCATTGCTGCAGACTGTCTGCGGTCCTTTCTGTTGGGATACAGTTATTCTGAAATTGATGGGGTTTCCTTTAGGTCTGGAAGATGTGGGTATTAACAGTTTCAGTATTGTTGAAATGCTGAGGAGATGATTGTATTCCAGGCTGTGAGTTTAAGTGCTCTGTTGTATTAATATTTGCTTCAGAGTGTTTTTTAATATATAAAACTACAATGAAGACGAGCCCTTAAATCCAGAGTCTCTCAAGACCCTATTTTGTATTTCTTACAGTGTCTCTTCCCATTTGGCTCCTTGTGCCTTTCTCTTTAGTATTGCAGCTCGCCATGTTGATTATTCTCTGGGCAGGAGATAGGAAAGTTTCACAACATCTATGTCGTACAGTTTGCCTCTCCTAAGGACTTTCTAGCTGTGCAGCCTGGCATTGTGCTTTAGAAAGCCATGTTTCACAAACGCTCACTTCTGTGAAGCTTCCTGCTCTGAATTGTTCAGCTGTGGCTCAGTGCAAGTCCAAGCACCAAACGGGGCTGTTGGGCAGCACCTCTGGTTTTAGCAAGCTAGACTCAGCCCGTGCTTTTCTGTCAATGGTTTTAATCTCAATAAGCCCACGTTACGAAGTACTGGAGAGAGCCCAGTGGAGGGCCACAAAGATGAAGAGAGTCTTGGAGTATCTCCTTTATGAGGAAGGGCTGAGATACCTGGGGCTGTTCAGCTTGGAGAAGACGGACAGAGGATCTTACCAACACCTCTAAATGCCTGGAGGATGGGTGTCACGTGGATGGGGACAGATCCTTTTTGGTAGTGCCCAGCAACAGGACAAGGGACAACAGGGAGGGCATTTCTGCGTCTGAAAGGGCTTCAGCTGGCAAGCAGCTTGGTGTGTGTGGTTTCCTCCGGGGAGGGGGAAGCTGTGACGTTGCTCTTCCAGACGGGACAGGAACTGACTCAAGATGTGAACTCTGGCTGCCCATCAGGCAGCTGCCAAGAGGTGGTTGCTCATCCTGGTGCCTCACTCCCAGGTGTGAGTGAGTGGTGCCCTGTGGTGTTTTGTGAGCCCGCAGCAATCCTGGCCAAGACAAATAACATTTTGTTATCGGTAGTTCTTACCCATTCATCGTGTGTGCTGTGTTTATGGCCAGCATAGCCTTATCAACCAGCTTCCTGGTTTTAGCCCATGGTAAAGGCATATTAAATGCATGTTATATGGGGGTGCCTGCAAACATGATGAGTACAGATTAGATTGCCTTTCAAGTTTAGAGTTTCTGTGCTGCTGGACAGCTGCAGCTAAGTACTGGGGTGGGGATATAGGCTTATATTTGAGGATGGTTGCTTGTTTTGGAAGTCCTGCTTCGGTGCCTTTTTTTCTGGAAGGGTAACTCAGTGCTTGCTGGAAGGGGCACCTGCGCTCTTACGGCACTCATGAGCTGCAGAACCTGGCCAGCTGAGGGGGATGGGAGCAGCAGTTAACGCTGCAGTGACCCTTGGACTGTATGAAAAACGTGGCGTTAGGGTGAAAGCAAGGACTGCCCTGGCAGTGAGCTTGACTTGGCTGCTGCTGCTTCATCGGTCCAGAAATGAATCAGGGAACGGTTTGTTGGCTTTCTGTTCCTAGACCAAACACCCGGTGTTACTTGAAGCAGCTCTCAGTCAAGCGGTGGGAGTTTCTGTAGTGACTTACGTGCCAGTCTGAATGTTTCTACAGTGCCTTGTTTAAGGACCTGTCGCAGTGGTTGTACTAAAATGCCACCAGTTCTTCCCTCACTGTCTGCAGTTCACTCAACCATCCATTCTGTCACAGCTTTTGCATCCTGCACTGTTTTGCTTCTCTTATTTCACCACACCTGCTTGCGGATTAATTTTTTCTTGAGATGTGTGTGTGTAGTGGAAGCATAAAGTCTGAGTACTCTGAATGTTGCAGTGTTAGCACTGAGTTGCCCTGCAGATCATAAAACCAACTGAAATGAAGGTACGACGTGCAACGGGACTTGGCCTGCACTGCAAATACCTGTGTATGGATTTAAAACAATGAGATCCCTAGAATTGTTTTTTGACTTCAGTACGGGAATCCGGATCATATCAACAGGATTCCCTCTCTGAAGAAGAGCAGATGGATACAAAATTGTTTCTTAAATTTATGACTTCAAACAAATTGGGAACCTTGTGTGTATTCACAGAAGTATTTTATGCAAGGGTGGAAAACCGGTTATTTCGAGGCAGTTGGAACAATGAGTGACTCGTTGCTGAATGGATGATGCACAGGTGGTGCCATAACCCTGAAGTCATGTAACTATGGTGGAACTCGGCCTGCATATTTGTAACATGGGAGTTCTTTATTTACGGTGCTCTTTCCTGGAAATGATTCTTGAAAATGTCATTTCTGGGTTAGTGGAGGTGTTCTCAGGTGGCAAACTGCAGGACAAGGGATGAAAGGACTGAGACAGTAACGTGTTTCTGAAAGGAGCCGATCAAGGCAGCTGACATCAGCAGCTGAGAGTGAGCAGTGCAGCAGCTGCTGCTGATGCAGGGAAATAATGGCGTCTCTGGAGCAGGAGCTGTGCCTTCTGTCAGGTGTACTCAGTGGCACTCAATGGCTCTCCCCATCAAGAGAACAATAAATTATTGAAAGTGAGTACACGTAGCACTTTGGTGTAGGATTTCTGCATTTGCTCCTTGTTGCTGACTCATCAGCTTTGTTCTGCTCGCAGGCAGCAGTGTTTATAAGCGCCTGCTGCACCTGATGCTAAACGCAGAACTAGAGAGAGGTTCTTAATCGTGTGTGAAGTCACAAGTGGAGTGCAAGGAAGGTGATGAAATGCCCTTAATTTTACTGATGAGACCCCCATCCTTGCGAAAAGACAGGCTGTGGGCAGGGCTGGCCCTGTGGTTGGAGCCCGGTTACCGGCTTTGCTGCTTTCTCATAGCAGCACTGGCTCTGCGCTGCTGAGGCCTGCACAGCAGTAGTCTCTTTGATGCAGTCAATGTGTGGGCAGAGGCAGCAGGGCACTGCTGAGCCACTGGGTTTGGGTGAAACCTGAGAGAGCTGACAGCCTTATGCCATAATGCTTTTGTGGCCGGTCAGCAGCACCACAGTTAATGCTGACTCAGGAGTTGGATCTTTGTACAGTAGTTACAGCAACACGTTTCTAACCTCAGCTCATCTGTGCCTGATCCATTTGCAATTGATTAAAATACATACTGGAAAAACAAAACAAAACTACATTACTTTCTTATCCCTTGCTGAAGCTTCGACAGTGACGTGTTGGACTTATCACTATCTTTTGGTTATAGGGGGAAGAGTAAAAACGTGGAAACGAAGGTGGTTTATTTTGACTGATAACTGCCTGTATTACTTTGAATACACAACTGTGAGTATATGCTGCTGTGAGCTTCCTCTGTAATCTGGGTATGGAAAGGAATAATAATGCAATATTTTCCTTTGTTTTTAGGACAAAGAACCTAGAGGGATTATTCCATTGGAAAATCTTAGCATAAGAGAAGTTGAAGACCCCAGAAAGCCAGTAAGATATCCTCGTTATCATTATTTTAATGAATAAGTAAACCATTTGGAGCTGAGACTGTGGCAAATGAATTTGTTTCTCAGTTGTTTGTTTTGCTTTGTTTTTAACCTGTTTTTCCCTTCCTACCCTCCAGAACTGCTTTGAGCTCTACAACCCCAGTCATAAAGGCCAAGTGATTAAAGCCTGTAAAACCGAAGCTGATGGCAGAGTGGTGGAAGGCAACCATGTAGTGTATAGAATATCTGCTCCCACCCCAGAAGAAAAAGAAGAGTGGATTAAGTCCATCAAGTGAGTTTAGAGTTTTAAATATCTTTCAGAAATGAAGCGTAGGCTCCTTTTCTGAATAAGATATGAAGAGAACTTGCATTTTAACTTGTTTCAAGAGTTCTGATTCGGCAGCATCCTCCGGGATTAAGGACAAGATCTTTGGGGTGGATGGGTCAGGCTGTCTGGTCCGAAGGTCCGTAGCAGGTCTTAACTCAAATGAGAATGTTTGTTTGTTTGTTTGTTTTTAAATTGAATATTTTAAGCAAACGTGAAGCCTTTTGAGAACCATCCTTAACCCTGATTTTATTCCCTTCTTATTTTGTTTGGTGACAGCTATCTTGAGCTTGTTCATAATTCATAATTTGAATTCATCTGTAAGGTTTATGTAGTAGACCCAAACTTAAAGGAATAAATTTTGTTCTGAGATGGAGGTACGAACTCTAACAAATCGTAGCTCAACCTCTTTTATAAACAAGTATTTCTGGTGTTCAGAGGAACTACAGCTCCTCATTGGGAGCAGAGGGCAGTGCTGAGCTCTGCTCTGTGGGCCCAGTGATCAGCATGGAGCTGTCAGGGGAGAGTTGGATGGCGGTCAGGGGAAGGTGCTGCACCAGAGGGTGGTGGGCATTGACCAGGGTGCTGTTCACAGCTCTGTGCTGTCAGAGCTCACAGAGCATTTGGACACAACACCACTCCCAGACATAGGGTTTGGATTTCAGGTGGTCCTGGGTAGAGCTGAGAGCTGGGCTCAGTCAGGGATTCTTGTAGGTCCCTTCCAACGTGAGCTGTTCTGTGACTGTAGGTCAGCAATCTTTATCTTACTAGAAGTGTGGAAAGGGAAGAGAGAACAAAATAGTTTGAGTTTTCAAAGGCAGAGAACTGTTAACCAAACTGACAACTCATGTTGTTTCTTCTAGAGCAAGTATCAGCAGGGATCCCTTCTACGATATGCTGGCAACAAGGAAACGAAGAATTGCGAACAAGAAATAGGACCTGATGGGTAGCGTGTATACCTGCATCCACTTCTACATGGGCTGTGATGGAGCGATAATGTAAACCTTGGGCAAACTAAAGGAAGACAATAACTCTATATTTATATATATATATATATATGCATATATATATACACAAACACACTTTACTGTGACATAAAATCTCAGCAAGACCTTTTGGAGAAGTTATTAGCGTGTAATTTGAAGTAAGCTTCAAATCCCAGAGGATAATTTTCTTGGAACTTAATTCAACTGAAGACATGGAAGCTTTGTTTCCACTTGTGTTAGCTGTAACTACAGTTGGCTTGGACTGGGAGGGAAAGAATAGTAAAATATCCTATACGTGTTTCTTGCGCTCATTGCCCATAAATGGAGAAGTGTTTTAAGTACTTTTCTCAGTTAAATGCAACACTAAAAACTGGACTAGAGGGCAGCCTGGCACTTTTCATAGGCAGGAGACCCACAACCTCAGTAACAGTTCTCAAGTCTTACGTGTCTTGCAGTAAATGAAGCCTTCATTTAGAGCATGTGCTCCACCTTCTGTAGCAACGGCTTTTCTTCATTGGAAGTGCAGCTCGGTGTCAGACGGGCAGCTACATCATTAACAAGTTGTGCCAAAGGGTTGGAGTGAATGCACTGAAACACAGACAGGTCCCACCTGCAAAGGCCTGTCTGCAGCCATGACACTGTGCACAGATGTGGTTTGGCATCTGCCAGAAGGCAAAAACTCTTCCCAGTCTGCTCACCCAATAAGCAGTGAGAGTTAATGACTGGTTTAATCTGCTTTCTATATAGTCGCATCCTTCCTATGTTTTATATATATATTGTAGTCTAATTAACACTATTAGTATTAAAGGAATAAGGTGACAGAGCTTGCGTGAGTTGCAAGGGTTCAGGCTTTGCATGTGAAAGCACCCTGAAATAATAATTTCACATGCAGTTGGTATTTTTAAAGGGAGGAAAGCGTAACCTGTCTGTGAGATCCAGCCCAGGGAGGTGAGCAGGCAGCACCGATTCATTCCTTTGCTTGATAACAAACTTTGAACATACACAAAATTTAGACATTTTCATTACATTCTTAAAACATATTCTTTTCAGACTCGTACTTCAGTAGCTGAAGTTGAAAATGTGAGTAGATATCCTTACTTTACCTAAAGAACATAACCATAGTGCAGTCAGCCCCTGCGCTGTTTCTTGTACCTTTCTGGAAGATCGGTGGTCAGGTGCTGAGGCAGGTCCTGTCACAGCGCTTTCCTGCTGGCAGTGCACAGAACATTCTTGAGGTGAAGCCCCACTGCACGGTGAGGGCACAAAGTGTTCCTGTGGATCCTCTACTTCTAGTACTTTTTTTTTCTTGTCTTGTTGACCCTGAGCCGTGCCTGCTGCGCCAATGGATGCCTGGGTGACCCAGCGTGATGCCAAAGCAGTTTTGCTTCTTGGACACACGACAGGGAATTCTGCTGCACTGGCAAGACAACACTAAATTATCTTTTGCAAATCTCATTTTACCTTTAAAGAGCAGTCAGACTTGTGGTTGCTGTCTTACAGATTTGCATTGCTTTGCGCAGGGTTTTGCTTTATTGCATGCTTCAGAGCAAGGCTGAGACAGACTGGGCTCACCTTTCCTACACCGCAGATTTTCCCCAGAGCGCGTGGAATTGCAGGCTGCTCGGATGAATGCTCAGATCTGAGTGAGAACCAAAACTCAGCTAAAGGAGGCAGAACCCTGATACTTACTATTAGTATCACTGTGGGGTATCTTTGTGTAATGGAAGCCATTTAAACTCTATGGAAACAAATGAAGTTGTACGTCCTATGTCTGCAGAGCAGCATGACGATGCAGCTGCTGATGTAATGCCTTGAGTCTTCTGCTGTGCAACTTCAAGCTCTCCTTTGAAGCCATGCACTCCCCAGTTCCAGCTTTGGATGAGATTCATCAAGCAAACAGCGATGAGCCCAAAGAGGAGCCGGTGAGTGCAAAGGTAACACACAGCAAAGGCTATTCCTGGAGAAAGATGAGATTACCAAAACATTAATAAGCCATAAAGCACTTTTTTTTAAATTGATTCTTATCTTCTGAGATATCATCTGCAAGGAAATGTATTTATTTAGCCAGATGAGGAAGTCTGCTGAGAAGCATGAAGGAAACGCCTCGAGAGTTCATTTGCCGTACTTGGTTGGAAGTTCTTACATCCTGCACAAGTAATTATTTACACTAACAGGTATCTGAAGATATTATAGCAGGAAATACGTTATTTTGTAGCATTCAAATGTGACATCTAAAACAGCTACTTGCGGTGCTCAATATAGCTATTTAATTTACCAAAGCTAATGGAATGTCTTGTTTGTAATGTTATTTGATTTCAAATGGCGGTTGTTATTTTTTGTGACAGTATTAACACGGAGTGAAACCGGCCCAGAATTTCCACTGGTCACAAGGCCAGTAAAACAAAGTGGCTTGTGAAAATTTTGGCCAAGTTGAGGTACTATCCACGAGGGTGGAGAAAAATCTCTCACCCTTTCCCTTCCTGATTGATTGGGCTTCAAGTCCGGGTGTAGCTACCACGACGAGCTGCTCTGCGGCCTAAAGCAATACTGTAATGGTTTGGCCGTGCTGAGGAAAAGTCCCCTGGGAACGACAGCCTTCTCCCTTCTGCTGCACTGAAAGCTGCGTAACCGTTCAGCTCTTTGGTTTTACCACTGCCTTTGGAAACTGCAGGGGCCAGCAAGAGCCACTACTGCTTCTGCCACGCGTCTGGCTTCTCTGAATAGCCAAACCTGGCCACTAACTTCAGCCACGGTGCCAGTGCAGTCTGGGGAGAGAACTGTATATAGTACTTAAGCTCAGCTGGACTGACTTAAATTTTACACTACTCTGACAAAATAAGCTCTGCATTGCTTAACATCTTGAACAGTTTTAAACCGGTACAAAACAACCTTTATAAACCAAGCAGCATTTATAATGCTTCATATATAAAAACAATACGTATTTTTTAAAGTTTATTACATATCTATGTAGATATGCTTGCTGGAAAAGCTAGGTCTGTTGTAGACCGAATGCTACAAATGAAGACTTGTGGCTTACCAGTTTCTTTTCTATATTTTCTTGGAAAATGTTTCTAGTTAGAGTTTAAATATAAAATGTAAATGCTGTACAGATATGTATTGATATAAGCATTACTTGGTGTACACAAGTGATTTGCATGACAAATACTCTGTATCAATCATTGTTAAAAATGTAACGTTCCGTGTAAATCCACTGCAATATTAATGTTGTCATTTATCATTCAGACCTTTTGCTTAAACCTGGACATCCTCAAAAATAAAGTGTGACAGTGTATGATACCGTGCAGCTCCTCATTTAGCGAAACCGAGCGTTAATTGGTCAGATTTTTGTACAGAGATTAAGAGCCAATTTTATAGCACGGACGATAACTGCTCCTGTAAACACCTTTCTTAACAAACCAAATGACTCAGATGAGCTGCAGTTCAGGCAGGTTCCCCGCTCACCCGCACGAAGAGCGGTCAGTCCCTCTCAACAGCTGCAGTTCAATGGGAGGTGACTCCAGGGTCAGACTGGGAACTCCCCAGAGCAGCTCTGCTATGCTCACCTTGCAAGCAAAGCCAGGGAAGTTCCTGTGTTACACACAAGACCACGGGCTGTCCAAAAGGAGAGCTGGCGATGCCTGGCTGCTGCCGGAAGAGCGTGATCTGAGAGATGAAAGCGGCCATTAATTTTTATTTCTTTATTCAGTGAAGATTACATTTATTTAAAGACCTAAAAACCCTGCAGTGCCATGAAAGGGAATTACTGATTAAATAAAAGAATAGTGAACTTGCTGATTTTGATACCGTCGAGTGGTTGGTTTCAATGGTTAAAGCCTGGATTCGATAGAGAGCATTTTTAGTACACTAAGTTTTGTCCTTGGCTCTCCTTATGGCGAGTTGTTGAAAGCTTCCATCAGTAGCTTGCATCTGAAAGGAAAAGGGAAGCACTGCCATTCTCTGAGATTCAACAGGTAACTGGCTCAGCAGCTTCAGGTCACCACAAAGTAGTCACAAAGCTGCACACAGCGTCATCTGTGATCCCGGACTGAGCTGACTGAGAAGGCTTCCAAAGAGCCTCACAGTAAACGTGCCTGTATTTCAGTGCTATGCAAACTTAACTGCAGAGGATAGGAGGACAAGACTACCTGCTTTAACAGCAAATGGCAGACCCCACCTGAAGGTCTGCTTGGACAGTATTCTTGTTTTATAAGCGATCTTGTGGTCAAACTGACTAAATAATAGCCACCAAAGCAGAAGCTTTTAGAAACTCGCTGGAGAGAACACGTAGGAGTGCAGGAAATGAAGTGCTTTAGTGCTGCTCCTCCCACCAATCTGGATTTCCCTCAAATCACAGACAGTCCTGCTTAAGAGACCCCTCTTTCCCCCCCTTCCTCTAGAAGACTGACCTCCACAAGAAGGAACTAATGAAGAAATGCCAACTACACCTCCTTGACACAATGCAACTGCTTTGCACAGCCCCTCTTGTCCTGCTTGTGGGGTACTGTCATATTTCTCAAGGGACACCTCTTTCACTGACACGGCCCCATATTCTGAATGCCGACTGCTGCCATGGGGTGCAGGACTTCCACTTTCCTGCTGCGCTTCTGCCTGGTTTTGAAAAACCCAAAGAGTTTGCCATCTGCTGGCCAGAAAACTCGCAGAACAGCATTAGAGCAGATGTATGCTGTCCTGATTTATCAGCTAGAGCAGAGACATTAAGTACAGTCAGGATGCTTTTGTCATGAGTATTGGGAAAAGTCTGCATTTACAGCAGTGATATTTTAAAGTCCTCAGTCCAGCCCTTAATTTTTCCTCAGGAAAGGGATACACGCAGAATCGAAGTTCACACAAGAATTTGTGAACTATCAGCTTCCCCCCCGCCAGACTGTATTTTTACATTAAAACTTCTGGTTGTTTGTCTTTCCAGATGTGGACGTGTTCTTTGCCAATCATACTTCACCTTCAAGGAGCTCCTTCAGTAACACTGTCTGTTTCTGGAATGTGTGCAACTGAATAAAATTGCCTCAGCCTCGTCAAGAACAGTGAGCAGATGTCATTCTAACGATGTGGACCCAGTCTCATGTCCCAACAAACACAGATCACCAACGTCTTTCCTATCTCACTTTATCACGCTAATGACACAACCCCCAGGCAGCTCACATTCTATAGCTAAGGCAGAAACAATGAAAAAGAGGAAGACATGAGAAACACCCAGAAAAGAATTAGGAAAAATTGCTGACGATGCTGGAACCCTTGCTTACTTGTAGTACATTTGATGTTTATCCTCAGGCTTCTTTTTCTTTTTTTGGCTTTCTTAGGCTTTCTACTTCTTCCCCCTCTTCAGTCTTCCTCCATTTCTGTTCTGGTTTGTGCTCACTTCTCTACTGGATTATGTTTTCTTCCAGTTCTTTGTTCCTCATATTTAGGAGGAGGTCCTCAAGAACGATGTGCATCTTTCTTGCTGGAGCGATACATGTTGTAGTAGGTGATACATGTTGTGTACGGCAACAGATACAGAACACATACGTTAAGCATTTAACCAAGGCTACAGCCTGAACAGCAGACAGTCTCCCTACAGTGACTATTATCCCTTTTAGTGCAATAACATACTCTTACACCACTTTAATCTCTTGTCTTTTCTAAACTAACCAGCTGCAGTTAACAAATACGCAGCAATTTATACAGTGCAGCAGGTTAAGGTTAATTATGAAAGCTAATTAAACTACATAAGGCTAATTATGGAAGCTACTAAAAGACACCATGAATTTCAGGTAAGACATAACTGAATTATACAATTAATGCCATTTTCCTAGGACAGAAAGAAAACACTTGGAAAGAAGACAAATGTGACAGGAGAGTAACTACAGTCTCCACACACGTTAATATTTGTCATTCCCTGACACATACAAGTAGGTGCACATCCTGCCCAAGAAGTGCCTATCTGTTCAGATCACCCCATCATTTGTTCTATGCTACGTTCCAGTAGGAGTCTTCCAGTAAAGAGCACGATACCTTCAGAGGAGTTGCATGTTTTCAAATGAAATCACAGACAGGACACTACCAAACAAGATGTACACACATCCAACCAAGCATACCAGATCTTCTGCCCTAGAAACAACGCTGTTAATGAAAGTCACCATCTTCACTGGTTTGTTAAACACCAAATCTACCCTGCGAGCAATGATGCAGATACCTACCTCAGCAAAGCAAACAACATCCTCTGTGAGAGCTGGCACTGCCATGCACCACAGCAGCACACAGAGTGCGATGCAGCGGTTCTCCAGGTGGCTGTGACACACATCCTCGAAGATCCAGAAACTCAATATATTCCACCTGCTACAGAGAGACCAAGATAGACAAATTATCCCCAAATGCTTCCTTTTGGCTAACTTGGGAAACTGGCCTGGGAAATCCATTTCCAAAAATGCAGGCTAGAATGATACAAGTCTACTGCTTGATTCATTAAACTGAATTATTAAATGCTGTTCATGGGAAGACTTAAGTTGCACAGAGCTGCTTTCTGCTGCTTTGGGCTTTTTAGAGTGAAGCACGCTTGTTGTCAAACAGGAAGTCTGTTGTTAAGAAGACAAAAAACAAGTCCTAGTTGTTATATTGGCTTTTTTTTAGGCTATAAGTATCACCTATTTTAAATGAATATTTGGCATGGGGAAAAGTCCCATCCCAGGAAGACAGGACTTACATCTGCAACTCTTTACAAGGGTAGATAACAGCAGGACAAGCAGAAATGCTTTTAAGTTGAAGGAGGGAAGATTTAGGTTGGATATCAGGGGGAAGTTCTTTACCAAGAGAGCAGTGAGGTGCTGGACACAGAGACTGCACGCCCCAAACTGTTGTGGACCCTCTCCCTTGCCATAGTCAAACTGAGAGCGCCAACTTGAGAGGAGGAATGGCAGCAGGTCCCAGCTTGGTGATGCAGGCAACCCCCATCCCAACCTACCTCAGCTCCCCAGGTGCCTCTGTGTAATAGATTTGAAGCCCTGAAGCTGGAGGGTGGGGTGGCTGAGGATGAGGTGGGAGGACTGCCTCCTCCGAGCTTTTCTAAGGAGAGGTGGTCAGCTCCACACTTAAAGACTGCCTCCTCCAGTAAAGAAAGGAGGGTGATAGTCATAGGTGACTCCCTTCTGAGAGGTACTGAGGGCCCAGTGTCAGCCTGCCCCTACCCATAGGGAGGTGTGCTGCCTCCCTGGGGCCCAGGTCAGGGATATTTCTAGAAAGATTCTTAGTCTGATCCGCCCCTCTGATTATTATCCTCTATTGATAGTTCAGGCTGGCAGTGATGAGGTCACTGACAGAAGCCTGAGCACTATCTCTACACCCACCTTAGAATTTCAAGATTATTATTGTAGGAGCTGTAACTCATCTGGACAGCTGCTTCCAGGAATCTCCCTAACAACGCAAAGAAAGATGAAAAGGACAGTAATGTTTAAAAAAAAAAAAACCAACAAAAAAAACCAACACAAAACAAAACGGTCCCCACTGGAGCCTGGTCTGGTGGTTGGTGACCCCGCACATAGCAGGGGGTTGAAAGTGGATGACCACTGTGGTCCTTTTCAACCCAGGCCATTCTGTGATTCCATGATTCTATGGTATTCTGCATACAGAACCTTCTTTGAACTACACTATTTATAGACTACAGATTGCTATAGAACGGCATATTTCCAGTGAGTGAGTGACATACGAATAGTCAGCATTACTATCTTAGGAAAAACGACCCTAAGCTTATGGCCATGAATGTTACGACCAAAGCTTACTCTGATTCAACTGCATGACATTATCTGAGGGGAAAGAAAAAAAAAAAGACAAAGCTTTCTATGAAATTTGCTGTACATTTGTATCTTTTCACCAAATGAGACCACTGAAGGAAACACAAATTATTGCTCTTCCAATTACTGCCACGTTCATCCAAGTTGTGACTCAGGATACATTTGTACAAGACTGCAATGGGAACACTTACTGTGAGTAAATGCTCACCTGCATGGCTCTATCCAATCACACCAACAGAAACAAAACAGTGAGTTGAATTTACCCTTTTAGCTTCTATGCCCCACATTTGCTAAGGCTCAGGGATGAGAAAACAGGGTTTTGAGGTTTTTTTGATACATAAAATGAAATGTTTTTCTTTTTCTCTTGAAAGCAGACCACCACTCGCAAAGAGTGAATTGGTGACTATGAGCACACTTGTGTGCCGAAAAAAACCCCCACACTTTTAAGTGCCTGCTGAACTGTTACTACTGAAGGAGATAATCATCGGGTATTTGTAGCTGTTTGTGTTACCCATAATACATAAAAACAATGTTTTAAAAAAGCAGAAAACTCCTGCATATACACACATGTACTCCCATGCGTGCTAATGAACACCAGGTGGCATTATCTGCCTCATTTACTGAATGTACCCAGAGTGCAAACAGGAGATGGCTGGGGCATTTCAATCTGGGTAGTATCTTATAGGCAGTGTTTTTAAAGCTAAGCTTACATGAACTCATCAACATAAGAATATGAAACGCAGAGCCAAATTCTGTTAAAACCTGAGCGTGGAGCATTCAGTGGCTGCTGTGTCAAACAGATGTGCAGTGGCTGGGCAGCCAGAAGACTGAGGCCAGCCAGTGCTGCTGCTTTACATTATCCCACTGCTGAGGAAAAGAACTGGAATTGCCGGGGATTACAGGCTCAGTTACCAATAACAAAATGCAAGTAAAACTGAGATGCACATACAAACTACCATATTTAAGAGGAGAAATCATTCTCTATTCAGCTTATTTTTGGACACATTTTTTAGTTAACTTGTGGACCAAATGAGGTCTCCGTGGGGAAAAACTGAAGAGCATTGAAGAGCAGAGAGAAGACATGAGTTAAATCTGTAAGTACGTAAACACACTAAAGAGAAGGAAGCATAACTACAAAAAGGGAGAGTTAGGCT
The DNA here is from genome assembly GCA_030625065.1 of Alectoris magna. NCBI lineage: Eukaryota > Metazoa > Chordata > Aves > Galliformes > Phasianidae > Alectoris > Alectoris magna. The sequence goes on along the minus strand of CM060575.1, from coordinate 5,844,632 downwards.
GGACATTGCAAATGAGATTTAAGGGCTGGGTTAGTCACAGTTCGTAACAGCCACCTATCTAAGAGCATGAGAACAAAAGAGAATCTCAGTCTGTAAGAGATAGCTGGAGTATTTTTCTAAGAATTCCTCCCTGTCAAAGGTGCCTCATCGATAGGCCTAACAGTTCTTATTCAGATCTAATTCAAGATCCTAAACTTGAGTAATAGTGCTCTTCTTTTCCTCCTACATGTGAATTTGACATGAAGAAAGAAACTTATCTCTTCAGTTCAGTTTGGTGTAACTAAAGATGTTGGAATATGTTTTACACAGCTTTACGGTAACAATGTAAATAAATCCGATCCTATTTTTCCATTAATAGATTCCCCATAGTTCAGTGTAAGAACAGACTGCGTTATGTGTTACCTGTCAATTTCCATCAAGTACTTACCAAACTTAACTGGACTTTATCTCCATTTCAGCATGAGTCTCTTGAATGGTAAATACCAGCGCTGAGGATGGAAGAAGCTTTTTAGCATCCAAAATAAAATAGCTATCTGGATAGCAATAGTAGGGAAAGCAGTAAGTGCTAATGAGCGAGGGTTCTGTTGATGAAGGTAACGAAGCACACCTAGTTACCTTTGTCGGTAACAAAATTGCTTCTTCAAAAGCATGAATGCACCTAAAAGATGACAGCTTCCCAGCTGAGGTCAGTACAAGTCAGCTTCTCTGTGAAATCAGCACATCAAATTTGAACCCATGCAGGGATGTTGCTGACTTTTTCTCCAGAACTGCTACCAAGCTGTTCAACGCATTCTGGAGAAACTAACCTCTTACCAGGGAAGTGCCCCAACCCACAAGAGGCCTAAGACAGAAAGAAAACAGCCTTTAACAAAAAATAAAAACCACACAGAAAAGAAAGCATTCGTGATTGTCTTGTTTTCATACTGGTTGATTTTTCCCTTATCAAAGTAGATACAGTTAGAAGAGAAAAAGTCTTCTTTGTATCTGCTTACCAGTTTCACATTCTCCCCGTGTGTCTTTAGAATCCCTTCTCAGAAGTCAGTAACCAAACCTTGAAATGCATTCCTGCATCAAAATGAAGAAATAAAATGTTCATCAACATTTTTATTGATTAGTCATAGAATAAAGTTGCACTGCTGTACAGAGTTAGAACGGACTTGAAACGGCCCCTATAGTTGTTCACAGAGACCAAACAAGCAGCTGGGCTCACGTGGGTATGCTGCTTTAAGGCACGTAACATTAGTTGGTTTTTCAGAGTTAGTTTGGTACAGCTTGCATGGACTTTGTTTTGGAACATCCTCGTGCTCTGCTTGTGTTAGAGCTGAAGCCAGAGCATGTGATGCTGGCACACAACCGGGGGCCCAACTGTCTAATAATAAGCACTAGTTTTTATAGGACTTGGCTGTACCTATTTATCATACATAAACTGCTGAGGGAATGAACCCTCAGTTCAAAGCCAGAACATAATTTACTGCATTCCAATGGTAAGAACTGAGTAAAGCTTGGTACCACATCATCTCATAGCTGCAATCTGGAATGCACTTACACTTGCACTCAGTGATTGCACAGCTGGCTGAAGGTAACTGATGAGGGCCACAAGTGACAAAAGCACTAACAAGCCCTAAAACACAAAATCCTTTACTGTTTCTCAAATTAGGCCTCTCAAGGTTGGTTTGCACCTGCACAGCAAAGCAGTGAGTGATGTGTTTCAGTAGTGGTGACAGAGGTGTGAAAGACAAGCCATATTCTGGACAGCTGTGCACAGCTGCCACACCACAAAATGAGGAGCACCTCAATCAGCTCATCCAAGTGAACTGGCTGATGGTGGTGACCATATTGAAAAACAGTATTTTATAGCTAAGAACTTGCTCTTTTGGAAAGCGTTATTATGCTCTGTTGTAGTTTCCATGGAAATAAATAGGAGGAATTACTTTCAGAGCAACCTACTTGGTACCTACAATGCACCTCTAACATCCCCACCTATGCAAGTTCGCAGATGTTTCTGCACAGCGCACAAATTCTTATGCCCCAAAACTTGGTAGCTAAGTTGATGTTTTGAGGATTTATCCCAGGCTGAGAAAATTCAGAAAGCACAGGGCCTCACATTCTGGCCAGGTGAGTTCCCCAACATTCAGGCAAGTCCAGATTTCTTTCAGTTATGGCCGCTAATGCAGTGTGCACTTCAGTCATCTCCTCTTCAAGGTCCCTACAACGAAGCGCTCCAGAACAACATTCCAGCTCCTGCTCTGCAAGGCAGGGCTGGACGAGTCCTGGAACTCCTCTATGTATGTTGCCACACAACAGCAACACAGCTCTAGACAAACCCCCAATTTACTGCTCAACTTGAGGCACGAGTTGAGATGCAAAAAAGGGAGAATTCAGTGCTCAGCAAGGCCCTGCAGCACCAAACAGCTCCCTCACAGATGCCCCGCAGCAGCCAGCACAGCTCTTCCTCCACCTGCCAACAAACTCAGCTGGAGTCACAGCAATCACTACAAGTCCCTTCTTCAGAAGTTCAACATTCAGCTTCTTTGGCTTTGAGTTCACAGGAAAGCACTTCTAAGGTGAACTGTTAGAAAAACATCCTGTCTTGGTTTCAGAACCTGAAGTTACCATGCCTACTAACGTCAACACAGATCTTCTTGAAGCACTTCTTCAGTTAAGGGGTGCATCTCTCTCTAATCAACTGCCAAGCAACACTTATAGCTTCATAATGATCAGATACGGAAAACTTCCCATGGGGCAGGAACCAGCACCTGTGTGCGTTTTTAGTGAGATCAAGCATTATGATACAGGGTTTCTCCTCCTGCTTCCAGGATTTTACTGCCCAGTTAGAAAGCGTAAGATGAGCTCGCTTACGACAAGCTTCAGGCTTCTGACATGAGAAGCATTTAGATGGAAAAGCAACTATCACCGGATAAAAGAAACAGGTTGCCAGCCAGCATGCGACGACACGGACCATTCTTTTTAATGACCACAGTATTCCACAAGAGACTCTTCCCCAGCATTAAACCAAAGTATAACATTTTGTCAAAATCCTGTATGCATGTTTTGGCACCTCATCAGCAAAGTCTCAGAACACAGGACTTTCATTACACAACTGCATCTGACAGGGCCTGGTTTGAAATACTACACTCAAGGATGGAATTGCATCCTTCTAAAATCCAGCCCTTAGTCTGTCAAGATCTCACTTAAAGATCTATTTAAAAGACAGTGCTGAATTTCAGAAGGAAGGCAGCAAACTCTGAGCCTGACTTCTCCCTCCTGTATACTCCACAGCTAACAGGTTTGAAACCACAGCACTGCGAATGGCTCAAAGCTCCGCATAAAAGTAAACGAACAAATTACACTTCAAATCTTTTAGGCAGAAGTGCTCAGGGGATGATTCTGTGCAGCTCCTCCACCTCCAGGCTCCACATCTCCTCATGCACCGGGTTTTCAGAAAGATCCGTCATCTTTATTGCTCGGAGCACAGGCTCGGGGCTGCAGGACCGCACCATCCCCATCACCATCACGTACTTCCCTAAAAGAACACGGAAGAAATCCAATTAACTCTCACGTCTTCATTTTACGAGCGGGAGGAGAGGCAACGCGCCCGCGGAAGCGGTACCTGCGCTGAGGCACGGCCGCCCCCGGGGCACGTGCTCCACTCCCAGCACGGTGAAGTGGCCGCTGCCGTCCCGCAGCCGGGCCGAGCCGCCGCCGCCGCGCTCCACCTGCAGCACGGTGCCCTGCATCCACACGGCCCGCAGGCACAGCGGCGCCCGGCCCACCTCCGCCCGGTCCAGCCGCCACGTCCCTTCGGCGCCGCGCCCCGCGCCCCGCAGCTGCGCGGCCAGCACCTTCAGCGGCGGGTACGACAACGCCGCCTCCCCCGCCATGGCGCCGCCCGAGCCGCGGAGGTGACGGAAGGCGGACCGCGACCGCCGAGGGAGAGAAAGGGCGGGAAAAGGCCCTGGGCCGCCGGAAGGGAGCACTGCGGCTGCGCGCGCTCTCGCAGCTCTGGTGCAAATGGCGGAGCGGCAGCGCTGTGCCACGTGACGCGCCGGGCGCTGCTGGGCCGTCTTGGAGCGTTTTTGTTCCGTCCGCACCCGGCTCCCCTGCGTAGCGGGAAATTAAACAGCAGCAAACACGTCACTCGTGTAAATGCTGGCTCAGGGGCTTGGATGGAGAAAGGCTGTTTTCTGCTGTCTGTAACCTCGCTGAAGCGCTTTTGAAAAGCGTTTTCTCATGCTGATGTTCTCCGGGCTGCCTGTAGGACGTCCTTGGCTTTGTGATGCGATCGCACAGACAGTACGGGCAGCCGAGCGCCGGGAGCCTTCAGTTCCGAGGCCCATAGGCGTTACATCCCTCTGTTGTTAGGGAAGGCAGGCGGAGCTGCTTGGCTTAGATGTGAAATCCTGAGATGCCGTGCATTCCTTTGAGGGGGGGGGGGCGGGTTGACATTTCATTTAGAAAACAAGCCAAGAACGATGCTAATGGAAAAGGAGGGGGGGAGGGGGATAAACCAGAGAAAAGCAAAAGAATCGGGCAGATCTGGGGGACTGTTCCCTCGGTTCGGAGAGCTCTGTGCTCCTTACAGAGCATGCAGTGTGGGTACAAATGCAGAGCGAGCTGACTTCCCTGCAGCCGCTCTTCCTTAAAGCACATCTTGCTCTCCATTAAAACAGCCTGTTTAAAACATCCAGTTGGAAGTACCAGAATACAGCAAATGACCCTTTTTTTCCCCCCCTATTCGCCCACTGTTCCATGAATTATTTATTCCAAATGTCTTTTCTCTGGGGGCGTTTTCTGTTTGGAGACGTTCTGTAAGTGGGTCTTTATTCCTTTTATAGTGTAAGGAAGCAGTTAACGTTTTGTTACCGTTTACAGTAAGAACAAAAGATAATCTTAGTAATAACAATAAAAACACTGCCGTCCGAGTACGGCCATTTCAATACAGAATCGTGTAATCTGGCAATCAAATCATACGGCTTACAGGAACAGAAAGACATTAGATGGTTACTGTATATGAATGCAGAATTTGAGCTGGGTTCGCTGGGGAAGAACGTTTGTAATTTATGCCCCTGAGCTACAGTCACTTGACAGCATCAATATTTTAGTTTCACATAAAAAAAAATAATAATAATTGTGCCAAATATTGATAAAAGTATTGTATTCCTATTTGCTACCATATAATAGGAGGGTCTAATGCTTATTAAGCCATTAATTCTACGGATGAAGACAAGACCCCTACAAGAGTGTAATAAGTAGGAGAGACTAAGAGGTCCCTTTTAAAAGATTTTCCTTAGAGAAACTGTTCTAAGAAGGGCAGAAGTACTGCCAAGCTACACCGAGTAATGGATTTGTTTTCCAAAACCAGCAAATCTGTTCCTTTCAGTAAAAAGCAAAGTTACGCAGCACTGTGTGCAAAGTTCCTACCGAAGAGCTGGCTCAGCACGGAGACGTGTTCTGAGCTGCAGGGGGACCGCCTGTTGTCTCAGCAAGCAGTGTTTTCTGCAGGTGATCCCACAGCAATCACACTCCATTTAATGGCAGTGGAGGAAGCTCATCACGCATGCATTCAAAGCATGAATAAGAAAAAGGGCTATGCAAATATAAGATAGTTCACAATACAGCAGGCGCCAGGTCTCTGATATTTTACAGTCTCCCATCCTACCTGAAAAAGTTTTACAGAGCTCTGTCCTAGTCCGTTGATTAACATCTACAGAAAAGTTTCTTTCATTTCCTTGGTGTCTCTTTCCTACTACCGAGAAGTCCCTAATGAGACTTCTAGTTCAGATAAGGAACAGTCAAGCTTCACCTTTAAGAGATCTACCCAAGCTGATGCTTATTTTCTTATACTGCACACAGGGCTACATGAGACAATCCCAGGATTATAACATTCAGTGGCTTTCTGGTGTTTGTTTTGTACTACTTAAAGGGGCAGAGTGGATATGCTGACACACTGCTCCGTGAAGCCTGGAAAAACATCCTCATCATTTGGGTTTTTTTTAGGCTATCTCATTGCCAGTGAGTTAATGACTTTAATGGATGAGTGGGTTGGAATTAACCTGTTGATAATCAGAGATATTTCCCTCCCTAGCTTGAACTCCTGCTGCATGTAATTTATGCTTTGGGTCTGACAGGTCTGACATACAAACGCTAAAGTATGTTCCACCACTGATTTCAAAAGAGCTGGAGACAGGCAAGTCATCTGCTGAAACAGGAAGACTCCAGCTGCGTCCTGCCAAACTGTAGTTAGCAGGTAGCTCTGAGTAAGTGTTCAGAGTTGACTTGGACAAGGCAATGAGAGCCTTCATTCATGAGCTGTCATCAAAACGCTGCTAATAGCAACAACAGTCTGGGCTCTCCCATAGCGACGTCCTGCCAAAACTGTATGGAAGTCACTCCAAGGTAAAACTGAACTAACTTTTGTGGCAAGTGCTATGAAGTAAAGCCTTAGTAATGTGCCCTCCTGTGCTCTTTTTGGAGAGCCTAGTACAGGTGCTATACATGTGTGCTTATCCTTAATGGAGTCAGTGGAGGATTTCATCTTGTGTATGGCAGAGGGGAAAAGCATTTGACTTAAGCTCCTCTGCAGAGAAAGTATAAACCTTAGCTCAAACAGCCAGCCCTAACATAAGAAATAATTTCATTGCTCTTGCCATCATGCAAACTTAACCAGCTCGTGTCACCATGCATTCCTATGGGCAATGAAAACAGTGCCAAGTTCTCCAGCTTAGCTGACTCATTTCAGTTACAAAGAATTCTTAGAGGAAATGTTTAGAGAGCTCCAGTCATGTTCTGCAGAAGTGGGCGTCACCTCTTTGTGCTTTTCCATGCTATAAATGCTCTGGTCAGTAACTGAAACACATCCACATTCTGTGGAAAAGGATCCTGACATGGTTAAAGAACAAAGAAGGAATTAATCATACTATTTACAAGTACTACTCGCCGCCTCAGAAACAATCTGTAAAGCCGGCTTCCAGATGGGCTTATTTAAACTATTGCACTAACACAACAATAACTCTTTTTAAAACAGGAAATACGACTGGCATCCAATGCGTTAGGTATTAGTACAGACTGAAGGGAAGCCAGTTGTAGGGACATCTCAGTGGTTCAGACTTTTTGACTTCACTGCACTTCATAAAAATGTTGGACCTTTAGGAGAAGCTTAACAGGACCGGAGAGCCCATCAGCACTGTAGGTGAATACAGATCACAATGTCCTACCTTGACAGCTGCAAGCCTTCTGTAAATATTCTGCCATTACCGCCAGCATCCAGCTTATCCATTGAGAGTGAGAATCATCTTCCTAAAGAAAAGCAACCAGAAGAACGGCATTTTATTTCCAGAATTGTCAAATCATATATGGCAAATACTAGAAAAATACATAGAGGCCACTGAGGCTGTGAAGTTACAGCCAGTATAGAGCATACGTTAGCATGACTCTACAATGCCCAAGACCTGGTCAGAGGGTCATGAAATAACTTTCTTGTGCCTGTAGAGAGAAGTAAGACTTTGAAAAACTATCCAATCTTCAAGCATGCCAGGGTTTTCTTGTGTCCAATCAAAGAGACCATCTTCTCCAAGCATTACCGTGTTTAAACTGAAGGTGTTAGAGCTACACTGCCACCGGTCACATTAAGAAAAGGTTAGAACAAGATTAAAAGTGGCTGAGTTTTAAAATAACGATTCAAGAATTTTATCCCAGTCTCACACTCAGCATGCACTTATGTTCATTCGGGAAAGTAGTTTAAGATTAACATCAAGCTCTTTGAAGAGGAAAGTGAGTTTCCAAGGGGTTGTGGCAACCCAGCACAGAAAATACTCACATCTCTTTTGCTGTGTGAGGGAGGATTTTGCAGAGCCTTCAGGAGACAGACATTAAGCAGATATGAGGATTGGGGGCAGCTGCAGCTCACACAGCCAAGCACAGCTGTGTATTATATGTTTTCTAGTCACTGAAAATTTGTAGGAAAAGTGAATATCCCTCACTGTTCCATGTGTTCTAGCCAATATTTTGTAGTTGTATCCTCATCTTGGACTATCAAATGAAACTATTTTTTTTTTTTTTTAATCATGGAGTTATTATCTAAGTAACTAAACACGATGACTTTCCTTAAATAAGCAAATTTTGCTCTGAGATCAGAGCATCTCCATGCAGCACGTCTGCGTTGGTTTTCTATGAAGCTAAAGGCAGCTCATTATCTAGCAGCCCTCTAAACTACATAACAAAACTGGGACTTGAAATCTAAAGATGATGAAAAATCAGAAGATGATTCTTCAGGGGTTCAAATATATTGAAGCCAGTAAATTAGCAAGCTTTCAGCTTGTCACAAAAAGCAGCAACTGATGATAAAGGAAAAGTCGGGATGCCTTATTTTCAAAACCTGAGGAGCCCGCAAAGCCACACTTGCAGTAGTGAATTCTGTTGCAAAATCTGACAGTGCTTGTTTACTACAAATAGAAACTGTCAATACTTTAAGAGCCAAATAAGAAACATCAGCTCTTGTAAATGGTATCTGTGTCATGGAAATGTCACATAGCATGAAGTGACTGCAGAGCAGGCATGAAGATGTGTGCATGTTTTTGCTTGCACCTTTGGAGTTTTGATGGTTCAAACATCAAGCATTTATATTCAAATAATTACAGCTATCGTTGAGGAACATTTGAAGAACTGTCGCTCTGCTACAACTTGAGCTGGTATGAAGTTCAGGCAATAGACACTTCAGTGAAGCACAGCAGACAGCCTTGGATTTGCAAGGCAAAGTTCATCAGATCACGCAGGCTTCCTTACCAGTTACAGGGTCATTTACGAGAAATGCGCAGGGTGAAAGTGAAAGGTGCAGGCTGGTTTCTTTTCAGATCCACATATCTCTGTATTTTGGCTATACTTACATCTTGATTCTTTTAGAACACAATACAGCAATTACTAGCAAACAGACCTCACATGTAGATTAGATATTTTCACTTTCATTGTTTACACAGATTTTAAGGCAGAGGGAGAATTGTGTTCTCCTCTTTGAACCTAGGCTTTGACAGAGACCCTGCTTTATTTGTATTCTGGTGCCTCTGACCCTCGCTTTGCTGGGAATTCAGGGGTTTTGGTCCACTTCAGACCTTGAGGACCCCAGCGGTCACCAGTGGAACTAAGGAGGCTGGAGTGCAGTCAGTAGGTCTTTCACGCTCTGTTAATTGATGCAGTCCCTTTTACACTCACTTCTGTCATGTCAAATGATTGGGTGAACATCTCCTTTGGGTGGCAAAAATATTCTCCAGGCCCTCTTCCCCCCCCTCCATTGTTAACTATGGGGGAAACCATTTTGTTAACTAGAGTTAACCATGCTGATTAAAGGAAGTTATATTTCAGAGCAGACTTATGTGAGTGGGCTGGACCCACTCACTTCCCAGTTCCACTGTTCCACCTTTCCTGGTAAAATTAAGTATTTGTATATATAGGTTAGATTCAACATATATAATGTGTATAGAGGTCATAAAAGACATTGGCTGGCTCAGTCTTCCTTGGTTTTAAGTAACTTGCAGAATCAAGGCTGGGAAGAAAAGTCCTTATTAAGAAAGCCCCTAAAGTTCATACTTGTAGGAGTGAGCATTTAAATAGTGGCACATTTTACTCACAGGTGGCAGTGTTCACTGAATGCCTTTTTTGCTTGAGGTTGCTTTCTCTTCTGTTTCTTATAAATGTAACTGTACTGTCCTGCATTGTTGCTGGACACATCAGCTGGGGAAAACAAATTCCAACCAAAGGAAATGAAACTGAAAGTAGCTAGAGCATCTTTTAAATTCACCCTGTAAAATTAATGTGTAAAATGGATAGATGAGTTTCTTTCTAAAGGCTGCATTCCCCAGCCTAAAACTATAGCGCTTGCTCCACCAGTGCTTCTGTAATCTTTATCACACAGCTGTGGAGTGTTACTAATAATATTTGTAAAGACTTGCAAAGTCAGGAGAGAGGTAGAACTGTGTTCTTACTATGTGGGGGAAGCTTAAGTTTCTATTCTTGAATTCAAAGGAATTTGCATGTTTTGCAAGTTGCCATTTACACTATCTTGAAATTGAAATCTCTGATCTGTAATCATGCATTAAGCTGCGTAAAATTCCTGGTACATGAGTAGGAGAGGATTTATTACTGCTTTGTTGTTTCATTAGTGTAAAGCAACAGATGCTTTAGGAGAAATGCTTTAATCATTCCCAGTAGCCATCTCTCATCCAAGCATGTACTGAACAATGAGTTTCCATCATGGCTTTCGTTTGCTGTGTTTCATTCACACTGTTATATTATCTACAAGTGTCTAAACATACAGCACCTGATTTTAATAGCTCAAAAGTCCTATCTTCTTGTGGCAGCTCTATAAGTAAGCAGACTGTGCATTTCAGAAGGTGAGAAAGGGAAGGGGCAGGTTCCATGCAGGCAAGCCCTGGCTGTCCATCCTGCTCTGGCAGAAGGGAGCTGCTGCCTCCACTTCCCAGATTTTATGAAGTGCTACGGTTTGAACTCACACAGTTTGGCTTCTGTGGAAGCAGGTTAGCTGTGATCATGGAAACATAAGGCTCCTGTGAAGGTGAGATGAGACATCTATAATGCAATTGTAAACCAAGAATGCTCTGAACTTTGTTTAAGCTTGGCCAAATGCCTCAGGAGGAAGGAGAACCCCTCGTTATAGTCTGTGATTATGCACTGCTTGGGAATGAAGTACTTCTTGCATCTTTTTTTTTTTTTTTCCTTCTTTTCTTCCTTCATTGCTCATAGACCCTGCAATAAAATCTTTTTCACTCTGCTGCAGTTATCAAGAAACAGATGACTTAAAACCTGGGAGGCAGTGCAGCTGCATAATTCAGCAGACAGGAAATACTGCACTCACAAAACGTTGCAAACACATAACTAGGACTACTTCTACTTCAGCAGCTGCCTTGGTTCTGTGCAGAGGTTAGATACAAATTCTAAGCATAAGTTCGTTTTTTTAACTTCCCTAGATCTTCTTTCTGGGCCAAAACCTGTTGTTAATTTTAGCATTTATTGGCTATCGTAGCTAAGACTGAATACTCATTTAAACTCACTGGGATACGAGTTGTACTTACAGTATATTCCAGGAAACTTTAGCTCACATTTTCATCTGAAATACAATGACATACAAAGTATTTTTAACATAAGACACAAATGCATTATGTTTTTCTTTCACTTTGCTTTACTACAACTTGATCTTTATAGGACAATTGGCGCTGAAAAAGAATCTCATCCCTTCAATGTCTTCATTAGAAACGTTTTCTTTCAATCATCTTTTAAATCCACCAGTTTTATCCAGTAGTTGACCAGTGAGATCACTTGAGAATTCAGGCTTAGATCCCTTCCTGGCACCGAGAGACTCAAGCACACGCTTGTCAAGCTCATTTTGAAGAGATGACCTTGCCACAAGCCCATAGAAGTATGCACTCTATGGTCTTGTGAATTCACTTTAGTGTACAAAAAGGCGTTCAAGAGCCACTGAGCTACAGACAGAAAGAATGGGACTTTCCTTTAAGCCTGCAGGTTTGGGCATTGATTTGAGAGAGGTGAGGCACTGTGTCCTGGCTCAACTTCAAATACCACTTATGTACTTTATTTAATAACTGCTTAAAGAACAATATGTAACAGCACTCAGAGGAGACACCGCAAATTCAGTATTTCCCACTCACAGGTGAGTGCTCAAGCTATTAGGCTCCAAGTCTCCCTTGGCTAACAAATATTCCTCCTTCCCTTTCATTGAGAAGAGAGCTCTGCTTAGCAGTTAGAACACCTTCCAGAAAGGGGAGGACTCAAAGTTTGACTGTTGTCATGCTGGTGGGGCAGAAATCAAGTTTTCTGTATACTGATCACCCAGCAACATTCAGCTTGCTTGATTTTTTAAAGACTGCCATTCTTCAAAGACCTGATTTTGAAGAACAGAACTCTCTTAAACCTTTGATTAATGTGTGTGAGCTCAAGAGGGAGAAAAGTTTCATTTTTGCCTCTGTATTTTGTTCTGCAATTTGTTCCAAATTGCCTCTGTGGACAATAATTCCTTACTGGCTGTTTGCATGCTGGCTACTTTGGATCTGCTTTCAGAGAAACTCAGCTCTCCATGTGCACTGCAGAGGACCACAATTCTGGTCCTGCACCTCATCTCAGGAGCTTCACAATCCTATGCTCAGTGTTGTGGCACATCTCTTTTCTGGCTTTTAGCCTAATTAATTAAAATAAGGTCACCAGCCAGTCTGTTTTAGAACACGGCTTAAATCCATGTCTTTTTAGTTCTAATCTAGTACTCAACTTACTAGACTGTCTTGGTCTTGGGCCTGTTTCCCAATCTGTAATGAAAAAGATGGCCCCTCCAAAAGGCTTTGTCATACACAAATGAAAAGCACGGTTAAAACAGCAGCTAATATTGTTTTTCACCTAGTGAACTTCCTTTGTCACACTTAGAGACAAGCAAAGCAGGTCTTCAAAGTTTGGATTGCCCTGGAAAAGCTGGGATTCATATTTCTTTACTTCCTGTATTGGCGTACTATACAAGTAGACTCAGATTGCATGCAATGAGATCATTGGCAAAAGATGTAAATAATACATAAGAGGAATGGTGGGAGTGAAGAAAGTGGACACTGTTGAGGAGAAGTTAGATGATAAAATAGCGAGATGACAGACTGATTGAATACTCATTCAGACGTAGGGACTTGAACATATTTGCAGTGACCATCCCAACTCCTATTTGAATCTCAACCCATGAGATAATGATAGGTAGCAGAAAGATAGTAATGATCTTCCGAACTCAGCCTGTAACTATTTTGTCAATAATGAACTGTAATGCTTTTACTGGGTGTCTTCAGCATGCACAGATGAAAACATGATGGTTCCATCCAGCAGAGGGGGCCTGGCAACACAAATCCAAGTGATTTCTTTGGAAACTGAGTGATATTAAAACTAAACTGACTTTTATAGGAACTTGCATAGTATTAAAGATAAAAGCAGAACTTCCTGTGAACAAGGGACACAAATATAAACAGACGGAACACAAATTGAGTGTCTTTCTGGTTAACTTTGTTTCCCTTTCTTTTCATTGTGGCTTTCCTACTTCACCAGAAAGCCCTTTCAGTTATAGCTGACAGGCACAGTGCACAAGAGAAAAAGGTTTTTCTCCTAATTCCTTTGAAAATCTGAGTCCAAGTTCCTATTAAATCTGTGCCTGCAAACTACTTCAATATATGTAGAAGAGAAAAAACATAGGAAGATGATGAGGGAAGCTCAAGATGGAGAGTTTTTGAAGCCATCACAGAGCTGTGGGTTTGGAGGCATGACATGTCATCCAGGGGTTCAGGACATTCAGCACTGTTGCTGGATTATTTTAGGCTACATGGAATTTGGCAGCCTCACAATATGGTGATTCCAAAAGAGTGCATGTAATTCAAGGTCATGGTGTAAAGAAGCCCATTGCAAGTTAAAGCTTAATGTCAAGTTGCACACGAATTCCTATTTTTTCATGGTTAATTGCCCCCAAACCTGATTCTTTGCTCAATTTCCATTCACTCAGAAGAAAAGTGCAGGCAGGTGCATGCTTGAACGCTTGGGAATTTTACTAATTTTATTATTTCTTATGAAGAGAGTGAGCACTTGAATGGCACTGCTGAGTGCTGCTCAAAATCTGATTCTTTTATCCCTAGTGGGAACTAGCTGCCAGTTTTAATGACTCTGGCAGAGGTAATTATTTTCACCTCTGTGCCTCCAGATTTTAGTAAAGGAAATATTGACAGTGATGTTGCCCTAAAGTAACCTGATGTGAAATTCATCCCAGAGATAGCAGAAGGTGCAAGTGACTCACCGCAGCAGATATGGGTGCAATGCTCTCCGTCACCGACATGAGTACGGACCGTCCCGAGCACTGCAGCAGTCATTGCGCCTCGCAGGGATGCAGGTGGGTGCAGCGCTCTGCAGCAGCCCAAGCTCTGCCTACTCACCCAACTCCGGTCATTCTGGTAAGCTCTTCTCAGAAAGCAGGATCTCGGCAGCCGCTCTGTGTTTGTGGGGTATTGGGGCTGCTACCCACGTGGCCCAGAAATTTTCCTTAAGTAGTAATATACTTAAAAAAGGAGTGTGTGGGGGAAGAGGGAAAGTAAAATTCGAGTCACACGTTGAAATAAAATTCAGAAATTAGAATTTCTGCTTGGAAGTGGATGTACTGTGCTCACAGTCCATATCGCTGTGTTTCTGACAGAAGGAAGTGTCAGTGTTTGTCCTCAGGCCCCCAGCCAAGCGTCATGCACTCCCAGTACTGCCCTTGCCTTTTGGCTGGCTCCCTTCTCACTGCCCTGTGCCACACACCCGCTGCATCCCTCACCTCTGTGCTTTGCTCCTTGGGTACCCCCTCCTCAGGGGCTGTAGGTGAAAACCCCGACTCTTGCTTCTCAGATTGGAGCATTTCAAAACATACCAAACCCTCCACAAGTCACAACTGTGAGAGCAGCGAAAGATTTCTTGTCTGAGGAACAGCAACTCTGTGGTGGCTTTCATCAAACAGAATGAACCGCATAGCACTGCTGTGTGCCCTACTGGAGGGGAGTGAGGAAAAGAGGATAAAAGTGGGTCGTTTTGGGAATTTGCAAGAAAAAATGAATCCACTTAGATGTCAACAACCCGAGTCAAAGTACAAGGAGCCTGCACTTCCCAGAAAGGAAGTTCAGTAACGGAACCACAGTTATGCTTCAGATGCTAAACGGAAAACTGGAGAAGGTAGGCAATTCTAAGAACAAAAACCAAAACTGTCTGAAGTATACATTAGTGGAGACAGAGAAAGAAAGTAAAAGACAGAGAGCATCTTGAAAGTAAAAGAAGCATTGAACAGTAGAAGGGTATCAAGCAGAAAATTCAGGAAGCAATTAATAAACAGCAGGCTGGAAGGCAGAGAAAAGCAGAGCGGAGTGAATTTTTAAGCCTGGGACACTGGGATTTGTTCATGCAGAGAAAGGTCAGGTGGAGACAAAGTCCCAGCAGAACTGTGGAAGAAGCCAATACAGAATTAGCTGAGACTAACACAGGAATTATGGAAAATAAATAAATAAATAAAAGAAGAGAGAATTAGGAATGTGAGCTGGAGATGAGACAGGCTAGAAATGAGAGAAGAAAGAAAGAAGCAACAGAACAAATACTGCATGGGATAAGGAAGGGAACAGAACAGCCCATTCTAGCTTAGCTGATGGGAACTGTAAACCTCCCAGATCTCCTTTATTAATTGCCAATGCTAAGTGTAAAGCTTTGTGGGTACAGAACTTTTTGCATACAGAGACAACCATCTGCACAGGTTCAAAACAGACTAAAGGAAGTGTTATCTTAAATGACAGAGGAAGTATCAAAGCTATGAATCCAGAGGAGTGAGGGGATGACATCTGACAGCTTCAAATATTCTGGGGCAGGTGAGGCCCTAGGAGCTGCTGACCTAGAAACTACTCAGCATTGCTCTTGCTGTTGTTTTGCCAAGGGCATGGCTTCTTCCAGCTTGGATCATCTGTCTGAAGGTGCTAACTCTTTGAAGGAACAGTATGTACATTAGAAAATAAATTATAACCAAATACTTAATCAATTATCTCCCATCCATTCAGCATATTCACACTTACACTCTTAAAATAAAAAAGTCATTCTTCAGTCTCCTTGTACATAAAAGGAAAGCAATGAAAACTTCACTTTCAGGCCATCAAGAGATGCAGGTAAGAGCCCAGTTATAGTCTGTTAATGGAAATCCTAAGAACTTTCACATGAAGATCTAACAAGAATCCAAG
Organism: Alectoris magna; assembly: GCA_030625065.1. Classification (NCBI taxonomy): domain Eukaryota; kingdom Metazoa; phylum Chordata; class Aves; order Galliformes; family Phasianidae; genus Alectoris; species Alectoris magna. The sequence continues at coordinate 5,828,850 of CM060575.1, read as the reverse complement.
CAGACAGGTGTTTTACAGGCATGGGTCACTGACGGTTTCACAAGAAGTTCCAGCAGTCTTACTTTTCTACAGTAAGATCACTACTTTAAGACAACAAAAATGTTGGGCCATATTGTCAGTCTTTTTCCTCCATGGATGAATAGAGCCCTCTTGATATGGTGCAAAAAGAGAAGTAGAAATACCCAACTAGAAAGGGTGTCTGTGCTGAGTTCCCAGTGACTGCAATGGCTGAGTCACAGTGGGTTCTTGGACATGCAGGGGAGTTTTTGCAGGAAACCGCCTACCACTGTATTTACAGCTCCACTTCAGCTACACCGTTCGACTCAGCTCAGTACATGATTTTTATCACTCTGGATGCTGGGGACACATTTGCACAGAGACACTTTCCAAAAGGCCACATGTGTTCAGTGTTGGATTTTGGTGAGGTTTCCACATACTCACTTCAGATGGAAGAAGTACTTCCCCTTCAATCCTTTTACCCTTAGTATAAAGTAACTTTTCTCCATCCACTCTGACGTCTTTGAGTCATACCCGGCATGCATGCATGCATGTTTTTCATTGCTGAACTCTGTCATGTTTTCACAGGATATACCGTACCAGCACAGGCACCTACATACAGTAGCATATCAAGCACACGGAGACAGAGTCGTGCCCTACCACAGAGAAAACTGTCTACTTCTGGAAATTAATGAAACAACAGGTAGCTTGTATCAAAAAAACACACTGCAACTCTAGCAAAGCTTCTTTTTATAACTTTCTTCTTTGTAAAGCATAGTTTTATCTATGGAAAGCAATGTTAATAAGATAGTAATTGCAAATTCCAGCACTTGAAGGCTACAAGAGGCCTTCCTTGTCTTTTCCTGCAAATTCTGTCCTAGTTTTGTGAAAGAATTTAGATCACGCACTTCACTAGCACCCCTACATCGCTCAGCGCACAGATACCATGAGTGGGCAGATTTTGGGTTGCATGTGCAAATGTAAATCTGATATTGCCCAATTTTTCAGTTTTAGGTTTTGTAACCACATAGCATCCATCAGCAGAGCCTCTGCACCTGGGTGCAGGACAGGAGGCAGGTTGTAGTGAGCACTATACTGAAGTATGAACTGCTAATTAAGAGAACACTAATTACTCTCGGGAACAGTGATGGGGTGTCTGGGCAGGTGTGGAGGACCTGCCTATGTTCACAGAGGGCTCCCTGGTGGAGCACACAGCCCAGGACAGCTCCACAGCCCAAACCCTCTGAGCAACATTCCCAAACCTGCTGCTTTTGCATAAGCCCAAGCCCTGGAAAGTGGGGCCAGGAGTACGTATACAGACAGGAAAATACTTCAGCTGGACCCAGTCTACAGAGAAGTTAATGCAAATTAAAAGCAGCCACAGGACTGCTGAGGAGCTGCCAGCTCCACTCTTAGTGTTGCGAAGTTAAGGAGAGTGAAGTGAGAGGGAAGCCTCTTTGGGCTGTTCCTAATAGCCAGCAGAAGCAGTCAGTTCCTTCCAGCAGCGTGTGGGTCTCTGCTACAAAGCAGCAATTGCCTTAGCAATCTATGCTGGCAAGTTTGGACACTTAAGCCCTTTTTACACTGCACAACACGCTGCTTGTAGCTCACGTTTTGGAACAGAATCAGCTGTAGCCCTGCCTTCAAGTACACACTCGAGAGATCATCATACACAGAGCAGAGAAAGGATGCTGAATGAATCACAGGAGACTACCTGCTGGCCAGAAATGTGCAGGCTGTACCATTCTTGGTATTTTAGGCAGCAGGTCTGTCACACAAAGAGGATTCATTATGATTTGACTAAACTGAATGAGCGCTGTGCTGTGAAAACCAATGGGTTTACCTCCCTGGTGTGAAGGCAGTATTAGCATTTCCACTCCCTCCAAATCGCTTTCCTCCTACCTGTCTGCCATGACCAAAACCACATGTTGGCACAAGATTAGCAGAAAATAACCACACTCTGACCTGCCTGCCACCCGCTAGTGGAAACTGGGAATTCACGGGAATTGAGGGAACTGGAGGCAGTTCATATGAGTTACACTCTTGGTACCGCAATTTATCTTCAGGTTGATATTTTAGAGTTTCATATATGTTGTTCAGTTTCCCTGAAATTAACCTTTACGGAAAATTAAAAAAAAATTAAAAAAAAAAAAAAAAAGAGAAAAACCCGCACTCTTTCAGGGGGATCAGAAACCAATTTCAGGAAGCATTATCAACTTTGATGGTAAATGCAGCCACTGAAAGTAAATGCATTCTTCTGTGTGTGTGTACTGGATTAATATTTTTATTGAGTTTCATACAGAAACAGAGAAGGAAAACTGCAGAATGCTATGTGACACACTGCTGGAATACCACAGTGCTATTTATTGCACACTTGTCAGGAGTTGAGTGATTTTCAGTGCGGTCTGTGAGGAAGCAAGAAGCCTGAACCAGGTGAGATGCTTTTTCCAGCCCTGACACCTGGGACCCTTCATTGGCAGCAGTTGATGGCTATGGGGAGTGAAACAGGACAGTAAGAAAATAAGGGGAAAATACGTGAGAACAAAAAGTCAGGATGAAGGCAGGAAACTGGAGGGAGCTGGGTGTTATCCTGTCAGCTAATTCAAAATTGGTATTTGGAAGTGAGCTTCAAATGTCTGTGTTTTTTTTTGTCTCTTCAAAAATAAGCTATTTTTAGCTTTGAAGTGGTCTGGAGCACACTGTTCTGGTCTGGATGCAAGTCTGCTTTTCCATTTTGCTAAGAACATCTGCTTGGTGATCCTCGCCACAGTGCCACCTGCAGCACTTTGGACCCTGAGGTCAAGCCTGACATGAAGACACAGCTGTCTGGCCAGGAGATGGTCCCAAGGCACTTGCATCCCATTCCTTCTAAGCAACCAGAATGTACTATAGAACAAAATCCTTTATCTTTTTGGATGAAGGACAGTATTCCTGAGAAACATCCTAGGATCACAGACTTTCTACTGTTGTTACTCAGTTTATATACTATTTTAACTAGACATTTTCTGAAGTGCTTTGATGAAGCTCCTGACAAGCCTTTAGCAAAGAAATCTAATCTCATGAATTAGTTCCTCCCAACAAAAGCATGGACTTTGTATGGACTGGGGAGGATACTGGAACATTTTTAACGTATCCTGAAATTCTGGATCTCTGGCAGGCCTCTGAAGCCACAAAATACGATGACAATGTGCAGGATATTACCTGTAAGTGCTCCACCTCTGCTATGTGAAGTCATGGCATTGTATGAGCATTAGAAAGAGCTCTCTCTGACTGACTGGAAAATCCATATTCCCCGTTAGTATTTTAACCTTTCCCCGTAGACACAGGGAGAGAGGATGCTAACCTATCTATATGGGAAATCATTAGAAAGAGCACAAGATTTAAATTCACATTCATCAGTTTATTGAGATTTCTTGGTATTAATGTACTAGGTGCTTAATTGCATCAGTTTGCCTATAACAATTCTCAAAGGAAATAGCCCCATTACTTGACATTTGAAGAATTGTATCAGGGATACATGGATCATTCTGTTATGGAAGTAAAACCAGAAAGTCATGTACAATATTTTTGGCACCACTGCAGAAACTGAGAGGTTACTCAGGCCATGCTCCGAGTCAAGGTATGAGACAGGTTCAGAACAGGACAGCTGGAGCAAGGAACTACATAGAGGGACAAATCTAAACTGTTTGCACACAAGAATACCCGCAGCCATCTTACCGAAAGGTCTTCCTGTAAGTAAAGTTGTCTTAGAATGACTTGTGGGTTGAGGTCATCACGTGTTACTGCTGGCATGGTCAATAAGTTTCTGAAGGTCACCTTGGCAAACTCAATTTGATTTGTGTGGTTAAACCTAATGCTTTCTCTAGACTCATTATCAGAAAATTTGGCAGTATTTTGACATTATTATGAACCGAAATAGATTTACAATTAAAATACAGCATAGCATTTCTCTCCAGTGTAAAACAGTTGTTAACAGGACTTCTCCCAGAGTCAGAGGACAAACCTGCCCTTGCAAGTGAGTCACCATGGATGTCAAACCTCCCGACAACAGCAATTGAGTGAGATGTCTACAAAGCTCCTAGAAGAAGCCCTCCAAGCTGGGCACTCTTCCCACTTTCATATTCTCAGTTGCCTGATTTACTGAGAGGGGACATCAAGGCCTGAATGCTGTGTTACACTGATTTTACATAACATAATATTTCTTCTTAATTAATACATGAGCATTTGTGGAGAGGGCTGTATCTAACTAACACAGATCCTTCTAAAGTTAGAGAATGCTTCACTAATATATTTGGATGAAGTTTTTGATTTACAACGTTCATTACAGATGCCAGGAGTTCTACATTTAAAGGACTTTTATATCAGAAATTGCCAGCTGACTCTCAAGAAATTCCTAGAAATTCTGCTGGAAATGGACTATGATGGAGATACTCTATCCTGAACAGAGCTTGTTGAGTCCACAAGTAAAACTGGCCAAGGTCTGCAGTCAGTCAGTCTGGGGGAGGAGGATGTCTGGATAAAAAAAAATCCAATTCTTATTCACATGAGTAGTTATGGTGGTGGTGTTGTGTTTGTTTTCTTGGCAAATATGGAATTAATACTCTATTTCTGAAGTAGATTGTTAAGCCATCTATCAAAATCTATCCTTTTTCCAGGGAAGGGGAGAAAAACAGAGATGTGGCTCACTTCTCAGTGAATATATTGAAAAATGAAAAATTAAATGTCATATTACCTATTTCTTGCCCAGATTTTTGCAGACATAAGTTATGTAACAAGTCAAGCCCATAAGACAATCATGAAACAATGCAGGATCTGTGTGGCAGAATGAAATGCATGTTCACTAGTTCCTATTTACTGTATATGTGAGCATTTACATACTGCAGAATCCTGAGTCCTTAATATTTCATCATCATATGAGATTGAGTAGCTTATAATCTTGAGATTAGACTGGGACTGTAAAAAGATCAGTTGATTAAAACAGTAATCACAAGGTGATTTATTCAGATCAAGGCTCGATGATTTCAAGAGTTAAAAATCCAGCCAAATCATGGGAAAATGTCTCAGTTGTGAAAGAAACAGAACTGCCCACCTCGATCCAGATGAGAAGCTGCCAAGAGTCTTCTGTACAGTGTCATCACCTTCCGACCTTTCAGCTTCCTATGCGCTACTTCTTGATCCTCTAACAACACTCTTACCTGTCTTTGTTCACTTTCAGAACCAGTCCACTTTTTTTCCTTTTAATTTGGATTGTTGAATCTCTCTATATTCAAGAAAATAAAACCGAGGTTTGGATCCATTTGACCATACCAACAATGGATTTTATTCTGTTTCTGTGGACTGAAAATCAAAGGTCAGGGAACATTTAAGTCATTTGCTCCATCTCAGCCCAACCATAAAAATCTTCTCACGTTGGTTATGCCTATGAATGAAATGCATCAGAAACTGATGCTGCAGCCTCTGGATTACTTCAGTAGAAGTTCATCATTTGTACATGGTTTGAACAGATGGAATGATGGGAGCACCAGAAAGGGCATCAATGTTCCTCCACCATAGCAAATTTGTAATCATGTAAATGATGCAGGACACGGTCTAACTTAACACCGATAACAGAGAAGTGGCAGAAAATTCCCGTGAGAATGGAAAACTCGAAGAGCAGAGGATAACGATACCATGAAAACGGTGACAAAGAAACATTGGAGGTCTTTTTGGATTATAAATGGGTGCTTTGTTTGCTATCCTCAGCATCCTCACTCACAAGTAAATTTCCCCCCAAGCTCTTCATCCCATCACCCCCTTCCTATACATGGAGGATTTCCTATTACATGGAGGGCTCCAACTGCACACATAAACTTTAACCTCAGCTCCAAAATAGTTGCAGCAGAGTTCAGTGCCATGGCTGATTTTCCTGTGCCATATTACAGCTCCTCATTCATGGGCCTGGGATTTGAAAATACACAGGAATGGGGAAGTAGAGAAACAGAGAATGTGGCTTCAACATCAAGGGAGAGAGCTGCTGGAGCAGTGCTCAAGGCAATGGGAAGGAAGCGAAGGGAGGTCGATTGTCCTGACTTTCTTTGGAAAAGATCACACGGGTATCGTGGTAGCCAGATGAAGTAAAATTAGCACCTGGCTCTGAAATTCAAGGTACACATTCCTCCAGCAATCACTGAAACCTCTGTAGTCCAGTAAGTGTATCTGGAAGCCAAAATAGCATCATAAAGTTCTGCTTTGAAATATCCAGTTCAGTTTTTATTGCAGCAGTTCTCACTCATGAAAGGCAGCCTGCTGCTTCTGCAATTAGCACCAATGCAACTACTAGGGACCTAGAGTTCCTCTGTCAACTGTGGAGTTTGCTCATACACACAGACCCACACATGAAAACCCACCAGAAAACATGCTGCCCCTTCACAACACTTCTACCAACAATTTGAAGCTTTTCTTCTCTTTTTTTAAATCAGATAATTACCAAGAAGAATGTCTAAACTACTGAAATGTTGAAAACCCAAACCACATTTTTGTACAGTTAACTGTTTAGCTTTTGAATTCATAAGACTAACATAGATCTTGATTTGACGTGGTTAATATCAACAAAGGAACTTCCAATGAAGAACAGGCAGGGTCCAAGGAAACCAACATTAACTGCTCCAGAAGAAGGAACTAACAACATTTAAAATAAACAATTCCAAAGTAGCCAGCTTAGAAAGAAACTTCCCTCACAGCCTCAGAGAATTCAGGACTTCCTTGATTTATGACAGTTTATTTCTCTTACAGAGATGCATTTCAGAGAATTTGTCTGGAATGCTCAGGGAAACTCATGAGAGGAGAGGCACAGCTCTTACTCAGTATTAGTACACTGTTAAGATTAATTAGCTTAAGTTCTGCAAAACACTGCTTTCATCCTAGCCAGTAGACATGTGCACATCCTCATGACTAATACTCACAGGAATCCTTTTCAGAAGACAAAAATACAAATTTCTAGCATCCATCCTAGCTGGGCGGGATCTGAACTGTACACTATCTGCACAACACCACAAATTCCAGCCCAGACAGAAGGGCTGGTTCTGTACTCACTGGCTACCCCTTGTCTGGGCATAGGCATGATGCTTGTCACAGCTTGAAAACCAGCCGAGGACATCTCAAACTATATCTTGTTCTTGGCACGATATCTTATGCATGCTGCCATGGAAAAACAAACATACAAATCATTCTTCACTGATACATAGCTTGGTCATTAATATCAGAATAAAGTGAGTCATCTTTATAGCCACTTGCCTACAGGTAAATGCCTAAAAGAGTAAGAGGATAAGTTGTATTCAGCAGGCTCACTCTTTTACCTCCAAACTTATAAAGTGATAATATGGACAGCGTGGAAATAGAGATGCATAAGGAATGTCTAGTCACAGCAATCAGTTTTTTTGGCCATGTCCCATTTAGATACGTCAGGGTCTGACCTTAATGCCTAGCTAAAGTGGGTGATGGAGACTCACACTTCTCTCAGTGCTGCAGGTTTCAGTGTATCTGAAAGCAGACTCAGAAGCAATGTGGTGTCTAATTTACTTGCAAAATCAAAGAATTCCGATTTCAAGGGTTTCGTTTAAATGAAAATTCAGATTCTGAAGAAGAAAACAAAACCCACTAAAACAGGAAGGACGGTATTGTGGTTAAGTTTCTAGTACGGGGCTCTGAAGACCTGAATTATGTTCCATTCCTAGCCCTTCTGCAGACTGTCTCTCTCTCTGACTTTAAGCAAATCACTGAACCTCTGGGTGCTTCAGTTCCCCTTTTCTATAAATCATGTTGCTGGCTTGGGCAGTTTAGACAATGTGGACAATCTGCTTCATGTAAGAGATACCATTTCTAATAGAAGCACAAGGAAGGAACTGAGGCTCTAACCCCATAATGCTAATAGCAACACGTGCAACCCTATTTACTTGAATCATTCTTGCAAGAAAACAACAAGTTCTTTGGCCCGGAAAAAAAAATTTAATTGCTCATTGACAATTGTCTTCATAAAAATAACAAAATTAGCTGTTTAGACATTCATGTATTAATTCCCACACTGATCACCCGTTTGATATACCAAACTTTAAACAAAACACTATTCCAGAGACATGCTGGCCTGCCAATTAACTCAGTTTCACCTGAGAATTACTTCCTGCTTCTACAAAAATTAGGAATGAAGCTGAGATGGGGAGTGCCTGCTGATTTTCTAATTGTTTCAAGTATTTTTGTACTTCATAAAGAAACCTCTGCCTACATTACACTGCTGCTAGCATGGCTAAGGGCATGTTTTCTGAAAAAAAAACACCCCCAAAACAACAAAAAAAGTAAAAAAAAAAACAAAGGGGGAACATCATATGCATTCTCTCCAACACACACAGCGCTCTCCCACCTTCAACACCACCTGTAGACCCATGCTTTTCCCTCCCTGCCTTCTGACAGACCTTTCCCTGCACCCCATGCACTTCCAGCCAGAGAGCAGGCCTTGCTCCTGCTGCACAAACATCTACGGTTTCCTCTGAATTTTGTTTCATTTTCCAAGCCAATGTTTATGAAATAGGAGTCAGGGCTCTTATTTTAAACAAAAGTTGAGTTTGTTCTTTATCTAAACCTTAGGAGCTTTATTGATGAGACCCTCCAGATCACAAGTATTACATTCCTGGCATAAGAAAGAAAGCAATCCTTTTCTTTCACCCTAGACTTTGCCTTTTTTTTTTTCTCCTGAGACCGTCAACATGCAAGAAAGGTACCTTGTGATAAGGGGAAAAACAAAAACGAGGTCTGAAGCATCACACAAGGAAGGCTCTACTTACCAAAGAGACTCTAAGAAGTGCCTATTTCACCTTGCAATATGCAATGAGTGCTCAATAAGCTGAGTGACAGCAGAGATCACAGTCATTTGACTTTGCAGCAGTGCTTCAAACTTAAGTAATTTCTGGCGGCCTTCTTCCCACGAGGGCTCTGCCCAGCAGCTCTGCATGGGCTCCAGATTTATGCACTGCCCTCTACTGGGTAAAAGAACCTCGTTTTAGCCAGGAGTAACATAACCTCATCTAAACCTACTGGAAGGGACCTCTTTCCAAGGCCCAGATGGTGGGGCTTTTAAGTAGGTGTAGAGGGGGTAAGAAAGAAAATAGAAGGATGAGGATAGGGGCTTGCAAAAGGAAATGTGAGTAGAAAATAATCAAGATATCCCAATAAAGCTCAACTTGTGAGACCATCAAATCTAAAGTCCCAACTCCTCCTATCCCAAAGTCCTCACTCAACAGGGGTTCTTTGTGCGTTATGACTGAGACCTGCTTCTCCTGGACAAGCCTTTCTAGCACACATTATGGAGCATGCCAGCCTGCAGTTCACATACAAATGACATCAAACTGCTTGGGCAGCAGCCTGATGTGCTTTCCCTTCATTGCCTGAGCTGGTAGGGTGGCTGGAAGCAAACCTACCCAATGGAGCCAACCTCTGAAGCTTTGCAACTAGATATTATTACCGCATTCTTGTTGAATGAGGAAGACTTTTTGGACAGACGCTCTGTCAGCTACTCAGACCACGGCAGCCAGACTGCACGTGCATCCGGAGATGTCTTCCCCTTGTGATCTTACAAAATCAAAAATTACATGAAAGTGAAACAACTTTCTTGGCACACCTGTGGCAACCAGCAGCCAACCTCCATCCCACCTGAGAAACACTGAGCTGCAGTATGGCCTGAGGGCCCCAGCAACGGCAGCAGGAAGGCAGCTCAGGTGCTGCAGGGCCCGGCTGGGAGTTAAACGATCTGAGCTGTGGTTTTGGCTCTGATTTACCTTACTGTGACACAGTTAAGCACTTCCAATCTCTGCTCTTTGGAGGGGAGGTAGAGAACCTGGCCTAAGCAGGTGTTAAGCTCTTAAGGTTGGCTGCACTGTGTTCAAACAAAGCAGCCTTTGAATCTACTCACTGGCTGGAGTGCACTACAGCAAAGCAAAGAGCAAAACATTTCTCACTATTGCATGTTTGAATTCTAAATAAGTTTCAGTTCCACCATTCCTGACTGCTTTTGTTTTAAAGAGAAAAGCAGCCCCCACACACTCATAGTGAACCTCAGCTCAAGTTCAGTTGCTCAGAAATGGTTTGAAAGAGAATTCTGAGCACAAAGGGAATCTCTGTGCCAGTTCTTAAACTGTATGATGAGCTCTGCTTCTCCAAATTCACGACAACCATGCTCTCACATGACAGAACACGAGCAGTAAATTTCAGTGACTAAAGCATCACCAGAAATTTCCAGGCTCACCTTCTGATTGCCAGCAAGGCACTCTGTCACCATGAGGTTAATTCAGTCTGTGACCACGCTGGGTTTTGAAAAGAATACAGAGTCCCAAAGCATGAAATACATCCCCTCGAAGGGCAACTAATGAGTCCCTTCTGGGCCTTACCCCTTAGTCTTCTGACAGAAATATTTCCTTTTCGTTGTCACAAAGCATCATAATGACTGCAAGGGGAAATTGTCCTCCCTCTGCTCCTGATGTGAAGCAGTGAAGCAGCAGCACCCATCTGTTATACTGTGTGGCCCCGTGCTTGGAAGTGACAAATTCGTGACTTGATTCCGAAGTCCAGAGGACCTGCTTCCAGGAGCAGATCAAACCCTGTCTGGGGTTTGCAAATCTCCCTGCGGGTGAGCAGCAGCCCCAGCAACCCGCACCGGCTGCTGGTGACGCCAGAAATACAGCCGGGGATCTGAGCAGTTACTTCTAAATCTGATTGCCCTGCAGAAAACCCCAGGGAAATTCTGCTCTGAGAACTCCAAAACCAGGGCAGCATACAGAAGGTCCTCCCAGTGGAAGGATCACAGATTTCTCTGAATGCTTTTTTCAATCTACATTCACGGCTGATCTAAATGTGCTCCCCTTCTCGGACATCACATCACCCCTCACCCCCCTGTCCACGCTGGCCCACGCTGGCATTGAGAGCAGCCATCACTCGGGACGCCCGACCTTCCCACGCCACCCGCCCGCTTTTCCTGCCGCCGTGCCCCCACGCCGGGCTCGCGGCCGAACTGAACACCTCTCACCGGACCGCGGCAAACAGGGCACCGCGGCCGGAGGTCACGACCGGGAGCGGGCATCGGGGCAGAGGCTGAGGCGGTGCCGAGGTAGCCAGCGCGGCTCGGCCGTGACTCGTGGAAAGTGAAAGTGAAGCAGCGGCCACGTGTTTTCGGGGAAGAGGAGGAGCAGACAACCTCCACCGCCGCGTTAAATAGAAAGCGGCGGCGATGCGCGGGCCCAGCGCGCCGGCGGAGCGGCCCCAGGCAGGGCCCCGGCGCGGAGCATGCCCAGGCGTCCGCCGGGCACAGCCGTAGCCACCGCCGGGGCGCGGCCTGAGCCCATGCTGCGCGCTCCGGGGACGGCTCTCAGCCGCCGAGCTCCGGGCGAAGGTAAGGGAGAGTCGCGAGTTCGGAGCGCGCCTGGGAGAGGTCGCGCTGCGGGGGTCTCCGGGCCGTTGTTTTGGATTGACTTCGGTTGGATTCTTGTTCTCCGGCGCGCAAAACGGAGCTTCGTGCTCCGCGTAACGAAAACCAACGCCGCGAACGCCGGGAGCGGAGCAGCCCCGCTCGCGGGGACGGGAATCGGGCGGACAACAGCAGCCCCCGCCCGCCCGGGGCACCGCGACCGGACTGCTCCGCGGTGCTGCTCGCCTCCCGGCGCCGATACTTCGTTTTTGTGAACTTTAAGTACTGAGCGCTAATCCTGGCCCGCTAATTGGAAAAACTGACCTCGGTTTCTTTTTGCTGTGTAAAGAAAGCCCGGTGGTACTTCCAGCTCGTTAAGTTATTTGCCAGCAGAGGGGTTTTGCAGCCCTCGTTGCCGTTTTGGGAGGGTAATATGACCTAAATGAAACCAAACATCAAGCTGTTAAATTAGCACGGACAGGACCCCAGCTGTGCACTTTCCCTGAAATCTGTGCTAGCACATTACCCTGAACCGTGAGGCGGCCGAGGGATTCGTTTCTGAGAATCCTTCAAGGTTTCTCAACGAGCTGCAGCTGCAGATCTATATCTGACTGTGGGGATAAATCCTAAAATCTATGCTTGCCAGTAAGGTCACGGCAGCCGGCGGAGACGTATCGAACCGCGCTGTCAGAGGCAGGCAGCTCAGGCCAACCTTGTTCCTGGTGCAGCACTGCTAATTCCTTTGAAGTAACATGAGGGATGAATTTAGTCCCTCTGCTGAGAGATATATCAATAGGAAGCAATTTAGATTGGGCCACTTAAAGTGCATGTAATACAAAAAAGAGAGAGAGAGATAGAGACAGAGGAGTAATGCTTCGAGGGTTCACAGAGGTTGATGTGTGTAAGCTTGTGAGGCTGGAGCACCGCTGTCCCAGGGGAAAGTTGGGGGAATGGGAAATTGCCTTTTATGGCTGAGCTTCAGGTTAGCAGGAGAGAGGGAAGGAGGCTGAGGATGCCCGGGCAGTGCTGCGGCTGCCCCTGCAGCTGCCTGCAGGCTGTGCCCTGCTGCAGCAGTGCCCTCCCAGCTGCATGCCCGGTTGTGGTGCTGTCTGAGATCAGACCTCACTTGGCAGAGGGGAAGAGAACGTGGCTTTGAAACTTTCTTGCTTTGTCTTCTAAAACTTCCAGCTGTGATGGAGTAGGTACAGGGTCACTTTCAATGGAAGGTTCCTGCCATCCTGCAGGCCCTGAGATGCTCTGTGGGCTCACAGCAGGGAAACGGCGTTATCTTCAGTAGTTGTTAATGATCCTTGCTAAATATTTTTGGAGCTTTAGACTTTGTAATAATAGTAGACTGCTAGTCGTGTCCAAAAGCAAGCAGTTGTTTGCCCAGTGCAAATTGGGAAATGAATAATAGATTAGTTTATAATGGTGGGAGGGAGGTGAATGGAGGACTGGGTCATTCAGAGCCTGCGGCCGCTTCTCCCTGGGATCTCACTCCGTGTCTCTTTGCCATTTCAGAATAGCTGCTGGAAAGCTGCCCCGCCGTAGCCACTGACGCTATGGAAGACCGCATCCGCTGGCCTAGGCTGTAGGATGGTAGCGCACAGCAAGGTGTCAGCAGACAATGCAGTTGCAGCAGACCCGCGATGTCTACTTGACCCTCCGGCACGGGATCGCTCTCAGGCTCGAGGTTACCGCGGCACCGGCCGGCCTGGCGCTGCGCAGGCACCGAGCAGCACGCACTTCCGGACCTTTCGCTCGCAAGCGGATTTCAGTAGCATCACTCGAGCAAGCAGCCTGCTGGATGCCTGCGGCTTCTACTGGGGACCACTGACCGTCAGTGCTGCCCATGAGAAGCTGAAGTCTGAGCCCGAGGGCACCTTCCTAATCAGGGACAGCACGCAGAAGAATTGCTTCTTTGCCATCAGTGTTAAGACAGCGACCGGGCCCACCAGCATCCGGATAAACTTTCAGACCGGGAGTTTCAGCCTGGATGGCAGCAAGGAGACCTTTGATTGTCTTTTTAAGCTGCTGGAACATTACTTAAGCTCCCCTAGGAAGGTACTGGTTACCCCTCTGCGTAAAGTCCGTGTGCAGCCCCTGCAGGAGCTCTGCCGGAAGAGCATCGTGAAGACTTTTGGAAGAGAGAACTTGAACCAAATCCCTCTCAATCCTGTTCTAAAGGACTATTTGAAATCCTTCCCATTTCAGATCTAAGTACAGCATTAACTGTATAGAGACATCTGAGAGATGCGTGAAGAAATCCAGCTTCCTGGGTTTTTAAACCTGTTTGACAGTGAGCAAACCTATTTTTGTAGCAACTTACTGTATGTTGAAATGCAACCTGAACACTTGACTTCTTATGTTTACAAAAACTGTTTGCACAAACCTGGGGTTTTAAAGCCCTGGCATCATTTTTCTGCCAAGCAGAATATTTTATTATTTTATAATATTTTTAATGCTATTAACATAATAAACTTTATTGTAAAGTTTTTAGAAAAGAATAGCATCTCTGTTTTTAATTTTAAGCGTGCTGGTATTTATCCTACCAGCAACCTCTGACTGCTGTGCATCCAAGTGCTGCCCACAGGTGGGTTTCACTGGGCTCTGGCACCTTGCTGTACTGTGGGTGCTGGCCCAACGGAGGAGTCCTGCCCCAGAAAGCCTCTAATGGAAAGATGCAGGCAAGCAGAAGATGTATTTAGGATGTATAGAATCATAGAATGACTTGGAAGGGACCCCGAGGATCATCATATTCCAACCCTAGTTCTATCCTAAGTATGTGAGAGCAGGAGCAATGTGTGTAGGTTTTGAAGAGGTAGATGAAACCCTTGGCTGAGCTAATGGCTCCACTGCTGGCTTGCCTTATATCTATTAAAAGCAACAAGCAAGAAAAGGGGGTTGTCTGACACAACCAAACCACATCAGCGTCAGTGAGGGAAAAAATACAACTGTTCCAAAATGCCACGTGCATACACATTTTAAACAGTGGTAAGCACAGTATCGCTATGATGCAGTGGATGAAAGATTGCTCTCTGTAAGACAACATGTGCAAGACAGCAGAGATTCAGGTTTCAGAAAGTTTCTTGCCTTACGTTCCTGATGACCTACAGGGCACAGATGTGATCTGTTGAATTTGTGACTTAGCTCCCAATGACAGGATTCACAGAGCCTAATCCTATAGATATGCAGCTTTTATATCTAGTGGCTAAACTGCATTCAGAGACAGCTGAAATACATCAGAATGTTTTGTTATATCACTCGTGGGAAACTGGTGAAGGCACTGTTGCATTTGTGCACTTATAAAATGTGAAATCGGTGCCTCCGCAGAGCTATGACTGAATGACTGCAATGGTTGGTTTGGCAAAATGTGACCTGTGTGATTTAATGATGAAGAGATATCACTTTATCACAAAGCAGCTCACCCCTCCCCCAAGCATTTCCTGAAATCCATGAAAAATAGACTTAGAAAACCAGCTGAACCAAATCACTTCAAAGAAGACACAGTGTCTTTCACAGAAATGTCCTCTATCAGCACAGATCTGCGGTGCTTACAGTAACTGGAAGCAGTAAATGAAGTCATCGCTACAGTTTGTAAGATAAAAGGTCTCTTCCCCATACAGTAATTCACGTTCCTTTTAAAGCTAAAGCCACTTTTAGGAAACATTGAGTGTCTGTTACATATTGTGCCTTACTGAATAATTTGTACAGTATAATTTACAAAGTCAGCTCTTCTATCAGTGATGATTCTTTGCAATAAGAAAGTTTCCTGCTCAGATGTGAGTAAGGGTCACTCAGTGCTTTGGTCATTGTGAAGAAGAGAAAACCAAAGACCGCGCAGGCAGTATCATATGACTCTGCTGTGCTGCTTCCCTGAAAGTGTTTTTTTGGATCTGTCTTGGTCCCTTCTCAGCCATCCCTGGCTGAAACTTGTCAGGCTGCGTTTCTGTTTATTGCTGCTTAAAGCTGAAATTAGTTGCCAAATGCTGTATTTTCCCATTGCAGCACATAAATTGGGGAAGTCATAAAGGCCATGCTATGCAACAGCTATGAACATAGATTGCCTGAATGCAAACTGCTTTAAGAAGCTGGAAAAAAGCTTCTGCAGAGTGAAGGCTGCCAAACTGGTTTGCAGTCAGCAGAGATTGTTATCCTGCTCCCTGTGATCTTTTTCCCAGCCCCACAGTAGTCTTTAACCCCTCAGGCCCCAAGTGAATGACTCCTGCCTGCATATAAATAAATCAGTGCCCAGGTGACAGCATCACTGCTAGAGCAAGCACAATGGGGCATAAAAGGTTCTCCATGGTCCTTGTGAACAAGCAAAACTAGACTAGTGGCTTTCCAGTGAGGGACTTGGATTAAGGGAATAAGGATTGAGCTCATTTCACTTTCTTCCTGGCAGGAACAAACCTAATTTCTCTCAGAATAGCCTTAGCAGAAATGATCCATATCCTCAAGGTAAAGCGCCTGAATCCTCCCCTTCTGTCTTTAGTTCAAAATGCAAACATGGAACAACCCAGAAAATAAATATAATCAAAGCTATGCTCCAAGGACAAGGGCAGAATTCACTAAAAGGTCACTTAGTGGAAGAGGAGATGAAGCTGGCTGGTATGTTTAAACTACTACTGTCTTTCCATCCCCCCTTGTTCTTCCCTTTCCTTTGCTGCTGTCCAGCACGCAGCACAGAGGCCAGTTGCATCCGCTCTGTAAGCTGCTCCAAAGCACAAAATCCTTGTGCAGCTGATACGCTCACATCGCTACACATCCTCTAAGAGGCGTCCTAAAGCACCAGCGGGCACCGATTTAGGGACTCTGTCAGACTCCTAAAGGTTTCTGAAAGAGTGCCACCTGCCAAATCTCTCCTCCTTTGCCTAATGAAATACCAGCAAGGTCAGATAGCGCACTAGCTGTATTCTGCCCCTCCAAGCAATGGAAACACAAACAGCACAGTGATTTCAGCCCTCTCTGCCAACTAGCACATGAAGAGTGGTGCTTACAGTCCCTCCCCTTCCTGCCCAGCTCTTTCCTCTGACCCTTTCACTCCTGGTTGTGGCTGGGAAGTGAAGTAAACAGTGAATCTGGTGAAGGACTACACAGTCAGTGGGGAAGGGACAGATTAGAAATAATACCATTTGCAGCAGGGGCTGTATCATCCCACAAGGAGCCCCAGGTTCTGTCCCATTGCATCCCACTGGTACACCCACTCTGTCTCTGCTCTGGTACAATTCTATAGGCAACAAGGCTGGGACTTCCTCACTTTTTAAAGATTGAAACACACGTTTGCTTTCAGAGTAAGTTAATTTACATACCATCCTGCAGCTGTAAAACATTTGCTAACGAATGGAGCTAATCAACAGAACTGTAGGTGTCTGGTTAATTCAGCTGTGAAGGGTTATTGGATGCTCAGTAGGAACCTCTTGAATGACAAGTGTAACCTCACCCAGTGTGCAGCTGTGGTCACACTAATTCTGTTATGATTGAAGTCATTTACAAGAAGTGAGGCTTCAGCTG
This sequence comes from Alectoris magna, assembly GCA_030625065.1. Taxonomy (NCBI): domain Eukaryota; kingdom Metazoa; phylum Chordata; class Aves; order Galliformes; family Phasianidae; genus Alectoris; species Alectoris magna. The sequence continues at coordinate 5,811,914 of CM060575.1, read as the reverse complement.
CAGTCAGCACTGATGCTATTTTCAACAGCCAAGAATCATCCCCTAGGGCAATATGCTGACTGTATCCAGCCATCAATACTCTTCACCCAACCTGTACGTAATCCTCCTCTGTACGGTGCATTCACCTCCTGGACCTTCTCATTCAGATCCATTGTCAGCCTTTCCTACTGTGCTCTCATTCAGTCCCTGGCTCTCCTTCTGCCCCTCCATTCATGGTGCTGTCAGTTGTGTGAGTAATGCATTAGTTTCCTCAAGCTTTGAGACAAAGCCTGCATAACAGCAACCAATTTTGACTCTGTGCAGCTTTCTGTGCACAGTGTAAGCCAACAGCTGCATATGCAGTGGGTTTCAAGGATGCTCTGGTTGCTTAGAAGCACCATTCCAGACCCTTAACTTGACTAAGACTTGTCTAAGGCTTACTGCTTTTGTAATACTCAGCTGAATAGTCTTGTTTGGTTATTTCTTGAGCTGTCCATGAGCCATCGCTGTTCAGGCAACCTAGAGAGATTGGGGGATGGAGATAGTGTATCCTATGGTCTCTTGGCATGGAGGTAGTTTATGTATGGTCTGTAACTTTATCATTGGCATGATTCAGGAGATAAAGGTGCTACAGAAAGAGTAAGGCTACTAGCTTCTCTCATTGCTCTCCTCAGATAAAAACTAGTAAATCTTGCTAGATCCCTTGCACATATTCTAGTCCACAGTCTGTTCAGAAATAGTTTTTGACAAATATTTCAAAGATTATTTTTGGTTTTCTGTCCCCCTTAGACTCCCAGCTACCCTCACCAGGTAAGTTGTTCATGACTGTACTTTAGACATCTGACAGTTGCAAATCAAAAGCTTTCAAAGCCAAACGCCTAATTGCCAGTGGGGCAATTAGATCTCTAGGTTAGGTGCCTAGATGACGCTGTGTGGATGTTTCCACAGGTTTCTCCCTGTTTGCAAGAAGGCCAGATGTAAAACAATAAGCCATGAAAGCTTTACAAACATAACACAGCAATTACCTTCTGCTTAAAGCAAATTCAAACAACTGCTTTCAGCCAGGAGATAGGAATTTCCCTTTTCAAGTACAAGGACCTCCTCTATCTAAGCGTGTGGTTACTCAGTAATTGTGATGAATGGAAAACCTATAACTGTCCTGTGACTAGATGTACCACATGCAAGGTGTTATCTTACACAAGTGCAGGTCTTTTTGACGTGGAAAGGCAAGAAAAATGGAGGACCAGGAAGAATTCTAGTTTTGCAGGAAGGAAAGAATATGTGTGTCAGACTGACCACAAAACCGGCAGCCAAGGGATGCTTTCACCAGACAAGATAGCTTAGCAACTGGAGAGCAGGTGCTGTGCTCTGTAGCACTCTTTCGGTCCACAGCCTGTGCAACACATCATGTAGCTATCACGTGTAGAGGCCTGGCATGTACTACGTTGGTATAATTATATGCAAAGTAGATGGTGCCTTTCTCAAAGGCAATAATTTCAGTTCCAGTATTCTCAGCCCAGCACATTTGGTAAACTAATGTGATTTCCATTTTCCCCGCAAGAGTTTCTGGCTGCTGTAAATTTTCTCATGGCTTGCTGTAGAGGAGAAGCTAGTGACTGGCTGAGCTCTGCTAAAAGGCCATACAAGTGACTGGCTGCTCCACGTAAGCTTCCTCTAGTTCTCCCTACAGACATCAATTTAAAAAGTCCTGATGTGTGACAGCATTTACAAATATCATTCTTGTAATTTATCAGTTATGCCAAAATAGTCCAATAGTCCTCTACGTTTCCGTTCAATTAAATTAATTTTATAAAGGCTGCAATGAGAGAAATCTTAGAGCTAAGAAGGGATTCCTGAACAGCCCAGAAGGTAGAGATGCCTAAATCATCTCAAGACTTATGCACAAACTGTTTTATGGCAGTCAGTTTGCTGTTGCACACCACGTTTGCATATACTTTCAACAGTAAAATAGCAGGGCCTACAGAAGCTGTGAGGTGTAACAGAAGCTCCAGTTAGCCACAGCTGTGCCTGGGATAGAAAATAGTTTAAAACAGAAATTCAGTCTGTGGGTGAACTGCTGCTGCAGTGAGACTTAACAACTCTGAACTCCAAACAGGGGAACTATCTCTTGTTCTATGATTCATTAATCTTGCCTAATATAGCATGTACATAATGTATATTTGCAAGTAGTTTGGGTGACATGGCAGCTCAGACTGGTGGACAAAGCCCTGTTCAAGGCATCAGAAACCTTTAGTTTCATTCTAGACTGCCAGCACGCTGTTCTGTACATCACACCGATTCACCTTGTAATCTCATCCCAGCTTTTAACTGTATGCATAAATTAGACTGATCTTTCACAGCACGTAACAGAATGTGTCTCACCTTTTCCTTTTTGGGACCATTTGGCAACGCTGCAAGGGTTTCAGTAACAGAGTACTCAGTGAGGGCAAGTTTCTTCTCTTTTTTTTTTTCAGTTCAGTATGGTCTATTTTCTGGCCACTACAGCTGCCCTTCTGAAACCACAACTTCCTAAAGCACAACTTTCTGTCAGTAGGATGACAGTCTCTGGATTCCAGCTCTGAATCCATATACCTCCCCATGCCCTCCATCCCCTACCTGTGCAATGGGTATTGAGCTGCAGTCCCCCAAGACTGCAATACAGACACGTATTTAGGAGCAGCCTTGGAGTACATAAGTACAAAATAGCAAGAAGGATTTGCTGATTGTTTTCTCAAATATCTAAGTAGTGTTCTATATCTACTTTTAAAATCAATGTGCCTAATGAGGAAGAAGTAGTTCATGTGAACTCTGCAGCTTGTACAGCGTATCTTTTTATTATACTGTGGAACTAATAAAACCCAAGTAATCCTTCTTCCTGATAGCTGTAAATCTATAGACTATGCCATGTCATAGATGTTTTTTCCAAGTTTAATACAGCAACAAATTCAATCACAGATATTGAAATAGCAGGGGACTTCCAAATCTGCATTAAAAGACACAAATGAAGACAACAGGTGAGGCTATATCTATTTATCGAGTGAGGACACCACACTGTGGGGCTTCTGGATGTCTTTCTCGGTCATTCCTATTATTTTATCCTTGCTTTCCTACAGATCTCATTTTCTTTGCAATTTCAGTACAGTTTTTAAGCAGACCATTATTTAAAGAATGCAGTAAGGTCTCCTCACATCTGTCCAAAATACATTTTGGGATGGCAAGCCCAGACAGGTGTTAGCAGTGACACTTCCACTGGGGATGAATAATCTCTGTGACTCCTAAAAGTTTACGGCACCACAGCTCCTCTGCCTGGCCTGAGCTTCTCATGTGAGCAAAAAGAAAAGCTGACTGCAGCACTGTGTCTTGTGGTGGTCACACCGTGTGCTAACCGTTATCTGCCAACACTGTGTACAAACACAGCAGTGCAAAACATGACCCGAAGGCATACACCAGGCAGGTGTAGATGGCCTTTGAGTCAGTTCACGGGCACACGTGTAATGCCGCTAGCTTGAATGCTGGATTGAAATGCCAGGTTCAAGTAACAGCCAGAGCTCTTCAAGGTTTCTTACAGAGCCCAACTCAGTCTGCTGAAGGCAACAGGAACTGAAGCAAGTTGAAAACTAACAGTGAGAGAAAATGTTTTCTTGCTTAAGGAGAATTTTGTGCAAAATGTGGGCAGACTGTTGCATGTCAGAAGAGGCTGGAAAGCATCCTGGAAGGCTGAGAAATCTTGGAAGAAGGCAATGCATTTGAGAGAGCCAGAGAAAACACAACCTGGGTTTTGAAAGAATTACATGGAGGGATCAAGAGCTGTGTGGGCATACAGGTGAGACTACATCTGGTGAGAGAACCACAGTGGAAGAGGAGTCCCAAGTGAAAAATGGCTACGCTGCTTGTTTAGAACTATTTACTCTGCAATCCAAATGTGTTACACAAATCAGCACGTTCCTAAAGCTGCTCAGTGTCTGCTGACGATGGTGAAGGCCTAAGTCCTTCTTGAAGACTCGGAGAAGTCCATTAATTAATTGCCATACAAACTATACTTCTGTTGGTCCAAATTTTTCAAGCTTGGATTTAGCACAGGTCAGTGTTAACCACCTCTACTGCCTGAGCTGAAATATGCACTCCTTTCTATTGAAACTTAAACCACATTAAGTGCACAGTTTTGCAATTAACATAATGTGCTGATCATAGGGAAAAAAAGGAAGGGGAAGAGACACCTATTAAACACCTTCATAATACAGCGTCTTCTTAAATAATCTAGAGCAAAGTATTTATGAACATCCCCCAGCCTGAGTCATAAAGCCTTTATGTAGCAGGCAGATCATGAAAGTAGCTCGGTCTCACCAGCTATAAAATTTACTGAAGTTGCTGAATTTTAAATAGTGTCTATTGAGTTAGGTGATCATTTATCCCTTTAGATTAGGACAGCTTTGGCCAAAGTTCAGCTTGCAAGGTTCAGTAAAATAGCATCTCACAAAGTTCTTGCAAAATATACAGCTTTGACCTGCAAAGACCACATGTCACCATGGAGAAAGAGAGTAAGGGGACAGAAACCAAACTCAGAAAAACTGCACTCCACTCACTTCTACTTCAAGCTCTTGCAGGTACTACTTTTCCTTAGCTGCATAAGGAGACACGCAGACTGCGCAGAATGTCCCTGCAGCTCAGTGGGCACTGGCACCCACATACAAGAAAAACAAATCCCTTCCTTTTAATTCAAATCCATCCTGCTTCCACTGATTTCCTGTCCTCCAGCACAGTTCAGTTCCTAAGAAGAGTTGCACAATACAAATACACTGTTGCATATGCTAACAAAGTAATTGACCTGCCACGAAAAAGCTGGCATAAATACTATCTTCTCTTGGTAACCCCTAAATAGCTAAATTGCATGTGGCAATTCTGTTTGCTATTAATTCCATTTTAAAGAGATATAACGCTCACAAATCTAAATGGAACAGCTGGTGGCCTGCTGCATGCACAGATGGCATATTTTACCACAGAACAACTGCAGCACTGCACCAGAACCAAGGCAGTTAAAAGAACACAACTCACGGTCGCGCTCCTCTACACTCCTCTCTCATGTACAGTCCTCCAGGAAATTAAATGCAGAGAAGGGAAAAGAGTGTCATCAAACAACACTTGCTAATGTTTTTAAAGGAACAACCGGCTTTTCACTGAACTCAGATTTTGCTTTACAAATCAGTTCAGTTTTCCTGTTCTGGACGGTTCAATATTAAGAGTTTTGAGAAAGATGAGCTGGTTGATATTCCACATCTGGTCAGATGTTATTAATTTTTCTGTAGGCTTAAAAGAAATAAGTATCCCCATATGACTAAGTTGGAGCTGTGACTTGCACATACTAGCCCTGCCTAGGAACACTCAAGTTTGTGATATCTACTTCACTTTAGGAAACGGAGCTGATAGGAGCAAGTCCAGGAAAAGGAATCCAGCTTCTGCAGAGTGAGGTGTACACAGGAGGAAGAATGACGATTGAACTGTGAATGACGTAAATTCCAGCAGTGATTCTGGAGCAAGGTCTAAACCGCAGGATTTCTCAGACTCAGGAAGCAATCTAGCTGTGGGTTGCACACCTGCCCAGCTCAGCTTTTTGCACAGACCCTGCATCACCTCCTCAGAGCAAAGCCCCTTCCCCTCCACTACGAAGCCTTGGAGTGAGGCAAAAAGGACTTGAACTTCTTCCTCTTGTAGCACTGAGTCTAGTTGGAAACAATTGCTCTGACCTCAAAATAAAGAAAAGAATAACATAATTTCTTGTTGAACAGAACAACTTCCTCAGGAGTTTCATTGTGGAAAGCTGTGAAAGGGTGAGACTGTCCATATGCATAAGGCAACTACCTCCCAGGAGCACAGACACAAAGAGGAGTACTTTCCAAGAAGCATACACTTTTGTGAACTTCTACTAATCTTTTTTACCAGAGTTGGAAGAGTTTTCTATTGATCACCGTGGCAGCAAGGGCAGGACTGGACTGTGCACCCATCAGGGTGACACAACATAAGCTCTCCCTAGTCAAGAGCCTTGATTTCAGAACAAAGGCTTACTCACTGTACAGTGACCCATCACATAATGCCACCTGGCCTGCGCTAGTCTGATCTGACTGTAAAGTGCAAAGTGGCTCTACCAGTGACAGAAACAGGATGTTGGTGACTGACAGGAAGTTCAGGTGTATCTAAGAAAGAAGCGCTTCCTCATGGGCTCCAGTGTTTGCATCTACCAGAAAGCATGTGACCTAATTTAGGAGAATCAAACTGTGCATCAGGATATTAGTCTTCCACTTGCCACCTCATCAGAGATAAATTTGAATTTGCTTGCTCTTGCTGGTGCTCAGATATGTAGCAGCTCCGTTCTGGTTCCTTTGATCACAGTATGAGTAACAGAAGTTTTAAGAGTTGAGGAATTTGCTCTTTCCCTCATTTAATTTTGAAAAAGCCCAAAGGATATGGCTAACAACCACAGTCATATCTGGTTCAGGATTTTCAGATTGGATTATTAATTTTCTCAGAAAGATTATTTGCCAGAGAATAGCATTGTTTGAACACGCTTTTGTTAGCATTTACTGAGGGCTTTTCCTTCCCCTGTTCTGTTCCTCTGTTTCACAGAAGGCTCTTTCATAATTGCAGCCCTTTCATTCCCTATTTCATATATGCCTTTCCAAACACACAAGGGACTTCAAGCTTAGGTACAGACACTCGGTCAGCTGCTCTGACGCATGATTTAAGTAAGACCTATTGAATCTCCCATGCTGAGGACAAGGCCCTTTTGAAGTTCCTGGTTGTTCACCCCCCAAAGAAATGACAGCATGTATTTATGCTGCTCCACAAAGATTTTTTTTTTTTATTCTGCAACCTCATTCTTGGCTACAGATGTGGTTTTTGTGTAATTGGACAACCCGGTCTGCTTTGGGCTCTGAATGATGGAGACGTGTTCTTCACAGTGAAACAGCCTCTTTTCTCCTGCAAGCACACAGACCAACACACAGTGCCAGAGCTGTGTATACCTGGAGGACACTTTGTCCCATGAAAGGCCACTGCTCTCTTTTCTTGAGGTAGCAAGAGGAAACCAGAGAAACTTTTGTATTACATTCCACTAAAGCCCTATAAACCTAATAGCTGGACTTTGACCAACACTTAGATACCATTTCACATGGAAAGAGGCTCAGTTTCTCTATATAATCCAGGTTTTACTGAGAACTTTTTACCGTGGCAACAGAGGGAAATCATGTCACAAACCTTTTCCCTCCTCTTCTCCACTCCAATAACACTTAAGGAGGCTATCCACAATTGCACACAATCTGTGGGATGGGAATCCCCTTTAGAAAAACTCTGCTGGCTTTGGATGTGTTGTAAAACTGCAGTCAGCAAGTAAACAAGACAGAGAAAGGGCAGAAAGATGAAGGCAGCTGTCGTAACTCTTTCATGCTCCAACAGTTGGAGAAGCTGGAACTGGAGGAGCCATGCCCTTGCCTGTAAGAACTAGGGGATTTCCCTACCATTTCCGAGGAGAAATCCATAAGGAAAAATACTGTGGCATTTCCCTGTGTCCCCTACTGTGGAATTTCTGAAATAGGTGTTACACAAGTTGTGAAATCTGCCCTGTCCTTTCAGAGGAGGAGGGGGCAAATGTGGACCTGCAGAGCTGGATGACAGCAGAGGACAGAGCTAAGAAGTCTTCCTCACCCTGCGCCTCTATGGGAGCCTGTGGGAAGTTCTGCAGCACAGGAGGAGCTGGCTCTGATGCAACTTGCTCTGGCTCCTAGAACACATTAGTCATTTTGGTTTGGTAATGGTCCAAAGGCAGCCACCCAGCTACCCACTGACAAGCTTGAATCTACCTGCCAGGGATGTAACTTTTGACAGCAGGAGTCCCAGGCACTCGTGTCACTGCCAGTGAGCAGGAGAAAACAAACAGGAGGAGGTGTGCATGGTGTGGTCTGCAAACGCAGGCATGTGATGTGCTGATTATGTTTTTCAGATCTGGGGAGGCAAGGGTGCTCAGGTATGTGGGAGCAAAAGTGAAGATCACTGAGGCTATTTGAAAGTTATGACAAAAATGCTGTTAGGAAAGTGGTGCACGTTCACTCGCTACTGTGTTGCTATGTGGAATTTCTATGATTTTCCTTAAGATGGTGAGTTGATACGGCAGATGCATTACACATGTGAGGTGTGAAAAGGTCTTGTTTAATCAAAAGGATCGATCATTTTGTCTTAGGGACATAGTTTAGTGGGCAATATTGGTGGTAGGTGGATGGATGAATTCGATGATCGAGAGGTCTTTTCCAGCCTTGGTCATTCTACAATTGAAGGTAATTGCTTTAATCATTCATCCACAGCAGATCACATTTCTCTTCCCACCTATACTAGATTTCTTTTCACCTCCCTCCTAGAGTTGTATAAACACTAAAGTACCTTCAGTACATTTGTGTAATGTATGTATTGTGCTGGGTGACTGATCCTCCAAACTCAAGTTACCAAGCAGGTAAAGGCAGACTCAGCGAAGAAGCAGACTCACTCATACTGCACGTGTGATCCCCACATGAAGTGTCAAAGGCAGTCTGAAGGACTTAGTTCAACTAGCTTGTCCCCGAGTGGGCACTATAACCTTCTTTGAGTTGCTCTAAACAACAACATGCCTACTCATAGGACAATAGGCCAGCCTGGTAAATCAAACTAGTTCCAGTCAATATTTTGCATTGCTGAAAATGATTTTAGCTTTTCGTGTGAGCCAGTATATAGAAGGCTGCCAAGTGCCTATTTTGCACAATAGAAACAACGTAGGCAGGGTGCCTTTTAAAAACTATTTAAAAGCAAGGCACTGCGGACAGCTGACACAATCCAGTGACTTCTGTCTACAGCTTGGCCTTTCCCTTTCCCCATCCCTGCTCCTGGGCCATCGAATAGCACCTCATCCTTTGTATTGGCTCTCAAACCCTTTCAGAGCCAAGACAATCTTCTAATTCAGGGATAAATCCAGTGATTTCACATTAGGGAGCTAAAATGGCTAAAAGTAGCATCCAAGAAGTGCCAGAAAGTGCTAAGTTATGGCAGGAATATGTGGCTGGGATAGAATGTAACCTTTCAAGATTTTAGTACAGTTGGTTGTTCTGTTACTTGTGTTAACCTCCATACTGCTGTATATAAGAAACTCTTTTGTGTATTAAAGAACATTGAGAGCTTCTAGGAAGTACCAGCTCCTGTTTGTTTGCCAGATCTGGCAAATCAGTCATGCAGAACATCAATAAAAGACAAAATTCCCAATCTACATTGGAGCTATTGAATGGCTGCTGCGGGAGCGTACTGTTGAATTTGGCAGGATCAAATTGGAAATAAAATGTTGAACTGACAGCATGTACCCAATAGTTGAGAGAAATCAGAGCCTATTAGTAATGTGTCAGATAGGAGCCACAAATGAAAGTGTATTGGGACTGCTTTTGTTGATATCCCACATAGAGGGAACGGCCTTTCTGCCAGTAGAAGTCTGCCAAAAGAAGAGATGAGTGCAAAACGTACCTTCCTGGAGCATTAAGGGAGAGAAAGTTAAATTTAAACACTAAACTCAGACTTCATTGGAAAAATAATTTAAAAAACAAAACAAAACAAAACAAAAAACGAGCAGAAATAGATGCAATTAAAGCGGGATACTTATGGAGTAAAATAAAAAACGAAGAGAAGGAAAGCATGCCACTGACTAATCCAAGAACATTTCAGATTTACAGAGAACTGCATTAATAAGCAATTCAGAATAAAGTCCTCCATTTTCCCTAGTCTTTTTTAGGCAGAATTCCCATGGAAGTTGTTGCAGAAGTCTGACAGCTATTGCAAAACTGAATTCAAAAGAGAACACAGAAAGATTGAGTTTGTGCTGAAACACACCTCTTGCACAAAAAAACAACTGGCTAGAGGAAACCAGCCTATTTTGTTTGTGCAGTGACATCTATGAATGTGAATTCACAGGCCTTCTGCACTGGGTCAGACTGAACGAGCTACTCCATGGGTAGGGCACAGATTTCTTTTAAGAAATGGGATCCTCCTCAGGGGAAAGGCTGCAGCTGAGCAAGAGCCTGAGGATGCCATGCAAGGGCCATGGCAACAGCGGGAAAGAAACAGAGCTGCAGAGATTTGGACCTCAAAGCAGGAAAAAAACAGCAGAGCCTTTCCTGAGCCTGCTAAGAAGCAAAGCCTCAGGGCCAACAGCAGGTACATACAGGGACTGCCACAAGGCTTCCTCTGCATGACTCCAAATATACACTGGATCACTTCAGAGAATGGTACATACAGGCACACAAGTCAATACTGAGTTCTTGGAAAAATGGGAAGAGGAGGAAGGGTGGGGGGAACCAACAGAAACTTTTTTTTTAAACTTACTGGAATCCAAAATCTTCTTCACAGAAAATGTGGTTGGTTACTATAGAAGGAAGGTGATTGATGCAATCCGCCCATTAGTAATTCCCTGAACAGTGGAGCAGCCTTAAGGCCAGTGTGCTCTTATTTTCTTGCATAGGAGCTGTTAAACCCTTCCATCTTGCTTTTTCTAAGCATTTTTTACAACTTTACCTTTGGATCATACCAGAGGTCGGTGTGTCTGCAAGAGGAAGCCCAGGGCAGTAGTGAGCATCTCAACAGGGAATGTTTTCCTCAGGCATGGGAGCTGCAGGGAGGTGTGGGCTGAGGCTGGCTGCCCGCTTCTGCTGCGCTGTGGTTACTCCTCCTGGGTGAAGAAGATAGCATGGATTTAATGAAGGGGGAAAAGGGGCTACAATTACCCTGCTAGCTCTGACTCAGCTAAACAACTGCACTCTCACAAGATGGCCTTGCTTCATCCCAGTGCAACCAAATAAGATCTTGTAGAGCTGGGAAAGAGTAAATTCACTTTTCTGCTGTGTAATGTCACACATCTTTGACACAAAGATCCTTACCAGGATCATACATGCATCTCCATGGTCTGTTTTTAGCAGAACCTAGTGTGTCTACGCTTTCTAAGGGTGCTGCACCCAGGGCAGCAAAAACTTCAGCTCTCCCAGGACACACAAAAGGGACATAAGGCAGAGATTATTTGTGCCCATATGTGTACCAAAAAGTGATGGTACAATCTGTATGAGAAAACAGGCAATGACCTACAAGTCTGAAATGAAATAGGATACTACCACACATCAGCAAAATGTTCCCAGCAAAGCTCTGGATAAGTGACTGATCAGCTTGTGAAAATATTTTAATTGGATTTCACAGCTATTGTCCAACATGCTGAGAAATATCTGAATAGAAACATGCAACATAGCACTTCTGTGCAACACCCTTTCTCCATGCTGATAGTGCTGTAACAGCCAAGGCTGCTAAGTAGTTGTTTCAGAAGAGATACAGGAGGTCAGCTCAACACAGAGATGACTGTAACTTTCAGTAAAGCACCCGCTCAGTGAGCTGAGCCTGGGATGTGTTGTGCTTTTGTAGTTCAAAGACAGCGTCTCTGTGTGCGCGCTTGGCTTTTAACACCACCCCTCCATGTGATTAAAGAAAGCCACAAGAAAGAGGTTTCTACATTATTACCTCTTCCTGGAAAACAAACCTGCCCGTTTCCCCGAAGTTTGCTGGTACAGAATTATGCAGCTTTAAAGGCACCCAGACGTTTTGGCTGCCCATCCACTTGCAGTCGTCATTATCTCTGTGTTACTTTACCTGGAACTTAACAATCCCTCGCTCCCTCTCCTCCAGGTTTTCAGTAACTCTTCAAAATGAAAATCAATAGCCTTCCTTTTACCCCAAGGTACAGCTTACAGATAATCATGTCCTATTGTGCAGCAGCTGCTTGGAGCCTCTGCAGCAGAAATAGCCCTTGGATGAAGAGTTTCCAGTAAAGAAGCTGTCTTTTTCTAGCATCTCACTGTTTAGTCATAACACCGGTTTAGATCAACACAGGGTTTTTATCAGGTGATACCTCAGTGGCAAGGTTAAGAATATTCGAAGGTTTTTGTTTGTTTGTTTGTTTTATTTCGTCACATTAGAGACACTAAATTATCAAAGATCTTTTGAGTCAGTGGATTTTTCTCCTGTCAGCCCTTTAATTAAAAGAAAATAACCTCAAAGCTCTTATATTAGGAGAGCTGCATGTGTAATTTCAGTTTCTGTTTTGCTACTAGCAGGCTTGTAAATGGGTTATAGCAAACTTACTTCTGTTTTACGAAACCTGTCATCATGACTGATAAATGAGAGATCTCAAGAACTCCCCCCTCCCCCCCCACTTTCCTCCAGGAAGCGTCAGGTCTGAGAGGAAGAGCCGGCGTTGCAAAACTCCGGACGTAGTTTAACACATTTTCTCAGAGGACAGCACCAGAGTCTCAGCCGCTGCAGCTCTGGGGCAACCTGCCTGATGCAGCTGTGCTGCAGGAAGAGCTGGATCCTTCCCTGGAGGTGCATGGCACAAACATGAAAAGCCATGTGCTGGAAGTGGACATGCTATGGCTGATGCTTCCTATAACCCAAATGGCCCAAAACATCAAATGACCTCAGAGGGAAGCCAGGCATCATTATGGACAAAGCTTGTAAAGTGTTGGCTTTATGAGTGGAAAAGAGGGAAGGGGCGTATTCGTAGAGATAGGGTTACAGAGCTGCAGGACAGGAAGGTGTGGGCAAAGGGTTGCAGCGAGGCAAGCTGCAGCATTTTATCTGAGGCATTAAAAAAAAAATAAAACTTAAAAAAGTTTGGCTCATATGCTTTCTGAAATGTTATCTACATATTTATGGTACAGATCAGGCGATAGCTTTGTGGTAGACTGCAGTACAGCAATACAAATGCAACTCACCATCCCTTTGTCCATCAGACAAGAGGCACCCTGCAAAGTGTTTCCTTTCTCCTCACCATCAACAGGCATGGGCTGTTTCCTTAAGTTTCCTCTCCTTAAGTTTTGCTTGGGTGACTTGCCATAATCACAGAGAGAGCCAGCAAGAGCAGAAGTAGCAGCTGAAGATGGGAATTTTGACTGTATTAGAAATTTAAGAGAAACAAAACTTTCCTTTAAGAGACTCATAGCCATAATGCATTTAGTGATTAAGCTATTTTGGGTAATCTTAGATTTCTAACAGGAAATTGTTGTAATTTTCCTTTCCTTTTCCTTCTGAGACTTCAGCTGCTGTGTAGAGGAAAATGGGGTTTATAAGCAAAGAGCTAAAAAAAAAATAAATAAACAGCAAAACCTGTCACCATTCTCAATGTGCAGTTAGGCCAAGAGGTGGCCTTCAGTACCAACAGACACCCCAAAACTTTTCTCATCGTTCCCTGGCCAAAGAATGCTCTCCTTCAAAAAGCTGCAGCAAAATTGTCCTTAAGGCTGCTTTGTGTACAAGGAGGGTCTCAAACCCCAGTGAAATGCATCCTTGGTGGGACACCTGAGGATTTAACAAATGGATTCATGCAATGTCAACAAAACCATAACCTGAAGAGAGGCTGGTGGCAGATTTCAAACACAGCTCTGCCTCTGGAAGGGAAAGCTACAGCTGATCTCAGCAGAAGGAGTGGTGCACAGGTTTTATTTTTCCTCTAGAGCAGTCATATTCCACAGGAATGGTTCAGGCTGTGAGAGCTGTGCTGCAGCTACACAGCACCAGCTGCAGCAGCCTACTTGGATTTTAAGATTTTTTTTTCCTCCGCATACACTCACCCTGGTCTCCCCTTATTACACAGGATCACAGCATGACTGAGGTTGGAGGCACCTCGGGGCCCCTCACTGCCCCAGCAGAGCCATCCAGAGCAGGGCCCAGCCCCGTGGGCAGGCAGCTTTGGGAGAGCTCCAAGGAGACCCCACAGCTTCTGGGCAGCCTGTGCCAGGGCTCCGGCACCGCACAGCACAGCAGTGCTGCCTGACGGGCAGAGGGAACTGCTGTGCTCTGGGCAGTGTCCACCGCTGCTGGGCACCACTGGGAAGAGACTGGGAAAGCAAGGCTGTATTCCAGCTGTGGAGTCCAGGGAAAGTGCAGCCACTTCAAATCATTTGCTAAGCAGATGGGAGAGAGTTCAGACAAGAGGCTTGGGAACAAGGTAAAGAAGAAGCAAACCTCTCTTTAGTGCCCATGCAAGCTGATTATACAGTCAAGAATACATGTAAAGCTAGAGATCTATGTAGCAATAAGTCACTCGGTTGGGTGTCTGCTCATTCAGACCAGAACTACGCTACATTGCCCACAGTCCATTAGAGACAGAACAGCTTAATTGAAAACAATCTGGTGAGAAAATGATTTTGCTCAGATGTATGTGGCTGATACGGTCCCAGAATAGCCTCAGTAAAACTCAGTAAACTAAACAAGCATCCCTGTCAGTGTCGATTTCTGCAGAACACTCTGAAGTCACCTCGGCTGGTGGCTGTGATGACCACTAATTGGCACAAACACTGTTCACCCTGCTGGGAGATAAATGCAACACAGAAACAAAACATATCTCAATATTCTGCAGACTTGTCTGACCAGGACAAAGCTGAAATGTTTTTTGATGGAAGTTCTGAAAATATTGATTCTAAATTGAAGTCTTTAACCAGGACTTGGGTCCAGATCTCTCCAGACTCCACCGTTTTCAGACCGTGTCCAAAATTCAATGAATGACTCTATGTGATGTCCAAACATTCTGAGTAAATGGCACCTGCACTAATGTTCAGAAGTAGTTTACATCTGACTTCAGTTTGCCTTTCTTCCTACATTCAGATTCCCTATTCTAATCACCACTTGCAGGTTACCCTTACCCACTCCTGAGGATCTATGTGGTCACTGGTTGGAGAAGGGAGGCTAAGCACCTAAGTACCAGAACGGCTCAATAACTGAAAAAGAGCTTGTTTTATGAACACAAAGAACTAGTCTGGAAAAACAAACAAACAAACAAACAAACCTCTGTGATATTGACTCAATATTATAAAAAGCAGCAAAAGATAGTGTTGCTCTTCTCTGGGCTCTGCTCTGCTCTTCTCTGGGCAGCCTGGTTTGGTGGTTGGCAACCCCACCCATGGCAGGGGGTTGAAACTAGATGATCTTTGAGGTCCTTTCCAACACAGGCCATTCTATGATTCTATGATTCATGTCGTTTGATGTTGCAATAGGAATGACAGGAATTGGCAATGGCTAGAAACACAATCCACATCTCAGGAACATGTAACAAGGTCCAAAGGTGCCTTACATGCTTATGAGTTAGTTGCGAATAGGAAGAAGGAAATATTCTGTTCGTCATTAAAGGACAGAGAATTTCCCTCAAGATCTATTACCAGAAATACACAGAAATATATTGTTGCCATGCTGTAGTGCTGAGCCCAGCAGAACTTGGGCCCTTCTCACTTATTTTTGTTCCCTGCCTTGGACTATAGATCACACACATCCATTTTGTCTGCTATGCAAGTTCTTCAGCCAGGCGGATATGCCCAGCAGCCAAACCAGTGCACTGGCAAGATGTACTGGGGATGCTGTGGGGTGTTAATCCTGACTGCTTGTTCAGAACAGCCTTCACCAGCTGTGGTTTGCAGCTCCTCTTGACTACTGTTCTGCAAGTCAAACCCTCAATTCTTCCGAAGTCTTCCCCAGTACTACAACTATAAATACTAAACCATGACCAGGACAGTGGTAAGGTGGAGATTAAATAGAAGAACAATAAAAAGAGAATTCAAAAGTGACAATGTTAAAAATAAAAATTAAGAACAACCAAACCAACCAACCACGGCGCTGAGCTTAACTAGCTTGAGAAGACCTCCCAGAGGAATGATACTTTGCTGGCAGTTAGAATTACTGGGGAAAAAAGGCAATCAAAGAAATTAGTAGGAAGCATTGCTGGAGGGAAGGGGAAATCCTGCTTCAGTGCCAGGGAGATATTGAACATCGTGTCTCTTCACTCTAGGATGAAGGAAGCCAATATGGTACTTGTGCCACTCACTCTCACTGACTCGTATCTCCAGTTGGTATCAAGATCATGTTCAGCAGAACACCTGCACAAAGTCTAGTTCTGGTAAATCGCCAGCTGAAATCACCTCTTTGGTAAATGGACCTATTCACAGCTTCCTGAGCATGTTTAATATAGATGGATATTTATACTCACATCTGATAGATCTGAATTTCTTAGCTTGTTTATACTTCCTTTGGAAAAAAGCTATATTTATAGCAGCTTTTTATAGAACATAGTCAATGAAAATAATATACAGTACTTTTACTAACTTATATCTAAAAGGACACAGCTTTAATATTTTAAGAGCAGAGGAAATGCACAAAGGTCCAGAGAAGCAGAAAAGGGAATGCTTGAAGAGACAATACAGAAAATGGAAGATCTGAGTTTAGAGCATCTGCACTGAACCATGGAACAAAAGGCTTGAGGGGATGACCAAAGGAGAATATCATCCAAATGTGGTCAAATAGGGATAAGAAGGAAATAAGAAAGAAGGTACGAAAAAAAATTTAAGTGCACAGATAAGGAAGAAGTGGCCTTGAGAACACAGCCATTAGAAAGCTGTTCTTCCTATTTTACTTTGGCATTTTTACTAGATATGGTCTGCAGATGAAGAAAAAGCTGGTATTAATTTGAAAGTACTCAGCAAGATCTCCTGTCTCTGAGTCATAGGAGGACTCCCATTCTTCTGCATTTATTTTAGTACAACTGTTTTCTTGTTTTATTTTACTTTTTAATACTAAGCCCTAAAATTGGGCTGAGTATCAGGTAAGAAGCATTTAAAAGATGCTGGCAGAGAAAACATTATTGAATATCAGAATGCAATTACATTGATTTCTGGAATGCTGACATGTCCTATTAACATATGTCTCTAATTACCAGGGTTTGCAAAGGAGATGCTCTGAGTGGTGAAGAAACTCTGTTAGAAGCCGTATAGTGTGTCAGCTAACATAAGTGCTTATACATATTTACGTAAGTAATACCCATGGAAGAAGAACATATTGGCTAAAGCTTTATATTTTTGGTCAAACCCCCTTGGAGTTGCACACTTGCTGTATGAGTTGATCTTTTAGGCAGACTTTATTTTTGTCACTGTCGTAACTTGTTCAGTCTGAGTGGGACAAGATCATAAGCCTTAGATCTGGAGTGAAGTGAGAAAACAGATTTGTCCCCTTCTTGGAAGATGTTGGCTTGCTATGAACTGTACCACAAGACAATGTGTATCAAGATAGCAGGTCCCAAGGCACTATATCGTGCAGCAGCCTGCTGAGGTTATCTCAGGGACATCTGCTGAACATGCTCTGCTGTTAAACAAGCAAAGAGTATGGAGTCAGCTCTCCTCTACAGGTGGAATTACCTATTCCAGCCTAAGACACAGCCAGCTTTGTGCACTTCTCACCACCTGATGCTGCTGGGCTCCTTTTGTTACAGCCCTGAATGTGTGAGCAAGGACTTCTCCATTCAGGTAGACACCAGCCTTTACTCTGGGATCAGATGTAGACACCAAAAAGTAACAGTTTCATGCTTGTCACGAAGACTTCCTCACACATAGGAATGCTTCTGCTTGAGAACAGCTTTTTCCTTTTAAATGCTTGGTTCTCGTTTATTGAAAGTAACAAAGGGAGGGCTTTATACATGCAGAATTAAAGTAGAGATATGATTTTTGGGGAAAACAAGAATCCACTCATATATTTTCCCTTATCCTGGGCAGCTGTGAGTCCTTAACACATTAATTCATTTTCTGTGTACTTCACTTTCAGACTCAGTCATTCAGGAAGAACATCCTTCTCTTAACGAGCATGCATCAACCTGAACCCCATCTCAATGCCTCTTACTCATGTCCTATCTCTGACAGAGACTGCTGACATTTTCTGAACAGTCTACCAGGCTGCTTATCTGCATCAGATGAAACCAAGCTTTGTCTTAAAGGTTTATGAACTGATTCAAAGCAGTTTCGTATCTATTTATGACAGTGTCCCAATATGTCCTTCCTCAAAGTGATCTGGAATATCCCAGAAAGTATGAAGTACCAGGCTGGCACCAGCTGTCCTAAGGGTCAGACCTTCTGGTAAATGAGCACCTCTGTGGCACATGCAGCAGTCTGACCTACAGGAAGAACAGATTGTTCAGAAATTACTGAGAGCTCAGCTGGCACTAACAAGAACTTCAGCCAGGAGAGTACACTGTGTGCAAGCAACAGCAGCTTACCAGATGTTACAGTACTCTCTTTAAGAGATAAGGTTAAAGATACCACGTGTGCTGCATGCTAAATGATTTAGTCAAACCCTTGCAGGAAACTGTTAATGCATTCTCTTCCAGGAATGTTTCCTGGGAAAAACAGCCAGCAATTCGGAGCAGAACCCATCAAGGCTGCCTCTGTGTGCCAGCTGCAGCTTTGCTAGTGGCATGGAGAGTGGGAGTTAGTTTGCATTTAGTGTGTTTCCACGTTATAAAGGAATTCTATAGAAGAAAGGCATCTGTGGGTGGGAGCACATTAAATTCTCCAAGCAGGGCTTATGGTTAGGAGTTAAAACTGAACCCACAAGCTCAAAAGGAATTTGAGAAAGCTCTGTAGCAGACACAGCCTGTCCTGGTGTCCACTGCCAAGAGATATGAGGTTCTGAGGAAACCTCAGTCCTCTCATAGCCCCAAAACAAGGCAGTCCTTGCTGGTTTCAGACTATGGTATTTTCTCTCATAGAATTTTCTGCGCATGCAACTTTCAAATATCTGAGGATACAAGAAATATTTCTTCTGCATCGTCTTCTCCTTTAGACTGAATGCAAGAGTAGGAAGAATGGAAATAATCAGCTGTGCTAAACCTACAGGCAGCTTGCGAAGCTGTCACTGTAATGATGATTGAGCAGGATCTTTCCCTTGGGTACATCCTGTACCAAAAGTGAGAAGAGTATGAGAAAACTACTAACCAGATATCCTCCTACATAGAACAGAACACATATATTTTTTTCCCCTTGGACACTACCACGACCTCAGTTTACAGGGAACCATAAAAGCAGTCAATCACTGAAGCACAGGAAGTAGAGCTCTTCCTGTCATAAGCCAGGACATTCCCAGGGGGGAACCATGCCTGGTAAAATCCAACGCAGCAGAGGACCGCATGGCAAGCTCACAATTTGATAGAGCTGCAAGATGGAGACATGAAGAATATAAATGTTGTTGGATACAAGTCAGCGTGGATAAAAACAGCAGAATGGTTTCAATTTGCAGCTCATTAACTGTGCAAAAACAAGCACGGCTGCAAATAGGGACCTCGGGTTTGAGATGCAATTCA
Source organism: Alectoris magna (assembly GCA_030625065.1). Lineage (NCBI taxonomy): Eukaryota > Metazoa > Chordata > Aves > Galliformes > Phasianidae > Alectoris > Alectoris magna. The sequence continues at coordinate 5,792,731 of CM060575.1, read as the reverse complement.
AAAATGGGATAAAGCAAGGGATAAGAGAAAAAACCACAGATTGTCTTAGCACTTAAGAAAAACTGAGGAGACCACGCAATGCTCCACATCTCTGAATCAGACCCTAAAAATTGATAGGATTGAATAAAAGTTGAGAAACTTTACGGACAAATTTAGATCCTGCTGGCAAACAAGTCTTTTGGACCAGAGTCTCATACGTTGGGGTTTGTATTTATCGGCTTTCTCCCCTTGATAATGTTTTTGCTTGGGGGCATTGCTTTGTTTGTTTGTAAGAACAGACTGAGAATTTTCTGTCACCAAACATTATGAATCCACAGTGAATCTGAGCGACTTGGCTGCACTGCCAAGGCCACTGCATCAGGCGGGGTTTCTGCTAATCATCCCGCTCAGCCCTTCACCCATGCCTTGTGGGTCATCTGAGCTCGGGTACTTGGGTCCAGCTGCAGTGCTGTGGGTGCTATGTGACCTGCTGGTGTCTCCGCATGGCCTGCCCTCGCCTTCCCCTGAGAGCAAAGCAGTAAATCCCAGCCAGCTCACTGCCTGTCACCTCTCCTACCTGGCTGCTAGCAAGGAGAGGAAACTGCTGAGAAAGGAGGAAAGCACTCAATGTGGCCTGTAAAGAGAGCTGTCTCACACTCCCATTCTGATCACTGTGGCTGCAGATGTTGGGGTGATTGACCTTCTCTAATTAAAGAAATGAGACAACTTCCTACTGCAAAAGTGTCCAAGGGTTAAAAAAGGAGGCAAAATAACATAGGAAGAGCACAGCAGACAGCCAAAGTAAAACTTAACTAAGTTACAATTGCTAGCAAAATCACTACATTCTTCCACTTTGCAGATTGGTAAACGACTTGTCCACGTCCTTGGGTAGGTCAGTAGCAGACCCAAACTGGGAGGTGTCAAGTAAATAGTCAGGCCCTTGTATACCAGGACACTAAATAGTCTAGGCTCATTTCATCTCACGCTAAATCAATCTAAAATGCTTTGGGGGATTTGTGCCCTCAGAGCACTCACTTCTTCCAATGGCCCATACAGGGAGGCTAAGGCGCATGGTGCTGGCAGCTGATGGCCAGGGGCTGGAGTCCCACCCCAGCTCTCCTGCACCCAGAAGCAGGCACTGTGTGAAGGTGCCAACTGCCTTCAGCTGAACTTCTTGAGAAGGAAAGGAGAGAGGGGAAGAAGAAACACAGGGGTAGGATGAGGGAGGCACTTTCTGAGAAGAAAACAAAGAGTTTATTCAATCAAAGGAAAAAGCAAAGAAAAAGTAGCCTGAGGAAAACTTAGCTTCTGAAAAACAATGGATCAAGCTGAAGAAGGAAAACACAAGTAGCAGAGGCATATGGTTCACTTCAGTCTTTGTGTTAGTACATGTAATTTATAGGATTTTGAATTTCCTTTCAAGGAAATCTGCTATTCCTATCAGTGCTTTCTCTTCTGAGAAGATTTCCAAGCTTACAGCAAAGAAGTGCCAGCATCCTGCTCCTTAGCTGGCCTCTCCAGATGTCATTGATCCCTCGTTTTCCTCAGAAAGCCACTCACAGGCACACATTGCCTGCTCTCTGCCAAGCACGCATCCCTTCAGGTGATCTGATCAGCTGGGCTTCTGGCTTGGAACGCTGATCCTCACCCACCAACTCCTGCATTTTTGGGAGGAGGGAAGAATATTTTGTTTCTGCAGGGATTAAAACTGAAGTTTGGAATGAGAAATTCCGTTCCCTTTTTCTTCAGCCTTGAGGTTTTAGTTGTGCATTAGTTATAATGACACTGGGTCCCAAGAGAAGGCTTAGCAATAAGCCACAAATGAGCAGGGAGCAGCATGACCAGTACACCAGCACAGCTTTTAGTGCTCTGCGAGGAAACCTTCCCTGTGTGCTGCTGGAATGCACTCAGCAAAATATGGCATGAACGACGGGGACCTCCCACCACTGGCATGTACTCAGCAAAGGACACCATTCTGGTAATTAGCTGAAAGCAATTTTATTAGTGCCCTGTAGCATACTGCTGTGTGTATCTGCATGGAGTCACAAGTTACCTTCACTGATCACGTGTACAGGCAGGGTTAAGCAAAACTGAGAGAAGATGTTGTAAATCTCCTATTCCTTGACTCCCTTCCAAGCTTGTTTGCTCTGACTGTCATATCCTGCTGTGCTTCCCCAGGACTCCTTCTTTCACCTGTATCACTACATTTGTGATTGCAACAATCACCTCTTCATTTTTATTTCCTTTATCACTAAAAACAAATGAAAGGAGTGCGGCACATGCAGCCCTCGGAGCTGCTGCGCTGGAGTTCAGCTTGTAAAGCTCTGTAGCTGTTCCAGCTGAGACAGCCAGGATGCAAAAATTGTACCATGAATCAACACCCTGATGTGTCACAAGTCCCTGTCTCACGCATATTCAAACCCTGTCTCAGCCTCTTCCTCTCCAGAAAAGGGCGAAGCCTCCGCAACTTCCAACACAGCCAGTATGACACATGCACATGATTTTACAAACTTTATTTATAAAAGGCTCAGAGTCTCTCTATCCTTAAATTATGATTTAAGGGTGGGGATGTTATTTCACTAGAAAACAAATCACATGCTATAACTTGACAGCAGGCTTTAAAGAGAAACCACCCTGCAGCAGCTGGAGCAGCTGACTAGATGTTTTCCTCCTGAGCTTGCAGGTTGGCCCCAGAAATGAAGCTGATGAACAGAGCTGAGACGGTGCCAAGTCATTGTTATGCCAGGACTAACACTGAGTTCTTCTCCTGCTCCTGACGTAACACAGCCCTCCCACACAAGATAAAATCCAATAGCAGTTGGGATCTGTCACCACCAAGTCTATTTCATTCACGTGTCTGGAGATTTATGCCTGTGTTTTGGGGGGGGCATAGAGCAACGCTGAAGTCCCATTTTCTCTCTCAAGAAAGGTTGATTTAGCTGATGAGGTAAAGCATACTAAAACATCCAAGCAGGCTGTCAAGGAAGAGGCTACAGTCTGCTGAGACCAAATGTGGCAGAAGACCACCAGGGCAATGCTCCTACTTTATTTGTGGTCAATGGGTAAGATCATCATCTAGGCCAGAGTTCTTCATCTTCTGGGCTCAGATTCAGGAAAAAAGGAGCTGGATTTGTAATCTGAGAGGAGAAAGAAAGTTTTTGCTCTTCTCTGCATCTGCCATAAATGACTGGTTCCCCATGGAGCGCAGCCAGAGAATGCTGAAGGCAGAATGGTTGCATGCAGGGCCACGTGCCTGGCAGCCAAGGCCAGTGCTTTCCTTGGAATAGATGCCAGCAGGGCCACAGCTTTGGGCCAGTGAGATAAGAACAGCGTCAGCGGCCATAAGGGAGATTGCTAAGAGCCTAAGGATCAGGAGGAAGAGAAGCAATGACTCACAACTGATCCTAGCAGTCCTTGACTCACTGGGCCTGGGAATATCTGCCCAGTAAGATGGAGGAAAGACTCCATTGCGACCTTCCCTCCCCTTCTCCCCACACCTCCCTGCCCCCAGCCTCAAACCTGGTGCTCAGCTCTGACAGGATCTGCTGTCACATTCATCCTCAAATAACTCCAGTGAACTCGTGCAGCTTGGAGCAGGCATAAACCTAATGCCCTGGCCTGGAATAACAACACAGCTCAGGTATGCTCAGATGAGGCCTGCAGACGGGAGCAGCTTCTCCTCACAAACCGCCTCAGCCCCCAGGAGAGGGCTGAGTGGCGCTGGGCCCCGACACACGGCCTTCAGTAGCAAGTCAGATTTTGCTTGGAGCTTTGTTCTCAGCTCAGTTTTGGGAGAAGTGGCACAAAAGACAGCACTCCCACTGCCTGACTTTTGTTCAGCCTGGTGCTGATGCTCTGCAGCTTCCCTGAGATGCGACTGGTGCTGGCTTTCTCTGCTGACAGGCAGGCAGCAGGGAGGCGATCACTGCACTGTCACACTCCGCCTCAAGTTACCACTACACAGCTGGTTGGAGACGCTTTGGGTTTGTCACTGACTTGGCCTACGTTCCTCCAGACCCTTCACTCCAGCAAGCATAGAGGAAGCTCACAATCAATGCCCTGGATTTGCCCTTGGTTCAGCATTTTTATTCAGAGTCTCTGCTTGCCACCCCCAGGATTTCACCTCTACCAGTGTGTTTTGTTTCTTAATTAAGTTCTTACATACCCCCGGCTTCTGGGGGCTGAAAGCTCAGACAAAGGCCATCAGTAACATCAGATACAGACACAGACATCACGGCTCATCCTACACACACCACAGTAAACCACTAGTTGCTGTGCAGATACATCTGCATGTCTCCAAGAAGCGATGTATAAACACCAGTAAAATCCAGATAAGTACTTTACATTCTGAACTAGCATACCACTTTCCACCTGATGATAGGAAAGGATTTGGTAGCACTTCAGAAAAACCCTGCAAGGCTCAGCCTTCCCTGGAAACCAAGAGTACCAGCACAGAGCTGGATTCCAGCCCCTGGAAAGGTCCCTACTGCCTGTAATGCCCAGCCTCGGTCACTCCCGCCCTTGGCTTTGTCCTTCCCAGTACTAGCCACACACCCAGCACAGCATCACCAAGATCAAGAGAATGCAAAGCAGATGTCCTTTCTCTGCTTCCTTACTGCTGCAGCCACCCACTGCCAGTATTGCTGCTCCCTCCAGAAGCCAGACACGAAATATGGAACAAAGTGATCCTCCAAAGAGCCAGTAGTGGTCGTAGAGCTATAATAGAAACCCGTGTCCTGATATCCAGCCATCTTTAAGTACTTTTCCTCTGTTATCATTAGCACACATTTGATCCCCGGACTTCTCTTAACTTGACCTCCCTCCAGTTTGCTTTCCCCATGGTCTTTGAAACCATGCTACTCCAATTTTCCAGTCACAGCTGTAAGGCATGTTCTTTTCAGGTGAAACCTTGCACAGAAGTACAGCATTATGGATACAGGATGGTTCTCACTGCACAATCAACTGCTGTGCTGAGATCCTCCTTCTCAGGATGCTTTCAGGCAGAACTATTCATCTTGGGATAGCATTGTGTTATCAAACCTCATTTTTTTCTGAGCATCTCCGCATTTTATCACATAGACCTTCATTTCCCCAAAAAACTTTCTTTACTACAGAAAGTTTAATTGATAAAAAAAAAAAAAAAAAAACCAAAACAGTGAGACATTTGGGCTGCCATAAGAGAAACAACAGTACAGACCCCTGCAAATGCGAGCAATTGTTTTAAGTTGTGCTGCTCAATCCAGTAAGGTGCTCCAAGAGCTTTCCAGGGCCCTTCCATCCCTTCTACTGCTGCACATTTGTAACCCAAGGCATTTCTGTAACTCATTCTCATTTCCAAGAAGTGACCTGAATGTTCTATGTTTCCTTCAACTATTTCATAAAAACCAACCGTGGTTTTAATAGATGTGTGGTATTACTAATATGTGGCTAAGGCAGAAGCTCTCTGACACGACGAGGATGAGGCAGAGGGGAAAGAGGAAGTGAAGACACCAGAGAAAAAGAACTCACTGCGGCCATGCAGGTGGCACAGCGGCAAGCGCTCAAGGGCAGCAGTGATTGCCAATCTAAAAGAGAGAATGATACAAAATAACTCTCTCATTAATGCACTGGGAGCAGAAAAATGCTGCCTCCTGCAGGAAAGCTGATCAAGGGCTCTCTAATATAGGTCTCTAACTTTGAGGGTTTGTTTCCTCACTCTAAGGGTACAGCCTTAAAATCTCTTTATCTCCTAGAGACCAGGTCCTCTCTGTCACTCACAGTGCCAGCATAGGAAGCTGCAGAAGGCATGGTTTCAGAGGCTGGCTTGTGTTTAGTACAGAAAAGGTTGTCATAGACTTGACATTAAAGGAACGTAGAACCTATTTTACAAATGTATATAGATCAAACCTTATGCAAACACCTGAAATATCCCTTTCAATAAATACAGCCTACCCAAAAATGCCTGCTTCCTGTAGGGTCACATCAGTCAGGATTAGAGTTCAAATTCCCTGACAGAAAGTGATCTCTGTTCCTGCTCCCCTTCTCCCAGCAGCAACATTACAATATATCTCACCAAACCTTAAGAGCTGTTCAAAGAAATGCAGCATGTAAAAATCCCTTTGGATTCACAAAGGGTAATCATGCTTGACCAACCTTAAAATCCTCTGTCATGAAACGGTTGGCCTAGTAGATGAGGGGAGAGCAATTGGATATTGTCTATATCTGGCCTTTGGTAAGGCTTTTGGCACAGTCTCCTTTAAGATCCATCCACACAGAGAAACTGCGAATGTATGGGCTGGCTGGGCAGACAGTGAGGTGGACTGGAAAGTGGCTCAATAGCCAAGGCCAGAGGGTAATGGTCAGTGGCACAAAGCTCAGTTGGAGGCCAGTAACTAGCAGCATACTTCAGGGGTCATTAATGGCAGTGGTAAATAAATAATACTGTTTTGGTAGCTAGGAACCTTCTGACATTTGTTCTCAAACTAAAATTGCTGGGCATCCTGGGGGTTGGTTCCACAGCATCACCATTTTTTCAGCAATGGTTATTGTCTGTTTTACACACAAAAAGCTCACGTGTTTTCCTTCCCTGTGCGTATTTTAGCTTTGAAAACTGCATCACACCCACTCTTCTTCGCTGCTCTACTCAACAGCATTCATGGCAGGCTGCCTGGCAGCATAACCCACTCTGTAACGTACCAGGATAAATATGACGTAACATTGCTAATTCCAAGAAAAAGCACCTCCACGCAGCCTTATCTGGGCTGTATTTAAACAAGACGACAACACCTACACGATGTAATCCCAGCAGATGTATGTAACTGTTGACACGCATCATAATTATCAGGCCACAAACAAACAATTTTATATCCTGATTGTACAGTGCTGCCAGACTTTCTATCAAGCTTCTTAGGAAACTCTTCTACTCCCAACAATAGCTCAGAGAGCCAAGAAGCGTAATCACTATTAGAATGAACTCAGTTTAAAATACCTATGGGAACTTCTCAGGCTGGGAAACCAAGTTCTGTAGATAGAGATATCTGAAATATCCAGAATTGTTTGGGTAACAAGACCTCAATAGCTTCCAGGGGAATTTAAATCAACTATTAGTATTCCTAACACAAAAGTGTTCTTTGCAACAAAAATAGTTCCTCAGGAAAGTAAAGGAAGGGAAACTACACAGTGCTAGGTGGCCCAGGAAGCAGTGGAGTGGCAGCTGGCTGAGGATGCAACATTTTGTCTCATCAGGACACCTTCTTCCTGATCAAAGTGACGTGCGCTTTATGAAAAGAGGTGTTTTGCAGTTGTCTGAACAGACTCCTTGGTTTTTAATCAATGACTCAATAAAGGACTGAATGCAGAGGGATGGCCAGATACTGATTGGCTTTGAGGCAAGTGATAAAAATTAATAGACTAGCCATACTTTATGAGACAGCAGTCAGAGAACCACCAAGAGACTGTGCAGTAGAAAAACATCCTCAGGAGCTGTATTAGCACATGCTAACATACTGTGCAATGTGCTGAACCCAAGAATAAACCTGGGCTCCACAGCATGTGTCTGCACAGCCATGCGTTAAGGTCAGCACAGCTCACCCCGAGCAATACAAGCCTAAACTTACAGTGACCTACACACAGTTTGCACTGGTTTCCTGACCAACACGTCACAGCTCCCGCTCAGTCAGAAGGAAATACCTCCTTGTAGATTTCGCAGGACTTCCCTCAGATACTGTCGCAGCATTTAGCATAACTGAGACTAAGCCCAGAAGGGGAATTTTCTGTGGACTTCTACAGAAGCATCAAGGCCTCTCCAGCACTCTAAAAGGCTGCCTCCTGATTAGAGGTCCAAGAAGGTAAAGGATACCAAGTTTACAACAAGATACACTCTTCAGGAAGCCACCCACTGACTTTGCTTGGTAGTTTACATGAAACAATTTTACTCAGATTACCAAGCTTAATTTTTTTTTTTCCCCCCAGTGAATCCCCCGGAGAAACAAAAAGGTGAAACTCAAATCACTTTTGTCAGTTTGAGCCGTAAAACAAAGCAAAAACAGAAACAAAAACAAAAACAAACCAACACAAGAGGAAAACGCACAAAATGCTCTTTTCTTTTGCTTCACTGCTTTTCTTTTCCCCAAAGACACTCCACTCAGGAATACCCAGCAGACCGCACACACGTTCAGAAGTAAACGCTGTCACACCTCTCACCGACTCTGGTTTTAGTCAGTATTTATCCTCCAAATACCAGCCTGGGGACATTCTTAGAGTTCAAATTCAGTGAGACAGCATTTAACCACTGTCTGCTCATTAGTATTTCACTCCACAGCACAGAGTTCTAGCCAGGCTGTGGTATGCTGGATGAGATTTTTTGAGAAGTTATGAGAAAACCCATTAAAGCCTTTCTCAGTAACTTTCTGAACTTCTTGTTTTCCTGGTCATCTGCCACATCCTACTGCCCTCTAAATTCTTGCTGTCTTCTTCCAGAAATTTCCCTCTAATCTAGTGGAAACTAAAGTGCTTTTTAAAAAGAAGTGACAGAGATATACATATACATGTGTGTACATCAAATTTATATAGGCTGAATTGGCTCATGCTTTCCACTCTCCAGCAGCTTTTCTGGCACAATTTCTCCTGAAGAGGTGTCTTGGAAGCATCCTTTGTCCTACTGTCTGTGATTTCTGTTGGCTTATTTCCAATATCAAAATAAAAGGAGAAATGGGAAAGAAAAATAGTTCATGTCCCAAAACTCATGCCTTCTTTTGCCCTCACCTCCAACTAATGCACATATTCAGAAGCGAAATTACACCTGCTGAATGGCTGTGTGGCTTCTACAGGGCAGTCAGTACCCAGCCCTTTTTCTTCCCTTATCATAATCAAGTGTTGGCTCAAGCAGCCAGGGCTCCATATTTCTAAAGCATAATTATATATAATCTCAGCATTGTCTTTGCAGCCTCATGCTTCATTACAAAACCCTGAGCCATACAAGCCTTAACAAAGAAATCCATTTCCTTATGACTCCAGAAAAAGATTGTCTAAACCTCCAAAAACTGTTCCCTGGCTTTGCATTATTTGCTTATCAAGTGACAGAGGAGTTGGTCATAAAGGCTGTGCAGTCACATTTTATTGCCCAACAGCAATTAAGACAAGCAGATTTCACCATGTGATGAATCAGATACTGCTCCAACGTTACCAAATACTTCGGATGACCAAGAAATTAGGCACCCATTTAACAGAATGAAAACAATTAGCAGAAACCAAAAGTGGATAGTCCCTCTTTGGGAAATGGTTCTTAGGGAATTTTGGTGATGATATTAACCAGAAAGGAGGAAGCAGCAGCAATTTCAAAATCATTTAAAAAAAGTCATGTTAACGAAGCCTCTGCTGATCATAATCCTTACTGTTAAGGCCAATCCACACAACTCCATCCACACCAGATGCACATCAATGCCGTAAGTCTCTTTAAATCACACTAGCACTGTAAATCTGTAACCCAAACTCCAGATGGTAGGCCAAGCCACTCCCTGCAGAACTGTTTACCCTCTGTACTTCAGGATGAGCCAACCTTTTTTCACACACCTCTTATCTCCTCTGACTGTTACTTCCATCTTCTGTCTTCCCTAAATTCTGTTCCCCCTCCCATCCCAGGGCAACCAGAATCGCACTGAGAAAACAGAGAAGTGACCATAGAATGGCTTGAGTTGGGAAGAACCTTAACAAACATCTGATTCCAATCCCCTGCCCTGGGCCGGCTGCCCCCACCAGCTCAGGCTGCCCAGGGCCCCATCCAGCCTGGCCTTGAACACCCCCAGAATGGGACACCCACAGCTCTGGGCAGCAGCGCCAGGGCCTCACCACCCTGAAGTCTGTAACGTCCATCTCACTGCTGCACTCAGGATGTAAGCAGTGCTGCACAAATGGCGTTGGTACAGTCAACAGATAGATAGTATGAGCAAAAGAAAAGAGGTGGCAGCTCACACAGCACTGGCTGGTCAGGATCCCATTCTAGAGAATTGTAAATACAGCCATGCTGGACGCAAACGGGTCTTTTTGTTGTATGGGTCATATGGTCCTCTCGCTCCCCAGCAGCAGCTTTCGTGTGCTAATTCTAATTACACGAGGTCAGAAATGTGCTGCAATCAGAAAACCACCACAACATGCTGGCCCTTGGCTGCATGGATCTGTGGCTGCCTTCATAGTAAGGGCAAGAAGCATGGAGGAGGATTTGAACTCATTAAGGTTATGAAAGTGCTGGGCCATACATCACATTATAGATATACTGATTTGATTTTAATAGTAGTATTTAGTGTCACTTAACCTGTACTTCACAGCCCTGAGTTTTAATACAGAGCACTAAATGAGGAGTTTGGGTTCGAACCGAGATTACTACCTGCCTATGTCCAAACCTGATTACAGCCTAATGACCCACTCAGTGTTTTGTGCTTGATTCTACATCTGTTTCTTTTTTCAGTTTTCTCTTCTTCCTTGGAGCACAGGAATGATTATTTAAGCCTACAGTGGGCTACCTCCAAGCTACAAAAATTAAGTTAAGTTATTTCCAGGCTGGGATCCAGTCTGAATACTCCACAGGTTTATACTATTTGCTCACCTTACATCCTTCAAAGTAGTTAAAACACTAATAAATATATAGATATCTTAGCATACCTGCGGTGATATCTAATCTAAACTCAACTTATCTTAAGTTTGTATATAACAGTAAAAAAACAGAGAAGATATCAGACTCATTAACTTACATGCATATACAAGCTGTGAGTGCTTGAGTGCTAAAACCATTGTATTATGCAAGGGTAGACCAAAAAAAAAACCTAAATCCAGCAGACAGAAATAATTAACTTTGGTACTCTAACATTTCAGGTGAAAGAAAGCTGCTTTCACAAAGCCACTGTGACCATTACCCTCCAATTAAGTGTTTCTGAACCTAAGAATCTTTAAAAACATTATCGCTATGATTTAAAGTGTGCCAAAGTAACACTGAACAGATCAAACTCTTTCAGAGAGACAGCAAGAGCACAACCAGGGGAGAAAACGGGTGTAGGTGTGGGAAAAGTAATTCTTTGCTGCCTTGGACAGAGCAGACAGCTTCAGTTCCTATGCATGGACAAGGGAAAGTAACTATTGGCAATGAGCAGCACTTCCAGCTGTTAAATCAGAACTCACTTGTATTTTCCAGTCAACACGTAGGCATATAAGTATTCCTCTGTGTTGTTTTTGAGCTCAAAGGCATTTACAATAGCAAAAAAAACACATCCTATGGGTAAACACCACAAAAAGCTCAGACTTAACAGGCTGCTTGCTTTTACTACAGGCACAGCTCCAGCACACAGAGGGAAACACAGACTCAGACCCCAGCAAATGCAGAGAAATCTCTGCTCCCAGCACCCAGGGCTCTGCACACCCAGGGCTCTGCACACACACATCTACAGCTTCTCTGTTCCCCCAGGTGCTGCTTTGCTCAGCTGTGGCCTATCATCTACCATTAGGTACCCATCCACAGCTTTATCTAACCTCCAGTAATTAAAGCCAGTGGAAAAGTGCTTTCAGCTGCAGCATTGCAGTCTGCTTATGCCTACTTACCCACAAGTTAAAACAGTCACTATTCCTGCTCCTTTAAACAGTAAACACAAGACAGTGAGGCCTTGCTTTTAATTATTTTTTAAACTCATGTTAGACTTTGCTTTTTCTCAGGGAAGTTCAGGGCTGACTTACAGCCAATGGGCTGTGCTGGGCAGCTGCCAGATGGCCATATCACCTCCCAGAAGAGGTTTCCCTTTCTAGCTGTCCCTGTTATTTACAAACAAAAAGCAGTGCCTCAAAAAAAAACAAAACAAAAACCAAACGGAGGGAGGGAAGGGAGGGGTAGCTTCAAGCTACTTGGGACTTCATTCAGCTGCTACCTGATAAGTATTTGCCAAGGTCTCTTTGAATAGCCTTTTAAAAAAGTTTCCAGTATCTCTGTATTTGTGTGTGTGTGGGGGGGGGGGGGGGGGGTGGAATCGTCAATTATTCATAGCTCAGGAAGTCTGGAGATAAGGAAGAGGCTTTAATTTCAAAACAAAAGAACACTTGGTCTAAAAACCACCTGCAAAATAGCCAGCTTCGGAAACTGGAGAGGGAGTCGTTTTATTTGCTTGAGATGTTAACTTTGGAAAGAGTGTTTAGGGTGGAAAAACAGCTGGAGGAGAAATTGAGTGTAGGCTTCTGCCTGTGTTTCCAAGCAATTCCATGGAAGGTCAGGCAGCGTTGGTGGAACTGATCCCTTGCTTTAAATTAGACAGCTGCTTCTGAGCATCGCAGAGCGCTGCCAAAGCACATCATTTTCTTGTTTTGATTTACTGAGAATAAACTTCATCTTATTGTGCTACTTTCCCCTCCTCCTACTCCTGCCATGAAGGTTTCAGGTTAGCCAATGCCAACCCAGTTTGTTGCTGCCTCCCGTCCTTGGAAGACGGCAGCTGTGAAGGGGGATGGAACTGCTCCGTCCTCTACTCAGCCCATCTCAGAGAAAAAATCACAAACAGATGAACTTAGCTGTGTTTGAGCTGAGCCAGCCAGCAGCCAGTGTCTGGTTAGCTGCTATCCAGCTGCAGGATACACTGCTGGGGGCTCAGGAAGGGTAGGAGGGTGGTGGGGAGCACTGAGGGTATGTGTTGGGGTGGATTTTTCAGCATACATTGTGTATGTGTGGTGACAGTAGCAGTTGGACTGCTGAGACAAGGAGATACAGATGCGTCCGTAGGGGTTCACAGAAGGCTGGGGGAGAAGCTGGGAAGTGTAGGACAAATCCATGGAAGATGGAATTTTGTATGGTGTGGTGTAAGCAGTACAGCTGCTCTCCCAGTACATTCCTCAGCCACAAATAACAGAGCCAAGTCTCCTTCTTAATTAGTCATGAAAAAAAAATAATGATCACTTTAACTTGCTGTTACAATTTCTACTGACAAACAAAAGATTGACTGGCACCAGTCGTGATGACTTGCTCCAGTACTCAGAAAAACATAACAAAAAATCCCAACAAAGACCCCCAAGCTACAACTCAAAGTGAGAATCACCTGAACATGCCCATTGAAGGTGCCCATGTGTTCCTCGTTTGCCACCACAGGCAGTTTCAATTAGTAGAAATATTAACTGCACTTGTGCAAAGCTTGGGTTTGCTGACCTTTTCTGTAAGGCTGGATTTGTATTCCTGTGCTTTTATGACATTGTAAGCCAGAAATGAAAAGCAAACATTAAGAAGAAAGCTATGGAATAATCAGTGGCATCTCTGATAAAGACACACAAGTCCAACACAAGTAAAATTTCAACATTCTGTTATTTGAATGTACTCCATTTTGAGTTAGCCAGTTACCTAGTAAGCAATTAAATGCATTCCTTGTCATTAAAAATAGCCTTTTCACAGCAACCTCTAGCTCAGTTATCTTTTGCAAGTCTAGAGGAAAAATGGCAAGGCAATTAACATTGGGTTTGCAGGTTAAAAACCTCCCAACCCCAGTAAACAAGGCCTGCAATCAGTTTTAATTTGAATGCTAAAGCCCTTTGGTCCTTCAACTGCATTTAGGCTAACTTAACCATCGTAATATTAAATCTGGGGTTAAACTAGGCAGCTTCTGGGTTTGGACAAGTCTGGTGTTCTCTGAATTGTAGAAACAGAACCACCAGAACCCATCACGTGGCTGCTTTGCACCACCTGGAGCAAGCAGGAAGGAGCAGTCCTGTGCCCACCCCACATCGCCCCCGTTCCAGTGACTACCAGTTGTTCAGTGGGTGCTTTCCATGGAGACCAACTGGCTTCTGCAGAGGCTGCAGTGGACAAGAGGCCAATTTTTGCTGCCAGCTGAACAGAATAACGCCATTTCCCAGCCAGCTCTTTGGCCACTCGTGCCCAGAGCCTCAGTGACATCTTAAGTGTATTGAATTTAGATCTCGCTGAGAATTTTGTATATTATTTATGAGAACAGATTGATTTTTCTCTTCTGTGATGGAATAATATAGTGTATAACAATGGGTTCCTCCCTTCTCTTCTGTGCTGCTGGTAAAGTAATCCCTACACAAACACTGGTGTGTTGCTGCCAGGCGCACTGCACAGGTTGAACAGACTGCCTCATTCTGTAGCCCCTGACACCCAAAAGACTGTTACACAATTTATTTTCATGCTTTTCTTTGATGGGATGAGGCTTCCCTTGTCATAAGGTGTTTCAATAAAATATGGCATATCACAAGAAATACAGACTTGCAAAGTGAGACTACAGCAGAATTCGTGTTCCTGCTTTCCAAATTGCGATGCAGATTACTTGACCCAGCTGAAGAACTACTTGGCCCAGGAGATGCTCCAGCTCCAGCTGTCTGTCCCTTCTGGCTTTAGTTCTAAACATTTTAAAGACAGTGTGCTGAGTTCAGCATCCCTCCAGGCAGCGCTGGGTCTGGATCTGAGTCTAAAGGTGGCATTATAGTGGATTCACACCCCTGGAGCATCTGGTTCCCTACGATCTGCTGTTCATCAGCCATTTCCCGAGAGGGAGGTGGATCTTCATTCAAGGAAGCCACTGTCCCTTAGCCTACTTGACCCCTTCTGCTTCATTATTTCACTGAAAGCTTATCTAGACTTTCTGTTAATGAGATGCTCTCTGCTTCTGTTTTGTCTCCATTTTCAGTGATGAAGACATGAGCACTGCCCTCCTCTCCCTGCAGGAGAATGGCTCGGACTGCAGCAATAAGCCATGGAAAGAGAACAAGAGAGGGGCTGAGGACAAAGCAAGGTTTGCTCTGAGCCTTCTGTGGACATAAAAGCTGCAGAAGCTAGTTTGAATTGGGAGCCAATTACAAAATCTCACAGAAGCAACTTTTTCTATTTTTTTTTTTAAAGTGCATTTTGAAATCAGAAAAGGTCTGTTTTTTTAAATTCCATATTAATGTTTTCACTTATTTAAACCATTTGGAAAGATTAAACATCCTCCTTTCTGCTTCAGAACTTGAGAAGAGCTTGTTATATTTAAACCAGTGCCCCACTGCTCCCTGCATCAGGGAAACGCAGTGAGTCCAAGAACCTGAAAGTGAAACTCACAGCCCTACAATAAGTTAACTGTAGCTTTCAAGGAAGAGAAACAAGCATTTACTAGAGCAGCACAATTCTGGTTTTGAACAGCCAAGCATGAACAAAACAGCTGCGAAGAGCTCACATGCTTTTCCATTCCAAAGCTGCGCAGTGGCAACACAAAACAACACCTTGAATCAATCAGAGGGGAAGAAAGGAGACACTCGGTGGAAAAATAACTCTGTTTTGAAAGAAGCTTCTGCATGGACACAGCATTACCTACACTGAGGGAGAAGTGTGATCTGAAAGGACATAATTCCAATGCTGAGATCAGTTCAGCTGCACAAAAGCAGAATCCTGCTTGCATGCAGCAGCGTGCCTAGCAGCAGGCTGCATGGGGGGGTTTGTTGTTGGCTGTTCTGCAGACCCCCAGCGAGGCTGCTGTTTACATCAGTTACAGCAGCATAGCTACGAGCTTGGCAAGAGACATGAATGTGGCTGGTTTTCTGCTGGCTTAATCAGATGCAGGCTACAGCCCTGAATCCACACTGCTGAAAACCTTCCCCTTCCCACATTCCAGGCATTTAGAAGAAACGCTTTGTGTGAGCTGAGTCTTTGTTTTGAACAGGAAGGATACTGTCATCACGCTGGCAAGGAGCGCCTGTGAATGCGGCTGTGATTCCCTCCCCAGTGCAAACCCCCAAATCTGCTCAGCCCCTTGCACAGGTCTTCACACTGAGAACAGAAGCCAAAGAGGCCTACAGCCCACAGTTGTGTTGCACATACCAAATGGTGACAAGGACACAGGAGCAATATTACTGATGCAAAGGAGAGGAAGGGCAGGGCTGGGCAGAAATGGGCTGCCAGGACCCACAGCAGACAAGCTGCAGTTGGCCTGGCATTGTGCTGCTGGCATTTTGTCCTGCTTTGTTCACAGAATGGAGCTGTTAAATCCTTTTGTCAATAAGAAAGTTCACAGACAAAGTCCTTTCCCCAGTTCTTAGCTCTCCCCCAGAGAAAAATAATAATTAATAAAAAAATAAATCAAGGATGTTACCAATCCCACACAGCTCACGGGGGGTGGCATTGCCCTTTCTGGGCTACTCTGTCTTCAGACCTACCAGGCTGAGAGTAGAAAAGCCTTTCTGCTGTTCTGTTGTCATCATCACAGCTGTAAAGGCTCCCCTGGTACCAAATGGACAGTGATGTGAGGGAAGGAGAATTTCTCCTATGGGAAGATGACATCTAGCCAGAGAATGTCAAAAGCTTGGAAGCCAGTTCACAGGAAAAGGGCAGTGAGGCATGGAAGATGCCAAAGCAAGCTTGTCAAATGCATGCCAAGAAAGCAAAAAATAAAGCGTGGTTAACAGAAAGAGACTGTCTTTATCTCTGAAGCCTGAAAGCAGAAAGCGTCTGCTGGCTTCTCAGCCACATCCTAGATCATCAGCCAAAACAAATGAAAAGAAGCTGAGGCTGGGTGGAAGTTTGCACAGCCACACCTGGAGGAAGGAAGCTTCAACCCTCTGTTTGCATGCGCTGCCAACAAGCAGGTCCTCCATAACAACATACATCAAGATTATGACAACGTGTTCCCTGCTAAGTACATCTCCTATCAAACCAACAAACTAACAAAAAAACCCCACAACTGTCTGAAGAAGAACAAATGGCACAGGTAAGATGGCACAGTGATGCCTGTAAAAGAGCTAAAGTAGGAGGGGAAAACGGCCTCCTCTACAAAGTTTTCAGGCACTGAGCATCAGACTCTGGCAAGAGCCAGGGCTGCTGAAAGATACCCTGCAGTAAATCCAAACCCCTCATGCTGCCTCCTTCAATTTGGTATTCTTCATTTCCCATTTTGTTGTCTCCATGGCATTATCAGCTGGAAACGGACATGCTCAATGGTTTCAGAGACCTCAGATTCCATTATTCTGCACTTACTAATTATAAATGCTTTGCCAAATATCTGATGTTTTCACTGGCTGAAAGCCCATGTTTAATGGGCTGATAAAGAACAATACTGTCAGAGAATGGCATGTGATTGGTTACGTGGGGCAACTGAATCCGTGCCCTCAGGAGGTGCCTGCGCCTGCCTGAGTGAATGCATAAATGAACATTCCTGGCTGAGAAACTGAATGAATGCTTCTCTCAGAAGAGAATTTCATGTTTAACTATTCTAAGTGCTACTGAGCCTTCCCCTTCCATGCTGAAAGCTGAACATCAGTGTGGGTTAATTCTCTGACCTGCCGTCAGTGGCTGGAAGTCAAGGTATCCAGCAGTCCAATCAAGTTTGGCTCCAAGACAATCCAGTGTTTGGCACAGGCACTTCTTCCTTCCTTTAAAAAAAGGGAAGAAAGACAAACAGATCTATCCCAGTGTGACAGTGTCCATGTGCTCTAAGTACTTTTTGGTTTTAGAATTAAATCCTTTCTGGGAAACCATGTCAAAGTACATTAAAACTAAGCAAGGGGTTGGAGCGAGAGAGCAGAAGACCAAACATCTCCAACAAGATGGTGATCAGCAAGATAGCCTCAGAAAGCAGCTCAAGGATCTTAGAAGTATCGAGAGGCTCTTCTCCAAAACATTCCAGCAGCTGCAGTGGCTTCAGATAGCTGTTGGCTTACTTCACTCTGTTTCATTTTTCAAACCACTGGTGGAAACGGGAAAATACCAAATGAGCACCAGTACTTCTGGCTCCTGGATGCCCTGGGCATTTGTCCTCCGAACTCTCTCAACTGCTACAAATGCCTTTTTCTCAGTCTCTGGAGGTTGCACTGATGTAATGGTTTTAATTTGACTTACAAGCTGAGGGGATGCTCATTCTGATGGCAGTCGTATGCAGTAACATTTCCAGAAGAACTGTGTAACCCTTTTCCTTGAAGTCAAACACTCAGTCTAGTGCTGAACAAAAAAAAAATCACTTATTTCTCAAACATACTCCCATGAAGTCCTCAAGATGTTTATGCTGCAGAGATGGGGCAAGGGAAGGAATGAGGCAAACAACCTACACCTCTGGACGTAAGCATACCAGAGGCTTCTAGGAACCATGTGAGGGAGCAGAGAATTGCAGCAGAAGCAATGGGTGTGCAGAAAGCTCTGGAAATGAATAAACCCCAGAGCTGGCTTTCTAGCCACACTCAGATCCTGACTTTTCCTCTTTGCTGATTGTGTTTCTCACACCTTCCCAGTTATTTACCACTCATCTTACTTGCCATCTCACTCATCTTCTTTACATAGTGCTGTCTTCTCAGAAATAAGCATCAGGGTAAGAAAGAGAACAGAAGTCACCACCTCCCAGAGGCTCGTGATTACTCTCTCTAAGTCAGATTACAGATCTGGGGGTTACAGACATCTTTATAGGACTGTCTTTGTACTAGACGGAATATCACAAACCCAACTCTGTTCATAATACTCATTCCTTTAGCCTGTGTTGAGTGAATGTTTCATTGGGTATCATCACATCAGCATGCAGCATCATACGGAGGTGGAAGTACCATCAGCATAACTTTTTCAGGCTAGCTAAACAAAAAAAGGCTTCCATACAGTTTGTTTGGAATTCAGACACCACATTGAAAAGGAACTAACACATGTTTTAATGCATATTTTCATGAACGCTTTAACAAAAAGAGCAACTACAGACTGAAATAACCTTGCAGTGATATACCTGTTGCAGTGGTAGGCATGCTACACCACTAGATGAGTGGTCTATTCATCTACTCATCACGGACCACTAGATGCAGACGAGCTTTTCCTGACCTGTTGCACTCGTGTTTTGAGCCATTAGCATCAGCAGAAAGACAAAAGATGGATGAGCAGAATAACAAGCTGTAGTTGAGTCAGCTCTGGTTTCAAGCTCAGGTAATGTTTCAAAGTGCTCACTGCCAGTGATCTCACTCAAATAACTGAAGTGCCTTAGTTTCACTTTTCTTTCTGGCTCAGCTGCCATGCTCATCACCTGGGGAGGAGCTCAGTTTCTACTTCTCAGTAGAGCCTCTGTATACTTAGGTTTCCTGCACTCCTACAAGGATTGTTTCCAAACTAAAGGATTCTTAAACTTTTCCACAAGCGCTCCCAACCATCTCCAGAAAAGTAAGGATAGGACATAAAACTGTTAGAGAGCATCCAAAGGAGGGCTACAAAGATGGGCAAGGATCTGGAGGGTAGGATGTATGAGGAGCAGCCAAGGTCCCTTGGTTTGTTCAGCCCAGAGCAGAGGAGGCTGAGGGAAGGCCCCATGGCCCCACACAGCCAGAATTCAGTGAGTGAATGGACAAGGATTTGGATTTTGAGTTGTTCTGTATGGGGTTCTAGGTGGAGCCAGGAGATGGAATGAAGATCTTTGTGGGTCCCTTCCAAATTGTGGGCCATCCTGTGATTCACCATCTTCGCCTGTTCTTGACTGCAATGGACCGGTGGCTGCAAGGATATTCCTTCACAGCAGCTGTTCAGATCAGTGAGTCTGTTTTAAATGCCTAAACACACATTCTGCACTTTGCTGAAACAGCTCAAAATGTACACTTTGTGATGGGAAACTGCAGTCTTCCATGACATAAGCATTGTGTCCAAAGGTCAATGGCAGGGAATGCATAAAACAGCTTTATTCTTTCCCGTCAACTGTAGAAGTTTTGGTATTTTAATTCTCGGTGCAGTTCCATCGATTTAAGCTAAATTGGCATCTGGTGTTTCATTTTTTCCTCAGTGAGGGACTAAGAATGATGACAATGTCCTACCAACAACTCCGCACAAACGGCTTCTGCTTCTTTCTTTTCTCCTCTTCTGACCAGCCAGTTTCACTTTTCCACACTTTCAAGTCCATCTCATGTAATCAGAACTGATTGCAACATGTCCTCAACAAGGAGTTGCATCAGTATATAGAAGGATGTGGAAACTCACAAGTTAAGGGCAGAAGCAAATGACTTCTCTAACTTTTTTTTACAAGGAAAAACACACGAGACTACATACTCCTGAATGTAACTTAAATTTAAGCTTCTGCCTATCTTGCCATTGAAATCCATCTCTGGAAAGTGAACGGTGAGAGTCACCCATAGAAGGAAGGTGCAGTTGCTTGCACTGATGGACAAATTAAAAAAAGGATGATTAGGTACTTTTTCCATTAAAAAAAAAAAAGGGTTTGGGGTTTTCTTAACTAATCTATTTTGGCAGAACAAGGAGGCTGTAGCGGGCATTACTGTCTTTATATTAAACAGCATTCTTTTTCTCCCTGATTTCCATAGAAAATCATTTGAAAGATTAAAAAAAAAACAAAAAAACAACCCTTTTCCTTTTTATATAACAAATGGATATGGCCTAAACCAGTAAGTGAGCATAAAATGAGTGCTTCTAATGTGACCACTGAGGCATTTCAGACTTAATTACATCTGAAGCAGACTTAACCACCCATTTCTATCTCGTTTCACGCAAACAATAATTGCCTCTGTAGCCACACTGCAACACTATACAATTAACCACATCCTAGAGGAGCTGGAGAAGAAAAGAAGGGAAAGAAAGCAGCCTCCAGAGCCATCCACCCCTGCCCTCGGATCACTCCGGCAGCTCTCCCTGCTGCAGGAAGGCCCAGGACCGTTCCTCTGGGCTCAGCGTTTCCCTGCACCGGATGCCTGAAGCAGGTAGCACTCCACTGCCCTGCTTCCCACTTCAGCTCTTCTTGGCTTATGCTAACAGAGGTCAGAGATGCAACGAGGACAGTCCTCAGGCTGTGTGTACATGCACATGCACAGATGATCCTTATTAATCTTCTATTGAAACTGCATTTTTACGTTAAAATGCTGTGTGGGGTTCACTGCAAGCACCCAAACCAAGGGAAAAAAGGTGTTAAAGTGCATTGCTATAAACACAAACAAATGGTGCCAACGAATGAGAAGTATAAATGTTGAAGTTAACGTCCCCACATAAATCTTACCCTGGTTCTTCTGTCAGAGCCCATCCACCGGTGGTTTTACAGCTCCAAGGGTGCTACTGTGGGACAAGGAACAAATCTGTTCCAAACACCATCAGTTTCATCCTTCTTTGATCTCATGGAATGGAAGAGACAAAAAACCATTTGCTACATGCTTAGGTCCTGTCACAGGCAGGGTTATCTACAGAGCTTACCTGCAGCCACATAACTGAGGTGCTCTGCAGACTCAAAGCCTGAGTAGTAAGAAGAGCTCAGGGCTCCCTTAGCACACTGGGTGATGCAGGTCCGGCTAGTGCCTTGCTGCAGTGCTACTCAGCACTCAGATGCTCTCACCTATGGACACCACTCCCACTCATTTCACAAACCACTTCCACTGCCTACTGTTCAAAGCACACAGCTCCCAACCACCTTCCCACCGGCACGTCTCCCAGACCGACCGTCAGCAGCATGCAAAAACAAGCCACCCTGTTTGCTCCAGGACTGTAGGAAGTTCACCAAGGGCCATGTTTACTTTATGCCTTGCAGACAGTGGGTTTTTTATTATTATTTTTTTAGATCAAGCAGGCTGAATTACATATTTCCAGTTTGATCTGTTTCTTCTCTGTCTGCTATGGTACAAAGAACAGGATTTCATACCGCATGCTGAGCTGAGGATCCATCCTCCCCACTCTCCTGGCCTGGAGGAGGAAAGCCAGCAAAGCACAGCGCAGCTGTTCCTTCTAGAGGAAAAGAGTTTCTATGGGTCCTCCTGGTTCACCTCACAAAAGTGAATACTGGATTTACCACCTAAAAATAACACTCAAACATTCCGCAGGAATATATTGCTGCACAGACAGATTTGAAATTGCTCCAAAATGAGCCCTCTGCAGCCTGAACCAAGCACAGGGCGTCAGAGGGAATGGGTGCAGGTGTACTGACAGAGCTAATCCCCAGCGCAAGTTACCTGCACAAGGGCCCAGCTCAGAGGTTGTGGGAGCATGTCCCAGCCTTCCGGTGTCAGGCTTTTTATTTAACACTGAAATTAGAAAAAATAATAATAATAATAATAAAAGCACAACAGTCGACTAATAACCGACCCCAACATGAGCATGAATTATAGTTCCAACATGGATGGAGGCATGTTTTCTTGTTTGCACTGCAATGTCTGCAAATTGCCCATTTGAGGAACCAACCCTACTTTAATTCTCAGAGTTGAGAAATACGGTGGTTTTTGTTCCTATTGTTTCCCTAATCTAGGAGTAATTCGGAGAGATGACAGCTCCGTGTATAAACAACAGTGTCAACACTGACGTGCCCTTAGCCAGAAACTGTCTGTCTCTATGTCTGCTTCTCATTTTTGACCTCCTTACAAAGCTCTCTAAAGAGTCATAGCAAACGCCAAGTTGGAAGGACTGCACAAAGATCGTTGCATCCAACTCCTGACTCCACCCAGGACCACACAAAACCCAAACCCTATCTCTGAGAGTGGTGTCCCAATGCTCTGTGAGCTCTGGCAGCACGGAGCTGTGCTCACCGCCCTGGGCAGCCTGGTCCATGTCCACTGCCCTCTGGTGCAGTACCTTCCCTTGACCCTCCTCCGACACAGCTCCGTGCCGTTCACTCAGGCTCTGTTGCTGTCCCAGAGTTCAGCACTGCCCCCTGCTCCCTATGAGGAGCTGCAGCCCCACAAGGCCTCCCCTCCTCGACCTCTGCTGCTGTGGGCCGAACAAACCCAGGAGCCTCAGCTGCTCCTCACACCTCCTGCCCTTCCAGACTTCTCACTGTCTTTGTAGCACTCCTTTGGACACTCTCTAACATCTCTCAGGTGTCTTCAATTCCTTCAGTCTGGGGAACATTTAAAGTGTTGTTCAAAGAAGTAAAAAGCAAGTCCTGGTTGAGTCTCATCACCAGCAATGCCTTGCAGGGCCCAGGCCACTGGCTGCTTCCAGTTCCTCCATTTTGAAGTATCTGAAAACTGCTTCAAGATAAAGTCTTAATACTTCTTTCTGAAGCTGGACTCTTCCCATTCCAGCTGTTCCCAGTGGTTTACTAAGAAAGCTTCTTTCCAAAAGACAAAGCTGCACCAGCAAACTGCCCAGCAACCCACCTCTGCATAGGCTTTGACAGATGGCGACATAGACTGACCGATGGGATTGTTCACAGTCATTCCTATGGACACTTTGATACTGCATTTAAACTGTGTTGTGGGTTCTTATGCTCAAGTTCAGAGGATGCATGGGCGTTGTATTTTCAGCACTCCCACTGATCAGCCTCTGGCAGTTAAAGATTTCTTCATGTTTTCTTCCTTTGTCCCATAAGAGGGAAGTTTGTCTCGATCCCACCTTGGAGACAGGAAAACGTGAACATTTGGGAGCGACCCCCCGACTTCTCATCTGCTCCATTAGCTGAAAAGTCTGGGCAGACCTTTTACCTCAATGTTTGGAAGTTGTTGTGGTGCAAATGAAGGAACAAAAGCTTTATTGTGGTGAATTTTCCAGTTAAGACACTCACCAGGAACTAAATTACCTGCTACTGCACCAAGTCTAGAACGATCATTTAGTTAATGCTCCTTTGTAGCAAACAAGCTAAAGTGATTCACATCAAAACACTTTGCAAATGTGAATTAAACTTCATAACCAGACCATTACCTATTAAACTTGCCATCATTATATTTGTAAAAGGTGAGATAAGGATCAGACAGGCGGAGTAACCTGTCCAAAGCCCAGTCAAGTTAAAGCAAAGGTGAAGACTGCTGATGCCAGGATAAAACACGCGTGGTGTGTTACGTGAGAGCTCATCTAAATGCAGCTATAGAAAGTTAGCTCTGATTTCCTATAACAGGTCTGATATTCTTCTCTGACACAATGAAAAAACAGAGGAAGGCAATCTCCTAGCTATGGCTCAGACACCCGTGGTTTTCAAGAATGCGTCAGGTTCCCCTCCTCAGCCAAACATCTAATACTATGATTCGTTCAGAAAGTTGCAAAGAAGCTAAGACCTATTTTTACCAAAATTTAGCCAAGCCAGACAAGACTACTTCCCTCCAGATCAGTTTGGCAGCTACGTAAGAATTACAAGTTATCCAGCAGACAGTGGTTGCAAAGAACACTTTCACAGGAAGAGCCTTGAAGCTGATAACTGCGATAAGCAAATTCAAGTGAACTGCACCATGGAGAAGCAGCAAAGCAGAGCTGCTCACAACTTGTTCCCAAGAACTCTGGAACTAAGTCACGCCCTCTCACATCAACAAATGAGTTTGCACAGGATAATTTGCACACAGTGTAGTAAGGCTTAGAGGTGTGGGTAAATCCAGTGTCCTCGCAGATAACTTTTTATAGTACCGGTGAAATAAGTGACATCCTGCATAGAGGAAAAGTATTACTTACTGTTGTTGCTTTTTCACCCCGGAGCAAAAACCACTTATGCGCTACACAGAAATAGAGGGCAAATTTACTCTTCATCAGATATTACCAAAACCTGTTTGAGTTCTCATCTTGACTGCAATGTCCCAGATTAGTATTCGTTAGTAAGGGGTATCTACTACCAAGATAGATACTGCCCTCCAAACAAGGATACACTCCTTCCCACCTCCAGCTTGTGGCACAGCTATTAGGGTATTTACTGACTTTTGGCCATCCAAAATGGCATGTCCGCCTTCAGGATATAATCCTAAATAAGGCCCAGTCTGTGTAGTACTGCCCTGAAATCAGTGGGAAAATTTACAAAGTCACTTCTAGATACTAGAAACAAGATTAAAAAACCCTTACTTTCGCAGAACGAAGTGTGTTGGCAAACAGAAAGCAGCTCTTCCTGAACGGGATGGTTTAAAATTATGACAGAAAGTCCCTGCTACAGCCTATGTGAGAAACGTTTTAAATATCAGAGAGCCAAGATGATTCTCTTCCTTTACCCACCTACATGAAAGGATTCCCCTTGTCTGAGTTTTCTGAAACCTTAAACCAAAAACATCCTAATAAAAAGCTATGCAAAAGCAAAGAGGATGAAGGCAAGAGGAAATATAAGCAACTCCCTTTAAGAAACAATGTAAGATCTGATAAAAGATGCTGATTCAAAATTCTTCGTTATTTCCACTTGGACCATGCTTCAGAGAATGCCGTCCCTTCTGCCTGGGAGCCATCACGGGAATGTCAGTTGTTGAAGCTGACCTACTGAACGCTATCCACTATGAACACCAATGAGCGTACGTACCATCACCCAAGTCTAAAAGCAAGCCCAGACTCCACAATGCACCATTTCTACTTGCTGCTTGGAAACCTTGTCCAAGGCATGCCATCTTCCTGGTGCAGAATTCACCTCCAAAGCTGATTGTCTGGTACATGCTACTGAGCAGAATTTCCCATGTGGGCTATTACTCACCTCACCCTGACGTGTGACAAAACTTGCAAGAGGAACCGAGCTTTACTGACTGTGTAAAATCTGTCGTAATGAAAGTCATATATGGTTGCATTCTTCCTACACCTAACCTATACCAAGATGCAAAATAGTCAAAGGAGCAGGATAAGCAGTCTTGTCAGTTCTTGGGACTGTATTACAAGCCTTTTAATTATGGAAAGGCTCTTAAAATCTGGTGGTAATGCATACTCACCTTCAAGCAACTCGTCTCTGAACTAGCAGAATTGTACTGAAGTACCTGCCATAATCCACTGAGATAACTTAGGCACTTCTCTTCCCCTCCTCCGCAATACGTAATTACAAGGATATCATCTAATAGTCTTAATAAGTGTATTAGCAATATTGTAGCATTATTTAATTAGTAGTCTAGCAGGATATGTCTGCAGCAAAGCCCACGGGATAAGTACTAGGACAGTTATTCCAATGCGCAAGCGACAGCCATGAGCAAGTCATCCCATTACTGCTGGTCTGCTGGCTTCTCTGCTTTGTTTGAGAGGACACAGGCAAGCAGCTTCCCTCAGTGCTGGAGGCTGGGCAGCCATTTGTTATTCAGGGCAGTAGAGTTGTGTGC
This sequence comes from Alectoris magna, assembly GCA_030625065.1. NCBI lineage: Eukaryota > Metazoa > Chordata > Aves > Galliformes > Phasianidae > Alectoris > Alectoris magna. Next base: position 5,766,856 of record CM060575.1, on the reverse strand, counting down.
ACATTATCATTACAGTCAGGATTTCTTAGGGAAAGAGAGCCTACGAGTGTACTTTGTAGGCCTTATCTCCCTTCTGCGGCCCTGATGTTCTTTTCTCTAGGACATGTTGGTATTCTGCCTACCTCCTTCAGAAACTCTTTCTGTTTCTGAGAGCACTGGTGGTTGGGGCAGAGCAAGCTCTGCAGCCTGACTAGCTGCCTCCTTGACTCACTCATCCTTCACCCTGCAATTCCACGTTGCAGCTGGAAATAAAGAGCATGTTAGCTAGTGTAGCTGTGTCATCAGCCATTCCACAACCCTCAGTTTGGTGGCTTCCACCAGATCACCATGCCACTTCCCAGCCCTTTAGTAATAGGTCAAAGCTGATGTATTTGAAACATTACTGCAACAATTCCAGCTTTCTGAGAAGAGCCTGGGGAGGCTGATGCTAGTACACACCCTTAGGGAGCTCCGATTTCACTTCTTGCTTTTGTGCAGACTGCTGTTCTATTCTTCCACCTTCACACAGAGGTCTCCCAAAGGCACTCCTGTTGGCAGCCCGTGTAAATCACTGACAACAGCAATGCTGTTGAAGCAAAGAGCCAAATGGTTCCTGGGAATAAGTGACCCATTTTGGAAAAGCACATTTCATAGCGGCAGAGATAGGAAGCCTGGGGAAACACTCCGCTATTAACAACTGTACTAAAATAAGCCTCCTCTCTCAGTTTTGCAACCATTGTTTTAATAAGTTTTTTGGCAAGAGGCTGGAATAAATGATCATCCCTTGCTCTCGTGCCAATTGCATTAACTCCTACACCCAGCATTGCTCAGACAATTGGGTCACAGCAGCTGTACTCACTTCACGCACCCAAGTTTTAGCTGCAGCTGGAAATTTTAGACGTTTTTCCTAAGACAGCTTCTCAGCAGCCTGAAGTTGCTTCAAATAAATGATCCAAAAATGAGGACAAATTTACGCAGAGATGTCTTCCCCCAATTAACCTGATGTCAAAATTTATTTCTGCAGTAAAGTAGCGGCTTGTTTTCCCATCCTGCATCTTAATGTTTACTGCATGCTAAAGCTGAGAAAAACTGATGTGTAACCAGGAAACACAGCCTGAGGATTCATCCGTCCCAACTGGTCATCCAGACAGGGCAAATAAAAATAAACTGTGGCCCATGTGAAATATAAACCTTTATTTAGGGGCAAGAGAGTGAGGACGGAATGATGAGATCAGAGTTTTCCATCCCACAAGTACAACATTTCCCAGCTTGGTCGAACGAGCCTGAGGACAGGCAAAAGCTTTCAGCATATACATTTTAAAAATCCCAATCTTTAGTCTGATTAATAATGCACTTGGCACCTGGCAGCCTGAAAACTTCCCCTCCAAAAATCAGCTTTAGAGAACTGGCAGCCAAAAGCACTCACAATTTCAGCATCTAGCCGTATTTGCAGATAAGCCTTTGGGAGAACACTCAAGCTAAACCCAGACAGAATTGCACACTGTCCAGGCTGCCTCAGCTACTCCCTTTCAACTCAGCTGCCTTAACTCCGTGTGAACACTTGCCTGAATTAATTCTTCTCATTTTGCACTCACAGCAGCGAGTGGTGATTTTGCCAGCTAACTCCCACCGCTGCAACTTCCACCATCTCTTGTTATTTGACAAAACAAAACTGCAGCAGCTCTTTGAATAGACTTTTCAGGAAACGCTCAGATAAATCAGACTGCGTTCCTAGTTTATACTCAAAAAGATCACTGGGAGTTGTCAGCCCAGCTCCTGCCTTCACACCATCCCTACAGCTCTACCACAGCAGCACAAATACACGGGAAAGCAACTGCTTGCAGCCAAAGAGCTAAGAAGCCCACACCACCCCAGTGAACTCATTTTGACGTGGAAACATTAACCAGCAGTTTAACTGTCAAAGAATAAAGGCATCAGCCTCCAAATGCTGAATTTTAAATTGTTATTTGGATAAAGATGGAGTTACTGTGATAGAGGCATTGGTCATGCGTTGACACACTTTCACTTTCTTATTTATAACTGTGTTAGACTGAATTATGAAGATCTCGTACAGAAACAGAGGAAATGCTACAAGACAAAACGCTGCAGATGTCCTGAGATATAAGGAGGTTACAGGAAGCCCCAAAGCGTTCCAAATGGAAGGGAGGCCATGAATTAGGAAGTACTATTGGCACAACATCAGAAGTCCAACTGCCAGTAGCAGACTGAAGCTCTTCTTCCCCCCCTACACCACATTTTAATATTTGCATCTTACAGTAGATCACAGTATTGTCTCCTCTCTGATACCTGGCTTGCTTGTTTCATGGTACAACGGGATTTAATTTCTATCCAAGAAAGCTTCTGGAGCAATGCCTAGTTTGCAAAATAACATCTCACAAGGAACATATATTGACTGTAATTAATCCCCATAGATGGAGACTCTAATTAACAAGATTTCAAGTAATAACTCAGTTGGATTTAATCCACACACTGAACTGGCAACGAGCACCAGGAAAGAGGCAGAGGGTGTGAGGATATATGTAGGGAAGAAATCACACACGACAGGCAAAAGGACGAGTTCAAAGTGGTTCCCAGCCACTCTCAGCCCTGGATCTTGTCTGTTTTCCACCACCCCAGTGGGTTTCATTTCTGCTCCCTTGTGCACGCTGTTTTCTGCATACACAACGCAAACTACCTTGGCTATTTCAGTTTTCAGCTTGAAGATTAATACGCCCAACTCTCACGCACCATTCTTCTTAACAAGAGCACACTTCTGCAAGTTGTGCATTTCACTGCCGTCGGACGTCCTTGTGCATCTAATCTAGCAACAGAACATGAAAGGGAAGAAAGTTCTCAGTAACACCATCTTTATTGCCAAGTTCCATTTACACAGAAAGGTGTATTGTTCACTCTCGTCCAGGTTTTCAATAGCCAGGACATGATCAGTGCCAGCAAATACAGACTCAGCTATAGAAATCTGGATTTCAGAGATATACAACAATACTTCCTGAATTCAGACCCCTCCCACTTATATACATCTTTCTTTAAATTAACATAAGATATCATCACACTTACTCCAAATGTCTAACATAACTTACATTAAATAGTTACTATTTATTGCCTGTAGAAAAGACATTTTGGAATCCCGTTCACCTTGTGTTTGGATTTCTTTCCATTTAAATGTAGAAGTGCACATTCAGGACATTTTTTTTTTTAGTGAAGCACATTTCAGACATTTTTTGAAACATATTTCATAGGACGTTCATGTTCATTAAATGCTTTAATATACACAGCCCAGATACATTCATTCTTCTAGAAAAATACATTTCCCTTTGCACCTGAAACAACCCAACTTGCAAAACAGCTCAAAAGGAATCAAAAAGTTTGCAACAAAACATCAACACACATTCACAGGTGGAGATGCCAAAAGCCAGCCCCTAAAGCTGAAAATGCTCCCAGCAGGTCCCCTAAGAGATGAGAACCATCTGTTCTTCAGTGCTACCACGGGTAAAACAAAGCTCCTAGAAATTCTAATAGCCCATAATTGTAGAAGCTTGAAGCTATTCTCAGTCCTCTTCAAAAGCTGTCCTTATGTACATCGTAAGAACTAATTGTGGCAGGAGTATTTAAATACAACCCTACACAAACGCTCAGACTCTCATCTCACAGAGACGTTAAGCATCAGATTGCTGTCACCACGTCTTAAGCCCATTTTACACCAGTATGAGTGCCCATAGCCAAAAGATGACAAAAAAATCTAAAATTATTTTAAGACCACAACATGAAAAGAATCCTGAGAACACCATATACTAAGCTGAACTTTATTTAACTCTAACCTTTGTCATCAACAAGTATTCCTTGTCATTACTTTGTTAAGCCCTTTTCAAATAACCACACTCCACACATTCATTTATGCTCAAGAGACGGTCACAACAATGACTCAAGTTTCCTTCCATATTCATCAAGAAGCACTGACTTCAAGTTAGCCAAACAAAACACGCACTGCCGCAGTGCATGTTTATTAGACATGCAAAACTTCGCTTTACATTTGCAATACATTAGCAAACATAACACACATTTTAAAACATCCTGCAAAACAAATCCAGTTTCAGCAACGCGCATATCCCTTAAAAATTTTGGGAGACCAAAATAGGGAAAATTTTGTACAAATGTAATATAAAAATATTTTTCCATACGAAATAACTTTCTGTTTGAGGCTCAGTCCAGAACTTCATCTCCCGCATTTCTGTTGCTGCTCAAAAAATCCAGAACAGCAGAAAAAACCCACAAGTATTTCCCCCCCCTCCCCACCTCCTTAAACAGCTCTACCCCAGCAGGCAATGCGTGGGTCACCATCTGCTTTGCTGGAGCTGATAGGAGACAGACAGAGTTGTTAGGTATGTTTGTAATTCGTGATGCAGATGTTAGGAAATATCAGAGCACACAAGCACAGGAAATCACTCCAAAAACTCAGAGATAATGGAAGAGCAGTGCCCTGGGGAACGATGTCCTGCGGTCAGCAAAGAGTGACAGCAACAGTTCAGAACTTCCCACACATATCAGATGCCTACGGTCAGGCTGCCTGAAAATGGGTAGGAACCTTATCAAGCAGAGTTACCACTCATAAGGGAAAATGCCCAGATCTCCACGATGCCCTGATTTCATATCTCTTTCTGAATCATTCACTCAGCCCTAAGACTAAAAGGTGAAGTTTCCGAGAGGACACCTGTTAGCACAATGTTCTTTTACAAGGAAATCTCTGTATAGCTCTACCCGCCCAGTGAACACTCGAGCAGGATAGGAAGGACAGTGTCTGAACACTCAGCAGGATTTTTCTTCTTTTGCAAGAGTGCTCATTAGGCTATTTTGTGTTTACCTCTAACACCCATGCAGCGAAAGAGAGACCAAATACACTGGAGCACCAACAGCACCACGCGATTCAAGTCTTGCGTTCACTTCCACGAAGTGGCTTCACGCTTAACCGAAGAGGTCAACCTGCTTGTCTTACAGCTTCCCTATGGCTTCAAGCAGAGAATTTTATGCTTCGTTTACTTCAGGAGAAAAAGAAACCCATTTCCTGCTAGCAAAATGACACTCAGCTGCAGGGCACTTATTGAGCTCCGTCATCACATCTGAGGTTCCTTGCTGTAAGTGTGACAATTACAGCTACTCATGTCTCGCTGCTTAATAGGAAAAAAAAAATAAAATCACAGTAACTTCAAGCCTAACGACTGCTGACGTTGCTATAGACTATTTTAAGCATTGAACTTTAAAATTTTGCACAGAAGAATGCTTCAAATCCACAGAAGAACATTATTTCCCCTTGTATTCTGTCAGTACGGGACAAAAGGTTTCTATGAATTACTGGACATTGACTTAAACTCTGATTACCAACTTAGAGTCCTACATTCTGGAGAAGGAAGAAGGGTTTTTAAATGCCATACGCCCGTACTTCAGCAAGAATATTTCAGAAGAGTAAATAAATTCTGGAAGGTATTACTGATATTTTTGTTTCTCCACAGATGACTTCAGAGAAACTCGCAGCTGTGCTGTAAAGTGAAGAACATTAAGGAGTTTCTTTAACAGGTGTGATTTTATAAGGTCAGCTTAAATTAAGGAACAGAAGTCAGTATTTTAGTTCATCACGAATTCACAGAATGACTTTATGAGTTAGCTGTGAAGAATACAAATGAGCTCAGCCTTTACAGCGTAATTCGTGACTGCACACGAAACACAGCCTCCAGTATTAACACGTATGACTGTATTTCTAGTAAATTTGTTTTAACTCATCCAGCTTGTGAAAAACAGGGCAGAAAGCTAAATGTTTGGTTTCTTCCTATATCCAGGAATTTCAACAAGAAGGAAATTATGGTACACAGGTTTTACACTACAAGCATCACCTACCAGCGAGGCAGACACTGGAAGTGACCACTCTGCTTCACCACGTGCATGCTGCCACTATGCTATTCACAAAGGAAACGCTGGAGCCTTGTCCAGTGCTGCCCACTGTGTGATAGAACAGCAAAAGGACCTCAAGAGTGTGTGAGACTGAGCAATGACAGCAAGAGGTCAAGCAACTGGTATCCTGGTGAAATTCAGTACAGCGAGACACAGACCACAACACAAGGCAACATGCAGCAGGCCTTGGTGTCTTTGGTGTCTCTTCTCCAAAGGAAAAGAGTAACAGAGCTGTTTCATGTTATCAGAATACGGCTCAAGACAGGCACAGCCTGTACAAAACACACCGAGCATTTACCACCTCAAAACATTTAAGGATTTTTTTTCTCATTTTCTCCCTTTTTGCCTGCAGTATGGCACTGAAAGAGAAAGAAAAGTCAGTAGTTCAGCTGCTGCTCTCATCTGCAACACGGTGTTCAGATTTGGTTAAACTGAGTGATGCTACGCTGACTCACATCAACTTTTGTTTTAGAAGAAAATGTATTTGTGGCTGACGTGCTAATGCTTTCTTGGTCGGGTTTCCTTTTTACAGTGAAATGAGGATAAGGAAATAGCCTTTGAGTTTTTCTGATAAGACAGATACGATACTCTTCGAGGAATTGTAGATTAGTAACAACACAACTCGTGGAGATAAGATTGCCAGATGACGTATTGCAGCATCTACAGAGCTTGTATGTTATGAAGACTCATAATACAGCATGAAATGCAGTCAGACTGTATACACAGATGCTTTAATATTTTCCCAATAACCGTACCTCAGTTGCCTACTGAGAGCTTCACAGGAAACACCTGGTCGTGGGATTGAACAGCCACTCCAAGGCAACGAAAAGCACAAAGTCACCTTTCTTTCATCACCATTTCTTGTGCTGTGTGGCTCAAGGGTGAGATTATGCATGCCTGATAAAAGTCCCCCTGTGCATGGCCCTAATCTTGCTAGAACTGAATTTTAAATTAGATAAATAAAGATCAAGGTTTTCCTGTCTAGGATTCATAGTATTTAGGGGAACTCAGCCCGCACAGTGGCATTTTCTGTAATCCAGGTCAAGAGTTAAGGTTAACAGCTAACATAAAATGCTTTCCAATTAAGGCATCATTTTTTATAATGATCTTTAGAATATTACTGGGGCTACAGTGTAATGCTGCAACACGGTGGAGGAAGTCTAGACTACAGGAAATTCAGCTAATAAAAATTTATTTATGTGGTCCTTCTGCCCAAATTGCTACTTGTTCAGATACATGTATATTAGCCACAACAGTGACTGCAGTATAAACTTAGCCTCAGCACACGGAAAAAACTAAACCCCAAACCGTGGCCTCTTACTCCAGCAGCAAGGCCAAATTCTCACCATCATACACCCATGGCAGTGTTAAGAACACCTAATTCTCTCATTTTAGAGTTTGTGCCATTCTGGAGTGGTCGGAATATTTGCTAATTCAATTAGACCAGATAGAAGCCACAGAAAACTAGAAATCAATAAAACTGCATGCAAAAGCTAATAAGGGAATTAAAAAGATGCTGTTTTTCAATAGCAGGCATCTTATATACATGTTTTACATGAAGGAAAAGATTGAAAAGCGAGTCAAGATGCACTCGTGGATGATTAAATCTCATAAAAGTAACATATAAATCAATTCAAGTATTCCACCTGACAGCAAGGAAGAGGTACATTAAGATGGGAAAGTAGGCAAGAACTTTTCAGATTCACCTATTTGATAAGAAATCAATGCTCGTAGAGGCAGAACCAGGAAACCGATTGCACTGATGATGGAAATCACAACAGCAAGTTTACAGTAGACTCCAATGTTTGACAGCCAGAGAGTACTCAATGTAATACACAGACCAATAACAACACTCTGCTCTTTTTTTCTACTAGCTTAACTTAATATGCATGGAAATTGATCAGAAAGGTTAAATTTACCATTCACAGTACATTATGTATAACAGTCAGCAAAGAGCATCCCAAACTTTAATCCACATTTCTTCACTGCTTACTGTCAGCTCAGATTCAGAATCTGTACAGCAAAGTAAGGCAAACAAACTCGATTGCTTCGATGCTGTGATTTCCTTTGGTGATACTCCCAAATAGGAAAAGAAAGCCCAATAGCTTTCTCTTTCATTTTCAGACTTACAAAGAAATTACTGGAATTATTCCTATGCGACGATGAGAAACAAACAGACAAAAAAACAAACATCAAAACCCAAAGAAACCAACAAGAAAGATCTCCAAGTAACAAAACCCCCCAAACCTCTTAAGAGTAAAACTGCCTCTGTCTGCTTCTAGCTGTTCTTCAGTAGGAAGGGTATCATCACACTATCATTCCTCAGAGGTGTAGCAATCTGACTGTCAGAAGTGAGCAAACAAGCAGTAGATATTAAAATATTTTGTATCTTTGCAGCTGGTAAAGCAAAGACTAAAAATGTTTCAAAATTCCCTTGCACTCATATAACTAAGCATTTGTCAAATGAAGTTTCAGAGTATTATTACCTTATGAAAAAAATATTTTTAGATCCATCTGGCTTTGAATCAGACTTTGAAACAAATGTTACACATGGAAAACAAAGCACTGAACTTTGGAGTCCTGTTAATACAGCACAGAAAAGGGCCGGAGCCTGCTGGTATCATACTGGCCTCTGAAAGCTGAATGAGAACAGAACAAAAAACAACGAAACAAACGGAAATGGAATCTTTGCATTATAATTTACACTTCTTCCTGCTGAATGGTACGTTTCCAGTTTCAAAGAAGTAGCAATACCACATCTTGAAGCCAGGTATCCAAAAATGACATCACTTTGCCATAACACCGTAGGTCTTTAACAGTTAGGTTACCACAGCTGGAGCTTTGTTTGATGACAGGAATAAAGTAGGTGCTCTTGTACAACGGAAACAGGAAGGGAAATATCCAATCCAGTTTCTTTTCTTCCCCTAGTTTAAATATGCCAAACATCTGATGCTTATTCTAAAAGCTGCCCACATTCTTTCATTGCTGGGCCTCTTCTTGCAGACCAGATGTCTCTGATGCTGCAGGAAGTATCTTGTGCTCCCGAAGAAAGAAAAAAACAATGACGAATTTGGTTAATTTGCATCACTCTTTATCACAGTCTGTGGGTACACTTACTCAGAACATTCTTCTTCTCTCTCTTTTACTTTGCAAACTTCAAGCTCAGACTGCAAAGATGGCTGAGGAATGCAGCTGAATGTACGAATACTGTGTGAATCGACCGGTGGGACCAGTGTAAGTGACTCTACACTTAGTGCATCTGTATTGTCATCTGATATTAATGATATTGTGGGCTGCTGTGCAGGAATCAGGCTAGGGGACAGGTTTGCTGTTTCTATGTCACTGTTTTTTACAGCACTCTTGCTAGACTTTGAGACAGCTGAAAGAGTTTCATCAGTCAATGTCATCTGACCAGAAACGGTCGTGCGGGGCTGCTCTGGAGCTGAAGAGTCATCTATTAAAAGAAAACATCAAGAAAAAATCAATATTAAATTCAACTTAGCATGTACATCATTCATTAAGCCAAACAGTGTACTGTACTTCATGAATATTTAAGAATACTTGGGTGGAAAATCTAGTGCTATGCAGCACTGCACTTAAATTTTGCTTTTTAGTAATTAGAAACAACAAGTAAAATTTGATGGCATGATGTCAAATGCCAGCACTAAACTGTTCACATTAGCAACTAGAACATTCACGCATCTTATACTGTACAGCAATGCTGTAAATATTCCTAAAGAGAGGAAATAAAGGGGAAGAATAAGAAAGCCTCCCCAGAATTTAGTACAGTCTGAACAAAATTAAGTGCCCCATACCTGGAAACTCTTCAGAATTAGTAAAGAACCCCTGCATAACCAATTTGCCCAAGAGGATACCTATTTATTGTTTTAAAAACAAAGAGTTGTAAGTTGCTCACTCATTCCATTCTCCAGATTCAGTTCAAAATGAAATCTCAGTCATAGAAACTACAACTATGAAAAGACAAAAAGGAGAATTACGTGCTTACGGTAATGAAGGTGCCACAAAATAAGCCTGCTTTTATGTAGGCTTTTAAATCAAATTTTGTGCTCACAGCTGGAGCATGCAACATCGATAACATTGGGAATGAGCCATTACACGCTACAGAAAACAGATATGCTGCTGGCACTTCCTCCACAATGAAATAAATCATTAACATTTACTTGTCTTCTCCATTTTTTCCCTTTAAATCCTGCTAACAGGCAAGTAGCCATTACTGGCCAGTAGCTCATTTGGCTCAGACGGATAGTGAATGTACCAGATCGGGGGGTACAGCCTTGTATGAACAAGTGCGCCCGCAGATTTATTTATTTTCTTTTCAGACTAGAGCAATAGATGCCATTGAAGTAACAGGTATCCAGCTTCAAGACAGACCATTTAGAGCTTGTGTTAAAAAACAGCCTGTGTTCAAGTGTACAGGCATCTGCAGAAAAGGCTACAAGGCAATGTAGTGTGAACACAGAGGCTAAGAATCAAATTCTGGTTTTAATACACAGCAACCTTAAAATATTTCACTTTCAATATAATTCCAATTATTTCTGTAAAAATAAAACGGAAAACGTGAACGTAAGGGGGGAAAAAAAATACAAACAAAAAAACACATCAACAAAGAAAAACGAAGCTTAGAATGGAATGAGCATCAGTAAGGTATCAGTGAGATAGCAGTAAAAGACAGTTTTGTTGGTTGTTATTATTATTATTATGTTTATTATTTTACCTTTCCCCAAACAAAGGTGCATTCTCACTTCGAAAATCATTCAATTTTACTTTTTCCTGAATCTGTAGCTAAAGCTTCTCGCTTTAAGGAAAACAAAATTTAGATTTAAGAGGACAGTCGTCGAAACAAAAAGGCCAGTACTACTTATTTTTAGAAGTAAGGACAGGTTCAAAGTAACTCCGCAGATGATGATTCTTAAGTGTCACAAAGCTTTAGACAAAACTTGGCGGCTGGTAACAGAAGTGATGCAAGGCTTGCATGGAAAAGGAACCGCTAAGAACTTTAAAATAAGGCAACAATTCATTCCTCTGAATTCCAAACCAAATGCTAACACTTCAGTACTTAACAAAATGCACCGTCTCTTGGTGGTGGTTTTAACTTCTGAATTCAGGAAATCTTTAAAAAAAAAAATTAAATACTTTGCCAAGACTTTTTTCCTATTAGTAAGAATTCACCAAAATTCAAGATTCAGGAAATTCTGGCAAATGAAATACTATCAGTCAATGGCATTCCGCTCAGGAATGGTGTAACGCATCACATCTCTACTGTATTTCTGCTATTTCACTTCTGGTTCTGCAGTTCACTTAAATATTTTGGCCCCCTCTCCCAACAAAATATCAATGTATTTCCGTATAACTTTAATTCACTGAAAACCTGACATTTCATTACACTACGCTGTCCCTAATCCCTTCACACAGGATCTAAATGACTGCTGAAGCGACTCCCATCTTAATATAAGCAAGAGAAAAACATTTAGAAAAGACTCCGTTAAAAAAAATTATCTGGAGTCAAAATCCACCATATTTTCTATTTGAAGGTCTGACAATGCATTCAGAAAAAAAGACAGATGGTATTGGGAAATGCAAGCAGAACAAACTCAGTGCCTAGCATCTTATAAATAGAAAAGACAAAAGCAGAGCTCTTCTGTGCTTTTTGGGGAGGGCTTTATTTATTATTGATAGCAGTAATTCTCTCCCCTCTACTTTCCATCTTCCATTAGTCGCTGTCAGAATTTCGCTCCTGTCACTGCACTGAAGGGCAGCAGTGAGAGCATCCCTGCCAAGGTGCCCAGGGAGCAGCCAGCCACCACTTAGTGCTCACGGGGGCAGGGAGTAAATATCAGTGCAGAACTAGAGGGGGAAAAAAAAAAAAAGAAGTTTTAACCTTCTGGAAAAGGCCAACAGCGCTCAGTGCTATTTCACAACATATTATCCCTTCTGGAATGATTGCTAACTGAAAACCAACCCTGCTGTCACAGCTCTAACAGCTGGAGATTACTGCCTGCCAGATCGGCACCTTTGAGACTGAGCACTCAGACCCACTGGGGCTTCAGGTGCACACACAGGTTATATGATTTGCATTCATCATTAATTATTATTACGATCTTCCAAATGTTTTGGATACAGTGATGGATGAAGTACTAAATGGAGTAGGGAGATCCAGCATCTTGGAACAAAAGTTTGGAATATAAAGAGTATTGCAATTAAAAAAACCAAGGGAGTGCTGTCTTGATGTAGGAGGTTTTCACATGTACCACCTCCCAGTTAACTGAATGCATCACTTCAGGTCAATAATTACAAGTGAGAAAACCTTGGAAGCTCATAATTTTGGAGCCGTTTTGAGCTCGGGTACAATTCAGCAAAGGATCCAAATAAATACCAATGCATTTATGTATGACTTGAACTGTTTGTCCCTGAAATTGGGATAATTAACTGGAAAAAAAAAAAAAAAGTCCTCTAACTGGAAAAAAAATTATGGACAGATTATAACAAAAATGCCTGTCTTTAAAAACCAGATAGTTAGCAAGCTGTTGATTCAGGGGTATGAAGGCACCTGCTCTGCTCTAAGTTCCCTACTCACTACCTGTAACTTATGTCTTCACTGCACACAGTAATACAGCGTAGCTTTCAAAAAGACCCAAACTCCTAAAATTTGGTTCCAGTTCACATTTGACTTTTGGAGAGAAAGAGTAAAAATAATTGTCATTTTTACCTGAATAAAATCTGGTGACTGAAGCATACTCTTCAACGTGATAAAGTTAGCATCCAGTATGGGAAAAAAATGTCTATTTACCTCTCCCCAGCTCACACACGTTTAAACAGGAGTGTTCTGACAAAAAAAGTGCCAGATCTGGAATTTAAGTACCACACAGGACTCAAAACCACGGTGTAACTTTGCAAGGCCCCGGATATCACCAGCTGTCCACAGCTGTGGAGGGTTCAGAAACTTTAGATCGTTTTTCAGCGCTTCTACAGTACTACCAAGGTTATCATTACAGAAACAAAACACTCCACTTCTGTTATATCATCTTATGTTACAATGGTTATTAGGGAAAAAAAGATAGGAGAGAATAGAAAAAGGTAAGAATGAATATAATTTACAGAAAAGCATCTTAACCTGTACAGCAATATACTATAAAAGGATAAACAAAAACATAAATAACAGTACATTAAGTAAAAAGACACAAAGCAAGTTTAATAAATGAAAAATGGTATTTCTATAATATTAACAGGGTAAAATATTATTATGCCATGGTGGTGAAAAAAGAAATTAATTAGACTCAACACAGGTTATAGAACTGAGGATCGGTCTGAAGCCCACTTCCATCCTTTTTGTTTATGCTTCCCCTCCCCAACCCTTCAGGCAGACAAGCAGTCCATAAATCCATTTGCCTGAGTTTGATGATAGAAAAAAGCAAGCTTGTACCATCGCAATCTGAGGACAGTCTTACACTGAATGTGCCTCTGTTTTACCTGAGTTATAAATTCATTTCTTGCTGCTAGCAAATACCCGCATTACTGTCCATTTTGGACCCTGTGCTTGCTAAATTCCACTACAGCCATAGCTGCCCCTGTGCAAATGAAGACATGGCTGCTTTGAAGCTGGAAGCTTGATAGATCATTTTGTGGTATGTAGAATTTCAGTTTTTGGGGAGAGAGCCGTGAAATATGGGAGAAACTGTAGGTAGAATTTTCAGATACAGCTGAAATTCAGAAATTGCTGCACAATTCTCCCCCAAATCAGTACAGTCAAATATTAACGATGCTTTCTTCCATTTCCTACCTCACTGTCACTACTGCAAGCATGGAAACCAAGCATGCTCTATTATTAACTTTATGGGCTTTTGAAATCTTATGGAGGAACCTGCCTGAATGGATATTGCGTGAGTTTCGGTTGCAGCTGCTGCTTGAAGACCTAAACCCAGTGTCCACCGTGACTGTCAGCCTCCGACAGACTAAACACCCGCCGTCGTCCTTTCCTGCCAGACCTTACTAGAGGAAAACACAGCGATATATCATACCAAGGCTGTAACAATGAAACAAGGAAGGGAAACTGGAATGAAGACAAAGGATAAATGTTAGAGCAGCAACAAGATTAAAAGTGACAAGGACGCATCCGTAACTGCTGGTATCTCCAACACAATTTGAGACCTCATTATTTTTTTTTTTTTAAGTTTGGGAAATTCTTCTGCAGTTAGAAGTATTCGTTCTTTAGAAACAAATGAGAGAAGTAATTGTTTGCTTACCTATCTGGAAATGTACATAATGCAGCTTGGACTACCCGTGGTCTGACAGCATTACATGGAGGCAGGACTGGTAGGCTTTTATATCACCAACTACAAACATGCTACAAAAACCTTGAAAAAAGCTACCTAACACAAATTCTAATAATATAGCATTATTTGGATTCCCACTGGCAATCAATTACACGAGGTGCTCCTACAGAGCAGATGACAATACTTCAGACCACTCAGTGCTACTGTTCTAAGAAGTGAAACTGAAGTATTACACTTGGATTAAAACAAAGGCAAATACAGCGCTTTAAAAGATAGCAGCAGTTAAGATGATGATGCTTGGTGCATAGAAAGTTTCTGAGTAAGAAACTTTCTAGAAACAAAAGTAGTTCCTCACCTAATTAGAAAATTACTAGCATTGGAGAACAGATCATACCACCTTTACATTACTGATCATAGAGGAAATAGACAGGGATGGTTTCAGTAAGATGTCAGGCACTGCGCTCTTACAGGCTTTCCATCCTTGATCAAGCATCCTCTATTTGGAATATATATGCTTTATTTTACAGATATCCAACTTATTCTCTGCAACAAGGGACAGATTTTCATACTTATTTTAGACCATTTACCATTAATATCTGCTAGAAGCATGAAATAAGAGTTCAGCGGCACAGAAGATCAATGCCTTCTGGAGTTCTCAATAACCGCTACTCCAATGTAAACATTTTCTTAACTGTTGAAGCCAAATGAATTTTAAAGCTTTAAGCAACTTAAAAAGTGGTAAAATACAACACTGATGACAGTACGTATCTATAACTCTACAAGACCGCTAACTTACAGTAAGAGCTTCTTTATCTTAATCCTTGGCTTAAATAAAAATAAGCACTTGACAGAAGTTCACGGTTCCAGCAAGTGCAGCCAAGAAAAGACTATATTCTAAGCTCAGAAATTTAAAGATAAAAATCTGCCTAGCAGGAGAACATTTTTACCATAGGCACAGCAGCACTTCAAATGGACACACTCATTTAAAAAAGACTAAACATGTAGAAAAACACCTAATAGAGCATTTGCAGAATCCGGTTGTATTTCTTCTATCTTGCCATGGGCTATCTTTTCTCCATGGGAGGGACTCTGCTTTTTCAGTTTCAAGGAACAGAGAACTTGCAAAGAGCTAAGCTTAATTCCCAGATATTGTAAATGCAGGAGCTGCTAGATTTTATAAGAAGAATGTATGCCATGGAGTACTGTGACAATGGCTGGTAAACTCAGGAATTATACAAGCTTCTTTTGCATATGATAAAATAGTTAACACAACTACTGTCCTCTTACATTAACTGAAATGTACCCAATCAAATGATTCTGTGTAAGTTCAGTTCACCTTCCTTCTCACATTAACACAGCATGATACTGTCTGATGCATGGTGGAGCAAGGAAAATATTTTTACAAAACAAAAAAACCTCATGATTTTCTGTGATACATTTTCAAAAGCTTTTTTTTTTCTTTAACTGCCTGCCTGTCAATATATACTTTATCTTGTAACATCTGTTTTTGTCAACTAACAAATGTGCAACTTGTCTTTATTTTGTTCTCACCTATCACTGTTCTATGTAAAAGTCAGTGTATTATGCTCTAAATCTTACACTCTGTGTAGACTACAAGTACCAAATTTTGAACAGCTTAAATCTGTCAATAAATATAATCTTGGGATGGCATGATCTCAAGCTTACAGCAGAAACAGCTGCCGTGCTTTAAGATGTTGTTCTTAAGATTGTTGAGGTGATTTCCTTGAAATCCACATATTCATCTCTTTTTCTGGCTAGCTGACCTTCTTGTCTGAAGCTCCTGAGCAACCTTGTGTGCTCTTTGTGGTCAACAACCCAATCAGCTGGTACAAAAAACTTGGGAGCAGAGAAAGAATACAAGTTCATGTGCATTTTGAACGGAATGGGTAATGAGAAGAACTCTAATGTGACAGACTGTGGCAGCATTCAACTGCTACCTTGGAGCATAAAGCAGATCTTCTCAACTGTTTGCTGCTGATTAGCTACTTGCTACTTCCTCCTTGAAGGCCTGAAGCAAAAACCCTAAGTCCCATGCAGAACTGATATGTGAGCCTCAGCATAAACTGTTTGTTAGCCCACTGCTCTGAATTAACTACCTGTGTACATACAGTAACTGCCTTCTTTGTTACTGCCCTCTAAGTAGAGTTAGCAGTACAAACAAATCCAGGAGCTCTGCTCAGAATTCATCTGTGCAGCACACCACTGCAAGTTGATGACTTGGTGCTGAAGCAGCTGAAGCAAATTCTTGCATTAATTTTCACAGACCTTGCTGAGGGTTACAACTCCCACAGTGATATGGCACAGAACAGTATCATTACAACTAGGCTTCCTGAAGCATCTATTAGTATCCCCAGATCCTATGCAAAAAAAAAAAAAAAAAAAGCTACCAAACAAAAAACCAGAACACAAAACACCCCACACCAAAACCAACACCATCCATCATCCAACACCCAAACGCTGCTCTGCATGACATGGCATTTCGAACATACTACAATGAAGCCACAATGTAGAGGTCATACTAAGTGTTGGCAGCTGAACAAGTGCAGATAGAAATCAGGCATTTCCAAACCTTGATTATTATTACTATTTAGTTTAGAACAGCATCCTGTTATCGCTTTTCAAAATGCAGCAAAAATAAACAATTTTGATATACCAACAACAGCATATTAAGTATATTTTCCTTTTGTAACTATAATATATTCTATTCTCCAATGAGGTACTCTCTTCCTAGATGAGGAATTACATCCTCCAGATCTACTCAGCTTTGCACAGAAGTCTTGAAAGCACCTGAAAGACCTCTGTCTGACCTCTGCAGCATCGACTTACTCGATCCTTCTCTGAACTAACATGTTGCTTACTGCAACAGCAAGAATTTAGATTTTAATTTCCATTTCTTTTACCACAGTTATTTCCTAGTCACTAAAAATCATAGATACCCTTTCAATTGTGGATCACAAAGAATTCACATACACTAAAGGAAATAATAGCTAAGACTTTTCACACAGCTGGGGAGAATCAGGTAGTGAAACACTTTCTGTCTTCAGTGCTTCTCCATGTTGAGACTTCTGCCAAAACACAGCGCTCCACTGTGTGATCTCTACTTACTTATCCAGGCCCTCCAAAGACCAGATAATAGCAAGTAACTGCTAGCAAACAAAATAAGATCCTTCCAATGTTTTGAAAAGATTGCATATAGAAAAACAATTCCAATTTCATTCTGGAGTTGTACATACTGTAGGAATGTTGTGACTGTGTTAGTTTAGCAAAGTAATAAAGTAAAAAAATAAAGTTTTTTGATATAGTGTCTGGATGCTAGAATGCTTTATAAACTATTCATAAACTTGATAAGTAGTTTTTGCTTACCCTTCTCCAGTGGCACTTCTTGCAAGGATAGTCACTTTGGACGTATAATTTACACTGATCTCCTGACAGCTTTCAGTGAAGCAAAGGTATTTCGTGACGTATAAAACAGTAAATGCCTAACACTGATTGTACCAATTCCTATAAGACTGCAAAAGTTTACTTTTATTTTTATAACACTCTTAAATGAAAGCAAAAGGGTGCCTTAGTTGAGGTAACCAGAACAACCATTTCAGAATGATCAATGTCAAAAGCGGCTGTCAAGAAGGGGCTGTTAGAAAATGCCTTGCTAATCAAGTCACTTCAGTTTTTTGTGGGTTTTTTTTTTTTAATATCTTAAAAGAGTTAGAGTAGGCTCAGCTCTAAAATGAAAGCATTTCAATATGCACCCTTCAGAATCCACTTCTTGCTCAGCCTTCAGCTGGAGGTTCTCTACCTCACATTCATTTTGTTTTCAAAACAAACACCATTACAGGATTCTTCATAAACACTACACACACAAAAAGGAATGAGGGCATTGTAAGGCAGCAAAAGATCCCAGTATAAACAATCTCACTGAACTTACTGACCAACTCAAACACGTGCTAGCTACATTCCTGCAAGTTATACTATCAGTCAATTTATACGGCTCCTTCAGAGCCAATGAAATAGCCTCTTCAGATGCGGTGTTCAGCCAAGAGTGTTATTTAGTATCCTAAATAACTACAGCTCTTTGAAAGTGTTTCATACTTGGCCTCTTGTTAAAAAGTAACAGAAGAATCAGATAAACATACAAAAGCCCAGTTAAAAAAAAGCTTCATGCGGAGATAGACTTACCCACTAGGGCAAACAAATGTCCCTCTGAATTTATGCAGAACAAAAGTTCTGTTTAAACAACGACCAAAAGACCAAAACACTTCAAATTGTACGTGCTAGGACACAAACAAGATATAATTTAACCAGTATTTAAGGTTGCCACTGAAAGATGCCAAGTATGTAACTCCTTATCCAATACAAAAATCTGAATAGATCATTAAAATTTGCACCACAATCTACTTTAACTAGTTTAGGTAAACGATCAAGTGATCTGAATACCCCATAAAGCCCTACCCTGTGTTTAACTCAATAACATCAGAAGTCAGTTCGACAGAAACATGTACAGCTCTCCACAACCCCTGGTGCCTAGGCTGAAAAAAGTGATTTAATACCTGATGGACTCTGTGCAACAGAAGGAGTGGAAGCTGAGCTCGCAGCCACTGAATCACAGCGCCCTGTACTCCCACTGCCACTGGACGGCGACGGTGATGAGAGTGGTGATGGATGGTGCTGATTTATACACTGGGCTACAGCAAAGCCTGCAAGATAGGACAGCAAAGTTTACTCAGAATTAAACAGCTCGTAAAAGTTCACCTACATGAACAAATCGAAAAACACTAAGAGAGAATAGCAAAGTGATGTGAATTCCATCTGGTGACTCAGAGGATGTACCCTCTCTCATCCTCATCTCAGGCACCTGAAAATCTGAACGCATCTTACTCAGAACACAGATGCTACATACAAGTGCAGATCAATGAACGAGGATACAGAGGTTAGATGATGCAAAATATTATTAAACAGAGCTTGTGCAGTCTTAACATGTCAGTTTGGGGTATATACAATACATTCAATGGTTGTACTCCTTAACATAAAGAAAATCGTAAGTTAAAGGTAACAAAAACAGCCTACACAACCTTTCTTACCGCAGTAAGAAATTCGCAAAAGATATGAAGGTCAAGGTCTCATACCAACCCAACATGAGAGCCAAGATGAGAAGCAAGAATACGTAGAATCTATATTGTACATTCATTGCATAATACTATACAGAACCAAAAGCTATTCAATGTATATGGTGCAAAAGAATTTGCACAGAACTATGCAACAAACCAAACGATAACTGAAATTTACACTTCTGGTTACCAGAGAACATACTGTGTCAGTCAGACATACTCTACTAGAAAATCCCCCCAGAGGTGTCTCAGGTAAATCCAACAGCACTGCAAACATCTGCTGAACACTTGGTAGTAGTAAGAAACCAGAAGATCTTCCTTTTAAGGGCAAGAAGGATTATATCGTAACTTCATACAAAACAAACTATACTATAAACTGTTGACATTAACAAATTATAATCCTTACTTTTAATAGCTGTGAATCCAGATATATCAAAAATGCTTATTAGACTTTGGCAGCCACAGTTAAGGAAGATCTAAAAACAATTGCTTCTTGCATAAAAGTTCAATTTGATCCCTTGCAAGAATCCAGCTCTCAGCATCCCACCCAGTTAAAGCCCTCTGTGGAGCACATTGCAATGTCTCCCTCCACAGATGAACACCCGTGCTCCCCACCTTGAAATCAACTGAACAGGGATAATCAGAGGGCACTGAAAACAGCATTTTCTCCTGATTCTCAGGTATTAAACACTTCTTCTTTCTCTTATAGGGAAAATTCACAGAAAATTCTATTTTACAGGTTCCTAATGCAAAAAGATCTACACTGCATGCCTACCATTAACTCATCACATTATGTAGCCCACTGTAATTTTGCCACCAAGCAGCAGCTAAAACCAGTAGATATAGGAGAATGATCTTCTTAGGCTCTCATACTATTTTATTAAAATAAATAATAAATAAATTTAAGTGTCTTCTCAAAACTGTAACTCAGGTTCCCATCAAGTCATGTATGGTGCTTTCCACCGTTCATGCTGTATAATCTAACAATTTCTCTCCTGCTCCGCTAAGTGGGCAACAGCCAGTCTTCAGGAATGTTTGCAATTCTAAAAACAACAGCTAAAGAAATCCCCAGAATACTATTAATTTCTGAGAAATCCAGAGCAAGAAACGCATGGTACAGGCTGCAGTGTTCAACTGTGAAGAAAACAGAAAAACTTTATGCGAGAAGCCTTTGTATCAAAGATACAAAGCAGAACATGGAATTTAACACAGATCAACACCTAATCTAGCTTCCCTGTGGAATACGAGACACCAGATCAGTATAGATAACACACTGTAGTTAACAAATCATTGAGAACCTGCAACTCTTTCACAGGAGGTTACAGGAATTTGTCCTTCAAGGCACGTTACAATTTAGGTTGTGCAATAATGTCATTTTCTGATTCTTATGTTTTCCAACAGGAACCCATCTAGGTTTCAACATTTCTTCTGCAGCACTCCGTATTTGTGAAAACAAATGAACTAATACACATCTTAAATCATTATCAATAGCCACTATAGTTTCATAAATGATGAGGATCCAAGAATCAGTGTGTGCCACCAGACTTGCATAGCGTGAGGATCTTATTTGCCTTTGGATTCTTACTCCTACAGCTGGAATATTAGACAGTAACAGGCCAAAAATATTCTCTGATTTATTCCAAAGGCTTCTTCATGCAGTCCCCAGCTCCCCCAACTTCCTAGAAATTGCCTGGAGCACCCAAATAGATGTTATTAGTCAAGGATCAGTAATTTATCAAATTACTGATTTGACAGTTGCCAGTTTGGGGGGTAGAAATTGCAGAATATAATTTTAATGTTCTCCACTATTTTTAGTGTGTCTTCAAAAATTAATGTCTAAAACTCCATAGTGCAACCTGCTTCCATTGGGAGAACCTTAGAGACAACAGGAGGGAACGTACAGTTACAGACAGTAACTCATGGAGAGCACCGACTGGAATCCACCACTGCTTGAACTGTGCTTTGGCTATTCCACAGAGAAATAAAACGTCAGCCTTAGAGACAAAGCAGTTCATATTTTTAGGCAAGTTTTATATGGACACTGGTCAAGATTTTCCACTTTGTTTGAGTACAAGAGGTTCTTTAGGAATGATTTTGTCATCTGTCACCAACTGCTCCACTTTTCCAACAGAAACAGTCCCGAAAACAACAGCTCCTCCACCACTGTAACGCAGTGCTATTTCCTTCCCTGTGCAAAAGCCAAATTGCTTCCAGGCACAGGTAACAACGCAAACTGGCTAGAGGCCCCACAACCTCAGCAAGCAGTTTTTTTGCTTGGCTACCTAATAGAACAAGAGGAGACGGGCTCCCAGCTGGCTCACAGGACTTCAGGCACCCATCCTCACCCAGACAGGCAGGAGGAATGACACAGAACTCGCCTCGTGGCACCTTTCTATTGGTAGTAAAGCATAACTTGGCCACAAATATCAGCAAAAAGCTTCATTTCCCATATCATATTCCGCAGGATTAAAGTCATGTATCTTGTATAGAAGAACTGTAGCGCATCGGCAACATATCTGGTTGATGTGGTTTACTTGTGAGAATTTCAAACTCAAATTAACACTACATTTTAGGGATTCAAACTTGATACATGTTGAAGGCTTTATTTATATTGAGCTGAAATCTGTCAAAGACAAGAGTGTCTTTCGAAGAGTTCAAACGCTCTACAATACAGTCTTTTAAGAACACACACTGTATTTGAGGAGAGAAGCTGAAAGATGGGGACTGCAAGCAAAGAAAAGCCCACAAAAAGCAAACTTGTTTCCAAGTTTTGCACTTGTTTTATTTCCCTAAGACATCACGCTCAGTTACGTATGACGGACGTTTCTGTTTGCCATTTGAAGCTATTGCATTTTCCAGTGCTTGTTAAGACCACCTTGAAGCTTATGTTCTTATTTACAACAAAATGAGCATGTTTCTGCTGGGACAGAATTAAGTAAGCATGCTTCAGCTTACAGCAGACTCTGAAGAAAGACAGAGCACTCAGTTCCTGTATCAACCCTCTCACAATGATTTATCAGAAAAAGGCTGCTCTGCAAAGTGACAGAAGGCCCAGGCTTGACAACAAGATTTGCTTTCACAGTGAGAAAATACTCCAGTTCTGACAAACTTAAAGAAGCACTTCATACGCTTTGTTGATCTCTAACGTTAAAGAGCCAAAGTTTGCAACAGCCTCCAAACTGTGATCAGACTGCCTGAACAAGTCTGGATATCTACCATGAAAGTAGAACCAGCAAACTGACCTTAGGGGCAACTTAGCATTTTTTCCCCTTCAATCTGATTTTTCAGCTGAATGGCTAACTTAAGAGGTTTCATGGTTTTGCTATTACAGAAGTAAATGACTTCATCTCAACTGGCATCAGTATTATAAAAATCTAGATGAACTAAAATGTTAATTATCTGCTTAGAATACCATGAAATTACCTTCCAGAATTTTAACATGCTCCTAGAGCAGAGTTCACGAATTGCCTGTCCTGCACAATTCCAGTGAAGACGAACACCACTGTACTGTTCATACTTCCCATATTTCACACTTTCCTTAGAAGATTACACTCTTACTGTGGTTCCTTAAGCAACTTAAGTTCCTTAAGCAACTTTCTGCAATAACAACAATGTGCCCATAGGGATCTCTCTATTTTCTCAGTGGGGTTTTCCTTAGGCTGAGTCCTCCCAGAAGATGCAAGCTTTTACTCATCACTTCATACTTTGTTAACAGCTCTTCAGGAGCAGTTCGTGCCTTCAGTATGAGTTCAGGATGAGGTGGCATCCACAACTGTTAGCTGCTTCCAATGCTTTCCTCACCCCCCCATGGAAAGCATGAATGGCAAATTTTCCCTTTTATTGGCAGTCTGCTGAATTATTTACTGTAGCCATCACTTGAATGCCATGAATTACCTAACAATGTACTACTTGCTGCCTTTGCTGTGTAGCAAGCGCTGAAAATGCAAATGCACCAAGCAATACTTTATTCCTCTTTGAAATGGGCAATCTGCCATGGCACTGGATGGATGATTCACTCTTTATAAAGAATCATCTGTACGGGGAATTTGCCAACGCCTTGCAGCAGGCAACCAACCTCCACGTTAAACCCTATTTAAATATTAAAAATAAATAAATAAATAAAGATTACAAGAAGCATATGAAAGCTTTAAAGTACAGCTTTTAACAGCAACATATACTGCCAGTCTGCAAAACAAGGAAAAAAGCCAGAATAGATGAAGGAAGGAAGGCACACAGACAAAAGCTGATAAACGCTAGTTGCGCTAATAACTGAGCTTCATGTGTGGTCCTACCTCTTACCCTGTACTATCCACGCTCA
The DNA here is from genome assembly GCA_030625065.1 of Alectoris magna. Taxonomy (NCBI): domain Eukaryota; kingdom Metazoa; phylum Chordata; class Aves; order Galliformes; family Phasianidae; genus Alectoris; species Alectoris magna. The sequence goes on along the minus strand of CM060575.1, from coordinate 5,743,184 downwards.
CATTCAGGACCCAGACTCAAAACCCCTTGCAGAAACACAGTGCTATCTGAACCGCTGTACTACTTGCATCATAACTTTATACGGGTGAATGACACTTCACCAAGCTTTTGTCCTACTTTAACTTACTACTCATCATGTCCAAAATAAACACCACTTGAAAGAATTACGTAACAGCTGTGCCAGGAGGCACCTGCTTTAGTTAAAATAGTTTGGTAAGGATCTCTTTATTCCATAAATATACTTAATTTTCTTTATTTTTAGAAACCAAATTGATCGATGCTCTACAATCTTTTAGCTAAGTTACACTGAGGTTACACACAGTAATGCCAGATGGTCTGCCAAAAGTTAACCAAAAACTGAAGTACTCAAGTAGAGTTTCACTCAGACAATTCTCTAAAGCAACAAGCAATCAATAAATACAAAGGAAAATTTTGTTCTCTTCTTTCCTATGAAGACTGAACTGCTCAAAATATTTAAAAACAGCTATTTCCCTCCTTGACGACTCCCTCTTGTCCAAAGCAAACTTCAAACTTTATGTCTAAGACAACTTCTCTAGCAACTGCCCTAGCATGTTTGCATGAGAATGTTTCCCAAATGGAAATACTTAAGCACTCACCCTGTCTGAAAATTCAACATTTTCTAAATCCACAGCTAACATGGGAAGAACAATAAATCCATACTTAGGACAGCCCTTTATAAAACAGCATCCAGATGGGACTTTTTGCAGTTCCATTAAAAATAAAAACAAGTAACTTTTAAAGTTGTGGGTCAAGATGCAACAGCAGACAGTTCTTCTGGGAAGCTAAAGAACAAGCTCATGAAGGCTCCATGTGTTCCTCTAAACACAACAGTTATTAATTTCAAATTGCAGTAAATACATTTGGCAAAACAGTAAACAAAATTGTATCCTGCAGCATTAGATCCAGAACTTCCCTAAACTCTATCCAGACGACATCTTGCGTAAGCTTCCATACACGCCTCTGTTTGAGTATTTGACTGTTTGAAATAAACGCTTGTCTTTTTCCAGAGACACTGTCCTCAAACACTACCATAGGCTGACCAGAACTCAGAATGGATTAACATCCGAAAGAAGCTCAGCTGCCTCAATGCATGGCCCTAGGTCTTGCAGTGGCCCGTACCACTGTCTGTTTTGCTTGCCACAAGATTATCAAGCTTCTTTCTGAAAGACCACAATGAGGCTCAGTGGTTTTTCAAAGTGCCTTTTATGGGAAACAACTGAACAATCTAGCAGACACAGGTATAGCTAAATAGTATGCTTTCTTCAGCAGTCTAACCATCTTTGGAATTTCCTATCCCTTTTCTCTCCTGTCCTCATATAACACTCCTAGTTAGTTGTTTTGGTAAGTGGATCACCATGAAGTCTACAGCAAGAAAAGACCCTTCTTTGAAGACAGCATTGAATTTCAACCCACAACCACTTGTACTAAAGGAATCGGTGGGTCAGTGGACAGCATTTGAATGAGTGGCTGCTGTGGAAGGCAGTTGAGCAGAAAACTGACATTTAAATCTACTCTCCTGCTGAAGATGGGGAATCCCAAAACAACACATTTAGCACGCCCTTGAGCAAGCATTGCATGAATATTCATTTTTCCTTACTGCAAGCACAAATAAGTTTGTTTTAATCCTACACCTACGTCATCGCAAAATAGCAGTTCAGCAAGTTTTATCACTTTGAAGCTGAGAGAAGGATGCTAAGCCCACAGCAGCCTGATTTTGGGGATCAGTTTAAGACAAGTACAGCAAGATATTTTTTCTGCATTTTCAGAGAAAATTTTCCCTGATTTCACTTGCAGATGACTGAACTCGTCATTGCAAAGACCATTCTCAAGCTCCACGTGACTACCTACAAACTGGCAGGACTTTCTGACCGCCAAACAACTGTTTAGAGTTGCCTGAGCCTAAAAACCCAGTGAACTCTTTAACTCTAATCAATCTGTATAATAAACTATATAATCAACATCTCCTGGAGAGGCCGCAAAGAGATCCTTGTTTTTTGCAATTGCTTTTAGTAAAGTAGAAAGTTACCACTTTGAGTGACTACACCAATGTCCAACGTTGGTGATTTCTGAAGGGAAAAAACACACCTATGCTTGTGAAAGCACCTAATTCTGCTTGGTTTTCAAAAGAAAAAATTCTTGCCAAGTTTTTGTAAATGTCAAATGCATGTTTCACTTTGTATTTTCCAAGTCACATAATTCACTTCCTGAAAGCTGTATTTGGGAGGGCAGACCAGAAACAAAGTAATAGTTTCTGGAAGGTTCAATGTAACAGCTCCCTGCATCAGGTTGAAAGGAACGAGCAAGACCCAAGTGCAGGAGAACAAAATTAACAATCTGAGAAGCATTTAACGGTTTCACAAACAGAAGTTATTATATGTAAATACATCAATCCCAAGGCATTCATCACGGCTTTAGATCTGGAGTTTGCACTAGCAGAAATGTTGCATAATGCTGGGGAACAGAATGGGGGAAAAAAAGGAACAATGCAACAACTGCCCGCAGTTGTTTCTGAAAAGCTGTTCAGACTGGACAGATTTTCCAGCAATATCATTATCCTTCTCTTCCTGTTCCTGTTCAATCATTTCCCATAAAAAGCACTTTCAAAAACTATTGAGTTTCATTGCGGTCTTTCAGGAAGAAGCTTTAACAATAAACTTGTGGCAACCAAAATGAGAAGCAAAACAAGTTAGTTCAAGAGATTTTGGTATTTTAGTATTATTTTGGGAACACCGCTTTGTTTCTTCAAATCATTTTACGGGAGTTTAGCTGATAATTTCCACATAACAACCAGATCTATAGCACTTCTTACACAGAATTCTTCCTTTCCTACAGCATCACGCTCAATGGGAAGTATGAAAAATAAACCATAAGTTTGAGCTTTATAATAATTAATGTTTATGACTTCTTTAACCATCAAGGAAAAAGGACATTGCCATTTCAAGAGAACACATGCAAAAGTTTTATCACGCTAGTAATATGAATATGAATGCTAGTTATATGAATATAAACGAAGTATTAAGTTCCACAAAGAGCATTTCGTGAGAGTGGCAAAAAAAACCCTCCTCCTTCCTTTATTCATTATATGGAAGGAAAGCACAAGTGTCCAATATGAGTACCTCAGCACAGGATGACAGAAAGAAGATACTGCAAAAACAAACACCAGAAAAAAAAGATGAAATACGTCAAGTCACAACAAAGCACTGAGCGTGGTAATGGCAAAACATTCACACCATGCAATACAACTGCAGATAAAGGATTATAAGCGTGCTAGAGTAAGGTAATTTAGTTGGGAGTGGAAGGTAAGTCTTAATCATCCAAAATACTGTAAATGAGCACTACTGAACAAGAACAAATATTCTAACCAGGAAAGTCATTCAGGAAAAACCTGCAGAGAAAATGCAAACAGAATTAATCATAGCTCCAGGAAGCAAAATGATGCTCAAAAGCTTCTGGAGGTGCCTTTGTGACTCCTTCATGGCTCTCAAGTTATGACAAAGATTAGTTACAAACATAATTGTTTCCTTTTTGATAGTCATGCTTTTGATTCAACAGAACACACTGTTTATGACTAAAGTATTACTGAGAAGAGGCCCCTTCCCATTTCAGGGTCAGTTCTCTTTAGTATTTTTATAAAAGATCAAGATGCAGGACTTGAATGCATCTCAAACAGGCTCGGAGACACCACTAATTTGGGAGGGGCTGTTAACTCCCATAAAGGCCAAGAGGCCTTCTTGCAGGGAGACCCTGACAAACTGGGCAGCTGGACAATCACCAACCCCATGAAGTTTAACAAGACCAAGTGTCAGATTCTATGCCCAGTAGGGAAAAATCCTGGCTACATGTACAGACTGGGGGGACAAGAGGCTGGAGGAGCAGCCCCACAGAAAGCGATCTGGGGGTTCTGGTAAGTTGGATCTGAGTGAGCAGTGTGCCCTAGCAGCCAGAAGGTGCAGCCATATCCTGGGGTGCCCAAGGCCCAGTACTGCCAGCTGGGTAAGGGAAGGGATTGTCTTGCTCTGCTCTGTGCTGGTACTGCCCCACCTTGAGCACTGGGTGCAGGTTTGGTTGCCATAACATGCAGAGCGCACTCATCACAGCTACACATACACTGCTCTACAAAAAGGCCGATCCTGAAACAGTAATGCTGGCACCTTTCCCACCACACCTTTTCCATGGAAGCCTTATGTCAAACAAGGAAATACACTCCCATCATACAACATACAGATGTCTTGAAAAATCTGAACAGCAACTGGAAAACTTTCATGATTTCTTTCCTTCATGCCCAGGACTCAGGTAAGCTGAGCTCTGAGTTAGTCATATGGCAGCAGAACACCTGCTTTCTAGGTAGAGCATTTTCATTTTTTATTTTTTTTAAATCTGTGAATCATATTTCAAAAGAAATGCTGTTTTGTGAAATGATTGGTAGCTAGTTTAGACATTTTTTTTTAATGCAGATGGAGCAGTGCACAGTATGTCAGTTGTCTTTAAAGACCAGTAAGAAAATAACTTAAAGATGGCCTTACACACAGCTGAGAGATGTGTTGCATAAGTACAGAGTATATAGAACACAGTAATTTAAACTATTTGCAAAGGATGACAACGCAATCAGATGCTTCCAGTGTATTAGGAGAAAGAGCCATGGATGTGTTGCTCACAACATACCTGGAATACACACCTAAATATTACTTGTTTTTCTAGGGGTAAATTTTTTCTGTCAGCCTCACCCTGGAGTTGTATGTTCAGAAACAAAACACAGTAAACTTTTCATTGTTTATACAAAATATGGTTTAGACTCTGCTGATATACATCACAATTCAGTTATCAGAAAAAGTAATTTTAGTGCCTTCCTGAATTCTCAACATAAGAAATTGAATACCTTGGAAACGTGTCAGTTACCTGCCTCGTTTATATTCACTCACTGCTCTATCAGCTGTTGTTAATGGTCTGGATCTGATACATGCACTTTAAAACCTCAGAGTTCAAGGTTTCAAACAGCTGAATGAAACAGGAAGAACTACTGAATTTACATCCAACAGATTTGTATTCATTAATTACTTGTATTCAAGTCATAATTTAGATAGTTACCTGGAACTAACAGTTGATTATAAGTGTTCCAGTCAATCTTCCTCTGTCTACGTACCCCCTGTAACACCTAAACACAACTCTACAGATCTCAATGTTACGTGCCTTTGGATATCAAGCTTTGTGAATGGAAGTGCCTTCTACAGACCTGTGGAATTATTTTTTTGTCTTTCACAGACAAAATACAGATAGCATCTCTATTTTTGGGTAAATATCTAATACCACAGCTGCAGAAAATATTGTATTTATCAACTGTTATTAGAGGATCTTGCTTGAAGGTCTCAGGAAGCTTTCTGCTAAGCCAAATATCTGTCACAGAATTCAAAGGTTCAATAACGCTTACCATTTCAACAGTAAAACAGATCCATCCTTGCACTCTGAACTCAAGTATTCAACTATAGCTGAACTGCTACTTCAGAAGTAAAACACAGTCAAGACTAAAACCAAGCTTTTTAATACCGCACTTCAAATAATCACGTCAATTCTAAGAGGAAAAATGAAAGCATATGATGAGGCTACACCACATGACCATGAGTTACAAACTCGCATTTGCATCTATAAGGCAGAATATAAGTATCAGAATAAGCAGCCCAACTCACCACACCTATCACAGATAACCACTATTTAATGGGTAGCTGCCAGAGCATTTCTAAACGTTCACATTGCTAATATTAACATTTCTTAAAAAACAAGTACTGATACCGTAAAAAGAAAGAAACTACACCCAGTCTCATTTAAAAGTCATTTGTCAACCTTCTATGACACATGAAAACAAGTTGTTTTCATTTTTTCATATATGAAGTTTTCAGCAAGTATGAAACTTCAAACCTAGTTAGAATTTGCAAAGTGCATTTCTTGTTCTATCTACTTGAAACACATCAAAAATTCCTTGATAATGTTACCTGGAACTTTGTCAACAGATGCAAAAACAGAACGTTGCACTGTAGGATCACTGCTACCACGTCGTGCATGATCATAAAATCTAAATGGAAGGTGCTGGGATGCAGCTGCAGAGCTGTGTCCAAAACCCATAACTTCATTTGAAGGCTGAACAGGAAGATCCAGGAGAGCTATGATTAATCACAATTGATAACTGTTGTTACTTTTAAATACAGAGAGGGATGAATAGATGAAAATAAAATGATATAGCTTGCTCAGAATCTTAAGGCTACGTCAGACTGTTTGTTTAACATAGCTTGCTTGCATTTATTTCTTAACTACAGTTGCAAATGCACTGGAAAAGGAGAAAAGATTTCTGACAATCTTCTTTTTCGTTGCTTTCATACCACACTCATATTAAGGAAGCCTCAGAACTCAGAGTAGAAACAAGGATTACAGTAAACTCCTAGTATGGCTTCTGTAATGCAAGGAATTATTTAATAATAACTTTAATAAGTTTTCTCCTGTATGGATAAAGTCATCCATAGTTACAAGCGAGCGCTGCAGAAAGCCATTTAAAGAGTCAATCTACTTTAAACTGACAAAACATAATCCTGGATGGCCCTTCAACCTAGTACTTCAGATATCAAAATAGACTTGTATTAACTTCAAACTTGCTTTAAAATCTTTAACATGATGCAAGATGTAAGTTTTTGATGTACTGGTTTCATAAAGCATAAAGAGCATAAAACTCTTTCTTGTTACCTTGTTAACTAAGCCATAAAACACCGAAATGATCTTAAGCCATCTACAATCAGAATAATTATCTGGTCAACTCATTATCCTTAACAGTAGCTGTGATGTTGTTTTTTCCAACACCGACTCATTGGAGCTCTTGGAAAATCCAAGTAACTCTGGTAGCTGGTATCCTTTTCCATTTTCCAACCTATTTCCCATTCTGTATTTAGGAGTTTCTGTTTCCACACCATTTCATTCAGCTGATTTAAACTTCAGTTTATGCTTCACTCATTTAATACTCAAGCAATACTTCAATCACTCTTTGTTGTTTATTCAAGTTAACTCTATATCTTCTCAAGCATTTCCTCCAATCAGACATCTAGCTGCTGACATTCTATTTAACATTTTGGAATGCTTATCATCACCACATCCAAGCATTTAGCTCATCATCAACACCATCACACACAATTCCTTCTTTTTCATCTTTTCTTTCATATCAAAACACATTTTACTCCAAGAAAATCTATCGCTTGGAAGTTAGATACTTGTTTACAATCTTCTGTGCCCAATTTAGAGTTTTCTATCCTTACATCACAGTCATTTTCTATGACATAAGTCTCGCTTCTCAAAGTCATTTCAAAAATAACTGCTTACCTGCTATTCTCTGCATTTTCATACGCCGAGCTTGGATACGGCCTTTTGCAAGACGCTGCTTTGCAATAATGCAGCGAATGTGATCAGAAAAAACAAATGTGGCTTGAAGGATAGGGAAGGGCTTAGAATGAGGACTTGAGGCAGGTTTATGAATTATAATGTTCAGAGCTCTACTATCATCTTCTACTCCTGTCACCTGCATATCCTAAAAAGAAACGAAGGGCAATTAGCTAATTAGAAAAGTTAGCGTTTTATAACAGTCTCTGTGTTAAAAAGGACTACACCAGTTGGCAGTCCTGGATTCAGTTCTAAAGAAGTTTGTGCTCCTAGATATTAAGTCCGTTTAAAACGCAATTAAATTACCTGGACATCAGAGAATTTGCAGGGAATATAAACATTAACACTGGCTATAGTAAGAGACATTAACAACGAACATGTAAAGGTTTTGAAATTAATTAGATAAGAACAACTGATTCTGAAGTTGCAACCTGTCGCCTCCTCTACTCTTGTATGGGGGTCAGAACTCTGGGAGAGTTCATCTACTGTGTCATTTAAGGAAAGCACCTGGCACTCAATCTTGACCTGTACGATTTCAGCATTCAAATGGACATACCCCAAATTATATTGGAGAAGTTACCATATTTTTAGCTTTTTAGATCTAAAAATCTAAAGAGCTTTAAAGAGCTTTTTAGATTTAAAAAGAGCTTTTTAAATTTAAAAATTTAGACATTTTTAGTGTCTCCAGTTATCTACAGAAACAACTGTAGAAAAACATTTTAAAGGCAGGAACTAGAAAAGACTACGAACAGAAGGAACAGATAAGCAGGGCACACCATTTAATTATGTAAGCTAATATTGGCATTGGTATTCAGCTACGTAAACTGAGATCTTCAGCTGAGAAAATGCAGAATACCCAGATTAAAACCTCTTACCTGTAAAAGGCCTGCAAACTTCACTACTCCCCAACCAAGTCTGGCAACATCTGGCTCAACCAGACTCATCTGGTAAATATCCACAGCCAGGAATCTTTGAACTTGACCTCCATCCTTTGTTATGACTGTACAAGCAATCAGATCGCTGTTATCTGAAAGAAAGAAAAAAGTTATACAGCTACTGAACTTCAGGATTCTTGGTTTTGGTTGTTTCATGTAACACAACGTTAACACAAAATCACCAAATGGTTGAGGTTGGAAGGACCTCTGGAGGTCATCTGGACTAACCCGGCTGCTCAAGCAGAGCCACCCAGCGCAGGCTGCATGGGACCATGTCCAGATGGCTCTGAGCCTTGACCTTATAATACATGTAAGTGTTCAGAGTTGCTTATAGGTTATATATTACAATGCACTTTTTTTTTTTTTAATTGCCTTCATCCCCTTTCCATACAAAAAGCTCATTTTATTTCAGGGGTGAATTGCACCACTGCTGATTTCATTCACTAAATGGAAGTCTCAAGTCTTGGTGAAAAACCACAGAGTCCAGTGCTGCTGCATGCAGCTACACCTACACTTCCTTCTAAACTTAGGCTCCAGTCCAATGCAATTCACACTCCTAGAAGCCTGAAACCTGGCTCTTCTGCCTGCTGGAAGACTTCCAGCTTCAAGATTATATGGGCTCTGACCGTAAATTGTACCTTTTTGCTGTTATTTATTAAATTAGATTACATCTTTTCCCACCCACATCATTCAGTATGAATGTATAATCAGAACCTCTTTTATCCATCACACTAAAATCCCCTTCAAACTACACATCTCCAAAACAAAGTACCTCCCTTCCCCGACCCTTCCAAACCTCAAGGTATGTATCCCAGTTCCAACCTATCATTCTTCAGTGACCAAATCACATTCTTTACATCAGATGAAGTCTTCTGAGAGCCCCATAAATGGAGGCTGACACTTCCTAGCTGACCTTTGCTAATCTGGATAAGCTTTTTCTTTACTTCATCAAATTTATACTTTCATTCCTATTATCCATTACACTTAGGATGTTTCCATCTCTTCTCTCTCTGCTCTAACTACTACAATTTACAGAAAGTAAAAGATTCTATAAGTAGGACAGCCTGCCCATACCTGGATGGGCTCAGCAGCCAAGATGCAGTATTTTAACTATTCCCTGCAATAATACATACACTTCCACACATATATAGTATTAGAATATGAGACCACTTGACTTGAAAGCAGTGAGTTCCACATCTTGCTTTTATGGCAGCCACAGGCTTTCATCCCACCCCTACCTCCTCATTAGAGCTGCCAAGGCAGTGCTAGATGAAGCAGTTTGGTCACTCAGCCCTTCCTGAAATGGGGGCTTAATGCTACAGGCATCAATTTACTGTTCAGATGTCCAAGACTACTTTTCCTCTATTCCACGTACACATACTATTCTTAAGGACAGTCTATTTTAGTGTCATATATACTAAAGTCATTTTGATAAATGGTATTATTTACAGCAAGATAAGCATCTTTCAGAAAGGCTGTCTTCTTTTTCAGATTATTTATATCAAGCGAGCTTCCTGACACATAGAAGTCAGCATTTCTTATAGCAGTATCTCCACATTTGCTCTTGCACTTGAAAGCTAGCTATTGCACCAACCACCTGAATAAAACACATTAAATGGATCAAAAACACTCGCATTTTCTGATCCGAAGATGTATTTGCATGTCAACACATTTTATAAATACACATCAAGGAAGCAACAGTAGAAATACAGCTCTCACACGCCCCTTCAGAAATAACTTTCTAACACCTGTGTTATTCCACTCTGTCATTTATGACTAGAAAGCTTGGAGTTGCCATCAACATTTCTAAATTAAGGGAAAATGGGATAATGGAAATGTCATTTACATTGACCCAGCCTATGAATTTAAAGAAAAGCAAAAAACACGTTTCAGTGTTTTGAAACATATAAAATACCAGAGAATGAAAAAGAAAAAGCTATGTAGGATGCAATATAGCCAGTACTTAAGTTGTCTGAAACAGACAGGGATTGTGGATACCACAGTTAATGTATTTCCACAACAAAATGACAAACAAGACCTTGGAGTGTACACAGCCAGGTAGGAACCCTGCTTTACACTCAATCATTACTGTGAAACTGTGTTAGTTTGAGTATGAATGATTTTAAAGCAGGCTGAAGAAACTTGAAAGACAACCACAGCAATCCATTAGAATTAAATACTTTCTTTCTAGCTAAAAGCTTAACAATTCAATGTAATTTGAAGAGTACTTGGGGGAAATTTTAATTCATACATAAACAGTAGAAAGAGAATAAAAATTAAATCTGAGGCTAAGTGTAATACATTGAAGCTACAAACAGCAGAAGTTTCATAGGAAAAATAATTGATGGAACTATCCATATCCATAGACTGCTTCTGCATAGGACAAAGATTCTAAGCAAGAAAGGATGTTTTTCTAGGAATTACACTGGTTCAAAGAGAACTAGTTTCAGGGAAGTCACACTTAATGCACAGGATACATGCCATACTACTTCAAAGCCACAACAGAATAAAACAACAAACTCCCTGTGGGAATCAACAGCTGTATATAAGCACAGCTATTCAACAAAAAAGAATTATGCTGTAACAGACAAATAGTATATTTACTCTTCAGAGCCAAGTAAACGAAGGGAGTGAGGTTGATGACATGTAAAATCCATGGGAACTTGTTGAGCTAGAACCATCCGGTGCTCTCTCACTAACCAGAAATGCAGACAGTTTTCAGAGGAATAGTAAATACCTCTCTTTAGAAAACAGAAGTTCACATGAAAAATGGATTTGGGTGGGTAAGTTTCAGACAGACTGCAGGTGACAGACACGTCCTTTCAAAAGCCAATGGCATTTGCTGTAAATGCTATGGATGTGCCTTATTCTTTGGAACTGAAGAGTAAGCATGACAAAACCAAACCTGGTATCAGATTATTTAAGTTTTAATGAGCAAGGAATTTAACAGAAGGTTTTGCTTTGAAACTAAGGCCAGTTGCACAAAAGACCTTAGAAGATTCCGTACTTTTCTTCTCCATCAAGCTACAATAACAACACAAAACAAGCTCTTCTAAAAGTTATTCTTGTTATATTTCTGCAAAGAAAGCCTAATGAATAATTCTTAGTGAAACAGAATGCATCGAGCTTTTAAGAGCACCCTCACAACATTAAAGTTATTGTACTATTGTACTGCACATCCAACTCTTACGGGTCAACTCATCTGATACCTGCACTTTCATCTGGCTACAGTTTTCTCAAAACAGGAATTTCACTTACATGGTAACTAACAGGAAATGCATAGCTTTAATTCTGGAACAGTTTGTAATACAAAGCAAAGATGTGTTTACTATACAGCTTATCTTATGTATTGTTTAAGTTCTTACAGCTAGTACCTTTTCTGAAACTGTTTTATTAACAAGTACAAAGGGTTATCAGTATTAAGAAGCCCTTAATCCCATTAAGGCTTTCAGCATTTACAGATGTTTCAGAACAGGACTCTGGAATACTCTGAATCCAAGCCTTCTCAGTTTGAGACCTTTTTTTTTGCCTCTTTCATTCTTTAATCCAATGAGCCCATCAATTTGTCTATTCCAGTTGATAGTAATTCCAGCCACGTTTTCAAGAACCAAAGTAACTTACAGTGGAATTTAGGGTTGCTGGATGTTGTGGCAGAAATGAGCTTATCAGCACATGCACACAGAACAGTAAAGTTGTCAAATATATGGTTTTGTCCAGTATTAACACTGTTATAGTGCAACAGTAAAGAGACTAAAGAACACAGGTGAAAAGATACGGAAATAGTGCCTAAGCTGCCTGATATGCAGTAGCTACTAAGACAAAAAAACAAAAGATTGATTTTTCAGAGCAACTTATTCATTTCATGTGTGAAAAGAAACTGAAGGCAAAGCATTACTGCTGAAGCTTATCAAATATCAGAAAAGAATATTCATAGTTTATTAGGAAACTGTTATGGGAACCTTTTGATTTTGCACTAGTCAAAACACACCTCATTTACACCACTGTTTCCACTTTAAGGCTGCTGAAGGACCATATGTTACAGTTATCAAAAATGACTGAAACAGAAAGTGCAATTAAATACATTTCCAGTGATCTGATCTGAGAAAACAGTATCATTTCTGAGATTATGAACAGAAACGGTGCAAGATGAGGCTTACAACCAGTCTGGATGCTACACCTCCAAGATTCTGGACTTATAGACGCAGCTCTCTGGGTTTCATCCAAGGAAAATACAAGTTTTTGGGAAATACTGCCTAGGAAGGCGAGTTCAAAGACTCCAGCTGTTTGCAGCAAAGAAAATTTAACCTAAGTGAAAATACTCCATGAACACAACCAACTATTTGCCTGGCAAGATGTTACCTGAAGTTTGCAAGAGTATAATAGCTACTTTTAAGAGATGGTCTAAACAAATCTGGTTTCCCTCACAGCCTAAAGTAAAGCGATTTCATGATTTACACTCAGCACAACTCTACAAATCCTCTGCAGAGACTGGACGAATCCTACAGAAGATATTTAGCACATTGTATGTATTTAGCTAGCAGTCCACGAAGAGCTTGAGCTCCAACTGGCAGGCTGGTGACAGTTAATGCACGGCCTCCCTGCTAGACAAAAAAACCCAAAAACATTTTCGAAGCGTGCACAGCCTTTTCGGTAAGACATGCTGCTTCCCTAATGACTGTGCCAGACCAACTGCAGTGAACTTTGGAGTTAAAAGTTCTGCAATTTGACCAAATGGTTTCAAAGAGGAGTAAATCATCCTTGAGAGAGCTGCAGCACACTCCCGGGGAATTCTAGAAGTCATTTTAAACTCTATCTAAGTCCCTGGACTGATCTGCACGTACTCTCTGCACTCTCTACCCAATTTTTTCTTTTTATGATCTGTTTTGACTCAAAATTGGCTCTAGACCAGCAGAATGCATGTCTCACAGGTAGGGCAATGGAACCAACTTTTCTTCTTTATTTGTATATGTATACATGTGCATTTGAAATGAGAGTATATCTGCATGTATATATATATATATATATTTATATATATATAGTATCTTGTAATCTGCAAAAACTGCTTCCAGTTAATTTAAGAACAGTTTCTTCAATAGAAGCTGATTCATTATTTCACTTCACCCTCTGGAAGAGAGTCAGCATTACAACAAATATCTAACTCATCTGAAACAGGAAACTGAGTTAATTCTATATTACTAATCCTTCAACAATTCAACGCTAATGTACGTTTGGATACCTTTTTTTTTCACCTAACAACTGAGAAGTGTTACAGACAGTGCAATGTACTGTTCTCTTTTTTTCAGGGAAGTTTTTTTTTTTTTTTTTTAGGAATTTGTATTTCTCTCAAAATAAGCAGTCATGGAAGTTTCAAAACTAGAACTAAAACTTTCAGATAGGAAAAAGACTTCAAGGTTTGTGTAAGGGTAAAGTCTGACTCAAAAGCTGACATTTAAAAAGCAAGAATTTGTACCCTTTGACCTCTTTTTTCTTAAAGGACTGATAAAAAAAACTGCTTCTGACAACACGGTTTGCTGTAATGGTAGCAAATTATACAAGCACTCAATACATTGCTCTACCATTTTGTTACTATGTACATAAATTAATTCCCATCTATCATGACAAAGCTGGGTATATTATAAAAAGAAAAGAAAGACCAAAAGGGATCAATTTGGGAAACTGAAGGACTACTTACTCAAGTCAAGAACATCATCTGTCTTTATCAGATCTTCCTCCCTTGTCAGTGGTAACTGGGTTTCTGGCTCGCCTTGCAAGTGCAGTGATAATGAACGAAGCATAAAGAAAACTCTGATTGCCTTGAGAAATTAAAAAGACAATTAAAATATTGCTGCACTCCATATTATACACTGTAGCAGAATCTTACAAACTTAGACACTGTAACAACCCCTGAGTTTGTTGCCATGCAGTATGTTTACTCTTAAAATTAACAAAACTTAACGTGATTTAAAAGTCAACTAAAAACGTATACAGAAGAAGTCAATGCATGTTATTCGTTTTTAGAAGCAACCAAGCTTTTACCCACTGGCACACTCATGCACAGTGATCGGCAAACCATCACAAGTGCTGCTTAAGCAGAGACCAAAAACTTTTGTCATTTAAAAAAAAAATCATTTGAAAACTGATTTCATTTACAAAATCTGCTCCAGACAAGCAATCAGTCTTCACACGCGCTCACATTTTGAACTGAAAACACCAAAGTAATTGGAGACAGTCAAGTTACAACGTCCAACAAGCTTGAGAGAAAACAGTGGGGATTCCCGAGTATTAGTCTGCAGTGCTCATACACACCAACCTCTTGTAAGAAAGCATTCTCAGTAAACTTTTACATTCCCAGATGGCCTACATCAGGGCAAAGCATTCTGAAAGCCACACTAGCCCCAAGGAGCTTTCAACATCTACTGTGAAATTTATATTCTTGTTTTGATTTATAAATTAATGACATATGTTATGCAAAGACTAGATAAAGCAGTGAAGAACAATTAAGACGCTTTCTGAAAGGCACCTCCTCTACTACAAGGTCTGTTCTTTCTGTACAACAACTGTTTAATGTTACAGTTGCTACGTGCTGTTTTTCTTTTCTTTTTAGAAAAAGAACTTCCTACACAGGATTCCTGTGGCACACAGTTAAGTGGCTGCTGCCTTACTGTAAAAGCACTGAATTCACAAACGGCTGCAGTGCCTGAGTACTCCCAGCTTGCAGCAAGCATTACAAAAACCTGCTTAAACTGCTTTGAGGCAGAACTCTTCACCCTCTTTGTATTTTTACAGACAACGTAGCTACGGATCTTGTGAGCCAGAAGCAAGTTTGGCCAGCTGTCACACTGGCAGTGCTTTCAGACACTTCTGGCAGAACAGAGATGAAAAGAGGGAACTCATGTATGTGACTTATATGATGTGACAATGGATGAATTTGATATGCTGTTGAAATCTAGCAGGGGAAGAACGTGATTATTTTGGAGCAAAAGCCATATCTAGAAAAAAAAAAAGAACATTATCTTACAAGTAAGAGCAGAGCCAGTTTATAATAGATAGTCTCTCCCATTTGAGGAGATTGCATTCAAGGGTACTGTGAGTTCGCTGAAATTAAATAGGATTAATATAACAGTTTTACTACCAGTTGCGTCAACAACAATTAACAGCACCGGGCTTACAAGTTTCAATATTCAGTCAAAACCAGCATCATCCTTGTGTTTTTATTAACTCTAATGTAATAGCCACCAGGACTTTTTACCCTTTAAAACAACTTAATTCAAAGGGCAGCCATCACTCAGCCTTTCACCTACTTTCCCCACAACTCTCTTTCCCTCTTCCACAGTGTTAATTATCCTCGCATGCATTCCCCACAGAACTACTGTCACTCATCTCCAACACGTAATTGCATTTACTGTAGAATAATCTACAAGAGTAGAAAAGAAAATTAGGAATTAGCCTTTGCAAGAATGACAGAATTCAGGAATGCCAGATGAAAAAGCAACTACAACGTGAATCTTACAAGTTAAGGCCCAAATCTGCTTACAGTATCAATATAAACCAGAAAGCATGAGATCTGACATTGTAACTACTAACTTCAGCAGATCTCAATGTGGCAGCAGAACGGTTCCAAGGCCAAATAATTTTCTTTTTCAACTCCTGTTTTCAGAGTCAGGTAGAACCAAATATGAAGATCTATCTACCATAAACTATTATGCATAATAAAGTAAATTTTGTGCCGGTTCTTTCATTTAAACATGCATACCATATGCAAAGGAGCACCAATACATAGAGACATATCAATATCTCACTATACTCCCATGATATGCATCCTCGGAGGTAATTCAAAACCTTCTCTCAAAAGTCTCTGCTTGCTGTGTACTCCAAGGTGCAGAGTCAACACACATACTGTTAATTCTTTCCCAAGCAGGCATGTAAATGTGTTTGCATTAGTGTAGGTAAGCAGTACTGTCTTTAGGACTATAGAAGTCAGAAGCAGGAAATGCAGCTCCTCCTAAAGCTGTTAAAAGGAAAATAATTGCCATTTACAGGGACTTTCTACAGAAAAAAAAAATGAAGTGAAAATATAAAAAGATCTGATTTCCAAGCTAAGAGCTCTTGATATGATCACAGTATGGGACTTTTTCACTTGCTAACAAAACAAAGCCTGACAAATTTTTTGGAATCATGCCATAGGATGCTCAGAATTGAATCACTATCCATTTTAAACCGTCAGCAAAAAGAATTCTAGTAGGTTAAGCACCAGCAGCTTGTCACAAGACGCTCCAGAAATTCAGCTTACTGGCACTGCAATTCAGCAGCAGTAGGAGATAATGCAAAGCTTAACAAGAAGTAGCTGGAATAGGAATTCTGAGAAATTCTGGGAAGGAGTACCGGCAAGAAAGGACAATTCTGGGAATTTCTGCTGATAAAAAAAGGCTCTTCCACTGCAAATAATTTACAGGAATACTTATATTTTGAATTTCCACTGATTTAAATTTATTCTTATTTATTACATTAAAAATACGCAGTAGTTTCCATCAGGAAGAATTTCTAGGTACCATCCTGTTTAATACCTCACAGAAAGCATTCTAAGAAAACATCCGTGCTTTCTAAGAATACTTGTCAAGATAATTTACTGTACTTGATAAAAAAGTTGCCGTAGTAACAACAGTTGTGTGGCTTATAAATAGTATTGAAAGTAAAATTATTTGAAAGATTACTGGAAATCTGTTTTTTTCTTCAACAGTACTTGAATATACTTTTGCATACACTTAGACAAATGCAAAACTCCTCATACAATAGCACTTTCCAAACAGCATTATTGCGCAGTAATGCACTGTTAAGGGCTTACAGGACACTGCTGGATGCAGGCCAAAACTGATTATTGCAATAAAATAGATATTGATGTGGTTATCTGTGTCAGTATCATCTCTACTAATCATGTCAGTCAAAATATGAAGTATTTTGCTATCATCCTCCTCATTCTCAACATCTCTATACTGAATTACTTTGGGCAAGATGAATGTTCCTGAACAGAACTATGTGTTTTGCTGTGTCAAGAAACACAACCACTGGAAGACTGGTTTGCTTCATACTAAAAGAATATAATCGTAGACTGAGATATCAGATAGTGAAGGAGTGAATAATGTATTAATGAGGGCAATCAAATGTCTTTTTATGTAAATTTCTTTGCTATTGTCTGAAAATGAAAATCCCAACACAAGAACATATCAAAGACTACAAGAAATTAGAAAAGAGGCTTCTCCATTAGGACGTGTAAATACTGTATGCTCTACGCAGTTTTGTCACTAAGCTTCTATGATGTTTTAGACGAAGCTCCCAATCAAGCAGTTTTTGAGGATGAACACCTGTATTTCCAAACTTTGACATTAACATGTCATGAATGAAAGGAAAAAAGCCTCACTTACTCTTCGCGTTCTTTCCACATCTCCACAGGGCAACCTTTTCACAAAATCAATACCAGTCAGTGGCGTTCCCGTTGGAGGCAACAGAATCGAGGCATCCATCATCAAATACTCCACATTCATGGGCTTAATCTGTAAAAATATTTTAACACTGATTATTACACAGAAAGTGAAAGTTTGCATTTCTTCTTCCAAATACAATTCACGATCCCACGGATGGAGAGGAAGGAGCTGTCACAGTTCTGAGAACTTCTGATACCATCCATGTTATTTTAAGCTCTTTACAAGTAATCTCCATTTTAAATTCTAAATTTATTCACTGTTTCCTAACACACTGTTGAAGTTTCCAAATCAAAAAACCACAGCAAAAAACCCTGAAAGATTTGAGTAGAAAAGCCATTTCAAGAGTTCTAAAAAGCAAGGTCTGTCACAATTGATTTCAAGTTCTGACTCAAATTTATAATTACTTCAATCACAAAAAGAAAAAAAAAAAGTTTCTCATAACTTCTCCCCTGAAAAAAATTATTCTCCAGTAACTAACAATGCAACAGCTCAGAGACTACACATTTCCTTCCATATTTTCATGGTTAAATGATGTTTGAAACATCTATACTTCTTGTAATTTTGGGTGATTTCATCTGATGTCTATTACGCACAGACAGGAGATGCAGGCTTCTTTTTTCTAGAAAAATACGTGGAATCAATAGAAATCCCTTTCCCAGAGCTTGTATGATATTCTGTGCAGAAGAATAGTGCCTATACACAGGCATTCTAAAGCGGCCAGTAGGACCTGGAAGCATTCCTGCTCACTTTGCCATGATCACATACCATAATAGCAGCAGACTAAAACAACACCCAGAAATTTCACAGCACAGACCTGAACTGCTGCTTCTGCACATAAAAGCTCAAAAATATTCTCTATCCAATCGTTCTCATCTCAGAAAATTCATCTTCAGCATCTAAAGCACTCATTAACAAACCAAATTAATGTGTAGAAAAATACAGAAATCCAAACGTATGAGACAAATGAGAACACAGAACTACAATTTCTGACAAGTAAATAACTTTGTGATGCAATTCACATGACTGTATAGTCATTTAAACAGTGTTTTACTCCATCGAGGTGAAGAACATGAAGAAAACTCCTAATTGAAAACAAAAATGCAACTTTTTCCTTTGCCATTCGGACAGGGTAAGTATACTTCTGTCTTCTGTAAAAGCATTTACAGCTTAAATATTAACTGAGATTCAAGATAAAAGTTTACTAAAAAGTCCACAGCAGTGCTCCACAACTGGTACTGTGGTGCCAGCAGTGCTTCTCTTTGAGGGGACAAAGCCCGCTGTCCCCCACTGTATAGTAAAGTGGCTCCACTTAGACTTGAAACCTTTCAGAGCTTCAAACAGACATAGGAAGATTATGACTTTGTTTAACAACCGAAGAAAAGAATAATTAAAAAAAACTAAATAATAATAATAATAATAAAAATCAATCTAATGGCTTGATCCCTAGACCGAAGAAATTTTGATATACCTACTTCCAGAAGCTGACGGAGCTTTTTATTTAATAAAGAGCTGTGAAGTTTCACACAAATGATTTATGGAAGTGCAGACAATTCCTCAGAGGAACAAAAACATCCTGTTATTCTACTGCTTGATATAACAGATACGTTCAATAGTTTTCAATAAATATTTGTTTCTGTCCTGCATCTGGTTTGGAAGATTTTGGGAGGGACTTATACAGGTGTCACTTACTGTCATACTCCGATATTCATCTTCAAACATATCCAGAAAAATTTCTTCTCCCTTTCATAAAAAACAAAACAAACAAACAAACAAACAAAAAAAAAACAAACCCAAAAAGAAGACAACATCAATCCACAAACAAGGCAAAGGAGACATGTTTGTTTTGTTTAATTGTGTAGTGGGTGTAGGTAGCAAGGGGTGAGCAGCAGGGTTGACTGGAAGAAACTGGGGCTGATCACAGCCAGTGCTCCAACAGCCAACACTGAGAACAGTGCTCCACAGCCAGACTCCACAGCAACATTGGATGTGCTTCTGCAAAACAGATTTAAGGAAGAGCAAAATGCTGTCCAGGAGCAAGGGAGAGAAAAAAAGGTGATGGAATAGAGGTGGGCAAAGGGAGAGAAACAGTCCTGCAACACCAAGGATAGAGGTGGAAAGGAAATGCTCCTGGTGCTGAAGCAGACTCCCACAGATAGCCCATGGAGACCATGCTACAGCAGCACGGCAGGTGCCTAAGCCCTGAAGAAACCACAGTTTGTGGAGTTTCCATGCCGTGGCCAATTGTTTTTTTCCCCACTAAGGACAGTAGCCCACTGATCCCCACTAGAAGATCCCCACTAGAGCAGGGGGAAAGCGTGAGGAAGAAGCAGAAGCAGCAGGGTGGAACTGCTACGGATCAACAACAGCCCCAGAGTCCCATCGCTCTGGTGCCATTCAGTGCAGGGCAAGAGCCAGAGGAGTTGGCAATGAAGAAGTGAAGTTGATCTGGGAATAAATGGAGACGTGAAGGAAAGGTGTTGTTTTCATTACTCTTTGTTTCATGCGATCCAACTTAACTAGCAGGAAGTTAAATTTTCCTCAAGTTCTGTTTTGTCCACGACGGTAATTATTAAACAATCTCTCTGTCTTTATATGAACCCACATGGTTTTTTTCGTCTCAATTTCTCCCCAGGGGAAGGGCAGTGCAAGAGCAGCTGGGTGGGTGTCAGGCAGCTGGCCAAGGTCAACACACCACAAATTACTTTGGTTTTTTTTTTTACTTTTCTTTACTTACTGGAAGTTAAAAATAACACTGCACCTTCTTCCTCAAGAGAATTTGAACGCAACTCGGAGGAGAATTTAGACACTTCTATGTAAGGGGCAGTAAATCCATAACTAAGAAGTTTATGCTTAAGGCTCACTGTTTACAACATTAAAAAAAGCGAAAAGCTGTAGAGGTCTCAAAATAAGATTAAATAAAATTTCAGATCATCATTTTGGAGGAGATACAAACAAAAAGTAACGCCAAAAAGAGGCACCTTCCATATTAGAGCTGTTACTAAAATGCAAGAAACTTTCTAATGGCATGGCTGCTCCAAATACACAGCAGCTGCAACAAAAGCATAACTACCCATTTGTCCTCTGATGCAGAGCCTATGGGACCCCCTAGACCCCTTTTGAGAAGTACATCAATGGGCTATGGGAAATGTGGGAAGGAGAGAAACCATCTAACAAGACACTTCCTCCTCTATAACAAATATGTAGTGTTTTCCTGGGGAATGAGATTGGTCTACAGAATTTTTTTTTAAATCCACACGTAAAGATTTGTTTCTTACGACCCTCTGCATACATACCTTATAGAAACGGCGAAGGAGATGAACGCTTTCTTCCCTTGCACCCTAGAAAAGAGAAAATAACCGTTTCAGGGAGTAAAAAAACCATCTAATCAAAAGTTACATTAAAGCAAACGCACCCAGAACCTCTAACAGAGAAAACAACTAACTAATATCCCCCCATATGTACAGCCTTCAGCTCAGAATTTGATATAGCACAGTTCTGGCACTTACAGCTCAGCTGAGCTTGTTTGTTTCAAAAGTACTTCTCTTCACATTGCTGAGATGGTTAGCATACAATCTTCAGAGAGAAAAATGAAACTAACCTTTCAGAGTTGATTAGTAAGGTAACAGCAGACCTGAGAATTGCATACAGAGTATTGCTTCTTTCATTTCACAGAATCACCAATGGAAGACTAGAGGCTCAAGTTTCACACCAAGCTTATTACAATAAAAAACAAAACATTTGTGCAACTATACAGCAAGATGTAAACAAGTAATGCTAAAACTAGCAACGTGAAAGAAAAATACTGACCTCAAGGCATGCAAGATGAACATCTTTTATTATGCTGCCATTTTTAGAAAACACAAGCTGCTTCAGCAACAGACAGCCAAGTTCTAGAGTTGCCAAACGGATTTTCCCATCTATGAAAAGAGAATTTCGATCTAAGAAACAGTAGCATCTGTCAAACACACCCTGCCTGACAAGGGTGGCTGCTGACGTATAGTATGGATGGCTGTAAGAAGTAAACTAGAAGAGTTATTGGGAAGAAACAGAACCATGCAACAAGAAGGTAATAAAGATGTACTTCATTGCAAAAGACATTGAAACCAAACATCTCAGTTAATTGGAAACACAGGTTGAATTACACTAGGAGCTGGGGAGAATCATAGGTGGCTGGCATGGATAAAGTTACAAGATGAAGTGATGCTCTGTATACAGCATACAAGTAAAGCACAGGTCTTCTTCACATCCAGAGGATTTAGGCAAAACCTGGATGCAAAAATCCAGAGAGGTCAAAAGGAAAGAATGCATTGAGAGATTAAGCTTATATTTTCAGTAAAATTATTAAAAAATTAGAAACACAAAATCTGAGAAAAATGTGACAAAAAAAATGTGCAGACACAAAGGCCACTGAAGGACAGGGACAAGGTGCTCCAGGCACTGCAGCCCATGAAAAAGACCTTTAATTCAAAAAAGTGAAAAGAAGGAAAGTAAAGACAACATATCCCTCTACAGTCCTGAGCATAAAATCAACTATTCAGCAGAAATGCAGTTTCTGGTTACTCAACAACTGAGAAAAACCAGCATTTGTCTTTCACAGCCCATATTTACTTAGTGTTCAACAGAGACCTTGTTAAACAGACACTTTCATGTCATACACAAGAGGCTACGTAGCTTTTCAGCTTGTGAAGAAAACAAACATCATAAACGTGATACCTGGTTGTGCAGCATAATTCATTATTCTGAT
Source organism: Alectoris magna (assembly GCA_030625065.1). Lineage (NCBI taxonomy): Eukaryota > Metazoa > Chordata > Aves > Galliformes > Phasianidae > Alectoris > Alectoris magna. The sequence goes on along the minus strand of CM060575.1, from coordinate 5,720,596 downwards.
GAGCCCTTCTGCAAGTACATGATTATATGAATTTCTCTCTTCAGCATGTTGAGCAGGAAGTTGAATTCTCTCCAGCTTGACTGGGTCAATGCCTTTGCAGGGAAGAAAATGAAGTGAACTAGAAAACAGGACTATACCTCAAGGTAACAGATGGCAGCGGTTTTCTTGGAAGAGTGTAATTAGCAATACAAAGAAATTCAAAATCAACTTGCAAAGTTATCACAAAGAAAAGGAAGAACAACAAAATGATTAAACACATTATGGGATTGTTCAAACCTAAGACCACATTTCATTTATTTTCTCTAGGAAAATGGCTTACCTTTATTGTGCGACATTGCATACAGAAGACAGAGCACAAAGAGGGCGTAGTAATCGTCTTCAGCACAGTCCAGTGCATTATAGACCATATCAAGAAAAGGCCTGCGGAAAGGAAAAACTTTGAAATGGTCAAGAATAAGACCACATTTACAGGAAAATCAATAACTACCCTGCTCTACACACAGCTAATGAAAGAAGTCTACAGTAATGCACATTTTCAGGCATTAAAGCAAAAGATAACTTGTTTGAAAGTACTCAGATTACGGTATTGTCTCATACTACATTCTGACATTAATTCAAACAGTTTTACGGGAATTGTTTCATAACACTTTTCCGAGAACTACCTGTTCATACACTTACTGGGTTTGTTTGTAGCACATTTAATGCGTATGCAGAAGCATTGTACAGCTTAAGTGCACATATACATAAGTTCAAGAAGCTGCAATCACTGTTGCATTAAAAAAGAAAAAAACACCTATCTTAAAATTCAAGTACTAAGCAGAGTTGAAAAGCATTTACTGCTACTAGAGCAAGAAGGAAATTTTCACTAACTTTCACTAACGGAGCAAGGTTGGCTATACTAAAACCAGCTGTCGAGAACGGTACGCACAACTGACTAAAGGAGGGAAAAATGAAAAGGAAAAGAACATTTGAGTGGAAAAGTTAAAGCTTTGGATTGCAGAAGCGTTTTGGTCTCCTAGGTTTATGCATTAGTGATGGTTTAGAAAGTTTGGTTTTAGAAAGTTCTGGAACGAAAACTTTTAAGTTTCTGTTTTTACGGTGTTAATATTTTGTAATTCAACTTCACCAACTTTAGGTATCACAACTGCCGTAAAAGAAAGCACCACCTTAACAAAGAAACTGCATCATATCCCAAACTGATCAGTAGAGAAACAATATTCTGTCTTCCTATTGCCTCCCATCTCATTGTTCTATGAGAACGCTTGTAACTTTAATTGCAGGCAGATTTGAGACATCCAATAAGAGAGATGAGAAAGCCTATAGGAAGGCAAATACAGAAGCAATTCAGAAAGATGTTACAGGCTCTCATACCTGTTCCAGTTTGTTATCTCACTTCCAGAGGCAGCAGCACTCTTTTCTTCATCCGTTGTATTCTGTTCTGTCACAGCAGAGATGGACAATTCTGAGAGTTTGCATCGCTCCATGATTACCATCTCTATTTCTATAAAACAAAAATTGTTGTTTTTTTTTAAACAAACAGTTTTTGCAAGCTTTTACATTTCCCACTTTGCATTAGAAGCCACTGATGCAACTACAGGAGGTGCAGCTTCAAAAAGTTTAAAGAATAACTGAATGTACACTAATTTTTTATTCATGATAGAAAAAAAATGCTTGCTTACGTTCCAGTATGAAATTTAATGCTATAAGAAATTTACACATACGCATAACATATGAAAGAAAACATGCAAATTATTCTGTTCAATAAATAAACAACAGTAATGCCCTTCTCCTCTAAACCACACAAATAAAACACACAGAGCATTGTTTGGAAAAACAAAAATTCATGAAAACACTGATGAACGCTAACAGGGGAAATGAAGTTTCCCAGAGGCTGTAAATGGCTTTCTACCATTAGAGCAAACAAGATACGTAGTCCCACACGCTTCAGACTTTTTGGTAGCACTAGCTTTTTGCTTATGAACTTGGACAAAGACGACTGATAAATGCACCAGTTTACCCAGCATATCTTGTCATGCTGAAAATTATGGCAGACAAAATACCATCAGCTATTTGGTGCGATTTAAGGAAAATAAAAATCCTGGAAAGTCTTATCCAAAAGGCAACCATGTTTGGACAGAACTGTCCGAGAACAAAGGTCTTGTTTTTAACTCCTTGTATGCCGTTCTCCAAATTTTCTCAGTATACGCCTATTTTCTGATGGACATGTGTCTATTAGTTGCTAACTACTAAAACAAACAGTTATGATGTGCTATAAAACCACTCATCTTATAGAACCAGTTCTTCTTAAGGCGAGTATTAGATCAAAAGTCCTGAAATTTAGCAATAAAATAATCTAAGCTTAAGGCATTTTCGTCAATTTTGAACAATTATATGTTTTCTAAAAAGCATTATTGATTTTAGGATTTTAGCATACTTGAATCACTGAAACATGCACAGAATACTCCCGACCATCTTCCACGCCATTTGCCTTGCTGTGTAAAAAAAAAGCTGCAAAGTTATGAGGTCTACTTATAAAGCTCTCCATAATTAAAGGTGCAAAGACAGCAGGAAGATGAAAAAGCATTTTTATGGCTTTCAATCAGACTAAAAGTACACCTCCTGATAGAAAGATTTAACATGAGAAAAAAAACACAGCCAAAGAGAGTGAAATAAATTACTACTTCCATGTTAACCTACTGCAACAAGACACCGAGCCATCTAATAGATCAAAATTAGAGGCACACAGTAAATTTAAGTACCCAAATCGTAAGCAGCATTTTTATTTGCTAATGCACACACCTTCATTTTCACTGCTTGTTCTGATGCCCTTCGAACTTGCTTCCGTACTTTTAGTTTTATCTAAGTCATCTTGGGTATCTTCAGATTGTCTCTCCTCCTCGTCTTCTTCACCAACATTCTTATAGTTGGGTCTTTTCTGCACTCTCTTCTTCCCCTTCTGTTTATTAATTTCAAGAGACCTCTCAAGTGTTTCTGTTGGTTTTATGAAACATCTGATACTTGACTTCGCCTACAAATATTAAGATTTTACACTGAGCTATAAGCAAGGCATTTGTAACTCTTTAAAAGACACTTCAAACAATGTTTCGGAATTAAAAACTTGAATTTCAGACGAGTTTCAAAATACAGGAAAGCAGACCTTGGAGAAACAGCACCGAACCAGTGAAAGTTGTACCCAAAGTAGCACAACCTAAGGGCTTGTCATTAAGAAGGATGCCATTTTGAAAAAAAAGGAATAAATCAAATGATCAGCTTAACAATGCAGGGTTCTTAAAGCTGCATTTCCCTTCTTTGAATTTTGCTTAACAGGTAAGGCAGTTAATACAAATAAAAGATTGTATGCAAATAGGACAATGGCAGCAAAATCAGAAGTGTCTATTGGTAGCATTGTATTAATATGAAATACACCGAGAGGAAAGCAAGCAGTATCCAGTCAATACCCAATTCTCCTGATAATCAGTTTCATATATGAAGAAAATAAATGAAGATGACATGTCTCTGAGAGCAAATGATGGTTTCAAAAGAGCCTGTGTCATCCTAACAATAGCAAACAACGCACTCTTACAGAGAGATTAAATGTAAGAAGTAGTTCTGTGATCAGTGAGACTAAAAGTTTGTTTTCCATCCTTTTGCAGACTGTTTCTGAGCTGCAATGCTTTGAGCTCCCTTCACATTTGCTTGGCCTGCCACCTGGATGATGAGCACACAGCTCGCGCCCAGAGCTACGCAAACACCACCCAGACAAACTTCTCTGCTACTGGGAAGCGAAACGTAGACTGGGGGCTTCCCCAGCACAGGCTGAAGCTGAACAAAGCTCTTACAGAAACGTCACTACTTTTTAGATCTCGATACTTCAACCACATTTAGCTGACACCGGCTAAACCATTCAAAACTTAAGGGCAAGCAACAGAAAAGAAACAAGACCAAATACATAAACTGGGGTTCCATTCCTTGCCCCATGTGACTCAGGCATTGAAGATGAAGAGTTCAAAGATACCTCAGAAAAAAAGTTGGGGAACACCCCCTCCCCTCCCCCCCCCCCCCCGTCTCCAATTGGTAAGGAATACATTGAGGGAGGGGGGAAAAAGAAGAAAAAGAGAAAGATTAGGAATGACCATACTAGGATGAAGCCAAGCACATGACAAAAGGCCAAAATGTTTATCTGAATCCTCTGACTTACAAGGCTTTACAGAAATCCGGCATAAGTCTCCTTACACTTGTCACTGAAATAAGCTACATAGTGGGAGGAATCTTTCACAACACTGAAACAAACAACTCAACCCACACCGTGCAATTTACTGCACATCTCCCCCTGTAACTTCTGATACATTTTTAGATATATCAAACTACAATTTGGGCAGATTATAAATTAATTGTAATCACAACCAAATTACTTTTTATTGATGGCTTCTGGTCAGAGAAGTCCTAAGAAAAGGGAGGGGTGTGTTAAGTCCTATTCATTATGGAAAAAAATTACGTCTGCAAACTGCAAGAAGCCTTTAGATTTTCCCCTCCCTGCATTTACTTCTTACAATTGTTTCCTAGAATTATTTAACTACTTCATGAAGAATGCAGGTGCTTAATATCCTTGTGTTCTAGGCTGCCGTTTGTCATATGAGCATAATAACTGCAAAGACCATTTGACAGTGATACACTGTCAAGCACTGAAGCATGGTCTGGTCCACTACAAGAAAGAATGCTGAGAAAAATACATATATATTCTGTGCTGCTGAACAAGGCTATATAATTAAAACAATCATAACAAATAAAGAGTTAGTTTACATTGTATATAGATTGCTTATACCTTTAGAGATACTGTTTTCTCATACTTTCAGAAAGTGTCTTTATCATGTTTCCTATTATAGTTTATCTTGTGCCATGTGTGCTAGTAAAATAATTAATAACAACTTCTTATGGGAAGGAGAAAGTAGGTTAAACAGGAAATTGAGAAACGTGAATTAGGTAGAACTGACCCACATCTGAATTACATAGGAAAACAGACCTCACAGGAAATAATATAAAGCTGACTGTATTTCTTCTGATATCACTTAATGGCAGAAATAAAAGGGAAAAATATGTAAAGAAAAAAGCATCTTAATTCGGAATACTTCTCAAACTCCATGGAGTTGGTTCATGTTCTCCCTTTCAGGTCTCATTGAACAATAAGGCTGAATTTACAAAAAAATACAGTTGCACCCACGGAACCACTGTGCTTGGCAACAAAGCTCCACCTCTGGCACAATTTTGCTCGGTGTCTATCCTAGAAAGCCAGTTGCCTCCTATTTCGTAGCTGATCACATATGACAGCTCGCAGTGTGCGTACCAGGAGGTCAAAGAACCACTAAGAAGCAGCAACCTAGAACAGCATTATAAACATGAGAGCAGATGAACAGACATTTAAAGGAAACCCCTAATATTCCTCACATTAATGTAAGCACACGAACATGTGCTACAGATACTTTGCAACTCTGCACAGTAAACAGAACAGGAAAAAACCTCACTTATACAACATATGCTATCTCACCCCTTTGCCACAGATTTCCTAGTAACAAAGCTGCTTCTGCACAAGTAGCAAACAGCAGTCAGTATGCAACTAGTAGAAGGTCAAACATTTCCTAACACAAATAAGAGATTGCTTTACCTCAAAGCATTCAGTCAGCTCCACTGGCAAAATGTCAATAACCAGAACTGAACATAGGCTGGATTATAAAAGTACTGGAAGACTTTGCAGTGTCTGAGCACCACAGAAGAGAGAAACGTGGGCAAGTAAGAACATAACATTGCAAGTCACACAGAGCATTTTTTCAGCAGTCACATTTAACAGTTTTTCTGCTCTTATCTCCTAAACACAGTCACCTTAACTTCCCAGTTTCAAGACGCTGGCATTTCTAGCTACTTCCTAGATATAGAGGCAAATATTCTATTTGAAATACCTTTAAAAAGAAGGAAAATATCCAAATATTACTTGACCACTTACTGAGTTTTTCTGAACATCCTGCTCAGCTTTAGAAGAAAACACTGACAGGTCACCATTCAGTATAACCTCAGCCAACGAGTTCACCAAAGGGGCATAATGTATAATAAGAAAAACCTATAAAAACAAAGGTGGAAAGAAATATTAAACGTGCATTACATGACACGGTTTCTCTATTTCAGTCACCAAACATACTTTTATTTACGTCCTTGTTGAACACTGGTATCTTAAGTTTACATACACAGTAACATTAAATTGTTAACACTAATAGCTCATGAAATCTGTTTCAAAACACAGTAGAGCATAATTCTCCCTACAGATATTTGTTCTTTCCCTACGTTTTAAACTACCTAGCTTTAATAAAGAAAAACACAAGCCATGAAACAGATCAACGCCCCCTCTGTTTTCCCAAGAGAGTATCTCAGATTTAGCTAGATTCAAACTGCAATACAATGTCCAGGAGAATCTCATCTGTAATTTTACAAATTCTGTCCTGAAATGTTGCATGACTCCATTGCGCACTGTTTATCACGTGCTGTACACAAACTGTAACGGATGCCCCAAAAGCTGTCATTGGGTGCTACAAGATCCCCAGAGGAATACTGACTGAAGAAGCTATTTACTCTGTCTTAAGGGAAAATGATACATATATATATATTTTATGTGAAGACTTGAAAATGTTCAACAGTGTTTGTCAATTTTTTAAAAATGGTTTTGTCAAAATAGACCAACATTTGCTAATTAATATTACAGATTCTAACACTGCTGTAAAACACATTCTGAAATAGGACAAAATAATTCAAATACGTACTTGAGAAAGAAGATAGAGAGAAACTTGGAGGCTTATTTTTGGACGCTCCCCACCCTAAGGAAAAGAAGTTATGGAAAACGATGATTTATTTCCCTACAGTTAAAGCATTGACACCGATAAAGATTTTACTTAAACAAAGCTTTCAACGTTGTATTGTTTCATATTCTATCACAAAATATCCATTAGTGATGGTACTCTTTAAAATTTACCTTTTGGTAAATAATTTCAAACGAAGACCCTCCAGTTAAGAATACCTCACAGTCTACAAGCTTAAAAATGGCTTCTGATTGTTATCAGTCACAGCCCCTTTAATAACACTGCAACAGACAAATACCCCAGAAGTAAGTTGGTATTCCCTACTCAACCATCCCTTCACAAGGAGTTTTCTCTGATAACATTCATTATAGAATTAGCTATTTGGAAATAGGTATCAGAGAAGTATTAGAAAGAAGCATTATGTATAAATAAAAGATAATAATATTGACAGACATTTTAATAGATCAACTAAATAATGATGAACAAAACATAACCTACCTCCTCCCCCTACAGTCCTTATTTGATTCAACATACAAACATAGGCATCAACAGTATGAACCCTACCAAGGAATACGTCTGTTTAACAAACTGCTATACGTACTGAAAGCAAACAATTCCATTACAACTAATAAATTTGCATGTATTCACTTACCTTATCCTGATTCACTAATGAATACACATAGAGGGGAAGAAACAGCCTATTAAGTAGATGGTCCGTCAGCACATCATTTAAGAATTCACAATTAATGATAAGTATATCATTAAGGTAATGCAAATGATCAAGATGTTCTGCTACCAGGTCACTCAGCTTGCCTCTATTCCTGTGCCTGAAAAACAGAGCAGATAAAATCTCAGGTAAGTAAGCATTTTTAAAACTTAATGACTTTAATAAATCATGTCCTATTTATTGCCTTGTGCAGACTGACAGCCTAAAGCAGATGTTTTCATATTTCATGCAGCTACCAAACAGCATTCAGGCATATGCTTTCTTTAAGAAGCACGTATAAAGTCTTTCCCCCCAGTTTTCAGAAGTAGTACTTTTTAACAAACTTTGCTTCCCACTGCCAGAATCTTCTCAGAAATCAATCATAAAAAAAAAAAAAAGGTTTTCTTTCCAAAAACAAAACACATCTATTTTATTACACTTCTACCTTTTCACTTTAAGGAAGTATGAAACAATCACCCACTGTCCATGGGGAGTAAAGCAAGCAACCTTGGTTTACCTCTGCTTATTTAACCTGAAGCAACAAAATATTTCCACAGCTGATAGTAATGCACAACATGGGAATTTCATTGCTTACAGTTCCCATACTAAACAAAGTTCATCTTTCCAACTGATTTTTTTTTCCTCCTAGAGTATCTTTTTCTGAGAGCTGTTCTGCTGGGATAGTCCTCAACAGAGAAACACACAAAAAAGCTACTAAAACTAAGAAGCACAAAATACCATCCATGTCTTCTGAATTCCTACTAAATTCAGCAAAATTAAAACAAAGATGAAGAAAAGGCACGTTGTCAAATGATGATTTACGTGTACTGACATTAGTACAGATAGGGGACATCGCTAAGCACTTAATCCAGAGCACTGATAGCGCAAATGAGTGAAAAGAAAAAGCTCGAACTGTCTGCAAAGGAACGTATGCAGGGGCTGAGGTGGACCACTACAGACAAAGTGAGGTGAGCATCAATGTCTGGGAAAAGCATTTCCATTCAATAAGTGACATTTTAAAAAGCTTACTCTTCATCAGTCTGCACACAGTTATCCAGCTCAATCACGTGGCTTCCAATAAACCAGACAAGGTTGGAGAAATAAGGGACCGCAGTTTTATCTCTAATGTAATGCAGCATAGGTTGGTTGTCCACTGCAGGGAAATTGTAAGACAGAAAAATCAGTTTCCACTCCTTTTTTTTTTTTTTTAAGAATTTTTTAAAATAAATACAACAAAGAATCTTCTGAATTTTGATTACATGCCAGCTTTTCACATGAGTATATACCTGAGATGATCTTATGCATGAAATGGACATCTACAAAGCATCACATCAATTCTTAATTGGCTTGAAAGAGCCTAATATTGATATATTTACATGTCTAAAGACAAATAAATCTAGTGGAATTCAGAAAGAGTTTTTAGCACATTCCTTAATAAAAAGAAGAGAAAATAATGCGGAAGAATAAAGCAGTAATGCTGAAAGTCAGGCTAGTTAGACTTACATGACACTGCATTAAGGAACACGGGAATCATCAGTGAAGGAAGGGCAAAAGAAACAGACAACAGTTAACAGGATTAGGAACTGGGATAGTGACATCCTCCAAAAGGGTTTAAGAAGCTAAAGCACAAAGCATCTAAACTAAAAGATACAGGGTAGGAGTTAGATCAGAACATATGCAAAAAGTCCAAAAGTTACGAACCCTGAATATCTGAGCTGTTTTCCTACTCTAACCTTCACACTGCTACAGCATTCAATCAAAATTCTAGAGAAGTCTATCTTTTACCATAAAAGCACTCAGTCATGTAAGCACACACTAATAGGATACGAAACCCGCACTCTGATATGTGAACACACATTTGGGTTTACATCTGGTAAGTAGGAAACAAGTACCAAGCACCTCTTCCTCAATGTCCAAAAGAAAAACTGTCTCTAGCAGTCAGTGCTACAAAGAACCAGGCTGCTTTAGGTGCTATTTGCAAAGTAAACCGTTCATAATTTTAAAAGAAGATCTTATATTCTTTAATGAAAACCATCATCAAATCATTACTTGACAGAAAGTTGTTTAACTTCAAAATGCAGTTTCATTAAAAACGTATTAAAAAGTGATAAACGCTGCACAACCATATTTCATAATTCATACGACTACATACAAAGCATGTTGCTTCCAGAAGTGGAGGGTATGCAGATACACTTTTTTCCACAGAAATCATTGATATTTTCCCCACAGAAATCACTGTCATTTTCCGTTTCTCACAGAGTTTATAGATTCAGAGAAAATTCAGTGAGAAGTGATTTCTGGAGGTTGAGCAGTGCAAGCCCATTCTCAAAGCAGGGCTAACTTCTCATTTGAACCAGGCTGCTAAGGGCCTTGTTGAGTTTTTAGGATCTCAAGCAATTCAGATTCATCACCTTCACAGGAAAACTTGTGGCAGTGTTTACCTCTGCCATTATTCTCACAATGCAGTCATTTTCCTTACCAACTGGAATGCCCAGTACGGTAATTGGCTACTGCAGCATCCTGACTTTCATTGGGCACCTCTAGAAACGGTCCAGGTCTGTTTCTTCACACTGGAGTGGCCACACTACCTCGGAATTCTACAATCACATTCTAAAGCACTTTGAAAGGAAGTGATACCACCCGTAAGGTCACTGCCTCATGTACTATAAAACTCAAATTCATAAGTAAATTAAAAAAAAACCAACATACTTTATTTTCTCAATCTTCTTTCGTTTTTAAATTCAGTCATACCACAGTCTCTACTGGAAGATAAACTGAAGTTCCTTGCATAAGCTTGGTACTTTCACGTTCTTTAAATCAGTTTCACACGTGAGATAGTACTATTTACAAGCACACACTACAGGTTTAGGGTTCTGTTTCATAAAAATCAAAACGTGTATCTGAGGCACATCAACATGCTGAAGTTTCAAACCCCACAGAACAAACAAAACCCCTTAGACAACTTAAATTACCATGAATGAAGTTTCTTTGTAAACATGCCTTTTCCTTTAGACATAGAAAGCATACCTTTGTAGACATTTAAAGTTATAGTCCTAACAGCAATCCTGACCATGCTTTCTGGGTGGTTAAAAAATTTAATGGCTTCTGTGTACAAAGCGAAGTCATTCGTGTGCTGCAGCAAGAGAAAAGAAAGCATCATGAATTAACCAAAACACGGACAATATATTTGTTGGAATTCTGTATGAAGAACGCTTCCCGTGCATTACTCAAATACTTCTACTCTCAACTTAAGTAACTGAAATTATTTTATAATGCACAGTCAATCGGCTCTGTAGCTCTGAATTAAACTGCTTCGAGCATCAAGAGGTTTCCATGTTAGCTCCGCACACTTTCAGAGCTTTAATGCCCTCTTCTGGCAAAAACCGGCATGGAACAAGGATAAGCTCATTTCATCTTCAGCCTTTGATTAATCAGCTTTTTTCAGGCTTTGACTAAGCCTCTTAAAATCAAGTGGAGGAACAGAAAACAAGGAACAAACAAGTTGAATTCTCAATGAAGCAGACTTCAGAACTGCTCAAGCAGTCCAGTTTAACACTATCTTACAGCTCTTAGGAACCTGCTTTACTACGCTTCTGCAGAGATCCTCATCACTTAATTCTCAATCATTGAGACTAAAACAAATTCAGGACAAATAATTCATTACACGAGCTTAGACTCCTGACACAAGATGTTCAAGAAAACAAATGTATTCTTCTCCAAGAAAACGCCAAAATAAAGAGATGTCAAAGTCAATTGCTACATTTAATGAGAAGATGGCATTACTATGATCAGAGATGATTCCAAGCAAGTTGGACAAGCTTAGACAGAAGACTAAACAGAAAATGTGCCAAACTCCCTTCAGGTTTTTTTTTTTTTTTCCAAATTAAAGTCTTCTCATCACTATATAGCAACTGCTTTTCTTACTTACCTCGTTGTAAAAGAAATGCACGGTATGATTGTTGAGTTTCAGGGAAAGAGTTTTCAAAAATGATATGTAATATGCCATAATCTCCTCATCAGAAAAGTCAAATTTATGGACAATAATAGAATTCACGTAGTTATTGGACAGCAAGTAGTCTGAAAAATAAGAGACATTACAGAAATTCATCAAAAGAAATCAGTATGCAACTAGCAGCACTTAACATACCAGCTAGCAACAAGCTACCCAATGCTTCAACAACTAAACAACCCGAGTGATGGCTGCATGCAGGAACAGTGATTTACTGTTCCCCTGCAGATGTCTTCACTCCCAAGAACACCAGTTAACTGTGACCATCCCTCCGCAGTTTAGTACTAAATAACACTCATAACAACACACATACAGAATTCTTCCCCCCCAAAGTTATTTGCTTTCAAAGGTCTTCAGATGACTTCCGCTTCTTGCTAGTCATGGAATACTCTTAACCAATAATTAATTCTCTCTCCTCTTTGTTTCTGAAAACATTGAAGTAAACACAGTGGGCTGAATGGCAGTCCCAGTGGTGGGAGAACAATTCCAGTACAAATCAGATGACAGAGTTCTGCTGCATAATCTGCAGCATCAAGGCAAACATTTCAGACCATGACTAATCCGCTGACTTAAAGAACACCTTTAAACATATAAAAATGTTTCAGTAGTACCAAACAACCACTGTATTAATGAAAATTCACATTAAAAGGCAAGTTAGACTCAAATTACAACATTTCCAATAGTGTTTAACTAAAATTAGGAATTCACAGAGACTGTTCTGAAGGGGCACTGGGATGACATTTTATTAAAGCATGCGAAATCAGATTTTGATCACTGAATCCTGAGCAGCTCCAAAATGTGCCCTTACACAGCGATGTTTCATGGCTGATGTTCTCAAAAAGGATGTTCAGAGTCTGCAGCAGCTGCACACACACGTAACGGCCGGACTTCTGGCGCAAGATGTTCAAGAAGAAAACAAACATATTCTTCTCCAAGAAGAAGCTAAAACAAAGAGGAGCCATAAGGTCACTTGCTGTATCTGACAAGAACATCATTTTCCTAACATCGGAGATAATTCTAAACAAATTGGACAAACAGCGTGCTCTATACTTATGCAAAAATATGGTGCAAAGCTTTATCTTCAAAACCCTTAAAACCTTGGACACTTAACCACTCAAATGATGCAGTAAACAACATCAAAACATAAGAGTTATTTTATTTACGTATAACCAACTTATCAGATAGCTTCTCTAACTTGCAATCACAGTTTTGAAGGGGAAAGCTTCTAAACGAAGCCTGTTTCGTTTAATACTCACTTACCCCAATTAAGATAATCCACCTTATCTTCAACACTGTGGATTTAACTTCTGATCACAAGTTTTCTGGTGTTCTATTTTTTGTTTTCCTGCCCTTGGTCTTCCATCTGCATTCATTAAGCCACAGTTTCTGCTATCACCCTCAAACCACTATTTTCAACTGCCTATCATTAATACCAAATTAAATGTGCAACCAAACAGGAAGCAAGAAGTGCAAGCTGTAAACAAATAACCAGCAGACAAGGAGCAAGAAGATAATTTAACAGGAAAATTATGGTCTCTTTCCTAGCAGGACATCACAAATACGTATCTATGGTTTTTCTTTTTCTGTTGGTTAGTTTCTTCTTGGGCTTTTATTTGCATTAAAAGCAGGAGAAAGCTGCTTATCCCTAAAATTCCCTCCAGAAGAGAACGCAGGGAGAAATTTCATGAAGCTACAATACAGATAGGAAGAATCGGTACCTCTTTCCAAGTTTTTACTACCACACTATTTTACAAGGATTAACATAATATCTGTTACATATCATAGCTGGAACAAGATCTCCATTAGGAGTATCATAGGATGAACAAATGAACATCGTTTCATTTTAACAGAGGTAGTGAATAAATCTGAGCACTAACAGGTTTGATTTTTGTACCAATGTCAAAAGATGTGAGTCAGAAACAGCGGGTCAAAGGAGCTCTGAAGTTGGAACTCTCATTAACAGAAGCAAATTCTGTTTCATAACACAAGAATGTGATTCTGCTTAGCTCTCGACTACAGGACAGGGTATTTTCATGACCATCAGTAGGAAACTGTCTTGGAAAAGTTTATCTTTGAAAACCAGCAATCTATATAACTCATCATTCTCCACAGCCAGAGCTAAAGCTGCCTGCAAGTACTTACTCAAACACCGAGCTGTCATTCTGGTCCCCCCATATAAGGATCTCTGTTATAGAACGAATAGTCTCCACCAGGAGATTGCGGTTGTGGTCTGTCACTGTTGTGTTTTTAGTCAAGATGTGATACATGTACCTAAAAGAAGAACAGTACAATTAACACACTGCCCTGCCACTGCTACAGGCACCACAGCTGTCTTTCATCACTAACTCAATGTAGATACACACGTACAAGCAATATTTCTCATCACTGTACAGTTTTACAACACCCACATTTCCTTTTCATCCTGAAGCAAGGTGAAAACAACTGTTAAAACAGAATGAGACGAGCAGAACTAACCCCTAATCAGCCAAGTGAGGTAGGAATGCTCGTGCATAAGCTAACAAAGGAAGGAGAACCATGCAGTATTTGTCCCTCGGTGCTTCCCATTTCAACTCAGGGAATTTCCCAGGAAGCACCTTAAAGTCGAGGGTGCAAGGAGCAAAAACCAGCAAACAGAAGCAGCAGGTAAGTGTGCAACAGCAGGTACTGGGAAGTAATTCTGGAAAGAGGCTCATCAGAAAGCAGCTCTTTGATTGGCAGCAGTGACACTTCACAGACTGCAGTGAGTTTGGTGGTTAACCACAAGCACTGACAAACACTATTCATTCATCCAGGTTATGTTTAATCAAGTCTCCGCCCACTCAAGCACAGAAATACTGATCAGAAAGGTGGCAAATCACAGCTTTATTATCTTATGGGACAAGGTCTGAAGGCTGCCTAATGAAGTCTAAAATAAAAAGTACAGATTACAACAGGTGACAGAAAACTACATGAAGTTTGCAAAGCTTCTGTTACGTCTCTGAATTTTATGGGGTCAAGCAAGTCTGTTTTTCTTCTTCAAATAACATATACCAAAGATCACTTCTCTTTATCGTACAGAGGAAGGGTAAACTAAAGCACAAGCAATACTCCCTCCCTCTGTTGATTTTTAAATGCACTTACACAATAATAATAATGAAAAAAGAAGGATGTAAGAGTTTGACACACACACATTGTATAAGAAAAATAAATTAAATAGGAAAAGTTCGCATCACTTTAAAACTGCGAGAGCTTCAATTACTAAGTACGGATCACAGGCATGTTTTTCCTCCCATAAATCAATATTTGTTTTCTGAACGCGGGAGTGAAAACTGCTCAGGTTGAAACCGTTCAAGGTTGAGTTGACTCAAACATCTCCTGCAGTGACAACTCTGGTTTGTGTGCTGCACCAGAACAGAACTGCAAAGGGTGCCACAAATCCCCTGCAGTTAATGTGTGGATCACAGACTAAGGTTCCTTCCGTGGACACTGACAACAGGATGAGACACGGTGAAGATGGGAGAGTTTAAGCCCGACAGTGTAATTTTAAAAGTAATGACACTACAGCTACTTTAGCCTGCCTACTTGAAGTGAAATGCTCATAACCGCGATGATATTTCTCAGCAATAAGTCACATCATTGCAAATTTGGGAATAAAGTTCCGTCCAGCTGCAGAGCTGTGGTCAGCGTAAGCAATGCTAAGATTTACATGCTGTTACCCAACCTCCAGTGGCGATGGAATGCAGAGCGTTCTGAAGAAGCCAGACTGGTTTGATAGCCAAGAATACACTACGCCAAATTCATTTATTTGCAGATCCCTCGGTTTGCTGACACATTGGCACAGAGATACAACACAGCCCTCACTTCCAAACTACTCTGTTATCCATTCCTTGGAAATGAAAGAGCAAAAAAGTGCAAACAAGCCTGATCCACCTGCTGGACGTGCAACTGACCATACCATGACAATAGGAGTACTGCACAGAAGCAGGTTTTCTCATTCTCATAAATACTTCCAGTCAATCCTTGCACACTGATTTTAGATGAGCCAAGTGTGCTCCGAAATGTTAAGCCCTCAGGGGAACTCAGGCAGCTCTGTTGCTCTGCTGGGAACTGGAGATGAAGCAAAGACCCACCAGGAATTGTCAGCACCACCAATGATGGGATCAGAGGGATGAAGGGTTTTGCCAGCAGCTTAGCAAAACTGGTCAGATTCTGAATGCTCTTCTGTTTAGAGACCACATTCAGAGCAATAGCACACTACAGTAACTCACACATACAGAAAGTTTTAATGGCTTTTCTATTTATTACTTAAAAAAATACATTAACACATAAGAGTTTAGGAAGTCAAGTGCTCAGAGACTGAAAAAAACACCAATAGATTTAACCATATTTGCTTCTTTATGCCGCAGGTAGCTGTGTGGTTATTTGTTGTTCACACAGAGGAAACAATGGATAGCATGGGCAATGCTTCAGGAAATGAATCAGCTGTGAAGGAAGCCTTCAGGCACAGGGTTACCGGGAGGGCAGGTGGCCAAGCCAGGAGAAATGCTCAGCAGGCAGCTCTAATGGGGAGAAAACTTTTGTGTTATCAGGAAACAATTACAATACCAAGCATAGCAGCAACAAGGGGAAACACACTGGAGGTAACAACAGGCAAGAGACAGGAAACGTTCTTTGGATTTAGAAACAAAGATACCATGCTTAAGTTCTGAGGCCTTCCGCTGAAGCTGGAAAGCACAGGGCACGTTCAGTCGAACTTTTCAGAAACACGGCCCTAAGGAGCAGATTCTGGCCCAGTTTCAGAGCTCAGGGCGAGGGAAGCGACGGCCTTCGCAGATCACTCTCACAAGCGGTCGCTACCAGCGCTCCTGCCCGCAGCTGCTAAGGCTTCCTGCTCTTACATCCCTGACAGCCCAGCCATCGCTAACCAAAGGGTACGGAAGTGCCAAGCGCTCAAAAAAAATCCACCAGAAGCACTGACAGCGCTCAGCACCATCTCACGGCCTCTCTCAATCTCGTTTCACCACTAGAAAAGCAGATTAAGCTACAACTATTGCCACTTAGCAAAGAAACAGACGTGCAAACAACCTCGGTGTGCCTTTAGCCAATCTGCTCAAGCAAGTCTCAAACTGTATTCAAACTAACAGAAACGGAAGTTCCAGATCCAACACCTGCTGATAAAAAGCAGGAACTCTCTCACTAAACAGGCGTCTTGTTTACAGCTTAGGTAGAACTCTAACTTTATAAACATTAAAAAAAACCAAGTACTCCCTAAGGGACACGGTCCCTCTGCTCTCGTAACTTTACCATAATGTACTTCCTACACATCGAGCCGATTTTTAACAGCAAGCTCAGTGAGTTCTGCACAGCTCACTGATGAGGAATACAAGGTGGGATTCTGCTGGAGTTGAAAAGGCAGGAACACAGACAGCTCAGGAGCAGGTGAGCTCATTAGGACTGACTGCTACATCCCCGACACACACCACGACCCCAACCCAATCTGGCGCTTTAGCAGGGAAATACGTACTTCAGCTCTCACGTAAGAAGTATAACAAGCACAGCCCAATTCTTCGCTGCAAATCCAGCAGGATATCACCTGCTCTGCCCTCTGTGGCTACAAGGAAACATGAGATCACATTTTTCTTGCCTCGAACATTCCTCTCATCAGCCTTTTCCTTCTAAACTTGAACTCAGTTCCTTCAAAGTTTAACATGCATCAGTACCCTTGCTCTGTCTGCAAGCATGATATTGAACCCAGACAGACCTAAAGCTCCCCAAGCACTGAGTAGTACCGAAGGACCACCCCTTGCAATGAGAGCACTGCTATGGCTGTATCTGAACGTGGCTCTTCCCTGCAGTGCTGCACAGTACAGGCTCAGCCTGACCCTCCTGGATCACTTCCTGCAGTGCTGCTGCCTCACTCCCTGCGCTCCAGGTTGTTTTATGGTCTCGATTTCCCTGCCACACACTGCTGTTTGGTCTTGCTGGTTTAAAACATTCCTCTACTTTAGGTAAGGACCAGAAGCCATAAACCACTGTGATAACAGAAACTGCGAGATCCAAATCTTGCGTGACTGCACCCTGATCAATGCTGTCAGACCCCATTCAAACTCTCTTACAATCTGACCAGTCACCAAAACCCACCAGCTTTATGTTTCTCAGCGAGCTGCGTATTGGCAGCAACTTCATTTAAAAAACGCTTCTCTCCACGCTCATCCTTTCCCAATCAGTAGAAAGAGACGCCGTCACAGAGGACCTCATTAATCCATCTCCCGCCAGCGGTGCGCTCGGAGGAGATGCTGCGATGTGCAGCCGCGTTACCCAGCCGAGCAGCGGCAGCGCCAGGAGCCCTTCCCGCTCCGCCGCCTCCAGCAGCACGACGGGCAGCGCAGCGCTGCCTCCCCCCGCAGCCCCGGCCCGAAGCGCGCTCAGCCACAGCGGGAAGGAATGCGATATTTCTTGTTTTTATCACCTCTCAAGCTCTACTTCCCTGGACGAATCCGTGACGCTGTTACAAATTAAAAGCCACGGTCACAAGCGCGGCACCACCTCACGGAAGCGCGTCTGCCCCGGGGGTGTTTCGGGGCGAACAGACACGGCCGCTGGCCAACGCGGGGCCGAACTCCGGGACAAAAACACCGCGGTAATGCACGGAACCCCCGCCGAGGGGAGCCGCCACGAGGGGCACGGGCGGGAAAGCGCCGGGAGCGCAGCCCCTCAGCACAGCACAGCACGGTACGGTACGGCACAACACGGCTCCGATCCGCCCCGCGCCGCCCCCACAGCCGCAGCGCCGCTCCCGCCCGCCGCCCCCGTCCCCCCCACGGCCGCCCCGAGCTCCGGCGGCCCCCGCTTACTTGAGGTGGTCCAAGGAGTGAATGCTGCGGGCGGCCTTCCCGTGGCCGCCGCCCACCCAGCTCCGGGAGCGGCCGAACATGCTGGCGGCGCACGGCGGGGTCTATCGCCTCATGGCCCCGCGGGGACGGGCGGCGGAGGCCGCGTACGGAGCACAACAACGCAGACGGCCACCGGCGCGCACCCGTGCGCATGCGCGGCCGCGGCACGCCGGGAAGTTCTCGGAGCGGACTGCAGCTCCCAGCGGGCACCGCGTCGCTCCGCCCGGCGGGGCGTGCCGGCACTGCTCCCGTTCGTGCCGGGCTGCGGGGCTGCTGCGTAGCGCAGCGCCGGCTGCTTTCCGGGCACAACGAGGGGTGCTGCGGACCGCAGCCAGCCTTCAGGGCTCCGTAGGTGGGAAGAATGTAAACAAGCAAAGTCAGCATCAGCCGACACAGCCCTCAGCGTGTGCGCGCTCCTTCCTTCCATAATGGGGCAGCTCTGACACCGCTCGTCGCTTTAGGCGGGCGGCTGCGGTGCGGTCAGCGGGGAGAGGGCCGACCCCGAGCGGAGCGCAGCCACAAGCGGCCGTGCGGGCGGAGCTCTGGCTGTGCGCTTCGGGCGGCTAAAGGGATGGAGCCGAGATCAAGCCCATGTAAAAAAAAAGAAAAGAAAAGAAAAGAAAAAAAAAGTTTACAGTCGCGCCTTCGCTTTTGCGCGCGGTGATGGAATGCCGCAGAGGGCCCCGCAGCGCCGCGGGACAGCAGCACAGGACAGCAGCACAGGACAGCCCCCGCAGGGCCCAGCCCCGCGCACCGCTGCGGAGGCGCTGACGGACGCACGGGGCGTCCGCGCTCCCCCTCCCCGCAGCCCCCCGGCCCGATCCGATCCGCGCTGACCGCCCCCAGGCGCGGCCGCCAGCAGCAGCGCGGGGCCGGGCGGCGCGGGAGGGAACGCGGAGGTAAACGGTGCGGCGTGCGGCGGGGCGGAGCGGAGCGCGCGGGGCAGGTGCTCGGCCCCGATGCGGGAACGCGCCCGCGGGGTCGTTCCGCCGAGTTTGCGGGAGGAGGCCGGGAGGCGGCGGCGCTGCGGCGGCCGGGGCACCGCGGAGCGCCTTCTGCCGGCGGCGGGGCTGCGGCAGCCGGAGCGGCGCGGTCCGCCCGCAGCTCGGCGGTGCCGCCTCTCCCCGCAGGTCCGCTCCGGCTCCGTCCCCTCTCTGCGCCCCGGGGGCCGCAGTCCGCCGCCCCGGCTGCATGCCCGCCGCGGTGTCGGCACGGCTGGATTCGCTGGAGTCCTGGGCCTTTCACGCGCTGCTGGTGCTGCCCTATATGTTCTACGTGGGCTTGTTCTTCGTCAACGTGCTGATCCTGTACTACGCCTTCCTGATGGAGTACATCGTCCTCAACGTGGGCATCGTCTTCCTGCCCGAGGACATGGACCAGGCGCTGGTGGACCTGGGGGTGCTCTCCGACCCCGGCTCCGCGCTGTACGAGACCGACAGCGAGCTGGACGTCTTTGACGCCTACTTGGAGTGACGCCGTGCCGGCGCGGCCCCGGGATGCCCGCGCCGCCTCTCCCCTCGCGGCGCCCCCGGAACGCGCCGCCGCCGGGCCGGGCCGCGGAGGGGCCGCAGAAGTAAGTCAGAGCCGGCGGATCCCGGGGGCCCGCAGCCTTCGGAACGGCGGGGAGGGAGCGGCGTGGCGCGGGCAGCGCGAGGGGAGGGCCGAGCTGCGCTCCGGGCGGCTGCGGGCGGTCAGCAGCTGCGCTCCCCGGGTCTCGAAGGCGCTGCGAGCCGCAGCCCGGGATCGTCGCAGCGATCGGAACACAAGGGTTTGTTTGATCAAACGTTTTGTTACCGCCGTAGCTGTCGGTGACGCTACCACGTTGGAAATGTAAGGATTCAGCGTTTTGTAACGCTGAACTGCAGTTAGGGAGAGAACCACTATTTCCAGCGAGGACGTTCTGTGCCAAATGTGTGTTAACAGAAACGTTCACAGTTTAAGCGTTTCCAGATCTGCCAGCAGAATGTTTAAGAAAAATATCGCCTGTGAGTTTGAAAATCAGGTTAGGATGCCTTTCAAGTTCTGCTTGAAAATGTGCAGGTAGGGGTTTCTGCTGAAAGGTCACAGACATGACCTTGGTGAACACGTCGCACAAGTGCTGCCTGTCACGGTGCTATTTTAGTGTCTTCCACATGAAAAAAAAAACACACCATAAAAGCAAAACCACATCTCTACAATGCAGTCCTTCATACAGGTTGAAACTCTCTCTCCAAATATTTCCGTTAAGGTTCCATATAAAGCGATAGTGTCAGGTTTTGGTCAGTAGCCTAGAATATATGAAATGGGAATTGGTGGTGTTGGATGAATATGGATAGCACCAACACAGCTGAGCAAGGCTTGGACAGCGGCACGTGGGAGCACAGAAGTGTGTGTGTGGCACTGGAGACACACATATCTCTTGCTACTGGAGAAATCCCACTGCAGTTACAACGGATAAAAGCGTACATGCATTTGGTGTGCGTTGGCATGTCTGTTTGGTGCATCCCAAGCCACTGGGTTAGAATCCCTTCCGCTGGCACAAGTCTGTAGTAGAGCTGAGCTGCCCACACCTTGCTGCTGCCTGCTGTTGTGGCTGTCCTCAGCCCTTTTCAGTTGGGCAAACAACACATGGGGTTAGAATGCAGGAATAGGAATCAAAAGCCTTCCTAAGTATCCTTCAGATTGGTATCTCCTGTCTTCCAGGGAAGAAATTCATAATAATGAATGGAAATTTAAGCAAAATCTTTGGTGCAGAAAGTCTGCACCCTTTGCTCCTCAGAAACCTTTCCCCAAACTCCAGATCTTACTACTCCAACATCACCTAGTACAAGGATTCAGAAAATGAACATTCTTTAATGCTTGTATTAGGTGACGGTGGAGGACTTTTCTGTTGACCAGGATTTGTTACAGTGAGTTCATCTGGTTTTCAGGGAGACCCAAGGAGAACAGCAGCCACATCAGCTCACACAGGGGATTCTTGCTACTACGTGAGCACATCATTTAATAGAGCACAGGATGTGAGCACCATTCTGTTCGATGTCAGTAAATGGGCTTCTTAACCTTTTCCTTTATATTAGTAGGTTAAGAAGCTCTGCAAAGTGCTTGGTATTCTCACTGTAAGACAACGTCACCTCCACATGTAGAAATGGCAGTGATGTCCCCATGCTCGGAGGTAAGCGCCGGCCCGCTCAGTGCAGCGCTCAGCCCCGTTGTTTGGCAGCTGCCATCTTACATTGTTGTTTCCACTGAGAACCAAATCACAAATCTCCAGTTACCAGACAGCAAAGCATACACCATTACTGTGCTTCGTCTATTTATATATTTAATTATATGTTCAGCAGCCGGGCTGCAAATTGCCTGGTTATTCAGCAACCAGGCCAAGGCTCTGCACGTCACCATGAGAAGGAATTTGTGCTCAGATCCTGCTTACGGAGTTCTTCACAGTGCTGTGGCATTTGTCACCACCAGCTCCTTGTGTGGAGCCATGAGGCACAGGAATGCTCACTTTGAGCTGGCATGCTGAGGATTCAGCACACGATGCAGGAAGAGCGGTCTCAGCTTTAGCAGCAGGGATGAAGTGATGGGAGTATCGCTCTTTGCACAAAGAATAGGAGGAGTGCTCTTCATGTGACTCACCAGCGATTACTGAGAACAAGTGCAAAGCAGTGGTTAGCCTCAGTTCAAGCCTTGCAGGTGTGCTCCTTGCATTTGAAAAGTGTTGCTGCCATGCAGGAGATGAGTGGCATGTGTGAAAAGGGATACAAAGGGAGGAAATCCCAAGAGGCCATTCTGCACAATGTGGAAAGGCTTATTTCAAGTGTAAAATAGCATGTGGATCAGAAGAGCTGTATTCTTTCTTGCACTGAAAACTTCAGCTGAATATACTCAATAGAAGCAGAGTTATGTTCAGGTTTCTAACCATAATTGGAGGCAGAGGTTGAAGATAGACAACCAAGAGCTCAAAGAAAGCCTCCTGTCCTACTCAAATGGAGAAATCCATCTGTGTGAGCTGAGCAGGATTGAGCTGACTCATGGCATCTATCCTTTTCCCTTGGGTATGCCAGATTCTTCCTTATATTTGAAGTCCCCTGGAATAAGGTGATGTGATTGTTGTCTTTGCGCTGCTTTAAAATCAGATGTGACTCATCACAAAGTACTCTAATCAGAGGGATAATGAGCAATTGATAATGAAAACCAAATTGGATATATTCGATTTACATAATCTTACTGTACAAGTGTTACCTATGGTTTTTTTTTCCCCAAAATGAATTAGAGTGTATGTCTTTGGTGAGCAGAATCCAGCACCCAAAAGCTCGTGACTCAGCACTTCTGCTCTTTGCCAGCATGTAAATCCTGAATCAGTCAAAGAAATAGCTGTACTCATCAGCTTATCAAAGTAGTGCCAATTAGAGCTGAGGGCTCAGTGTCTGCAGGAGGCAATGTGGTCCAGCGGGGAGGGAAATAAGCATGCTGGGCTCCTGCCTGGGTCTGCCACTGGTGGCTTCTGTGAGCTTACCTCAGCTGTGCTCTTCCATCTCAGAAACTGAGATGCCTCATAAAGGAGCGGATCAGAAGAACGTTACCACCAGCGATGCCAGAATGCACATAAATGCATTCGAATTCTCCCTGATTTGGAATCACACAAATAATAAGCAGAGTGATCTGTTACCTTTTTTTAACCTTCTCACTTTTCACTATGCTCTTCCCTTGTTTGTAGGAATCTCCATGCCAAAGAAAAAGGTGAATCACTGACTCCATGGGATGGATAATTTGCCTATTTTGTTATCAGTTATAGTAATGACAACTTTAAGAGCAACAGCTGGAATTTTTAGAGCTGTGAACTCTCAGGTGTTACTAAAATTATTAGAAGTTGAATGCTTGAACTCACTTGGCAGCTCTGCTGTAAGGACACTGTTGTATTCCAGTGGTTCTTTGCAGGACTTCTGTCCTAGATGGAAAGAAGACAGAATTGTGGCTTAATAACGAGTTGTCCGTTGTCCGTTCAGTGTCGCTAACCGCAGCCTGGCGGGTTGAATTCACTTTGATTCTTCTTGTTTGTTTTCTCCTGAGAACGGGGAAAACAACACTTTGTTTCAGATGACAACTAGCAATCCTAAAATAGAAGAATAATTTGTTTAGAGAAATTTAGGATGTATATTTGATTCGTCCAACTCTTTGTCTTTCTTCCCTCATAATGATGCTAATTTACATGGAGTACGAGCATCCCAAGGAATTAAATAGTAGGCAGACATGACTAGGGCTTTCCCTAGTAGTATGCATTTCCTCTAAGAGGTTGAACATTCTGTCAAGAATTCCATAAGTATCTGTAGAAACTCCACCATCTGCTGGTATTAAGGGTTTAAAAATCTTCCTTTTCAAGGCCTGGTGGGGGGTTGGTGTGAAATGGGATCAGTGGAAATGGGAACCCGTGGTAGGGGTCCAACTGCTCGGGGTTTTCCTTTGCCGTGAGTAGCCAACTCCATCTTGCTCTGGAGACGGGTGATGAGAAGCATCAGTTTTGTGACCTGCTGTGGGGAATGCACTGCTGAGCTTCCCTTCATCCTATAAAGGGTGTTGTTTCCCAACTGCTAAACAGCAATTTTCCCCTTTGTCACAGCGCATGGCAAAGTGGGTTGTGGCTCCTCGTGCTCTGTTCTGCATTCCTCTGTGAGGATTGTATGGTCCTTCCAACCATAATAAAAAAGCAAAGGCTGATGGAACCCATATATGACAAGGGTACAGTGGATAACAATGACACGCACCAGATGATGTATTGCTGTGTAAAGCTCTAGCTCAGGTGACTGACCCCTAAGGCTTCTCTTTGAAGGGCCAGGAAAAGGGAGCTTAGGCTTGCTCAGACAGCATGGCCCAAATAGGCCACAGTATCTGAAAGACATTTAAAAAGCTGGGAAACAAGGCAGACAATGCCTGGATGCAGAGCAGGGTCACTGCGTTTCCTTTGGTCCAGCCCGTCATGAACAATGACTTCACCCATGCAGTTAACAAAAATACCATGGCTGCATTTCTTCTTCTAATGCTGAAGTTGTGCTCTACCAGCTGTGCTATTAAATGCTGGCAGGTATGTTCAGGCTGCTGGATGACTGCTTCTGAGATCTGAAAAACATTTGTTATCTTTTGATTTTGCAAGGGTTTTTTTTGTTTGTTCGTTTTTTTTTCCCCAGTTTTCTGTTAAGGATTAGGTTCACATAAAATAGAAACACAAGATTGAATACCCTGGTCAATTGTATCATTCACGCAGCTTTTAATATCTGCCACCACAAATTACTGTCCTGGTCTAGAAGCCCTGCAGCCACATTTGGAACATTAGTTGGGCAGCTTTATGCTTTGCTTTGGAAGCCTGGCACATTTTGCTGTGCTGTTTTTAAGTCAGCTGAGGATTCAATCCACAACGCAGGACAACCATCTCTCAGAACTACCACTGTGTTTGTTCTGATAACCATCACAGTTGTAACCTGGTAGAACTGCTGTTCCCCTTGGTTTGAGAGTCAGGATACTGAGCATATGATTGCTGTTAGCAGGGTACTGTAGTGTTAAGCATTTGAGAAGAGAACCTCACTGACCACAGAGGTGCTTCTCGCTCCTGGCTTTGCATCTACTAAGTGGCACAGAGTAACATGGGGACAAGTCATACCAGGACCACCCCGCCTGCATTCTGGCTCCAGCAGTGGCAGGTGATGCCATCTGGGAGCGCACATAAACTTGGCCAAAATCTGCAGTGCTCCCTTTGTGCTTTCTGCATCCCCAGTGCAAGAACTAGGCGTGTTAGAGGGCATGGTGCTGCCCAGCCCTGTAGCAACTGCTTTCCTGTTCATTCTCCAAGCCCCTCAAACCTGAAATGAGCTGCTCCTTCCCCTGGATCTTTATGGTTCAGTCATTCTTCTCTACCCTCCTTGCTACACCATGGTCTTCTTGAAATATGGAAACCAGAAGTGCACATAGTACTCATGATGCAGGCACACACTGGCTTTTACGATACTCACCATCTTCTCAGTGCCCTTCATGATGATGTCCAAAGTTTTCTTGGCTTTTTTGCGCGCCACAGCTGAGATATTGAGCTCAGGGAGTTGGTGGTGGTGATGCCTAACTCTAGTTGTCAGCTTCAACCTCAGTGTCATGTAGGCAGATGTAGATCGTTTCTCTGTAACTGGATTATACTACATCATCTAAGGTCACCTGCCCTTTTTTGCCCACTCAATGTTATGAGGTCCTCCTGGAGTTCTTTGCTGTCAGTGCAGCGCCTGAGTACCTCAAAGAGTTGATTGATTGATTTACTTTTGAAAGAAACAGATGGCATAGTGCTGTATCTAACATACACAGTGACTTCTCCGTTCAGTGTGGGTCTGGAGGGTTACTATGTATTTGTTATGTGTTCTTTTTTAAACAGATTCATTAAACACCTGAAATGGATTATGACCAGGTTAATGGATCAAGTTATGGAAAGAAACAATACTCTGAAATGTAGAGGTGAAAAGAAGGACAAGGGGACAACGAGAAGAGTTGTTATCAGACCTTGTCAGCTGTGACTTTTTCCTCATGACCGTTGCCTCTTGAGTGTGCACTACCTGCTGTGATTCATGTACAGTACTGGGCTTCCATAGGTAATTCGGGGATGGACTCTGTGAACAAATACTATAAGCTATGTTCTCTTATAAAGAAAATCAAGATATTACTCGGATTTGATAAACTTTTCAATAAATACCATTTCACCTGAATGGACACACTGTACATGCTGCTTAAGCAAGTTTTGCATTCACACATTGAAAACTCTACCAGCCAATAGTTCCACATCTGTGCTTTCTCAGGGGAACATATCCAGGAGTGCCGCAAGGTTCTGTTCAGGGCAGTATTATGACAAGAAGTGCACTAGTAAGAGACTTTATTTAAATTGCAAGCTTTGAAACAGATCGGAGACTGAATTTTGTTAGGTGGATTCATTATCTAACACAAGATCATTTGCAGATTAAGTTCATGTTCCTATGTACAGATCTGAAAGCAATACAATAAAGACTGACCTTTTCCATGAAAGAGTAAGGAGTCATTTGTTGGAGTGGTTCTTTTTCCATTTGAACCAGAAAAGAACGTGAATACGTTCATGCTAAAAGCAGTTCCTGATGATTGAGATGGCCAGCGTATTGAAAGTCCTTCTGCATGGAAAATTTCTTCAAAAAATAGACCAGAACTGAAATATCAGGAACCTCATAATGCACAGGGGGGAAAAAAAAGGTATTGTGCCGGTTTAGTCTTACTACATATCCTTCAAAGTTGTGTTTTCATAACAGTGCAGGTGCTAAGCCGAGTTGATGTACCAAGAATGTTTCTGAATTTTCATGTAGGCTCCTGTGTAAGGAACAGACAAGTTTGAAGACTTGTTAAGTTTGTGTTTGTGTGCCCATCTGGGACTAACACAAGGAATACTGGATTTTGCTACCAAAGGCAGCATGCTTGCTGGCTTTATAGTTAGGACTTGCATACTGTTCAGAAATAGCTTACACCAATTATTCAGGGTCACATGTATGCCATTTTAAGGACATGGTTTCGTTTTTCATAGATTCTACAGCATCTGCTGCTTGGTAATCATTCTCTGCGGTGGGTTTATGCTACGTGACTCACAGATCAAGGAATACAATTTCCACCAAGTAATTTATCTTGGAGATTCTGAACTGAAGACCAAGATTTCCCATTTGTCAGAACAGCTCAACTTTAGATATTTTAATAATGGGGAAAGTGCTCAGATTAAAAGTAGATCTGATCACCATCATAAAACAAGCCTTAGAATTTTAGCAAGGTTTCAGATCTAACAAAAAGAATTTGGGCACAAAGAGACAAGATAAGCATTCTTCTCATCCTGAAAGGATATTTTGGAATGCAGATTTGATCAGAGTATCTTCTTTAGGGTAGCCAGTGAATTCAGTCCTCTGCACACAAGGCACTCAACTGACGAAAGCCTTTTCCACGAGCTTTGTTACACAAGAGCATCCAGACTTTGATTAATTTAAAAGCTTGTGACTGCAAAAAGCCCCAGGTGGGTTGGAACTTGGTGATCCCTGGGGTCCCTTCCAACCCAAGCCATTCCATGATTCTATGATTTTTTTTCCTGTTATTAGCAGGCAGCTTCAGACAGCACTTTTATACCTTCTACCTGTGGATGCAGTCTACCAGTTGGCTTCACAAGATCCATGGCCTGTTCAGAAAGCATTACTTCTCCATTTCCAGACCACTGAACTGGTAAGTGGCAGCAGGACCGTGCTTGTCTCCCTCACGCTCTGCTTGCCATTACCATGGAATAGGAGAACCCCCAGCTTGTCATCACATTCAGCAGTGGTTTCCCAGTGTTCCAGAGAGAAAAAATGGAAATGATTTTCAATGAGTACTGCAAGCTACTGCAAAAAGGAATACTCACTTTTATTAATACTTTCAAAAAGATGTATAAAGATGACCAAAACACTGCATCACAATTTACAATCTACATTATAAACATACATCTCCCACTAAGAGAACAGTAGAGTAGCCAACACCGTTTTTGCAGTGCAGAGTGCTGTAACATTCAGCCGCCTCCATAACAGTTAGCATATTCTTAGATTCAGTCACAGTGAAGCCTGGCTGCAGAATGTATCCTAAAGGGGCATTTGTCATCCAAAGTGTGGTTCCAGGAAGCCAAGGGGAGGGCTCACTGTAGCACTCTGTGAGTGGAGTGTTGTAGGCTGATGGGAATGTCACACTGAATTTAGCTCAAGCTACTTCCCATTCAAGCAGCTTAAAGAGAGGAATGTCAATGAGATTTTTCCACACCTCTGGCTGGAATTTGAAGACTGAAGCAGATAATGAAGGAAAATATAATTTTCTAGTTAGAATTGCATTCTCCATAGTGTTTTTCACCTTGCTCTCCTGTACGTGGAGGTAATAGTACCAGTTCTGGATCCTGACTTTTTTGAACAGAAACAATAAATTAGAAGACCTTCCTTCCTTCTTTCTTTCTTTAAATTGTCAAGATTCTGCAGGTGCAGAAATGTTAGTGGAAACATAGAATTTGCTGGAAAGAACAAAGATTGAGGTTTCGAACTGTTTAAACTGGGGATATCCCGTTTTTGAACCAAGTAACAATATTGGAAGGTGAGTTGAGAGATGCTAATTTGCAAAGGTCCTTGGTCAGTGTTGTCAGTGCTTCCTAGCAAAAGAGACTTAAAGGAGGTTGCTGAGCTAACCCCAAGTTAGCAAAATGAGGTACACAGCCCTCTCCCCTCCCAATCTGTAGCATAATGAATGCTAGCTTCTACTGTCCAACTTTGTTTTCCTGTCTCCAGCTTGCATCTAGGCATGCAGAGAGCTAGTCCCGACAATTGCCTCTGTACAATTATTATTTTTTTTTCTGTGTTCAGAGGGCTGAAGCACAAGAAAAGGAGACTACTGTTTTGCTATTGCTTTTAGTAGGACCAGGATTTGGCTCAAATAACACTGAGGCCAGCAGAACAGATCCAGGTTAATTCTTTGAAATACGTGATTTCCTGTCATTGCCTAATTCTTCCTAACTCTGCGGAAGCAGACCACATCAAGAACACAAAGTAGTGATTTCATTTTCAAGTATAAAATAGATGCTTGTGCATTTAGTCTCACACTTGCAGGTGACAAAGCTCAATTCAGGTATAGGAACGAGAAGAAAACTTGGTTTCAGAAGTCCAACTTTTGTTTTCAGTTCCTCAGAATTTTGTGCACAAATACTTCAGTTGACACTTCACAACCCAGAATCTCTTCTTGTAATAGCTTGCATTGAATGAAATTCTTTCACTAAAAAACAGAAAAGACCTCACTGTAAAGTATCCATTTGTGACAGAGTAAAAACATTTAAGCAATGTCACTCTGAAGATTTTTGTGCACTGGGCTGGAGCTGTTTGTATATCATTGGATTTCTGTCACATCATCAGAAAAATCCCTGATAGTTTTTCAGTTTTAATTCATCTCTTTTCTCCCTCCAATCTTTTTGAAGGAATCTGTAACAAGACAGTTACTTGATAAAAAATACCTTCCTTAAGACAGCATTGGTAATGAGCATGAAGAAAAGAGCCACTTCTAGATTCCCACGGACAACATTACAATTTCAGACTGTTTTCCAGACTGGTCATTTTTACACGTCTGACCCAGACACTTCCATTTAATCCAGATTTACAGGTGAAAATGTCAACTTTGGTAGTCCAAAATCGAAACAAACTTAATTGTGCTTATCAGTGGCACCACGAAACAAGTAGTTTTCATCTCTCGTGACTTCAGATGTTGCAGGTGCAGCAGCCTATAGCGTACACTTCGATGAATCGATGATAGAATTTTCTACTGCCAATGAGCTGGTGACTCCTGTTCACTTTTAATAGTGAAAATTATCCAGTTGTTCTTCTGTGAAATGTTACGTAGCTGTTCATCAATTCAATGGAAATGCAACTGAGTTTTCAAAAAGCACTTTAAATGACCTCTTAAAAAATTGTGAACTCCGCCATTCACCCACTTCAAGCATCACCCAGAAGGTTCAATGCGACTTTTTTCATGTTGCTGCTATCACAAAAGTTGGCATTTAATTCCTGCTTCATAAAGCGGTAAGATAGGAAAAGAAGAGACCTTCCCCTCTTCTTTATGCTACCTGTGAAACAATAGAAACAGGATATTAGATGCAAGCACATCAGCTTAATCACCATTAACATTGCCAAGACTGCAGATATGTGCTCTGAAGAAACACGACAGTGGTCAATGGGTGCTGGATGTTTCCAGATGGGAGACAGGATCCAGACTTCCTGATGCTGCCAATCCTCAGTGCTAATGAAGATAAAGGCTCCCTCACATGCTCAGATACTGCACTAATGTGGTAACCTGTGCCACAAAAATGCACTGCAAACACGAGAGAATGGTTGTGGAGAAAGATGCAAGGAATTAGAGGAAACTTTGACTCTGACTTCTTGGTCCTTGCAGAGATCATTTCACTGATTCATCCTGCATTATTTTTTTTTCACAGGAGCAGGAGGAAGCACACAGTGGAAAACAAGGAGTAGAAATCCTAAATGAAATCATAACTTCCCATAACTGCCTGCTGCAGCTCCATCAGACCAGTGGTGTCAAGGCAGTCAAATCCTGGTAATCATCAGCAACCTGTTCTTTGCTAAGGATGTAATTATTTCAAGGATCCTTGAGGCTGTGCAGGCAGAATCAACGAAGTGAAAGTGGCAGCCAGTGGAGTGGGCAAACTGCACAAAAGTACTGACAAAGAGGAATGTAGGAATGAATGGTTTGCTCTGAGTACAGTACAGGTGCAGGTTCATACAAAGACAAAACAGCTGTGGTGGTTTTGTATTAAACAAAGAAGTGAAGTGACTTACTTCGCTAAAAAACAGCACAAAACAATCTGTAAAGAATACAGAACTCATGAGAAGAACTCAGAGCTATTTAGTTTTGCACAACTGAAGATAGGAGGTTAGCAGGCCTGCTGCCAGGCGCTGAACTGAGCTGAACCAGGAGCCCCTGATGAAGTTCATTATTACAGCTCTTGCGGTCTGCTAGCGATGGCAGTAGGGAAACGGAGGATCAAGATGAACAGGTGAAAGGTGATCTGTTGCGATAGTGATTTGTGCCAGCATCTCTTTATGTAATCATGTATACATAGATGCTGCTACTATGCCTGCTGCTAATGAGACCTATGAGAATCTGCCACAAAACCAAATCTGTCTGTCTCAAGGAGCCAGGATTTACATTACCTTTATAGGATCATCTGAACCTACACACTAATCCTAGAGTCCAGCTGCTGAAGGTGTTCAAGAACTCCATATGGAATTGTAGGATTCCACATCCTGTAAGAGCAAGTTCAGAAAAAAGATTTTAAAACGTAATTAATTCCACAGTTTTTTGGGTTTTGTTTCTGTCTTATATATACGTATATATGCTGTTGTTGTTGGAGATAATGGAGTTTTGCTTTGGCTTGTCTTTTCTTTTTTCCCCCCCCGAATCATTCTAGAACATTATTTAAGCTACGGAACAAAGGAAAATACATTTTCATTCCAAAGAAAGCAGTCCACTCCCCCAGACCACAGCTGAATCTGATTATAGGACACACCACAGTCCTGTCTCCCTAATTGTTCTTTAGCTTCCTATCAAACTCCCTTGGAACATGCACTGGCAGCTACAGTCCATTTAACCTCTAATGATGGCTGTTCACTGTTTATCTTTCAAATACAAGTCCTGCAGCACAGATACCAGGGGCACTTGGAGGGCAGAAGATAAACAGTGGAGTGCCAACTGTACTTAAAGCAGAACAAGCTTTCTTGCCTGTGGCAATGGGGACTTCAAGCTGCTGAAACCAGCAATACGTTTTTAGAATTTGTGTGACTGCTTTTGTATTTTGGCAGTTTCTCTTAGTGTCTCTTATAAATCTGGCAAATACCAAACATTGCATTAGCATGAGTTCTCACCCAATTTTCAGACTTAAGACACAGCAATATATAGCAGAAGACTTACACTAAATTTTTAATATGGGGACATTTTCTTAGGCTGTCAGTCAGCTGTTGGGCTCCAACACCAGTTATTTTGTTATACTGAATGCTGAGGGGGAAAAAACACAAATATCTTGTTAATTCAGATCAGATCATGTAGCAGTACCATCAAACATTTCATTCAAAAGCAAAAATGCTACAGGAGTGCGTCTGTGGATGAAGGGAAAAAAAGAAAATAGATCCATGATTCAAAAAACCAAGCATCTAAAAACTAGGAAGTTACAACTCTTGTGGTGGCCTCAAGTGGTTCTACAGCATCTGTGGTGAACTGCTTGTTAAGCCCTGACTACCTGTACTCCAATTATGTGCTTTTCCCCTTCACATGAGGCTGGAGTGAAGTTCTATAAGGATAGGCAGCAATGATGCAAGTCTTCAGCATTTCTAGAACCACATCAGCCCACTCAAGAATTTCCTGCTGCACTCCAGATTTTCAGGCAAATGCACACCAGGGTTCATCTCTCAATCTTTCCACAATTTTCTGTCTCAACAAATGTCAGCCTCTAAGCATAGCACAACCTCACTAAAAAAAGATTTTTCCCCTCAAATTCTGTCTCTTTTGCCTGTAGCTGGAACATCTGAATTTTCAGTATCCACACAAAACGGCTCTCCTGGGCCGTTTCAATAGATTCCATACTCACTCTAGCACTCTTAAGGAAGCCATTGCAGGAAGGACTTTTGCGAGGTTTTCCGCTCCAAAATCACAAATGCTATTATTGTATAAGCTGCGGACAACAAAACCAATATAGTCACAATTGAATAATGGACAGTGTAAACAGACTCTGTATTAGATCAAAGAATTCTAGATACAACTGGTATGCCCAAGTTATCCTTATCTAATTGCAGTTAATCCTTAAAACATTTCCATGTTTTCTATATCAAGGTCATAAATATCCTCCAGCTTACATAGCTACAGCAACAACACATCTAGAATTTTCAATGAATAAGGAGAAATTCCTGACACATTGGAGGAAATTAAAAATCCGCAAGAAAATGAGGATCAAAGCCGTGGCGCACTGCATTCAGAAGATTTCCACATGCACAAACTATTCCAGAATTGCAGAGCAGTTTCCTACATTCCCGTGACACTTCATTCAGGCCTATGTCAGATATTTTAACTAAGTGGGATGGACCATTAGTCCCCTATCTGCAAACACACACTACCTCATTGCTGGCTTAGCAAGCTCTGCATAAGCTTGCAGTAGACCATGATCGCGCATGTATATTTGTATAAGGCACTATTGATCACCAAGTGTTGTGAACTGGCTTTAAAAACCAGCATAGTTCTTGTTACATTCCTGAGGTACGCTTCTGTATGGTTACACTGAGTCAAACATTTACCTTCTCCCTACATACTTTGTGCAAGAATGAAATCAAAAGCCTGTCTATTGCAAATTTATTCCCTTTACAGTAATTTCTGACAGATACAGTGAGGAATGTTGTATAAAATAACCCAACAGCACACAGCCGCTTACCTTAGTGTTGTTAATGAAGACAAGGAGGGAAGAGCTGTAGCTAGTTTCTCTGCGCCCACATCTGTTATCTTATTCTGTGACAAGCTACAGTAAATGAAATTGCTTTGTTAGCTGCACACATTTACTCTAATTGATTACAATGTGTAACAAACTGACTTTAGATGTCCTGAAAAACAAATGTGATGCTACAGTGCAATATGGTAAAGCCTTAAGTGACCATTAACTTGAGAGCTTTGCTCAGAAACTAAGATAAGACTGAATTTCAAGAATCTTTTCTTATAAACAAGATTATCCTTTTGGTTAAATTTGACAAGTTTCTGAAAAATGAAGAGCAGTAACTTGCTTTTTCAATCCAAGAAAAGAAAAAGAAAAAAAGAAAACCCACACATTTTGAATGGGAAACTCTTAATCACAGCCTGAACCTCTGATTAACCATCTGAGGCAAGTGACGGGTCAGCTGTGGGAGCACAGGTGAAGGTAATTCAGCTGTGCTCCCAGAAGGGGTGGAGCTTGACTCCACCTCTCCTAGATCCCATTTAAGGGCTGACCACCACTAAGGCAGCATCTCTTTTGGAGATTACTCCTGTGTGGAGTTTCTTGTGGTGAGCATCCATCCTAGCCGTGAGCCTCAGAGTGGGTGAGTTGTACCCCTATAGCCTCTGGATATTCATCTGTTACAACCTTGTATAATAACGACTATGCACATTTACTCTGGGAAGCCTAATGGCTTCAGAAGACTGTGAAATTGGATGGTTTCAAGAGCAGAGAGTTGAAAAGGGGGGGATGATAACAGCAAACTGCATTTTCCCACTGAAGAATTCAGTCCTCTTTTACAAATTATAAACCTTGGGAGGAAATAAGGAATTGCAATAGGATTAAACTATTTCTCTAACGAATATGCAGATTAAATATGTCCATAGATTAATTGCTCTATTGTGCCCGTGGGTTAGTCTTGCCTTTAATTGTTAACACACATTCTCTTTAGGCCCTCGGTTTAATCTACTTCTTTTTAAAAAGTTCTGAATTGTTAACCCTGAAACTTACTTTAATGTTTCCAGTGATGTCAGCGTTGGGAAGACTTCAGACAGACTCTTTGCTCCTTCATCTCCTATACCATTTTCACTCAGAGCATCAAGGCTGGATGATGACAAAAAGAGAGAACTAGCTTTCCTTTTAATACAAATTTTTATGGTTTATTCATCTTAGAGACCATTCTGTATGTCTTGAGAACCTGCTTCTCAGCAGTGGCCTCAATCAGCAAGAACCATCTCACAGCTTCTCTAATAAGCTGCTTTCTGCTTTTCAAATTTACAGCCTAGTCAAATGGCTTGACCCATTTCCTTTGATATGCAAATGGTAGCACTTAATGCCTTACTTCCACCATACGCTGAGGATTATTAAAATGGTTATGAAATAACTGTGTTCCAGCAATGTTGGAATGAGATTTCCTGTGCACATAGGAAACACAAAAGTGATAAAATGCATCAGAAGCCACAAATCCCTACCGAAACAGCAACTCTGCCAGCTAGGGACCATTAGAAGTTTTTCCTCATTCAGGTATCCAGGTGGAAGAATTTTAAGTAATCACAATTTAAGGTACTGGATCCCCTTCCAATCTGACGGACAACACTAGGATACATTGGGCTTGTTTCAATTTCAGAGCCCTGTTGTTTTCCTAAAATATCATAAAAAGATGCAATACAGAGAAATGGCTTATGGGCTGAACCATTGACTGAAAGCACTCTCAAAACCCAGTAATCTTCCCACAGTCAGGATACTGAATATTGGCTATTGTTGCTACCATTGTTTCCAATGTAAAACAGCTCAAAATTCAGAGAGAACTTGTTTGTCATAAAAGAGAATTAGTAGCAACTGCAATTCTTAAAACTTTATTTCTAAAGTTGCCCTGGTAGAGAAAAGGACAAAGACAGCATGAAGATGCATGGGCAGAATGAAGCCAGATACTAGCTGAGTATGTCTTTTTAATGTCTTTTACAGAACCTGTGAAATAAAAAACACGTGGGCAAGCAGCTGGGCACTGTAAGTAACCTCATCAGCTTTTAATCACTGGGTAATACCCAGGGAGGTGATAGTAGGGCTATTGAATGAGCCACTACTGAGTGCCCTAATATTGCTGAAGGGCCCTAGTTCACATTTTGTAGTTATATTCACTGAGTGTTTTTGTTGTTCAGTTTGTTCATTAAAGTAGGTAGTCCTGTTGCAAATAAAGTGTTTCTTGGATAAACAACCTCCCTCCTCATCATGGGCTGCTGAGGCGTAGCATTAGCAAGGTTAATCTTTAGCTTTACTCACTCTAAATGCTGCAGTGATGGAAATGCTGCAAGAATTTCCACGAGTCTTAGGAATCCCTGAAGGCCACACGCTGGACCTAGACTGGAGGAAAATAAACAGATGTAGACATGCAGCAGTTGATTCATGGTCAGAAAGGAAGCAGCGGAAGTTACAAATTTGTTAAGTAAGCTCTTCCCCTACAGCCCCAGATGCCAGACAATTCACCTTCCTCAGAAGCAACCATTCCCTACAGTCTGCAGGGAGTGCTTCTGCTCCGAAGCCCATGGATGAGGACCAACAAAGTTAAAGTCAGACAGAGCAGAGCTGTTTGCACAGAAGTGGTTTGATTAGAAGCAGTATCTGCATTTGCCATTTTTTATACTCTTTGCAAGACTACTCTCAATTGGTTTAGATTTGTATATTTCTGTTCTCTTTCTATTTCTGCAGATTTCTCATTTTAATTATTGCAGTCTTGATAACAGATGTAAAAAACATTCTCATTTTTTTCCAATTATTGGCAATTCAAAGTAACTTAAGATGAACATTCTACTGCAGCTTAAGGCATAAATAGAACTATAGTATTCCAGCTCTAGGCATCTGCTCATCAAATTTGTCCCTCAGATGCTAATCTCATTTGGAATTCCTTTTGTATCAGAACAAGATCAGCCTAATTAAAAGGCATGGAATTTTAACCAGAGTTTTAAAATTACATGAAAGTAGGAAAGGAACTGAGAAGCATAAAGTCAGAAGTGAGGCCAAGCATTATAGTTCTGAACTGGGTCAGAAATGCAGAGCAAGAAATAGATGAAGACCCGGTGAGAGTTCTCCACTGCATTGGTGTAAGTTCTTCCCAAGTTCCGTAACATGGGATACTTTAAAGCAATAGGAGGGAGAAATGTCTACATTTGTAAGCTGCTTTACAGTCTGGAAAACGCAAGGGCTAATAAACACAATTTTGCATTTTGCATGCTGACGTGAGATCTGCATCTGGTTATAAAGAGCTAAATTTTGGTAAAATCAAACAAAATTGATAGAACCACATTGATCTGAATCACTGCAGGATCCAGAAATTACTTTTTTTTTTTTTTAGTTGGATGGAAATTACTAAATGTAGTTAATATGAGCAAAATGTAAATAAATAGGTTTTACTTAATGCTTTAACATAAACTAAATACACACTGTAGACAATCCCCACGACAATCCTAAATGTAATCAGATATCAATCAACAGAGAAGCATTTCACTTACGCAAATTCTAGTTTTCTCAGATTTTTTATGGCAGGAATTTCATAGCTGCTGCAGCCAGAGGAATCTTGCACACTAAATAAATCACAGAGTAAGAGCATGAGAAACATTTTAGTAACTAAAACAGTGCTTTAAAAAGAATTTTAGAGGGATATCGATCATAAACAAGCTTACCAGTTGATTATTATCTCCTGAACTTCTACAAGGTCAGAGAGGTCGCTGATGTCTTTCATTGTCTTTGCCTTAAAAGGATCAAGAACAAATTTTTCTGTTGAAGCTCTCAGCAGTTCATAGTCTTTGGTCTGTTCTAAGTATTTCCATAGCCTGATTGTATCACTGAGGGAGGCTCTGTGAAGTGATAAAACGTGAAATCAACAGATATGACTGCTGTTTCATGAAAGGGTCATCTACACACAGCTTTATGAATGATACTTGCTATCTATGCAGAATGACCAACCTGAATGATGTCACATTCTTCAGGCCAACCAAGTCTTTTAGCCCGTGTGTGTCAATACTGCTGTTTTGCAAATCCAAGGAAAATTCTTTTCTTGACCTTTTCAAAGTAGAGGACAGTACATGGACATCAGGCGGTGTAAGAACAACACCCAGAAAGGACAAGTCTGGCTTGAGCCTTAAGGCCACATGCTGCAAGAGATAATTGTTTTGTGTTTCATAAATACAGTGCAAAAGCTCAAGTAACCTCTCTGGACAGAGGTTGTTTATTTGCAACCTTTTAATATATTTCAGGAGCATTTTCTGCTTCTTGGTTGATTTTTTTACACCCTTGTTTAAAAGGGAGGAGAAGTAAGTGTCATCCTGGAGGAATAGCAATCCAGCCAAAAATCGAGGCACTAAATGTAACCAGTTATAAGGTTTCTTCTTTTTGGATGGAAAAGATAGGTACTTTATTAGACTTTTGTCCTTGATGCCTTCTGCTAATATAAGGTGAAGTGCACCCAAGAAATTCTGAATGACAAAATCAGAGAACATAGTCCCATATTCCTCTTCTCCTGTACCTGAATGTTTGGGGAATGCAAATGGCAGGAACAATCCATTTTTCAGAGCAAACTCTTTAACTTTCTTAGAAGGAAGAAGATCACTTTTTGTGGCACTTTGATGCTTTTCTCCAAGGCACCAGGCAATACAGGCTAGCGTAGCAAGATTCTCTTGACTTTGTGCAAGTGTAACATCTGTAACATCTGTTTGTGTAGGCATTATTTTTTGCTGAACAAATTTCAGGAAGAGTGTAGTAAGAGTTGAAGGAAGGCCTTGGTCTCCCATTTCAAGTGTTGTCTCACAGAGAAAACAAACAAATCTACACATAACAGGGCTGTAACAATGACTGAAGAGGTACTCACACTCTTTGATTAAATTCAGTGCATTACTGCATGAGGGTAATCCTTCAAAGTATTTGGTTATGTACAGTTCTCTCTGCCAAGGGGAGAATCCTACCATTTCAATAGTCTTATCCACTTTGGACACATACTGGCACACCTTTTCTTTTGTTCTTGCTGTAAGTAATAAAGTACAGCCATTGAGTATCTTCTTTTGGGTGAGTCCTGAAAGCAGCTCCTTCACACGGCACAAGTCTTTGTTAGGCTGGCTGGCTGAGCAATGAGGAAAATTCTCTTGGCCATGCAACCCTTCCAAACCATCAAAAACCAGAAGGACTTTAGTAGAATTTTGAAGTATGTACTCAAAGATCTCTTTGCTTCCCTCCTGAGGTTTTACAAAAAAATCAAGAAGTAGATCCTTCAAGCTGTACCACTTCTCAGGCAAGCTTATTTGTTTGCAGTCAAACCAAAAGACAAATTCAAACTGAGGAAACTCGCCATTGGACCAGTCCTGGCAGATCTTCTGAACAAGAATGCTTTTGCCCATTCCTGCTTTTCCCAGCACCACAATCACTTTAGTCTCTAACTCTTTACCTCCTGGGATTTGAAATATTTGGCTTCTTTCAAGGACTGCCTTTTCCTTCCCTTGCTGACTGTAAGTTACCGAATCCTTTTCCACTGTTTTTACACTGTTCTTCCCAGGCTTGGTTTCAATTTGGCTTTGCTTAAGTGTACCATCAATATACATTTGATCAAGAGACATTTCACGCTCCACAGACACAGATTTGCATACGTCTCGGAAGTAATCCATAAGTGATGTACAGAAAGATTCCACTGACCCTAGAGAAAAAACACACGTGCAAACTGAAGAAACCAGTCCAAAAATAACAACGATGCTTCAGGGTGCTTTAAGCACATGACTGTAATATGATCAAAATACATCAGTTCCCATAAAGCATGTAGGCCTGAATTTATCTAGCTCCAGTTACTTCAGTTCAGACTGCAGTAATGACAAACACTTTACACCTACGAACTGAATCACCCTGAAGATATCTATGGGCATGACAAAACAGATAAGGACTAATCTCTTGGGTAGGACATATAGCTAGATGTCCAAAGGTGTACAAGTCTAAGATCTTAAAAGCAGGAATTGAGTTCAAGACAGTCGGAACAACTTAACAAATTGTTGAGAATGACAATTCCTAAAACAAGGTTCTATTCTGCAAAGAAGGAAAAACAGCAAATTGTGGAAGTTTCAAGTTCAAAGGATATAAACTCACTTGGTCTTCTTGAAGTTTCTTCAGAAAGAATTGCTGGAATTTGGACTTCTTGGAACATTTCTAAGCCTGAAACACAACAATATACTTGAGAAAGATACCCAAATAGTTGCTGATTCAGCTTTACTAATTTAACAGGAAAACGAATCCAAACGTTCAAGTTCATTGCAACACAAAACATGTACTGTCAGGAAAATATGATCAGTTATTTTACATGAGAAAGGAGAAAGAAAAGCTCACAGTATTACACTTGAGCCGATGTGAACCAAGGCAGCACGGTTTATCTCATCAAATGTAAAAGCAGTATACAACATTTACAAGTGTTTTCCCAAAACTAGGAGTTATTTGCTTATTAATTCCCTCTTCAAAATTGTGCGTTTGTGGGCTGGATTAGCCACCAGAGGGCAACAAAACACTTGTACTAAACTGCCAGCAGCTGTGATCGCCAGATTACAGAGAATGGAAAGAGGGGAACTACTGAAAACAAATCTCCCTGCACTCTGAGAGTTGGAAGAGAAGTGCAGAGGAAAGTCTGCTATCCCAGCTGGGACTGTTACAGCCTGAAAAAGACTCTGATCTATTTATAAGCCCTTCTGTATACTATGCTTCTGTACTGTTTAGTTAAATGAGACATTGGTTTTACGGCTCCAATAGAAGGTGACTGCAGCATGGCTTCCAGCACAGAGCACTTAAGATGCTCAGGCAAAGACAGCAGTGGCACAGCTTCCCGTTCTGATAGCACTCAAACACAAGGGGCTTTTGTAAGGGTTTTAACGAGGTAAGATTTTCCTTTGTAGCAAACTGAACTTTTTGTAATTGACCCTGTAGCTCTACAAGCCCTTACCTGCCTCATACTTTGGGCTAGACTAAGCAGCCAGTCATCAATATAAAGCATGAAATGCCACTATTTATTTATTTATTTATTTATTTTCTTGAATGAGGTCAACTTTAGTAAAACCAGCAGGGGTGAACTGGCTTTGTTTTATACAAATACAAAGGAGTATTTCCTCCCCTGGTCCAAAGTACTGTACATATGCAAACTGATGTTATACTTACCATTTAAATTAGCTTGAAAACTTGGGGATACCATTAATTCAGAGGAGGAAGTCAGTGCTGGTGAGAAACAAATGAGAGTTTTCAGTGTATCACAGCTATTAGGGACTGAAATGCAGGAGTCTAGGACTTTGTTAACAGCAGTGAATTTCCAGTACTTTCCGACTATTTATGCAGATAAAAGTATAGTTCTTACCTGGATATTTTATAGCATTGGATGTGCCATTTCCAAGAAAATAATTAATTTTCTGCTGAGCAGGATCCACAAAGTCTATGTTCTCTCTGTTGTCTTTCATGCCAAGTGGCAGACACTCTGGAATCAGAGGTACTGAAGACCCTGAAACAGCAGAATCATTACTCTCCCATTTTCAGTGTTGTTTCAAAAAGTTTCTAAAAGCAACACCTAAATAGCCTTCTGAGAGATAATTATCTTTTCTTGTACTTTCTGGGCAAATTCTTCCACCAGAGACTTTATGAAACAGAACTGTATGACTATATGTTTTTTAACAGCTCATGAGATCACACGAGGGACGCAGAACCCATCAGAATAAACTTTTAAAAGGTATGATAAGTGGGAAATAGAGGGGATTACCCAGTGTTGCGTGACCACTGTGTCTTGACAGTCAAAAGACAAAGTCTATTAACAATAAGGCAACGTACTCAGGGCAAAATCCGTAAATGTACAGACCACAGATCAAGAAGAGAGAAAATATATCGATACTACATATCAGAATGAATGTTTACCCTCCTTTGCACAGAAGTGCATAACACAGCTGTACAAGCAGCTAGTGAGCGTCCTCCCTCTGACCTTAAACCAGGGAATTTTTTGTTGATGGAGTGTTTGTAAATCATACATAGCCCTGAGTTTCTGTGGTGTGACAGAATTTCTTCTACTACTTCGTGCTGTTTCACCTAGCTTCACAGAGATACTTGCAGACTTCCAATATACACAAAGCTTTTGGATTCATTTCCAGCACAGGTTTAACAGTAAGAGGTATTAGATTGCAAGTCGTTGTCATTAGCACTTGCCAGTGCAGCCTGCACACCTTCTGCTATATAGAACATGATCAAACCAAGGTGGCTACTCAGCCCATCACTTGGATGAAAAAATTTTACACTAGATTTTGGTCTGCTATTCCAAAGCATGTATCACTTCAAATACAATCATCTGGCAGTTCTTTACAAACACCTGGATGAGAAAGAAATTGGAACTAAACAAAAGTTTATTCTTGAAAATTTTATTATTTCCTATTCTTTTAAGACTAATAGTTAATCATTTATATTAGTTTATATTAAATAACTCTGATCTCTTCTTTATTAATCTGCACTTCACCAATTAAACAGAAGATTCATTCTATTCAATTAGGGGCAAAGTACTTTCAATTTATCTTGAACATTTTCATTCTGTTAGTGAGCATCTCAATTTTAAGTCTTGGACGGAAATGGCTGTTAAATTGTTTTCCCCACTATTGTTCATGGTCAATTACCAAACTTACAAGATGCAATAAAACAACCAGTGTAAGAGTGAACAGCTACAGCTGTGTGGTACATACCAGGAATTACAAAACTTCCCAGTGCATTGATAGTGGGAACAGAAAAGGACATGTGCTGGTGAGTTAGTGAGCTGCAGTCAGATGAATGGCTGTTGAGAGACATCGTAAGGAAACATCCATTCCCTGTTGATACTGCAGGGGCATCCACTTAAAAATAAAAAGAAAAATGAGACAAAAACAAAGGGAGAAAGTTACTTCATTGCTAGAAGCTGAGGGGGCCACGGAAGAGGTATCAATAGATATCATAAAACTGATCAACAGATATTATAAAAACCTGATTCTTATCAGTTGAGTTGTGAAAAAATAAATAAATTAATAACTTTCTAAAATTTACTCTGCAAAATCCAAAGAGTAAATGAAATTCTTTATCTTTCCTGGCCTGTCTTCTTTCTAGAAACATCCAGATGTGTTTAGATGCAAACATTCCTGTAGGACTGTAGAATATGGGCTGGGCCAAGAAGCAGTCTCTTCCCTGTTATTTTTATTAATACATTTCACTGGATTTTCGTAAAGTGTCATGCTTAGCCACAGTCTGGCATTTCCTGGTATTGATCCTCTTTTGTTCAGAGTCACACAACACATCATAAATCAAAGACGTACACGAAAAAAGTTACAAAGTTGGTCACTGCTCCAGTTCTCTACTGGTTTTCTTTATGCCCTCAAGTGGGTTTCGAAAAGTTCAACTGTGCCTATCTAGACCCAGACAAAGTCATTTTTCTATCATGAATTGGACTGCTGCATAGTAAAAAGCATGTGATTCTACAGCAGTTTCTACTCTACTGGAAGCACTGAAGCATGAAAATGCACCGCTATGCTAATCGTGAAATCTATGACAGCAGATCTTTACAAGGCAGAGCTACATGTAACACAGGAAGGCACTATGGAACACGAGGCAATGCACGGTCAATAATCTTTTCCTGTTCAGCTAGTATCTTACCGGTTTTCTTGTATTTAGGTTCTGAAGCATCAGAGCAATTCTCTGCAGAGCCTAAAAAGGATGAAAGAAAGAAAGGTGACAGTAAATGACAGAAAGAGATTTCTGTTTGTTGATTTTAAGTTTCCATTGTAGAAACTTATTGTAACACTTTAAAGTAAAAGAGGATGCTAACAATTTCAATTCAGCTACTTCAGAACTGCGTGAGTCCAGTACATTAGACATGAATGTGAATGGTCTGGTATTAGTTTACTGTAATCCTGAAGTTTGAATTTGGCTATAGATTTATTTATCTATTTATTTATTTATTTATTGCCAGAAATAATGTAGCTTTGCTATTTTCTTGCTGTTCAAGAGGGAATAGTTGAATTAATGCTTGCTAAGCTGTAGATACACTGCAAACAAAGTTGACACTCTTACATGGACAACAACAACAAAAAAAGTTGGGGGGGGGAAGGGTGGAGGAGAAATATAACACGGTTAATGTCATGTTACAGGAAAACAAATTCTGCAAATTGTGAAGAATGTTCTAGGGGGAGTTTTCACTTAATGTCCATACAGGATAGGAAAAGTCAGGGGAAGCACATCTGCTTGTGTTCACCGAAGAACTACATGAGAAATGCACTGAGGCTGCATATAAAACCAAAGTACTCTAATCCAAATTTTGAATCCAAACTCTAGAGCCTTTCAGGCTCTCATTGTTTTTACTTACTTCTTTTGTGACATTTCTGCATCTTTACATCAGTGAATTTCTCAGTGTTTTCAAGAGCCGTTTCATCCAAAATAAGGCTCCCTGCTGAAAAGATGAAATATTGCACATCTCAACCTTTTTTCTCCTAGAAATGTTACAGGAGGAGATAAAAGTGAGAGAACGACACAAGAAGACAGCAGTGATGAAGCATGCTCCAAATAAAAGATGAACAACAAAAATCATTCTGCAAAACACACCCAAATCTATAGGATTTAGAAAGCTCACAGAACTCCAACCATAGATTCTGTCACCCTGTGTTAGTTTTCAGAGTGAAGACATTGATGTACCGTGACAAATTTAGTGGCTACTAAAACACTGCTGATTATGAGCAAATAATTAAACATCATAGCTGGATCACAGCTATATTATAGGGTTTGCATGATCTCTGTAGCAGTAAAAGTACTCAGTCATTATATATATGAAAAAGATTAATTCTTTTAGAGGAAAAGTAAAGGTTTCTAAATTGTTTATATATTTTTTTTCGTATTACAAAACAGTGAAGCTATCTGTACCATTCTTCTACAGGAAAATACATAAATATTAATATTGGATCTCATTTTATCTAAGATTAGCACCAATTTTGCCATTAGGTTCAACCTCTTCACTCTGAATTCTAAATACACCAGGGAGAGGTAAAAGACATTTTAAAGGTCACATGGGCCTCTTGTAGCCAGAATTAATTGTCCTGAATATGGTGTGACCTTTAGCAAGCAATTTCAAATTACTTTCCCCAAGCATAAAAGAGGATGTGCAGATATTGTGTGAATCTTTCTGAATCTACATATTTCTCAGCAGACACACATTAATACAGATTCTCTAGAACAGTAAACTGCTGCATTTGTGCCACAATCAAAACACTGATTTTGATCAAGATGTCAAGCAAATATCTCCGATCAAGTACTGATATGAAGAAATCATTTACTGCATATATTTTTACCATTCCTGTGTTGATCTGGGAGAAGTAAAATCTGACATGATTTCTCAG
The DNA here is from genome assembly GCA_030625065.1 of Alectoris magna. Taxonomy (NCBI): domain Eukaryota; kingdom Metazoa; phylum Chordata; class Aves; order Galliformes; family Phasianidae; genus Alectoris; species Alectoris magna. Next base: position 5,675,755 of record CM060575.1, on the reverse strand, counting down.
GCAACTTAGTGCATCCTAGACAGAAATAAGGGTGCATGAACTGAATTTATACACATGGTAAGTCCTCTTGGTGTGTCAGGCTTAATGAATATATGCACATCATCTGTGTCAAATGCTGATAAGTCTGATGCTTCTTGTAGGCGTATACTGCACTAGACAGTCAAACAATGCCTACACTATTTCTATGATGAGGTGGTCAGCAGTTTGGCCACAGATAAAACTGCTATTACAGAGAAAATCCTGCAAAAAACCAAAATATCCTCAGAATTCATCAGGACGCAGTTCCTGGGTGAAAGAAAGCTGAAGGTGGAAGGGGATACCTGATGACAGAAACCCTACTAGTGTTCTAATTGTGGGCATGAAGTACAGTGCAAGGTGTTATCCAGAACTCTGTCATGAAGGAAATTAAACTTCTCCACTTAAATCTTACCAAAAGCATCTTCCACCTGCTTCTCATGCTGATCCTTGAGCACGTATTCTGCTAATTCAGCTACAAAGAAGAAAAGAGACAGGAAAACAGTAATGCCACAGTAAGTATCACAGTAAAAATTGTTCACTACTCTTCACAGAATTCTGCAATATAACTGAAATAAAAGAGTTAAATTAAGATTTTCTTGTAAATTGTTGCTCAGGAAACAAAGAACATGAGAAAGGAGAAGTGGAGACAGGAAGTATTAAGCAGAAGAACCCATTAATAGAGAGATTTTCCCCTGACAACCACAGACTGCTGTTCATCTGTTTCCCCACAATGCATGGTTTTAGGTACCAAGGTTAGACTCATTGCGCATGAGGACCCTTGAATATATGCCATACCATGGTTAGATTACTGTGCACGAGGACCCTTGAATATATGCCACAAAATGAAATAGAATTTGTAAGAAAGATGGGTTGATCAAATGGGTAGAAAAGAATGATCACATTAAGATACCAAGAGCTGAAAAAAAAAGAAAGAAAGCTTTCATACCTATTCTAGCATAAGCATCTCTGGCACTGGAAGAGAGATACAATTCATCCTCATTTTCATCATTTTCCACTGTACACAGGAAATCCATATTACTGAGTTGTTCATAGTTGCAGGTATCAATTTCAGGATCTAGAATGAAAAAGGAGTTAGCATTCGTTTAACAAATGCCATAGCTAAGGAAAAATAATAGAAACAAGACATGAAGGAAAAGAAGATGCATTATTTCAGTGTAAGGCTTTTGCTTTTTGGTGTACATTGGCTAACTAGGAAGAGAACTGAACTCTCAGTAACTTACAGTTAACCCAGAAATCTATATTCGCTTGTTAAATTCTGAGAATTCACCTCTCCTAGTATATAAAACAGTTCCAGTACCCATTTCATGGCGCTAAAGCCTAGAGACATGGCCTGGAATCATCACAGAATCATAGAATTGCTCAGGTTGGAAAAGACCTTCAAGATCATCAAGTCCAACGACAACCTAACTCTAACAACCCACTGCTAAATCATGTCCCTGAGCACCACATCCAAATGGTTTTTAAACGTATTCAGAGTTGTTTTAAACACTGCTTTTAAACAACAAACTCCCTGGGGAGCCTATTCCAATGCTCAACAACCCTTTCTGTAAAGAAGTTCTTCATGATATCCAACCTAAACCTCCCTGGTGCAACTTCATAGAATCACAGAATGGCTTGGGTTGGAAGGGACCTCAAGGATTACCAAGCTCCAACTCCCCTGCTGCAGGCAGGGCCACCAACCTCCGTATCTAATACTAGACTAGGCTGCCCAGGGCCCCATCCAACCTGGTCTTGAACACCTCCCAGAACTTGAGGCCATTTCCTGTTGTCCTATCATCTGTCACATGTGAGAAGAGACTAACCCCAAATAGTTCATATTATTAAACCTTTTTATTCTTCAGGATGTGGTAACACCATCCAGATTCCCCCTTGGGAATGTTGCAGAGACCATGCTAACCTCTGATCTGCAGCAATAAATTGCCTAGGAAAATGCCATTCAGACAAGGCCAAAAGCATGCTGGGGACTATGTTAACAACTTAACAGTGGAGATGTCCTACTTCCAATAATTGGGTCATATCTTGACACTGTTTAACTTATCCATGTCTTCTCAGACACCAGGAAGGCTCAGAAGAATTCAAACCAGCAAAACATCTCTGATGTTGTAAAAGTCAAGTCCTTTATCCCTAATTCATCCTACTTTCAGTCCTGTGCAAGTGAGGTCATGGCAGTGCAGAAGAACTCCTGCAACAAGATGCAGAAAGCAACAAGGATTTGAAATGCTATCACTCCAATATTGTAACTTCTTATGTCTATCTGGCACAGAGCTCTAGGACTTCAACATAGTATGTTCTCCTTTCATTGCCATTCTCAACTCGTAGCTGAGCTCCTTTGTTTAAAACAACCTCAGCTATTGTTTCACAACACAGTCAGCAGCACAGCTGTACTCTCATACCTTTATCCCATCAAGCCCAGGCAAAGCAGTGTGCTCTCCAATGTCCACACTAATTCAGGAGCAGAATTTGAGAGCTAGGGCCAACCTTCTAACCTGCTTAGCTGTAGAAACTTGTATGAAAGGAAACATCCCCTCGGCACCCTAGTCTTTTTGCTTTCCCCTCCATCACAGAATAATGAAATCTTTAGTCTGTGCTCTGAAAAGATGTAGAACAGCACCTGCTAATGCAAGTCTGTTGTGTTGGTGCCTTAGTAAATGCTAGTTTACTTGCAGTTGTCTAGCTTCATAGAATCATAGAATAGTTTGAATTGGAAGAGACCTTTAAAGATCATGACTTAATTTTTAGGTAGTCCTGTATAGTGCTGAGTTGGGCATGATCCATGTGGGTCCTTTCCAATTTGAGATGTTCTATGATCTAATGATCATCCAGTTCCAACCTCCCTGCCATGGATACCTCCCACCAGATCAGGTGGCCCAAAGCCCCATCCAACCCGGCCTTGAATCGTTAAGCTTTGTCCCATCACTACACACCCTTGTAAAGAGTCTCTCCCCATCTTTCTTTTAAGCTTTCTTTAAGTATTGCAAGGCTCCAATGAGATTGCCCTAGAGCCTTCTCTTTTTCAGGTTAAATTACCCCAGCTCTCACAGCCTGTCTCCATAGGAGAGGTGCTCTAGCCCTCTGAGCATCTTTGTGCCTTCCTCTGGACTTGCTCCAACTGCTCCATGTCTTTCTTGTGCAGGGGACCCCAGAGCTGAAGCACCACTCCCAATGGGGTCTCACAGGGCTGGAGCAGAGGGGAAGAATCATCTCCCTCACCCTTTTGGCCACACATCTTTTGATGTAGCATGGAATAGGATTGACTTTCTGGGCTGCAAGTGCACATTGCCAGCTCATGTTGAGTTTTTAATCAACCAGTTCCTCCAAGTTCTTCAGCTCAGAGAGGCTCTCCATCCATTCACTCTCCAGTTGGCACTGACGTTTGGGATTGCCCTGGACCAGGTTCAGCACCTTGCACTTGTCTTTAAATACATGGTAGTTTCTGGAAGCAGTCACTGTTTTATATACTTATACAGACAAAATTATTATACTTGCAAAACAAAGCACCTTGTGAATTTAGTACAGCCACCACAATGAACTGCCATTGGATGGCCACTTAATCTTGAAGAGATGGCAATGACTTCTATCTAGATTATTCAAGTGCTTTTTAGTGCATTACTAACCTGCAAAGAATTCACCTTCATTTCCAGATGTCTTTGGATCTGAGAATGTAAATAGATGCACTGGATCAATATCACAAAGCAGCAGATCAAGATAGCCACTTTCAGACACAGATGCTGAATCCATGATTTGTCTCTTGTTGTCTGAAATCAGATCACAAAACAGTTAGCTATGACAGAGACAACTTTTGTCCACCGAAAGTAAAAGTCTAGCACTGTGGCTTTTCTGCGATTAAGCGATTTTTTTCAGCGATTGAAATCTGACAGCACTGGAACTGGTCTCATTGGTCTTATGGGTGAGTCTCACAGAAATCTGCATCTAGGTCTTTAATTTTAAGTCAGTCTTATAATTTCACTTGAGGCTTACCATGTAGATAAGTCTCAAGTGAAGTTATTGCAATGAGACTCACCCATTTTTCAGTCCAGTCAAGAGAGTGGGATACTGCAGTCTGACCACATGGCCCAAAACAACATGGCAAGTACTAAATAAATTGCAACTTCTGTAACTACATTGGAATATAAGTGGTGCAAGCACAGACCCAGCAGTTATTGAGTGAACGAGGAGACTGCAGTGAAGAGGATGGAAGAAGTAACCCATTCTGTACAGCTATGACAATGTCTGTTCAGGGTCAGCAGCTTCTGTCTGGGATGCTACATCCCAGCTCATGAGACTTGCAGACATCACCAGGAGACATCCCCTCAGCACAGAAAAGAACTGTAAAAGATTGCACAGCTATTTTATATAGCTTTATGGTTTACTGTGTATGATCACGTTGGAAATTCATTTCTGGTAACAGGGCACTTGCTGGCACTGTAAGATTTATCACAGTAATTTTTAAATCCATCTTCTTTCCAGACTTAGCAATATCTGCCTGCACTAGATAAAAAAAGCATTTATAGTATAGATACATTAAAAACTTGTGTGAGTACCTGCTCATGAGCTAAGAATTGCTAAGCATTTTAGAGTGCCATACAAAATCCAGACAACTCTCTCTGTACTCCTGTGCTTTCTGCTGCTCTCCCACATTTCTGTATGGACGGGGAACTGCTTCATTTCTACGTTTCTTTAGATAAAGTTTATCTGTCCTCAACCTTATTTTAAATCCTTTCTGTATGCTTCCAGCTAGTGCAGCAAGCACCAGCATAACCTCAAACATTCTGCAGATAGTGGAATAACTGTACATGTTGGTTATTCATCATCTTTATCAAACTATTTCCACAACAAATATTGGCTTCTCAGTGCTTACAGATCTCTGATATGATTTCTATCTGCGTTGATGATCCAAGTCATTCAATCCACCATAATACTCAGATACCAACGTGAAATGGACAACCAGCAAATTTTCCAGTCTGCATCCTGTTAAAATAGCTGGTCACACACTGCAACCATGGAAAGTTTCAGACTGGCATTGAGAATCATATTTTGAGGTGAAGACAGCAAGCAGAACCAGTCACACTACCACAAGCTACTGTCTTATGAACTAATCCTCATTTCCCTCCCAGCCCTGGGTGGAGCTGTCCCTTTGTGGGCAGCTTGGTGGAGCTTGGAAATGGACCTCTCTGCATTCTTCTGCAGAAGACATCCAAATCTAGAGCCAAATCTTAGGAGAGCAGGTGGACATGGCAATGCCCCACGTGTAGGAGTGACCTACGCTCAGGTACTTCTCCTTTTTCATACTGTGTGGCCTCATTACATTACCAACATTACGAAAAGTTGTGGTTATTGCCCGCCCTACTATAAATGGAAAGCAGAAGTTGACAAACCTTCATGAGAACCAAGAAGGAGGTTATAAACGTATCACATTAATTTCTCAAATTGTTGCTGCACGCTCTTTATTGAATTAATGTAAAATCTAAACAAGTTGGGCCTTGCAGAATATTGGTTTTCCACACTGGGAATAATGCTGTTGAAACATTAACCCCAAAATTATATTGGATCAGAGGTAGAGACATAGAAGTGATGAGCAGAAGCGCTGCTGTTCCACGGCCCTGGGCAATGTGCTCTGGGTGGCCCTGCCTGAGCAGCAGCATTGGAGCAGCTAAGCTCCAGAAATCTTTCCAGCCTCAGCCATGCTATGGTCCTGTGCAGTTCTAAAGGGAACGCAAGACAGACAGATGCATCACCCCTTCCAAGTTCAGCAATTATTAAACTGCTTGATTGTGGCAGATGAAGAAAAGGGCAAGCCCTGTGGAAAGGGAGTAAGTAGGCCTTCTTAGTCTTTGTGGAAAACAATCCAAAGAGCTTTTGTTATTCTAAAGATCTCTCCCAATTGCATTTCCCTGTGGTTAAATACAGACATAATGCAAAATGTTCTGCATTACAGGGTCAAGGTGTCAGGAAGGAGCCAAGAAGAAGCCTTGCCAGTGCCAAGTCCAGCTAGAGAGCTGAAAATTAAGAAGTAAGAGGAGCTACAGCCCAGGAGTATGAGAAAAGTAGCCTTCTACCTTGGGAAGAATGAAGACTTTCAAAACTGAAAAACTTGCACACTCCTTTGCTCCAGTTTACCCTCTTTTTTTCTTCATCGCATTGGGCTGCCGTTCTGTTATCTACACTGGATTTCAGATGCTGTAGTTTCTTTTGCTGAACCAAAAAGATCTTAATAGCAGTTGAGCTGCAACATTAAAGTGATGGTGGGACCGTGGAACGTGCTCTGTCCAAAGCTTCGGGGAAAAAGAAGCGAGTTTTGGAATGAGGAAGGCTGCTACATGAAGGGTGTGCCAGAGGGGAGCAGGATTACATCTCTGGATAGTGCATGTTTTAACTGAAGCACAGAAAATGAAACCTGACATTACTAAGCGTGTTTACAGCAGCAATTGCTCTCCCAGGACTTCCCCTTTTCTTCACACAGCATCCCACTGAATCCAGCAGCCCTCTGGCTGAGACCATAGGTGAATATGTTCTATACTGCTCAGTCACTTTCTTGGTTGTTTCATACATGACTTTACCTTAGTTTACTGATAATACAGTCCCCTGGGGTCCTGCACAGTGCTGCCAAAATGGGCGTTTGGCACAATTTCGCATCACAGGACTAAAAAAGTTTCACCCAAACCCGTGTGTTGGGGCTTTGAATGCTGGGGCCAGCTCTCTGGGGAAGATGACAGTGGACCAAAGTCCCATGGGACATCAACACTGACATTTGCTTTTGGCCTCTGCGCAAAGCAAAAGTTCTAGGTGAGGAAGACAGGTTGCGCTTCCCAATGTATTTCCAGGCCTTTCAGAAAGTGGGATCCTTTGCTATTTGGGTGCTTGTTAAGACTGATCTTTTTCTTTAAATGTTGAAATAACACCTCATTTCCCTAGCAGCCTGTTAACTCCAGCTCCATCCCTATATTCCCTGTGCTCCCTTTGCATTAACTCTATGATGACTTAGTGAATACCTCCGCTGCAGTAAGGTTTCTACTCAGGATGCATCCATGTTAGTGCTGTTTTCTGCAAATACAGCACACTTTGATTCACTTGTAAGACTCTGGGTGGGTTTTGTTCAGCACTCTTTTACAGTGCTAGCAAAACAATAAGAATTACAAATGTTTGTAACGTAGTAAAAGAAATAGTGAGTATCACTATACCAGGACAAAGAATACAGCTTATGAAGCAGTACGTGTTCCCTTAAATCACATACAAGTCTTAAGACTTAGATGGCACATTTTAGTTTTCTATAGAAAAAGGGAATAGTTGTGGCTTATCATTTGACACTGGGCAATGAAGTGTGCTACCAGATAAAACCAAGTGGTAGTTAAGAGGAAACAGAAGATTTGCACTAAGGGAATAATGCGAAGTTTTCTTCCAACATGAGGAAGATGCTTCTGAGGAGATCCATCAGAATTGGGTTTTTCTTTCCCAAACTCTTTTGACTGACAGGTAATAAAGCAACCTTCCCACAAGTACAGAGGATAAGAAAATTTAAAAAGAAAAAAAAGTCATTTCAGGAACAGAAGAACCCTGCCCTACAATTTAATTTTCATATCAGTTTAGGAAGCCAAGGATAATAGTGCCCAGCTTATATTTAGCATTGGAAGTTTGGGGTTCTATTTCCAATCTATGAGAAGCTTACGTCTGAAAGCCTGTTTATCTTTTCCTGCTGTGTTATGTGATTTAACAAAAGATAATACTTCTACCTAACAGGAGGCATCTTACCTATGCAGTAGTCTAAAATGAAAGAACTGAGATGATGCTGGAAAAAAATCTGCTGTATGTCCTACCTTACTCTCCTTTGCGTCCATTAGATAAGTTTAGAGAAGTTTGAAAAAGTACAGATGTCAGCCAGAAGGATTTTCTTGAACTTCATTGTATAGTTATGAACAACAGATTAGAGAAACAAATCCTATAACCTTACCAGCCATGCCTGGTGGATAGCTAAGTGCGGGCAGGCTGCTGGCATGCTGTCCTGCAGGTGTCAGAGTTGAGAAAATCTCAGAGCAGAATTTGACTCCTGAACCCAGCAGTGCCTCTGCTGTCACAGCTGTGCCCCTCTCTCCCATCTCAGCAGGGAGGTGATACTAAGTGGCAGAGCAGACCCCTTGTCTATTTCTTAGCAGACAAACTACCTTTATATTCAGAGACCTTCTCCATCAGAACTTCTGCCCTCCTAAGCCAGAACTTTTTCTTGCCAGAAGAGTCAGAAGAACAGAAACAAGCTAGTTTATTCCAATACTCCGCAGTTTCACTTTCCGTATAAATAGTATCTGTACAAAGAACAAGCATGTTCCCCTCAAAACTTGAAACTACACGTTTTCAAACAATTAACATGACTAAAAGATCTCCAAAATCTCACCCCCTCTAATTCAGGCTTCATCCTAAGAAAACTTCAAGCAATACAAGTCCAGATATTGACACACAAGACAGTTACAGTTCTTCACAGCAGGTAAGATACGATGAATTTACCTTGACAAAAGCATAGCAGTTAAGAATTGAGGAAAAACTGACCTTAGGAGAGCAGGTGGTTCCTGTTCCTTCAATCTGGATTCAGCACCAGAATAGCAGGAGAGCTGCTCTCACTGCTCAGCGTTCATAGAAATAAGGAGGAAACGAGCCAGGCAAGTCACAGATGAAATGTTAACGGCTTAGGGGAATTCCAAAGAGGAAAACTAAGAGGAAGCTTCCCTCTAGCAGCCCTGTACAGTAATCTCTGGTACCTGTCACTTGCTGCAGCTGAGAGGAACCTGCAATTGCTGCTTGGTAGGAACGGAATCATTTATCCACTTGGAAACCGAAACTGGTTGAGAGTTGGCGTAACAAGGTTTGGTGTTCCCCAGAATTCTTGATTTTTTTCCCCATTTCAAATCTGTCCCAAAGTCACACTGTTTAACAGGCCCTTGGAAAGAACAAAGCAGGCAGCACGCAAGCACTCTTACCTTGGAGCTCCATTTGCTCAAACAGAAGTGAAAGTATCCTTCACATGGTTACAAACTGCCAAAACAAAGCTAATTTGGTACCTTCTGCAAGTGGCTTTCGCCCTTGGTCCAAACTGACAAGTATGGTGCTCTATGCAACGTAAAACTCGTCTGGCTTACACATGACATTCAGAGTTTGCTGGTACCAACATTTGGCAGACAGTGTTTATTCATCTAATGAATCTCAGACTGAGTCACACCTTGCTGGTGCCTATCTGGCATAAGACAAAGACGAAAATTAACTTACCTAATGAGTGTTCCTACCACAATGCCTGTAATTGCTTCCGTCTGGCAATGCAACCATGTTTTCCTATTTTTCACTTTTTTTTTTTTTTTTAATTATGCAAAGACCTACACAAGTTAGAAATTGCTTAAAAAAAAGAACTTATTCTCAAATGAGCAAATGCTTCTTGTAAGTGATAGCTTATAACAAAGTTCCAGAGTTTGAAGGGGAAAGGAAAGCAGTGAGATTTGATCAAGTCAGTGGTATCAAGTGGTCAGTGGTATCAAGTTTTTGGTAAGCTGCTTGGTAACATGTGGCTTCCTCACAAGGCAGCAGCAGGTCCTATGAGCAAAGCAGCTGCTGACCTGTGTAAGCCTTTTTCCTTTAGCTCCACTTTTACCAGGTTCCGTGGGAACATGTTCACCTAGAAGAGATAAAGCTCTTTCCTTCTTTGGAACAGCTGATTGTAATACAGTTATTCCAAGGAAAACCCCTAGAAACAGTCAGGAGGGTTACTGTTAATCTTGTAACATGCAGCACAACCCCACAAATCACAAGCTCCTTTATCAGTCCTGTAGGCAAACTTCATCATTCCTGAGGCTGTAATCCCTTGGTGTAGAAATGGCAGGAAAGAATTGCTGGAGCAATCAGAGTATTGGTTCATCTATAATGGACTAACCTCTAATGATGGTCTCAGACACAGAGTATGAAGAGGATAGGAGTCTGTGAGACAGCTGAGAAGTGCCTAAACTCCTTAGATGAGCACCTGCTTTTGAGCTTCAGTTTTTGCTGATTCAAAATGAAGACAAGCTGCTCTAAAGCAAAAGGAACAATAGGTACTGGAAGCACTGCAAAATTGATGTAAATGATGCATTTTGCAAGTGGAGGAAATCTCAGGCTTTCTCAACCAGGTATTATAACGATCCTTATTCAAGACCTGCTGGTATCAGTCTGTTCCTGACCTGTGCTGCCTTTGCCAAGTGACAGTCAGTGAACATAGATCTGAAAATGAACAGGTTGGAAAAAGAAACGTAGAAAAAAAAAATTGCTTCAAAGGAAGTTTTGTCTAACAGTTTGAGTCATTTCCTAGTAAACGTATATCTTTGAAGCTAGTTCTTTAATCTCTGGTCCTAATTATAAAATCTAGAAAATAGTGCCAATGGTTGAACATGTGATGGATGAAGACTAATGCTTATTCTGGTATACTTTGGTTTCCCTCTGTCATGTCTCAAATTAATCCAAGTTTTGTGACACAGATACAGAGCCAGGCATGACAGGATCATGATCTTTGAATGGAGACTTTAGTCATGAGCATTACAAAAATGAGAAGCAGTGGATGTGTTTACAAGCATTTCAGGGATTTAATCAAAAGCAGACTACATATGGTCCCAGCTTATGTAACCCTAGGCTACTTGCTGTGATTTTCTACATTTAAATATGACTTCTTGGTATTAATTCAAATGTAAGAACAGCACTAAGATCTTCCAGTTCAGTATTTTTCCACTAATGAATTATCTTATTTCTTCTCAGAAATGCCCTGAAAAGTGTTGCCCAATACCATATTATAGGAGAGGAAAAACTTCACACACAGCCCTATGCTGCAGCCCAATGTTCTCCCATCAGTTTTACAGGACTATCTGCATATTCTACTAATTATTCTTTCATTATCCTTTTAGAACTGTTTTCTAAAAGTCATTCTGAGTAATATAACTAAGCTGAAGTTCTGTTTTACATAGGATGGACCATGTTAGGCTTGTCCCAACACTATTTCTGTTCTCCATTGTATACAACATTAATCTTCTGATGGTCAAGACTTAAAAGTTGAGTAAGTTTACAACCTCACAATTATAGGGACTTCACATTTTTATCTTTCCTTCTGCCATTTAAGAACCTCACAATTCTTGAATCCATCTTCTTAAGTCATTAAGTTCTTCCTCTCCTTAAATATGCAGCAGTCTGTTATAGATATTGTAATTTTTGTGCTTATAGGCAGCTGGAATTTGCAATAGAGAATGTTCTTCCCATACACGCTTGAAAAACATGAGTGATATCCTCACCGTGAGCTGTCAGAATGGGTCATGAACAAATCCTGCTCAGACTATCAATGGTTGAGATGCCAGTAGATAAAAACTGACCTTACTGTGGTCCTTGATCTACTTTGCATTTCTTGTTCTACAAAGATATCAAAGATTAAATTTTATTATGGACTGACTATGTAAATGACTATTGGAGAGCTATCCTGAATGGGTGGACCTGCTTTTAGCTGCTCTTGGGTTACATTCTGCTCTCTTCCTTGCCTGCTCCCCACTGATGCACTTTGCACTATGTCACAATGCAATAAACAGAAGTAAATCTTTAACAATACAAAAAGAAAAAGCTGATTTACCAGATAAGTACTTGGTTCCTGTTGGCTCATTATCTGTCATGCTTTGAGGTTTATTGCCACAGAGGTTTAAACAATAGTGGGGAACCAAATTGTTCAAATACAGATCCTATTTTTCCATAAATGTCAGCGATATCTTCCTAGGTAGGTCCTCTCTGTCTTTTTCATGGAGTAAGGCCTGGTGATACTCCTTGGATATCACATCTTCCTTCAGCATGAGGTTGTGCAATGCATGGTCATCAGAAGCCGTATCACCCAAAATAATCTTTCTTACTCTAGGTAGGATCTCCTTAAAAAGATTTATACTTGCATCTGAAGATGCATAAAGGAGGTTTGAGCAAAATATGAACGTCAACTAAAATAAAAGATTCACTCAGTCAGCATCAAAAAGATGAAGTGAAAAAAAAAGTTGAGCTTTGGCCTGCAATAGCAGAGGTGTTTCCTCATTTGAGTTAGCCTTTAAATAACACTTCCAAGAACAAAGAACTTCTTCACTAAATGACAAAACAACACAATTCTTCCAAGCATTAATAAAAGACAATTTTCCAAATCAGCAACATGGTCACTTGAAAAAAAATAATACCAAAAACGTTTGTCTCATTGAAGAGGATTACTATGCAGTATCTTTGTCTCCCAGTAGAGGTGGAGTGTGGGCACAGCAGTGGGCCCACCAAGGTCACTGCTAAGTCAGTGCAGTACCAAAAGCTTCAACACAAAACACACCCTTGCATGAGGGATAGATTTAAAACTTGGAGGTTCCAATGCAGAATTAGAGATTCGGTTGTGAATGAATTCTTTCAGGAAAGCCAAACAAGACAGAACCAGGGTAGAAAACCGAAGCTAATTGATTATAAAAGTTTTAAGTACGTAACTGCCAATTCTGGTTAAGATCTAAAATTTCTTATTAGAAGAAAAATGATTTTTTTCTTTTTCTGGATGTTAATGTTTATACTCAGCAACATGAAATAGATGGAAAACATTGGAAAAAAAAGCCATTATTATCTAGCAGTAGAATTTTGTCTTGTAGTGCAGGTGTGTAACAAGTTCAAACTGTTAACTATATAATCTGCAATTTATTTTCCTCATGGGAAAGTAAACCCCTTAGATTTTTCAGGCACATTCATGTTTCAGTCAAAAAATGTATAAAGAATATCTTTTAAATGTATTAACTATTAAAGTTGCTGCCTACATTGACTCAAAACAGAAGTTAGAACATTTGTTGAAGTACGAGTAGGAATACGGTCCTACTAACTCAGAGTAGCACAGAAAAAAATCTTCTATCAACACAGAACTGTACCAAATCAGATGTCTACATTTGTACTTTACCATCTTGTGGAGCAGAAGAGCATATGCTGAAGGTCTGCCCTCCAGAATGCTGGGAACTGCTTACTGTCACAGCAAACATCAGTGAAGTTCTGCAGCTTGGGGAAGAGAGGCAGTCCCAGTCTCAGCTTCTTGGACATGGAGGTTTTCAGAAGGTTTTTTTGGCACCATCAGTCATATCCAAGGCCTCGCTAGGCAGCAATTCTGACTAAGAAGTCTTCTTCCTGATGGGGGATTCAACGTAGGAAGTCATGTATAGAAAGAAGAATGTGAATATAAACTGTAATTCTCTGCCCATCTCCTCAAATTTTGACCTGAAGCATCTTATCTTTTGCAAAATTAGATAAAGAAAGCCTGTATGGCAGATTCCTTTTTATGGGAAAGAAAGAACTCATGTCCATGGGATAGTTCCCTCCAGATGCAGACAAGCAAGCAAACAAACAGCTTGTGATACATCATTAGGATCACCACCTAAGCACGAGGAAAGCAGGTATTTTATGTTTCTCACCTGAAGCAGTTTCTCCCTGCAAAGGTACCAGGGAAAGTACAGCACAAAGAAGTGGTTATAGGCTTCTTAAATGAAATACAATATTGTTCTTTTTTATTTTTATGCTGGATTTGAGACAGACCAAAAGTAGGATTGCCTTTGCACAGGTATTAGAGTACAGGGATCATAACTGATCCACGTTTTACTCTTCCCACACATTTTCAGCATTTCTGTTTTCCGAAAATATCTTCGGGATCATTGCCTGGTGGGAAGCATGCTTTCTGCACAGCCGTCCCCAGCTTTTGCTGGGCTGCGGGAAAAGATATCAAGCAAATAATGCGCTAGAAGTACTCTCTGCCTTTGACTTAAAAATTGATTATCTTGTAGCTATGAGTAAAATGAGGGGAAGGGGTCTACAGTGGCATTAAGATTTGAAAACTTGACTCAACTTGTAGCACTGCTAATTTGCTATTTTGACAGAACGCATGATTTCTATTTCTGCTTCTGTTTTTGCATTTGTAAAATCAAAACATTCTCTTACCATCTTGACACAGGTAAAATCTGCTGAAGCTCATGACACATCGCAGTGCCAGGTACCAAAGGCCAAAAGTTGGCCTACACTGGTACATTCCAGCTGCTTCACACCCCTAGGAAAAACAGTGAAATTAATTGCCAAGATTTTACTACGGCTATTTGGATTTCAAAATTAGTGTAGATTGATATTTACTTAGAAGTGATACTTCCTCTCAACAAAGAAATCAAAAGCATAAGTTCTCCTTTCTAACTAACTTTCCTCTTTGAAACATATCATAACACAAACAATGCATATGAAAAAGGAGAACTAAGCCAGACTGTATATTTTTGCTATCCATTGCTTCTCATGTTGCCACTGTGTAGAATTTTCTAGATTTCTTTTCCTTTGGACTTTCAGAAAAGGCTACCATTGTGATCCTTAAAGAGAGATACCCTGACTATGCCACATCACTTACCTACTTTAGTGTATGCGTTATTTAAAGAGAATTCTTAGGCAGGAAAGCTGTGTTGATGAATAAACACATTCATCTGTGATGCAAATTACTGACATGCCAATGCCGCTGTACTATACAGATTGAATCAGTACAGTCAGAGAGGAAGGAAAATTGCTAAATAGACTTTTCAGGCTATGAAAAATTGCTCAACCAGCAGCCTGTCAGTGCTATTCAGACTGGATAAAAGGAATCCCAAACAAAAATTCTGGTATTGAATCCAATTTATGGCCAGAGAGGCCAGAGTCACTAGCTGATTGGAAAACCAGAGACAACAGCTCAGGCTACATTAAAGGAATTTTCAAGTATCCGCTGCAGTCAGTCAGGACTTTGCAGCAACGTCCACCAGCATTTGAGAATGCTCCCTCAATGAATACGCAGTTGCTGGCATCTCCCCAGACTTTGCTACATTTAGGAATGCTGGACTGTGGAAACTTACTTTGTGTATTAGAATGGAGAGTTTGGTCACCAATGTATTTTTCATCACGCACACGCACACATAATTTCCTAAGTAATTCTTCCAAGGTCTACAGCTCTTAATTCAAAATCTTTTATGTCTATTAAGAAAACTGCTTCCAGTAAATTCTAACTTCCAGGGAAGTACGGATGCAAAGTCGTGGAAGCTGTTTTAAACATACCTGGTAATTCTTCCCCAGAGGTTATTTATAAAAAGTATCTGATCAAATCTTTTCCCTACATCCCTACTTTCACCTCAGGAACCACCTGAGCTACTACTGATGTGCAGAAGTTCTTCAGCATCCCTCCATCCTGACAGCTCTAGCATCTTCTACCATATTGCTTCCCAGGTGCTATGATGGGCTGCAGTACAATACCAGACCCACTGCAGATGAGATACTGTATGGAGCCCACTACAACGCTGCTGGTCATGCTGATTGTTTCCCCAGAATACAATTCTCTAAGCTGAGGCCTGAGGTTAGGAACTCAGAAGATGGGAAAATTCCAGTCTAACAAGTGCAAAGATCAGACTGCAAATATCTGTGAAACAGCAACTGAAAACTAAATTAACTTGTTCAGAACAAGTACTAATCACTTATAAGCATGTTATTTTACCACACAATTCTCACTGGTAATTTTTACTGGTGCTGGACCTCTATGACCTAAATGTCAGCAGATTCAGTGACTGTTCTGAGTGATCTGTTCTGCCCGAGAGGAGTTCCAGAGCTGATTGCAGAGCAGCTCTTTCATTTCTCATGTACTTCTTCATGTCCTCAGATAAGTGACTGGGAAAGTGAAATGTAAGGATGTCCCAAAGGGATTATCAGTCTTTGATCCTTGATAGCCTATTTACTCATAGAGCCCCAGTAATTTGTATTGGAAGGAAATACAGTGCCAGGGAATACTTCCTAGAGAAAATCATTTTAGCTACTTACATGACTTTAGTTTACAGAAAAGTTGTCCACCTACTCCTTAATTTGTGGTTCACCCAAGTAAGGTCTTTCTTCCTTTGGTATTCTCTTTCAGAGATGCTTTGTTTTAAAAGCTGTCCGATGCTTGTTCACATCTTTGTAACCTCACCTCTTGGATAACCAGTCCTGCCCACATATAGCAGCTCCAGAATGGCAAGGGTAGCTTTTCATACTTGCAGTATTGGAACACTTACATGTGGAGAACATTCCTGAGATGACTTGTACTCATTCTTTGGAAGGTGTTATAGATTTATCTATCTTACCTTGTTTTCCACTGCAGCATCATCATTGCAGGTTTTATCACAATTAAGAGTAGCTGTTCAAGTCCCATTGTTGTTCTTACCTGGAAGAGAAGAGGTAGAGAGAAGGTAAGAAATTTCAGCAGACTTTCAAGAAAGATTTCCACAGGAGCAGCATAGCCATGATGGCTATCAAGGAAGAAACAGTGACACTTCTGAGGGTAGGGAAGCCATTGCTGTAAAAGCAGAGGTACATTTCTTACTTGTCTTAGGAAAAGAAGATAAGATCTGTCACGTGCAGGAAAAGTAAAACCTTAAGGACAAGGTATTTTTTCAGTATGCCAGGGAGTGCAAAGCGTTTTCAGTAGCAGCTGGCTGCAGCTGCATGCTCTGCAAGCACACTGTGAGCACCAAGACCTGTGGCAGCATCCAGATGCCTCCTGGCCTATGGACTGAGGAAGAGACAGGAAGGAGATGTTATTCCTCCTCTTGGTTTTCAAGAAGTCTGCAAGGGTCACGTAACTGTGCAAATCTCTTGACGATAGTTTTGGGACAAGAAGCGCACAACAGTATTCATCTTGTTAAAAAAATGTTATCTAAATTATTGTCTTATTTCGTCTTCCATAGCTGAGAGCAATTACAGAAATTGAAGAAAAAGAAGAAAAAAGGAATTAATACTCCTTCTGTCACCACCACTTGGACTTCACTTAATTAGTCCAGTACACTGCAACGTTGAGCAGGTGATAAAAACCGTAATTTCTCTTTACAATGAAGTACAAGAGAGAAAGAATGGGAAACAGAATACAAGTTCAAACCCACACCAACAAGGAAAAGCACAAGTTCAAAACCGCAGCTGTGTCAAGTTTCACAATGATGGAGATGAGAAAACTGGCCAAAACCACTCCACTGACAGTTGGTAAAATCATATATTTTAGGGGCTTCCCTGCAGCATTTCTGATTTTTGTCAGCTAGCAGATTTTAGACACAAAAGATACTAAA
Source organism: Alectoris magna (assembly GCA_030625065.1). Classification (NCBI taxonomy): domain Eukaryota; kingdom Metazoa; phylum Chordata; class Aves; order Galliformes; family Phasianidae; genus Alectoris; species Alectoris magna. The sequence continues at coordinate 5,658,608 of CM060575.1, read as the reverse complement.
ATACACATCAGCCACGGTAGCTCTATCTTTAGTCACTTGTAAAAACAAGCCCTTACTGCTACTTTCACTCCAGTAGCTGTGCTCATTTTCTTGTAACAGCAGCCAGTGAATCTGATGATCACAGAGTCACACAGATTTTTTCTTCAGGAGCTTCAGATTCATGTTTCTACAGCTCTGCAGTGTGACCTCAGGGCTGCTTGGCTGAGAGGGACATGGAGCTCTCAAACCCTTTTTTTCGAAGCTGTTCTATCCTGCCCAAAGGATGAAACCAGAAGTTAATGCCTTCTGAGAAACAAGCAGGGCTGGGTTCTTGCCCTTCTTCTAAGATGCATTTCAATACCTTTATTTGGTGATTATTTATAGATTCTGGTTTAAAAAAATAAATAAATCTGTGCATCGTGAATTGAGGCCCATCCGTGAGAGAAACAGATGCTTCAGCCTCCAGTTTGGGGATAAGGCAAAAAGAGCTTTCATGGGAACAGCTGAGGTGGCCTCAGCTTCCTTCTCTCCTAAGTGAGGAGGCTGAACTTTGGCATCTCTGAGGCAGCAGAGGAAATTGTGGTCTCTTCCTGAGCACAGACTCCATTGAAAACAGGCTCATAGGCCACTGTTAAAAGACAGACATGCACCGTGCTTTTGTTTTTGCCAAAACAGGTTGGGCCCCTATCCCCAGGGGAGGCTCAGAGCTGTGTACTGCATGTAGGGCAAGACATCTCCAGTAGCATTCAGTGTATCTTGAAAAGAATGTGCAAGTCATTGTGCTGGACCTCGCTCCAAAGCAATGTTTCTGTGGCTTATGTGAGGGATTGAACAATTCCGAGTGCCTCCACCTCTGGGTGTGACACAGACTTACAGAAACAGCACAGATTCCTCCGACACCTCGTCAAGTTCTCTGTGATTGAGTTCAAGGAATTTTAGGGAGTGGAAGCTATCCAATGAACCAGAAAAAGATTAATAAATTAAGGGAAGATACTAATGAACATAAACACTGCAGTACTGGTCTGCTTCACGGAAATCCACATGTCAAACAAATTAAGAATTGTAAATAGAGGTTTCGCTCTTCACTGCATAACCAGGTTAGGAACTCTTTTTCACTTCTCATTTTTAATGTTTTTTTTTCTGTATTCTTCTTTTTCCTGAGAAAGATTATTTCTCCCTTTCAAAGCTACAAATGTGGAACAAATAAGAACAAACACAAGCAAACATAGCAAAAGCCACTTAACCACAGCGTCTATGACAAAAGATGAAGCAGACTCTGCCATTGAAAGCTGTGGTTGAAGAACTGTCCAGCAAGAGATCTAAACAGAGCTGTGCACTAATAGAGATTTATCTATTCAATAACTTCTGTAATTTGGCCAATTTACCTCTTCAAAACTTAAGCATTTTACTGATCCCCCATCAAACTGCATCTGTGTATCTAATACAAGTGAGGGAAAGATCATTCTTAAACAATATCTTCAAGCATTTGGTTCCTCTGAATATTAAGCTGTAATCAAGATACTTAAGGCACAATTACCATTATAGCGTTATTCAAAATATCCTTAAGCAGTTTAAAGGGCAAGTCTCTGTATCTATGCCAGCGTAGATTCCAGGCAGCACTCCAAAGCATTACGAGAAACCAGCTGACTTCAGTTAACCAAGTCAACAAAGCACCGCCTTATCCTTAGAACAGGTTCTATTTACTGTACATGAACGGACTTAAAAGAACATGAGAGATTTGTATCAGGTCCATGTTGCACACCGCCGTCAGTGGTGTTGCACAGATTCTCTGTTGCACTCCGTTCTGTTCCCTGCCTTATGGTCAGCAGTGTCACGCTGAGTTCAGTCAACACACTTCACTGACCACAAGTCAGGCAGTTTACTATACATTTATTTAATACAGTGTCCATAAGCAATTACAATCTCAGTTGGCAAATAGTCAACAGATAGCAATTCCAAACATACACTCACAAACGAATGGTCTTAGCAAAGCATACAACAAATAACATGCTAAAGGGGAAGGGATTGTTAGGGAGGGTAGTACAGTCTGATGTTGGATGGTCGGTCCAGATGTTGGTGTGCATGGTGTGAGGGTCTCAGTGCAGCTGAGAGGGGATCCCACTCAATAGTGGTCCCTGCACTACTTTCATATTCTGCTAGTATCTGGTCTTTGCTGATACTGTTACTTAATGGCTACAGTGAACGCTGCTTCCACTGTATGGGATTAGTCTGATAAACTGTGCACGGCCTGCTCCATGAAAAAGCAAGTAAGGCCTCCCTGGCTCCTGCAGGAGTTGGTTATACTTCTTTTACTTAAGCCTAGAGCCATGGAAGTACATCTGTGAGTGTGTAACATGTTTTTGTCTTGGAGCAGCACCACCTTGACACAAAACCACAACAGAGTGGCACTATGTCCAGGCAGAAATTGCTCGGTCAGGCTCTTGATGTTATTTTAGGCCATGATTGGGAGGGGCAGAGTCAGGTTTATCAGTTTTCCCAGCAACACAACTGCTACAGGCTATGCACCAAGAGGGTAAACAAGATGACTGAGCAGAAAACTACTACCAGACCTTTGCCTGGTCCTGTTTTCCACCCCTCACTCAATTATGCCTTCCTTTTCTCCAGCATGCTTTTTCAGGAGAATCCCACGGTCTATAGCATTGATAATGCTCTACAATAGGAAGGCCATTATTTGGTCTTGGTGAGAATTGCCCATTGATTAATGGCAAATTCACAGCAGCAAGTGATACAGTTGTGAACCACTTTATGCTATAAATCTTAGATGAAATTAGATGAAATCTTAACCTATTTCATAAGTGGCCATGGTTGTACTGTTCACAAACCTGTCTCCCCTCAAAACCATACCACAATTCTTAATTCAGTGTAACCACATCTTCAACTTGCCATTGAAACAGCATTTGAGGATTTGTTATCTTTACTGTATTGCTGATCTTTCCAGAGTTGAAATAATTTGTACTTAAAATCACTGCAAAATACCAAGAGTAGGATTGGTAGCCCTATGAAATCCTAGAAAACACCAGAAATGGTTAATGAACAATGTTTTTCTAATAATTCCCAAATGAATTCCTTTACAACAGTAAACTGAAGACCGCTCCTAAACCTGAGGAAGTCATTTGTCCAACGATTCTTCCAAGTGACCAAGGATTCTTTCTAGCTTCTAAGTTACTTTAAAAGAAGGTGATAACCCATACAGTACCTTCAATAATTACAGAACATATTTTGACGTACCTTTAAAGAGAATATCGATAAAATCACTTGCATGGTGTAGTGACAGTCATCTGTGGGATCATCTAACAGAGTTTGTCAGGAAAACGGGTGAGCCCTGCAGCGAATTGCTGGGGCAAGAACTGGAAGGATGGAAAAGTATAGAACCATTTATCCACTTTAAAAGAACAAACCAAACCATGGGTTCTGTTTCTTGTTTTCAGTTGTATCATTCAGTTGCTACTACTGCAGTCAAATAGCAGTAACAGAGTGGTAAACCAGATACCTAATGCAACTGGCTAACCCTCACCTCTCCCACAGAAGTACTGTCTTTCCTGAAAAGGAATGTAGCATGTAGTATTCTCTTTGACCTCAGAATAAAAATTCAGTGACTCAGACAATAGAGCAACATGACCGAGTTACTAAATTCAAACAATCCAGCTTGCTAGCAGAACTGTGCAGGGGGTTGGACTCCATCTCAAAAGGTCCCTTCCAACCCCAACAATTCTGTGATTCTGTGTGACACGTGAAAGAAGAGCTGATACAGCAGCTTAAGTAACCAAGCTGGCAGACAGAGAGAGGCGAGACCTTCGCTACTGCAGTTCTGGAGCTGTTTCTGAGTTAGAAGCCAGCTCTGTTTAAGTTGTTTGCAACACATTTCTCCTAACCCACAGTGACTGCTGGTACAGTTATTATGCACATGTCAACTTCAGGCACACACAAAATGATTTAATAATTGTACCTGATGATAGGTCTCGGAGATTCTCCCTCTCTTCCTTGGGAGTGGGATCATTCCCAGTTATTCCCATGTATCTTGTAGGCTATCCATCCCATTATACGCTCCGTTCAAATTTTCATTACGATTCTGGGGCACTTACTGACACATTAGGCAGTGTTGATTTAACCCTGCCAGGGGCAAAATGTAACAACCACCACATTAATGTTTTCACTTGCAAATATGTAACTTGTGTTAACTGTGAATCCTACTGACAACAGCTTTGCCAGATCTTCCAATACATTAGTTATAGTATCAGAACTGTACTAATACTGGGGCTTGCACAGAACTACTTTCCAATTAACGCTTTCTTAACGTTTACCTGGGCAGTTTCTGGACTTCCACTGTTTCATTTGGATATTAGTCTGGAGAAAAGGTGGCTCCGTGCAGACCTTATGGCTTTCTACAACACCTGAAAGGAGGCTGTGCTGAGGTGGGGGTAGGCCTCTGCTCTCACATAAAGATGAGAGGTGATGGCCTTACATTGCACCAGGGGAGGTTCAGGCTGGGTATTAGGAAAAAGTTCTTCCCTTCATACCTACCTGACTGACCCACTTCTCAGTCACTCTGAGCACACCTTGGTTCCCCTACCCATATTGGGAAGCCTTTCGCTGTGCCGCTGCCTTACAGCTGAACAACCAGCCTGCAGCTTCAACAAAAGCAGGAAAGCCTGAAACATCTTTAACTACAGCCGCTCGGCCAGGCTGCGGGAGCGGAGGAGCCCCCCCGGCCCCGCGCTACCTCAGCCCGAGCCGCCCGCCCGCCCCCAGGCGCCGCCGCGCACCTCAGCGCGGGCAGCGAGGCTCCGCCGCGCCTCAGCCCTGAGCGGGCCGCGCCCGGGGCCGGCGGAATCCTTCTCCCTCTGACACCTCCGGGCGCTGGCAACAGCCACGCCCGGCAACCGTGCGGCCGCGACATGAAGCAGGTAGAGATGCGGGCGGGCAGTGCGGGGCGGCGGGCTGTGGCGGCGGCGCGGCCTCCCCGCCCCTCAGCGGTGACGGGAGCGCTGTGGGGGTCCCCGCCGCAGGCGCTGGTGGACGACACCGAGGATGTGTCTCTGGACTTCGGCACCGAGGAGGAGCTGGCGCTGCGGAAAGCCAAAATCAGGTAACGGGAAGCGGAGCGGAGCGGGCCCCTCCCCACCGCAGGCTCTGCTCCCGCCGGCCCCCGGTGCCGCGTGGCGCTCGGGCCCCGTTCTGCGCTGGGGCGCTGCAGGGAGGGCCGCGGGTGGCCACAGGCCCCGAGCCACCGCCCCGCGTGCCCGCAGCTGGCCTGCCACCACAGCACCGCCACAGCGGCAGCGTTCTGCTTGGAGCTGAAGGGTGCCCAGCCAAAGGCTGACGCAGGATGAAGTGTATCGTAGCATCATAGAACGGCTTGGGTTGGAGGGGACCTTAAAACCCATCCAGCTCCAACATCCTGCCATGGCTCCTCTGTTTATAAGATCCCCCTCTTGTTTATAAGATCCCCTCAAATACTGGAAGGCTGCAATGAGGTCTCTCCACTGCCTTCTCTTCTCCAAGCTGAACAAGCCCAACTCCTTCAGCCTGTCTTCACAGGAGAGGTGCTCCAGACCTCTGATCATCTTCATGGCCCTCCTCTGGACCTGCTCCAACAGCTGTCAAAGGGAACTGCACACAGACACTCATCAATACCTCATATAATCACCTTCAGTTGATACTGCTCTCTTCTCTCCCGCCATGCCTCAGATGACTGCAGTAGACTGCAACGTTAACATGTCTTGTAGGCATAAATAAAGTAAAATAAGGGAAACTAAACCTGCACAGCTTATCTGAGGCCTGCAAGCAGTCATGCGGCTTTACAGTACAATTGCTCAACTTTGCTAGTGTTTGGTGGGACGTCTCAGCCCTTCCACTGCACTAGACTTGCAGCAGTCCAGCTCCATGGTGAGCTGCCATGACACAGCATTAACATCCCCAGCACTGTTTTCTGTGTTCTCCACCCTAGCAGCAGGTTTCAGGAAGGTTTGTATTCTGTTTTGTATTGTGGTGTGGGCCTGGAGCACACAGCTTGAATGGAGGTGACTAAACTGGGAACTAAAACTTCCAAGTCTTGTATGTGGCAGGCACAGCTTCACTGTGTAACCAGACTGGAGTCTAGTGGGAAGTGGAACTGTGCTTGTTTCGGGCCTGTGGCACCAGCACTGTACTGTAGAGCTCTGTGCTGCAGGTTCTTGCTCTCTGATAACTATACCACAGTGGGCTCACTTTGTTTAGATGCTTATTTCATTAAAGGCTGTTCTTCTTTCTTACCCTCATGACAGTGCTAGAGGATAACCTCTTATTGAAATATTTTGTGCTGTAGAATACAGAAATGAAACTGCTCAGATTCTTTGGAAATAGAAAAACAAACTTCTCTGTGAGCAGTTGTGCAAATGAGCCTGGTACACACCCATGAGCTGCAGAACTTCACTGCCTTAAGAGGTCATAATGACATATTCTGGTCATTTGCTTTTATTTAGTTTTATCCCTCTTTCATACATCCTGGACTTGTTCAGAGTTTGCACAAGCCATGACAAGTTGTGCGTTCATGACTCTACAGCATGTGTGCAAGTGGTCTTTAGAACCAAAAGGTGCACAGATAATGGTGCACTTGGTGGCTGCTTCTGTTAGGAGGAGAGGGATCACTTGCACAACCTCTGCAGCTCTGTGCAAACATCAAAACATCTGATCAGGATCAAGCAGGAGCATATGCTCACTTCTGTTTCAAGTTGGCCAAGTAACACAAGTTGATGGAGCCAGAGGGTCTGGTTGCTCAAAATTTGCCCAAATATATCTGAAGTTGTGGACAGGAGGTGCAGAGTGGCGTGCAGAGCTGCCGTGGCAGATGGAGCAGGTGTTTGGGCAATGCTGGTTCAGTGGTACGTTGTAGGGCTGCCCCGGTTTGATCCTTTAATGCAGGATCCAACTAAATTCATAGGAGTTCATTCCTATTCTAATAGGCATCATCGTTGCAAATGGAACAAAGTTATTAACGATATAATTGGTAATAGTTTAGTCTTACGAGAAGTTAGTGTGCTTTTGAAGCCTACACTGTCTTCCATTCGTACAAGAAATCATGTTAGTTCGTACAATTTCTTAATTGCTATCGTATTTCTGGGAACTGTATTTAAAAAAATGTATAAAGTACAATTGAAAATGTATTCACTGAGAGCTGTACAGCTTATGTCAAAAAGCATGCAGAGGCTTTGCCTTCACGCTTGAACAGTTTTCTTTATCTCAGATTATTTGTTAAAAATTCTGTTCCTATATGGTAGAAGCTGTAAGCTTCATCTGGTGGCTGTGAATTAGGGAAATGCATGTTTGCTCTGCTAGATGAGGAAGCAAACAGTATGAGCTGGATTTGTTTAGTTTCAGAATTTCATTTATTTATTAGCAACACAGAATCACAGAATGGCCTGGGTTGGAAGGGACCTCAAGGATCATGAATCTCCAACGCCCAGCCACAGGCAGGGCCACCAACCTCCACATTTCGTACTAGGCTGCCCAGGGCTCCATCTGGCCTTGAACACCTCCAGAGACGGGGGGCATCCGCAGCCTCTCTGGGCAGCTGTTCCAGCACCTCACCACTCTCTTGGTAAAGAACTTCCCCCTGATATCCAACCTAAATCTTCCCTTTTTCAACTTAAAACCATTTCCCCTTGTCCTGCTGTTATCTACTCTTTCAAAGAGTTGAGTCCCCTCCTGTTGATAGTCTCCCTTTAGGTACTGGAAGGCTGCAATGAGGTCACCCCACAGCCTTCTCTTCTCCAGGCTGAACAAGCCCAGCTCCCTCAGCTGTCTACGTAGGGGAGGTGCTGTAGCCCTCTGATCAGCATAAATATGTGCACATTTTCTGTGACAGAGGGAGTCATGCAGAGAACAACATGCCAGTGCTGAGAAGTCTACCTCTTCCTCCCCTAGGACCTGCAGATGTGTCTTTGGCCTGAGCAGCTATATCTCTATATCTCTGTGAGGGGCTTGACTCTCTGTAGTCCCCATAAAAAGCATTCAGGGCTGTAACAGACGTGGGCCTCCTGCTCATGTACTGCTTGTCAGTAAACACCGCACAAAATCCGTCATCAGAACAGTATCAGTAATGCATCATCACACTTCCAAAATAAAGCATTATAACTTCTCCAGGGTGCCCCCAGCATGACTATAAGAGCTATCTGCCCTGACGCTCTCCAGGGCTGCAGCCTACAAATAGCCTTCAGTACTACAACATACTATTTGTGCAGCTCAACTCTTACATCATGTTGAACGAGAAATACCAAGGCAGGATCTGCTTTTGGCAGCTCACAGTATTCCTTCCGCCCGTGTAAGAAAAAACCCCTTTCATTTCACATGTCACATGTTTATCTGTAAGTCAGAAGTTTTTGGAAAGTTTGTGGTTAGTGTGGGCACAGCAGTAAATGCAGGCTTCAGCTGTGTGTCATTCTTGCTTCTCCAGTCAAGCATGGTTACTACAAGCACAGTATTTCCATTATATAATAGTTGACTTCCACAATAAATAGGTACGGATTGATAATATTACAATAAATGAATACACGTAATAAGTGCTGTAAGTTAAACTCCATTCAAATTTATGAAGATTTATAAAATATATATGAAATTTTTAATTATACGTAATGGAATAAGAAAGAAAATAGTCAGATAGTTAATGAAGGTTTGGGCCATACTACTGTTAATTGCTTAAAGAGGTCGAGGGGCTTAATGAAACAATCACAGATGGAAATAAACCATCTTTTTGGGAAAACAGATTTCATTCATTATAGTTCCAGGGGATGAAGTTACTCAGGTGGAATGGCTTTTAATTAACTGCCATTTTGAACTTGCAGAAACAACTGTATGGAATTAGTTTTGCACTTGGCACATTACCCTGAAGATTGGACTGTGTGTATTATAGCATTCCCCCAAGCCCGTGTCTTATTGTACAGACCAACGTTCAACTCTGTACCGTTGGTTCTTTCCTGTTTTGTTGTAGGCCAAGTTTCCTTTGAGAAGCACAGCACAGACATGCTGTGAAATTAACGACCGTTCATTCAGAAGAATTGTAAACTTCCTAAATTGTACTCCCTCTGTAAAAGGAAGTGTTCACTTTCAGTTATTCCATATGAAGGTTCATTTTGTCTTATTCTATATCACTTCAATTCCAGAGAGTTGCTGGTCTTGTTTTCAAAGCGCTTTAGAAAGACACAAGGTCTGTCTCAATTAATTCCTTGTGCGATACAGATGGAGGAGCTGGGAGTGCAGTGCTGAATGCAGCCACTCGCTGGATTCCTTCATACGGCACCACGAAGCTCAAGGCAGTGCAGGTTTTGTTCCGTCTTTGAAGAAGCATTAATACACACAACAACTGCCGTCTCTTAGCTGTAGACTGGGGGTTGGTTATTGGAAGTATCATCACTTTGATCATTCATCAACACCTGAGATAACAGCTACAAACTGAGATGCCACTGCAGACCAGAAATAGTTCTTGTACTACACTGTCAGCATATATACTAACTTTCCTTCTCATCCCATAACTTCCTAAGTGCTCTGTGTTGTTTTTCCAGGCACCCACTGGCCACCTTTTTCCACCTGTTTTTCCGAGTGAGTGCTATTATTACCTACTTGTTCTGTGACTGGTTCAGCAACAGCTTTGTTGCCTGTTTTGTCACTATTCTCCTTCTTCTATCCTTTGACTTTTGGTCAGTTAAGGTAAGATGACCCTGAACAGTAATTACCTTTGAAAGTATTGTTATGCCATTAACAAATATATATACTATTAATAAAAAAGGAAGATATATACTGAAATGGAGAAAGACATTGTGATCTGTTGACTTAGTAAATGGGTCTAGCCCGTTTTATACAAGACTTTTACATATGTCAGTAACTGATGTGACTAACATGGTAGGAAAGTAGCCTTGCCACAGGCAGGTTTGTTTGTATACTTTGTGTATCCCTAGGAAAAGATAAAGGTAGTAGTTTTCAGTAAGGATGGGATAGGACCCAGCCGATGTCTATAGCTGCAGTGCTGTGCCTCACAGCTCCTGGAGAGCTGAGCCGTGGCACCAGCACCATAGTGATGGCCCAGGGGTTGGTGGGGCCAGCCCAGAGCCCCCAGGGGTACAAAGAAGAACAAAGTTTAAGTCCTAAAAGTGAAACACTGCTGACATGTCTCCAGCATACTGTAAAATTATAGTATTGATCCAGGTTCAAAAATACTTTCTTGATTGAATTGTTTGATTCCAAGCAGCTCACTTATTTAGAATTAATTTTCCATTTTTTTTTCCAGTGTGTTTTTGGTTGGGGTTCTCTCAGTAAGAATTTATCAGAGTCTTCTCCGAGTAACTGACTTAGGAAAGACGCACCCCATCGTTTCTTATCTAGGTTAATATTATTGTGCTAATGATCAGATGAGGGGAATGGGTCTCTCCATTTCTATTAACTCATCTGTCCTTAGAGATGGTTGTGCACAAACTGACATAGCCTTTAGAAATAAGTTTAGTATTTGGTAAGAAATACCGCTGTCAGACATGCTGGTCTTTATTTGAAATGTTTTCTGACAAACGAGCGATGCAGCTGTTTAATGCAAATAATTGTTTCTGTCACCAGAATGTGACAGGAAGACTCTTGGTTGGTTTACGCTGGTGGAACCAGATTGATGAAGATGGAAAAAGCCACTGGGTATTTGAAGCAAAAAGGGTAAGAATGATAATAAAAGACAAACAGAACACATGTGAAAAGCTTGTCGTATCCGTACTAATTAAAAAAAAGGAACAAATGTGAACAACTTGTAACGAATCCATCTTCCCACAGTTATTGACAAAGCAATTATCTTCAGCAAAGAACTATGTTGAAAGCGAGGCTGAATAGTTCAAATCCATTTCTTAAAAGTTAGTATCTTCTATTCGTGCTCATGGAATATGCTGGGCAGCAGCACCCAGACTCTGGAGCGTTCTAACACTGCTAGTGCTGAGCAAAGAAGCCCCAGCAAATGGCACCTGGCCCTGGTGCAAGAGTCAAGACTGCCAGTTCCACATTTGTTTGCTACCACTGTCCAACACCCCGGCCAGACAAGAGCTTGGTCAAACAACACTCAAGTGTTGCACAGCAAATCACCCCTTTCATGCAAAGCCAGCAGTGCTCACAACTGAGGTGCTGAGCCCAATGGGAACTGCTCAGAGATGCAGGCCAGCAGCGCCCTCTAGCAGCCCTGCACGCAGCTCGAGCTGTACCTGCAGGAATGCAGCAGGCAGTGTGGCTGCACACCAGTAAGAGGATAGCAGACGTCAGCTTTCTGCCTATAATTTCAGTGAAATCTAGGATACAAGCAAGTCTGCAGCAAAGCAGAGAAGCTGGAAGACCTCCAGTGTATCACAGTTTTGTGGAGCTGAGAAAGACAGCAAGAGCTTTCTTGGCACTTACTGTAAAATGAGTAAGTGCATTGCCTACTTCACTTACTGCAGTTTGTCAGTCAGCCTACAAGTCCAAAGTCAGCTCACCTCTGTGGGCTCAAGCCTTCAAAAACTTCTGTCAAATCGTTTGATTAATGTGAGAATCGTAACAGCAGAGGAAGGAAGGTATAATCAGGATGGATTGTATTTTTGTCCTGGTTTACTGATGAGAACTCCTTTATCATGGCACAGTCCTGGGGTACGCACTGTTCTCTTACTTCCCAGAGCCTGGAGCTCCATCTCTTGCCACTCCTCTTACAAGTCATTCAGCACCAAGCAGCAACCAATTCCCGGTGCACTGCTGCTGCTGGGACAGAAGCTTAACCTAGAAATCCTACCAGCAGCTGAGCCGTGCTGGAAGCCAGCAACACACTCTGAACATCACAACTGTCCGCCCTTTTCTTTGGGAGGGCTGCAGCCTTTTAGGTCTTTCAGGTGTGGAGTTCTCAGCTGTATTGACTTGTTTTTCCCCTGAACAGTAACTGCTGGGCGATTTGTTGGTAATTATAGTTACATGTAACAAAAGTTCTGTTTGTAACACTGTCTTCTGTTTCACGCTTCTCTTGGGACTTAGTAGGAATCCGATATCAAATTGAACTTACTTAAATGTAATACATTTATCTAAAGATTTATGTCAATTCCTCCTTTGTTGATTCATTGTGGGTTTTGGTTTTGTGACTAAAAGTTCCAATAATTTCTTTTGTAGGTGCCTACAATAGCTGCCTCAACTGAAGCTGAAGCTCGGATCTTTTGGCTTGGCCTCATTATCTGCCCTGTAATTTGGACTGTGTTTTTTTTCAGCACCTTGTTTTCCCTGAAGCTGAAATGGCTGGTAAGTCTGGGGTTACTGAATGGACGACAGCTGACAAGCAGTGGCAGTTGAGGGAAAACCCAGAGCTGCAGTTTTGCAAAACTCTTTGGATCGAGATCTCTAACGTCACAGAAATCCCAATAAGAACCTGAAATCCCAATAAGAACCTGAAATCAGAGTTTTCTGCAGTGAAGCCCCGAGCTCAGGAATGGAACTTTTAGCCTGGCTTTACTGTGTTATCAGCTGTCAGCAACTTCACCTTTCTCAAGCAGGGCATCTTAAAAGGTTGGCAAAATTGTAGCTTCACTTGTAATTACAGAAGCTTCCTTTTCCCCAGCGTTACGTACCCCATGCGCTGCATTATGCTAACAGACTTCAGGAAATCTTCATGTTTTCCCCTGTAAACATTGCTATTAAGTGTCTGCATAATCACCATAGAATACATTTTGTTAAGTTCCTGCGCTAAGTATGAGGTGTTATTGATTTCTATAAGAGAGAAAGTGCCTTGCATACATACTGCTACGTAACAAACAATATCTGAGATTGCATTTATTACTTAATGGAATGGGAAATTCATCTACGGGTATGAGTTGATTGCAAATAATTAACTAACTGCTTTATAGTGGCTCAATGGCATCACTGAAGAAACAACAGTTAAAATTAAACCAGCGGTTGTTCTCCACCCTTACTTTTGAAAACCAGAAATCGTCTGCTGACCAAAGAGCCAGCTGGAGAAGGGACCCAAGCTAGCAATGAAGATGCACGTTGCTCGTACACTGGGAAACCAAGTTCCACAAATGAAAATGCTTCCAGGAAACAAAGTTTCTCTGAGCCTATAAGCACCACCAACGGTGCCGCTTACTTTTACTGCCTGCTAACCATGGATACCGATTTGTATCTGTTGGTGCCCTTTGTAAACCTGCAAGTTACAGGATCTGGCTTGCCTACAGTGAGGCAGTGTCAGCGAACGTAGCTGCAGGTTTAGCTGTGTATCTATCTGCTTATGAAGATTTTAGATACAAGTCAGGCTTAGAAGTGAAATGGTTACAGAATCAGTTGGGTAGGTGCTTTTGTTCTTTTTTTTTCTGAATAGGAGCTGAAATATTCCAAGATGCACAATGAGCTGAGCCAGAAAATGAGAACACTTGTTAAAAAAACATCATTTGTTTGAGAAAGGGATTACTGTGTTTAATATGAATGCATCTCTTTTAAGGTTATTCCTTATTTGAAGCAATATTCTTTTCTTATAATACATGTATGCATAGATTTTCCACGCATACAATCTACATATAGGGCAGTGCATTCATATCTGCTTAACTTCTGTTTGTCTGCAGGCTCTTGTCATAGCTGGCATCTCCCTTCAGACTGCTAATTTATATGGATACATCCACTGCAAATTAGGGGGACAAAAAAGCATCAGCAAAATAACTTCAAGGTTTTTTGTCACAGCAGATGTTGCCAAGAGTAAGTATTAAGTTGGTCTGCCAGCAGTAGCCCATGAAGTATCAAATGCTGACCTGCCTCATACTGTTGGCTTCGGCTCCTTCCAGATACTGGCTGGGCTGTCATGATTCTCCAGCATGTCCATCTTGTGAGCTCCCACCACGGGGCCGTACCCAAAGTCACCTGGCTCTGTATTCAGGAGCTGGCTGAAGCCTCGTGGCTGAGCAGCTTCTAAACCCCATGATGAACTGAATCCTCAATACGATGCTTTCTGAGTTAGCGTAACACACAGGTGCTGCTGAAAGAGCTACCTTAAACCCTCGGGTTTCCAACAGGCTCTTCCCTGTGTATATTACATGATGCTAACAACTGCCTGCCATGTTCTCACTCAACAGGACAGAGCAGGGGAATTTCAGAAGGCCGCATTGAAGAACATGGGAAGACACGGACCAGATAATCATTTAAGGAAAAAAGAAAGGACGAGCAGTAGGAATACTCATTTATTAAAGCTGTTTTTCATATGAAATTGAAGCTCTTCTAGAATCGTCTGCGTGAAATAATGACTTTCTATCATTCGTGTTTAAAAGTCTCCTAAATCTCTCAATCTACTTCAAAACAACACTTTCCCCACCAGACAGTTTGCTCGTGGTTGTGCAGAACTTCAAAAAGCAGACACTATCTTGAGAAAAACCTGTAAACTAACCTGGAACTGCTGGACCGAGCATCAGAACGCAGCCAGAAGACGATCGTTTGTTTGATTTTGAAACTAAAATTAATGAAGTGAAAGCACCTTTTCCTCCTGTACACAACACAGAGTTCCCAAGTCTTTGATTCCTCAGTAAGAAGAAGAGGAACTACAATTGTGAAAGGGCAGCTTGGTTAGGGATTATTATTTTAAAAGCGCTCGGGCTTAAGATCAAGTACGAGGAAAGCAAACAGTGTCATGCAGCCACAGTTCTGCTGAAGTAATGAAAACCCATTACTTTTATTCTGACTCGTGTAGTAAATAAAATTCTATACTTGTTCTGTAAGCTGCCTAACCTGTACTTGTTTTAAAACCAGTGCCAGCTGTAAGGAAAGAGGACATCGCTCTGCAAATTCCACTCTAAAGACAGATCTCTTCCACTGAAAAAGATACTTATGTGATGTTTTTCAGTAAGGGAGAGAAATCTGGTACTGCAATTCATCCCACAGCAGAAGGCAGGACAGAGCACTGCACGTGCATGTGAGAGTTTAGACAGGATGTCCGGGTGTCAGTGAAACCTATTTTACTTTCAGCTTTGTGAGTAGGATTTTACCTATGCACGTCTTCAAAAGCCAACTCCATATTCAGGATATCAGTATGATGACAGTGGATGCAAATTGCACCTTTGTAACACAGATGAAGGTTCATTTATTTTATTTCATTAACTTCATAGGAAGCTTTGAGACCAGCTGTGAATTTCAGTAACCACGATGGAAAAAAAAAACACCCTAAGAGAATGACATTAATACTAAGAATTTATTTGCAATATACAAAAAGAATACATTCCTTATGTTAAGGCAAGGCATAAGTTACTTCTCTACAATGACACATGAAGCATATTTTTATTCTCTTCAGATAATCTTTTCTTCTTGAAAATGGTGCTGATCGCAGTACTCCTGAATCCCTGGAGAGACAGGGAAAAAGTAACACATCGATACCAACCCCACCGCCTGCCAGGCGTCCGTCTGTGCCCTGCTGCTATCACAGGTTGGGCCTTTATCACAGCCAAGCAGCATTACGAATGTTGCTGGTATTTTCAAACTGTACATCACTGGCTCCCGAGGTAGTTTATACGTAATTACAATCAGGAGGAGGCAGTATTACCCAGCTGTTGCTTGAGAGCAAGCAAACACACGTCTTAAAATTGAGCACTTATGCAGAAGAATGAAAACAGTGCTTATATACAACTTAGTCATCACTTTGTAAGTCCATCATAACTAAGGACCAAAAGAAATAAAGATTGCACGTTACGTTCTTAATTGCTACGCATGTGTGCCCTGTTTGTTTTTTTTTGACGACACGTGGCAGAAAACCAATTTCTGGCACCTTCAGTGCATTGCAGAAGGGATTCACCTTCATGGTAATTGTTAAAGACTTACTTTGAATTATGTTCCTGTAAGATGATGTCGCTGGAGACTCTGGCACTTCAGACAGGAAAGACTGGCCTTTGTCACAGCTTTTTCCTGGAAGGACAGAGAAAGCATGAGAACGGGGCAACAGGAAGAGAAGAACTTGTCTTTACTTGCTGCTCATCCCGCTATTGGTTACACTGCTCCAATGAACCACTGGTACCCACCCCCTTTTAAGAAGTGGTTTTTGTCAGTGATGGAGCTACAGCCCGCTGTTTTACAAAGGACCCCTATCAGGGGGAAGGTTTCAGTCATTACTTTGGAAGGACTGACCTGCTCCTCAAGTCATTAAATCAAGTGCTCAGTTCTAATAGCCAGTGGGTGGTAAACCAAGCATCTCACAATCCGCAACAGAACCTGAGTCACACCAGTGGCACTGAAGACAGAGCACAAGCTTTAATGCTCACCGTTTACAAGCTGCTACTCTTTGCGGTGGTTGTGAATTTACTAATTCTGTGTCTTCAGGTGATTACACCAAAAAGACGCCACGCATTTAGGATAAGGATTACACAGCTGAAAAGAGGCGTAATACAATTCTTATCAAGATGAAGCATCAGGTTCAGTAAACTACCCCAGTACTTTTCACACCATGGGATGTGCGATTCAAACTGATGCTCTATGTCAGAATATTTACCTGCAACACAGAATGTTTAACGCTCTGTACATCAGGCTTCCCAGTGGTAACACAGGCACAGTTTTAAAGTTGTAGTGCAACACAGTAACATTACCTATTTGAGGATCTAGAGGCACTTTACCCAGGAGGGAAACGTTTAAGTTCTGGCACATCTTCTCTGCACCTCCGGTGGTTGGGGGAAAGATCTGAGATTCTTTCTGGGACAACATGAAAATAAGAATTACAGTGCTCCAATTCTGAGAACAAGGTATTCTTCCAGAAACGTCTGATATGCAAACAACATCGAGATAAAGAAATGCTTTAAGATACAGATAGCCTTACCTTACAGTTTGGACATACAAAGCCACTCATGTTCTCCACAACGCCTATGATTGGCAGTTTCACTTTATGACAGAAGTTGATTTCTTTCCGAACATCCTGAAGTGAGACTTCCTACAAACAGGAGGAAACAATTCGACTTTATCATGAGTTGTTTGTAGTCAGTCGGTACTGTTCCCTTTGCATTGTGATGAACATAAACCTGTGAGTTCGATGTAACTTAAATTTCAGCTCTCTAGTTTTTTCTTTTAAAAACATGCACCACAGAAATACGCCATTTTCTATCTGCAAGCTTTCTCCTAGATTTAAGTCGTCGTGCAACTTTTCTCTACTCCAGCTGATTTACGGAAAGCATCAGGCAGTCGGGAGGAGCACTTTATTTGCTGACAAACAGTGCACACCTTATCATTCTGAGCTTTAAGCCACTGGTGACCAAATTACAAATGCACAGTGATGCCAACTCATATCCTGAAGAAGAAAGTGAATTAACGCATTTCACTTCACAGTACAGGTCTGCCAGCTTTTGATCGTGAACCACTGAGTGGTGCAGAAGCTCACTTAGGTCCATTACTCCATCCAGGCATCTACCTAACTCATAAAGCAGCCAGCTGCACGCACAGAGCAAGTCAGTCAGCTCCCTTCTCTGAAATTAAACACAGATTCTCAACCAACGACTCACTGCGCTGCTTCTGCAAACGGAAATGAAGATCTCTTACCTGAGGGGTAGTAATTATAACAGCACCATCTATATGCGATGCGCTGAGGTACTGCACAATTGATAAGTGCTCATCTGATGTTCCTGGAGGGGTGTCTACAATCAGGTAGTCAACTTCACCCCAGTCCACATCGCGAAGAAATTGTTTGATCAACCCTAGAAGAAAGGGGAAGAACGTGGGATTAAAAGAAATAAAGACCCCTGTATATTTTAGTCTGCTTCAAATTTTAGAGCCCAGGTATGCAAATCCTTCTGACTACAGTCAACTTAGGTACAGGAATGCTTATTTTGCAAAGAATTCAAACAAAAGACAGAAACCAAAACCAATAAAGCATCTGACCCACTGCATCTATTATTTAAAGAAACTAGAGAGGATATTGAGAAAACGTTCTCTGATGAAAGTGGAAGCAGTAAAGCAACTGCATTCCACAGCTCTGGCTCTACTCTGCAAGAAAAATGTTGACAGTACAGTAACTGCCACTGAACAGTCTGAAGTATTCACTGCTTTTCTGCCATCACTTACTATATTAGGTTTGTGCTGTCAGCCAAGCAAGCTCATCTTCAGGTATTCACTCTTCTAACCACGTAAGTTGTTGCTGAAAACCCTGAACACGTACCATTTTTCTTTGGTCCTCTCCAGATGACGGCATCGTCAGGACTACTGAGCAAGAACCCCACTGACATGACGCCTAAGTTTTCCTCAACATACTAAAAGAGAAGAGAAACTCCGTGCACAACAGGAGACAAAGGGTAGAGGGAATTTACTACGGGTGACCTTTAGACAAAAAACACCTGGCGTTTTCCCTGCATATTTGTGAGATTAACGAGACGTTTTCTGGGGGCTGTAAGAGACCCTTCGTCCATCAGAGTGACACACTATTACCTTACTGTACACAACCTGGGTATTTATGCCATTAGAATTAATACAAAAGCACGCTGTGCTTCTTCCCCAGTCCTTCCGCTCCTTAGAACAGTGCCAAACCCAGCCAGCCACCTCTGGGAACAGCTGCACCAGCTTACCACTGGAGACCATCCTGATCCACTCTGATGAACCTGAAAATTGAAGAGATACGTACAAAGTTACACTACAAATTAACGCAGAAGTTATGTAAAAGATGAACAGAAGACAGAAGAGGATAAAAAGACCTTGCCGATCAACGTGGTGCCATTTTATTGGACCAGCTTAATTAAAAATTGCAGAAGAGTTATATCTCCATTAATAAGTGAACCGCTGAACCCCCTTGCTGGAAGCACACCCATGATTTTATATAAATACATGAAACATTTCAGAGCTGACAAGGAGCAGCATGCTGATACGACACAGGTTCAGCATTAACGGATTAGCAGTAGATACAGAGCAGAACCTGCCTGGCAGAACTGGTCACCCCGACTGCCTGCCATTCTTTAGCAAATGAAACCACGCTGCACATCAGCCATCTCACCCTCTGCTCCCCTGCCCACTGGCTGGCTTCCCAACAAACAACCTTATAGAAGCCTGAATGTGAAACTGAAGTCTTAATGAAAATTGGGAATGCTTTTAAAGAACACATTTGGCCTCTTGCTATAGAAACGGTCAGGGCACACCTGCTCTCCTTCCAGACCCATCATCTTAGGGATGGACGGCCCACAGATGTCGATGTCCAGCAGGGCAACCTGGAACACAAAGCAACGAAGGCCCGTGGAAACGCGCCTGCACAACACGGCTCTCAAACCAAAGCCACGCAGCAGAAACGCCGCTCTGCTCAGTCCCACCCGCCGCCCCCTCTGCCAGCTCCGAGCCGCCGCCGCCCACCTGTTTGCCTTCGTCGGCCGCCAGCCCGTGAGCCAGGAGCGCGCTGAACGTGCTCTTCCCCACGCCGCCCTTCCCGGAGAGCACCACGACGATGTGCTTCACGCCGCGCAGCCGCTCCCGCAGCTCCGCCGCCTCGGCTGCGGGCAGCGCGACCGCGTCAGCCCCGCCCCAGCGCGGAGCCCCCCTCCCCGCAACGCCCGGCCCTCTCAGTGCTTCTCTCACCGGGGTCCGTTGCGGCGGCGCCGGCGGCGCAGAGCTTCTGGTTGGGGCATCCCTGACAGGCGGCGGCCCGACCCGCCTGGGCGCTGCTGGTTCCCGGGCAGTCTGCAAAGGAACACGAGAGCTGCAGCACGAGTCCCGCCTGCGGCCGGGAACACCGCAACGCGCCGAACCCGCGCGGCACCGCATCCCTCACCCTCCGGCTGCGACCCGTCCGCCACCTCGGCCATGGCGCCTGCCTTACGCCACTTCCGCCGGGCGCCTGGCGCCCTACGCGCATGCGCCTACTGCCGGCGGTGGCCATGCCCGCCTGAACGCGGGGGGCGCTGCAGGGCGGGCCGGGGATTGTGGGCGCGGTGGATTGATGCGCGGGTGCTCTTGCTAGGAGTTTTGTATGTAGGAGGTCACGTATCATTTCAGTACAGTAACGCCGCTGGTGCACTTCGCAGCAGTTCTGAGTATCTGTGGAAACCGCAGCTGTAAAACTGAGAACCCGAAGGACCCCAGCTGGGCATCCTCTGTGTTCAGCAAAGGACAGCTGCTGCCCATAAGGGTGATCTGATAGAGCCGAGCATTGAACCATGGCACCGTTCTTCATCATTCCTGGGGGAAAATAAAACACCACTCTAAAGAACTGTCCACCTACCCAGAAGGACAAACTAGGACCAGAAGCACAGTTACTATGTGGGGAGCTGGTCTCTGGGCTCTGTTGTTCACTACTGCCTGTTACAGTAAACATTCTGAAGGGTGGAGCAAGGGCCGTGGAATGTGTGATGGCCTCAGAGCCCTGTGACACCACTGTGCGTCACCTGGTGCTGGCAGCCCAGGACAGCCTGCAGCGGGGCTGCCTGAAGGCGGCCACCTGAGCCCTGCGCACGATGGAGTTTCTGGGGACCACGCAGGTTGCCAGCTACTGTGGCACGCGGAAGAGCTGCCTGTTCCCAGACCCAGCCCCCACCAGCACCACCAAGGACACGTACCAGTCCTACTACCTACCAGGATACCGCTACCTCAGTTCCTGGAGGCCCAGTCTGCTTCACAGGGTGGTCTCGGTCCTTCCCAGCTCTGCTGAGCAGTTCAGTCCCACTGGGCGGCCACCCACTGTTCTGCCCACGTTGCGCTCTGCCCTGCATTCCCGCTACAGCACTCGCGACTGGCACCATGCAAACATGGTTCAGTTAAAAGGCTCTGAAGCCTCCAGGTACTGGGCTGGAAGGCTGAACACTGATTCTTTGCGACTGATGCAAGATAAGGACCAATTGACTCATCAGATGCAAGAAGACAGTAGCAGAAACTTGGGAGAGAGGATCTCTAACATTGATTTCTGGAGATCTGAGCTCGCCTATGAGCTGGAGTGTCTGCTCAAAGAGACCCAGGCCTTGGAAACAGCCAAGAAGCGGCTTGAATGTGCTGTAGCTGAAATACAGGGACCGCTGAAGGTAGGTTTGACACAGCTGCTTTATTCATGACTATGTGGCCGAATGGGTAAAGAGAATAGCTTTCTCTCTGTTGAATACTATTATAACTTCCTCCATTGTCACCAAGACAGACCTTGGTCAAACATTACCCTTAGCAGGAAGGAAACTTGGCCACCATGGTCACAGGTCAATACAGGAACCCAGCAGGATGCTTCTATGCCTTCTTTTCCATCTCCCTGCTCCAGGAGGCTGAGCCTCTGGCAGGTGCAGGCAGTCATCTCTGTGCTTTCCAGGAGAGCGGGCAGTGGCTCAGTGAGCTGCAGTACCCCTGGGCTCCCTATTCAGTAATGGTAGTTATGCAGTCATTCTCTAGAATATAGGTACAAAACTTCCAAACTTTGACATTGAGTAAGGGTCAATTAGGAGAGGTGAGTGTCAGGGATTTTGCTATGGATCAGCGTAAAACAGGTGTTTTAATGAACACAATTTTAAACAAAACTGGGGCAAGTTGTGATGTAGGCCTTGCTGCACATTACTATGCAGCTAATCAAATGAAAGCTTTGGTGGCAGCTAATCCCTAAAAGTATGTATTAACAGGTAAGGCAATGAGCCACAAAGACTCATCAGTTTTGTGCAGTGAAGCCATCTCCTATTGTTTCACCCTCAATGGATACCATTATTTATCACATCAGCTCCATGGTCCCTTCAGCAAAGCTTTCGCTCTACAATGCAGTACTGTGCCTATTGCAAATGTTCCTTGGTATGCTTGCAGACAGCCCTGGAATGCTTGTACTACCGTGAGAAGCGGAGGGAAATAGACTTGGTTCATGATGATGTGGAAAAGAACCTCATGAAGGTAAGATTGGACTTACTAGTTTATTTTTCATACTGTGAGAACAACCAAAATCCAACTAAATGTTTATCAGGGCAAAAGCATTAGCTCATAGCTCATTTGGAAGACTGAAAGTGAGAGAGGAGAAAAAATGGGTTAAACTACACATGTGGGAATGACTGATATTCTGTTCATCCTCCCCGGAACAAGAGGAACAGCCATATGTCTATGTGAGGTCCCTCCAGTTTTGTCTTCTCTCATGAAATGATGTAGAAACAATCTCAAGATTGTTTTTGAGGCCATGTTCTATAAAATCTCTGAAGTCAAGGGCTTACAGTGTAAAATAATGGTTTACTGCCTTGCTGTTTGTATAGTCTTCCTGAACAAGGAAAATGAGGATTGCAGTGATTGCTAAATCTTTCAAATATAAAAAATAAAAACCAAACAAGCACCATTTTACTAAGATTTGAAAGCAGCTACATTGGAAGCATAAGATAACTAACACTAGGAAAGAAGATGATGGGACAATGCCATTTCTTCAAGTACTTTTCTGGATTAGAAGATTACAGAAGGATGTGCAGACCAGCTGAATAACCACAGTGTTTGTTCAGAGCCTACAGTGTGCAACTGTACTAAGAATCGGTTCAGAACTTAACTCAGCAAGGGAATGAATGGCAGGATGAAATACCGCTTACACCTCCAACATGACCAGACTAGTAAAGGCCATTTGTCTGATCTCCCAGAGCACTGCTCTGACTATGGAACAAGCTAGACAGAGTCAATGAAGGCCAAGAGAGGCCTGTTTTGTAGTAATAGCGAAGCCACTTGTAAAGTGTAAGAGGGTCTCTTATGCTAAAAAAGGGTTTCTAACAAGGAAAGGGAATGGATGGAGTACCGTAAGGCTGTTTGAAGGACTGGAAGTAACTTCTGCATAGTTTCCAGCGTGGTTTGTTTCAGATTTTTTTTTATTTATTTTAATCTGAGTGGAAACTTGGCTTTGAATTTCTTTGACTAATGTTTATACTCACAAAGAGTTTTGTATTATTTATTTCAAGGAGCCTACTTCTGAAACGGGATATAGTTTCAACCTATTCTGCTATTAACAAAGTGTTTGTATTATTGTAGAAAAATATAACAGTAGTTAGAGAGTAGTTTGATGGATCAAGGCTCCTGTTTCAAGTACATTCATTATACCTAGCCCAAGAAAAATCCGACTTCATGTTTATCAGAATAATGACTCTATCCAATAAAATCTACTAGAATGTTTGACATAGAATAAAAGGCCGGGCAGAACCAACTCCAAAGATACAACTTTGTAGCACTGAGGATGAAAGGGAGAAAAACACTTTCCTGATCCACAGATTCGAGATACGTGGGATGACTTCAACATCTAGAATGCAGAATAAATAGGCTGTATTCACTAAAACAAATGGAGTTTGATGAAAGCACTGACATTTGGATGTTTTCCACTCTAGGAGGTTGATATATACAAAGATTGTCAAGAAATACTGGCAAAACTTGCGCAAAGAATCAATCATCAGTTGGGGTAAGTATTTACATTTAATTCCTGTTTTAAAGACAAGAAGCCAAATTCAGCGTTGGCTGGGATCTAATGACAGACTGAAAATAGCAATTGCAAAATCAGAGGCTTAGTCTGTTAGATGCTCCTTGCCCTCCACCTTTAATTCTTACTAAGAATAGAATTTGTTAAGCTGCAGAAGCGCAATACCTATCACTTAAAGCACCAGGTGAACCAAGACTATTTGCCGTCTTCAAAGATTTCTCCCATCTTACAGCTTTGCTAGTGTGAAAGCCGTTACTGAATGCCTGCTCTCTTTTGCTCTGAGGCTGTTCTGCGTGCCACACAACAGCTGTCTGTTGTTTTTCACCCATGTGGTCATTTGTCATCAAAACGACAAACATCATTCAATGCACTGAGTTAAATGCAGTTCTTTGGGGGGTGCTCAGAGGCTAAAAGGTGAGCAGGGTGAAAAGGTACAGCAGCTCCCTCTAGTTAAATTACAGCACAAAGCATTTTCATGCCACCGTAAATGCTAGCAAATGAGACACTGAAGCATGGGAGGGTGTTAATGAAGGCAATTAGCTACCTAGTACTAAAGCTTTAAAGATATTCAGATTAAAGTGAGACCTTCCCCTTCACAGTATCAACAGAGATGCGCAGCATGCCCTGGAGCAGGATCTTTCTGACAAAAACTCAGCCCATTTTATTGATGTGAAGTGCTTTAACCTGAGGAACACATCAGACAGCATCAACTTCTACCATGGAGTGGAGAAAGCAGATGGGACGTGAGTATGAGTGGTCGCTGCTGTCTTCTCTTTCCAAGCAGGAGCCTGAATACAGCACAAGTTCTAGCCTTATCTTTGAAAAGTGGCAGAAAAAGAAGTGTCTCCCTGTATGGCCCTCTGTCTTTCCTTGGTGTGAACCCTCCATCATCCTCAGTTAGTGCCTGCTTTCTGACAGCTGCCGTGGTTGGAGAGCAGACAGAAGCTGACAGTCTGCAGCACCTACAATATTGCTCACTGAGCTGTTTCAGAGAGAACAATCGTTCACAAACATGTTGCAGCTGACTCGTTGCCTTCAAACTGCTTCATGCAGATATCTCTTTTTGTTTTTAATTTATAATCTTCTGTGTTCGTCAGGTTTCAAAACACATGAAATCAAAGCAAAATATAGCTAAGGTGTGCGGTTAAGCGTAGTGAGGTGAGCAGTGTGCAGGTGCACACCAAAAATAGCTTGGATTATTTGGAAATGAGCCCATCAAGATGTACAGGACATGTATTAAATAGTGTGATTGAAAGGATTTAGTACATTTTAACATGACTGATTGAAATGTTGCAATTATATACAGTTTTAAAACTGTATATCATAGTATACTTAGGAACACCTGCATCCAGTCCTAAAGCAATAGCAGAAGAAAAACAGCTTGCAATAGAGGGCAGTGTTTTTGTGCTAATGACTCGTTAATGTGCTTCTCACTTGAACAGAGCAGTATCTAAATGGTGAACATACTCCACAGTTTCAGATGGTGGCGACTCTGTCTTGCTGAGCAGTGGAGGGAAGGAAGGTGTATTGTTTGTTTACTAACAGAACAGAAGATCACCTCATTCACTACTGAAATAAGGGAGTACATGAGAGAAAGTTGGCAGGAATTCTGCTGACTCCAGTCATACTACCTACTTTTAGGATTAGCAATGAGTAAAAATATGCTTGTCAACTCTGGTAAAAGAGTAGATTTGTGTGGATAAATTTTCCAGCCCCTTTCCTTTTTCACCAACCATAATCCAAAGCAATGCCATTTTTCATTAACATCTTACTGAAATCATGTGGCAAACCGAGCCATACATGCAGCACTTGGGAGCAGAGCAGGTGTTTTCTGCCTGAATCATTCAACGGAGCCAGCCAGATAAATTACAGTCTGGAAAAACAATGTTAAAAAACAGATCAGGTATTAAGTATTTCAAACCATCAAGATGGAAACCTTGGAAAGTCAATTTTCAGATCAGAAAATGAATATAATACATCAGACCAAAAAGAAAGAACAAACAACCACCAAACCCACAAACACCCTACAGAAATATGCCGAGACTGGTTGGATGGGGAGTTGTAAGCACTGTCAGCTCAGCCTTAATACACCGATTTATGCAGTCTGCTATGAAATTGTGTTGGGTGCCTGAAAGTTTTCAGGGCAACTACTGAAATAAATGTGTAGTACTAAAGATTTCCAAATACCTTAGGAAGATCAGTGGTTCAGTTTGGAGAGACAGGAAAACCCCATGAGAAACTGGGAAAAAAAAAAGGGCCACTGAGAAAACAAGCCATGACAAAATTAAATTATTTCATCCCTTAATATTAAGTCTCAGTGCTCACTTAAAATCTAAAGAAAATAAACGTGAGACTCAAAAAATGGCAAAACTTCCCCTGCAGCTTTTAACATACAAGCGTAGTTCTTAGAGGGAAGTTTTGCATAAAGCAGGATGTCTGAATGCAGGCAGAAGTTTTTCTCAGCCTTTCCTTTTGGCAACTAAAACATATGTACCTTTTCATAAAATATTCTGGGGTTTTTTTCTGCTTGAAGGGCAGAATGATCTGGTAGGCTGAGCAATGCGTTAAAGAGGGCGGTGAATTTAACTCCAAAGATGGTAGCTTATACTGCACCTGGTTTTCCTGGGCACTCAGGCAGCAAGCTTAGGGCCCTACAGACTCCCACTTTGGAAAAATCTGAGACTGGGATTTATGTTCAGTTGAAGTAATTAAGGCCATCTGTGAAGGCTTGACATAAAACCAAGAATCCCAAAGTTTTTTTGGCTACATGACATTGCAGAGGAAATATTCTTGGGTGGCAATTTTCTGTGCAGGAGACCTTTGTTAAGTTTTTCTCTGTCTATTCATAGACTTTCCCGTAGCAATGTTGTTTCTGTATGTCTCATATATATTAATAAGCTTAAGAATAATAGCCCCATAAATTAATGCAGAAGTGTTCATTATCATACATGGAAAAGAAAGAGGATGGAGATTGTCCAAATAATAGAGATGGACAGTGACAGAGCAGGAAGAAAATTCCAGTTCTCCTTACTCCTATCCTAGGTCAGTCAGTGAGTTATCCATTTTCCTGCTACCATTCTTTCTGATGATAAAGGCTACTAGAAGAATCAAAACCACGTGCTTTACTACACAGGTCATACATTTCTTGTGACGTAGGGCTGTTGATGTATAAGAATCCTGCTCTCATGTTCAGTTGGTCATTTGTCACCAACTAGGTTGGCTTCTCATGTTTTCTGGTAGTTGGTGACACACAGCTCGGTTTCTCCAGGATAAAGGCTTTGGGTTCACTCAGGTAGGCAGTATTTGAATCTAATTTGATGATGAGCAATGTACTTTTATTTTCCTTACTAGCGTTTCAGTTCCTGCAACATGGGCTAAATTCAGTGAAGACAATATCAGGTGCTCTCAGCATGCAAGGGCCAACTCTGTCAAGCTCCGGGAGGATACAGAGGTTGCACTGGAGAGCACATCTGAGGAGCTGTGGAATCAGTTTGTCAGCACCAATTTGGCCTTTAACAATCGCATTGCCGAAGTAGCTGATGCAAAGAACAAACTCCAAGCACAACTGGCTAAGGTAAGATTCGCTAAGCATTGGCAGCTGCATATAATCTTAGTTGTGCATGAAAGGCACAGAAAACTCTAGGGTTTACATCCTTCCTGAATAAGCACCTCGTGAGAAGGCATAGCTATCTTAGCTTTCCTCAGGCAGTGCATTTGCATCACTTGCAGCCTGGGGAGAGCTCACTCAAAGATGAGCAGGCTGAGAAGATGACAGAATTTTACAAGAAACCATACAACATCTGTCCCATATGAAGGATCCGTGTGCTTATGTCCGTTTGCACCTGACATGCCTAAAGTGGGCAAAGATGTTTTAGATGGTATTTATTAATTTTTTTCTGTTTGTCATTTATTGAGGCTATTCCCTGGTGGTTTCCCGAGCAAAGAAAAGTTTTGTTATTTTTTTGGTAAACAGTGAAATGACTTTGGGAAGCACGCAAATAAAAAGGCCCACCAGCATCGTAACATTCTTTTTCTTTTATAGGAAAGAGAATATTTTAAGTTTTTGCACTTTTGTTTTGCAGCAGAGAGAGAAAAATTAAAAATCCTTACATTCAAAATGTTATCAGTCTGCCTTTGAAACCTAAGTTCCAAGTCGGTCGTCCTTCTCCTTTTAATACAATATACTTCCACATCTTTAACCTGACTTTTAGCCTGGTTGTGCTTTGAAATAGTCTCATATTTTGGGGTGGTTCAGACTATTGAATTCTCAAACATTTCTTCTTTCTTTTCATGTGATAAAAAGGAGAAATAGCACCAAAGGTGACAGACCTGTATTGAATTCCATCTGTATTACCTTTCCAGTCAGTTTTCATGGGATAATGTGATTTGTTGGAAATGTATTAGTGGAATTTTGAACACATTCTGAAGTTAACAAGAGGTGCTGCCTTTATAATGACATAAAATCTTGTTGAACTATCAAGACTGACTGTGTTATTCATGTGACTTCAGTCAGAGTTCACTGAGTTCTTCTATTAAGACTTCTCTGATAGAGGAGGCTCGTGTTCACTCATTTGTTTCAATGCACATTTGGAAACAATAGAGTTTTCCTGCCATTCTATTTGTCATAAGTTGTTTAAGATGTTTTCAGTTTATTTTTGGGGACTCAAAGGAAAGTGCAAACCAACCAGCTAAATATGTGTGAAGTCACAGCACATAATGTTTTCTCCTATTTTTTCCTTCTTATAAAGCACAAAAGATGTTGAATGTAGTTTTTGTGTGGTTTGGATCTTATATAAATGAAGCCAGCTACAGCACTTTATCCCTGAATTGGCTATCCAAGTTTCTCATGGACTTAATCTATGAACACTTGCTTCACGTTTTCCAGTGGTTTTAATAAAAGGTAGCATACAAATACCAAAGGTAGAATAGGGCCTACATGTGGAATCACAAATTGCAGTGTGAGATACCAGCATACCATCAAAGATTTGGTCGTCGTGTCCAGCTGACTCAATGCTGTCAACTTGTGTATAATAGAAGAAAAACTGACTTATGTTCCTATGCTGTCACAGTACTGGATTGCAATAAGAAGTGACTGGGAGAAACCGAATTAATCATATTTGTATAAAGAATGATTAGGTTATGTGGTATGCATGGATTTAAAAAGTGTCATATAGGATGGCATTCCATGAGCTACTGCTGCTGTAACGGTTGAGTTACAAGGGGATAGCACATACACAGCAGAGACCTTCATCTCAAGCTCCATAGTAATGTAAAAACAAAATGCTGTAGGTTTACAAAACAGAAGCGCTGCTGGTTAAGGAGTGGATGAAGCTGTATGATAGAAAGCCTATTAATTCTTTTGCTCACGATACCTCAAAAGGACAAGAGGAAAGAGAGAAAGGAATGAATGCTTATTTAACAGTCACCTATAGCTAAGCAGAGCAGATTACCTTTTATTCTTTCTCCAGGCTTGCACTGTAGTCCGAAGTACTTAGAGAAAAAAAAGTACTGCTAGGATATGCATTCCTAAGAGCCATGGGAGCAGCTAGGACACATGGCTGTCCCTTAAACACTACCACACTTCTGTTTTTTCTTTGGGATATCATTATAGTCAAATGCAGCTGCTACAGTTCCTTTTCCTTTCACATGTCATACTAACCTGTTAACCCCAACAGGTGCCACAGTTGCATTTTCTTGTGTTTAGAAAACGGATCACTCTTTAAAAGGCTGTTTTCGCGCTGGATTCACAAGCAATGAATGTCAGTATTAGAGACATCCTTCCTTCCGCCAAATTCTTTTCCTAGCTAAGCAGGCTACCTCCATGAATTGGGAGGAGAATGAATATAGAAGGAGTTTGCTTGCAACCAGGAGAAGTTATATATTTAATGAGATCTGAAGCTCATTTCTGAATGAAAAAATACTTTTCTGCTTTGTCAAACAGCCAAATCTCTTCCAGACAAAAAGCTATCCAGGGAACTTCCTGTAACCATTTGTTTCTAAAATCAGAAAGGAAAGAATTAAATAATAATAATAATAATAAATACATGCAAGAATAAATAGCGTGAATGTGGTGATGATAAAAAATAACCACATGTTGAAATAGCACATGTTCTTCTGTCTGTATCACTTGGATGTAAAAGATCAGCTGGTTAAGATTATGAGCCTAATGCCTCAGCTGGTGGTCTCAGCACGCTCTTCCTCCTCCTAAAAAAAGCACCAAGCTTGTATATAAAAAAAACCCAAAATCTAAAGAAAATCAGTGATTAATTATTACTCTGTTTAGTTCTATTATAGGATACTGTCTTTCTTTATGTCCAGATGAGTGTTTCCTATTTACCAAAAGACGCAGAATGTCTCTATGTAATAAAGGCATCCTGTTGTTTTCACTTCTATCAAGAGTTAGGCCAGCAGTTTTGCCAGGACCTTCTCCATCAATGACATAATGTCTCCATTTCAGGTTACAAACCGTACAAGT
This sequence comes from Alectoris magna, assembly GCA_030625065.1. NCBI lineage: Eukaryota > Metazoa > Chordata > Aves > Galliformes > Phasianidae > Alectoris > Alectoris magna. The sequence goes on along the minus strand of CM060575.1, from coordinate 5,628,813 downwards.
CTCAGAGTAATAACTACACAGCAGTACATCTGCTTTTTTAAGCATTTTTTTCTGCTGCTAGGATGGTGGGTGGACTTGAACCTCATTTTCTACCACGTTCCTGCACCATTTACCTTGAGTTACCGATACACAACTGAACAGCAGATCCCAAGAACTTCCCTGTTGCAACCATTGAGGTTCTGACACAGCTTTTAATGTAGGTTCCCACTCTAAAGTGTCGGCACATCATTTTTTAAAAGTGCATGAACAAAACATGCACTTGAGCATAGTACTTCGTAGAGTTTGCCTTCACTATATACACTTCTCAATCCAATCAGGAGCAAGGGGTGCAGTGAAGAACTCTTCCTGGAAGGCATTTGATAAACAGACACAAGGAAATTATTTCAAGAGGAATGGAGCAAAGCCCTCAACAATGAAAGTGCTTGGCACTCTGCTTCTTTTTTGTATCTAAACTAGTCCAAACAAGACCACTTTATAACACAGATCACCTGCTCCACTATATTTTTTACTACGAACCTCCACTAATCTGCATTTATAGGAATGGTTTAGTGACTTACAGATGTAGCATCTTGGGTTAGATCAGCTGTGACATTATCTTTTATTCTACCTGGAGTTCAGCCTGAAGGTCAGTGCTTGAAAGGGCTCCCAGTTCAGATCGAGCTTCCAAGTCAGTGTAAGAGAGGTCTCCAAGGAGCATTGTTTGCCAGTGATTCCAGCTTGCCTTTCTGCATTCGCAGTCCAGCTGCTGTCTGCTCTCACCGTTACTCCACTGGTGTATTCTGGAAACTGTCTGAGTTCCCTTTACTTCCAATTTTCATTGTCTGCTTTTCCTTCCTGCCTCTTCTTTTGGGGAAGCTGGCTGGTGAGGCTCACAGCCCCCAACTCTATCAGAAGTCTGGGAAGTGATTTGCATAGGGAAGCAGTAAAAACGTATTGAAGTGCTTCTGTATGACTCTGAACAGGAATCTATTGAATGCAGAAAGGAAATGCTTTTCTTAAAAACTTGCTTTATATGTCTCCCTTTCTAGTTCATGGTAGGGCTTCCATGATGAATTATCCTCTGCCCGCTTTTGCTTGGTTTTTCTCTAGCAGGCTGAGACAACTTGCCATCTTTTCAGCAACTTAGTGCAGGAAGTATGGGTGTGGTATAAAGCATTTCCTACTGCAACTATGAAGCCTGGAAGTCATCACAACTGCAAGAATGATTAAAAGAGTGGAAAGCAGGCAATTGCTTGAATAAGTTCCTCAACTTCCTCCTTAGTAGGATGAAAAGGATGATGTTAGTAGCACTAGATGACTCTGCTTGATTTAGCTTATTCAAGTAACTGCTGGGGAAGGGGCAGAACACTTGCTAAATCTTCAAATGGCTCTATAGAAGCAGACAAAAACAAAAGACAAATCAGTGTCGAGAAAGAAGCCAGACAAATCTGGATGGAAAACGTACACACTTCTTTTTCAAAGCAAAGGAATTCATCATGGCAACAGTTTACCACAGATAGGTGACTTTGTTAGCACAAGGAACTGACAAGCAAGACTGTTGTTCTCCCTGAAAGCTCTGCTTTTCCTACAGGCACTGGTTTATGAAGAGGAATTGCTACAGGGTAGAGTGGTGTCCTGCAGGCAGTGTAGGCAGCTAAATAACTCAGACTTTCTTCTTACCCTGAGATTGAAAATGTCCTATTTCCATTTCTATCCCAACTGCGTAAGTCTGTCGTTAGTTTGTCTTACTTGATTCTGGGATTAATCTTCGGAGAATTCTTGTGAGAATCTGGATGGAAGAACCTTAGGTATTTGAGGTTCTGGAGGCTGGAGACGAGCAGCCCCTGGCCAGGGTTAAATCCTAAACCAGAGGGTATCACAGCTCTGCTGTGTTTCATTGTCACTGGGCTCACAAAGAATGTGGCTGGTTGGGGATGGAAATATTTTCCAGGGTTCTAATCACAGTGTGTGACCTGGTCAGGCACTGAGCTGTTCTGGGACCAATATTTTAGGGTAGTGAACAGCAAATATAGCCCACACAATTCAGTGTAGGAGATGGTGGTATGGTAACTACAGCGTGCCCCACTGCGAGAAACACTCCGTTTATGATGAGAGAAATTATGATAAATATATCTGACATCTGATATAAAATCTACACAAATCTTTAGGAAAAGGAGGAAAACCTTTAATCATGGTAGCAGCCCCTCATTAATATGTTTGCATCTATTTTCCATAAAGTTAATATTAACGTAAATAGTTACCTTGGCTTCCCTCTCCTGGAAATAACCAATAGGACAGGATGTTTACACGCAGTAGGTCTGAGAATCAGTCAGACCAGACAGCAAGTGACATATTTACACAGCCCAGTATTTATCCCATGCCTAAACAGCAGATTATCTCAGCTAGCACTGTACAAGATAGAACACCTGCACTGTGCTCAGGGCATTTGTATGCTCAGAGCATTTGTATGCTCAGAGGCAGAGCTGCCCAGCTCCTCCCTTCCTGCAAGGTTTGCTATTCCTCCACCCGGGAGCACAGGGATCAGAAACATGCTAGAAAAACAGATACATATTCAGTAAAACCATGAAAAAATAACCACTCATTCCAGTAAATGAGTAGCCTCGACTGTGAGTATTTCCATGCAGTTCACTGAGAATGAGTGCTTTTAGCAATGGTTCCCCCTTACTTTTTTTTTTCACTTGGGTTTGTAAGTAGTATAAAACAGAGAGTGAAAGCCAAGAGAAGCTCAGTGGCAATAAAACCAGGAACTGCCTTCCAGCCTCTGAAATAATTTTCAACCTCCTGAACTGTGAAATTCAGAGAGAAGCCCTCCTACAGCTGTTGAAAAGGACACAGCTCAGCCTTCCTCTGAGCAGGGACATATGAGAAGCATGAAGCAGGGGTGCAGCAAGGTTGTGAGCTGAGGGATGGAGCATGTGTATAGGAGAGGGAGCACTTTCCCTGTGGCAGTTTCTCCACATAGGTTTTCATCTTGGACCCCAGTGTATCCTCATATTTTTATACGTCTTTGTTTGCTACTTTTTTCTCTTCCTCGTTTTATGCCTTAAAAACTCAGTAATTTGTGGTTTCTGATGCCTTTTCCTGGTGGCTGGGTATACCCTTCATTCACTTAATCTTATCGTTTAATACGGGAACCTGTTTGAGAGTAAAGTTTTCAGACGATTTATGAAGAGTGACTCAGAAGTGGTTGGGAAGGTGTGTGCTGGTTGGTTTAAGCAGCTCAAACATGCCTGGAAAAACCTGTTTGAAGGAGGAAATAGATATGCATATATTCTAGAAATTTCAAATGAAAAGTAAGGCAATAACTGGAAAACAAAGTTAGATTTATGTCTCCTAAGATGGTTGCTTAGTCTCACAAAATCATAAAGGCTTGCACAGACTGGATCAGAGTACTAACTGTGGGCAGGGGGAGAAACCATGTAGGAGAAGCCTGGCTTCTCAGTCTGTCACACAGCAGTGCTCCTCTTCATGGATCAGGCTAAGTGGCACTCACAGTGGGGGTAGGCTAGAATCAGAGTAATCAAGTGGTAGCCACTGCACATCAGAATGCATTTGGATTGTCATGAATCCGGTGTCTTTAGCTGCACAGCATCTTCTCACACCAAAGGACATGCTCCCAGCTGCTAAGTAAGGCAGCTTGTATTGAATGAAAGCAAGCCTTTGCTGACGTTGCTATAGAAGGCAACTTCTTTCTGCCCAGAGGTTTAAATATAAGAAATGGAGGTGGTTGTTACTGGTGTTTGCGCTCCTGCAGCCTGCCTGCACTCAGGCACTTCATCAAGAGGATTTAGTTTGAGACAACAGTGCTCCTGTATGCTTGTAAGACTGCTCCTTATTCTCAGGAAGGCTTGTCTTGTAGGAAAGCAAGAGATGGGTGCATGTAAGATCTTTTCTAGAAGACAAGTGTTTTCAGGCTGCATAGGTCAAGAGATAAATAAATTGACTCTAAAGTAAGGGCAAAACTAGCTTAGTGTGTCGGGTTTTAAATGTCATTGATGACATTTAAATGATGACATGATGACATAGAAAGAATCTCATTTCTATCAAGAAAGATTAGTGATAACTGTCAGATTGTAGCATTGCTTGTGCTATTTGTAAGACTGCTTCGATCACATGTGTGACCTAGCAGCTCTCTTTCTGAGTCGTACTGTATCCTGACTATAAAAATCACGGCCTTGGTGAGGTGAGAGAGCAGCAGGAGAGCAGGTTTCTAGAAGCTCTCAAGTGTTCTACAGCACAAAACTTTCCTCATGTCCTGGAGAGGAAAGTTTCCGGGTGGGCAGCTGCCTGAGCCAATCCCTCACCACAGCCTCTTAGGAACACGCTGCTCAGCAGTTGTTTTTGCTTCCTGCCTTTGGAGGCCATCCAGAAATGACGTATACTAGTGCAACACTATCTGGTGATCATCCCCACCAATCAGTTTATGCACTGTAAGTTATCTAAGTCATTTTATCCAATGTGTGTCCCGAATGAGTAATCAAAAAATATTTGAACTAAGCTTCTGTGATGCTTTGGAGGTGGTTTCCCCGAGGCCATTTTACTTTGCATGTCTGAAATGACAGCACTTAAAAAAAAAGCAAGGAAAAAAATGACAACATACAAGGAACCACATCCACTTACATGCAGCCAAGCAGGATTTGAAGATAGATGCATGATTTTACATTTGGATTTTGAGTTAGGAAACAGGTTTAAACAACTTTTTTTCTGTGAATGAGTAGTGAGGGATTTGCTCGGTAGCCTTGGTTGTGCATAATGCCCTTGCACACTGCTGGCACCATTATGAGTAGGACTTGTGAAGCTGTGCGGCATGAGGGTGCTTTGTAGTGACTGTGCACACGATGTTATAAGGGCTGGACATACAACTGTGAATTTTAGATAAAAGCTCTCTTCTTGGTACCAACAATCAACTGGATCCTCAATAAAGAGAAATCAGAAATCAGAGCCTGCCCTTTTTGAGCATTGTCATCGTGTGAATTTGCAGACTGTGCAAGTTCTAAATACTTTGAGTCACTTCTAGATGCAAGAAGACTACTGCCTTACGTCAGTTATATTTATGATAAAATGCATCTATGGCTTAGTATTGGAAAAAGAGAGGACAGTGCAGTCTCCCGCATCTGTGTCACTCAGGTAACATGCATGTGTGTTCTGCATGTGCTGTGGGCGGTGAGGTCCAATCGGACACAAACTCACAGCGCAGCACAATCAGTGCCATGGAGAAAATGAAGCCCAGGATTGATAAATTACAGGTGAAATACACGGGTTTGTGGTCTAGTTGTTGTCACCAATAAAGCTCAAATTCTGAACAGCACAGGCCTTACTCAGAAACAGGACTGAGAATGCAAGTCCTCTGTTTCACCGTAAGTAGAAAACAAATAACTCTCTCAAATCCTTTCTGAAATTGAAAGATAACTTCGTCGAGTTCTTACTGAGCCGAGGAGATGTGTGCTACTATGTTTCAATGGTTTGAATTTGATTTACACTTTTTTATTATTATTTAAAAAATCGACTTACAATTTATTATTAACTGCAAGTAGAATGAATGTAAGAGGCCCAAACCCTCACCAAATCACACTGCAGGTGACATAACCACACCCCAGTGAACTTGGCTCACTTGCTTGCAGCAAGGCGTAGCATGGGAAGCACTCCTGCAGTGACAGAAGCTGTAACATAAACACAGGAAAGGAGGACCTTACTAAGCAGTGGGTGACCTCCAGAAGCACTGCGTTCTCTTCCCTCACAGCCTTGGCACATCCCCACAGGTTGATATTTTGGTTGGCAATGAAGATGAAAGGTGTGGACAAAGGGCAGGGCTAGCAGGCTTGTAGAATCCTCCTGACATCTCTTTAATCCCCAGCAGCCCACCTGGGAGCTGCATCTCACCTCCTCCACGTGCATGTGAACATACACGGGATTCTCGTAGAACATTTCTAAATTGTGATGTTCTTGCAACAGCACAAGCTGCTCCAATTCTGCCTCTCCTTCTAATTGGGCAGCAGAAGACCCAAATCCTGTGTGTTTTCAGGGAAAAGATGTGGACTTCCTGCATAATGAAGGCATCTAACTTCCTTATGTACCATTCCCTTGTTTTGTTTGTTTTTTTTAATGTACAGAAATAAGTACGTAACTGGTAAAATTGTAGACAATACAGAAAACAGAAGATCTAACAACGTGCTTTTACTGTAAGTAATTAGTGTGCAAAATGCATAGCTACCAAAACACACTGATCTATCTGCATAAATATTTCCTGTAAAACACAGCTTGCTTACAGTGATTATTTAATTAAGAAAGATCTCTCACATTGCTCTACTATACAACATCAACCAAGCTCTTAAAGATTTGGCCTGGTGTGCAGGCTTCTGGTATCCTTAGCCCTCTGGGTTTTACCTATGAATAACCTTTCAGAACTAAGAACTAACTCAATTTTCAAACCACATGCATCATTAGCTTAACGTGATACAGCTTCATATGTAGGCAGGATCTAAACAGCAGCATAACTTTAAGTGTATCACACCATTTTTCATGGTTGCTGAAATTCAAGTCGCATTGATTTTAGTAAACTGGCTGAGAAACAATGTCAGTTCAGTTTGTTCTCTTCCATTTTAAACCTGTCTATAGGAAGAGCTTGAATTTGTTCCCTGTATTGGCTGCAGTTACTTGTGATAAATGAAAGTAATGCAATAATCAATTAGCTAGGGAATGTTATTTGAATATAAAGATTTCTTTCCTGCTATTTTATGGCTGAGCAAAACTTCTCCTTTGTAATTTCTTCCACTTTTTAATGCCGATGAAAACAAATAAAAAGCACTTGCAGTGTGCTGGGGAATAATGCCATTACAGGATAATAATAATTCTGCAACTAAGAACTAACTAACTGTGCTATTCTAATTCTGTGGGGCTCTCCTTTTTGATGTTGTTTTACTGTTTTAAAGTAAAAACAGTACTGTTGTCTCTACTGCTGTCTCCAGTTAGAGAAAAAAATACCAATTTATTTCCTCTACAGCTCTCAGAGACTTTTCGGAACTTCCAGAAGTTAGTTTCAGCACTTAAAAGTGACTTGTGCTTATACATTCTTGCAGCAAATGTCCCCCAAAATACTTGTCATGTGCCACTATTTCAGAGGGGGCATGTTTCATGACTTTTGAATTTTTATGGGGGAAAAGGAAATATGTATTGAGTGAAAGTTTGTTGAGAAATTTTATCTTTACCAAAATGCTCCCTGATCGAGCAGCAGTGATTTTATTTGGGAGAAAAAGCAGATAATGAAGCAAATTGGAAGTGAGCCTCTCGATCTATAAACGCTGCCTCTACAAAAATGGCGTTTCACAAAAAGCACAGTTGGGATTTTCCCATCACAGTAATTCAGTGCTTCTCTTCTGCTTGTTATAAATCTATATTCCAATTTATATTCCAATTCAAAAATTAATTCATGTTACAATAACAACAACAACAACAACAACAAAAGGTGTATTTCTTAGTGGAAGTCGTTCACCAGTGTTGATACCCAGTTTTGCAGGAACAACTTATTTACATGTTTAACAGCATTTAATGGCCTCTGGCTCTCGCATGAGCTGTGATTGCTGTATATCCTTTGAAAGAAATGGCAAGATCAAGCCAACAAATTATACAAGTATGTTTGGTTGCTGTGAGGTTGTAGAAATCTCCTCCCCTAAACCAAAGAGAAATGACATACCAGAATGGAAGCAGTTCCGATAGGAGTGTTTAAACCAGAGTTAAGTTCTGATTTTGGATGCATGTGAGGCTTACAAAAATGTTCTTCTCTGTTCAGGTGCTTCAAGAAATCTTCCAGACAGAAGATACAATCATGCTGCTGGAGAGATCCATAATGGCAAAGGAGTACCCACTGAAAGTGGCTCAGACACGCCTGGAGGGAAGAACTAGGCGACCCAATATAGAACTATGCCGTGATGCACCTCAGTTTCAGTAAGTAGAGGCCAGACTACCCCGTCCCTTCCTCAGCTATTCAAGAAATTTAACAACAGCATGAGTTAATTCAACAGGATTAGAAATGTATTCATTATGTGACTATAAATCCTGGAAGAATGGGCCCGACCATCTAATGTTGAACGTGTGTAGTTGAATTTAGAGACCCTTTCCCAGGACAGTTTGGTGTTCAATTGCTTGGTGGTGGCTGATATGTTTTGGAATTTTGTCTCATGAAATTCTGACAGAGGGTATTGGAATTGTGGACACTTCTATCACAGCTTTTGGCTGAGCGTATACCTCAAATAAAATATATTTTCTTTGAGAAACTCCAATCTGAGAATGCAACACCATTTACTAATTCATTTTTAAATAATTTGTTCCACCTATTTATCTCTTGGTTTGAATCACAGATATTCAGCTCAATAGGGAAAAAAAATATCAAATGAACCGCTTCTTTGTGACATGTAAATGTTATCTGAGTTTGCTGTTTATTTAAAAGGAAGTGCTGATGTTGGCATTTGTTCTCTGTGTGTGCTGCCGACTTTGTAGTTTAAGGGATTAGATAGAAAACAAATTAATAAAGTCTAGTTTTTCTGTGCTGTTCCATGCTGAAAAAGCTGGGACTATCCCAAAGCAAGTTGAAGTGGATTCTGGAAAAAATCAAAGTTTCTTAAAGCTTACAGTGCTTGGCTTATTTAATAGAACATTCGATAACACACCAGGTTGACAGTTTTAAAGAGTTTACCCACTCAGTGACTATGCAAGGAACTTTGCCACATCTGCATTGGTAGGCTGTGGAACTACACTGATGGTCTCCAGAAATGCAAGGGCCATGCTAGCCCTAGAGATGCTACCCAAACAGGAGACTGCAAGTGGGAAAGATAGCATTCAGGATGCCAAGTGGCTTAATCTGCTGTTGAATGTCAGTGTAAACAGAAATTGACACTTCTTACAGGTGCTGTGGAAACTAGTTTGGCAAAGAATAGAGTTCATATTGATTCAGTCCAAGAGGGTCTGTTTGAATTCTGTCTGAAAAAAAGGCATGTGGTGGGAGTTTGCTAAAGTTATTGGAGCAACCTGTTCACTTCTCTTTTTTTCAGGCTTGTCACTGAAGTTTATACTATAGATGACACCTTACAGACCTTAAAGAAACTTCTGCAAGAAGCCCGTGATACTCTGCAAATGCTGCTTCACAACAAATCAAAGCTGGAACACGACATTTCTGTGAAGGCAAACTCCTTCTTCATTGACAAGAAGTGTATGGAGATGCGCAAAACCTTCCCCTGCACCCCACGGCTCATTGGCTACACTTGAGCAGTAACCTTTGATATCTCTTGTGCATGACATAAAAGCTGGTTGCAAATATTTCCTGAAGGCAATCATTATTTTGTTGGGGTTTCATTTCTTTGTTTGGAATCCAATAGAAATAAACCAACCAAAATCAATACTGTGCTTCTTTCCTTTGAACAACTGCGTAGTCTCAGCCGTAGTTGCTCCACGGAATAGAATTAGTAGACCTAACAGAATCAGACCACACTAAAATGAATAGAGAAATATTGCATAATTTGTGAGTTACTAGCTAAAGAAAATTATAAAGTGACATCCCGCACTTTTCAGCAGAATAAGTACTATACAGGATTTAACTTGCTGGGATATTGTGATGCCTGTGTTTCAGTTCTGGTCTGAAAAAGTCACGTTTAAATGCTGACCCCTCCTTCTACTCTCTTTCTGTCTAGCAGGCATAAATTTGGTGTTTGCTTGAAATTAGAGGAGGCTGAGCAAACTTGATTCATAGAAGAAAATCTTGTATATCTATATGAACTATTCATGACCAATGTTTGCCTAAGACTGAGAGGTCTTAACTACACAGAAATGCGTACTACCAGTAGATGTCAAAGGACTTGGGGGTTGGACTCGATGATCTCTGGAGGTCCCTTCCAACCCCTACGATTCTGTGATTCTCTGACTTCACGAGCACAGACCGTACCACTGCTCTTCATCACCAAAGTGAAGAGAATGAAGGCCGAAATGTTGATAGTGCAGTAATCTCAGTAAAGGAGTTTTAAACTAGTTTTAACCCATGTTAAAGCAGTCTGACTTTTGAACAAATTGAATAACAATGTTTTTCTGTTATTTGTGTTTCTGTGCTGGGTTTACGTGCCCTTACATACAGCACAATCAGCAATGCACAATTCTAGCAACTGAGCAGCTTCCTGCTACCTTGGTCCCACAAGGGTCCCCTTCACAGAACAGCTCTAGGAACACATAAAACACATTTTAACTGAACCAAGGCCAAATCTGAAACAATGCTTGATTTGAAAGTCGCCTGAACAAACTGGCTCTGTTCCCTCCTCTTTTGTTTTGTGGGGGTGGTGGCTTCACCCAGCTCACAGCAGAAGTCCCATTGCTGGGGAACACTAAGCCGTGCAGTGCTGTACTTCCTGGCAAGTGAAGTGCGACTCTCACTGAGTGTGGTTGTGGCTGAGCCATTTCACACTCCATTTCACTCCTTCAGTTAAAAAAGAAAAAAGAAGCATTTTCTGTTTAGAGAGTCAAACCATTTACACATGGTATGTTTCTGTAGATTCAAAATCACAGGAAAACATTTTGCAAGATGTGACTGGGGAGTAACACCAAGGTGTACTTCTGGTATCATTAAACTCATTTCACATTGACTGCTCTGCATCTTCATTTTCTAAATTAAGGTAATTCCTGCATCGTGGCTACGAACAGAGCAGACTGCTCCATCCAGCACTACATCTTCAGCTCTTTGGGAGGAATTACCCAGGTGCAGGAAAAGTTCCAGAAACACAGTTTGTGTTTATAGTTTGTGTTAGTGATACCAGCGCAGAGCATTTCCAGGGCTAATGGAGGTAGGGGGGACTCACTAAAGACTTTGTTGGCAATCTGGTTGGAATTAATGGTTGTATCTTACTGCCTCTTACTCTGAAACGCTTCACAACAACCTTCGAGTGCAAAGTGAGGAATCTCACAATGTTTTGTTTCTCAGCAGGAAGGACTGTTACCACTGGTAACGTTTTCCTCCCTCTGTATGCTCTGGTATGGAGGCGAGGGAAATTTTATCACTTGCTTCTGTTACCACCAAACTGTAAAACCCTTGATTTGCATTTTGTATGTTATTTAACAGCGCATGAAGAATAATATTAGCGTTGAGCTGTTAAATATTGACAATGGTCCCACCCTATTCATCAAATAATGACAGCTGACCATGCAGAGAACTAAAAATTATTTGGAACATTCTCGAAGGCATCAAATAAATTTCTAGAAGTTGGAGTCTTTCCCAGTTCACACAACTACTCTAATAGCTAGAAATAGTTTCTTCCCTTCTTACGCCAAAAACCCAATTAAGAAGCATATAGTAGAAAGAAAGCACTTTTAGGGCAGTCAAATTCTTTTAACAGTTTTATACAGAAAAAGAAGGAAAAATCTTTTCCTGACAGCATACAGCATCACTGAGAAGTCAGTTTGAATCGAAGTCCTGAATTTGTAAATACTGGGGTTTAGGGATAGAGATGCTGGGGTTGAACAATGGCTCTGAATATCACAAACTCCAGCTCCTCCTTTTGCCTTTCTTCAGCCACAGTCTCTGCAAGATCTCAGCTCTGCTTTTTGGGTGGAGTGCCCTCTTTATTGTCAGTGCAAACAACGCTGAACTTGTCTTAACACAGTGTGAACTCCTACTAGGAGTGACTGCCTACAACCAGGGATCTACAACAGATAGTTCTGTTCTCTGAGAGCAGCATTCTGCATGAAAACAGTAACTCCCCGAGGTTCAGCCACCATCAGTAAGAATAAACTTTTACTGGGTACTGCAAAATAAGAACAGAATAGAAAATAATTGTATTCCCTATCTACAGCTACCAGAAGATATAAAGTATATTAACCTAGTGGAAAAGCCTTAGCAGAGAAAATGCTCCAGTCTTTCATTAGTAGTACCCACATATGCAGCACATTCATGTTTGCTGATAATGTTCAGCCTCTTAGTACAAATATACAGTTTTCTTTAGGCTATCTAAGAAAAGGGGGAAAGTTGCTAAGGTTATAAATCTATATAAATTGGAAAAGGCTGGAATTTGTTTACTAAATTTTAGAGGATGGAGATATGTCAGTATTTGGTTCTTGGAAGGATGAGTTGATAGATAAGGCAGAAAAGCTAGATTATTGTTTTGCAACTGAGTTACTGTGTAAATGAATTTACACAGCCTTGAAAGCACAGTTAATATCATTTGTGATGGGAATACGTCAAAGGAAACACATTTCTAACAAGCATAAAGATACTTAGATAAACCTGAGAATCTCTTCAGAAAACCCTAACAAAAACAGAGCATAAACATCCTTTCAGGCATTTTTTCCTTTTCTTTCACGGATCTCTTCTTGTGAACTGATCCTTAATTAACCCACAAATCTAAGAAGCAGATCCATAGAACTTGAAAGATAAGATCTGTTCTATAGCAAATAAAGTAATGCAGAGAAGACCAAAACCTGTCCTTGCCTGCTTCAGACAATGAGATAATTTTAGTTCCAGACAAGCTATTTCCTAACATTATCTAAACTATAGCTCATAAAAGTTTATGGACTCAACCTTCAAACAGAGCAAGAAAACAATGGATCTAAGTATCTTCAGTAATGATAATGCCACTTCAGTCCCACGCAGTTACTGACTGCAGTGAAGATAGCTCATTTTACCCAAATCTACCAGTAGTTTATTTCTCCTATTTTACTTTATTGAATCACACCAAGGGAGTAAAATGTGCCCACAGAATTTACAGGTGGTGTCCATTCCCAGTCAATGCATGCGATGGTTCTCGTAAGACAAGTCATCCCAGTAGAACCACTGAGCCAGTAAGATCTGGCATGCACGAAACCAGCACAGGATGTTCAGGTGTGTTAAGGAGACAAAGAACAAATATTAACTATGGAGATTTTAAAGAAGTGCCGATGTTGGAAGCTACATAGAATTTCACTTTTTTATAACATTATTGTACTTTCATTTCATTAAGGAGGGCAGGGTGGGAGGCCCTTCACAACGTTTGATTTTTTTTCCCGCTTCCTGACAGTGCATTTGGTATTTCCAAATTTCACCAAGAGTCCAAGGATGTCCAATTCCACCTTAACTTACAGCACATGCGAGCCCACTGATGTAATATGAATATTCAAATCAAATGAAGAATACATGCCAATAGTTTGGTAAGTAATTACCGTCTCAAGTAGGGTTCTGCTCTGACTTACACCTCTGTAGTGTTGAATCTCAAAATGCAAAGCTGGAGTCAAACCTTCAGTCTTTGAATGTTTGGACCAGCTGGTCCAGCAAACACTGACTTCTCAGAACCACAGAATGGTTGATGTTGGAAGGAACACCTGAAGATCTTCTAATTCAGCCATCCCTGCACAAAGCAGTCAGCTTGGAGCTGTTGGCAAGGCTGTGTCCAGGCAGATTCTGAATACTCCTAAGGATGGAGACTTTACAACCCCAGCGGGCAGCCTATTCCAGAGTTGATAACCTCCATGCACTGTAAAGAAATGTTTTTTTTTCCTCAAATTTTCTCACATTTCCTGTAATTCCTGTATTTTCACCTGATTCTACTCTACCAAATATGGCAATATGGCACTTATCTAAATTATGTTCAGCAGAGATGAGGTTTGGCATTTCTATCTCCTTCAATCCTGATTAAAAATAATCTGTTAGATGATTGAGATTGTAATCCACAAGCACAACCAATTCCAACAAAGAGATAAATAACCAAATGACAAAGAAATAAATAATGCTTTACTACGCAATAAAGAATTTAAATCTACAGACAATGCAAAACAGCAAATCTTTCTCCCACTGTGCACTGCTTTGAAGTATTAAGGATTGGTAGAAATTTCTTGTCACTGAGCTATGATCCTACAGCATGTAAGAACATGCTTGCTGTTCTTCCTTAAGTCATAAAATAACCGCTGCCTCCTTATTATGTGCATTACCAGTTCAGATCTGTTCTCTGGCCCCAAGCCTGCTGAAATCCATGCTGTAAAACAAACCTTCTACTAAAACTTGCTCAGGAGAATAAGACACAAGTCAGACTTGTCTGAATACTGTTTGTCATAGGAAAGACCCTCCTAACTATTTGGGCGTTATAGCTCTTGCTATTTTTCAACTGAAATTCATAAATGTTTACCCACTCTTCCTATGAAGTCCTTTGATCTCTTACATTTTTTGTATTTTTAAAAACAGAGATAACATTCCTGTATCCCTATTAGACAAATAAGAGGAGACAACACAGTAGCTTGAACTTTTGTTTGGATTTTCTCTGAGGATTTATAAACACAAAGGCAGTCCTTCACTGGTTGCCAATGCAAAGACATTCAGGTTTATATAAAAGACCCCAGAGTATTTTATCTAAAGCCAACCTACGCTGCACAAATGAGAGCTCTGACCAGTGTCGTTTGTTTATTTGTTTGTATGAAGGCATTTTCTAGTTTATTACTATCACCAAAGCAACTAATATTCAGTGGAATTTTTAAAGTGAAAAAAAAATGAAAGGAAATATGCCTAAATAAACAAGGCAGAGGTTGTCTTCTGGTGGGAAATTTCTTAATGTTGTGAAACAAACATTCATAAGAAAATACAGCACGAGAAAATGAGGCTATATACAAACAAAAGAGTGATGAAAATATTCTGTAGGTCAGAGGGCACAGAGCAAAGCATGGTCAGGAAGGTGCTGGTACAGTGAGTGGCAGCGGGTCCCTGGGCCCACAGACCCTTCTGAGCCACAGATTTCCCAGCCAGGAGGGCTGGCACAGCAGTCAGGGAGCTCCAGGGGCACAGATGGATGCGCTGAGCAGCCCCACAGCCACAGGAGCCATCCTGTACACTGCCCACTGAATACATGACGGTCATCATCCTGCACCAGCTCCCGCAAAATGCTGCTTGCAGCCTGTGAGGAAGAAGCATCAGAAACAAACCCAGCTATTTTGTTACAAACATGCAACAGAGAGAGGAGAACATTCATCCCTCGGTATCGCATCTATGCCCTGCAGGCAATGTTCCGAGAGAAGTCTGTGAAACTTGCACTTGCAGCTATCTCAGAGAGCTCCACCTGTAACCGCCTCAGCCCCGGCTCTCCCAGGGCCTGACTCCGTGCCAGAAGTGTGTACGTGACCCTGATGTTCCTGCCTGTGTTTAACTAGCAGCATTTACAAACATGCCGTACAGGAAAACGAGGTGAACATGAAAATGGGCTCAGGAGTTTCATTTGCATCAGCTGTGTTTGTTTGCTCTCCTTGCAGAGAGGCACTGGGATCTGAGCACACTGCGCTCCTGAACCGCTCAGCGCAGCCCCGTGCAGGCAGCCCACGGCACCACTGCACTGAGGGGCTGCTGTGGCTTCAGCCTATGCAGTGATCTCATTAAATGTTAAACCAGGGATTTTGCACGTGTTTTACAGCCAAAACTGAGCTCTGTGCTGCCATGGTTGGTGCATTCTCTTGATTAGTTGCCATTTTGTTGTATGCTTTTGTTGTTATGTAAGCCCTCTTGGCCATTCCAGCATCAGTCTTCCCCAGCCCCTGGCGGTCCTAAGCCTAAAGTGGCACTAGCATTACTGCTGTTCCCCCATTGGCCTCAGGGTCTATTTCCAAACCCACCCCACAGACAAACAGGCCAGCTGGAGGGCTCCGCAGCCATCCCGCGCTGCAGAGCACAGAGGTAGAAGCCCCGGGGCAGGTCAAAGGATGGCTGAATGGCAGATGGTTGGCCAGCCCCAGGAGGTGGAATTCAGAGCCAACTGCCCACAGACATGACACGCATTTTACTAGATTGCAGGCGTGCTGGCCAACAGGCTAAAAGAATTTACATACACAAATCAAATCATCATCTTGTTTTGTGCTGCAGTTGGTTGCTTGTAAAAGCCATTTACCCATATGGCTAAGCAGAACTGCAGGACCCTTGCTTTCAGTGGCCTGTCAGTAGTAACACTGCTTAGCATCACAAGCACTATCCAGTGCACTTCAGGGGTCTACAGTGGCTGACAGTTTTCCCATTTAATATCACAGCTTTTACAATCAGATATGCCAAAGCCCACTGCCACCAACAATGCAGAATTACTCAGAGGCACAAGTGGCTGTTGAAGAGAAACCTGAAAAACCTCACATGGGAGAACACAGCAGTTTTTGCTTCAGTACTGTCAATGGCTCCAGGAAGGAGTTCCCAGAGTCTGGAGACATGGGTCTCAAGAACTTTTGTGTAATACATCTAACCTGCACTGACTTCAACACAGAGCTTTTCTTTGTCCTTCTGTAGCGGGAGTATATGTGTGATCAAACCATTCCAGTACAGAACCATACCCTAAAAGCAAGGAGTCACCAAGAAAAATCAGTTTTGCACATAGCTGTTGAAGAACTAGGCTTGTGCTCTTACTGGCTCAGTTTAATTTGGTTAAACCAGCTGCTGAAATTGCAGCTGCTTGTTCTAACCTGCCACTAGCAAGATCCAGTCTTCACCACTGCTGCTCCCTGTCCCACAGCCTGCCTCTCTCCTTGGGAGCTGCAGCACGTGAGCTCTGGTCTTTCTGCTGATAGTCTACTCTGCTTGCTTGGTGTCCTCGCTTCACCTTTCTCATGTAAGAAAAGAGCGCAGCCCTTGCCAGGTCTCTCCCTGCAGCCATCTGATACATGCAGAAAGGGCACTGCTGTGCTTCCATTTTGTGCAGGAAAGCAAACTACCTTGTGGGCTCAGGGGATGCTGGGGTCCCAAACACTGATTGCAATGTTCGGCCTCCTTGGTGTCTGCAAAGACATACATACTCCTCTGAAGAGGGTGAGTC
This sequence comes from Alectoris magna, assembly GCA_030625065.1. NCBI lineage: Eukaryota > Metazoa > Chordata > Aves > Galliformes > Phasianidae > Alectoris > Alectoris magna. Next base: position 5,612,044 of record CM060575.1, on the reverse strand, counting down.
CCTCAATACAATCAGCTCTCTAGATGAATTTCATAACTGAAAACCCAAGCTACACGGGCTCAGCGGTGCTACAGCAATTACAACCCATGTTCAGAACAAAGTGAGAGTGTAATGACTAATTACTAATGTATGTCCCTTATCATGCATTGCAAATATGCTCCCTATTCTAGAACTTCAAAGCTGTGCTTGTTCTTTAAATGTACCGGAGAAGAGGAAAAATTCATCTGTGTAAGTTACTTAGTAATGAATTAGTTGCATTGTACTGGGCATAAAGGGATTTGCCCAATAAAATACCAATTCACATATTAGTGCTCCTGTCTGTCTGAGTAGAGAGTGCAATGGTTTATAGTTAGATGGAAGAACGCCTTTTAAAAATGTATTCTGAGTACTTCAGTACAGATTTTTGGCATAGCTGAGGTTTCCTGTGGCTTGAACACAGAACAGACAATGCGTGCCTGAGCAAGCAGTGCCCTTTTACTGAAGTCACAACTCTATACAAGGAGAAACTTGGAATAATATGGTCTAGCTTGACTAGTTTGCTAACCTGCAAGTGATGTGCAAGGCTTTGCTGCTAAACAAATCACTGAGGGTGGTGGGAAATGTGTGCAGCTTTACAGTCAAACTGATAGACTTGCCAAGCAGATAGCCCCAAACGATCCATTATTTTTGTGCCCCAGCTGAAAGCACTTATGTAAAAGAACTATTACCTGTTTCCCCCAGGGGCAGCTAAATCATAGCTGTGCGCTGGAGAGCTGCAGAATTTCTATACATAAACATTTAAGCACTATGATTTATTTCTTGTAGATAGCTCCAGCACGTTAATGTCCATTTACCTTTAATATTCTTAGAAGAGAAGAACTATTCTGGGTACAAAAGCACAGCAGAGTTTATGCAGCTAGACTGATTTAAGATAAGATATAACAAGAATTCCAAAGACTTCAACATGATCAATGTTTTAGCAACACAACTTGGTGCCCAGTTGCATGCATTCAGACTTTACCTCCTATCATTATAGGAACAAATTTGTGAGAGGCCTGGGAATAAGGGGCAGGATGAGATACCTGCAACCCTCCATCTTCAACTCAGAAAATATTCCACATTCTACAGAGAGAATGATGAGGGAGCAACAGTGTCATTTTTCCAAATGGCAGCATGCAGTTCCCCTTTACACCTACTATCCAAAAGGATAAAATGAGGAAACTATGCATTGCTTTTCAAAGCATCTTGCTAGAGGGTTTGTGGGACAGTTAGAGCAAGAGGCCAACTCATTTTCAAGAGACAGCTGACTTCTGGTATAGAGACCTCAAGGTGCCTGCCTAGAATTCACCTTATCAGAATCACGCCGTGCATCCTCTCCCTCATGCTACGTATCTTCCACTCTGCCTATAGTAATGTTATCCCCAAACAGGTGAATCTGATTTCCCAGAACAGCTCAGAATCCAGGCTAGAGTGCCCTTACAAGGGGTTGAGTAAAATATTTAAGTGTCCTTTGTTGATTAAGTTTTCATGCTTTAGATACTTCAAAAACTGTCAATATCACTGTGATCCAGTTGCGCGAGATGTACAAGTCTTAGAACAACAGTGCAGTCAAACTCCTACTGTTAGCCAAAGACAAACTTTAAATACACAGCCTTCCTCATTTAAGATGTCTTTCACTGGAATCGGTATTTCCTTCCACCTCAGAAATAATAATCAGCACAGACTACAAGAGCAGCACTAATTTACTATTTCCTTTTACAGAAGTGAGATAAGGCACAGATAACAACTATGGAATTCAGCGCTGACAAAGCTATGGACCTTAGAAATTTAACATGTGTTTATCAACAGATTACCTGACCTTGTGTTGCAGGAAGATTAATCTGACAGGGGAAAATAATCTGAGGTCATGTTGTTTGGCTCAGCAGGTTTCTTAATGACGTAGAGGAGAATTGCTGTAAAGTTGCATGAAAAGTTGGATTTTTTTCTGGTCTCCAACCATTCTGGCATTCCAATGGACAGTAGTTACTTTTAAAAACTGCAGTTCTCTTACTGATATTGAAGCAGACTCAAAATCTTAATTACCCATCCACAGCTTTTCACCGTCATCTTCCAGCAAGCTCATTTTATCTCAGGTGCCAAGACTGGGACCTACTCTTTTAACAGTGGTCTAATCTGTTTGGAGTTTTGAATCAAATTGCTCCACTGCCCAAGGGAAACAAACACAATTCTTTATCACTTGCACTCACAGCCACACGCTGATTGGCTTGGCTGCTCCCTGGCACATGGCCTTGGCAAAGCAAGCAGTGGCTGCCACTCATAACATAGAAAGCATTGAGAAGGCTTTCAGAGAGAAGAAAATTGGTTTACTGCAGCCGTGAAGGACATGCAATGGGAAAAGGTGTAGGGAGGATGTTCTGAGAGGGAGCTACAGCAATCAACATAGTTTTATCATATACATGAGGAAAGTGGAGAATGTAATAGTTACCATCCAAATTCTTTCTTGCAGAATGCATTTCCTTCCTGCCTGATGAATTCAGCAATGGCAGCTCAAGCCAGTTGTGACCTTAACTTTTCAGCTTGTCTCAGTAATGAAGAATTGCAATGAATAGCACTAGCTGCAGAATAAATATACAGATTTCTCAGCCTTAGGCACTGACAATGAGATGTTCCAGACCTGCAATTCAGGCTGTGGTATATAGCTATGCTAAGCATACACTGGAAAACTGTAAGTGCTGTTCCCTCTCTTGCTTGCTTTCTCTATAACAAATAGCAGTTCATAGCCTTACCACAGGACTCACTGCGCTGAGATGTTTTACAGTTCTTTCCCAAGCCACTGCAGAGTCTGTGCTTTAGAAATACTCATAGAAAGTGCACTCAAGGGGAACCAGAATTTGGATGGTTTTTGTGTGCTTCCTCACAGCAAAGCAACCGTGCTGCAAATGATGTTAAGTACATAGCTCCAGATGACAGCTAATTTTAAAGCTCTTCCATAGGTGAGTTGAAGGTGGAGATCTACATAACATACTCAGTACAAAGTTCAATTTGTAAAGAAAAGAAATCAATAGCCCTCCTTTAAGAGAAGAAGCAGAAGGAAATGACGCTGACAGATCAATGGGAACCACTCACAAACAAATTTTTGTTGATGGTGGTCATCAACCATCGAGCCATGACTTACTGAAGGCTGCCTTCCTCACTGCTGGGCATTGATCCTGGATGCAGTAGGCTCAAGGACTGTAGCTGTGTGCACACATCACTATTTGTGATGAAGTGTCAATCTATTACCAGTGGATTTTTTTTTTTTTTTTTTACTTTTTTTTTTTAAATAAAGTGAACTACACTTCCAGTAATGACAGCCCAGGAAAGAAAAGTCAATTGTTTCTCTAGTTGCTTCTCTGTTCATTGGACTCTATATGATTTATCTAACATAGTCCATCCGTAGTCCAAATGGTACTGAAATGTTTGTGACATTTCTTTCTTCAGGAAAATATTTTGGAGTTTATGGGATTATATTAAGTACAATGCCCAACTCTCTGGGGATGTTTATTTGTTCAGACAGTTTCTCATATAATGTATGATTACCAAATCAAATTCATCATAATGAAATTTCTCATTTGTTATTTCTTGCAAATTTAAGAGAAAACCATCTCTTCCACAAGTGTTCCACATTCTTCTCCTGTTTAGAAATGTCAGGGTGTAAACACAAAACAAAGTAGTAGCTTGTTTCCATTTTGGCTTTGCAGAGTGCACTGAACAAGTGGCTTCTTACATACTGGCCATGGGGAAAAAAAATGTTGCAAGTAATTAAAATGCCAATTTTATTATTTTCAGACTTCTCACATACAGAACATTCCTCAACATTAGCAAACTAACACCCATTTATTGAAAAAATGAAACCTTTCTAAGAATCTGGAAAAACCTTGAGGAATTTTCGCTATCTCTCTTGGACTAAAAATGCCAGTGTTTCTTCAAAATATTACTTAAAACTAATGTTCTCCCTAAAAAGCCTTCCACTTGCCAACTTTTTTTTCCTGTTCCTCAAAAATCAAAAGCTTGTTTTGAAAGAAATATGAAAGGAATCAAAGGGATTGCATTGAGCCAAAAGTCCTCCTTTCTCCATCCTCACTTATACTCATCTGGAAAGCATCTGCCAAACAAATCCATCGATAGCTTAGAAAAGCCTTTATCTATTCTCACAGGCTTAAGAAAAGTGGATAACATACACATTTCATGGATTCATCGTACATCTCCTTTATGTAATTTCAATTCTGAAAACATAAAGAGTGCAACGGAACATCTATCATGCTCCCAGAGAACAGATGTTCCTGGTAAGGATGCGTCAAGCCCTAGTTAATAAAACAGTCAGCACTCATTGCTCAGCACCATCCATGAAGGCATACCAGCACATGGAGCTCACCTGAGTCCAGTTGGGTTTATTGCTCATTATTTGGTTATGCTGAATCAGCTACATCCATAACCTCAGCCTCAGTTTGCTGCCTCAACACATTTCCCTGGTCTTTGAGACACTTAAATGGCTGCACTGCTGCTGAACACATTGGAAAAGAGCAGAACTGGGTCCAGGCAGGTTCTGTGTGCATTTGCTGGGCTCTCCCTTGATTCACACTCCACAGTTTCCACATTCTTGATGTTGCTTATGCTGCAAATAACAAACAGTGCACTTCGGTTCTCATTAGAGTGCTGTTATATTCAGATGTAGAGGAGGACTATGTACTAAACACAGAGGAAAAGTTTTTATAGCTCCCCTAGATGATGCTGAATGTTCACCATACAAGGCATATAGAAATACCATCACTCAAAGTGGATGAGTACAAAATGGGATCATCATGTCAAAACTGAAGTTTGTATAGCTGAAAAACTCTATCGCATGCCAGCATTTGGAGCTGCCCCTCAGTCCATTAAACCACAGTACAAACTGTCTGTTGCCCCAGAAGGTTAAGTGACAGTTCTTGTCTCAGAGGTACTATAGTTGAGACAGTTTTTCACCACTGGTATCCATGGGAAGGAGGTGTAAGTTCAGAAATGGACCCAAGGCTCTGGCTGCTGAAATTTAGTGTTTACATCTCGGCCCTTATTAGAGCACAGGCATGTCTACTAACACAGACCACAGTCTCTGCTTCAATTGGTTTCTGGAATACCTTTCCAAGCTCCAAACTAGACACTTCAGGTTGTCAATAATGTGTCATTCATTGCCCACTACTGGAATCATTTTCTTTGGGTAATTATATAAAAGTTTTTTATCCTTTATATCCTACCTGCAGTAGTAATACCAGGAAGAAGGATTCTTCCCTAGCAGAGAATATAACCAGTTAACCAGTTCCATTCTCTCAGATGACCCCTTCCCACTGCAGGCTATAATTTAGTTATTTTTAAAGAGTGTTTTCACGCTATTTAATTTTACTGATGAGATTATAACAGGCACATCAAAATCATAGATCAGTACACTGCACTCTACACACATAGCTCGTTAACAAAACTACCCAGGTAATGCAAAACAAACAGATCCTGCCCCCATACCATAAGTCCAATCATACTCTCCCAGTCTGGAAGTATAAAGCATACATTTCTCTTCTGGAGCATAGAAATGTAGCACGTAAGATGGTCAGAGAAGGAACCTGTGAGCTGCACTGCCTTCCCTGTACATCTATGTAAACTCCATGATTGCATTAATCAAACCAGCACTATGCTATATTGAACATTCATCACTGAATAAATGCAAATACTTATACAATGGGGTTTAAGTGGGAAATATTCAGGATGATTCTCTGCAAGGAAAACATTCATTTTCAAATAATTGATCACTGTAAAGGTAAAACTGGAAGCTGGCTGTTAGAATTTGAGTGCTCAGCAGACCTTGGGGCACCTAATTCCTCTCTGGACTTACAGAAACCTTCCGGAATCAAATCTGCCTCAGAGTGAAAACTTAACCTTAAACCAGCATTAAATGTCTAATTAGTATCCTGTGTATAATAAGCTCCCAATATTCTGTTTATAGATTCTTAGAATTAACCTTCTTACAGTGACAAATACAAGTCCTCTAATGCTGTTTTTCACATAAAACCACCCAAGAACTGCTTTCTCACTCCTGCAAATACGTAGGATGTACATACAAGATCAAAAATGTCAGCCTGTTTAGTGTGTGCGTGCTGTGTTCTTCTCAAACACATTGTATGAACCATTGCAGTGTATTCTTTGGCACATGCAGAGTCTCAGAAGTTATTTTAAATCTGTGAAAGAAGTTTAAACAAGTTTGCAAATGATTCAGACTTTGTGGAGAGCTCTTGGGAACACTTTCTTGGCTGTCCTGCAGTTCAGAACTGGGAAGGGAAATGAGAGGAAAGGATAGCATTATTTGCAGGTGGTTTAAAGTTTTTAACAGTATCAAAGTGCATTTTACAGGCCTCTGTGCTTGTCTTTAAGATTTTACATGTCTTGAAAACTTACATAGCTCAGCCTTACATCATGCAACATCAAAAGTAAAGAGTGGCACATTACCAAATAGAAGTCGTCTCCTGCATGGTATGAGCCACTAAGTTTCCAGGATGAGACTTTCTGCAGGAAGGCAAAAGAGATTTCATTTGTCCACATTTTTTCTACTTCTGATTTATAAGAAGAGCTAAAATTTGTTTTGAAGGGTCTTGCTGGGAATGCAGTGCAGATCTGTGGAAGCTGTCATGCTAATGATATTACATTGTGTTTGGCAGCTCTCACTGCCTTGCCACATATTCTTCACAGCTGCAATTCCATTTTAGTCATTGCACTGAGCTGCTTTAAGAGAGCCGCCAGACCCTGAGGATGTTGACGTTAACAGCTACCAACAGTTAAACTGAAAAACAATTACAAATAAAAGTTTCCTTTTCCTGGATGGATGACTCTCCTCTTCCTATAGGCAGCTGCTATTTGAGATTGAGCAAGTTACCATTCTAATACCATATCAATAATTGTGACTTTGTAATCAACTGTCACACACCAGGGACAAGACTCATTGCCTCTCCAATGATCTGGTTTACACAGAGGAGTGCAGCAGGTTTTCTGCCATGTTCTTTTGCTTTTTTGATTTCCTTCCACTTGACTTATCTTCCCATCTTTGCATTCAATTATTATTAGAGTCTAACTTGAAATGGACAAAACATATACTACCAGATTACTTTTCCACGGTGAGATTTGGATCCTTTTTCAAGATAAATAGACAAATCTTAGTGACAGAGTTTCTATTGCTGCATGGAGAAATTCCGAGAGCTGCCTGTCATCTGTTGGCTGAGCAAGAAGAAACAAATCCCAGACATAAAAAAAAATAATTAAAAAATCCTCTTTCAGTCGGATAAAAACAAGATTTATAGACCTTGGGCTGAGCTGGGATACAATGGACTATTACATCTGCCTGTTCTCACTCGTTCTTTATTACTGTATCTTTTTGAATAAAAAATATTACAGCATGCCACTTCTCTCATGAAGCATTGTTGAATTTCAAAACAATGAACATCACAGGTTTAGAAAACAACAAGTGTCTCTGTGCTTAAAGCTAGGCAGAAACTTAAACTGGATGTCAGTATTATGGTTAAGTGTCAGAAAATTCAGAATTGAGGTTGTTTCACATCTGCGAGGGGAACATTAGAACACAATCTGCAACCTTCTCAGTTAGTGAGAAGTGTAGCCATAAGGCTAACTCTGCCAACAAAGCAGCAGGTGCATTCAGGTTGATAATGTCCAAGCTTTAATAACACAAAAGGAGAGCCAAGCTTCATTTTTACAATATTGAATGTTCTGAAATGACATGCTCAGATTGAGTGCTGGCCCATTACATCTGCATGTGATAACATCCCAGGAGGGTTTTGACCATCTTTTCCCTTTGCAGCTCACAGTTCACTTGAAGCAAGTTCCAACTATAAAATGTATTAGAATTTTCCAAGCACGAAGATGTGTCATGTTGTTAATTCAGAATACAACTAAGTATTAGAAGAATTATACAGTTTACTGTAGAGATCATGGCTTCATGAGATAAAGCTTTACCAGTCTACCGTTAGACTGAGCAAATGGAAAAATTAAACCAGATCTTGCTGTTTAAAACTGGTTACAACCTGTCAGATCTGAGCAACCAGGTCAAGACAGATTGTCACTGAACAGCGCACAGTCTGCATTTGCTTGTAGCACTGTCTCCTCTCTCATATCTCATTGCTGCCTCTCTGCCGTATGGCACTGGGCATCTGTGCCCCCTGCATGTCATCATCCTGGAGAAACAGCAGTGAGACTGGATCTAGATAAATTTCAAGTAGACTTTATTTTACTAATACAGACAGCCCCAAAGTGAGATGTCTGGTTTGTCAAAGCATTACTATAGATATTCCCTACGTTTTACTGACAAGAACTCGTATTTACCAACCACGTGACTAATCCATGCCCTTGTACTATTTAGGGTCTTCTAGCGTCTTCTGGACCTCAAATCTTACACATCTTGGCATGCCCGAATCAACCCTTTCTCAAGCAACAGTACATGTACATTTCTCAACCACCCACTACAAGTAAATTCACTTTTACCATATTCCTATTGATAAAAGCTGCTCACAAGCTGACTGTTACCAGATATGCAATAGTTGGGTGAGAAACATAGCAAACGTGCAGAATTTTAAGGATATGACTCATGATGAAGCAGTGAGTCAGTAAATGCCAGTAGAAAGTTTCAGGCAAAAGAATCTCCATCAGCATATTACCGCTATGCTTGTATGCAAATCCTAACAGCACACTATTAAACCATAGTCTCAAGAAATCAGCCTCCTAGGTTTTTTACTTTTCAACAGGAAATACCTCAAGTCAAAGTTATTAAAATAATGCACATGGATTAGAAGAATAAAGCATCTCCGACAATCTATTCGGACAAGCTGTGATGACAAACTTTCTTCTTTTGCAGACAAATCCTATAATCTAATGCTTCTGCTATCTTAACTTCACCCTTTGGATCCCCATGAATTCTACTTCTGCACATCAGGAGTTGTGCTGTTGGCAATGCAAGGGCAGTGGAAACTGGTATCAATGGAAATGGACAAACAACGTAAGCCTTCAGTAAGGATATTCACAGACATCCTAAGAGGAATCCAGCAAAGAGGGATCAATTCCAAGCTGCCTACTGTAGTGTTCTGATCATAAAGAAGTTCTACCCACATAATAGTAGCACTTATAACAGACCACAGTGCTAGACTTAGAGGAAAAGCTATACAATGACAATCATGTCATCCAATGCACCCAGTAATAAAGAGCGCTATTAGAATAAATTTGGTTTTATTTTCAGAGTGACACTACTGTCTTTGTAAATTCAAAGGAGCCCCACAAGTTAATACTAAAAGAAAACACTACCACCAGCATCCTGCTGCCTATGCACAACATGCCCGGTGTCACTTACTTCACACAGTGTCCAACTGCACCTCTTCCTACCGTGCTAGAAAGGTATAAGGCTCCCCTAAGTCCTGCATTCCAGCCTCCAAGAGTGCCCCCTTTCAATCCAAAGGGTTGTATCTCTTAAGAGGAATGCACAGGAAACTTAACTTGCATTATCAGCAGTAATATACACAAAAAAATACAGCTAACCTTGTTACTACATACTTAGGGAAACTACAGGATACCATGAGAGTTCTTTTTCTATTGTAAATACAGACACAGAAATACAACATAGGAAAAGTTGCCATTTTGAGGATTTCAATATGTAGTCAGAGAGCTTTTCTTTCACACTGGGATGCTTGTTATATTTAGTACCAAGTTTGCTTGCATGGAACAATGCAAAATCCTATCCAAGGACGTTAGGAATAATTTCCTATAAATGTGGATAGATTCTTGTCAGTCATCTCTGTTTATAGATGGGTTGGGTCTTGGAAAAAGAAAAAAAAACATTAAGATTAATTGTGTCTGGCTATATCTCAGTCACTCATGTGCTTCCTCTCTTCTTTGAAAGTCAGTTCAGTCTCATCTACATTGGTTCCCTCCACAGAGATATCCCTCCCACAGTCCCAGTACACAGCAGAGATTTGCATTCCTGCAGACTATCTTTAATTCTAAAAATGTACATTCAGTCCAATGAGGAAAAATGAAACTGGGTGCCTAGACTGATATGAAGAACATCACTGAATGCACAACTGCAGGCGATGAACAGTGTGTTGTTTGCTTCCTACCTACAACAGGTTTTATCCACTTGACACACATTTAAATTACCGGATAAGCTTGAAATTAGAGGGCAAGCAAAAAAACCTTAATAATAAGAGATAAAGGAAGAGACAGAAAATGCAAACAACCCTCCCTAACCATCCTCCTTACCACTCACCAGGCTACTCCTGTTTAATCTTGCCTTGAGGTGCCATTAATAGACATTACATGGAAAGATACTATATGGGGGTATGAACACTTGTACACGAGTACATACAGTTTGATGGAAGAACAGGCTTATCTCCTGGGCTAGTTCACTCAATAGATCACCTGTTACCACTTACTCTTTCAGACCTTCCAACAAGTCTCTCCTCCTACCAATTCTCCTTTATGCAGTCTCAAATAGATGAAGCTGACTTGCATACATTGTCTCAGAATTAGGAAAAAGGATCTCATCATCTGCTGAAAAATGTTTGGAAATCAAAAATAGAAACAGCTACATCTCTTCTCCTGCTCTTTGGGGCTTACACAGTGTAGTGGAACCAGTCTGTACGAAATACATGAAGTGGTCATCAGAGGGATTGTGTCCTGGCTGGTCCTGTTCAGAGAACAGGCTTACCAACTAGTATTTCTCTCTCTTGTTCGACCCTTGGTTATAATAGCTATCAAATCAACCTCTGCAGGAAGGTCTGAACTCCCCCAAATTAACTTCCTGAACTTCTGGATTTAAAATTCTTTCTTTCGCTACAAAGAATATTGCCATTTGGGGGAAAAGACAGAATGCTTGATTTTTGGCACAGTTGTGTGAGGTTGTTATTAATGCTAGACAAATTCAAAAAAGCAAACAAGTTTAGTCTAGCAAAACAGAGGGTAACATTCTGATTACGAAATAGGAAATAAAGTTATCAAAACCAAAACAAAAAGTAAGACTCAGAACATAATTTGAAACATCTGCCTGAAGCATTTTCTGAGTCATGTCTCAAAAGTAGATAAGGGAGATTTAACTTAGTTGTACTGAATCCTGAGTTTTCAGGAGACATGGAAGACATACTTTAACCAAGATTTCATAGTGTTTCCATTTGATAATCAATATTTATTTCTACAGATGATGGAAGAACACACCTGTGTTATGCAGTTGTATCACTTGGTGGAAGAGTACATCTAAAGCTACTTACTAGTTTTCTAATCAACAACATCAATTAGAAATGTTTCAGTATTTCTAATGTCCCTACACTTAGCTAAGTATCTACATGAACAGTAGTTTTGTACAGAATAAACCTGGCAAAAGACAGGAAGAATAAGAAATATTTGGACGTATTGACCTTATAGCCATTACAATTTTTCAGTAAGATACAACGAAATTCACCGTGTTCTTGTCAGTACACCATGGACTCTACCTCTGATAGTCCAAAAGCACACGACTGGATAGTATTTAAAAACAGTATTGGGAAAATGAGATCTAGCTGCTGGATGCAATATGAGAACTATGTGCTACAACTACATGCTAGAAAAGAGACAGGAGTGAGACATCATTTCCTGAGTGGAGGTGGAAAAGGACAGATGGAAGACGCTAAGAGTCCATGGAGAGAGATCATATAAAGAACAAAGTGGCTCACAGTTCTGATAAAGAAAAGCACATTCTTTCTTACCCAGTCAATGAAAATTATTACATTTAATATAGGCCATTAATCTTCCCACATGCCCTAGAGACCTAAGTGAGTCTATGCACACTGTTCTGATGTTTCTGACGGCAACCAATTAATCTTAATGAGAGGGAGTACTGAGTTTAGAGGTTCTATCTCACTCCACTGCAATTTGTTTTCACTGGCAGTTGGTTGAATTTTCCTTAATAACATGGAGGCTACAAACGTTTCATTTATTTTGACAATGCAGTCACATCACAAAGGGACACTGATTGATACAACTCTGTTTAAAGTGTTACATTTTTATAACTGCAGTTCAGAGGCCCATTCCAGTACCAAGCCTTCAGTGATTTATTTAAGGTTTTATTGTGTTCTCACTTAGTTGCCCTTGGAGGTTTTACTCTTGGCCTCTGCCCTTGGCTCCTGCTTTGACACTCTCGTGTGTCTTTCATTTGCTGTTGTCTGAAGGCTTCAACATCCAAACCACTGCCTTATTTTTTTTTTCCCTGCTCAACAGCAACACAGAACCAGTGGCAAAGAAACGTGATAGAGGCACTACAACAGTCACAACTTTAATAAGTCCCTTAAAGAATATCTATCAGGAAGAAATTGCTGTACATAAATATGCCACATTGATTTCATTAATCAAAAAATAAGATTCTACTTAAACTACAAAAACTGAAATGTAGGCAAACAAATACAAGAATGAAAAACTAACTTTACCATGCTGACTGATAAAAGAAAAACAACCCATTCCATTCAGCTCCTGAATTTAAGAGTTGTGTAAAAATATGTACGGAGTGGGGTAGGGAGAGAAGGACTGGATCTTTTTGGCTGACAGCAATAGTACACACTAAGATGCTTTCAGAGGCCTTGGACTTTGCATTTGCACTGACAAAAAGCTATCTGGGTAATTACTATGAGCAACTGGATTGACTTTTAACTATTAGTTTTATCACAGTTCCTTTATACAGAAAAACACTGTATTATTTATATCTAAATTTCTTCTTTAAAGGAGGTAAAACATTAAAAACTTTGCTAGTAATTGTGGCACTTTCAGTGGCTTTTCCCATGGGCAGTATTACAAGTTTCTGTCTTCCTCCTTATGTAGAAAAATGGTAGATGTCCAAACATCATAATGAAGGAGGCATTTATTATAAGGCAAACTTATTTCATTAGGCTGTAAAGCAGGCAGGACTTGTCAGAAACCCTCTTGCAGCTGGTAACGGGACTGCTGGATAGGAGCACAAACACAGTAGGCTGCCTGTTTCCATTGCACACAGTCTTCATTTCATTAGCTGTCACGCTTCCAGTTGCCTGTGTCTTTAAGCAAAGACTTCCTGAGGCTTTGCGGGTCAATATGGACATTCTCAGCTTCTGATTTTTTTTTTTCTTCCTGAAAGTCCTGCCAAAATCTCCTAAGTCAGAAGGCTCAGGCAATGACTTGATTGCAAAACAATCTTGAGTGCATGAACCTAACTGGCACCATCTCTGTTCCAACAGCGATCCCCTGTTAACCACCACTACTAAGTCCTAGATGCTTTCCTTGGCAGCTGAACTCCTTCCACACCCACACAGAAGTGGAATGTAGCCTTTTAGCTTGAGGCTTTGGTACTCAGCCCCATCCTACAGCATTGTAAAGATGCAGAAGTGGAACTAAGACTGTAAAGACATGGTTATACTGAAGTTCCTACGTTTTTTCTTTCCCCAGTACATGTAAAGCTCATTACAAGTATAGCTCTTACTAATAAAGAACTGCAAAGAAACGTTAACTGTGTAACACCAGCTGCCTGCTTCCTTTAATCGGCAATAGGTTTAATTATTTTAATACGCAAAGTCAGTTAAGCCCCCCTACTTCTTCCCCTCTCCAGCACTGTCCCCCTCACAGCAAAATTAAATTCCTTCAGTCACAATCTTACTTGGTTTTCAAGGCTGCTGTGCAATGAGGATTACTTACTGACTCCTTCTGTTTCTGATTACCTTCTGTTTCCCTTCCTAGATCATTTGAACACTAAACATTGGTTTCATGTTAACTTATGATAACTGAGTAATGATTTCAATTGGCCTGGCCTGAGCTGTCAAAATAATCAGCATAGGTCACAGTACTGCCACAAAGCAATAGAAATGTGGATTAAGAACCAGCAGAATCTGTGCTGTTGGTACTTGAATGCATTCAGGTTGAACAATAGATTACCAGTAATCTTCTATGTAATTCTTTGTACTGATCTCTCCTGGGAAGTGATGATGAAATCTGAGAAGTACTCGGGCCCGTTTCAAAAACAACATCAAGAGTTTCTCAACACAACCCATGCATCAGCATAATGAACTTAAACTATTCACTGGCTGGTCAATTTACAGCAGTAAGAGGAAACAAAAATCCAACTTCAAAACCTCAAAGTTACTTTTACTTTTACTTCCTTAAGTACACATGAAGACAGAAACATTTTATTATTGCATTATATTTGTTGTCTTAAAAAAACATGAACTGCTTTTATTTTAAATAACTGCAGAGTTTCAAGAGAACCTGTTAGGGGAACTTTTTAACTAGGGAATTTAGAACAGAAGAGTTGTGAAAATTCCCAGGCTCACATAGTCACATTGTCCAGAAGGATTTCAAAGCAGAAGAATAAAAACCGTGTAAGTTATTTCTCTGCTCTAATCCATTGTTGATGTATCTAATATTGAGAAGATCTTCCTGATGTTTCTCCATAAGTTACTGGAAAAGGCAAATGAAGGCATTCACTAATGTGGGAAAGCACTCTACTAGACTAGTCACCTTTACGGGATTAATTTCATCATTAATAAGCATGTGTCCTTGTCCTTACTAGAAGGTTTGAATCTATTACATTTTCCTGAGAACTGAAATGGAATTCCACAAAAATATTCTCTTTCTCCTGTAAGTTGAAAGGCAAATAAGTCACAAACTGGAGCTACAAGAACTGTCGCAGTGTGGGACTGGTCATGGATGGTCTCTACTTTCACCCACCTCTGTAGCATAAACGCACTGTCAAGACACGTGAAACAAGCCAAATCCTTGTGTGTTACTGTGTACTTTCCACGAACTTGTTCACATAGTACTCACATTTTGAAGTTGAGCCTTGTCACAATAATTTCTACTGATAAGGGTACGTCTTTGTGGTTAAAGCATCAGAATGGACAGTGGGAGTTTTTTCACGTCCCTTCTCCATTACCCAGTGACTGGGCTCTGGGTATCTCTTTACCAGTATGTAAGCTAACATATCTCTCACAAGCTTGTGCACAGACATTTCTCAGTGGATAAGACTCTGCAATGAACTCGATGTTTTATTCACTGATATTTCTCACTGGCATCACGTGACATAATTCTACTTGTGCACTTCTGTTCACAGTTTTCAATTTACAGTCCTCCCCCTTTTCTCCTCACAATTATATTGGCTTGGCTTCCATGCTGTGGGCTGTTGGGCTGTTGGCTTGCCATAGAAGGAGCTGGGATAGGCTACCTTTAATGAGCAGCAGATTTTATTTTAAATCCTTTTTGCACAGAATGCAAAACCTTGAATGTTTTCCAGGAGTGTGGATTGTGCTGACTTTAGTGCTCGGAGTAATAAACACAGCTGTGCTTGACTGACTAACAAATGTGGATATGCAATTCTGCTACACATTCACCACAGAGCAGTCAAAATTCACTGTGTACCGCATCAATAAAAGTAATGACACTGCAACTGCAACCATTATATATGTGGCCACCTGTGCTTCAAACGTGAATGAAGATTGGCCCTTTCGCTTGAAATATTGTACTTGAGTGTCTTTCTGTGGGGGCGCTTCTTTTATTTTTAAATAGTAGTTTCTTAGACTAGCAGCCAAGGTTTCAAATAGTTCCCATTACACAGATGACTAATAGTCAAGGTGCTCCCCACTGAATTGTGCAATTCTCCCATAAGGACGTTCCCCTACGCTCAGGAGACACAGAGCATGCCACTTTGCATCAGCAGCAGACAGCCTGGGAAAATACTGTTTGCCTGGCATTGTAGTACTTTAATTAAAAAAAGCCTGTAAACTTTTACGCCTCTAGGGATGTTAAATTTAGGTAAAAATCTAAATGTTAAATTACACCAAATTTGAATGCATAGCAGCATCTCCAAGTAAGATGCTGTGACGAAGGATATGGTAATAGCAAAATAAATAAATAAAGTTAAGCTGTACCCAATCTAGCCAGTTTAAAGCTGAGTTGAGAAAACAAGTTCTGCCAATCCAGAGGGAGGAATTACCCATTTGCCTCATTTTGCTCTCTCACTTTTATGTCTAGGCAATACTAATGCCAAAGAAAATACTCAACTATAGCTGTCCACAGTCCTAGTATCATTGCTCACTTGAAAATATTAAACAAGATCACAGCTCAACTGGGGCAAAAGGAGATTGGCCAGGGACAGGGATTGTGGTAGTTCCTTCCAAAGTCAGTCTGGATCTTACTGTAACTATTTCTTATCAAACCATCAGCCAGAGGAAAAAAACAAATTGGTTTTAGGAAAGAGGTGCATTCTAAGTATGGGCACTGTCTCCTTTTGTTTACAACCACTTGTGCTGTAGATAGTCAGGCAGAGGACATTTGCCTTTTGCTGTATACAACACTCTACTTTTCCAATTGTAATTGGAATCCAAATGTGCTTAGCTTGCAAGTCTGAGAACAATATGTGGAATTCAGGTTCAGATATTTTCCAGCCTTATCCTGTATGAAAACTTGTTGTGTCTCTCCTTTTTATTAATCTAGAGAAGTTTTGAGATTTTATACTATGACTGAAAAAAAAATATGGCATGGACTGAAAAACACTAATCACTACCTACTTCATCATCACTGAAATCCAGCAGAGCTCACAACATCCTCAAGATAGGGAAGGCTGACTTTGTTTTGACTGGGAAGCAATTTCCTTCCAGTAAAGCCCCCTCTAAAATCTGTAAATGAGTGTTGCCTCAAAAGACTGTTCACTTTGCTTCTTGGAAATTAGCATTTGGAAATTATGTTGAACTTGATACACGGGACCGAAGGAGAAATATCTTACAAGTAATTAAATTTCTGTTCTGCTTGTAAAATACTCAAGTGCAGCTGTTCAGCATGCATTACAATTCATTTTCCTACAATTTTGCTTCAACTGTACAGGTGCATTCTGTACACTTCTTTGGTAAGGATGGTCTGCTTTGGGCTACTTACTGCATGTTGCAGTGGTTACAGCTCCAAGACAGGTTTCTTATTCAAAGCCCGACACTGCCATTAAGACTGGGCACAGCCACACTTCACCTTCATGCCTACATATGTGAACTTTCCCTTTAAAATCCTCAAAAAGAAAAAAATTCAACAACTGTTGACAAGATTACATCAGTATTTGCCTTTATTTAAACAGCAGAACAAAATTGAGGCAAAAGCCACCAGCAGAATTTAAATGGACAAAACAGTACACTCATTTGGAAGTAAGATCAAACATTCTCACATTTATATTTGGAAGGAGAAGGTAAAAAAATGTATGAGCTTTCAGAAATACCCAGAAAGCTGGTAAATTTTTAAAACACACAATTCCCACTAGGTTTCCATGTCAGATATTTATTATTACAAAACATAAGAATAAACATTTTAGTTATATTCCACCAAGGCTTCACTTAAGCCCTCTGTGTTAGGTCACCTTACAGATGTTACAGAGTCCTTCTATGGGTGATGCAAGGCCAGTGTGAAATCCAGAAGAGTCCAAAATCATGACCTGGTTGTTACTGTGAGGCTGCACTTGCAGCCTGTTTACTTTTATTTTCCTTGGGCCAAAATACATAATTCTTGTTTACGGTATATGTCAGTCTGCCATCCACAAATCAACCCTGGATCTGGAAAACCCACCGAAGTAAATTTTCCATTTGATGTGGCTGCCTCTTGGGAATAAAAGTGAAGCCAAGTGATTGGGTTTCAAGAAGTTCCTTTCCAAAGCTAACTGGCTTTGCTGACTGTGGCAGAAGACTGCCCTGGAGGGGTCTGCAGCAGGACCTCACTGAGACTGCAGCACCAAAACAAACCAAGTTGTCTGTAACAGTGGTGGGAAAACATTGCCATTAGGATCTCCACCTCTTTCAAAACTTTTTATTGCATAACCTGGGGGAAAAAAAAAAAAAAAAAGGCTTGTGATGCAACACCTGCAACACCAACATTCTAATAACGACTCCCCTCAAATGTTCTGTATTAGCATGCTGGCAGAATGGGAAGAACTGCACCACCTGTTTTTTTGTGTAAACCATCACTTTCCACTAAATCAGTGATCAAGATCAGAGTAAGATCAAACAGTCTCACATTTATCAACAGCACAGGTTTCCCTTCCCTCTATATGCTCTCAATGTACTTTGTATGCCACCTGAAGACCTGGCCATTACTTAATCAGGGCCAAGAAACTCTCAAATATTCCTGCTCTTGCTAGTACTTGCCTAGAATCAGCAGCTACAGGACCACTGACATCTTTGTGTGTCACATACTTCTAATAAATTAGGCTCACAAACTTGAAGCAATCTGGATGCTCTCCCATTCCAAGGCTTCCAAAACTGCCTATGTTAATGGACTGCATTAGAATTACTAATTTTAATTATTCTTTATATAGATGCATGTTGAAATACTGACCTCGGCCCAGTAAGAAACACTGTCCATTTTCTCCATGCTCTGGAGCTACTATTGCCTTGATCAAAGTGCTGCAGAAGCAAGCCCCAAATTAGGTGAAACAAGCAAACAAAAATCATGCTGATGCACATGCAAGGCTGAACGTGAATATCATCACCTACAAAGAAGCATAAACCTATGAAGCATGAAGTAATCGGTCTCACTTTGCCTTCAAGGGAAGAACTCAAGTGTATTAGCATCTGGAGTTATCTCTGAGAAGCTTGTAATTTGCACTGCATAACATTCCAATATTCTGAGGATCAATATGCCATAAATTATCTACGCAGAAGATGCTGAGTAATGATAGATCTACAATCTTTAGAGCCTTTCATATAAATCTTTCCTTCAAATATCCTGTTGGCAGAGCTTTCCCCCCGTGGTGGCTGAAATCAGCAGATGTAAGGAGGGCATATCTGAAACCTGATCTCAAGACAGGACCTTTCATGTTCCACGGGTGGGCCTCAGCAGTGTCTGTTCCTAACAAACTAGATAGCACTAGATAAACAGTTCTAAACTGGAAACGTTGAGGCAGCTAAGTCAGAATGCCACACAGTGCAAATCCTACGTAAGTCTAAAGCCAGCAGTTGTGCCTTTTGCTTTCTGTCCTCCTGCCATTTCTAACTTTGGCTGACAGTGTTTCCTTTGGGAATCTAGAAAAAACACACAAATCCCAGCTGCAGTGATGCACTTCCTCTTGGTTAAACAGGCAAAGAGAACGAGATCCGCTTCCTTACCACTGATGAAAATGCAGAGGAACTTCTCTAGATTTCATTAGTTAATAGGTAGAGGTGTTACAATGGAAGTAAAAATCCACTCCATGGCTTTATTTATAACAAGACTCAGACTTGTAGGAGATATTCTTAGACATCAGGGAGACAAAACTGAACAGCAATAACAGCTCTCAGCCTGAGAGCTGTAAGGTACAACAATTTGCTGAACGCCACAGCATGTTTAAACTCATTTCTTTTTGGAATTTTCACAGAGGAAAACCATTTACTATTTGTTTGAAGTAATTTCATTCTTGTTCCCCCCCTACCCCCTTGATTGAATTTTCTATAGAATGGTATGCAAATTCTACCTGCTTGATCATATTAACTGCTGCTTTAATCAATGAATAATCTTATAAAATATTTGGGATACTCAATAGATACAAGCGATATCAAGCTGATATTTGATCATGGCCCCACCCTACCTACCTGCTTCATTTTAAAAGCTAAACATGACCTGAAGAAAATAACCTGCTCTACATGGGTTAATTCAAAGTATTTTGTCATTAGTTCTCCACAGAAGAGCAAAACAAAAATGAAAGACATCCCAAGAGCCAGACTCACTGAAGATGATATTCTGGCCCAAAGTTCAAGAGGAACAAATTTAAAAAGCCTCTCTACAACGAAGAGGTAATGCTTGTTTTTGGAACGATTATAGATTCAAGACACAAGAGGAGTAAAAATGTGTTAGTCCGGAAAACCAGGGATTGACAGACTACACTAGGTGGCACTGCTACACATGGCTTAAGTTTCTCTATTGTGGGTTCAAATTAGGCTTTGTTTCTTAACAAATACCTGTATTAAGTTTATAAGGGAAGTGTTCTAAGGGAGCTTTGGCAAGTAGCAAGGAAGTTCTCTTTGCTCTCATGTAATTACAGGCAATTTCTGCCATGAAGTTATTACCCAGAAACTGGTCAGTGTGAGTCTTGCTAATGATGCTATTCCCTCCTTCAGCAGTAGCGTTCAAAAGATGTGCACACAGCCTCATAAGCAAACATCACCATTATGGTGCACGTGGGAGCCCAGTCATTGGTGCTGACAGGGGAAAACTTGACCTGAAAGACCTGGACACTACCATAAATACTGTCAGCAGAATGCTAACAGTACTTCAGAAGCCATCTGGGTTAAGGAGACTGACAACAAAATAAGACATCCTTATGGCACAGTCTAAATGATGAGTTAATTTAAATGTCTACTTTTAACATTATTCAAAAGTTATTACTGCATTATTTGTTTTCTGCACTTTATTACTAAGCAGCCATTACTCATTCCAGGTTTTTTTTTGCCTACTGCTACCACCTAGTAGCAAACTGAACAGTTACCAAAAAATAGGACAAAATAGCTGGCAAAGCAGATAGTTGCAGACATATGAGTGTTGTTTATATTCATTCACAGCTCTGTGTAGTACACAGCAAGACACAAGGCTAAATGTCTGCAATTTCACTCCTCTATTCAATCCAATTCATTGATAACATTAACTGTAATCAGCTGAATACTTCTTGGCATCACGGCCTCATGAGTGGGTGTGGGCTGCATAGCCACTCAAAAACAGGATGCTCATCTTTCTTTATAACAGCTAGGTAACAGGAATTCCAACCACCTTTTGTTCTCAGAAAATCAGAAAGAGAGGTAAAGTCTGCTAGAACTATCTGCAGCCATCTGCCCGGCAAGATAATGTGCAGATCCAGAACTCTGACACTGACCTTTATTACTTCATATTCTCCAGTTCTTCCTGAGTGAAAAGACACTGATACTAAAATGATCACAGCTTAAGCCAGTGAGGCTTTATTTACAAACACAAGTCCTGACACTAGAGGCTGTTTAAATTTGTGCCATGTCATGATTTTCCACCAGAGTAAGCTTTCAGTGCTGAAAATCAGTTTCAGCCAAAGATAAAATATGTGAAGCAGTTTCAGGAAGAGAAGTAAAAAAGTTGTGTTGTCATTGTGCCTTTCAGTCAACAGCTTGCTGTCCTCATACTGGACTGAAGCAACCACATTCAAATTATCTCCAGCTTTACAATATCAGAAAGAACCAGTGGCAAAACTTCTGCCTTATTTTTAAGTAAATACTGAGGTTCTAGAGATTACGAAGCCTCTAATTGTTTCTGCAAACTACATAACAAGACATGGATGTCATTACAGAAAATTCAAACAAATAGCTAGAACCACACATGTAAAAAGGAGAAGCAAGAGCAATGGCTCTATGTGATTTAATTTTAGTGCCTCACCTAGCAACATTACTACTCATTAAATCTCACAGAGACCTTGCTGCTCAGAATTCTGTAAGACTATATGCTATATTAAATGGGACTGTACCTTGAGCAATGCTCACATCTTGTTAACTCGCCCACTTGGAGCTCACTGCATTTAAAGTTAAGGCATCACCACTTTGGTACATCCCTTCTCATTGCAGCATAAATATCAGGTTCTATGCATCAAAGATGCCAAAGATTCAAGATGCCACTCAGAGTTTAAGACGACAAGATTTTTTGGCAATCCTGCAACCCAGGAAGCAACAAACTGAAAGCAGACATTCCTGCTCCAGTCAGCTTTTAGTACTTTTCAGTTTTGATTCATTTCAAGTGTGTGACTTTGTATTTATCCAGGATAGAGGAAAAAATTCAGTGTCTTATGGAAAACTGCAAAATGGAAATGCTGAAATTTATAAAGCAGCTCTTTGGCAGGTCCTCTGGACAGTGAGTCTAAAACTGTTCCAACCAATTGCATCTTTCTTGGAAAGCAGAAAGAATCAAGCAGTCCTAAATTATCAAGCATATTCTACCACGTGACTTCAATTAAGAGGAAAAACTGCAATAGCTGTTACCTTTTTGAACTTGGAAACTAGCACTGTAAGAAAATGTTGGCACCTTCAGGGTCTGATCGTATGGCAGAGTCCAAAAGTACAGAATTAAACTCTGAAGGCATTGTATTTCATTCCGTAAGATGATGCCAGGTGACTGCATACCAGCCTGTTCTCTTTGCAACCACACAGAGACAACAGAGGTGCTATATATTTTTCTTTAATGGATGACATGAGAGGAAACAGATGGCTATGATGGACTACTCTAGAATGCTAAATGGTCTCAGAGGCTGAATGCTTAAGGGTAAGGTAAAACATGAATTAGGCTGATCTGTTCAGGACAGGTATTCTGTCCTCATTCCATCCCTATCTGACAACCAAATGGCTGGCAAACATCAGGCATATGCTAGGGGTGGCAGTACAGGAATTTGAACGAGGGGAGTTGCCTATGCAGTACACAGTCTCAGCTGTGTCCTGGAGGATGTTTAATAGATAAGAAATGAAACAAATTCAGTAGGACAGAGGAAGATCTGCAAGTCAGGAGGCAACACTGTCAGCAGAACTGCAAACCAAGACCTGAGGGTAGCCACATTCACTGGTCAGAGGTACATGTAATGACAGCTCTCTCGTTCAAGCACTAAGAATTCTTCCTTGTTAAAAAATGCCAAGTGTATATTTTGTTCCCACAAAATTATTTGAATTTTCACAAGTCAGTGTTTTCCCTCCTATACTTTATGTAAAGCAGTCTTTTAGGTAAAGCCATTAGCAAAATTCCCCAGAAGAGCTCATATTAATATACCACCACAGGTTCGAGGTCTGAAAGGCAGTATTGCATTCTTCAAGATATCAAAGAAACAAACTCCTGTAAGTCTTTGTATTGCATATAAAATTACATACTACTTACAAGAAGTGTTTTATATATTTCCATCTACTGGATGAACCCACATGGATGGCTTCCTCACATTCATGAAAAGCAAGACTACATAGCAGTACGTAAGTGTTTATTACGAAAAGAGAAAGAAAAGCTATCTTTCGATGACAGAAGAAAGGAGAGAATGAGGGGATACAGGACACAAATAATCCAGAGAGCACAAAAAAGACCAATGAAAATGTTTGCTGTCCTCAACCCCATTAGCAGAACAAAACATCTTCTAAAACTGGGAACCTGTTTGCATCAAAACTACATTTGCTTATGAAACAGGAGTTTGTATTCCAATATCTACCGGCACATGCAAATATTCCATTCAACAGTAAAACTAAGGCAGCATTTTAGTACAGGGCTCAGTACTGAAAGATTGCTTTTCAGCTGGCTGTACTACTGGTTGTAGGTCTGAAATAAGGTCCTCAAGGCAGAATGTCTCTGCAAGATTGTTTTTGTCACAAGCGAGCACTACAACACCACCACTACCATTCTGGATATGTAGGAAACACTAATACAGTAAATTTACAAAGCAACAACTCTGTCTTTGGAAGGGTGGAGAAGGTTCCAGATTCTAAAGGAGTCTATGATCTTTACAGTTAGCCATTAGGAGAAAATAAAAACACAGCATTCCAATGGCACAAACTCTTCTTTCTTCATTATGGATTTAATTATTCAGTATAGAGTGATGCAGAGGCAGATGGGGCTTCCTTCACCATAGGTGGTCTTCTTTGAGCACGATGCTTAAGCGCAGAGTTCCCTACCACCAGTTGGTAAAGGCAGGTTTCCCAGCAAAGATAAACAACTCAGCACAAGGCAGCTCAGCTCCCATGCGGCCACACCTTGCACCTGGCAGAGCTGCAGGCACTATCAAAGCAGGCATAAAATAACCCACACCAGAAAGCCTGTTTCTCACCTGTCAGGCTGGTTTTAGGTGCACATGAAGGAGGAGGGTGAGGGAACGGCTCTCCAGCACCAGCACTTCAATGAGTTCACTCAGTCCCCACATTTAGAATCTATGTTTTCACAACACCAGTGATTCAATATTTTGAGATTTAGTTTATTATTCTGTGCCGTCAGCACATACTTGCAATAACTTTCTTTGAACAATGCTACAAGAAGTTCAGAGTGCTCAACCTGTGCCAAACAAAAGGAAAGAGAAGGAGGCTGCAATGGACAGCCACAGAAAAACTGAAAAATAAACTTAATCTGGAAGTGGGTGCTTCTATCACTTACAGCATAGAAAGAAAGAAATAGTCCAAAGAGTAACGACCAGTATTTTGTATAAAGGTGAGAGCTTGCTGCAGTTCTGGGTTAGATGGCAGACCAAATGAAAAGATGCATATCCCCAAGGCCCCTGCTCCTCCCCTGTGACGCGTCCATGAGTTCTGATGCCAGTTCCAACCTCTTGAAGCAGTCACTTAGTACTGCCAATCAGCCACAGCAATCTGTAAGTGATTGTGAATATTCTGGAACAACAGACAACATGTTTATTGACAGTCGCTTACTTTAGAACTTTTGTTTTGCTGCAAGTGAAAGCTTTAATCCCAATTGCCAAACACTGAAAGGGTAAGGCAGATGAGAAGGCCTTGCATCACAGGAAAAGCTTTTGTCTTCCACAAATGTGACAGTCAAAAGTTTCAGAGGATAAAAAGCACCAATATAATCTTTCTAAGACTAAAAAAACTTAAAATCTCAGAAATGAAGAGATTTTAGGATCACAAGCTAAGCACTCTAAACTGTGCAAGTTAACATAGCATCAGGTAATCTTCTGTGTTCTTGCAGTGGCTATTATAATAAATTTTAATATATTCTAAGATTGCATTTTGGGATTACAGAATGAAATATCCAAATCCTACATCTTTGCCGTCTGCCTCCTGTGAAGAACACTGCAGAAATAAGCACATTATAGCAGCGGCTGAAAGCCTCAGCATGGCTTATATACACAAGGGGAGGAAACACTGTACAGTACTGGCTGACAGTATACAACAGATTCCATATGTGCAACACTGAAGTGGTTGGAAAAAGTGAATCATCTTGTACAGAATGTGATGCGCAATTGAGGGCATTTAAAACACACACAAACATGGACTCAAAACGTCACGACAGCCCTCACTCATAGATGGATTCTTATTTGTGGAAAGAAAATGCTTTCTTTAAGCATGTTTTTGTCAGTATTGTACTTTTTGTCTTACTAGGGTGTCTGAAGTCGTTGTTATCGGGTGTAAGTCATAATTAGCAAATGCGCATTGCTGCCATACACCAGCATGCTTTGGGCTGAAGATGCTAAACTGACACTGTACAGTATTTTGTGGTTTGCAAAAAGAGAGATAAGAGCTCTTGCTGTACATGTTTTGATTAAGTGAGAGCCTGAAGCAAGCAGTAAAGTCAGCTAACTCTACAGATGAAGCTGATTTTTCAAGTGCTGATAGCAGTCCTAGCAAATCTTCTTGTTTATAGTAAAGCCTCATGGGAGAAAATGAGTAGTAGTGTATGCCTCAACGGACTCACTGTCTCCTTTCATTTCTACTTCAGGGCTGCAGGTTCCTTTTCACCCCTTGTTTACTCTGAGGCAGCTGCCAGAGCCAGCTCAGTGCCTGGTCCTGCAGGCAAGGTGGGGAGGTGCTTGAGTTGTCCACTGAGCCAGTTTAAGGGCATTTATCTGGGCTGAATTTCAGCAGCTGTTATCAGCACTTTGCTCCTGGGCTGTAACTAGTGAGACAAGGAGTCAGCAACTAACCTACGCCAACTTGAGAGGAAGGGGAGTCAAACAAATGCTATAGGTTAAACACAAGGGGAACTGAGCAATTAAATGAGGATGCTATCTGTTATTGAACATGTACAGACAAACTGAGGAAAGCATTCACAATGGTGGCAGCAAGGTTGTACATAATTAAAATAGGAATAGTGGGAAGAAAATATGGGAATATTTTCTATGATATAATTTAAGAGACTATGAAATAGGCTCAAAACGAAAGGAGAATAGGCTGCCTGAGTGAGTCTGGCTCACTCAGACTCAAAGCACTCAAGGACTCCAAATCTTGAACTCTAGTACAGTCTTCCCAATACACTGGGAAGAGCAGAATTAATTTTAGTCACACATGGGAAACAAGTTAGTATGAAGATGGCTAAATTATGTAAGTAAAGATAATATATGAAGAAGAAACTTATTGCAGCTCTAGGATAATTCATATTCAAGCCCTTCCGGGGCGTAAGTAGAAAGCTGCTCTTACTGGGTTGAGTAGAACCTGTTCAAATTAAAGACAGAATACCAAATACATTTAATCCTAAATAGATTTAAAAAATAAAAAAGTCATATCTTCAATACTGAAAGGGCAACACTAGCTTCGTCCTAAGCCGTATTCACAGATTTTGAATAAAAGGTAGTCATGTGGCTAACAAA
The DNA here is from genome assembly GCA_030625065.1 of Alectoris magna. Taxonomy (NCBI): domain Eukaryota; kingdom Metazoa; phylum Chordata; class Aves; order Galliformes; family Phasianidae; genus Alectoris; species Alectoris magna. Next base: position 5,585,730 of record CM060575.1, on the reverse strand, counting down.
ATGGGACATGAGTAAAGAGGAAGAGAAACACATTTTGGGATGATGATTGGAGGTACTTCTATGGAACAGCAGCCTCTTGGGCAGGACAAGTAGTGCAGCATCAGACAGATGTTCATTAGCTCTGATGAAGAGCCCAATGGGAGGAACTAACACACAAAAAGTCTTCATTCAATTTGTATTGTGTTCAAAGCAGACAATGCTTTTTACAGCAGAGAAATGCACCTAGAAACAGAAGTTTGCATGCAGGGAGCCAATGCTACATTTTCTTAAGATGTGGTAAAGAGTTCCCCAGGGGCTTCTGCAATGACAGCGTGAACTGAATGAAGAATCCTAAGACAAAGAACATCAATGGATGAGAGTAATGGGAAAACTCAGATGAGAACACAGTGGATGAATGACTCAACCCAAAGAGACTCTACATATTCTTTCAGGAACAATTTAGAAATCCCATACAGCTTTTGAACTGCTTGAGCAATTTAAAAGCTAATAATAGAATCTTGCTACATCCCACCAAACCCACAACCATTTGCACCTACAAAGCGTTGTTAGGTCCATATTTTCACAACAACTAAGGCTGTTTTGATCTGCAAACTACAATGGCTTCCACATACCAAAAAGGCCTATAAGGACAAGACCTTACCTTCCAGCACCTTCTGCAGAGCAGCACTCCAGCTGAAACAAGAGCAGTCCTGCAAGGTTGTAGGAGAGCAGAGAAACAGGCTAAACTGTTCTGCTTGTACAGAGGAAATAAAACAGAGTGACTGAGAAAATAAATATACAAAGAGCTTGACTAAGTAGAAGGGTAAGAAGGCAAAGAATCCCTTCCTTTCTTCTTTCTAGCTAGAGAATCAACCAAATAGCAACAGTGAATATTTTGGTTAACCAGTTCATCTGAGTGTGAATAGTTCTAAAATAAGTATTACAAAATAGGCAGAACTTTGAAAATGATATAACCACTTTGGCTTTGGAATTGGAAGAAGTTTGGCCTTTCAACAGTAGTACTAACTGCAGAATAACTGACTGCATGTTAGCAGCATTGCTAAAATTGGGTATTTTACTCCAATATTTAAATATTTTAAATTTTGATATTTATTGCACTATTAATACCAGACTGACTGCCATTACGGTCTGATTTTCTAGCAGTATTCTTCCCTTCAATCTGTGTATGCAAACCGGCCTTGTGTCCTTGAAGGAGATGGATATTGTGAGCTGTCTCATTCACTAGCCAACGTCTTCATCATTAGGGCAGAAAGTGGAAATTACTAAAACAAACAAAAAAAACCAAACCAAACCAAAACAAAACAACCAGACTATTTCATGCCCCACTTTATTATTTATTCCCTGTATTGTCTAATCTCTTCCAACATCTGCTCAACAACGCAGACTGTCTGACAGCAGCTGGCAGACATAAAAGCAGACTGGGCATTATGTAGCCTTGTTATCCAGGGTGAAGTTCTGTTCTGTGATCTGTCCTTGGGGCACTTCTCTCTCTGTATCCCTCCAACATTAAACATGAAATTGTGCTCCTGGGATTTTGTGCCTATGAGCAATTTTTATTGACCGAATTATGGAGGACTGGTAGTACTCCTAGTGTAGATCTGCACTATCTGTATCTTTAGTGAACACACATTGTAAACATGTATGTGTAGTGCTTATATGTGTCTGTATTGTTCAGGGATTGTAGTTTATCACTGATGAGTTCACAGTTCTTTGCAAACCATCACTCTGGAAAAAAGAAAGAATGTGACAGGAAGAGGAGAAGAAAATCTGTAGTATAGTAGATGCACTAGCTAAATAATTCAAGAGATTCTGGAACAGACCTGTAAGTGGACAAGGGTTACTGTGGAAGTGTACTGCAAGCAATTTAAATTTACTTGACAAAGATTTGTACATATTTCTTTACAAAAGACATTCTTACTTTTATGTTGAGATGATGTCCAGCTCTCCACTGTGAGTGGCTAGAGATCTTGTACATTCAGTGACTTCATAAATCATTAATGTACTGAAAAATGTTTGCTAAGCAGTAAATCTCTTCAAAGAGGAATTACTGTTATCAACCAAAGGTTGAACATGACAGTCCCTAAAGAATTTTAACACCACTCCTGTGAATTTAAACTGCAGATTGCAGTCTGCTTCACTGTTTGCTCTTCAAACAAAATGGCAGATGGATAGTTAGCAGTCACAAGCAATTGAGGCATGTGAAGTAAAATTACTGAATGATATTTAGGACCATACTCTTGGTTAATGTAAGTTTATTAAAGCATAGAGGAAAATATTTTTCAGTGTTTTTCAACAAAAACATCTGATACTTATGAGCTCTGCTTAACTCATTGCACTTGTTCACACTGAATGTTGTGAGACACAGGGAGTAAAGACAGTTCCATGCCAGATTATTAAAAATGTTATTTCTTTCTCTGTAAATTTATCAGTAGAACATGTTGGAAAAATGTGAATTTGAATTCACTTACAGTAACATGTAAATACTTTCATAGTAGTTACTAATAAATGGTATCACCGATCTAAAACATTCAAAGCTAATTCAAAAAAATGATTAGTGCATCAATTCATTAAAAGCACCACCATACTTGCCAAAAAACAGCCATCGATTTTTTTGTGACTTCCATGTTCATCAGCTTTCCGCAGGCTTGCATGCGAAAGTGTGGAAACTGTATTGTTTTACATATACCTTACCTCATGCATGAGGTGAAAACAAAGTGCTGCTACTAGATGAAATAACCACATGTACTGCATAAACTATGAATATTAAGTCACAGAGGAAAGTGAGAAAGTAGTTTTATAGATAAAGTTACCAAGCACTGCAGGAGATAATTTACTGCCTACGACTTTCTATCTTAGCACATCCACATTCATTTGCTCATAAAAAACATATATCCTGAATGGTTTATATTGGATATTATTCTTTTCACATAGAGATTTTTAGAACATAGGTCCTTCAGCTTCACAGATCTAAATTCCTAGAGTAACCTCTGCACATGTGAACACATTAAAGTAGAAATAGCAGGAAATGGCTGACACATACTATTCACATTCTATGAATGTCTGCCGTTTTTAGAATTTTCAGTTTCCCGGTGTCTGTAATGATTCACTTATCTGCATCTAAGCCCTGGCTAAAAATAGAACTAATGAAATAAATATGTCCTTTGATCCTGAAAAATAAACATTGCCAGGAAACCTCGTGGCAGCCTCACTACCAGACACGCTCTGGTGAACTGCATAGCCAAATGTCATGCAGCTCACCCTTGCAGGTGCTGCAGTGCTACTCACCAGACACGGCTGCTGTGGCATCATGCTATCATCTGGCTTTCCTGCTTCTTCCTCCTTGTGTCACACTTCATTGTGCAAGACATTTTGCATGCATCCTACAAAAAAGCATTTGTTTAAGCTGGTGAGAAATAGGGTAACAGGAATTCTACTAACTGCCTACACCTTTTTAAAAGAGATTTATGAAGACATTGGAGCCAAACTGTCCTTCACACTGCTAAACAACATAGCAAAGGCAATGGCAATGACAACAAATGGCAGCTCTGAGGATTCAGATTGGATATTAGGAAAACCTGCTTTACCAGAAGGGGTAATACAGCACTGTCCTGGGCCAAGAAAGAGGTGGTGGGATTTCTACCCTCACGGGATTTAAATAGCTAGACAGTCTTACCTCTGTCTTCCAATCAACATTTTTCTGACTGTCATTCTTCAGATGTGAGTAAATTGCATGAAAATTAAATGTGCTACAGTAAGAACCATTTCAGTTCAATGGAAATAGTTATAACCACTGTCTTCAAACATTGACAGAATTCTTCACAGACAGGCTGCCAAATTGGATGGCAGGTAAGTGCAAAGTCCAGTTCATAGGTAAGAAGTGATGTGACCAACAAAGCTTTACAAAAAGAGTAAATCTAACAAAGTCTATGCAGTCTCGAGCCAAGAGAATAGTTCAGCTCAAATTTAAAAAAAAAAAAATTAAAAAAAATGCCCTTTTACCAAGCTTTTATGTTTCAGAACAGGTTCAAGAATTGACCTTGACCCATTTGGTAACTCTACAGGCTAAGTACGTCCAGTGAGTTACAAAACCCATGTGGAAATGGGAACTCCTGTTATTCCTCTCCTGAAGAAATAATTAGGATTTTATCTGCTATTAATTATTTTTGAATATGCACCCACAAAGGATCTTTGTGCAGGAACAAAACTGAGATACAGAGTCTATCCATAACTGAAAGAGGAAGAACTGCAAGGCTAGATGTTACTGAGAATACACTTTTCCACACAGAGGATTGTAAACACTGCCCTACGTGATGTTTTAACCACAGAGAAAAGAAAACAACACAGTTTAGATGGAATTCTTAAAAGGAAGAGAGCTGAAGCGTTGTGGTTTTCAGAAAGCAGCCCAGCTGGGGCACTCTGGCCGCATCTCCTTCAATCTGAGCAGCCCACATGCAGCCAGCAAGACATATGTTTCCTTACAATTGCCAGGAATGCAAGGCAATACTAGACAAGTCTAGACTGATCTTGGGATAAATGCAAGAAGTAAAGCAGTGGATCCAACTGTGTAGGGGATGACATTTGCCTGGCAAGGGAACAGTTGCAAGTACTCAAGTCCTAGAACGGGGTGGATAGGAAGGAGGGAGGGAAGAAGAAACAGCTTTCCCAGAAGTACTTTTGATTCCAGAGAAGAATTCACTTCCAGAGAAGAATTCACTTCCCATCAGGGAGTTCAGCTTAGCCAAATGTGCTCTCCTCTCTGTTAGACAAATACTCCCCCTTTCTCAACACAGGTATGTGCAGATCAAATTGAAAAGCTGGGTCCTGAACACAGCTACTGTACAAGTAATCTAGATTAATCTCACGCAACCTTTTCTGTTTCTGCAAAATACACCAGATTATGCCCTGAGCTGTCACTCTCCCCTTCTTTTTCAGGCAATTCCCTGATGCTCCTTCAGTTACCAAACACTTATTTGCACAAACCCCACACTTTGTCTTATTTCCTGATCATCATAATGATACTGCCTCATATATTAAAGCTTTAATGGCTTAAAATTTACAGTGCTACTCCTACCTTCAACAAAGTCCTGCTCCTTGATCTAAACCCTGCTACTGTCCCATTTGCTTGCAATGATGGCTGTTCAGATTGCCCAGCTAATTGAACACCCATCACTAAGGGCAGATGTCAGCCATAGACTGATGGCCAGTCTGGAGGAACACAGTCAGACTTCCCTTTGAATTACAAGTATGTGTTTCCTTCTGGTGGAAACAGGGAGTGGGTCAGAGGGAAAGAGGAGGAGGGCTGTGCACAGCCACTTCTTCAAGCAATGCAGGCAGACCTTTCCAATTAATACTTTCCTCCACAGCTTCAAATCTTCTTCCAGTAGTCTGTGTCTAAACTAAGGAGTATCTCTTGCCCATACCTTTTATGTGAAACTGATTTTTACAGCTTGCTCCTGCACTGTAACATGTGCTACCTTCCCAAAATTTATTTAGAATTATAATACATATATAGGCCTCAGTTATTACAATACAGCTTCGTCTGCTGTATTGAGGGAATTATTAATTTTTTTTTTTGGCATTTGCACCAGTATGATAGCATCTGAGCATTGGCAGGTACCTACGCTTAAAACACAGGAGTCAAGTCACAATCCATTTCAAAGTTGGCTTAAAAATTGACAGCTTTAATATGACAAACTTTTTTTTTTTTTTTAAAATTGGATATGAGGGTAAAAGGCTTTCTCATATTCCTATGATTGTCTTTGAGAAAACACTAAATGCCTTGAGACTCCTAGTAATGTTGCAAGAGTTACAACACACTGCCGTCTCCCAATACCCTCATGCACTTTTTATGTAGTAGAAGTTAAAATGTAAAATTTGCACGATTTGTTAATACCTTTAATTTATGCTTTTTATGAGAATTGCCTGTAGCTCACTAAAAACGATAGCTATTATTAATGGCAAGGCTCATACTGTGTCCATTTAGTATTAATTCTTGCAATCACTATGAAAATAAATTCTACTCTGTGAAATGTTTTAAAAGCACACGGGTCCAAATCCTGCCTGTGGCAACACCCAATTAAGACAATGAGATTTAGAAATGCGTATCTGAGGTCAGAATCTGTTTCATTGCTGAATGCTCACCCAAGGAGTTAAGGGCTTATTGCACTGACTTCAGTGAGTTAAAACCTGTAGAGGCTGTTTTCTCCCTTCTATGCAGTGCCTTTACTTTGAGATTTAACAAAGTGATCATTAAAATACTGAAACTTACATCAGACTTAAGTAGGGACAATATTCTGATGGAGACATACTATAATAATAAACAAAGATAATGAATTTCCACGTGGACTTCTATAGTGTGTGTTAGTCCTCAGACAATATATTAATCCAAAAATTCTTTTCAGATGATCAGGTTCCTGGACTGGAATTTTTATGTGCAGATATTTGGAAATGTGCATATGTATGTGTGCACCAGTTTATAGGGGGAGCAGTATGTCTGCACAGCAGACTTGCCATTAAAGTGAGAAAGCTGCAGGAATGCTGTAGTTTGCTGCATGGGCCTGTCAGCAGAAACATCTTGTAGACAAGTCAGAGTCTAAAGCTGTATATTTACAGGTATGTTTTACAGAGCAGATTCATACAGAAAGATAGCATTGGCACAAGTGGAGCTGTTTGTCACTCCTTTTGCTGTGAATGCGTAAGTCTCCTGATGTGTCTGGACATTACTAAGAAATGAGAATGCTAAGTAGCTTATTTTACTTTATAGTTCACATGAGGAAAGGATTCATTCATTTCTTACATTCTATACATTTGATATTCCTTGAAATGTGCTGAGAGTAATCAGTTCTCTTCAGGAGCAAACAGGCCTGTTTTCTAATTCACTCTTAATGACTTCTGAGTGGTTCAAGACTTGTGCTTTTTTGGGTGACGAGGTCAGTAACCAACTGACGAAATATATCCTTTTATCTAAGCAGTACAAGTGGCTACTTTTCAAAATAGCTTTTTATTGTGGACACTTTGACCTTGTTTTGAGTTTTGTTTGCCCAATCATATCCTAGTCTTGCCATTAACCACACACTTCTACAGATTTCAAACAATGGCAAGTTTTCTCTGGCCAAGTCCTTATTACCTCTCTTGTTAATAACAAGATCTAGTCTACAGTTTTCATCTCTCTAGCACAGCGACTGATTAGAAGTTGTTTTCTTCTGCATTTGATTTGTAAAGCTAATATGTTTCGACGGTTGGGTTGCTATTGTGATTGTTTTGGCAGGATGGAAAGCAATGTACAGATTTATTTGCAATGTATGAAGCCCTTGACGTGCTGTACTGTACTTCAGAGACTCCACAATTTATTTTTTGTTGCGGCTTGTCTTTAGTCCTTGCCAATTTCTTTCCTTTCCTTTTCCAAACAAAGCTAGGGCTGACAAATCCTAACGTTACAGAATTTTAATAGCTAGATCCAATTACTGAGCACATTTTTTAATTTACCATTGTCCTTACAACTTTGGACCCAGAAAAGCTTTGCAAATGGGCTCGAGCAAGGCGACACTGTAGCCAACAGCTATACAAACCAAAATGTCCTCCAGCCTTAAAGGCTCCTGGAATCAGTGCTTTTGTCACCATTATCCATAACCATTTTCTGAAATACTGCTTTCAAAACGTTCTTTTAATAAAATCACATAGCTTTGTCTGATCCAGTAATAACATTTCCAGGGGCCGCAACAGTTTGCTTTGGCTAGTTTTTGTCAGAATTTTTATTGGTTTCCGTAAAGTAATTACGATGTTAATACAAAAGGAGCATTTTTCAAGAGAACACACAAGAGTGGGGATGAAAAGGAAGGGTGAGATTTTCCTTTTCATTTAAATCCTCTTGACTGATTTGCAGGTTCTGCCGATCAGCTCGGGAAACAAAAGGAAACTTGTAATTAATATATACTATATATATTTGCTGCATTAACAATGAAACAGAGCTCTGTAATATGCTGTGCTGTTTATGTCTGAGCCTTCCACTCCTTTTAGTGAAGCCTTGGTGTAGCTACCTCAAGGCTTTCATTTATTTTCTGGCTTTTTGGGTTTTTTTTTTGGTGATGGAGGGACTCACACATCATTTGGTTCAGAGGGTGACAGCAGAATAAGTGGTAGTTGGAGAAGTGTATTAATTGACATGAAGGAGGAATAAGAAATTTTTTTCACACTTCCCAAGATTTCATAAGTGTTTTAGAACTTCTTCCAACAGCCCTGTTCTAAACTCAGCAAGCCTAAACATGGATTTCAGCTCTCAAGAAGTCAGAGATTGCTGGGAAGCTGCAGCTCTTACTTAATCTCATTGTGATCCTTGAAGAGGGTGGTGGAAACGTTCCCAAGGCTGGAGTAGGTAGGAGTATGTAAGGTGTTTACCAAGGACACACCAAGGATTGCAAAGGTGTGAGACCCTTTTTACCAGAGCTCTGAGGGACAAAATTGAAAAGCCTCCTTACTCTTGCAGTGTTGAAGAACTGAGGGCAAAGCTAAGAGAACCCTGGTGTGCCTCAGTGGGTACTAATGTGACTAATGAAATCAGCGTGATGATGTTCTGTGTCTGGCAGCTCAGTCTCTATGGCCTTTTAGAGAACCATGAGAGAGGAGAAGTCCATTTTAATTTCTTATTTTCTCATTGTTTTGTCCATTCCTTTCTTTGCAGAGCTGTCCAATGACAGAAACATTCTACAGCATATTTCCCAAGGAGGAAGAAATCATTCCTCTAGATTTTGAGCATTAGAAGAATGTGATTTTGCTCCAAAAAAACATAATAAAAGAGTTTACAGTAAATCAGCTGGTATTTCTATCTCTATTCCTTACACTGTGTGCATCACATGATAAGGTGTGGATACTTCCCAAGCAAACAATTTAGGTATCTCAGCTCCAGACTGCCAAACTTTCCAATGCTGAGCAATTATGGCTATGACTTGCAATACATTTGAACTCTCCAGACCCTACTTTACAAATTTTTCTGTAAGGATTTTTAAGTAAGTCTAAATAAAGAAAAACAACAGAGGTGTCTCAGTATTTCTGCAAAGCTTTTATGCTTCTCAGAACTTATGTTAAGAAAAGGTAACCAGCAATGGAAAGATTAAAGATGCACCATAGGAAGCTCTGTGAATGGCAGCACTATGTAATACAGGCAACGTTTAGTGTTCACAGAAGTCCTAAACAAAGAATTACAGATGATTTTTTTTTTTTTTCCCTTCAAAAGACACATCTGTAAATCAATCTTTCAGATACCACTGCATGGTACTTTTTCCCATGTTACTGTACCTGAAATACACATGAAGTTTCTTCTGTCGGTGCTCCTTTAAGAATGTTTTCAAGTTCATTCTACAGCTCCCCAACTAACTGGCAACTACTGCCTCTTCATGTGAAAAACAGGAGTACGTTCATTCTCAAACACTTCTATTTTTCCTGCAAGGAATTAACGACTGGGAGGTAATCATCATCTGCTCTGTTGGGAAACAGAAACAAAGAGAAAACAAGCAACCTACGCTCTAATTTTTGGATAATTACTTTTCAAAAAATAAAAAAGGAAAAATTGCAATGAAATGCTTATTCTCTCACTCACTGATACACAAGAACCACAAAAATAAATTGGATGTGGCTATGTAGGCAAATAAATAAATAAATAAATAAATTAAAGATAGAAATAAAATTATTACTATCCCATTTCATTCTTTATCTTAGAAATTAGTGAAAGCAACACTTATGTCACTGTCTCATTTTATCTACCTTCAATCATCCACTAGCTTTTTCACATCAAAGTTTCAACATTCAGTGCATAAACATTTACCAGTAAGGCCAATGTTTTACCCTGAATTTATGTTATATAGACTGTCTTGGTCATGATAGCCTGCATTTCAAGACCCTGTTCCAAAAGCTTCTCAATTATAAAAGCGAATTATATACACTGAGAAAAAGGCTTATCTCAAAATATGGGTAAATTGTGTCCACTGCTGATGGTACAGCAGCTGGTAGTGGGAAGTGGGAGAAATACACCTGCTCACTTGCAAATCCCATCTGGTTTTAAAGATGCAGTCTAGGATATGACAAAACAAGCAGGAAGAACTGACATGGAATGATTGTCTTGTGCTTGCTGAGTACGAATTCTATTGTCAGTAACTTTTTTTTTTCAGAAGTGTATCTTTCCATGTAAGCTTGCCAAGGGAGGAGGAGGCCTTCCACCTTTTCCCCCACAGTACTATCCTTCAGGCAAATGAGCCAAGAGGAGTCAGAAAAAAGGTCAACAGCACTTTTCAAACACTCGGCATTACCTTAAAAACGAACTCAAAGCTCATCAATCCAACATTAAGTCTGAAGAGTAAAACCTGGATAATTTGTTCCCAGTTAAAGCCTGAAGTGATATGGCACTGTGTTGATACTGCTTTAAAAATATTTACTCTTAGCTTCTAGCTAAGAGTGAAATATAGTTGACAACTATACAACAATTAAAAACACAAGCAATAGAAATTAAGGAAGAAAAAGAACCGAGACTATTTTTACCACTAAATATTGCTCTGTTTTCTTATAGGAACAGTATTATACACTTAGCAGCTGGCAATGCTTTTAATGCATTACATGATGAAGTAGAACAGTTTTCCTCTTTCTAGTCACTTAAGGTGTAAGAAACAACATCTTTTGTTTAAAAATCAATTGTTCTGGTTAATACCACAATTCCACTGGCAATCCTGAAGGGAATATTTGGAATGATTTCAGCTCTAATGCTTTGGTCAGGTGCTTGTGCTCCCAAGTGTTCAGCCTGACATATTTCCTTCCCCAAATCCCTGGGCATATGCAAGCAGGGCCACATCTTCCACTGCCAGTCCCAAGTTTCTCCCTTTTGCTCCTTCAGAGCTATGAGCATCCCTCTTATAACCACTTGGTGTTCCAAATCCTGTCTTTACTACTAGGCAAGTTGGAAGGACAAAAGGAAGCAGTCACTAGAGCACTCTGCCAATCTCTCCTACCCAGAACTTGGGATTTATGAGGTAGTAGAAATCCAAAGTTGTACAGGTGGGACCGTTTACGACACTGGGTGGTCATATGTGTGATTCTGAAGTGAGCACTTTTTTTGTTTGTTTGTTTTGAGGTTTGGTAGTTGTAACAGAGTTAAAGCTAATTTCAGACTGAAAATGACACACCCAGAGGGATTTCTATGTCAGAGAATGTCATCTGCTCCGTTGAATTGCCCATAGTGTTTAAAGCTGATGGAACTTAGACTGCTGAAGCAATCTTTTCACCACATTGCTGTAATTCTGCTTTTCAGCAGGACACGAGCTTGCTGACAGCTGTGCACGTCCACTAGTGCTGCCCTTCAGAGGGAGTGTAGTGAGGCAATGCAGGTCGTGCTGTTACCTTCTGGTTAGGCACTAACTGGGCTTTGCTCAGCAGAGCAGCAGCTATTTGTGCAAAGACTTTAAGAGCCAACTTTAAGTAGTGGTGAGAACTGATGTTGATGAGCTCACGGGACCTCTTAGCCCTCTGAGTGAGCACAGGGGCTCTACCAACACTAAAAAATCTGCCAGGCAACCAAAAGTTGTCTTCTTTCTGAGTGAAAGTAGCATCGCCTACCTGTGAGTAGTCATTATTTTGTCTATTCTGTCATACAATTTGTGAAAGTTAAGCTGGGAACAGAGAGGGGTCAGGACTGACTCGTTAGCGGTGATGGTGCTGACCAAATCTCCTCAGAACTCGTGAGGTGTGCGGTCACCAACGGGGCCACCTGAAGCGCGCGGAGATGGCTTCCTAAACCCTGCCTCAGATCTCCTTATTCAAGTTTTTCTTTCCCGTGAATGGAAAAAAACAAGATTTCTGCGAGCTCCACTTCAGCGGAGCTACGGTTTCCACGAAGGCGGCTCTCGCTCCAGAGACGCTGCCCGGGACCCGGAGCTCCTCGCACCGTGCCCGCCCGGGACGGAGAACGGGCGGTTCCCCACAGAGCAGCTCCTCACAGAGCTGCCGCTCCCACCGAGGCGCCGCGCCCGCCTCCGGGCTCCCATCCCCGCGGGGCCGGGGCGGTGGGGCCGCGCTCACGGGACTGCTGTGGCCGCGGGGCGGAGTGGAATCGGGCGGGGAAAAGTTTCTCCCGTGCTCGCCCCGTCCCTCCCTCTACACACACACTCACGCACGCACCTCTGCCTCTGCAGGCGGATGAGGGGCACTTTTGAAAATTATTTTCTTTCCACTCCCAGCCCTCGTCTGACATCACTTCTGCAGGAGGGAGGGCGGGAACAGCCCCGCCGCCAGACGGTCGCGGAGAACTCCGCCGGCCCCCGCGCCCCGTGAGTACCGTGGCCGGTTGGGGGGGGGGGGGGACGCGGGGCTGTGCGGGGCGGGGGGAGCGGCTGTGCCAGCGAGGGGACGGAGAAACCGAAAAAAAAAGAGAAAAAAAAGAACAGAAAATATTTATATGTAAATCAAAAAGTTTGGGGGAGGTGGGGGGGCTTTGTTTATTACTATGTGGGCCTGGCTGCCGCCGCTTGCAGTGCCGGCTGTGGCTGTGAGCAGCCGCCGCCCCGCTCCGCTCCTCGCTCCGGGCGCACGGCCCTGGCGGCGCTGGGGGAGCGGGCGGCTGCGATGTTTCGAGCTGTCCCGAGCCCGCGCTGAGTTCACCCTCTCCTCGGATCCTTTCTTCTTTCTTTCTTCGCCCCCCTTCCCCGCCCCCCATCGCCCTTTTTTATTTTATTTTTATTTTTTATTTATTTATTTTTTCCTTGTTGATTTGAGCGGGGTTTACGTGTACTACAGTAACGCTTGATTGTTTTTGGCAGCCGAACCCCCCCTAGTGGAAGAACTTTTATATATAATGCAGCGCAGGCTTTGGTTTGTGAAGTGTTTTGGTGAGTTTTTTTTTTTTGTTTGTTTGTTTGTTTTTTTTTTCCAGCGTTAGGCGCTTTTCCACTTGAGTCAAACCACGGTTTCAAAAACCCGCTCCGACGTTCTCAGAGGGGCTGTTCGTGGCTGCAGAGCCCCGTGGCACCGGGAGGGCGGTGCTGGCAGCCAGGAGCTCGGTGCCCGCCACGGGCAGGCGGCTTTCAGCGAGGCGGGTTGCTCTCAGTACGGAGTTGTGGAGGTCAGCTCCTTGTTTGGACATCTCCAGAAAGAGCTCCCACTGCCTCCTTGCCTCAGCTTGCTTCCCCGGCGCTGCTCACAGCCTGCTGCCACTGAGAAACCCGCAGCTCGGCCTCCTCGTTAAACTCTTGGCAGAAAGACTTGTTCACGTGGTGCTGGATTATTTTTTTATTCTTTTTTTCCCCTGGGAATACTTTGTAAATGATGAGTAATTGTTGCAGTTGAGCATCTTAGAAGTACGTGACTTCGTTACAGGTGTGTGGAGAAACTTTTGAGAGTAGCTGTTCACTTAGGCACATTTTCATGGAGTTCTGTAGGAGATTTGAAAATAAACAGCTAGGGTTGGCTGGTCTCCGTCAAAAAGAAAAAAAAACACTTTCTTTTCCTTTACTTTCATAGTCCATACATACAGGGCTGGTATGTTAGCAATGTAAAATAACCTTCTTTCCTGCTGAGCAGATATTTTTTCCGTCAAATGAAATGCTCTGTAATGATTCTTCTATCTGCTCTCTTGCTTTGATTTTGGAGGCTCTGCTCCCCAGAAAAGCCCTGCTGGCAGCGGGATGGCAGGTGGCTGCAGGTGTGCAGGCAGCAGCAGCCCATGGGCGTGATGGGTGCCTGGGCATGGACTTTCATGAGGGCAGTATGCTGAGCTGCTTTCCTCCGCTCTTGTTTGTGAACTTGTAAAATTGACCTGGAGAATGGGTACGTGGAGGAAGGTTGATCCTTCATGCTGAATACAGTTGTGCACGGTTTGTATCATGCCAGCTGCATGGCTGACATGGATTTACCGAGTCAGCTGCATACCCTGTCAGGTTTATTCTGATGAAATGAGGAATTATTCTGCCAGCCGGGGAGTCATCAACATTAACTCAAAGTGAAATACAATTATATCGTGAAATCTCTAGCAAGATGACCAGTTTCTTGTTAGCATACTTGTTTGGGAAGGAAAACAGTCTGTTGGTATAATTTAAAATAAAAACAACATAATACCAGTAGACAAGACACTGCTGGTGGTGTATTCTTTATTTGTGGTCTCTGGAAGGACTTCTGTCGTAAGCACCCAAACAGTGTTGATTATGCTGTGGGTCTGCCAGGGAGGAAAGACACTGCATTCTATTTGCTTACACAGATTTAAAGCTCTTGCTAGTAATGGAAATTGTTCAACAGACAGAGCCAGTCAAGGTTGGAGGCTGCTGAAACGTCCTGCTCTCAGATGAGTTCTGTTGCTATTCTCAGATGCTGTAGTTACTCTTTCTGGCAAACACGGCTTAAATGAAATCAGCATCACCAGCTTCATCTTATACCAACTGCTGGCTAATGCATTTGTTGCCTCATGACTTACTAGCATTTCTTGCTTCACAGTTGCTTTGTGTCTTTCTCTTCCATTTTCATGACTTTTCTTTTATGGTATTGTTCATCTCAGGGTTGTTTCCCATCTTGGGCTTGAAGTTCTTAGAATGATCAGAAGGATATTGTACTGAGTAGTCCCATATGGATATTTAGAAGAGCAAGGCCTTTCTCAGTTTTTGCTAATCACATCAGTTGTAGTTTCTCTCTTGTCTTAATGCTGTTTGCCAGCCCATTTAAAAATGAGGTCTTTGGCAGAACAGGGGACTTCCTTTTCCACCTCAGTGGTTTGTATATATTCTGATTTTCCAATTAGATTTCATGTTCTGTTTCTGTCTTGAATAGCCTATAAGACATGACACCACCACATAAATCACTACAAGAATGCTTTTAGTTAAAGAGATAAGTAGGTCTCTGGGGACAAGACCACTTGTATTGCCAGCAGAAGATGCACTTTCCGGGTCCTGCTGTCATCTTCCTGTTGGAAGAAGGCCTGGCAGAATAAGGCCCTGTGTTATTCAAGAACTGATAAGAAAGAGATTTACCCTGAAGTGTGCCAAACACTTTATATATAAAATCCACTGACTGCTTGAAAGCAGACAAATTTGAAAGGAGAAAGGAGTGCAGTTACTGAAATCACGTTGGTCTCAAAGGGAAGACAGGCCACAGCAGTAAGGAATTTCATTCATGGAGATGTTCAGCATTTGTTAGGTTTTGTTTGTTTTTTTGGATGCTCAAAGCAAACCAATGATTGTTGTGGTGTGGGCTCTGTATTCGCTTTCTCTGTTGAAAGCATTGCTATTTTAGCGAGGAGATAATTTTGTAGAATGTATCTCAGTACATCAGGTTGCGTTCATGACTTCATTGGGAAGATAAGCATCTTAATTTTCAGAATATAGATCTTGCTGGGTGGGATTCAAGAGAAAGCCTGATGGCCTGAATTCATCCATCAAAGGAATTCATGTTTCTTCACCAAATGGGGAAAATGTAATTACACCTTTTTATTTTGTCTGTGAAGTTTCATGGGCAGGTTTAATGATGGTATGTGCATGCCAAGTGAAGCCTCATAATTTGGGTGTGACCTCAAAATACAACCCTCTGGCTGTGGAGAGATATTCAAAGGAGGCTGTAGGTTGGGCAGAAAGTGGGCTGACTCAGGCACACCTTAGAGATGGCTATGGGATATACATTTATGGGTGACTTCTCCAATTCTTAAACATGACATGGTGTCTGGAATTGCACAGACAGAAAGCATGAGTGTTCAACCAGGTGCTAAGTGGCGCATAAAATTTACACCCCTCTTTCAGGCAGAAAGGGATCTTCCAAGTTACCTGGATATTCCTGTTGAGATGTGTGTGCTGCTGCTGAGCTCTTCAGTCAGTTTACAGACTCACTTGGTCTCTAGGGCTAAGAGTTCTCAACGCATGGGAGCAACAGATCAGCAATGTAATTCAAACACAAAAACAAACCGTAGTCTGGAGACTGCAGGAAGAACCTAATGTAGGCCTAAAGAGAGTGAGCCTGCCCATTTTGTCATGTGCTAGCATGCTCGATGGGACCTTTACCTGGGAGGTCAGCCTGTGGTGAAGCAGGCACTGTGTGGGCAGCCAGCTTGGCCAAGGAAGGGCTGTGGGGCAGAACAAGGCTGATGCAGGCAGTGGCAGGAGCTGGCTAGGCTCGGTTGCCGGAGAGCAACCAGAGTGCAGAAAAGCAGCCAACTGGTGTGTGCAACTCTACAGTGAAGAGGTGCTAGAAATACTCCTACCTGAGCTGGTAAAGTCCATGTGGCAATGCTTAAGCTTTACTTTCAGTTGCACCGGTTGCAAATTAGAATGTACAAACAGCCTTCAGAAACTTGATCAGTTGGTTGAGTATTAAGACCAGTTTATATGCTACCGTGTTGCTGTGAAACAAAATAGTAGTAAAGAGGAAGTTTGCTCTTTTCATTTTATAGCCAAGTGCTCAACAGTCAATAGGGATATATTTTCACACTCGTGATAGATGATGTGTAAACTCTGAAATAACTAAAACTCAAATTTCTCAATGCAGAGCAAGTCATAGCCAAATCAAAACAAGCAGTTTGAAAATTTTACAACAGTGAATGTAACACATTTAATTGCTAGCGATTTCCATAGAGCATCTGCCAAAGTTAAAACAGTATCAGCTTTCGTTTCTACTGAATTAAATGAACTGCTTTCAATCTGGAAAGACAGACTTTTTCTGCCTTTGTTTGTTGGTTAATTAGGTGGAACAACATAAATCACTCAAGCTGTTCTGTTGTATCTGGATTGATCTTTGGATAAGCAGGAGGCTGTAGTCAGTCAAACCCAGGTTCTGAGATTTGCTCGCAGAGCTCTATTATTGTCTAGAATTAATGCTGCAGGTGCGTTTTGGTTTTTTGTACTTTCTGCTTTTTTCTTCTTGTTGCTTTTTATTGGATCAGACCGAAGACACATTTAATCTGTCAACCTGATGAGAAGGTCTTGTGTTACACTTGGTCTATGCCTCCTTGCCCTGACAGGTATTGAGTGGGGACAGCCTCAGTGCCAGAATGTGGCCATGTGGTGATGGAGTGTGGGTGAGGCCAGGCCACACCTCGGCTCGGTTATTTGCTGCAGGAGTGGGTTCCCAGGCACGTCTTACAGCTGGCAAAGCTTTACTGGTGCTCCGGTGTCGTTGCCCAGCTCCATGAGGTCCGCCCACTCACTGGGGCTGGAAGCAGGGATGTGCTGGTAACCTGTGCTGAGCTTGGCTGCTCCAGACCAGTTCTGCTGAATGTGGGTAGGAGTGAGGGCCCTGAGGGCACCTTCACAAGGCCAAACCTCACTGCTCTTTGGAGCTTGCTGCCCGCCTGAGGAGTGAGTTCTGTCTTCAAGCGGACTGCATGCCATTGGTTCCATGATCACTCTCTATTATTACTCCACTGTACAGTCCAGCAGTCGGCTTTGTTCCCAGCAGTACCTGAAGTTCTTGAAAGCTATGAGATAATTCTGCAGAGTGCCAAGGCCATGTGGATCCTGCAAAAGCACGCTGCAGAAAAATGTGGAGGCTTAAACCAGACTGCTGGGATAACCTTTTGCAGGAGTACAGAACTGGAGGGCTCTTTTGGGCTCCCAGGCCTGCTCCTTGGTTAATGCTCTATCATATAGAGTGTAAAAAGGCAGGCCTTTTTTTTTTCTTTTATCTTTTTTTCCCCCCTTGCTGTGGTGATTGTGAGGTTGCTCCAAGAACCTGAGAGCTCTGAGAGTTATCATGTCCATCCTGAATGTGCTCACACCTGATTTATAGCTATGTATTCTCATCTTTAGGTTACATTATTCTTTTCCCTTCTGTGTGTCCTAATGTGTAAGAAACTGTGGGCTTTTTTCCCCCGTTTTGTAAACATATTAAGAAGCTCAACCTATATGTAATTCAGGGTATTTTGTAGTGCTTTTTTTAGATGCCTCTGTGAAAGTTAAGAGAATATATGCATATTTTGTAAGAAACCAAAACCAACAGTATACGAGCAGCTCCTTCTTTCACATTACTGCTGGATTTTCCCAAACAGTGGGTATCTCCTGAGGTACAACAGATCTCTTGAACAGATTGCTGCCACGGGGCATCTTTCATTAAAGACAAGTTTTTGTTAGCATTTCTCCAAAGGCATGTGACTATTTCGGCATAAACTGAAGGTGGATGAGCAGATGGTGGAGGACACAAGCAACAACCTTGATGGGAATTAAGAGATGGTGTTACAGCCACCTCCCTTACACCAGCGTGGATTGTGCTGGACAGGCTGAACCTTGGATTATGTAGTGGAAAAGTACAGTTACATGGTGGTCTTAGGGAAAATGAAGAATATATAAAAGATTTCCTTCTGAAGAAAGTGCTGCTTTGTGCTGGAGGAGGACAAATGTCTTCCTGCTGAACACACAAAAGCATAGAAAAAGCAGTTTTGAAAGGATGAATGCTTGAAGAGTACTGTTCAAATGTACCTGCAGTCAAGGGTTTGTCCACCCAGCCTAGGGAGCTGGTTTCTGTGACTGCAGCTTTTTACCTTCTAAATAACCTTCTCAGCACATGGTGGCTGTTGGGCTTCTCGTTCCATTTTTTTTTTCTTCTGGAGTATTTGAATAACTTTATCTTGAATCTTTTAAGCTCACGACTGTTCTAGGATTTTCAGGTATGACGTCAGAAGGCTCGTTTTCCCTGTGAGTGCCACTTCCCCACCCTGTGGCAAGGCATTGTGCTTGTGTTTTCCCATAGGTCCTGCCTGATTGCTTTGCTGTCTGCCCACAATGGCTTTCATGGCACAGTGACTTTGTTCTGTAGTTCAAGCAGCAGTACTTAAGGTCATAGTGAAAGGAGTCGTAGGGCAAGTCTAAACCCAGTCTGAACTTGTTTGCAAATAAATGACTGACATGGTTACAGAAGTGGTGGCAACGCTGCCATCCGTAGGTCAAAACTTTATTAAAAACATTCCTAAGAAATTAGAAGCATCAATTTCTTTGTACTCAAAGCTAGCAGTTTAGTTAGCCTATTTTGCTGCAGTTTTTTTTTTTTTTTTTTTTTCTTGGTTTTGATTGGAAATGTATGGGATAGCAGGGTTATAATTTCCCAGACTTTGAAGTTCTGGCTTAATAGCAGAGATGTAATGAAGAGAGATCACCTAACTGGTAAGCACAGTCTGTTCTACCTTTGGTAGCCAAGTAGGGTTTCTGAGGAGGAGTTAATGTTTAGCGTGAAATAGTTTCAAATAGGGCTGAAATGGTGCTTCAGGATCCCCTCACATGTAGGTGAATGTTAGGCAAAGGATGTGGGGTTTCATTCTAAGTTTACTATTCTTCAGGCAGTCCCATGCAACACTTAACTGCTGTAATAAGAAAAGGCTTTATGAAGACATGGGTGCACAGAAAAAGCAGACCTTGGGGCTTTGGTTTCAAGGCAAGATCTCCTGAAGGAAGTTGGACAAAAACTAAGTCAGTGCCATATCTTGCCAGTTGGCCTCCAAGCTTCTGCATTTCACTGTCAAAATACAACAAATGGACAGGTTTAGTTGAGCTGAAGTTCATGGGTTTTAAGACAGCCTGCTTCAAGTTCACTACAAAATCTAGGTCTGGAGAGTGATACTATTTTCACTTCCTTGCACTGAATTGAAAAGGCATAAGTAGCATAGCCCACATAAAACAAACTCTAGCCATTCATTTTTGCTCTTATTTTTATTATTTTTGCATGCATTCAGTCATTGTATGTGGGCAATGTTGTTTCATTTCCTTCTGATTTCCCTGCTTTGTGATGAAGGACTTTGAAAAGTAGCTGGAAGCATAAGTGAGAAGTTTCTACATAAAATTGATAGCACACGGAACTGCACACTTAAGTAACTTCTCCAGTTACGTGTCGCTGAGAGCTCAGTACATGCTGCTCGTGAGCAGAGAGCTTATGGTATCTGTACCATTTAAGGGCTGACACTACACTTAGCCTACTCGATTCCAAGTCCAATATCAAGCAAGTGCCTGAAATGTAATTCCATAATGAGCATAGTTACAACTTTTCCTAGTACGAAGGTATGAGAGCCTATCTGCAGTGCAGGCTGTTACTCTTACTTTGCACTTCCCTCTCATGATCCCATTCGGTCTCGTGGAGGTCTAATCAGAACCAGTCAGCACTTAGAGGTTTCTTAGCTGGCTAAAGGGATTCCTGGTTCAAAAAGTGTGTGCTGTTTCCATATTGACTATTAGCCGTGTTACACCTGAGCATTAAAACAAGTCAATTTAAATCTACCTCTGAGCATGGAGAATAGGTCATCTACGGTCCCTGGAGATCCTTCAAGACACTTAAAGACCAAAATGTCCTTCAAGTCAGGTTACCCATTGTACTACCTACTACCTAAGGACGTATTCTTGTTGTAACTGTTCAGGGTATTACCCACGGAAGCAGAGTTCAGGCTTATCCATTTCAGACTTGTTGCACAGAGACATGGCAGCAGGCAGGAAGGCAGCTCCAGCACACGCCAGCTGCCCTGCTTAACTCCTTGGCAACAATACCAACAGGGAAGCGATCCAACGGGAATTACTCAAATGGTGGAGCAATGTACGGATACCGCAGACTATGAGTAGGGTCAGAGTAACATAAACACAGTCATGGGCACCAGTATTTCATAAGCCCCTGAAGGTTGAAAATAGAAGTGTAACTGGTATAAGAAGAATTAGCCTGAAGCAAATGATATTCTAGGCATCTTGAGGTTTTAATCCAGAATCTCTAAAATGAAAGAGCAGCTGGTGAGAACAAGCAATAGGCGCCACTAAAATTTACGTAACTGGTTCACCAACAGGTTAGTGAGTGGTGGCAGGGGAGGAAAAGTGACTGCGGGAGTCTGGTGGAGCCTCCTGCATAACAAAGAAATAACTGGAAAAAATGCAAGTTAGCAGAGAGTCAAGCTTAAAGAAAATGCTGTGGTGCCCAGTTTTGTGTGCTAGTCAGCATGGAGAACCTGAAGGGGCAAAGTATGAGCTTGAATATTATTTGCCTTATTTTAAGGAATATCACTCAGTAAATTGTCCTGTAATGTTGGTGTTCCTGATTAACTCAGGCAGAAGTAATAATGAAACTGGAGTGGGTTGGTTCAGCTCGTATAATTATTTCCTTTGTGTTAAATTTCCTGAATTTCTTGTCGTTTATGTTGTTTGATATTTAGGCATTGTTGAAACCCTCAAAGCTTCTGCTACTTTTGCTGTCTAAACTTAGTTCCCTTCTGGTTCCAGTGCTGAGAATCACACAAGAAAAACAGAAGAATTTGTCTTTGATAAAAGAAAAAGAAAGAAAAAAGTTTACAGTTATCACTCGCCTCCAAATAAACCAGAAAATACTAGGCAGGGTTAGAGGTAATGCACTGACTCCTGAGGTCTCTGTCTCTGTCATGAGACACCATGAGACGTGGCACAAGAACTCTGAGCAGAATGAAGCACTTATCATGTAGATCCAAACATCTTATGATGCATCACAAGATGACAGACTTTTCATGTGACCAATATACAAGATTTTTCTTCTAACTTCACATATACAGTCTTAATTATAGCACCAAGGGACAGAAGAATTGGCAATTAAGGCTTGCCTTGATTCAGTTTTACAGTGGTGACCTGAAGAAGGTTCAGCTGAATTAAATTCTTATTGATAGCCCCAAGACCTGCTGTGCTAGTTGCAGTGAAAGATCTCAGGGCAGAAGGCTGCAGGTATGCTGACTTGTTTGGCCAGATCCTCTGCCCCTGCTTTGGGTGTGCCTTTTCTGCACACCAGCTGTGGGTGACTGGCAGCCTGCACACCTCAGCCATGCTGTGTGCAGAAGCTGGAGTTGTTCTGTGCTGTTCTCACCTTGCTTCTGGGAACATGAACCAGCACTGTCTGGGCTGAGATCTTCTACATGCGTGGACTCAGCTGAGTGTGATACAAAGAAATGATCTTAGGAAATGAGAGCTAGGGATAAGCTCCGGTCTTCTTAGTGCAGATGAGTGCAGGATAGACTGTGCCGTGTACATGGTTGGTTGCAGAAGTTAAGTATTCACAAACACGAGCCATAGCTTGGCAGTAGAGTGTAACCACATGGGAAGAAAGAAAAACATGGGTTGCGGAGATCACATCTGGGTTGGAAGGTAGTGATAAAACCTTCTGTTGAGAGCTGTCAAGGCAGAGTTTTTGTTCTTGCTTTCTGTACTAAGCAGCAGAAGAAATTCATGTAGGCATGGCTCTGTACTGCTGGACAATAAAGATAAAACTTTATCTTAAAGTTGAAGTGATTGGGGGGAGTTAGACAATGAGAAGTGAGTCAGTGTTGTAATGTGTTTGCTTATTGCTATACTGAAATGTTGGGAAACATGGACTGAATGCCTCCCCCTCCTCCCCCCTTGTGATATTCTGTGTATTACATCGTTTTACCATGTTTCAAACAGAAAAAAAAAGTACTTGCCTCTGCATGTCTTGAAGATAATAGCAGCAGCCCTTCTTAGCCACCTCTTGAAAAGCACATCAGGCTCTTAAATGAACGTGCAAATTATTGTTTCCAATATGCTGCATTACTGAAAAGATTAGAGATGAGTGTGACTGGTGCCTTTAACCTCCCTCTGCAAAATAAGGCAGCATTAGATTTTTACCCAGGGATAGTTCTTTTGTGGTAATTTAAGTCTATATATAGATTCATATGTGTATATAAAACTGATGTCCTTCAATTTAACAGCATTTGTCAGAAACCTTATCACTACAGGATGTGATCAGTAGGTTTCTAATAACTAATCTTTCCTAGATTCAGTGGTAGGATGCGCTTGTAACTCAGCCATACCTCTGCATTTCTGCCTTGCTACATACTTTGCGATGTGCTATTAAAGGCTGCGTTTGACAGTGGAAGAATTGATGTTGACTTCCAACACCATTCTTACTGCAACGCCAGCATCTCATTTTTTAATGTCACGCATGATAAAGTAAGTCAGAAACTCAGCCCTCTGTTCTCAGGGCCTTGCTGGAGATTAATGTGGGGGTTTCCTGTGATAGCTGCAGAACCACAGCAGAGCAGAGCTGGAGAGGCCCCTGACACTCTCTCCACAGCAGTCCTGCCCTGAGCAGGGAGCTGGCTCAGGATGCACTGGGCCTTGCTTCAGTTAAGTTACAGACATGTCCAAGAATGGAGATTCCACAGCCTCTGGGCCCTGTTCCCGTACTTAATCATGCTTATTGAATATATCAAAAACATTTGCACAATTGGAACATTCCTTGTTGAAACTTGCGTCCACGGCCCCTGGTCTTTTTGTCGTGTATGTCTGTGAAGAGTGGCTCCATCTCTTCTGTTAAGGGATCTATAATGGGTTCAGAAAACTTTTGTGTGTCTGTGTGTAAGAACTGCTAGAAGAATTCAAGCCAATCTGGGGAAACATGAACAATATCTTTTGCACCATCCTAGTCTCCATCCATGCCTCAAGGCAGTGGACCTAATTATAAGCACCTCAACTAGAAAGCATAGTGCACATTGCTTCAAATGATAGAAATTAGAAGTGATTTTACCCAGTCATGGCCCTGATCAGTGCCAGTGTTCTTACCTATAATCAAGGGACAAAAACAGAAAAGTTGAGCAATTTAAGAGTAAGAATCCTGGAAGAGCAAGAAAGCTTTCCTTGGCAGCGTGTGTTGGCAGTAGGTAAGTAGGATATTGTTTCCAATTCTGCAAAAAATAGGAAATTAAAAAAACCCAACAACTACAGAGTCCTCCCTTACATCACACATGGGTACTAAAATTTTATTTGAGGTGTCTGATCATTTCTGTGCATCTTCTTAATGTTGTAGATTCTTGTTCATGTACAGTACTACCAAGTGTTAGAGCACTAAATATATGTGGTGTTTTTTTTTTTAAAGGTATTTTCTGTTGTTATCAGCAACTGCTTTTAAGAAACACCGTCTTCTTGGCTACATAAATTAAATGTGAAGGATAGGGTTTTGATCTAACCTGAATTGTTGGTGCTTCTGCTGAGCAGAATTAGGTCAGCCAGGTTAAGCAGTGGTGCAGGCTGATCTGTTCCTGCAGGTGCTCTCCATTTTGCAGACGAGGCAGAAGGCAGATGCTGATCACACTGCCAGGTGGCACACTGCTGGCCTGGCAAGCTTCGGCTGCTGGAACAACTGGAACCAATTGGGAGCCTGAAGGGAAAGAACCCTTGAGGAACAGCGAATAAAAATCAGGGAGACTTACAGCTAGCATGCAGAAATAGGATGCCACTGAAGCATTTGGTTAGTAATAAACAGTTAAAATATTAAGAATTCTGAATGCTAATGCAAACAGTGTTCTCAGAAATTCTCCATGAAAAAAACATAACTGTGTCATTTGCCAGCTCATGAGAGAGGATCGTTGCTGCCTGCTTCTGGGAGAGGTATGCAGACAGGCCTCAGAGAGCCAGTGAAGGAAAAACTTATTTTAGAGAGTAGAAGAACCTTGAGTAATCAAAATAAACTTTTAAATCCCAGATTTGCCAGGACTGAATGAGGAGTGGTTGCTTATAGGTGTGCTGAGAGATGACGTCTTTTCTGCCTTGAGCGGGATGCAGATACTGGAGGAGCTTCTTCATCATTGCTGGCTGCAACTTCAGGGGAAGGAGCTGCCCTGTGCTTCCTGTGCCGAGATGTATGGGTTCAGCTGGAAGACCCTTCCCTTGTTATTCCTTACTCAGGCTGGGATGAACCTTACGCTCTCCCTGCTGTCCATAGGAAGAGGTTGCCAGCAGTGACTGTAGCCTGCAGATCTGTCTGTGCTCTTCTGGGAGTGGGGAGCAAGTTGTTTTCTTCCCTGATGTGAATTACTTGGAATTGGCCTAGCTCCCCCAAAGTGTTTAATGTCCATATCTGTTTATAGTGTTTGTAGCCCTGTCTGCTGAGAAGTTGTAGCAGCTCAGGAAAGGAGCCATTGCCAGCAAGTTAATAGGAATTATCTAAACATGGCTTTTAGGAGGGTTCTTGGGAAGCATCAGGCTATTCTTACTGCCTTTTTGTGTGTTCGTGTGTGTGTGAAAACAAAACATAACGCTCTTTCATTTAATCTTGGCTTTATTTGGGAGAAACATACAATGTCTCCTCATCTCCTGACTGTTTTTATCTACACTGTTTGAAACTCTGCTCTTTGTGGCTGAAAGCAGTAAAACAAAACCATTCAGTTGGTTAAAACTGGCAAGTTCTGGGCTGGCAAGTCTTGATTTTGCAAGGTTGGTTTTAATTAGGTTGCATTTTTTCTATCTCATTTTATGACACATCATGTAATAAGATGCATTGTTAGCCTTAAAATAATAAAGCGCAGTTTGATTCCCATTCCTTATATGGCAGATGACTATTGTCTGCTTAGATACCATCTGTGAACAAATGAAACTGAAAAAATCCTAACCACAAGACAAGAGAGTGCTGTGTGAAGACTGGTACATTTTACAGTGAAGATATTTTGATGTGGCATTACACAAACCCGCAAAATAGCTTCTTTTCCTTCTTCCTGCCTTTCATTCAAGAAAGTCTCGGTAGGCGGCCATGAATGACATTTCTAGAAGCACAGTGTGGCTGCTAGATTCAGAAGATCCTGACTCATATGGCAGAGTTGGCTCTGTGGGGGAAGTTACCACTTCTGTTATTTGTTGTGACTGACAAGTCAAGGTTAATGGAGAAAATCGGCATAAAAATTGGACTAGCTGCTTTCCCTGTTTTAGGATTTGACTTAGTTTTCCAATGCAGTCATTCGAGTTTGATACAGAAATAAACAGATCAGTTTTCCTTATCTCAAAAGCACCTGTATGTTTTTTTGGCTTTTAGCTCATTGTAACGTGGTGCTGCAGTGAAATGTTGTGCTGCAGTGTGTACAGTAAAGGATTAATCTGGAACTTTTAGTCTGTATTCAGCGTGCTTATATGCTGTTATCTTTTTGTTCAAGCTTTGCAGAGTATAGTTGTATTTTGGATTGATGGGAGTGCCAGTGGAGCTTCTATTCTCTTTGAAAGTGCTGTCGAAGTAGTCCTTTTATTTGATTACACACTCCATCCACGTTGCTTGTCATGCGTGTAGCTCGTGAATCTAGAAACAGCAGTAAGGGAGAGAGGGTTAGATTTAAAAAAAAAATGAAGTCTTCAAATAATTGCCTTTTCTTCCATGTATATGCTGTGTAACAAATATGTGATAATGGCTATGTCAGGTAATTGCATGTTCCTATTTATCAGTAACGGTAGTTTTCCATAACTATATGTTACCCACTTATAGATTTCCCAGGGATTACAGTTAAAGAAATGTTTGTGGTTCCACTAAGCATAAGATATATATATTTTTCCATTTGAGATGTGAAATGATATTAAATGGGCTATGTAGGGTAAGTAGATAATAGTGGCACTAGAGAGAGTATTGAATTACTAAACAGAAAATAAGTGAATTGTTGCACTGCTAACTGGGTTATTGAATTCTGTAATGGAGAAAATGGTAGCCCTAAATCGTTCACCAATGGATAAAACTTGTGATTATATGAACAAAAGACAATCTATAGAAAGCCTAAGGTACAACACAGCTGTTCCTAAATCTAGGCGATAGTTCATGAAACACTTAATTTTGTTCTACCAGCATCCTACTGAAATCTACAGTTCTTCCTGCTTCAAAAGCATGGCTGAAACAAGACCTTACCAAAAAGCTAGTGGAAGTTTTGGCATAGCGTGCAAATGAGGCTCTCATTTGAAAAGTAATTCTCTAAAAGTCAACGCAAAAGAGGCTTTATGCCTCTGCTGGAGAAGCTTGCAGAAAGAAATGTTGTGTTTACTCACTGCAGCCATCCCACTTGCATATTACAAAAACACACCTCTTGGCTTCGCTTCAAGTTGAGATTCATTTAAACACTAGTGGTGCAAGCTACATATCACATGTAACAAACAGAAAGCTGTCATACTGGTATAATGCATGATTAGTGAAGTCTTTTACCTTTGGAGAAAGAATACATGCCTTGCAGCCAAACTACATAAGACCTTTCAAACTCTTTAATGGTATTGTGTTCTGAAATACACTTGCAGTGACCATGAGCACTCACAGCCACAGTGAAGTAGTATAATGATGGGTTGATCAATTAACAGCTTTTAAAGAATGATCATTTACAATCTTTTTTTCTTTCTTTTTTTTTTTTTAATAGATTTATCTCAAACTAAATACTCCTCAGATCAAGGATGTTGATTCTTCTGGCTTTCATTATTATATTTCACATAACTTCAGCAGCGCTGTTGTTCATCTCAACTATTGACAATGTAAGTGCCACTTCTTATTCTCGTCCCTCAAGCACCCAGTCATTTCTTTGCTTTATACAATCTTTTATTACTCGCTGTGTTTCAGACAATTTTCTAGATGTGTTTTGAGCCTTAGAAGTCTTCCACCAACTTATTATCAGAACAAATGTTTGTATAAGAAAAAAATCATATTATCCTAAAGTTTGTTCCCAAATGACACTTAAAGTTATGCGACTGAAAATAGATTTGGCCTCTTTTTTTCAAACCAACCTCAGAGGAGGATAATTTCTGCTATGAATTAGTTTCCATTCACTTGAAGCAATTTCAGCTCTAAGTTTTAGAATCATGTGGCTTTCTTTTCTAATTTCTTTTAATTACTTTTGTGACAAGAAAAAGATAACTTTCCAGTGTTTACATCTAGCTCTTACTATGCATGACTTATTTCCAAAACAGCTGGCACAATGATTGCTACTCTTTACTGCATTGGGTTCTTTCTCTGAGAGGTTCAATGAGTGCACAGACTTTTCGGATTTAAGAAAAAAAACCCCCACAAACCTACTGGAAATACTTTGCCTCATTCAGTGAAGCTGGTTTGAATCCCACAGTCTTTCCAAACACTGTGCTCTAAGTGGAATGATGTGATATCCACAACCCTTCATTGCAAAATTGAATGAACTGACGTTATTTTTCAGCCAACTAGTTGATATGCTGGAGTAAGTCATTAATTAAAAGCATTAAAACCAAGTTTTATTGCCCTGCTCCTTTGAATATTTAGAAAGCTAGGACAGTGGACAGGCAGATTATTCTTAGCTCAGGTCAGTTACATACAAAGGATTACAGAATTCCAAAACCATGCACTCTGCTTTGTGTCATTAACTACTTTTAAGCAATAACAAACTATGCAGCCAGCTTCTGCTTGGTTTTAGCACTTGGTTTTATGTTGTCAAGAAAATCACTCTCGAAGTATTAAAAAGCCTTCAAAGCTGAAAAATAATTTATTCCACTTGGACAGCAAAACAATGAATGGCTTAGTGCATATTGGGAAAGTAATGCTTGTGCTTATGCAGTGACAGATATAGATAGCATCGTAATACACTGCTGTCCTTATTGCTGTATTGTAGCAAAGCTACCCAGTATTCTGTGAGGTTTCTGGAATGTCTCTTTAAGCAGCTGATGATTCCAGGAGTTGTATTTAAAAGTCATATTTTTCCAGAAACTACTCAAAACTGAGGCCTGGGTAGCTATCGGAGCTGGAGAGGATTTCCTGAGGAAATGCCACTTGTGTGGAGTGGTTGCAGCATTTCCCAGGCTACTGTAAAAATCTGTTCAGTCACTGTAGTACTATTTTGCATTAAATGTTAAAACACCAAAATAGAAATACCACAGTGAGATCTTAATTTATTGCTGTTACTTCCAGTCAGATGCCACAGTGCACAAACTGCATTTGCACATTGAGAGCACAGCTACGTTAGTTGAGATTAATTCATTCAGCGTCGGGAACCAGAAAATTTGTAAACAGGGTTTCTGTTTCTTGGTTTATTACCCTGCTGTTTCCCATGAGTTAAAAAAAGTGCTGTGCCTTAAGGGAATTTACATTCCAAAGGAGGTCTGGATGAACAGATTATAGCTTGTCTGGGTATCTTACGGAGTTAGCAATCTTTGAATGTCCAAGACTTCTGAAATCCCTTGTGCTTCAGGGTTGCCATCTAGTCCCTTTCTTACTTCACGTGGGTATAAGATGAAAATGATGAATGAAGAAATACCCTTTATTCCAAAACTGAACAGATAACATGCAGCCTTCAGTTTTGTGGTCAGTACATGACTCAGTGCAAATTTATCAGAAAAAATGTAGAAAGGTCTCTGGTCTCTTTCTTCTGCTTATTACTTCGCAAGCCTAGATCTCAAGCAGGAGCACTGAAGCTTTCAGTTCTTTACTGGGAAGGCAGAAGTATTTTCCAATTCTTAATGCCGTTGGCTTCCCATCCTATCTCCAAATATGGAAGAGTAACACATTTCTTTCCCTCTCTTTCTTGAGTCCTAGCCTGTACAAATGCTTTTAAGTCCATTACATCCGAAATTTTGTTTGAAAGGTTAATAAAATGAACAGATGTTTGTTCCAGTGGATGTACCTTTACTTTTATTTTGCAGGCCTGGTGGGTAGGAGATAATTTTTCTACAGATGTCTGGAGTGCGTGTGCCACAAATAATAGCACCTGCACACCTATTACTGTTCAATTCAGAGGTGAGTATCTCTGCATGCATACGTCTCAGTTCCTTCAGCAGGAGATAAGGGAAACCAACATAAAGTTTACAGGGACAAGAATATACTTGTTCAAAAACCTGTATGTTCTAACTACTCATGTCTTCTAAATTCTTCAATACTGGATTTCCATTTTGGAAAAGCAAACTGTTCCTATAAGTTTTCTCATGGGAGAACAGAAGGAACTGCTAGGTATGCTGAAGGCCCAGTATGAGGGACTAAACACAAGCGTTTAAGAATTAAGTGTCAAAGAACATTTAAAGTACTGGATCAGGTAGAAGTGGTGAAGAAGTGGCTCTGCAGTGATGGAACTTGCCTCAGAACTGAACTTTAACTTTAAAAGAAGAACCTAGATACACTGTTTTACAGGCATGGGGGTAAAAGGGAAAGAAAATGAGAACACAATCTGAAGTCTTAACATAGATAAATTAATATACAGTACAACCTAGCTTACCCCGCTTTACAAAAAAATAGATATATTATTCTCAAGAGTTACTTTAGCTACTTTCCCACAGTTTCAGTTGGCATGTATTTCAAATAGGTAAATGAAGCCATGTAGCCTTCTAATAACTTTGCTGTCTGAGTGTCAGGTCATATCTATATTGCAGTGAGACAGTCCCATTATGCACAGGCACATCTAATCTAATATGAATTTAGCTTACCCTTGAGTTTCATCCTGTTTTAACTACACAGAGGATAGTGGAAGATGTGGAATGTGAGAAATGGTATCTTCATCGTTTTATGAAAAGCTTTAAAAGGTCTTTAAGTCACTGGCTGTATTAATAAAAAGAAAGCAAGAGGAACCCTCCTAGGCTTGCACAGTTGGTTTCAGCTGCTGAACTGTCTGCTGAACTCCTGCTTAAAGAGCGTAGCTCTGCCCTTCTACTCATTGCAGAAATAAGGCAATGGAGAATAACTATTTTTAATCAAAGTCTCTTTTGTTTTTGCAGAATATCAATCAATTCAGGCTGTTCAGGCCTCCATGGTCCTATCTACTATTTTCTGTTGTGTGGCATTTCTGGTTTTCATTCTTCAACTTTTCCGTCTAAAGCAAGGAGAAAGATTCGTGTTAACCTCTATTATCCAGCTCCTGTCATGTGAGTGATTTTTCAACACTTGTGACTTTAATGATGTTTACATGAAAGTATGAAAGGGAAGGGGAAAAAGGTTTCAAAAAGAACGAGCTGTATGAGAAATGTGTAGGGCTCCAGAGGTCATAGCTTGTCCTGCATGTATGATGAAACATGGAACTGCTCAATTCTGTACTGTTTGGGCAGTGAAAACATGACTAACATCACAGCTCAGAAGTAAAAATTTGGTAGGGAAAGAATCTAAGATTCTGAGCATCTTGATCAAATTAAGTAACTGCAAATGTTGCAGGCAGGTACTTCCTTAATTTTTGTTAGTCTTTAAAACTACCCAGATGTTAAGAATCATCTCGTGTTCATTGCAAATTACATGAATATGCAACAGCACTTAAAACTTAGTCCCTGCCAAAAAAAAACCTGAGAGCATGTCCTGAAATGCCCGCAGTTTAGTTTGCAGATGGAAAATAAGTGTTTGCAAAAAGACACTGCTGGAAGCAGCTGTCAGATGAGAGTCAGTGGATGGTTATTATACATATTGATATTATCTAACATTACTAACCTTTGCTGTTTTTTCTCCTCCAGGTCTGTGCGTTATGATTGCAGCTTCCATTTACACAGATAGGCATGAGGAACTGCACAAGAGCATTGAATATGCCATTGAAGTTTCTAAAGGCCAATATGGCTATTCCTTCGTCTTAGCCTGGATTGCATTTGCCTTTACTCTGATCAGTGGTGTTATGTACCTAGTATTAAGGAAACGTAAATGAATGTTGGCAGCTAGTTATTACTGTCACGACAGTACAAAACCAATTTCCAATAACTATTTTGTATATAATCATTTACATGGTTTTGTAGTAAAGGTATTGTTTCTCTAAAAATGTACTGTGTTCTTGATATGAAACAGAATACAAAAAAAAACCCCACCAACAACCAACAGCAGGTTTAATGGAATGCCTGGCATTCGGTCTGAGCAAGACTGACCCACGTTTTCTTTTACTTGTTTCACCATCATCAGTGGTGAAATGCTGTTTTCCCTTTTCTAGGCATAAACAGTTCCTGGCCTCTGTCAGATTACTATTAAAGTCTTTGCAAATTAATTTAGAAGCAATATGCTAAGCATATTCCTGGCCTGGATCTAGCCCTTTGGGATGGGATAAATACAGGGGAAGTGAAAAATGAGGCCAGGATCATGGTGCAAAAGCAAACAAGTGTAAAAGCCCAAAGCTGCACTCAATGTGGCTGTTCTAGCAGAAGACGAATGTTCTGCTATTTATAATGTGCAGTAAGTGTCATCGAGCTTTTATTAAAACCACTTGCTTTGCAAAAGTAAACAACTCCTTTTTGTACTCCAGCAAATGATTCTCTTTATCCTTCTTCACGTTTAATTTAAGCATACGGAGCCTTTGGCAGGAAAAGTTACAAGCAAATCGGGAATTCAGTGCACAACTTGGGACTGGAGTAGTCTGAGCAGAAAGAGATCCTCCACTCAAGTCCTGCAGCCCTTCATTTTTGCATTGTGCAGTACCAAATTTAACTTATTTTTTTTACAGCCATACTCAATATGTTTATTACATTGGGCTCTGGTTAGATATATCATGTTGTCATAATATATCATTCAGAAAAGCTGCTTTTTTTGTCCTGTGTCTGCTCACTAGGAAATTGGCCTTTACAAAATTCATTCTAAGTTCCTATGTGGATTTTACTTGAATAAAAATTCCTGCTAGAGAAATCAGAGCGTAACTATTATACGCAGGAGTTCCAGGAGAGTTTAGCAAAACTTTTGGTGATTCTTACTTTTCAATAATTCTGTGAGAGAATTACTGTAATACCAGATTTAACTGCTCTGCAATCTAATGCTGGCTTTGGCTGGTGGTGATTTCAGGGTTTGGAGACCTGAGTGTGGAATGAATGAAGTGGCTTTTTCTGGTTAGTCGCACCTTTGATGTTAAAATGTGGATTTGACTTTGTAAAAGCATTAACCATGTATTCATTTCATGATATTCGCTACAGCTGACCCAGTATACAGGCAATAAAAACAAATGATTTTTAGATGAGATTTTACACTTAATGTAGAACAAAATTACTACTACAGAATAATGTAGCTCTACTAATGTTGGTAACTTACCCTATTACACAGCAGCTGATAGTCTGACCCATTGCTGCAGGTAATTCATCCTTGAGTTCTCACGGAACTGTGTAGAAATTATCTCTGACATGAGTAATGGGTCATGCTGTTCCATCTCCATTCCCTGAACATCCTGAAATGCTCTAACGAGTAATACTTTTATTGGGGAGCAAAAAAAGCACAACAGGACTGGCAAGAAATGAATTAGACGAATAAGCAGAACAGCGAATTAAAAGCAAAAATAACAGCAGTTAAAAAAAGCCCTCAATAAATCAGTCGGAGCGAAATGCATTCTCACCTTCCCGGTCTTGCATGATGCTAGTGTTCTGTTAGTCTTATTTCTCTTAGTGGGAACACTCTGAATTTCAGGCATTACTACCCTACTTTTTAAAAAAGTGTTTCTGCTGTTTGCTGAATACATTTCAGATTCAAAACCTGAATTTTGCTAGCAAGCAGGGTTTGTTTTAAATAAACAGATGTAGGTTTAAGGCTGGAAGTAGATAGGCTGTAAGTTAGGTGTTTGGCTAGTCTGATTCAAACATGAAATATTAAGGGCGAAATTCTAAAACAAATGTGCGTTAAAGCCATTTTATATCTAGAAGATAATCCTATAACACTGTAAAATAAGCTGAAATGCCACTGACTTGAAGAGATGCTTCTTCAGTTTCTTGCCTTAATAATGCTTAGGTCATTTATAGAGCAAATATTTAAGATAAAGATGTATATATACATGAACTTGGCTTACTTCTACAGTAAAAGCTCTGTCACTTTAGTTAGAAGTGAAAAGCACACACGCTTCAATGTACAAACAGCAGCATGCACGTGGTGCCACGCAGAGAACGTATGGCAATGTTTGAAGTACCAAGAAAATAAATGCCAGAAAGTTTGAACAAGAGTTTTAACAGGACAAACGTATTTTAGAATATTCTTTTTACCTGATGTGCCTTTAAAATATGCCATTTTCTATGCTCTATATATTCTGAAACTGTACATGAAAATAAAACAAATTCTTGTATTGTATTAGCAAGCTCAATACATTCAGCAGTCTGACCTTGTCTTTAAGCCCGGGGTATATTTATACAGTGTGGGGTGAGAAATAGTTGAGTGTTTGTGTGAACAGGTAAAATTGAATTCTTCCTGCCTGTACTGGAAGCACACGCTGGTTGTTTTTGTTGAAGAGCTTTCAGGGTAAGTAGAGAGAACATCAGTGGGCTAACGTGGAAGTGCGCGGTCCCACAAGAGTAGCTACCATGTACTGCAGGACCCACGTGTGCTGTGATAAGAGTTACTAGTAAGGTCTCTCTTCCTCATTGGCAGAAGCAGCTGTGTGTTTAAGGTTATTTTGAATGCCTCGACCGTGTGAGAAATGTTAGAAACAAGCCAGCAACTTCTGTATCTTCTCCAGCCCAAGCTTCCCGCGTGCACTGGGATGACAGAAGTACAGGTGGGTTTGTACAGATGGCTCTAAAATGAGAAGTACTTAAGGATAATAACCTGTGATGAACAGCAAGTCAAGCCCTTATTTTGCCTGTTCTGCTCCTACATCGTACACACTGTTCCTGAGGTTTTCATGGAGCAGGCACAAATATTAACTGTGTAGGTGGGCACACTTGGTTCGATTTCTGTAAGGGCCTGTGACAGTGCAGCGCCCTTCGGATTTTGCACATGGAGCGCTTTCAGTTTCAGACTTCTGAGGAGGAGCAGTGCTGAATTTTTCCACAAGCTCTGGAGAAGGAGGGGTCCTTGCTGGTGAGGAAGATGTGGATCACGCTGGGAAGTCCAGGCACCAAGACGAGAACAGTTATTTGAACAAGGGTGGCAAGCCAAATGCACAACTTCTAATTCATACAAACTTTCCTTCATATAAATCCAGAATCTTCTGAATTGCTGCTGTCTGTATAGTTTGCAAGCTACCAGAATTGCCACAGGTTGTCTCTTATTTATGTACTAACATAAATTGCTGATACTTGTTTTTCTATCCTTAGCTTTTTGCCTAGGCTAGGAAATACTCCTTGCACATTCGTAATAACAAAGCAGAAAATGTGTGCGATTGAAGGGAGTGCTTTATGTCAGAGGGACGTTTGTTTGGATCAATACCAAACGAACTGAATTTGTAGACTTTTATGTTCTTTTTCCTTAATTCAGCTACAAAACTCACCAACCCGTGCATGTACTCGGTCACTTAGTTTTAAAACAGGCATACGCTACGCAGCTGCAGGTGCTGCCCCAAAATTTGATGGCTGTGAAAGGCAGTTATATTGCTGCCATAAATGTCAGAAAACCTCATTCAAACCAGATACACACACATAACTACAGGGGGAGAGCCAGAAATAGAGTGCATGGGTGCGCTGCTTCAGGGATTCGATTTCTTAACGTGTTATCAGCAAGAGGTAGAACAGCTGCTATATTCTCTATTCCTCGATGTTTTTGTATTATCACTTGAGATAGTTTTATTTACATTTTAGTTCTGAGCAATGTTGAGGAATTGCACTGTTTTGGAACCTACAAGTTGGTAGGATTTAAAAA
Source organism: Alectoris magna (assembly GCA_030625065.1). NCBI lineage: Eukaryota > Metazoa > Chordata > Aves > Galliformes > Phasianidae > Alectoris > Alectoris magna. The sequence goes on along the minus strand of CM060575.1, from coordinate 5,550,546 downwards.
TTGCAATCCTTTTAGGAACCGATGTCTTAAAACGTTTTTAGTCGTGAAAGATTTGGAAGGGGAGGAAGGCAACGGGCTGAGCAAGGAAGAGAAAACGGTGAGTGGAGCTGTTGTGTGTCTGCCTGCCCGTGGTACCCCCAGCATCGTTCCCTTCCTGCTGGCCGTGCTGCTCTATTCGCGTTCCGACAGAGCCTCCTCGTGGCGAAACACCGCTGTGTTCCCATTTCAAAACGCCTCTAAGAAGTCCGACTTTCTCTAAGTTCTGAAGCATTCTGTCAGGTGCAAAACCCCAGGGATTGGGGATCCTCCCCTCTCTGTTCAAGCACTCTTTATTCAGATTCTTTTTTTACTTGCTTTTGAGAGCTGCGGATGTTTTTGCTCTCAAAAGTTTAGGTGAATTCTTCGCCTTTCAAGCACTACAGGATTTTAAAACCACGCACATTAAATAACTCTTGTCTAAGGTCTTTTTTTTTTTCACTTCCAAATGTACAATACTTTGTAAAACCTTTATACGGGGCAGTTTATTAAACACATGTGAAATACAGTATCTTGTTTCAGAACAGGAAAACTGCCATCCAGTCGTCACCCCAAGCACAGCGTGAGCTGTTCCCCACACTGCACTTAGAAATAGGACAGGCAGCTTTGGAGCAGCTAGCAAGTGTGAAGAGCAAGCACTGACAGTGCCAATGTTGCTTTTTCAGGCTTCTCAGTCACGTTCAGGTCAGCATAAAACACTCGCTAGTGGTGCTGGACAACCTTTGTTCATAGTAAAGATAAATATGTGACTGATGGAAACTTTGGGCTGTATTGGCATTTAATGAAAAACACCATGGTTTCCAGTTAACTTCAGCTAGTTGAAAATAACAGGGTTCATCTATTGTCTCCCTTTCAAAGCTAAACTCTCCTCCCCTCCACTTACCTGGAAAAATCAAGGTTGCCCAATCTTCTCATTGCTTCAGCCTTACCCTTGGATTCAGTCATTTCATGTCAGTTTTGATTTATCTGCTGTTCTTTTACATGGCAGTAGCATTAGCCTTCAAGGTTTGGCTTTCAAGTAGTGTTTTGTATGTTTATCACCATAAGGAAGTGTCCAAAGTCATAAGAAGATGGGATGGCTTCCAGTGCACACAGATTCATCTTTCTACGATGAAGTGTAGAAGCCTCATTACAAATTATACTTGCATTCAGAAGTGAAAATTCTGTGGCCAGAGCTGGTTCAGAACGTTGCAGGTCCCTGCTTTCAGGGATTTTCAGGGGTTGCCATCCCAGCAGGGGTATTCAGCTCACATATGCTTTCTGTGCTCACAAGCCTGTGTGCGGAACACACCGAGGGTGGCCATGCAGGCCCCTGTCAGCAGCTCTCCTGCTCTTGCTTTGCACCGTGTCAGTCATGAAGATCCCTTCCACGATGCATTGCAGCAAGGCTGCCTCAAGGCTTTTTACTGTGGTTGCCAAGCTTTGTGTGGTAAAATTCAAAGCAAACAGCAGGCAGAGGTGCTGCAGGGAACGAACGGCGATTTATCAATGGGGTCTGGCAGATCTCGGGTTCTGGCAGAGGGAGGAAGACAGAGGCATGCTGCTTTGTTCCCTCATCTCATCTGACCTCCTATGGGCACAAAAGAATGCAGCAAGGAGGGATCCGTGCAGGGGGAGTGAGCAGGTTGGAGAAGAGGGCTGTCAGGAGCCTTTGGAGCTGTGAGAAGGTCAGACATAAAAAGCCCTGCAGCAAATTGTGCCCAGTGAGCAGCTGTGCAGGGAAAGGGCTGGGGGTCCTGGTAGGCACCCTGAGTCAGCAGTGCTCCCCCGAGGCAAAGAAGGGTTGCTTACCACATGCTGTGTTAGCAAGAGTGCAGCTGGAGGTATGAGGGAAGAGATTCTTACACACCAAGCTTTGATGTCAGGCTGTGGGGTTTTCTTTTGTTTATTTGTTTTTCTCCCTTTTCCTTTTTATGGGAGGAGAACAGCTGGAGTTAAGGTGCAGCAGAGAGCACTGCCAGTTGCTTCTGCCTTTTGAAGGCCAAGATTTAAGAGTTTGTTGCTGTTTGGAAATTGTACATATGTACATTTCCTAAAAGGATGCCATTCATTTTTAATAGCAACAGTAACATAACGAGCCTTTCTATACATACATGGCTATTAATTAACATTAGAATTGCAATGTAGACACCATGTAAGTCTGAGGACCTGTTTTTCCTCTGCTGCAACTGCACAGCAATTTGTTAGCTCACAAGCAGCTTGTGAGGCTGTATTGAAATGATGGTAATAGGAGATTCTCAAACGCAGTCCACTCCTGGTAGTGTCAATGAATACAGCTTGGAGTAAAGGCTGTTTGGACACTGGAAAATGTATCATTTTACACTTGGAGTTTTTTCATTGCTTTACCCTTTGGTGAAAGTTATAAGGACAAAGGGGTGATGGAGGACATTTGTGAAGCTGCAGTCTTCTCTCTTGTTGGGTTTAGTGGCAGACTTGCAGTTAGAAATACAGAGGAGCGTGGGGTTTATTTTAATCTTTCTGAAAGGTTTATAGCATAAAGGATTTTCATTAATCAAAATGATTTATTAGGTTTCTAGTTTCTCTAGTTGCTGCATCATTGCTCAGACAACAGACTTAAATTGAATTCTCATTTCCCAGGGAATGTATTTAGAGCATAAAATGTCATGTATTTTTTTCTTACTGACTGTTAAGCAAAACTTTTACATACCGAGAAATCTATGTGATTTCATCTTGGCTATTCCTCTGTGAGAAATAACCACAAAAGAAAAATAACAGCACAGACTGACATTGCTTCTGCTTTCTTAGATGTAACTGAGGCCTAGAAATTCTTAGGCAAATCTGGATGAACATGTTATTGGTGGGATGGATAAGCAAATGAGTAGAGAACTGCATATATTTGGGATGGCCTGACATCTCTCAGATAATATAAGAAAAAATTATCAGGCTGTCTGGATTTGAGCTGAAAATACATCCAGTCCTTACCCCACATTTCCTTTCTATTCCTGTAATCCCTTTCTCCATCTTCAAGTGTTTGAATTTGGACACTGTAAAATAAATCAGCCACTTAAACAGGCTTGTTCTTTTCTTTCAGGTGCTGCTTCTTAATGGATTCTACAGCAAGCAGTTAATATCATGGTCTTAAGCCTTGTCTGGCTCACGTGCAAAAATGTTTCTATGCACCAAAGTAATCCAAACCTGCTTGATTTTTCTCAGTGTACGATTCTTGTTAGAAGCAAATCTGTTTATGAAAAACTTGCTCAGAAGCTATCTTACTATGTGGCTAACATTGCTGGAAACGTGTGAATAAAGAGAGAAAAAAGTCCTCTCAGTGAAATTTAAACCAATCCAACATTATAATTCCTAATGTGATTTACAGCTTTTCTCTAAGGGAAGCAGGGAGGCTGGCTTTCTTAGCAAACAGGGAATGATCACTGCAACTGACCAGGCAGAGGTGTTTTAAGTCTACCTAAGAGGAAGATGACTTTAGAAAGCATTTATAAGCAGCAGAAGAGTAACAGCTTGTTAAGCAGAAGAGCCTGTATCTGGTTCTGGTCAAGTCTGATCCATGATAGACTGACAAGGGAATTAAAGTCTCAAAGAAACAGGCTATTTCTAGGTTGTTTTGGTGGTTTTTTTTTTTTTCCTCCTGGACTGAACAACTACAGCCTTTTACTTACTGATCTGATTCACAGATTGAAGGAGAACAGGGAGAAATATTCAAGTTGCTTCTTTCAGAACGTGTTCATTTTTAAACATACAGGCGGATGTACCAGGAATGTTATATACTGGACTGTATTTGTGTTGGACCTGATGCTTGATAAGGTTGTGCAGTCACTGATTACAGGGAATACGTTATTCTAGTGGTTGCTTTAAATAATTTAAATAATGAAACAGAAACTTTATAAGAACCTATTAGTAGCAGTTGAGTGGGCTCCTCACCTTACTCTGTTGTATGGTCATTTCCTGTGCTCTGTTCTATGGAGGGAGGTATAAGCACCCGTGTCTCCTCAGCATACTCCTTCACTCAGGCTTTGGCTCCTGTTTGCATTAGCAATTAAGGTCAGAGCAGCAGTGCAGTTTTGAAGGGAGTCCCCTGATTACTTCCATTTAGTTTCTGCTGGTTTGGTTCTTAATGCAGTTCCTGCATGCATAAATTAGATTCCTCTCACAGGAAAGGAAACCAGAAGCTCTGCTCCAAATGGTTTTTAGAGCCTAGTAAGACCATTAGGTTCTGAATCTGCCCAGAGAAGCCCTGAGAAGAGATAGATGTAGCTGGAACTCTTTTCGTCTGCGGCGATCATAGCCCTATCCACTTTGTGTTTCTTTGGTTTGTAATATTTTAGCATGATGCTCCATCTTCTAGAGGAGAGGTAGAAGAAGTATCATTAAACAGGAATAGAATGTCCCGTTGACTTCTCCTCTCATTTACAGATTCCATACCGTATCTTTTCATGTGGCAGAATAAATGCTGAGTTTCAAAATCACATTAATTGCTCACCACCTCCAATGAGAAGCAGGGCACCAAGCGTATAAGCCAAATCCACCACATTCTATTTTGCACATTTGATTTTATTCGTAAATTGAGTTCAGCACAATATTTTCCTGAAGCCACAGTTAGTCAGGCTAATAGCTGGAGGTAAATTCTGATGTGTTGTTGAGCATAAATGGGGATTCCACTCTGGGCTCCATTGGGTGGTGCAATTGCTGCATGGGCTGGATACGAGGTCTATCTTGAAAGGCTGGGAACAGGGAGTAACTGGAGTCTTCCTCTAAATATATTGAAAAACAGCTAGAAAGCAGAGCCACTCTGCAGCAAGTAAATGAAATGTAAAAATGAAAGAGGGATCACTATTTCTGAAACAATATTTTGGGCAGGAAATAACAGTCAGGAAGGAGGTAGCAGAATTGCCCATGGATTGAAGGTATCACTAAGTACTGCGTCTTAGTACTGAAGACAGCATTCAGCATCCTGAAAGAAACAAAACGGCTCAAATGAACCTTTACATGTAGTGTCTGTAGGAAGAATCCACATGGCTGCCAGAATCTGTACGGCGGTAAAATGGGGATCCTTAAAGGCTGTGAATCTACCCAAACTGTAAAAATCTATTCTGTTGATAAAAAGCTGGTGGATATAAGAGAAAAATATGAAAATTTAATGATATAATCTTGTTCTAAATGAAGGAGGCATTTGACGTATTAGTAAAAAGAAAATATCCAACTGTTTTTCTTAACTGTAACGAATCGCGCTAACAGCCAAGTCCATTTCAGAGCACCGTGAATCTTTGATAAGATGATGCCTTTAATTTTCCTCACTTCTTGGGGAGGAGGAAGAAAAACATAAACTTTAAATGGCAAGTAGAAAAGTGGAGATGGGTTCATACAGGAGCCCAATACAGATCTTCACTTTTGCCTATCAAGCATCTCGCTTAGAATTAGAGCTGCTAGTTTTTATCCAAGCAGTGAGTGTCACAGTAAGCTAGGAGAAAAGGAATGAAAGGAAAGAAGCTGAGGTGGTGGCAATATGATGAGTAATTTAACACATTTTGTTATGTACCAACTCTTATTTTTTGTTTAAATCTTAACATGAATCTGGAATAGCAATAATAGATCTATAATAGATCTATAATAGGTCTAAGGGGGACCCAGGTTGAAAAACATGTTGATTAGTCAGATAGAAAGTCAATTTCTTATTTATTTATTTAGAAATCAAATGCCATACGTAGATTTGTAGGCCACAGATGTTTATTTCAAAACGTTGGAAAACTCACTGCCTGAGAAAGTGATCACACAAAGTAACCTTCATTGAAGTTGTCCCGGGTAGCATGAACTATGCTTTTTTTAGTTTGTTTCTCTGTTTATTAATTTCTTTCCATAATTCCATTGCTTTCAACATCATTTCCAGTCAATAACTAGCTCACTGATTTAGCATAATACAAGGTATTTGTCAATCACTTTTATCTGTAGGGAAAATACTCCCCAAACTTCCTTTGTTCTGGGACTCCCAGATTCGAAAATTTACGGCTCAAGTGTATATTTGAGGAAGGAAACAAGTTCAGCACAATTTAATACAACTTGCAACTACTCATCCTCGTTTACACTTAAATGTAAGGGTAAGCTTGTCAAACGTCACACAAAATTTATGTCGTCCTTAAAGGCTAACATATCCTTATGAAGACAGGAACATCACTGTGACATCTAAAATCAAATTAATTGGCCACATTCTCCTGAACAAACCTTTACACTGGGTTCCTGCATTAAAACACACTGCTGTCAGACTTTCATTCATTTGTACTTTAAATTAGAGACAGACAGAAATGCCTTTTCTGATCTGCCCCAGTAAAAACCTGTGCTTGTTTTGAATATCAGGAGTCAAAACACGAGTGCCTCATGATGCCATTGCATCAACCTCAATAAATAAATAAATAAATAAAAGTTATATTCACTCTATACAAATCTGATTCCTTTGAGTTTCGTTTGGGCATTCCAGGCATATAATATGAAGAGTTGTTTTAGTCATCTCTGTAAATATACAAAGAAAACATCACTTGGTTTATGTCTTCACAAATGGAAGAAATGACCTGAGAGCTGTTGTTACACCAGCGGTGAATATTGGCATGCTCCAAAGCGTACTTGTCTCTACAGATTGATCATTCTTAAGGACCATCTTCCAAGCCTTTCCATGTATGTCTTGTTCACTTGTTTTGTCTTTTCCAACATCTGTTACTACCGTGACAGAAGCAAATGAGGGCCTGTTTGCCTTCATTTTGCAAGTATCAGTAAGCTGTGATAAAAACACATGCTACTGAAGTGCGTACATTCAAAAGAATGATGACTCTTCCTTTTGTATCGGTCTAAAATTTGTAAAAATCTTTTAAATTCTGAAGTTTGCTCTTTTTTTTTTCTTTTTTTGCCACCTTCAATTGGAGGATAGGTCTACTCTGCATATGGAGTAATTCTGAGAAATCATCACTGGAATGTGGCAATGTTGTAGAGGAGTGGGCTTGGCACTGCTCCTCAGAATCCAGTGGTCACCATGAGAAATTGAGAATTATGTTCTCTTTCTGTCTCGGGCTTTTATGGCTGCCTTCCCAGCACTAATCTGCGTACTCGAGGCTGAAGAACTTACTCTTCTGATCCTCTACTTGCTTTCTCAGGTTTTCGTATCTTTGATGTATTGCTATACCTGTTTCCCCTGCGCCATCATATCTTTAACTGTTAACTTACTTCTTCTGTCAATAATATCTAATAGCCATTTAAAACTTGGGAGTTTGGGCTGGGAAAATAGAAATGGATGACACACTTTTCTTTGAAAGGTCTGAACTGAAAGACTTGCGTATCGTGTAGAAAGCACAATGTAGCTTGCCCTTAATACAGTAAGTTAGGTAACGTGAAACATCAAGCCTAAGCATAGCGTAAGTGCGTATTGAGATTGTCTGTGCAATTTTTGCATATGCATGTAGTCTGACAGAATCTGACTCATTCAAGTCTTTATTTTCTAATCACTTTAAGCTACTAAATAAGTAGCTGTACATGTCATTACACAGCAGCTTAAACTAATTCAAGTCAGCACTGCTGCAGTCCTACCTTTCCCCTTCTTTCCATGTGACGCAGTCTCACATTCTCTTTGTGGGACATCTGTATAATCCATGTAGAGCTAGGTCAGAGAGCTGACTAACAGGATGCAGATTGTGCTTTTTTTCCTCCAAAAAAATACACTGTCGGGTCAGCATGGTGCCAGCACTCATATGATGGCAGACTGTTAATATGGGCTGTGTAATGCTGGCTTATGTTATTACAGCTGTTTGGAAATGCATGAATGGCTGAGCTGATCTAATACCTTGCTGCTGCTGGAGGAAAGGAAGGAGTAGCAGTAGTTCTCCTGATCCTCAGCCAGACAAAGTCTGCCCCCTTCTCTGTTTGCTTTATTTAATTTAAACTTGTGCAAGTTAGTTAGTAGCTAATAAACTTTCGGCATCTGAAGACTGGGCCTTTCCTGATGGAGAAAAGTCTATGTATGATTCTAGAATAATTATTTTGACACTATATTGTGAACACAAATGGGTCTAGAAGTGTTTTCTGCTGGGCTATCCCACGTTGGTGTCCCATTGTTCATATACAGTACTCTGCATGCTTTCCATTTGCTGAGCCATTCATCGTAGAATTCGAAGGGTATGGAGATGCCAGTCTGTCTTTCCTTGTGTGGACTTCATTAGCAAGGTGGAATCATATCTCATAGAGTATGTTATGCTTAGTAACTCTTGTGTACTTTCTATTAGTAATAACAAGGAAGTTTTCACAGTGCAGATTTTAAGTGTAAAACTTCTGGGGATTTGTCAAGTAAGGAGGCAGGATACTTTGCATGCAAAATTCAGTAATGATTCAGGTCCCTTAAGTGATCATTTTTGGCCCTGTGATTAGTATAGTGTTATGCAGCGTGGTAGGTATGGCGAACCTACTTGAATTCCTGCACCAGCTAATTTTTTTCCTTTCATACAGCTGGTGATCTTGTTTTAAGGAAAGTACTTTGAAAAATCTTCAGTCTTAGGACTAGACAAAAAATATTTTAACTTAAAACTGCACTGTTGAGCTACATGAGCTCTGGTAGGAAACTGAAAGGAATACTGTTCATTGATCAGAATTTATGTTCTTCATTACTGAGCATAGTGAGAGACTGCAGTATGGTAAAGATGTTACTTAACGCTGTGAAACTGATAATTACCACTGCGCAGTACAATTCAGTTCAACGTCAGTGCTTTCTGCATCCAGTATTCGGAATTGGATCTCCTGGAAGAGAAAGAAAACACAAGGGCTGGTCTGTATGTACACATTTGTAAAGATGTTAGGAATGTTAGGAAAGTGCTGTTTTTAGGAGAGCTCTGGAGTCTGCCTCAGGTATTCATTTCAACCCATTCAAATTAGGATGCTATCATATGAGGTGGTTGCCAAATTATGTCTGTTGAATTATATAGACTGAAATAGCAGTAGGGCTTTCAGAACTGCTTGAGCAGTAAGTTTAAGAAAAGAGAGAATGTGAAGTCACTGAGTTGCTATTTAGCAATGTCTTTAATTTCTTGAAATATGGTATAATGTATCTCAGACTTGTAAGTGGGAGAAACTAACTTGTGTTAACAATTGGTTATTTTAAATAGTGTGAAAAAAATCCACCTACTGCATGAGTTAGCATCTGAATTGGTATTCAGAGCTAAGAATTGGTGGTGCAGGATCCTTTTAGGGGCATTATTAGGAGAGTCCCTGGAAAATGCTGGTTTTAAGAAGTCTATTTCACCTGTGTATTAAGAGATATGTATTCCTATTCATTGGTATATTTTTAGAGATTAAGGGGTGAAAAGAGACAGACCATGGTAGTCATGGAGGGCAGAAAGTGGCTGAGCACAGCTGTAAGCAACAACAGCAGTGAAAAAATACGCGTAGCAGAAACTGGAAGTGGAGGATCACAAAAGGTTAACAGATTTTGATAGATAAAGATGAGTAGATTATAGACAAATGAAGTGCAAAATGGAGCAAGCAAACCATATCCAGGACAAACTTCAATGCAGATGAGTCAGAACAAGCTGACACACCATAGTATACCATAGCTGCAATATCAAAGGCAAGATGAAATTCCCATCTTTGCCTTATTTTAGGCAGTCAGGCAGGCTTTAAAGAGAAACAAGTAAACCAGTAAAGAGGAAAGTGCAGATCTTAGAACAACTCCTCTGATTCAGTTGCTGTCAAGGCCCTGAGGGCACTGATAGATCTTAATTGCCCTGATCAGCCTTTGCTGGAGCCTCCAACCACACCATGAGGCTGAGCCCCATTTAATCTCAGCCTTCAGCCTGTTGGTTGGGCTGTCTTCTGGTGTGGCAATGGCAATGACAAAAGCCTTGTTGTGCTGTGGATCTCAGTGAGCCTGGGCCCTGACCCGTGGACTGATTTCCTGCTCTTTTGCTGCCCCTGTCATGGTGAACCTGCCTGGCTGCCACTGGGCTGTTCCTGAGCCTGAGTGCTGTCATCAGGCTTGAGCCTGATCTGTGGATTGACTTGGCCTGGGCTGTGTTGTTGCTGTGGATCTGCTTGATGATCTGGGCTCTTGGCTGATCCTAGCTGCTGTATCTACCCTGCCCTACTTCTTTGCTTGGAGAGTGTCGTCCTGGGCTGTGGTTGGCACAGTCCTTGTCCTCCTGGCTGTGTCACAGTGCTTGGCTCCCCGTCCTGCAGGCAGCAACCTGCCTCTGCTGTGTCTCAATGGCTCCTTTATTGGCTGCAGTATGGTAGGCTCAAGGAAAACCGCTGATTACCATTTTATTTGTTCGTTCAATATATTAGATTGGCAGAGGGGACTCGACACACTTCTACTTGTGAAGTGCTTTAACAGACTTTTCTCTCTCCAAGAATTACTTGAATAATAAGAAAAAAATATTAGTACGTGGTGATTTTCTCAAATACTGCCATTCATTTAAGATAGTGATCCTTTCTTGGTTTACAGTTCTGCTAAGATGTGATGATTCTAACAGTACTGTGCAGCCTCTGCGTGCTGCTCTAGTGGCTGGTGGACCACGACAGCAGATGTTTGCAGGTCAGTAGGTGGTAATGTTTCTTGAATCCATGTTGTCAGATCAAAGTGAAATACTGACCTTTAGGACAGCTTACTTGGTGTGTGAAACCAGTTGCTTAATACCTTTGCAGATTTCAGCTGAGACTGCGTAGCAGATATTAATTTGTTAATTTAATAAGCACAGCATACAAGACTGTGGGCTAATTTTATGTTTTGAGGCATAGTTTGCTCAACAGTTAAGTTATACAGAGCTCTCTTTGCAGTGATTCACTTCCATAGCCTTTTAGGAACGTGATTTTGAAGCAAGGAAAACTAAAGGCTTTACTAAATAATGTCGGCTTGCAAAAGGCTAATTGTATTCATTTCTTCTTTATTTTGTTAAAAGAAAGAACCTTGATGTTAAATCCAGATTCTCTTCTTATAGAGTATCTACTTTCTAAAGGAAGTATGCCTGATTTTAAGTTAAATGGCTAATAAAATGCTTCTTCATTTGGATAAGATAGATTCAGTGTCTCTTCTATTGCTTCTACTATACACAGCATAACAAACTATTTTATTCCCAGAACAGCTTTTTATTCTTAGCTTTTTCTATCCAAATGATACATTACATAAACTGTCTTTTTAACTAGGCTGCATTAAGGTGAAGATAAATCAATAGCAAAAGTGTAATGCATGACTGTAGTCTTTTGCTGGGTATGCAAGCACTGCGTTGCAAGTTCTCTGTTTAGGAAACTAAGATAAGATGTGATTACAAATGTTATAGCTAAAAGTATGCTCTTAGTTTTTTGTTTTATATGCAGGTATTGGTTAAATTGCTTTCGTTAACTGGTGCTGTTTCTGACATTGCAAGTTCTGGTACTTGAGAATATTGCTTCTAGATTTGTTTTCTTTCTAGCTCAGCAGCTATTGTTTAGGTCCTGTGCATGGGAAATGCTAAGTCATGGCTTGAACCACTGATTGAGCACCTGGTGAGACTTCGTCCACACTTCATCAAAACCACAGCTCAGAAAGTGAAAATGGCAGCATACATTTGTGCCACTGCTGGGGAACTTCTTTGACCTTATGCCTTGGAGTTTCTACAGGAAGCAATATAAAGAGAAAATCTGAATGATTTGGTTGTTATTTATTTATTTATTTATTTATTTTGGGGGAGGGGGGAGGGCTGCCAACCTACAAGAAAAAATTAGAGCCAGACTAAGAAACCGTATTGCATTGCCAGCTGATCTTCTTAGCATTTTTCTGGGATTGATGTCCCAGGCCCAGAGCCCTGAGCACAGGTTGGCTTTCCTTATCTATAAGGGAATGAAGTAATTTGCGGACTTGTAGAAGCAGGAGAGCTGGGAGCTTTTGGCTGTGATGAATTTAGCTGCATCCTCAATCATCAGTGTCCCTGTGTCATTCTGCAGTTGCAGAGGATATCTGGCTAGCTTGCTTCTGTTGTTTGCTGGTTTTCCTAATTAAAAAAAAAAATAAAACAACGATAGGGTGTTGCTTTGAATGAGAATTCAAAGGTGTGGAGCCCGAAGGCTTCAAAGTCAAGGAGCTAAACTGTATTTTTATCTTCAAAGTACAGATTTTATTGTTTCTGTTCTTGAAAAGCAAATGAGCTGAGAGCTCCTGCGTTGCGCAGTGGTGAGATGCTGTGCTGCTGATCAGCAGGTGGGCAGCTCTGTGCCTGGGTGCTGTCCTCTAATTCCATTCTCTTCCCTGAGTTCTAGCAGCCATGTTTTCTTCCTTTGAGTCTGCCTTTTCCTGTGCTTATTAACCATTCTTCAGTACTGCCCTTCCTGATCTCTTTTCCTATTAGCACTTGTTTTTCCTTTATTGGTCTCCCCTTTTTGCTTATTTCTACTCTTGGAGCTTTGGTTTTGGTTGCCTAAGAACATAGTGTAGAAGTTTTCGAGTACTAAGAATACATTTTGCCTCCCCTGCTTAAGGGTTCTGGCTTCTGGAGAATGTGCAGTGGTTTACAGAGAGTCAAGTGAAACTGAGCAATTATTCTATTAACTGTTAATTGCAATGAAGCTTAACAGACATTTAACAAATCTATCATACGTAGTTTAGTAAATGAAACATGCATTTGCAGACAGTGAAGATGGTTTTGGCTCTGAGTCAGGCAGACTTCCTTTATGATGGCAGTTTAAATAAAAGGGGTTAATAAAATTCAATTAGCATGGATATGTTACAGCACTTCTTTGCCTGAGTATAGGGCAGCATAGAGTATTCTGGTGCTTTACGTAAATAATGCAGTTGTTTGGAGCAAAGGTTTGTGTGCTTCTGTAATATACAGCGTATAACATTCTCACGGCACTTCTTCTGTCAAAATAATTCAGCCTGTCCTAAAAACTGTTTTTATGACTGTGGGGGAGGAGGCTAGGACCCTCCTTCCAAAGTTCCTCAGCATGTGTGGCAGCTCCTCTATTGTGAGACAGCACTGTGCGGTCCGTCATTCTTTTTGGGGCTGCGTTTCCATTTGCTTGCTGTGTTTTTTCAGAAGGGTGAACTTTGCTGTTAATCTGTGTCTTGAGAAATTAAAGCTGATTACCTCCTCATCTTTGTTTTGTACCCTTCGTTGCATATACTTCTTGTTCTAGGCTCAAAAAAGGATTTTCTGTATGGAACGCTTGTCAAGGTATTGGATGTATCATAATGATCTTTAAATAAATTGATTTCTTTCTCCAGTTTCTCAAATTGCTAATGAGCTAATTCTCAAATTAGCTCATAGCATCATGATAAAGTGAACACTTTGTGTTCATTCAAATACATTTAATGACACTACGCTACCTGCAATCACTGTACCTCAGGTGTTTGTGATTGCTACCAATAATAATAATAATAATAATAATAATAATAATAATAATAATCCTTCTGTGTATGTAAGATCTACTCTTATTCCAGGTTATCTTTCTGGAATTAAGAAGTATAAGGAATATGATTACCTGAACTTTATTTGGGCTCAGTAGCTTCCTCAGGCTGTTACTGACAACTCAGTAGCTTCACAGAGGAAAGAGAACTCAGGTTGGGTTTACGTATCAATCCTTTAGCTTCCTATATATGTGCCTATTTCAAATTTTTATTGCTCATTTTGGTGAGTATTGCATAACTATATTCTTAATGCTAATTAAAACACAGTACCGATTACTAAGGACCTGCTGTGACCAATTCTACTATCCACATTTTTAAATCTCTGTAACTTTGGGGTAGGGATTAACTGGACTCTGTCAGTGCTTCTCATAGAATCACAGAATCGCTCAGGTTGGAAGGGACCTCAAAGATCATCAAGTCCAACCGCAGCCTAACCATAGTACCCTAACACAGTACTCTAACTCATGGATTGAATCCTCCCTGTGTTTGGCAGTGGTTATAGTTTTATTTAAATCTACATACTTTTCTTGCTTTTCTCCTCTGGTCTTACTGGTCTCTAAATTGAGAGTTGAACTTGCTCTTCTCAAACATTTGGAAGACCACACTGCACACAGGGTGACCTGTGATGCATGTGAAGCTTCAGCTTTGGGACAGTAGGAGTACACATGAAGCAAAATATCAGATAAGCAGCGAGTTCACCTTTGTAGCAGTGAAACCACAAACTGTGCCTTCATTCTTTCATCTGAACTGACAATAAATCAAGTTGGTTGGTTAATGTGTTTTAAAACATCTGAATTTCAAAGGAAACCTCTTGTAATTCAATACAACTGAAAAATTTATTATGCTTTTACTTAAGTGGGTTCCAACCTTTTGGTAGCCAGGACTTAAAGCCTGGTGTTCCACAAGATCCTGCTCTGTATGGGGAATGCTCCTAAGGGGGTGGGAGTACAGGAGGTCTACCAAAGGTGTGCATACATGTAAAAAGGCATTTACTAGCACATACAGTTTCTAGCATTACAGTTCTAAGTTCTCCAAATGTTTTCCTATGTTGCTCTCCATAAATCCATGATTGCTTTATTTTAACTGACAGTTTCTTTATTGCAATACATAATTGCTGCATGGTTGTGTGCGTGCTGCTTTTGAGTCATGTCTGTTTAGCTGTGGAGCTGCTGAAAGCCGTGGTATTCTTGTGTCTGTGTTGTACTGGCCTACTGTGTGTGCTCTCTGCACATCTGAAAGCAGATGTGCCCAACCCACGGCTTGCAGGCCTCAGAATCTCTGAGCCTCTTGAACAAAGATGATGTGTAGAAAAATGCAGTGCCTGTAAGAGGGAAACCTTATTATCTCTGCCAGCGTGTGAAAAAAACAAGCTGAAAACTGTTTTGAGTGATATGTTATGCAGCTGTTGGCTGCTGGTGATATTTGTATAGCCTAAAGTAAATATTAAAATGTTGCTTATCATTCTTGTATTTCATTTCTGTACTTGGTAGTATGAATGTTCATGTCAGCACAAACTCATATGTATGCTAATCACTTAACTATTATATCTCAAACAGTACGAACACCTACTCAAAGGCAGAAGACGGAACAATTTGCTAGGCATTTATGCAAAAGCCCTGTCTAATAGTGTAAGGATGATGTTTCTAGCCATCTAGTTTTCAGGTATTAGCAAATAACTGATTCTCTGAGAACTTTTTAGGAGGGTAAGAAAATCAAGAAGTAGTCGAGTCTCCAAAATCAACACTTTAAAGGGTAATGGTTAGGTAAGCAAAGGAGCTTTCATTTTTCTTTAGCTGGCGTTTTCACTGCGCAGTTGGTGTTAGATTTTCTATCATTTAGAGATAAGTGCTAAAAGTCAGTTTAATTTTGTTGATTACAAGTTTGTTTTCTTATTCTTAAGGAATAAAAATATACCTTCTTACAACTTATTTCAACCGATTTTAGACACCTAATTCAAATGAAGCCTCGAAATTAAAGCATTTATTTTCAGCACTGCAGTGTTTTCCAAGTTGTCTGGTTTTATTTGTTTGCCTGACTTGAAATCTGAGCAGGCCCTCATAATTTCCCCATCTGAAATTGTTCTTCAGGTATACTCTCCCTCTGGCCTCATGAATTGTTGCAGTGCACCTTGTGCGGCTTATGGGCTAAAGGAATACTTAATGCAGAGGCAAAGCCAGGAGTTTGTTGCCTTAATTAAAGACTTAACGGTCTAATCGAAGAGTTATTAGTCCAGGAATAATTACTGCAGATAAAGTAGTGTGGTAGGAAAAACCCTAGTCCATAGTATGGTTAAAATTGTTATTCAAATGCATCCTATTGCCTACTCCTTTTGTCCCTGCTGTTGTGTTCACCCATGTGTTAACCTTCTGAGTCTGAAGGTCAGCAGTGGCAGCCTTCCTAAGCAAGGAATGGGGAATTACAGCTAGTGAATTTTTTGCAAGGAGAACGCTGATGTTGATGGTGCTATTCTCTAATTTAGAGCCCACCTGAGTCTGTTTTCATTTTCTACTGTGTGCTTGCATCTTATTTTCTTTGTACCTCTGGAATGCCACATTATAGCTAAATTTCCTGTGTGTAAGATATACTGCATATATGCATTTATATTGGATGCATATTCTTTGTTCTCTTTGACTAATAGTCTTCAAGTGCATGCAAATTTGGGAGCAGGTGAAACTAGGAACAACAATCAACTATATTCATGAGTTCAGTGTAGCTGGGACCTCTCCCACCTTCCGGTGCAAGACCTTTGCTGTCATCCTATGCTTGAATTACTCTGCATGACGTTGTTAATTTAGATAATGTCATAAATATTTTATATAGAACTACTTACTACTTTATATTAATCACAAATATCTCATGGTTACTGCAACAATAGGCCTTACACCACACTAAAAAAGCTAAAACTGAAACAAGATGAATAGCCACATCCTGTTCGTTAAACAGATAGCCCAAGACAAGTCCAGACAAAGATGTGCAATTCCCAAGGTTTGCAAGGGTGAGTTAATACAGAACCTGTGACCCATAGCTATCAACAGGGTGCTGCTTTTGCTGTGGGCCTTCTAAACATCCTTTTGAGTTCAGACCAGCCTGCAGCCTGGCAGGGAGGTGTTCCTTCAGGAGGTAGGAGATGTGGGCTGCATCCTCACTGATCCTGCCTGCTGGTTGAATGTGCTGCTGAAGTGATTTTCACCACGTGTCTGATCATGGTTGAAAAGTAAGCTCCTAGAAATAGAGAGATTGTTAATACATATGTCCATAACAGGAAAATAAACTCAGTATTGATTCTGCCAATATGGTTACGTTCTTGAATGTGAAATATAGGAGACAGTAAAAGTATCTTTTCCCTCTAATTCTGCTGGGAAGCAACAGTTCACAAAGGATTTTTGCAACCTTTTGTTCATCCTTTGATTTACTTGACCTTTCTGTTCTGATTTCTCCTTACTGTTCCATGACTTTGGACATGCTAGGAGCTTTCTGGAAAGCAACTTGTGATTCTTCAGTGTTTTCATTCTTCGGGAGCCTGTTTGGAGATGCACTGAAAAGGGTCGCTATTTTACAAAAATCCTGAGTGTTTTATTTTTTTATCTCATTACAAATGCTTATCAGTTCTGATGGTCTTGGCTGAGCTTCTGATACAAAGTTAATTATGCCTTGTTAATACACTGAGAGAGGCAAACAATGCTTTAATGTTTATAGAAGAAGTGCAGATACTGTCTGAAAAACTACTAGTCAGGCAGTTTTCCAAAGCCATTCAATACCACAGCTTGGTGTTGGTAATGGGCTATTATAATAAAAGATAAACTTCTTTACAGGATTTAAAGCTGCAATTAGTAAATGTGCTGCTGAGGATTGGGTCAGCTAAATTAGTAAAGTGGGTATTAAAATTCCTGTTGTGCTTATGGGTCAGTGAGAAACTGACTGACTGCCAATCTCCTTGACTCATCTTAATGCCTCAATTAGCGTAAAGCAGTTCATTTATAGATTAACTTGCTGCTCAAAGATTTGAGGCTAAGGATGAGATGACTGATGGGAGATTAGAGTGTAGTTTTGTGGTGTAAATGGGAGGTTGTCATTTATCAGGAATAACAAGTTCATCCTTCCATAGTTCTAGAATGAAACAGTGGTGTCAAGTCAGTCTCCAACTTGTTTATAAGCCCCCTTAAGTTCTGGAAGGCTGCAGTGAGGTCTCCCCAGATCCTTTTCTTCTCTGGGCTGAACAGCCCTGCCTTTCTTTGTGGTAGAGATGCTCCAGCCTTCTGATCATCTTCACAGCCTCTTATAGACCCACTCTTGAGCTCAGGACCCCAGACCTGGCTGCAGTACTCCCACTGGGGCCTCATGAGAGCAGAGCAGAGGGGGGAAAATCACCTCCCTCAACCTCCTGGTCATTCTTCTTTTGATACAGATACAGTTGGCCCTCCAGGCTGCAAGGACTTGAGTGTAAGTCAGATGGAATGGGTTGCTGTAATGCACTTTGGAGTACAAGAGTCGTGAAAATGCTTTGGTTTTTATCAGTGAAGTTTCCTCAGCAGTTTTCTCCCATCCACTTTATCTTCTGGGCAGAGGAGTTCAAAGCATGCGAACATATTCCATATGAATTGTTAAAAGCATTGAGGGTTCAACTTTTGGCTGTTTTTTTTCCCTATTGCTGTGTCCTATGGCTGAGTTCTGATTTTGATGTGAAGGTGTAAATGTGACTGACAGTGGTTGTGGTGTTATACATTTTGGTGAAGTGAGTGTTTTTGAGCTGAAATAAGCATTAAAACTTTAATGTTTCATAGCTTGTGATGGCTTTTTAAGGATTCTGTACACTGGGTTCCTGAACTTGCTGTCGTGTCACATGGATGCTGCTGAGGCTTTCCAACTCTGGCTACACTCTGCAGCATTAGCTGTTGGAAACTCACTACAAGCATCTGTTTTCTAGGCATTTCTCCACTTTTTTTTTTAAACTGTAAAGTCCCAGGAAAATTTAACCTACCCAAAGAAAGGAAAACGAATCCCTCAAATCTGTGCAGTGTACCTTTTTACCCAGGTAAGACAGTATTTATGGAATTTATGAGACTCCAAGGGGTTCCTTGAAATTCTGGTTTTGTGGGTGCATGAGCAAGAGGAAGGGATTTTCAGGGGGATGTTAATTTTGACCATGTAGTAATGACAGACGAGTTTTGGAACAGTAAAGATATACTGAAAGATAAACAATGTCCTCTTTCATGCTTAGGTAAAGTATCTGATTAACTGATATACAGAAATCCTTTGTGTTTCTATCTTGTTTAAATCTCATAAATGCTTTAGATGAGGCACTCATTTTTGATGTGCTTCTTAAAGGTCACTGGGTACAGCCTTTGGAATAGTGTCAATTTATGATTAATACTAAATGTTGAAAGTTTCTATGCTGTAACTGGAAATAGAATGAAACATATGAAATAAAGGTAATACACATTTGGATGAGGCAAATTACTAAATTTAGCTTAGCTTTCTAATTTGAGAGCTTAGCCATAAACATGAATTATTACCTAATTGATTTAATTGTGTGGTCATATAATCATGTTCACTTGCATGTCGAAATTTCTTAACCAGCTATGAGTCCAACTTTTGTTAATGCAGTAGTGAAAATCTTTGGTCTTCCCTTTATTGGGATAGATGAAGGTCAAAAGTATGAACTGAAACATGGCCAAACCTCACCCTTGGCAAAAAATAAAAGTTAAAAAAATCACGAGCCAGGTGAGGTATGAGTTGTAAAATGCATACAATCCCACCTAGAAGATCCGATTTTTTTGTTCCTTAAAGGGTTTATAGAAATATCAGTGTCACATTTCAGTTGCTACCTCTTCAGGTGGAATTGATACTGTGAAGGTGCTTTGATTTGAAATGTTGAGTTCTTGTACCTTGAGTGGTTCACAGTGGAAAATACAAACGCTCTTTTAAGTACAGTTCCTAATAATATTATTGTCTGGATAGAGATGGGGCTGAGATGCTTGCTCAGGTGGCTCTTGCTTTTGTCAGTGATGGCAGGCCAGCTTGACTATGGAAACTCTAAATTCATTACTCTTGCAGTAATATTTTTTTGGTGTTGGTACCTCTCCATACAGGTAGCTGTATTAAAGTGGGAGCAGAGTGCTGGCAAGGGAGCAAAATCCTTCTGCAGTGCAAATTCATTTGCTTTGCTTTATTACCTGTACTGCCAATAAAACAGAGAAACTGCCCATTAGTAGCGGTTTACTTCATGGGTCCCTAACATCTCAAGGAAATAACGTAAATTCAACCAGAGCACAGTTTGTGATATGAATCATGCACAACTGCAGAGCTCAGCACCATCGTTCATTAAAGGCCATTATCCATCTTTCATTTGAAAATAATATTTCGGCTGTGGCTGAGAGGACAGGTTGTTGAACACAGATTGGAAATTACCTTCTCAATGAAAACAGAAAAGCTAAAGAAACCATTAAAAATTACCTAGTACATAGCTGAAAAATAAATATTTGAAATCACTTCAGCAGCAATGAGTAATTGTTAATTAAAATGTCTCACTGTGTATGTGTTTCACAACTACTTTAGTCATAAATAAACATCTTCTAGTGCTGTTGAGTCAGTGCTTGATAGGGAACATCTAAAACAATCATGGTTATCTGAGCTGGCTTCTAACAGTGAACTCTGTTCTGCAGATCTGAAGATTTAGCTTTTCAATATGTGGAGAAATAAGATCAAGGGTTGTTTTTTTTTTGTAATAGAGCTGTTTATTTTTATGCTTCTTGTAGGAAACTGTTGAAGGTAAAATCCTCTATTCTTTGTTCAAAAAATTGGGAAGCAAATCAAACTCATGTTTTTGCAATATGAGTATTACTACTGATCTTGAGTTAAGATTAAGCCAGAATTCCCTCGCTTGTTGAAGGACATTAAGATGTGTCTGAGTTTATTGGTCTAACACCAGTTTTGGTTGTGTGAATGAATGTGTGCTGGCTATTTTCAAACTTAGTCTTAAGGGGTTTAATTGTGTGTCATTTAATTTTGCATAGGGTTGGGCTGACAGCCCAAGTGATCACAGTAATGACTTTGGTTCTAGGAGTGCAATAGATTTGTTTCAAAGCAGCTTCTGATGAGAAATGCAGGAGTTGGGAAGACAGCTTAGGAATTATGGCTTGCAATTTTATATATTAACATGTTTACATTTATTTCTATATTACCTATCCAGATGTGTTAGAAAGTAATTTTCTACTCATAAAACTACGTACAACAAATGGAGGAAAGGGAGAACTAAGCAGGCAAGGCTGGGATTACAGGGAATCTCCCATGACTCAGCAGTGAGAATGAAATTCTTCCTGGTCCTATTGGTCATGAGGAATATGAATTCTGATATTTCTTGCTTTGTTGGCCTCCTGTTTGTTTTTGTTTCTCTCTCTGAGTGGAAGTTAACTGTTGGTATAGTGAGATAGAGAGCTTTCCTCATTTTGTGGAATTTGGTTTCAGACTTGGATTTGTTTTCCTGTTCTCCATTGAGATAAACCAACTTCTTCCAAAGCTCTTGACCTGGGAACTAATCTCAATTTGTGTAGTGTTGAATAGACTTCAGGGAGTTTTTTTAATATTCAAGATTTTTTTTTCTTTTTCTGAGTTGGTGCTCCCTGTGGAAACACTCCTAAAGGAGAGTCCTGTCAAGAAGCTTGATGCATTCCCTCTGTTAAGATGCGAGAGGGGTAGATATGGAACAACTGGGAGAGGAAAAGAAATGTAATTGTCAGATCACAATGAAAATAAATAAAGAGGTGTTAGGAAGTCTGAAGGAAATGCATCAGAAGAAAATAGTAGAAAAATGATATTCAAGAGGCTGAAAAGCTGTTTAGGAAAGTGGGACTGACTTGACTGATTGATGTTGCAAATATTGAAAGGGAGGAGTTGTATCATCCAGATCCTTTACAAAGAAGATGGAAGTAGTTGAAGTAAAGAAAACAACCAAAGGAAGGGTTCTTGGCAGGTAGTGCTGGCTGTTTTTCTGCACTGTGAAAAAATATTGCCTCTTGGCTTTTGTTTTTGGACAACTGAACTGTGGAACCTGCGTAGCTGAAGCAATCTCTTGTTTAATTGTCTGTGTTCAGTGACAGGAATCTCTTCCTTTACTCTCATTGCTCAATGAATTTTAGGTGCTCTTTTATTTAATGTTCATAAATTTCATAAAGGCATGAACAATGTTGCAACAGAGTGAATGATGGAGTCTTGATGACTCCTGAAAGCAGGTTGCATTACCAGCTTGCTTGTGTCCACAACAGAAGGCCACAGTTGCCTTTGGCAGATCCACTTGAAATTATCCATCTTCTACCCTAGAGGAACTCTCCTGTGGGGTCTTATTGAGAAGGAGTGAGTGAGTTGGCTAAAGCCACTCCAGTATTTTGCAGTATGATGTTTTCTTACTTAAAGAGATTTAAAAAACAAACCAATTACATTCTAGTTAGAGAAACTTGTGCGTATCTGAAGTGTAGGCAGCAATTCAGTAGTGATTGTAGTGCAAATGTCAGAGTGAGAGTCTGCAAAAGAAAAAATACATAATTTTTGGTGTTTGTTTAATTTGGGAGATGAGTAGTTTTCAGTGAAGTGAATGGATGGCACCTGCTGTGTGCCCATTGTGCTGAGGCTTCAGTGGCAGAATGTGCATTGTCTTGGCAAGGAAAAATTTTTTGTACTTTTCCACATTTTATCTCAATTTTTTTTTCTCATCCTAGTTAAGAGGATGAAAAGTAGAAGTGAACTGAGGCGTTTGTACTGCATCACCAAGAAGGTGTTCCTAAAAAGATCTTCTAAGAACAGGAGAAATGTGATGGGAATGGTCTGTTAATGGGCAGCCACCAGTTTTCAGTTTAATCTATTGGGTATTGGAATTGTGTGGGAACCAACTTTTTTTTTTCTGCACTTGAAAATGGTAGTTCCGGACAAATTATTAAATGGCTTTTTGTTTCTGTGATTTTGTTACCCCTGGAAATGAGTTTTGAAAACATAACAGGCTCCTGTTGTAGACATCACTCTTGCTGAGTGTAGAGACTTCTATCTGGCTCTATAGACACTTCTATCTCTGGGGAATCTTTGTTGTACTGCTTGAGGTGAATTATGTGCGTACTTAAATGTAAAAAGATCCAATGAGCAATGCATTAGATGGTCCTATTTCATAAGTGGGTCTGTGAAGGGTCTTCAAGGGTGTGGAGTAAGTTGATTCCCTACACACACTGGCACAAGCAGTCATTCTGTGAGCATGGGCATGGTGTCTGGAGGCCAGGCTAGGTGGGACCCTGAGAAACCTGGGCTGTCATGGGTGGCACCACTGCCCATGGCAGAGGGATTGGAACTGGCTGATCATTAAGGTCTCTTCCAACCCAGGCCATTCTACAAACTCTGTTCACTAGAGATGTCCTCTGAGCGCTGGCATTCCACCATTGCTGTGGCACTTACCAGAAAGGGCAGCATTACTCCCTGACGTGGAGTTCTGATTCTGGCATTCCTGCTTCCTGCCAGTTTAACCTGTTCTGCAGTTAGGCCCTCTTGCCCTCCATACCAGGTCACTCCTTGGTCCCTTTTCTGGTCTCAAATGCAAGATTTTATGAAATGGTTTCTGTGTTTGCTTGTTGTCCCTTTTTGGTTTCAGATTCCTAGCTGAATTTTCAAGACCCACTTTCCAATACTTCTCCTCAACAGTTCATTAATCTGAGCTTGTGTCCCAGAACTGCGGCTGTCACTGAGAATATGTAAGCTCTGAATTCTAGCTTGGAAATATCCAGTTTCTTAAGATTTAGGTCAGAAGCTGATGCAAGCATAATAATTTATAATAATGAAACTAGGGCAAAACAAAACAAAAATAAAACAACAATAAATGCAGCTTTTCAAGTATGGAGAGAGGAATAATCCACTACACGCAGATAGCAAGCACATCATGAGTTGAGAGAACAAATTACTGCCCTTTGCCAAATTAAGCTGTACAGACCCACTCAAGCAGTTTTCTTTAGCAACCATTGTTCAGTTCCTTCTTGCTTAGTCTTTCCCTTTCTGCTTGTGTAGAATGGTGGCATCTACGAATATTACTGTAGCTTGCAAAGAACAGAAGTGGACTTTGCAAAGAGAAAGCTATTTGTCCTAATGCACGCTGATCAACAGTATAAACTGAAAATCTGCTCATAAAGAATTTAATTTCCTGTGATTATGCATTAAATATTTTTAAATGTGTTGCCAGTATGCTTGACAATTTTATAAATAACTCAGTCATGTGTGCCCCTCTTTGAGATTACATCTTTAAGTTGGTAATACCATATTTGTATTTAAAGTATAGCAATTCTGGGTGAAATACAATATTGAACATTTTGTTTTCATTTCTGTATACGTGTTTTAAATTCATGCTGTAATTGTGACGTTGCTTCTGTTGCTTGAGTTATAATGTAGGGCTTCTACTGAAATTCTGTGTGAATGAAACATCCTGTTCTTCCCATGGACATGGGATCCACTGTGTTAACTGAAGCTAAATCTGTTGGGTATTATCTTCGTTATGTTAGTGTTGACTCTTTCTACAAATAAAATGTGTGCCAATTCTGTTTATCTTCTGAGATACTGGAGGCGGTGCTCACAGAATATTATGGGTTAACCTTCCCAAAAATGACCTGGTGGAGAAAGACTCACTGCATAGTCAGTGCATAACAAAGTAGTCATCTCAGGTAGTAAGGTAGATACTGTGGTATAATTCTGGGGGTTGGCAGCGATTAATTCTCTCTGATCTTCTCAAAACACATCATGAGGAAGGCAGAGCTGTGCATAAACTTCACTGGATGTGTTGCTGGACCTGCAGTTGTTTTGAGGAATGAAGGCAGACAGAAAGGGGCACGCAAGGTAAAAAGCTGCTAATGTGTTCTACTTCTGTATTTTTTTCTGGCCATTTATTCAGTAGAAAATATGGATTTGGGTCACCTGAAAGTATGATATTGCTATCTAATCCTATTGAGCTTGTCCGGTTGTTAAAGTACTAATTTTAGCCAAACATTCTTGAAACAATGCTATCTTGCTCAGAAAAGTTAATGTGCCACACTTCCTTCAAAACAATATTGCTCTCTTTAAATCAAAAGTTTGCTTTCCTATTTTGGATTAACTAGTGAACTGAAAATATCCTTCATTCAGATGGCAGTATTTGTGATGCTTCTACTGGGGGAAGCTACAGACAATTCAAAGCTTCAAAGTAAATCTTCTTTAATGTGTTTAAAAAACATGCGAGACACTCCTTGATGGGAAAGAGAACATTTCTGTAATATTATGTAAAAGTAAAGAAGCTGAGGAGGAAAGAGGCTAGGTGAGTCATCACTGAGAAAGCTGCTGGCAAAACATTTGCCCATGTTCTCTGGAATGCTGGAATACAAGTGGGGAACGCTTCTCCAGTTAGAGCAAATCCCACCCTCTGTTCTCTCTTCTGTCTTGACCTGTAGAGATCACTTAACTTTTCAGCTGTAATTTCTTAAAGTTTTTGTAAATGCAATACAGATTTTGTTCACGGTGACTTCACATACAGGATTGCTGTAGTATGCTGAGGAAAAAAATGTAATGTGGAAGAGTTAAAATCTGCAGGCAGGAAAGGCTCCTAGCTGTGCTGCACCATTTCTCCCTTCTGTGTCATGCCTTGAATGCAAGAGATGGGTAGCTCAGACCACAGTCCTGCTGAAATGAATTTGTTGTTCCAGTGCTGGAGCAGCAGGAGGAATGCTGGGGTAACATCTGATTGGTCTGGCATACAAACAGAGCAGAGTTGGTAGTTTACAAGTGATAGTGATAACCTTCACAAAAAAAAACTATGAAATAGTTGAAGCCTGTTCTTCAATGAGATGGTGCTTGCTTTGGCTGTACCCTAGGCTCCCTGACACGTCTGTCTTCAAAATCTTGTAAGGAAGCAAAAAAACACCTGAATTAAACTGTGGGATGAAAGCACAAACTCAGAGATGACCTAGGAGCGGCAACCAAGATGTGAATAATTTGATCTCAGCAATGTGTCCTTGTAGAGAAGGAGGGGGAAGGCATACAGGAAGGAGTATCTGCTCTGTGTTCTTTAGTTTTCCCCTGCAGGCAGGCTATGGCAGTGTGGAACTGTAAGTTACTAAAGGAAAAGAAGCTGCAGTTCCACCTAGGAACTTGGCATGTTCTTAAATAGATGTGCAGGGTTGGATTATATGCCTGCAGCCTTCACAGGGTGATTAGAAGAGCATCACAAGAAATAAAGAAAAATCCTAGCTCTGCACTCAACAAAATAAAGAACCTCAACTCTCCAGGCAGTGATCTGAAGGGATGATCTGAATTCAGAGAGGTTTCGTCTGTCAGTTCTCACCAGGGTCAGGGAAGAAGGCAAGCATCATCTGTAATTTGTTTTGCTTGTGTGTATTCTCCTGAGTTCTTAAAGGCACTTCATGTGCGCACAAGCTTTGTCTGTCTGCTTGTTATGTTTGGTAAATGTTCCCGTGCCCCAAGCGGTCAAGCCTTGTGAAGACCTGAATAATGGGATTTCTTCAATGCTAGCTATGCTCAAACTGATTTATTTGTTCTTGCTGTTTGTTCCGATACTCTCTGAAGAGTTAAATGCACTCTTCTTAGCTCTGGTTCTTTGCTTGGCTCACCTCTGATGCAATGCAGCGCTGCAACTACACTGCACTGTCAGTTTGCATCAGGTTACACCATAACAATTTTTGAATCAATGAGGTTACGTTGTTTTGCTTTCCTCTTGTTAGATGCTTACTGAGCAATCAGAGCTGCATGTTAACGTCTCCAAGAGCAGTTACAGATCATACCTTGACAAATAATTTGATGTGGACAATGTGTGGATAGCTTCTGAAACAGCTTCAGTGTAAACAATATAAATATAGCTGTGTACTGGATATCTTCAACCTAGTTTTGAATGTAGCTTCCATGCGGAAGCAAACTAAAATAACCTGCTTGTGCTGAACAGTAACTTTAGGCTGTTTTGTGTGGGACAGATTTTGTTTTGCAGAATAATGCAAGTGACTGAAACCCAACAACATCACATGCTGTGTGTTCTGGTATCATTCTGTATTTGACTTTTTGGACAGTTGGACAAAACCACAAAAATTTTTCTGTAGATCATGCACCAGGTGCTATAAATAAATGTTCAGCTAGGAAGCTCTCTTGGCTACAGCCTTCCAGATCCAACTGCAGTACGAGTGCAGACCTAGATTTTAAGCCTTGTATTAAATGATTTTAAGCTCTTAGTATTAGCACAAAGCAAGCTTTCAACATATCGTTTTGCTTCTGCCTGTAAAAGTGTGAGAAGCTTGCATGCCAGTGTTCACACCACTTGGGAAGAGAGTTCTCATTGGGTGGGATGGGTGGGATTGGTACCAGTGACTTGAAGCAGCTTGTGCAGTGCACAGCTTTAGCAAGCTTAGTCATTCTTCTGCTGCAGTCGGAAGGCGTGGTAACTGCTGAAATAGCTGTTTTCATGTTCTAAGTTTACCTTTCCTATAGAAGAACATACAGCATGCGGTTGCTTTGTGCTTACACAAGACTGCTGTACTCTAAGTGACATGCAGCATTTATTAAGTAATTGCCATTTAAGGCAGTGCATGAAATTGCTTTTTGTCCCCTTGATTAATTCTAATGTCCTTTGACTTCTAGACAAGCTTTCCATTCATACTGCTCCCTCTTCTTTTCTTGGAGGAAGATCAAAGACGGGGATGCTGTTCTACTTGATAAGAGCAGTCATAGTGGAATTTGGGGATTTAGCTGGAGCTTGAACTATTCAGAAGCCTCGTGAATGAAGCCAATTATTCTGAGCATGACACTTCAAGACGAGCATTTCATACAGTAATGTACTTAAAAATAAATGTTTTTATGCGCTTAGATTAACAATATCATACTCTAAAGGTGATAGGTACACAATCTGTTTCAGTCTACATGCACTTCTTTAAAATGAGGTGTGGTGGTAGGCTGTCATCGTTCTCTAGTTGCTAGGGATGCATCTTTGTGTGTTGCATTAATTAGTGTGTTCAGCTACAACAGGGCACGTTTGTTGAGCTACAGCTGTATTGGTTGAGTCTGCATCTTGAGATAAGTGAACAACTGTCAGATCTGATCTTATTTTGAATGGTTCTTCAGGTTAAGTTCCAACACCGTCTTTTACAGGAAGAACTGTACTTATTTACCTTTTAATTTCTTTTTTAGATACAGTGCTTTGTAAATTTATAAGTTCAGCCAGAATTTTGACTTAATATTCCCCCCTATTGCATGCTGATGTTTTAATAGATCCGCATATAACATCTAAGCTTCTGGATCTGTGCTGATTCTTGTGTTTGTATTTTTCATGCTTATAAAATTAACTTACTGGAAAACAATTTGAATGAGAAAATACTATTCACTCATCCTTAGAAACTGAGCTTTATTCCTGCTCGTGCTCTTCTCCCTCAGCAGTCCAAGTGCCTTAATTGATCATCCTGAGATGAGGTTTAGCTCAGTGTTTTATTTTGCTTCTTGAAGTTCAATTCACTTTTGTTTACAAAAGTGCAATTTTTCCTGTGAAAACATTAGATCCATCACTGCTCCACTGTATTAGCAATTCACAGATGGAATGTGATCAAATTGATGTAAGAAACAGATGATCTTAAGGCTGATAAGAAAAGAATACTGTAAAATCTTAGTGTACACTAAAAGTACCAAACCTTCAAGGGACTGTTACAATCAGTTTAGCAGTCTTGCATGATGAGGAATTTCCCTACCCCACCAATTTTCTAATTCACTCCCAGTGTAAATGGCCAGCCTAGGAATTGATTATTTAAAAGTTATTGAAGTTGTTATTTAAAAGTTCATCTTGGTCAACTAGAATCAAAATGAAAGCTGGATAATCTGAAGGTTAAATACAGAACTCATTTTTCATTTTGTTTTTGAACCTTCAAGTGGTTGTCTGGGATAAGTCTTCCACCTGCATTTGAGGATACAAGCTGATAACCAGAGAAGATGAGAAGTCAATTGGTGAAGGAGAAAAATGCAGTATTTAAACTGCTTCAAACTTGAGTCAAGGAGAACTTGGGGCCATTAAATAAGTCTCTGTAATAGATTAGGACTACAGTGAGATCACGGAGATCAAGCAGCTGTTGTTCTAATACTTGCGTAGGAGAATGTAAATGAACTCTGTTTTAAAATGTCTTATTTTATGTAACGCAATGATATTCTTTAACTGCCTGGGATAGCGTGCAAGCACGTGCTATTTTTCCTGCAAATACTCACACTTCTGTGAATTCTGATATGAGAGCATAGTCAAGTATTTAAGGTTGGAAGCTGTAAACACAAGTGCAGGTGGGCTTCCTCCTGAGCCCTTTCTCCTGTGTTCAGCACTTTGGAGAGGTGCATGGCTCCCCACCAGCAAGAAGGCCTAAACACAAAGCCTTGTCTTCTTGCTTGCCATCTTGTAGCGTTCTGGCTTTCTGGCTAACACCAAGACAGCAAGAAATCTGACAGATTGTTTTTTTTTTTTTTTGCAGGTGAAAGATAAGATCTGGCAGGCTTAACAGAAAATATTCTTGTTCCTACATATATCACAGTTATTTTGGAATCTGTTGTAGAAAGAACTGGTCGGAACATAAATAGTTGTGTGAAAGCTGTTAGTATAGAACTGTCTGCCAAGAGAGATTCCAGTTAATTGACTCATAAAAAATTAGCAATTGCATACTAGTTCTAGAAATTGGGTCCAGGGTCATTTTTGTTCAATAGATTGGTGAAAAACTTTCAGGAGCTTATATTTAATCTGATGACTTTCTGTGTATAATTATCACTTAAAGAAATTGCTAACCCTACATGTATTTGTGTTATTGAATGTACGTGGATGAGTAGATTAAACTGCAAATATACTTAGATTTGTTTTAAGTATGTACTTGAACACATACATGAGTCTATCTTGTGAATGAAGATGGTTTAGAGAGGTATCAGTGCTATTATTTGGCAGGTGCTGCTTCAAAGAATGGCTAAGCTCAATTTAAAGAGTGTCAACAGTCAACAAGGGTTTCATTGGTATCTATTTAAGTTGCTATAATGAGGTCATGATCATGTAATTCCAGGAAATCACAGAATGCTCTTTATTTGAAAAGTTGCTTGTGTTTTGCTTTCAGTTTATGAATTTCTGAACTGCTATCACGATACATTTCATTAGAGAATATTCACCTATGTGTATTTAAATACAAAATACACCTGGGTGTTTATGTTCTGATCTTAAAGCAACGAGATGAAGATCTTACTGCAAGTGATTTACATCACCGAATGTGAACAGAACTGTATACTGAACACTGAACCAGCTTGGGGAGATTGGGTTATAGTAGTACTGCAAGCAAAGTCAGCAGTATCCTCCCAAGCACAGGATTCACAGAAATCTCAGCCTCTGAACTCAGCTTTGTTTTCCAAGCAACACAGAGCTGTATTGTGTGACACCTGCAGAACCAGAAGCTTCTCATCTCCAGTCAAGTGTTTATAGCAGTGGTGTGACATTTGAGGTTTAGAATTAACAATGAAAGCTAGAAATGAGCTTGTACAGTCCTTGACTTCTCTTTGTAAAGTCCATACAGTATTTTCTTTTTTTTCCCCTTATGGAGGGAGAAGAGGAAATAATAAGGTTCTGAACAGTAACTTTTTCTGTGAAAGGGCCTTTTTAAAACCAATAAATTTTGACGGTGTTACAGATGACTCAGAAACCACTACAAACAAAAGCAAAAGCCATGTCTAGTAAGGGTTAATTCTGTAAGAGTTATCTTGAAGTAGGAGAGCAGACAGTGCCTGCATGCCCAGCAACCTGAGAGATTCCTTGAATCCTCCCTCCTTCCTTCCAACCTGCCTTTCCCTGCCTGGAAGGCAAAAGCCAGTTCTTTCAGGCTTTAGGAGCTGTTGTCAGGCAGCGAACAGTTCAGAGGAAAGGGACAAAGCTTTTAAATTTCCTGAGTTGCAGCCTCCAGAGCCACAGCAATAATAGATCTGAGTATCAGTTACTTGAAATGGGGTCATCTGGGTAAGCTAGCCTGTAGCATTTTAGGTAGATGAATGTGTTTTAATATGTTATTTTACTTTAAACCCCTTTGTCTTATTCTTTGTTCCCACCAGTGAAATTAAGCCACGCAAGGTTTGAAAATGCAACAGAATGAAACTAATTAGATCTAATAATCACAATTGATGTAGAGAGTGCTGCAGCCTCAATCCTCCCCAGGCAGGGAAAAGCAAGAGGCTTCCTCTCTGAAGGGAGCGAGGAATTTGTGGACTTGGGCAGAAGCAAGAGCCAAGTTGATGCAGAACCCGAGAGAACTGTGACCACTGCACTTCGAAGGAAACCAATAATCAGGTGGCTCAAGAGCATTCTAGTATGTGAACAAAAGCCATGGAACGTGTTGCAGAAATGGGTAACAGGAGGCTCTGACTCATCGTGTGGAACTGTAATTTAAGACCAAGAAGGATTTTTCTATCTTGGATCTATTCCTACTGGCTCAGATGTCTCATAAGCCTTTAGCACCTAGTTTTAATAGAGCCAGTGCCTACAATTGAGAAATGAGTTGGATCTGAGGAGCAAAATACTACTCATCTTAAAAATATCTTCCAGCTCGAGCTGAGGTAACTGTGTGTTGAGGAGCTATCATTGACCTTTACTAAATTTGATTTTCTGGATTTAGCAAAGTCTCAGCTCCCTAAGCAGAAATATACTTAGTGGAGCCCTGGGGAGCAGCTGCAGTGTAGGCACCGCAGTGCTTCCCCCTCAGTGCAGCTTTGGCAGCAGGAACTGCTGAGGAATGGAGTGTGAGAGGTCACTGGTGTCAGTCTGAAGAAGTCTCTTCTTTGTGTCAAATCAAATCTGGAGTGAAATAACTTCAGAATATTCCACCAAAGCTTGGTTTGCAGGCAATACTAACACTGATAAGACTGTAGGAGTTCACCTATCTTCAAGATTCATATATTCTGATAAATATTTTCATACCTCAGCCGTCTGCCCAGCCCTTTGAATGCATAATGCATGTGTATTTATACAAAGGGCTGGGTTTTGGAACTACGTGATTGTCATTCTAATGATTGTAAGAGGCAATCTTCAACTTGCTTCAAGTTTTTAGTAGAAGTTCTAAAAATAAGCATCAGCTACATAGAGGAGCTTTTTTGGGCAAACAATCTGTCCGTATAAATGCAGACAGTCTCAAACATGGAAACACAGAATGCTCCATGTGAGGCAAAAGCAAAACCACTTCTTCATACACTTGCAGTATCTGAGCATCCTATAGGCAGGCTGATATGATCTGGGGTCCACTGTGCTGTCCAGAAATAAATGGGCAAGAGGCTGGTTTGTGTGAGGGTAAGGAAGACTTAAAATAGTATTTTAAAACAAATCTGATTCACAAAGGATTGTCACTTCTGCTGTACTCAGTGGAGATGAGGAGATTGTATTTTGGCCCTAAACAGCTGATGACAATTTCTTGCTTGCTCCTGAAGGTGAATGAACAAGTTGTGCTGGACATACAAGGGTGAGGTGCTTCCTAGAAGGTTTTATTAGAAATAGATGATGGGTATTTCGTAACTTCTGCTGGGGAGGAAGAGAAGTAGCCTTAAGCTAGGCATGTACAGCTCATTCCAGATCTGCAAAGTCCAGTCCTCATGCAAGCAGCTGGATGTACTATGGGATTCCTTCTGACAGCCTTCATAGAACTGCACTGCTGTGACACAGATCTGTTAACAGCACAGCTTTAATTAAAAAGCATGGAAGTCACAATGGATTTCTGGTTTGAACCTTAGTGAGATCTGACTGATTTAGTGAACTCCCAGAGAAAATAGTATTCCTCTTGGGGTTTGCACAGCAGAGTTTGGAAGTAAAGCAAAAGAGTGATTTGATAGTGAAAAGTGATGATGGAAGCGGCAAAGACCCAACCCTGGTGAGCATGGAACAACTCCTGGCCACAGTTCTGGGGAAAGTCAGATACCTGATGATGGGGGCTAATGGGTGGGCAGTAACTGCTGCCCAGTCCCGGGCTGTTTGCAGGAGATGGATGCTGTACCCCCAGGTCCTCTCAGTGAAGCTGTTGCCATTTTTCCGTGGCAGCCAGCTCGTGTCCTTTGCAGAACTGAGAGTAGCTCAAGGCCATCATTTCATGCATGACTTGGTAAATTGTACAAGAAAGGACACTGCCAAATGAGGAGCTAAGCCAGTTTTCAATAAGAGGGCCATCTGTAACCAAATGTTTTAGTAAATCTGAAAGCAGTTGAATTTTTTTCCTGTTTTTACTTGTACAGTTCATTTAGTATGTTTGTAACTTTGCAGCCCGTCTGAAAGTAAGCTTGCTATTGCTTATTTGCTATGTGTTAAGGTTTCGCTGAACCAAATCATTTCATTTCAGACTCGATCCTGTGTGTACTGAGAAATAACCTCACGTCCATGTCTCTTCAGTGCTTGCTGTGGAAGCTTTCTCAGGGTGGAAGGGCTTGAGATGTTTGCGGCAGATAAGACCCAGGTAAATATAGTCCTATTAATTACAGAGAGACTTTCAAAATGCAAGAAGAGTTGTCAATGGAAATAGGGATGTTTTTAAAGTTGGAGTAAATTCAAAGGGAGTCTCCCCTTAACCAGTTCCAGCAGTCTCTCCTTCCCATCTTGCTTCACAACGTGGAGACTGATGCAGCAGTGAGAATGACTGCAAGGGCCTGCAGTTTGCTTTAGAGGAATCTTGAATCACGGCTTAAACTTTTGCAAATAAATAACTCATGAGAAGAGAATGGCGATAATTTGATGTTTAATGCGTTGAAGAATTTCTGTCTGACTTTGGTGTCGTTACATGAGAACAAATCTCTTTTTCATAGAATCATAGAATTGAGTTGGACGGGACCCTAAAAGGACATCTGGTCCCACTCCCATGCAATGAACAGGGACACCTACAGCTCAGTTAGGTTGCTTGGAGTGCCATTCAGCCTGACCTTGAATGTTTGCAAGGGCAGGGCATTCACCACACTTTCCAAAGGATGGATTTCATTATTTTCTTTAATGCTCCTCTGACAAAAAGAGAGAGGAAAATGGGGTTTTCCTCAATCTGGGGCTTAAATTTGGCTTTTAGTTGGTCTCTCGGGTAAGCACTGCAGATGGTGGAGAACAGCAAGTGGTGAGAAAGTAACAAATTCAGTGCCACTACAGGGAAAGCCCCTTGTGCTGGGGGATCCCATTGCCTCTCACCTCCTTTGGAAATATTTCTTGTACCTGACAACTTAGCTGCTTGTTTCTGTAGACAGAAGTACTCTGAAAGGCAACTCTTTAAGGCAACGGGAAACCTATTTCCAGTGCAATTCTGCTGTGGAGGAAAAGATGGACCATTATATCTGGGTTTTTGTAATGGGTAGGAGGTAGGGATACCCTGCTTGGAAAGCATCCTCAGGGTGCAGGATCTCCAGCTTCAAGAAGTGATGTTGGAGCTGCACAGTTGCAATTGCTTAGGCACCAATCCTTCTGCCTTTTCCTCTCCAGGAAAGTATTAACTACACCTGTAACAAGTGCAGGGATGTCAGTGTTTGTCATACTGCTTTTAGTGTAAGAGTTCCCCTTTTACACACAGATTACAAGGGTAACTTAAGGCACTTAATTTGGACTTAGTTTTTATTTGGTACTTCCAGTATCGAATCAGTGTTTTTATAAGTATAACTGAGGAAAGCATTTGAGATAATGCTGAAGTGTATCTAATTTTCAACTTGTGAAAATCACACAGCTTCGGTAAAGTCAGAAAATGTGACTATTACTTTTGTTGGTCTCTAAACCACCAAATTCAGCCCACCAGTTATGCTCCATGTGTTATACACCAAGTATATTCGAAAGACACGGCATCATTTTTAGTATTTCCAACACTAAATGTTACTGTTACGTGTATTTCAAACACTAATGTTGGAGCCACGGTTCCCCACTGTGGATTTAACTTGCATTCGAGGATGCTGAAGGTCTCCCATCCCTGTTTTGCTGCTGCTGTGACAGACCTGTGGAACTGCGGCATCACGGCTGGAGCTGCTACAGGGAGGACGGCGAGCATCGGGGTGACGTGCAAAGATGCACTTAAACATCAAACTTTAAAAACTGGCACAGTTGTAGCTGCTTAGTCGCTTTGCTTCGAAAGACTAATGTGACATCTGAGGAAGTCATCTCTAAATAAGTCAGGAGACGAGGTTTCTCGAGAAAGAAAAAGCGGTAGATCGGCTGGGGACTCTTACAAACAGACCGTCAGGAGCAGTAAAACTGACGTGTGCTTAAGTGTCTTGGGGACCAAGTTCCGTGTTCTGTGTGCCCGGGGGGAGTGGCAGGCTGGTTTCATCCCGTTCGAACGCCAAGTTCTCCTCTGCTGGACGGGGTCTGTCCCGATGCAGGTCCGTCTTACTCCCAGCTGTTTAGCTTGGAAATGAGTGTCACTTGTGAGTGCAAGAAGACGTCACCTGCGTGGTAGCGAGCTGGTGTATTATTCCGGCAGAAGCGAATAAGTTGTGGCAGCTGGAGCGGGGTTCCGGAAAGGGGGAAGCAGCAGAGCCTTGGGGTAGGCGCAGCAGGAGGAGCGGGCAGCGCCGTGCGGTGCGGGATTGCCCGGAGCGGGCGGCAGCCGCGGGCACAGCGCCTGGAACGGGGTGTGGGGCTGCACAGAGCAGCGGGAGCGCCCCGACGGAGCCGGCTGCTGCACAGCGCCTGTGTGCTACCTGCCGGCGGTCTGGAGCTTTTCGGGCCGCTTTTAGCGCAGAGGCTGCCGCTCCACGTTCACTCCCATGAGCACACGGCAGGGATTTCGCTTCGACAGATCCTGCGTCGAGAGAAAGGAGAACGCTCGGGGGTTTCCCGGCCTACCGGCCTCTCGCTGGGGCCGTTAACGTGGGACGAGCGCTCAACTTTGCCGCTCTTCTGCCCCAGCCCCGGCGCTTCCACCCGTTCTCGATGTGACACCTCCCCCGACTGCCTGGGTCTGACTCATTCGCTGGTGCTGGGAGAGGCAGAACGGGGAGGGGGAGCCTTCAAAGTAGCCGCGATTTGTCTCGCTTTGACGAGGCGTCCGTGAGCTTCGCCCCGGCAAAGGCGGCGGGGCCGGGGGCGGCGGAGCGGAGGGGGCCGGCAGCGGCCGCCGGGTGGCTCCCGTCGGTGGCTCCCGCCGCGCCTCGGGGCAGCGCCGCTGTCAGTCCAGCCGGAGGTGGAGGACCGGGGAACATCGGACCGGGAGCTGCCGCAGCAGCATTGCAACTGCCCTTCCAACAACCGGAAAAAAAGAAAAAAGAAAGAAAAAAAAAAAAAAGCCATGAAGACGTTGAAACGCCTCCTGCCAAAAGTAAAGAGCAAATCCCGGCTGTGATGGCTCTGCTAAAACTTGATCCTGCGGGATTTCAGGCGATAAAGAGCTGCCAGGCTTGCACGTACCGCGGTGGGCGCAAGTCGCGGGATGAAATCCCGGCATTAGAGGACCTATTTCCCGCTCCGTTGTTTGCAGAGGAACCCGCTGAGATGAGTCGGAGGAGCGCGAGCCCAGAGCGATGTGGAGAGCGAACGCGGTGAGTGCGGAGCTGAGCAAGCGGTGGGAGCCTTTGGGTCGTGGGGACGCTTTAAGAAGTGTCTCCGTGCATATTTACTGGGAATAGTGAATGAAAAACCGCAGCAACCCTAGCTTGTGTGCCTCCCTGGGTTCACTTATGGAAAAGTGGGAACGAATCGGTGCCTTACAAGATCCGGAGCTTCGCCCCACGCTCCGTTCTGCTCCCCGCTCTGTGCGTGCCATGAGCCGCCCCCCCTCCTGGCCGCTGGAGCTGCCCCCGGGCGGGATGCGCTCGTGCGCTCCGGGTGAGGCGGGAGATGCCGGCCGGGCTGGGGTCGCTCCTGGGCGGGCTGTGGGCTCCGGGGGCATCTCCGGTAGGGAGAGCTCGGATTCGTTTGTGAACACGGGCGGGTGGGGGGGGGGGGGGGGAAACTTTTGAGTCCGGTCGCTCGGAATCGCTTCCAGTCGCGCTATTTCGGTTCACGTGCCACGTGAGATTACACTTGATTTTTCCCCGTTAAACATCCAGCCCTACTGACGGCTTTTCTCCTCTCCTCTTCCTCCCCCCGTTCCCCTCCCCGTCTGCAGCCCCCCTGCGCCCGTCTCGCTGGCCGCCTAGCTGCCCTCCCGGGATGCGATGGGCCTCGCGCTCTGCGGCGGGGATCACGCTTGCGGCCGGCGGCGCGGAGGCCGCCTGTGAGCCCGGGCACCGAGGGGCGCGACATGCCCGCGGCAGCGGCCCCGCCAGCACCGGCACCACCGGCACCCGCGGCTGCTGCCACCGCTCCGTCTCCTGAGGCGCTGGGTACGTGGGACGGCGCCGCGCGGCCGCGAGGGGGCGCTATCGTGCCGCTGCGGCCGGGAGCCGTGGGCGTTCGGCGGGGAGCGGGGCGCGCTGGGTGCGGGCGGGCGGGCGGGGGGTCGGGGAGCGCGGGTTCGAATCCCCGGGTTGTGCAGGGGTGCGAGAGGCCGCGCTGCGTCTGTGCCCGCCGCTGACTTTGGTGCTGCAGCGGTGGGAACGTGGCCCGCGGCGCTTTGACTTGGAAGCACGTTGGGACCGATTTGCGGTTAAATGGTCTCGCAAGCTCATCTCCTAGTCTGCCCCGGCAGGAGGTGATGATATAGCAAGCCCTTGTCTTGGTGTGCGTTTCAGCAGCAGATGATTCTGATTGATGGTGGAGATACGGGTTGGCATGATGAGAGGGGAGATCTGAAAATTGCCACCCCTGATTGGCCAGCCCTGCCGGTGCTTTCTGCGTGACGCTTTGCAACGAGGTTGGCTCGGTGTGGCACAGGGACTCCCCTCTTGCAGTTAGCAGAGTCAGTTGCGGGGGTGGAAATCCCTCGGGGCACAGAAACAGAGGGAGATCTTGCGGAGTCAGAGCTCCTTTCCCTCCCTCAGACAGTTC
Organism: Alectoris magna; assembly: GCA_030625065.1. NCBI lineage: Eukaryota > Metazoa > Chordata > Aves > Galliformes > Phasianidae > Alectoris > Alectoris magna. The sequence goes on along the minus strand of CM060575.1, from coordinate 5,513,224 downwards.
AGATCACTTCTTCTCTGGCTCATCTCTCTGTATTCAGCCCCATACAGAGATTCAGCGAAGATCTGAAGTAAACCAATGCAGTGATGCTCATTTCTGGATCACCCTCCCCTTCAACACCAGTGACAACTTTGTGTCTGAGATCAGCAGTTCTGAGATGCTCAAGTGAATGCCGTGTAAGAGGAGGGAGAAGAATTAAGATAGAGTATTGTGCTGCTGAATCTGTTCCAGGGATGCAGTAGACTGTGCATGAGCAGCAGCTGGCGAGGAGAGATCTTCGGAACTGAGGCAGCATGCTTCTGGGATGCTGCACGATGTATGGAGTACATGGACTGGGCTTTCCAGCAGACCTCGGGCTTGCTTCTCTCATTTTAAGCTAATGCACCTCTTCCTACCAGACTGTGACTAAGTCCTAAATAGGCATTCACACCAGAGGAAAACAGACTTCTGTTCCTCACCTGCTTTAGGAAGGCAAGGTTAAAGAGAAGGACGATGGCACCTTGTTTGAATGGTTTCAGTCATTTCAGTTTTGTTAGCCACCCAGGAGAAATGTTCATGGCTATTTGTCCCGAACTTGTGCTTTTTGTTTTTTTTTTCCCTGTTGCCTTGCTTGTGGGAGACCAATTGCAGTACTGTCTATCATTGCAACTCAAGTTTTTGAGGGGATGTAAGCGTGAAACGAAACTAGATGAAGAATGTGTTATAAAAAGCGGTTAAACTTTGTCTGGTGTCCAGAAGCTTTCTGTTTAGAACCTTCACTGGAGATATACAGTACATATTTTTTTCCTCTCTGTTGCGTTTCTCATACGATGTGATCACTTTTACAGGGGATAAAGCTGGCAAAGATGAGGAAAATTGGCTGTGCTCTCCTGGTACTCCAAGCTCTTCTTGCGCCTTTGGATCTTGTTTGTGGAGCAGAGAAGAATTATCCTGTCCTGAACATTGCAGTCATTCTGGGAAGGACCAAAGATATCACAGAGAGAGATATCAGATCTCTCTGGACCAGGGAGATGTCAGCAGACCTGACCGTTGATGTCAATGTAGTGACCCTTCTGGTGAACCAGACGGACCCTAAAAGCATCATAACACACGTTTGCGACTTGATGTCAGGTACCAAGATCCATGGAGTGGTTTTTGGAGACGACACTGATCAGGAGGCAGTAGCTCAGATTTTGGATTTTATTTCATCCCAGACTTCTATTCCAATTCTTGGAATTCATGGCGGGGCCTCCATGATAATGGCAGATAAGGTAGGAAGATTATTGAAAGCCTTTGTTACTCTAATGCACTTCAGTGTAAGAATACCCCTAATTATCTCTTTGCTTTAAGAAAGAAAAGAGTATACAGATGGGTGTCCTCATCGACTACTCACCAAATATTTTAAAATATTTTGGGGTTCATACCTGAAACTCAATTTTCTTTCCACTCTAAAAGTGATCCTAATTAAACTTCACTCTCCACCAAATCTCACGCTGATCACCTTAAAAAAAATTATTAGCAAACACGATCTATGGCTGTAAAAACAACAAACAATTCACTCGAATAATTGTAGGGATAAAATACAAAATGATAAGCAGGTATTATTTATGAGCATGGCGGAATAGCATTTATAGGTATGAATGTATTTAAGGACAGTAGTTGTAACAGGGCATTTATATTAGACTGAGCTCTTGCCATCTGCTATGGTCTATAATGTACATAGGCTTGCAAACGTACAGTCACTGTATTAATTGAATTAATTTTTCACTAACCAGATACTTCTAACTTCCTACTGTAGCTCATGAAATCCACAAAGCGTTGTCAGAACCCCCGAGGTAATGACAAATGGCTTTGTTGGAAAACATTTCTTTACATAATCCATGGTGAGATTGTGGAACGACAAACAGAAGTGACTCATGTATGCAGCTCATTTGCTTTAACGCTGCAACAGTTAAAAACATATTTGCTGGCACTGCAGGTAGGTTTGATCTTGCGGAGTGATGGGTGCTGCTTTGGGAGCAGTGTGTGGCACCTCCCATGGCAAGGCGTTCTGGTGTGGACAGCTGCTTGGCCTGAGGGTCTGTGAGAAGCTCCTGCTGATGCTGAGGAGCACATGCTGTGTGGAAGGGAGTTTGTGTGGGCAGTCAGTTGCTGGTTTTCCAGCGCGCAGCTTGCACTGCACGCATCCCACACGATGTTAATTGCAACTTATTTCCTGTTACTTGTACCCTTTAGGTTTTTCTCATTCCCTAAAGATTGTTCTTCCTTATGTATGACTTCTGAATAGTCCTTCAGGATCTCTCTGTATGCGTCTAAATATGAAGTGCTTTCATAACTTGGGGGGAGCAGAAGCAGGGAAGATGCAGTGATCAGTTACGACTGAGAAATCTGTACTCAACTTTTGAACCCTTTTCTCTCTGCAAAAAAAGTGTTCCACTGCTATTAAGGAGATCCTTCATCTCTCAGTATCATGAATGACCTTTAAAACTTGTGGTACAATGGTGAGAGTAATAACTGCTGAATTATAGCAGAGATTCTATAACACTGGGCTGGACGTCTTGATTTGTGCAGAGATCATTACAGTCAGTACTGCTGTCTTAAATGTAAGTGCAGCTGCCAAGTAATACAGATGGTTATTCCACGTGCTTTTAAATTACGGTACAGATTTCCTTATCTTTCTGAAGTTAGCTTCATACATACTTAGGAACTCTATTTGATGCATGTCACTCAACTTTCTGTACCAGTACAGAAACACTGGAGACGGAAGAACCCAGGGAGAGCTGAGTGATAAAACTGGCAGAAATCTGTACAATGCTCAGTAGCTGAATGCAGGATGTTCCCGATACAGGTGATTATTATTTACTTTCACGTAGGGGCTTCTAGAACATGAAATGGATTGCATTTTCTTCTGTCTCAGGAAGTTAACGTTGTGTTCCCCTTGTATGCTGATACTGTCACTGTTACGCCACCATCCTCGACGTCGGGGGTTATCGCAGTTTGATAATATAACACTGTGCTGAATCTTGGGCTTCTGAGATTTCCATTTGGGAAATCAAAGTTGTTCACTTGTATGTTAAGGCAATCGAACAGAGCTGTCTTTAGTGGCTCAAACTGGCCAAGGGAGTTTTATGTTCATGAAACTGAAATTGCCTCCGTTTTTATCTTGGCTGTTCCAGTGCGCAGTATATCTTGGCACTGCGTTTGGAACGGCGCGGAAATAAGACTTGCGTGTGTCACTCAATTAACCCATCATTTGGGAATGAATTCCTGGGAGCTGAAGGTGAAATTCACAGTGCTGTCAGAAAAGCAGAGGGGATGAAATCTGAGGGAGAAGAGCTGCAAGTACAAAATCTGTCTTCCAAGGCGGTGTCAGGATTTCAGCCGAAACGCACGGCTGCTGGCTTCCATGAGAAAGTTGATCAGCGTTGAGTCTTCTGTTTTGTCTCCCATACTGAGACTGGTAGCATACGTAAAAGGAGCTTGGTCTCACTCTTGCCTGTGGATGGAGTTCACACCTCTGGCACTCCATGGCCATTTCATTTGTCCTTACTGTGTCCATCTCTTCCTTCCGCATGGAATCGTGCTGATGCTGTGTTTTAGATGGCTTTTAGATGGAAATGAGTGTGCGTGTGTTGTACTTGCTCGCTTGTAATCTACAAGCAAGGCTGGCACACAGGCAGCACAACAGTTCAGTGAATTCTGTGCCAGTACTTACACGATGCCTAACTGTCCTAATGTGAGTTGAGCTGCAGATGTGAATGAGAAGTTGTCTCTAAAGCTCTGTACTCCTAAAGGCTTCCCTGGAATGCTCTGAGTGGATGAGCTTTCCGTTTTCTGCACTGTTACTAAATACTGCATGCGGGGTATGGTGTCCCATTGTGAGCACAGGCTGTGGTCTGGGTGCTGCCATGGCCACCAGTAGGACCTTGCTGCAACCTTGTTGAAATTTGGTTGCACAGCCGAGGGAATGCGTTGCTTCATATGGATTATAAAAATGATGGCAGGTGTGTAAAGCCAACAGCTCTGAAATGGAAAACCATTCATTCCCTCACCTGCAGCCTGCTGTTAAAACCCTGCCAATAAAGCTCTGAAATGCTTATGGCTGTGCAGCACCCAGCTGCACTGTAGAGGTGCCCTGGACGGCAGCACATGCTTTGCCTGTCACCAGCACTGTCACCTGCTGCTGGCAGCAATCCTTCTACCAATGAGCTGCTCCTGGGCTTTGATCCTCAGTTCTTCTGTGGGCTCAGGGCTTGTTCAGATTTTAGTTAGTGCGCTGCAACAAGATGAGGATTGTGTCTGGGACGTGTGTGCCAACCTGCTGTGCATCGGCAGCCCTGGGAGGATGCTGCAAACAGTCTGGCTGTTTGTTCATCCCGTGTCTGTTCAGATTTGAGATCTCAAACCAAACACTGACTTCAGCGTTTGATTTTAAACTTAGTTACGTTTGTTTCACCACATGCTTTCGTTATGATGATTGCAATTAAGATTCCTTTCTAAGACAGAACATTACGGTTAGTTCCGCTACAATAACGAAGGATTTGTTTCCTTCAGAAGTGGGAAGAAGCCGCTTGTGTTATAAAAGCACCTGTGAGCACCGAGCATCTCTGAACTATGGTACTTTTGCATGTTTCAAGACTGCGTCAAACTTCTTATTAGAAACCTCTCTGAAAGACACAAAAACTGGAAGCATTTTAGTGTGGTGAAGGTGTGCGTGTAGCTGAGCGGCACTAAAGGTGAGGTCAGTTTTCCTTCAGGGCCATTAAATGTGATGCCTTAGAATTGTTAAAGTAAATCTTTGATATCCCAGGAAATAATACAATGAAATTATAATTCTTCATTATACTCTGTGCTGATGAATTAACTCTGACAATTAACGCTTTCCTTAATAGTTCGGTATAAAATCCATTCTGCACCTACCACCATCTTCTGCTTTCCTTTTTATCTGCCCTGTCTCTAGCAGCGAATACAGAATGGCAGAATAACAGAAATCAAAGGGATCTTTGGGGGTGCCCAACCCAAGCCCCGCTTGTCAACGAGTGAGCTACAGTGTTAGGTCAGGTCCTTCATGGCCTTCTCCAGTCCGGCTCAGAGCATCTCCATGGATTTAGATGCAACAGTCGATCAGTTCCAGTACTTAAACTCTCACTGTGCAAATATTTTTGTTATATCTCATTAGAGTTTCCCTCTGTAATGTGACCACGACCTCTTGTTTTGCTGTGAGTCTAACTCTGTTTAGTTTTAGACGCCTGTCCTTACCTGTCCCATCCCCAGCAGACCCCCATTCTTTCAGCCTTTCCTTGCAGCCTTTGGACTTGCTGAGAGGCGGTGGTGGTTGTATGGGGGGAGCCCAAAACTGAACGTGTGATTGCAGGTCTCGTGAGTTCCAGAGAGGGAATGATGCCCCGCGAGCATACTGTGCGTAAATGTGCTTCAATTCTTATGCTTTATAAATTGTTGCAAAGAACAGGAGTGCATGTAGGAATTCTTTTTTTATTGTAGAATCACTTCTGGATATCATAATTCCTGGAGCGTGTTTATTGATTTGTGTATCTGCTATGGGTTGGTTTTTTTTTTCCCCCCCAGCTCATGGTAAAAACAGTCTTATATTCTTACATTTAAATTTGCTAACTTTTCATTCTTGCCTTTACTGTTAGCTGATATTAGCATGTATGTGGCAGTGTACTCCTGAGCATGGTGATGATTTTGGCTTTGGTTAGCACTGCAGAAGGTAGGAAGATTAAACTACAGCTAAATGCCTTAGTCTGAAAATACCAATATTAATGTTTCATGTCTGGATACATTGCGCTGTTCCATAGCATGAAAGCAATACTTCCAGCTTCTGCCTCTTGTAAAGGAGCGTTTCAATGTGATTTTCTTCCTTTCTTGCTGTACTAATGCTGCTACAGGATGCATAACGTTCAGAAATTCTTATTGCACTTTTAACTGCAGCAGAGATGTCGTGTTGATCTAAAAAAAAAACAATCTTGCACATGCTGAAGATTTTTATAACTGAGCTCATAATCCACAGTTGTACCTTTTACACGCATGTGCTATGACTGCTTGTAATTAAATGGTTAAAAATGTGCTTGAAATCTGTCTCACTGGGGCACGTGGACTGGATTCAATTCCTTGTGCTTTTCGTTACTTGGAGCCAACGCTCAGTGAGCGCGAGGTGGTTCGGATGCAGCGTGCTGCTTTGCATTGCTATGCTTGTGCTGCCATGGCTGTGGGAAAGGGAAGTTTAACAGTGTTTGCTGCAGTGTTTGCTACTTCGAGCTGTGCCTCAGAGCTCGAGGGAGCTTTTATACCATGCTGTGCCTTGCTTTCTTGCTTTCTTGCTGTTTCTCTCCCGCTCTCTCCTACTTTTCTAAAGGATTTTCCTGCCCGTTTTGGAGACGGTTGTTTTTTCCTCATTCTTCCCCCTTAGTTTGATGAAGGAAAGTGTGGTGGATTTCCTGGAATGCTGTGAAAGTAGAAATCTTCTGCTCAGCACCATATCCTAGAGCTTACCTGGAGTTTGAGGTGACCGAGGTGTGGGCAAGGTCCTATTTTCAGCTTGCTTCAGTTTGCAGTGTTGTAGCTGAGCCCAGGCTGCAGGATGGGATCTTATAAACTGCTCCTATGTAGCAAAGTGCAGTGATTGGCTTCACTGGGACTTCATCTTATTTGTAGTAAGTGTAATATATATATGTCTCAAAGGTATCGTTTTCTTTCTCTCCATCCTGTCTGTTCTTACAGTTCTTGAAAACAGGAATCCATAAATGCCTCTGTGTGTATTGAGCAGTAACATCTTAAAACTGCCAGTAAGTGAATGTCTAGATCGTCCGTGCATCCGTCCAAGTTATTGCCTGCCTATGGGAAATTATAACACAGCCAGCTCCCAAGCGGGGAAAAGTAGGACACCAGGCCTTCAGCATAATTTTCTGCTTGCAGACATTCTTGGTGGCATCTTTAGATTTATTTATTTTTTTTCCAAGAGCATTCTTGAACATAAAACCTGAAACGATTTCCTTTAAGCTACAAAATAATAATGGGACTATTATAACTCACATAAAGCACTTCTGGTAATCAGAATATATCTGATTCTGCCTGAAAATATTCATCCTAATAAAATTATGCAGTGAAAGAACAGAAGGGCATTGGTATCATGTCAAAAAAAAAAGTTTTTAACATCTTTTCTGTTCATTGTTTTTGAGAGCTTGCTTAGATTATTTGAATAAGTAGTTTAATAGTCCTTTGTATTTGCCACCCATTTGAGCTAACAGTTGAATGTGAAGAATTCTTTGGTTTTTTTCTTAATAAATGATACAATTTTTCACTTGCTTAGAGGATGTCCTTGATAGAACTGTTGACATCAGTGATGGTACGGAACATGTTGCAGATGAGCAGAGTCTCTGCAGTCTGGGATTGGTTTTGTTTGTCAGAAACTGGGGGTCATCTGGGCCAGCTTTGCCCTCCTCCCAGCCCCATTCTGCCTCTCCTGCCTCCCCTCTCCTAGAGCTATAAAGTTGTGTGCATTTTATTGAGGAAGCCCAGCCTGGATTGCCTCCATGCCATCTGTCACCATATTGTTTGTTTAAATCCCTGTGATATTTTCTTCTCTCCTTCACTGAAATTAATAAAACTGTAGCAGCATCATTGGCTATTTATATTTGGTGTACACTTAATGTTCTCAGGAGAAGAGCCCCATGCTTGCACTTGAGGTACGGAAGCAAAATGCACTATCTATACTGAGTGCCCAGGAGTTGGTTCTGCCGCCTCAGGGCTGCACTTGTGCTCCAGCCCAGAGCCCTTTGGCTTCTCCAGACAGAGACCTGTGTGAAGTCCAGTGGCACCGGAGAGGCAGCAAGGTTGGAGTAAGGTGTGTCTTCTACCAACCTGAGGAGGAAAGGCTTTTGGGCTTTTGTGGAAAGAGTGAAACATCTCCATGTGATTGTATGTGACAGGGTGGAGAATGTATAACAAGATTAACCAATATTTGGATGGAAATGCCCTGAACAACCTGATTGAGCTTTAGGTATCCCTATTCATTGCAGGGGAGTTGGACTAGGTCTCTTCCAGCTCAAATGATTCTATGAGTGGTAGTCATTCCCTTTTTGGACTATTTTGGACCCTTCAGACCGTGGAGCACCAGGAAGCATATTGGAGGGCTGTGGAAGGAATTTGATTAAAACATGACGATATATTTTCTGTACAGCTCCTAAACAACTTCTGTTTCTGTTGAAAGCCTTTTGCTTCACGTTTAGGAATGCTCTGGCTTTAGAAAGCTACATCTGTGGTTTATAGTACACATGTAGATTCTCCTCTCAGCTTTCTTCCAGATTCTAATAGTGAAGGTTGAGAGAGAGAATGAGAAAATAAATGCCACGTTTGTGCTTTTAATATTTTGTGTGGAAGCACATTGATTTGCCTCCTGTCAGGAAGGAGCCTACACAGAGCAGTAGTTAGCGTGTGGGGCTGGCTGGAGGCAGTGTGTTCTCCCAGCAGTATCACATATCACTCGTCTTTAGCCTGCATGAAGATCTGATTTGAAAAGGGAAAGCTGTCTAGGAGGCCATGCACTTTTCATCTTTCAAGTGATGCGTACCTTAATGTCAGGCTTGGAGTAAGCTCTTTCAGGGAGTTTCTTCACCACCAGCTGATTCATTGGTCAATGGTTTAGGCTTTCTATCCCCAATGCAATTTTAAGCACGTGATTTGATCCCAGGCCTGCACAGAGGACGGCTGGCTGTTCCCTCATTGCAGGCTGGTCACCTGCTGCAGCGCGGCCGGGAGCGCCGGCCCTGCTGTTGGCACGGTGCTGTGCTGTGCTCAGCTATTTATTTATAGCCTGCTTTTGTGCATCTCGGAGCAGGATGCTTCTATAAATGTTTCATTCGAGGGATTGTGGAGTGGGAAGATGCTCATCTTTTTGTTTAGTATCCCTTTCCTCACAGCGTTTATTTCTCAGCGTCCCAGCTTTTGGTTCAGGACTCTGTGCCTGTAATTCTGTCAGCACCAACTTTTGACCGTTCCTGTTTACCAGTTTGCCTTTCCCCATGACCAGAATTCACAATAGGATTGCTTTGTTTTCACTACATTGATTTTGTGCCTGGTGGAAACGCATTGCATATGTAAAGCCACTATGAAAGAGGAAAGAGCGAGGATTTTATAGCCACCTTCCAGCTCAACACAATTTACAACACAATTAGGAACGACAGTTATAATTGGATAAACAGAAAATAGAATTAAGGTAATCTGTTCTAAACGCACAACATTTCTGTAATGAGTTGCTTTTAGGAGTTACAGAAACATATAATTACCAGACAAATTACATGTTATTTTTTTTTGTGTGTGTGTGTGAGGCTAATTTAGTGTTCTGGGTAAATTGTGCTGGCAAAAGCATCAGAGTTATGTGAAGTACCTAATTGGGACGAGATAAGGTTTGTGAGTTCATCATAAGAAAACAGATGCAAAAATTATGGAGGCTGGCTGTATTCTAGTCAAGTACTGTTCGGATGGTCTGCTTTGTTTTAGATAGTCACATCATTTTTGTAGGCAGTACAGTAATCCTGTTTGTTTCAATCCATTTGCTGTTCCTTCCCTTCCTTCTTGATCTGCATTTCAGCTGTTTTTTTCCAAAAGGCTGAAATTTCCCATTGTGGAATCTGGATTCTAGCAAAAGATGTGGATGACTCCAGTGCTTCAGATGCAAAACCTTAAGCTCTGTCGGTTAACAGTGTAAGACAAAACTGAACTGGTACAGAAGATGTAAAAAGAAGCATCTGTTTTGTTTTCTTGCTCTTAGACTGAGTTTTTCATATCCAGTCTCTTCTGAATGCAATCTCCTTCCCCCAAACACCTGAGCCTCTCCAAGCATTCTTCTTTTATGCTGCCTTCCTCTCCAGCCCATCTGCTTACTATTCCAATTTATGCTGGGTTGTCGTCCTAGCATTTGGTTTTGTTTATTGCATTAGTTCACTTCTGGAAGAAGCAAGGTTGGTTAGGAGGGAATACACCTCTCCACCTAAAATCATGTCCCTTAATATCAGGAGTACTAGGACTCTTTCAGTGTATATAGAGATGATAGTTGTACTGAAATATGATTATCTGGAACAGATAAGAACTGTGTGGAATCCTGAGAAAAAAAGGTCAGAACTGTTATGACTTTAAGCCAAGCCTGTTTATATTTAATAGTAGAAAATACAGGAAGGGTGAGAAACCGGGCCAGGGTGATGGAGGTGCAGAGCTGTGGTGGTGAGAAACCAACAAGAGAAGTTACTGATGAAAGTGGTCTATTTGTATATTTCCACTTGTGAAGAACGAAATATGAGAAATCCGAAGGGATTCAGAACTCCAGCCGACATTTCCATCTTGGTATCTCTTCAGGATTCCTGGCCTTGGGAGTTTGGAGAGCTCTGCTGGGTGATATCTTCACTGAGCACCTTGCGTTCTCCTGTTGGTGAACTGTTCTTACATTGCTTTCCACAGCGTGACGTAGGGAGTCTGAAGGTAAACATCTCAGAGTGATGTATCAGAGACTGCACAGTTGTCTCCTAATGACATTTGATGTTTTCCTGTTTGTTTGTTTTTTTTTAATTTACATTCTCTCCTTTATACAACCCCTGACAGACGGTCAATCTAGAGGCTTTGTAAATATACAGTCGCACTACTTTACTTTTTATTGCTGTACCAGTTTGTCCAGCACCCACGTCCTTCTAGGCAAACATCCATTTCTATAGAAAATAGAATTACTTTTGGAATAATTCTCTGATTTGTGGCAATACATGTACTTTTTTTTCTCTATGCGTTTCTGTTGTGTGCATGTGCTTTTAGGGGGTGCCGACTGCCTTGGACTTGAGGAACTGGCATTTGAAAATATATTGATGAATTTCTTCTTTCACAACTCATTTCCAATGAAATTAATCTGATTTTCAGATCTCCCTCTAGGGGCATCAGAATACTTGGGAGCAGGGCGAACTGACACTTAAACTGTATGAAAACAAATTGCTTTCCACAGTGTATGGTGGCTTGCTGATTCTGCAGTTATCCCTACATGGTGTTTGAGAATGTGTTTTGCTGTGGCTTTCAAATATTGTGGAGACTTGCATTTACTGGCACTTATAACTTAAATTGCAGTTGTGTGCATGGTACAGATTTATGGATCGCTAATTATATAAATGCTGATGTCATCCAAACAGCTGGCTGTACGAGGTTGAAAAGAAGCAACAGCTTCTCAGAACAGAGCATAAGAAAGTGTCACGTGAGGATATTTTGGCTGCTGTCATGGTATGCTCTCTTACAGAAGGAAAAATACAAGTTTTTGTGATTTCTTCTCCTTATGTTGGCTTGAAGTAAACAAATATCCTCTCTTTATTTTCTAGGTATGCTCATTCTGACTCTTCTTGTAAATTTTTCTAGGTTGTCACATTTTCCTTTTTCAAACCTTTTCCACATCAGGATAGAGGCATCTGGCTGCAATCTCTGTTGTTCTTCTATCATCATTTTGTATTGTAAGAATAACTGGAATATTTCTGATACTCAGGAAGTGAAATGACACTCGGACTGTTATTAATGAATTGGGATAGGTGTAATTAGTAAATAACCTTCATATTTAAGATATCCTGAACAGTTGTTAAGTGGCTTCTCGCTGTACACAATACTTTCAGATTCCCGATTTGTCCTAAAAATGCATCTTTCGGTCTCTAAATTAAAATTTAAATGAATGTGTGGATACTTCATACAGGAGTGAGCTGTTGCCTACAGCAAGTTTTCCTTTAATGGTCTTTGAATCATAGAATTGCTCAGGTTGTAAAAGACCTTAAAGATTATCCAGTCCAACCCCAACCTAACCATACTACCCTAACTAACAACCCTCCACTAAATCATGTCCCTGAGCACCACATCCAAATGGTTTTTAAACACATCCAGGGATGGTGACTCAACCAGCTGTGCTTAACATCCCTTTCTGTAAAGAAGTTTTTCCTGATATCCAACCTAAACTTCCTCTGGGGCAACTTAAGGCCATTTCCCCTCATCCTGTCACCAGTGAGAAGAGACCAGCCCCGCTCTCACTGCAAGCACCTTTGAAAGCCTTACTGATGTTGTTTGTGTGCTCGCATAAGTTTTCCTTAAGTGCGGACTGGTTCTCGGTTTCCTTGTGTTAGGTGACTGCTGGCTTGAGAAGAGCTGCTCTGTGATTTACCCTGTTCACAGTAAGAGCTTGAGATCTTAAAATAGTGAGTTATCCAATAATAAAATGTAACGGTCCAACTCAGTAATCCTTATTCCAATGTAAGTTCTATTGATTTGTTAAGCTGCAGTGGGCACTTCAGTGGACACTGCCTGAAAGCCGTGGAAAATGTAGGGCAAAACAGAAATGAACTTCACCAATTTCCCAACTTCAAATGCTTCTTTTACTGTGTGCAGTAAATTATAGACATGCAAAAACTTGTTTTATAACAGCTCATGCTGAAAACGATTCTCCAGGTCAGCAAAAGCACATCCAAATGCCGAGGAGGGTGACACTTGGAGAAAGGGAGCATCTGCACAGACAGCATCCAGGCCATGTGTGAGCCCTGTGTGGAAGGCAAAGTCCCGCGCGTGCACTCCTGCAGCATGACTGAGTTCATCGTAAAGGCACACAAAGCAAGCAAATATTTAAAATATCCTTTAATGCCTGCTTAAATGCATTTCCAGAAGATCTTAGTGCTGCAAATTTAGGAGATGAGGGAGCTTTTGCCATCCTAAGAAATTGCTCAGTATATTTAATACTTAAAAGGTGTAAAGATACAATGATAGCCTCTTAATATATGGAGTTTGAGTTGGAAGGGACCTTTGAAGGCCATCTAGTCCAATTCTCTTGCAGTGAACAGGGACACCTGCAGCTTGATCAGGTTGCTCACAGCCTGGTCCAATCTGACCTTGAGTGTCTCCAGGGATGGGGCATCCACCACTGCTCTGGGCAACCTGTGCCAGTCCATCACCACCCTGACTGTAAAGACTTTTTCTTTATATCCAACTTAGTTGAAACTCAAAGCTATATATTGGGCTTAAGGCATGGTCTGTTAAAAAGAGCAGTCTTTGGTTGAAGACATGATTTGGTGTGTTAAAAGCTGTTATTGCTACTTGGCGGTGCTCTCTTCCAAATCAGTTGCCAGACTTCTTGTTAAATATTTTGTACCTTGTTTTACTTAAGTTAAACCTGATAGTTCACATAAGTTGCCGCCAAAGTAATGCCTCCTATTTATTTCCATGAAATCTGCAACAGATGCAGAGAGCACAATAACACTATTTGACAGAGAAAACTCTCAGCTACGAAATGCTGTTTTTCAACAGTCATTGTGTGAGCGTGCCCCTCTGCTGCCATCTGTCACACACTAACCAAATGTAATGGGGTATAGGTGGGAAGGTTCAGCCACCACTGCCATCCCAAATCCGCCTCTGATCTCATGGGCCAACATAATACAGTAGGAGGCATTACTTGTGGAGCAGCCCTCAAACTTCATTTTAAATATGAAATGTTATCTTCCTCAGGTCACTTAAAGGTTTCATTTGCATGTTAAAGTTGCTATGTCGTTAAACAGCCTTTCTGGTTCAGCTCAGATAGTGGTATGTTTTCCTTCTTAACAAGCTTTCTGGGGTTGTATGAAAAAAAAGCCACCAGTGTTCTCCCTCCCTTAGCTTCTTCTAAAATCAAGTATGTACAATAAGACTGACTCCCTGTTGAGCTGGCGTAATCATTTGTTTTTCCATCTGCAGAGAGTCCATTCCCAAAGTAACTTCAAAGAGCCCTGCCTCAGTAAAAGCTTCCAGCTTTGGAGCAGCAAAGATTACAGAAATGTGCTTATGCAATACTTTGAAACCTCTGGCTATCTTGGTATGGAGGTTAGAGCTGAATGCGTGCCTCTGTTATTCTGTTACTACAACCCCTAAAGGTTTATAAGTGAAAATTGTGCTGCGGTAACCGTGTGCAGCGCGATGCTGTGGGCGCGCAGCGTGGCAGCCAGAGGCCCTGGAGGAGCAGCAGCTTCACGAACCCCAGGCTTGGCATGAGTTGTCCATAATGTACCTGCAGCAGCACATTCAGAATGTTTGTTATATTTTACGCTTAATCCAGCCTGATCTGTGCAAGCTTTAATCAAAGAAACCTCAAGCGGAGTGGCTCCTGGGAGAGAGTGGTTTCTTTTAAAATTTTCTATGCTGACATTTATAATCTACTAAAAATAACAACAACCCCCCCCCGGCCACTACAGAGAAATAGATTGAGATAAATATTTTATCTCTAATGTGTATGCCATATTTTTGAGTGCAGTAACAAATATACAGCAGTTGAAATTGTCATTGGTGTGTTTGGGAGGATCTGCATCCTAAAGCTGCAGTGTAAGTGACTGTTGTTATTTCTGTGCTCTGGAGCCTGTGCCTTATGCATGGTACTCCACCCAATGGCTGTCATCTTCATTTTGGGGAGTTGTTGATATGTTTTATTGTTTTTAAGTTTTGACAGAGCTCCTGTCAAAATCCCATCCTGTCAACATGTATGGGATTTGCCCCAAATTAATTTCCTGTGGAGAGAAGGGCTATGAGTTTGTTCTCAGTATAATGACCCTTGTGGATTATAGAATCTGTCAGTAGAAATGCACTGCTTTGATTTTAACTAAAACTATTTCTAACTGTGGCCAAGATCTTAATTTTTGACTTAATCGAATCCTTGCCACAAGCAAATCTAATTCTGGCGTGCTCTTTCAATTGCGCAGACTTTCATTTCTGACTAAGGATTGGAAGGATTAACCCAGATTTTAGCAGTTCTCTCCATGACCGGGTGGATAGGATTAAAATCTCTGTGCTGCTCATTGTGGATGTTTATTTCAGTTTTTAAGCATTAGACTTACGTCTTTTGACCATGACTGGAAATTATGGAAGGCTTCTGAGAGTAAAAGCATGGCTAAAGGACAGCATGCTGAATTTGCTGGATGTCACCGTGTTTCAATTTAAAAAAGAAACAAACAAAGAAACCACCAAACACGCTCCGTCTGTTTACGTGCATGCAATGTATGGTTTATCATATTGCAGATTTTACATTTTGTAGTGAGTTTATCAACTTGGAGACATTGTAAAAATAGATACTTCAGAGTAGGGAGAGGTAGAACAAGAATGAGGTTGGGTTTGATAGGACAAATCGGAACATCTTGCTGACACACTGGTTGTATGCAACAAACTTTTCTGTGCTGATGAGGGCCAGAATAAAGGCTGTCTAGTCCAACCACCCTGCAATGAACAGGGGTACCTATAGCTCAGTAAGGTTGCTCAGAGCCTCGTCCAGCCTGACCTTGAATGTCTCCAAGAAAGGAGCATCTACCACCTCTCTGGGCAACGTATGCCAGTGCCTCATCACCCTTATTGTAAAAAAACCAACTTCTTATATCCAGTCTAAACCATCCCTCCTTTAGTTTAATTTCCCCTTTTCCTATCAAAACAGACCCTGCTAAAGAGTCTGCTCCCTTCTTTCCTATAGCTCCCCTTCTTGATACTGAAAGGCTGCTCTCAGGTCTCCCTAGAGCCTTCTCTTCTTCATGCTGAACAGCCCCAGTTCTCTGTTCTCGTAGGGAGGTGTTCCATCCCTTGGATCATTTTTGTGGCCCACTTCTGGATGTGCTCCAACAGATCCATGTCTCTCCCATACTGATTCCACATTTGGATGCAGTACTCCAGGTGGGGTCTCATCAGTGCTCAGCAGAGGGGCAGGATCACCTCCCTTGCCCTGCTGGCCACAATTCTTTGGATGCAGCCCAGGATACAGTTGGCTTTCTGGGCTGCAAGGGCACATGACTCTAGTAAAAATGAGCCCGAGGGAGGAATATGATAGCTGGAGGCTGGATGAGGAAAAGCTGGTTAAAAAGCATCAAATGAACGTGAGGACTAAAACTAAGGTGGGCACAATTTAGGTGGGAAATTGAAGGTAGTAAACAGTATTTGAAAGGGAAGTAAAGGCACTCAGGGAATAATAAGGAACCAGCTACTATTATGATGGAAACTGGGAGACGAACAAAGGAAGAGGACTTGTGGCATGAAGTTCTTCCCAATCCTACGTTTTTATTCACATTAATAGAAAGACAGAGATAACTATACAGTAGAATTGTAGGATTGTCTCCAAATCTAGCCAGGCATATATAAATGCTAGATTTGGTGAAGATAAACTGTGCTGAGTAGAATTCTAATATGTAACTGTTCCTGAAGTTAAGGACTGTGCAGATTAGCTTTGGAAAATGAGAGAGGCTTTAAGATCCATATAAGAATACAAGAGTGCTGCAAAATTTCTAAAATCTCAGCTCCTAGAAACTGATATCCTGCTTATTTCCTGAGGAAATGTTATTCTTTTTTTTTTTTTTTTTTTTTTAAGTAAGAGAATTTTTGACTTTTGCTTGTGTATTTCTGCCTTTTTGTGCTCCATTCTTTTCTTGTGCCTCAGGCAGGCACAGAATTCTCAAGGGAGAAGTGATGAAGACATACTCTCAACTTGAAATAACAGAACTGTTTGCTGCATGTCATCCTGTCTTATTAGAGAAAAAGCAAACCCGTTAACAGCCATGGAGCTCCATGGTTAGAAGGCTGCAACATTCATGGAGGTGAAAACCTGGAGTTGTATGGTCTGCTCTAATCTACTTTAATCTGCACGTGAGTTTGTCTGCATGTCAGAAATGTAAAGCTAGGTATGCTGTGGTTTATACTACATAAATTTGCGGGCAGCCTGGGGTGTAGTTGTAGCTGGACACCCAAAACAGTGTTTTTTAATGGCTCTGCCAGAAATTCGTGTCTGTTCTGTGGACTGAAGACAGAAGTGTGCATGAAATATCTGGAGGTTTGCTTGGTGGTGGCAGCTTTATTTTGCTTTGGAGAATCAAATCAGTAGCACTCTGCTTGCATGCATATCTTCCACAGGATGTTTTTAATTTTAATTCTGTGTTACATAGGCATGTAGAAGCTAATCACAAACTGCCCAAGTCTGTTAAGCTTTGCAATCTCAGGCTTAACAAGTTCCCACTCCTATCCAATTGCTGCTGCCTCGTACCAGTTACTGTAATCATTTCTTTCAGAAGTCTCTATTCCATAATCTCCAAATATGAGAAAAGGACATCTAAAAATCTCTTAATGTTCCAGTAAATACTTTAAGCTTCAAGTTTGTGGCAGTATTTCTGTCTCTGTAAATAATAAGGAGTTCCAGGCCAAGCAGCATCTGCCTTGGGCACTGAGAACTGACTTGCTGAAACTGCTGGCTTACTCAAAAGTTTGGTTTACAAAACAAAATCCCATTAATTCTTGCTTGTGCTCTGGAGGAAGGGTTTCTAGCGAGTGCCATCACAGGAAGGGAAAATGTAATGTGCCAGGAGCTAATATGCATGTAGTGGCTTGACTAAGAGAGGTGATGATAGCAAGATTGTTGCATGTAACCATATCAAGAAAGCAGAAATGGCTGTAATAAGTAGAGGTTAGCTCGCTCCTGAGCGTACCTGGGGCAAACAAGTTCCCTGCAGGTGGACACCTGACCCTGAGGCATCGGATGGGTTGCTGCCGGGTGAGCGCAGTGTGTGGCAGCCTGCTGTGCTGGGCCCAAGGGCCGCCATTTGCCCTGCAGCTCAGGGCAACGCAGGAGTTCCTGCTGCTGTTTGGGGTTGACTGGAACTAAGAGACTTTGAAAGGCTCAGTGAGATGTTACCAATACAGCTTTAAACTTTGAAAGTCTCTCCTGGCTGTTTCCCCCAGGCTAGTTCTTGCCCTCACAGCTGCCTGAGGAACTGAGGATTTCAGGTGCTTCCTCACAGAGCTTGCATCGCTGTCAGATGAGAGGGGTTCCTCAGAGACACTGTGTTTGGCCTCCGGTCTTCTCGAGCAACTGCAAATGAGTGTTACTATCACTGAGAGTTTGATTTTATTATTGAACAGATCTTATATAAGGCTGGAGAAGGAAGTGCATCTCGCAATCCTTAATTCTGTACAGACGCAAGCAGGGTCAGAATGTATTCTCTGCATCTGAGATGCTCTGCTGCAAATGCAGGGCATGACAATACATACACGGCGTAACATTAGTGAGGGAAGACTATAAAGACATTAGTTATGCTGCACTGTTTGTATGCCATTCTGTGAAGCAGTACTTAAAGGACTGAAATGGTGTCCTTGCAGAAATGGAATTTTCTTCCTAAAATACTTTTATGAAACATTCTAAATCCTTACCGATAATTTAGTGCCGGAGAGCAAGGCTGAAATGATGTGCTAATGAATGCTACATATGGTCTGCAACACATGGGTAGTACTGTTTATAAATAAGTTTTTTTTCTAGAAATGACTGAACAGCAAATTGGATAAAATTCTGTTCCAAAGTGACCAAGCTTCCTTCTTCCCTGAAGCAATTCAGGCTTCTTCCAGACTTCATTAATACCAGAATTATCATAATGTGTTTGCCTGTTACAGCTGTTTCATTTTCAGGGACCTGCAGCAGCCAATTATTTTGTGATAAAGTGCTTATTAAGGAGAATATGTGGCCAAGTGGAAAGAAAAGGCCCAGGCAGGTGGGATGGTGCTTTGGAAAGTTTTTTAAGGCCCTCCCATTTGTGCTTTTGGGAGAAAAGAAAAATACAATTTTTTTTTTTAAGAGTAAGATATTAAATACAGTCTTCTTAGAGGTTTTGCTGTTTGTGTGAAGATGCTTGCTTTCTTGCAGTGGAGGTAAGAGGAGTGGATTTGAAGGTATAAAATACAGGACGCACCTTGTTTTGAACAAGAAATTAGAAGCACGCTCTGTTTATACTCGCGTTGGTAGAATAAGGCAATGTGAAGAGCTGGAAAACGTTGGTGTAATTTGATGGATTCCTTCTCCAGGCACAAGTTCATGGTTTTCTTTTTCGAGGAGATGGCTTTGCTAATTCAAAGATTTAAGCTGGTATTGCTTAGCATTTGTTTTCACTGACTTTTAATGGAAGGGAATGAGTACAGATAATGAAATAAAGCTGCCTTGCCACTTCAGGCAAAACTTCTTGAATCATTTCTATATGCACCAAGGAACCTTTTCCTCTGCACACCCGGAGGAAACCCAGGGCTGTCTTCCCAGCTGCAGGACAGTTGATATCTTACTGCATGGGGCACCTTTGTGACAGCAGTTCCTGCTCCCCAGCTACTTTGTGAGTCATACCCACATGTAGTTTTCCTCATAAATGTAGCTCTAATGGCATGGTAGTGACTACGTGTCTAACGTTGTAGTTTCTCTGATTCTTATAAACATACTGTTGGGAATGTTTTCATCATTTTATTGACTTTTTTTTCTTCTTCTTCTTTATCAATTGAGGTTTAGGGGTTTTGATTTTTTGAGGTGATGCCCATCTGCATTCAGCTTTATCTTCTTCAATTAAGTCTTCAGCCTTGATTCTCCCCTTTCCCTCTTGCTGTTTCTTCTTTAGACTGATGCCTGCTGCTGACAGAGGGGAGGTTTGGAAAGGGATTTTGAGTTTGTCGTCTTTTACATTCTCTCTCTCCTTTGCTGCTTCTGATCTAATCTGACTGGTACACAGAAGCCCTCAGGGCCTCAGTTGAGTTGCCTGTGGTCAGCCTGAGCTAAAACTGAGGGTTGGCCTCCTGCCTCTGTTTCATTGGAAATGTCTCTGAATGGCAGCTGTGCTTTGTGCTGTACTTGGGGTAGCAAACTTAGAGGATTCACCACGTACTCTTTCCAAAGTGAAGTCTGAAATGCTACCAAGAGAGCAGAACTTTAAGAAACATTTAGCAAGTAAGCAGATTAATGGTCTGGTCTGTCTTGTTCAGTGGCAGTTTTGAAAGACAAAACAAAACCCTGAGGTATTGCTAATTTCTAATTTTAGTCAAAATAAAAGATACGCACAAAATGGCACCCAGATTTTCAAACAACCATTTAGGTTAATACTTAAATACCTGCACACACACGCAGGAAAATCTTTACTCCTCAAAAGACCCAAGTGTAATAGAAATGCAGATATTAGCGTGTAAATAATCAGTATGTTGCTCACATAAGAACAAGCAGTAAATGAGTTGCCCTCTGAGATGTGGTCTTCTGCTGATTTATTTTGTACGTAAGATGTGATTGGTTAGTTCTTGTAAGTCACAAATTTGCTCAAAAAGTGTTGCTGCTAATGAAGAAAGATTTCTGTGATGTGGGAGGAATTTGGAAGGTTGAAGTCTTGACTCCCTGTGGTGCCAACATCTCCTACTGGCACTTTGTCCAAGCAATAAGAATCTGATTTCCTAAACTTCACATCTGGTTTAAGAAAACCAGCTATTTTGGTAGTTTCAGACAGGCTGTAGGACTATGCTGTAGTGTTATCTGGTTCTGGGTACTCTTTGCTCAGAATTTGGATGCTTTTGTAAAATTTTGAGGTTGAAGCAATAGGCAGTAGTGACCACGCAGATTTGGAAGATGTGACTAACCTGAGCATTATGACAGAATGACTCGCAGGACCCTATTACTCATACTGTCAGAAAGGTACTTTCCGCCAATTGCAAGATCTTTAGTCTTCATTAGGAAAAAAAGGTAAATAGAATCACCAACCCAACATACCGTCCCACACTGGCACTGTTGTAACCTTACCTATGTTATCCAGGCTGATTTAGTGAGCGCAGCCCCTTACTGACTTTACCAAGTTTATAAAAACCTTTTTTTTTTTTTTTTTTTTAATTTTTCTTTTTCCTTTGGAGTTTATAATAACCGCCATGTTGATTAATTTCTGCTGATCTGTTTCTCTTTGGGAGCTGCTTCGCTGAAGTATTGAGCGATGAAGATTCCCACTGCTGCAGACAGAGTGTCAAAGTAAATAAGCTGGAAACCACAACTGAGAACAACTGCCTTAATATGATACTGGGTATGAACACTAATTTTGCATTACTAGGTATTTCCAGTGGTATTCCAATGGCATTTCCAATCCATTAGCTGTTCATATTCATGGCTCTTGTCAGGTAACCTGACTTTCATGTTGGAGTAATTCATCATGGCAGCACATATCTAAGAGATAATGTATAGGTAATGAATTGCTTCTCTTCGGGAACATTTGATTGGGCCTTTCTTTGTAAACAATAGCTTCTGATTCTCGGAAAAGACGAAACAGGGAACAAACCAAACTCCTGTTTATTTCTCCATAGCTCATCTTAGGATTTGTGTGGTTGCGTGGCATTAAAAAGCCTAGAACATTTGTTTTTTCCCCACGGAGACGCGTCTTTCTAGCGTATATCAATCTCATTGGAGGTGTATGCTGAAACATGTTGAAATGTTATGCTGATACTGATGTTATAAGCAAGAGCTAGAACGTTTTTTGTTGCTAATCCACTGCAAGTTAAACTGCAGATGTGTGGCGTATATACAAAGCAGAATAGCACACAGAGTCTTGAATGATGTTTTTCCATTTAAAGTATGTATTCCTCTCAACTTGTGCTTGAAAGGAAAACCTCTTTACTGATCTTGAGGTATTACTACATAATGCCATAATTTACTTGTGTTGGAAAAGTTCAGACCATCACGCATGACACTAATTATCATTAATCAGAAATCTTTACATGTTAATACCATAGTGACTCAACACTGGACTGCTCTCGGTTTTTAATCTGTGCTTTTTGAGGGGGGTCGGCACAGCATGGGACAGCCTCCAGGGCAAAACACACTCTGAGGAAGGAGGCTTAACAAACCGAAGTTGGATGATGCGATGGTGGATGATGTTTGCAAAATCAAAAAGCAGTGGTTTTGTGCCATGGCCATGTCTCTGAAGGAGACAATTTGTGTCCAGTATATGAATGCTACCAGAGCGTGTCTGTGGAAGACAGGCAAAATGAGTGTTTTGTCTAATGAGGCAGTGTGCGAAGTAAGTCATGCAGCAATTATGCTATCGAATGAAATGGTGTTAATCCAGGAACGGAAAGCTTGTTGCTTCTTTCTGTTATGCTTTTCCTCTAAACTTGCTAATCTTAATTAGTGATAGTGGTAGCAGTTCAAACTATAAAATCAGGATCCAAAATGGTAATATTGGCAAGACTGTGGACAGTATTTGGTTCTACAGGAAAAGCTGGTGTATGAGGTACTGTCAGAAATAGAGAAAAACACTGACAATATCACCTGCACAAATTCATTTTCTGCTAATCATGTGATTAGTAAGTGTTATAATCACTAAAATAAATGCCTTTTATGGCTTGTGTGTTTAAATCCATTGAACTTAGCTGCACAGTCTGTAATGCAAAATAAGCACTGCTTGCCATTGTAGAGATGTTTTCCTCAGTGTCACGTTAGAAGAAGGCAAAAATGGACTGTATTTACATAAAGGACCAATAAACCTTTATGTACCATAGAAGTGTCCAAGCAAAGTGCTAAACTGACCTGTCGTGTTCGTGTGCTGTGACAGGTAGTTCAGTGCTACAAAAGAACCTTCTTGTCCAGGATGCCACTGAAGCAGTAGGTACAATTTACTGCTGTTCTCTGGGAATCCGGATTCTTCTTAAAGAAAGAGAAACAGCACTCTGTTTAAAGATAACTGCTTGTTTGCCTCTTTTAAATTGTGAATAATGTCAGGACCTCATCTTGGCATGCACTACTGTGTGGTTTTCAGGAAAGTCCAAATAAAAGCTGTAATACGCCCTGGCACATCAGGGGTGTAATGGAGGTGTCTCCATTGGCAGCATGTCAGTGAAACAATTAGGTTTAGTGTGAAGGACTCCCTCCTGGCAGGGCTGTCAGTCAAAACACAAGCAGAGGGTGAGAACTGACCGTCCAGCCTTGGGAGCCTCTGGGCAGCAGTTCTAAGCCTTTGCCAGCTAGCGTAAGTGATGCATGACTTTTATCCCAATATTTTTGGATGTATATCTTGTGTATTGACAAATGAGATTGAACGCTCTTGAAAATTAGACAAAGTGCAGTCTTTAAGATGAGGCATTATGTCAGTGCATTGTGTGTGGTTTGTAACGAGGTGGGCCATGGCTAAATCTCAGGGAACACTTCTCAGATGACTATGAAAGAGAAGTTTTAGGGAGAGAACTGAAGCACAGAACTCCCACCAGGCTTTGGGTTTGTATGTGCGTGATGGCATGATGATTCATATGCTTTGTGTAAGCTGAAGATAACAGAATCACTTGACATGTGTCTGCAGGTCCCTGGTTTGTTGTAGGGAGCCTAACAAACATTAAAATGATAAACATATACTTGAATGCTTCCTTGAATACATGTGGCTAGAAACAAAAACAATGGCCAGCGGTTATTGTGTTTTTATAGTAGAGTGCTCTTAGCAAGGTATTTCTTTGTAAACACAGCAACATTTCCTTTTTTTTTTTTTTTAACATTCATTTCAGGTGATTCAAATCTGTGACATGTCGAAAGTGCAAGTTACAACTACATTTATGGTGACAGCGCCTTCAGAGTGATTGCCTTATATTAACAAAGAAAACAGGCAGGAGTTGTCTGTTTGGAAGTAGCCTCGCAGGGTACAGCTGTGCACAAGCTGCTGCTTTGTACTTGGGGTGTGTTTCTTGAAATCCAGCGACTTCTGCTTCTTTAATTACTTGACACATGTAACAAAAAATGAAGATGATAACGCTCCTAATTTAACTTGTAAAGTATATGTGAGACCATCCTCCTCCTCTTTTGTGCGTGGGAGATGGCTTTTCAGATAGGATGTATAGAACAGGGCATGGAAGCGTGGGATGATTGTTTCTACTTTTCATGTTAGAGTTACTTTTCTTAAAATACTTCTTTTGCATTTCTTGTTGCAGCATTAGAAGTTTTCATTTCCCCTGCAATATGGAAAGCCTCAGGGCTCTGCACTCAACTAGAGTTCTCTGCCAAAAGGTGCTTCAAAGTGCTGAGAATCCAGCTCTTGCTTCCTGGCAGTTAGATTCTGCCTTTGTCTCTGAATCCAGAATTTTTATGTGCTGTTGGACTGGGTTGTGCCCCACCTCCAAGTTGTTCTGTGAGGCTGCACCTGAGAGGGCTATTTGTGCAAGTTAATTATCTCTTTCTACTCTCCTGTGAGTGACTCAATATGATGTCTTCACCCTCTTGTCCCTCCTGCCACAAGTTTGCAGTGACAGCACTCTCAGGTGGAGATCTGCAGCAACACCTCCAAAATTAAAGCTGATTGTCACGACTATGTAAGTATTTGGTTTAAGCTTCAGAGTCACCAATCCGTAACATAACACAAGGTTTCATTTACCCGTGGCTTGCAGAATATCTAGCTGCTGGCTCAAAGACAGATTTTATTACAGAGGTTGTGTATCTTTTAGATGCAATAGTACTGGGAAAGAGTAACTTTTGATTGTAGCTTTTTGTCACTTTTGGAGCGACTTGTCTAAAGTATACGGAGCTGAATTTCTGCAGGCCATGTTTTGCTGTTAAGATATGTAAATGAGTCCTGCATTTTCTCATATGCAGCTATCGTGGAGACAAGCTGTATTTGTTCTGTGGCAGGCGTAGTGTTTCTTTTAATTTTAATGTGAATTAAGAACACAGGTAAAGATTTTCTTCCTTTGTCTACTCTACATATTTTTCCTGACTGTATTTTATGCTAGCAAGGCAGTGTTCCCACCACTGTCTGCCCTGCTTCCAACACATGGTTAAGTGCCAGCATTAAGTAAGCATGCTACTGCATGCAGTGAAGGCTGCCTGGGCAAAAGGAGACCCTTTATAATGAACACCAGTACCTTTACAGGAACATTCAGGGTTTTGGGCAGTATAGGAAGGTGTACTAAGGCGACAGAGCAGATTTCTGAAAGAAGGCAAGTTTCTGCATTTCCATGTGTTGTTTATAAATTACTGTGCTCAACTTCATGTGCTGAGCACAGGAATTACATGAAGCTAAAATTTGTGTTATAGTGCTGATGTACCACTGGAATAGTGAGAGGGTTCTTTGGAAACATGGCTCGAGCCTCTTCAGAGTGAAATAAGCCCAAACTGAAACAAAAATCATTGCTGCTGATTGATCTCAAGCATGGAGAGCTCTGACCACTGCCGCCATCTTTTCTACTTCACACTGATGAAGAAAGCTGAAATTGGCAAATTCAACATTCATATAAAAGCTCACTGCAAGCTATATATCTTGACTGAGTTTTAGTAAGTAAATTTAATTGGATCTAATGATTTCTATTTATGATGCTTTAGTTCAGAGGAAAAATTTTTGATTAAATGAGAACTTTTAAAAACAGATTTAAGTTAGATCCTATCCTGTATGTTTAAGCAATGGAAATAGAAGTAGAGATGATGAGAAACTAAGAAAGTTTAAATATTACAGATCAATTTTAGGTTTATTTAAAAAAAAAAGAGTTTTTATATTGAAAGTGGATGTGAAAAATGGATGCAACTTTATAATAGAATTTCACACTTTCCCTCATATAAACCTTGTTGGTATGTATAAATCTTATTTATTTGATGTTCCTCATAACTTTGGTTTTCATTGTGCCATAATTATTTATGTTCATGCATAACTCAGTACTGAGGAAATCAGTGAAGCTGGAGACTGCATCAGTCATCTGGGAAACGAGGTAAGCTGTGGGATAAGCACAAGAGTTGAGTGTATTTGTAGAATGATCAGTAGTGATTGAAAGTTACAATTTAGAATGAGAACTGCACTTCCTAATGATCCCTCTGAGATGAGCAGTTTTGATTAACCGATCTTCTAAATATTCAGGAAGGTGTTACTACATCATCTTACAACTGCTCGATATATTTAAGGATGCCTTAATTGGTATGCTGCTAGCCATAAAATTCTTTACAGGCATTGGAATCTAGGTCTTGGGTTCTGTATTTTTGTGGGAGAAAATGGATTTTTCATACCAAAGAATTATCTTAGCGTGGACTGTTTTGAATTCTTTTGTATACTGAACAATCCTGGTTTATTCCAACGAGGACCCACTTTACAGATCTTACAGTTAATTCCTTCGTCAGTTGCTGAGAGGTTGCAGACGTCTGCACACGGTATCCAGGAATGGATTTACTACATCTGTGGTTCCTGCTTCTAAAGATGATGACTGGGCAGCCATCGTTTCTCTCCTGAAGCTTCAGCTTTTGCCTGTATGAGGCTGCAGCTTCAGGGGCTGCCAGAACTGCTTGCCTCATGGGAAAACATGGAAGTGCTATCCAGAAGGAACATCTGACACAGTCTGTCTGTGTGAAGCTGTTGCTGCTGTAGCGGTAGCTGCTCTGCAGTCTTAGAAGCTGCTGTGCGCTGCTTCTCACACGGCTGATCTGATCGGTGCGTCTGGTGCTGATGTGTGTGGAAAACATCAGAAGTCACCTCCAGGTGTGAGGCCTGGGCTGGTGCTGGGCATGGATACCAGGCTGTGAGGAGAAGTGCATCAGTCCCTCCAGGCTTCATGTTATTCTAAAAGCAGGAGTTACTCCTTTAGAAAACGCTCCTGGTCTTCTAAAACTGTGATTCATAACTTTCATCAGGTTCAGACTCATGGTGTTTGGTATTTTCTTGTGTGGGAGTGCACAAATAACCTTGGGAGGAATGACAGAGGTTTCTCATTTCTGTCTATTATGAGGACTGCAGAAAGAGAAGAGTTGTAATTTTGCTAGCACTTACAACAGCTGTTTTGTTGTTTCTTTTTGTGAGATATGGCTAGTAAAGTGCCCCTGTGCTATATACAGCAATCTATGGGCTGTGAGATGATGATGCACTCCCTTGTGTTATCAGTTGTTCTAGGTCAGCATTGACGTGCATTGGATTTCAGCATCTGTGAGTGTCAGTCTGCCACATCATTAATGTTTGGCTTTATTTTTAGTTTTTCTAGTTGAGTAAACTTAGAATTTTTGGAGGTGCTATGGACTTTGAATGCCCAGAAGGCAGAAGTTCAGCAGATGCAACCTTGTGCCTCACCACTGACATCAACCTTCCTTGACACTGTCACGCAACCATCAAATGTTTCTGCTCGTAATTTGTTTCTGAGGAATATTCTTTTCTCTTAACTAAAATCATGAGTGCAATTCTGGTAGACTACTGCAGCATGCCGAGCACGTGTCAATGTCCCATTGATGGGGATACTGAATAACAGTGTTACTGAACGGTGCCTGAAGATGCAGGGCTGTTGTTGAGAAGGGGTTAATTAGCTGAGTATGCTAATTACTGTTCAGTGTCTGGGATGTTTGCCAGCACTGGCCACAGATCTAAACAAAAGAAAAGGTCAACTGTGTACATGCCCTGTAAATCACCGATACAGGAGTCCAAGCTGAGCTCTCTCAGTAAGCTACCAAACATGGGATCCTCCAGCATTATTTCAGTAATATTTCCTGCCATGCATGCTTGGCTGTACAGCACTGGCTTAAAGTTCTCTGACAGCTGTGCAAAGAGTAGAGAAAGCACTTTGCTTTGCAAAAGTTGCAGACAGGACAGCCTGAAGAGAGCTGCAGGGAGCTCCTTGCAAGGTTTTGGGGTAGTTGCAGCGGCCTAGGCAACGGAATGGATGAAGGAAGTACCTCCAGAAATTGGAACTGAGAATCGTTTCGGAGTGGGTAGCAGAGGGTGATGAACAAGGTTGCTGTGTGTGAGGAGAGCTGTTCGAGACAGGCCAAATAGTGGAGTTAGATGTGTTTATGCGTGAAGGGAGTGTAAAGGATTTGCTAATCGTGCAGTTTCTTGTGACATCTTCGAGTTTTGCAAACACGTGTCATGAAGCTACTGTTTCACAGAACAAGAGCCCTTTTTCCACTAGTAAGTATTCTGACTGAATTCTGATAAGATAATGTTAAAGACAAAGAAATGGGGATGGTCAGGAATCCGAATTGCCTTTGTCTTAGTAAGAAATCACTACCTACCTTCACTAACCTCTCTTTGGTTATTCTTCTCTGACTAAGCTTCCCCGCAGTTTCCTAAAAGACTCTCCAGTATGCTGTTGACTTCTGGCTGGTAACCAGGGGACTGTGATGCTCACCTGGCGAGGAGGAAGGTAGACTGGGAGGTGGTGGACTGGGAGGTGGCTCAGTGACTCATATGCACAGTCTCCAGGCTGGGTTGGGGACACGTGGGCTTGTAGATCTGTTACTAGTGCTAATCTGCTTTATACAGGTATAAAATACTCCTTGACAAGAAAGATGGAGATTTCCTGGGGAGCAAAAGCTTTGAAAAATGTCAAATTCCAGGAATTCCACCTGAGTTGAAAAAAGAGCAAGAGAAGGCTTTGATAAATCACCTTTCTTCATTAAATGCTTCACTGTGCTACTTCTGCAATCAGGTGTGACATCCCTATCACTGAATGATTATGCAGTAATATTCTTCAAATTCTCTTCCTCTCTGATGGCTAAAAAGGAAAACCTTACTCTATGGAAAAGTATTTTCTGTGTTAATTTTAACAAAGCAGGTAGTGCTTTCTCAAGTAATGCCAGCTTGCTTTCCTTACTACTCTGCCATCAGCTGTGCTTGACAAACTTGTAAATGCATCAGCTACAGTCAGGTAATGTCCCAAATGTCATACTGCAAACACCTGCGCCCGTCTCAACAGAAACCTTGGTTTTGCTTGCCAACTTTCTGGAAACTAGTTCATTTAGAAAACTTGCTGGGACTGAGAAGTAATGGCCCATTTTGCACGAGGGAATAAGCAGTGAAAATTAATGTGCAGTGTATTTGTCAAAAAGCATTAACAGGAAAAGAGGGAGTGAAAATAAAATAAAAGCTTTTAAACCTGAGCTGGTTCAAGGAAGTTCGGTGCACTGTGAGTGTTTACCTGCCCAGTTTGCAAACAAAAAATTACATTGCAGAGAAACATCTCATGTAATAACCATGAGCTTGAGGGATCTTCTTGAAGGGTATTTAGCGATAAAATTCATTAATGTGTTGGAGTTAGCCCTGGGTTTTATAAAGATGGTTGGCTTGCTGAGCTTTGCTGAGCGTTAACAGAAGCAGCATAACAGGCTGAGGAGTCTCCTGGTATCACACTGAGAGAGGTGAGTTCTGTTGTGTAATGAGTGATCTAGATTAAAATTGCTGACATTCAAATACATGGACTCAGTGAGAAAATCCCAACAGTTCTCTTACCGGTTCCTCTCACACTTCCATCATGTATTTTACACCTTCTGGAGCAGATGAGTTTAGAGCTTTCTCATGGTGTTTTCTTTACCCTGTGGAGAAGTGTGAAGCAGCCTTCTGCAGAGAAATAGGCTGCAGTCACTAGAGGGTTTTTTGACACTTTTCATCCTTTCCTAAATTTTCCCGACTCTGTAAGAACTCCCATCTGATGCCTATTTTAATAAATACAAGATACACATTTTAGGTAATGGTTTCTTGCAGTTGAAATACACAAGCAACTTCTTAAATACAGTGAAGTGTTACTTAAACATCCAGCCAAATTACTACCTGGTTCTGCTTGGCTTCTTCCTGTGGATAGGAAAAAAGGCATGTTTAGCTACCCTTCAGGCTGCTACAAGAGGCCTTCAGCCCACGGCTGTTCCAATTATTTGTTGCTTAAGTCTACAGTTGTTTCTAGAATTGTGCATTATAAACCACATATTAATTGATGCAGAAATGGCCAGGGAGGAAAGGCTATATCCATTTCCATATTAATTCCAACTTGCAACAATGAGCTGGATAGATAACAGCTGTAAATACATGCCACATGTAATTTTTTTGACTGAAATCCCTGAATAGGCTTTATTTTTTCCCCCCTGAATAACTGCCTAAAAATAGTTGGGAAAAGTGAATTTTGTATGGACCGAAATTCCCCGTGTTTTGGTTTTTGATGCAGAATTTCAGAATGATCGTTGGAAGAGAGTTTTAGCTAACTAATGCAGTGACTGAGGACGAAGACTGGTATCTTTGAATCAAAGGATCTTGAGAAGTCTATCTAGGAAATTAGTTTGAATCTTGTCTGTAAATAGGAACGGGATTTTTGCAACAAAACTTTACTTGTTTTCTTTCTCTGCACTTTTGAATGAGGCAAGAGTCAACCATTAATCCATTTCTGCTTCTGAGTTCTGGAAATAAAAGAGCAGGGATAATTTATGAGTAGCACAAGGAAAAGTGTTTTTCATCCTATTAGATCTGCTTCTAAAGGCAGTTTGCTTTATTAAGTCAATTCAGCTGGTGCATGTGAAGGTCTCACTCCTGTCCACAAACCCCATTGGTAAATCTCAACTGCATCTGTGGAACATAGGTTTATCTGCTAAGTAGAAATGCTGCATTCAGAGATGTGCTGATGTGTAGATACAGCTGTATTTGGGTTGTGGTGAATAAGTCATACATGTCCCAAGTAAGAGCACATTCCAAGTTGACAGTTCCAGGGGGTGGTTCTGGTTGTATTCAGAGAAATACAATTGTATTTTGCTGTTTCCAGTACCAGCCTATTTCTGATAAATTCTTTATGAAGAAAAGATCTTTCCCGGTTTCTCAGAAGCCCTTATTTTACTTCTGTCCTGTAATACATGCTTACGCTCTATCCTAGTCTTCATTCTGTAGACTGGCTTGGTACTCCTCCCTTCCTACGTCTGCATCATGAAGGACAGAGATCTTGAAGTCAAGGAAGCCTTCAGTACTATGAAATGAGGATCTAACTAATATACAGGATTTTCAGTTCCTTTAGTCATTCTGCCTGTGCTCAAGCTAAGAATTGGTGCTCCCCAAGCAGATATTAAAGGGTAGTAGGTGATTTAGTGGACCTAGCTTAGTGTTTCTGCAGTGTCCACGTGGGAAATGTAACTACCTAAACTAGATGCTTAAAATAGCAATGCGCATTCCTTACTACCCTAACACATTTTACTAGAAAATCTGCATACAATTACTACTTTGTGTTTTGAGTTTAGCTTTTAACTCTGTGACTTTATTTAAATGCAAGCCTTTTCATTTCCAATTTGAGTCCTTACATGATGTTTTTCCAATTCAGATAACACAGTAAAGTACATTCTCCCAGAGGCTTGGTACAGT
This sequence comes from Alectoris magna, assembly GCA_030625065.1. Lineage (NCBI taxonomy): Eukaryota > Metazoa > Chordata > Aves > Galliformes > Phasianidae > Alectoris > Alectoris magna. Next base: position 5,482,367 of record CM060575.1, on the reverse strand, counting down.
GTGAAACTGTGCAAATAATGGATGCATGTGCATTGTACATCTTCCTTCCAGATGGTACTGTTCAAATTTATAGTGTGTTGCATAATCATTTGAGGAGAGGTTGAATGAATTTGGTTAATTTTAAAATTTCTTTTGTAAATGTAATTGACTTTCCTGCAACGTCTGATGGTTGTTATCTTTACCTCTTGCCACACTGATGATCCAGGTCATAGAAACCTGTGTTGAAAGACATGTCAATATTGTATTTCCTACCAGTGGGAGAACAGGCAGCTTGTGATTGTTGAAGGTCCAGTTTGGCTACCAATTTTGGCATTTTGTTAAAGTAAGGCTTTTTGCATGTATAGCTACAATTCACATGAGGCAATGCATTATGTTAAGGAATGATTTTGATTCTTGTAAGCAAACTTGGTAAGGTGTCTTTGATTACTTCTCCCTTCCCCCAAGCCCTCGCATTTCTGCTGGGGTATGTATTGGAGGTCAAAGCTGTGGCTTTGCACACTTCTGGTTGTACAGTATTTAGCTACTGGCACTGCATATAGTTCCTAGCATGTCAGAAATTACTGTGGAAACTGGGTGATATCAGTGCTGGCTCAGGAAGATATCTTATAGTCCTTCATATCTGCTTTACAAATTTAGATATGTTTCTTAACTTGATGTTAAATGTAAAGAACACCAATATAGCTGAGAAGGGATGCTTACAGAAGTATGCTGGTTGAGTCATTTTGTACTAACGTGTCTTCACTGCTTAAACTGAAGGCCATTTGTAAAATATGAATTTTTACAGACAGGAATCATCAGGCTTCTGTAAATCTAACCTTGGATGAAACTCTGTATATGACTATGAATCTCTGCCAATATATCCATAATTTCAGTGAAACGGCAGTTTACTTAGGAGAGGGAAAGGATTAAATTTGAAGGGCATACAATGCAAGCAAAAGAAGCCTTGATTTTTCTCTGCAGCTCTGTCTGCAAACTACTGCTGTCTTTTAATGGAGCAGAACGGAATAAGATCTTATTTCATCACCTGCTTCTGCCCAGCTTATAACTCAAATCTGGCTTTGACAAGAACTTTCCTAACCACAGTCTTGCTGCCTTGAAAGTACTGTCTTTTGTTGAAAGCTTTTACTTGTGTTTCAGGTTATTGTGCCAAGTTTTTCAGTTTTCAGTCTTGGTTTCAGTATGTCTCACTTTCATTGAACTTGTAATTCACTTTGGTTTTACTTTTCTGTAAATTCTAGTGTCACTGCCACCACTTGTCTGAGACTGAGTCACAACTCAGACATGATCTACTTAAAATTCTAGCAGAAAATTCTAATATTGAATTATTAGTGTCCATCTGGTTTGAAATCTAAATATAATTGCACCGCATATTGCTAGACTAGCTGTCCTCTAATTCTTCTTCCTGCTCTATGTTCAGTGAGGCTGACAGCGTCTTTCCCTGGTGGGAAGGGAATGTTTTGGTTGGTCTGGTTTGTGCTAAGGCTATGCAGTCATGAGTTTGTTTCTAAGGGAGCTGTGATTTAGATGTGTCTGCAAAGTTAGCCATTTATATTTCAACCTTATTGGTTTTTATCAGGATATTTCACGTCCTATTCATAAACTTCACCCAGCTTCTGTCTGAAGAACTGCGCAATAAAATCTCTTCTACAAGCTGTGCAAATATTCCATTAAAACTTGCTCGGTGTGCATGATATGTCTTTTTAGAAGGATGATGTTTGTTAGCCTCTTTATCTTCATGATTAGACGCCCTACTTTATTTTTGAACCTAAATTTATTCAGGGTTACTTCACATACACTGTGGCTGTATGAGCAGCATTCTTTAATTCACACAGCTTTTGCACTTTTCTGATCGTCACATTCTATCCCATTCACAGTAGGTGAGTCTATTCTTTGGTCTTCGGTTTGCTGAGCTAAACCACCTAAACTCTTTCGTGCGTGGTGGGTTCTTGGTTTTCCCTGTCATTCCTATAAGCTTTCTCAACTCTTGTCCAGTTTTAGGTATCGTTCCTGAACGAGAATCACTAGAATTGCACAAAGTACTTCAGCTGATTGTTCACCAGTGCTTTGTAGATTATCAGTGATATTTCAGCACCCATGCCATGGGAACTATAGCCAATGCATTGTGGGATGATATTTTCTTTTTCAGGTCTGCATTAAATCATGGTCGGTGACAATTTAGTTCATGCTAGGTTTTACACTTCAGGAATATATAGCATGCTATTTCAGTGATATGAAAGGTATCTTAACATCACTTACCTTATCTACAAAGACAAACATATACAATACTTATTTCTGCAATAAATGTTATTTGCTAAGAGCAGGTTTTCTTCAATTCCTTTTATTTTTTGGCACTCACGAACTAATGGCTATTTACTAAAAATGTGACTGCCTAAGAACAGTTTTGCAGTTGCCGAGACCAGCTTTCCTTGGTCTTTCCTGAATTCTACTGGTTGCATAACAATTGAAATTATACCTGTCATCCAATTTGTCTGCATTTTGGTAATTGCACAGCTTGCTGAAGTTTGTTCTGTATCTGTAATGAGCTATTTTGAGGAGAAAAAATCAGTTTCTATTCTAGTCTACTCACAATTTGTAATGGGCTAAATTTGGATCTTCCAGGAGTCAGTCTGTCTGTCTGTATTTTAGCCTCATTTATCACTTCATGGAAGACTGATCTTTGCTTTGTACTTCATGGCCCATTGTGCACCCGTAAGATTAAATGTAGTCTATTCTGTGTAACTATTTTCTGGATCTAAAATAATACATCTGTTTTACTAATAGTTAACTTTTAAAAGTTTCAGATGCATTTGTTCAAGTACTTACAGCATATGGGTTTCAGGCTAAAAGGTTCATGCTTAATTGTATTGAATTTAATAAATCTGGCAATCAAACCGTGTGAAGTATAATTGATGTGTTGGCAATGTAGCCAGACTGTCTAGAATACAAAGTAATTTATAGGGAATAGCAGGACCCTGGGGGGAGGAGCTGTGCTGTAACTTTCAAGCTCGGAGATGCAAGCTTGACTTCCCCCTCCCCCCCCTCCCCCCCCCTTTTTTTTTCTCCCCCTCTTTTTATCAGAAGGACAAAAGAATGGGGTTTCTTAGTAGAATAAGATGTAACATATTTAAAGGATGCATTTTACAGCTGCATGAGAAGCACAGGTTACATGCATTAGTTCTAGCAGTAGCAATGCCATGTTGGCTTGGCCTTGGATATTTGTAATAATTTCTACCTAAATTCCCTATCTGTTAAACAGCTGTTGAGAAGAACAGCAGTTATAGTGGATTTTTCTTTTGTGCTGGTATGCAGTACTGTTAATTCTGCAACTTCTCAAGACTTCACATGATGAAAGGTTCTACTATACTGAGTTTTATTCTTTAGTTATGAGTATTCTGCAGTTGTCTTGTTAACACAGATGTACTCTAATCTAGCAACAATAAAAACTGAAGTCACAAGGAAAACCATGCCCTAGGTATACAAGAGTTTGCTGGAAAAAGAATTCACCAGTTCTGCACCTCAGAGCTGTGCACTGTTTTGATGAGCTCATGTTCACAAGTTGACGAATGTCTTGAGGTAGTAGAAGAAAGGGCCTGGCACCATTTGTTCTTTCCTCCAGACAGTCCTGGTGACAATGCAGGTTACATCTGTTCGTATGGATGTGTGGTGCTGACTAGTGATGACTTTTTGAAGTCTGGCATATGTATCAAAGAAAAGTGGGAAGTACTGAATGAGTCCAAACCATTTAAAGACTTTGGTGCAACCTGGAACAAGTCCTGGAATATTTTGCTTCTTGCATTTGATAGATGTGATGTGCAAGTCTGCACCTAAATCAGCATTACTCAAAGTGTCAAGAGAGATCCAAGAATAAAAGAGTGAAAAATTGGTCTTTAAAAGGCCATAAGCAAAGCTGTTTTTAAGGATCAGCAACTAGAACTGCGATGAGCTGTGCCAGTGCTTCTGTGTGGTATGGGAGGGAGGTGGCTGAGAGGATCTTGTCCTCTGCTGCCAGGATGGGTGAGCAGACAGATGGCTCCGAGCCACCTACCGAGTGGTAGGTGTGATGGAGTCTGCAACCTGATGCTGAATCTGCTTATAGGGAAACTGGGATGGTGGCTGGTTGCTGCAGAGTCTATACAACTGAATAAATCCATACACAGATGTACAAAAACAAAACTTTATGATGTGACATCAAAAAATGTGTATCTGTTCCCTCTGGAAGTTCCTGCTATAAGTCCACCAGCTTTACAGAGAGAATATCCAAGCTAACCGGAGGCAGAAAAATCGAGAGCAGTGAGTTTCCAGCTCAGTGGAGCGTATTTCACCTCTTCCCCAAGGGGAAGTGTAGAACATTTTCTTATAATTCAGGTGTGTAAATGAGGAGTGCTCCAGGCGCGTCGCTTTGGTCTTATGGCTGCATCTTGCTTACGGAACCATTTTCTCAGTGGTTGTGTTCATTCTGAGGTCCCTTTTATTACAAAAATAATTTGGTTGTTGATGTATTTGAAGCCAACTTAGATGTCAAGTAAGAAATTGAGGTTAGAGCATGTACATTTGCATAGTTTTATATCTAACAGGAGCCTGACCTTCAACACCCGAAACATATTTTTGGAAAAGGTTCTTCCACTTATGAATGTACCAGCTTTTTCTTCAGACCACCCCACTGCTCAGCTAAATTAATGAAGATACCTAATTGATTAGATAACAAAATATTGTTGTCACTTACATTTATAAAGAATCCTGTAAGGTATATAAAATGTGAGTTTTGATCCAAGTTGAAATGACAGCACTGTCCTACACTTTTATTCATTAGGGACTTTGAGGAAATAGCCTCTGACCATTTTATGGACAGGCTAGCAGCCCTATATAAATCGGCAGTTCAGCTGTTGGCCTAATTTGCCCTAATAAAAAGTAGCCTATGGGCTGAAATTGCTGTACAGAGGGCTGATGATTCCTCCTTCTCTTTACGTGGCTTTCATCAATCTCAGTTTCATTATTCCAATACCACTGCATTAATGGCGGAGAGTTCAGAGGGATGTGTGTGAGCTTTTGAAGGATTTGCTGGATCAGTGATACAGACGTGGAAGAACATAGGAAGCTGGATCTTGCTGTCAGGGGTGCAGGGAAAGTTTTCAGCATTTCAAGTGATAAGAAATGTTACCTGACTTAAGGTCTTAGTCTGGCTTTACGCTAGTATTAGGTATTTGGTACGTACAGATTGCAGCACCTTCTTTAGGCTTCAACATAAGAAGTGAATGTATTTTTTTTCTGTTTTCACTGTTCTGTTTATATTGAGATTACAAGGTACAAATGATAAAGTGATACCGTTGTCCTAGTTTTTGTCTAACTTAGTCACTGGGTGTTTTCAAGGATGATGTGCTTTCAAGGAGAGAAAGCAAAACAAAGCAAGGACTGTAATATGGTGAGTGCAGCAAATCTGTGACAGAAAGAAATTCACTCAACTGAATGAAACATCAGCCAAGGTACGAATCCCCTATGCCTGGAATAAGGCATCTACATTCATTTGCTGTTGTTGCCTGAACCAAGTCTTTTGTCTTTCAAGCAGAAGTTTTCTTTAAAAATGGCTTTACATAGAACAGGGATGAAAATACAGTGAATGGCAGGTGACTTAGAATAAGAATTGAATGAGTCTTGGGGATATTTGATTACTTAGTTATTTTTGAGGGTCTTATTGTTCCCAATAGAGTTGTGGGGAACCATACCCTGGTTGGAAAACTTCTCTTAAGCTCAGTGTCCAAGGCAGAAAGTTAGTCTTGACTGATATACACTGATGACTGTATGTACTGTAATCTCATTTGCATGTTGTGTGATAAGAAGTAGAGAACTGCAGTGCTATAGGAGATGAACTCATAACTTAAGTGTTTAGTCTGTAGAGCATGAAATTGGAAAGAGTGGGAAAAAAAAAGTGCAAGACTATATGCAAAACTTGATACGTTACTGGTATTGTAATCTAAGTGTATTTTAAGTGGTAATCTTAAAAGTGCAAGGACGTAAAAGATCTGGGTAAGATGGCATCATCTCTGAGATAATAAATAAATAAAAAATAACAGTCCTTTGAAAGTAACTTCGATCATCAGATTCCTCTCAGGTGAACTCAGTACTTCAGCAGGCTCTGAGTGGTCTTTCAAGTCTAACAAACATGGTCTGCGTATGCAAGTATTTGTTAAAAGAAATGCTGCATAAAATGCCATTTTCTTTGCTTGATTCAATGCAGACCTTAAGAAGCCTTTGTAGTATGGTAAATAATTGCTGCAGTATAGCTTCTAAACTTTCCTTTCTCTCTACTCTTAAATACAGGGTGATGCAAAAGTTTCTTAAGCTGTAAAAGTCCAGTGGCTCTGAATCTAACTTGAAAGGTTTTAATTTTGGAGTATATGAAGAGGTAAATGTAGAGACAATCCAAATTACAAACAGAAGACTTAAATGTTTGAAGAGTGCATGGTACATTTGGAACTCAGTGGCCGAATTGTGTGCGTCTGAAGATTATGAAAGCACAAAGAGAATCTCATAACCTACCAGAGTCTAATTCAGCGTTCCAGTGTGTTATTATCTGCTAGATTTAATATGATCTTAATTAAACAAATAGTGGTGAATTTATATTATTTTCATTTCTCTGTTTATCAGATAAATCTTTTTCTTCTTTTCACTGGTGGATACACAGCCTGAAATCTTCTTTCTCTGTCTAGCTGGGATTGGTTTGGTGTTTTTTTTTTTTGAATAAGGATGTGTTTTAGCAGCATTGATAATGATCAAAGCATATTCAGAGCAGCTTCGTTCAGTTCTGTAATGTAGTACATGAAGCATACCGAGATATGAAAAGCAGTTAATCAAATTTTAGTTCCCCCTTAGCCTTTTTATTAACTACAGCAGTATAGATGTCTCTTTAACCAAATCCCTGTAATTCAGTTTCTTTAGCCATTTAAGTAATTTGCTGTTCTCTAAGTGTCCTCCTTTTGTCTGACACTTCTACTGCTGAGTTTGGAAATGGCAGACAGTTTTATAGGTGAAACCTTAGCAGTGCCCCTCAGGTTATTTTTTGATTTGTGACATATCTATAAACATGGAGGAAAATGATAATGGCTTTCTCCTGCCACAATACATTCTTTTATAGCTGGTTGAAAAATACAAAGAAGTTTAAGTGAGAACCTCTCTCTGACTGTCATTGATATTCAGATAATTCATTTTTGATACAATCTGTATAATTTGCTGATGGTCCCCATTCAAAATGGCTTACAGTTACTTATTATGACAATGCAGGTTCAACATCTTGTGTTCTGTTGCATATTCAGTTACTCCAGTTTTGTGCTTTAATCTCACTGCCATCACTCATGCTATGGCTGACTTTTAATGTTGGATCTACAAGACACCCCGATTCATGTAAAGGCAAGCCTTGAAATGGTGTTCTTGACTCTCGGTCTAATATTAAATGGCTTCAGAAGTATTCCTGTGCTCAAATGCCAAAGTCCTTTAGTCTTTACATAGCACTGAGAAAACAGATGGTTCAAATGCACAGCTGTTTGAATAATAACTGATATGAATATTTCACTCCTGGAACTTAAAAGAAGTGCGTCTATTCTCTCTCTGTGGTCCTCTTTAGCTGTCTCATTGTTCTGTAGATTTGTCTGTGCCTTATTGGCAAAAAAAAAAAAATACAGTGAAGAACTTAAAAAGCTGTTTCAGTGACCTTTTAGCTGAACAGTTATGTAGTTATGTTGAAACTTTTGTCACTGGAAGTGAATCAGAGTCCTTGGGTCTGTGGTGAATCTGGAAAAAAGCTTCGTTCTCTATAGTTTCTCTTATAGCCCTTAAGATACGTAAGTAAATGCTGAGATTCCTGGCAAAACTCACTGTAAATGTCTTTTTTTAAGACAAGTGCGAAGGGCTTTTTCTAGCACCAGAGAAATGTTTTTGGAATGATCATTTTGGATGCAGCGTAGGATTTGCTTTTGACACCGACTGCAGAAATACTGGCTGATGTAAGAGCAAAGCTGGCACAAGCCAGATTTCTGAGTGGTCTTCCAGGACATTGTCCAGCGTGAGGACTCCATAATCAGCTGTCATAAGCTCCAAATCTAGCCATTCAAAGTTTGCAGTTCATTTTAGAGAATTTATATAAGCCTGTTTCCTAGTGCTGGTATTCCCGTGATTATGCAGTGTTCTCATTTAACTTGCAAGTCTTCAACCTGCCAGAGACTGAGCTCTCTGCAACAGCGGTAACATCCACCAATATTTATATTAAGACTTGGGAGAAAATTCAGAATGTGCAGATGTGATGATCTTTCTGTTATGAAAAGAATAGCTTTTGCACTGCCTCGGGCACACGTATGTGTACATACAGCCAAGTATGTGTAAGTGTGACCTGTGTTTATCAAGATGCCATTACCCAAAGTACTTTCAGTTCAACTTTGCTTAATCTTTAAGCCTTCTCTTGGTTTTAAAGCACTTAGCCTCTAAAGCTGTTTTTATGTGGAGCAATCTCAGTAGAGATTTATCTAATTGTTCACAAATGTTACTCTTCATGTTTAGCTATGCCTTTTAATGATATGGGAAAAAATATCATTTACAATACAGTTTCTTTGCCATCCTTTCCACTCCTCACTTTTCCTGCATTTTCTCTGTTGAGACCTTTGTACTTTCCAAAGAGGGTTCTGGTAGGAAAGACTTCCTTCTTCCAGATGTACTCATTGATACTGATTTTCCAAGTGCTGTCCGCTTTTTGGTACCTGAGCAAACCATGCCAATTTACATACAGACTGAATGATTTTGTGCATCTTTAGCCTGGTTCTGGCATTCAGTGATATTACTTCCATCTTTTAAGACTGAACAGTAGCAAGAGACGTGTTCTCATGTTTCCTGAACCTGCTGCCTTGCTGGGCAGTACAGCGGGTGATGGAGCCTCAGCCGCAGTGCTGACTTGTGGCTCTGCCACTCGGTGTTAACACACAGTGCACGCTCTCAGTGATGAAATATGAAAACATTTTGATGATACTTAAGGGCAAGACAGGGCTATAAAATTTGTTTTCCACTGTGGTTTACTGCTGCCTCTTGAGCAGCATATGCTTGTGCTTTGCTTGTTTGCTTCGTCTCTGCCTGTGTTGTTGGGCAAACAGGTTGTCACAGGTAAGTCTGCAGATGGTTTTCTTAGCTTTGATCCTATTGAGCTAATTTGTAGGTTCCCTGTGACTTCCTGCTTCTTTCCTAACTGTGAGACATAGCAATATTAGAGCCACATGGAAACACTATGCAGCTCATTTTCAACTAAATTACCCCGAGCATGTAATTATAGCCATTAGCAAAGCTCCTTCTGTCTTCAGCACTCTCCAAAAAACACTTTTCTCAGGCAAGTTAGGTAAAAAGCCCACAGCAGTTAGCAACTAGACAGGCAAATCAGCCATTTAAGAAATCTCTTGATGTGACCAGGACAGCTTTATTGCATGCAGTAAAACAGTACCTTGGAAGGGGAAAAGGGCTCTGCTTGCTGGCTTGTGGAATTCTCAACAGTAGAAGAGTGAACTGTTTCATGTAACAGTTTTGAGAGCTGCCTCTTTGCAGAGTACTCTTCCATATCAATAGCAGGAGAATTCAGAATGGCTACTGAAGAGGATTCAGGATGTTACAGAAAATATCCTTCCAGAAGGCTTCCTCATTCACATGATGTGGTTACCTCTGTAGCTACTTTGCGGCCTGGAATCTAAAAGTTGTTACTTTTAACTTTATTTTTAAAATCTCGGGTTGTATTTAATTTCATTCTACTGTTAAAATGAATGAAACATACATATCATTGGGGTTTACGTTTTGCAAGGTATTGGGCTTTTTAAAGCAAATGTACTTTTTTTTTTTGTTATTGGTTCTGTAGCACAGTGGTATCCTCCTTGCTGTCAACTGAGCTGGCAACGTGTGTGGCTGTGTCAGAGTTCAGCACTACTGAGGGCTGGCTTGGTGAAGCATGAAAAGGGAAAAGACCATCCTGTGCCCCAGGAAAAGTCTGTCTAGTGTTATGGAGGAAACAGAAACACCAAAAATGCAGTCACATATAAGTTCAGCTCAAGGCATTTGTGTTATTTTCAGTGTTGCCTCCACAATGACTTGATTTGTCTGGTTTCCTGTTCTTACCTTTTTCAAACCAACTCTTTTGCTGTGGGTATTGTGGTGGCCTTATGAAGAGGTGCTATGTCTTGGGTAATCCACATATTTGAAAGCATTGCTGAGGTTAAAGAAAGCTGAATACAGATACAGAGGAAAAACTGTGCTGCCAGGGGATGAGCGGGCTGGAGAAGTGATTTTCTCTTATATTTGCATCTCTGTCCTCCCACCTACTTCAAAAAGATTTCAAGCAGAATTTGTACTGAAACAGATTTCTTGCAAACTTTCCCGATATGTCTTCTCATGAGATGATAGGGAGTAGGCAATTATCTTCCGAGGGGTATTAATATAGATGCTAGCTCTGCTGCACACATGGTAGTTTATATTAGTTCTTTCTTTTTATAGGCTGGTGATCTGAAATAGAAGTGACTGGTACAGAGAAATGTCTCAAGGGACTCAGGCATCTTAACAGAATACATAACGTTCCGTGATACATATTTACCTGCCTAACCATCAAACCATCCACATGATTCCTCTCTTAGGTTTAAGTGGAATGTTTATTTTTCACATTTGTTTCCTCTCCTTTTCCTTTTTTTTTTCTTCTTTCTTTTTCTAACAATGTTTGCTTATACTTGTTCTCAAAACAGTCATAGTGCCATATGGTTTTGTTAGTATGTTTAGTACTCCCAGAGATGCCTGTGCCCTGCCAGGCACTGTGCTGGCCTGTGCATTGACCTGGTACTGGTTTGTCAGTAATGGATGCCTCAAGCAATACTAGCAAATTTGTGGTTCTCTGGAGGTGCAGAGATTCACTTGGCTTGGTGATGGCAGAGGGACTGGCACTGTGACACCTTGCTGCTTTGAAATACAGTATTGGATGTGAGCACACAACTTTTCTATGGTAGCATTTTTGTAACAGAAAAGAACTGGGAAAGAATATTAAGCAGAAAATGGAAGCCACTGCTCAGGTCCAAAATGCTTCGTTAGGAAAAAAAAGTTGTCTGTGCTTCATCACTGCAGACACCAAATTGTGTGCAAGCAACTGAACCAAATTTTGGGTTTGCAGGATAGTTAAGATTAGGATTATGTGAATGTGGAAGGAGATTTTCTGAAGCAGAGTGCTTGCTCTGTAGTTCTGTGGACAGCTTCATCCTACTCAAAAGTGCAGGCCTGAACCTGGCTTTTATGATTATTTAAGTGCATTCTTCAATAATAACTGTCTTCTCTGTTTTGCCCCTTCTCCATGACTTGCATAGAGAAAAAAAGATTTTAATATTTTTTTCCTGACCTTTCCAGTTCAGCTCTTGAAAGACACCATATTTTGATGTGTTTATTCAACCACGTCTCTAAACAGCCTTAGAAGAAATATATTGTCTAATTACATCCATGTGCCATAGGCAATTGAGGATATTTACTTGGGTGCATAATTGGCCAAAGTATTTTTATAGCCATCCCTCATCCCTTCTACCCTTCACCACAGCAAGGAATAGAAGAAGAAAGTTAAATGTCATCTGTGACTGTCTTGGTCACCAAAAATGAAATTTTTTACATTTATAAAACATAACTTCGTTAAGCAGATGCTTCAATAGAAAATCATGCTGTGCCAAACTGGTTGTATCATGTGTACAAGCTGTATACAGTTTATTTCATGCAAAATGTATGAAGTGCTGTGAGCAATTTTTTGCAGCATCTAAAATGCCAAATAACACTTATCAGTAACCAACTCAGTTTACTGGGTGCACTGTAAATCTCGTGATTAAAGGGTCTGATTCTAATAAAATTAACTACTGTGGAAGTCCTTTAAATAATCCTGTGCACATGATGTGATTCCATTTTTACTTACGGAATACATGGGAAATACTGTGTTTTTGTATTGCTAGGCTTCACTGAGTGATCAGAGCCAAATTTAATGACTTCTTTAGCAGATGTTTTTAATATTTGGAATGTTTTCGTTTGGTACAAAGAAAAAAGACTTGACTAAAATATACCATGGCTTATCTTGTAACTCTAGGAATGGATTCCACACTCAGAGGGCAAGAAATGGCATAAATTTAAGTCCATAAGTTAGATTTATAAATAATTCTTTTACCACATACGTGTGTGTGGCACAGCCCTGTGGAGTGCTGCAATGGCCAGGCCATGCTAATTTTGCTTTCGGTCATCTAACTTTGGTTGAAGCATTCAGTTTGTGTTCCTGACTGATCTGCAGAGAAGTGGCCTTTCTTGTTTGTCTGGGCCACTCACCCTGTGTTAACTGTAGCCTTATTCACCTCTGGATTGTTTCTCCAGGTTCTTGACCTTGGATAAGAATTGTTCTTATGCTGTCATGATGAATAGGTCTGAGGGGTACGTGCAACCTTTTCATCAGTGAGCTTGACCACGGGCAGATGCTTCTCCAGTGCAAGCTGTGGTGACCTCTTCAGGTCTCTGTCTCTCTGAATTCTGCTTACAGTTGACTTACACAAATAAATGGTAACACAGAGGGCTGCACAAAGTGTTGCACGTATAATACCAGTAGTGGTATGAATGTGATAGACTCCTTCAGGTAACAACATTTACTCTCAGAAAAAACAGAGCATAAGAGACCTTAAGCAAAAAACCTCTCTGGAGTTCTGTGTATGGGCTTGTACCAGTTGCGTAGTTATGGCCCTATATGATCAAGCTTTTTAATAAAAGAGATAACTTGCTTCCCAGTTTGGGAGCACAGAGAGGAGTGGGGTGACCGGGAGCCTCAGGGGGTGCACCCCTGGTGTCACAGCAAGGCACTGAATCTGAGAGCAGCAGCACTGTGGGAGGATGAGCTCATGGATGCGCATAAAATCTGCAGCCCAGTGTGCAGGAGTGCTGCTGTTAACATTTGGGATGAGTAGGCTTCAGCAACCTTAAATCCTGTGCCACCGAGATGTCTCCTACAGTTTTCAAGGTCTTTCAGGAGAGGTGCCAGAGAGTTTATCCCCTTGACATCCCTGAGAAGGGAGATGGATAGAATTTGATGACATTGCAGTAGGTCTTCATCGCAGAAGCAAGAATGGGGTAAGTGGTACACATACTAAGGGAAAATACAATTAAGTAGATTATTCAAGTATAAGAATGCTTAATGAAGAGAAACTGAAGAACAGTTTATATTTTAACATATGCTGGCAAATTTGAAACCTTTGTAGATACTTTGAAGTGGATCTGATCCTAGGATGGGAGGGCATCTCCCACGCTGCTCACTGCAATGTGCTGCAGGCACGCAGTGTTTATTTGATGACAGTGGGGGTCATGCAGATCTCATAGTTTCAGATAAAAGCAAAATACTGAAAAAGGAAATGCAGGATACTTGTGATTTTATTACTAATTTTTCAGTGGTCACTGATTATTATGTACCGTTTGGGATCTCAATTTCTGTATGGGGGAAGAAAAGAAGAAGGGAACTGTTGAGAACAGTGCTGAAGGTGCTTGCAGCCACAGGAGATGGCTGGACTGTCCTTTTTCTGGATAAGCCTCTAAGTACTTCACTAAAATATGGCAATTAATCTGCTGGTCTGACATAGAATCTACAAAAAGGGTGATTTTCAAAAGACTCCTGCTCCCGAGTCATCATAGATATTATTTCATTTCTTGTTATCAGGAGTTTAACATCTTATTACCAGGAGCTAAGTTGTATGTATTTTAAAAGACTTGGATGGTGCTAAGCAAGTAGGATTTTTTTTCATGTCAAAAGCCTGGCAGAAGCAGTTTAAAAATAGGTATTTAATGACAGTGTGAGATGATAGTTTTCACTGTTACCACCTACTGGGCCACGTCCTATGGTTTTGCTATAGCCATTGCAAAAAGTTCATTTTCTTTAAGCACGTGGTTATCCTTCTCCCAGGGCCTGTTGTAGTCTGACCGGAATCCACCTGTGGCCAACCAAGAACTTGAAGAATTGGTTCAGTAAATAATTCTATAAGTAGCTGATTGTGTGTATCATTGCTTTCCTCTTGGAAAGAGTTTCTGTTCTGAAATGTAGATCTCCTTGTAGGGCTGCAGCAAAATCGTCCTGTGAAAGGTCATGAATGATAGGACATGCCAGCAGCAGAGCTGCTGCTACGTGTAATCTGCTGCGGTGAGCTGTTAGAAGAGCAAAACAAGTTGTGCTATTTGATTCTCTAGGAACTTAGTTAAATAGTTGTAACTGTATGATTTCTTACTTACAAGAAATGGGTTGCTATTATATGCAGAATTATGCTTGTGTTTTGTGTTGGAAATCTAGATCTTAAATATCATAGTGTCTTCGTACATTTGTGCCAAATTTTATGACTTGGCAGAAGTGACCTGGGTTTTCTCACTGAGGTATCAGTCTGTGTGTTCAAGGGAAGGCAAAGGGGATGGGGCCATGGAAAGGTAGGGAAGAGGACAAGAGCATTCATTCACTCTGAAGCCAGAGCTTTGCTGAGTGGGACGAGCAAGACGTTCAGCAGTTGTGTATGACTCCAGTTGTAGGTGTCCAGTTGCTCCCAGCCCCTGCACCGGGTCGATGCTTGCTGATCTGCTGTTCAGCAGCACTTGGAGCCAAGCAGGCTGCAGAGGCTGCTTCGTTCAGTGTCTGCTTCTCTGAGATCAATACTGCGGTCAGGAGCCTCTTTGCAGCAACCAGGCTGGTCCAGCTGGCTCAGCACAACTTCTACCACAAAGCGCTCTTGTTTTGGCTGTAGGAATGCCTTATGGAGCCACAAATGCTGGACATAGGTTTGTGGATTATTAGCTTAAAACTGGAAATGTGAATCTGATACCAAACAAAAAGAGTGTTGCCAAAAATATCAAGAAGTATTGGGGAAAAGAAATTAATGAAAGTAGTAGAACAGTAGTATAGTAGGTATAAGAAGAATTTGGGAGATTCTATAAACCAGTATGATCTCTGTGTTGAAAAAAATACCATGTTAAGGGCACTGGGTGTTACTGTGCCTTTTTTTTGCTGAGCTGGAAGATGGTGATGTTTCTCATTTCAAAGCTCAAGTTGCATAGGAGTTGTTTTTGCTGCCTGCTTTCAGATTATTTTATTTTCTGAGATACATTAAAGGTATGTTTAAACAGCTGTGCAGATAAAAATGCCAGGGAGCTATTACACAAAATTAATGTGCTATAACTGCATGGTGTATTACCGTTATGTAAAGAGACCATTAAATCTTTCATTTTCAACAAATTCACACAAAGGTGAAATATTGGAAATTTCTTAAAAGTCAATGCACTTTTTATTAAGCAAGCAAATGTTGGGGAGAAGACCCATAGTTATTAATAAAAAAGAACTTCTAACAACCTTGACATTTTTTATTTTCTTCCCTTATGACAGAAAGAGAAGACGGTTATCTCTGAAAAAAGAAATGATTAGACAGGCATGATCAGAGAAGGGGAAGCACCCAAGGGACAGCTTCACAAGCCTTTGCTCAGTCAGCCCTGCAATGAAGTGCAGCCTTGTGGAAGTAAAGACACCCGAGAGGCAGAGGCAAGGCATGTCCCAAACTTGAAAGTCTCTGAGTCTTCCAAAGGTGCAGCTTCGTGCTGAAATACTTAAATGTTAGCCTAGATGAAAACTATGATTTTCTTCTGAACTTGCCAAAGCCTATAAACACTGCACAAAATCAAATGTATTTTATTAGAGCACAAAGATGGAAATATATACAGTTATTAAGGTAACTGAGTTTCATAACTCTGGCAAATGAAAGCAGGCCAAGGCTGGTCACTCGCATAGGTCTTTGCTTGTGTTAGTTCTAAGAGAATACAGGGACAGCTTTGTAAGGTGAAAAATAAAGCAATTGCTTATAGAAGATACTATGTTTGAATTGATAATTTCTTTTAATCCCTTAAACTGAATTCTCACCATTCTCACTATTTAAGGAATTTCAAATAAGATGAAATGACCCCTCAAATTATTTTGTGATTGGGAAACTTAATAATTCTGTCTATCAAAAAAACCTAAAAGGCTATGGGGCAGAATGCATTGTGCTAGCGGATGCTCACCCTGTTGGGCACTGATGTGTTGCCACTGCAGTGAAGACTTCATCTCCAGAGGTGGATGGTATCTTATTCCTTGCTGTTGCTATCAAGTTTCCTGGGAAAAAAAGAGCATTTCAAGTTTTTAAAATGAGTTACCACATGCAGCTTTTTGCTACCTGATTGAGATGTAGGGGGTTGTTTGACATTATGCATATTCCATATAGCTTTTTTGAAAGCTTTAATGATACATTTTAATGATACTCTATAAGATCTTCTGTACCAGCATCATGCATTGACTAATGCATCCAAATGTCATCAGAAATAAAGCTAATGCACGGCATGCAGATCAGTAGTGATGTTTGGTCCAGATGTAGGTATCCCTTCCTATTGGGTTTTCCTTCTATTTTAGACCTTTGGCAAAAAGATTCCCTTTTGCATCTTCCTTCGCAATTACTGTCTGGTATGTAGATAGAGCAAAATAATTTGACTTTGTGTTGTGATGTTTCTAGTAGCCATTTAAATTCTTGTGCTCAAAGCCTGTTAAAGGTTAAGAAAGGTTGCACATGTATTCGCATGGTGGAGCTGGTGTTCTCTTTGAGGGATGAACTGCCGAAGGGCATCCTTAGGAGTTAGATTGAACAAATGGATATGATAAGGGCTGACATACTTATACTACTGGTTTACGTTATTAGATTTATCATTTTGTTGCTCCATTGTAGATTGAGAACATAAGAGAAGGGAAAAGTTGCAGGTTATTGGGCTGGAGGTGTAAAGTAGTCCCTGAATGGGTTTCCTTTGACATTCTAATTCTGAATGTTTGTGCAGGAGGACAAATAGAGATACAAGGGAAGGCTGAATGAATCAGTCATAGAATGGTCTGGGTGGGAAGGGACCTTTTAAAGATCATCCAGTCTAACCTCCCTAAATGTGAATTTTTACATACAGCTTTCTTCTGGAAACATCTATTTTATATGTATGTGTGTTTTGCTGCTAATTCTGAAGCCAAACTTATTACTGGCAATGACCTTTTAAGAAAATATATATATGTATATGTTCCTTTCATCCATGTGATGGCTGCATGTCCGCTGAAAAGTTTTTACAGCTTTTCTTCTTACATTGTGTGTTTTTTTCAGGCAGATCCATGCTGTCTATGAGAACCTGCTGGTGAAGATGTCTAATTAAAGTGTATTCTCTCTGCTGATGATTTCAGAGCTGGCCTAGCTGGTTTTGCTTTCAACAGATTTTGTATTTTCAAGCCTCAGATGTGCAGCCTAAATCTTTGGCTTCTAGTTATCCATCATCTTAAAAATAAAATGAAGTATTTGAAATTCATATGAAGTTGAATAGAAACAGCTCCTCTCCAAAATATGATTTGTGCAAAACTTTATGTATGAAATTAAATGCAGCGTTGTGCCTTTAGGCTTGCTGCCATGTTTTCTGCGTGTGCCTGCTATGTGGTGGCATGGCAGGGAGGATAGGTCTTCTTCCATCATTACTTGTGTTCTTGAACCTTTCCATGCTATGGTATGTTGTGAATGCATGAACAGGAGCTACAAATGTCTCGACGGCCCTTGATAATCTTTCCAGCATCCTTGATTTCCTTCTGTAAGTTGTCTTCTGTAAGTTGTAAAATGGGCTGTTGATTTCTCTTCAGACCCCGAACAGCGTTGCAGCAAAGTGGAGATACACCTGTGCATGAGCTGGGTGTTGTTTATCTGCAGAGGCACCTGCACAGCCCCAGGTGTGTGCAGCTGCAGGCTGGGTGGGAGGACAACACCTGGTGCATACTGATTGTGCTGGGAGCAGCGTGAAGATACCGCTGGCTCACTGTGTGTGAGGGCAGCATCATGTTTTCATGGCTGTGTGTAGCTTAGGTCTCTGATCTATGCTGATATCTCACTGCTGTGCAGAAGTGACTGGAACATTGCTGTGGCTGAATTCTGCAAATCAATGAGCATCAGCTTTGAATGTATGCATCCGATAATGCCTCCCCTTTTATTGACAAGTCCTCCTTTTAAATGTTGTTTACTGGAAATCCTGGCCACTGGGGCAGGATGTGTGTGCCTGTAAAAGCCACTGAGGTCATGCATCTGCACTTATTGAGTTCACTGTGCATTGTTGATGTCCATGAACGTTTTCATAAACTTTTTTAGTTTTTACTGTGTGTGTGCTCACGACAGCAGCCTGCCAACTCCCCTCCCAGAACAGATTGGTGCCCTTCATGGAACACGCTTGCAATGGTTCCTGTAGGTATGCTCACTCACAATGCTCACTCGTAGCAATCAGATTGCAGATTTCTTGTCACTTGCTGGAAGAGTGTGCACATGCTGGGATGGAATATAATCTGGGGGAGGGGCGGGCATGGTACCCAGGATTCAGATGAACTTTTTGGCAGATCCTGTGTGATCCTGTGGAGAAGCATGTGGGTGGCCCTGTTAGATCCCAAGTGTGAGCATCCCTTGGGCTGGAAGTGGTGGTTGGGCTGAGGAGGTCTATCAACAGGGACAGGGCTGGGAAAAGGCAGGACCATTTTTCCAAAAGGACAGAAGGAGCTGTGGGTAGTAAAGAACATGGCTGTGCCATGGGGAAGCAGAAACTATGGAACGACTCTAGGAGTGCCAAGCTGTTGTGGCTGGAAGCATGGCTGGATCCCCCGACTCACAGAGCAGCACTCTGTCTTTGGAGATGCTCCACAGCAAAAGCTTTGTTTCCTTTTTTGATTCGCAACCTATCCTGGCAGTGATGGAGTGCAGCTGGAATAGTCAAACGTGTTGCACCAGGAATCACATGCAAAAGACAACTGGCCCTGTCTGCATGCTGTTTCCCTGCCTGCATTGGCCAGGTGAGGTGCTGGAGTGGGGCCAGCTCTCTGCAGAGCAAACAACAGCTCTGGGGCTTCAGGGCTAACTGGCACGGTATGTTCAGAAGGGATTTAGCACGAACAGTTATGACTTAATTTCCTAATGGGAGTGCATTTTGTGATTACAGAAGAGAATGCATCGAATGTGGCTAAAACATGGCTTTATGGAGGGAAACCTGCTGTTAGCAGAGCACTGACTGAAGGCAAGACAAAGTGAAGTTTGCACCATAACAGTACCTCCCAGTGTGAGATTTATCAGTATTAAAGGAAGCTGCCTGGGTTTGTACAAGTCTGTTTTTGTAATTCAGAACACCCTTTCAAATAATGTCGATTATTTACTCAATTGTAAACCAAGGCAGAATGTTGCTGTTGTGATCATTTCATCTGTTCATTTGTATTTGTGTTAATTTTTTTCATATTTTTTACTTCTTTACTACATTGAGATTTGTTTGTGAGCTCATGACACAGCTGTATTGGTGGTGAAGATATAAAAGGTTGTATTTTGAGTTAGAATGTATTTATCAGAAGGAATTATTTCTTTTACTTGCGTATCTATTCATTCGTCTTTTCTTTGGAGAAGTTGAGAAGTGAAAATGCTGCTGGATTCACCAGATGCTTTTTAGTTCGGCTATTTATGTGATAACCTTCCACCATTCTTCCTTGATTATTTTTTTTAATTCCCCATAAGCTGCTGAGGTCTGTGATGCATTCGTGCTGCAGGTGACATCAGCCACAGCAGCGTGAGTGGATGGGGCTGCCTCTGGATTTCTTTGGAAATCAGTTACACCTCAACTTTTTCCCTTTCTCTCCTGGAAAACATTCCTGGCATATAGCTCTACTTATGCACCAATTGGAAACCTGAGGTGATATGCATTTGGTTGCCAAACAGCTTACTATCAGATGATGCAAAATCTCAAGGTCTTCATTTAAAAAAAAGAAAAAAAATAGAAATCTTTTAGGAAGGAGAAATGCTCTGTAGATGGCAGCATTGATGAGGCCTTACTTGCCTTCACTCTCAAATGAAAAGCAGTGAAGGAGTGGTTAACTGACGGCATTTTCCTGGTAGCTTTTTATACAAATACAGAAGTAGTACCCGACATTTTGCTTACATAGTAAACTGAAGTTGCTTCATAGTCTAGTGACTTGAGACTCAGTGTAGGTTGCCTATTTTTTTTTGTAATTTACAACTTGCCCTTTTAGGAGGGTGCATCATTTTTCGCACTGCATGATATTATTGTAGCAGTGAGACATTTATTTATTTGCAGAAGCAGGAATTAACAGGATCAGTTATTGGTCCTCTTATTTGGTTATGTATTTAGTGAAACCTGGTCTGGCTCATTAATTAACTCTGCGTCCTCTAACTGCAGGTCCCATTGTAGTTCTGTTCACTCCTGTACTCATAGAGTTTTTAGGCATTTGTACATCCTGCTTTCTGTTGAGCAGTAGTGAAAGCTGTTCTACAAGCTTTCAGAATGCTCTTCCCTTACCTCCCTACCTTATGATGTTTTTCTTGCCAAGGATCAAATAAGCTTTATCAGGGAATGGGAGAATGCTCATGTAGTAACAGGTCACAGTTACTCAGAAGCCACAGATCGCATACACTGAAGTTGTAGGTCTGTGGATGTCTCAAGTTCCCTCACTCCTTGTCTGTCTGCACTGAACCTTGGCTTCTATCTGTGCTGGTGTTTCAACAGGCAGCCACGGGCTGTCCAGGGGAATAAGGAAAAGGAGGTTTTAGGGGAAGTGATAGCACCTAATTAATTAGGTGTTTAAATTGTGTGACACTGCAAGTCAGATTGAGTTGTCTTTAGATCAGCCACATTGCCCTTCCTATTGGTCTGGAAATCTGAATTTAGGATTGTACTTGGCTATAATGTCAGAGATACAGCTGCCATGCAGCAGTGCCTGATGAGGAGCAGACTGAAGATAGTCCATTTTCCTCCTACTTTTTTTTTGCAAGAAACAGTCATACTCTTCTTGCTTGAAATCCTCTGTTTGAGGTTAGGGAACCATGGTGGTAAAATGCTTGATGTCTTTTGGATCATCCCTGGGTTATCATAGGATCGTAGAATCCTTAGAGTTGGAAGAGACCTCTGAAGGCCATCTAGTTCAACTTTCCTGCAGTGAACAGGGACACCACAGCTAGAGCAGGTTGTCCAGGGCCTTATTCAGCCTCACCTTTGCATCATTTCTGAACATTGTGGGGATACCAAGATGATAGATGATTCTCTTCTTTTATGTGTCTATAGCTG
The DNA here is from genome assembly GCA_030625065.1 of Alectoris magna. Classification (NCBI taxonomy): domain Eukaryota; kingdom Metazoa; phylum Chordata; class Aves; order Galliformes; family Phasianidae; genus Alectoris; species Alectoris magna. The sequence continues at coordinate 5,461,196 of CM060575.1, read as the reverse complement.
CCAAAAGATTTAATCTTAAACGTATACTGAAGAATGAAATACACACAAAACTATGTGTGTAATTCCTTTCATTGTTGCGTTTTCCTCAGTTCCTTCTGATCTTCAATTTGTACATTGAGAAATGTAGGTCTTCATCCTCACAGATGCGGGCTGGAAGCAAAGCCTGAGTCCTAGCTGCATGAGTGAAGCACTTTGTCAGTTCTCCAGCTGTGCAGGCTGAGGTTGGTTGCAAACATGACTGCACATTGCTCAGGACATCACTTTCCCCTCTGGAGAAACAAAGATACAGCTTACATTGTGGCTATTGAGAATTTGTTTATTCATATTGGTGAATTGCTTTGAATCCTAGATAGAAGAGTTAAAATACTGTCAGGAAACTGAGAAGTATTAATGGTTGTTGCAATATAGGCTTTAATACTTTAATCACTGATGGAAGTGCTCATAGCGTGAGACTCCTTGAGAGCAAAGTAGAGATGTTCTTAGCTTACTAGCACATTAATGTGCTAAACAGTCTGTTTATAACTTCATTTGCAAGTGAGGCAGCCTAGTTATTAGTGTCAAATAAGTATAAACCTGTTTTGTTGACTTTTCAATCAATGAGACAAAATATGAAGGTAAAAGCAGTATGGCAGCAGCTTGCTCTGCCACAGCACTGCAGAATTGACTGGGAGGCAGTGATGTACGGAGATTAAAAATGAAAAGCCCGTTCTTCAGATATGTAGGAATCACTGCTGCAGAAGGTGACAATGAAGTTATATTAATAATAAAATAGGACTTAGTATTTCATCCTAGTACTTGTTTGATGCCTACGTGGACACTCTGACAGTAATTTTGAGGAAAGATTTAACTTACAGTGACTTCTTTTTTTGCCAAATTAGATCTAACATAATTTGGTAAGTCAGAATATCTTCCAGTTCGGAGCAGATATTGGATGGATACCTCATTTGCTGTTCCATTTCTATCAACTGCAATGAAGTCATATTACAGATTCTGCTTAGTTTCTGCTGTTAGTTTCTGCATTATGCAAACTACTAAAAAGCCGTATGAATTAGGGAAGAACCTTTTGTGCACAGCTGAAGTGACACAAATACGCAGTCCAAAAATAAATGAACTTCACTTGCTTATTGTCATGTTAACTTTTTAATTTTTACATGCTAAAATCTGTAATGTTTTATTCATTATAGTAAGTCTTTTTTGTTAACCTGTTGTGTCCATTTAGTTTGCATAAACCACCTTGGCTTGGAGAGCAAGGGTTTTGTGGCTGATTGCATGTGTGTTGGTGCACTCCTGGCCTTTTCCTCTGAGGCTGTGTGACACCCCAAATGAGTTTTTTATGCTAGGTACTGGATTTGTCATTCTGCCTACTGAAGTCCTCTCAGTGTATGAAACAGATAAAAAATAGGCAACAGCAGCCTCTGTTTTGTTATCTAGCCTTGTGTATGCTTGTGACATCTGACTTGCAGGGCACTGTTCTAAAATTTTTGAGAAAATAGTACCTTTGGGCTCATTCTGTTTTGGACTTTGTGTCTCCTTGTCCAAGGGAGTTCAGCAGAAGGTTTTGGTCCTTGGAAGTGGCATCGAGACCTGCAGGTCTTTCCAGTGGAAAGTTCTGATTTAACTGTCCATCATTGATTAAGTTTTGTTATTTGTCCAGTGGGCTGGTAAGGCCACAGGAGAGAAACAACAGGGGGGAGGAAGAGAATTTCAGGATGACTGTAGAATAGCGCTGGCTGTATAATGCTCCCTCTACTTGCCTTGCATAATTTTAAGGTGAAAGAAGAACTAGCAGAGCTACTTAATTGTAATCCGTTAAGGTGAGATTTCCTAAAATGATGAATGTGTGTGATTAGTGATAAGTCATCTGGGCACTAATAGATACCTGCCATCATTTCCTCAGTGCTATGCGAGTATTACGTATTATAAACAAAACTTTTTCACTGAGGTAGTGCTTCCTGCTGTGGCACAGGGAAGATACAGCAAATCCAAGTTGCCCTTGTTGGGTAGGACCCTGGCAGCCTGATCTAGTGGGTGGCGACCCTGCCCATGGCAGAGGGGTTGGAACAAGGTGAGCTTTGAGGTCCCTTCCAACCTAAGCCATTCTGTAGTTCTGTGACTCATAGGCAGTCTGTCTTTTGTGTTTTCATTTTTTCCCCTCTTGAGGTGGACTTCTGTTAATTTGTTGGTTATAGTTTGCTTCTAGCCTTTTCACTCTGCCCGTGTTTTACATCATATGCTTCCTAGCTGCTTTAGATACTTTGCCATCACAGTGATTTAATGGGCTGCAGCGGAGACTAGGACCAAGAAGAATTACTCTGTACGACACAGCATTAGAATTCATATCTAGATATTTAGCTCAGTAGTCAGTCTGTAAAGTCACTGCTTCATCTTGAAATACTGCTTACAACAGCTATCAAGCAGGGAAGGCAGTTGATGTAGATACCTAAGGCCTGTGTGGAATGATGGAGCTGGGGAAAGAAGCCAGGGCTGTGCCTGTGTGTCACTCCCTGCTTATTGTGGCTGCAAGGACATGGATACCTCATGGGAGCCTGACAGTCACAGGGCATACGAACATGAGAGAAACAAAGGTTTTGTCCATCTGTTGCTGTCTCTAAAACAAGTAATAAAATCATGGAAATTTTACATTTGTTAGGAAAAAAAAAAGGTATAAGAGAAGTACGTGTGACTCATGTTGCTCTTCCGTCACAGCACAGAGGAGGACTTGTATGCCAAAAAGAGCTAGATCCTACTATTTCCCAGACTACACAGCTTCCTTCAATAGAAAATGATGCATGAAAATGTTATATCATGGTAATAGATATACTTAAATGTGAAATGTGTCCGTGGAGCTCATTTTTATAGTGCTATACTCTTTCTGTCTAAGCTAGCCTTTTGTAAAAGTAATTGCTAAAACCAAGGGAACACCTTACAGATAGCTCAGGATCCCTTTAGTGCTTCTGGACCTTCTCTTCTGGAGCAATATTTATGTATTAAGCTTTCCTTTTGTGGGGTAAAAGTGGTGTGGGATACCTTTGTATTCAAACACATGCCTCAGCACGCTGACTTTTAGGTTTAGAATCTGTTTTGGGTTTATGTTGTTGTTTTACATCCCGCTGAGCAATTTGCCTGAGCACTGTTAGTTTTCACCCCTGGAAAACAACTGGAGGATTTGCACGTCTGTTTAAACCACTAATTTAGGAAGGTAGACATTACTGTATTTATGCCACAGCACAGTAAACTGGATTCCGTATAGTTTTATATGGAGGTCTCAGTCTTTGGAACAAATTCTCTAAAAATTTTGTCTCCTAGCAAGGAAAGGATGTGACATAATACATTGATAATAGCGGGTATTTTAGACTGTTAGTTTTCCTCCTCCTTTCTATTTAGCTGTACATCAGTAATCAGTAAGAGATGTGCAGTAAGAGGCTGCTGAAGTTCACTTGGTTATAAAAGTGTCTCATTCTTTGCCTGTTTTTTCTACATCTTTGGTGTCCACACTCTAGGTGAAGGCACTCATCACTGTGTAACTGCAGTTTGTCAAATGGATCAGGTTCTCACTACTCAGAGGGAAGTAGGTCAGAGTTTGCATGAGTTGAAGAATACAAGCATTAATCATTTGAACCATTGGGATTTTGATGGGTATTTCTCTGTGAGACCTGGACAGGTGAATTGACGTGTGAGGGTCTTATACTGTGTGAAATGCCTTGGAAAGAACAGTGAGCCTCCATGCACTGAGAGAAGAGGCTCAGAGCGTTACCTGTTAAGAAAACCCCCTAACAAGGAAGATCTCTTTAGCCAGCGCATGTAGTGCTGTGTGCTTGCTAGCAGCACATCTGAATAACATAAGATGGAGGATAGTGCAGCACAGTGCCTGGCTTATCTCCTGCTGGTGCTGCAGACTGCTCTCCGGTGAACAATTACTGTACAGCTTCCTTTTGGGATCCGAGAGCTTGATAACTGCACACTTCTTGATGTCAGTATTAGCCTTTCACATCAGTGAGTCCTGAAAAGACTTTTACTACAAGGCTGAGACTGCTGAATCACTTCCAATTAGAGCTGATATGATGTTAATTAGCCCAGTGCTGCTTGGTAAGCTGTTTAGCACTTTTGTCCCACCTATAGTAAGTGTAAAGGAGTTGTGACTTTTTCTGTGAGCGCTAGGAGTTTCTGAAAGAAGGACTGCCATGAGATCCCCACTGATTGGGTGAGGACCAATCTCACGCAGGGAAAGTTTCTCCTTGGATAACTTTGCTTGTAAAGCCCCTAGACCCCCAGCAAAATGCTCTGTTATTTGTAAATGAAGTGAGCCCAGTTAAAGCAACACTGAAAATCTGCTTAGAGGTGGCATTAGCTCTATGTCTCATCTTATGAAAAGGTCTCAGAAATCTCTGCATCATGAGAAAGTGCTATTCTGTCATAGGATCATTTTCAAGAAAAGAAGGGGTCTGCAAACTTGGAAGTTCCAGGTGAAAACGGCCACTATAAATGCAGAAGTTTCCCATCCAGGTCTTATGTTATTTTCTGCTTATCCTCATAGTGCAAGCTGGACACCTAGTGATTTGGTAAGCTGTTATAACCTACTTGGAAGATATATCTGAATGCTTTCTACATCATCTCTGACACAGTTTATTTTTATAGATTTTGGGAAAGGTGAATCGGTTGAATTCTCTGTTGTATGGCATCCTGCAGCAGAGCCAGTGAGCCTGGAGCTCAGAGCTGAGCCCTGCCAACTGCCCACTTCCCCATTGACGCAGTGGGTGCTCCCAGTCCTGCTGACGCTGCACACATGGGCTCATCCTCTGCCCTTCTGTGCATTTACCTCATCTCCCTGCCAGATACATCACTGTCTGTCTGCTTGAGAGATGTGCTGTGTAATTTCTTCCTGTTTTGCATTTTAGTGTTTTGTTTGCTAGATACTCCCCAGCCTAGTTGTGCCAGTGAGGTTCCACTGCAGGTGCCCGGCAGCTTGGTTGGATTTTAATATGTATTTCCTTTATTGCTTTGGAATGCTCACTGCCAGTGACGTAGAGATCACCAGCACAGTACATAGTGTTATCATTGGTATATGTATTACTTCATAGGGCTCACTCATCCTCATCTGTGAAGTAATGATTATCTGTTGTGACATTGTTTGTGTGTAATGGGCAAAAGCTATTCCAGATCTTTAACATGCAACAAGTTCTTTTAAAATTGTTATAGAGATATTAGTAATGAGGCAGCTTCAGAAGTTCACCCATTCTTTCATCTTCCTGGAAAGTGTTCCTCAGCGCTGCCTTCTGAGCCTCTTGAAATGATGTTGGAGTTCTGCTCAGAATTTCAGATAAACTTGCACGTAGATCAGAAACTGCACGTGAATTGCAAGCCCTGGAATAACATTTTTATATCTTTTTTTTTTTAATGGCCTGTTTTCCTGAGGAAATGTGGTTTAAATATTGGAAAACTGTTTCTGGTCAATGAAATGAATAGCTTTTATAGGCGGATGTATAAAAAACAAGCAGTTACTGCTGATTTGTTAATTCATATCAGTTTGTGTATTTACATGTAGTTTGAGAACGTTTGTTGGCAAGTTAATGGGAGAGGCTCAGTAGGAGAACATGGAAGCAGCATCCTCAGCTGAGCACTGACTGCGGTGATTGCAGTGGTTTCTATTTAATTAGCTCTAAAATGTCCTTGCCTGGAGGGAGCTATGTGAGATCCAATAAAAATACTTATTTGATAGATTAATAGAGCACATGAATTTTTAATGAAAATACATTGGTCCTGGGGTGCCTTTCTTCTGGAAAAGCTTTATTAAATACACAGGAATAGTGCGGGAGAACAAAGTAATCTGGTCCATACATCCTCAGTTAATCTTGTTTGGATTGATGTGCCCTTTAGAGCAGACTGTCACAGGGCTTCCTAGTGAAAATGAGAATCGATGTTTCTCTTGGCCACAGTGATAACTGTGGCTACAATTAACCCAAGATCTTAGCATTTTGTTCCCCTTAAGAAAAGAAATAAAACATTAGAAGTATTAGAAGAGTGCACCTTAATATTCGGCACTTCAAGATTATAATTGACTACAATTGTTGCTGGTGATTAAAACCTAAAGTTGCAGGAGTCTTGAAGGAGAAGTGGCCGTAATTATCAGCCATTGTGGTGCAGCTCTTTGTTTTGAACTCCTTATCCCATGCTTCTGAAAGCACCTGAGCAGGATGTTGGAACCTACCTGGAAATGCTTCTGCTGTGTCAGTACGGAATGGCACACATTTCCTGCAGCGCTCAGGCTGTGAGGAAGCAGCACGCTGCAGGCCGGGAGTGAGCTCATGAGTGTTAGAAAAAGAAATCCAAAGTTACTGCAAATAATTTAAATATTGCTCGGTGGGTGTTTCCTCAAGGAGCCAGGGCAGTGTGTAAGGATGAGCAGCGCAGGGCTGCTGGTGCAGTGTGACTGTGAAGTTCTATGAGGCTGTTGTAGGTGTTTATTTGAACCCTCTGTGCTCCTGGTCAAGTCTGGAGATATTCAGGCTGGACAAGGCTCTGAGCAGCCTGATCGAGCTGTAGGAGTCCCTGTTCATTGCAGGGGAGTTGCACTAGATGGCCTTTAAGGTCCCTTCCAACTCAAACAGTTCTATGATTCTATGTTCTCTCCTCCCTGGTTTGTCTTCATTTCTGGTTTTTTGTCCAGTGCTGGAAGAAATTTTATTAAGGTTACTTCTCCGCTTCCTTTATTTTATTCTGTGCTGAAAAAGGCAATAGAGTCACGTTATTAAAACAGTCTAAGGGACAGAACTTTCCTGTAAGATTGATGAATATTTGAAGGTTTTCTGAAATACATGTAATATATAGATACTGCATGCTACAGACACTGTAAATAAATGCTGTGGTACAGCAGCAGCTCTGCGTGTGTCAGGCCTGGTATCCCTGCGGTAGGATGGGCTGTAAACTCAGCCCTCACCAAAAGGAAGCCTTTGTGACAGGGCATGCTGGTTTCTGCTGCCATCAGATTGGGGGTGGCTGCTGTAAGAGCCACGTGGATGCGAAACTGTTAAAAAAAATGTGGCTCTTTGAGGAGCCGCAGCTCTGTGAGCAGCCTTTGTACTTGGCTAGGCAAATTTTTAGGCAGCACGGCAGTTTTTAGCAGCCGTGTAGAAAGTGAGATTTGTTTAATATCAAGTCACATCGGGCTCTTGCTCAGCCGAAGTTGGGGAAGACTCCAGCATGACAGGTGTTGTGCAGATTTCATCAGGGTCTCGGTATAAATAAGCTGGCATTTGCTGGTAGGGAGAGACAAGAAATAAATAAAGATAGTGAATGCCCAGAAATATTCTTATCAAATTTAAATGAAGTGAACAACATTTACTGACGGAAGATGCTGAGTGGCAAGGAAGAAGATCTGCCTTAATAGCCTGCTATGACAGGTGTGGTCCTGCTGCTGTCCTGCGCCCTGCCTGCGCTGAGGGTAAGCAGTGATGCCATTGCTTTGTCCTGTTAGTCTTCCTTTATCCATTTGATTCTGTGAGGTGTTGAAGCAGGGAGAGTAAAAAGAAATCCGATTGCAATGTCAGATGTGTAATTAGCAGATTTTGGCTTAGAGGCTCCTGTACAAGGACTGTGGTACTCCACACCAAAATGACTCAAGATAAGGGGCTTAAACCTATCTTCTTAATTAGAATGGAAAACCCAAACACCACAGCAATGAGTTTGTGTCCCTGGTGTACCATGGTACAAGAACAAGGAGCATTTGCTGTTCAGGCCGGAAGGAACCACTCTTGCAATGTCTGAAATCAGACAAGATTTAACACTTCATATACAGTACGAGAATTTTATTAATGGGCAGAGATGCTGAAAAGATAGGAGAAAGAAAAACATGAGTTGGAGATCCAAGACATTTTCTGAAGAGGTTGGTGGCTTCCTGCTCTTGGTTTGAGGAAGATATCTCCTTTAAAGAGCGTGAAGCAGCAGCAGCTGAGGAAGTTCGGCAGGCGTAGGTAGAGACTATGAAAAAACAAGTAAAGAAGAAATTTGGTGGCAATTCAGTCCCACCTTCATCGTTCAAGAACTGGACAGAAAATGGCAAAGTGGCCGCTCTGCACAGCTGGTGTGGAGATGATGTAAGCGATGATAACGACAGTGCTTTGTTTGTACAGATCTCCTGAGGCAGTTATGGAAATGCCAGACATATCTGGACAGACCATTCATGGACTCTCTGTATAATATCTGTTTTTCAGTTTAAATAGCTTTTATAAATATGAGTTGATTGAAAATGTAAAAAATGGAATGCGTGAAAATTATTGAAGTGCAACATTTCTGTTTGGAAGCACTGATTTTTAGGTTGAGATTATTTTTTTCATCCCAATTAGGATTTTTTTTCCCATCAAGTTTTTTTATTGAATTGGAAGAGAGTTTCCTACTCTCTGTATAAGATGCTTTCAGCATCCCTTATTTACCACAAACTCAATTATTCTTTGGGCATTTCTGCCTGCAGCAATGCCATACCACAAAGAGATGCATCAGATGAATGAAACTATATCCAAAACTTTCCAGCCCCTCCTTCATTAGATCTTCCATTTGCAGACTTATATCTTTTCCCCTTGCCATTAGTAGCTGATTTTGACTTTTACAATTGCTGCAGTTAAGGAGGAGATGTGAAGTTTTTTTAGTCATTTATCACCAGGACTCAACACACAGTTTTCAAGAGATGCTTATTCCCTGAGTGGCTACTTGTAATTTGCATCTGTTTTGCATGCAATAGATGAGAATTTTAAAGCAGAAGCTGTAGTCAGTCAGTACAATCTGGGAATTACTGATAGAAAATAAAAAAGCACAATGTAAATACTGGATTTTGTGCTCGAAGGTGCATAATAATTAAAGGAGAACGTGAAGATTGATAACTGAAAAATGTTGTCACAGTCCAAATCTGACAAAGGTCCAATTATATGTAACTAGCACATGAAGCAAAGCAGAGCAGTGAAAACGTCTTGCCATGTGACATGCCAAAAATGTTGTGCAGTACTCCCCAAAATTCAGGATTCTTGTCCTACAGTAAGGTAGTTTACACGGGAGATAAGACCTTGTAAGAAGAGTGTTAATAGTGTACATAGTGCACATTTTTATTGGTGAAAGTCCTTCTGAGTTTCTTCTTGCAAAGCATGAATTGGATGCTGACAATCACTTCTGAATATAAGAGATCTCTTGGTGAGCTTTGCTGCTCAGAGCTGAATCTATATTTCATCTCAGTTAGGGCCTTTGAGCATTCCAGAAGTGAAATTAAATGTACGGCACTTCATAGTTTAGATTAAAGAGCATGTCATCTGTATTGAAAGTTCTGCTTGAGCTGATACCTTTGGATTATTATTATTTTTAATTTCACTTCCCACTGTGTGTGGACTGGATAAGTGGGTTGTGTTTATTTGTTCCCCTCCGGAATGTTTTCTCTCTCTTCCAGTCAGCAGTCTGTATATATCAGTAAGGAGCAGCTTTAAGCAGTAGTTGATTAATGATATATTTACTAATAAATACATACACCTTTGAGGGAATGGATTATGTCAGCAAAGTGTTTTGATGCTGGGACAATCCAGAAAAGAAATGTGCAGCTAAACCATTTCCTGAGGTGCTGTGGCACCCTTTAGCATGTTGACAGCAAAAAGATAAATGCTTTTCTATGGCTTTTATCCACAGACATTTGTACTTGAGCTGATTATATGTTGTACTTAGCCTTACATTTTGAGTGATTGCACAGAAGACTGATAGAAATGCATCTCCTTTACAAAGCAGTTTCAGTATAATAAAAATAATGAGGTTATCGGTAGGACTGTAGTGTTTTAGGGGCACTCTACCTGAACCCTAGGACACAAATACTTGATGAGAATTAGCAGAAGATGTTTTTGCTCAAATTTTGAAAAGTAATCAGGTAAACTCTTTCGTTTAGTGACGGTGAAAAACCTTTCAACAACAATTCATAAGCTATGTGGCGATTACTGAAAAGACATTTAAACATCAGTAGTTTCATGTATATGGCACTGAAGAACTGGGCAAGGAGTTTTCTGTAGTGTTCAAGCTGAGTTGTTGCTATAATTATTTTTAAACAAGATATGGAACAGTGAAGTATCAAAGAGAGCAAACAAGGGCATGGGGATTTCTTGCCTCGTCCCTCTGTCAGGTAAAATAGTTTAACAGCTGGCGTATGACTTGATTAATGGAAAATTAGGAGTAATGCAGTTAGCGTCAATTGAAATGAAAAATAAGCTAATTTCAATTTGTAATGAGATTAAAAAATAGAAGAAGTGATTAAATATTTTTCTACAAGACCTTTAATTTGATTAAGCTTGGTGAGTTTTTGAAGAAAGTTCCAGCGTCCAAAAGTCATGCATTCAGTTGGCTAACAACATTGACATCCTACAGACCTCCACTAAACATGGAAATTCAAATGGAAACCTGTGTTTAGTGGAGGCACTTCTAGCAGACCTGGAACTAAATATTAGTGCCGAAGTTCAGAGAAGGATTATTGAAGCTGTTTTGGCCCAAGTATAACTGAACTGCTACAGAAATTAACTGTCCAATTCTGGTGATTGTAAGGAAATCTGTAGGGGACAAAATATACTTCTTTTTCTCTCGCAAGAACCATGGGAGACACTGCTTGAGCAAGAATTCAAAGCTGTGAATTTCTTTGCCAAGATAAAACGAACCAGTATCTCAACCAAAGTAATTAAATGGACAACAAAGCTTTGTTTTCAGCTGAGTAACAGCAGTTTTGAAGGAAAGGAACTTAAATTCACAACAGATTTTAACTCTGAAAAGTGATTAATTAATGGCAGATTTTATTAATGTTGTGGATGAACTGAGTTGGATATTCTTTGGCTTAAAAACGTGGAAATCTAGGTTGGTCTCCTTCCAAAGTGTGTGCTGTAGTCCCAGTAGGAATACATTCAAGGCAGGACTATGTGTGCCAGAGAAAGCCTGCTAGGTAGCAGTGGCCTTTTCTGGGCTTCAGATAGACATGCCTTATACAAAAATAGCACATTCTTTGGTCCATTCTGAGACTGGAAGTAACCCTGCATAGTATCAGAGTTAGATAATAGATTAGTAATTGCATCACTTCTGACATGCATTGTTGACAGTTCTTTGGTATTGTGCCTAGAGCAGTGCTTTTTCTTTTTGTTATAATGATAATACAGCATTTGGGTGCCACTTTTTTTTTTTTTTTTGCGTGTGTGATGTGTAGCTTTTTTTTCCATTTAAGTGAATATTTGGAATCATCTTCACTGTTGTCAGGCTACTACTGTTGAACAATAAAGAATACAGAAAATACGAGATATTAGAGAACTTGTGATTTACTTCTTTGTGTCTGTAGGGTGTTGTAAATTTTTCTTTTCAGATGACCTCATCTTGGATGTATTTGTACACTGTCTGTACTCAGGGGGCTATGGCTTCACAGTGGGTTGTATTTGATAGCAATATGACATAAAGCATGCCTGTTTCCTCACCTTCCCCCAGACATCTGTTGTGTCAGCACAATGTTTGTACGGCTGTGCCGCGAATCAGATCAAAGAACTGATCTAGCTTTTAAAGCAACCTTGTGAAGACTATATAATATTTGGCCTCTTTCCAGAATGTGAATGAACTTCAAATGTGTCCGTATAGGTTTTTCCTGGATGTGGCATAAACTTGGTTCATGATGAAAATGAAAGCACAATTTCTTATATTTGAGTAGCATGTAAGACCTCTGCCTTCACCTGCTGGTAGAAATATTGGAACAAAGGATGAGGCTACAATTGTCGATGAATTCATCCAGTCCTTTTAATAAGAAAAGGCTGAGTGAACAGCAAGGATGACCCCCATCGTTCTGAGAAAATGTATTGGAACATTTCACGCTCGCCAAAAAAGATGCTTGCAAACCTCTGTAGTGCTACCAAACCCCACTGACATCAAAGGGTAGTGCCAGTTCCTAAACTGTGTCTATGCAGGAAGTGGTTTAACTTCAGATCTTTCAGAACTGGCGTGGACTTCAGCCTCCCCATAAGCACTCTAAGGTTCATAGCTGAAGGCAGAGAAAATAATTGTTGAAGATTCTTGGTTTGAGTAACTTTGAATGGGGTATGGCTCAGTCATGGAAGTTTTAAAATGTGTAGATAATCTGAGAATTGATCATAGATGCCATGAAATGCTCTTGGGAAAGTAGCCCTTAATTTAGCAGAATATGCTGGAGACTTTTCCTGACGTTCTCCTCTGTTTGATTATTTTCCCTCAATTTTCCACTATAATAGATATTTTCTTTGTAAGTCCTCCCACACACCTAAAACTTGTTTGGCAGATTGAAAATACCCTGACAGCTTGCTTTTTGGGTCAATTAAAAATGATGTTATATGGCTACCAGTAATTTTGTCCTTACCATGCTGGGTAGGACACAACAATCTTAGGCAAAGACGCTGTTACAAGTCAAATCTACTGTGCGCTTGATCCAGTCCACATTTTAATTGTTTTAAAAATACTATTTTCACTTTTTTTCTCTACCAGTAACTCTCCTTAATGCAGATAATACCATTGTTCTTCTGCAGCTTTTTACTAGAAACTTTGTTCGGTGCCCAGAAAACCTTTACAGTTCATCAGGAGTAATACCTGCTTCTTGGTGTCTGTCACAGCTCTCAGTACTCTCTGAAAGTGTAAAAGCAGAAGCTGCAGATTTCTGTTTTCAGATGCTTAGTTTCAATTCACAGCCATCCAAGGAACAGCCTTTGGCCAACTGCTGTGCTGCCCAGGTTCACTGGACCAAAACAGCTCAACGTGCTGAGCTGGAAGGGGTGAGGCTGAGTGCAAGGATGTCACTGAAACCTTGCTCACTCATATGCAACTCATGGGTAAAGTCCTGCAGGAAAGCATTGCAAGTGCATCAGGTTTTTGTCTGCTTTGATCTGTGTCTGTATTTCTGTGCCTCTGAGTTTGTAGGAAAAGTTTCAAAAGAGAGATGTTTTTTGAAGAGGGTTGTTTTCTATAGATACAGCATATGCAGTGTTTATCAGCTATCTTTGCAGACCTCAGACTAGTATTTTGTTCCACTTTGTGTTCTCAGCTAAGAATTTTTTTTTGCTTTGTCTTGTGGGACCCATCTCAGATGCAGTTGAATTTTTCCATTCACTGAATTTTTGTAGAGTGTTAAGCCATTTCTGTCACCTGTGGATGAGGGGAATACTGTGGGCTCAGTAACATCCTGATAAGGAAGGTATCCTCTGCTTTTCATTCCTTGCGAAGTTCAGCAGCCCTTAATATTGTTAGACTTTTAAAATAATACACCTTGAAACTATGTGAGACCAAGGCTGGAACAACAGAGAGCTCCAGAAGCCACGGAAGCACAAAGCTATGAAAACTTAATGAGGAAATCTAATGTTCTTCTGCTAGAGATTGTAGCTCTACTCTGCATGGACTAATCAGCTTTGACTTCAGTCTGTGTTGACGTGACGAATGGCTGTTTGTACCCTTGTGAAATGGGACAAGACCGCTGCTCTCTCAGGGTTTTGGCAGCTGGTGTGTCACCCCAACGACAGGTACTTTCTGCAGAGATTTTGCCTGAAAAGGCTTCCATGAATTTAAGTTGACAGACTAGTTTGAGTAACAGGAGTTATGGATGGTGCACCACTTTGTATTGATGTACACAAGTACTGATGTTAATATAATTTAAAATTCTGAAGCAGTGGCTCAAGATATTTCAATACAGGCCTCTGTATTCCTGACCACGTTCAGTGAATCACAAGAGTTCATTAGTCTACAATTGAGATTTCAGATTTGAAAGAACCTTTGGGACTGTCTGGTCCAGCCAGCTGCTCAAAGCAGTGCTGGCTTTGGAGATCAGGTAAGACTTGCAGCCTTACAGAGCTTTCCTTTTCTGTCTGGTTCCCTTCAGTCTTCTCCATCTAGAGAGTTAGGAACGCTGTAGTTGCCATTAAAGATTTTGTCCCTACAATTTGTCTGTAGCTCTGGTCTCAGAACTGGGGCATTCCTCCTTCTTTCGTAAGCCAGAACATCAGAGGTTATATTGTTCTCCAGGAGTTCAGCAGGAAAAGCAGGATGAACGCTTGTACTGTAGGCATCCAGCTCTTAGAGTCATAGAATCACAGCGGGGTTTGGGTTGGAAGGGACCTTTAAGATCATCTAATTCCAACTCCCCTGCTGTAGACAGGGATGCTTCCCACTAGACCAGGTTGCTCACATTCCCCTGGCCTTGAATGCTTCCAGGAGGGAGGATGCATCCACAATCTCACTGGGCAACCTGTTCCAGTGTTAGGATGATGGATGTTGAGCAAATAAGATTGCTTTTGTGAAACTTCCAATATCAACTTTGTATTCCAGCGCAAAGTGGTCTGTTTAAGACCATTTATAATCGCAAATGCTCTATTTATGCAGAATTTATCTTACTGAGGATAATTCAATTTAACAGCTAATGTATTAAGAACAGAGGGAAAATTTATAACTTGTGCAATCAGCAAACATTTGGACCCTGTGTGATAGTAAATCAGATGTATCACACTGTTTCTCCTTTTCTGACAAGCCATGAAGAAACAGGTCAAGAAGTGCTGGCAGCTGGTACAGCCTATCAGACCTAGGTAGCTGGTAATGTACTGCCTGGGTTATTCAGCTCTTGCCAGGGAAGAGAAATAAGATTTGGTAGTGAGTTTGACTTGTGCTGTTTGATTTGGGTTCTGCAATTTCTGCTGAGGGGGCAGAAGCTTCTCTCTGGTTTACGTGCTGCAACCACAACAATCTAGAAGTTGGAGAGAACTGACTGCTGAAATTGCATAAGTGTGATGAAATATGAACTGCTCTGTGTGCCACCTTGTGAAAATACAAATTATCTAGATTAATGTAAGCATGTAACCTCATAACCTGCTAAAAGTCAGCACTAATGAGAGTTAACAAGCAGATGGGGATGAGGTGACAGTGATGCGACTTTGTTCAGGTAATGCTCTTCTGCTCCTGTGTCAGACTGCTCTTAGACATGTATCATCTCCTGCTTAGGGCAGGAGTCCTTAAGTGGCAGGTTCAAAGTCATTTACCTCTCAACCATATGCCGCTTTATAATGGTGCTGAGTGGGAGTGAGGAAATACGCCTTTGCTGCAGTGTTAGAAGATGCATTATTTTTGTGTGTTACTGTTTCACAAACTGCTTAACAAAAAGAACCAGAAAGTTCAGGAAGCAGGACACCCAGATGATGTTCAGTTTGATATCACTTTCATCACTAAGACCCTGGGGAACTGGAATGAGATGATAAAAGCTTCAGGTTGTTTGTACTGCTTCCATGTGAGTTGTTTTTGCCTGTGAAGGGTGTTCTATTAAGGCCTACTTCATGGTCTGGACTATTTAATCAATACTGTGAATTTTCTGTGTCTTCTAATGAGTTCATGTATCCAGTGATCTGAGTCTTATTAGACTGAAAGCTAACCTGGCAATGGAAATAGACTCTGGCACTTTATAGACAGAGATTGTTCCACAATAAACTGAAGTTCTTTTAATGTTTCTTTTTTTCACTGAAAATAAGAGTTTGTATTAAAATGGACTTCCTGCTCCTTACTTCAATCTCCTCAGGTGAGGCATTTGAATTATCTTTTTTCCAAAGAACACTATGGCTTTTCCCTCTTGAAATTAAGCTTTCAGTTGATATTTTAAGCAATTCTTTACTTTTAACAGGAAAAACTATTTACTTTCTTGTGAGAAAAGTTACATGAAATTATTTTTTAGTAAGATTATTAATAAGAACTCATTCTGTAATATTTTGCCACTCATTTTCCTTTGCCTTATCATTGCAAAGACAACGGTGTCTTTAATTCCAAATCTATTTTATTGCATCAGTGAACAGATTATACATTGCACTGTATTGGAATTTGTCCCTTTAGTGAAAGCAATGGTGTGGCTTTAAGGGCAGCAGCAGCAGCCGTGGATTTTGCTGAGGGTGAGAAATACATCTATGCATAATTCAAATACAACTCCCAGGAAGCGTAGAGACCTCTGTAATAAGGTGTCATAGTTCCTGAGTTAGCATTTTTGAGCTTGCAAAATAAATGTTTCTTAGGTTTATTCCAGGACTTCCCCAGGGCTTAGTGCAGATGGTGGGAGAAGGAGGATGGGGCTATAAATATAGGTGTTAAGGACTCATCGATGGGCTGGGCTGAGAGACCTCAACGTGTGCTCAGGGTGCAGCTTTGTGACAGTGATGGCTGAGGAGGCCAAGCAGCTGTATTCTGAAAGCTGTGATTCTGTGTTTGTGGCAACATTTCCAAGTGTCTGTTGTGTGTATTTGTGATTATTTCTCTATACGATTTCTATAATTACTTTTTGAAAATTGCATGGTAACTACTAATTGTGTGTACTAAGATGTGTGGCTGGTACAAGACAAATGGCAACAGAGGGGTCAACTCACACTTACAGGGAAATCTTAAGCTGTGCAGCTATGCTGAGGGCAAAGGACAGGGGCAGCTTTCCAAAGCAAAGCCTAAAAACAGTGGTTTTGCTTATTCCAATGGCTCCTCTGAAGTTTGTAAGGGCCGTAAGGCTCTGCAGCTGCCATTTGGCAGCTTTCAGAGATGCTCTCTTCCCAGTAAATCTAGCTGCAGGGTCCAGCTCAAACCTGTAGGATTTATATGTTTAATTCCCTGGATGCTGAAACGCCATCTCCATGGAGTGGGTATACAAGACCTCCCGCTTACTGTATTTTGTAGGCTCTATTAGAATTACACATGTCGATCATGTGAAAAGTGTAAAATTTCTCTCAGAGGAATACTGATGGTAATTCAACACAGAGCGCTTTCTGAAAATGCTGTATGCATTAAGAATGTTCTTAGGCCTGGGTCCCAGAGAAATTCAGGCACCCATCTCCCTTTGACGTTAATGAAACTGGGCACCTAGCTTAACATCTTCAAGAACTTGAGCGTTGAACCCTTAGAGTGTTTTACATGCAGTGCATGATACCTTGGGAGCAGCATTTAGCATTTTCAGAGGAACTGCTCTCCTGAAGAATGAATTAAACTGAATAATGTTTTATTCTTGTAAGACACACTTTTTCCTACAAGAGAGAGAATTTAAAGCCTTAACAGCGCAAAGCGTGGATTTTGAAGTAACAAAGGGAAAAGATGAGCATAGGAGGCTTTGACAGTTTTGTCTCCCTGCTATGCCAAGTGACAGTCAACATCTTATTTTAGAGGGAAGCTTTCCACTTTGAAAGTGGTGGCATAGAAATTCCTTCATTTGGCCTGATTCAAACTGCAACTGATCCTCATGATGCTTCATGCTTATGGCAACTTAAAATAGGTTGGATAGTAGGGTTCATTCAGGTACCAATCTGTCATTTTCCTTAACTTTTTAACACTAATGCTTTGAATATTCTTTTCTTTTGTACTTATTGTTTTGGATGGTGTTTGTTGAGACAAGACGTGCGTATGATCATTAACCTGATTCTGATGTGCAGTTTGGCTCTAAAACTACAAAGCTGTTTTAATGGCTGCATTTGTTCATGGAAAAGTCAGATTTCTTTTTAGAGGCGCACAGCAAAAAGGACTCCTAATGAAATTAAATCTTTGGTATCATCTGGCTCTGTGTCTGGAAAAAACTGCTAAATTCAGCATTCAGTCACAGGAGAGTAAATTATTCCAATGTTATTGATTGATTGGAGCAGTGATAGGTTAAACTAATATCACATTAATTTCTTGCACTGTTCAGCATTCGTGTCGTGTTTTGCAAAAGCGCAGATAAACATGTTGGTGTCTTCTGAAGTTCTGACATTGATTTTTAGACCCGTTTTACAGACCTTGCCAAATTAATTTATGCAGCCATAAATAGTGTCTGCATAGGCACTGTTCCTTAAGTTGTAGAGTTACAGAAGGAAACTGCTGCCTGATTTAAAAAACCTGTCCTCTGTCATCAGAATTTTTTTCACAAAGAATGTGTGTACATAGGAGAGGATGATGTATGGAAACACAGAACATATTTTTGCTTTAGGAAATTTTTGCTGATGGAATATTAGAAAACTCCATGTTTGCGTGCCTTGATTGGGACCTTGGGAGAGTATTATGCAATAACTGTTTTCCATATGCGACAACTTGTCAAACTGGTAACTCCGCATTTGGATTCTAAATAGATTTGTTGAACAAAGATGCAACAAAGCATCTGCTCATAATGAATGCTTGATGCAGTCTAATTGTTTTTGTCTGCGTGTTCCCATCTTATTTCCTGATACACTGAATCTCAGACGTTAAATGGAGACATCACTTTGCTGTTCATAGTATTGGAGAGACAGGTGCATTCTCTTGGTTGTGTGGTTTTTGGTGGTTATACTTTGCTAAGTGGCAACATTTGCTTATTTATATGGATAACCGTGAACAAATATATGGAAATTTTTTAAAAAATTAATTGGCAAATCTTGAAAATTTACATTTTTTCTACTTATGTTTTCCCTTCTAATGGAAAGCAGCAGGAAGTTAATGAGGGCAATGACCAAGGAGTAGGATGCTAGCAAGAGGGCAAAGTTGCAAGCTTTCCTTAGCAAGGGATTCCTTCCATACCCCCTGCAGGTCCGAGGACCTCTTCTGTGCTGAGTACGTATTTCTTTGGGCTTGATGTGTCATCTTGGACTTTGGTTCTTAATGGTGAAATGTGAATAGTAATGTGAAAGTTAACAGTCAGTTTATAGCAAAGATGATAAATCATACTAATTGATTCCACTAAAAACAATAAGTCTATAATAAATAATACTTTATTATTTTTATTTAAAATCTTTTAATAATCTATCACAGTACAAAAATATACAATAGACAGTGATAACTAACTTAAGAAAGATAAATTCACAGCCTGCAGATTCCTAAGAAGGGTATTAATTTTTACTGGTGACAGTGGTAAATCTGACCAATGAAGTTACTGCAAACTTCTTCAGTGTAAGGAGGACCTAAGTTGAAACCTGGCCAGCTTCTATTTAGCTCCTATAAAAGCAGAGCGTAGAGTTTTTCAGTATAAGATTTAGATTTGCCGATGTTTCTTTTTCTGAATTGAAAATAAGAATGGATGGTAAACCAAAATGAGAAGAGAGGATCTAAATTTCTGCTTTGATTTATATTTTAAATGAAATGAATTCATTCTGGGGGTCATTATCTGCTTGGCAAGGAGAAAGATGAGAACGATACAGGACTATTTCATCTTTGATTGAGAACTTGTTTTGTTTTTTTCTCTTGATCCATTAGCCTGGCAGGTCTGGGAGCAAGCTGGTCTATACAGCCCAGGGCAATAATTTCTGAGCTGAGAGAGTCTTCTATCTATCTGCAGCAAACATTGTCTGTTAGGATGAACCACTCTATAATCCCTGCAATATAGACAGTATTTCTTTATACTAGAGAGAAAATGAAGGCTTCCCGTTTGATGAAAAATTAGCATTTCCAGTCAGACCCTTTATCTTAATGTGCAAAAAACCAGGTAATTCAAGTGCCATTTTTGGGTCTGGTGAAAGTGGCTGTGGAAGCTGCTGTGTGAGACACCTTAGGGTGGATGAGCCATGCTAGACATTCCCTGTGCAATGAGCTTCCCCCCAAAAACATGCATTGCAGTGAACGTACAGCAAGGCTTCACTATGCTAAGTAGAAGTTTTTAAAGTGTGTTAAGTAACAAAAGCTTGAAAAGGCTCTCAAAGAGACAACATAAATAGGAAAGGTTTGTACACCATTTTCCCATGAATCATTTTTTGAAAACTCTGCTTTCCTTCAACAAGATAATTACAGGCATGTTGGGATAAACTCCTCTGTGTTTAGGAAGCATTCAAACCCTGTAATGCTGTGCCCCTGGAAGGCCTGCAAATTAGTTTTGAGCACTCCAAAAGTCATCATTATGGCTCAGTGCACGTGGGGGTGCAACACCCACAAGCAGATTTCTCTTTCTGGCAATGATGTTTTTGCTTGTCTCAGACGAGAGATGGATCTATGCGCTATGGGTCACTTGGGAGCTATGTCTCTCTTCCACTTGTAATTAAAACAACTCATTTAAAAGACCGTGTATTTAATTTTCTTTTCATTATTTGTAAAAAGACCAAAAGTGACTTCTATTATAGCCTTTTAATGACAGAAGGAAATGCCTACTGCAAGCCATCAAGGTTCCTCACAGAAGAAACATCACGACAGAAGATTTCAATGGGGTCTCTCAGAGATGTGGAAACTGACTCCTTCTTTTTAAAATGTTTAATAGAAGCTATTTGCGCCTTCTTTTTTTTTTCTTTTTGTCAGAAAGAAGAGATAGATACTTGCTTTTCTTTAGCAGAATTAAATGCTTTCCAGCCCTAGCTGTCAACCAGCTGAAGGTATCGTGAGGTTTCAAATTCCAATTTGGCATCTCCGAGTTTGTAATAAATTAGGATTTGTCATGTATTAAAAACAGGATATGGTAAAGTCTGAACAGATGTATAAAAAGTGTGTTTTTTCCCCCATTTGTTTCTCATATATACCAATCTACAAGATTTTATAAAGTCTTGTGCTGATAAACCCACTGACCGTAAACATCAAACCACCATCACCACAACGTGGCGTTTCCTGGTCAAGAATTTAGAACGCATTTGGGTTTCATTTGGAGGTTGCTATCGATGTTGGCCCGTTCTAAGGTAACCCAGTATTTCCACTGCCACTCCTGCCTGCTGGTGGGTCTTTTTTTGTCCGGAGGCAAATCTGAATAGGTGAACCTCTGGAGGCTGTGAGTGGTGATGAATGTGATTTACAGGTACCGAGAAAAAGGCCTTCATTTTGCAGAAATGGAAAATCACACTAATTGATTCTATGAATGGTACCGTGTTTCTAATAAAAACGCACTATTACTTTTTCCTCAGTATTATTTAGTACTATATTAATAGCTCAAATACATAACTTTATAGCAATAATATGAGAATGGCTCTATTGGGATCAATCTAGAAATTTAAAAATAATTTAGGTTAAAATGTTATAGAAACAGCTTGCAAAATTTACTATGCGGATAAAAAGATGGGTGTTCGCTTTTCTTTTATTGCTGAAAATGTAAGTTTGCTGCCATGGATGTTGATCAGGTGTGGAATTGTTTGGGATTTGGGTTCAGGCCAGGAGTTCCAGCTTCTACAAATCTGCTAGAAATGCTTTTCTGGAAATTGAGGAAGTGTTTACTTTCCTAAACACATTAAAGGAAAGAATTTCCTCACAGTCTTACGTGTGGATTTGTTTGCTTCATGTGCGTGATGTGCTATGAAATTGGCTACTCATTTCTGTACTGTTTCATCAGTCTGCCTATGTCCAAGTGCAGTAAAAGCTTAGTTAAATTTCTCTCCGTACATAGAGTATTACTGACGTGAGAGGCAGGATGAAAGCACTGGAAGAATTATAGCCTGAAGAAAATTCCAGCCAGTCCACCTTCATTAACTTTGCACAGCCTTGGCAAGTCTGAGGTGCAGTCTGCAAATAAACTTGGAAGGAGCTGTGGAAAGGTAGCTGGGGTCTGAAAGGGTTTGTGGCCCATGGACAGGGAATAGCTACAGAGCTTGGAACTTGACCTGGGATCTGGGAAACAAAAGGAAACAGCATCAAACAACACTCAAAATGCTGTGTCACTGCTTACCTTCATCACAAGTCTTCAAAACATCCAGTTAGATCAGTGTTGCTATTCAGGTGTTTTAATGTGGCTGAGGGGTAATGTTGCTATGGTGGGAAGCAAACTAGAAATTGCTGTTCCTGTTTTCTAGTGGAAAGTGAAATAGTTTTGGCAAGATGAAACTCAATTAAAATAGTCTGATACTTAAGCTTTTAATGACTGAGGAGGTGAATATCTTTGGCTCTGTGATTCTTTCATGGTTTCTTAAAAGTATGCATTAGCTGTGAACGTATCCCTTGCTATGATGGAGTGAGTGTGACATGAGGAATATTTTGTTTCTGTATGTGGATGAGTGTGTTAAAACATTGCTATTGCTGTATTTTTGCATTGTAAGATACACTTTATTGCTCTCATTTTTATATTCAGTTGTTACGTAACAAAGTCCATAAAATTGTTCTGAAACAGATTTTTATTACATGGTCTCCAGATGTTGGATGTTCCTGAACATGTGTAATGATAGAAAAGAGTGAATATCCTGCAGGGAACAGAATAGTTTTATGACCATTTAGAGTGTAGGACTTGGTTTATGAGCAGATTATTCTAGAGGTTATTGTGACTGTAGGCTTCTCCTTTAATCCTGTAACTCCAGTCAGAGAATGATACTTCTTCATAACCCAAATTAATTGGGTACCTGTGAGAATTCTGTTATGCAAGAGGAAAGTTAGTTAATCATGCCAAATGAGCGGTCATGAGCTTACGCCACAGCCATCACCTTGGAAGATGGTGTGCATTTCGTGATCTCTTTTGACAGAAATGACATTTGTTATCATTTTAGCTTAGTCTCCTGATGTAGGTTACCCAGCATGTTCAGTTGGTGCAACCAATACGCTGATGCAACTATTAGTATTTTTTCTCAAAATTCCAGATTTTCATACCTCTCTGCAAAGATATTAAAAATAAATGGCACTTATTATGCAGGCCTGCACAGCCAAAGCTAGAAGTATCAGAGGAAGGCAAGAAAAACTTCCGTTGTCTTTTAGTTTAGCAGTGTAACTGGGACTAAACTTTCTAAGTACCAAAAAAAGGATGCCATATCTGTATGCTGGTCAGGAAGGACTGAAATAATTGTTCGCTGATGTCAAGGTGTTGCTCAACAAGGGTACAAACTCAAAGGAAGCTGAACAGATAAGGTGTAATTCCTTACCTGCAAAAACTGCATTAAATAAATGCAAAGCTTGCTTGAAGTGTTTCACATTTCCAAACAGTGCCTTAATTCTACAGCTCAGAGATGGAAAATACAAATCCTTAATGTAAGTTTAAATAGGAGGCCATGACTTGAGGTAATCTTCCTGATCTGGCTTTTTGAATTGGAATGAGGTATAATTTTTGCTTTGCTTTGCAGTTAATACTTTAAATCACTATGAATGTCAGTGAAATTCTAATCACCAGTGAATTTTCTTTTATGGCTATCTGACCTCTGAATCTAACCTAAATTTTCAGAGGTGTAGACTACTTTAACAGATTTCAGTTACAGGAGACTAAGTCTCTTTCAGTCCAGGCCGCATCCATGCCCTGCAGTGCTCAGTGCTATCCCTCTCCTTAGGGGTTACAGCCTTGCAGAACTGAAGATTGCTGAACACTCTTCATCATCATCTGAGCACAACTGGCCAGTTAAGATGAGTGAGGCACAAAACCCTGTTTAAAACATGACTGATTTTTCACTGAAACAACCAAGGAGCATTCACACGAATCCTTCTTCCAGCTGCACCACCAGGGTGACAGCTGCCAATCGAAGGTAACAAATTAGAAAATAAGGAGGGGGGAGAATGGGGCAGATCGGTTAGATATTGGTAAATGCAGCTGGTTTAAACACTGATCATCATTCATTGGCCTGTGAAACCCGAGTAACGTCTGCCAGGCTATCTGTTCTCCTGACTTGCAAGTTTTCTCAGTCCGTGGATCTTAGAGAATAGAAATTTCACAAAGGCAATAGCTGTTAAGGAGAGGCCTTGGGGCAGTGCTTCCAGAGGCTGATCAGCAGCTGAACTCATTGTTTGAAGGGCTGGGGTCTGGATCATGTTCTTTGACAAGACGGTAGAGTCACTTCAAACAGCCATGTAGAGTCTAATATGGTTTGTAAAAAGTTCTCTTAAAACGAGGCATCCTACAGTTAGCTGTGAATTGGTAATGGGGTGACTGCTATGCACCTCAGTGGTTATTTAAATGTCAGGGCTTATGTGTTTATTACTTGGCTCTTTTTTTTTTTTTTCCCTTCTAATTCAATTTTTTAAAGTACTCAAGTACATAGAAATTGGTCAATATAGTCTTTTGATGACTGTGTGTTACTCTCTGTGTATAGACAGCTATGGAAACCAGGTGATGAGCATAAAAGAGGTTGAATTCTCTAATTTGTCATGTGGAGGGAATAGATGGAACTCATTTATGAATATATAGCCAAGTGAGTCACATTCTCTAACTAATCTGCTCCTCTTCCTCTAAGCCATCAAATACCTTGAGCCTGCCTGGAGACTGGGAAGGGTGATGGGCCCCATCTTTCTGTACAGGGCAGGAATTGGTCCTAAGCTTTGCAGTAAACAAAGTCACTCCTGTTGTCAAATAAACTACTGTTCAGCTGCTGCTTGATGGGGTGGGAAGGGGTCTGTGTTAAAGATATTGAGAAAGTGTAAAAATGTTTAAATAGCTGGAAAAGTTGCATCATATCCATGAGTAGGAATAGGCACCTGATTCCAGGCTTCATGATGCACTTGAGTGCATCTAAGAGACCAAAAGGGAGGACAAGTCCTCCCGTGTAGCGGAGCTGGCAATCAGATCCCTTTTTGTATATTTCCTTCTTGTTTGCTGGAGCAAACATCATTTTATTATTCTGTCTACTCAAATTCTTTTGCCCATTGTGTATTAATTTAAATGAATGAGTTAATGAGAATTTCTCTTATGCATCCATTTAATTTCCAAGTGCAGCAGTGTATGTATAATTGCTCAGCTGAGCTCTCATTTTGATGTACTTGTTTCATTTTCAAGCAATAATTTCAGCCCTTTCTCAGGAGCAGGGACTGCTTTTCCCTCTGTGCTTATTTCTGCCATAGCACCAATCATTTCTATATTGTTTTAATGATTCTGTTTTTATTTATACCTCACTCCATGCTTTGTGTTGAATTTTGCTTATAAATACTCCACACAAAATCTGCTCTATCTTGGAGGTTTATGTGAAGCTATAAGAAAAGCAATTTTTTAGAGGAAGAAAAGAATGGAATATTTTACCTGATCACCACAAGTGGTTTGATATTTTCATAGCAAGAAAATGTTAGTGTTTTATTTCTAGGGAGTGACTGCGTGATCATAAATCTAACTTCTCTATGAGATTGATTGGGCAAAAAACAAATGGAAGTGTTCTTCATCTCCAGGCATGGGAATGAAGCATTTGGCATTCAGAAGTCTTTCAGTGTGCATAATTCTGTCCGTTTTATATCTCACAGGTTTAAATTTTATATTAGACTGGAATAGAAGTTACAATTTCTTTCGGATTGAGAAAACTGTTGTTGATCTGAGTCCTGTAAATGGGCTAGCATTTAAACTTGGATGTGATTTTCATTCCACAGCCAGATCGTATGTTGTCATTTGATAGATTAAGATGAGGTGAGTACAGTCACATCCTATATACGGGCACGTATAGTGACATCTTATCATCCAACTGTAGAAGCAAAACCACCTTTGGACCACGCTTACAGCTACTTGGAAGGGGAGACCAGAACCTGTTTCTGTACAGGTGGTTTCAAGGTGTGTTTGTGAGATGTGGCATTGTAGCATGGGCTGTACTCAGTTATCCTTCGTATCCTTTGGGATAAATGAATCTAATGGAAAGGAAGGTTTACGAGGAAATCAGATATACTCGTTTATTCTAAGGCTGTACTGTTTATTACTAAGGAAATTATTACATCTTTGAAAATTGATAGCTGTTGAACTGCAGCTTTTGTATAAGTGCCTTTTTATGAAACAGTCACTGTGCAAATACAGTCTGAAGTGACAGGGAGAATTGCTGGCTAAGCTGCATTGCTGAGAATAACAGTTAATTACTGCTCTAATTTGCTGGGCTAGACTTTTACTGACCCTCACTGATTTAATCTGAAATAACGTTACTCTCGGTATTTTCTTAATAGGAATGATGATTAACTTTCAGAGAATGGACTTTGGTAAATGGCTTTTCTTAACCGGTTATGTTTGGCATCAGGTCGTCCATCACAATGTATTGTTTCTGCCCTCTGCTTTTTTTTCTTTTCTTTTCTTGGTATGAATATATGACTTCAGTGGTGGGATTTCAAGGCTGTATTTTCAAGTGAAGGTATTGTGTTGGTTAAAAAGTAAATAAATTCATATGTAACATCTTTTTTTTTTTTTTTAATCAAGAACCAGTGAGAGTCCAAATACTTACTAGTAGTACGTGATCTACACACAGTGAAAGAAAATATCTGCTGCTTCTGATGGAGTTAATTTGTTCTGCGCTATTCATCTGTTTCTAACGGTGCCTCCAGTGTGCTGAATGTTTTCTCTGGACCTGTGTCAGCTCCTGACAGCAGTGCTGGTGTAGGTGTTAGGAATAGCCGAGTGCCATCAGAAATGCCCTTTGGAGGCAGTGCTGCAGGGGAAGTGGTTACGTGTGGAGTGCCCAGCAAGGATCCTGTGGGATAAGGAACCTGCACCCTGATCTTCCCCTCCTGTGGTCCCTTCATGAAGGAGCAGTGTCTGCTCCTGAGCACTGCACAGCCTCTGCATGCACCACAGGTCCTTGCACAAAAGGGGAGATCCGTTTCAGATTCATTATTCATCTTTTTTTAATTATCTGTTAACGTAACCTGAAATGTCATCATCTGGTGAACTCTGGGTTCTGGGTTGCATTGCTTTTAAAGAGGGAATTACGATTCATGGAGAGGAGTGCCAGGACAGCCTAGTGAGAGTGGTGCTGTGAAGTCTGGCTCTGTTCCTCCACTTCACACCCATGCTTGAGGAGTTTTCCTTTGATGGAGTATATTGCAAAGGGTCGTGTCACTGCTTTTTCTCTTCCTTTTGGTTGTATGTTACGTGACAGTTAGCCATGGCCTGTCTGAGAATGAGTCCTAAGATCTATATTTCAGTAAGGTGTTTAATGATGGTGAAAGGTTACACGTGCTATGGATAGCAAGTATCAGCTGGAGAAGGCTGGGATGCTACTTTCCAGTGCCAGTATTTCAGGCTGAATTTTGCATAGCTGAAGACCCACAGATTATTTCTAAAGGACCTGCAAAGCACGAGCGATCCTGTACTCTGTAAATTTAATACTGTAATTCTAGGATGTGACACCGGGGGCACGAATGGAGACAAATCAAGACACACTTGTAAGGCAAACCACAGTCCCTTGTGCCTTATATATTGAAATCTAAGTTGCAGCTGCAACTTTCTTAACAAGCTTTGTTATACAAGGCCCCTGAAATGTAACGAGCGCTCATCTTTTATGTGTGGAACTGAAGGCACTTAACTTGTGAGGACAGGAGTTCTGTTTGTTAGCCATTCTATATGCAAGTCTTTTTCTTAAAGGTACTCTGAAGACTGGCATCTAAACACCTTTGCACAGGTCTGTTAATGAATATGAGCTTCATATCAGTAGGCAATCTGTGTCAGTTAACTGAGTACTCAACACCTTTCTTTCAGGACTCATACAGTTCTGTGGATAAAAAGGGCACAGCCAAACTCTCCTATTTGTGTGGATGCTCCATTCTGCTTGAGCATCCCCACCTTTGCAGGCTGCTTGGCATCCTGAACTCCCGCTGGCTGTGAGGGGACTTATCATTGAGTTGCATTATGGATATTGGAAGAGATCTGATGCTGTCTGTATGGAGACTTGTTAAAAACCTTTTGTGGTTCCTACTAGTGTTAGAGCAACTCTGCCATTTATATTGATACGTTTAATATGAATCTATAGAAGTCATCGATTTGTGTGGTGTTGTGCCTTTTTAGGAAAGAGCTATATGCATAGTGTTGTAAAATGCAACTAATAACAAATCACTGGCATTAAAAACATCAATCTTAATAATGTTTTGTCACTTATTCCTATTCAGGATGAGGTTACAATGGCTTTCTTTTCAAAGTGTAGCAGTATTGTGCAGGTTAAGGAATAGAGCTTCAATCCTCTTCACATTGTATTGAATACTGTGCAGAAGTTTGATTTTTATTATTATTATCTCTAATAGCTGGAAACAAGATGCTCGATTTACTACAACAGCACAGTATTATCTGTATGTAGTATGACAGTCAAATACGGGAGCATTTATAGAAAGGATTGCTACATCTTGCAGGGATCTTAGCTTAGCAGTTTGACCATTTTCTTTCTTTAAGTTGTTTTCCTTCAGATGTTCATTGTAAGTCAGAACCATGCGTAAAGATATTTTGCTTCTACTTAACTAAGGACTGGTAATTTAAACTGCATTATTTCACACACACACACAAAATAGTTTTACTGCCTGCACAAGAATCTCAGTAATTTGAATATATGTAGGTAATGCTTTTCTGCCCGGTGTATTGTTTGCACCTGGGAATAGTGCTTGGCAAATATCTTGATGTGTGACATTCTTGCAGCTGAATAAATTGATGCCTCCTTAAGCAGAACACCAAAAAGAAAATGTAGATTTACCTCAAAGATGTGGAACAGTGTGGGTGGTGTCAGAAGAAATATATGCAACACAGTTTTTTCTCTGCATATGTAACCTTACCTTACTTACCCTTCATCGTAGTGTGCAACTGTAAATGCTCATGTCCTCACCTGGTTAGCACGTTGCTATTGTAAAACTGGTCTGCCTACGTCTGAATTCCACACCTTTCCTCACCACCCTGTGTTCCTTTTCATATGGATGGTGTTCTTTGCGCATTGGTGATCTGAGCTGTGATTATTCAAAGGCTCTGAAATGAATATCATTGAAACACCATCCTGTGTTGGTACTTTGGGCTATGTTCTGACCAGTGGGTTTCATTCCAGGATACAGTCAGCCACCCTCTTGGCTCAAGCTAGGTTGGTATGAACAAATTGGTGTAGACCATTCATCTCAGCAGTGTTGTAACTGAAATTGCTTCTGACCTGCTGCTATTGAGTGTACAATGGAAAACGATAATCACTGTGAGCCTGATGGGCTGATCGCTCTGAGAAAGATGTAATTCTTATTAGCATAACAGACAAGCAGCTGTTGCTTTGCCCAAGAGGTCAGAGGTGCCTGAAGAGGAAAATATAAAGAGGAGAAGCATAAATGGCATTTCCCTCGAGTACCCTCTCTTCAGATCTGCTGATTGTACATTAGAGCAGGGGAGCACACAGAGTGTTTTGAAGCATTTCTTTCTAGGTGAATTAAAAAGCAGCACGCATGCTTTGGATAAGTAGGTGAATTTTGTGACTTTGCTTTCCAAAGGCAAGTGAATCAAGTTCAAACCTCTTCTTGTTTAGCACACAAACCACCTGGGAGACCAAAGTGCATCTGTCTTGATCTTGAAGAGATCAAGAAGAATCTTGAATCTCACATCTTATCCTCATCTTCCTCTGTTGCTTGGATATCTCCTACAAATCTCTGTTGCCATGGAAAGCTGCTCTGAGTGGCTCCTTGAACTCCTTCTATCCTTTCTCTTACAAGGTTTCCTTCCCATCTGTCTGTTTGTCCTCTCAGCTAGCCCCATGCTGCTGGATTTCTCTCTTCAGTCCAAAGAGGCTGAGCAGGTGTGGGGTTGGCCAGTCCTACAGTCCTGGCTTGTAGGGGAAAAACACACGGTAAAAAATTAAACTGGCTTTACTTGCTTAATATTTCAAACTCACCATTTGGTGAAAGGGGGTGGTGGGGGAGGTTGTTTGTTGCCTTCATTTTTACTTGTTAAGTGTAGATGTATGGAAATGACTTAGTTAATGGTTTTCTGGCATCTCATCCCACAACAAGTGAGAAGCATATTAGCATTCAATTGAGACCAAATGTTTTCAGATAAAGAGATGATGTCTTAAGACATTTGTATTGATATTTAGTTATGCATGTATTTCTATATAATGTAAGGCTTTTATGCAGAATTATGCAATACATACAACAAGTAATCAGCCTATTTAGCTTGGCTCAGGTGCCAAAAAATGACAAATTGTTACTGATTCTTGACTATAACCGATGGAATCATGGTTAAGTGAAGTTTTTGACTTTGCTTACAGGATTAATAAGTTTGAATGGTATAGGTTTTAATGTTCCTAATAGTAGAAATGGAATGAAAAACCTTTCTGTGAAATTAACTGTTGCATGAGGTTTAAGCAAATGGTTATGCAGAATTTTCCTGTGCAGTACTTGTACCAGGTAAGGTACAAAACTTGACCTACTTGTCCTTAAGCACTCTAAACCTCTCATTCTGAACCAGTTTTCCTGCTGCATGTATAAGGTACGTATCTAAATTACTCTGTGATATTACCTTACAGTGAAGTGAAATGGTTTGTGTGTAAGGTATCAAAGAGCTGGAATGAAATGGATGAATTACTGTGGATGAATTACTGCATAACATTGATTCGCCTAGATTTATATAAGTAATTCCAGCAGTGTGTATTTTTGGTTCCACGGCAGTAATAATGTAAAACACATGAAATGCTACCATTAAACTGAAAAAAAAATATATTAAAAATTGTTACAGTCTGCTTACTTTAATCCATCACGTACCCAAAAACAAGTAAACCGGGTTCTATCTTAGCATATCCTATGGACAGCACACAGTAAATTGTGTGCATGTTTAAACATTTGGCTGCGTTAGGATGGTATCAGTTAGGGTGGCTGATTTGGGGGGAAAAAAAGTGAAATTAGTCTGATGCCATAAAAAGCTGTTAATGAGACAACATTTTAAAGACATGATAAGACCCTTCTGGGCTGTAAGATTGGTAAGACTAAACTCTTAGAGTGAAATCTTACGTGCTGAAAGTTTTAAAAATATAGACGAGTGTGTTGAAAAAGGAAAGGGTTGGGTTTTTTTGGGGGGGGATGAGGGTTCCTTTGAAATTCTGAAGTCATCATAAGTGTCAGATCCATCTGCCGGTGCTGAAACTTGGCTCCCAGTTTCTTGTTTACTATCAGCTGGTTAAACCATGTATAAAGTTGCTGTCAGTAAGCATAGCCATTAACAGTGAGATTGTTCTTAAGATTTATAATTAGAAAAAGCTCTCTCCTCTAAGAAATAATATAAGTCACTTTAAACTAAATGCTGTGCTTCTATATCCGTTGAAGTTCCCCACATTGCCCACAAATCAAGAGAAGCTCATCTCTGATGGCCTTATGGGAGAAGATGTGGTTCTAACTATTTGAATTAATTGGTTTGATAGATAACTCGCCATAGGTTACAGATTGGATGTTCACATAGCCCAGCACGTTTTGTTCACAAAGTATGTAGTATCTGAATACCAATAAGAAACAATGTGAATATTGGAAAATAATGAGTATAAGAGAGTAGGGATGTTGGGCTTGGACGGTCTATATCCAATATACATATTTTTAATTTACCTATTTTTTTTTTTTTTAATTTATTTATCTGTGTGGCTCATTTGGGTAGTATCCTTCACTTAGCCCTTGCCTTCGTGGTGTTTTATTTCTAGAGGAGGTATGAGTTTCAATGAACTGCTGGTGCTAGCAGTTATTCAGACTTTCCCCACAAGCTTCTGCCTTTATCTCTGCTAGATTTCCTGGACTTTAACCAGGCTCATTCACAAGCCCACCAATGTCCTCTGTCAGTGTTTTTTGTTTCTGTCACCTGGTGAAAAGCTTCCTATGAATTTGCAAAATGTACTTTTTTCTATTTATGAATATAAGTTTTGGGTTTTACCATTTGATTTTCAACAAAGGAACACAGAAGTGATGTGATCCTGGCCTGTCTTCCAGTCTTTAATCTTAAAAATTTATCACCTGTGCCTGGAAAAGAATTGAGGTGTTAGTTATCTGCCGTTGCATTTGTCAGACCCCAGTATTCTCCAGAGTGCTTTTGATGCTTTTCCCTACAACCACGAGAATTGGAAAGTTCCTTAAATAAAACCACAATATTTATGAATTTCATTATTTTGTGATCACCTGACCCCAAAGATGGCCCTCTGTTTCCCCTTCTCCCTCCATCAAGTGCACTTTGAAAGCCTTGGGGTAAAATTGTGGTAGCTGAAAACACTCTTAGACTTTCTGGTTTTGCTTTGGTGCTCTCTTTCTACCTCATATTATAGCATCATTTTTTATGAGTTACTTCCTTCATCCAGCTAAGTAACCTTCACAGATCCAGATCATCAGTTTATTCTAAACTTTTTATCTGCATAGCAACATGGTAAGAAACAGGACCTCATTTATTTCTTGCTCTGCCACCGCAGATTTCTTGTCGTGGTCTTGAAATTGTCATTTCTTGAATGGGTATTGTTGGCAAATTAATGTTTCCGTACAGCAAAAAGCTGTATGTAATTATTTTCACCAGTGTTGCTGGAGAAATTCTTCACAGCAATTGTCTTCTCTGCCTTTGAAAAGTCATTAACTTTCTTGATCGTTTTCAAATAATTCATTGCAACTGTTTGAAGGGTTTTCACCCATGAGCTCTCAAAATGAAATCAGGTGTTCCTTGAGGTTGAAAATGTATGGCATGCCTAATTTTAAGTCATTTCTCCACGGAAAACCAGGTCTTTCTGGACTGTTCAGGAGAGTATCAGTTTAGTGTTGACTAATTGCATGAATAAAGCAGGATACTGGTTGTGCAAACTGAGAGAAAATCAGACCTAAATTAGATAAGTAGCAAAATTTTTGTCTGAATTCGTGACAAGGGGGAGAAATGATACTCAGCTATGATCTGTAGCATAAAACACATCCTTCTTGCCAAATAATTCATATGCTTAATATCTCGTGAGTAAACCTTTATCAAATGACACGGAAATCCGTGTTGGTTCACATTGTTCTTTTAATTAGGCATGGTCACAAACTTGTTGATATCATTTCGGCTTTTGAAAACATTTTTCCCTTACCTGTCATGGTGGAATGGGAGCTGAGGCAGAACCTCCAGTTTTCAACGTTTGCACAGTCTGTGAATGAGAGCCCAGATGGCGTGCTCCAGCCCAGAGAACAGTTCCTGATCTCTGTTCAAAACTAGACATCTTCTGTAATTAAGTTACATGTTTACAGTGTGATGGCATATTGAGTTACTTTAGCTTCATTAGATGTGACATTGTATTATTTGAAGAATGTGAAGAATTGAAAATCAGTGGACTCTGCGGTGATCTTTAGAAACCCGAATTCTCATGTCTTGCTTATGCTTATTTGCTGTTCTTGCTTCTTGCTTATTTGCTGTTCTGATACAGCTAAAACTAATGGCGAGTGTTGAATCTTGCAGCTGGCCCAGATGTGCCAAAAAGGCAGTGTAAAATGAAAGGGATAAAATAAAGAAAAAATAACTGTTAGCTAGCGAAATTCTTAGGATAAAACCAGGACCTGAAAATGCAGAGACCTCTACAAAATAAATTCCTGCAGGCTCCCTTGGGATATGGAAGAGAACATGCTTGATTAAGCTGGTGCTAACCTTTCACAATCACACTTCTCTGATATTTATTCCTTGAAATAATAAAAAGGGACATGTCAGCTGTGGGAAAGCTATAATGTACACCATTGCTTGCTGCTGTTCTTTTCCAACTTGAGTGTTCTGCTACTAGAGCAAACTTTTAAAATAAAAAGGAAGCCCTCCATTCGTTCTTTTTGTTGACCTTTATTGTTTAGTGGCTCTCCATTTGCACAGTTAAGTGACGTGGTAAGAAATTTTACATCCTTTTTTAGCTCTGTCGGAGGGCCTTCGTCTTCTCAGTAACTAATGGTAGAACAATCATCTTTACAGGTCTGTGAAGGCAGATTTGGAGAATATAAAATCCATCCTTGTCTCGTAGAGGCTTGTAGATCCTCTGCTCTGCTGAATGTTTTGCTATGTGTGAGAGAAGTGAAAGGTCCGAAGGAAGGAAATCTTTTCTTCTCTTTGTAATAATTTTTAAATTCTTTCCACAGTCACATATTGCTCTGCTTCTCCTGAAAGTACATAGTTTTGTATAATTTCCCCCCAAATTGCTCCCATGGTGATAATGGAGGAGTTTTCTCCCTGGGCGCCTCTGTGATGTTCGTATTGGGAATTGCATGTTTTATACTCTTAATGAACAGAGGCAGGAATTTAATAACATAAGAGTTTAGAAGTGCGGAGGGTTTCTTGGAAGGAAAGCCTTTTCTTTCAGCTCCCCCACTTCAGTGTTTGCATTTATTGAGAATTTTGTATGGGTTTATACGGAAGGCAGATCACATGGATGTGAAACCTAAACACAATTCACTTTTCATTAAATAGGGATCATTGCATCATTTCAAACAGTCCAGAAAAAGTAGTACCAAGGCAGCACTCTGCGAGATAGATTTTTCATCTACATTTGATACTGGTGAAAATCATTTCCTTCTCTGTATTTCAGATGTAATGTTAAATGATTCAGCTTAAATTCATGACTGATCACCTGTTATCAGCTTTTTTCAGTCTCCATAAACGTGCCAAATAGATACTATAATTCATTAAACAGGAAACAGCTTCTTCTGTATATGTAGACTTAGTACCATGTGCCTTAAAAGTAATATCAAATGGAATATCAGAGTTACAGTGGCATAAAATAAGAGAACAACCATCATTTTTCTGGATCTCTTTGAAGGATACAAACAGCGAATGAAGCAATTGACGTATCTTAAAGTCCTACCTGTAGTCTCATTGTAATAAAAATATTTATAACTGAATATAATCATTCTGTAGATTGCTT
This sequence comes from Alectoris magna, assembly GCA_030625065.1. Taxonomy (NCBI): domain Eukaryota; kingdom Metazoa; phylum Chordata; class Aves; order Galliformes; family Phasianidae; genus Alectoris; species Alectoris magna. Next base: position 5,426,820 of record CM060575.1, on the reverse strand, counting down.
TTTAAATTGCATTCCGTGTTATTTCTTGCTTCTTGTCCTAATATTGTTAAACATAAATTTGAAAAGTCCTTCAAGTGGAAAATTGATTTTTGTCTTGTGTTGACCCCTATTTTGTTCTGATTTAGCATTGTATTTTCATACAGCAAAGTAGTATGGTATTTTAGATAAGTGTTTTTTTTTTTTTAACTAACCAACAATTGCTGCTCCTTCCCTAGCAGCCAGTCTGCTGGCAGGGCTAACCTCTGCATTGACAGCGGCTGTGAATCTGTCCTGCTCATCTCATGGAAAAGGTAGAGCAAGGAAACTTAAGGCATTGTAATAACAGCTGAGGGTGTGCTTTTGAGAGAAGTATTCACGTAGTTGGAATTAGGGAAGTGAAATGTGTAATTCTTATAATAGCGACAGAGTTATAGACGTGGTTTGTGCTAATTAAAAAGCAATGTGGTGTAATATATTGATCAATGAAATAACAGAACTAAAGAGAACTGCCGTCCATTCTATGCATAGGCATGTTGAAGTGCAGACTTGTAATGGCAATTTTACATCATATGCAACATTCACAAATTATGTTACCAAAAACTATTTGAAAGATTACTTATTTCTTGTGGAAAACATCCTGGGAGCTGTTTGGCTGTGAAATGTACGTTCATGTGCAAGAGAAGGAAACAAGAAGTTTTCATTTGTTCTTTTCTTTCTTTTTTATTGTTTCCTTGTTTACTTGGCTGTGGTCGAACCCAGCTAAGTTGGGGCAGGAAAATCAAATCACTTGGAATAAAGAATCATTTGATCTCTTCCACAACTACTTCTAATTTTTTTCTAATTTCTCTGACTCCAGAATTGTTTTCACCATATAATTACAGTCTTTTCATCATTCTGATGACAGGTTGATGTTAGTTGCTTGATTTTTCACTAACATTCACATTCACAACTATACAAAAAGGATTCATGCAATATGGGTGTGAACTTACCAAAATGTTCTGTCAGAACTCCTTTTGTAAACGACTTTGCTAGCAGAGTTTATGAAAGGAAAAGCTTCATTTTTAGTGTTTCTCTTGTTTTGTCCAACTCCTAGGAGTCATTGTTTATTGCATTTCAGCCCTTTAATATGGATGCTGGCAGCTTGCTGGTTTTCTTTGGAGTGCCATCCTGTTAGTTCTTCACTGAGCGTCATTGGATCTTGTGATTCTAGTGGAGCATGAACAGTAATGAACTTATGAGCAGTAGTGAACTCAATACATAGGGATAATAAATGTAGTTCTGTGGCGTTTTATCAAATTCAACCAAGTTGGGTGAGCCCATGGAGATAAAGCACCACACAGATATTAGGTTTAGAAGTAACAGAGCTGCTTCATTTCTGTACAGCATGTGTATTGGAATTTAGTTCCACTGTGACTAAGACTTGCTGTGAATTTATTGGGTCAAAGTCTGATGAAAATAAAGATGATTTAGCTGGGAAGTATTGGTAATGGTTGGACTGGATGATCTTCTAGGTCTTTTCCAAACCTTGATAATTCTGTGATTTTATGAGATGTTTAACATTGAGTGACTACCTCTGAGGAGCTTGTGCTTCCTCAGTAAATACCGAATTCAGTAGTCTTCTTGTGACAAAGCGATTGGAAATATCTTCCATAAATACCTGTTTGTCACTCTTTGGCAAATATTTTAATTAGCTGTGGTACTCACAATCAGCCTTGCTTATTAATGATCTGAATATGTTAGAGCACAGGAAGTTCTTTAAACGCAACAGAAGCTTGGTAGCTGTGCTGGACTTAATTAGAAATAGAGATACACTTCTATTTAGGCTTGTCCAAAAGTTGTAATCTTTCAATGTATTTTGTATTTTAGGATGTGATGTCAACATTCTTCCAATTTGGGGCTTCTATCCAGCAGGAAGCCATCGTCATGCTAAAGATCATGCAGGATTATGACTGGCATGTGTTTTCTCTGGTAACCACCACCTTCCCTGGATATCGAGACTTCATCAATGTCATTAAGACCACAGTGGAAAATAGTTTTGTGGGCTGGGACATGCAGAACATCATCATACTTGATACTGCCTTTGGAGATGCCAAGACACAAATTCAGCTTAAGAAAATTCATTCATCTGTCATCCTGCTCTATTGTTCCAAGGATGAAGCTGTCTACATACTAGATGAAGCTCGCTCACTGGGCCTTACCGGATATGATTTCTTTTGGATAGTTCCAAGCCTGGTTAGTGGTAACACAGAAATTACTCCCAAGGAATTTCCTTCAGGACTCATTTCAGCATCTTATGATGAATGGGACTACAGCTTAGAAGCTCGGGTGCGGGATGGCCTTGGTATTATTGCCACTGCTGCATCAGCCATGCTGGAAAAATACTCCTTCATTCCTGAAGCAAAAACTAGCTGCTACGGTCAACTGGAGAAAAACGACCGGCCATCTCACACTTTGCACCAGTAAGGTTTATTGTCTTTTTTATTTCCTTTTCTACACAACCTTAGTAATTTTCCATTATAGTAGTATTATATGTCTCCTGAAGGAGAAAAATAGTTTTTGCTAATGCCATCGCACCCCTTTCAATGAATTTCAGACGTTCCAAGGGAAGGTGCAGTAAGAACTGCTGCATTGCTAACTGTACACATGGAAATGATATGTGATGTTGAGAACAAACTCTGAGTCTGATGTCGAAGGCAACAGAAATTGGTTTTAAGTGGTATGAAATTAAGTTAATAAAATAGTGCCATTGGGTACCTGAACTGTGAGGTACATTATCAAAAAGCTATTGAAGGCATTGCCTTTGTTACCAGGCCTGTCATTTGCATCAGCAAGAATATGGTAATATTTCAGAAGAAAAGAGATGTGTAATGTTAAGTAGGTTTTCCTGGATATTATAGAAGCATTAGATTAGTTACCCAGTTTTTACTACCTAATAACTGACATCTGTCATTTCTTGTGAGCATTTCATTTTTGTCACTTCCTCTAGAATAACTCTAAAACTTCATCTGCATAACCCAAGTTGGTATGGATGTTTTCTCAGAGCAGTTTGTCATATGGGAACTGGTAAGGTTTAAATCAGGATTCTTTGTTATTTATTTATTAATCTTGTCCTTTTATTTATCCCCTTTGGATGTGGTACTCCTCATTACTTGTATCCCAAATGTTGCATAATATATGCCATGCAGAAACGAGTTTTTTTTAATCTGATTTTTTAGGGGAAGTAGAAGGAATCTTGCATATTTTTATAGCTCTTCACAATCTCTCCTAGGGATATTACAAAGCAGCATTTGTGAAATTTGTTTTGACTGAATATTGCAGATGCAGCTCTTTACAGGAAAGGAGGTTGGAATTGCCAGAAAAAGAAAAATCAGTGACAGTTTCATATGGGAGTTTATGGGATGTTTTTAATCTTCTGAGACGTGTGTGCATATTTAGTTTGGGAGTTGATTGCTGTGTGGTGTCCTGGAATGGTTATTTTTTTCTTAGAAAATGACATCTTTAAGATACAACATGCTTCAGAAATTCCCTTGTAGGCCAAATAGTGCTGAGTAAATGGATTTGAACACTTCATACATGTAAGGCGTAAACAGTGAGGCCAAACTTAGGAAACTGGTACAGCCCTCTTTAGGTAGAACTTCCACTAGGTAGGTGGACATCATACTTTAGGTGTGACACTTCCACTTTTTTTTGTGTGTCCCACCTTTCCTATCTCTAAGCCTCTGCTTCTAGAACTGTCCAAATTCACTGAAGGGATTGCAGAAAATCTGCAACTCTTTCTTTGCTACCACTTGTTCCCCAGGAGAATGCCAGTAGGCAGCTCCGTGTTGGTTCACCATTCTGGCATGGCTCCTGTAGAGCTGTCGCTGGCCACCCATGGCAGGAGGCACTGATGGGAGGACTGTCCTACACGCACCGTGTATGCAACCCCTAAATCATGCACTGGCTGGAATAGATAACATTTAAAGCAAATGGTGTCCCCTTAACTATGTTCTGTGCCTTAACAATGTGATCTATGCAAAGAAAGAAGCCCACTATTAATGTTTTAAGTTCTTTTCTGCAAAAATAAATAAATACATAAATAAATAAATGAAGTAGCATTCTGTGTGTTGGTGTTTAAAATACAGTGGCTCAGTTGGACAGGCCGTAAGAACTTGAACTGCACAGGTCTGGCAGTTCACAGGTGTGGAGCTGAATTAGGCGTTCAGCATTCAGTGCAAGTTGTCCTTCTTCAAGGTATCATTTTTTTTTCTGATGAAAAATGTATGACTGCGACAATAGGGTTTGTAAGTGATTGGGCAGTGAGATTAGACTTCACCAGGAGATTCTGCAGTGTGCACTGAATGATGCACATTCAGTGGTGTTTTAACACAGTGCGTTTTGGTTAATAAAGTCTTTTTATGCTGCAGAACACTGAGCTGCAAAGTGAAAATGTATTTTCTGTGCAGAAGATGCTTTGAGCTTCTCCAGCACCACACGAACAGGAAACAGGTTGCTTTTAATTTAGAAATATTAGTATTACACTAAAATGAATAAAATTTAAATAGACCTCCTTATGTAATAACTCCCCAAGACTATTCTTGTCGCATATAAGTGGTAAGAAAAGTAAGTTTATCGAAGCATTTAGCACTGCAAAGTAATGTCTGGGAGCTCACCAGTCATGACAAAGTGAATTAAGTGAATTCATTGTACTTTATTTTTCTCATCCCTAAATGTTACGTCTTTTTTCCTAGATGAATTTCCTAAATTGGGATTTTATTCTGAAATGTAATCTTCGTAGTTTCAGGCCACAAATAGTGCAGCTTTGTATTTTCTACTAAAAGATAAATGGGTAAGACCATGCATTAAGGAGGAAACTGGAACAATGGATTTTGGAATGCACTTGCAACGGTAAAGGGCTGGAATACTGTAAACAGCTGATGGACCTGGGGCCTGTTGTACTGGGTTGCTGTTTGTGCTCAGCGTTGCTGGTACCCAAATAGGGCTGCACAAAGGGGAACTGCTTCCCAGCTCAGGAGCAAATCACTCAGTGGAGAGCAGAAAAGTGACTCCTTAAGGTGATGCCTAAGCAAAACCAAGCTCAAGAGGAGAGCAGAAAATAGGATTTTAAATTCCGTCTGTTATAATGACAGTCTAATTCAGCTTTAAACCCGGTATTGTATTCTAAGGCGATGCCATAATAGCTAATTTGCGTGTAAATGGAGATAGGTAATGCTTTATGTGCTGCTTCCCACATCTAGCGAGGTTCATCTCCACTTATAAAGAAATTCTATGTAAAGAAAGGTATGAAGTGAAAGCTCCTCCTCCCTCTTTTTCAAATCCTTTGTGTACTAAATTGGCTTGAAGATATATATGTTTTGAAGCACACAATTTATCCTTCCCCTGTCATGGCAATTCTAAAATGCTTTTATTAGCTTTCTAGACCCAGAAGAAATCTGGTTTGCTTTAGTTTTTGGAATGGTCCGATTATTGTTCATTTCTGATACGCATGCAAAAAACAGCATTTCTTTACGAGTAAAGGATTTAAAATAAAATGGGGAAATCATTTTCAACGCATTTAAAATATGTTTCTATGTATTCAGATCTTTCGCCATTCATGTTAGACCTACAATCTTCCAATACAGAAAAATACTGTTGTGTGAAATACAGGCACCAGCACTGCAGGATGGCTAGAATTAGCAGTTCATTACAGCAGTGTCAGTTGAACAAATGCTCTCTCTCTTACAAAAAAAGAAACATCTAAACAAACAGCAAAACAAAATAACCCTATTAGTTGTCATGGAAAATTCAGCTGCTGTATGAATAAAATTACTTCTGCATGATCTAGTAGAATACTTGTGTTTAGAAGTCATAACTGTGTTGGGTTGTGGTGGGTTGTGACTGAAAAAAAAACTTGATACGCTGGTCCAGCAGTCAGTTGTTGACCAGGCTGTGTTTAGTTACACCCAGTTTCCAAATACAACCAAAAATATACAGGATTTGGAGGCTCATCTGACTTTTTGTAGGGAAGTTGTGGGGCTAAAAATCTGTCCAAACTGCCCTCAGCAGGCTGTGGTTTCGTGCTCTGGCCACACATTGTTTCCATTATTCATTGTCACCTACGCCAGAGAGCAGCAGCAGTCTGAAGTCCAAAGAGGTCCAGTTGATGGCCTATGATAACATTTCATTTTCTTATCCATGCTGTTTTTCTGCTGTTGCAAGTTGCCTATGAAATGTCTGCTCCAGATGATGAGAATGTGCTGTCCCTGAAGTCCTGGTATTCATTTATCAAGTTCAATATTTCCATGCCAGCTTTTAGCAATGACAGATGCATTTTCCTCTTTTTTCTTTCAAGTGAAATCAAGTATTACTTGGACACAATGGTTTGATGGATAATCCAGCATATCTGTTTAATGTTTTCCAATTTTCGGAGATTTGTTCATTTCATTAAGTTCTGTCAAAAGACTTGGGGGAAAAAAAAAGTATCATCTGCTTTATAGTCTGGTTGAAGATGTATTGTTATATAATTGTATAGAGAGCAAAATGCTTTTTTTACTAGTAGAGATGCTCTGCAGAAAAACTAAGTGTAATTTCTTAGAATCGGAGACTGTTTGGGGTTGGTTGGAAGGGGCCTTAAATGGTAGAACCACAGAATTTTAGAATGGCTTGGGATGAAAGGGACCTCAAAGATCATCTATTTCCAGTCCCTCTGTTGTGGACAGGGTTGCCAACCACTAGATCAGACTGCCCAGGAACTCATCCAGCCTGGCCTTGAACTGCTCCAGGGATGGGGCATCCACAACTGCTCTGTGCCAGTGCCTTACCACCCTCTGAATGAAGAATTTCTTCCTAACATCTAACCTTAACCTCCCCTTTTTCAGTTTAAATCCAGGGACTGATTGCATCCTTAGCGAGTTTGCTGACACACCAGAAGGCTGTGCTGCAATTCAATGAGACCTGGACAGACGAGGGGAGTTGAGCAGAGAGGAGCCTCATACTGTTCAACAACACACGTGTAGAGTCCTACACCCAGGGAAGGATAACTGCATGCATCAGCACAGGTTAGGGTTTGACCTGGTGGAGAGGTGCAGAAAAGGACCTGAGTGTTCTCATGGACAACAGGTTGCCCATGGGCCAGCAGTCACTGTGTGTTCATAGCAGTGCACTGTACATAGAGGGATGATCTGAGATTGTCACCCAAGCTTCTGTAATCGCATGTGCTGCTTACTTGGTTTGTAGGGAGACAGCTAATTTGTGTATACTTTCTAATTAGGACTTTGGTATGCAGGGATACGCTAAATCTAACTTTAGTGCCAGTGAGCATATTTTAAACACTAACAACAGTTTTCACTTCTTTTAATTTATGTGCTGTAAGTGCCCTCTTCAATAGCATAAAAGTTTTCTGCATAGTATAGTTCTATATAGCTTCATTAAACAACAGAAACTAAGATGGTGAAACTTGTCATTGTTTCCCTCAAAATAAAACTGAATTTCACCAGCATCCTGACATGATGCTGGCATACTGACGAAGTGATTCTGAAATTACAAGAAATTTGTATCAGATTTCTTTCCCTGGTTAGGTCTGTTTAAGAAGCAGAAGGACCAAGTCAGTTACCAGCTTATGAGGCTTCCAGAACATCTTCCCAGCAAACAAAAAGAACAACAGCAAAACCCAAAACAAAACAACAACAAAAGAACAAGCATGGCCTGTTTGTTTAGTTGAGCACAGCCAGCTTTGGGGCTGGTAGCAAGTTTTGGAATTCAGAATAGAAATATGAAGGATATTGGATATGGTGTTGCTGCAGAGAACCAGGCAAGCTTCCCAGGGATGAGTTTGAGGTGCTGCTGAGATGGTGAAGCAAAATATAACATTTTGTAAAAAAAAGTGCTAATATGTTTACTAATAATAACGTTAGCTCACTAAACCTTCTGGTGTTTGATGGGTTATGCTAGCCTGCAGCACCCACCCAGCCAGCTGGACCCTTCCTAATTTTGCTCCCACATACCTCTTTTATAAAAGGGTTCCCCAAGAGTTTAGTTGCTGGTCTGGCAGAATTGGGGCAAAACGACATTTCCAGATCTGGTGTCATCTAGTGCTTTAAGGAACAGCTGGCACAAGGTACAAGTAGTTGGCGTGCGATTCCTTCTTCACAGTCACTGAGCATATTGTTCCTAAAACTTGAATCATCCATGCTGGCTCAAGGCCTAGGGAGATGCAGCTCCAGGAGCAGGAGTTATATTCAGGAGGCTGAGGGCTGGGGATGTGGAGGAGGAGGAAGAGGCATGAAGAGGAGGCCCCTTCTTTGCATTATTGGGAAGGACTTTAAGTGAGAAAAAAAATATCTGACATAGCCTATGATAAAAAATGGTCTTGAAAAATATGCTTATCTGTTTGAAAAACGCATCATTATCTTGTTTAATAGTGGTCTGAGACCTGTTTCTACACAAACTTTATACAACATATTATATCCTTTACACGCAGACTTTTTAAAACTAATTTCATAGAATGTTTTTCAGAAAGACTATTTCTTAATGATAAATCACTTTTCATCAGGTTTCTATTGATGAGTATTTTCCAGATTTCACAGTTGCATCAGAATAAGGAAGCTTGGCCCCAAAAAGACACAGAAAAAAAATTCATAGCTTCAAAAAAAGAAAAGAAAAGATAAAGCTTGGATTCCTTCCTGCTTTTTTAGGTATGATCCTGGGTGAATTCCAGACCCAAACAGTCAAGATGATTAAAATGATTGGTTCATACTGTTGGAGGAAAGTGAAATAGCATCAGATGACGTTGGTTGTGAGATATTTCATCTCCTCTAAATCTCATTTTGTAAGTCCCTCATTTGGGAAAGGAGGAGGACAGGTTTTTTTTAATGAAGCTGGTGTTTCCCTCAGTCTCTTCTGTTTCCCTCCTTTGCCTGAGGTTGTCATGAACTCGAAACACTGCCACATGGTGAGGAATTGGCTGAATAAAAAATGATGGTCTGTTGTGATGGCACTGGAGGGAGTTAGCCGGTTTGCTGAGCTGGTGTGAGCTGCAGGAGTTGTGGCTCACGTGAGAACTTCAGGCCGCGTGCTGGATTTCACAGGTCCAATAACAAAGTTCTTGATCTTTCTGAATCTATAAACATTAAGTTGGAAATCTCGAGAGCACTTTTTAGCCTTGGTGTTTCAAAGAGCTGCTGTAAATTCAATGTGAACAGTTTTCTGTTGGGATGTTTCAGCTTTTCTCTTTTCAGTTCTGTTAAGGAAGGTGAAAAGAATTGTGTAAATGTTTAAAAGTGTTTTGAAATGTAGTACAGGCTTGGCTCAATGCATGAAAAAAAACCTATTTTGAATTTAGTATGGAGAACAGCTTAACTTCTGCCCCAAATTCCCATCTTTCATGCATATATCACCCGGGGAATCTTAGTCATGAACTTCAGTTAGCAAAAGTCAGTTAAGACTTCAGTGTCAGAAAACTACCACAGGGCCTCCTGCTATCATATCGTTGCAAAGGTTGTTGTATTAATGAGGTATGAAAGCAGATTAACTACAAATGCAAGGTGTATGCTGCATTACTGCCTTGAAGTAGGGAGTGCAAACACCATAGTTTGTTAAGAACAGTAATGTGCGATTCCAAAACAACTTCAAATATATATATAATATAAATAATAATATTATAAATATTATGAATGATAATAATGATATAAGTATATATTTTTTACCAATTCAGAAATGGAAGACATCTTGCATGGAACTAATCTTGGGTGAATTTAAAACTCTGTAAGAATAGTGTATAATTTAAATACTTTCTTTTTTTTTCACTTTTCCTAACCAGCATGCAGTGGTTTTCTCAGGAGACAAGCAGCATAGGATCCTGGCCAGCAGAAGCAAAGCAGGACATCTGTCCTTCGTGGAGGAAAAACGACAACTCAGATGTGAATGTAGATTTTTAGTTCTGAAAAACACAGGCAGTTGAATTTTGTACAGAAGAATCTTCTCAGGAAAACAAGAATCTCTTAGAAGTTCTTCTCTATTGCTGCAATTTGAGAAACTGGAGTAGCTCAGACTGCGTCACTCACCGATACCTTGGTGGATGACAATAAAATTTTAAGGGACTTTTACAGATTAGAGGACTTTTTTTTTTTTTTTTTTAAACTTGCAAGATGTATTTCAGCACTAAAAGGCTCATAAAATCTCACGGTTTCAAATATATGTTTTTCATTTTAGATTTAATCTTTTTTATGTTGAGTGCTTGAGCATTACTGCAGCTACAGCTCTGAGTCTTGTGATGGTGCTTGAATAGCTTCTACTCTAGAGGATTTGCACGTAAATCCCAAAAATATGATGAGTGGTGTTTGAAATCAAGGGGAACAATCCAACTAAAATTTGCATTAGCAGGGTTCAACTCTAGTCTGATCACCAGTGACTATGTAATGAAAATGCTGATTGGAAACCAAAGACCCTTATGTAGGATGGTGGGTACGTGTGCTCCAGTCCTTAGGAGGACAAAAAGTTCTTGGATCCCAGTTTTGAGAAAATGGGGGCATTTGTGCCTGACCCCATAAGAATCTGTGCTTGTTGGGAGAGAGTTGTTCCATATATTTATGAATCAGAAGGGAGAGACCTCCTATAAAGGAAGGTGGGGAAATACGAATACAAGCAGTGCCTGCTTTCACAATGTGTCCTTAGTTTTCCTTGGCAGTGGTTCCCTCTGCATGCTATTCCTTGGGTCAAAGCACGTTTAATTTTCAGCAGTGAGTTGAGTGTTGTGCTGGCTTCCTACATGGACCTGCCAGCAAGTTCTGCCTGCTGGTTTGCCGCTTGCTCTCGAGGTGGCAAACAAGCATTTTATTCCTGAGCAAGCTCTTTCAGTGCTGGATGAAAAATGTAGTATATGGGAAAGTAGTTCAACTGAAAAGCAAAGTTCTGCCGAGGGGAAAATTTTCATGCTGGAAGTCTGTCATAAAATATGAGTTGCTGTGATGGGTGAATTTATAAATTGCTGTCAAACCGGTGCTGAATGGTGTTAATATGGTTGTTTAGGGCAGTGCTCATTTAATTATTAACTGTTATGATACAATATCATTATTTCTCCTGTATCTGTCTTCCTTTATTTAGTGTGCTTTCTGCTGCTGGGATTTTCAGGCAGCTAAGTCCACACAAAACATTCTCCTTTGAATGTGACACTGAAGGATTATTTCTATGTCAGATTCACCAGGAGGCCATACTGCTACTGTAGAAACAAGTACACCGTGTAAAATTGCATCATTTTCTTGTGTATATAAAAGCACAGTGCAATGAGTGAGGGGTTTCTGGGGTAGCTTTAAAACCCTCCAAAGCACATCTCTCTGAGGGCTGGGATAATAGAGGTATTAAGTGAAGAGTTCAAGAAGAGCTCATAGCTGAAAACCTGGACTGAATTTCATCTCATAGATTACCCTGGGGACCAGATTGTTTCAGACCACAGACATAGGGTGGACAGTATGCTGTCTTCTGGAAGTACCAGTGGGTTTCCCAGTAGGGCGTGCAGTTTTTCCTCTCGCCCACAGGATAGCTCAGTCAGGCTCACACTGTTAACCATGGGTTTGGATATTTTTTTTTTTCAATGTGACCGAGGAACACCGATACCACTACCGTCATTTTACTCACTTCCCTTTCATAGTGAATTTCATAAGTGTGGGAGTTTGGGTAATGTGCAAAATGATAGATTTTTGCAATATCTCAGTCCAGGGAGCATGGCCTGTGTGCTCCGGCAGTTGAGACTCTTGGCAGCAAGATCCCCATATTTGTGCTTTAAGTAAAAAGTGCAGTTTCTCATCACTCTTTCTGATCCTGGAGCAGTAGAAGCAATCTGTTCTCACCAACAAACACTGAAGCTGTTTAGAACTGGAACAAATATAAATATGGATTTCTGTTACAATTCTGTGGAAAATTTTGAGAGAAAAATGTTTTTTGAGGCAAGTCTAGAGCAAAAAGAATTTGTTGAATGGCCAGAATGCCAACATTTCTGAATCACCATAAGGGCAAAGCTTTGGAGAAGAGACTACGTTTCAACAATGGATGGAAAGCAATACTTGGGAAATATAAACAATATTTACTAAATTAGTTAGATTATACTAGAATTAGTAAAAACTAACGAAGGAATTTCAAACCTTCAGGGACAATGACTTGATAGAGTTGATATAATCATTATTAATGACAGGGTTGCTTATAAGTGGTTTTCTGTTTTTAGAACATGCAGCTTAATGTGGCAATAGAGGATGAGGATAGGGAAAGCAACCGATAGTGCTACGGTCCATCTTAGGAGAGGTGACGCATGTAGTAGCACTCTTGCGTAATAGCCTTCTGTTGACATGAATTTATTAAAAAATATATAATAACAATAAAAAACTCGGTTGCATAGATCTTCTCTTTTATAGCTGTTGCACGGAGATGTGTGGTAAACAGTTTTTGATTCAATGCTCAAATCTAAAGGCAGGAAATTTGGGATCAAACCAACAGTTTCAATAAAAGAAATAAGAAATCTTCCCTTTCCCAGTCCTTTTTGGTTTGAAACCTAAAATGTTTTGGTTTTTTTTCCCTATTTGAAGTGCTAATTAGTTGATATATGTTTTGAAAAACACTGAAAATCAAGCAAAACTAAAAAAAAAATGCTTTTTTTTTTTTCTTTTTAAAAATATTGAGATGAAATATTATCAACCCCTTTCATTACTGTTTTTTGGCTGAAGGCATTAGTGGAAATTATCCATATGTCTTAAAGACAGTTTGAAAGCTGCAGTCTGAGCAGGTGAGCAAGATTAGGTCCACTGACCTCTTAGTGTTATGGCAGTGAGATCCAAGTGTGATATTACATGCAGGTCTGATGTGGATGTATTTACAGTGCTGCTGAAAAGCTGGTGAGGTGGTGCAGAATGCTAAAAAGGTGATTCATGGAGTGGATAAGTCATACATCATGTGGAAACTACTTTAAAAATGATGTCTGTGTTATGACTTGTATTATTTTTAACAAATAATATCGTGCTTTCTCCTCTATTAAGACTCCCATAAATGTTCAGCATCTCCATGTTTGCAAACTGAGGCTTTACTAAACTAAACTTTGCAAACTTCATGCTTTTTTAAAGCATTTACAGGATTTAGTGCATGGACTTCATCGGTGCTTCTGATGACTCAATTAGTTTGCTCATTAACTGCTGGACAGCTGATTAATTTTTCACTGATTATTTTGTTTTTTTCCCCTTCCAGGTTTATGATGAACGTGACTTGGGAAGGTAAAGATTTGTCCTTCACCGCCGATGGTTATCAGGCACACCCCAGGCTGGTGGTGATCGTACTGAACAAAGATCGTGTGTGGGAGAAGGTGAGCATCATCCGTAGGTAAAGGACATGAGAGGAGGTAGGAGAGACTTGGCAGGATCATATTAAAGATGAGCAGACGGATTAATATCACGCACATCGGTGATGATATTCTGCTGTAGCAGGTTTGTCACAACAGTTCAGAGAAGGTAATTTTGTTTTATTCTGAGTAAGTCTAAGGAATTTTAATGAGGAAAGCAGCGTATCAGTGAAGAGATACCACATGGATTTCAGAATGTTTTTATGAAATGCACCTTTCATTTCTCTAGCACAATTTAGCCAAGCAGGATGGGTGACTGAAAAATTTCCTGAAACTTGGACCTTGAGTGTCTGAGTTTGCATGGATTTGTGTATCTTGACATAGTCCAGGAGCTGTACAGAAAAGTCCTTCTACTTGCTTGTTGGCATTTTTCAACAGACTTGAAGCAGATATTATTCTCAATTTTGGCTCTGATGTTTTGCAGGATAGTTGTGATTCCATGCGTTAAAAACAGACACCTTAGTATTTATTTGCACTACGGGAAAAAATGCAGATGTATCATAGCCCCAGACCTATTTAAAATTCATAAAGCATGACTGTGCATTATCTAAATTGCTACTGAAATCTTTGAACTCTTCTGTCTGATGGTTTTAGGATCTCATAAATCCTCAGTTCTTTTTTGTAAGACTGTCAGGTTCTTCATGATGTTGAATAATAACGACAAAATAAGAATTATTTGATGTAGGACATCTCTGTAAATATGCTAGCCATGCAAAACATAGAGAGTAGTCCTAGATTGTGCTGTGTGCTTCTTGACGTTTATTTGATGCAGATTTAATTCTCTGGATAAATTTAATTATATCCGAATGTGTCAGTCGGAGTCGTTGGAGAATCTCTTGCTTAGTAACCATTATGACAATTACTTATCTAATTTTAAAATTCTGCAAGAGTCTCCGTATCATATATAAAGCTCTGGAAAAGTATTATCCTACATGGGGAGTATTAGTATGGCACTGAGGGTAGAAAATGGGTATATAGGTAGACAACAACATTCATGGTATCATAAATTTATTTTGGATCTTGATACTTCTCTAATGAGAGCACTCACCCGACATGGGGATATAGGTTAAATGCTCTTGAAAAATGAGTGAAGAAGTGCTGAATATATGCACCAACAATATTTCCAAGCAATAACATGAGCCACTTTTAACCTTTCGGTGTCTCCTAAGGAGAATATGGATGTTTCTGTCCAGCTTTTGCTGTAGCTAACTGAGCATATTGTATGGCCGCAGTGTATGCTCCACCTGCTGCACTGGGCTACGAGGCTCTCTGCAGGAGGAGACCTACAGTTTTCATCTAGAGTGAATGAGATGTTTTTAGAAAGAGGACGCTGCTGCCCAGAAAATGTTACGCATCTGCTCCTAGATTCTACCTAGATTTAGAGCCCTTTTGGTAGAGGCCAGATGAGATATTTTGGTAGAGACAGCCTGCCCCTAGCTGCAGTTTTGTCTGCTTCTCTATCACAGGACTATGGGAAAGCAGCCAGGTTTAATTATGTCAGAGCGGAGAAGTGAAAGGCAGCCAAGAACGGGCTGTCACCACCAGAATTATTCCTCTGACCACAAGCTGATCCCTGCCTCCGTGGATGAAGACAAATAAACTGACTAATCAATTATCCTGGCAAGCTGGAGGCAACTCTCAGCCGTATCGAAGCACCCCACATTTAGAGCAGAATTTCACTCTGCTCTTCAGAAATAACAGAAATGTTCCTCGGATTAGATACACAAGGAGATTCTTGCCCACCCCAAGTTTATTTGAACATCTCTGTATTGCCATATTGATGTTCTTTCCAAGTTTCTTCCCAAGTTTCTTTCCTCACTTCATATCTTGGAGGAAAAAGGAGAAAGAAATTGGCTTTCTTACTGCACTGTTTCGCTCAGTTTCAAAACTGACATCTGTGGTCCAACATTTCCTGCTTTGAGTTTCCTGACAAGTGCACACATTTACTTCTGATTACAGTATTTCAATTAGTATCACAGAATGGTTTTACTGAAGTCTTATTAAATATTCTCAGTCATAGATGGAAAACATCGAATCCTAGAATCTAATTAAATGATTTGCTCATGTGAAAAACTGCCAATGCAACAGTCTGCTAATCCTTGTAATATAACTAATGTACACAGAAATTGAGTACTTGCTCTATTATTTATGTAAGAAAGAGTAATTGTGTTTTATGTGAAGATTTTTTTATCCAGTATCCTCTTGAAAGTACAAGATTTAATATGAAAACTCAACTTTCTTTGGTTTTAGGTAATAATCTGCTTTTATTTAAGCACAGTTTTCTTTGGTCTCAAAATTGTTATACTTCATTCAAGGCTTGAGGTTATAGAAAATTTGTTCAAGCGTAGTTGAAGAGCATACATCTTACCCCTAGGAAAATAAGCTCATCTTTCCATTGCAGATGACTCAGTATCAAAACTTTGAAATAGAAACTTTACATATAAATGGGATTGACTGAGGAATTTGTCCCATATCTGATTCTGAAAAAAGCTGGTTGGATGATAATAGTTTGAAGGCTGAAAATCACTTTTGGGCATGTTCTGCAGGGATCCAGCAAGATATTTTGACAGATCATTGAGCAGCCGCTCGAACTCCTGACATCAACATTCATATTCTCTCCGCTAATCTTGACAGGCAACAGGGTTGCTGTTCTCAGACAAGAGATTTTTAAGAAGACAAGCTTAATGTTTCAATGAAACTTAATATATTTGCCAGAGCTGCCCGATGATCACCAAAGCTCTGCGGCAGCACTGTCTTTATCTGAAGAAAATCTCAAGGTCCGTCGGTACCAGCTGCACGTCCCCCATTAAGCTCATCTCAGTGCAGCGTGACCTTTATGTCTCACCCTGCCTGCTCACTGAGTTGCAAACTTCACAGGCTATTAGTTTTTGTTTCAGTTGGGTGGTTTTTTTTTGTCCTTAAATTGGGAAAATTAATTGACATAAAGCCAATCAACCCAATATTAAAATCATACACTGGCATATAAATAGCAGTAGCAAAATCAGGTTAACTTTAATTAGCTGTGTGTATGATGGATGCTAAATAAGGTTGGGAGGACTGTGATTCTATCTATTCTATTTCTATTCTATCTATTTACAGATAATCATATTGCATGTGTAAGGATGAGTTCCAGAATAAAAGAAGTTTTATTGGTGCTCTCCAATTAATACTGGTGAAGTTAGCTTGAGGGTGTCAGTACTTTCTTCTCTCTTGTGAGAACCAAATGTTGGATCAGTACTAACTAAAGTTGTAGATCTGTGATTTATTCTTTGCTTTGGTGAGCATGAGTGCAGTAGGCAAGTTACAGTAATGGAAGAACCATTACTAATATCCAAGTTTATTCTAATTGTAACCAAAGATTTTTAACTTTCTATTAATGCAGGAATTAACGTAGAATTTGAACGTGCTCTGATAAACAAATATATGCCAGATTTACAAGCCCTGTATGAGGTTGTACGTGTTTGTATCTAGGAAGGAGTGAGTAGGCAGAGTGTGCACAATTCCTGCCTGGAATAAATGGACCAAGGTCTTCACAGAGAACTCCATCTTACTGACATCCACTTTAGTGTGGCTGAGAAAAGACAACTGTCAGATAAAATGGTATAGATGAAGCTTCACTGGACAAAAACTGGAAAGCCTAACACTTGGTCAGATTTTTGACAGAGCTTTTTGTCAAAGTACTGTGATATTAAACCACCACTGAGATGTTACAAGGTGTTTTACGGGAAATTGTGTGCAAAGCTAGGTTCATGACAGCTGAAGGATCGTTCCAGGGAGACCTTATGGTGGCCTTCCAGTACCTACAGGGACCTACAGGAAGGATGTGGAGGGACTCTGGCAGGGAGTGTGATGATAGTAGGAGGAGTAATGGTTTAAAACTAAAAGAAGGTAGAATTAGATCAGAAATTGGGAAGAAATTCTTTACTCAGAGGGTGGGTGAGGAAGTGGCACAGGCTGCTCAGAGAAGCTATGGATTCCCCATCCCTAGAATTGCTCAGTGCCAGGCTGGGGGAGGCCCTGGGCAGCCTGGTCCAGTTGGAGGTATCCCTGCTTCTGGCAGGTGCTTGGAGCTAGACCATCTTTAAGGTCCCCTTCAAGTCAAACTGTTCTGTAATCCTATGATGATGATGTCTTGGGATAGACATTTGCTAATATTTATGATATGTCAATATGAACTACAATGCGTGATCTAATGGCGTACCATTTGTCAGTCAGTGACTCTGTGGCCTAAGCTGATGACCACAGCAGATGCAGCATGCCCTTAACGTGTCAGGTTGTCTTTTTCCTTGTTTCATTCTCGTCACTTAGGGTATTTAGTCTTACTGTAATATCCCTGTATTGGTACTGCTGAGTGAAAGTTGTTTCTATGTTGTTTCTGTATCAGCGAGTTTTAACTTGGTCAAAGGTAAGGCTTTTACTGTGCTGGATTTTTTGAATTACAGCAATTATTATGCACCATTTCTTCAATCCTGTATTCCCAAGAATGATTATTCCTTTCTTATTTCTGCTTTTCTTCCTTCCAGTTTGTTTATAATCTCTGTGGGTATTTAATTTTCCTATGAGCCCCGATGGCCGCGGTCTTGGTGCTTTCCTGTCAGTGTAAGGAGCAGCCATAAGGGAAGAACAGTACATTTGCATACCCCATGTGAGGTTTTGCACTAGTTTTTGAAAACCTCAAAGTCTTCAAATGGCCATCTTCAACTAAGGCTGTAAACCATTCCTCATTAATAAGATATGAAAACACTCACATCATATTTTGTCATTTAAATTAAGAACGTCATTGTGAAATGTAAACCTTGACCAGCACGAAGCGACACAAAGGTTTGCAGCTGAAGGTACACAACAGATGCTGGTTCTGGAGAAAGGATTTTTTCTTGTGTTCTTTGTTCTGCTGCTACTTGTTATTACTATCCTGACAAAGTCGATTTGTGCTTCCTAGCTATTGATGTAAGACTTGTACGTGGAAATGGGTGGCCAAATAAAAGCAACAAATAGTCTTTCTAAAAAGCAAGATGAGTTAGATTTTATATTTGCTCAGCATTATCTGCCTCACAAAAGTGCGACAGATCAAAAAGTATCTTTGCAATATATGTGTGTTCAGCATAGAAAAAGCATCCCTGATTTTTTTTTTTTTTTAAATCTTTTTAAGGTTTATTTGGGTAATCCTGTGAGTGCATTTAGCATCTGTGTTGTCGTGTAACATTTTCCCTTACAAAAGGATGATGGCTCTGTATTGTATACAGTTCCCATCTGCTGGGAAGAGGGTGATAGGACCGAGTTATTTGTTTGTTTTCTCTGAGATGTGCTGGTGTGACAGACTTTCTTTTTGTGCCAATGCTGGCATGCAAAAGAGAACTCTGCTCTTTTCTCTCTTTACTCAGGATCTGGCCTTTCTCTGTTTCTCTCATTCCATGAAGGTGTGTGATTAGGGTTATACCAACCATTATTATTTATTTAGGGACTGCTTTAGGGTGCAGCAGGAGAGGGGACTCTGCAGTGTACAGTAAGGAGCCTTGCGGCTTTTCTTTCTTTCTTAGCTGTATTTCTGTTGCTTTTCAGAAAACCACACCAAATAGTTCATTATTGGCCTCTTCGGCTGTGATCTTCAGAAAATGAATAGGCATGAACAAGGTGGCCAAAGTGCATAGTTAATACATGGTATTCGTAAGGGGTACTTTAGACAGGAGTGAATGAGACAAGGACCCTGCAGCTGCTAATTCAGATTGATATTAAGGGAACTCTTCCATGCTTTCTGTTTACCTTTCTGCTATTTTCTGTTTTTCCTTCACTGTTAAGCAAAAGAGAAAATTCCAGACTGCATATAAAGAGGAAATAAAGAAGAATGTGGAAGTTTAAAAGTGATAGATGTACACATATTTTTATAATGGGACCACTAATTTTTGCATCTACAATAGTAAAATAAACTCTTTACCTTTATATGTGAAAGAACTGACTGTATGTATGTATCTGTTTCTTTATTCTAAGAGTCACGTTCCTCTGGGCATATATAAAAGGTTTTATAATTTGGGGCAGGATCTTTCCCCAAACCAATTCTATTGCTTTCTTTTCAAAAGGAGGTCATCTTCCATATTTCTCTGGGATTAAGGCTGTGTTAGCAATCTAACTAGGAATGACAAAAATTTCCTAGGTATTTCATGGCTTTTCCATGAAAGAGTAGGGTAAAGTTTATTTGGGTGCAGATTGTGACAGTTCCCAAGCAAAAAATGTCTGTATTTTTCTTAACATTTTCCTCAGCTTGAATTTTCTGGTTTGAAAACAATGCTGTGTTTATTACTTTTAACTCCATCTCAGTGCATCTTCACATTACTCCTCTGTTTTTGAATCTAGCAACAGAGAAATGCTTTAACATCTGCTGAAATTAAGCTCATTTACAGTTTAGTTACTCTAGTAATGTTAATGGAATTCTTAGGAGGTCTAGGCAGAATGAGAGCTCTTCTAGACGTGCTTCTGTGGTCTTTTCACTCTAAGTTTTCTATTTTCTTCTCTACAGCTCAGTTTGCTATAAACTAGAACTATATGTAGTTAATTGAGTTTGTTTGGAATATAAATCAGAATTTTGGACCTCTCTTTGAACCATTCAGTAGTTCCACCTTCCATGTGGCATAGTCCAGAAGTCCAAATACTCCTTCTCTGCTTTATTTAATGCTCGATTAAATGTCCGTCATTCTAACGAAAGTCACACTACCAACTATCTAAATGAAAAAGGGATTTTAAAGGACACATTTTTAAAAAATAGCTATATTTTTCACGTGTTCTACAGGTGCCTTGTGGGGCTAAGGAAGTGACTCCTCGTCAGATGAGATTTTGTAACAGCTCACGGTTGAAGGTGAAGATGACCGTGTTGCACTTAAATTACTTACATTTATCTCTATGCATTCTGATAAATCAGCATGTATTTCCAGACAGCAAGTCCAGAACTCTATATGCAATGTCTTCATTAAAACACGTTCCTTTTTTCATTTTTTTTTCAGCAGTTTCTCTACCTTTTGCATTATGTGATATCTAACAAGAAACAGTGTAGATATTGAGCCTTTATACTGTCACAATCACCTGCCTTTTTTTTTTTTTCCAGTTGTTTCCCCCTGCTTTGCTGTATGATTCCAGTCAGTGAGATTTTATTCTGAATTCTTTGACTATAAACCGTATGAGTCCCAGTTTGATAACATGAACATTTTCAGAGAAAAACTTGTAACCCCAGGTTGCACTTCATTGGTGTGTAACGATGGTATCTTCAGTGTCAGTTTTACCTTCCTATGATTAATGGTTTAGCATAGCCTGCATTACAATGATTTCGTGTCTGTTTCATGAATATTTGTATAAGGGATGTTATCAGGTAAGCTTACTGGTTTATAAAGGAACCCCTTGAGCCTCCAATCTAGATACTTGGGCTTGGTCGGAGGATGACATTTTTAGTTCATTTCGTCAGTAGCTATGACGATCTCAAAGTAGCATGCTCTGCAAAAAGTGTGCTGCAAGACACTGGAGGCAAATGTTGGAGCTGTCCAGGTTGGTCAGCTATTTCACTGTAACATGGTTTATTCAAATATAGTTCTTGCCTCCCACTGAAAATAGCAGCTGAACTTTTCATATTCTAGTTTTTATATCTTACATATGAATTTATTCAGCTGCATTTGTAGTAGCCTTCAGAGGTGAAGTCAGGTCTTGCATGCTTTTGGTGTCTCGGTTATTTTTCTTTGCTATCATAGGTAAGTCACTTGAAGAGTTTTGAATACAGACTTAACATTTGAATTTGCACAGAAATTCTTCAATTTACAACCAAATCTCTTTATAAAGTTCAGAAGTAAAATGGAAATGTGTTATGACCAGTTTTTCCCACCTAAGCATGTGAAAATTTTTCATGCATTCAAAAGAGATACTGATTGGATCTACCACTAGATGTGAATTTTCCATAAGTGACACAAATGCTGATCTTGCAAGACAGCAAAATATGGATTTGGTTTCATAAATTCTCTCAATTTCAGCAGGAACATATTAATGTTTCAGTTTTACTTAATCTGCAGCTTTTCTCTGTCATTTCAACTCTTCACCTTTTAAAAATTGATACCATCAATTGCACAAGGATGTTGAAAGAACTGAATAATATATGAGGTTACAAAACACTGTGTAAATAATTAATACCATTCAGATTCTTATTAGCAATGCTACCATTAGTTCAGTGCGGGCTGGAAGGCTTCTAATGTAAATATAAAAATCTGAATGTATTTTGTCTATGATGTGCTTTAATTGCATAAAGCTAAGCTCTTAACCTCTGTTGGAAATAAGAAAAAAAAAGTATTTTGATCATTCAGAACTGTAGCTGAATGGTAGAAAGAAGTGCAAGGTGTTATTCAACACCATTTCAATATCAAAATACCAAATAAAGGTGAAAACTGTTCACTTTTGAGTCCAGCATCAGTGACAGAGCACATCCAATTCTAACTATTTATCAGTCAGGACAGGCAAATCCAACACAAATAGTACCCAAACAAAAGGAGTGAGATAGAGGCTTTCCCTAATTACTGTTCTTCATATCTCACCAGCAGGGCTCCTCAGGAATTTTCTGCCATTTGCTTTTCTTCCACTGTTCATTACATTGAAATCTTCATCTTGTACTTTTTTTTGCCTTTGTGCTTTCTGACTCTTTGGGTCCCTCACTGCAATGTGGGGTGACGTGCAATGCTGGTGAGATCTGTGCCTCTCTGAAACCCAGGTGAATTCAGTGTGCTGGCAGTGCAGCAGCAGAATTCTTCAGAGAGAAATGGTGATGCTCTGAGGCCTAAGGGAAGGTCTTATTTTTTAATTGCTTTTAAATACTGATACAATAAGAGACTATTGAGGTAAATCTGTGGAAATGCAGATGTTTGGATTTTTGAGACATCACTGATTATGTCCTCCTCAGAACAATAATAGGGCAATTCCTTTAAGAAAAGTATTGAAAAATGCCATGATTCCTGTTTTAACAACAAAACAGTCACTGTATTTTTGATAGGATCAGACAAGTGCATATCATGGTGGGCTGTTCATGTTCCTTTTGGTCTGTATGACAGTGATGCCCACGGGAGGTGCTTTCAGACTCCTTACCTGGACATGCAAGGGCAACTGAGCCCCAGTCACCCTGCTTTTCTTAATGCTGGTTGGAATAGGCAGGCACATTTTCCACTGTTGTACTCAGTGTGTTTGTTGTTTGGCGCAAGCACTGCTCTGGCTGGAGCCTCCTGGCATACTTATGGTGTAGCCACCAATGATGCTTTCTAAGCTGACATAAACCTGCTGTGAATGAGATTATGTACCAGAACTTGGCAATCAAACAGTTTTTTGCAATATGACTGTCTCGTAGAGTTAAGTACATTTGTTTTTCTGTGCATGGAATTGTTTTTCTCAAAGGCTACATCCATTGTGTTTTGATTAAATTACCTACTAGAACTGTAAGTAATATAATTTCAGTGCCTGGTTCCTGCTGGTTTAGAATTCCCCATTCTCTTGGGATATTTTGAATTTCCTAATTTAAGTGTATAAAGATTTGGCATTTCCACCCCCTGTTTTAAAGTTCAGCAAAACATCTTGCATTAGAAGCAGGACAGAAAGGAAACTGCAAAGGGCATGTATTTGTCTGCTTCTCTAAATGGGAAGAGATATAAATTATGTTCTTTGGGCACTTTTGCAATTCATTTTAAAGTCTTTAGAAGACCAAAGGGAAGAAAAAAAATTCATACGGTCTTTTTTTAGCATCCGAGCCTGTCATTGTACCGTTAATTCCCACTGTTTTCCTTGCAAAACAAATATTTCACCAGTCTCATGATTATGTTATAATTTGTTTAGCTTAAGTAACTGAAGGATTATTAAAATGTATTGGTTTATAAATTATGTGGACTGGTAGCTCATTTATATAATCTGTCATTACCGCTCGGGTAAACTGCAATTAGATTTACAGACAGAAAGTAGTTAAAAATGCTAGAGCTTTCAAAATACTTAAATCATTTTTTAATCATATGCCCACTGCTGGTGTTCTGGCAGTGGAAAAAAATGCAGGTTCATTAGGGCTGGGTAATTTATAATAGTAAATAAGATAATTTATAATAGTAAATATATAATTTAAAAGTAAAACTGGACATGCTCCCCACAAGTCCTAAAACCATATATTTACTCTTAACAGTTAAGGTTGGTTTGATTAGTTGCTAAACTTTTTGTATTATTTGGCAGTAATTAAAGCAGAATGTATTATTTCTAATAAGAGCCGTGTCATGTGGAATTATGTTTCTGTTTACCAAAAACCTGGTTCAGCCCAGCTCAGAAACCCATAGGACTGGGTAAAATGCTTTCTCAGTGCCTTCTCAAACTCCCACTATCTGAAAGAATTTCTGTAGAGAAGATTTAGAACTATTGCAATTCTTTGGTCGTCGGCCTGGTGCATGTGTGGCGAGGGCATTCGTTTTCTTTTTCTTTTTGAGGCCTGTTTCCTTACTGCTTAACAGATTGGTCCTGATTACAGACGTGTTTGCGTATTCTGTTTGCGTTACGTATTCTGGTTCAAATATGTATGATACCTACCATATTTCAGTACGCCTGTAGCCAATTGATAGCTGCCACTAACTGGTATTATCCAGGCTTTGTAAGGCTTTTCTCTTTTGAAGTAACGTTACCTTATTTGTCATTACCACAACGCAGCTTCTCACTTCGTGCAACTGCTAAAGGTTTCTAAAGCGATTTTGATTAAGACAACTGTCTTTGCAATGTTATTTCCTGTATCTGTATCCCAGTGCATTTCATGTGAGAACTCACTTGTGGAAAAACAAGCAAACAGATGTGAGCAGCCTGTGTATCTTGGGTTTTTCAGGTGGGGAAATGGGAGAACAACTCACTGAGCCTGAAGTATTCTGTCTGGCCAAGGTACAGCTCCTTTGCAGACAGTGACCCAGATGATAACCATCTGAGTATTGTCACCCTGGAAGAGGCTCCCTTTGTCATCGTTGAAGATGTGGATCCTTTGATGGAAAGCTGCCAAAAAAACACTGTGCCATGTCGTAAATTTGTCAAAATTAAGTAAGTAAATCATTCCATTTTTTTAACGTGCAAGAGATGCACCCCCATTTTCTTTCCTTAATTTCCCTTATTTCTTTTTTTGTCTATATTTTTTGACATTTTGCTATTTTTTCTCTTGCTTTTCATTCCATTTTTTTCTCTTTGTCTTTCTCCCTTTCAAATATTGTGTGCTTCCTTTTTAATAAGCTGGAAGTTTCTAGTATAAACTTGTAAGTAACGTTGAATTAATTACAATATAATCAGTTTGTAGCAGATTTGTATTGAACTAGAGCTAGCCCTTCTCAGTCTCATGAAAGAAGAGAGCGTATCTAAAATTGGATTGACTTAATGAGTCCTCTTTGGATTGCTTCCTGTTATGTTGAAATGTGCCCATTTGAATAAGTTTAATTAGTTTACAGCTCAGAAATTCCTTTTATTGAAAATAGTGTCTTTATTCTTAAGTTTGTTATAGGAGAAACTGAATAAAAGAATAAAATACTGCTGTGACATGCTAACTAGAGAAAAGTCCCCTGCTTTGATTGCTCCAATTTTGGAGCAATTCTTAAAAATAGGTGAAACATCTGTCACTGTGTAATTGCCAGTGCTTCTTCACCCGATCTGTGCTTCAGTCTTTGTATTTCTGGAATTCATATAACAACATTTTTTCACTGAATAGGTTTTAGGGGGATTTAATCAATATTTTGAAGCTTTTGAGAAATTGCTAAATAGTTCCTGACGTCCAGAAATATATTTCTTTTACATAGTTGAGCTACTTATCCCAGATCTGAATTTCTTCAAAGCCAGTCAAATATTGCCTTGACCTCTAAGGAAACTCAGGCTGAAGTGCGAGAGGCTGTAGAGCATTTCTAAAAAAGTAGAAGGAAAATCGTTGTCTAAGATCTACATGGCTGATCTCAGTTTGAGACTGGTTTCTCTGCTGGTAGGGCTTGTCTGACCTTCTCAAGTGGTTTTGGCATACCAAAGGAGCTGAAAGTCACTTTCTTAAACTGCAGCAAAAGGAGCAGCATCCACTGTCAGTACTGTGAACTGTTGTGCCTTTATTCAGCTTACATGATGGGCAGTTCTGTAATTACTAAATCCCACGTGGTTTTATGTCTTGAGAGTAAAAAAAAAGACTTAACCTAAGTTGAAGAGACATCACTAAGCAGGGGCTGTAATGCACTAGTGAAGTCCAGCAGGCTATACACTGCAGCAGGAAGCACACCAATATCTTCTCCTTAGCTCTTGTCCAGCCACTCCAATACGATTAGAATGAGCTGCAAGCACTGCACAAAGCAGCATTCCACTGCTCATTTCTCCAACGTTTCAGAAAAGCGTGATCACTCAGAAGTAGGAAAAAGTGTTGTTTTACAGCGTGATCATCTTGCTTTTGTGGTGGTTCTCTTTCTCCCAGAAGAAATGTTTATGTCTCTCTTTTTCGACAGCAACTCCACTAATGAGGGAACTAATGTAAAGAAGTGCTGCAAAGGATTCTGCATTGATATCTTGAAGAAGTTGTCTAAAACTGTCAAGTTCACGTATGACCTGTATTTGGTGACTAATGGGAAGCATGGCAAAAAGGTCAATAATGTGTGGAATGGAATGATTGGTGAAGTAAGTTCTGTTAGGTAAAAGAGCTCTTAAGTAAGAACTTAGCAATGTTTGTTTTTAAGTCATTGGAGAAGCGAGGTATTCTCTACTGAGTAATGTTTGGTGGCGTCTTCTCTTTGTGGCTCAGGTGGTATATCATCGTGCAGTGATGGCTGTGGGGTCTCTCACTATTAATGAAGAGCGCTCTGAAGTGGTTGACTTTTCAGTGCCGTTTGTTGAGACTGGGATCAGTGTCATGGTGTCACGGAGCAATGGCACAGTTTCACCATCTGCTTTTCTAGGTATGGTTCTCTAACCCCTCCAGATCATTTAATTGCATTTCTGTAGAGTGGGATAGGCTTCACTGTTTGTTAAGCTAAGGAGTGTATTGACACGTTTCATCAATTTTTGAATTATATGTTAAGAAGTTTGTATGGTGTTGACAAACCTGATTAATGTGCTTATTGGCACACGAATAAATTGCTGTTGGTTTCAGACATAGTAATGAGAAACCAAATGACGGTGTTTTCCTTGTCCCCCCAATCTTCAGTTGGGAAAATTACTTCAAGAGCTGCATTACACACTGACATATGCTTGTTTAGCCCATAATAAATTGTTGGGTTTTCTTTAACAATCATGTTTACAAAATGATTTTAAAATCCTTTAAAAAGAGAAGAGTGTTATGACTACAGTACATCTGACAGCTAAACTGGCAACAGATATGTCTGGCTTCTGAAAGCCATACAACTACTGGTGTACTGACAGACTTCCTCATATCTGTTATTTCTGATGTGGGTGTCCCCTTTGTACAAGAATTTTATTGATATTAAAACATTTTCATATATTACTGCTATTCATACACACTACTTCCTGTAGAGATTTTATTCAAATTTATAAAACCAGAACAAAACAACAGTAGTGATAACAACAAACCCCAAACCAAACACATGAAAATTCACGAGCAAAGTAAGGAAAAACCTAAATCCAAATTTCTGTGTGTTTAAGAGGGAGAGAATTTATAGTTGAGGCCACGTGTCTATTTTGGAAAAATAGAATAGAAATAGAATATAGGTGGAAAAGAAATAGAAAATAGGTGGAATAGGAAATCTGTGAACTGGTTTGTTTTGTTTTGGTTTTTTTGTTTGTTTGTTTGCCTTAATGTATTGTGTGTGTATTTATTTTGTTTTTCTTTGTGTGAGGGTAAAGCTTGAAGTTAGTGGAGTAATGCATCCTTTTCATTGCTCAGTGTTCTCCATTGCCAATCTCCTGAAATGTACACTGACAAGCCATATACTGCTGGTTTTCTACTATCTCATTACTCTATTGAAAAAATCTTATGAAACCAGCTGCTTGCTGGGGGATGTTCTTTCCGTCCTTTGAGAATCAAATAAAAGTGCTGAATGTGTAATTCGATCTGTAATATCACAGGAAGATCAACTTTATTATTCAGCTGATTTTGTACTTGCTCAAAGTTACTACTTGTTATTATAAATAGTTTTTTATTTTGCTGTTGCTTCTTTTAATCCTCCATCTCATTACCAATCTGCTTAAATTATTAAAGAGCATTCTGCCTAAACTGTTGTTTATAGCTTGCTGTTTCAAATCGACTTGCTTTGCTCTTTGCCTTAGTTAAATTTTGACAAATTACCATTGCTGTTTCTACAGTGTTGCTTTTGGTAAGAGTCTTATTCGGCTTGCTTTCTTCTTTGAGAATGATGTCAATATTGTGTGATAGTTTTATGTGAATTCCAATTAATTCCACTTATTATATGAATTCATAGAATATTTCTTAGAAAGGGTATTTGGGTCTACCTATTGGCTTCTGAAAGGATTGCTCTCTTCCTTTTAAGCACTGTGTTACTTTGCTAACTCACTATTCTCTTCCAAACAAATTTCTGTAATAATTGAAAGAATTTCATAATCTGTCTTTATAATAAATGAAATATGTTTCTTAAAATTGGAAAGAGAACAGTCTGGTTAAACAATTCCCTGTTTTGTCTTATTAGTTCACTTCCAAAGAATTTTCAAATGTTAAATTCAAAGAATGAAGAAGTTTGGATGGAAGAACACCTTGAGCTTCCAAAGAAAGCAAAGCATGGGTGCAAATTCATTTGTTGTCACATCCAGTGCTTCTTGGTTCTGTTCCAGTCTGAAGTACTACACTAAGATTTCTTTCTCACACTTTAGAGCACATTCACACTTCCAGTATTTACTAAAAATAGCATATTATATACCCCCAAATAAATTGACCTAATAAAGAGATATTGCTTTGCTGTACAAAACCTTTATTGCCTGCATCCTTAAACCATAATGACTAAAACAGGATCTTCTTAAATGATGGAGAATTTTTGATTAGGCAGAGGTGTTACTGATGGTAGTTAAGAATGTTGTGTTATCACATGGCATTAACAATCCCTTCAGAAAGTTGGTGCTTATTCTGTACGTGAAGCTGCCTTTAGTTTTCCATTCTAAACTACTTCAACTTAATCAGGATTTTATTTCTCTTTTTCTGACGTTCGGTTTTCCATAGAAAGCTTTTGATTTCAGAAATTTGCTCCCAGATGAGAGCGAGACTTGCAAAAGGATGTGCCTGCTATCAGTAGAAACAACGTCTTCATTAGAGGTAGATGAAAGCGAACAGAAGAAAAAAAAAAATCTGAAACATAAGATTTGCTTTGGATGGAAACATTTGGCTTTTTTCCCTAATGCTTTCTGTTGGATAGAAAATGAGAGAGGTGTACTTCTCTGAAACACCAAACGTCTTATGCATATGCTTAATTGCTTTTGCTCTGCGGAAATACAGTCATAATGATGGGACTGTTCTGTTGATAAAAGCATACACCGTAGGATAAACAGAAATGAGTTGTAAGCTGAATAAGCAGCAAGTCAAGCCAAGAATTTGCCACTCAGTGTCAGCTAAGGCTTTGTTGAAGAAGTACACAGCTTTTGTACTTGAGTTGCAACTTACATTTGTGATTTTGAATACATGAAGATTGCATACAGTAATAGCAGTTCCTTATATATTGTTATTGGCTAGCATTTTGGTTGAAACAGCTAATTTAAAGAAAGCCAGTGGGCTTGCCTAGCCCTAAGACATTGGTATTTTTGCGATGTGACTGGTTTAATGAACTGTTCCTCTTTCTCTTGCCTCTTTTCCTGCAGAACCTTTCAGTGCTTCTGTCTGGGTGATGATGTTTGTGATGCTTCTCATTGTATCCGCCATGGCTGTCTTTATATTTGAGTACTTCAGTCCTGTAGGATACAACAGGAACTTAGCACAAGGGAGAGGTAAGCTTTGCATTTTATGCAACCCTAGAGCTATCAGAAAAGTATTCATGTATTTACCATCCCTTGCCCTCTTATCTTTTTAAAAAAAACTTATAATAGAAATAAAGCAGTAAAAGCAGTCATGAAGCTTTTCATTTAAAATGTGATTTCTTGGGGGTTATTTTCTAATTCATTGCAATAATCACACAGAACGGTGTTATTAAAAGCAGTTGTATTCAGGCAGTGTTTGGTTAGTATACTGTATCAGTTGAACTGTCAGCTTAAAAGAATATTGCAGTAAACTCTACAGTCTCCTGACTTACGAATTCAGAGATAGTTCAGATATAATGATCTAAAATGATGTAATTTGTTGCACAAGCTGGAAAAGTAGCTGTTAGCTTGTGTATAGTTTTATATAGTCGCTATAAAAAAGGTATAGTTCTCTTGTGGTGAACTCAGCCTTGAAATGAGCCCAGTGGCAAGAGAGCGTAATTTCTTACTGTGAAGCATCCTTGGCTATAGAAAGTTAATTTTCAAAATATACTGGCAAAACAAATTAGATAGAAAACATGACTTTCTTGATGAAAGCTGCAGTTGTATAATATTAACACTGGCCTGAGAATGAGGATTTCATGTACTGTGGTGGCCTCATACTCCCCTTTCTTCACTTTCAGTTCAGAATGTGGACTGTTTCTAATTTCTAAATCATCGTCACTTCACTTTATAATAAGCAATCTCCCAGCTTGGTGAACGTAGTCCTAGAGTCTGTGACCAGCTAATGGTTTCTTCCAGTTCGTGATTGGTTTACTCCTTGAACAAGGAGTTTACTGTAATATTCAGATGATGTTATTTCAATAAGATGGTACGTTTGTAACCTGTGTCCAAAATAAACACTGTGTTTAGGAACAAGAAATTAAAGGTTTGTAGAGATGCTGGGAATCTGCAGGCTGGGTTGCTCTTTTCTCTGCCACCTCGTGTGCCAGAATTGATTATATAGTGGCTACATATTCATAGTGTAGTGCTGCACCATTCTAACAGCACCTAGAGGCTTGCCACAAATCCAGTTGCCATTTGTTTGAAATGTGGAAAGCTTAAAATCATTGGGAGTCTTTAAGTATATTACTCCCTTTCCTATCTGTTTTCATCAGGCAGAAGCTCAATGGCACTACACTCTTCAGTAACATAAAAAGAACTTTAGACTGCTTTCTTAGCATATACTTTCCTTACCATTGCTGCTCAGAAAATACGTATATATTCATCAGCTCAATCTTAAATGACCCTATAAGGTAGTTTTATAAACCAGTGGCCAGCTCCATTATGTTTATTTTACTGCAGTCTAACTTAGCAGTGCAGCAAAATAGAGGATAATCTAAGAAGTGCTTGATTGTATCATGAAAGTTTGCACTGTAATTCAGAGCATTTCTACTGAAATGATGACGTGCACTGAGTATACCCACTTTGGGCTTTATTTGTTTAATAATAGTTGAATTATTGAAGGTGTCTGCATTGTACTAACCTAAAGCTGGTTATGAGGATAGAAAACTGGTCAAATATTTTTCTAACATTTATGGACATGTGTGTAACAACAGTACAGAATGCCATTGATAAATCCTCTTGATTCCATTGGGAGGACATTGAATATGTATTAAAATATTTTAACCACGTCTTGATTAGTACATTCTGTTATGCAGGGTATCGTACCACAATTTAATATAACTGCAACTGAAACTATTACTCTTTGCAATTATAGATCCCCATGGACCATCCTTCACCATTGGAAAGGCAGTATGGTTACTCTGGGGCTTGGTATTCAACAACTCTGTGCCTGTGCAAAACCCCAAAGGGACAACTAGTAAAATTATGGTGTCAGTTTGGGCCTTCTTTGCTGTCATTTTCCTGGCTAGTTATACTGCCAACTTAGCTGCATTTATGATTCAAGAGGAGTTTGTTGACCAAGTGACTGGACTGAGTGATAAAAAGGTAGGTCTTGTGCCTTAAAAGACATTAATGCCTATTCTTCATAATCCTTGTACAAATTTGTACTCTGTACTAAAAAAAACCTCTGAGCAAGATAATCAGTTGGAACTGTATTATTTCTTTACAAGTTAAAAACCCAAAGCATGAAAATATCTGACTGATTTCAAAGTGTTTGTATTGCCTTTTCAAAAGTAACTGCATTAATTAAAAAGTACATTAATTTTGCGATGGAAATCAATTCTTGTTAGATTAAACATGATGCCTCACCACCCTATAAAAGCTTGAAAAAAAAAGCAGAAAAGTCAGCTTGAATGCATGGAAGACATTTGAAATGATTCAAACATCTCTGTGTAGAATGGTAATAGTTTATTGATAAAATACTCATAAAACCAGTAACTATGAAGTAATTATCTGATAAAAGTCAATGCTCTTGAACGAAAAGACTTTTTGATTTTCATATAGCATGGATGGAAGTCCAGATTTAGAGTCCATAGCATAGGCAAAGGGAAACATTAGCAGCCCATATAAGTTCTCTGTAGACATTTGAATATTTTTCTCATATAAAATGGAAAGAGTAAAGTTGAGATGTAAATCACCTGGAATAAGCTGCATCATATTGAATGTGGAAGTGGCTGTCTTGGATTCAAGAATGTCTGTGAGACTTTGATTCTTCAGTAGAGAACTGCAGATAAATTGTTGATAAATGGCAGCTCACTTAACCTCTCCTAAATTTCACACAAATTGACAAATAATAAACATGCTATTATTTCATATTTTTCTAACTGGACTGAAAAATATGACTTGACTTTCTTCTGCTGGAAGTATATACAAGCTCTTTGCACTTGAATTCTTCATCAATTGTCTTATAAACCAGAGACCTAGCAATTATTTCTTTGTTGTTTAATTTGAGTGACTGTTTTGTAGTACTGCTGCACAGGGGGATTGAAGTCCATTTACAGCATTATTGTTGTGAAGGATATGCACAAAGCGCATGAAGGGCATGCTGTTGTCAAGTTTCTGCCCAGTTGTTTTAAAATGAAACTAAATATTGACACTGAAGAGAAGTAATATTTCAACAGAGTGTAGCACAAGGGAGAACTTCACGAGGGATTTATTTCAAAGGACAGAAAATAAAAGAAATTGTTATTAAAAAGAAGCAGTTCAGATAGACTCACGTCTGTTTACTGTTTTAACGCGTCTCGATGTCTGGCCTTTGAGTGATCTGAGTTATCAAAGCATGACTTGCAAGCATGGCTAAGAAGAAGACGGATAAAAGGAAACAAACAAACAAAAAAACTTTGAAAAAACAAGCAAAAGCTTTGAAAGAATATGAATAGAAACACCTCTATTTAAAAATAATATATTTAGTAAGAGATAGCTAAAAGATTTTCTTCTCTTGCAGATTAAAAAGATAGATTTGAAACATCCTTTGTCCTCTTCCTGATGAAATTGTGTTCTCCTGGGAAGTTCTATTTGGGCAGGCTTTAGCTTACACTTGCATTAGCAGTGGAACAGTTCAGGAAAACCCTGACCCTTGCTGCAAACCAGGCTGCCCCAGGCAAAAGCCAGTGGGAAGAGACAGGATTGCATATGAGTAAAATTAATTTTTAATCAGTAACATCTGGAAGTTCACCAAATTCTGGTTAAGTTGGCAAATTTCAAGATAGAAAAATAGCCAGAGACCTACATAATTGTACTGTCTGAGCATAATTTTAATCCCTAAACCTAAAGATGACCTTTCCTATCTGCGTCAGTTGAATTGGCCTTCGCTAACTTGTGCGTGGTTGGGAAACTGCTTTGTTATTCTTCCACTTTCCTCATTTTCTTATTTCCACAACTGAAAAGTCATGGTCTTTTTCCAGTGCTGCCAAGCAATAAGGCATTCCCAATTAGAGCTACAGGGGTTTCTCTGTACTTCATACCTGACAGATAATAGAGAAGAGAAGCCAGGAGAATAAGTATCTCTGAGCAGTCACTCTGACACTCAGCGCTGAGTAACTTCCATCCCAAGAATGTGTTACATCAGCATCCATTCCCTGGGTTTGCTGAACAAGATAACATGCTGCTTACCTTTCTTAGCTTTAAGACCTCTTGATTAAACTCTCATCCTTCATAATGTCACTAATAAGCTTCTGAGTGCTGTGTCATCTGTGTGTCACCCAGAAATACATGGCACAGCATGTACTGGAGTTACTAACGGTGGGTGTTCATAAACTCAAATGATTCAGAAGATGAGAGGAAAATTATGTTTTGACATCTTTGTATATGTAAAAGATTTCTAAAAGCTTTGTGTTCATAAAAAGGTACAGAAAATGAGTCCAAAAGTATCCACTGAAGCTGGCTCTCATAGCACTTGCTACTTTTGAGGCCATTTATACCTTTTCATCTGAAGAGAGACAAAATCATTAAGAGAGAGTAGGAAGCATTGGACAGAATTGTCTTGCAAAGCCTTTATTTGCTGTGGTTCCTCCAAAATGCCCCATATGCATGTGGTCATGGGGGTTCTCTTCCAGGAGCCTACATGATGCCATTTACAGATTCCTTAATTTCTCAAGACTCAGAGTGTTCTTGGAATATTACCTTTGTGTGTGTGTGTGTGTGCGTGTGTGTGTGTGTGTGTGTGTAGTAAGGCAGCACGAGCTCTCTAGTTACTTAGAGAGATCTCTGTGTCAGAGCAGAGTGAGATTGAAAGGCAGTATGGCTGATGAAATAGATAGGGAGACCCTTTTACCTCAGCCCATCCCTCCACTTCATTGTTATACCCTTCAGTGCCTTTTGAGACTCGTTGGATGTAGATATTGAATGGTGATTATAATAATAATCTTGAAGTTACTAAAACACAGCGGCTCTGTTTTTCAAAGACCAGAAATCAAATTGTCAGAATAAATCAGAATTCAAATGTGAGTTATTTTTTTTCCTATCTCCATCTATGACTTCCACTAAAATCTCTGCAGAGGGAGAATATTTACTATTTTCTATTATTTTAATAAGTTTTCCACTGTTCCTTAAAACAGTCCTGGAAAAAAAAACTGAACAACTGCTCTGAATAGCAACGTTTTCAGACATACGTGAATGTCATCAAATTAAATCAATATTAAATAGTTGTGAAGGATCACTTCGCTGCTTAATGAAATTGTCAGTTTTCTTAAGGCATGTAGGCAAAACAAACTAAAAGTACTAGGACTGTTTTTCCCAACCTTGGGCGTCCTTTTGGAGGTTCCTACATCAGTAGGATTGGGGTTTGGTTACCATGTGCCACAGATGGAGCAGCAGGCAGAGTACGGAGAATGAATTGTTTTGTCTTCTGAATAACGGTTGATCTCCCTGCCGTTATGATTCAAGTGGGGGGCTCGTGTGTTAAATTTAAGGATTTTATTACCAACTTGAAAAAGAAAAAATTAACATTTCAGAAAATGTCTAGGAAGAAAATTGCTTCCTAGCAGACATGACACATTTTAATTCCCATCATGGGGTTTCAGGGAAAATGAGTACATCTACAGATTCGGTGCTTTTTTTCTTTCTTTTATGCCTACCACACCACGCAGATCTGTGCTGAATCACAGAGCCTATATACTTTTCTAGGACATACCAGTTTTCCAAATACACGTTTAAAATTACTGATTAGAAATTTATACACCCGAGATATGAGCGCACCATTAGTAAAAATGCTTTAAACTCTGTTTTCCCATTTACACGTCGTCCATGAGCAGGCAGTAGTACCATGCAACCACTTCCACAAAAATACCTCCCTGTTACTGTTCAGTGTTTTTGGTTGAGTGCCTTGTGGCAAGAAATTCCAGTCAGCGGAGGATGTTTGGAACTGTTCATCTCTGAATTTTCTCTATGTGAATGCCATATACAAATTATTTAATCAGTTGAATTACTTGTTATCCTTATGATCTTGGAATGAACTAGTACTTTTTATTAATCTCTGCTTTCCTGCAGAAATATTGTTCTGTGAGAGTTCAGTTTGGGATGGAAAACTCCAACCATTCCTGTGGGAGGAAACTGGTGCCAACAACTTTAACCCATCTGAATGTTCTTGAAAAGTGAGACTATTCAAACCAAAACTCCATTTGTAAATCGCCAAGATGCTCCACTATGACCTTCCTGTTCCCAGATCCCTCGTCTTATACCCCAGGGTTAGGAACTGAGCTTGCAGAATGCTTGCTACAGTTGAATTTCCATGAATACCAGTTGCATTAACAGCAGCAATTTTTACAGGTCTTGAAAGTGATGCTGATTTTTTATATTCTTTTTTCTCATCCAGTTTTATTAATTGGAAAGTTTGTATCCGATATTAGGAGTTATTGGAAGGCATCTCACTGTTTCAGGGATTAATTATCTGAACATTTAAATAAAGATAATAGCAGACTACAGCTGCATCGGTAGAATCTCTGGACATAAATTTAAGAGCAGGATTTGCCTCAGTGCCACATAGTAAACATGAAAAGGAGAGAGCAAATATAGTCTAAGAACCATGACTGGTGTAGAGTGTAATTTTAGTGCGTAGGTCAATTAGTATGTGCAAGGTAGTAGCAAAGTAATAATTTAAGTAGTAGAGCTGTGAAATGAGAAAAGTGAGACATCCGTTAGCTACATGAATAGAGAAAAATAAAGTTCATTTCTTTATGCTTTGTCAAAATATGCTTAATTAAAGTGAAGCATTTAATTGTAGTTCTTTAACACGAAAATATTGTTGCCACCATAATTTCACAGTCAGGGTTTGATGGAATGGAAAATACTCCCACGTTTTGTATAACTCTGTTTGTATTCTCTTTCCAAATTGGCACTGAAAATTCTTAATGCCCTGAGACCAAACTTCAAAAAGAGGAGTATTACATATGTAGCCCAAAGGAAGCAGCAGCTGTATAAATATTAGCTTCTCTTGCAGCACAGGGTTCGTAGATTGCTCTTAAACTTCAACAGCAGAAACAGAGTGCGTTTTACCATGGAATTCATGGGTGACTGCTTTTATCAGTGCACAATTGAATCCCCTTACTAGCCAATATTTCCTCTAATTTGAATGGCATTTCAAAATTTATTTCTTAAAGAAACATTTTAACTTAATTCTAAAGTGCCCCGTGGTGCTCAATGGGAGATATTGAAAAGTCATATGCATAGTTTTCAGGTCTTGTAGCAAGTGTTGGAGTGATATTATCTTAAACTGGAGTGTGCCCTGAGCTATTGCTAATCCTGTTGAGTAGTTCTTGGCTTGCCTGTTTGTGCTGATGCAATAGTGATAAGAGAGGGTAAAACTGTAGAATAATATCTATTTGCCCTTGAGCAAATGGAATGTTGGTGTGAGAGCTCCAGAGACCCTCTTCATGTCGAGTGGTGTAGCTGCTGAGGCCTTTGGGAAGACACAAGAACTGTTCTTCCCCCTGAATCACAGGGGTGGAAGGGAAGCGAGCCCTCACTCTCTCCCTCCTTGCACACCGACTTCCTGTATCACCTCCGGAACGGTGTGTTAGGCTCTGTTTGGGGTGTGAAAATGATCCTTTTCCCTTGGCAACCCACCATGTCTCAGCTGAGATGAAGGTGTGAAATGACTATCAACTACGGTTGTTATATACCAGTGTGTCTGCCTGGAGTTTGGGTTCTCTAAGGACACGTTGGCAGATGGGGAACATCTTCCAGAATCTCTGTCTTCTGGTTTCTGTGGTTCTTCCATATCGCAACGCACAGAAGAAAGTCTTACCAAAGTGACATATCTGAGCTGTTTTTAATTTGCATGTAGATGTTTCTCTGGAGTTCACCCAGTGTGAAGACAGTTTCTAATATAATAGAGCTGAGTGTGAACCCCATACATTTGCCTAGAATAAATTTGATGAGCCTATGCAAGATTTTTATTTTCTACCTGAAATTGCCCTGGTAGTTATTTCTTGCTTAAGTTACATCTCCATAGGTACGTATTTTGAGTGCCTGAAAGATCCTGATTTTCCTTTTTTTCTCTGCAGTTTCAAAGGCCACATGATTATTCACCTCCTTTTCGATTCGGAACTGTCCCAAATGGCAGCACAGAAAGGAATATCAGAAACAACTATCCTGATATGCACCTCTACATGACAAAATATAATCAAAAAGGAGTTGAAGATGCCTTGGTCAGCTTGAAAACTGGGTAAGCTGCTTCCATGGGTTTTAAGGAATACTGTAGACTTTACAAAAACTGAGATATATTGATCTGTACTTACTGTGGTACTGAACAGTGATCTCAAGCATTGTGTGCAGTTCATGGCTTTTTTCTTTTCTTCCAACCACATTGTGCTGATTTCAGAAAAGAAAATGAGCGTCCATGATTTGTATGGCTATTTTTAAATCGTGTGGATGCTTTGATGTCCAGTATAATGTAGATTCCAAGCGCAAAAAAGGTATTACCCAAATTTAAATAGAGTGGATACAGCAACACCTGCATTTGGGACTGAGCTCAAAACAGGTGGTTATTTGTACAGACCCTGCTTATCTTTTCAGGACTGTTCCATAGGAATGTGTTTTCAGAGGGCACATTTCTGACTAAGCTTGTTTGTCTGCTGAGTGTGCAACAACCTCAGATTTCTTTTCATCCTTCCATCCTTTCTGGCATTCTTTGGCCCTATATATTTGCTGTCAGATCTGAAGCCTTGACTTTCAACTCCATATAATCTGTTGAGATGATATAGTTTCATATGTAATCTAATCTTGCTTCTAATAATGTTGGCAAATATTCTGGAAAATATAGTTGTCCATCCTTAAGCTCTGAGATCTACACTGGAGTGCGTTCCATTCTTTTCCCTCTCTGAACCAGCCCACTCTACTTGGTTGGTCAAGAAGACTGAATTTTCATTTCAATTCTGAAAAGGTTTGAATGCAACTCACTGCTTGTGTCTGGATGAGAGGAGTATGTTAGCTCTGGTAATCTTTTCTAAACATACAGGCTTGATAATAGCCTGTGTATGTCTTTTAATAATACTGGATTAAAGAATTCATGAAGATTTTAAATGGCAAGACTAAGTTGCCAGTAGCACAGTAAGTACATCTCCTCCTGTGACTGCTTGGTGGCACAGCTATTATTTACAGTGAGCACAGGAAACATTTCTTCCTGTACTAAATTAGCCGTTACTTTTGGTCCTTATTGAAGGAGCTGTCTGTCCTTTTAATTTCTACTCTCCTTCCCCCAAACACGTAGTAGATTGTAATATATTTAACAGATTGAAATTTAATAGATTTTATTTCAACTGGAGTCTCTTACCTCTTCTAAGTGAATTCTTAGAGTGGGCACCCCCAGGTGCCTACCTTGCTCCCTCTGGCTGACATTTCTCTAGCAAGTGGTGCAAAGAAGCTGCCATGTGTCATGTTTTCCAGATCAATGTAAGCAACTGTTAGATACTGCTGCACTCCTTTGTATTTTGTCTGATAGAGCCTACAGGAGGGTTAAACAGCACACCAACAAATACTGGGAAGTGTCACTTTGGGTTAGCTTATATCACAATTTAGGACATTTCAGCAGGAGAATGGTGTCAAATGGGTTTACATATTTCCCCCCTTCAGTCTCTGCCATGCAAGAACTGTAGAAACCCCCAGTAAATGTGGTAAGTGTGGGCAGTAGGCTAAGTTACAGATCAGACAGCATGACTTTATCTTCTTTTTGCCTTTTGGTGACCAAACCAATCAGTCTGTATTATCATCCCACCACTTGCACCTTTGTCCCACCCGGATTTTCCTTTTTGCTAAGCAATTTGGTGAGGATGTGATGGTAGTTCTTATGGCTGACACCTCAGTTCTTTGGAGCTAAATGTGTCCTGGATGAAAGTGATGAGCCTGTATAACAGGAGACTGTAATAGTTTGCATTCTCCATTCAAGAAAAGACATGAAAAGGCATGTGTCAGAATATCACAAGTGCCTGCCTCTTCTCTTTGTCTGGGCTTATATTTTTCAAAAGCAGTAGTTTCCCCTTTTCTTCCTCAGTGTATATGGCCATTTCCTCATTTTTGATATTTCCTCAACTTCTTCCTTTTCTCATCATGATTTTTTACCAGATTGCAGATTGTTTCGCGCTTTCATGTAAAGTTTGCCCTCATCCTTCTCTACGTTAGATCAAGCTGTCTCTTTCCCTACCTCACTTGAGCCTGAGCGTGAGTACTTTGTGCCCCAAGGAGCCCATGTCGCTACTGTTCTTCAGAGGATGACATCTCTCCTTTCAAAACAGCTTCTTTTTCCCAGCAAATATACCTTTTCTGTTTTCTTCTTCAGTATGTATGAGTTCTGATTACTGCTATTTCATTTGTTTCCATCTTTATCTCTCATCAGAGCTATTCTTTTACTTTTATCTGTTTTTCCCTTTTCATCAGCATACAAAAAGCAGTTTTTCTTCCGTATCATGCAGCCTGCTGCTTCTGCACAGCTTATTGAAGATGAACTATTTGGTAATTACAGAGTCATAGAGCACAAACCTGGTAAGGGCTTGCAAAGATTGTTTGCTTGATATTGTCGGCTGCAAGTCAAAATAAACAGTGCCTGTGTTCCTCCTGAAGAATTCTGTCTAACCTTATCTGCTGTAATCCTCTGCTGTGGGTTCGAGTTGTTGAGTTTGCATGTAGGGCTTCTCTGTGTGCGAGTGTTGGCTGCTATAAAACTCTCAAGAGGAGAAGTGCAATGGCCATACACTCAGAGTGATTTCAGTGTTCTCACCCTTGCCTTGGCACATTTACCCTGGTGCACTGACTAGAATTTAACTGCTAGTGGCTGAAATGACAAAATGTCATTGGTATTTTCCTACGGTAGAGCTAAAATGGGAAGCTTTCATTGTTCCCCAAAGCTGATGAATCCATCTAATTTTTTCTTTATTTCCTTAATTCTCCTGGAAATTCAACTAAAGTGTATATCTTGTTTCAAGCAAAGTCATGGCCTCTCTAACTAGTTCTGTGTTCCAGTCGACGTGAGGCCTTTATTTCAACTTCATTGCAAAAAACTGTCAATATAACTAGTTTCAGGAAAATTGCAGTAATGAATCCCTTGTGTTCTGTGGGCAAGCAGTCTCTTGCTATACAGCTGCAGACCCCTTTGCTGTCGTTAATGTTTTTCAGTTTTTATTTGTCGCCACAGCTGTGACTATACACAAGAATTTGATGCTAAAGTTTCCTTAGGTTTCCATCTGCCTTCCTGTTAATGACTGCAATGTTTGCTGATTTATATAATCAAGGTTAGTGCCTTATTCCCTCATTGTCTGTGGCATACTGGCAGAAACACAAAGCTTTTTATAAAGAATGCCATGGTGACAGCAATCCTGCAGGGCTCTTGGCAGGTATGGCCTTACATACAGAGGATTATCAAACTTGAACAGTCCAAAGAAGATATTTCTGACCTGCAGATGTGCCCTGAGCTGTTGTCTGCTTTGATAGGAACAGGAGACTTGTCTGTTCCATTCCTCAACATTTTTAATGACATCATTACTATGATGCTAGAAGAAACACCTGAAATCAGCTAATCTGACAGTGTGAGTGGAACGAGAAGTTGTTCCCCTCACTCCTACAAACCTTCTTATCTGAAAACAGCAATATTTTTTCTTTTCTTTTCTTTTCCTTTATTTTTTTTAAGCGTGCAATGTTTCTAAGCAGAGAGAAAATGCAGGAGAAAACCCTGGAAGGCTCTGATGTCGTTTTAACCCTCAGTCCCTAAGCTTACTGGCCTGAATTGGATTTTTGTTGTGTTTATAATGCTTATGAATTGTGTCCACTTCACAGCTCTGCACACTGATCTTCGCTGAACAGATAGATGCTGGTCAGAGGCTGTGCTGGCAGCTTCCACAGTGTGTTGCAGGCACAATCAGGAGGCAGACATCTCCATTTCTGTCAGCTGGAACACAGTTCAGATTGTGCCCAGCAGGTCTTTCTCTTAATTGCATCAGCCAATTAAAGTGGTGGTGTACCTAAAATAAAAATAATAAAAAAACCCTTGTCTTTCGGGCAGCCAGCTGACATTCTTCACTTGGATGCAAGTTTTTTTCCCATTGTTTTCATTTTATTTTGCAGAAAAAATTACCAGTTTTCCATTAAAAGAAAAAACTTCTAGTTTTTATTCTCGCTGTGGTTCATACTTTTTCACCTAAAAAGAGGTGTAAAACGATGAGAGAAATTACCTATTTGAGAGAACTGTATCTGTGAACTTCCGATAAAAAGCACAAGCTCTTCATCATTCTTGTGGGCAGATAACAACAGCCTGCAACCGGAACTCAAAGAATTGTTCAGCAGACATCAATTTTTAAACTTTTAATCTAGTGGCTGAATATTTTCTGACTGACTCTGACTGACAACACCTTACAGTATTTGCAATTGAGACTCTTCACGCTTTTCTTTGACTTTTAAAATTACTACAGGTAGAGCAAGTCTTTGAGCTCATTTTGGAGCAATTACTAAATGTGGTTGAGTTGGAGGAAAAAAAGGAAAGGTCAGTAGGCAGCATAACTACCATCTGTAATAACTTGCAGCCCTCTTGGATAGCCATTATGAAACACGAAGAGAGAAACTGCTGTACCACAGGTATAAATCTATGCAAATAAATTTTAAAACAACTTATCAAATCCTGAACATGCAGCTGTCCTTCCAAGATCATGATGTTTTCTTGCTATTCTTATGGCCAGCTCATCAAATCTGTCTACTCCCTGCCTTCCAAAAGCTCTGAAAACAGGATTAAGAAGTGTAATGCAACTGAAATAACCGTTTTTCTGATGGGTGATCCTTGTTCCAGTCATGTTTTTAAGATATCATTGGAACCATGACCTGTAGTTCAATTTCAACTTTGTTCTGACCTTAATGAAGAGGGACTGAGGTTCTCCTCATTCAAAATAGCCTCAGAAGGTCTGAAAGCTTCAGGGATCATTTAGAATACTCAGTGTTCACCAGTTACTGAATCTGAAACTTCTCAATTGGAAAAATATCTTCCTGAGTCTGCATCCCCCCCTATTACAATAAAAATTATAATCTGAGATATTATTTGCCTTTTTGTTTTTTTTAACAGAACGTACTGAGTGACGAATCCAATTTGTATCCCAAATGTTGTTTCATTAAGGGGAAGTGTTTAAGAAAATGACTCTATATTTTCATCAGATCTATAGGATATTTACTGAAGAGATCTTTCAGTCTCTGAATGAGCAAGTTGTTGTGCCAGGTGGTCATAAATCCGAACTGTGAATGTGTGAAGTAAGATGAGAAATTAATATATTAGATAACTCACTGTCAGTGGTACTTATAAGTAATGGTCAGGAATATAAAATAGCTTAGAGAACTGATCTAACTAGCTTGTGGATGGCTCTACTTTCTTACAAAAGCACCCTCTGGCCCGTTTCTTTCTTTCTACATCTTTTTGACATTTTGGGGGGCTGATACTAAGAAGCATCCGTTTTTGCAGCTGATCTGAAAGACAAAATAAAAAAGTTAAATAGTGTTGTGAGACAGGAACATGGGAACTCCACCTAAGGAAAAGGCTGAACTGAACTTTAATTTTCTTGGTCAAATAAAGCATGAAACTGAACCAGACCACATCTGAAGTTCAGGCAACTTTTACCTTCAATCATACATGGAGCATCGTGGTTTATTACCTGCATACTGTGTGCTTTTTACCTAGACTAGAAATAGAGTTGTAAAGTACTTTCAGAAATTAAAATTCTTTATGTGAGATAATCACAGTTGTTGACCACATTAGATGTTTTGATTGAAACGAATGTGATATATTTCTCTTACTCTCCCCTCCTTGTTCTCTACTCTCTTTCTCCCTGTTTGGTACCAGATTTTTAAAGTTCAGTAGTGACAGATATACTGAATTTATGGAGTTAAATTGGCATAGTTATGTTCTGGAGATCAGATGTTGTGTATACAAAAATTAAAATAAACTCAGAAACTGAAGAAATATAAGGAAAGTGAATTATTAAGTAACTGTTGAACATGATGGGGGATTAATATATCCTGTAGCTCATGAAGCACATATTCTTCAATATACTCAGTGAAAATGGCATCCATGCTTGCCTCATTTCTTTTACTTTTTTTAAAGCATTTATTTGCTAGGACCTAAGTCTGAGCCAGTGAGGATCTACCGCCCATGTATAGGTAGGTATTTCTAACCATATATATCTTCAGGTAAGCTTACAAGTCAAACAACACCGAGTAAGGATCCATAGCTACCCATGAAAACAAGATGTTTGCTATGCTCTGCAATGTCTATTTACTCCTACCAATTTTGTGAGTAGTATTGAAACATTGTACAACTATAAATACATTTTCCATAAAACCATCTGAAGAAACTAATAATGTGCATAATGTTTTTCTTCCTGATATTTGAAAAACAAACAACAATGCTAAATAGTTTTGTCTGCTGATTGACTGCGTTCAGTCAACTTGTGAAATCAGTAGCTTCATTTAATTTGGCATCTGATGGCTGGAGTAGTTTAATTTCGATTTACGTTATGATGCTTTCTTTTGGACTGTGTTCTCATACCACTTTCAGTACTCATTCTAATATTTGTTTAGTATTACAGTGCGAGTGCAATGATTTTGAAGTGATGTTACAACCGTAGTCACCGAAGCTAGGAATTGGAAAGCTTGTTTGCATCTGGCCAAGTGCTATTTGTGCCAAAAGACTGTGGTGATAGGAAGACATTTGAATTTTCAGTTTGATCTCAGTGTATTTTTCTGAGTATCCGTTCACTCGGAGATCAATCCTGAAATCTAATAGCTTAAAAGAAATGCTTTCATGAATCCCGAATCCTTCTTGCTTTTACTGCTAGCACTACTGCTGAAGTGAGCACTCTGCAGGGTCTGGACTAGACTGCAAAGTGCCACCAATCTGGTAGTATGGTGATAAGGACTGCCTGTGACATTTCCATTTGTGGCAGGACTTCCTGGCATCAGTTTTTCTCATGGCTGAGCCCTATTTCCCCATCACTTACCATTTTTTCAGGAAATAGAGTTGTTGTCCCATCCTTGTAATTCTTCCACGTGTTGAAAAGTCAAATAATGGTCTGGTAGGACCTCATGTGCTGTTCCAGAGGACTGTGGGGGCTGAGGTTGGTTCTTACAGTTTTGGATGAAGAGAAGAATAATAAAATTGGAATTTAGATGGTTATTAGGATCTGAGAAAGCACTCACTGAAATGTCTATGGAAACTCATACCCCAATGGTTTCACATTCTCTATAAACAGAATCAGAAAACATCATGTCCTGTAAGCTGGGTCACATCATCAGATTCTTCTTCATGGCTGTAAGATAAATGTTGATCCCTAACAGCTTATCCAAAACAACTTGCCTCTAGGAAAAATGTGGTTTATAGTCATTTATTTCTAGTTCCATTACTCGGTACCTGAATGCTTTTCTGATTTACTTCTTTTTTCTAAAAAGA
Organism: Alectoris magna; assembly: GCA_030625065.1. Lineage (NCBI taxonomy): Eukaryota > Metazoa > Chordata > Aves > Galliformes > Phasianidae > Alectoris > Alectoris magna. Next base: position 5,382,247 of record CM060575.1, on the reverse strand, counting down.
TTACCCTCTGTGTCTGTATTACTTTTTTCTTAGGTAATGCAATTATCTACCTAATGTCTTTAAAAGAACCTGGAAATAAATGAATAGGTGAAAGGAACTATATTCCACCTAACCCCTCTTCTTTTGAGAGGAAGCTATTCTAAGTTTTAATACTCTTTTGATTTGGGGATGAGATCAGGTGCTTGGTGAAATGTGCTGAATTCATCCTTCATTATGCTATTGTAACTGGGACAAAACCTTTAATCTAAAAATATATTCCCCCTACTTGACTTTTCAAATTTTGTGTTTTTATAAACCGATGCTTTGCAAGCACTTCATTGCTTGGCTGCTGAGGCCTGAAGTGGGACACAATATTGCACTGCTTTAAGTACTCATAAAGGCATGCATCATTTTCCATTATTTTGTTACTGAGGGAAGTGCTACAGGGATGAGGAAGGCAGGTGGGTGGAGGATGGGGAACACGAACTCCTGTGAGTGTGGGGAGAAAATGCCTGCTCAGGTAACTACAGGCATGTTGTATTGGCAGGTTCGCAGCCTGAGATTCCCTGACAGGTAAGGTAGAGCCCCCCCCAATCTCTCAGGTTGTGCAGCATGGTGTTGATGCCTTCAAGAACCTGCTCTTCTGCGTTTTGTGCCTGCGTTTTCTGTGTGAAGATTGAAGTGAGGACAGTGAGATCCATTCCCTGCTAATGAGTTCATCGTTTAAGTGGATAAAACTTTGCTAACCTGCATTGTGGTGGGAGGTGGCTGTTAAATTAGCTCCTGTTGAATTGGTAATGTCAAGATGTCAAAGAATCCATCCGGCGTATGTGAATTTAAGATCTGCGCAGAGCTGCTGAATGTGTGCTGTAGGATAAAGTCTCTGTGGGTGATGAAGTGCCATCAGATAGCCTGAAATGCTTTTTTTGTCAAAACTGGGTAGAGGAAATCATCAGTTCTTCATGCTAAAGGTTAAATAGCTGCTTCTCTTGCTCCCGTAATGCCAAAATGTCACGTTGGGGCACTTTTATTGAAGCCTCCTCTTCAGAGCAGCATTCCTTTCCCTGATTGCTGTGCCACTACATGGTGACCTTTTGGCATTAGACTCCTGGACACAGTTTTAGAGATGCACAAATGAGGTTGTGTCTCTCACTGTGCACTCTTGACATACTTCCTTTTATCCCTTCAGTGGATTTAAAAATAATAAAAAAAAAAATATCTGTGAGTCTATCATATATTGCAGCCAGTGCTTTTGCACTTGCAAAATGCACTTGCTGCCTTCCCAACAGTGGTATTTATGATCTCTAAAATATATGCTCATGTTTAATCCTGCCTTAAGCAGCTCCAAGGTTTTTTGTTTTTTGTTTCTTTTTCCCTAAAATTAAATGATAAATGCTATTTTGCTCCTTATAAATGAATCTATTTTGCAGATGATGTGATTTATTCTTAAAAGCAAAAAGCTGGAAAGTGGTGGTTTTTTGTTCTCTGTTTTTTTTTGTTTGTTTGTTTTTTGTTTTTTTTTTTTTGCAGAATGCTTTGAAAATGAGCTCTATATCTAAAATCCTTTTTATGAGACAGAGCTTAAGTAAGTGTTCTTGGGGATGACAAGGATGAAAGGGGGGAGTACATATGCTGTTAAAACTATTGTTTTGAGGATTCGCTGACTTGTAAGTCTGATTCTTGTAACAAGAAAATAATTCTAAATATTGTCCTTTGAACAGGACTGGAGTCTTAGTAAGCAGGTATCACACACTCTTTGTAATAATCTTTTCAGAATAAACCAGAAGGTGCACACTTAGGTTAAAAGACACTTCATCGAAAATAATGTAAAAAATCACACAGAAGCAGCTGTGTCTACAGCGAAATGCAGTGCACACTAATTGCTGTGATTCATGTATTCTATGCGTTCTGTTCTTATGTAAGTCAAACCTGTGCTAGTAACTATACACAGGTTTTCTGTGGCCATGAAAAGAACATATTTGGAGTGTTAAAAAAACATAAGGAAATGAGAGTGAGAAAAATAGATTCTGAAGTTAATGTCCTGAATCTGACAGGTGAACCCTCCTGTTAAAGCAGGAAATTAATTTTGCTGTAGATATTGTATGTTTGGATTTACTATTTTTTGCATTATTTGAAAACTGGAAAGTGACTTCAGTCTTGCTCCAATTCCACTGATTCTCAATGCAGACACAATATCATTTGTTCCATAGACTTCCGTGAATGACAGTAAAGAACAATAAAGAAAAAAACAGGACTGCATAAAAGCATCCGTCTCATTTTCTGAATACTGCAACACAGGTCGTAGTAGGACACAAAGTAATTGAAAGAGGTTGATTTCTGGTGCGCTTGATTACTGCTCTGTGTCTGCAGAACTACTGAACAGATTGTCATTTTAGATTATTCCATTTTCTTTCCATCAGAGAAACAAAATCCCTGAAGGATCGTGTAGTTGGCTAAGGAAGCAAAATAACATTTTCCAAATGAATGATACTTTTATTCTTGAGGAAGAAGCCGTAACTAATAAAGAGGCATTTTCCTAATCCTGCTTTTCAATTTCCATCACATGAATTTGGTGAAAAGTGTGTGCAAATGGAAAATGACTTACAGTGGAAAGCTGTTTTCAGCTTTTCAGAAATTATTCTTCTGTACCTTTTCCTCTAAGTTGAATTTTCTTTGCACAGGTATTTTTTTGAATGTGTACAGCAGCACTTTAGAGAATGAGTTTTTGCAGTAGCTATTCTGATTTTTCAGCTCTTATGCTTCTTGGTGACTTGTCAATGTTTGGGTACAAGACTGTCCGCATTTCTTTTTTACAGATCTCACACTTCAAATTATTGCATTCAGTAATGTTTTGGGTTATTTTAGAACTATTCCAGTTCATAATTTTCTAACACCGGCTGTTCTCTTACACTGTATGAGCTAAAATTCTCCCCACCTCCCAGTCTTCTCTGTATTTGGTAAGTAATGAAGGACACTTGCCTTTGTAAACTTTCTTACATAAATATTCCAAAATGTTTATTTTCTCTCGTATTCAGGATTATTGCAGTAGTTCAGAAGAACTCTACAAACCTGTTGGTTGCTCTGATGAGTCATAAGACTGTAATCCTGTTCCTCTACGTTCATCAAAGAAGCCTGCCATGTTTTGCTAGTCCATGGCAGCTATAAATCTTGGTTCCAGTTTTTATTGTTCTCTTCCATCTTCTTCTAATTCTTAGCAGTTTATTTAAACCTACACAATGTGACAAAGCTTTTCACCCTCTGAAGCGGCTGCACTGGAATTACAAGTTAATTGATTATCTTTACCTGATTGAGGTTTGTGCACGGCTCTGAGCCTTTCAGGCTTTTTGTCTTATCCTGGAGCTTATGCTCACTGCCACCTCTGCAAACAACTGGGAAAGAGTCACTTTTTTTGACTTGCCTAGATTTTGCTGCCTCAGTTTTCATAAGCTCTTCTTGAGAAACATTTAAAGTTGTTTGAAAATTCTTCCAAACTCGGTGTGTCAGGAAGTCTACCTCCTCATGATGGAAGAGGCTGTTTGCCCTCACTTTGAGGGTTTCATTTGTGGCTTACTCCCTGCCCACACTCCAGGGGCACATCGTGTTCTGAAGCTGTGCTTTGCAAGGAAAAGTGCTTCTGTAATCAGCACATGGTGAAGAGATAATTAAGCCTTGAGAGGCTATAAGACTTATGTTGGAAATCGAGAAAATATATTCTGAAAATGAACTTGTATTTGTAGAAAGAAAGACTTTTTCAGGGCAATCAAAAAATTGATTTACAGCTCAGGCATTGGGCAGCAATGCAGAAGCCTTCAGCCCTCAGTGTCAGAAAAGTACCTCATGTTTTTAAATCGGTTTACATAATGGTATTTTTTGTGACCTTCTAGACATAGCAGAGAGAAAGTCCCCCAAGGTAAAGCTGTCTCTGCATCCAGAGCCTCCCTCTGTCCTCACTGTGCACCCACTGCAACTGACACCATGCTGCATGGGGAAGCTGGGAAGGGTCTGCAGCCAGTGAACGAAACTGATCGTGCCATGCTTTTTTGTCCCAACTTCTTCCTTGACTGCTGGATAAGAAGGCAAGCTGCATAGAAAGAGAGTGATTTCTAAGGTAGCACAAAGCTTTGCCTTGAAGTCTTTAGCAAGGATATCTTTTTCCTACATATTTTTGACTGTCTGGAAGAAGAGCTGATGACTGTATTTTCTGTTTACTAGCATACATTTCATATGCTTACACTGCAAAAAGAAACAATAAATCGCAAAATAAGCAGACACCAAACTTCAGAGCATGTTGTAACTGTGGCAGGCTTGCTGCCACAGCGTCACTGCCCACCAGGAGGAGCATGGCCTGCCGGTACTCGGCCTGATCGCCAGGCATCGCTGGGCCAGAGCTGTCTTTCCCCTCAGATAACTTCAGGGCTCTGAAGGCATGAGATCAAAGTATGGTCATTGTCTGTTGCAGATTAGAAACGTTATAAGTATCTTAAGAGAGTGGCAGACATATTGTCTTCATTCTTTCCCTTGTGTGCCTACTCAAAATGCGGTCTGGCCTCACATTGCAGGCCTCAGGCATGGCAGTGCCCCGGCACCTCCTCCCCAGCCAGCCTACTTCTGTTGCCCTTGGCACTAGGCTGCCGTATGTCATTTACAGGCTGAGATTGTGACACACCACCTTCCGGATACTTAATATGCAATATTCAATTACCCATTCTTAAAGAGGAGCAGTCAGATTTTTAACATTAATGGGCTTGAACTGGGAATTAAGTCAACTGAGTTTTAGAGGAGAATGGGAAAACAAAGGAAATCATGGCCCAGCTATTTCTTCTAGTGGTGGCATGAGCCACCTGTTGTTTCTCCAAATGAACTACCTCACTAAATTTGATTTGATGCTTTGGATGGTGACTGTTGAGTGGATATCCTTGAAGGGGAGAAATAAAGTGCAGAAAGAAGTGAAAGAAACTTTGCTCTTCACTTTTTCATTGCACCCAGAAACCTCATCCTTCTCTGGTATAACAGGAGACAGATACGTTTTTTTCTCCAGTGTCAAAGTTCTGCTATCTGATCTGCAAAAGTTAGGCTTCTGTATCGCTCTGTTGATTAAATATTTAAGAACAAACATTGAATTTTGTGGTGTATAGAAGTGTTTTTTTCTCTGTCAGTAGCCAAAATCTGATTTGCCTCCATCTTGCTCTGATCTGGGAATATAAATGAAAAGCTTTATCACTGAAAAACAGCTGAAGATAAGAGACAAGTGTGACTTCAAAACCTGAACAGCCGCGGAATTCACAACTGGTACAGACTGCGTATACAGGATACAACATAACTGAAGTTGATGCCCTTGTATGTGTTTGTGCCACGGTGAATTTATTTTTACATTTCCCTTTCCATGAAGACAGGTCCCAACTGTTGATAAACAGCATTCTGCCAGGCTCTGTCATTTGCATCCCTTCAGAACATTTCAGCAGTGTGCTGTAGCAATGTATTGCAGCTCTTTGGAGGCAGAGCACAGTGGGCTGAGGTGCCAGGAGGGCAGATGAGTGGTGAGCCTTCCTTCCACAGCTGTGCAACCAGCTGTGTGCTGTGTCCTCCCCACTCCCCTGACTCCTCGGGGATGTATTAAAGAAGTAATAACTTATTTAGTGCATAATTTAGGTAGGTTTTGAGCAAACGCTATTTTTTTTTCTTGTTGCCCCTGTATTCTGCTAGTTTTTTTGTGTTACACATCTTAAATATTTTGGTTATGGATTTAGGGAAGTAATAATAAACATACCCAAGTTTCATCTTTTTTCTTTTAAATATTGTGTATGAATTTCTGTAGGTGTGGAGTGTCTTTGATTGAGTTTTCTGCTGGCAAGTGACTGCCTTTCAAAATGGTCTCCCTTGCATATATGTGCGCTTTTATTGGGTTCATCTGTGAAATAGCCATGCCCAGTTATACCTAACTCTTGCTTAGTAGTGCTTCTTAAAAATTATCCCCAAAAGACACCTTCTCTTTTCCTTTCCTTATCGATTTTCTGTTTCCCTCTGTTTTGCTGTGTTAGCTGTTTATCTTAAAGAATCGGATCATTCCGATTACATTGTTGCTAGATAAGCTGAAAGACCTGAATTTTTCCACAAGTTCCTTTATTCCTGCTGTGTTTCAGGTACACAAATAATATATTTGGAACTTCAAATGATAAATAAATATTTCTGATAATTTTAAAGTATAATTTAATAGCTCTATCAGATAGGCTTCAATACCTTCCTCTGTTTTAGCAAGGACTTCGTTTCCACCTCATTGTTTATTTTTGGGAAGAGAGATAAAGAGTGTGAAGGGAAGACTGGTTAAGCCACAATTTCAGTCTTATTCATTATGTAATAAATGAATTAAACAGTTCTTGTAGATTTTATTCTAAGTTCTCTGTCATCATTTCTATTGTATTTGGAGATCATTTTGCATCTCAGTATCTTTATTATCCATGCTGGGATGCAAAGATACAAAGATAACAGGGCAAGACATTTTGTGGCTTGCTTTCTTCTGCTCTCAGTATTTTTTAACCGCATCCCTTAAAATAGAAATGCAAAACTATGTGTCCTACTTTTCCCTCACTAAAATAGATGCCTTTTGTTAATTTTAGATACAGCAGAGCAGGATATGTAATTAATGATATCAAAGAACCCATACGATATTCAACAGGGTCCTAACATCAAGGACAAAAGAAGTCTGACAACAGCTGTCCCTAATGATTTGGTTTGTAAAATGTTTTCTTTTATTTCAGGAAGTTGGATGCTTTCATCTATGATGCAGCGGTGCTGAATTACAAGGCTGGAAGAGATGAAGGCTGCAAACTTGTCACGATAGGCAGTGGATACATCTTTGCCACTACGGGCTATGGAATAGCACTTCAGAAAGGATCACCTTGGAAGAGACAAATTGATCTAGCCCTTCTTCAATTTGTGGGAGATGGTAGGGACCAATCTTTATTCTTTCCTTTCCTTTTTCTGTATTTGTGAAGTTAATTCAGTTTTAATAGCTCTGAGAAGTTTACTGATCTTCTCTGATAGTCTTTATGGAGAAAACCACATTGTAAACAAATGAGTAAAATATTTCTCAGTGTGCTTAGACAGGAATTCTCTTCCACTCTGTTTTAACTCAACTCACTTCCCAGGACACTTGCATCTGTTTTCAGAAAGAGTTTCCATATGCGTCACAAAATAGTGTTGGCCTCAGTGTTAAAAAGCATTTCTAAATTTATTTATTTTCTCTTATTTTTTGCCTGTGAGCAATTCCTGAGGACTTTTTTCTTTGTAGACAAGTTATCTTTCAGCATGGCCAAGGTAGCTCTTCTATACCTGTCCTGTAGGTAGAGAAATTAATGTGATTATTCTCACTGACAAGTTCTTTGAGGTCTTCCTAATGGCAAGAAGAGAGAAAGACTGACTAAAACTTGTGGCTGACTATAACATGTCTTAAAACCCTTAGACTATAACTGACTAAAGACCTCCCTCAGATCAGTGTAGTGCATGTTACATAATGATTTTGAGTCTTTTACGTAGGTACATATGTTAACTTTACATTTCTTTGACAGTGAAATAGAGGGTTTCATAGGAAAAGCAATGCACTCTTAAAGCATGTCATAGAATAAATTTTTGTATTAGAGGACCATTTAAATTGTCAAGTGCAGGACCTTAGCATTGTGGCCTCCTGTTCAATAAAAAACAAACAACAAAAATCCTTTAGACAGTAATTTTCAAGCTGGAGACAGTGAGTGTGTTTGTCTTCCAGCACATGGATTTTCTTTCTATTATAAGACTAAATCTCTGAAAGAGACGTAGTCATCATTACTGATGGATTTGGTCTGGTTTATAAGGAGAAATACGAGTGTCACCATTATTGATCTGTTGGATTTAGAGAGGCTTATGGAATAAACATTGTTTGCTTCTGCTAAGTAATGAATATATCACCCACACTGACTAGGTTTCAAGCAAAGAAATATTCTTTTATGTAGTAGGAATTAGCTGGCTAAAGTCTTTGCTTTCTTATTTCTGAGTATTTTGTGAATATAATACTTTTTCTATTTTTGTAGTAGTATTAAGAAGTGTTAGATGCTGTAATTCTGACCCTTTGTAATAGGGAGACAGAATCAGAGAAGTGAAATAATTTGTCCCAAATTAAAGGAGAAAAAGCTGGCACAGCCAGAAAGAGGATCTGAGGTCTTTCTCAGTTATGGGCAAACCCCTCTATATGTTGCCAGAGCTTCACTGTGACTGTCATTCTTTTCACCTTGCATTTTCTTCCTGCTTACTCTTTCATTATTTTTGATAACCTTCTCATCCAACAAAAAGAAATGAAATGGCAGGGAAAGAAAACGAATGTAATAGAAGGTAAATTATTTGAAGCTGTTCCATTAAAAACAAAACAAAAAAATCCTAAAAATACCACAGGTAATGAATTTATACGTATCACTTTGTCTCCTGGTATCAGGGAAAAAACAAAATGGGTAGGAACGAAGAGGGAAAAATCTTATCATGTATTTATGCTTTGACCTGTGAACTTACATAGCATATGAATGTTTATCTTCCCAGACCATTTTTAGTAGCTGAAAATAAAACAATTGGGTTGTCTACAAAACTTGATATTAGAGCTTCCATAGAAACAATTTACAGAATAGCATTTTGATACATTTAGCTTGTCATGAATGAGAGCTTGTCATGAAAGTATTGCTCCCACGTTCATCAATGTTTAGATTACTTCAGAAGATAAGCAAAAGCTTTGTATGCACAAGCCAGAGATTATGAAGGGGGCATTTTTGGTGTGTTATTTTTCAATACCTTTAGACAGTATTCTGAACAACCCATGAATGCTAAAGTGATCGCTTTCTATTTTAACAAATCTCTAAGCTTGTTCAGCAAATTGTTTGGGCACTATGTAAGACGATAGGGGTTGGGCATGTATGATGGGAAGGATAAGGTATGTTTCTTTTAGTCCCACAATTGTTTGCTGCCTCATCTCATTTTATTGCATCATAGATCTAGATGATAATTTTCAGAATTCTATATATATGTAAATACAAAGAATAATGTTGAGGTTGAAAGTTCTTCTATTGCTTTGTAAAATATACTATAGGTGAGCTGAAAGAAAACACCAGGAAATTAAATGTAAAGAATTATTGCCTAGAACTCTCATGACCTGATATTTGTAAGCAAGCTCTAACTTCAGTGGTTTGATGAACAGTCTTTTTTGCCATGAACTTATATAACTCTGTTTTGATGAATCAGAAGGGATGAATCCAGAGTTCAGGCCAACGTCATTTTGCTGCATCACTAAAAATCTCTTTGAAGTTTTCCAGACTAAAAGCAAATATGTCTGGGGGGAAAGTTTCATCTTAGGATGAAACTCCTGGGAAATCCATGCTGAAGTCTGAATGAGGTTGGTTAAGTAAATAAGCTTACAAAATGAAAATAGAAATACTTCTTTCACATGTGTTGTCTCTGCTGATTTTATTATGCCTATAAAACAACAAAGTGGCTGGCAGTATTGAATCATTATTTGGTATATGTAATAGAATATTTATCTCTATGAAATAGTTTTATTTAATGACTATAAATCTAATGAGTTTCATAAATGTAAGAAAAATCCTAATTAGTTGAAAAGATGCAATTTATTGATATGATTGCTTTGTTAAGGAGTGAAAGAGAGAACCTTTTGGATGGTACTGGCTAGATATTTGGATAAGACCATGTAATTTGTTTAAAAGATTTGTTTAAAAGATTACAGTGATATAAAGAATGATTTCATTTCTTTTTTTGTATTTACCCCATTCTGAGCTCTTGAAATGTGTTTTTAGAACCTTCTGTTTCCTATATAGGTCATTCCACTGTGATTTTCTGTGATATTTTTTTTGCCTCTTCCATGTTGGAATTTGTCATATCCAGTTCACATACACATTCAAGTGAAATTTTTTGCACTGTTGATCGGAACCTTTTTGCTCTCCCTCACTGATGTAAAACATTGAACTCAGGTATTACTGACTTTTTCAGTAACCTTTTCATCCCATGTTCTTTTCGTCCCACAAGACAGTGTTTTTTTCTGCACTGAAGTTAATAGCTTTGAATTGTCATTTGTATTTTGTTGGCACTGGTGAAAATTAAGGTAAATACAAAGGGACATAGGTTTGTGTTAGAAATAGCTTAAACCTTAGACTGAGTGAACTATTTGTATCTACATGAGTTGGGTTCTGATCCTGAGGACAGTTCTGCTGGGTGGACAGATTATACTGCCAAATGACGATTACATTGGTAAAGTGGAAAGGAATCAGGCTACAGGATGCCACATTTATTATCCTAATCAAGAGAAAAAGAGAGATTGGAAAGGAACATGGGAAGGAGTTGCTCACAAATTTGAAGAATAGGGAGTACCTGAAAACACAGTTATCTCCAAATTGTTTGATCACTTGGTCTGTGCAAGTTCATCTACATCGCCCACTTCATTGGGAGTTGAGAGAAGCATGCAGTTGTTGCTAATGATGTTAAATACTTTAGATGACTGAGCCTTTTTAATATACTGAGTTAGGATTTTCTTTTTCTTACATAAAGGATACAGGTGAAGCAAATTACTGAGTGAATTTCCAGTTTTGTTGTTCTGTCTGTAAATCACATCTCATTATCTGCACAGAATTGCAGTTGAGAATTAGAATCTGTGATTTCATTTGAAATAGTGGATCATCAAGGTAATTCTCTAAAGTGCGGTGCTGGTTGTGCTTTTTTATTTACTTAATTTTTTTTGCCTGGTATAGCCACAAGAGGAATTTTTCATTTTTTTTTTTAACTGAGAAATAAAAATGTTTCTACTGACACACAGAGGACTATTTCTCAGTCTTCTGCTGAGAAATAGAAGCACTCAAAAATTCCAAAGCAACAAAAATGATACAGCTGCTGAGAAACAGCACCATCATTTTGTTTGTATCCGTCGCCCACAACAACAGCGATGTGTCAGAACAGAGATGTTGCGTACTGGAGAGTTGCACGATACGTGCTTTGATTTTGCTTATAAACCTCTGTAAGGAGCAGCTGGGAAGGCTGACATGTCCAGTATCTAGCACGTTACCTTAGAAGCTGTCAACTGCTTTTTAGTGTGTTAGCTTGCAGTTTGATAAGTTCCATGTATGCTCAAACACACTGGCTGAGTAATTCAGCAAGTCTAAAACTGTTAAACTGCTGCATGGCACTCATATTCCTCCAGCCTTCAACATTACAAACTTTCAGCCAGCTGCTCTAGCTTGGGCTGCGTGGTGTGATGTAAAGCAGAGCTGTACTTCAAAAAGTAGAGTGCCTTGCAAGATGTTCCTCCTGAAATCTTCTGTAGTGTCGTGTATTTGGGGTTTGGAGCAGAATCACTTTTATTTCTCTTCTCCATCTTTTGCGTTTTTGAGTAAATGAGATAATTGCACTGCAAAAGACAAAGTTGCTTTGGGATTAAGAGAGTAAAAGGGCTTCAGAGAGTGGATAGGATAGCAGGGAGCCTTTAGCTTCGTGGATAAAAGACACGTGCATGCAGAAATAGCTGGAAATGGGAGACAGAAAAATGCTGCATAAAGAGGGCAAGTATGGAGAGGGGTGGGAGAGTATCAACCAGCTGGCAAGATGGAGCTCTGAGTGCACGTGAGGGATTTGTAACCTGTTGTGCTACCTGCAGGCCATGAGCTCATTTCAACCAGAGATCTGGGAAGAGATCCCCAAGAAAAGGAGGACAGATTGTATAGCTGTATTAAGCCCATAACCCTTAAAGCAGTAACTTTTAGAGCAATTAGAGACACAAAGATGTAAAGAAGAAAACTGGTTCTGGTTTAAATTTCTTCAGAGTCTGTTATCCCCTTCCTAATACCTTTAAATTCTGGTTAATCTTTATGTGCTTTTTGGATAGCTTAATGCACCAAGAGTCATTTTCCTGCTTCCCACTCCTTAGGAGCAATAGGTAACTGTGGAAATAAGATTTGCCCCCTTACATCTGGAAGAGGAAAGCACTTTGCTATTTTTTTTTTCACATTTTAGCATAAGCCTTCCAAATCTCAGTTATAAGGAAGTGTAGCAGAGTGACTCATGCTGGCTGTTAAAAACCGAGAAGGAAATACGTATGTGATTATATGGACATACTTTCAGTGCGTGCTGCTTAGGCAGAATACACCCACAATCCCAGTGATTTTCTGTTTATATATTTAGTGTCCTCCTTAAGCAGTGGGTGGAACAAATGTGACTGGAGAGCGTGAGTGTATAAGAGGAGGCTGTTTGTGTAGCTGAGCAGGAGTGAGAGGGATTGTAATATTGAAAGTCGTGCTTAACGGTTTTGTTAATTCATCTGTCACTAATAGGGGCATGCAGAGCACAGTCATTAACTCACCATAAGTTTATCACTATCAGTCATCTGTGTTCCTCTTACTACATTTACAAGGGGAAATAACTCAGAAAATTCCCATGGTAAGAGATTGTTTTGGGGCTGAATTCAAGAGTTCGTGGTGCTTTTATATAATATCTTACATACAGTGCACTGTATGGTTCACATAACTAGGTCAGATTGAAACTGATGAGCTTATTGAACCAGACACACATCAACCCATTTGGCTTCTGACTCCTCTGTTCAGGGTAAAGAGCCTCTTACGCTGGGGTCTGCAGATGATGGAGTGCTGCCTTCCTCCTCCAGTGCTGGTGGGAGCTGACACCAAATTGTCTGTCTCCAAATTGAAAACTGTCCCCTTTGTCCAGCATGAAAAGCAGATGGTTCTGTGAGCGTAGGCACAGACTTTTGAACCTTATGCCCTACATTTGCCCAATGTGAACATATGTATTTAACCCCTTTATTCCAGATCTACAATTTGTATATGTTGATTTTCTTTATTCTTTGCATGCTAGCTCCTCAGGCTGAGGAAGTAAAACTCAGGTTAGCACTATTTGCAAGTTACCAGCAGCCTGTGGCTTTGCATGCTCTGCTGTCACATGCATTGTGACCTGTGCCACAGTGACCTCCTCCTGCACTGCACCTCGTGCAATCCTGGGGTGTGCTGAAACCAGAGGGCTGCTGTAAATCACCAGTGGAACAAAACAAAATTCCATCCTTTTTTTTTGGAATCCTGAAGGGATATGAAATAGATTTCTTCTCTCTTTGTGTAAGAATAATTAAATAGATTAAAATTAAGGTAAGAACTTACTTGATGGAAAAATTCCCCCAGAGTAGGTAAGCAAGTAGCTGAGGCAGCCTGTGAATCATCAGTGATTATCTCCAGCATCCCAGGGAGGATGGGTAGAAGCCTATGGGGTTAAAGTAGAGCGGAAAAACACCTGACTCCCAAGGAAAAAATTAATAACTAAGTGAGCTGCATAGACTTCAATGCATATAAAAAATTAAAACACAATTTTTAACATTTTGATCATTTGAACGTAAGAAGAGAATCAGAATAAAACAGTAGATTTTTCACTCTTGGATGTTGTAAAATTATTGTAGGTTGCATAGCTGATAGTTAGGTTTTTGCAGAGAATGTGGCAAAGTTAAATAACCAAATTGTGAATTTTTCACAAGGAGCATTCCTGTTTCCTTTTCCACTTAGGCAGGGCTTGGACTGTCACCGCTGTTTGCAAATAGCTGCTTATTCTTCCCTCCCATAACTCTGATTTAATGGCTTCTTGACAGGCATTTCTCACGTGTAGAGTCAATTCCGAAGTCATATCTCTGTAGTTATTATTTCTTCCATTTCCCTCCATCAAACACCCTGTCCAAATTTCTGCTAGTGCCTGTTCCCTGCCGGGAGCTGGCTGAATGCAGCACAGGTTCTAAAAGCATGCAGTGCCTGGGACTTGCGTGTGATATTTTGGACTACCACGAGTCTGTGGTTAGTCTGGCTGTGTTCCCATGTCACGCTGAAATCCAGCCCAGGTTTGGCTTGCTTCCCAAGAGTGAAGATCACAGAAAGGAAATCATGCTTCGATTTTGGGGTGGTTCTACCAGGCTGAAGCTCTCCCCACAACTGCGCTGGCTGAGGTGGTGCTTTTTGGTGCTGCTCAGCAATTCTGGGGAGGAGGGTGAAAGCTCTGTGTCTGTGGGCAAAGAAATGGAGGCACTACCAGGGCTGCAGCACTTCTGTTGTCTGTAATTTATGAACTATGGAAGAGCACAATTGGTTTTGGCATCAGGAAGATACAGCGTTAGATGCTGCGCTCTCTGTCTCTGTCCCTTTTCTACATGCTCATATCCTCAGGAAGAAGGGGGAGAGGATGCTCCGGTGCCATTCAAGTTTCAGAGGTCCCGTTTCCTTCACTAAAGTGGAGCAGCAAGTTAATTTTGTAATTTACTTTTAAAGTAAGCAGCAAAGAAGTTTATCATCATTTTTGTTCTCTTTTTGGATGTAATTATAAAACTTTGTGCTTGTTTATTTCTGGCAAGTTTTTAACTAGGGAGCTATTTGAGTGATAATGAAGCATTTTTTCTTTTAACCGAGTAGGAGGAACACATCAGACAAACGTTGAAAAGCTGTTCTTTCCCTTAAAAAACAAACAGATGAAAAAGTTACTCCCAAACTACTTTTCTGTAAGTGAATTTGGAGAATGATGGCTTATGTAGGCTGGGGTTTGTAGGGCTGTTTGTTTGTTTGTTTGCTTTTGATAAATAATGTGATTATCAATATCTGTGCTTCTTCCTGGATGCAGGTATAAATGTGGGGGAGGAAACACTCAGAAAAGAAAATAGCGTCAAACGTTCCATAAGGCAAACAGCTTTAAGCATGTTTGGGCCATCACTTGGGAAGGTGCTGGCTCTTTCGGGAAGGTGTTCGATGAACAAAGCTGAGAACCAAGAAATGATGGCAGGGCCTTGCAAGAGGTTGGGTTAGGAATGGAGAGTCTGGCAGCCCTAAATGCACCCCTGAGAGCTGACACTTCTCTATGGAAAGGGACAGTGATAAGAGCTGCAGAAGAGGAGCATGTTTTTCAGCTCAGACAGGATAGCAGAAGGGTCAGATATTTCCCAGAGCATGCAAAAAAGGCTAAAGGCTGTGATGAGGAAAAGTGTAATTCTACCTTTTGATCTGTATCTTGCCTGTGTCTGGATAATGTTTTTCTTGTCAAATATGCTAGGGGTGTTGCACTAAATGTAGACAGAAAAGCACTTTGGGGATGTTCAGAGTCAGCATAGCCAAACAGCTGTTTCTGTGTAAACAGAGCCAAAGCAGAGCACACCACAGACACAGAAACCAACCAAAGAGAGATTTACTTTGTTTGCAAAAACTTTCTAAATAGTCTTGAACTACCACTGAGAGCTAAAATTTTGCAGTTTGAGAGGGCCATACTGCATTGTAAGTGAATAATGCAGCCCTTCAGCACCGCTGAAATGAAATAATAATGTAATAATTGCTTACACTGAGTCTTACACTGTAAAAGAGGCAGACCTTATACGGTACATGACTATGTAAATTAAAATATTTATATATATCTTACTGTAGGCACCAGTTATTTATGAATTCTGCAGGTGAGCTGTACTGTGACCATATGAAACAGAAACTAACGTTTTATTTTATTTTATTTTATCAAATATATTGGAACCGTTCACTTTATGATCTTGTGCCATAATGCTATGTTATATAGCGTTATTATATTCTGCTGCCATATTGTGCTAACATGCTATAATCTACATACTAGTCTCATGTACTTTGCTACTAAAATCTGGAACAATTCTATAAGTATCTTGGATATAAAACAAAGAATTGACACAGAGGAAATGATTGATTTACATATACATACACTAGAATGCCAGCCTAATCTGTCCATTCCTAGACAATATCATTTAATAAACATGACAGTCCGATGATTCACAGTGCTTTAGGATCTATAAAATTGTACTGCATTACTTTTAGCTACTAATTATCAGTCATTTCTGTCACTATCAGATATAATGGAAGGGCTGTTACAACAGCAGGATCTGTGAGACTCTGGGATGCTTTGTTCTTCATAGCTTACCTGGGCGCTGCCACTTAACACAGACAAGCCCAGTTTGTTTCCGTAGTGATGTTTTTGGAAAGGTTAGTGGATTATCAATAGTCACTTCAGATGTACAAGGCAAAGGGAAGAAACACATGGGAAACTAATGAAAAAGAGGTTTAAAGTCCTCCCTGAATTTTGTTATGAACTGTAAAAGGGCAGAGCAGTCAAATCAAATTGATGTTTGACAATCCTGGGAGATGTGCATTTTCTTGTGGGAAATAACGAGGGCTGATTGTCAGAGCTTCAGCTAGTAGCTCCCAAACAAGGAATATCACTGTCGTTGGGCTGGATTTTTTTTGTTCCAGAGCTTCCAGGGTTCAGAGACCCTGGGGAGGGCTCGAAAGATGGACGAGGAGGGTGATCCATCGAGGTTTAGCACATGTACATAAATACCAAACAAATCCAAATGTTCCAAGATACAGAAGTGCAACAGCGACCCCCAAATTGCTACGTACTGATTGTTCAATATCCATACTGTTACAGCTAATAATTTATTGTGCTTATTTCCTGGATTAGAAGCCTTTTAAATATTCATTAGAATTGACTTTCTTCTTAGGGGATGTGCTGAGGTGTTTTGAAGTTTGTGCGCTGTCATTTGGCAGAAGTCACACGGCCTTTGTCAGGTGTAGAGGTTCAATTCATGCTTCAAGCACAAAACTAAACTCGGAATTAACTCGACACTGAATCATCTCTTGCAAATTTGTGAAATGCCTTTCCTGAAATGCCCCAGTACTTGTCTTTTCTGCTTCAGGATTTCCTTCACGTTCCCTGAGAACCCATTTCTCCATCGCAGTCTTGTTTTCCACTTCCAACTCGCACATCCAAATTATCTGTGGGCTGCAGCTTTCCTGTTGCGCAGGCACTCTATCCTTTTAAAATTCTCTTGCACAGCAAGTCATTGATATTTTAGTCTGGCTTGAAGGCAGCTGAAAAGTCAGTATAGCTTTTAGCCATTTTTTTCCTGATCTTTACTCCAATGCTGTATGGATTACAATATAGAACATGCATTTCCTAATCCCTCGGTAGGGATTAGGGATCAGTAGCATGTGAATTCTTCCCCAGATGGAAACCATATCCTGAAATGTTTTGGCCTTCTCTATTGCCTGCACTATTATCTAGACAGAAATTTATGCCTTTTATTAAAAATAATAATACATTTACTCAGCTGACTGTATTCCCGAGAGAGTAAAAAGACATATGTATGCATTTGCAATGCTACAGTAAGTAGAACAGCAATAGTGTTTCAAAATATCATATGATACAATATAAAAAAACAATCTTTGCAGTAACAAATGCTATTTCTTGCACATCTCTGTCCATGTTGGCAGCTGATGCTAAATGATAGCATCCTTCGTCGAAGGCCAGATCTCTTCTGGGAAATACAGATGCTAAGACTAACGATATGCAACAGAGAGAGGGAGCAGATCTGCTTCCTTAGTTTTAAGTAAAGTAAATGGTTCAATTACAGTAAGATTCTGTATAGCCAGAACCGAAAAAACAGGACTGCTCTGTTTCAGATGTGATGGTGCTGTTTATTTTCCTGCCGCTGCTCAGGAGGCAGCAGCAAAAGGCCAAAGGAGACTGCAGTGAGGCTGGTGTTGGGGTGGGGAGCAGAGAGAGGTGTGCAGGACTCAGCCAGAGGGAAGCTGGAAGGGGGCATGGGACAGGGAGAGAGTTTGCAGTCCCTGCATCACCCAGGTTTCTGGTTGGAAGCGGGGAAAACAGAAAGCATGAAGAAGGACTGTATTTGAGAGAGACAAAAATAAAGAAACGTAAACAGGAAAAGAGACATACTGCATGTATTTAGGCTTTCATGTCAGCATGTTGCTTTCTACAAAAGCAGGTGGTTTATGAAACCCAGAAGAATTTTTTTAGAATGACACGTTTGTTTCCTTGCTCCCTGTACATACAGGCTGGGTTACGATATCCTGCTTCACATTTCCAGTTTTATATCAGTGTAACCTGTAAATATCATGCTTTGGGTAATTTTGCATCCAGTGTTGGTGATTGCCATTGCTTTGCCATAAAGCTATTTGGTGGAAAACCCACAAGGTTTTGACAAATTGCATCTTCTCTTTCTAAAGTGCTTGTAGAAAAGGAAGTGATTGAAAGCAAAATCTCTGGATCAGTTTAGGTATTAGTGAAATGCAGCCAGCTACGAGAGGAAATGTGATGGATAACTGCCACAGCAATGGCCCAGTGCTGCATCCAGGGCAGCCAAATGCTGAACTTTGCTGTTATCGCTTATGCTGATCTTCATAATTTGTCATTTAATCTTTTTTGATTGGATTTTCTGTGTTTTAACATCCAAGACCATCTGTCTGAGTTAGGAGACTAGTATGCAAAAATACATAAGGGATGCGTGGATGTAAAGTATATGTACACGTAGGTGCATGGAATGTAAGGTCTTTAAGAAGGTTCACAAATGAGGCTTCACAGATGAGGCATTAAAAGGTGCTGTATTTTTCAGCTCGCAAAGACTTTCTAATATTGTGACAATTTTTTGCATTCTAACGGTTTTGACTCCTTGCTCTCCCTAGGGGAAATGGAAGAGTTAGAAACCCTGTGGCTGACTGGTATTTGCCACAATGAGAAGAACGAAGTCATGAGCAGCCAGCTGGATATTGACAACATGGCAGGAGTGTTCTACATGCTGGCAGCAGCCATGGCGCTCAGTTTAATAACCTTTGTCTGGGAGCACTTATTTTACTGGAAGCTTAGATTCTGCTTCACTGGAATCTGCTCTGATAGACCAGGATTATTGTTCTCAATCAGCAGGGTTAGTATTCTTTGCATTTCACCCCTTCAGGCAATTAACAGTATGAGCACTGCCTCCCTAATACATCACTTTTCTTTGTATTCCCACTTAGACATTTGAAATACTTGTTTATAGCACTGACAAAGTGATCAATGGCCTTATTATGTTATGGCACTCCATGGGAAGTCTTCTCTCCAATGGATTATTCTACCAGTTTAATTATTGTCTGTCAGGATAATTGTTAATCAAATGCTAAAAATGTAATGTATTTAAGGGAAATTTTGATGAAGGAAAGGCAGAGCTGCTTATATTCAAGAAGACTCACCTTTCCTCCACCTCCTTCCGACCCCCTCCCCACCAGGAAAAAGAAAAAAAAAACAACAAAAAACCAAAACCAACCCCAACAACCAACAAAATAAGCACTGTTGTCTGGAATAAGCACGGGAGGCCAACACAGTTTGTAACATACTGGCAATCCTTTTCCTTTACATTGCCAGTGGATTATGGCAGAAATTATTCTTCCATCTCGGTCTAAACAAATGCTACAAGAATAGGTATATACCTTTTAGTCCTTAGATAAGCAATGTTTTATTGCCAATGAAATTGAAATGAAAGTATTTAAAATTTACATCTAGTAATTGAATTTGTTTTATATAATTCTTATTACAGGGTATTTACAGTTGCATTCATGGAGTACACATTGAAGAAAAAAAGAAGTCTCCTGACTTTACGTTGACCAATTCCCAAACCAACATGTTAAAACTACTACGAACAGCGAAAAATATGACCAATATAAATCCTTCAAGAATTAACTCCCCCAAAAGAACAGCTGATTTTATTCAGAGGGGTTCCTTGATTATGGACATGGTCATGGATAAGGGAAACTTGATCTTCTCTGATAACAGATCCTTTCAAACAAAGGACAACTTTTTTGGTGAAAATATGAGTGAACTGCAGACACTCCCCGGCAATCGACACAAGGACAATCTTAACAACTATGTTTTCCAAGGTCAGCATCCTCTCACGCTGAATGAGTCCAACCCAAATACAGTAGAGGTTGCAGTAACAACAGAAGCAAAAGTGAACTCCAGACCCAGGCAACTTTGGAGGAAATCTGTTGAATCTTTACGTCAAGAATCTGTACGTCAGAGTCAAGGTTCCCAGAGGGAAAACGGGTCAGATGAAAACCGGCAGCTTTCAGTGAAAAGCCAAAGATATCTTCCCGAAGAGATTGTCCATTCAGATGTATCAGAGACATCAAGCCGAGCTACTTGCCATATGGAACCTGAAAACAACAATAAGCACCACAAAACCAAGGACAATTTTAAAAAAAGAACAGTAGCATCAAAATACCCAAAAGACTGTAGTGAAGTGGAACTGACATATCTGAAAACCAAGCAGAGCTCTCCACGGGATAAAATCTACACAATTGATGCTGATAAGGAGCCAGGATTCCGCTTGGACACACCCCAGTACATTGAAAACATTGTCCTTCCAGAAACTGTAGAGTATCCTGATATTTATCAAGATCACAATGACAACTACAGGAAAGCAGAACATGCTAACAGGACTCCCTTGCATAATGAAGACAGTCTTCCAAATAATGATCAGTATAAACTTTATGCAAAGCACTACAGTTTAAAAGATAAAAATGCTTCCCTAGTTGACATGAATGATAGATACAGACAGAATTCTACCCACTGTAGGAGCTGTCTTTCCAATTTGCCCACTTATGCGGGACATTATTCAGGCAGATCTCCCTATAAATGTGATGCATGCTTGCGGATGGGGAACCTCTATGATATTGAGGAAGATCAGATGCTGCAGGACACAACGAACTTATCACTTCCTGAAGAAATATACGACCATAGTTGGTCACAGAATAATGCTCTGCAATATCATAAACAAAACAAGTTGAGGATTAGCAGGCAACATTCTTTTGATAATATTGCTGATAAGTCCAGGGAAATTGATCTTGGAAGACCCTCTCGTAGTATAAGCTTGAAAGATAAAGAGAAGTTTCTCCAAAGTAGTCCATATGCAAGCATGTTTAGTGTTCCCTCAAGCAAACTGTTGAGCAACAAAGCCTCACTTTTAACTCATGCTCTAGAGGACAGTAAGAGGAGCAAGTCCCTGTATCCCGTTCACTCAGAAGATAATCCCTTTCTGCACTCGTATCGTGATGACCAGCACTTATCTCTTAGGCGAAATCCAGCTGATCTTTATAAATATTCGTTACCATCCAGAGGAAGAAATGATAATTATTTCAGGTCATCCATAAAGTCTACAGCATCATACTGTTCCAGGGATGGTCGGATCCATAATGACATGTACATTTCAGAGCATGTTTTGCCTTATGTTGCAAATAGGAATAGTGTGTACTCAACTCCAAGGGTTTTAAATTCCTGTAGCAATAGACGTGTGTATAAGAAAATGCCTAGCATTGAATCAGATGTTTAAATTTTCCATGAACACTTATCTATAGGGAAAAATAGTTGCCACCATCTTAGAGGGAGAATATTTCCTTTAACAGTATCCCGCTGTAGTAAATGATATGTAAAACTCTCCCTTTCTCAGTGTACTTTTGTACATGAATAGGTAAACTTAGTAAGCTCTCAACCATCTTTTTAAAATATGTCTTGTTGAAAAGGAGAAAAAAACAGCCATTTATGTATGCTTTATATAAATGGCAAGCTGTACTGAAATAGCCCCAATATATGTTGGCAACTATGCTATTTTGTATCTGATTATTTTATAATTTTGGTTATTCTGATTTCTGTTGCTAAGTATCATTCAATGTACTTTTGTCCTTAGAAATGTTTAATGATTTTCTAGTACCGGATAAGCAATATGGTATGCATGTAGTGTGACACAGACAAAAAGAATTAGGAATGCATTTGCTAAGTTACAAAAATAAGACTCTTTAAAAGAGAACAGAGAGCTAGGCTTTCAAAAATATATTTTAGCTTCATAATCATTTTCAAAGAAAAACAAAAACTAAAAAAAGGAAAAAAAGAATCCAACCCAAACCCCAGGACCTTAATTAACAAAATACAGTGTGTTAGCACAAAATTAGTATGTTCATTGTAGACTGACAGAGAATAAATGGGAAGACTGTAGACCCAAACATGTGAACTGCTGTGTACCAAAAGGAAGCCCTGTGGATTTTGGTTAATGTTAATGTACAAATGCTTTTCTTATATTTCACATGCACTTGCCGTTAGAAACGAAGTTCATTGAAAAGTCTGCAGTCATCTTGTCAAAAAATTCACAGCTGCCTAATCCAGAGTATATATTTTTAGCTATCAATATATGTCACTTATTGTGGAGTTGTGGACTTCATTAGTAACCTTGAGACCTACTAAGTATGCAAGTTTGCATTTGCCCCTTACTGGTGATTACTCAGGGCTGTATAGTATTTATTTTATTCCTTCACTTCCCAAACCAAATCCCAACCCACCATAGTTCTTTCTTCATAGGATGTTAGTGACATCTAATTAACTGTATGTTAGTATTACTAAAGCTGTTAATATGGTATCAAACACCAACAGCCATATGTTCAGTGTAATCAGCAAGGAATGCAGTGCCATTTATTTGCATACACCATGAAGGATTAATGCCTTTAGTGGGCCTTCTTCTTTCTGGAATATCATGCATATTTGTTGAACATCAGACCTTTTTTTTTTCTTTCTTTTTTTACCTCTCTAATCAAATCTGTCCTATAAATCGAATATATGCACACATCATCACTCACTGGTATGCAAAAGTATTCACATTACAAGGCTGTATTCTTATATGACTATAGTAAAGATCAGTCAGCATATTTCAGAAACAAAATGTGTGCTATGCACCCTTCATCATCCCCCATAGCCATAAGGGAGCATGGAAGGGAAAAGGGGAAGACTTTCATGAGTAGAGTGTACAGTTGTAAATTGTATTTAAATTAAAGAAGTAAATTGCTTATATATTTAAATGCAGAAAGCATCAGCAGGTGGTTCTCTCCCATTGTCCTGCTATTCTGAGAATCGCTCTGATTGTATTTATTTATTTACTTGTCCATGTATAGGAAGTTTAGATTATTAGATTATTCCTTAGATTTCACTGAAAATCTGTGAACGGGGAAACCATTACCACTGTGAATTGGAAAATGTAAATATTACCCTGACTTTTCCCTAAACAAAAGTTATTTTCAATAGAATCACATTTACATCAGCTGTAATTGTATATCTGCAAGTCAGAAGTACAGTATGCAAGTTGTTTAGTTTGGAGTAGCATCCTTCAGACGAGAGCTGCAAATGGCAGGTAATATAAATGACACACAGTGATAGACAGAATATGGCTCACTGAATTTTTGTTTACAATTCTTTTATTAAACAGATTCGAGCTGACTTTAATGAGTAAATGGTCCACAATGAATTCTTGGCATTTACAAATGAATTTGTACTCTCATCATAATGGTGAAGGATGATATTTTTGAAGGAGTGCAATGCAATGGGATTTGGGTTCTCCAAATCCCTTCCCAGCTTCTAAAAATCTCAGCATACCTTGTTATATTTATGTTCAGAAAGCATATCTATGGGCATCTGCACTCTGTCCAGAGCAAATATCCTTTTAGTATTTCTTGTTTAACATTTGGTCACAACTATTGGCCCCGATTCACATGATATGCTTTCTGGCTTCTCGCTGGCTCTGGTTTTTATATAAAGAAGATCCTTGACTGCCCTTACAGAGATTCTATCTCAGGAATAGCTTTGCGAACCAAGCAGGGCTAGGGTGTTTATGGATGGGATGATTTTCACAATCAAAACCCATTTCCCATATGTATACACATGTGTACCCTATTCATCTTAGGTCCGTAGGAAGGAAAATGCACTAAAGACATGTTGTAATGAGTGTAATTAAAATATTTGAGGCAAATTTTAATTTCCCGTCTAAACCATAGTAGATTAAACAAGATCTTAAGTATTTTGAACCACCTGTGTTTTTCAGCAAATCATCTGTTTGCTGGTATCACACCAAAAACTACCATGCAAGTTGCTGGGAATTTTACCAAGTGAATCATAAAACTCCATGGTGGCTCTTGTCTTTCACATCATCTGAAAGCACTCAGAACACTGTCTGCTCACTCCAGGTCTTTTGTAACTTTGTCTTTATCTGCATCTAGACACCCATGCTTCAATATATAGACAAGTACTGTATGTAAAACTCCAGGAAAGAAAAGTTCCCATTTACA
The DNA here is from genome assembly GCA_030625065.1 of Alectoris magna. Classification (NCBI taxonomy): domain Eukaryota; kingdom Metazoa; phylum Chordata; class Aves; order Galliformes; family Phasianidae; genus Alectoris; species Alectoris magna. Next base: position 5,358,278 of record CM060575.1, on the reverse strand, counting down.
ACATTTTCTAATTAAACGGTTGAGATCCAAATGCAAACATGCTAAACCCAGGTGGATTTATCCTTCTGTGAAATGTTCAGGCAAATTAGCTAAAAAGAACCATACTGCAGTGTTTGCTTTTTCTGATTTGAGAAGATTTCTGGTGAGTGTAGAGATGATTGGTTATCTACAAACGTGAAATACAATCCCACACCAAACCAAATTAAAGAGACAGAGGGAAGACTTGATAATGTTGCACAGCAGTTGTTCATATGGGAATAAACTATGCTGCCTTAAAAGAAAAAGAAAGAAAGAGATAAAAAAATATATGGATATTGAAAGTAGACGGATAAGAATCATGCATGCATTTGCGGTTTTGATCATGGCATGTAATATGACTGAATGAAGGGGGAAGAAGAGGCTAAAGTGCAGGGTTTTAGCTGAGTAGCTAGTGTGGTTGCTGATGCGTACATGTAGAGAAGAAGAAACTGAGAAGCTGAAGGAAAAGCTTCAACAGTAGAGCCACAAGCCACAGCTTGTGAGGCTCAGCTGTAGGGCGTATGGAACTCTGAATATTGCCTGAGCTTTGTTGATATATTTGCTTTCAATTTCAATTAAATTGAGATCAAGACTTTCTGTATTTCCCTCTCTCTCACTCTAGCTGCTGCTATACTTGAAGAGGAGAAAAGAATCTTCCTGCATAAGTGGCCATCCTTTCTGTACCTTTCTGGATGGTGCTGGTGACTTGTTACATTTTCCTGATTACAGCTCTAGCAGATTGTTGGTCATTCCTATCACCAAGATTTCCCGTGACTCCAGCTGGAACTGAATCAGGCTGTAAATGATATGGGCCATTCTTGGTAGCATGTCCCGTAGTGTTACTCTGCTCCTGGACGACAACTTTTATGGAGGCAGGATATTGAATTGCTGATGAATGGAGTAGGTACATGGAGGTAAAAACAGCTACGTAGACATTCCTGCCTCTTGCTTTTTTTCCTCTTTTAAGGACATTGTAGAATTTCTTCATGTTTTTGTCTTCCCCTTTTCACCACAGTACATTTTCCTTTTCCTTTCAAATGAATTTTGTGTTCTGCTTGTGTTTTGTAGAGCAGTGTAGCCACCCACTAACTTAAAAGCATGGAAATAAGATACTTTAATATATAAGATAAAATTAAGGAAATTAAGAGTTCTTTGTATTTCTGGAAATTTTCATTTAATGTTTTGGCAGCTTTTGCTCAGAATTCTTTATTTTGCTACTTTAGAAGCTCAGTTAGGAAAAAGAGTGCTGTGGACACACTGAATCCAAATCACCGCCAGCTCACCATGTTTTGGCAGCATCTCATGAACATGTCTCTCTCTTTGTGGTCTTTCAGGAACACTTAGTTAAATTAAGGCTCACAATAAAGCTAAGGGAAATTAGTAGGTACTTTTTTTTTTTCCTGGTGAAAAGACATTTTTTTACACATTTCAAAAGGTAGCAAAAGCTTGAGGTGTGTAGTGATTGGGTTTCTCTGCTGGAAGGCAAAGGTCTTTGTGTTGCTAGTGTAGGGGGAGAAAGAGAGAGAAAGCTCCCTCCTGATGGCAGTCAGAGCACTAGAGGCTTGGAAGCAGTTGTGTTGGTGATGTGTCCTAAAAGCATTTATCCCTCTATGCAGACATTTTAGGAAGCATGGGTGCCTAATTAGAGAACTCATTTAGGCATGCTTAGTAGAGTAAAGGGCTATTTATCCCAGCCTCAAAATCTGCTCAGTTGAATCTGTGCGTGCCAGTTTACACCTTGCAGATCATATGGATTCCTGTACTTATTCAGTATCTGCTAAAGTTGCACCTGTCTGTTGTGGATTCTGCAGTATTTCCAACCTAAACAGTATCACCATTTTCTTTATACCCTCTGACTAATCAGCATGAAATAGTGTTAGCATCTCTTCCCTGTAGAATAACTTGCTATTTTTATATTTCTTAGGTGTAGCATATGCATCTTAAGATACAGTGATGGGGAAGACTTTAGTACCATTCCTTCCCTTGTTGGGTTCACCAACACAGAACAGGATTTATGATGCAGGTCTTAGAGTCAGGCTGGATTTAGGAAGAATTAAAGAGGTGGATCTTTTTGTTGTTTTACTTTGAATTTAACATGTTATATATGAAACCTAGTGAAAACAGATATTTTATTATAAAGTCCTCCTAGTTAAAAGAGAACAGCATCCATTGCGTGGCTTGGGTAGTTTGTGTTAAGTGTTAATCATCACATTCTGTGCTTCTGTCAAAATGGAGTGTCATGAATCCACTTGCTAAACTTTGCCTTTCCCAGCTCTAGCTCTATTTTATCTCAAATATCCTTCCGAAGTAGGTGTATTTCCTGCATAGGGCAATCTGATTTACAACATAGAAACAGTCTTCTGGTGACATGCTTAATTCGCTTGTTTTACTGATGTTAATTTTTTAATCTAAACCTTTTTCCTCTTCTGGAAGAGTGTAAAGGCCTTTCAAAGCAAGACCTTATGGTATGAGCCATTTCCCTGCTCATTTGAGCCTGTACCACCTTGCTTAACATATTAGCAAAATGCTAGTAGTGGTTGTCAATAGGAGGGAGCACAATTTAATCCCCGCTGTGTGCTTATTTGTGGTTGTAAATGCAAGTACAGACAGATAAAGGTTATGATTTAGAAAAGACTCCACCTGTTCTGGCTGAAGGCTCCTGCAGAGCTCTGGTTAAGTTACACAGGAGTAGCCTCAAGACCATCCTGTCTCTTCCATCGTTCTGATCGTGCCGACTTCTCTGTCTCATGTGTACATATTGTACGTAGTGTAAAATTCTTGTTGACACCCAGCTGTCATTGTGAAATTAATCCCATTTCCACCTGTTCGCCTTCATTGCAGTGTAGCAGCAATGTCTGTGGGATGTAGAGGTGGTTGTTTGCGTTCACTGGTGTCTGCTCTTCTGTTCAGTGGGAGCAGAAATGCTGCCTTGCTTCTCTCTGCTCTGCTGGGGGAGGGTTACTGCACTGCTTGTAAATAAGCCCCTCAATCAAATCAAGCTTTTCATTTAAGTTAATTTTTTGCCCTTCTTCACTAGACCTGCATATGGAGGACGTTATTTAAGAGTATGCACTCTTTGGAAGTCATGATTACAAGCGTGCATCTCCCTGCAATGCAGTGAGAATGCACTCTGTTGTCTTTGCAGGTTCGGGAGCTTTTTGGTTACATCCTGCAGGATGTACCTACCCTGGTTAAAACTGTTCTTAAAATGAATGCCAATCTAAACAGTTGTAAGAATCCGCTGCTGATTATGTGATGATGTTGTCATATCTATAATTTAAGAACCAGAGATAACAGAAGTAAAATTAAATTACCTCAATATTTACCAGGCTTTTGTTGTTTTGCACTTAAATATTTTACTCCTTTTCCTCAATTCTTTACCTGTATTAAATTAGTAGAGAATATAACTATGCTGTAACGTTGTCATGCAATATCTTTATTAGCAGATAACCACACTGAGTAGATTACTACGTATTTAAAAGAGAGATGATTTTTGACTCTCCAGCTCTTCAAAAGTAGTGGTGATCAGCAGCTATACTCCTAGATGTCCCATCCTTTCCCTTTTGTAATTAGTATTTGTTTTCACTGATATTTCAAAAATTGTATTTCTATGTGCACGTTCTAAAACTGTGAAAATAAATACCAGTAAATATTACGATACTTATTCAGTGCACTGTAAAGTTCCAAGTGAGATGATAATTTGCCTGGGAATTAATGAAGGTTTCCTCACTTCTCACAAATGGTCCTGAGCTTTAATGTGGGCAAATGGTAATATTTATAGTTATATGAAATTTTAATGGAGAATGTCTTGTTTTGCACTCCTAGAACTATGAGAAGAAACGATATGTTTTTCTGAACAACTGAATTATGATCATACATTTTTAATTTAAGTATTGTACATTGCCGTACACAGGAATAGCCCTTTTGAAGAGATTTGTGTTAGTCATCACTGCAGGATTCTTTAGACTGAGAGTAATTCATTCAGCCTGTTTTATAATGGCATTTAATGGCAAAACACAGTTTGGAAAAACACAGTTTGGAAATATATTTTGGCTTCTGTTTCTTACTGTATTTGGACTCGTACTTCTGCAATTGAAGGCCCTCACAAGGTTCCTGTGCCCTCCGCTTTGGGGAAGGAGACTTCTCTTGTTCATTGATGGAACCATATTAGAGGAGTCAAGAAAAGAATTTGGAGTATGTGTTGGTCAATATTTGAAGCGTAAATTATGTTCAACATGAAAAAAAAAAAAAAAGGAAGGAAATCGGAGGTTCACAGTTATCCACACTAGTGAATGGTCTGTGATGGGCAGCAGAGTGTGGTTTTTGGAGCTAATTTTTAATGATGGTGATTGGAATCCTGCTGGAGTTTATAAATCACTGAAAAAAAAAGAAAAAAGAAAAAAAAAGTTTCTTATTTCTTTTTGTTTTTTAAGCCAAAGTCTTTATATTGTCATACGAGGTTTTACAGGAAAATGGGCCAAAGAATACAATTAAATATGCAAAAGGTTAATCCTATGGAAATGGATATGCTGTCATCTTGATGTGCAAAAGCATATCAGTGGTAATAGGAACAATGCGTGTAATTTTCCTGTATATTGCTATGTAGGTTGCACTATTTTGAATGATAGAAGCCTGATATTTTAATTACCAAATACCAGAAGAAAGCTGTTTATTAATAGTTTTTAACCTAAATATATATACAGTATAAACACGTGTGCGTGCATACCCTTTCCCACCCAGTCATATGTGAGTAATCTCCCAAATGTGGGGTACATTCCAGCAGTGCTTTATTTTAAATGGTTCTCTACTCTCCTTTCCAAAACACCTAAAGCCACCAATTCCCTAGCAGCATTTATTGTAGTGTTTGATGCCTATTGCTGAAGAGGCTAAGGGACTTGCTGGGGATCAGGAATGCCAGGATGTGAAAATAAGTGAGAGTTTCTCTCTGAAAGCTGGAAATGGTGCTTGCTGACATTTCCATATATATAGGCATGCCTTCTTGTGCTATTTTGAGGATTAATGACCAGAGACAGTCTATTGGCCCAATGGCTCTGATGTTAAAAGTTTGTGTCAATTTATGTGACCCACACCTGGTCATTAAAAGTGTTATTTGCAGTAGCTGAGGAAGGATAGTTAAAACCCCAAAATTTCCCAGGAAGGATCAGTGGGTGTGTGTACCAGTGGAGGCCATTTGATTCATCCATGCAGACTGCAGTCTTCAAAATGGATTTTGTACAGAGGCAGTATTTAGCAGTGGTGCTTGTCAAAAACTTGTCGGTGCATAGGCTTTTGTCCATTTTATTACTGACTATTTGAAGGTCTTGACTTAGAGATGGTGATATTTGGCTTCTTTTCTAAATTCAGAATGCTCTAACCAAAACTTATGACAAAAAAATTGCTGTGGATTTATTTGTTTGAAGTCATTCCTGAGCTTTTTTTTTTTTTTTCAAAGGGAGGGTTGCATAGTCAGTCATTTTTTCCACTTCAACCTGGAAGCAGAAAATTCTGTATGGTCAACATTTCTCTATGACTCATTGCAAGTGCATCTTGGACAACTCCTTTGTCTGCAGTAAGAACAATTTTTGTTATCTTGTCTGTATCCAGCCTAGGTCTGGATTCCTACCGTAGACAAAACGCTTTTTGACTTAGAGACGTGCGAGCGTGTGATGGGAGAGCACATCTTAGTGCGGGTGATGCTCAGAGTTAAAATACCAAAACCAAACCTCTTGTTGAAAAGGTAGGGAAGTTGCATCATGTAAAATTGTGTGCAGCTAGAAAGGAAACCTGTGCAATTTTTAATAAGAACTGTTTACAATTTATACTTTATATCAGCTGTACTATTTTAAAATAGTCTTATTCATTTCAGAACGTCCATTTTGCTCTGATGAAGAACAGCTTGATCTCTCTGTCTTCACACCTCACGCCCACATGCACAGTGTATTTTGTGTCTTCCCTGAGCAAACCAGAAGGTACAAACAGAATTCATTACCGTTAGGCAGACTCCTACCTGATTTTTATCTAAGTATGCTACTTTTATGCAAAATTTGCATCCATACATTCCAGGTTCTCTCAGAAGCATTTCACCTATGAGCTAATACTGTCAATTTTAACTCATGAGAGTTCAATTTACACTAAACCGGGCATTTCATGCTTTGTTTCAGCCTCTTTAAAAACGTTTTGCTGACTTAGATGAAACACAAACATTTCTGTGTGCTGCTAAACAAGAATCACCAGAAGAATTTTAAAATTTCAGCTTGCAATTAAAAATATATATATATTTTTACCTATTTACTTGAATATTGTAAATGTAATGTGTTGTTCTGATTATTCCTTATATACATACATGTATATATTTAAAAGCTGTATGTAAGCTTTATATAAATGTATGTGTATAAAGGTATGGGTTGGTGTGTTTTTTTTTTTGAGGAATGAGGGGAGGAGGAAAATTCAGCGTTGTGACAAAGATTCTGCAAACATTTATTCACGTTTTCCAGTCAGATTTTATTTTGAGTTTGACCGGAAGTTATTTGCAGTTGTATTCTGAAAAAAAAAATATTAAATATAACAAAAATTAGTACTGAACCTTTGATCCTAAGGCTTCGGGTTAGTTTCATGTGCATCTTAAAAAGAATTCACTATATTAGCTTTGGTTTTTGCTCAGAAAGAAATTATTTGGTACACTGGGAAAAGTATTCTCATTCTGATGGGGAAAAGACTCCAGGTGTGCCAATCTTGTTGCACAGAGCAGTAACCTACACTGCAGCTGAAGAAATTTACACTCCATAAACATCTTACCAGAAATCCTGGAACCGTTTGGTTCCGTACACAGTCAATTAAGAAGCCTATCAATCACTTCTGCTACTTAGCGCCATTTACCGTAACATCCTCAAGAACGTAGTATTGCAAAGTAAATTTCATAAATTTCCAATTGGTAGCAAAGAATAGCAGAGGTTTGAAGACCTCTGTGCATCTGGGGAAATTAATTAGGACATTTAGAGTAGAAATAAAATTATCTTGGAAGTGGAATAAAGGATGAAATAATTCATTTTTTTTTTACAGAATCCAGAGTTCCACGATAAAATTCATAGCGTAATGGATTCTTCAAAAGGAAACGTTTTTTGGGGAAAAAAAAGAGAATAATTAAAAACTAGTATTGACATTCCAATTACTGCCTGTTTCATTAGATAGGGTTAGCAAACTGAAATTAATTTTGATTCGCAGGTGTTTGCGCAGATGATTTAAACTGCCATGCTACACACACACATACACCCAGCTACCCCTGCACCCATCTGCCCATGCCTTTAAAGCCCTGGTTGTAGTAGGATCACCCCAACAGCACACAGCGCACCCCGAAGGAGCTGGGAGCCGCGCACCTCTCCTGTGTTACACGTCCCGTCTCACTGCAATTCTCCCCACCCACCTTTTAACCCAGTGCATGACTGAGTGCTAATACTGTATAAATATTTTGAAACATATCTAAAACCAATGTTTGCTTCAAACTTTTTATGATAGAGAAATATATAATGATTATGGTTGTCATAACGGAATTGTATTGTGTTCTTCATTTTTGTTAAAGATGTAGAAAAACATTAAGGGAATGGGAGACTCGAATGTCTGTGTGTACCGAAATGTATATAACTATTTGGAGAAAACACATGTGCCAAGTATAACATGATGTAAAAAATGTAAATATATGAAAAATTCATTTTTCTAATAAAGATAATTTCTGCCAGTTGATATGAAAATGAACAATGCAATCATTCTCGTCTGTATTCCTCGCTAAATGGTAGAAGTGTCACCTGTGCATAAAAGGCTTATCTTTGGTTTTTTTGTGTGTGTTTGATTTGAAAGGTGTTAACAGCCACATGTTTTGAGTCATCGTTTGTTGTTAGAAATTATCTAAAGGTGAAGACGCCTGAAGCTCAGGCTGACAGTATAGACTCGATGTTCCCAGTTTAATTTGATTAATGAAAAGGACGGATGCAACTAACTTATGAGAAATGCATTCAGTGTGAGTCATGTACTTCGAATGATCCTGAACAGAGGAAGCAGAGGAGCTGTAGGTCGAGGATGGTCCACTACTGCATGGCACCACACACATGGGGGCTCTGCATGGAGAGATGCTCCAGCTGCAGAAATGCAGGTGCTCATTGGGGCGTTGGCAGAGGCAGCACCCAGCCCCAGCAGGATGCGTTGTTGGGAGACTGCTGTGCTCCAAAGAGCTGGAATATGGTGAGCCATGGCAGCACTTGAGCAGGTCAGGTTTGGGGAGAACAAACCTGGGGGAGAGCAGTAATCATAATATCACAGAATGGCTTGGGTTGGAAGGGACCTCAAAGATAATCTAATTCCAACACCCCTCCTGCAGGCAGGTTTGCCAACTGCTACATGAAGCACTAGATCAGGCTAAAAATGGCAGGGATGTATCTCTCCTTGATATCAGCAAACTTGTTTGATGTTTCAGTTAATCAAGACTTCATTTAAAACAGGAGATTTAGTGATGCAATCCAAATCTTTGTGAAGAATTGCCCTTTTGTTGTGCCAGTGGGGCTGAAGGAATGAGGCTCACGTGGAGTTCCTAGGTGGTTCGGTATGACCCATTTTCAAGAATTTCAAATCAGTTAATGAAAGTCTTCCTTTATTACATAAAATGAGCCTAAGCAATCACTCAGCAGTTAGAATAATGTTCTTCGAGACAGTGGGATGAAAGCCATTATCTAAATTCAAAGCATCGTTTTGATATGCATGCTTTATATAGCGGAATATAAAAGTAATGGACAGGAGGTGAAAGGTTGCTCACAGATCTCAGCAGAGCAGTCCTGCTTGTTCCCATGGTAAACAGGAATGCACAGATAATACGAGAGATATGAAACTGAAATTCTCTTCTTGATGAAGTAAAGGCTGCTGAGCTTTCTCTCATCTGCTAGAAGGCAGTTGTAAGGGATTCCTCTCTATTTCTATATAAACATTCCCATTTTGTGAAGCAGAGTAACAAACGGTGATCTGAATGGCTTTGTTCACCTGCTGTGCTGTCTCCCAGAGGCCCAGTTCAAGTCCTCCAGTCATTTAAAAGCAACAGGAGTCAATAAAGGAAATGGATGATGCAGGAAAAAGCCAGCACGGTTCCAGTCCTGAAGCACGGCTTTGTGGCTGAGGAGCTGGGCTGCTTCGTGTACCCAGACTGCTCCTCCCACCTCACCTGCCACCGTAGTTTATTTCTATCTGTGTGTGTATGAGTCATCTGCTTCAGCTTTGATTCCCTTTGGGATCTGGTTCAAAGACAGTCATATTCTCCCAGATACTTCTTTTGAACCTTTACTGATGCGCCTCTGGCAACCGTCAGTCCTCCACGACTTTGCATATTTAAAAAGAAAACCACAAAATTAAGGGGTGACTGGGAAATTAACACTTTCTAAATCTGATACCTTCTGTATAGTAATGCCAGCAGCATTCCTAACAAACTGAGCAATTCACAATGACAAACAAGTGTCTTCCTGCTATTTGGACACAAAACTCTTAAGATGGTCTTAAGACCAACAGCTGAAGTCAGCTTGTCTCTACATACAAGAACACCAAAACCCCAAATTGTGGTGCTTTTTTTACCCATTGATCACACTTGCCACTTGTCTCCCTGCTGCCCCCAACAGTTTACAAACAGCTTCAACTTCCCTTTGTGGCCTTGTTGTGGTACAAAAAATCAACTCATGGCTCCCACTAATTGCATGAAATCTGTCCCATGATCTCTCTTGTACCGCTGCTTCTTCTCCAACTTGTGATCTAATTTGTTAATGACTTATTTTCTGCTGGTCGACTTACATAGGATGATTGATCATTTCAGAAGCTGACTGCTATTTTCAAATCAGGATGCTCACAACGTACTTCTTAAAGGTAATCTATGACACAAGTGATGATAGTTCCTTAAGTATGGCAATAATAGTTATAATGCACTGAAATTTCTTAGGCACTGCATGGGCAACAGGGACAGTAATATAGAAGTTAATTGTGATTAATGTTGTTTACACAAGGTTATTGCAAGGTTGAAGACATTTTCCAGCTATCTCCATGCAGCTCCAGGTATTCCAGACTGTATTCTAGGATCCTTGAAATCCTATTTGTATTGCAAAAGTACAAGGTCTGTTGTTTTCTTCCTCCCTGTAGAGCAGACCTTTGGACACATTCAGTGAGACAACTGAGTGTTTTCACGCTTTGTATGTTCAGGTCTGTAACATCTCACATGTCATGTACACATCCATGGAAGTTACAAAAGCTGAAAATCTGAGCTTAAGACTTTATAGAGAAAAATACACTATCAGACAGTTTTGAGTCAAAGTCCCTTTCTTTATAGAAGTGTAGAAGTATAGAAGGCACTAATTGCTTTGGGGACTGATGATGTTTGGCACCTCAGCAGGTAGGCTGTTGAGCAGCTCTCTCCCTTCACCCTGCATGGGGAAAAGCAAACCACGTAGGGATCCTGACAGGGATTTCTCTCTGCACAAGGGAAACAGACTTTGGGCAGGTTTTACCTCCACATTCCAAGATGGTATCTTTTCAGCCAGTTGAGAAGTTTCCCAAACAAAGAAGAAGCTTCTGCATTTATGCCATGATATCATAGTGCTGATTTTACCCTCCTCTTTCCCAGCAAGAGAAAAAATATCAAATGTGTAATTCTTGTGGCTGCTGAAATGCCTCTGAGCTCCTTTACTGCAGTTGCTAAGAAGAGCCATTTGTGTACCTTGCAGAAGATAAAAGCAGTAGGAGGAGATGATGAGAATAACTTTGATTTTCCTCTGAGAACAGAAGTGCTGTTGCACTGAACTGACCACAGTGAGAATTTCCTCATATGGGCTTTGAAATCTGCAGAGTATATTAATCACTGTCACCCATCTTATTTTACCTGTAAATACACGTGAACAGCTTATGACTAAAAGTAGGGGTGAGGATGATATGGAGGGTTTTTGCTATGGGAGGAACTTTGGAAGAGGAAAGACAGCTGTAAGGATTCCTACAAAGGATGGGGCAAGTCTCTCTGAATGTGTCTCTCACCTGTAAGAGCTGCTCATGCTCAGTCTCAACCAACTGAGGAAACTATTCAATGTATTAAGAAAAATCAAACATCAAATTCTTATGTTATTCAGATTTTGACCTTAATCAGAAAAGCTGGATTGATTTTTGGAAGCATATCAGGTCGTGTATTGCTCAGTGTTAAAGCACTGCTGCTCCCTTCCATGGATGCTCTATTATCTTAGCAAATGGAGCACCCAATGTGACCTTCACTAAATCTGTACTTCTGCTTGCTTTCACTTATCTCTTCCCTGAACAAAACAGCCCCACTCTTAAAATGTTCCTTCTAGTTTCTCGTTCTCTCTGTCTACTCTTAACAGTTTTCTGTTTCTGTCCCTGCTAGAACATGATGGAAGTGTGAGCTCCACCTTGAACAAGACCTGCAGGGTCAGCACATTTCCAAGTGTTAGTTCTAAGTGCATTGTAATCTCCGTGTTCTTTTCTATTTCTGTCTCCACAAAAACTAACATTGCATTTATTTCTGCACTGCCACTCTGCGATGATTTCAGTATTCAGAGCATAATGACATCTATAACCTTTTTTTTTTTTTTTTTTCAGATGTTATTTTTGCACTCAAAACATTTGGATAGCTTAAATCATTTCCCTAGTGTATATTTATTTCCTGGCATTTCTAAACAGAGACTTATTTTTTTTTCTTAATATTTGAGTCTGATAGGTCATTTTAGATACCGTTCAACTCAGTTTAGTTTAGAATAGCAGAGAAAGGATAGGTCCTCCGTGGGCTGAGGCCAGGGCTATGGCTTGCAGTTCTGCTATGGGTGCTGTTGGGTCCATGCACGTACTTCTATGACCTGAATGCTTACGTGTGCTGCTGTTGCATTCCACGTGCCGAGGACTTTTTGAATTAATATTCAGCATCAAAAAAAGCTTCATTATGTAATGTGGTGTGCTGGGTTAGGCCACTAAATGCTTTGAAGTCAGAGAATGAGAAAAGGAAAGCTTAGGTTATCAAGAAACATGTTAAATATTGATGTTTTGAGAAAATGACACACTTGTCTTTAGTTCTTAAGAAAAAAAATATCAGAAGTTTACTTCTGCGAGGAGCTGTGCACAGGCAGCAGAAGGAGCCTAACAAGCAGAAATCGAGTCACTGGTGAAACGGGCCTTATTTGATCATGGTGCTCCGGTGTGTTCCTTGGGGCTTAGAGCAGCGGGTGGGGAGACTGAAGAGTACATGAACCAGACTTGCCACCTCGTTGCTCACATCAGTGTATTCCCCAGCTGGCCCTCCACGCTTCTTGCAGAAGCATTTTTGCTTTCTGAGGAAAGTAGGATGCGAGGTTATCTGCAGTGTGATACTTGTGCCCTCTTACTGTCTGCAGACTGCTGCTTCAAGACTGCAATCCTGTGCCATATTTGCCTCAGTGCTGCATCAACAAAATCCTATGATTTTGCATAAGTAGGTGACATATAGTTATTTACACATGGGTAACCTGCAGTGAACTAAATACAAATTACCTCCAAGCAAACTGCTTCCTGTTAGCCCAGTGAGGATGCAGGGTGCCTTTGCTCAACATCCTACGCATAGAGACTAATTAGAACCTGGGAACGCTTCAGTTCTGACTGCAAAGTGCTCCCACTGGCTTCACCATAAGCTGGAGAGTCCCAGGCACAGCAGGGCTTTAGCAGTCCAGAAATGTGCCTGCAATTATGGATTGGTGAGGATTGCTGTTATTTTAGGGAACTGCTTCTGTGTGTGTGTGTGCGTGCACGAGTGTTTGTGTGTATGGATGTACATTTTAAAGAAGCATCTTCCTCTCTAAATCCTCTCTAAAATGAATGAAACACTCCCAATACCAAACCCTTATTTGCTGACCTTAGCAGCAATCATAGGAGAGATATTTAAGGAGACAGAGTGTTCAGTGGTCTTTGAGGTTGGAGGAACACTGCCTATGCATGTCAAAAAGACCTTGATAATGCAGTGCTGTGGGTGACTGGCCAGTTTGCATGCTAATGGTATGTCCTGGATTAGGACATAAAACCTTGCACTGTTTGGTCAGGAGTGTGGAATTTATGAGTCTTGCTTTATTTTTGGTTGGAAGCAAAGCAGGGTCCTGGTTTCTGCATTCTGGTTACTAACACTGGCTCTGACATTACCATGCCAGGGGATCCTGTAGGCCACTTCACCTCTGTGATCTCCCTCCTCCTTCCATTTGACAGTAAGGTCTTTGCAGGCATACATCCTTTGCCACTTTCTCATGGATCAGGCACTGAAAGTAGAAGCTCCCACTTGTGGCAGAGGCCAACTGGATTTACAGCAATAAAACAGTGAAAAATATGCAAATACACCATTTCCTCCTACTTGAAAGCTATTAGGATAATTTCACAACATATAACATTTGCCAGCAGAAGCCCAATGCTCAGAGGGGTGCAATGTAGCTGAGCTCACCTCTGAGCCACCAGCATTGGGAGTGAAATATGATAATAAAGGTAAGCCTCAAACAGGTCTCTGTTCACATCTACCTGCAAGGCAAACCTCAAAACCCTGACACCACGTCACTGCTGTTGAGGACAGGGGTCTGTGCTGGGAGCACATTATTTTTAAAGCTGCAAACCCCAAACTAACAAACAGCATAGCATGGGAAGCATTAATCAGTTTGTCCTCTGTTGGCCTGTTTGGCTCAATCTTACAAGGAAAACTGACTTACTGTTAACCTCACATAAGTCATGTTCTTAAATAATTTCTTCTATGACTGGTGCAGGATATTTTCAGTGGATCATGCTCATGACATTTGCAGTGCTTTAGACCCTTGTGAACTTGTTGAAGTGTTCTCAGGACCCATGAATACGAGTGTTTCCTTTTCTGGCTTAATGTTTTCACTGTTTTTGCTGCCTTGTTGGCTGTGTATGATGCAGAGCAGTTGTCCTGAGCGTTACTGCGCTGTCCTCCTTACAGCAGGCACAAAGGAAAAGCCCTTTGGAGGAAATAGCTTTGTTTCCCCTTACGAGCGTCAGCATTAGAAAAATGATCATAAAAGAGGGCTTAATGAGAATTTGAGCTAAATGTAACAAGAGGGATCCAAATATTTTTTTAATGAGATAGGTTATATAAAGAAAAGCCCTGTCCTAATGGCTTCGGAGATTTAATCAGAAGCCTTGGTTCATATTCCAGAAATGATCCCTGTGCAAGAGCTACATCTTCATTAAGGGGCTGCATTTTAATGGTCCACCAATCAAACTAAAGATCTCTTCATAGTCGTAAGACGGTGACAGTCCTATTTTAACATTATGATGTCTTTTCATTGCTTTCAGTGCATGGCGTGTGCCAAAAAACCCTCATGATGTTTCACAGAGTCCTATTTGACCAGGCAGGTGAGAGGGAAGGGCGAGAAGAATGGGTGTCACTGGGTAACTTCATAGAGTCATAGAATATCCTGAGCTAGAAAGGACTCATAAGGATCACAGAATCTCAGGGGTTGGAAGGGACTTCAAGAGTCCAATGGAGGGGTTGGACTGCTAAAGCAGATTCCCTATGATAGGTCGCACAGGTAGGATCATTAAGTTCAACTCCTAGAGCAAGAATCAGACCAAGACCTACAGAACATGAATCGGGCCATGTGCCTAAGAGTGTTGTCCAGACACTTCTTGATCTTGTTGACTCAAGCTGTCCCTCCACAGCATGAAATAAAATATCTAATGAGTGTTTCAAAAAATAGTAATGAAAATCTCCACCAGAAATGCAGCTTCAGTGCATGAGGAGAAATGTAAGAAGTTGTATTTGCTACTGTTTGCTCTTTCCTGGTGTGGATAAAGGAGCATTTGGAGCATGACAGTGCTGGGACAGGATGGGATGGAGCAGGACACGGAGGCTGCCAGTACAGCACCTAAACTGGCACTGCCTCACTCAAATTTATCAGTTAAACATGGAAAATAACAGGCATCCAGCCCATACAGCTAGCAGAAGAAAGCCTTCCTTATACTAGTAAATCCTTTTAATTGCTGAATAAAAATACTGTATTATGAATAAGAGATGTTACACAACATGTCATACAGCAGCAGTACTGATTTAGGGCCTGCATTCTGAGAGGTGTTGTGCAGCCCAAGTATGTGCTGTCTAACCCAATATCGTGCCATCAAATGTAGATGAATCTCCTGAGAGTGAGTGAGCCTGTTTTCTGTTCCCTGATGTGCTGGTGTAAGTGTTACGCTTCCCAAAAGTGATACAATCACCCAAATATTTAGATGAATGATTTGAGTTCTTGTATTTATTTACATTTTGATTGCTACAGATGGAATAAATCCTTTACTTTGAAGTTTTATTACATTAACGAAGCTAGTTTAGTGCAGCCTGGCTCATTTCGGAAATTCTCTTCAAGATGCTGAGCTCCATAAAAGATAATTTCAAGTAATGTACAATGAGGCTTGAATGAGCTATTTCCACACACAACACACTGTTCCCCTTAGGTGTATAGAGGGGAAGAAAGAGATGAATGTGGCAAATTTCTTAGCAAGAGGTTTAGTTATCAGCAATATCAATCATTTTTTCTTTAGAATAACCATGTTTTAGAATAAGGAAACCTTAATTTTTCTTGTTTCATTTTTTTCTTTGTTCGTTTTCTCCAGTCTCCTTTCTCCCATGATACCTTACCTTGTCCTGGTGATGTGCACTGTGATTGATGTACGCTGGCAGACAGACAGTGCCATCAGCTTTCAGGGGCCTTATGAATGCCATGGACTCTGGCAACGTATTCTTCAGGTACACTGTGACCTCTCAAACAATCTGAAAATATTGGCACACATCTCCCAGTATGTATTCTATGTTAAATCTCCAACAGCTCTTAATGAAACAAAGACCTGGTGAAACTCCACAATGGTCTGCAGGAGACATGATGCTGAATTTCAGTCTTCAGTGCAAGAAGCCATAAGCTCTTGCGTGCTGGTCTGGTTGGCACCAGGTCTGCCCTAGCTGTAGGGAAGTGTCACAGGGATTGGCTTCTATTCAGCCATCCTTGATATTTTGTCCTTTCATACCTGTGAGAGAAACTGTCTATGCAGGTGCCAGTGCAGAAATACATCAGTTAAGCTGTGAACAATGAACTACTTTCTTTCCTTTCTTCAAACAGCGAATTCAGATCCTCAAAAAAATATATAGGACAGGTTGCACGGGGAACAAAACCTTTCAGTTCAGAGAGTGCGAGGGTAGGTTGCAAGTGGTGAATATGAAAGGCCTTGTCAGATCTCATGTTCACCTGGTGTGTGCAGTACAAGAAAAAAGCTAACGGGCATGTGTGTGTATTGCACAGGCAGGCACAGAGGATATGGCTGACTCCACTGACTTCTATTTCTGACTGAAATACTTTGAAAAATCTGTTTTCCCAGTGTAAATGTCTTATTTGTTGAGTATACCGTGCATTAGATGCTTTAACATCCTCATATTTCCCCACATGATTACTTTTGAAATGAAGTGCATTTGCAAATGGATTTACACTCTCTGATTTCCTTCCCAATCCATGTGCCAACTTGAAGCTGGACAAATGCAATTTTTATAAACTGAAGAATGTGCTCATAGCCTTGTATTTTAACATGAGCTGCCCACTATTCTTGCTTTAATCTGAAAAACCTGATAATAAGCATGCAGGCAGGGAAAATTATCGAGACCATTGACTGGTGACTATAATAATTCTGATTCAGTACTTTGAGTGAATAAAATGAAATTGAACTGGTTAACATCAGTATTGCACAGCCTGTATTTTTGACCAACTTTTACTAATTTGTCACAGCCACTCTCCATTAACATTCTGTACTGGAGCCACAATCCTTCATCGTCTGTGACATTTCAGAGTTTTTCTTGCTCTCATTCCTCTGTGCTCTCTGAATATCTTCAAGGCAGGTTTGATGGACATTGAAATATGTCTGCTCAAGTTACTTTAGGTAACAAAACCCCACCCACTCAAATGTAGGTTGATTCCTGCTTAACCAGTGCACTCATTTTGATTGTTCTTTCCAACTCCTGCCCTGCGGCCAGGCCTGCTTAGCTGAAGAACCTTCCGGCCACAGCTGGGACTTTGGACCTCTGAAACTGTTCACTTGGCATTAATGAGTTGGCGATGGGACCTGTGTGAGGCGGCTAAGTGCATGGGAAGAGACCGATGAAGTACTTGAAAAGGTAAGGAGACTTAAAAGACCATAGTAGAACATCATGTCCAAAATGTAAGACATACATAGGAGGAAATGTTAGAGTAACTCAGAGAAAGGGAAGAAAATTGGATATATATTGTGTAATTGGACCCTGTGAATTTGCAGGGTGGGTTCAGATGACTGTGATGAGGAGCAGAAACAGTAGTCATCCATGTGAACCGGGGGATGTTCAGCTCTGGCATAAACACTTGTGCAGGAGATGGTTTTCACAAAGGAAGCATCAACTAAATTAAACTGCCTGTTTATTTTACCCATAAATTCCCCTTCCCTGGTTCACTCTGCACTTCCAAGATGGAGAGCTGTTTGTGTAAAGGGCCTGTGGCTCGCGGGCTAGGCCGTCAGATGGATAACATGTTTGCCATCAAGGCTTAAAGCTGTGAGAAAAGCCCAAAGGATTGCAAGACATGCAGTCAGGTTTGTAAGAGCAGCTAACGAGTCTGTCACACTCATGACTGAGCAGTTGTATTTCTGCTGTGTTTTGACTGAGCAGATTTTCTGTTTGACCTGTCCATGTGCAGAAGCACTCTGGCATGAACCAGAAAGGTCCGTACATGGGCTGAAAAGGAGACAGTTCTTTACATTAAACTTTTGTCAGCTGTTTCTCAGCCACAGCTACTGCTTGATAGCTCACGTGTTTGCTGGAGTAGCTCAGGGAGTGGGTCAGAGCAGAGAGATTCTTGGGCAAAGCAGTGGGTTATGCAGAACCCAGGCGCCAATGATGGCACTCAGCTGCATGAAAAAATGGCTTCATTGTTGTGGCTTCTACCACATTTAAACTGTACTACACTTACATTTTCACAACCTCTCAGAACAAAACAAGCAGGATTCTCACCCGAGGGGTTGTTTTGTATGGCCTCTGTTGAGAGCATATGAGCCTCCAAGTGGGATTTCATAGCCTGGCCCTCTTCCTCAGAGCTCACAGGTCTCCTGGTTTCCTTTACCAGGATGTACAACATGGAAAAAATCATTCCTGCAAGGAATTATTGTTATTAGGGCTAATTACCATACATTGTTTACACTCCTAGAAGCATCTGCGTTGATCTGCTGAGTGCAAGAATGGGGAAGTGACTACAACCTGTGAGCTAATGAAAAATTAAATAAAAAGAAGAAAACAAGTCCCTGATGAATAACTGGAGCCTTAGTTTCACAACATGTAACTAATCTTTCCTTGGTATTAAACAAGGATGTACTTCTACCTCTGAAATCAGCTTGCTGCAGTGGCAGAGGCAATCTTCACAAAACGAGGCATCCCCTCAGTCCTGGAGAGAGACACTGGTCCAAGAGGTGAGCAGCAGTAGGATGCTGGTGGCTGCACTAGATGCTGGGTGTCTTCTCCACATGATTCCCTTCTGGAAGCAGTTGATGCTCCCTGCCTCTCGTCTACAGAAAATTCCTCTTCCTGTTGCTGGATTGAATGGCTTCCCTGTCCTGAAAAAAGAAAGCAGATAAGAGAACAGTCATCCTGCCCGCAGATGTTTTTGTGAGGGGTGCAGTGGGATGGAGTGAGGGCTGGTCATAGTCCTGCTATGGTCAGGGCACAGCCCCACTGAGCAGGAAGGGCTTCTGCCTCCTTGGATTGCCTAGCAGTGACTCATAGACCTACAGACACTAGCTGAGAATTCAGAAATGGAGTGGCTCATCTCATGCAAAAATGTTGTCTGAACAGCTCTTAACAGTTCACCTCACCACTCTCTCCAGTGGTACTAACCTGACAAAAAGCAGGCCATCGGTGAGCAGTGTCTGGGAGACATCATGCATCTCTTGGCTTTAGGATATGCAAGGGTCAACTGTCAGCTCCATGATGCTGCGTCACAGTGACCCTCGGCCACTGCAGGATGGGACAGTTATTTAGGGAGAAGGAGCTGTGTTTCATCCTGTCCATGTCTTGTGTGCAAATTGCACTTACTGATGTCACCGAGAGATGAGCGGTTCATCACTCCTCAAGTCTCTCCCTTGTGTTTGGCCTCAGATATTTAATTTAACATCTGGTGCATAATCCTGACCACTTCCATGCCAGAAAAATCTTTTGCTGTAGCATTTTTTGTTGACATTTTTACGTGTTTTGATGTGAACACAATTTCACAACAAATACAGCATTGCTGCAAAACTTTTGTCACCTGTCAGTGTGTGCGAAGAAGTTAGAATAGAGTATTTATAGAGACATCTAAAAATATTAACATAGGGCAACAGACAAATGTAATTGTGAACTAATCCAGAGAAAAGTGCTTTGTGTTTTGTTTCATTTTGTTTTACATTTGTGGGGATGGAGGGGCAGGAATGTCAACTATTATTTTATGTTATCTAATTAGTGATAACAGGATGAGTGTTTTGTTAACTTCTTATTTTCTCTGTTTGACTTGACCTTGACTTTCTGAAGCTGAAGATCTGTGCTATTTCACAAATGTATTAGGCATGAATGCATTATAAATGCACTGATGTGGGAGAAGGTAATTAAAAAGGGAAACTGTGTTCCAGGTGCAGGAGCCATTAGTATTCTTCTGCTCTAGTTCCCTGAACTGCTGCATTTGTTAACCTTTAGCCAGATCAGAGCCAATTTCTCTTGTTTCTTACATAATGTTGGAATTATAATTGACAGTAGTGATGAAAGGGAGAAGTCTCTCTGCAACTCAATTTTTTCTTGCTTTCATGTAGAGGATTTTAGAACAAGAGTCTTATCAGTTGTGAATAATTGCATCTCATTAGCTGCATTCTGGAGATATATGTATATTAGTTGGAGCGACATATATATTTGGTTGGAAAATGTTACAGCACACTTCAAGCAGCATCAGTGATGTGAAATTCAGTGTGCACTGCATGTTTATGTAACTGGAGCTACGTTGCTACAGAGGAAGCAGTAGATGACAGATGTACATCTGGGTGCAGTTATAGAGGACTCAGCAGGCTTCAGAAAAAAAAAACAAAAAAACCTTTCATCCTCATAGTTAATCAGATAGTTTATCAACATTTGGAATTCTCTTTGGTTCTGGGCAACCAACAGTGTTTTTCTAAGGCTTGCTGGGCTTGCGGCACCCTCAGAGCAGTGCTTCCCCTGGGACTGAGACCTGGGAGTTCCTTGCCTCGTCAGCAAGAGTGGTTTCTTTGCTGTCTATCTTGTAAATCCCAATTCACAGCAGATGTTGGATGATGGAGTCTACAATAGATGCTAAGAGCTGACAAAATGACATCTGTATGCAGTGGTAAGTTGCCTTAGCCTTTTTGAATTTTAGGACAACCTACAGTATTTTGACTACCCCACCCCCCTTTTTTTTTTAACCTTCTTTTTTTCTTCCATACAGTGGAAGATTCTAAAACCTTTTAGAAAGATGGTTATTTTTAATAAAACTCTGTGGTGTCTTTTCAAGAGTCCAAGAAGGGTCTCTCCTCTTTAAATCCACTTAGCAATTACCCAAGAAATGGATTTTCTTCATACAGAAGCTGAGGCTGCCATGTGGCTGTGCCATAGGGGCTTCCACCCCCGAGACTAACCTGGCTGCTGCACAATAATTAATTGCTTTCTGGCACCAGGAGCATCTTGTTATTGCTTGTAGTTCTGAGACAATTCAGCTCACACATGCTGGTGCTGGCATGAAGAAAATGTCTACTGCTCTTACTTCCAGTAAAACAGTGATATAAATTGTCGTGCTGATGAAAAACAAAGCCTTTCTCCTGATTTGTTATTAAACAAAGAAATAAATATTAAAAAAAAAACAACACCAAAAACCTGAGGAACAGCTAATATTTAACACTGGTTAAATTCATGGTGAAGCTGTTGAAATATCGCTATGAAATATCACAGATGAATCCTCATGCTTTCTTTTCCAAATGCAGATTGTTTATTTTCAATTGCTCCTATTGAACTCAAGTCATTTAACTTATGTGGAGCTCTCAACCATTGTTCATTTCATCTTTTTTCTTTTTTTCTTTTTTTCTTTTTTTTTCTTTTTGCCAAAATTACAGTCATGTTGCCAAATTAGTTACCACACTTATACTAGCTATCTAGGCCACTCTGAAAATAATGCCTCCTATTTATTTCCATGGAAACTACAACAGCTAGAAAGAGCACAATAGCATTGTATAACAGAGAAAATTCTCACCAACAAAACACTTTTGCCACACAGTCCCCACCATTACCTGTGCGTTTTCACCAGTGATGAACAAGAGCTGTGCTTGTAACGCTGTGCTTGTAATCTGCACAAGCAGAATTGTTGTCACCACTGCTGAAATGCACCACCACTGCCTCACTGTGCTGACATCTGCTGTTGGGTCTCCATAAATGTTCATAAGCATCAATGAATGTCAATGGGTGTCATTTTTTCCTCATAGAGGAATTTGATCACGCACCTTTGCTCCATCCACACTTCCACGTCAGACTCCATTTTGCCAGAGTGCCCCTCTGCTGCCATCTGTCACATGGCAACAACATGTAATGGAATACTGGTTAGAAGCTTCAGCCTCTACTGCCATCCCACCAACATCCACCTCTGACGTCGCGTGTTAACATAATAAAATAGGAGGCATTACATTTGGAGCAGTCCTCATACATGAATATTTCCTATTTTACTCTTCTTTTCATTCTCCTTTAAAGAAGAAAATGAAATATCAACTTCCGTTTTCATTTCTTAACATTATCTTTCTCAGCTTCATTTGCAATTTGACCTGTGGATTTTAGCACCTAACCAGAAAGTGCTGGTAATCAAACTCATTTTGAGTGGAGCAACAAGAGCTGCTCAGTGCTACGCTCAGCAAGGCGCAGAAAGCACATTTTCACTGCTTGTGTCAAGATTAACACTTGAAGGATAGTGTTGCTGTTAAGCACGAGTAATGGAGCCTGTAGGGCTGTTTCTGGAAATGAATGGAAAAATGTTCAGCAATGTATTAATTACCAGTTATAGGAGGCTAATAATAGGGCTACTGTAGTGATTAATTGTTTTGCTTATTAAATTGCTTTCCCACCATATATTTTTTTTTTCTTTCAGAAGTAGAGTACTGTAATTTGTGTTTATGTGAAAAAATAATAAGGTATTTTCAAAGTTAGCAGAATTCTTTTCTCCTTTACATCTTTGGAAAGTAATAGTGAGGATTCATGAACACTTTTAACCTGCCTGGAAGAAAAGCGACAATAATCAACTGTATTATGCTTTCAAACATGAAAACTGTTGAACGAGACCCTTAAAATCAGCAAATTATGCAAGTGTAGGGACAGTTTCATGGTCAGTCTGCAAAAGGTGCCCACAGCATTTATACTGCCTTTGGCGAAAGACAGAAGGGCCTTAGTGAATCAGCATCCTTTCAAATTCATTTTATTAAAGCAGGGATGGAAGTTCATGAACACAACCCTTCAGATAATCAGTGCAGACCAAACTCTACGTTGGACCTCATATGAAGAAGTCACCTCAATTGAAGCACAAAGATGAATGAAGAAGTGAATCAAAACTGGATATAACTATAGTTAATCCAGAGTTCAGCTTCTAACTTGCATTCTAATAAATGCAAATTATTTTCCTCCCATTCTGTAAAGCTGTTTCTAATGAGGGGCAGCCTATTCAAGCTGATGTCTATAGCTAACAGCATTCAAAATCTGTGGCCTCTTGGAATTTTTTTCTAATGTTTGTTAGATATTTCATTTTATATAAAAGATTCAACTTGTGAAAACCACCTGAGACTTCTCCGTAATCAGAACATAAGAATCTCCTGGTGAAACAGGTCACACTGTGAGCAGTTAGCTTTTCATTGAGGAAATTTCAGTGTAGTCTGTTCTTTCAACTGTATATTATACTTTGCCAGGAGGAACATATTAAATTGAACAACTTGCCACCTCCAAGTATTATCCCCTCTCAAACTTATAAATGCAGTCGTACCACAGGAGACATCCAAATATCCCGAAAGCCCAAATTGCTGAGTATTATTTCACTGAAATAGGTGATGTAATCTGCCCTTTACCCAGGCCAAAAATGACTTGGGTACATGCCTACCCTTGACCCAGTGCAAGAATGGTTCCAGGCCATGCAAATTGACCGTTTAATCCTCTGTAGCAGGTGTTCTAAGAAGTAGCCATAATTTGTCTGAGGATAGCTATAAAACAGATTAAGGTTGGAGCTTTCTGAGATAGTCAGCAACAACTCTTCACTTCCGGAGCTTCATTTCTCTGGCCAAAGCACCCAAATGGATTCAGAAGAGTGATTCACTCATCATCCTGGCAATTACAACATTACAAGAGTGCTACTTAGGCAGCTTCTACTAATCTGGAGGACAAAGGAAATACGACTGTGTTGATTTAGCGCTAAGTTTAATACACGACAGCTATATGGCAGGACTCACTTTTTCCTGTTTTATGAAAGCAGCCTTTACCTGTTTTATTACCCTGCTGAGGTGTTGTATTGGAAACATGCACTCTTTTCACGTCACTTTACCATCTGACAGAGTGGAGATACGCAGTTTAACGCTTGGATAAAGCCTGGCAACTGTGGCGACTGAGTGATGCTTAGGGTGGAGTGGAGGCTTTGCAGCTTGGAGTTGAAAGTAATTGTGTTCACATAAGTAGTGATACCTGTATAGTTGTACCAGTTACTTCATGGGAGATTTGCTCATATAAAGTCTTTGAGGAACAGGCTGTATTCAGTGAGGAATTTAGAGGTGCAGCTGTTGAGATTTGTGCCTTTTTTTAAATTATTTGATTGAAACAGGTATGCTGTACATCTTTAGTTCTGTCTATAATCATGCCTCTCTTAAAATGACACTTCTAGGGACTGTTTATTTGATAGAGTCTCAAGTATTCATTACTTTAATTACCCAGTGTAAATTACTCAGGATACTGCATTCTTGTTTGGCTCAACAATAATTACTTGTTTTTATTCAGCTGCTAATCACCAAATCTTAATCTTTTGCTGGTTTATTATAGATTTTTAGAGAAAAAAAAATTAAAAAGAATCTTCAATATTTGCATTCCTCAATTTGTTTAGTGACAACAGTGCATCCTTACTGCCTCTGGAGATCTTCCACGGGCTATGTCAGACTCCTGAGACAGGTATTTGTCAGCTTGTGGAGCTTGGAAGCGACAGGACAGGTGTTCACTTTGTGACGGAATGTTGTGTGTTCCAACTCTCCACTCTCTGAGAGATGTGCATGAGCATTTCTCAATCTGTTCTAATGGGACTTCTTGTTGGCAATTTAAATACAACTGTTTGGATTGTTCTGTAGTCGAGCTGAGTGCTTGTTGCTGCAAAACAAGTCAGTTCTTGATTATGTAGTATCTCTGATTCAGAGCAAGAACTCAAAGTGGACCATCAGCTGGCTGTTTTCCATTCCTTGATGAACTGTACCTTGTGAAGCTGCTGGGTGCTTTTAATGTGGGCATGTGAAAATGGATTTGTGATTGTAGAGCTGAGCATTTGCCCAGATGCTTCCTATTGAAGTTAGGCTTGAAATCCACAAGGCTGAGTTGCAATGCAGAGGTTCAACTGGTGAAGGTTTTACAGTTGTTCTGGACTGTCCCATAGAACCCCTAGCCTTTCTCATTTCCCAGCCAGCTGATCTCTAAGTCACTTACAATAGAGGCAGAATTACTGTCACCACGTTGCAAATTGACTATAAAGACTTTTCTTAGGGCCACCTATCAAATACACGAAAGACCATAAAGGAGACCTCTAATTTTAATACCAGGTCCTATGATGTGTTTGCAAGGCTACAGTACCGCACCTGCTCACAAAGCATGGCTGATATCCTAAAATATGGTAAAGCACTAGGTTGTAAGAATAGTGTCATAGGAGGTTGTAGAGTTCTAGAACATTCACTGTGATCTAATGGCTTGGCACATGCCCAGAGAAGCCTGCAGTATTTTGTCTCATTAGTATGATCACTGGAATTATTTATAAACGTATTTGGTTTATCTACTTATTTGTAATCTGTAAACAGAGAGATTTTTTAAAATCAGATTAAACTATTTGTATTTAATAATCAGGCTCAAGACATTTGTGCCAGTGCCATTATTTCCAACACATCTGATTTTTCATGGCAATTAGGTGAGCAAACAATTAGTATGATGTTGAGGGTGTGAAAAATTTAATATAGCCAATCCTGTCTGAAATAATCAAAGTAATCCTGATCAAAAGATGCTGTGAATTGTGTGTGAATTAATATCATGCAAATGTCTTTAAGTGTTGATACTCTTTGATGTGGCCATGTAGAAGAGATAAGGGGAAAATTGACTTTGTTTGGTAGTTGACTATGCAGATGCTGGGAGGAAACAGGCAACTAAGAAGACATTCAAGGGAAATATCTAGTTTTACTATTACAGTTTATTACTTTTTGCACATAGAAACTAATCTTGCATGTAAATTTGGATTTATTTATTGCAGAAATATTTTTGAACTATCGACTTCTTCGTGTCTAATGCTTTCATAGAGTCTCTAACTACATAGGTTTCTGCCTTTTCCTTTCCAAACTTGCTGAATCCATTCACATCCTCTGGCTTCCCCTGGATAACAGCTGCACAAACAAGCAGTTTACCAAGTACACCACATCTGTACTGTGCTTTTCCTCCCTGAATCTAAACTCCTCATTTCTAACTTTGATCAATCTGCTGGCTCAAAGAGGGACTGTTTTTATCATACCTTGTAGAAAGCACGGACCCACATCTCAGTACTCTCTTGGCACTCATTTTCTTATATATAAACCAGGCTTTCATCATTTCACAACTGGTGGTCATACCTTTGACCCCAAAACTAATTACTGGACACAAATGTTCTGAAGTATCCTGTTCTGAGTTGAGTAAGAAAATGAATGTGTTTATACGCTATGTTTATGCATTAGAAATTACCTTGAAGTGCTTCCAATTAAACACACGCACAGACAAAAAACAGTTTGCCACTGAAGAATAGAACAAGTTTCAAATTAAAATTGAAATATTTAATGATAAAATGATGATCATTCTAAATACTCAGGTGATTTTTGTCACCCTAGCAAAATGGGAACATGGATGACTATGTTAGTTGAAGACAGGTCATCTTTTGAGTATCATTGTTTGTCAAATGTGGCAGGACAAATCTGAAAATTAGAGCAAACACAAATAACTTTTTGCTATGTTGAACACATTTGCAAATACCTTTGAATAGTATATGAGCACATACTCTGACAATTTCACTAATGAACTCCCGTGATCCAGTGAGTTGTATCTGCTCATTTGCCTCCCACAATAGTGTTCTGCATGTCAAAATGTGCTTTTCTTTTCTTTTTTCTCTCGGTTGAAGCTTTTGTTTTTTGCACTATGAAAATAATTTTCAGTCACAGCACTGGTTCTTTATGTTGCACTATTAACTTCTCTGCAGCAGTCAGTCATTCACTGATATCTGCTGATATTCACATTAAAAACTGCTAGTAATAGTGTTTAAATACAAGTATTACTTTAATTATGTTTTAACTAACAAACCATTGATTTCTGTTACTTGTAACTGCCAGGCAATATAATTTCCAACTATAAACTTGATTTTGAATTCTCTGTGTGCCAATTACTTACATCTGTCAACATTCCCCAACCAAAGACTTAGTGATAAAACAGATACCCTTTAAAGTTTAAATTTTCTTTGAATAATTTCTCGTACTGATATGTATTTTTGCTGGCTGGCAAGAAGTAAAACCTTTAATCAGCTCATATATAAAATCCTGCAAAATGGAAATGCTTCTGACTGTTCCATGGTACACTGAACTATGATGGCAGATCTGGATAGCAAGGCCTTAGTATACTTGGCCTCCATTCCTGTCATAAATTTACTTTATTCTAGGAAGAGAAATTTCTCATAAATAGCATTTGTTTCTCGCAAATTAAATTAAGTGGAGTGGGTTTCTTTGGCACCAGCACTTCTGATTGCTGAGACCTGCAGAAAGAGCAGGAGTGTCCTGCACTACACCTGAGCTGCGTATAAGATATTTATGACTCCTGTATACATGCCAAGGCTGAGGAGAGATCAAATACGATTGAAGTTGATGGATCTCCTACTAACAGCTGCACATTCAGTTTATATGAAGCATCCTCCATATTGTGCTCAGGCTCAGAAAACAGACTGAATCCTTACAAACTGACTAGTTTGTCATAGATTTATTACAATATATACCAGACACAGTGAATGAGGCACTTGATGCTGCAAGTGAATCAATATCAGTGTGTACAGCCACTGGAGCAGATCAGAGTTGGAGCTAAATGGGCTCATGACAGAGGTGAGTGCCATATCCTAACATGCCTCTTACTTTCTGAATGCACTATGTGCTTAAATAGCCTGCTGTTCATCAAGTAGTTGGTAGACTTATGTGGAGCCATTTGCTAGACATCTGTAAGCCTGAAAATGGCTTTATTGTGTTTGAAGCACGTGTAGCATGTTTGGTTAGTGGTGGTGTTGCCTCGTAGTTGTTCCAGCGGTTATAGGAGATTAAAATAAAAAGTGGGAAGTTTATTGATTTTAGTTAGTCATTATGTAATAACACAGCAGTGCATCACTGTATGTGACTAGACGCAGCAGGATTAAAAAATGAAGGGCTGTGCAAATTTCCAGTCATTTTTGTAGTGCCTTCATGTGTATCCACTTATATATTCATATATTGAGTGAAGATAGTGAGGGTAGCGTCTTGTCTCCATACTAATAGTTAATGCTAAGATTTTTTTTTTTAATACGAGAAATTTCGCTTTCTCATTTTCTAAACATTTTTTCCCAAATAGAAAGGATATACAGTGAAATTATTGGTGGTGTTCTCTCAGACAATAGAAGAGAAACAATAGTTAAAAATGCATATGAGTGTCTATCAGTATAGGCACATTATCTGAGCCAAATGCAACTAGGATCTATTTTTTTTTTTTTTTTAATATTATGCAGCTTAGGTTGAACTTGAAAGCTAAAACCCAGTACTACACCTCTTTCTGAGAGGAGTCTGCTTGCCCCGGAGGAAAGGTGAGGGGGATGAGGGGGCATTTCAGTCCACACAGCTAAGACTGCATGGTAGAATGGCTAAAGAATGATTTGGAAAATGAAAAAGTGCTTCCTGAGGCTGCTCGGTTCCCAAGGCCAAGTATTTTGTGTGAATACATCACTGGATAATATTTGTAGTCACTAATCCTTTGCAGCTATCAACATTTCTTCAGTTTCAAATGCAAATTCCCTTAGATGACCTATTCATGTCTTCTAAGTTTCCTTCCTTCAGGGCGTACTTCCATGGAGTTATTAAAGATTTTTATCATTCTTCCATGCATGTGTAACACCAGAGCCTTCAAGTTAGGTCAGGAATTCAGCTCTATGGGAGAGAATAATTTTTCCTTGCTCCTTTAATTCTGTTGTTGCAAAGCAGAAAACAGTGCAGATAATGCCATAAAATTTAAATAGTTAATGTGAAAATATCTTCCCAACTGTGACAGGGTAATATCAAAATGTTCTGAATTGTTTATGTTTCTTAATGAGAAAGAGTATTATAAATATTAACAGATTCCCTAGGGCTAATGTGTCTGAGGTCCATGTACCAAAAGTTTCTAATGTTTAATAAATTATCAACTAACAATGTAGGATGATTTTAAAGTTTTTAAATATTTTTATTTCTTGATGATTTTTTTTTCCATATTCTCTTTGGATGATCAATACACACACACTGAAGTTTTTCAACTCATGGTGGTTCCCTTATTATGAAATGCATATTCATACGGAAAGGTCAGCTCGCATTTGGGAAATGCACTTGCACACAGGCGACTATGTTCATCGCAGAAAGCAATCAGGAAAACATCTGTGCTTAGCTAGAACTGATTTACATGGATTGGGTTCAGATGTTGGCAGAAGACACATGCTCCAAGAGCAGCCAAAAATGGTTAATTGGCTGTCAGCTTTGGAGTCTGACCATTAGCTGGGAGATGTAATGCTTATTTACCATGAGTCAGAATGCTTATTTACAGGGCAAGCAGAAAGCAATGGAGTCTGTGGGGAAGGGGAAGTAACAGAGTAAGCGGTACTGAAATGCTATCGTCTTCCTTGCTAAAGGGTGGAAACAGAATAATGCTATCAGGTACAGCTCTTACTATGTCTTCAGTTAAAAATCAACAAACAAAGACAAGAAAAAGAGGAGATGATTGTTTTTTTTCTTAAGTTTGTAGCAGTAGTGGTTGCACTTCAGGAACTGGGATTGTGCCAAGTGTTCTGAAATTGTGCGAAATGACTCTCAGCAATTCTCATTAGGAGAGGTTTGTGCCTGACTTAGGAGTTCAGCCCCCACTGAAAGAAATAAAAGTATGAGGAGCTGCTGAGTTTGTTGCCTCTTTAGAGTTCTTCCACATTCCTTTGTGAAAGAGGATTTATTGTTCTCTTATTCATTTTTATCTTGTTCATGCATAACTGAACATGGAACCAAATGCTTGATGGAGTGAGCTGTGTACGCACCCTCTTTCTTAGTAAACTGGGGCTTGTTTGGCAATTTCTCTTCTCTTTATGTGGTATAAGGTTCTGTAAAACTTCATTCAAAAAGGGTTAGGAAAGTGAGGGTTTGGGTGTTTTCCCCCCGTTTCCCTCCCCCCTGCATGTATGTTCAAACTGCCTGCAGATATTATGTTGGTATATGAGAACAGCAGTGTTTGGATGACTCCAATGGTCACCTTTAAGAGCTAGTCTTACATTTTAAGTACACCTTCACTTTTTTTAACCATAGATGCATTATTTTTTTTTTAAACAAAAACCTCTTCCCCCACTCTTCCTCACTACCCTTAGATCAAAAGTAACAACTTTAAAAAATCAAATAAAATATGTTGACCAAAGCTGGCATAATAAACACTTGCATGCCTGCGCAAAGTATGTAAACTCAATGTGTTTTAAAGTTCTAATCAGCTATAGTTTTTAGGCTTTGGGAAATGCACTACAAAGCTTAGTTATTTTACCTTTTCCACAAACCAGAAACAATAATTTACTCACAGGACTTGTTCAAGAAATAAATTAAAAAAAAAAAAAAAAAAAAGCATTCTCCCTTCAGTTTGACAGAGCAGTATCTGCACTAAAGAGATATGTTAATTGAATCTGGCAGCCTTCATTTAGTTGTGACTTACTGCAAATGACCGAGCTTTGCAGTTTCTCGGTTGCTGTTGTGTTTTTGTAGTGAGAATAAAAGAAAAGCTGTGCAACTTTGAATACTTTATAAATTTATAATTGTCTTCTTTTTTTTTTTTTCCCCCCTCATCCATTTTGCAGGTTTTTAAGCCCACTAATTTTAGAATATACCTATATAGTCCAGCCGCACATTTTGTTAGTATTTATTACAGATTTAAATGCTTGTAGGGAACAAATAAACACAGCTAAACTTACTGGGATTAGTCATGCTACATCAACGATGTCAGCAACTTTCACTACTTCTTAGTAAAAAGAAGAATGCCTGGGACAAGGAGCAGCCCCAGCATCTGGATCGCTTTCATCTTGTAACAACTCATATGAGGATGTTATTGAATTAGAGCAAAAACGTGTGCTATGATTTTCTTGAACAAAGTGACAAGTTACCACAGTGAATCAACCTGATGAGAAATATCCATCTGCAAAATTGTCTTAATCTAAAGAGCTGTGATGGAAAACAGGGAAATAATGCAGGAGATAAAACTCACCTTATCTTTCTAGAAAGCGATCAATCATTATCTTTTGCTTTATATTATATTTACTATCCAGAAAACTTGAGTTAGATGGGAGGCTTATTCTCCGAGAAGACAGACACTTAGTTTAATTGTGCCCATATCAAACAGACTTTTGGCCCTAGTTAACTGTTGGAAAAGAGAGGGTGGAAAGAAAAATGGAAAGATGATGTCTGAAAGGTCTTTGTGGAACTAGGATAGAGTAAGAGCAATGCTAAATCCATTAGGCTCTTACCAATTACTTGCTGACCTAAAGACATTTTCTCCATCCAATTTGCCAATAAAATATTGTTCCTAAATGTTAACATATACAATGGCTTGATTAAATCCTCCTACTACTTCAGCTTTAGAAGTTTATTCTTGACTTGGGTAAACCAGAGTTCTAAAACATCAAAAAAAATGTGGATCATTGTTTTGCAATATTTCTTGTAAACTTGTAAAACATTTCTTGTAAATATTCCGTGCTTTTAAAATGCCTTTCAAGCCAAGCAGAGTCAAATTCTATATTACAGTAAAAGTATGCAAAAGATGAAGACTTTAACTTGAAAAGATACATTGTAGAACCTGGCATATCAGTCATCACGTCACATAAATCTGCACTGGTAGAATTCTGAACTCCTGAAAGGAAGGATCTGGTAGGGCTTCTGCTATGATGGTTACTGTGTTACTCCCACAGTTCTCTCAAGTGATCAAAATGGTGAAAAACTTCAATCACATAACTTTAAAATATTACAACAATAATTGCTATTGCTGGGCAATACTGGTTAAACACTATAATGAAAGGCATAATGTAAAAACACAAGAGCAAAAGATAGTGAATTCTCTTTGTCTGTGTAATAACTCGTCTCACAAATACAGGTTAATAGGACTGGTCCCTGAATCCTTGTCTGAGGTTAAAGATCTTT
This sequence comes from Alectoris magna, assembly GCA_030625065.1. Classification (NCBI taxonomy): domain Eukaryota; kingdom Metazoa; phylum Chordata; class Aves; order Galliformes; family Phasianidae; genus Alectoris; species Alectoris magna. The sequence continues at coordinate 5,326,508 of CM060575.1, read as the reverse complement.
TTAAAATTCTGACATATGGAGAGGTTCAAGCTTCCTTTTTTCTAGAGTGAGATATCATTAGACTAGTTACGTCTTTATGTAGAAAGGAGTTGCATATACCTTAAATACTTGCAATGATTAATGCTCTGGTTATTTCTATTGTGCTAATGCATAATGCTTCTTGCATTTGCTTTTGCAGGATGAACCTACATCCATCAGTGGAGCATTATCTTGCCAGCTTCTCTACTATATTTTTATTTAGCTAATTCAACCATTGCATTACCTAAAAGGATCTAATTAATCATGATGTTCCTAATCTTGGCTCTTATTGAGACTACAGTTAATTAAGTTTACAAATCGACATTGCAAGGTTTGAGCCAGACAAATGACCACAGAGGAATATTTGTATCAATACAAATCTCTGGACCAATACATTGCTGGATTTGCACAACTTGATAAGTATCTAACTGGGTAGTCATGGATTGGTTGTAAATGCAGCCATGGAATGTAAGCCAACTTGCTGAAACTACCTTAGCAAATTAGAAGTTGGAGGATGTCAGGGGCTCCTCCAATCAGTTTTGCAGTTCAATAAATGAATCTTGCAAGTTCAATAGGCCTTTTGAGAGACGGCTCATTCTCTTGCTGAAATTCAGCTGCAGAAGAGTGCCAGGTCTGCCTGGTAGCTGCTAAGGGGTGAAAGCTATGCGGGAGGCAGCAGAGGGAGTTGCCCCAGCACCACACTCCTGCATTGGCTGGGCACAGAGAAGGGTGGCAGTGGCAGACGCCTGTGAAGCACAGAGTCCCCAGCCTGCTGCCCAGGAGCTTGTTGGGACCCAGGGCCAGGGTGCTGTGGAGCTGCTGCTGGGGTTTGCCCAGATCTGGGGCTCTAACCCCTTCTGTTTATTCCTGTCAGTCAGCAGAAGGGCCTGGTAGGCCTGGAGCCATTTGCGCGATCCTCGATTTTCTCATGAGGGAGAAAGGCAGGAGTTGTGCAGGTCATGTTGCTGATTGGGATTTGGCTTTTACAGCTATGGAGCCTTCTCTGAGAAGCAAAGGTTGCTGAGGACAGATGACATCTACTTGGAAAAGGAGGGACAAGAGCACCTATGCTAGCTGAGTTTAGGAGAGATGATAGAGATTACAGACCATCTGTAGTGGAAATGCTGAGACACAGCTTGAAGCAGTGATTGAACACTTGGTAGGAAGGCAGGGCCAACCCAGAGGAGCTCAGGTTCAAGCAGTGCAACTGAGTGATGGAGTTGGTGGAGACTTCTATGCCTTCCCTACCCTCATTTAAGGGTTGGCAGTGGAGGTGAGGGTTTTTCTGTCTAGAGATCTCTGCCTATCTGAGGACCTTGCAGGCCCTCTGAAGGTACGCGTCTTCTTTCTCTTATTTCTGTGCCTACTGCTGTCATATCTGAGCAGATCCTTATTTGCTGCAGTCTATGATCTTGCTGCTCTGTTGTCTTGTTGCACTTTCCATCGTGTTACACCACTGCGAAGGTAGATAGTGGACAGAGATAGAAAATGAACAGTGTAGGGTAATGGGAATGGGAAAAATCCCAGAAAGATAAAATGGGGTGGAAAGAAGCCTGTCTTAAGTGTACATACAGAACTTTACAAAAGCTAGGAAGCGATGAACTAACTGCATCACTGGTTTGTTTGTTTGTTTCCTGCGGTACCTGCTGCCTGTACTTGATGGACTGCAATGATTCACTGAAAGAGCCTGTTATTTGCAAAGGCTAGGTTACCTACTCCAGACTTCCTGTGCTTACTATGCTACTATTTGTTTAATTCCATTAAATTAATTTGAATTAATTTGAAACGTATTCATATTCTTTTTCAACCTTCCTATCCGCTGTTGCAATCTGAGCTTAACAAATGACTCTAACCTGTGCCTTAAGGTTACTAAGAATCCTTAACTAATTCTAAGCTATGTTGATGTTTCTATGTCTGCAATTTAAAGGGATGTGAGATAGACGGATACAAATCTGTCTGTGTTATGCTAAATAGTGTGGCACGCTGTTAAGCCCAAGCTGTGAAGGGCAGGATGGCTTCACTGATGCTGAGCTAGAGCTACCTCTTTCAGGCACCTTTGCAAATTCTAGTACGGACTGGCTGAAGTGAGGCCAAATGAGCTTGCTGAATGACAGCACAACTGGAAACCTTGTGGGTGAAAAAGAAATTAATGTGATGACCACTGAAACGTCATCCTGTTTTGCTGATCTTTGGCAGTATTCATGAGTGTTGAGTGGAAGTGTGAGTAAACTGTAAAATTTTATTCTTTAGAGAATCAGAACAGGAAGATCACATCCCTTGGCATACTCATTTTCCTTTTAATGAAAAGTGTCTTCTAAATGTTTTGGCTTTTTAAAATGTAATTTTGTCTCTTTTAATTAAATTTGGAAGGAAGATAATTGAATTGTTTGAGTTGAAAGGGACCTTTAAAGGTCATCTAGCCCAAACTGATGGGAAGGGATTTGCAGTATTTTAATCTGGATCCAGTGCTGTTTGAATCAGGTTGATCCAAAACTATTTCTTATTGTTTCATTGTTTTCTAGTTGTCCAGGAAACTAGAATGCTGCTGATTCACCCAATTCTTCTGTTCATTAAGGGGGGGGGGGGGGGGGGGGGGGGGGGGGAGGAGAAGGGAGGGGGGTGAAAAGGGAAATTCTCAAAGCTCAGATATTTTTGTCCTTAAAATGAATGCGTTTTGGGGGAAGGAACAAAAATTTAGGTAGAAAGGAACAAGGATTTAGGTGTATTGTTTTCTTTTGCTATTTCTGAAAATGTTGTCAGGTGGAAATAACCTCACTTTTATAACATTATTGTGATACTTAAGTACAGAGAGACAGCCCTACTGCTATATTTTTCAGAGTAATGTGCTATTACTGGAACTAAATTATTCATATAAAAGGGATGATTGATCAAACACAAGCCTACCACAATATGAGGGCTAAAACAAGGTCAAACTTATTTTACAGGTATATGGGAACTAATAAAATCAGTAAATTACACATTCAGACAGATATTTCCACTCATGAATATCATTGTTTATGTTGTTATATTTTATAGCCTCTTTTATGCCTTTGACTCTACTGAAAAAGAGTCTGCAATGTGCATTAATTCATTCTGGTTTGTAAGCTATGTAAAACACATTTATTAATGGTGATGTTAAACCCAGACTTTTTTTAGATATACGCTCCTATATCATGCAAGAAATGGTGTAAAGCTCTTGCAGTATCTCAATATGTCAAATATAGATTGTGTTGGTTTGGTGCTCTCTGTCCCAGTGACAAACAAGCTGTTCTCAGGTGTACGTAAGTCACAAAAAAAAATTTAGAGCCAACATAATAATAACAAATAGTCTATCTATCTGGTGAATTTCCCGGCCACTTGTGGTATAAATAATTTATATATGAATTTCAACACTGCATGTATTATCATTCCTGCCAATAATTATGTCTGAATCCCTAACACCCGTGAATCAGGCAAACAATTCGGTGCTGCAGTGGATTCAAAGGGTGCCGTGCATCTTGCCTGACCAATCATGCAGACAACACTACTTAAGAAGTAAAGAATTCATTGCACTATTCATCATCAGCAAAAATGTGCGAAGAACAGCAAATATGAAAATGAGTGTCATGAGCTTTGTGTCAGGTTAAATGGCAATGCAGATTGCTTCCTAACATTCAGATTATTGGAGACACTATCTGCTTTGGCTATGTTATTCTCCTGGGTCCTGCGATGCACATGCTAGAATAATGCAGCTGTACACAGGGGTGAAGAGAGCACATGCACTTATAGCAGATATGTCAGGGCACGAAGGGATCTAATAAGGTGCCGATATTGACTGTTAGCACTGAGAAACTTTGGTCGGTCTGATCTGCCTTTACTGGATCATGATGCTTTAAATGGGGGGGGGGGAATCTTCATAATAATAATTATGGAGTCAAGTAACTTCCTCTTTCCGTCCACAAGTATTATCATATGCTCTCATTGTTGTCATTGTTACAAGCAGACTAGATTACCTGGGTTCTCTTAATGATAATTATCTGCTTGTTTCTGAATTTTCTTGTGAGCTCATCCTTTGAACATGAGGTCAAGACAGTATATCGTTTCTTCTCAGTTTCTTGCTTTAGCCTTTGTGATAAGTCATTAATTAATTGCTTGCAATTGCAAATTAATAGTGCTTTTCAGATGTGGAGAAGTTCTGCATGTGTCTGGGATTTCATGATGTTGTTTAAACTCTGAGAAAAATGGGGAAGTGGTAACCTGAGAAAGATCAAGGCAGAGCAGTGGAGGGCTGTGTTCAGTTTCTGATTGAAAAGCAGTCTAGAGGTGAGTAAGAAGCAAAGTGACTGCTTAAGTCTTATTGCAATGATGTTTTACAGTTTTTCTGAGGCTATTTCTATGCCCATACTTCCTGCCCATTCTTCTTACACTGTTGATTTCCTATTCCTCCTTCTTTCTGGGCAACCTAAATTCTAGAGATAAAAGATGGGGTCCCCGAATTGGTCTCAGTTGGACATTAAGATCTGATTTGAACATGTATTGATTTGACATCTAACAGCTGTACAGGGGCTTAGCAACGAGCATACAGGTTCAGAGAAGCTTGTTATTCAGTATTAATATAAAAGAAGGTCATCTTCTCTATTTGCATTTTTGTTCAGTTGATTGTAGCCTGATGTCATATCTCTGTGGCTGAAGTACGTGACTTCAATTTTTCTGTTGATTGCTTTTTCCTGTTAATCTTTAAGGAAAAAAAACAACCCTCTAAGACAAATTTTGTTGCCAGATTTTGAAGAGATACAAACCTGTCCATAGCCAGCTACAACTACAGCTTAGATTTTACCTGGCCTTTCTTTGTTAATGATTGCCGTAATGACTGTGATGAGGGCTGCCTGGTGGGTTGTTTTTTTCCTGAGATATGGCTGAGAATCTTAGATAAAAGTTTTAGAAACAAATGAAGATCAGGTAATGATCTCCCATTTTTTTTAGACACATAATTGGTTACCTGTAGTACAGAAAAAACATACCTAATGTTTAACTTTTACACTTAAGCTCTACATTCCTCACTGTCTCCTTGATTTACTTGTAGATATTTTCATCAGTGCAAAATGCCTGTTACAATATTTTGATCATATCATTTGGTAATAGCAATGCAATAGGTTTGTAAAACGAATGAACCCCTTTGTAAAGTGATTATTAAACTAAATGAAGTGTAGCAAACTAGTGAAGATCAACAAAACTGAATGACAGTCTCTAATATGTTTTTTTAATTTTCAAGCATTAACATTATTTTTATTAAAATACCAGTCTACTCAATGTTCATTAATTAGTCTAGTGAAGCCTGCTGGATTTAATTAGTTTGTAACAATCTACCATATTGGATGCTGGAAAAGAACTTGCATCCAAAAATTTAAGGTACAACAGCCAGTCCTGTGCTAATAATGAGTATTTTGTGCAACATGTAGTGAGGTCTAAATTAACTGCAAAAAGTGAATATAATTGTTGTCCCATCTGTTGTGTAGCACCATTCTAAATTGACTGCATTTGGACTCCAGAGAGCTTCACACTATCAAGTTTTAAAATGCATCGTTTTTCCCTACTTGTACTTGAAATAGCACTGGGGTATTCTAAACACCTCTGTGTGAGAAGTAACAATGTGAAAATGATTCTATTTGCAACACAGGTACTTTCTTTGAGCGATCTGTCTTCAAGTCTGAAAAAGAATTTGCTCTCCGCTATTTTCTTTGGGGTCTTTATTAAATAAGGTTCCTGTAACCACGTTCAGTATTTGGTGATTTGGGCCCCAGATGAAATATGCCACGGCACATAGTTTCACTGCTCACATTTGCTATGTATTTAAATAGAGCTGAACAGGATGTTTTAGAAGAACATACTTCAGCTAGAAGTGCCAATTTGTCAAAACCGGAACTGTGTGGGAAAGGGCTGACTTGATCCATTTTTTTTTTTTCTTTCCCCTCTGAAAGAAGCTTTAAGAAACAGATTTCAACTGCATCTCATTTCAACATTTTCAACGTGCAAGTGGCAGCTTCCTTGGCTTGGAAAAAATATCTGAAATTTAAATAAATGTAATAAAAATAAAAGAAACACAGTGACTTCTAAGAGAATGAAATAATTATAGGAAAGAAAATGAGACTTAAGTACTCTAGTCTTTAATTAGACACTGTGGCTCTGTATCCACTTTTTTCAGTACTCCTGTGCTCAGCTGCAGCCAGCTCCTATTTCTTACCACTGCTTGACATACCGTTGGCCTAATGCTACTCCCAAACTGTCAGAGAAGTAATGTCTAGCTCTGTTTACACTGCCTGTAAAACTGCTTTGGGCTTAGGGCAGTGGTGAACTCTTGAAAAGCCCACCTTTGATTCTACAGCAATATGCACAGTAACTGATAATGCTACTGACAGACAAGCTGTACTGCAACTGAGAGTATAACTGCTGCCTGCAATACAATCTCACTGAAAGAGATTACAATACCATTTTCTATGATCTTGTAGTGAGAAAGTGTGGATTGCTGTCTGACATAAGCAATTTTTGTGCATTGTTATTGGAGTTGGTGTAAAACAGCATCCATGTTGAAAAATCCTGTGGAATCGCATTACTAAGAATAAAACCCACAGGGTTCTACAGAAATAACCCTGAAATAAATAAGTTATTAGAAGTTAATTTGACTTTTGTGTAACCTTGTGCTCTCTGTACACTTGAAAACGTGAACAGTCTACATAATTACTTGGTGGAGATGCATTCCCTCTGTGTGTTATTAGAAATTATTAGATCAACCTATTTAATGGTTGCTTTTTTTTTTGTTAAATTGTACAGCCCTTGAAGTGTTGAGAATAGCCAGTAAGAATTACTGGTATAATCTGGTGAAAGAGAGCTCAGGGAATATATTATTGTGTGTTGTTTTTTTTTTCCAAGCTGTGATTGACAGAATTGATTTCCTTTTTGGCTAATGAAGTATTGACAGAACTGATGTCATCATAGAATCACTCAGGTTGGAAAAGACCTTAAAGATCATTGAGTCCAACCATGACCTAACCATACTACTCTATCTAACAACCCTCATGTGGAAATAATGTTTTCATCAGACTTCAAAGGTTGCTATATGGACCTTCAAAGATTTCTATTTTCTAAAGGAAGATTATTTGTCCTCGTGTGCCATAACTTACTCTTTCATTATATCAGAGTAATTGTAAGAAGGAGAGGTTATTCAGGACAATCAATGGCCCTTTGTCCTCCACTGAAATACAAATTATAGAAATAATTTACAAGGCAAAACTCACAGTATTGAGTACAACTGCATTGTAGAACCTAGGGGTAAATGTAGACCTAATGCACTGTAGGGGGGAAGAAAAACACCATTAATCCCCACGTAATGATGATATTTATACACGGGGGAAAGATCTTGAACTACTGGTTATTCTCTGAAAACATCAGTCTTTATCTTCTTGGTTGTCAAATGTAAATGTAGTCTTAAACATTCATTAGGAAAACACGAATAACAAAAAGCGTTGCTTTGGCTCTTCATGAATGAGTCATTTGATATGCATGCATTCAAATGCAACATACAGTACATTGTTCTGCTTCTCAAGAGAAAGCTAGAAAAGAGGAGAGGAATATCTGAGATGGAAGAGAGGAGTGTCTTCCATAGGTGATTAAAGGTATTCCTACTACAGTTATGGATTGCGTCTGTGTAAGTTATAGTTGCCTCTGGAAGCACAGAAGTAGAACTTGAGAACCAGAGAGCAAAAGGCTTAAAGCAAAGGAAGTATTTGTTCATGCAAAGTGAGGTGCAAATTACTGAGCTGTTTGGTGTAAGGAGTGGTGAAGACAAATGTGTGGATTCACATACTGCAATTCCTAAGGCAGTAGAAAGCAGGAAAAGAATTGGTTTGTGCTTGTGAGATGACAAACTAAGCATCTGAATTATGGGAAAACTTCTGAGATAAGCTGCAGCATTCATACGTGTATGTACACACACACACACAATGTTACACTGGACCATTGAATTTTCTGACTTTTCTTGTGTATACAGAAAGAGAGCTCTATCTCTAGGTCTAGCTGGGAGCATATACACATTTAGTTTCTTTGCTTTGCTGGTCACACTTTCCTGGTTACCATTTTCCAGAGGGTAGAGACTGTTTTATAACTGTCAGGTCTTGTCACTGTAAAACTATGAGGTCTCTTTCTGCTGTTTCTTCAGTGTAGGGTTTTCTTTCATCTTGTTTGGGCTGTCACCTGTTAGATCTTGGCTTTGAAACTTCTTTGCTTTGGAGGATAGAATCGTACTGTTGAACTACTTGCTCAGATGGGAAGTACAACCAACAAATAACATCTGTGCAGCTGTTGGGGCGTTCACAAGAACTGCTGGGCCCTCTCTGGGATTAAAAGTGTGTGAGGATTGTATTCTCTCAGCTGGTTTCTTTCTCTTAAATTTGAGAATACAGATCTTGGATCCTCTCTTTATTAAAGATCCTTTCTTATTTGATTTGAGCCAGACTTGAGCCTTTCAGGGATTAGGAGTATTAAAAGGGCTGAGTATGCCCATGGGGGAAAGATTGTCTTCAACTGCCGTCTGTGAGTAATCCCTGCATGATGCAAAGTGAGGATGCGAAGATTGCAGAGAGCTGTAATCCCTCTCAGATGGTCGGAGGGGTCACAGCAATGCCAAGCTTGGGGGGGGGGGGGGGGGGGGGGTTGTCTATAAAGTGTTAACTGGCAAGGGAAGCTAGAGCAGCTCCACTGCCCCAAGGCAGTTTTCAGAATTTGTGTTGTCTTTTTTTTTTTTTGTGCTTTTCACGATTTCTGGTTTTAAATAGCCTGCTCTAATTTATTAATTGTAGAAGTGCTGCAAGATTAGAAAGGCTGTCATACGTGTAACATAACAAAATAAGGGAACTAGATGAGCTTGGAAAATAACATGGATGTATCTCTACTGCGGGGGGGGGGGTGGGAGGGGGGGAAGGGCAGTTTAATGCAAGGTGTAGTTATTACAGGTTTAGGTTGCTCTGTCTGATCTGCTTTTGGAGTGAGTGGGTGGGGGAAGTGCATAGGGAGAGATACCTAAATGGAGACAAAACAAAACTTCTATATTTTTTTTTTAATATATTTCAGCAAAATTTACCTTCCTAACATCTTAAACTTGGGAAGCCTTGCTCATTATAGCCACCTTTAAATGTGAAGGTCTGCTAGGAAGGAAACGGTCATTTCAGGGCCTGAAGATGACTTTAATGTTGTTAAAGCTATTGGCCTACACTCTTTATGAAGCCACGTGGCTCTAAAGCACAGGCTGTGAACACACTTATGGTATGGGCATACCCATGACTCAAAGAACTTATGTTTAGGTTTGAATGGAAAGAGTCAGACTTAGCATGCAGTCTGATCACAAATTAAGTGTGAGTTGGAAAAACAAACCTGGTCTTGAATAGCAAGTATGATGCATTTAGCATAAAATACTAGTTACGGGAGAAAATAGCTTTTCTGTTTGCAGCAATGTAGTTCCCTCTGAGATTTAATTAATGGTTCTCATTTATTCTTATTTCTCTGTTATGTGAGTTCTGAGTATAGAAATACATTTAATTTGGCCTCTAGGCAGCAAACAAATTCATTTAATATTGATACAGAAGCACCTCTTAGGGTTTTAAAAAGAAGAGCGAAGAAGGGACATGCACAGGAAATGTGTTCTGTACTATTGATAACAGAGCGAGTTTGAATGGCTTTAGCATTCAGAGCGAATTTTCATGAACACTGGATTTATATTCCTGCAAAACAATTCAGAGAATGGGGAATTATCTTCAATAGTGCATTAGATAAATGGGGCCTCGAAGCTATAACCCACTGAATTTCATCTTTCGGGGTGCTCAGGAGACATGAGAATCATACCTATGTTCGTTTATCTTTTTTCAATTAAGATAATAAGCTTTCCTTTGGATAATGTCGTGTAGAGGAATAAATTTCAGATTAAGCAAATCTTCCTGTTGGATAAGGCAGTATATCACGTGTTCCACTACATTATTGAAAGTGGCAGAGTAGCCAACTTGCACGGTTCTCCTACAAGCAGAGAACACCGGGATGAGGTGGGTATTGAAGGATGGATTGAGCAAGTCAGCTGGAGGGCTGTTTTCCTTAAATTAATGGAAATTTTGATACCAGCTTCCAATTAATTCAAGATCAAGCCTTCAGGCTTTCACATCTACCAAGCTTGGTTGCAGACCTGTTGGCATCAAGAAGTGCAATCCAGTGCTATAAACGTATAACCCCAGATTTACATGAAAAAGGCTGTGATTTAAAGGCAGCTAAGCTACTTTTGAGGAGAGTGTTTTTGTAGGAGAGGCTAGAACTTTAAGCAATAGCTTAATGTTTCATGTAGAGATTGTTGAGTACCTATGTTTAGTGTATAGGATCTAAAAAGGAGACAGATTTGAAAAGGTTTTGCTCCTGTCCTGTGACACTCAGACTAGAAAAGAGATATTTAAAAGAACAGGAGAATACTGAATGCATAGTTCAGGAGTAAAAATTGTTTGGAACTCATTGCAAAAGCAGACAGGAGGCAATAATAGTGAATGCTGAGAGTTTTACAGCACTGAAAGAACTGTGGGGGCAGAAATAGTAGCACTTCAGTTTCCTGATGATTCTACATGACGTGACATTTTAAATCCTGCTTGGTTCCATCTAACACAATCTGCTCTCACCTCTGTAAATCAGCCAATAAGGAAGCACAGGTATCTCTGCTTTTGATAACGTGACTGATTTATTTGTTAAGCAAGATTTGGAGTGGGGAATATGGATTTCTTTTTGGCTGCTGTAATTGCGTCATCCATCAACTCTCTAAGGCGATGGAGATACTTTTCTCTGACCCAGTACTAGTTTTAGTTAATTTAGCTCACTTAGTTTAATTTTAATTTTATTTTTTCATATTTGTTGCAGCTTAATTGCATAGGAGTCTGGCAGTTTACCTGTTAAGCTGGGTTTTCTGTTGCCTCCCCTCCCTTTCGCCTCCTTTAAAATCTTATATACCTATATTAAAATATATATATTTTTTATAGTTTTGAAACCAGATGATATAGGCAAGAGTGGGCAGCTGAATTGAGGGGCTGAAGGCCATTTAGTGCTTCTGTAGGCCTCTGCCTTGTGATACCATGCAGTTTCCACCACTGATTTTTCTCTCTAAGTATCTTCCATAGTCTGTCTTCCAACCTTGGGAAAGGCATAATAATAGCATACTCACTGATCTGCCTTTCTTCTTTCTGGTCTTAAGAATAGCTTACAGTATTTCATTACTGTGTCACCAGTGCATGATTTTCCAGTGTATTGGGTCCTGTGTGGCCTTGTGTCCAGGTAGGAGTAATGCCGGGTAAAGCATGAACCAGGAAAGGATTTGACCTGCACACTGTGAGATGGAAAGAACTTGAACTCTGGCTTAAACTCCTGAATGTTGGTAGCAGCACACAGTTGGAGTTGTAGGGGAAAAAAAAAAAAAAGTAAGAGTTTTTAGTACTTGGATTTATGAATGATGTAACTTCACAAATAGAAAGTTTTAAGAAAGTAATGTTTGCCCCTCCTGCCCCGTACTGGTATGTTTATTTCTACTACTTCATGGTAGAAAAGGGGAGGGAAAAAAGAGAGAAAATAAGCAGCTGTTTGCAGACATTTTTCTGTTGGATTGATGAGACACCTTGCCTTCGAAAGTGGTTTGGACAGAAAAGCGTAGATGTGCTTCATCCACTGTCTTTTATGAACTGCATTTGGAAAGGATTATTCAGGATCAGAGAAGTTATTGTTTTCATTCCATGACATAATTCTCAATTCTGTTTTCAATTGGTTGAGACATCTGACCTGGTACAAGGTTTATTTTTCCAAGACAACAAACATGGGGTTGATATGACTTGCACTGGCTTTCATATTCATTTCAATTACTACTAGAAAATGCCTAATATTAAATCAAAGGAACAGATATGACTTGCAGAATTTCTTTACTGCTCACGTATCTTCAAGCTGTCACAACCAAATTGCTATAGGGGCTGCTGCTGGTCATCTTGCTGTTTTTAATGTCACTGTCCTTCTGTAATACATAGACTTAGTGGAACAAGATGTTTTGTTCTGCAAGGTGTATGCATCTTTTTTTTGTTCTTATTTTCCTTCCCCTCGCTCTCCACTTCACTGTGCATTTTAGCCTGTGAGCTAATAATAAGACTGCTAAGGTGAACTCTCAGATCACAGTTTTCTGTTGGAGATGAAAGGACATGTAAGTATGCTTCTCTAGCTCCCTCCTCAGATATGATTTCCCCATTCTCTCTTTTTTTTTCTCTGCACTCTCTTGGCAATATGTAATCAGTATATCTCTATCTATGTAGCTTTCTTCATGGTCTTATCAGAATGCAGTTAATTAATCATTATGTATTTCCTCCCCATCCCATGCACTCAACCTGTTTCTAAGTAAAATTTTGTTTCAATTCACACTTGTGTAAATAATTTCCTTGTTGAATGGGTATGTTTAATTTGGGTCCATGTATGCTAGAGGAAAAAAATTTTCCCTGGGCACTATTTGTGAAGGGGCAATCAAATTCTTTGACATTCATTTGTAAATGCAAGTTTGTGCAAAAATTGCAGCATAATCCGATGGCAAAATGGCAGTCCATCTGAAAACTTGAATCTGAGGTTGTTCTCTAAACTTTTTTAGTTAGGGTCAAGTCCTGAAGAGAAGAACATTTTAACACTTCTTGATCCATATCCAGTCAATCAAATTAATGATGTTCCTATTATTTTGGTAGGTAGTCAGAATATGTGTGACATATATAGAACTATGGCTTTCCCTCACAGTAGGACCTCAGGCATTGAATGAGCTGATGACATTTCATAAAACAGTTATGTAAAGCATTGCTGGAGGCAAGACTGTGAAGCCAAAGCTTTACCATTTCCAAGGCAGAAAATGAATTCTAATGTGTTTATCTAGACTCAATTGTCATCAAAACTGGCTTAGGCTTATTAGTTACAGCTAACAGGACTCTTCAGCTAATCTACAACTGAAAGTATTTCTTAATTAGTGGAACAGAGCAGAGACTCAAAATTATTCTTGGTATTTAAAGTTGGCAATAGTCATTCATAGCTTATTGAACTAATTAGAATCCCCAGACAACCTTTTGTTTTTATCTAAAAGAATAATGTACCACATCCTATCACCGACTTAATATTTCTTTTAAATATAACTACTTTGGAATCTAAATTTAGAAGGGAACTCTGAACGGGGACACTTTTTGCGTAGCCTACAAATGAGCTGCTCGTGAATCATTCTGTGACAGATTTAGATGATTAATGTATTTTCGTAACAAGCAGTACATGCATCTTTGTCAATCTTAAGATTTAATTGGGAATACACTCAACTCTCTCTAGTGACGCTTGTAATACCGTTTTGGGGTTCCTGTGCCATTAAAATGAGAATTGTAGATGTCAGTGACATTACACGGATGACAACATTGAGAGTTGGGAAAGTGACGTGTGTAGGCAAAGCACTCTTCTGGGAAAGCTGATTGAGTCATTGTTTATGAAAGAGGAATACCAGCCTGTTGAACAGCCAGACAGCATGATTTAAGTTTCCCATTTTCTCAGTGAGGTGTACAGCCAACGAAAACCCAGCCTGTGAAATGCTAGTTGAGACCAGGCAGAAGAGTTGCTTTTGCTAATGAAAACTTGAGCATAGAATTGAATCTTCTGCTTCATTGTAGAAACTGGTTCCTGTGTTTGGTTTATCCCCTTACCCATATGTCTATATGGGACATTTTCCATCTTCTCTGAAGCATCTGGTGTTGGACCTTGCAGGAAACTGGGTTCTAGAGTGCATGACTCAGTCATATAATCTAGCAAAGTAAATGATTTGATCTGTCTTACCTTGCTCCAAAATGTGTATGCATGTATGTTTAAACCATGTTCAATTTTACATGAATATGCTTTAGTGCTGAGAGAAGCAAAACTGTATTTTATTTGAGACCACAGAATTAAAACCAACTGAAAACTTTCACAGTAACAATTACAAAACTGCAACTTTTACTGTGAATTATTTTAATTGCAAGGTTGTTACAGGTTTGTTGGGACTGAGGGGACGGAAGCAGATGGTTGTATTTAAAAGTTCACAGAGTTACTGGAGTAATAGGTAATTTCTGCAGTACTACCTCCTTGCCCCGTCCTGACCCTGCCACCTTCATGTGATTAAGGAATCGTTTTAGAGAAGAATGGTTGCATACATTGCAAACTTTCCACTGTGTGACTGTAAGCTTGCAGCATGTCTGGTGTAAATGTGACAGAGGAATGCTTTGATCACATTGGCTGGTCCTGTGCTTTGGGGAAAAGGAGCATTTGAATCATACCACTTGGTTCATTCTTCTTTGGAGAATTCGGAATTGGGCAAATCCAAATGAGAACGAAAAATCTTCTCCAGTCTGCAATTAAGTAGTTCTTGAAAAGGAAGCAGTAGAGCAAAGCATTGTGCAAACCACAGGGGCATTCTTCCAGTGAAGTCTGAGCAATTACCAGTAGTCTCACTCGTGTTTAAAACATATTCCAAATTTTACTACTAGACCTGTCATAAAAGAGCTCTGAAAACTATACAGTTACTGAATTATTTTTATTCACCAGAAGTTTCTTAAAAGTGTCTGAAGGAAGTTCCCAGTTCTGTCAGCGAATACTTACAGCTTGCATTTTTAGCCAGAAACATAGTCTAACATAACAAGTATTGTTTGTCACCCCTGGCAGTTGCCAGAGGAGAAAGCTGTATTTCTTTACAGCTTTGGGCACAGAAAGCAACTGGAGGATGGAAGTGGATGAAATGCATGTCTGACTGATAGCTTCAGTTCATAGATAGATGAGTGTGATCAAAAATGGAGTTTAAGGCTATTCAGAGATATGAATATGCTAACTTGGTGGTGGGTGAGGCTAGCATGTTTCTTACCTTATGAGAGTTAAGAAAAAAATTACAAATCCAAGTTAGCTCTGGGAAGGTGAGTCTCAGGAATGCTGTTGATATGTGACAGTTTAAATTGTCCTATTCCCTTTTAAGAACTGGCATGCTGTTCAAGTAAGCCAAGGCTTAGTATTTGTCTTTTGTCTCAGACAAACAGGATGGTGAGTGCTGTGATTTTGATTTAGTTTTTAATGGGGGGGGGGGCGGGGGCGGGATTTACAATAGCAGATTTCAGGAAGACTGTAATGAGCTTTTACTGCCTCACTTTGGCATATGATAAAGTGGATTTGTATTGACCAGAGTTTGCAGTGCCTGTGTATGTCAAGGTGTATAAATGTGTGAAAGCTACAGGAGATTTTATCTTGGAAATTATTATAACAGTTAATGGGTGAATAAGATAGAGCGGGGAAGAAAATTGAGCCAAACAAATGGGTTGTGACAGGCAGTCTTTGTGTAAATTACTGTATGTAACTGTACAGAATTTTTTGCAGAATGTGCTCTACACGTTGAAGATCTAATTAATGAACTACTGTAACAGATTAGCATTTGAGTCATTTTTCTTATTAGTAATCCTAAATGCCATCTATAATGATTTTATTACTTTGTTTTTGGAGGTTTACTTATGCAAGCTGTTTTCACAGGCTGGTGGAGTTGTTGGTTTTTTCTTTTCTAGATAACTTAATACTTGGTGATTTCTAGACTTGAACATAAATGTGACCATTTTATGTCTAACAGAAACCCTCCCAAAACCTTACAGGGAAATGGTTGCTAATGAAGTTCTTTGTAGGCATAAGCATATGCTTCATATAGGTATGGGAACCTTGGGTTCATGTGGATGAAGGAGCTGGAAGTACAGATTAATAACATGGTGTATGGAAAACTTTCTCCTTGTGCCCATCTGCAAGCAGCCATGAATGGGTTCACACAGCAGGAGAATGCTTTTCTATGAATGAGTTGGGTATTTGGATGAATGAATATATATGAAGACAACATTTGCTAAGTTTAGCTTTAGGCCAAACCTAATACAGATGTAATTAACATGAGAGCCAGAGAGGGTCCCAAGGTTGCCCATTACACCTAATTACAACCTACTTTTGCTGGAGTGATTAAGAATCTTGGTTCCAAGAATTCTTCAGGCAAATTAATGAAGTCTTGATCATATGAATCCGTGTCCTTAAATTAATACAATTCCAGCACACTTGAACTGGAGGAGTCTGCTACAGCCTTATTGGTGCTGGCTCAATTAAACACAGCGCAAACCAGTGGAGTAAGGTAGCACTACTGCTGCTGAGTGTAGATTGATTCTAGCATGATTTAGTGATTTATTGCATCAGATGGAACAGCGTGGTACAAGGTAGCGTGCTATGATTAGATTTAAGCAACATAACTCAATGCGATAGCTGAAATGTCAAGAGGGGAGAGCATCTATTTTTCTGGTCAGCCAGTATTAATTTTCCTACTTAATGTCCAGCATAATTTTGTCAAAAAATCCCAACAGTGAGGGAAAGCTCACAAAGAGATGTAATGTTTCCGAACAAGCAACAGCATGAACAGCATGACTCATAATAGATGGATAATGATCTAAGTTTGTATCTAGCTCTTCTAGCTGCAACTAGCAGTTAGGTGGATTCGTTCAACACCAAATCATCTTAATCCCAGTTCAGTGCTTCTGTTCTTACAGCCCATCTGTTGACATGACAAACTTGACAATTTCAGAAGACTGTTGCACCATACCCCAAAGAGATGCTGCATAAATAAATCCAAGTTAAAACTGATGAACCTTGGCCTTGGGGTAAAATATTTTGCCCATTATATATTCAGAATAATTTTTTATTCCCAGTTATTTCAGGTTGTCTGTATTTTGTCTCTAGAAAGGAAGGCTCATTAATATACTTTTTCTCCCCTTTTCTCATCTAATCTTTCTTTTCGAAACCATTTTCATGAGAACTAATTTAGCTCTTTGAAAAATCAAAGGAAGAGAATATGTACAGTATGCAACTAAAAAGGTATTTCTTTTTTTATTCATAGTTTTACTGAAGTTTTTGACATAGTTCTGGTAGCAGGACAAATACAAGCAGAAATGCAAAGGTTTTTTTCCTGTAGTAGACAAAGGCATGAACTATTAGACAAGGCTGTTGTGTGCACCTGTATCTCTTGTACAAGGCAATATCAATATCTTATAAGCATTAAGTTGAAGTAGAGGCATGGTGCATGCATTTCATAGCTTCTCTGCATTGCAGAGCATTTCTGCACAGTGATGCTGGTGGAAACAGCATCTACAGAATTGCATTTTAATAGAATCTCTTCATTTCTGTGCAGTATCCTTCTGTAGCCCTTGGCACTAGTGCAGTTTTAAGAAACTTCGTGAAGAATTTTCTGTTTCCAAACTACTGTGGTAATACCTGAAGGAGGACTACAGTAGGTTATAACTTCTGATGGAAGGAGTAGTTTCCCTCCCTGCAGAGGTGTGTACATGACTTCTGTCCTTAAATTTAATCTGGGGTTGAAGAATGATCACAGTTTACCTATCAGCTTCTCATACTAAAGAGCTTTGTCCCAGTTTTCTGGCTCTAACTTGATTCCATGTTCTGGGGAAGCATTTCCTAGCCCTGCTACCTTCTCAAGGCACCAGGGAATTTCCAGCATTACTGCAAGGAGATGTGGAAAAGCTAATGCGAAACTTCTCTTTTCAATGAGAATATGTGGGAAGAACTCAAACAGCATGGCAAGGATTAAGGTTATTAACAAGAAACCCCAAATAATCTCTTTAATGGTTCTTAATTTCTTAATCTTCTCCCTTGAGCCACTTTTGAACTATTTTTTTGCCTTTTTGTTTTTTCTTTCCCTAACCAAGAAAAGGCAAATAAAAGTAAGAACCTTTTAAGAAATACTGGAAACTAAGGAAGTTGTGGATGGTGGTTTTTTTTTTTGTTGTTGTTGTTGTTTTTTGTGACTGAATAAAATAATGCATTATCCCGAAATCTGTGAAGCTATCAGTACACTAGAAGACGTTTTAGGAATCTATAGTTTAAGTCAAGGATTTCTCCAGGAAATGGTGTCAGTCTTGAAGACGACAAGATGGCTTTTGGAGTTGTGATGTAGCTGCAAATCTCAAAAAGGTTATTCTGATGCATCTCTTTTGTTCATAGCCATTGTGCCTCTTCTGCTATCCTGTGCAAGCCTTTAAAGGGGAAGGAAGTATAATCGCTGGCACAACAGTAAGATTCTGGTCTCATATTTTTTTTAAGGTCTGCAGAGTTTGGTATGTGAGATATAATTAATAATGGGTGGCCAGTCAGAATAGGATTTTTTCAGCTAGCCACTGCAGCCTACTTGTTCTTGGTCAAATCTTTATTTACATCTATTGAAGAAACAATATTTCTCCATGTAAAGAAAACAATAGTGCTTCTGAAAAGAAGTAATGAGATGATATGTGGCCATTCATATGTGGAAGCATATGAATATGTGCATATGTATACATATGCATTCATATGTGGAAGCCCAGACACGCCTACATGCATTTTCTCCTATATCTCTTGATGAAATTAGTTTGTGAAAATTCCTCATGCCATTGCAAAAACTAAATTACTTAATGTGGATTATTTGTCCATGCCACTGAAACTGCATTACCAATAGTGGATTAGTGTGTCAAGGTGAATCATATACTTTTTTTTTTGAGTGAGCAATCTTTATCTAGAGTGTGTGGAATTCCAGAGTGTGGGGAATACCTGAACAGGAATTTCTATGCTGTGAGAAAATCCAGTGTTGGATTGGGTGTGTTCAAGTGTATCTGCTACTTGGCATGTTAGAAATGTGAATGTGCTTTTTGTTTTAAAGATCTTACCTGGATGCTTCTCTGTCACTTAGTTCTAGATCCGTGGTTCAAATTCAGCTCTAAGATCCACTGTTCTACGGGGGCACAGCTCTGCTTATTGTTTTGTGCATTGGTTTGTAATCTGTGGCTGCTAACTTTCTATGCTAAAAATACCCATAGCCTCAAGGTGAGCAGGTGTTGCATGTGGTGTTTTCATTCCCTACTTGCTGGCTGGTAGGATGATGGAAGACCAGGTGTTTCATGCTAAAACTTGCGTGTCTTGGGTTATAGCCATCCTGAGGTAGAGTAGGCCTTCAGCACTGCCAGCAAGCAGCTGAGCTTCTTTTAGCAAAGCTTGGTCTTTACCTGATAATGCAACATCATGAAATTAGACCTTCTGGACATAAAAATAAAAATAATAATCTCTGGTCTGTTTCTCTATAGCCTTTTCTCCCCCCCCTTTTTTTTTTTGCTAATGTCTGCTTCTCAGCTGCACAGCTTCTATTTTCTTTTCCATTTAAACAAAAAAAAAAAAATCATTATGATTCATAACATTAACAAGAAGGGAACATCCAAGAACTGTACCTCTGACAGACAGGGAAAAGTAGAGGTAGCTTATGTTAATTGGCTATAGTTGGAGGGGAAAAAACTTCCAATTAGTTTCTAAAGGTTTGGCTCTAAGGGAGATTTGACCTTTGTGTTTTAAAATGGCTACAGCAGCTAATCCTTGTGAGAGAAAATCTCAGTAGCTGTTTAATTTCTGCTATTGCCACGATGAGATAGAATTTCTAGAGTGGAGAACGGAGCACGTTACTTGCCATTAACAGTTTTTATGACTTTGCACCCAAACTGCCTGCTGATAAACTTTGGCACATTCATTAATCACACTGATTTGATGGAAAAACAATTTCACTTAATAGATTTTATGGATATTATTAACTAAATCACTCTAATAGAGTATTTTCTGTTTGGATCTTGTCAACAGCTGCATGGATCAGTAGAGAAGAGAATAGTGCTTTAGTATTTAAGTAAAGATTTGAATAAAGCCATACATACTCAGCAGTTTTCATCTTGCAAAATGATATTGTTCAGAGGAATCGCTTTGTGTCATTTTGTCAACAAGTTCCTAAGAAGGGCTAAACTACAGTGGAAGAAACGGGCACTTGCAACTAAATTCTTCTGTTTGTGTTTGGCTCACAACAGCAAGAAAGTGAACTCTGATAACACAAATACATGTCAGTATTTCATTGTTTTAGAAAAAAAATGTAGGTTGCTCTGAACGTAATGCATCTTTGTTGTAGTTTCCATGGAAATAAGCCCAGCTCATAGTGGTGACTCCACAATTTGCCACTGATAATGATATAATCTAGGAAACTGTTACCTTCAGCCTAGTATTGGTTCAGTAGGTTCTGACAAACCTGCATTTGGTGTTCCTTCTGTTCCTGTGTGAGCATTCATGGGACACACCTGGCGCAGACTTTGCGATACTCCAATATTGCTACAATTGCTTCCAGCACATTGCAGCAGTTACTCAGCTTTTTACACCGTTCCCTGGTTACAATGGGCTGATTCACGTGGATGAGCTGACTGAGATGCACTTCATTTGTTGGTATGAAAGCTGCGCATGGCTGTCTGGAATATGATTTGACTTTCACATTGCTTCCGCCACACCTGAAGTGCATCACTCACTACCTCACTGTACTCACATCCACTGTTTGGTCTCCAGAAATGTTCAGGAAGTAGCAATGAATGTTAATGGATGCTATTTTTTTTCCACATGGAGGAAGTCAATTATAAACCTTTGCTTCACCCACACTGCCATGTCAGGCAGATTGCCCTTCTGCTGTCATCTGTTAATTAAATAGGAGGCATTACTTTCAGTGCAGCCCTTATAGTTGTTTTCTTTCTAGCAAGTGTGGTTGAATCATTTAAAATCTATTTATGACTCGTTTTTCTTTTTGAATATTTTTGTGGCAGCAGCATGGTCTCAGTGGTGTTAACATGCTCTTATCTAAAAATAGAGAAATAAAAAAGAAATCGCTAGCAGAAGCAGGCTAATGGGAAAGTAGAGAGTAATCCTGACTTCAGTGGACGAAACTAAAAAAATCTGTAACAGATCCTTCAGTATATGTTTGTTTTTATGTATTTAAAAAACAAACGAACAAAAACAACGAACCACAACCCTTTTCTCTCCTCATCTCTTGGGATTTCAGGGGCAAACCTGGAGCAATGAAGAAAAAGGAAGGTATTAAGACTGTAAGCTCGATGCTTCTAAAATACTTATTTCTTTAATAATCTTCTATTTAAGTATGTTTATAAACGTTATCTGAAAACAGTGTCAATGGAGTGGTTTTTTTCATTACACAGGCTGATCTTGACTGTGCATGCACTAGTTTGGAGAAGTTTCTGGCACAAGATAATCATTAACTTGTCAATGAGGATTGGCCTGGATTTGTAAACTCAACACAGTTTCAAATACTCAACTGGAACTGCAACTCAAAAGCTATCAGAAATGCTTGGCCATGTATAAGTTCTGATTTATGGATTTGTTATCAATCTGTGCATTACTGAAATGAAATTTATAAAATATGGTACGATGTATGTGATTTCTTTTGTTTAGGAATTTCATATTGATTTTCACAAAACTATGTCAACTGGAAGAAGCTTGGGCTCTTCGTTTTACAAATAAGAACAGTGCATTAAACAAAAAAAAAACATCACCAATGTGGGTAAACTTTCAGTCATGTACCAACATCAAGAAGTTGAGCTAATATTATCACAAGAGCATGACTCCATTTTATTTTTCTTTCTCCCACGAGCTGTAAAGTACTGTGGAAACTCCTCTCGGTACAGAGTACCGTCTCTGTTTCAGAGATGGAAGAAATAAAATTACCACAGAGTCTAACCATGGGCAGAATAAAAAAGTAAAAAATGAGGAGGGGGGAAAAAAGAGGCTATTGGATGAAACTTGGTGTCATATGAAGACCTGTGTTCTCTTTACCAGTATTAAAGTAGGGCTTGATTGGAATGAGCATGGATCAATGCATACTCCCAAGTCCCATAGGATATAGTAGAACGCGCTACCTTTAAGTGTCACATTGTTAATGTATGAAGTCCAGCATTAATTTTCTGCACTGAATACTTTGATAGAGATGTGAATGTCAGAGATTTCAATGTGAGCAACTTGGATGGAGTTCTTCAGAAATGTAGATTCATGTTTGGACCATTCTTCGTGTCCAGGGTGAGATCAGTCTTTTTCAAGGAGAAGCCTACATACTAGTTACTACTACAAAACAGAAGGAAACCAATCACTATAGTAGACTATGAATCAATATGGGAATGTTGGTAATGCATGAGAGAATACTATGTTGGTTCCTCCATCTCTTAAGACTGCATTGAAAGTGCTATTTCAGCAATGCTATTTTCAATTGTTAGTAGTATGTGTATTTTTCCTCATATTTAAGCATATCTCAGGTCTTCACAGAACAGTCTGGCAGTCATCTAGGGCATGGATTGGAAAATATAACTAGTATAGTCTCACTGTTGATTATTTTTAATTTATCAGAATCTTGTAGTACACCTATGCTGTCATTTATAGAACAGATTAGATATTCAGCTTTTCTAGATGCCGTCCTTTCTCCAGGAGATTGTAGTGTCTATAGAAGTTGAGAGAAAACAGGAACAAAGCAGACAACATTGTTTAGTGTGGTAGGGAGTGGTACTGACATCAGCTGAACTGTTGTCGTCTTTGCATAATAATCTACATGATGAGCTTCTGTTTATAATGAATAAATCATTTAGAATGGAAAGAGGGATTGCTAATGCTATCTGGCCTTCCTTTTTCCTTATCTCTGTGGAAATGATTTCAAAATTGTTTTTAATAAGCGGAAGAACCCATTGGTGCATATTGCTGCAGATGGTTTTGCTTAACTAGCTGCATCTGTCTAAAGATTATTTGTTCTATAAGGTTGCCCTTTACTCAGATTATCTTATGTGATGGAAGTCTGTGTATCATGCCATTGAGATATGCTGCTAATAATAGCAGTTATTATTGATATTGATTGTGTAAATTGTATTAAGATATATATATATAAACATATTAGAAAAGTAAGGATCGCTTTTTATTAGGCTACAAGGCAATGATGTTAGCCAGGGTCCACTGAAGACAGGTCAAATGTTGATGCCCCTGAATCTGTCTAATCATATGCTATGGCCTCAGACCAAATGGACATTCAGCACTGGGGCAGCTTCTGAGAATGTCTGAGTATAAGTAAGCGTAGGGCATGATCAGCACACCCATTTTCCTGATAGCAGAAAGCTGCTGAAGAAATTCTTGAGCTAGTTCACCTTCTGCCTGCTGCCCACAGTGTTAAACAGTGCTCTGCTCTGAGAAGCTACTTTGTATGTTGTTGGCTTCTTGTTTTTTTTTCCCTGGGTCTTGGGTTTACCGTTTTCTCTGCTTAACCGAGTTTCCTCCCAGTCTTATTTTGCTATCTGCAATAGATATACTGTTTATTTCAATATGAGGTGGTTTGTTGTGTTTGCTTTTTTTTGTAATAACTATTTATTGACCAACACATCAAAAATCAGAATATATAAGGGAAGAACTTATATTTTTCTCAGTAAATCTCTCTGGAATTAAACAAAACACTAACTAGGACTCTGAAATTCAAATGTAAATTACATAGCTTTGTTCTTAGATCATTGTTTTTAATGTCGTTTGCCTGCTCAGGATTGCATTTCATGTGGAATCAAACACAGGGTAAAGGTTCAGTGATCATCATTTAAGACAATCTCCATTGCCTTTGTTCTTCCAAAAATGTGGGTATCCAAAAGAGATTTGCTTCTGGAATAAAGAGGAATTTTCTGCAATAGGAGGCAGATAGAAATGGCTGTTATTGGACATTCATAAAAGAATATAAAGTCAGGTGATGGTGGCAGGCATGTGAGGTACTGCATGAAACAAAAGTAATTTTCTCTTTGTTAGTTTGCAAAAGTAACCCCCAAATAAATGGAAATCAGCTTTTCATTTCTGTAATAAACTACGAGATAGTAAGCTTTAGGGCTTTTCTGTCTGCAGTCAGGCCTTACCAGCACTGAGGAAATGCATTCCAAGAATTGTTTCCATTCAGCTCTGTATCATTTATTAATAGATGACTTTCTCTGAAAAGTAATTGCATTTGCAGAGTGATAGGCCTCCCAATTTCCTATTACTTCTATACTAACTTTATAGCCTTCTGAAATCAAACATATGAATTATTTTTTCCATAACACAATTGTACCTAAACTATGCAAACCCATACTAATCACAGAATCACAGAATCACAGAATTATCAAGGTTGGAAAAGACCTAGAAGATCATCCAGTCCAACCATTACCAATACTTCCCAGCTAAATCATACCCCTCAACGCAACATCCAAACGTGTCTTGAACACTCCCATGGTCGGTGATTCCACCACCTCCCTGGGCAGTGCATTCCAATGCCTGACTACCCTTTCCGAGTAGTAATACTTCCTAATGTCCAGCCTGAACCTCCCCTGGCGCAGCTTGAAACCATTCCCTCTAGTTCTATCACTGATTACACGAGAGAAGAGGCCGACCCCCAGCTCACCACAACCTCCCTTCAGGAAGTTATAGAGAGCTATAAGGTCTCCCCTGAGCCTCCTCTTCTCCAGGCTGAACAATCCCAGCTCCCTCAACCGTTCCTCATAAGGCCTGTGCTCCAGACCCCTCACCAGCTTCGTAGCCCTCCTCTGAACACGTTCCAGGGCCTCAATGTCTTTCTTGCAGTGAGGGGCCCAAAACTGAACACAGTACTCGAGGTGCGGCCGCACCAATGCCGAGTACAGGGGGACAATTACCTCCCTGTTCCTGCTAGTAACACTGTTTTTGATGCAAGCCAGAATGCCGTTGGCCTTCTGTGATGACTTTCTGTGACTTTCTGTGATGTGATTTCTGATGACTTTCTGTGATGTTGTTACCCCTTAATACCAAGACATACTAAGAACAGTATGTTTCTCAAAGAGCTATGTGTAAATAAAGTAGTGAAATATCATCTCCACTTTTAAATGGGTATATGAGGCCAGATGCCATCAGGTAATTTGCTTATATCATGCACAGAAAGTTTATGGCAGAACTGGGAGCTGAACCAAATTCTAAGGCCAGAGCTTTATCTTCAGCAGAAAATCACTCAGTAGTGTTCTTCAAAAAGACCATTTAAAGTTTTACTTTCCAGACCAGTGCCTGAAGTCTATTCTGGTGGAGAGATGAGTGTAAAACAAACAAACAAACAAACCACCTCAGCTGTAGCAGTTTTATTTGCTTGTTTGTTGCCCTTTTATTTTATTGTTCTCCTACTTTGTTTTGTGCACCTCTGCCAACGTTGAGTTGGTGATGTGCTGTGCGTAGGTGTGCAGCTCTGGATCCCAGCCACACCTCCACAGCATGTCTCAAGTCTCAAAGACTCTTCTGGGTTAGGATACAGGCAACAGCCCACAGCTCCCATTGCTCCAAGGAAACAAGGATGAGGTTATACATCCTAGCTGACAGGTCCTTGGGCTATTTTAACAGCTGCTTGGGTATGAAAAGCCTTGGGGAGAGAGAAAAGATTAAACAGCTCATATCTATTTTATTTCTATCTCCTTTGATCTCAGTGCAGCCCCCTTCTCTTTGGCTTGACATAACTTTCTTACCTTTGCCTTTATTAATATCGTGAATAGTTTTGTTCATCTGTTTATTAACATAAATCTGATTAAGAACTGAATGTGTTACGGCACACTGAACAAAAAGCCCATTCTCTTTGTTCACCTTAGCCAGGAGCCATGTTCCTTTGGGAAGTGAGGCAGTTGTAAATATGACACTTGTTCATGGCTGTGCAGAGAAGTAGTGTAATTTGAAGATGCTGGGTTAAGCCTTTGGGAGACTCATGCTATGGATTAATTCTGATGCATTATTCTTTTGAGCAGGTGAATATCTGTTTTTGTCTTTGTTGGAAGCGGTGCTTCACAATTTCCCAGAAATATTGTTTATTGTGTCAATTTTTAATGAAGAGACTTTCTGTGATGTTGTTACCCCTTAAGTAATACCAAGACAAGAAAGACTGACCGTTGGCCTCCTGCATTGATATTCTGGATTTTCCTGTATTTATATAACTCTGCTTATGACTATCTGAGGATTCATAGCTGCATGGTGGATGAAGTATGAAGGCTGCTCTGAAAGTAATGCTTCCTATTTTATTATAGTATTGGCCCACAATGTCAGAGGTGGATGTTGTCACATTTTATATGATGATGGCAGTAGAGGTTGAACCTTCCCACCAATATTCCATTACATTTTGTTGCCACGTGGTAGGTGACAGTCTGACAGAATGGAGCCTGATGTGGAAGTGTGGATGGAGCAAAGGTGTATCATTGAATTTATCCATGTGGAAAAGGCATCTGTTGACATTCATCAATACTTGCTGAATGTTTATGGAGACCAAACAGTGGATGTGAGCACAGTGAGGTGGTGGTTGGTGCTTTTCAGCAGTGGCAACTGTGACAGTGGGTCACCTCTGCTGGTGCAGATTATTACAAGCACAGCATGCAGGCTACTGTCTATCACTGGAGACAGTGCACAGCCAATGGCGGTGATTATGTTGAAAAACAGAGTAAATTCCCAGCAACAAAACACTATCAACTAGTGTTACTGTGCTCTCTGTTGTAGTTTTTGTGGAAATAAATAGGAGGTATTAGTTTCAGAGCCACCTACGTAGCAGCTTCATCACGTACGGTATTTCTAAGTAGTGATGTCATAGTGACTATAAATTCAGAACTGATTAGGATTATGGTGAAGAAAAAGTTGAGGTTTCAATTAAGAAGGTGCTACTTGGATTGGATATGGAATTACTGATTCTTCCATAAAATGCCATTGTAAGGTAGAGAAATCTAAAGAACTTCAGGGAGAACGTGACATATAGTGATGTTAATACCTAAATTGGTCCCTGGGGCAGATTCATTTTTAAAGTATCTTTAGCCTGTTGACTTTTTTTAAAAGCTAAGAGGCACAGAAAGGGACAAGAGAAGTAGAAGGAATAGTTCCTTAATGAGGATGACCATTTTTATATGATGAATATGAAACTGAAATGCTTTTCCTAAGGCAATAGGCAGAATCCCAAGTGGTCTTAAGTATTCACCAGCTTACTGGTGTACTGGAAACATATGGTTCCAAGGCCATTACTGGTACCATAAACACAAGGTAAACAATCATGCTTTGCGGAGATAGCGTTGAGCTTCACTATTTCTGATGTAGCAACAACTTTTCATTGTAGGAGGAAAAAAAACAACTATGTGAAGACTGAGAATTTGAGTAGTCTGAGTTTGCATTCACAAATTGAGAGACATTGTCAGATGTAAAAAAACAAAACAAAAAAAAATTTATCTTTGAATGAATTAATAAAGAAACACATAGTAATTGCTGAGATCTGCTTGGTTATGCATTAAATAATATAGTCACACGTGTTGGTTGATATTACTGTGTGCAGTAACAGCCTGTTAGAAAGACAAAAGCCTATTTGAACAATAAATTTCCTTGACTCATCTTCTATTGCAGAAATGTTCAGGAGTCTCTTGAACAGCACTGTATGTAGGTGATCCTGTAGAGATGCTGTAAGTCTGTTTGCTCTCCTGAAAGGCCTGAAGTTGCATTTGAACACCAGAGGTTTGTTTGATGATGTTTCCAAAACACAAACAGCTACATAGCAGGTGCTCTTTCCATATTCAGTTTTTTCTCATTTTCCAAGCATTGTAGCTCTGCTGGAGTCATTCAGTTCAGTATCTCTGCTAACCTCTGCACTGTGTCTTCTCAATTCATGGAAGTGACATTCGAAGGGCATTGAAGAGTCCATGTAGTCTATCTGGATGTGTCAAATCATCTCTTGGTACCAGACATGTAGCTCTCCCTCTAGTGAGTGGTCACTGGCCCTTCACAAAAAATGTGGGGAGTCCGGAGGGGTTGCAGGATATGTCCCTATGGCAGCCAGCACACAAGAAGCAGAGAGAACTGAACATTTCTATAGTTTGGATCTTGTGACTATAAGCCTAAAAATACCATATAGGAGGAATAGTTATTTATTTATTTATTTATTAATAAAGCATTTCTGGAGTTGTTTGTTTGTTCCCTGTTAACTGAGGGGGAAAAAAAATCCCACTGAAAACAGAAGAGATGCTTAGTGTGTGCTGACAAAACGCCTCCTGGAGTCTGAGCTCTTCTGCTCAGGTGGAATTTGGGCTCTGGCTCTGGGGCTGGCACTGCAAAAAGTCACTCTCAAACACTTGTCAATCCTGTGTAATCCTTAAACAGAAAGTCTGTTATTCTGGGGTGACTTGTCTGTGCAGAAGTCACCTGCTGGCCCGAGTGAATTGCCTGTTGTAAAATACCATAGAGCAATGCAGCAACCATGTCTATAAAGGCTGAGATTCTAGTAGTGTTAACCACATTATCTCCATGGTAATGAGATTTGGCTTTTTCTTTCTATATTGCTATGAATTTCATTGGCAATAGAGAACAGCACATGAGTTTGCCTGTATATCTAAAGAGAGGAGATTATGACTGCTTTTTCTTTATGTGCTTCACATACATGTATGTATGGGAAAAATACACACTACACATACAATGGCATGTACTTCAGTATATGCTAAGGAGACATTTGTAAGCGATCACATAGTGATATGTTTCACAAGCCTTAGATGTTTGACTTGGGCAGGAGAAGAAAATCTTTAGCACAATCTGCTGAAGTCACTTCTGGAAGTTGGGCTGCAGTCAGACTTTGCATGCCTGTAACTTTTAGGTGAAAACTGATATACAAAAAGCATAAAATGCAGCCTGCCACCTTCCCATGAAGTTGCTGTAGTTGTAGATGTGTGGCAGTGCTTGTTTCGTCTCCTATTTGTCCTCTGCTGAAGGGCCAGGTGAGGAGAGCTGAAAAAAAAGGATACTGAAAAAAGAGAACTGGAAAGAAAAAGATAAATAATAGAATGTGATAGCAATTCAGGTAAATATCACTGTGCTGAAGGCAACGAGATTTAAGATCAAGAGCGAAGGATAGAGCGAGTGATAAGAGCCTTTGCTTTAAGGGAAATACTCATCTCTGCCATGCCCTTTTGAATAGAGAAATGCAGGCAGGAGCTGACAGGTGACTCTGGATGTGATGAGTCAAGCTGTCTTCAAGGTGCAGGCAGTTTATTACACAAATGGGATAGGGCGATAAATGTCAGATGTGAATGGCATAAGGAACCCTTGTGATCACGCCAAACACACTGCACTGCACAATCTGTGGAGTCCCACCTGGTCATTCTTACCAAAATTAGTGTCTCTCTTGGAAAGATATCTTCTCTTGAGTGGAAGAACTTGCAGAAATGGGCCGTCTTCTATATCAATCATTAAGCAGCTGAAAGTGCATCTTCCTCCTCTAGTATTTTCCCCAGTTTTGACTTCCAGCAATGCAATCCTGTTTTATACTGGTTATCTAGAATATCTCTTGTGAGCAGCAGCACCCCTTCTCTCTTTTCTGTTAATTTTCTCTTGTAGGTTCTGGTCACATCAGATCCTGCTCTTTATCTGTTTAATTGCTGGAATGAATAATGCAAAGTGATTTAACAGGCATGGTCAGCATAGCACAGCATCATGATGGTTTGCTTTGAGAAATAACAAATTCCCATGCTGTGCTTCTGTTTTTCATGTCCACTGATGGAAGCACTATACTGCAGGCTTTTCACTGTCAGATATACAATTTCTATGCAGAAAATAAGCTTTTATTTAGCCTCGTTACTGGGAAATATTGAATAGTAAATTTGGCATTACTAGAAGTAGCAGAAAGGGAATCTATATATTTGTGCTTGCCATTTTACTCAGCTGCACTTGGTCTCTTTACGCTGAGTTAAGCAAGCTGAACAATGTTCCCAGGTTACTATTCATCTGTTTATCATAAACCTTTTTGGATTACCTATTAACTAGGATCCTTAGATCAGAATTGCTATTTTTATAGTCCAGATGTAGCCAGTACATACACATGCAAAATGAAATTCCTGACTTTTTGGAACTGGCAACTATTTTTAAGCAAAGTTTTGTGCTTAGAGTAGGTTCCCTGTGTCATCACCTTGCTCCTTCTCCCTCCTTATTCATGATTCAGTGGACATGAGCTGACATAGGCTGTCTGAAACAAAAGTTGCTGTTTGTGCTCTGTGTACAAATGACATCCATGGTCTAGAAAAACTATTTGTGAAGTCTGTCTGCTGTGAACTGTAGTAGATATTGGTGGTGAAGTGGACATCAGTGGTGGCAAAAACTATAGGCAAGGTACCAAAGCCTGGCTTGGGATGAACAATGTGCCCTTCTAATCAGTAAGGTCTTGGTACAGACAGGCTTTAAAGCTTTTGGGAGTAAATGGAACTCCATCCTCAAGAAAATGATCAAATAACAATGTAAAAGGGTGGAAAACACAGCTCTATTTTTGGACTTAATGCTTTAATTCCCA
This sequence comes from Alectoris magna, assembly GCA_030625065.1. NCBI lineage: Eukaryota > Metazoa > Chordata > Aves > Galliformes > Phasianidae > Alectoris > Alectoris magna. The sequence goes on along the minus strand of CM060575.1, from coordinate 5,296,222 downwards.
TGCTTAATGTTTTTGTTTCCCATCTGTTCAGGAAAAAGAAAAAAAAAATTGTTGTTGAGACAGAAGCAGTCATTAGAAAACATTTTTGCTTCTAATTTACAGCCTGAAATATTTATTCAGCTAATAGTGACCATTATAAGCACTTTTAGATTCCCAACTTTCTAATACCGAACCTGCTGATAGAACAATGAAATCAGCAGAAATCATTCTGATTCTGCATTCAGTACTAATAATTAAACATTCATTTTCTGTTTCATTGTTTTATCCAGTGCAAGAAATTGTCCTGACAAGTTCTCAGGATGTGTTAAGTGGTTCGTAACTTCCTTAAGAAAATATATCTTCACTGGGAGAAGATAAGAAGCAGACAAGGGTTACCTTCAAAGATATGTTATCCCTGGGATGCAGAGGGCTGAAGCTGCCAATTTGTACCGGACCAAAGAACGGGGTGTTTCCACTGGCACCTGTGTGTACTAAGACTTCTGAAGTTGGTAAGAAAGAATTTCTGTCTTGCAAGCAAATCCAGTTGTTCAACATTTGCTTCCCAAGCAGTAGCTGAGAAAGTAGCACATCCATTACTTTATTTATTTCCATAGAGTAGAAACACAGAATTAATGCAAGGAAGGTGAAATATTTCCTTTCAGTTCTGATTGGCATTAAACTAACTCATGCTAGCTTTATTATGGAGCTTGCATTGTCCTTCTACACTGAGGCCAACTAGCTTGAAATCTTGTACTGCGATACGTGCTGGCCATGTGATGTTTCATGCCGTATATCTCACATTTGTTTATACTGGAGTATGTATGGAAGATATGTTTTTGCAGGCACATTATATGTCAGTGGTGAAGCATTAAGTGAGCTGAACTTATCATGAGGCAATACAGCATAATAGCAAAGCACGATTTAGACAGAATTAACCTAAATTAAAATACTGCCTGTAGGGATCTATTATGAAAATAGTTCCAAACAGTAAACTTGAAGGAAAATAATAAACAAAAAAACATTTACTCATAGAAAAAAATTTAGTTTTTTGTGGAACTGTTTTTAGCAAATTCCTGTGTTGATACCTTAAGTTCAATGAGGTGGACTTGTGAGACTGTGGGGCATGGCCAGCAGAACTCCATACATGGGACAACTACAAATTAAAGGAGAGACTAATAAAAACGGTATTGGAAGGAAGTAATGATCACCTTCCTGAGGAATAACGTTTTTAAAAATATCCAAGAAATCATAACATTCACCATAACTCTCCAGTGGTAATGAGCTGGTAATATCATCGCTGTCATTTTATGGATTATGATATCTGAAAAGGAAAAAAAGGAAAAGGAGATTTAATACATATTATACAATTTTTAGTTGGTTAAAGGCTTTATGAAACCCTTTTCATTATTAGAAATAATCCAGGCAAGCAACACCACCTCCTCCTCCCCATTTCTAGCACTACTCAAGTGCCTACACAATCCTATTCTTTTCTAGCCATTATGGACGTATTAGGTAAAGGTACACTTCAGAAATAAGAAGCTATATTTAAGGAATCATGTCTCATTTCCTAGCTTGCTGTAGGTTTTCAAAGACAGCATTGCTTATATTTAGTAGCAGTTTTACCAGAAGAAGAGAAATACTTTTTGAAGTGAGTTTTTTCAAGATTATTTTCAGTCTTCAAATAGTATTCATCCATGCTAAGAAACCTTTGCAGTAAGTGCTCTTGCAAAGAAGTGAGTGATGGCTGGAAGGGGCCAAGGGCTAAAGAGGTTTGGAGAGTTCATTTGTTATTAAGTTCACTTCTGTGTTTAAAGTAGAGATGATCTGATTTAAGTCATTGCACCAATTCCTTTGCAAGTATAAATTTGCGTTGTTATGCTGAACATTAAGAGGCTATCATTATCTGTGTACATGCTGGATGCTCTGTTTTCCTCCAAGGACACCCTCTAGGGAGGTTGCCCAAATATTATATAAGATGTCTGTGTATCTCCAACAGTGAGAAATGCGAGCAGAAGCTGGAGATGGTCTAATTACTGTACTCTGAGTTGAATCATGCGTGACACTAGCATGAACATAACAAGAGGTTCCATCTGGTTCATGTAACTGTGAAACCCTGGCTGATGGTTGCACATGCCTTTGAGTGAAGCCCCAAGAAGATGGAAGAAGGGTGAGAGGGCTGCTGAGGGATTGGAGGATTGGATACACAGTGGGCTGAGGGCCAGAATATGCAGTGGAAATAAAATCAAGTGAAAATGCTAAGGGCTCTGTGCAGCTGGTGGAGACAGGCTCCAGCTCACTGCTGCTTGTTTTTGTACTTATGTGCAAACAGCACAGTGCTGTATTACTTCGAGCAGGTCTGCATTTAAGGTCACAGGAACCAGCCTGAACCATAGCAGTGATTTTTCTAGTACTTACTTGAATTTTAATTTCATGTTGCCAAATTTATTTCTCTCCTAACCTCAGCAGTCTACCGAAGGTGACTTGACAAATATATTTTTTAAGAAGCTCTTTTAGAGAAGAATCTATTACTTGCCTCTTGCTTATAAACAAATAAATATTAAAAAATGAGGGAGTAAAGAACTGAAGGCTCTTTGCACACTACTTCAATGTCATCAGTAGTGAGTATGTGGACTGCAAGCAATACCGACATTGTACTATGCAATAAATGTCTGTAAAACATTAGATCACGAAGCCTATATGTAAGATGTACTTAAGATTTTGTTGCCTAATTACCATTAACTAAAACACTGACAGCCCTTGAAATGCATATATATTTAGTCAGAAATTCATATTTTGAAGTGAATGTAAACTCTAAATATCCAGAGCCAGATGTTAGATGAGCTTGTCCCATTAGTTCAAGCAAGAAGCAAGTTACTAACCAAAGGTTATGTGTGCTCAAGATTTACTGAGGCAGAAGAATGAATACAGAAGTTTACTGGCATTTGAAATTCTGTATAATAGCCAAGACATCCAGGTGGGGCTGGGACATATGACACAGGAGGTAGGAAAACTTGTGTTCCCTTGGGAGAAGGCAGTGGTGTGCCTTGAGTACTACAGTGAACTAACTACACCTGAATCATAGCCACTATGATTTTTATGAAATTATCTGGAAGATCCCCGCTTGTAGATGAATTTCAGTAGTAGACTGAAAAAATGGTTCAGTAGAAACATTTCTTAATTTTTCTTTTTTCCTGGTTTTGTCAATGTCAGAGATGTCTGAATTTATTGGGCTTTTCGTCCCAGTGGGTTCTCCTTTCCCAGCTGATCAGAACAGAGCTCAATGATTTCTAACACGTGGGATTTCCCCATCCCAGTCTGATAGATGTTTTTTTCTGCAGGGGCTGTAGACCTCTGAAGATTCCTTCAAATTTATTTTCTCTGTGATTCTGAAATTACAATATTAACGTTATTTGTACTGATGCTGTAACTGTTTAGGTTGGGAAACATGCAGTAAATCACGCGAATCACTGTTTAATACCTACTATTTGAGCTTTCTTATGACATGTTACAGCTAAGTAAAAAGTTTCTCTGTCAGAGAGCAAGAGAATTATCTAGACAAAGAGAAGGGCAGGAAAGACCTATCATTGAGGGCTGACTTTGAACAAAGATAATGATTTTATAAAATGGTGTTGTGATTTTCTTTGTTTTTCTTTTCGTTTGAAATAAGGATGTTAGAACGATTTGGCTGTGTTTGTGGTTTATTATATTTTGACAGCTGGAATTAAATATCACTGTTTTTCACAATAGTGAGAAAAAAAAAAACCTTTAAAGAATATTGTTATATTCCATCCATGGAAGTCACGAAATTACAAAATCACATTTGAAATGTGTATTTTCTTCCTGGGGCTGCAAATGGTGTGATCTGTCTTCTTGTCATCACTCTGAGACAGACACGTTATCAGCTTTACTTAGAACAGTTAACACCTAAAGCAGAGAGATATGTAAATCCCTGAATTGTGATGGGGCATCCACAGCTTCTCTGGGCAGCCTGTGCCAGTACCTCACCACTGTTGTAGTGAAGAATTTCTTCCTTGTTTAGAATCTAAACCTACCTTTTTTTTTTTTTTCAGTTTAAAACCATTACCCCTGCACTACCTGACAAGGTTTCAGTAGATGCACCTACAGTTACCCTAAAGAGAATAAAACCACACACAGCATATACACTTATATGCTTCTAGATATGAGGAAATAACTGTCTTGATGGGTTAGAAAAAAATGCTCCTGGAAACAGAGGAACTTGCAGAGCAATATGAAGTATCTGCAGATGGGCACTGTTGAAGCTAGAGGTGGAGCTGGGTACCAACTTCAGTGAAGCAGTTCCTATACTAACATACTAATAAAACTAACCGGTTTCTATGAAGCTCCAAAAGATGCTTATGATCTCCATACGTTTTATGTAACATCATTTTAGTCTAAAAGAGAAATATATGAATCTTTCAAGTAAACAAACAAAATGCATTTGCACTTGCAATTAGTGAATACTTAATGTATACATTTTTCTCATGCACTAAACAAATATCCAAAAACCTAGACATGCTTTATTATTCATTGCCTGTGCATACCTATAGATATGAGATCTGCTTTAACACGGTACTGTTTTGTCTACAGTTTCCCTGCCAGATATTGTCTTCATGTAAATGAAGATAATGTTTCATAACATTAATTAATGTTGGTTTTTTAATCTGAACTTAAAATCAGCTTGATTTTTTTTTTTTTTTTTTTTTTCATTAATAATCTGCAGCTCAGTTGTCTGTTTTCTACCTTCCTCTTACTTTGCGAGCATCAAGAACCACAGTTCCGGACTTTCCGCCTGGTGCTTTTAATGTAAGGCTATGTTTTATTTTTCTGTCTCTCTCTGAAAAGATTCATGTCCTCTGAATTGCCTTGCGCTTCTCTGAGGTTTTAATAAGCCAATTTGCACATTCTAAATGTTGTGACTGCAATTACTTTCACTTCATCAGTTCTCAAATGGGTTTTTACGATTTTGGTATCGAACCACTTCTGATGGCGTATTTCAACTTCTCTAGGTTCAGAGGCTTCATTTTCAAAACTGTCTTGAACTCCCCAATAACAGTGAATGAATCTTCTTAAACTTCTGTAGATGCCTGCTGCTAAATAAAAAACGACAGATATATATATATATTTTTCCCCTCACTGCAAGAAAAGAAGTGAATAACATAATTTATAATATGCTTTGCCTGGCTACATGCCATCTTCTGTATGATTTTGTAGAAAAATAAGGTAAATATTCGGTAAGTTTTCTCGTGTTATTTGACTTGCAGTGTTTTTAACTGTAAAGTTCTATAATGTTTTCAGAAAGCTGAATTGCATTGTGCAATATGACAAATCTTTCAGCTCTTGAAATGCAGGATTCCTGATTATCACTGACACAGTTTCAAAGCATGCTGAGATTGCTTTTTGGTTCAGCAAGCAGCTTTCAAAGTGCAGTTTGTCAAAGCAGAGCAAATATTCTTTGATTTTATAAATATGTGGGACCCTGAGTTTCTGCCCTCTGGGAGTAGCTGTAGATCTTAAGAGAAAGATTAAGAAGGTGAAAGCACAGGAAGACATCTTGCTTCCACCCTTGCAGAGACTTCAATGGAAATTACCCCTTCTGCAGTACGATCTCCTTAGTTATTTCTAGCTCTACTTGCTCTTTTTCCCTTCTCCGCACCAATATATGCTTCTCTTCCTACCAGTACCTTGTACTCCATCATCTCTTCACAGTACTTTCCACTCCCACATCAGTCTCATTACTACCACTTCTCCTATTTTGTCCTGGTTCAAAATTGAAAGTTTTCCCATCTTCTCTGCCTTTTTTGTTTCCTTTGGCCCATGCCAACCCTCATCAACCCATATCACGGAATAGTAGAATGTTTTGAGTTGGAAGGGACCTTTAAGATCATCTATTTCCAGCTCCCTTGCAGCCTCATCCAGACTGGCCTTGAATGCTTCCAGGGAAGGGGCATCCACAGCCTCACTGGGCAACCTGTTGTAATGTCTCACCACCCTCACAGTAAAGAATTTCTTCCTAATATTTAGTCTAAATCTATTCTCTTACAGTTTAAAACTATTTCCCCTTGTCCTGTTGCTACATGCCCTTATAAAAAGCCCCTCCCCAGGTTTCTATATATATGTAGACTTACGTACATACATAGTTGACTGAAGGAATGCATGTAGTTGCTGTGATATAACAGCCATATATTGGTTCACTACAGAAAAAAATATATGATGAATGTGGTCAAATACAGCACATCTGAAAAACATGTCAGGTGAACTTCCATTTGGCAAAGCTTCTCAGCACCAAACTCTGTATGCTTTGGGGAGGTCACAGTGCATTGCTTAAGACACTGATGCAACTTGCAAGAAATGCTGGATTTGAAATTGCCTGTACTATCACTTAAGGATTGTGTTATGGTTATTTTTACAGCCCTAGCTTTGGATTTTTCTTTCCTGTTTGTGTTTGGCAGTGGAATTATATGTTAAACTCACTGTGATATCTAAAGAACATTTTGTAAAGCCATCAGAAATAAAATGTTTTTCATTTACATTATATCCAAGAATACAGATGAACATAATTTCTTCCTGCCTGTCATCATTTATGGGGAAACCAGTAGAAAAATTTAACATACCTGTCACATTCATTTAAGTACAGTAAAATGCAAAAAGCTTTTCAGATGAGCTCATGGTGTGTTTGTTATAGCATAAAAACCATGTGTATTTATCTGAGAGCATTGCAATATTGAACTACCTGTATTATTTCACATAAATCTCCTCCTTCCTTCCCTGCTATGAGCTCAGGCTATGTTAAAAGCATGTGTCCAGTTTTAAAGTCACACTAAAACACTGCTGCTGGGGTGTTAATGTGTGTGAAGTTAGAGGTGATGGAAGGAGGGTGGCTCTCAGCAGAGGACTTGAGAAACACAAGACACCAGAAACCTTTCAGTGCAAACATTTCAAAATGCCTTAGATAATCCTGATAGTGCTCAGGGCTTTCCAGGGGAACTCTATTCCAGCTCATGGGCAGCAGGAAAGGGAAATCCTTTACAGCAGAAGTTATTCTGAAAACAGAAGCCATGTTTATGAGGCATCCATAACCATAACTCCAGCAGCACCAGCACGTCCTCTCCTTGACAGCTCTAAAACTGCTATGGCTGTAGCTGCTGGCATGAGCAGCGCTCAAAGCACCAAAGTACCCACACTGCATGTTCCCAGCAGGTTGGACATGCAGGGTGTGCCATGTGTTGCCCAGGTACACTCCATTCAATTGTGTTTTTTTTCTTTTAAAGGTGGTTTTTTAATGTTACAATGTTTAACCACTTATAATATGTGATTTCTTGCATCATTGGGGTTTTTTAGCTGTGAAAGATAATTTTATCCTGAAGAAGAGGCTTCTCTCTGTCCATCTACTTTTCTTTACTCCAAGCAAAATTATCATGTGGATTTCTGGTAGCTAGTTTCAAGCAACAAATTACTTTAAATACTTCAATTCTGAGAGCAGTCAGGATAACTTAGCTGGGAAGGAAAAAAATATCAGTAAATTACTTTTGTTTTCCCTACAATAATTATCTTTGAGAATATCCGGTACAAGCAAAGAATTATTGAGTGAGCAGATTGTTATTGTTTTTCTGCAGTGTTTTTGTCTTTTTAATTTAAATAAACACATGTCTAACATTAGGTGACTCTGAATGTCTTTAAGACAGACACCTCCCCCTATTAATACAGGGTGATAACTTCATCTGTCTTTCTCTCTGCCCTAGAATCGTCCCTGCAGCAGCCCCAGCTTTCGTGGCACAAATCCCAGTGATCCCCTGCATGCTGGGTGAAGCTGTGGAAGCTGGTATCATTAACAGACCTCCTCCACATAGCCCTGAAGTTTGGGGGAGTGCTGAACAGCTCCCATTGGAGGCTTTGTACCCCACAACTCCTGATCACTTGAGAGTGCTTCACAAAATTCTATGGTAACAAAACCAGCAGAGAATTCCTATAATAACAGTGTGGACAATCCTCTGGGTACCATAGAAACTACCACTTTAAGGAAAAGCATTCCTTTCTTTGGCTTTACCTTTTAGAAAACAAGACTTTGTTAGAGGACTTGAGAAATAATGCTTTATTTTGTGATTGTCCTTTTGCTGCAACTTTTTGTTTTCTTTCTGTGTGGGATTGGATCTATTCAGTTATCTCTAATGTCCTAAGCTTGTGTATTTTTTATGATGCTATTGAGATTAAATTTTATATTAGAACCTTTTCTGTTGTGTCCCTTCCTGCCACTGGTCTTCAGGCAGTTGGATGCTGTAACTTTCATGGCTTTCCTGGTCATGTGAGGCAATGCAAGCTGTCTTGTTGGCAACCCGTGTGGCCATGAACTCTGTACCTTCCTCTTCTCTGCTGGGTTACTGTGTTTTTAGTGTTAAATAACAGGTGTGAGAAGGTCTCCAAGGATGTGATGCCAACCCCGGGATGCTGGCGGAGAGGCTGCCATTAACAGAAATGTCTTATTCTGCATGCAATGGGAATGCTAACAGAGCCCTTCAACACTGTAGTAGCTGCATCTCTTAGCAAAAATCCGTTAATAAGGGTGCAGGGAAAACTGCCATCCAGACAGATGGGAATGACTCTAGGCTGCTGAAGTACTGCTCGTGTGCACTAAGTGTGTTTATTAATGGAAGGATTCCCAGGCCAGACAGCTGTCCACAGCATGCTCCCACACCTACGCTGAGAGGGACATGTTAGAATGAATCCAGAGCACATTTCAGCATGATAAATAGCTTCTCAAAAAGAAACTGTGGGATTTTGCTTCAGGTCATCAAAATCATGGCCGGATGGGGAAATCTGTTAGATGAGCATTTAATCTGTCAGTAGAAAGAACTTCCAGCAAAAGGACAGCCTTGTTATTCTCTGCATTGCCTGTTGCCTGATTTCCCTTGGCTATTTGGATCAGCTCAATGTTGGATGAGGGAGAACCAAGGAACGCTTCTGAACTGCAGTTGGTGGCTTTCCAGCTAAAGCCTCTCTGCAGTGGAGTTAATGTGCAGTAACTATATCAGGATGGTGGGGGAAGATGAACTGATCAACTAGTGAAACAGCTGAGATGTTCTTTCAGCAGCTTGTTGTAATTTTCACAACGTGCTGAATATTTTTTTTTAACCCAGTATCCTGAGCTAATTTTGAAAGGAAAGTTCTGCCATTCTAGATCTTCTCCTATATTTCGTTTAAATAAGTTATTCTTCGCCTTTTGTTCCAGGCTGCCACGCTCTGTTAAATGCTACTTCAGAAGTGACTGCCTTTTACTGATAGGTGAAATAATCTCTGTGCAAAGTCTGGAAATTATTTTCAGTCAGGAGGTATTTTAAGCTTTTTTGAAGCAAGGAGTGTAGGATAAGGGGGATAGGCAGTGCGTGGGACTATACGTGTTCTTTATTGGCTTCTGGTAGTTGGTGCTTTATAGAGTTTTAAGAATGTCACTTAATTTCTTATCAGTGCCTTTTTTTTTTCTTTTTTTTTTTTTTACAGTATTTTGCCACAGGATGTGGAATAGGTAGAATGGAGTAAATGTGGCCAGAGAACTGCCAACCTGATTATTATTAGCTCAGTGGGCTGTGAGCAGTTCCCTGTGTCGTCTTCCTTAGAACAGTTATCTTCTCTCTGATGGATTTTGAGTGTTCATTAGAAATAGTGAGCTTGCTGAATTAACATGTCAGGCACCCCGGTGCCTTGATGCTTTGCTGTAGCCCTGAACGCTGCATTTCTGCCTTGGATCCTTCAGCTAGCAGGCATGTAGAGATGAAAAGCTTGCTGCTGTTTATAATGGCCAACAGTTACATGTTTTCGAAAAGGACTGAGAGATGAAAACATCTCATTATGACTGCTTGTATTTCTAAGCGTTTTCTTACCTCTATATAATGCGGATGGCCATGAAGGGATGCAGGTTCCTATGCACAGAGATGCTTTTGCTGTCCCACAACTTAAGGTAGGTGCTCTGACACCTGAATCTCTCTTCAGGCTGCAAATGAGGACTGCTATCTATTTCTCTATACCATTTAGGAAGACCAAGTATTTTCAGGATTTAGATTACAAGTGGCAGAAACACTGTTTTCCTTGTGCTGCTCATTTCTGCTATGTCTGTTTTGTAAGGCCTGCTCCCAGGGGAAGAAGGAACAGGAGGGTCACAGCTCTTGTGAAACCACAGGGATCTCAATGGATCTCTGGCAGAAACTGCACAGATCTGTGTCCTCGTGCCCAATGGCTGAGACACCACAGCTGTATTGTAGCCATGGGCTTTGGAGATGGCAGTAATAACCTGTGGATTTATGCATCTACACTCATGAAAGGTGATTTTGTACTGTGTTTCATTTTGTGTTCTTAACTCTAATGCTTGGGGACATTACAGTCTACATCCCACAGAATCTACACTGGATTTGCTCTGATTATAGTGTTTGCCTTCTTCTCTAGTCCAGACATGTGCTAAAAGAAATGCACACAATTGGTCCCATTGATAAAGCTGATGTTCGCAAAGTTTTAATAAATTTAGAACGTAATCCCAGTATTTCCCTGATGCTCCTGTAACCTGTATGCCTTTAATCATCCATACAGTTTACTGACAGTTCAGCTATCAATATAATAAAGTGAGCTTATTGCTTTAATGCTTGTGACTGGCCTACTTTCAAAATCCCTTACAGATGCAAGTTGTATATAATTTAAATAAGAAATGCTGCATCTAGTTATCACCACACTGTTGTCTAGAGAAGGGGAATGCCATTTCGTTATTTAACCTACCAGCTTGTATCCCCCCAGGTACACTTCTTATTGTTAAAAACAATAGTGCTTCAGTTTGTAGGTTGCCATTGCTCATTAGCTCAAAGTAGTCCTACCACTAATGTTGGTCTTAGCTGGAATAAATATCATAAAAGTTTGGGCATTGGTTTATTTTATAGAATGGCAATGTTCTGATGTCTAATGGAATCTGCTGCGTATTGCTGAGAATGAAGTTAAGGCCTGGAGCGCAATGAGATGAGGAAAATCTGTGCTGATTCCAAAAAAATTTTGGAATGCAAAAATCAGGAAGAATTCAAGTGATATCTCTGGATTTGGTATAGATTTGCAGAAACCTGGACTTGATATGAATAAATGGGACATGGGAGTTCAGGAGTTTCTTTGTTGTGGTTTTTTTCCCTCCAAAATATTGGCTAACGTGAGATATGTTCTCCAGAGTCAAAGGAAAGAATGACTGAATGAAATTTAAAGAGTCCCATCCTTTACCCTAAAAAAATATATGGTTAAGGGCAGCTGTAACTCATCCTCTGCACCAAAAGGAAGGTGAAGGGAATATAATCCACCTTTCTGCTGGCACTTGTTCAGGCAATGCATGGACCTCTGTGAAGAGAAGCACCGTGAGCGCTTTACAGATTCTTTGTTTGCACTTCCCAAAACCACTGGGAAAAAAACATGACACTGCAGCTTTGTTAAGCTATGAACATACAAATCTACTGCGCCCCAAAATTGGATACTTTTGTGTTGTAGAAGCAAAAAAAATATCAAAAAGAGATTAAAAGGCAAGTGAACGCCTTCAGTGTGGTACTGAACAGCATTCATACTCACCTTGAAAGGTTTAGCATGTTAAAAATTGAGATGAATATTAGTGTAGCAGCTGTCATCAAGACAGTTCAAAATAGTTTCCTGTCTTCCAGTAGCGTATATCAGAATCTGAAGACCTGTCACCTCACCTTCACTTGGATACTGGAAAATTAGAAAACTTTTCTTAACATGAATCGTGTCATTGACTCTTTAGAAAGGGGGGGGGGGGGGGAGAGGGGAGAGAGAGAGAAAAAAAAAAGACCTGGAGAGAATCCGGACCTTTCTTTTTGTGTTCCTTTGGGTACTGTTTCATAAAATGTTGTGAAGCACAGAGGCTCCTTCGAACACACTGCAACTTCTGTTTGATCCTGCTGCGTATATCTCACATCTTTTCTTTACTCTCCATTCGTATAATCTCTGTGTTCTTTTTGAGGGCCTTGATTCTGTGTTTTAAGGCTTGACAAGTGATAACCACACAGCTTGTTTTAATAGCCTGTAGAAAGAACCTCCTTGATTCATGTGTATCAAGGTGTATGACTAAACCCCTACTGTATATTTTGCTGGTGTCTGGTATTAAACTTCTTTATGCTTTAGTCACCCATTAAGTAGTGATGCATTTATTTTTATAACCCGATTTGGCATCCTTGCACTGTGCTTTGTAGAAGGAAAGATAACAAAAGAAAGTAAGCAGTTTCTGTTGACTTGCTGTGATGTGCGTTCTGTCAGTGAGAAGCGCTCTGAGCTTCCTGCTTGGAAGAGGAACATCTAGAGGGAGGGAGAGAGGGCTGCTGAAAGCAAAGGGCGGCTTCTTCCCAGTCATGTCAAAACTTTACCCAGCCTGGTATGAAGCTTAGAGAAGATGATGTCCTGAGGTCTATTAAGTTAAGTTGACAATTCACATGTGGCTTTGTTATTTTCTTACATTAGTTGCAAGGAGTTTTCTTAGAGGAATTTTAGGGCTTTGTAATTTATCTTCACAGAAACTTTGGATGGTTACTTTTTCCTTTGATTTTTATTATTTCTTGAATTTTATTGTCTTAACTTCCTACTATATCATCAAAAATTTAAGAGTTTAGTTTGCAACAATAAAAATATAACAACAGTTAAAACTGTTCCAGCTTTTTTTTAATCACTAAGGCTCTTGGAAACATGCTTTGGAAGTGCTGATGACAGCACTTTTTTTTATATTAAGTTACTGATTCAAGATTGGTAGCTGCCATATTGATTAATACCCACTTTAAAATTTCCAAATACAATTTTGGGTAGAGTATGTAATCAGCCTGAAAGGGGCTCTGGTAACTTTTAATTCAACACTCAGAGCTGAAGGGACAGCACAGTGCTCTTTGCCGTATTCAGTTTCTCTGGACAATTTCTAGCACTTTCTATCTTCATTTGAAAGTTTTTGAGCCTTGGTGTATTTACTTTACATATTTCCTGGAGATACTTTTTCCATCTTGAAGGGAAGTTCAGGTGGTGGAGTATTATTATTTCCCATTCCACCGTTCATAATTCAGCCTCCTCGGTCCACTCATTGGCTATTGGCACTTTCCAGTTTCTAGAGATGTCAGAGTGTTTTGGGTAGAATATCCCAGCAGGAAATCACAACCCAGTACAGCCTCAGAACAGTCCCCTTGAAAGAGGAGATAACTGTCAGATCTCCTCAGAGTCTTCTGCTGGGGAAAAGCTCCAGCGTATGAAGAAAAAATGGTTAAATTGGGAGAATAGCAACTGAATCAGGTGGAATCTTTTCTGTAGCGGTGGGTACTGGTGGTAGATGCACAAAAATAAAGTCAGCATGAAAACTAGAAATATGTGAATTACCATGGAGATGGATGCAAACATGGGATGGGTATTCTCAGCAGAACCATCTCCTTGGTAAATTCATCAAAATGGAAACTTGTCAGTGAACAGGAGGAAGAACTCAGACCAGCCATTACTTACAGCATAGGATACTCAAATTGAGCTCTGAGGAGAACAGATTCAGATCTCTGCCCTGAATTATCATCTGCCCTGAGCATCATCTCCAGATCCTGTTCTTCCTCTCTTTTCCTTCCTTTTAAATAGAAATTATTGAAAACTTCTGAAATCTTACACTCAGGAAGTTCATGTTCTTGGTACAGCTCAAAAATCTTTGAAATATTTATAGAAAACCTTTAAAAATCCTACATGATCTTCCCTAATGTAAGTATGTAGTATTACATGTAGTAGTCAGGAGTGCAAAAGGAAGATTCTGCTAAACCATGTGCATGTAAAATAGAATGTAAACCTTTTTAGTTTAACGTGGATCATGCCTCATCGCTCCTCCTTTTAAATTGTATAGGAGTGGTCTTTATCATGGCAAATTCCATCCTATTCTGTGGGGTGAGTGAGGCAAAAATCCTGGGCAGGTATTAGCTCCTTTAAATTTAATCAATTCTTCCTCATTCCCCTTCTTGTTTTTACTGTATGTGGCACATACAGCATCCCACGGTGGCAAGACTAAGGCAGGGATCTGAGGTAGTCCAGTACACTGTCTTGTAAAAAGGACATAAGAGCCATCACTCCTGATTAAAGACGTATATGAAGACATGCTGAGCAGAATGACCTTCTGGCAGGGTGACAAGGTATTTCCTTTAGTAGCTCTTTCAGGGCTCTAAACTAAATGTCAGCTAGGGAAAATTGATATTTTAATTAGGCCTCCAACCATTTGGATTGTAAGAAGATAATCATTCTTTTCTGTGGACTGAAGGGGATGGTAATTCAGGTTTATTTCCAATTGTTTTGTAAGAAATTATCAATAGCCATTGGGTAGATTTGCCTTTTGGTGGGCATCTACATAGGTAAAAAAAAAAAAAGTTGACAGTGTTTTGCTGTATAACGTTAACTTTCCTAGCCCACCAGAATGGTGAGCAAGATCTTCCTGTGGTGTGAGCATCTGAGAGGATCCATGCAGGAGAGAACTCTGCTGAGCAGAAAAAAACTCAGCTCTTCACCCAAGTAATTTCTGCCCTGGTGAGCTCCATCAATAGACAAGGTGCTGGACAAGGGGGAGTGGTTTTAAACTAAAGGAAGAGAGATTTAGATTAGATGTCAGGGGAAAGTTTTTTTTTTTACTTAGAGAGTGGTGAGGTACTGGCATAGGTTGCCCAGAGAGCCTGTGGATGCCTCGTCCCTGGAGGTGTTTTAGGCCAAGCCCCTTCCAATCCAAGCCATTCTGTGATTCTTAGAAATCCCCAATTGGCAGCACAGAAAAAAAATTCCAAGGGTGTTAAATGCAACCTGAAAGACTTTTTACTCCCTTGTGAGTTAGTACGTGGGTAATGATGCTGCTCTTGTGGCCACTTGTGTTAATACAGGTATCTGCTGGCAGCAGTCCTTCCCAGTAGGCAAACATTTAATTCAACCTCTTTGACTTGTATCCTTGCTACTGGTAATTGTTTTGGTCAGGCGTTTATGGGGGGTGGCTGAAAAATTGAATCATACCTACTTTGAGATGTTGTCAGTATTTCATCTCTCCAAGGAAGAGCGCGTGAAACTATATTAAGAGCAAACATTAGAGTTTCTGAATTCCTTCTTAAAATGAAACAAGAATGGAGGAAGCTGGATGTCTGTCTTTGCTGTAGAGCTCTGATGAAAGAAAACAGATGAGGTTGAAGGGGAAAAAATCTCCAAGATGGGAGAAAAAGCTAGAGCTTGTGGCTTGGCATAATCTTCAAAGTGTCCAAATTTTTGGGCAACTAAGTGGAATGAATTGGTTTTTCAGAGGCTTTCCAGAATCGACTCATGCTATTGAAACGTCACAGGAAGACAAAAGAATCCACTTTCACCCAGCAGGCAATCTTTGAAAAGTAGTAGAAAGTGTTTGCATTCCCCTCTTCCCAGAGAGCAACAAGATGAGCAATACTGACCGAAAAGCACAGAATAAGGAGATGCTGTAAGAATCTGAGGGTAAAAACATGTACAGCTTTGCAGGTCTGAAGAAGCCTCCAACCACAACGGCTTCTGAGCCATCCTGATGTCAAGTCTTCGTACAGTGCCTGAGACCAAAGGGCTTTGGAAGAAGTCCTGTCCTCTTGCAGTGCTCCAGGAAGAGACAGGCTGTGAAGAAGAAAAAACATCCATGGCAGCTGGTAACCTGCATTTCATCTAGGATCTAATAGCAGTGAGAGAACAGTGCTAGAAACTGGATACAGCCCCCTCTGGGATGACAAATGGCTTTCCTATGTTCTTTCCAAATGGTAATGTCTTCACGAAAACAGCAGGCAGATGTACTGCCAAGGGAGCAAGGGAAGTGAAGCTTAAGGCAGAGGCAAAAGAAGCTAAACACAGACATTATATTCTTTGACCTCGACTGCTTATTGAGTATGCACTGGGTAGAGAGAAGAGATATTAAGTGAAAATTCAATCTCCTAAGAAGATTTCTTTGATTTGTTCAGCTACATTACAGCATTGCCGGCTTGTTCTGTAGAATCATAAAGGCAGAGAGAAGATGGTTTTGTTCCAAAATGAGTTGAATAAAACTTCTGAATTATTTTTTTTTTAGCAATTAGAGGTGGAGTTAGAGGAAATGGTTATTCATTTGACCAGGGTCAGATGAATGAAAGTAAACCAAACTCAAAATCCCACTTCCCTGCACGTACATGACCTGAATGTTTCATTTTGAGTGTGCTGAAGTTCTCCTTCAGGAAGAAAATCCTTACTTTTTCATCCTTTTGAACTCAGGTTTTTGTTTACTTTTTAAATAGCATCTTCCAGTAAAGTATGGATAAATTAAAAAAATGAAAAATTTTGTCCTATCCCTTCCCATAAAACAGTAGGGCATGTCACAGCCAGAAACACTTTGTTCTGAGCCAAACAATTTTAGTTTCATCTTCAGAGAATTTTCTTTCCTTTAATAAATAAATAAGTAAATAGAATAATTTGGGAAATGTTGATTCCTTTTCATTTCTTCTGAAAAATTCTTTTCCTTTTTTTTTTTTTTTTTTTTTTTTTCCTTTTCTTTTCAACCTTTTTCATTCCTAACCATTCCATAATTATTTTAATTTGAACTCAAATTAAATGACAGCTTGGTCAGCTCTACTTCCAAATGGGTTGGAGCTTAATGACCCTTGAGGTCCCTTCCAACCCAAGCCATTCTATGATTAAGGTTAGCTGGAAGACACTTTATTGTCACGTAAGTCTGTACTCACTAAGACTGAAGTTCTTTAGAAATAAGCTTTGAAGTTCTCACTGGATGCTGCTATTTCAGATATGCAGTACAATTTGAAAGTAATAATTCCAGGATAAGTGAAAGGCAAAAATCACGATCTATAAAAAAAAGAAGTGGCTTTAAGATGAAGCAAGTCATAGTCACCAGATTTCATCTGAGGTTCAATATTTTACTTCCTCTCTGTGGAAGAAAAGCACAGTTTTGATTGCACAGGGCTCCTTCATCAAGTGAAAAACCAACCCAATTTCCTTATGAGTTTCTGTGGAGGTGGAGCTTTGTTTATGGATCCCCTAATGTTTAACAAAGCTCTTGCTACAGCATGTGGTGTTACAGGAGCTCTCTCCTCTACCTAAACTTGTGAATTGGCAATATGTGCAGAAATTTGGTGGTCTGAGACCTCTACCAGGTTTGGTGGTGATGTAAATAAACATCATCATAGTGCGTTTTATAGGAAGGGGCAGCACAACTTCCTTAGGAAATTATGCACCTATTTCCAAATCAGGCACTACGGTTTGATTTAGGAAAGCAGTGAATAAGTGAATGTGGGATAACGTGCCAGATGAAAAACGCTTGCATTTAACAGGAAAGGAGCTTTGAGCTTGAAGCACCTGCATGTAGGAACTGAAGCTGGCATGAGGTTTTTAATCACACGCTTTCTGGAACCCAGAAAAACCATCAACTCTGAGCACTATATCACAGTGCGGACTAAGCTGAAGAGTTGAGCTTCCTGAGTCAGGCAGGAGTAGAAGGCAAACTCCCTCTCACAACACAGTAACACCAGGCCCCATACCAGTTTGAAGGCTGTGAAGCACATTACCAGTCTTGGCTGGACTGTCCTGCTGCACCTGCTGTATATTCCAGATTTGGTGCCTTGTGAATGATACTGTCATAGCAGCTGTGAAACAATGAACCACCTCTGCTAGTGCAGATTTTTACAAGCCAGGCATGCAGGCTTTTGTTCACTGCTAGCAAAAATGGATAGCTAATGATGGCTGAAAAACAGCATTTTGTAGCTGTGAATTTACTCTATCAACTGGTGTTATTGTACTCTTTGTATCTGTTGTAGTTTCAATGGAAATAATTAGGAGGCATTACTTTCAGAGCAACCTATGTAAATAAATCCGAACATGACTCTTCTGCACGCATTTGATCCCTTAAGAAGAGTGCTGGCACATTAGTTATTTGTCCTACTGGAAAGAGATGTGAGGGCAGAATCTTCTAATTTTCATGGTAATGAACGTGTTCTAGAAAAATTGTCTTATATCAGATAGTTGGAAAGTATATTTTATTTTACATTGTCTGGAAATTGTTTTATTACACATATTATTTTGACACTTGATTTTGTTGCTGTCTGTATTGCCATATCAAAGAACCCTTCACTACACTGTGTGCAAGAAAACAATAGTTTTGTACGTGGTCTTACTGAGCTTGTCTTAATTATTTGCAATGGCTACTGTTCTCACTTAATTTCATGGCTATTTTCTCTTTAAAAAAAAAACATATTTCTGAAGAAGTGCTGAATAATTTACAAGATTCACATCTAATTAAAGTGAAACAGTGGAGGGAAACTGCCTCTTCTTTTGTGTTGGATATTAGTGGGACAACAATTACAGAGTTTCACTGGCAAACTTCTCTACTGTTTAATGTTTAAAAATAAAAAATAAAAATTAAGCAACATTCCTCAACCTTAATGGTATTTTTCCATTGAAAATGGAAGAAAACGCAAGCTATAAACTGAAGGTCACGTTTGTCAATGATTTTACTTTTGGGATATTTTGCACAGCTCAGACTATGACTGATACTGCTGGTTGCATTAGTGCCATCTTGGAAATGTGCCTAATCTACACTCTTAATGTTTGCACAGAGGAAATTCAAGGGACAGAATTCTCTCTCTTGCAGTATGTAACCTTTTTTCTCCATTCTCAGTCTTGCCTGTCTAGGTAAAGGCTGTCTGAGCCTGAGGTGTGAGAATGGCCTTGGTGCTGAATTCAGATCAAAAGTCACTTCTTTCTTCTGCTAAAATTTCCTTTGTGTGATCTTAGATGAATCATTTGATCTCCTCGGAGCGTTAGCTCCCCATTTGCAGATATCATTGTGTGTTTTATCTTTGATGCTTTTTCAGCTAAGCATCAACTGGTGACTGTCTCATAAATATTTTTAAAATGCTGAACCCCATGGAAAAGCAGATTTTACTTTTGTCACTGTCATCAGCATCAAAGCTCCTCTACTTTCACACAAGTACATGAACTATTACTGAGATGTAACATGCTGAAATATAAAATATACTTAAAGATAAAGCTGAAGTACGGATGCTGTTGGTGCTTTGATGCAGGTAGTCTTGCTGATGGTGGAAGTACTCTTCCCTTGCCCCATTATTGCATACTCAGAGATGCTCATTTTTTGTTCTTTGCTTCCTCATGTTAAATGTTGCTCCTTGTAAATTGATTAAAAGGCATGGATCTGACCCATAAGTACAGAGGAAATAAAAAGTAATTTTTATTAATACAGAGTATTACGCATCTGGTAAGATTTAAAGACCAACATTTAGCTCCAGAATTCCACCAGAACTGGTGAGTAGTTTCGGTTTCTCCATACTGTATTCTCTAGGAAATGGTTTGTTTGTTTCTTCCGTGTTTGTATAGTGCTTGTCAACCGAATGTCTGATTTCACTTGGAATGTTCAGATACAATGGAGGAGAAGAGTAAAGGATTAAAAATTAAAATAATTTATTTCACTGTGTTCAGCTGTAACTCACAGAGTACTTGAGATATTTCAACAATAGCATCAATGCCGTAAAAATAAATGTTGTAAAAATAATCAGTGCTATAATATCATTCAGAGCAATTCTCGTTTCATGAAGTGATAGTTGTGCTATAATATCATTCAGAGCAATTGTCGTTTCATGAAGTGATGGTTCAGGGAGTGATGTCACTTCATGCCTTTCTTGAACTCTAATTTTTACAACACACTGCAAAAGAAACAGAACCACTCTGATTCTTTTAATGTGGAGTTTTAAGTGCTACTGAAGTTGATGATGGCACAAAGGTACTTCATAGCAGTTGACAAAGAATTTCTCTATAGTAGTGTTCTGCATACAGAATGTAATGTATCTGAGATGTTGCCCACTAAGAAGAGAACAAAATCTCTGCAATACTATGATCTCCATGTCCATTATCTGTCTCATATGCAATTGGAGAACCACACCGATCAATTAGACAGTGCGAGATACATTGCATTTCCACAGCTGTACTCCCAACAGTGCCTTCAATAAGCAGCTTCTGTTTTGAATGCTGCCTTTAAAGGCCTGAAAACATATTCTGCCTTAATGATACATCATTTGCAGCTGAAAAATGCCAGAACTTTTTGTAGCAGTAGCAGTAGTAGAAATGGATCTAACTGTGCTGTGCTTAATTTGGGACTACTCCATTATTTTTGACTCCAGGGAGCTGAAAACCATTGAAATTCTCAGTTTTAAACTATACTACATCCATGGCAGAAAAAAAAGAAAAAAAAACAAGGCCAGACAAGGCAACTAAAATGTTATGGAAAAAAAGAAGTGTAAGTGCTGAGATAAACAAGTAGCAGAAATCCAGGCTGCAGCAACACAAACAAATGGTAACTTTAATACTGAAATTACCCCAATTTTTCCAATGTCAAGCGCAGCTGTGCTACTTTAATTCAGTTAGATTAAAATAAAAGAATTTCCTTTAACACAGAGTTCAGCAAACATCCGAATGCTGTAATAAATAAATAAATAAACAAGCCCAGCCGGGGAGCACAGATGCCTTTTAATGTGAAAGCGTATTAAAGTTTACAGTTACTTCTTTTAGACTCTTCCCTGGGGTGCCATGTGTCAGCCTCCTGGAGGAGGAACTGCAAAGTCTGATTCACTGACGTATTAGACAACATCTGTGCTCGCTGGCTTGGATTAGAGATACTGAATCAAAAAGTTTGATCTGCTTTACCAACGCTAAGCTGACACAAGGTTATGCTTTGGCTTTTGCTTGTCGGCTGTTTTTATCAGTTCGTGTGGGATCTTATGAGTCAGCACTGGTTGGCTATTTTTTGTTTGTTTCGGATTCGCCATGTTGCTTAAGCAGGGTGTGCAGTGTGAAACAAATATACCCATTTCTATAATCTGCAGGGGAAAATCTCTGCATTTCACATATTCCACTTTTGGAAAACCACTATAGTATAGGCATAACTCATAGGTGGAGCCCTTAGGTGTCAGCACCAGTGGCTTCCTGTGAGGTTTGTTGGGATATAACTGAATGAGAGCTAATTGTTGAGGTCCTGATAATGATATTGTGATGTCCTGATAGCGATATTTTCCTTTTCCTGGAATACCTGAATGTAATGCTTTCCATAATCAAGGTATTTAGAACTGGAAGTTAGTCTTCCTCCAGAAGAAACCATGTACACTTGTATAGAGATGTAATGAGGGCAAAATGCAAATGTAAACCAAAGGTTTTGTTTGCCTTCTTTATTTGTTACAGAATTGATCCCTTTCATAATTCATGGATCACGGTAAACCACATGGTATATATTTATAATTAGGAGCAAGAGGCCATTGCTGTACGAACAAATTACTGGAAGATTCACTGTTCTCCAATCACTGTAGGGTTTTAATTGGGAAAACAGCATCAGCTCTAGGCTTCAGTGTGTTATATTTTGGTTTGCTCTAGGTATACTAACAGGAGACTTCCTATTTTTTGTGAAGCTTGTCCTCTGTGAAAAGTTTTAAGAACCAGCTTAGGTGAAAAACCAAACGTTTTGTCTACTTTTGTTTTTGAAATATTTGATGGCAATCATAGCACATTTTCATGTTCTTCAGGAATTCATTGCCTAAATTAGTATCTTAAATTAATATAAGATTAAGGAAAAACTCTAGGATTACCTGTGCCAAACAATGCTCAGAAATAGCCAACCCAGGAGAAACCTCTCAGATAAAACAATACTAATCCTGTCAGGTCATTCCAGTTAATGACTCTCTCTCTGTTCCTTCTTTACAACCTAGAAAACCACTTCTATGCTAATTTGATGATGATCTAAAATCTGGTATTTTTTTTTGGTTTTTTTTTTTTTTTTTTTTTTTTTTTTTTTTGCTTTTGAAATGTTATCTAAGTTTGAGATTTCTGGTTAAATGCTAATTGATGATTTTGTGAACTGGACACAGGAGATACTGGCTGCCAGAGACCCATATTTTTGGCTGAAGCTATTCCACTGATGCGGTAGCTATCAAAATACAATCTGGTGCCCATCTTGACAGACATGTAGTGTATCTGTGCCATGGACAAATGTCGGCTTGGGGTTCACAGCCAAAACACATTTAGCTCACAAGAGCAGAAAGCCCAGTAGTCTAACCCTTTGTTCTACAACTAGAAATACCCTTTAAAACTGGTCTGAGTCCATTACTGGTCCATGAATTACTGGAAATAGTTTTTGAATGTGTCTGCTGCTTTATGCAGAGCCCTTCCAAAAGGCTGCGAGCATCAGTTAAGGGAAGCAAGTTAAGGGACTACTGCAATTGGGTTTGAGAGAAAGGATACAAGAGTGTAGGATCCATGTTCAGCTGTGATGAAAATGAAAACTGAATACGTGAAAAGAGAATTTTGCTGAAGCTGAAGTTTTGGTAGGGACTGGCGTGATTTATTTACTGACAGAAGACAAGCCAGGAAAAAAAAAACAGGATGTGCTCATATTTATTTACATAAGAATCTGAAGCCAGGGTTTTAAGGGACTTTCAGGTCATTCATGTTGATCCTCTGCTATTCCAGTCTCCCAGTTTTGTGGGTTTTATTTTCTCCTGTTCTCTCCTTTTGAAAATCTGGAAGAGTAAGAAAAAGCAGAAACCTTCAAGTTACAAATATGGGGATACCGCCACCTTTCCCTGCACCACAGTTCTGCCCTGAGTGACCTCACTGGAAGCTGAGTGCACAAAAGAAGGGTTTTAATCATTCCAAACTCTATGAGAATTAAAAGTAGGCATAACTATTGTGACACATTTTTAAAAAGTGCTGTCTTTCATTAAATAGACCTTTTTTTTTTTTTTTTTACAACGGTGATAACTTCTTACTGTTGACAAACAAGTTAGATGGCCATCAAATGGGCAAGGCTCTGGTTTGTCTTGGCTGACTCACAGAAAAGAAAAACGAGCAAAATCTATGCTAACAGAACAAAAGTAGCAGCTCCTCTGGCTAGGAGCTGCAAGACAAATGTTGTCTGTGTTTCAGGAGGTACTGGTCACATTTTTGAGGATCTTACACTAAAAGCAGTTGAAATCTCAAAAGATAATCTAGAAGACCAGTACTTCTTGAAATTGCTTTAATAAGATATGTTAGCACCTTGTGTTTTTTCAAGCCTTTTTATTCTTGGCATCGCGTCCAGAAACATTTGTTCCTCGTAGCAACTGAGCCAGTGACTGCAGGCTCTGTATTCCCCCCACAGCCCAGGTGTCCCTGCCTTCCTCTCCGCTGCTCAGGAAGCTCTTGTTCCGAACATCAACTGGTATCTTGTACCACGGAGGACCTGCCTGCCTAACAGTACATGACAAAGGCACAATCAGCTTTTTGTTTTCTCGCTTTTGTTGTTGTTGTTTTTTTTTTTCTCTATAGAAAACAAAAGCATGGCTTAAAGTGCTTTTCCTTTGCACTGGGATCATTGCTTTTAAAAGGGAGACTCTTGTAAAGTGCCATATGTATTTTAAAAAGAAGAAAAAAGAATGAATGAATTCTGTTTCTCTGTGGTCATCCTCTGTAGTGCCAGGAGAGTTGAGAGTCTGTTTGGTGGTTCTTTTTCTACTATGATTCATTCAGTCTCGTGATCAACCAGGTATGCATTCAAAGCAAATCTCTACTAGCTCAGAAATGAAGAAGCTCTTTGTCACAGCCGATGGTAAATTTTATGAGTCCTGCAAGATCAAGGAACATAGAAGAATATCTTGGAGAGCTGTGGATTTGTCTCCTAGACTTCCACACATATCTATATATGCGATATATTTCTGCCCCAGCATGCAGTTGCTATTCTTGGAATTAAAAAAACAAATGAAGTTTCAAGACTTTAATCTTAAATTTGAAATATGAATTAATCATGCTGAAGTCATTGGGGTAACTAATAGACTGTACCTGATGTGAAGAGGGAAAGCAGAGTATCACCTGGTCAGGGTATTTGTCTTAAAAGAATAATGGATCAAACTGCTACCTCACATCAACATAAATCAGGAGCGAGTTCAATTAAGAAAGGAGAATTTAGTCTGTGAAAATTGCTGTGAGAGAACAATGAGATCTGCTCTATTTACCTTTGGAAAAACTAAATGTTTGGAGCGGGCATTTTTGGCTGTATATCCCTTAATAGGAATTTAGATTGTCAGAATGAGTTAAAATCACAGCTTTTGTTATGCAAGGGGTGTTTTTGAAAGGTGCACTTATTTTGCTAGCACCATATGTTCTTCATTTAAAAAAAATACAAAAAAAGGTCAGATATTTG
Source organism: Alectoris magna (assembly GCA_030625065.1). Lineage (NCBI taxonomy): Eukaryota > Metazoa > Chordata > Aves > Galliformes > Phasianidae > Alectoris > Alectoris magna. The sequence continues at coordinate 5,271,996 of CM060575.1, read as the reverse complement.
AAGTAGTCACTGCAAAATGTGGCTGCTCTTTATATTTGTTTGAAAGTATATATTATACAAGCCACAAAAGACTTGCGGATATTGGTAATGAGCCTACTATGAAAATTGTTGCTAATATGCCATGGAAATTAGTATCTCTGTCTCTCTATTGAAATGGAAAGACAGATACTGAAAGATTTCTAGGGAACAAAGATAGATCACTCAGAAATTCAAAGTGAACTGTACCAGATCCTCTGCTCTTACAGATAAGAAGCTTTGCTTCTTCCCCACCCCGCCATCTTCTGCTTCACCTCCACTAAATGTCTGTTTGCTGCAGGATGCGAAGGGAAGAATAGTTTGGTCATAACTTATTTCTCAGACAATGCCACTGATATCTTGGGCTTGTCTTGGATATTCCTTGTGTTTTTCCAGATAAGGAAATTGGGTTGCTCAGATCAATGTGTTGGTGGTGTTAGAAAGAAGGAGCGCACCTGGGTACACAACCTCATAAGATCAGCCACATGAGGCACCTAGAAGAGCAATGTTTGTATAGATAGTAAGGAAAAAGTAGGTCTGTACTCACAGAGTTTCACTCTCAGTCAGCTGGATTCTGATGAAGTCAGCAGAAGTTATAAAGAGCCTTTTCAGGACACTACCAGATCAGTCATTGCTGTTTTTGCAGTCCACAGCTACTGGATTGATTTTACTTGGATACACTTAGTTTTTTTTATTGAGGCATGTTCAGCAAAAAGTAGGGCGCTAGGTTTGGCTGCGTCAGTCCAAACAGGGCTTTAGATACTGGGACACAGGTAAGAGATAGACAGAAATCTCCCTGGGAAGTGGAAATATGGTACTTCTCAAAATTGATAATTCTCATGAGATCAATTTCTGGACTCTGCCTGTGCTTTTTGTGACACTGATCTACCATGTATGATAGTGTGTCATGTCTGCAAGGGTGGATGTTCTGTTGCAAGTGTGGGGAACTGAGGGAACTGCTGTGGAGATGCTCATTTTTGTCATGTTTCTATGAATAATATGCCTCTCAATATCCCTATGTCCTGTCCTGTCCTAAATCTTTTAAGAGACTATAGTAGGTAACTAGGAGAGATATAGTCCAGGGTTGATGCGGGAAGGATTTCTTTTCCCCTGCTCACTCACAAATAATAACAACAATAATAATATCCTGTCAGCATAAGGAATTTCAGAATTTCTGGTTTTCCTTCAGATTTTTCCTGCTCTGTCTTTATCTCTGAAGTAATTTTATTCAAATACAAATTACCAACATTTACATGATTAGCAGGCTCTGTGCTGGAAAATAAAGGAATGAATATCTGCTTCCTCAGTGATTTTAGCATTTCATACTTTAAAGATGCAATGTACCACCTGGATGAGACTTCCCAGGCCTTTACAGTGAGGCAAAAGAAAGAAGAAACAACACAAAATGGATTTCTTTATTGGTGTTTAGTGGCCCTGTGTTGTTGGTTTGGTGGGAAAAGAATCAATCATGTTTGTTTCCAATAGTTTAAAATCCAGGAGCGTACCAATGACAGCTAATATATTTTAATTATTTCACTTTACTGGCTTCATACACTATTGCTTTTAAAGTTAGTATTGACATTTAATGCCTATGGAACTAGGTATCGATATACAGAAGATTAAATAAAGCAATAGAAGGACTGCACAGTAAGTAAGTATAGTGTGCTCAACCGATAGATTAACTCTGATGTCCCTATAAATAAAACTCCAATCGGTGTTTTCTGCTGTGCACTCACTTTGACCTTGATAATGGATACAACAGATATGGGTTATCCTGTATATTATCCATCATTCTCATGTACACCTAGGAAGACTTGTCAGAAAGGGGAACTTGCCCCTTGCACTCCTTTCCCCGTGGCTTAAGTTAAGCAGTGTTGCACTGACAGTTCAAACAGGTATACAGATCCTGCTATACTGGACCTGGCTCAGGAGAGTACAGTAAATGAAATGGAGGGGACTGGAAAACAAAATTGCAGGTGAAATTCTGTGCAAGAAAATGCGAAGTAAAGCACTATGGCAAAGAAATGTTACCCTTGGCTTAATTTTGCATGTGTTTACAAAAAATTCTCCATTTCTTTCACAAGTCTGTACAGAGAAGTCTGAAACAGAAAGTAAGCGAGAAGATAATTTCTCTTGAAGGCATTTCAGGCACCTGCCATTCCAATTGGACTCTTTTGGAATGAAAAGTCCAGTGGCATGAATGCAACTGGGGAATCAAGGCAGGGGGAGTTTGATACAATTTGGAGTTTCAGGACGGCATACTGAACTCAACCCCTGGTGCTCAAGCTTTGGGCATATTCAATCGTTGCAGATTGTTCTACAACCTGTAATGTAAGTTTCTTAGTGCTTTCTTAGTGCTCATAAAGGTATGATCCAGCTTTGCTGGAAGCTGTTGGCTGTCTTCTCTTGTCTTCCAATAATATCAGCTGAGTTCCATATGCTCTGATCCAAAAATGTCTGATAATGAATATTTGTCATCAATGAAAAGAGATTTGCATATTCATAACAAACCAGAAGCACAGGCTTCTGGGATGATTTTACAGAATAATTCCAATATATAGAAGAAGAAAATCTCATTGAATACCTGTGGAGACATAAACTAAGTCTTCATGAAACCTACTACACCTCTAGCTGTTTTCTCCTTCTGTGACCTTAGTGGTGGATTTTAGTCTCACCACTGAATTAAAGGCCAATATCTTAATATTAGTACTGGCTCTTAAATGACCAAGGAATGTATATATAGGTCTTTAGCATCTGAAGTGTGGACCAAATGAGGACCGAACACAGAAAACTGTTTCCAGGAGGATGTGTTTTAGGCTGTCAAGGAACAGAAACTTGAGACTCATGATTTCCTAAATGCCCGTGTCTACTACCACATTTTTGTCTTGCTTTTTGTACTCTCTACATCAAAATGGCAGATGCAAAATCTAAGTTCCGAATTTCTGTGCTGAGCAAATGAGAATTTCACACCTTACTATGTCAAAAGTCCTCAACCAATCATCTGTGTGATGCTGGATCAGTCTGTCTGCAGCCTCTTGCAAAGACCGAGTGCAGCTTGGCCAGCTCTAAGGTGGAGTCAATGAGGATGCAGTGAGGTGCCACTGCTGCACTTGAACAAGCTCATGCAGCTGTCTAAAGCAAATTGTCTCTGGATGAAGCCTGGCAGGTGCTCAGATAACTTGAGTGCAGGTAGCACAAATGCAGAGCTGTGAAAAAAAATTGCACAGACACGCTTTAGATTAATGTTAAAGTCCAGATGTTCTTTACTTCACTTGCTTAAAAATCTTTTATCTGGGGGATAGAGCTAGGATGCAGCTGTTATTTGAGAAAAGCCTTTTATTGTGCTAGCACATCAAGGCAGATTAGGAATAAGGAAAAGATAACTCTCAGATAAGGAACTCTATATCCACAGACTTTACTATTTGGTGGCTTTGCTTGTGATTTGAACCATACCCTGAAATATTTGCTTCCTGCTTCAGATCAGGTCCCAGTCTATTATAAAGCAGAGCATTCCCACTTTTCAAGCTCTTACTGACGATTAGAAGAATATTTCAGAGCTGTTCTGAGCAAGGGATCCTTTCAGGACCTTCTGCTTTCAGTTCCTGCTGCAACTTCCCAGAAAGGGAAAATACGTTATATTCTTCTAATCATCAGTTATGTGTATATATATATATACACATATATATGTGCAATATGTCACCTTTCCAGGCATCGTGCCAGCGTACTGAGTTCTGGGCTTTTGTCTTCTGCAGAACATCATAAATTAGAATAGCAAAGACAAAACAAGGTAAAGGAAGGAAAGAGGGAAAATAATGGGAGAAGGTTATTTATCTTTCCACCATAACCTTATAAATACCACCGTTCATAAAACTAAGGATCTGTTTTTTTTCTCAAGGCCACACTGTGTTCTTCCTTAGTGTGGAGTTCACAGTCAGGTACTTTCTTAAGGATATCTTTATGTGTGGAGTTATGAATGGAGTTTTCTGTCGTGTTGATTTTAATCTAGTTACAGTCATGGTAGTCATGGTATATGTCAATCACACCTTGATGGTGCCAGTTTTTGGCATGCCTTACATGTGTGAGAATTCAGGCAAGGATGGTTCTTGTGTGGTTGACTTTCACATACTGGACTTTTTCTGTGCTGCAAGAGATCATCAGTTGGAGAGGGATCCAGAAATTCACTCAGAAACTTTTGGAATGAAGTCAATACCTTCAGCAAACAACCTGCTGGTAGTGGTTATGCAGCCCTTTCCAACAGATAAGACTGAATTTGTTATAAAATGTCTAATGTCATTGGATTTTATAGAACGTGTTTGACATTTATCTGGCAGACCTTGGAATTAAAGAAAAGCCATAGTTCTTTCTCCTGTGTATTCCATTTAACTGGGCTACAAGTTATTACAAGTTGATGTTTCTCTTTCATTTCTTGTATTCCCTGAGAAAATTATGGTATCTAGCCTAGTTCATATGTGAATATGAAGCACTCTGAATAGCTAAAATTCAATTAGGGCAAAGCAACAGCAGTAATGCTGCCTGGTGTATACAAAACACATGACAGAAACTGAGCAGCAATTCTATCTGGAAGGGGAACTGCAGGGCTCTCATCCCACCACAGGATCCCAGACAGTGCCCATATCCCCACCAGTCTGCCACCTGCAAGACCCTCCAGTGGCAGATGGGACAGAGGAACTGAAAGAAATATCTGAGAAAATGTGATTGCAGTGGTAGGATCTGAGTACAAATTTCTCATTTAAAAAAGATCAAAGTGTTGTAAATTGAGAGCCAATGGATTCATAATCATGCCCTCAAAAGATAGACGTTATCAATGTTATGGTTCTCTACCGAACCTAAATTCTTCTCTCAATATTTCTCATTCTGTCTCTAACACCACGCTGTGTTTGCAAGCACTCCTTGCAGAAGGCAAACTGCACACAGAAATGGATAGAAGGAAGATTGTTTGGCCCTTTCTAATTCTGGCATGCGCTAACTTTCAACTGGGTGACTTTGCCGTGTCCTTTAACGTAGCTATTTTTATGTGTGTGTGTGTGTGTGTGTAAATTAAAAATAGATCTATAGAAATAACTTTAAAACCCTGGAGTATTTAATAGGAAGCAATTCCATTTTATAAAACATTTATAACAACTTATAAAATGTAATCAACGGAGAATTGTGCCCCTGCTTTTGAATTCTTTAGGTGGTTTTAAAAATAATACTTTAAGGATGTTGGAAATGGCAGCATGAACTGTTTATTTCCATTGAGTAGCTACTAAAATAAATGTTTCCAACTGCATTAAAAATATGAAAAACCTATTACTGTTTCTTGTACTTGAGCTGTGTGAAAGCACCTTCATTTGATGGGATAATTGCCCTGACATGCATAAACATAATTTATTTTACTGTGATTTAAAGATTAAATATCACACTTCTTCCAGATGACTGCGATCTCACTATGGGTACATCCAGAGGTGTTCATCACAAGTCAGTTTATGAGAAGTGTTAAATATTATGATTTTACCTCGCTATTATTTCATGTCGCTTTTTATTTTCATTAGGCAGTAAACAGTCTAGTAAAGGCTTAATATAAAGAAGAAACATTAAAAAACAAACGTTACAAGCTATAAATTGCAAAGCCATGATAAATCATGGAATGCAGTTTAAAACGATGGTAGACAAAATACCAGATCTGCTGCAAACAAATAAAACTCAAATGAATTAAGTTTATGTAATCAAAGGGGATAGTAGTAACCTGAACAGTATTTAATAATTTTTAGGGGAATTAAAATATGTTTTGTCAATGAACGTTTGCCTGGGAAAACTGCTGATGAGGATTGTTCTTGGGATATCAAAAGGTAAAAGAAAGAATCCAGTATTACTTTTGTCATAATGAAGCCCAAAAGTAGTTATCAGAATGAAAATAATTCTTAAAAATACTTTGGCCCCAAAGCGATGTTTCACCCAGAGACAGGAGAAATAAATAAATAAGTTTGTCTTCTTGCTAAAATCTCTTTATCATGTTGTCATGTCACAAGAGTATCATCTCTGTCAAACAGAGCAGTTGGGTAGAACGAACACCAGCATTACACTCCCAACTCTTCACAGAGAGCCACAGGGTAAAACTAGCAATAGAACAGATTCCCACAGCTGTGATGTCTGATTATATGCTGCACTGCAGAAATTCTATTAACACCGTGCTTAAACAGGATAACAAAATATAGCTATAAAGTAAAGTCAGCTGTAGATACCCAATGCAAATACATTTACATAGTAAAACATTTTACTTCCCTTTATGTGCACAACTTTCTTCCTTCTGTAACATGCATATTTGTAAATAATGAATTTTAATGAATGAATGCTAATTACTGTAGATCAAAACAAGCCTCTGGAAATTTAGAATCAGATTTTAAGCAGAGCTTGTTGACATTCATGTGAGACATATTTTAGACAATGTTCTTTGTGCAACTAAACTTCACAATGTTACTGACATTATTGTGAATGCCATCTATTGCCCTTAATTCTATGATTTCCAGGGATGATTTACATACTGTTTACAATTGAGATGTGTTAGAAAAATATGCTTCGTAGCCCTATTTTCTGTGGGATTCTGTGGAACTGTCTTGTTTCCAGAATAAAAGAACAGTTGGACACAGAGATTTGGCAAACTACTCGCTCCTATTACACTGTCATGCACATACCTGATTGAACTGTTCCTGAAAAAAGAAGGTATTGTACAATGGGATGGGAGTTGCTGCTCTTTTCCTCTTTCTGCTGTTTGCTTGTGGGTAACAAACACTTCCCTCACACACTGCGGTTCATTGGTGTCTTGCCACCAGTATCAGTATGATCAGGATTGTGCCACAGCTCTCCTTGGCCCTAGTTATCAGGACAAAAATAACATCAGTACAAACTAGTGGTGCCAAGATTGTAGCAAGCTCTAATGACGTATGTTATGTTGTGAAATTGAAGCTGTGACTCTGAATATGGATGATAATAATAGTTCTTAGGATAGTGCTGGTGGTGGTTGCACATAACAAGTGTCGTTCTGTGTCCTTCAGAACTCTCCAGGTATAGAACTAGGTTGTCGCTGTTGGGATGTTGGTTTGCATTTAAAAATCTCCTTATCAAATGCAAAACCGGTCTGAGTGTTTGTAAATACAATCTAGGCCAGTTCCCACTGGGCATCAGCACAAAACCAAATCACTCTGCAGAGCTGCTACAGATAATAGCCTTTGTTCATAGAGGGGTTTGTATGCATGATGCTGAAGACTGAAAAACCTGCGTTACTTAGAAATAATATATTTTTTAAAAAAACACTGCAAGTTTCCTGCTGCCCTAGAATGGCATAATTGGAGAGAGTGCATTTAACAGCCTGCATTAACTTAACAGTCAATGAGAATGACTATGAATTTGTTGTGTATCTTAAAGCATATTACGCATCTGGGCTGCTCTTCCAATATAGTCCCAGGTTCATCCTGTGCAATTTTTCAGTGCGGACACCCGGGGTTTATTTTATAACTTGAGATAAATCTTCTTGTGTACTACTTTCTATTTCACTGTGCTTTGAATTAATTTTCAATCATCATATATCTCAAATTTTGTGATACACTCAGAATCTCATCTCAATAGAGAAAGCATCTCATCCTGAGATGCTCCAAACGAAATGCATCCGTGGTGTGAGTGGAGGTGAAACAGTACACCTGGAACACTCTCAAAGAACAACTGAAGTAGAAAGATGTTCTGACTTCAGAGAACAGCAAATGAAACAGTGAAGCAAAATGGTCTAAGGATGGGAAAGCTGTGATAAACCTGCTTACAAAACCACCATAACAAAAAGTCCAATCACTTCTGATACAAACTTTCAATGACCTAATATTTAATTAAGCTTTAATTTGTATTTTTCTTTACATCTCTTCATTCTTTAGCTGTTACATGCTTCAGAATCTATTATAAAGCCATTGAAAAGAAGAGGGAATGATTTTCTTTCTGGCCAAGTACTAAAAATACCAGCACAATCACTTGTATTTTACAATTAACAACATTTCAAGGAGTTCTAAAAAATAACTTCAAAAAATGGTATTATTTCTCTTCAAGTGGCAATTAGCTGGGCTCTCCATACACTGAGTCTTAGGAGGAATATTAGAATCACAGAATCATTTTAGTTGGAAGGGACCTTTAAAGGTCATCTAGTCCAACTCCCCTGCAATGAACGGGGATGCCTACAGCTCATTCGGGTGTTCAGAGCCTGGTCTGGCACGACCTTGAATTTCCCCTGGAACAGGGTATCCACTACCCCTCTGGGCAACCTGTTAACAGGGCTTCACTACTATTATAGTAAAAACCTTTTTTTAATTGTGTCCAGTCTAAATCTTCCTTCTTTAAGTTTGAAAACATTTTCCCTTGTCCTGTCATAACAGACCCTGCTAAAGAGCCTATCCCCTTGTTTCCTGTAGCTCCCCTTTTGATACTGAAAGGCCACTCTCAGATCTCGCCAGAGCCTTCTCTTCTCCAGGCTGAACACCTCCAGCTCTCCATCTGTCCTCATAGAGGAGATGTTCCATCCCTTGGATCATTTTTGTGGCCATCTTCGGGATGTGCTCCAACATGTCTCTCCTGTATAGACTCCACATCTGGATGCAGTACTCCAGGTGAGGTCTCACGAGGGCAGAGCAGGATCGTCTCCCTCACCCTGCTGGCCATACTTCTTTTAATGCAGCCCAAAATACTGTTGGCTTTCTTGGCTGTAAGAGTATATTTCTTGCTCACATCCAGCTTACCATCCACCAGTGCACTCAAGTCCTTTTCAGCTCTACCATTTCATCCTCCAGCTTGTACTGATAGCAGGGGTTGCCACAGTCCAGGTGCAACACATTGCACTTGAATTTGTTGAACCTCATGAGGTTCTCCTTGGCCCATTGCTCAGCTTGTCTAGATCTCTCTGGATGACATCTCATCCCTCAAGGTGTGTTGGCTGCAGCACGCAACTTGGTGTCATCCACAAACTTCTGAGAGTGCATTGAAGGCCACTAGGTTAGTCAAACAATATTTTCACTCAGTGAAGTCATGCTGGTTGTATCACTGCCTTTCTTCCATGTTCCTCAGCATAGCTTCCAGGAGGATCTGTTCCGTGACCTTCCTCACCACAGAGGTGAGGCTGACAAGTTGGTAGTTCTGTGGGTCATCCTTTCTGTCCTACTTAAAAATAGATGTGACATTGCCTTTTTTTCCAGTCACCAGGGACTTTTCAAATATCACTGAGAGCAGCTTAGCCAATTTCCTCAGGACTCTGAAATACATTTTGTCAAGACTGCTAGAATCATAGAATCCTAGAAACTTACGGATGTTCAGGTTCCTCAGGTGGTCACAAACCTCATCTTTGCTTGCAGTGGGAGAGATGTTGCTTCCCTAGTCCCCACCTTCTGACTCATCTGCTCAAAGGCTTTGTGAAGAGCAGATACGACTGAAGATTGTGGCAAAAAAAAGTTGAATACCTCAGCCTTTTCAAGCCTGCCTGTATTTCTCAGTAGGGCAAAGAAGCTGGATACAGCAAGTCAACTAGATAAGGAAGAATCTTCTTGGGTTTCATTTGTTACCTCCTAGTAACTCTTGCAGGAACTATTAATGGAAAAACAGGAACTTTCTGACCAAGCAAGGATATTGTAATAGAAAAATGAATAACAAGAAGACCCTCTGGGATGCTATCCTCAGCTGTGGTAAATTGGTTTCTGTCCAAGTTGCATTAGTTTACACCACTTGAGGATCTGCTTTTTATACCTTTCTTACTCGTTGCAGCTAACTATTATCTTTTTAAGCTGTGAGGAAGCAAGAATATTTTTGATGTGCAAAATCTCCCTTCTGTCAGCATCAGTTAAAAAAAAAAGTACTCAGTCACAAATGAGAACATGCAAGAAAAAAACTCAGAGATTAAAAATGTCTCCTTACCCGGTGTTTTCACATTACATACGTGATGTAGATGGAGCCATAAAATCCCCAAGCAGGGATACTCATCCGAAATCCATCAGATTCAGTGCTGCACAAGTCCTCAAAGAATGGTGAAGAAAATGTTTGTTTTTTTTCTGGGCATACTGTTTTAATTTTAACCATATTTTTGACAAAGAATGAGGCTAAAGTGAAGTTCAGGGTATTGCATCAGGATCACCATACCCACAGTTCTATTTCTAAAGTTGCCAGATTTTTAATAGGGGCATATGTGAAACACGAGTGACAGAGTTACTATCTACAAGTTCTTGGCTGGCTTCCAAGGCAGATTACTTACCCCAGCATTTGTATCATTCTTCTTCTATTATGTAAAAACAAGCATTAACCATGCAAATATCAATATTTAATGATTATGTGGTTAATAACTGCAAAGCATTTTACAGATTAAAAATGCACTGTCAATCTAATGTAGCATATTTACACCTTGCCCTGTCTGCAACAGATACAGTAGGATTGAAAGCCAGTTCATCTTACCTAGAAAGGCAGGTACCCAGTGCTTCATATCTAAGAAGTGAAGTACCCAATTCTTCAGACTCACTGAACCCTATGACAGTCTTTTCATTCACATCAGCCATCTCTGGAACAGGCTTTTCCACTATGGAAACACTCTTATGGTAATGACTATGCAGTTCAAACCTCAAAATCTAAGTTAAACTAGATTAAAACAAAGAATGGTAATATTTGGCTATCTAATTAAAATGTCATGACAGATGCTGCAAAAACAAATCAATATGACCCTTTTAAGGTGATGGGTAAGTCCTTAACTATCTCCTTTTTGTTGAACAGTTTCTTCTGGGCAGGACAGCAAGAGCTGAATAACAACTTATAAATCTGTTGCTGAATGAATAAGAGGCTTGTATACACGTACTCCTGCTGAGTCCAGCCATAAGCAATTGCTGGGAAAGAACTCCTCAATAGGAAAGCATTTATTTCTCCCAAGTCTCATTTGCTCTTGTACTTTGTGTGTTACAGGAACTGTTCAGGCTTAACTAAAACACGAAACACAGCAAAAATTGTTTCCTTAAGATGTCATCATTAATCTCAGTCATCTGGTGGTACGCAGAGTACCTTTCTCAGCAATTGGAAAATCTGGGGAGAAAACATCCAGTTCATGTATTCTGGGAGGTTTAATTGGTAGGATTCCAGACTTTGTCATCCAGAAGAGCTGGAGATGAGGTAGTGGAGAGAACCTGTCAGGTAACTCAATGGAGGCAGCTAACAGTCCTGCTGATGACAACAGGGAAAAATGACATCCCAGATCATCACTCTCTCCATGTTGAATACCCATAGTGTTTTAAAGGCAGATTACTGATTAGTTTCCTCTTGAACAAGGGGCTGATGTCACTTGGTTATAATTAGTTTCAGACTTCTCTCTATTCTCAGAACCCAGTGCTTTGGGTGTAGGAGGCAAAACAATTACCAAGAATGCAGGAGGCTCCTATTTAAATCTATTTACATAATTTTGCTATGTTTCTCTTAAAATATTTCTGCATGATTGAGGAACTCTTTCCTACATTAGCATCCACTAGAGCTATCATAGCAATATTTGTTGAAAGTTAGCTTTCTGCGTTAACAAGGACAGCACTGGTGGGCTTTTAAAGGGGCAGCTGGTCTTCGCCATGATGATGCCTGAGAATACCTGACCTGCAGATGGAGAGCTGCTAATACACCAGCCTGGATTGTGCTTCCAAGCAGATGTGGCCCTAATCAAGTTATGCTTTCTAGCAAGGACAAGCTGCTAAAAACATCGCTGACCCCTGAGAGTACGTTGGTGGGAGCAGGAGCATGCAGGGGGGTATTTATTTCCAGACACTGTCACCAGCCCAGACACTGACTGAGCTTTACCTCAGCTGTCTGATGGCTGCCAAGTTGGATTGTTTTGCAATGGAATCTGTCCAGACCTTTTTCACTGAGCTCCAAAAGAGATAACCAGGAGGCTTCTACATTGAAAATAGCCAGTCTTCATCAAAATACAGCCATCTAATTACAAATAATTATCTTCTTAAGGTAGATGAGGATATTTATTTTTGTGAATAGGCTGTTTGCCTTGTAGGCAGAGTGAGACCAATCAGAGTTATTTTATTGCCACAGTGTGCAGACCCTCAGAAACACTGAGGGTGAGAGCTGTCGGAAGCTGCAGGATGAAGCATTTTCATCTGCAGCACTGTCAGAGGAACCAAAAAAGAGCTTCAGGTTCTGTTGCTTTCGAAGGAACACATTCACAAGTCTAAATCCCTAATTCCCATTTTCCAGTTTTTAGATCTTGGTGAGCTGTGTGATTCAGACCCCATGCAGGGGAGTGCGATGCTAAAATCCTTGAGCCAGCACTTCTGTGAGCAGAGTGGGGAAAAATATGCTGTCACAGATGTGCAGATGTGTGGCATTTGGCAGCATACACTGGTGCTGGGGACAGGCAGCAGTGGTGGAACAGTGCTGTGCTGCAGAGAAAAAGCCTTTACTCATCAGAACCTCCTTGACAGGGCTGTGTCAGCACACAGTTAGGGATCCACATCATTAAGGCACATGTGGAATTTTTATCTGTCAAGTTGCCTGCTCCAGGTGAGACATGGGTGAAGATTTTGTGAAAAAAAAACAGAACCCAACCAGTCAACCCCTTCCAAGCAATTTGCTGCAGGATGTGTTGGGCTGGGCCCCATCCCTAGAGATAAATGGTTACAGGTGGAATGCCCCTGGGAGCCATTCCAACCTATCTCCCTCTGAGCCAGTTCCTCTGCCACCAAACCGGAGTTTTCCTTGTGCCATAGCATCATAGTAGGACAACTCTGAAAAACACTTGAGAAGTTAGAACCTATTGGGAAAGAAGGCCTGCCACTGAGTTACTCTGAAAAAGAGAATAAGGGAATGTAGGTTTCCTAAATGAACACCAATTAACAATAATAATAATAATAATGTTCACTTGGATTTCTACTCATGCTTATCAATAATTTGTCATAGATTCCAGATAATGAGCTACATTAGCACCATAAAAACAGGTTACACATCTGCCTTTTCTGATGCCTGTCACAATTAAACAGTGGTGCACCATACAGTAGCTGTGTTTTGAGAATTCAGATTTGATTCATCCTGAGATATTTACTTTAAAATGTTTATGACCTTTAGGAGACAGTACATCTGTAGAGTTGTAATTATACAATGCATAATGGATAGCCAGGGGTTATACAGGAATAACTCACCAATGATGATGCTCACCAACACTGAGACTCACTACAAGGAAATCCACACAGGAGCAATTTCCAAAAAGAGATGCTGCCTTAGTGGTGGTCAGTCCTTAAATGGGATCTAGGAGAGGTGGAGTCAAGCTCCACCCCTTCTGGGAGCACAGCTGAATTACCTTCACCTGTGCTCCCACAGCTGACTCGTCACTTGCCTCAGATGGTTAATCAGAGGTTCAGGCTGTGATTAACAGTTTCCCATACAGCATCTGAACTGGTAGTTGCAAAAAAGTTCATTTTGTAATGCAAATTTTTTTTTTTGTTATAAGCTGACCATAACAAAAACATCAAATTAGGAGAGCCCGAGTAAAAGAAAAGAGGGAAAAAGTCAACTTTTTATTTGTTGGAAGATGTTAAAGTGCAATTATGGGACAAAGGAGGACACACCTGGGATTCATTTCAGGCTCAGGGTTAGAGGCACTCTTTTCTAATCAGAAGCATACAGGTGAGAGACATGCTTTGTGTCTTTTATGCCTTCCACCAGAACAGATTCGGGTGTATGCATAATGCATGAGGCAAGTACCAGCACTGATGCAGAATAATCCATAAAAGATGAAGCTGATGTGTTGAATAATTAAAGCACAAACACACTCAGAAACACCTGCATGCTGCTAATAGGATGGGTTGGGCTTGGCCATAAGGGTGACAGAAACACAGATACGAAGCTGTTCCTCCTCCCGTGGGGATGCACCACAGACATGTGCTCAGTGTGCCCCAGGGCTGCTGCTTCCTACATGACTGGGAGCTCCTCTGCATTTGCAGACCCCTGATTGGGAAGGGAGTAAACACAGAGACTTTCCTCTGCCACAGCTGCAGAGAGGACATGGTATTTGTTGCCTTCAGAGAGAAATTTGCAACGTTTCCTTGTTAGAATATTGAATAGGCTGAACTTTCAGCCTTCCAGTAAGTAAATGGCAGTTTTGTTTGGAGACAGTGAAGAAAGATAAAATATTTAACTTTTATCAATAATGTACCCTCTACATAACAGTGCTACTTCGACACATAATCTGTGACAAACTTTCACGAATCCCCTAGTGCACTTGAGTGAAGCTCAATTTTTTTTGTTGTTGTAGGAGATGAATAACTTTGGAAGTTCCTGGCAGAGAAGAGTGAGAGCTGAGCTAGCGGTAACAGCAGATGAGAAGGTCACATAAATTATTGCTGCTTGCATGGCTTGTATGCTACCTCGCTCACATGATGTCAGTATTCTTAATACTTTTATGATCTTGGTAGAGATTTGGGTCTGTTATGCAAGATGCTGATTACAGGCTGGTGGAACGCATCCTTGTCCTAAAGAGTTTGTTTTAAGTAGAAGTGAAAAATGTGGATTCTTTTCCGAACTTTAATGAATGTGTTTTTGAAGTTGAGTAAACTAGGAGTTGTTAGAGAGTATGTAGAGATTCATAGCAGAGATTGATTGCACCTGAGCTGAAGAGGAAAATGTGCTGTCGTTTAAGGAGCTTCCAAAATGTTTTTTAATTTCTATCTCTGAATTGACTGAATTGAATATAATGACGAATAATCTCGAGGCTGTATTTTATTATTTGTGACCTATCCAACTACAATATATTGCTTTTTATACAGCTGCTCTTGTGAAGGGATTCTGGCTGTGCACACAGCAGTCTCAGATCTTTGTTATTTAAAATACCTTCTTTGGTGCGATGTGTTGGATCCTAGGGAAATTCTGCCCGTACTCTGATTTCAGAGGGAGACTACATGGTTCTGAAAAATCATGTTACTTTAAAGCTTACAGAATCATAGTGCTCTTGCTGGATCACACAGAGAGTGTGGGCTGAGCATTCAAGGGATTTGGTGGGGATGGCACAGCTGAACAAGGGAAGCAGCAGTCAGGGCTCTGCAAGCCCAGAGCGGTTAGAGACAAAGCTTCAAGGGGCCAAGAAATCATTTCTTATATAGTGGTAGTTGGGATGGTGTGTCTGTTTACACAATGGACAGCTTTCCTGTGGTTTCAAAACTGTAAATCAGTTTCTAGTTTTGCTGTAGATTAATACTGTCCTATCTGCTTTTTCTGTTCTCAACTGAGAGAGCTGAAGTATCTGCCTATTTAAATTAGGCTGTAGGCATTAGACAAAAAAGAAGTAATTTTTTTTTCAGTGAATTCTAAAACTAGGACAACAGTCCCTTTGGAAAATGCTGTCTTTACCAAAATATTACTCAAATGAGCCTGACAAAGCACAAAATGATTATGTGTGATCTCCAGATTATTTTAGCTGCTTACTTTGCAGAACTAAAAGTTCTTCAGTATTTTCTGTGGCTTGCTGTCTGGGGTAAGACATCAACAAATCCCCATTTGTGGTTCTCTTGTAAGACTAATCACTGAAATATTTTAGTATAATCGATTCCTAGGAAGTGGCCAATGACTCCTTCCTCCCTAGAAGCCATATTAGGTACTGGGACACAATTTTTAAGTGCTCTTCAGAACATCAGTCTTTAATAAGGCAGAAACTCGGACCTATAGCAAGCCTTCAGACAGCAGTCACACTATGCTGTTCAAATTAAAACCAAAGCCCAACAACAAATCAAACTGCAAACAACTCTGTTTGTTACTGCGGAGAAGGATAAACTACCTTGAAACTGCAAACTTGATTTTCAGTTGAGTCATCGTTCTTAATGATATATACATATTTTTCAGAACCTTTACACTTAGAAACTAAGGGGTTGCAGAGGCACTGGGTGAGGGACAGTGCTATTTACACATCCAGCTGCCAGAGGTTCAGATGTTGTGATGCTTTCCTGTCCTACTGGCGGAATAAGGTGTGGCTTTGGTTTTCAAGCCCTTCACTGTTTTTCACATTATTTTATTAGGGAACAAACTTCCTGGCCACCAGAGAATAAGGATCAGATTTTAGAGAATAGGTTAGGCATACCCTGACGTAAGATCTGTAGTTTTTGGACTATTTGAAAAGTGTTCCTCTTTTACAGACCACCTCAAAACTTCGCAGCCTCCTGTGGGCTGAACTGACAGATGAGACGTTCTTCATTTCTTAAAAGTAATTTCCAAGTACTTCCTGTAATAGACAACAAATGAATGCAAACAAAATGATGGAATATAACCCACATCATCCAGTCACAAATGATTACACTCAAGAAACCTGTTCTGGCAAGAATAAGGTTGTTACAAATTAGATTTCTTGAACTAATTAAATCTTTCATTTTTTAAAAAATGATGTTTTAGTTATTTCAAGTACTTTTTTTAACTCCAGACCAACGTGTACAGACGAATTCTGATGTAAGCACTTGAGTAGCGATAAGTAATTGCTGTACATACAGAGATGCTGCTGAAGGGACAGATAAAATGAACGTGTTTATGAATTATTACGTCTCCCTTCAAGAACAAATTGAAAAATGATGTGTTGCAGTCCTGTGACTTCTGAGAAAGTGCATGCACAGAAAAACCATGCCTATTTTAGCTGTCGCTATGACACTTCTAGCAACTCTTCCATCCATACCGCCAGACTGATCGTTTGTATCGTGGATACTCTAATGATCTCATTCACATTATAAAGGAGTTACTTCAAAGCCATTGGATATATCTCTTATTTATTTCCATTTGACACCTAATGGGTGGGTCACTTTGTGGCTCATTTGTTCCAAGGACCCACAAACTTGCTGCAGAAGAAATTTTGTGAAATGTCTGTAGGCTCTTGTATAATGATCTGGTATTAATACCATGCACATACTTCCAAAAGAGACCTTGGCAATTCATTAGAAGGAACTTGCAGAGTGCTGAATTTTAATTGCTCTGGGGATACTGAGAATAGCACTCATTGACTAACTTTATGTAACTTTATTAAGAGTTGTTAATCTAATATCTAACCAAGTGGTATTATTTTTTCTTTTTGTACAACATCTCTGTGATTTCATTAGCGATATTTTAAATGCCCCAATTATTTTTGTTCACCAAAAGGACAAACTCTTAAATTCAGAGCAAGCCATAAAGCAAGTGAAGGTAAGACACAGGAGTGCTGAAAGGACTGACTGCTGACAGCGAAGTTGTGGTCACGCTGTGTGAGAAGTAGGATCAGATAGCTTTGTGAAGTATGGAGCTTTTTGTCTGTTGCAAGCCTTTCCTCATAAAAATTGCCTTGCAGAAGAAGATAAAATAATGAGATACGGAGTAGTGTGAAGAAGACAAGCTTAAGGTAGAAAAGACACTAAGTCATTGCAGGGTGGGAGGATGGCCTCCTGAGAGTGAGATTGCAAGGAAGAGAGATGCACAAGTGCTTTAAAAGAACAACATCCCAGTAAAATTATTTTATATCCTGCAGAACCTCCACATTACAGTTTGTAATCTTGAGAAAAACAAATTTCAATATTAGTGTCAGTGGATCAGGATTTATCACCTTGCCACTGATTTGTGTCTGTAGGACTGGAGCTTAGGAAGAGGCAAAGCAGACCAGGTAGAGCTATAAGCATTTCCTTTTTCCTCCTGTGCCTAAATCAAAGAAGGTCAGTTAGCTTTGAATTTCAAATTCACAAGGAGATTCTGCAAACTAAGGAAACATGGCTCTTTACCCAGGAAGAGAAGTAGCTGATCGGATAGCTTAATAGAATATGCATTCTAGCCTTGGGATTTTTCTACTGAAAAGTCTATTACTGGACATTTTGGAATGCAAATTCCTGCTGTGGTGCATATGTCATGGTTGGATACCACATTGCATTACATCTGCCATCATTTTTTAATGAAAAGGTGGAAATAATAGAAATTTCAGGCCATGTTCCAGGGAGGATATATTCCTGAGACAACTACAGTGAAGGGCACTGAAATGTCAAGGAGAGTGAATTTAAAGAAAGGGTACAAAGCAACAGAACCATTCTGGCTGGCAGAAAGGACGTATTTTGCACTTTGGCAAAATGGTGGAGAGACATTAAGAGCTAGTATAAGATGAGTAAGAAATAATGAAAACACTGACACAACCAATGTGTTTATTAATGATTGTAACAAAACTAGCTGTGGGTTGAGATTTTTCTGCTCTACATACGTGGCAGTAATCTTTGGTATGAAGGATCTAGTCTGTAAGCAAACAATTTTACAACATTCAGTATGGCATTTCAAGTAGCAAACAGTGATCAAAACATGCAAACTCAAAGCTCTGGAAATGTTCCATTTGGTTGGATTTGTACGTGTACAAAATTTCCTTGCAAATACCCTGATCAGACATTTTGGTGAATATGACATCGATATATGATGCACGAAATATGAAGCCACTTATTTAAAAATTATTTGGTTTTACTTAAATTTGACAATTAATGCAGCTTGCTTGTAAACCTGCTCAAAATAGCATGTTCTGAAATGAATATCAAGAGTACAATCCTATGCCAGACTGGTTGATTAAGCATCCATAAGGAAGAATCCCAGCTGTGAGTGCTGCCAGTATTGCAAAAAGCTCATCTCATAAGAAGGCTTACTGAAATTCATCTGGGTGTTGGTTTCCATTCTCAGCATGTCTCCAACACGTGGCACTCAATTCCAAAACCATTCTACTTTGTCTTCACTAAGGTATGTCCCTGATGACCAGGCATGCTAAGATTGGAAAATTAGCCCTGGACGAAAATAAAACAATTCATAAAACCCAGCAGCAGCAAAGTGAGTCTAGCCTTGCAGTTCCTGCCAGGAGTAGCTTATTCAATAGTCCTTCCAAAGGAATTTTTTAATTGTATTTGTATGCAGCAGAGTTAGCTATTAGCTTTTTCCCTGATCTTTTAAGTCATTGTGTTGGTTGTTTTTTTATCAGGCTTTGGAGCAATGTTACTAGGCAGAAAACGTGGTCCCTTGCTTAATTAATAAAAGCTGACTAAAGCTTGCAGTGCAAACATACTGGTAGGGTCATAACAGAAAATATGTTATTAATGGTAGTATCATAGAATTGTTTGAGTTGGAAGAGACCCATAAAGGTCATCTAGTCTAACTCCCCTGCAATGAACAGGGACACCTACAGCTCAATCAGGTTGCTCAGATCCCGGGTAGATTTAGTAAGTGCTACCTATTTACTTCACAGCAGCACCCTGGACAAATAGGCAAGGTGTAAAAAGCAGAAGGGTAGTTTCCATGTTCTAGAAATTTGCTGGAAAAAAAGGTTAATAATCTGCAGTGTGCAGCCCAAGAAGGATACAGCTGTGTGCATTCGTATTTAATATTCTAAAACACCACTTCCATAAAATGCTTCAAATTACTGTCTATTTTTATGGCCCACAAGCCTCAACAAACACTGAGGAGACTGAATGTGTTTTTCAAAACAAAAGCACCACAGTCACTTAGCATGGATTTCATTTGTGTAGATAGAGATGAGTTTCGCTGTACTGATTTCGTGTTCTGCATTGAAAGCATTTAGGAAGTTTTAATCGTAGACTGTACAAATCCTCTTGCCTCCTGACTGTTAGATACAGAATTATGGGGCACAAGGTCTGCCTCAACTGCTCTGCAAACTGTGAAGATATAGGTTGCACAAAGATGATTCTCCTACTTTAGCTTATATTGTATTTTTCCTGAAAGAAACAAAAAAAGACTGGTCTCCAAAGCAGCCATGGCATGAAATCAATCTAGGTATTGGACTGGAATTTTTAAAGGTCTCTAAGAGTATTGGTAGCTGAAATGCCATGGAAAACCTACTTTATATATTCTGATTGGAAACATTATAGAAACAAGTTTTGCATAAATGGTGATCTGCAACGGGTAATGCTGCAGACAAGCATTAGAACTGAGGTCAGCCTTAGCGCACAGAGGAAGAACCTCACAGTTCTCCAGAGTGACCAGGGATTCTTTTTAAGCCCCTCTGGATGGAACTGTGTGTATGCAGTGATGCCACCACTGCCCAAAAGCCTGGGTGTAGTTGCAGTCTACTCTTCATGCAGTCAGATGGAATCACATGTAGTGAGAAAGATGTAATTCACTCCTTTGAAACATCCTGGGCAAATAGGCAGGGTGGATGCAAAAACATTTCACTAAAGAGAGCAGCTTTCATCCTTTAGCTGACATTTCCCAGCGTTCCTTCAATGAAAGAGGACATGCCTGCACTCTGTCTTTCAGTATCTTCTTGGGCAGGAACTTCTCAGCTGCAATACCGGCTGCCTTCCTCTGTAGAAAATGTGATATGAGAGAAATGGCAGGATTCTCTTTTTCTCAAAAATGACCATATACATAAAAATGTATGTAACAGCATATGTATGCACAATACCTCTTCCCTGAAATCACTCATAAAATTATGTGGCTGTTTTCTCACAGGGTCTTTCCAGTGTTCAGGTGTTCAATTCTGTAGACCAGGCTCCCATCTTTGGCTGCATCTTCCACATTTCATTGCACTCACTGCTGTGTGATGTGGGAGAGAGTGGGGACACGCTTGAGTAGGGTGATTGCTTTAATTCATGTAATATATGCTGGTATTTCTGTTCCACCTCCTGAGTAACTGAGGATTTCAGAAATGAACAGAGAGACTTTGTAAGTGCAGCTCTATATGTTAATTGGCAATATAGCTTTATTCAAATCCTTCAAGATGCACTAAAATGAAGCAGATCAGCACCTTAATTTTATTTAAATCAAATCCAACTCTCCAGCAATATTTGGCGGCTTTTAATTGTATTTCATTGATTACTCTGAGAAAGAATGATTTCAAGTGGATAAAATTAAAGTTTTAGGTTTGAATTGCAATTAATTTTAAACGTCAGTCTCGTAAGTCCTACGCTTGTTTCTTACATGGCTAATACTAATGAAAGAAATTTTGTTTCCTCCAATGTTACGTTCTTAAATTTTTTCTTATGTCTCAGGAAAATAGGCAGAATTCTGATTTCACTGAAATACAACCACTGAGTTCGATTTTATGTCTCTCCGAGCTATATTTGACCAGGTTTCTCTTTATTAAGAAATCAGATGCTGGGATGTTTCCCAGATAAACATTTTATGTAATCTGTTTAGTGGTTCCATGAAGAAATTTGAGTTATACACTTTCTTAGTTTTGATAGCATCTGAGAGATGTTTGGAAGATGGGATTTTATTCCACACTGATGTGTTGTGCTGCAAAGAAAAACCTATACAAGAACATTGCATATTCTGCCTCCTATTCATAGAGTGACAGATTACATTTTGCCATAATATTATTTAAATTATGATAGGATTAGCATTCATGATATCTTTGTTGTAACGAGCAAGTGGATGTCTGTGACGTTATTGCAAAGATGGTGATATGTAATGCATGTGGATGTTTGCACGTGTATATTTAGAGACAAGAACTTTTCACACAGTTTTTGCATCTAAGTCTGTAATTGATTTATATAATGCCTTTTAAAAAAGTGTGTAAGAACACAAATGCCCCTAAAGCAGTTAAAATGAAGGAGTTTGTTCTTGATATTTGTATTTGCCTCCCTCCGTAAGGTGAGATTCTAAGCGTGCTGAGAAATGATGAGGTAACGTTGTTGTTTGTGTGTAGTAAATGTTTTATAAAAGATGTTAAATGTAATGAGCAAAGGCAGAATACAGTGGTAGCTGTAGTGTAAAAATATTAGGAAATGATATAACTGTCAAATTCATTAAATTCAATATTACATAAGTTAAGGCACAGTTGGTATGTGAAGAGAAGCTGAGAGTTTTAACCAGTGTTGTATTATCTGTTTGTGATATTAAGGCCAGGGAGAAGGTTTCATTATGACAGGAGTCTCACATCTCATTATGGCTAAATTTTCTAAATCAAAGAGACTTAGGAGTCTTGTGAATCTACCTAAGACACCAATGTAAGACAAATATTAAATGGTAAACACTGCCCTTACCTTGGCAGAGCTTCACAGGGCTGAAAATCATTTATGCTCTTTACCTTGTTATATCCATTTTCATTTCTGAATCATAGAGTCATAGAATCATAGAGTACCTTTGGGTTGGAAGGCACCTTAAAGATCAACCCCCTGCTGCCCCCCACCAGCTCAGGCTGCCCAAGACCCCATGCAGCATGGCCTTGGGCACCACCAGGGATGGGGCACGCACAGCTCTGGGCAGCAGTGCCAGGGTCTCACCACCCTAAACCTTATCTGTTTTCTGTTAATGAGTTGACCTTTATTTTTACTTCGTTACTTCTTATCACTGATTCACTGTTTGAATTGTGGATTTTATTGTTCAGTTTTATTTGTAGTAAGAATTATAAGAGGCTTTACTTCTTGATACTTAAATCAATATTTTAACAGATTTTCTTGCAGAGAGCTAACTCATTTTTCAGACTTCAGTTAGACTCTCTAATGGTAGGGTATGAAAAGTATTCTCAAGCCGCATGGTTGTTTTCATACTTGTACTAAAGCTCTTCATGGTTCCACCAAAGATGGGCACCACAGTACTCCTCAGAGAATAAAGATGTTGTTCTGGCTACAGTAGACTTGCAGAGGTTTTTTTGTTTCTCTATGCTATGCTTGCTCCTTGCATACCTTTCTCATGAGAGGCCCACCTCTAGAGAAAAGTGTCTGCAGCAACTGAATGAACGTGGATCCTGTGACTCCCCCAGAGTCAGCTGCTATTTGATGGAGAATATATTTATGTTTAAATATGTTTAAATTCACTGTAGCTTTAGGGATATGGAGTTGAATCCTACACCTCAAAAGCATAGTCACCTTTGCAGTCCCTATTGTTCTGAATAATACTTATTTCTGAGAGTTGCTAGGTAAACAGTCAGTTAAACATCTCCAACTAGTAGGAACGTGACCATAAAAGATTAAATGCTTCAGTAGACAGTGGAATTCCCTTGGGAGTACATTGGTTGACAGCAGCCTGAGGAATTGTGGCCAGTGCCTCACTGCAATGGTTGTAGCATTTGCTGAAGGCGTATCTATTGGTATTGTCAGTAGTGGGGTCTGAATTGGGCTTTTGGGGGGTCTAGAACCATAAATAAGCTTGATAGTGATGCTGTCATTTATCATTTTTAGCCTTTTTATAGATAGGGTTAGATAGGTTATAAGATGAATTAAGGTTTCTGAGTAACTTCTGTTTGTTGGATCTAACACGCTCTCCGATATTTGTTGTCATTGACCGTTTTGGGAAGTGATGAGGTAGTTAAGTGTGTGGGGACCAGGAGGCTCCTCCAGTATTTGCTGAACCTGTTTTCTGCAGGAGGTAGCAGAGAGTCCTGCTGAAGGCCATGGTAGGATGGTTATGGATAGCAGTTTAATGTCTGTTTTCACACATCATGCACGAACCACAGACACTGCCTACTGATGTTTTCTCGCCTGTATGACAGAACTATGAACTGTGCTTTGTGTGTTCCCATGCTCTCTAAGCTGGCAGGATGCTGAGAACAGGGACTGTCTGTGCTTCTGTACCACAGACCCTATGAAACATGTGTTTGAGTTTTGCACTAAAATAGCACACATGAGAGTAATGCATTCTCCTCTATTTGTTTTCAAACTGAACTGTTAGCCAGTAAAGCTACAGCAGTCATTAAACTTGAAAATAAATATAGAAATAGGCATTACCATTTCTGGGAAATTAACCAGGAAAAATATATTGTTCCATTTGGAGTTTATAGTTTACAAGGTATATTGCCACATAAGAGTGAAGTTACGGCTGACAAAAATGTAGACTTTTAAATATAGTTAAATATTTCAATAAAACACAAATTAGGGCTGTATGGATCTAAATGGAACTTCCTTATCTTCTCTTTCATGGTCTGGTGAACTTCACAGCCTGACATTTCTTTCAAAATAGTGGAGCTATGGCAGGCAAAAACATAGCACTGCTGTGAATAAAAACTACCATTGCTCCCCAATGAGTTTTGGTTGTCGGGAGGCTCTGACAGATAAGGCTTAGTTAAAGACAGAGGGAGGAAATGACTACAGATGTGAAAAAATTAGAAATTAGGAACCTGGGGTTGTTACCAGAAATTATTTTGGTCATTATGAGTAGCAGAAACAGTTCATCTTCAGCACTGTTGAAAGAATTCTCTGCTTAATGGTTCATTATTTTATCATTGCCTGCTTTGCTGCAAGGTTTATGGGCGTTACAAATCCACCAAGTGAGATGCATTATTGAAACAGCTCACCCATATTCCTGTAGCAGCAGCTGTCCTCTTGTCCATGTAATTCGGAACTAAGGCCTATCTGCTTGGAACTGTTTCTGTTTTTAACTAGTCTGCAAAATACCGTAGACCCACAGCAAATTTGCACACATCCAGCCAAATGCAAATCTGCCAGAGACACTGGAAAATATAAAATCCCTCTACTATTGATCGAATTTGGATCCAGGGCAGAATTAATTTAGGGATATTGTTATTTAAAAGACTTAAGAGCAGAAGATGATCAGGATTCTGGCTTTGATTAGCCAACGCTCCCTTGACTTGTGCCTTTTTTGACTATGCAGTGTAAACTCTGACTGGAATCCCAGGGGCTGCCCAATGTCCGTGGTTCATCCTGAGGCCTTCAGTTTGGAGTCCAGCCCTGGGCTCTGTGCTCAGCTGATGAAGAAACTGAAGGCTGAGGCTGTATTCAGGTCCATCCTATGTGCAGGGCAGGAACTGACTGGACATGTTGAAGCAGATGAGATCAGTATAATGCCCAGTAGAAACTGCAAATTGATCTCTGAAAACATTAGGAAATAAGCAGTGGTAAATGGCAGCTGCCAGTTCATAAGAAGATATTTGCTTTTTTGCCAGATCCTTCTTGGATCACGTATAAACTTCTAAGGAAGAGTAAGGATGCTTTTGACTCCAGACCCTCATACCTGAGGAACAGAGCAGAGGTACAAAGGAGATATTTTAAAAGCATTTAAAATTTGCCAGATGAGTTCTGCCCTCAGTTGTGCTCCATTGCAACCAAAGCTCTGGGCTCCTGATTTTGTATATCTGAAAGGCCTGAGGGAAGGAATCTAAGAAGGTTTTGTATGGGCTATTTGATGCCTCCAAGGTAAAAACTCAGAAGTCCCCCAAAGAAAAATCTTATTTCCATGCTGTTATTTGCTTTAAGTAGGTTAAAGATAAAAGAGATCTCCTACTTCTGAAGGAGAGAGGAAAAAAGCAAGAGACAGATCATGGCAATAACACAGCTGAGATACCAGAATGAATGGGTAGCATCTCGCTGAGCTGCTGATGCTGTGTCCACATTATTATGTTTTTAAATTCATTTTTTTGAGCAGATATTAGAGCAGGGGAACTCGTTATTACAATGAATGTACTGCATCAGTAGTGCTAAGCTGCCACTTCTGAAAAGGACTCTTCCTACAGCCTTCTATGTAGCAGCGTGTTGGTGACTAGGTGGAATTTCCTGAGATATTTTTTGATCTCCTGTTTTTCTATTTTTATCACTGGGAAAAAGAGTGATTCACAGATTTGGCAGGCAGGAGTCAATCAAAGCCATTGCTATTTTGGGTCCTTCAGAAATTAACTGAAAAGCAAGAACATAAATTAAATACACATCTTCTCATTTGGAAAGAGTCTAAGGTTCAAAGACATACAAATGTATATCACTTCTCCATGTGGATTTTGAAAGATGTGCATACTTTGCTAGCAACAGGAAAATTTAGTGAAGGAACTGTATGTTTAAATGATGAATCTGTCTGGGAACTCCATGGGAAGTTGTTTGCATTTAACAGCTTCTATTCGAGGGAATTCTGAAAAATCCCTCTTAAGCTTTTAGATTTGAGTTATGCATTAATTTTTTTATCCAGTGGATTTTGATGCTTCTTTCTGCAGGCTGAACAGAAATAAGTGTCACTCTTTCAATGATCTCTTTTAATTTTTAAATTAAATTATATTTTTAATTAAATCTATTTTAAAAATATCGTTCCTTTTTTTTTTTTTTTTTTTTCTCTTTATTTACTTGTGTGTGTGCAGAAATAGTCCAAATTCAAACTCTGTTTTCTGATTTGATAAGGGCCATTCTGAAGTATCTCATCTGAGGTTCAAGTTTAAAACTCAGTAGTGATTATTGTCTGAAAATAGGACAATTTGTTTTCATTCCTTTATTAGGTGCAATAGCAGTTATGGAGAAAAATGGTGCATGTGGAAATGTGAAATTTAGTCTAGAGCTGCATTTTCTTTCTATAAAAATTACTGTCAATGAAATGTTAAATCTCAGTATTCAAATGAAGAATGCACACAGGTTGAACTCATGCAATTCAGTAGCTGAGGCTGAGTTTACTTCCTTGCAGAGGAGTTTAAATAGCAAGTAAACATTCCTACAGTTCCTGCTGTCTTTCCAGCAAAGTTTTTGTAACTTTTAAAATTCATTTTCAGTTTTTGTTTCAGTTCTAGAGAACAGCAGTGGAATATTCACAATATTGTCTTCAAGTTACATGCTGGGTTGTTGTTTTATTTTTGTTGTTAAAATAGTCTTAGGAACAGTCTTGTCAGGCCACACAGATACCATGAGGTGCTTCAGTTGCATTGAGTCTGTCTTATCCTGTGGGATAGAGATGTTTCTGCGACCTATTAATCACTCGTGTTTGTCAGATGTCCCTGTTCCCTGCACATCAGAAGACACGCACGCTAAAATTGCCATGCCTTTTCTAACGTCAGAGAAGGGACCGTGGTACATCGTGTGTTAGCTCAGCTCTCACGGGAACTTCAGGATCAGTTGTTCAGATGTCTTGAAGCCATCTGCCATGGGTACCTGAGGTTACTCTCTACGCTGGGAGTCTCCCACAGGGAAACAGAAAGTAAAAGTTGTTTTTCACCAACAGCTGCTTTCCACTTCCATGTTAATAATGCATGATGGGCCTCTGGAAAGGTAATGTGGGAATAAGGTTGGGCTGTTTTAATATTATGTCTGATATTCAGCTA
Organism: Alectoris magna; assembly: GCA_030625065.1. Taxonomy (NCBI): domain Eukaryota; kingdom Metazoa; phylum Chordata; class Aves; order Galliformes; family Phasianidae; genus Alectoris; species Alectoris magna. The sequence continues at coordinate 5,244,995 of CM060575.1, read as the reverse complement.
TGGAGCCATTGCCTTAGGACCCCTCCATCTACAGAACTGTGTGTTTTGAATTTCGTCAAGAACCATTTTACCCTGTAGGGGTGCCAGAATACAGGAATTTACACATTGTGAATGTGCTGCTAAGGCTGGGATCTAACTCCAGTGATTATCTTGGTATATTTTGGAAATACTACAGTGGTGAGCCAAGCCCTTTGTTCTTATTTGTAATGTTTCTGTGCTGGCATTTCTCTACAAAAATAAAATCTTGCTGAGCCAGTGAAAAACCCTTGGCCTGCTGGTGACTGTAAATAGGGGCCATTTAATGCAAAACGCTGTGATCGAATGCGTGCAAGCATTTATATTCAACACATGCATTTAATTAATGGCAGAATACAAGCAACTAAGAATTCAGAGCATCTATTTTAAATATATTGTGATAAAAAGGAGAGTATGGGTGTTGCATAGCAGCTATTTGCAGACTGCTCGACAAGCTCTCCTTTTAAATCTCCTGAGGGTTATTGCTTGTTATGTTCATTTCTATTCAACTGCCATCTCCTCATTTTTGGCTATAATCAAGTACCATATGCTCAGAGGGCTGATGGACTTTGCTGTGCTTGCCTCTTGTGTTATTAGTTCACATAATTGTAAAATGGCAATGTTTGAAGCACTGCATTGCCTCAATTTCTGGGGGTTTTTGGTTTAGATTTTGGTAGTTCTGATGCATTTAGTAATTTGTAAAAACAAACAAGCAAACAGACCAAAAAACTAATAAGGACAGTTGTATACAGTGATATTATTTTCAATACTGAAAAGATTGAGTCAGTAAGAACAAAAAAAAAAAGAAAAGAAGAAATGGAATAAGCCATCCATGTTATTACTGATTCACTTCATGCTACTTAATTACACAGTACAATTAACAATGCTGTAAAAGCCATTTTTCCATATTTCAGTACAATGATGAATGGCTAACTGAAGTCTAAAATTCCTGCTGGTTCTCTTCTGGATGAGTGGTGAGCACCAGCCCGCTGCCCCCTGCCCGTCCATCACTGCCCCATGGGATGAGGTGCAGACAGACACAGCATCTCTCCAGGAAGGGTGGACATAGCCTTGGTGCAGGTGGTGGGCAGGCGCCCCACCTCTGAGCATGCAGCAGAGGGTCTGCAGCTTACTCATGAGAATGCAGGGAGAGGGAGGGGCCAATCTCCTGTCTGGGGACTGATAGGATAGGAAGAAATGGCTTAAAGTTGGGTCAGGCTGGTTATTAGGAAAAGGTTCTTTGCCAGAGCAGGGTGGTCATGGCCCCAAGCTGCCAGAGCTCACAGAGCGTTGGACAATGCCCTTAAATGTATGATTTCATTCCTAGCTTGCCCTCCTGGAGCCAGGAGTTGGACTCAATGACCCTCATGGTCCCTTCCAATTCGGGATCTTTCATGGCTGCTGTGCTCTGCCAGGACAGACATTTGCGTGGCCACATGGTGAATGGAGCTGGAGAGCGGATCCGAGATAAAAATAGGCCTGGTCTGTAGCATCAAATAGTACTTGTGGGGGCTGGGACAGAAAGCAGGGGCTAGAGGTGGGGGAGACGACTGCAGCAGTGCTGCCATTGATGGGTATGTCTGTAGCTGGAGTCCTGGTTATGAGCCACACAGGACAACACGGCTCCTGATGTGCTTTGTGTGTTAGTTGATTCCAATTTTTTACTGCTCCAGCTGTGGAATATCCCAGTAACTTAATTCCAAGAATGCTTGAGATTTTTTTTTTTTCAGATGTTTCATTTTTATTCGTTTTTAATGAAGTATGAAAATTTACATTTGGATGTCTGTGTGTCTTTTACAGTTTTTTATCAGTCAGCAAAGGAAACTCTGGCTATTGATGTTTAAGCAGAAGGCCAAAAACACATAAATGACACTTAGTCAACTCTATTCTGTATTTAACTGACAGACCAATTTTGTTTAGATGGATTGTCCCCATTTCTGTTTTTAAAACTTCTACTGTTTCACTTGAGGCTGGCATTCATGGCCAAATAAGTCTTGAGTTGGCCAACACTGTAAGAAACATTTTGATGTGTTGATGGTACTCTTTTTCCTTTTGGTTTAGCAAAATAGGAATTTAGCAGAGATATAGGTAAGCAGGAACTTTTCTGCTGAGTTTTGTTTATGCCCTCCTGCTTAATGCAATGCCTTGGAGAAGCTGCAGTCTCAGGCTGGAAGCAGCTGTGATAGCGAGGGGAAAAGAAGGAATTCAAAGTTATGCAACCAATTTTCAATCATGCAAATGGGTGCACACTCAGCACCATAAGACAAGCACCCTACTTAAACCCCATGTCTCTTGTAGATCTGTCCTTGAAGTACTTGAAGAAAGGAACGATAATTTGACGGTAATTGTCTTGGTGTAGTTACATCCAGCACATTTCTATGCTCATTTTTTAATGCTTATGTTTAAGATCTATACTTTTGCATCATACTGACCTCAGTCAAAATCAACAACACATTTTGGAGGCAAAATACAAATCTGCCTTTATATAAATTACCTGGAAAGAAAATGGAGCAAATGAAAGCTGAGGGATTTAGGATGACTGTTTATGTGTAAAATAAATAAATAAATAAATAAATCTTTCTCCTTCAAAGTCATAAACTCTATTTTTCCCTTTCATAACTCCATTTTTTGCAATTATTCTGGCTGGGAACTGCTAAAATCTGCAGAGAACCACTAAAACTTCCTCTCAGATTCATTCCTGTGTTGTGTTATTAAGCACTGACTGATCCTGAATATGGAAAACGTGTAGCATTTTTCTGCAGAGATGGACCAAACCTCTTGGGATAAAAATAATTTCTATTGATAAAGCTTTATGCTTCCTCTCCACAAGATTTTAGTCTTAATTTTTAGTCTGTTTAATGGGGAAAAATATGAGTAACAGTCATTCCGTGTACATACTGCAATAGATTTCCCCCTACATTTTCCAGGAGTGTAGTAGAGAAGAGCACACAAGTGAGAGAAATCAAAATGAGAGGAAACACAGGGATGTGAGTGGGAGGAAGAGAAGCTTTGTGCAAGCTTCACTTTGGGGAAAGAAGGGGAAAATCATGGGAGAGAAGGTTGCAGTTAGTGGGGACAGAGTAACAGACAAGGAACATGAAGTTATTGAGCAGGATTGAATTGAGTTCATTTACAGAGAAGGAAATAGGAACAATTAATGTTATCTCCAGACATATGGTAACTGCTGAGCCCAGCCTGAAACACTGATTGAGCACCTGGGGGAAGGACCTGGTCAGCCCTGGGTGCATAGGTGAAGGCAATTCAGCTGTGTGACCAGAAGGGGTGAAGCCTGGCTGCACCTCTCTTAGACCTCATTTAAGGACTGACTGCCACTGGGGAAGGATTTCTTACTGGAGATCCATCCTTCCTTCCTTCCTTCCTTCCTTCCTTCCTTGGTGGAGTTTTCGGTGTGAGCCTACATCTTCAGAGATGGGTGAGAGCTTTTCCTTTGTGTCACCTTTCTATTGAGCCAGACCTTTGTCGTTAAACCTCCTGTATTGCCATTCCACTGCGTTGATCTTTCTGGTTGTTACACCATGGAATGAGTGGGAATAAGGGGGGCAGCAAAGAAGACAAATAGTACCAAGAAGGTTTGGCGTGCAGTTAGGTGTGGTTTTCCTCTTGAAGCAGACTCTATTATTATTTTTATGAAAATTTAGTTTAAATATTAAATTTTATGTTCTAAAAACAGAGATATAGTTTAACAATTTTTCAGCAAGGATGATAGAGTAGATAACTTTAATTTAATACTAATTGTCCAGAGCTATAGATACTACATATGGTAGCAACAAACCCTTTGAGATGTAAAAAGCAGTTCACCTATCATGTTCTAGCTGGTTAGAGAATGGCTTCTCTCTCTCCCCTCGATCACATGTTCAAATGAAAGCATATGCAAGAAAAAATAAAAACAAACAGAAAAAAAACAAGCGTGGACAGGCCCTTCTGTAGGCCGAATACTCACGAAGTTAGTCCACATACTTTGCAATTTATGTAATGTTAGTAGAATAGTTCACTGGTGGGGACTTCTTGTATTTGAAGAGTGGTGTAATAAAAAGTACTGTCATTTGTGTAATGCATCTTTTGAAATCTGTTGTCAAATGAATAATTGTTTGGCAAACCTACTGAAAAGATTATGTGCTCCAAAATGTCACTTTTTTTCCCCCACGGAGTTTAATAAAACCCTTGATGTTTGCCTTTATTGATTCAATTTAGTCAAACTTTGCACATCTCCCTTTTATTGATTAAGTTTTCAATAGAGAATGTTACAGCTGGTAATCAATGGTTGTAATTTAGAAATTATTTATACCTCAGGTGTGTAACTTGAAGCATTCTTGCCATCTGTACTGTTACTAGGTGAGGTACTTAATTGCATGTAATATTGTCAGAAGAAACTTCAAAGAAACTTTAGTTGTTTTGTAAATGGGAGGAGGCTATCAGGGCACTGAGGGCACTAATGGGCTTCAGCTGCTGTAAGCAGCCTCACCTGTGCAGCCTTGCCCCATGGCATAGGTGCATCACTTAAGCTCAGGGCTTTGCCAGGGCTCTGCTATTCTGTACCTTTCTCCACCCGTATCCCCAGTTGATTGGTTGAATGGGTTTGCATTTCCTGGGTCTGTCAGAGGTCTGGATCGTTCCTTTGCTGCATCTGTTGGGTGCCAGGCTGCTGGTGGTCCTGCTGTGTTATCTCTGCTCAGGTACTGTGAGATTGGGCCTGGCAGTATGAGGTTACCTTTGGGAGCAGCCCCATTCCTGAAACTCTCTGATAGCAGTGATCTGTTGGAAGAAGGGTCTTTTCAGATATGTTAAGGATGTAAACAGATGGAAATGAGAAGGGAAAAAAAGTTCACTTCTAACTGCATTGGTAAGACAGCCAAAGAAGCTAAAGGGAAGAAGAAAGAGCTATAGTTTTTAAGTTGCTGGGAAGAAGGAAACAGGAAGAAACAGCAACTGATAACCCAAGGGAAGATCTTCTTAAGGGCTACAGAAGGGAACGGGGTGGCTAGGGCTTATCAAAATGGAGGTTAAAAAAAAAAAAAAAAGGTCTGAAAGCTCATTATGAGCTAGTGGTAACTTATTGCTACACTTCAAAAGACTATGTGGGAACAGACCAGCATGTAATGTCTGTAAAGCCTGGAGAAGAGAGGTGAAAGTAATTCCTAGCTGGTTTATGGGGGAACAAAGCACAAGTCTTAGAGTGAGGGGTGATATTTGTGAGAATTATGAAGTAGACGCTGAGCCCAGACAAATCCTGCCAGCTTGAGAGCTCAGTGAGAGCGCTAGATACTGATCTGTGTAAAGGCAATGATTGCAGGTACAGAATGTAAAAATAATAATAATAATAATAATAAAGCGGTTTAGAAGAACAAGGTTAGCAAGGGGGAGAAGAAAATGGCTTGAAGCTAAAACAAAACAAAACAGGCAGACATACAGTCAATGCAGAGAGAAAGCAGTAACATAAATGCCTTCACTTGTGTGACTCACTTAGCTCTTTTCTTTGCTGGTAAATTATGCTTTATGTTTTTGTGAGCCAAATAGGGGTGAGCTATGCGGATATGAGAGGTGCTGGATATGTGATTAAAAATGCACAACAGGTGCCAGTATCCCCTGGTTTGTCTCCTTCCCATCATGATGTCTAGTATTATTAGATTGAGTACTGGGCTTTGTTTTGGCTTCTGATGACCAAGAGGTGGTGATGTGCTGACGCATTGGTAGGATTAACAGAAAACCTTTTTTGTCTTCTATTTTCTGATAGGGGGGTGGGAAAAATCACTGATTAAAACTTGTCCTGCACTTCAAGCTTGGATTTAGTAGTCTTTACCAATAAGTGTATACTTAAATTTCATGTATTTTCACTTTCAACCTTGACATCATTTAATGGGGGGGGAAGATTTTTCCCTGCCATATCTCAGGCTCTATACAGGCAGATTTACCAAGTCAGATTTCCATGGCTGACTTCTCAGTGTGTGTACTCGATAGAAACAGATGTAAAGAGAAGGCTGTTCTATTTGTTGAAACATCACATGGAATGTTTTATGGCAAAGATCTGTACATGAGGGTCTCTAAATAGGACTGGTGTCAAAGGAAAAAGTTGATGGCAAAGTGGGGGAAAAGCTGTAAATTTCACATTAATATGGATTATTTATGCACACAAATATTAATAAGGAATGCATGATAAGTAATTGACAGACTACATGTTATTTTTCATGAACTTAATGTCAGGGTAGGTGGGAAGGTGGGAAAGTCCTTTGGTAGAAGGGGCATTGCAGCCTCAGAAAGGTTGCACGTTAGAACTAGCTGAGCTGCCTAGCTGCTAGGAGTGACTGAGCAACCACCACGGCCTTCTGGTGTGACTTTATTGTGGTTGCTTTCCCAGTCTGGGCAGCCGTGATATCAAATGCAGACCAGTCTTTCATCTCCTATTTAAGGCAATTAAGATGAAGGCATGCCTTCTCAGCAGCTTAGCAGCTGAATTAAATCCATATCCAAACGGCAAATTGAAATTCATTAATGTATGGTATTAAAAGTCTGAGCATTTTTAATGCGTTACTTGTGCTTTTGTGAGCGCTGGGTTTGTCGGTACAGGCAATACTTGTTTGCATTGTGAAACAGCCTCTCAAGAGTGTGCAGGAGGTGGTATGCATCAGCAAAGTGGGTAGCAGTGTGTAAAGCACTGAACAAAGGGCTCCTACTTTTTTTCTAAGTTAAGAAATATTCCCTTTAGAAAAGGAGAAGACAAAAGGCAATAAGAAAAGCATTATCAATTGAGCTGTTAGGAATACTGCCTTAATTTTTCTTCTGCTTGATTTTGTTGACTTTTGGAAGGACAGTAAAAGGCAGTTCAAGCCCGCTATACTTGATACCTACCTTTGCTTCCCTAACGTTTGCTGAGGTTACTGGTGACAAAGATATCCCGTTCCTGGGATGCATCTTCAAGGCATACACCAACTCATTCTTTTCTGCCTTCTTTTTAGCTGATTTACACTGCTGGCAGTGCCCATTCTGGCAGAGATCCATCTGTATTCCTGTTCTCTTTAGCCCAGATGTTCTTCCTGGTGGGTGGGGTTCCCATGTCTGTATCTCCAGCTGAAGGAGCAAGAAACACCTTTAATTTTCAGGCAGGCTACTTTCCCTTTTGACCTGTTCAGTTTTTGAATGTTTAGCTCTCCGTATTCTCTGATGTTGGGAATGAACAATTAAAAGGCCAAGCAGAAAGGAAGACATGAAATTCAATGTTTGTTTGTTTTTTGTTTTTTATTTTAAATGCCACTGCCAAATTGATTATAGTCTTAAGATTTGCATATCTTGTGGTTTTTGTTTCTTAAGCAGCTGTTTTAAAAGGAGAACAGGGATAGGGGAGTGGTGGTCAGGAAGCTCTTCCAGCAGCATGCAGTCATCCTGCATGACCTTGAGCAGTCAGTCAATAACTCATTTACACTCTTGATAAAACTGGGTAATACATCTGAGGAAATCTTGCCACAAATGGCCTTGAGCTGTTACAATATCAGAAGCTGTTTCCTATTGAGAATGTTTTTAACAGCCCACAGTTCTGCTCATGTTTGTCCTGATGGCAATGCTGGCAGTGCCTGGTGGTTTCTTTCCCCAACAGGTTGTTGCCAGTATAACTCTGAAGATAATTGGTTTAAAATACAGGGATTTATTATAGAGCTGTTTTTCCAGTCAGAGGAGTCAGACAAGCATTTGCTGAAGGCAGTTCATCCCAATTAATCCCTGACAGTGATTAGTTTGTTTTAGCTATATACATGCTAATTTATAAGCAGTTAGAGTTGGTTGAGATTTGTGTCTGCTTTAAGCCAGTGCACCAAGTTAATTTACCATGTTAAAATATTGACCGTTTCCTTCTTTCCTCTCTTATGCTCAGGATGCCCATGCTCTCGTGGGTTTCTGAGCAGACTGCTGCGGAATATGCAGTCAGAAGTCAGTCTCCAGTGTTTTGCGAGTTGTCTGTGCAGAAGGAGACTTGTTAGGCCACTTCTGAACAGGGTGTCTCTTTGTTTTTCACATTGCTTTTGTCAGAAATGAATTGACAGCAATGGCTTCTTTCCTCTTCCCTCACCCACAGAATCACTTCATGTTTAAGCGGACATGTGTGTCCTTCTGGGGTGAAGTTTAATTTAGGCATTTAAAAAAAAGAAAAATCTATCAGTTCCACTTGAGCACTTAATAGAACCATGAGATTTTCTTTTGGTTGGTTGTTGTCATGTTGTCCATCAAAAAGGTCATTTAAAGTCATTAAGATTTTTCTACATCCCTTTTGCCTATAACCTAAATCAAGACCTCTTTCAAATTCAAAGCTCCCGTTGGGGTTCTTAGACTCTAAGGATGTTGACAAATTAGCCCTATGTTTGCGTCTTTTAATTTGTCTGCTTAAAAGACTATAATGTGGTTTATTTTTAACTTGATTGCAGGCTGGGGCTGCCTTCAGACTGTGGAGCTTTGCTCTTTCTCGATGCTGCTTTGAGTACTCTGCATCCAACTAAAATATTGCTTACCCTAGCATTTAAAACCAGATGAAAATCTTGGCCCTGTGAAACCGATGGCTTTGCTATCCCCCTCCACGGGTTCAGGATTGTACTTTCTTTATTTTCAAGGATGTTAGATTGAGCACCGAGCTTTTTTGGCAGCCTGGACTAGTTAGCAGATTTAAAAACGCCTCTTTTCTGGGCTGGAATGACCTCACAGCCACCTTTGCAGTGCTGGGTAAATTCAATGAACTATTTGATTGGAAAATGCTTTTAATAAGCAGCACTTTAGTAAAACCTGTTGGTTGCCCTCTGAATCCTGATTAATATAAATAAATCTTAATTACCCTCTTGCTTGGCCTTACCTTCCTTTCTTGATAGAACAATGATTATTTTCAGTAGCAGCTTCAGCTCTTATCTGGAGTAATTCTTGTGCATTCCAAATCTAATAGACTTGATGCACAGTGTTTTTCTTACAATAAAGGCCAATTGACTTTATTCAGCTTGCACAATCCTTTCCTGAAAAAGCCCTTTATACAGCTCAAGTCAGCAGTAATCATGGACTGAGTGATGGTGCATGCCAATCAGTCAGCAGCTGCTGTTTAATTAGGCTGGAGGAGTCAAATAATGAATTTGTCATTAAGTGCAAGTGTAGATCATATTTAACACTCACTGTTTCTCAGAGTATTGTTTTGCTCATACTTTTGAGTGAACCTCGAGCACCGTGTGCAGGTTTTGATGCTACAATATAAGAAGGGCATAATACTATTAGAGAGTATCCAAAGGAGGGCTATAAAGGTAGTGAAGGGTCTAAAGGATAAGACATGAGGAGCAGCTGATGTTATTTAGTTTGTTGGGTGTATGGAAGAGAAGACGGAGGGGAGGTCTCATGGTGTCCTACATCTGCCTTGTTGAGTGGGGGAGCAGGCACTAATCTCTGGAGAGGGACCAGAGGGAACAGCTTGGAGCTGTGTCAGGGAGGGTCAGGTGTGGGTTACTGAAAGAGTGGTCAGGCTCTGGAACAAGGAATGCTGGGGCAACACTGTCAGAGTTATGGTTGGAATTTTTGGGGGGTGATCCTGTGTGGAGCCAGGAGTTGTGCTTGATGATCTTTGTGGCCCTGTTACAACGCAGGGTATTTCATGATTCTGTGATTCAGAGGCTATTCTGCTTGCTGCAGCACCATGGCTGCCCCGTGCCCTATGGGATTGTCTTCTACAACAGGGTAAAAGAAGAGGCTGGAAATATTTGAGGAAATGTTGAATGGATCTTGGGAGGTCGTCTAGGGCCAGACACAGGAAGTTGCTTGGGGTGAGGTTCACTTCAGTTTTGAGTATCTCCAAATATGAATAATTTCCTGCATTTGTATGTAAGTGCTGTAATACTGGATGCCAGAGCACTCGCCCAGAAACTACTAACTGATGTGAGAATGATTGTGATAGTTCTGTAGACAGGCCACACAGCAGATAAGCTTCAATGAGTTTTCTAATTTTAATCTATCCCATATCTACAGCATAATTTTTCTATTTGGCCTTGAATCTGAATAACCTTTTCTGAATGGCAGAAGAATCCATGCAAGTCAAGCTCCATCGATGAGTCTGCAGTGAGAGGATTTGTGGTGCTGCCCTAATGCTTGAGAAATGGTTGTTGTTCCTTTTCTTCTGGGCATCAATCTACTGATATGAGGGTCATGATGTCAAATCCAGACAAAAGTCAATTTTAAAATATGCATTTTAAGGATTTCTGTCTTTTTGATTTTTCACGATAGGCCCAATTAATTTAAAAGAGTTTTCAGTTTATTTTAAAATGCTCACATCACTCCTGAAATACATGATGACAAATACTCTGTAGTTTTAATGTGAGTGAGCTGGTAGCCTATGTTATTTGCAGACATTTGTGAATTGATACACTCAACAAAGAGACCTCATCAGCTCTGCAGTGTTCCATTTTTCATCCAATTAATCATCCTCTAAAACCTGTTCAGTGGCCATTGCCCTGGTGACACTCTCTTTTTTTGTCACTTCTGTTTTTATGCCCATACAGCTAGATTTTTTTCTATGGCAGTAGTGTATCCCAGTAAGACTTCCGTGAGGTGGAAATAACTTTTGGTTATTATATATTTACACTCAATTTTTTATAATTAGAAGATTTTTCTTTTTATGGAAGATAGGATGGAAAACTTCTGTTCTTGTCTGCTTTCTCTTACAAGGCTCTGAGTAGTTCAGGGTGGGATTCTCAGTAAGAACTCTACACCCAGTCTTTATCTCCTGTTACCTTTTATAGTATAGATGTAGACATTAAATGTTTCTTTAAGGGGATGGAGAATGGAGTGCGTAAAATCTGACCACGGCTCAGAAGAAAAAGATCCAAGGTGTAAGAGCCCAGCCATTGGGGAAAACCACACGGCCTGGTCTCATTTGTGCAAGTCGTCCTTCTAATTTCAGCTTTAACAAAATGCTGGTGAACAACATGTTCAGGCCATCAGGGTGCTGACTATTAGTAATACTTCCTGAGTGATAAATCCGCTTTTCATTCTAGTCTTGTCAGGCATAACAGAGGCAAAATCTCAGGCAAATTTTGTTTTTGTTCGAAGGACTCAGACTGGTAATTGCAGATCCATGTTTGACGCCTGTTTGCCCAACCAGTTGTGAAGTTGTCTGATAAGGGTTGGGTGCTCCCCCAGATGCATCCTCCACATAACATTCATGTGAGCTGCTCTAGCTATTCCCTGATTTGATTACCAACAAAGCATTTTTAAACAACTCTGATAGCTGTTCCATGAATTTTTGAAACTCCATGGGAAGTCCAGTCTCCAACCATAGTACCTTGGCATCCACATGCAAAAGTTACCTTGGAGAGGCTGTGCAAAAGGTTAGGACTGCTGAGTGTTACAATCAATAATATATGAGTTGGATGAGCAGTATACCGTACTTTGCAGTGCATGATCAATAATACATTTTCATGCTCAACTTTTTAATCCTCATACAAACTACATCAAAAATTTCATGCTAGACTGACCATGAGAATCAATAATAGAGAAAGGTTCCCTCTTCCCCTTAGTACAGTTTAATGAAAGACATAATAATTTGCAGCATCATTTAGTAAACTATTTCTATTATGCATCTTCTGGAAATGCCAAACGGAAAATGTTGTTTAATATAGTGAAAGAGTTATGAATTTTCAAAAACTGTGAATAGGAAAGTTAAGGTTATTATTTTAATGCTTCAGGTAGTCTATTGTATGTAGAAACACGAGGAAAATGGTTTACTCATATCAAGCTAGATTCCACTCTTTTTATTTGTGCCATTATAGTATGTAAAAATAAAGGGGCCATGTTCCAATATACAGGGCAAGTAACTGCCTCTGGTTTTCACTGGCTTTACAGCAGTGATCTCATATGACTTCTTTGGAGTTAAATGAAACTGCTTCTGTGAATGGAGACGTGGTACTGGCTAGGAATCTAATTGTAAAATAATGTTTAAAAATTTCCATAATATGGGTGAAAGTTTTAAACTTCAGTTTCTTTGCTGAATCGCATGGTGAAGTTTTATTACAGAAGTTCTTGTGCATTGGTAGAGCATTTGCCATTATACAAAAAGGAAGATCAGACTTTGTCTAATGCAAGTTGACCACATTTCTATTTCAGGCTTGAAGTCATTAATTCCTTTTTGCTGAATCACAAACTGTATTGCTCTGTTAGCAGTACTTCAGATCCCCCTGGACTTCTGCTTCTTTTTTTACTGCATCACCAATTATTTGTGATGTATTATTAATTATAGGTGATCTATACTTGTATGACTTCCATGACTGTTTCTGGCAGCTCATTTAAACAAGAAGCTCCTGTAAACAGTGTTTTTTCTTCCTCTGTAGCAAGCTGCCAGCACTATAGTATATGATAACTTTTATTTAAATTCTTACGAAATTGCTGGAGTGTGCACATGTGTTCCTGGCAGAAGCAGGCTACTGGATACACGGAGGCACTTTTGAACAATGAATTGGAGAGAATGTGGGAAATGTGCAAGCGAGACTCTAAATTCAATATTATCTGATTTTTGCCTTCTGCAAAAGAAAATATAGCCTTTGGTACTGAGTAAAGATAGTTAGGGAGAGCCAATTTTATTTTCCTTAGAGGGGTTGTTATTCTTTTGAAGCAAAGGTCTATGAAAGTATGGAAATGAGTTCTTGTAGAGCTGGGATTGTAGCAGGAATAGTATGCTTACTTTGGTGTTTGGTGCTTATCTCCCCTTTTTTTGGTATTACCTCGTAAGATATGGTATTCACCCGAAGTATTCTGAGTCCACTGACATCAGAAGTGTATCACCAATGCAGCTTGTAGTGACTAAATTATCCCTTGTTTGTGATGCCTGTGTGATAAGATGATTACTTTGGGAATGATCCTACTAGTAATCTTCTGTGTTATGAAAGGAGGTGGAGGAAAGAAAAAAAGAGAAAGTGAAGTTGCAGTATTTGTTTGTCTGATTTCCTGTTATCAAACCTCTCAGGAATCCTGATGTGAGCTTTTCTGGCTGCAAATGTGGCTGGGTGGTTTTGGTTGGGTTGTGTTCAGCTCTGGTGGAAAACTTCCCCGTGGAGTACCAATAAGCAAATTCAGCTTCTTTTCATTAACACAAAGGAGCAGTGAAAGCTAGCCTCTTCCAGGCTGGGATTGGTACCTAAAGATAAAGCTGTATTTCCTTATCTCTGCTAACATTTCCCACGTGATAGGTTTTGTTTTTTTTGTTTTTTTTTTGTTGGTTTTTTTTTGCACAATCCTATTAAGCGAGCAATTAAGATACTAAGAACCTGTAAAGAGCACTTGATGATGGTAGCAAATAAAAATAATGAAGAATTTCTCACAAAATGATTTCTTTGTCTTGCAGTCTGCATACTTTGATGCTTCTTGAAACTCTGTTATAAGGACATAATAACAATATGGCTTTTTTATGTTGTTCATCTTAGAGAATGCATCTCCTAATTGAGACCCCAGTAGCAGTTGCATCCAGGTCAGCCTGAGCTGGCAGCTCAGATGTCAGTGTAAGTTAAATAAAGGGAAGAGAGTTCAGCCCTTCTCTGCTGCTGGGTGAGCTCACGTCCACGCTGTGTGTTGCAGCCTACACTTGTCCTGCCTTACCGCAGGTGCAGCTCAGGTAGTAACTGAGGTGCCAGTTGGGACTGAAACCCTTGGATTTCTTTATGTCATTGGAGAGAGACACACACCCCCAGAGTATGACTCAGTCTCAATCTGCTAATTTTCTGGAGGTGTCTGCTTATCTGCATTTACTGTTGAGGGTGTGCAAAATGACTGTTCTCCCAAATTAGGTATTCTGCTCAGATGTATAATGTTGGAAGAATTAATCCAAATTTAAGTCCTCAACATACTTATAAGAGTTAAGCTGAGTTTCTTGCTGCCAAAGTATTTAAGGCCAAGCTTTAGTGTGCCTGCCCATCAGGTCTCAGCCCTGATTCCAGAGTGGAGAAAGCAAGTATTTACATCTTCATTTCTGCATGTACGTGGTTTGACACCAGTAATAGTAACAGCCCTGAAAGTGTGCAAAGTTGAGAATAGAGTTCTTAATGACCAAACTGGGACAGAGATGCAGAAATCTTGAGTAATGGCAGATCATCTTATTGTTCTGTCTTTCCGATGTTTTCTACTTTCCCCATCAGTTGTATTCTTGACCACAAGAGTTATTTGTATTCATTTCTGATCTTAAAAAATGCAGACCAAGGGGCTTTCCATTGATTGATATGTTTCTAAAGTGACTCCACACTGTGATTATCATGGAATTAATCATTTGACTCCATCAGCAGAAAGAGCCCTGTGCTGACTTTCAGCTGATATGTGTCGTGGCTGCTATTGCATGCCAACAAACTCATTTGAGGCTGAATGAAATCCATAGATGTCATCCGGAAGAGCTAGTTTGCAGTGCTGCTGCTTTTGTTTGATCGCTGCAGTGTTAGTTAAAATTGCTCTCAGCACCCCAGTATTGCTTGATTGCTTGGTACTGCAAATTCTGGAGAATTAGAGCTGCTTAAGCATAGTGGATAGACTCTGGTGATTCAGCAGATATTCTGCCTTTGTTCTTTTTGCAGTACCCACACAAGAAAACCTACTTTTCCTACTTTGCCCATGGAGAGACAACCTATTTTATTTCTTTTAACCACATCCAAATGACGTCTCTGGAGGCATCTTGGGGAGAGATTGGAGGGGAAAAAAAAGACCCATTGTTAGTTATAACCCACTCTCTCTCTGACATATTTTATGAAATCAAGGACTGATATAGTCAGATGACTTCACTCACTCCTGTTTTTTCAGTCTCAGCTTTATATTCTCTAAATGGTGGTGAGGAGGAGAAGGATTGAAAATCGTTGAAGTACTTAGGAAGTAGAAATATGGCACTACTAGATCCTGAAACTTTCTGCTGTGTTTAAGACCCTCATGTTGATCCTTGACCTTCAGTAAGAACATTTGTTTTGGTTTCTGCTTCCATCAAAACTGTTGCCTCAGGGAGGGATAGGTAGTTGGTCCCACTTCAGCTTCTGCCTTAAAGTATAATTTAGCCTCATCCATACTGCTTTAGTGGCAAGATTATTCCGAAGTGGGGCAGGAAAGCTCATTGATCTGGCTGAAAATAAACTTGTGCTTTGGGTTTATTTTCAGGAAAGCATTGGGTTACCCCCATGCAAAAGAAGAGGTGAGGAACCCGCAGGTTCCTTCTGTGTTGCAGAAGGGCAGCTCTGCTCTTGCATCAGCACTGCGGTCTTAATCTGTTGAGACCAAGTGAAAAATCACAAATGTAGGTGTCTGAAGTGGGAATGCTGACTCTCTAAATAGCCACCAGGCACAAGGATTCCTTTCAAAGCTTTTCCAGTGTGACTATCTTCAGCAGCTATCTATTAATAGGCTGCTAATTTAGAGAAGTACCAGTGGCAATTAACATTGTGTAGTGGCACCCTTTCAAGGATGGAAGTGCTTATTCCCACAGCAATTATGTTATTGCTTAGCACAGCTTTTGCTAGTATGTTTGTTCATGCAGCGTTGCACTTAATCAGGGGCTGTGAAATTCCTATCAAGTGAGGAGTTTTTATTAAGGCATTGGATCTTTTTTGGTTTTAATATATTTTTAAATGGTTTGATTGTCAGCTGTTCCGCAGTAAAGCTGCGTGGGGAAGGAGGCCTGGCTGCTATATAACGGGAGGGCTGTCCCCTACTCCTCCATGGGGAATCAGGGATGTTGGGCAGAAGGGCCCTCTTGGAAAGCCTTCTGGGAAAGCCACCCTCACACAGTGTTGCTAAGTGTGTGCAGAACTGATGTCACAATGTTCTTTGTGCTGTTCCCCCAAGTTCTCACTAGTTTCACATGCACCCTTGGTCCTCTCCCTGTCCACGTTTCTTTTACTCCAGATGAAGTAGTGCAAATATGGAGACAAGGTCAGTGCCAAACTCAACTACTGGTCAAGAACTATGTCAGGACTCTTCTTTGGTCTTTGCTGCTGGAGAGGACATAGCTCCCTCCAGTCTCCCTTTTCTCTGTTGCTTGGTACTTTCTATGTAGTAACTTGGGCAAGCGAGGGATTCCAGCTTGCTTGTGCAAGCAACCTTGGGGCAAACCAGCCATTCAGATACTGTTCCAGATTTGATACGGTTTAAGCTTTTCAGCTTCTGTGCTTGTCCCTCCTTTGAAGTGGCAACTGTAGGGCAAAATCCCTTTGATTCAGCCTTGTTACTGTCAGTGTAGGCTTCTTCCTTCAGCCTTGCTCCTCTGCTGTGAGAGAGGGAGAGGAAGCAGTCCTGCAGCTGACTGGCAGGCCGGATCCGGATTACAATGTGCTGTGGACTTTGCAGGCCAGATTAGAGTACTTGGAAGGATCAGTGTGGCTCATGGGCTATGTTTTCGACGTTCTTGTCATGGAAAAGCATTAGGAGTTGTAAGAAGGACTAATGTGAGCTTATATTTTACAAGTAGTGTTGTAACTGCTTTGTTAGGAAAAGCAGAATTTGAAATGCTATTTTTGTCTAGGTTTTTTTTTCTGTTGCTGTTTCAGTAAATACCTGTTACATCTCCTGCACGTATCCGTTCCCCCAGTACCACCCTTCAATTACCCTCATCTTCTCTGTTACGCTTTTTAAAGCAACTTGACAAGACACATACTTCAAATCATGCTTATATTATAAACACTACCAATGAGTCTTGGTCAGAAAGAGAAGCTAATGGGGACAATTTTAATTTAAAGAAACTCCCAACAAATACATTTCAATTTACAGATGAATGACGGTGGGTAAAGAAGCGTGCCTGCATAATGTAGTTCTCACCTATGCGATATTTTCCACACAGAGATCTCAGTGTAACTTGCATATAGAGTGATGTTCTCCAGCCAAATAAAAACAAAGGGCAAACCTTAAGCAAATTCCAAAGGACATGCAGAAACTGGTGGAAGAGCTGTGGCTGGATGTCAGGTGTTTATCGTAAGCATCTTCCATCTTCATCACCACTGGTGAATCAGCCTGGAGTAGATTTCTAAATTGTGATGTCCCCTTTGCAGTAAGCAGAGCTGTCACATTATATACAGTGTGTTACAGGATCGTAATAAGCATGATTTGAGGGTACAGTAGATGCAAGGAACGGTTTGCTGTTCTGCACATTTAATTTCTGTGCTTCATCAGGTAACGCACGTGGGCAGACACCTACGCTCACCCTTGAGATCAGTTTTAGGCAACTTTCTAGAAGGCAGGAGAACACTTTGACACCTGAAGTTGGCTTTGTTGGGTTGAAGTACTTTCCTGCTTGTGTTCATTTTGGTGAGGAACTTGATGGAAGATATGGGGGGCAAAAAGGTGGTGGACTTCTTCTTCAGGCTAAGAAGATAGGGATAAGCCCCACCCCTGCCAACAGCAGGCACATAATGATTCTCATCATTACCTCCCTTGGTTCTAGGTATCTTTCTTCCTCTACTTCCACTGTTTTCTCTCAGTTTATAGCTTCTTGGAGGTCTTTACAAGGATGGCTGGCTGGTCAGAATATGCATATAGCTCAGAACGATCAATAGGATATATGGCATTTGGCCACCTGGTAGCTCAGGGATGTGCCAGACGAATGTAGTGAACGACAGAGAAACATCATAAGTAGCAGGAACTGCAATAACTGCAGAGCAGAACTGGTAAAATGAGTTGAAAGAGGGGAAAACCTATAGGAGATGTAACTTTATTAGCTCTGCTTTTGTTCTACACAGATGGGGATAAAGTTTGGAACTGACCTTATTGTCTTTGAAAGGAAGAAAAATTGAAAAAACACTGGCTGCAGTTGGAGAGTTAGCTATACCACCTGCAAGTCATTTTGATTTCCTTGTGCTAGCTCTTATCCATACACATTTACATATAAAAAGTTATTTTGGGTAGATTTTTGTAGGTTGGGTCAAGCAGGCTGGATAGCATAAATAATGAGAATACAATAGTTTTTAAAGGATGATATCTTGGTATTTCTGCTGTCATTTCATATGGAACTTGGCATTCTGGTGGATTTAATTTTTTTTGTTTATTGCTTCGGTCATTAAATTGCTGCAATTTAAAAAAAAAAAAACAAAACGTTCCTGTTTGGGGAGAATGTGGACATTTAAATTTAGCATTAGAGGTCATTTAACAGTATTTCTGAGACTTCAACTATTTATTCTCTTAAACCTTCCACGTTTACGCTTCTTGCCCTATGCTTTGACAATAAATTTTACATGCATTTCAAAATTGATTAGGAAAGAAATCATATTTCACCACTTTCCTCTTAATTGCTGATCCTTTCAAGACATAAACTCTGGTTCAAGCAGGCTTAGCTGCAGGCAGCTGGACTCTGTGGGCATTATCTAGGGGTTGTATGATCGCATTTTCTCTGTTGTGCTTTTCTCTGGGCAATCTGTGTTGGTTGCTGGTACTGGACACTACCAGCTTCTGTTGCAGCCCTTCCAAATAACATATACATCAACTAATGAAAAATAAAGGGGAAAACACCCTCAAATATTCAAGAAACTGCTAGTTGTCTTCCCCAAACTCTTTTGCCCTTCCCTCACTCTGTTTGAAGGGATTTCCCATTCTTCAAGGCTGTTCCTAAATAGAACAAGGTAGTCTCCTCTTTAAAGCTTCTCTAGGTCTAAGAAAACCCTTGTATCTCAGGTGTGATATAATTCAGGAGTGTCCACAATTGTACCTGTTTGAGCTTGTGCTGGGAATGAATGGAGAATATGAGTAAAGGCAAAAACAGTTCAACGGGCTCTAGTTAGAGTAAATATTTTAGAAGCTTGTGAGTAAATGACTGCTGAGCACTTGCCAAACTGTCAGGGAATTGAGTCGAGGAAACTTTGAGGATCTGAAATAACTGTAGGACGTTCTGTTTATTTGTGTATTCAGTTTTATATTAGAAATCATATTCTAAATAGAATTTTTTAAAAATAAAGCAGATAATCTTGAGTGAGATCACGTGGCATGTGTGGGACAGCTGGGGGATGAGGCCCTGCCAGCGTAGGTTCATGAAAGGTGGGTCCTGCCTGATCAACTTCATCCCCTTCCACAGTCGAGCAGCCCAGCTGGTGGATGAGGGAAAGGCTGCGCCTGGAGCATGTGTGGAGAAGGGCAGTGGAGCTGTGACAGGTCTGGAGCACAAATCTTATGGGGAGAAGCTGAGGAGACTGGGATGGTTCAGTTTGGAGAAGAGGAGGCTCAGGGGAGACCTTGTCACTCTCTACGACTCCTTGAAAGGAGGTTGTAGTGGGGTGGGGGTCAGCATCTTCTCCTGCATAGTGGTGATAGGATGAGAGGTGATGAGTCCAAGTTGCTTCAGGGGAGGATCAGGTTGGATATTGGGGAAAACGTATCAGAAAGAGCGGTGACGTATTGGAACAGGCTTTCCAGAGAAGCGGTAGCATCGCCATAACTGAAAGTGTTCAAGAAACACAGCACTGAAGAACATGGTTAGTGAGTATGGTGGTGATGGGTTGATGATTGGACTGGACAATTTTAGAGATCTTTTCCAACCTTGATGTTTCTATGAAATTCCAGACAAGAGAGAATATGTGGTGTGTATATATATGTGTCTGATACAGCCTCTATTAGAGTCAGTACTGAGTCTCTGATTTCGGTGTAGTTTAGATTTTGCTGTAGCTGTAGCGCCCAGTCATTTTCTACTTGCAGACTTTATTTAATTTAAACAAAATAATTTATTTACAAGGAGAAGATTGAGCTTTGGAAAAATAAGATGGAGTAGTTCATAGAAGACTGTTCACTGAAGCATCGCATTGATGACAGGTTCAGAATTTGTTTTCCACGTTCTTATTTGATAGAGCTGGGTATGAAACTGCTCAAACTGCCAGAAGCCTGAAGAAGAATCATAGCCCTTCAGCAGGGACACAGCAGTTGGATCATTTTCTTTTCAACAACCTACTTTGATATGTTTGTCATTGCAGACTTTAGTCTTTGCATTTGGTATGTTCTCATGAATTAGAAGCCATGGACATGTATAGATTTTTTTGTCTTATAACTGAACACTAAATCTTGTCAAGCTCATAATCTGTTTGCACCAGAAATAGCTTTTATCATTACAGAATACAATTCAAATCAAATGTGAGTGGTATTAATATCTTTTTTTGTATGCTAATCTTAGCTAGCATTTCCTTGAGCAAAGTGATTGGGACACCACTTTACTGAGAAGCCTTTATGGCTTAAAGGAGTAAATTGGGAAAAAATGCAATTTCTGCAGATCAGATTAAATGCCTAAAATATCTATGTAAGACATTTTATAAAGATTTTTAAACTGGAGTCCTAGTGATTTGCATTTTCAGGTTATAGTACAGGGATCACAGCAAGTTTTGTTGAAAGACAGTGTCAGGTAGATCTTCTGTTTACGTGCAATTTGCCTGCTTATGCCCTGTAAATGTGAAAGACCAAATGTTTGCTGTCTAGATTGATAGAGTAACGTCTGTAACTCCTGATAACTCAGTGTGCACTAAGCATCTATTTGTTGTGAAATCAAGGCCATAATACTTTCCAGGCCAAGTTTGAATGGGGAAAAAGGAAAATCCATGATGTATGATTTTCCTGAAATACAATTCTGGCAGGGGTTAGTGACCTTTAGATTGGTGCCTCAGGGCACATCTAAAATGTGTGCAGCTACTTGGCAGCTGTAAGACTTACAGAAGGTTATTTTATAGCTTATCTATATCCCCCTTAGTAAACAAGGAGATTAACAAAGCATGATGTTGAACAGAAGATCAAAAAGGAACAGAGTGTTCGGTAACTCCTCTGAGCTTCTCAAAGCATAAATTTTGTTGCCATTGGAACTCTGCTTGTGAAGTTCACTCAAACTTACATAGTTTAAAATCTCGTATGCTGTTATAAATTCATAATTACTGAAAGGATCCGTTTCTGCTGGCATCGTGTTTATATGGCAGCCTGCATGTGAGAGTATGGAGTAAAATGCCGAACGTTGTGTTTATTGTTTGCAAGGTGTTTGTGAAGAACGACACACTTGGAGTTCAGACACTCAAGCATTCAGCAGGTCCCTCAGATTCCCCACTCAGAACACATTTGGTGTTCTGTTGAATGCTGCAGTGCATGTGCCTGTCCTTGGAACTCCCCCGCTAAAGCTGGGCAGAGGCTGAGCTGAAAGTAGACCATTACTACAAATGTGTTCACACAGAATTCTATTGGATTGTAGGATCAATTTACCATTCCATCAGTTTTGGTTTGGATTGTATTCACCATAAACAAATGACTCTTGTAATTTTCTAAGCTTATCTCACTCGTTCTAGTGTATCATATGAAATATGATTATACATCTAATACTATCAAGAGGAATTGGGAAAGTCACAATGCATAAATGTTCTGTACTTCCATTTGTCTTAGTGACTCCATCCCCTATAAGTGTCAGAATAAATGTTGTAGAGAAGGGAGTTATGAGCGCTTTTTCTGAAGTGAGTGGCATTGAAGGGCCACCCAAAATAAAATCTGAGTGCCTCAGAAGTACTTTTTCTTGTACTGTACATTTTGCTAATGAAGTTACTTTATATGCTACTGGGGAACATTCTTTTTCTCTTCACGCTGTTGAGCATCTTGTGTAGCTCAAATGCCATCAGGCAACAAGACAATGAAATTACTGGAGGTGGTATAGTGCTACTGGCAGGCTCCCATGTGAGCCTGCATGTTATCTTCCAAAGAGCACTAGCTCCTGTAACACGTTAAGTGATAAGGCATGAAGGGAATGTGCAGTATTGTGTTTCCTGCTGCAAAATGTTCACGTGGTCACGTGCTCACAAAATTGTTTGAGTTAGTGCAATATCTAACAGGTTTGAAGTTACACAAAGGTTCCTGTGCTCTGCAGGCTCCTGCATTGGTCTCGCACGCTGTTAGGCCCAGTGTCCCAGTGATATCCTCCAGGAAATCATGGGGTGTGTTTGAGAGCCCTGATGCTATTTGGTTTTGTGCTGCCCCAATAAAAGCTGTCAGTTGGTAACTGAATGTGGGGGAAGTAGGAGCAGGCAAGACTGATGAAAGAACTGTTGAAGAGCTCAAGTTTAATGTGTGAGGGCTGAACGGGTGCAGCTGAGGCCTTCTGTGGTGCTGCACAGATTAGTTGGATGAACGTGGCTAGGCTGCAAAAGAAGGTACAGCACATTGCCTCTGAGGGCAGTTGTGCTGGCCGTGCTCTTTGTAGAAGGTCAGTGCTGGTGCTTTGTGGAGGAAGATGAGTTATCTTCTATACTGATCCTTTCCCATGGTCTGTAATGAAGATAGGATTCTTCAATTGCTGCCCTTTCTGTAATTGTAAAAGACAGGTAAGGTATGAGGTTCTTTTCTATAGAAAGAGAAAATAGCCTCTGGTTTTTGTAATGAAGATGGTGTCTCATGGTTCCTTCTGAGCTTGACACTTGCTTTTGGATGGGAGTAAAGTGGTGCATGAACTACAAGGAAAAGCTACAACTGCTCTTATTTTCTTTATGACAGACAAAATAATCTGTGGCTGTTTACCTAAGCAGACTGATGCTAAGGGCTGTTTGATGAGCATATTCCTTATCCAGAATAGCCTGAATCTACTACTGGTGATTCCGTGTTGAAGCTGTTCTACAGTAGCTGCTTCAAATGATTCACATCATAGAATGGATGATCTTCAAGGTCTTGTTCTAAGCCAGTTCCATGGGCAGGGTTGCCTCCCACTAGGTCAGGCTGCCCAGGGCCCATTCAACCTGCTGAAGAATTGTTCCCAAGCAGGGGTTAGATCATTCATTTTCCTGGACCATTCATTTTCTCATTGAAAACTCAGTTTGGATAGCAGGGTAGGCTTTCTTTGAGTGAAAATACAGAAAATTGGTTTATATTACTGTGAAGAAAATTACAGGTCTTTCCCCAGAAAGGAGGCTAGAAAAATGGCAATTGGGAATGTCTGTGTGCAGCTGATTTTGGTGGGTTTGGGAAGGCCTGTGTCAAGAATGGAGGCGCCTCCAAAACATGTCATTCTGTATTCTATACTTCACTTTTTTTAGTCTATCAAAACCCATAAGTCCTACTGAAAGCTGCTAAAATATAAACCTGACAGTTTCCTGTGAGCTGCATGTCACGCAGGTCTCCAGAGGGGTGGAAAATGTCTCTGAAAACCTTATATTGATAGATGGATTTATAGCCAGTGCACTAACATAGTGTGAAAGCCTGAAAATGTCAGCCATCAAGTGAGATCCAGGTGACTGATAAGAAATTGTAACTACAACCTGCTCTGAACATGCAGGAGCACAATGAAGACATGTGGAAACGTTGAAGAAACTTGAAGCAGAGGAGCAGTGAAGAGTAGAAAAAAAGATTTCCATATTCTTGAGTGCTTTTGTAAACTCAATAACATTTATGGAATGGATCAACTGAATTTTTTCTACTGCCTGTATTTATTTTAGATTTGGATTTTGATCATATTATGTGTAAAGGGTTATCCTGGATGAAATGACATTAGAGGGAAGAAGAGTGTGAAGGAAATTACGTTTTGGTTTTACTTTTTAAATATGCTAGCATGAAATGGTTTGACAGGTCCTAGCTTTTGTTAGTTTAGGTATTCAGTCCTAATGAAAAACTTGATGATAAAGAAGACCATGACCGGTTCTTTAGAAAACACACAGGCTGTAAAAGGACAAAAGCTGTTAGTGGGTCAAATTAGAAAACGAATAATTTATGGGGAACAGAAATACTATGGAATACTATGGGCAGCCTGATCTGGTGGTTGGTGACCCTGCACTTAGCAGGGGGGTTGAAACAAGATGATTTTCCAGATTCTTTTCAACCCAGGCCATTCTATGATTCTATGAAAAACGAACTTAATGAGGCTAGAATGAACTTAAATGTGGAGAGTTCCAGTTATGCAGAAGAACTGTCTTTTTTTTTTTTTGATGCTACAGTGAAATATTTGGTAGGCAAATCCAAAACAGTGCATATTGGGAAGAGTTTTAAAATGCTTTTGCATAGGGGAATGTTCAGAACAATTGCAGACCTTAACAAAATGCATCATACTATTGCGTATCCCTTGGATATGATGTTTCTTGAATAAACAACAGAAGTAAAAGGCAACAAAAATCTAAAACAAGAAAACAAGGGAGTAGGCTGTGTTAGACATGGTGGGGTGGGGGAGGGATTGAAAATTGCTAATTAGGGCTGCAAATGAACAACTCTGTGTGTTTATTCAGAGCACTCATCTGTGATATCAACAGAGACATATAACCAAAAAAGAAAATGCATATTAATTTTCATTCTAATTAATTCAATTTCTGTCTAAGAAACAGAGAAAGTCACAGCCACTAACTCATACTGCCACGGGATTTTGAGGAGGATTGGCTTTTACTGCAAAAGCTGCAATTATTTGGTGCACTAATTGGATGTATAAGTAAGGAGATGGTGGGTTGGAGTTATCTTCACTCAAATCAGCCAAATCTGAGTTCAAATCTTTTTGTTGTTCTTCAAATCAATATCTGTATCACTTGTGTTCTTTCAAATGTTGTTGTTTTTTTTCCTGTTGTTGGTTTGTGTATGTTTTTGCTTTTTTTTTCCCTTCTGTTTTATGCTCACTTGCCGTACAGAACAGAGATGGTTTCTCTGTAGCGCTCTGATTTCTTTCAGAATGCAAAATCAGATGCTTTTGTTGATGTGTTTAGACTTGAAAGTGTGCTTGACAGTGATTACAGGCTATAGGCCAGTTTGGGACTGAATGAGATGCTGTTCTTTTTGGCTGTTCAGTACTGTTATTGGGACCTCCGGTAAAGAGGTTTTGCATACATGCAGGTGTTTGTCTTCTACGTGATAACTGCCCAATTTCTCTCTATTTTAATGCATATTTTTCTACTGTTCACTATCCTTTCTTTTTTCCTTCTGAGTTGGAACAGTCTTCTGTTGCTGGGAGATGAGCCAGATGTTGTCTGCTATATTGCTTCAGTGTGTGGTCTGAGTAGCGTTCTGCTGCATTTGCCCTAAGAATAGGTAAAAGCAAATGACATGAGTATAAAAAAATGAGGCTTTTTGTAAGGTCAGCCTTTCTTCTGATTGGTAGTATGCATGTCCTGTTCCCTGAGATTTTCAGGGAAATCATGATTTTCTT
The DNA here is from genome assembly GCA_030625065.1 of Alectoris magna. Taxonomy (NCBI): domain Eukaryota; kingdom Metazoa; phylum Chordata; class Aves; order Galliformes; family Phasianidae; genus Alectoris; species Alectoris magna. The sequence continues at coordinate 5,219,899 of CM060575.1, read as the reverse complement.
GAAGCTCTACCCCAGTGTTACCTGATTGTATGTGCTGTACTTCAGTACTTCTGTACTGTGCTATGAATTTGAGCTCTAAAGATTATCAAAAGCTCAGAGCTCTTTGGCTACAGATTTTGCCAGCTTTCCAAGAAGCAGTAGCTGGAGACCTAGCAAATTTGTTTAATCACTCTTAAAACAATCTCTGCTTTGGCCCTCCACAGTTTCCCCTGGAAACAGGTCCTTCCTAGTTCTCTTTAAATATTTCTGGGGTCAGACTATGGTAAATATTCAGTAGCATATGTCTTATGCCAGAGCCAGATAAATTGTGATTCGATGTGAATCTAGTGAACCCTAGTCAATGTAATCAGCACAAGCTGCACATTGTGATTTTGTGACAGCCTATGCATGCTGAAGGGGCTGCAGCCCTTCCATGTGAAGCAGGTGGCAGACCCAACATTCTGTCCTGCTCGCTTGTCCCAAACAATCAACTTATCTATGCAACGGCACTGATGCTCCAGCTAAAGTTCCTGCATTAATTTTGTCTGCCTGAACTTCCAAGCTTTTAGGGCTGTTTTGAACATAAATTTTGCAAACTTGCAAGTCAGCCAGGGGTTGTTATTTCTTTTAAGGTACCCAACCTGCAATTAAGTTAAGCTGCCAGATCCCAATCATTATCAAAACTATCATTAAATATATGGATTTGGGATGAAGGAGTGAATGACATTTCTGTGTTATTGAGTGCGATTATAATTCAAGACACTTGCTATGCTGGAGAGCTTCTACCCAACCCTCTCAAACAGGATGTATTCAATTATATCTTTGCCAAGGAGTACTAGAAACATGGTTCTTCAGTGTCTCCCTGTTTCTTAGAAAGTTAAAGGGTGGACCAAGATGCATTAATACACATTTAAAACCAGTATTTGGTTTACTATCCTATTATCAGCCTCTCCCCATAAGGTTTCTGTTCCAGACCCTTCTCAGCCCCATTGCCTTTCTCTGGACAAGCTCCAGGGCCTCAACATCTTTCTTGTAACAAGGGACCCAAAACTAAACACAGTACTCAATGTGTGGCCTCCCCAGTGCTGAGTACAGAGGAACAATCACCTTCCTGCTGCTCCTGGCCACGTTATTTTTGATGCCATGGAGGATGCTGTTGGATATCTTGGCTGTCTGGGCACTCTGCTGGCTCATGTGCAGACAGCTGATGACTAATACTGTCAGAACCTTGTCTTCCATGCAGCTTTCCAGCCACTCTGCCATAAGGCTGTAGCATTGCCTGGGATTGCAGCGACCGAAGTGCAGCCATCCGGCACTTGGTCTTGTCGAATCGCATACAGTTGGCCTCAGCTCATCAGTCCAGCCCATCCACTGTTTAGGTATTATGAATAGCTAATGATGGTGTACTTGGGGCTTTAACAGAGCTGTACAGTATTAAAAAGATAAACAAAAACAACCATCAATAATGTATTGGAAATCATACGTTAGAATATACTATCTCAAGCAACAGTGTCTTAATGTGCTTAGAGAACAGTTCAGGTCTCCGTTTTCTTCCTCAACAAAGTGAAATATAGAATCTAGGAAATCTGAACATAGAACTTGTGGAGAGGTGGAACAGACCTGCATGTGCACAAATCTGTGTTCGAGAGTAATTCCTTGGAAGCTGAATGCAGTTCTGTGAGCCTTGGCACATTTCTTTCCATTTCTTCTCACGCTTCATTCTGTTTGCGCATATCTTTCAGCATTTAGAAATAACTGTGCCTGAGTTTCTGTATTAGTAGCCACTTGAAGGCACAGTTATCCAAGCAGCAATATTTAACTTGAAGTTTATGTATCTTTTTGTTAGGTATTACTGATGTAGTAGGAAGTGTAGCTTTTATCCACCAAGAACTGATTAGAGTGAATAATTAACGTGTAGTCCATCAGTATGGAAAAATGAATGACTATCTATTTGATATGAGTCTTGATGGACGATTTCATTGCTGGTTTAATCTCTGTCTGGTTTCTGTTTAATCTCTTCTATTGGCTCAGCTATCGTCTGAGCAGAATTTAAAACACGCTCATTACTAAAACACATAAATATTTGAATATTTTGGTGTTTTAATCTTATCTTTCATAGGGACTTTGTTTTAAAAAGTGTCTTCTGAAATCAAGCCACAGCAGACTTCCTGATTACTCAAAACATAATTTCTTAGCAAAATAAATTATAATAGATAATTTAAACTGAGCTGGAAAGAGTTGCTTTTAATAGAAACCTACTATCTCAAGTTTTCTTTAGAGCAGTCTTGGAAGATAAAATCTGGAAAATGAGCCAGCCTGGAACAGCATCAGGAAATGACTGTCCAGGGACCTGTAGACTGAATAACAACGTCTATTATAAAACAACTAAAAAGGGAGCCCCAGTAAAGCCCTTGCACACACGATACCTCTCAGTGTATGTCCCAGTGTACAGAGTGAGATCTCCATGCATTTCTCTTTTTTTAGGAAGGTGATGTCATTATCAGGCACTTTGCTTTCAGACACCTTTGCTTTCAGAAAGGCCAGCCCTTACAAATTGGGTCATGGAGTTTATGCTGCAGGGGGCTACTTCTGAGGCAAAACCATGCGATAGCTCTTTTCATCCTGGATGGCTTCTCTCCATTCTCATTCCTCACTCCCAATATAGATCAGATTCTTTAAGGCAGATGCTTGACTTCCAAAAATGCTCAGCCTTCCCATCTCCTGCTGAGAGAGGGAAGCGGTTACTATGGATTCTCTGCACAAGAACAGATGTGTACCAGCATGTTGCGTACTAACCATGCCATTCTCTGTGCACCTCAGGTTTTTTCAATTCCAGAATATGACTGGTCATGGATAGCCTGGGTAGGGGTGCCCTGGCTTTGGATTTCTCCTGTTTCTCATTTGCCTACCAGTATGGAGGATATTGGTGAGAAACAATCGCAGAGGTCCAAGTTCTCTTCATACTTTTAAGCACTGAAATCTCCTTTCCTCCTCTCCTAGCACTTGGCCATGTGTCAGATTGATAAATGACCTCAAGACAGAGTAATGCATTCAGACTGCAGAAGCTACATTTGGGGCTGGTTCTACACCCAGTATATAAAGAAATCACTAATACGTGTTTGTGAATTAAGAAAGGGCCTGGGAGACTAAGGCAATATGCAGCAAGAGGGAAGGCGCTTTCAGTGATTACGCCATCTACACATTAACACTGTACTGCAGTCTGCTAGAGGGAAGTGAGTGTCAGATGGTAAGCTGGAGTTGGCAGAAACTGCTGCTCAAACTTTGGGAAAATCTGAGTGTGGATCTGAGTGTTGTAGTTTGAACTCCCTTCTATATGCAATGCTAGCCAGTGAATCATTAAAACATTTTGACATTCTGCCCATGCAGTCTTATTCACTTCAGCTCATTTCTAGTACTTGATTCTATGCTCTGGTATATTAAACCTGAAAAGAATGATGGGGGAGTGGGAATAGTTTCTGGATCATTTCCTCCATCACTAACTTCTACGAAGGCTCTAAATAGAAAAGGAGCATACACTGCAGAAGCACATGAAATGTCAGTCCTGTAGTGCTGTCATTCATGAGAAACTCAGTGATGTTATGGTAGTCGTGTATCTAAAACTGCAGTCATTTTGGCATTTCTCTATCTTTCATCTTCGTAGAAAATAGTGGCACTCCTAGAATCACCCTGCCCAATTCAATGAGACCTTCCATTAAATGCATTAGAAAGCTCCCTCTATTGAGTTGCAGCTCTTGAAGGACTTTTAAAAGTAGTTCTCTATCATGTATATTGTGTAGTATATTTACCCTGTGTGTGTTAACATCACAAGGTCTTACAAGGGTAGAAGGATAGCCTAGACATCAGTTTTGTCTATATTTATAATCTACAAAAGAAAATCTTTTGCACATCTGAGCTGCCTGGTAAGTGGGTCTCTTATTCTGTTCTCCATTATTTCTTTTCATTCGAGATTCTCTGCTGTGTTTTCCAAAGCATCACAGTTCATTTCTTTGATAGATATGCATGTTAAAAAAAAAAAATCCATTTGCAAGGACACTGATTTTGTAGGTGTCTTTATAAATCCATAAATGCCCTTTGTGGGATGCAAAATGATGGATAAAGTATTGAATGGCTTACGACTGGAGATTGGCCATAGAGATGTCACGCCAGCAACCTACTCTAGGGGATCAATGAACGTAACTTTCATAATAACACAAAATACTGCAGTTGGGGCACACCTTTTGTGTACTCTAAGCAGAATCACCTGCTCAAGAAGCACAATGAAGACGTCTCTGCAGTCAGCATATTCACAGGTTGGGCCCTCAGTCACTTATATTGGCAGACTGTGCTGGCAGCTGACTTGCATGTTGACCACAGAGGAGATCTGCATCTTGTTCACATTGTTGCTGCAAAGGTAGATGCAAATGTTGTTTGTTCTAGTTTGTTTTTGTTTTGGTTTTTTTTTGGTAGGGAAATGTTGCCTGTTAAAGGCAGTTACTGACAAGGCTATCTTCAGATGCCATAAGAGAAAGAGTGTCTAAATGCAATATTTCACTATGCCACCTCTAAGACTGAGGCTCATGGGCTCAGGAATGCCAGCCCCCCCACCCTGCATGGGTAGCAGGTTGTGCAGGTTGCTATGCAGTCTCTTTCTGTGATTCTCATCCTATTCCACCTGTAATGTTTTCCTGTGCTTGAGAGGTACACGTTGACCTTGGTTATTTACCTGCTACCAAATCTGGATGTCTACAGGAAGACTGAGGCAGAGCATGTGTATGAATCCGTATCTCCTGATTTTTAAACTAATCCTAATAAGATGCTATTTAATTGGCTAGAAATCACCTTTAACTTTTTAAACAGCAATCTCTTTCACGTGTGATTTTTTTTTTTTTTCCTCTTCATTTTTGCTGTGATACAAACAGGATGGGATGTTCTCAGCACAACATCTTGAGCGTATAGAAACACAAAGAATAACATTTGAAAAATACTGAAGAGAACAAGATTCAGAAGATTTATCTGCAGTGAGAGAGCACCTCACCTTCCTACCCGATTCTTGGCCTCCTAGGCTTACCCACAGAATAGGCACAATCAAAAGTAGCACTTTCTTTGCTAGTTAAGACATATTTCTGTGTCTGCTAAAATCCCTTCCACATTAATACCCTGGCACTGTGTTGGCCTCTTACTTTCCTAGGCGTGGACAGAATAGCCATAACTTCAGTGAAATGTCAAAGAGGAGAATAAAAACAGTTAGAAATGAATGTTGGTTTCTTTATCCTTCGGGGATTGTGGATGCATGTAAAACAAAAGGGAGTTCAGTGTTCCTTTCTGGCCACTGACAAGATTATCCTTCCAGAATGCTCCATTCAGCAAAGAACTCAGGCTTTAAGCACAGAATGTGGTGAGTTGTCAGTTTTTCATCTCCTCCAGCTCAGTTCATTTTCCTTGCTGCTCCTATCAGACCTCCCTAATGCATATCCCCAGACCCTGTGGCTTCCTGTCTCGCCTCTGTGTTTCACAGACCTTGTTCTCACCCTAAAAATGTGAGCACCCTGTGCTTCCTTTCTAGAGGGATTTGCCTTGCAGACTGACAGGCACTTATTCCCACATGACGCTGGCAAATTCCCTTGGCTGGTAGTGCTTTCTTCCATTTCTCTCTCTCTTTTTTTTTTTTTTTGGTACTGAAGCAATTCTTTTTCCCTTTTCTGGAACAGCTTCTGTCCTCACCCCACTACACCAAGGTTCTCTTTGGTGGACGGTCACCATGTTCACTTGCATTTCTGTCTCTGTTCTTGTTGCTCATCTCATTATCCTTTCTCATAATTTATTCTGAATTTGTGGTACAGTTTAAAGCCTCCAAACAAGCTGGTTGCACAGACTTTGATCCTTAAATGATGGCTATGTATTATCCTTTGGGATGGGTGAACTACTTGCCTTGTCTAACGGGAGGCATGTTCATGAGCATAGCTCATGCCTAGGTATTGCATCAAAACCAAGAGTACAATGCTTTAGAAAAGGAGACCCCACTGGGCTGAGAACCTGTACAGGTATAATCTGTGTTATGTATTTTATTTGCATGTTAATCTTTGTGGATGCTTTGTATCAGAACAGCTTGGAAAGACTGATTTCTTCTTTATTAACAAGCTGAAGTACGTTTGCGGAGCAAGGGGTATTAAAACATCTGAAAGCTTCAAGACATCAAATACTTCAAAATTGCAAAATATTTTACTCTTTCAGTCTTTTTTGGTCTTTTCTAGTTCTTTCCATTTTTATGTGTAAGAACAGTGACAATCGCAACGAAGGGCTGCTTTCAAAAACACTTTTACAGCTTTAGTAAAGGTCAGAACTTGGCCTTTCACAAAATGGTACTCGTATTCACAAGTTTGTTTCCAGTAAATTAATTTTATCTTTTATGATGGACATCACTTTAAGTCTTACAAAGCACTTTAATTTTGTTATAACACTTTTCCTTTCCAATAAAGTTGATTTCAAGTCACCTTTATTTACTGACTGCTTTTGTCTTTGCTTGTTGTGTATTTGTTTTACAGAAAGGGCTGCTGGCATTTACTGTGACCTCTTAACTATTTTAACTATTAAATCCACCACTTAGCAGGTTGAATTGTATTATTAATTTCAGGTTGCAACTTGATTGAAGTAGTGCAAGTTAAAAATAGATCTTTTTTTGTCTAGGGGACAAGACCTGAAAACGATAAAGTAAAAAGCCTCGAACGCTTGTTAGAATGCTGGATTAAAATTAATGAATAAAGCAACTGTACCTATTAACTTTCTCTCTCTTAAGAGACAATAACTATACAAGTAAATCTCCAAAGGTTCTTTGAAATTGTTGCCCACAGTCATTTGCAGGCAATACTTCTGTGAGGTCTCAGCAGAGTTCTGTCCTACTTAAGAGGGAGGTCCAAGCCCTTTGAGGCAGAATGACTTCCAACTTACGCCCTTAGGAATCTACGTACTCCTAGAGTACATGACAAATCTGATGCCTCATCCCTGCAAGAGGGTTGGAAATAGGTGATCTTTAAGCTCTCTTCCAATCCAAGCCATTCTGTGATTCAATGATCTTGTACAGTTGCAAATATTCCTGTAGAAAGCCTAATTCTCTGTGGTCTTCCAACTTAGATTTCATCAAAGCGAGTTGAAAAATTGAAGTCAAGTTCCTGTTACACATAAAAGTGAAGAACATAAGGTTTTTAAAAAGAACATATGGATACAAATGTACATATTTAAACAAACATGTTCCAATCAGCTCAGATTTTTCTTTTCTTTCTCTTGTGATCAAAATGGGATTAGACACAGTGGATAGTGAAGTCCCTACAGGGCCAGATCTGAGTCTTGCAGAAGACGTTAGGAAAATTTCCAGTGATTTCTCTGAGTCTCAGACCAGATCTTTGTTGTCAGGAAAACATCAGTGAAGAACACTTCATCTATGTGCAAAACTCCTGTATGTAGTTCCAGATGCTGAAAATTTTCAATGCAATTTCAATTCTATTTTGAATGTGTACTTCTTTCACTAAATGACGCGTTCTAACTTATGCAAAATAACCTTAACAAAATACAAGAAACATACAGCAAGGACAGTGAACTTGTAGAGATGAGAATACAAACAGATATTTGCCATGGAACTGAATGTTGATTTTTATGCTTTCTGGTTGTTGTTTTTTTCTGATCCGGTTCTCAGAGAATAAATGGGAGATTCACTCAGTTTTAAAGGGAACGGTGCTGGTCAGCCGATGTGCCAGTTTCTGAAATCTTTCTCTCAATGCGTAGGGAAATAATTCAGTTACAAAGGACCTTAGTGTCTCTAGAGTTGCAGCAGCTATGTAAGATGAGAATCTGTTCCTACAGTGTATCTTTAATATCAAACATTCAGACAATTCAAGATTTTAGCACTGGAATATCCAAATCTCGTAAAGATGAGTAGTGCTGTGATTGCAAATGGCTTTTGTGGTGTTCATGTGCTGCTTGTTTGTGGAGAGGGATCATTTTTATACCTTAAGAAAGAATAGCCAGCTCCCTGAGGTACCTTCTAACAATGCCACAAGTGCACTGCAATACCTAATTAATGGCAGCTTTGTATTGATAATGGAGTCATGAGGAGCATTATAAAGAAAACATGTTCTTATCTGTATGTTCAGATGCTTTCTAATTGCTCATGTGTATTTCACATAACTTTGCAATTCCTTGTATTGCATTATTCAGATTTCCTAGTGTCTCATATAAAAATAACTGAAATGCAGCCAAAAAATTTGCACACTGTTATTGGGGAATACTTCATTCTGCACATTTTTTATCTTGTTAATAAAGGATAAGAATGTGCACGTGTACATTGCATGCCCTCACTTTTATTTTCTACTTTCAAATGTAGCTATTTTTCATCTGTAATAGGTTGTAGATGTACCAGCTTCTCAATAACAGTAGAACTGAGGGGAAAAATACAGAGCATTAAAACAACAAGAAAAAATATTGAGTGTTTGCTGGCGAAGCAGATTGTGTTAGAAACTATCCTTCAAATTCCAGTGAGAGCTGAGGACTTCCCAGATCTCACATTCTCAACACAGACTATAGGGCTTGCTGTTTCCTGCACTGCACAGTCCTGGGGATGTTCTACAGCTACTGACAGCTATATTTGAAGTGCTGGAAGATTTCAAGGAAAATAACTTTGTAAGAAATGTAAAGTCCTAACTACAAGTGCAAAGCATTTGCGTAAATGTGGCCTAAAATACTCCTCTCGCACTTGCATTGTTCAACTTAATATTTAAGCTAAAATAGCCATCTTTTTCTTGTGGAAGAAGAACATGAATGGAAAGAAAAGAGCGTATGATAGGTGCCATCTGTTCTCTCTCTCCCTCTTGCTCTCCCCTCTCCCATATTTTTCCTTAAATATATACATATATATATAAAATATATGTATTAAAATATTATATTGAAATTGGTAACTGTGGTTGCCTGCCAGGCCTCTTTCAGTGAACAAAATGAGACTGAAGGGTAGCAGGACTGTGGGAGGCTGGTGGGTTGCCTGAGGGCCTCGGGATAAAATTCTGTGCTAGATGATCACAACTCTTCTTCAGCTATTCAGTCATCAGACAGCAAAGGCATTCAAGGATCAACAACAGGTTTATGGTAAAGAAAAGGCAAGAAAAGGTGAGGAATGTTTCCTGCAGGAGGATATTTCCAATGTGAACTTGTCCATCCAGTGTCCCTTGAAAAGATAAATTTGCAAAATTTCAGGCTCTCAATAGGTCACCCAGTCTTCCTCCTCCTCCAAACAGAATATCTGCTCTAGTTCTGACAGCTGTTTTTCTAGCCAGTATTCGAAGATCACCATTGATGGAGAACGTTCTGCCTCCAGGCAATGTCTTCCATATTGCTTGGCATGAGAGATTGTTCTCTGTACGTGTCTTGAATATTTTGTGTAGCTACTACCTGGCCTATTCACTGAGGACATCAAAAGAAAAGATTTTTTCTTCCTTCATTAAGAGTTTGCAAGTCAGCACACCTGATTTATTTTTCTTGCTGGTTTTTTTTGTTGTTGTTGTTTGTGTTTTGCATTTTTCAATGTGCGATGTGAACCAATAACTGCAGTAATGGGAATTCAGATCTGAAAAGAGTGCCTGACTCTACTGCACCATCAAATGTCAGCTGTGGATGCTAAAAGACCTAAAAGCTTGAAGTTCAGACTGGAGTTTAGATGGTGTATTTTGGCTGGGGTCCAACATGGCTTAAAAATCTACTTGATGCAGAGACAGCAGCCATAACAAGCTGGGCTGATGGGCTGCCAGCCAGGCTCTTCTAAGTACTGGAAGAAACCTGTTTCATGAGTTGGATATAAACCTATGTAATAGAGCCAGAGACAAAATGCATCCCAACATTAATGTCCAGGATTACCAGCTGCTCATGCGGCTTGTCGGGGGTCCAAGCATCTCCCAGAATGCCAAGAAATGCCTGGTAGCTGTCATATACAGATATATTCTGTGAGGCACAAAGAAATTGCATCAAGGCCTTTCAAACTTCAGAACCTCAGCAAATGCTACAAAACGCTCTCAGAAGTCAAAAACACTCTTGAGAAGTAATCTTGGCCTCTTAGGACAGCAACCATGATGCTGGACACTCAGTTCCCATTCCAGCTTTTGCCACTCAAGTATGAATGCAAAATACAGAAGCATATTGTCTGCTGTCACAACTCATCTGTGAAGCAGATGTTTCTTTTGGGGAAATTATTCATGCTAAAGATCACACTTCAAAGTAAACAATAATTGTCATTTGTTGCCTGTTAAAACAAAAAAAAAAAAAAAGAAAGCTGGAAATCAAACTAATGAGTACATTTCCTCAAGGGAACTGACAGAGCAGGGAATATGATCCTTTTGCAAAACTTCTGATAAATACATAGGTTGCTCTGAAAGAAATGCCTCTATTTCTGTGGAAGCTACAATGGATACAAAGAGCACAATAACACTGATAGAGCACATTTTCAGCTACAAAACGCTTTCCTCAACAGAGTCGCCACCATTAGCTACGTATTTTTGCCAACTATGAACAGGAGTCTGCATGCTGTGCACAAAAAATTCTGCACAAGTGGATGTGACCCACTGTTTCACAGCTGTTACGGTGGCATCACTGCTAGGAAAATGTTGCCTATGCGGTCTGTCTTTCATTGTTCTGAACAGGTGGAAGTCAGAAGGCACCAATTCCAGCTATATGGTGGATGTTGTGGGACAGTCCAGCCAGGATTGGCAATGTGTTCCATGGTCTTCAGACTGGTACGGGTCCTGGTGTTACTGTATTGTGAGAGAAATGTTGTCTTCTTCTCTGGCCTGACTCTAGAAGTTTGAGCCCCCATCTCAGCGAGCATCGTGATGTTGCAGTCAGGGTATGCAGTCTGGGTTAGCTTTATAAACCTAGTTCTGAATATAACGTGTCTCAATTTACACAGGCCAAGAAGTCTGCAAAGAGCTGCAGTAGGTTTTCTAATGGGCCACTGCTTTGCAGCGTCCTAGTTAAGGTTTCATTCCAGGAAGCTAATATGAATTTACAAAAAACAAAAGTAGCCATGTTTCAACTTTTACTACATGGTTTATCCCACAGGACAGTTCTCAACTACCTTGAGTCAAGTACAGGAGGAATGGCGGCTTCTAAGTATTCATGAGTAACCTGGGAAACCAGACTTGTCATATGGTTCGGGGACTCAGAGACTGTGTCTCTACTAATAAGTTAAATGGTGCCAAGGAATGTTCCCAGGAACTGAACCTAAGCTGCCTGTCTGTGTACCGCACTGCCAAAATGATCCTTTTTCCATAGAGCTGCAGACCTCTATTTTGATATTTTGGATTTGCTGAATGATGATAGCCAACAAAATTATTTCATCAGCTAGTTTTGGACCTTTTTTAACTGACCACATGCCATATTTTAAAGCGCAGGACATACCTATGTTGCATTTGCACCAGCTCCATAAGGAATGCTGTGTAGATAGGAATTCAGCAGAAAATTTCCACTTATTTACTATTTACTGTCACTGCAATTCAAGAAGGTATTTCAAAAAATGAGGAAAAATACTGTGATTTCTACTCTTTGTTTCTTCTTGGAAATTCCACGGATCATTTATCAATAAACAAAAGACTAATTAAAAACTTCTGAGAGAGTTCTAAAGATAGGCTTCTTCAAGTCTTCTCATCATCAATTTGGAAGCATCAGGCTTGGTGCAATTACTTTTATTAACTTTAAGAGTGGCTGTTTAATGCCACAGCCTTCATTATGTTACGCTTAATATGTTCCCTGCAAGTTTGCATCCCAAAGATGATTCTGTTTTGGTTGGACTAGCTTGAGAAAAAATGCTGTATGTTTGAGCTCTCGGGATGAGTGTCTTACTTGGATGGTAGGAAGAAAATGTTGATGTTCTCTAGATTTGTGTGTGCTAAAGCTGACAATTCAAGACATGTCTGTGGTAGTTTTATTCCTGAGCTCCTAGCAGAAACCCAGAGCTGATTCCAGATTTATAAGCACGGTGTGTAAATTGTTACAGCACAGAGTGCTGGATAAGGAAACAGCTGCTTAGCACAGAGCTCCTTCATTCTTCAATAAGCAGATGTTTTGTCTTGTTGCTGATTTCCAACATCCCACGATAACATACCATATGCATAACATTACTGATATTTTTAATATTTTGATACGTTCCTAACCAAAGATCAAAGCACCGTGCCCCATTATATGAGGTTCTTTTATGAGGTTCTGCACAGGCAGTTAGCACAGAAGAGATCCTAAGTGAGTGCCAATCAGTGTGTCTCCACTGAGTCCAGGGGAACAACAGCAGTTCACGCTGGCTGACATTTCCCTTGCAGATGTCAGACGAGATGCCATGATTTACATACCAATGGCAGTGAGTGGGAGGATGAAGTAACAAGAGGAGCAGAAATGAGCAGGGATGCAGAAATCGGAGCTTGCCATTTGCCTTTCTCCTGCAGCTGAACAATGGCAATCTGAGTTATTCATCTCCATCCACCCCTCTTAACAACAGGATTCGCTTCTGATGATATCTTGTGGCCTTTTGAGGATGTTAGCAGAGGAACTGGATTCTTTTCTGTGTTTACCTTCTGTGTTCTCAGACACAATAAGCAATCCCCAAAAGGCAGATGAGGTGAATAAAACAAAGTATCAGGCTAAATGATGTACATTCCCTATCAATTTGGAAAGGTGTGCATCGTGATTTTACGCTGTGTATTGTGCTGGATGTAAGTGGCATGTGTGCAGAGCCATGGAAAGCAGGTGCAGCCCTGAGGTACGAGCCCTTCTGTTCTGCCCTGCTTCTGGTCTCCCTGTCTGCTGCTGAAGATGCTTCCTGGGGCAGTGCGTTAAGCAGCTGCTAAAAGCATGCAAATAGAAGGAGAAATATGATAAACATCGGGAAGTGACAGCCAGACTGTTCCAAGGTTACATATTGTGTGCTGGTTAAGATAGCCCGACTCCATTATCAGTGCTGTCCATCAAACACTGATTTCCAAAGGTCTGTATCTTCCACACATTGATATTTCCATTTGTGTACTTCACTGGGAAGAATCTCAGGCAATGTTGATGATTTTGGACTTTCTGATCATTAGGAGGAATAAATTTGCCTTCCTAGGGAATGCATTGTTCCTATCTGTAACCTGTGTTATACATTTATACATAATCTCAGTGTAATAACATGGGAATAAAATTTATGCTTTAATTCATGCTTGTTCCCTGGTTGGGAAAATGCCCATGAACTGCGAGGAAGCAGATCTGCTTGTTCCGTGGATAAACTGTTGTTGTACATAGTCCACATTCTGCACTTTTATATATTGTTCCAATTCCTCAGCCGTCTCAAATTCATGCACCTCTCTGAAAGTGAATGAAGCAGCTGTGCCAAATTCAGAGCCTGGCTGAGTCCAGCTTAATGACTGGAGGTGCTGAATTTCCCAAGGCTGGCGCTTCACCATTAACCGATGCAGAAGAAACGACTGCCTTAGAATTTCTCTCTCCCTTTCACATAATGGCAGAATTCGGAGATTATTGTGTAACATGCCCTTCTTCCCATTACACGATCCTCATTCTGTTCACCATTATTTTTAATAGACCAATTTTCTCTCTTGCTTTTCATCCACCGAGTCTTTACTATTATTATCATCAAAGTGTCTGTGGGCTGCCAGCATTTGATATTTCATTTCACTGATTTAATTATGTCTGCAGCCTGTTCTGGGGCTGTTTATTTTTATAGATCTCCAAATCCTCTCCTTTATCAAATTGTTTACATCTGAATCTATTTGTTCACTGTTTATATGTCACTTTGCAATTGTATCCTTTTGTACTTTGCATTTGTTCCAGAGGGGTGTTTTAGTTTGATCAAATTTTACAACTTTGTGGGCAGACAAATGAGATCTTCCTATCTAGGGGTGAAAGGAAGTTCTGGACACAGCTAACACCATCTGCTTTTTCACCCATGCTTCCTGCAGGCATATGTGAGTGTGGAGCCACATCTGTTACCAGCTATTGGGAACTGACAGCTCATGGGAAGCTGGGAGAGTGTTAGATGAAAGGAAGAGACATTTTACACGCACTTGCTCCTCTATGTGCAGTTTATATGGAGTACAAGTATGTAGGTAATGTAGGGTATATATAAACAGGGTGTTCTGAGCTTAGTTTAGTTTCCGAAGAGCGGAGGTTCTTTGGCTCTGGGCAGCCTGGTGGTTGGTAACCTTGCCTGTAGCAGGGGGGTTGAAACTAGATGATCTTTGAGGTTCTTTTCAACCCGGGCCATTCTATGATTCTACGATTCTTTATTGCAGAGGGTAGCAGAAGAGGATGACAACAATATGAATGCAAAAGTGAAATGTTGGCTTAGCAGAGCTCCATGACACAGCATGCCACCGAGAAAGCGCTTGGAACTATTGATCTTCTGGGGAACTTCAGCCTTGCTTTGAATTTTGCTGACTGACCTCCTGTCATTGCAACTACTTTAGCAGTGGTGATGCACGTATGCACGCACGTGCTGTAGCTCTGTTGAGTTTCTCGCTTCTACTATAATTAAGAGTCCATAAATAAGTGCTTCTAATGCACTTGACTAGAGAAAGTAATTGCTATTTAAATGGATAATTTATTGTGTGCTAATTAAAAGCCCAATAGGTGAGAACATTTTAATGAAATGTAACTTAACTCAATAAGGGGGTTTTATTATTAAAAAAAATAATCATTAGTTGCCTGAAATATGCCTGATGCAGCAGTTCTGTAATGACAAGCTCTAATTGAGGTTTTTAACATATTTTTATTGTGGATAAATTGCTATTTTGTTGCCTATCTCTCTTTCCCTGTCTTTCACATGCACAGCTTCCCAGCTGGAGACCCCGTTCTGCTTTATATAGTTTATTCTTCCCTGCTATGGGAACTCCTCTCCCTTATGCTGGTCAACTCATCTCAGTTACACCAACATGAAGCAGGATGTGAGTAAACAGATGTGGGTAGCTGCCAGCTTCTAATGAAGAAAAGGTGCTAGCTTTTAAGTTCAGTTGACTATCAGAATTTACAACAGAGATCTGCTTTCTTCCCGTTTGACTTACAGTATGAGGCAGAGAAACCCTTGAAGTGTCCAATGTTCCAATCACTCATCTTAGAGCAGAATGATTATGCAAAAAGAACGGTAAACCTCAGTGTCTCTTGGTAATAAATTTCACTTTCAAAGAAGGAAGCTTAAGAATAGGGGCTGGAAAGTGAATGTGCCTCACACAATGGAGCAGCGTGCCAGCTTTGTTTGAATTGAACATCCTGGAAGATATCTGAGCTGAGAACAAGTAGCATTTGATTTAAGGACTGAGAGAGTAGACAGCTGATTTTCTTGGCAAAAATAGTATGAGAAAGCTGCACTGACCCTTCCAGGATGAGAGGTAATGGCCTTAAATTGCCCCAGGAGAGGTTCAGGTTGGATGTCAGGAAAAATTTCTTCTCAGAGCAATGAGGTATTGACACAGGCTGCCCAGGGAACTGGAGGAGTCACTGTCCCTGGATGTGTTTTAGAGACGTGGCACTGGTGGACGTGGTTTAGTAGACACGGTGGAAATGGGTTGGTGGTTGGACAGGATGTTCTTAGTAGTCTTTTCCAGCCTTCATGATTCCATAGTTTCACTGTGCTTTTCCGGTGTCTTTTTCCACCACTGGGCAACGACTGTTCTTATGTTTCTGAGAATTTAAAGAATGGTCTTCTGAGACTGAAATGCACCGGACATAGAGCGGAGGCTGTTAGTAGCTCTGGTGGGATGGGGCAACAATTAAAAAGTCACTGCACTTTCCTGGGCCTCCTTTTGCCCCAGTATTAAATGGAGATAACTACGTTTCCTTCATGAAGCCATGTGGTATATCCTGTTGAAAAATCTATATATAAGTGTTCATCATTTTTGTCACTCAGGCACTGATATAGGAATTTCTGGAGCACTCCTACATGTTGAGAATCACACTGATACTGTGGATGAGAATATTAAATTCTGGTGCTGAACCTGGCTAATTTGAAAATGACGTATTTTTCTAGGGTGATGCCTCAGATAAATCTTATATAAGAAAATGAATTACATTTATAGCTAGAAAGGACTGCAGGATTTTATGATCATCTCAGCACTTCTGCATTTAGTAAAACATCTTGTGTTTGATTATGATAGGGTACCTCTTGGCTAATGTCAAAGTTCTTTCCTGGAATTTTCTCTGTTTCCTGGAAACTAAACTCTGGTGGAAAGCATTTGTTATTTTGGTTGGGTTTTTTTCTTTTCTTTTTTTTGGGTCTGATTTGTTTGTTTGGGGCTATTTTTTGCCTTTTAAGTCTAAACAACCCATCGGTCCTACAGCTCTTTGGTCCTGCCACTGAAAGGAGATATCCATAGATTAAATAGTTAAATAAGAAATCCCCTTGGGGTTTGATCTGATGAAGATGATGCTCATTTAGAAAAGGAGCAAATACTTTAACAAGTACTATCCTGACGAACTATCTAACTTGACTTCTTAAAAGTAACTATTAATTGGAGAGAAGAAACCATGAACTATAAGAGCAAGCTTGAATGCTGGTATCATAATCTGGTCGTAGTCATGCATCATAATTAAATTTTAATTTAATTGTGGGCTTCAGATGCCATATCTGGAATTCTCAGTTTCAATCCAGTTTTTATTAAACAATGAAGAACCGTCTGTAGGATTCAGAATAAGAGTTCAGCAGGTCTAATCAAGCCAACAAGCAAGAGAAAATAGTGGGCAAAAGCTGATACAGCCCACTGGATACAGGCAGAATAGTCATAGGAAAAACAGTAGGGCATGATTTGGAGAGACAGTATCTTTCACACAACCAACTAATAACGAGCTTTCAAGCACTGAAATGCTTCTGCAGGTCTGGCAAAGAAAACAAAAAAAAACTTGAAGCTTTGTCCAACCTGTGAAGAAATTAGTGTTTAATTTAAGATAATCACCTGGACAATTAGGAACAGAAAAAGGTGAACTCCTTAGCCATTATGGAGCATCTGGGGATATAAACAAATGGTCATGAGTTAATGTGCCCCTGCAAGCCAGAGAGAGGGAGTGGGAGCTTAGAGAGAGCTCTTGGTAAAGGTGGGAAAGTGGTACCACCAAACCATTGCCTCTGCTGGCTCCATGGGTTTTAGTGCCTGGGAGAACTCTGAATTTCATTTCCCAAATATCTGATCAGTGCCCTTTGGGGCAACTGGTAGGTTAGGACTCATACAATTAATTGGCAGACTTGCACCTACTTGTACTCATCAAAGCAACAAACCAATCCTGAAAAACCACAGCAGGGACTAATTCAGAAATGTCTTAACACAGAATATAAAGAACATTTTCCCCTCCTCTCAGCTCCAGATTCCTACTCCAAATGTTAAAGAAGAAACCTTAAACTTGTCTGAATTACAAGCAAAACTGTCAGCTTCCCTCAAAATGGGGGAAGAAAGTACTTCTAAAATGCTTATGCATTATATAACACGTACCCATATATCATTTATATGGACATTAGCAACTTGTGTTATTTCCTCATTTTGGAGGTGATGCATTAAAAGTGAAAATGCCACTACTGCCATTTTCTTCTTACATAAAGTAAATCTGTGCCCACAGTACCTGTGTGCAGATCTTCTCCATGATTTTCAAAAAGCAGACTGGAGGCCATTGCAACAGCTTGGGTAGTGTGGCCAAACAGATAAATAAAGATGGCATATAAGGAGCCTGGTTGGCACCAATGCCAATTTCATGCACATGCTCTGTCTTTATTAAAGCAGAGATGTTTGCATACGTCTTGTATCCAAAGGCATTTTGATGCACATCCACTCCTGCAGAGCCAGCAAAGCTCCTCTCGCACCTATTGCTTTTGCATAGCAGACACACATTAATGGAAGCAGTCAGAGCATTCATCTACCCGGTTCATGATTTGCACATCTCTGGAATATCCTTAAAACGCAGACAAAGTTTAAAAAGAAATAGAAGAGTTGTCACCACTGTGGGGCATGGAGTGCCATGAGCAGCACTGAACAGAGTAATGAGGAGGAAGATGGCTGCACGCATAGCGTGGAAGCTTTGACTTGATGGTAGGTCAGATCTCTTAATATTGTTTTACTCAATTTTTTGAGCTTCATATTTAATTCAGGTCAAATCTGATCTACTAAACAGAGCTGTTATGCAGCGCACACACCAGATACACGAAGTGCGGTTTTAGCATAGCTCTGACCCAGTTACTTCATGAAATGTTGTCTAAAAGCAAAAATTGAAATCCCTTATTTAAACAAAAATGAGCCTTTGTTCTCCTGCTTATTGTGGCATTTTGCATGTATTTGGTTTCAAAGACTGATAAAGTTTACTATTCTGAATCTTTCATGGGCATTGTAAAGGCTTTTCCCTTTTGGTAACCAACCCAACAGCGCACTGGAGAAATGAATGCCTGCCAATTGAGATATATGGAGCAACCTTGACAAATCTGATGGTTGAAACTACTTTTTATTATTTTTTTATTAATATTTATCAGCTAGAGTTGGTAAATATTAATGAAACATTAAAAATAGCTGCATGTGATTAAAGAATTACTCTGGTTTTGTTACTGCTGTCAGAAACAAAAGATGAGGTACTGGCAAGAAAGAACAGGAAAACCAAAAACTGAAACGTTGAGATGTTGGAAGAATTCTTAGAATACAGATGTGCTTCTCTAGTCTTTCTAAAATGGTTCCCCAGTCTCACATGCATCTCTTCATATGTACGTATCTCTCTATATATGCATATAAGAAGATTGTGAATATGAGAGGAAAAGAAATTAGGCTGCAAAAGAAAAAAAGCGTAAATTTAAATTTCAATATGCATTCTGATTTTTTAAAAGTAGACCTAAAAATCCATGGAACAGCTACAGGGATTTTCCAAGTTTGTAATCAAACATGTTTTTCAGTAGTATTTTTTCATTATGTTTGATTTTAGAAATCTTAACAGTTTCTGATTGTGATTAAAGTGGGAAAAGTGACTGGAAAATGAAAACGATGAAAAATGGAAGAGAACGTTCTGCCTTCAACCCCCCCACCCTGGCTATCAAGAAAATTAATGTTTAATTAAAAACCTGATTTTAGAGAAATAGTTGTTTTTTGTTATAAAAAGATGACGACAAATTGTGAAATAGCTGTAAGTGCTTCAAGGCAGTTATTAGGCAAATTTCAGCAAGATGGCTAGGCAGTGCTTGTTACTGACTTGGCAGGGAAAATGCTAATATCCTAATGGATTGATTTAAGAAGTGCCAGGTAATTTGTAACACTTCGAGGAAGTCCAGTGATTGCACTTACAAGGAATATAAATGGGAGCTGGAATGAATTGCTAAGATAGGCAGAGGGAATAAGGATTCAGTCATTCCTGTGAGGTTAGTCACTGGGATTCTGCAGTCATCACAGAAACATCTGTTGCTTAGCAAGACATCAGGGTGCACCACTGCAATGTAATCCTTTCCAGTATTTCCAGTCTGTGCTCGTACAGTCTGTTCAGACAGGCTATTTCCCATCTTGTTTTCTCATCTTGCCTCTTTCCTCCATTCATCTCTTCCTCTTTTCCCTGCTTCTTTTTGATACCATTGGAAACAGAACACTTATCACTCCCACATATCAAATTCTCAAAACTAGAATCAGACCACGCTTCCATCCCTTTTATCTAGTGTTTAGTGTGTCAGGCTTTTGAAAGCATTGATCACTGTTAGACATAAAGACTGCTGGGAACCTTGTCAGACAGCACGGTTCAGATGTGTACAGGATCAGACATACCATGGTGGTAAACAGCTGTTTCAGAAGTAAAAATGAGTAAAATAGCTGGCATTACATGATCCAGTCATGCAAGGTTACTTGTATGATACCAGTCAACATTCTCCACATCTATCTGCTTTCCAAAATTACATGTAATAGGGACAGTCAATGAATAGAACATAAGAGATTGCTGCTTCTGCTGGTTGGACTGAAGCCACTATTTACAAAGCTGTGGTCTGTGGAGAGACATCAAAACCTTGCCTTGGGCGATACACCACAATTCCCAGTCCCCTCTTGTTCCCAGGAACAGTAGCAAAATGTGTCTGTGGCCTTCCCTCTTATTGCCAGCCATAGGCTCCAGCATCTGATGTCATAGATGGTACTGGAGCTTGCAGAGGGTTCTCTGAAACTTCATCCCTTCCTGAGCTTTCTTCATGAACATCAACCAGAGAAGAGTGAAACATTGCCTATGAGCGTTTCATCTCTTGAAAGGCTGAAGAACTGTTTCCAGTTCCTTGCCTTATCAATGTCTTCTCAGTAATGACTTTATTCCCTCTCCTTTTGAACAAGGCCGAGTGATTTCTTTGAATCGAGTTTTATTTAAAACCTAAATTTGAGTGAAAGCCAGGTTGTCTTTTAACTGCTTTTCCTTGCCTTTCTGCTCATTCTTCTGTAACTCAGAGGCATGTCTGTCTTGGATGTGGAAAGATATGAAGAGTAAGGGCAGACTTGTTGGGCTACTGTCATTGAGATTCTCCTTTGGCTTCTAGTATTTGTGGCTAATACTTAGAAATTAGTCAAGTTGGATTTTTTCACTTCATGTATGATTATGATTATGGTAGGCATAATTCTGCTGTCACTCACGCAAGAATAAATGCTGAAACTAATGGAGTTACATGAAAGTAAAACTGATCTAAATGAGAAGAGAATCAGGCCCCCTACGGATATGACATCAAATTACTACCACACTTTATTCACACCGAAACTTCTTCATACCACTCTGACAATCAAAAATGATTTTAAATCATGGTGGAACAGTGATATCCACTCACTTTAAGATGCTATTATGCTCCCAGAGCAGTGGTAAATTCTGTAATGTATGTGTGAATAACATTCCCTGTAAAGAAAGGAGAGAAAGGCAGCAGGTCCTGGCACCAGCACAGCCCTCCCTGCCCTTGGGTGCATCACTTCGGACCCCACTGCTCCCTTCCTGCATCAGAAAGAGCACCAATACTCTGAAGCCTGGGTACTGATCAACACCTGGGAAAGCAATAGTAATTTTGCTTCTTTGCTGCTTGGCCCCTTGGGGACTTCTGCTCAAAGGACTCTTACTTTGGTCATACTTTCAGTCTTGCAGCAGCACAGATGTGCACAGTTGTCCCTGGGAAGGCTTACTCAGGGAGACCACATTTCTAATCTGTTTGCTAATAAGTGTGTAATGGGAGGCAGAATATTTCTTTCTCGTGTTGAAGAGTCTCCAGTTAAATAATTAATTGATACTGAAGTGGGTCCAATTTATATTGGATTAAACAATAGTGAAATGTCTTCCCTCGAGTGGAGAGCAGCGCATTGTGCATATCTATATCCATCTTGCAGCATTCACTGCAAGGCAGGAGGAATACTGCATGATTAGACTTGCATCTAAACTACAGAATAAAGGCACCAGAATAGATCTGCTGCCTTCATCACAGGGTCAGTCATTGGCCAACAGGGTTTGCTGGGTCTGCTCAGAGCCAGCACAGTTGGATGAGGCAGGGAGGAAGCTCTTAGCAGAGCACTGGGAGTCTCAGCTGGAATGAGCATCTGCTCCCTGGTTGCTCTTGTGATTCTTGGCAAGAAACTATATAATCAGCTTTCTGGTAAATTCTTCCAAATCCTTCTTTGTTTTGACTCTGTGTAGAAAACTACATAACTCTCGGATAACTTGTATTGCTACGACGAGTCCTGAAATTTGATGTTAAATGAAATGTCAGATAATGAAACTGTAAATCCTGTCTTCTTAAAAGTGCCTGAATGAACTGCTGAAAATAACCCATCATCTTCTTGAGGAGCAGTCAGGTTAGATGATGATAATGGTATTTCCCAAACAGACAGTGACACTGATTTTTTATATGTGATATACTGAGACCCCATCTCTGACCTTTATGCAAGACGAGGAATGAAATGGATTTAAGTAATAACAGAAAATCTGATGATATATTTAAGATGCTTATTGTTGGCCTGTCGCCTTATGGAGCCTTTCTAACCCCAGGGGATCACCAGAATAGATAACTATGATGCACACACATCATAAGCTGGGAAATACGATGCAGCTCCTGATGACTTATTTGCTGAGAGAGAGCAACTGTTTCTGTACTACTTCCACAATGCGTCTAAAAGTGCTGTCGTTTTTAACACTGCACATCAATGTTGCTTAAGTCTGAGAGGGACACTGAAAAGAATTAAAATTGGGTAACAAGATGAAAATCTAAATATTTGAAGCGTCATCAGCTGGTAGTATTTTAACAAACTCTCTACAGAATACGTAGAAAAAGCAGCTTGTTTACTGAGCTCAGCATTAAGTGCTATGCTGTAATTTATTATTTGAAAATGTGGCACTGCATACCTCTGATTTTAGAATCTATTGACTCAAATCGCAGACTGTCAAACACATTTCAAGATTATCCATGTTTGCATGTCAGATTATATTTCTGGGGGAGCACAGCTTCTATCTATTCTTGACTCTGCTGATGATTTTCTCAGGTTGCTGCCATATGCTACACGTCACAGGTGAGTATTTTACTGTCTTAGAAGTTGACAACTCTCTATCCGGTTTAATAGTTCTGTCATCTCAGCGTTGCCATTAGCACTGAATTACAACAGAGGATATTTAAACATTGGATTAGGGTGTCAAATATTTGTTAAATAACAAGGGTAGACATTATAAAGAGTCGGTGATACTTTAAAAACATCAGTCAGTCAACAAAGGTATAAAAACTGACTCAGTGTCTAATTAGACAAAGTTTGCTCGATGTTTATTTGTTATACTGCAGTTTTAGGCATCTATCTTGCTGTGGATTTTATGCATAATACACACACACTGGCCAAATTCCTGTCAGTTGAAAAAGGCACATAGACAATATATTTAATGAACAGTCTGAAGTTTACAGAAAGAGGAAAATTTATAGACCTGAATTCAGAAAGGATGGGGATATGGTCTTGGGCATAAAGTGCATATTATCTGGCTTTCCAACATGGTTTATGTAGAATAGAGGCAAGATGCAGTACTGTAAAATGTTAATAATGTGCAGCTCTTTTGAAACCTCATTCTGGTCCTGCTGAAAGTAAGCACTCACCCTCAATCAGAAACACAGAAAAAATAAGAGTTTAGCTAGATAAATACAATGAAAAGCACAGCCTTTTCAACATCAAAGTCAAATAAATACATACAGTGAAATGATAGCAGTCACTTCATTTCATCTGTTTCCCGCTATAATATCATCAGCCCATCAAAGCACTGAAACACAGGTGATATGTAAATCCTCTTAAAAAAGGGATTATTCGTGTGCTTGAAATTATATACTTTATTACATCCGAACCACAGCTCTAATGCCCATCAGGCATTAGGAGGCAGTGCTTATTCTGTTTATTTTCACACTACGATTTTTAACAGATCCTGAAAGTTTAACTCCCGTGAGTGAAGATTTTTTCTCATGGAAGCAGTTCCTCTGACACGTTCAAGTTACTAACTCAGTTGGAGTCAATAATCCCTGTGGGTCCTTTCCAGCTTGGGATATTCTATGATTCAATCATTTGCTTTACCTTTGCTAGAAACAGTTTTTCTGCCTGTTGCTCCCAAAGCTGCTATGCAATGATTGGCCTCTTCATTCATGGCACTGCTGGGCTGATTGGAAAAACTTGCAGCAAATGGCAAAAACTTGCACATGCTCTTTGTCTAATCAGCTTCAAGGAGACTCTTCACTAACGCTGCCAATGAAAACTAAATACTGGCTTAGCCTTCAGGTTCTCTGGTCAAAGTCGGCACTGCAGTCAGCTTTATAAGATTGTAACTTCCTCAATATAAAGTGGAAGTGGAGAAGTAATAAGAACATGTTGTAGTTTAATCCAGCAGCAGCTCAGCTGCCCACCCTCCCTGTGAGAGGGGGAGAAAAATGGAGGAAAAAAAAGCAGTTGTTGTAGATTGAGGTAAAAAACTGTTTACCAAGACAGGAAAGGAAAAGAGAAATAATAGTAATGATAATATGACAATGATAATAGTAATAATATGATAGTATTTACAAATCAAATGATTCACAAAGCAATTGCTCACCACCTGCCAACCGATGCCCAGGCAGACCCTGAGTAGTGACTGACTTCCCCAGCCAACTCCCCCTAGTTTTTATGATGTCATATTGTATGGAATGTCCCTTTGGCCAGACTGGGGCAGCTGTCCTGGTTCTGTCTCCTCCCAGCTCCGTGTGCCCAGCACCTCTCACTGGCAGGATGAGAAACTGAAATGTTCTTGGCTTTGTGCAGCCACTGCTCAGCAACAACTAAAGCATCGGCTGTGTTATCAACACTGTTCTTCTCCTGAAGCTGAAACTCCAAAACATAGCATCACACTATGAAGAAAATCAACTCTGTCCCAGATGAAAGCAGCACAGAAACAGAAAGCACAGATCAGTGCTCAGTGTCACTGATGCCTCCTCTCTTCTGCGCACTTTTGGTACGTATGTGATGAGGTTATCAACCTCAAAATTCAATCTGAAGCCAGTTGATGTTTTATGAGTCAGAGCTGGAGCTGGCAGCGCGGTGGACAATGTATTTCCAATTAGCAAATATTTTAGTGTGTGCTGGCGTACCCTTCAGTCAGTAGTTCTCCCAGCCCTTCTTGTTTACTTTGCTAAGGATTGTTCTTGCGAGGTTTCTCTGAAATCAGATTTCACTGCTGGCAGGCAGGTGATGGAAAAGCAGCTTCTGTCCATTTTTAAGCCTCACGGACGTAGGTACTCACAAACATTGCAGCTCTCAAGCAAGCTCTCCTCTCCTCTCTAGTCTCTAGTATCCAGGCTAACACAGGCGAAAATACTGAACGAGTGGGATGGCCAAGTCTTTGTCACAGAAAAGGAGTGTGGAATATCTGTGTAAATCTCCTGAAAAATGTCAGTATTTGCTCATCGTCTTTTGAAACATCCAGGAAAGTGAAAATCCTTTTTCTTTTTTTTTGTGAAGCAAATCTACTTCTGCATAGTTCACAGAGAATAACAGATCTGTGAACTCGAATAAACCAATCCATGTTTAGGAGGAAATAACCAACTTGCAATCTTGAATTATATAACATCCCACTTCCTATAAACAATGTGAAATCAAGTGAAAAGAAAAAATGCTTTTGTCTTCTGAGTTCCTCTATTTACATACTGCAAGTATTAATCAAAAGATGCATGTGACAGAGGCCTGTATCCCTCAGTTACATTTCTCAGATGTGGCTCCAACAGGGGCTCCAAAATCACAGCAGAAGCACTGGGGCTTTTCCTTTGGAAACAGCAGCTTCGGCTTCATTAATATGGGAAAAATTTTCTTTGGCCACTTTTGCATTTGAGCATCTCTATCATATTGGGAGACACTGTTTGGTCTCACATTTTTACTACATGTTTCTCCTCATATGACTCTCTTTCCAGCTCATTTTTCTGTTTTACTTTTTAAGCTGCTGCTTTTGCTTTACCAGAAGAGTCTGAACACTTTATTGATTAAGCTGCCTGTTTTTCAGTTTCATCATATTCTTCATTTGAATGTGTATCTGTTTTGCTGAATCAGCTGTGTGTTGAAATGCTTGAGGATTCAGCTACTGTTTGAGCTGCATCTTTGGCTTAATCCTCTTGTGCTTTTTTGCTTACTCAGCTGGCTACTAAACCAAGTAATTTTGGGGGTGGAGGGACTGCGCTGCCAATTTCATTTCTGACTAGGAAACATATACTATAAAATGAGTTCCAGTCATTCATGACTGCAACTGTATATTGTTTAAACGAACTGCCTTTTAAAGAGTGAAAAAAAGAACCCCTTCTCCTTAGAGAAGGGGAATTTATTATTTACTCTTTCTTTTACTCTTTCCTTTACTTGCAGTGTTTGGAACCGAGTGTCAGAAACACTTGGAGTGTTCCCAACCTGCAAGACAAACATAAATGATTGGGAGCACAATCTGAAGCCAAGTGTGTGAGGTGATTCAGTTTAGAATTTAAGATCTGTTCATTTGCTCTTTAGCATCTGTGAAGGCTGGAAAGCCAAGTACACATCCCAGCAAAGGGAGCATAGGTTGAGATTCAGCTGCATCTCAAGCAGGCAATAGATTGCTATGACAGTAGCTCCTCTCAGAAGTGAGACTGGGATCACAGATAACTATTTTCACGAGATGGAAATCCCAAGCCCCAAGGGGTGCTGTGTAGTGCCGACCCAGATACGCTACCTGGCCCAAGTCCTAATTCTAGCTGAAGAAACCAAGACTGTCTCTATCCAATTCCTGCTTTTAGTATTGAGCTCCTGATCAAGACCATAGAAATGCTACAGAAGATGTATCTGGCCCAAGACTAATAAGTTTACCTCCTGGAAGAGACTGCACATTGTAGCACACAAACAGGGAACTGATACCATTGACCTCGGCGAGAAGAGTGAGGTCCATTGCCAGCAAAGGTATGATTCTGCAGCTCAAGCATCTGTCTTAGAATCCTTCCTTCTTCCTCATCCTCTTTCATCATCAAGGAAAACCTGGAAGCACCTGAAATCAGCACTGGCTTGTGCAAGTCTTTGATGTAGGTGCCAATCCATGTACCCTCTGGGATTTCTAGACAGAACATACTGATACAAAACTGTTCACCCTGAACTGGATGCAAGACACCATCAGAATAGAATTGGAAGCTTCACTCCTAAAGCTGCTTTGATGTTTAGCTGTGTTCAGTTCACCCAGAAAGAGCACTGAAGAGCTGCCAAAAGCAGACCAACCACCAGCCAGGCTGCCTGGCTGTCAAAGCTTTCCCTCCTTCTCTGCCTTCCCTGCTACCTGCAGTCCAGGGGTGACCTGATGTGCCTTGGCCATGCAGCACACAAGACAGAGGCAGCAAATCCCGCATCCAAATAGGGATTACAGTAACTGGCTAAATCTGCTTGGTGAGCTTACTGCCAGCTGACACGCTTGTGGCCATCTGCATCTGGATTGTCCTGACAGTGCTCCTTCACTGTCAGGAATGACCAGTGAAGGTCCAAACACTTGCAAGAGTATTTTCAACTTACCTTGCTGCCCCTTTCTCCTCTCTGGAGATGGGAGACCCTAAAACCTTGTAGAAGCTTTCTCACTGACATTAAAATAGCCCCCAACATATCTACTCCCTCTGGAGTAAGAAGGGGTTTGTGCAACTTGGATCCTTCAGTTGTCATGCACTGTGGCTAGCAGAAGTTCATGTCATTCCAATCTCTTCTCATTTATGCCTCTTTTTCCTTTCTCCTTCCCTTTCTTTTTTTCCTTTTTTTATTTTCCCCCTGAGCCATGCATCACAGTTCAGGTCTGTGTTTGCAATAGCACCTCTGTAAGAAAGACCTTCCTTAGCCTCACATGATTTCTGATTATCAACTTTCATTACAGGATTATTATTTTTGTCTGCCGAGTAATTTACTTGTGATATTTGGAAAATGGACATGATAAAGAAGAACTGTTAGTGATAAATCTCCTGTTTTCTCTGTAGCACTTCGCAAATACTGTTAGCAGTAAAAAAAAAAAACAAGACACCTGAGAGGTCCCCATACAAAGCCTTTCACAAACTCCCTATATAGTGCTAAACAGGCGTCTGTGCAGGCAGAGGACTGCAGTGGCATTTCAGTGAGATTTATCTCAGTGGCTACATCTGCCTCTTCTGTTCAAGTGGTTGCAAATCTGTGAAGCAATTACTTGGAATGCTGTGACCCTCTTCATCTGGGCCCTGCAAAAGGCTGTCACTTAACAGGGAAATTAAATTAAACTCGAAACAATGCAGGGAAAACAAGAAAAAAGAAAAAAAAAAAAAAAACAGCCTTTGGATAACAAGGCAAAATTGCAATGAGATTTAACTAAAGGGAAGTACAGTGAGCCAGTGAGCAGGATGTCCATAACTGACTGCTGCTTATTGTGCCCCTGCTGTAGGACCCAGCTCTCAAGGCCCTTACTGTCAGCAGGAAGATCCCCAGCAGTTCCTCACCTTCATACTCCTTTTAAAAATATGGTATCACCTTCTTGTACCAACATTTCTATTCAATAGACAGATTTATGTTATTCCAATCCTTTCATCAAAAAAAAGCCAAAAATCTCACAAACCTCCTCCTGGTAAAGACATGGGACAGGAGAAACTCCCTGCGCTGAGAATGTAAAGGCTATGAAGGAAAAAACACTGTTTTTCTGTGCCAGCCCTGGAAGTGTCCCCAGAAGTGGTTTTGCCTTTTATTAGGAGCCCACAGAGATTAGAGCAGCCAGAGCTGTTTGCAATCAGCCCTCAGAGACCTTTGTTCCCTTGAGCTGAGCTGCAACCAGTGTAACCTTGGTTGACTGAAGTGACATTGAAGTGAAGGACTTTTTAATTTTCTCTCCCCTTTTTTTTTTTTTCTCCTCTCTTTTTCAGTGTATTTAATGCTGATGTGGATTAGAAAGCCTCTGATGTAAAGGAGAGGGGGGCTCAAATGGCATCAGTGCTATCAATTCGTCTTTAAACAGTCCTTTAAGTGAGGCTTTACAGTAAGCCAGCCTGGAGCTAAGCGACTCTGCCATCATCAGGCTCAATTCTGCAACACAAAATACGGGAGGGACCATTGCAGCTGTTCTGCGAGCCCTGGAAATGCTGCTCAGAGCTGCAGCGGTTCCCTGCTGCAGGCATTGTGCTAGAGAGGCATCCTGAGTGTTTGTAGCTCTCCCGTGAGAAATTTTCTATGGAGTACTGGAATTTTCTAGATCAAAACTTGGAGGGGGGGATGAAATCTGGAGGGAAAGGCTATATAGCTCGTGAGCTGACATTTCATTCAAAGCCAAGAGTGATAGGAAAAAGATCAATGCAAAATCACCTGAGTAAGTTTGGGATGGCCTTGGCAAATAGAGCTATTCAGTATTTCCAGGAGATTTCTGCAGATCACCTTCCGGCTGTATCCACATTCCTTATGGAGGAGCAAATAAAACACAGGTGCGTGGTTGTTCAGGGTCTCTGAAAACATTTTATTCCTAAGGCTATGCCAGCTAGCTAAGAAAAAAGGAAAACCTGAATGAAAACAGAACTTAAAATCTGAGCTGAACCCAACACAATCTGTGAGATAATAGGTAGGAGCACTGGTTTGAATCGAATTAACCCTCAGTAGCCAGCAGTCATTGTCATGTGGATAAGTATATAAAATCTGAGTGGCAAATGGTGTTCTGCCTGCTTTACCATTTTTTATACCAGGAAGGAAAACACTGATACACCAGGTAAGGGATACTGTCTGAAGCGCTCGGGTACAGGAGAATTTCATTCATTTTTGATGAAATTATTCTTCCTGTACTTCATCCTTGTAAACAGTTGCTGACAAATGTGCATGCTGCCAAAAAGCGATGACGTGAATAAGGTGCGTTTGTGAAGGGAAGGATATTTCTCTCTGGTAAGAGAGGGCTTATAAATGCCTGATAAGGAGGTGTGACCGTGCCCTGGTGAGGAGCAGGCTGCAGGGTGGGCTGGGCCGGGCCGGGCTGTGTGTGGCCTACAGACCATTGGGGTGGGCATGACTGGTCTAAGCTGTTATAACTATTCATGTAAAGAGAAATAAACATTGGGTAGCTAATGGTAAAATTCATGCTTTTCATATGTTGAACAGAACCCTTCTGTATAACGGACGGGTTCTGTTACAGCTTGTGTGGTGGGGGAGAAACCAAGGCTCCCGTGAACTGCATGTTACGGAGCTCTAAATCCTTGCTGTCTTCACAGGGCCCAGTGCTATCTGTGTGTGCTCCAGTCCATAGGAGCTGAAAACCTCGATGTCTGGAGGCCCACATCGGCCTCTTGTTTTTTCTAGGCAGCACACCAGTGCCTAGTTTTCTTTGCACTGTTGCATGCCATTGTTATTCCTTCAGCCAGTTATTGGCCCACACAGCGTAGTGATGTTTTAGTCCTGCTATTAAATACAGTCCAAATGCCTGAACGGGCGAGGCAGCCAGGGGACAAACAGCACTGCATGGAGGCAGGCAAATCAGTCGGCCTACATGCTGCCCACGCACGCTGCTGCTGGGGGTTTACCATTTGAATGAGTTTCCTGGGCACGACTGAGATCTGATTTCCATTCAGCACAGTGGGAAAGCACAAGAACAAAAACATGCAAGGAGAAGAAAGAGAGAGGAGGAGAAATGTCTCCCACAGCCACACATCCTTGCCTCTCTACCTGCAGCTATTAGAGGCAGAGCTCTATATGAGAGGCGAGCTTTGGGGTGACTTTGTGTTGCTGCTTGGCTTGAGCCTTAATGGCTGCACTGGAAGCCATGTTGTTGGGCTCTTCACTTGTCGGGATGAAGAGCTCGCCTCTGCTGCAGATGAGGTTTAAGCTCCTGAGTCTCACTGTGCATTCCCTTCCCCTCTCTCTCTCACTGCATGTGTTCCCTCTTCGTGGAAATGCCTCACTTGAGGTGTGAGTCTTTAATAATACTAGAATACATAAATAAGAGTAAAGCTCCCTACCAACCATCAGTTGTCTCCTTCCATGACCAGGATGGACGCAGGCTAGACTTTTTGCAGCCCTTTGGGATCAGAGAGAAACATTTATGGTTAGTCTTACTGTAAGAAATTCAAAGACAAGAATACGGTCCAAAAAAAAAAAGAAAGAAGAAAAAAATAAGCCTTGAACAGCACCCTTTCTAGAGGTCTGACTGCTTAATGATTGAGATGAGTGAGCTGGATCCTTCCTCTTCCATACAAGCAGCCTACAGCTACTGCTGAGGCTGTTGCTGATGCCTTATGGCACTTCTGTGTATAGTACTTTGCACGCTGATGATTGCAGTGTTAGGCTTACACGCAAGGAAGAGTGCAAGGCATGTGTACATCATTTAGGATCAGGATTTTTATTACTAGCTGGGTATTTTTCTGCAGACAGTTCACTCTTATACAGGTGTAAATGTCACAGCTATGTTATGGTTTTGCATCCTTGTTTTTCCTGTGAAACTGTTAAATTGGCCAAATACGCAAAAAAGAAAAATAACTTAAAAAAAAAGATCAAAATCTCCATTCTCTTTAGCGTCTGACATGAAATGACTCCCACATCTATGTATTTCACTAATGATCTCATGGTTATAATTAGCCAACATTTGTATTATTGTGTCC
Organism: Alectoris magna; assembly: GCA_030625065.1. Taxonomy (NCBI): domain Eukaryota; kingdom Metazoa; phylum Chordata; class Aves; order Galliformes; family Phasianidae; genus Alectoris; species Alectoris magna. Next base: position 5,188,845 of record CM060575.1, on the reverse strand, counting down.
AAAAAACTGGAAACCTTAATCAGCTCCCACTCTGCTTTTTACCCCCAAGGTCCGTATGGACTTCTAAGGTATATGACAGCTAACGAAGTAAAGGAAGCCTATTTTCAGAGTATCAAAACTGTTAAATAGAGGTTAGCACCTGCAGTTGAGGATTTTCTATCAGAAAAAAGGCTGGAACTGCTGTCTTTTAGAAAAATAATTCCTTACTGACTCAGAGCGAGACAGTAAGTTCAGCTAACAAAATGAAACGGACCAAGTCTGCAACCTGACTGGTGTGCACAACTTCCTCTCCCAGATAAAACGCACAAAATGTATAAAAGCTGTTAACAAGTTCCTACCTAACCTCCAAACCTCTCCTTCAGGTGTCTCCAAATCAGAAAAGCCTGCTTGTGGACCCAAAGCCCAGAGGAGACGCTTGCTACAACTGCCCACAAAAGGAGAATGCGGTGAGTTTTTGAGCAGACAACTCAGATGCTCGCACACTGGGAGGGGCATCTGACAGACCTGTGGGTTGTGCTGCCATCCAGAGGGATGTTGACAGGCTGGAGAAATGGGCTTTGTAAAGAACCTCCTGAAGTACGGCAAAGAGAGTTGCAAAGTCTTGTACCTGGGAAAGAACTACCCCAAGCGCCAGCACAAGCTGGGGTCGGGCACTTGAATGGAAAGTACTTGAGAGTCCTGATGGACACCAGGTTGCTCCAAAGAAGGCTAGCAGTGTTCTGGGCTGCAATAGGCAAAGTATTGCCTGCAGATATAGAGAGGTGGTCCTTCCCCTCTGCTCAGCACTGGTGGGGAGGCACCAGGAGCCATGTGTCCACTGCTGGGTCACCCTGTACAGAAAACTTTGACCTGGACACACTCGAGAGAGCCCAATGGAGAGCCATAAAGATGATGGATTAGAGCACCTCTGCCCTGTGGAGAAGCTGAGAGAAGCAGAGCATCTCTCAAAGATCCCCTATGAGCCTGGAGAAGGCTCAGGGGGATCTCATCCATGTCTATAAATACCCAAAGGGGGGTGCAAAGAGGACACAGCCAGGCTCCATTCAGTGGTGCCGAGTGCCAGGAGCAGAGGCAGTGGGCACTGCCCAGAGCACAGCAGTTCCCTCTGCCTGTCAGGCAGCACTGCTGTGCTGTGCATTGCCAGAACCCTGGCACAGGCTGCCCAGAGGCTGTGGGGTCTCCTCCTTGGAGCTCTCCCAAAGCCGCCTGCCTGTGGGGCTGGGCCCTGCTCTGGGTGGCTCTGCTGGGGCAGTGAGGGACCCCGAGGTGCCTCCAATCTCAGCCGTGCTGTGATCCTGTGTTACGTAAACGCATCATCACAGAGATGGCAAGAATAAACTGGAAAGTGTCCTAAACGGAGATAAGCTTATTTTCTACTGACATTAATTCTTCATGAAGTATGCATGATAATTAATGTTAATCCACAAATAAATTCTTAGAAAATTATCTGTTACATCTCCAGGGTGAAAAGGTCTGAGTTGTGGCACTGAATACTAACTGTATTATGTATGATTTACCAGCAATTGTCAAGTTTCACACCAAAGGTCAGGAATAAATCCTGAGTTTGTAAGCCGTGAGAAAGAAATGTATGAACACTTTAATTTATTGCTCTGTCACTGTTCATTCCATTTGGTATTCACTGTGATAGCATTGCTGCTAATGAATGTATTTGGTAATAACGTGCATGTCATATATATTTATGCTCTAATCACTTTCAATGGTTCAGCAGACAAAACAAGTTAGGAACTCAGCCATTTTACATTTTTATAAATTAAGAGGGAAAAGAAGTCATATTTTATTTCAAGGAAGTACTTAACAAATATGTATCATATTTAACTTCTTCTCTCAGAAGGAGCCTGCCCTATCACTACAGAATTCCTTGTATTTTTAAGGAATAAATGAGGATCAAAAGATTCTATTGATAAGACTTTTCCTGTTGTTTGATGATAAAAATCATGTTCGTTAATGCTTTGAGTCCAGCTCAACAGCTCCAAGCAGCAGGAAGAAAATAAACGACTACAAGTACACTTTAGAAATCTTAATTATGACCTAAACAACCTTGCATATAAATCATGATGCTGCAGTTTCAAAACCTGACAGAATATGATATACACACGCTAATGTAAGCTTGTGTCCCCATCACTTCCCAGACTGGTTCTTGTATCCCCATGAGCCCAGGCAGAGCAGAGGCTGAGTTTCTTTGTGGTGAGGAGGATAGACAGTCATTCTCTCCATGGCTCTCACAGGCCTCTTCTCCACCACTGTCTATTATTTCTGTAATCACTTCATTACAGCCTTTGTGAATTGATTAGGTTTCGAAAGCGCTGCAGTGAATAAAAGGAGAGCCTGGCAGCATTCGTACAAATCTGATGGCTGTTGCTGAGAGATGTGCTACTCTCCTCTGCCTTTAGAAGTGGGACTGACTTTAAAAAAACACTTGAGAGAGGGAGAGAAGCTGCTAAACTGTTGTTTTTCCAACTCTTTCCGTGTTTTCCTCTGAAAAGATTACCAGTTTACCATGTGGTAGGGTGGCAGAGGGATTAACTTTATGCTTTGATTAGGAAAAAATATTTCCTTTAGGCCTTTTACAATGTGTAGACTATTAATTAAGATGGAAAAGTATGTAACTGCCTGAGCAGTGGAGGGATTATGAAATAATTTACAGGTTGATGCTTTCCCCGTTTATATTTGCAACTTTGTGTCATACCGAATTTAATACATTCATTAAGTGATGATGAATGGTTTTGGAGCCTTTACAAGTGTTAGAAATAGAATCTTTAATATTTACAGCATACTTATTTAAAAGCTTATGAAATGTCAGGCTTGTCTTTATTGCAGACTTGACTCATTGTAAGGGAGTCTTCTGGCTTCCTTTGTTACTACGCGAAGAATTCATTTTGGCATCTTCCTTTAGGGATGGTTTCTTTTAAGCTGTGACTGCATTAATAATATCTTACTCTTTCTGTCAGGCAGTTGGACTTGATGATCTCCAAAGGACCCTTCCAGCTGAACCAATCTAATTCTAATTTGCTACCAACCCATAATCAGTAAAACCATGGAGTAAAGGACAAATTTGCTGTCAACTTTTCTGTACGGGATATATTAATTTTTATGGTTTTTACTCCTGAGTTAATTAAATGCCCCTAAATGTGGAAACTTTTTATGTAAATGCCTTTTTAATAACAAGGACCGTTCCCGCTCTCAGGGAACTGTGTTGCTTTAATAATCTGGTTTCTTTTTTTTTTTTTTCTTTTTTTTTTTTTAAGTGAATATATTTTGAGGCTAAAATCGGTGATTTATTAGTAGTACTTCCCTCAGATACAAAAACTCATTTTCAGGCTGAAGAATAAAAGGTCATCTTGCTTTTTGCAAGAGTACATCCTGTATTTTTTTTTTTTTGCATGGTTCTTTAGATCTATTTGCTTTAGGATTAGCAAGATTTGAAACATATCCAGGTTCTAAAAAGTTGTTATTGGTGGTGCTTTTTGAAGTGCTGGAAAAAAAGCAAGCTTAGCTGGAGCTTTATAAACAAGGTGTGCTTACATCTGCTAAGAAAAGCACAAACAAACTTGGAATGGAGTCACCTATACAATATTTAAGAGCAGGATCATTTCTACAGAGTGAGCTTCTCAAGAAAACCTACTGTCATTTACAATCAGCGAGCAATGCTGATGGATGGCTGTGGTTCTGCATGGAAGTTTGATTTACATCAATGACTTGATGCTGACTGAAGGCATAAAGGGATTTGGCTGTGCATTACATTGACCATCGGAAAAATATTGCCCAGGTCATTACCATAAAGCAGTAGAAGGATAGCAGGTGCTATTTTCCATCTGAAACGAGTAGCCAAAGCCAGAAAAACTATTAGACTTGCATGTAGACCTCCTGCACTTTGTTCCTGTTTGCCTTCATTTGCTTACTTACTATGAACTTCTCTACTGGATGTGGTACACACCCAGGTAGTAGGAATTTGTTCCTTCAAAGGGTGGTGACGCACTGGAACAGGTTGCCCAAGGAGGTTGTGGATGCCCCATTCCTTCAGGCATTCAAGGCCAGGCTGGATGTGGCTCTGGGCAGCCTGGTCTGGTGGTTGGCGACCCTGCACATAGCAGGCGGGTTGAAATGAGATGATCATTGTGGCCTCTTTTAACCCAGGCCATTCTATGATTGATTCTATGATATGATTCTGTACTGGATGAAAAATAAAGCTCGCACAGGGACTGTCATGATTTGAATAACCTAATTCCTTCAGCTCTCTGGTTGATGATCTTTCTGAAGTTAGTGGAGTAGGCAGATTTCATGTTTGCCTCCTCCACAGCTAGACTCTTTCTAGGCTCTAATTCTTAAATGCTTCCTGAAATCTGAAACATAAAAAGATTTCAGCATTTTTTCAATGGGGGAACTTCATTTTTTCCTTTCTAGAGATACAAATGCCTGATTCTTTCTGAGTATTATTACATTTCTGGGCCTAGTGGCGCCTTGTGATAGTGAGTCCTACAGCTTAATTGGGTTACAAGAAAAATATTCTTCTGTTCAATTGTGATTTTTTCCTTTCTTTTTTTTCCCTCCTATTTCAATGATATTTTATGTTGTGTAGTAAGTCACCTGAAACACAGCTGTGTTGTGTCACCTAAAACACACTGTGAGGATATCCAGCTTAGGTAAAAGCTACCTCTATATAGCTGGGAAGTACATAGGTGCCTAAGTTGTTGACCTGACTGAGGCATGCCTGGACCTTCTGAGCATTGAGAAGGTAGAGGAAGAAAAAGGGCTGTACCATTTAAGCTGCAAAGAGGCATACCTCCAGGGAGGTTCTGGAGCAGGACAGAAACTCAGAGTGCACAACCTTGTCCTGCTTACTGAGGAACAAACTTGTCTCCCAAGTTGATAGCCACCCATAGTTGAACCCATGTGGATTCCCACAAGATGGTTTAGAGACAAGAAAAGTCACCTACAAAAGTTAAGCTTAAAAAACAGAAGCACTGATGAACTGATGAGTATTTTTGGCATGAACTGAAGAATCCTTTTGTTCCAGCTTCAGCCCACATGCCAATTCAGCTCAGCAGCTCTCCTATTTTTTTTTTTTTTCCCTTTCCCACAGCTTTCTTGAACACCACTTCTAGGTTGCTGTTTTCTTCCACTCTGCTTAAGTTATGTTTTGTAATGATAGTTCATTAAAAATATTGGCACATACTCTCAATTGATGGCAACAGTCTGTGGGAGCATGCTATCAGTCAGGATATGACTGTACTCTTTTTCATGTTTTTACTATGATGTTTTGATGTTGGGTTGCTTGGGTTTTTTTAATCTCACTTATAGTAAAGCCTTTTGATACTGCTGCAGTGATAGAAAGGAATCATGGTAATCAGGCTTTTCAATATGAAATGATTTGACTATAGTTTATGGTAGTCACTGCCCAAGTTGATAAGCATTGGCAGGCAGAGTTTTTCTGGGATAGAGAATGTACTGTTACCCTTACACACCTGTGTGTGACCTGCTGACCTGAGCTCCAGAGAAAAGGCAATTTTCAGCTGACGTTGATCCTGTCTGAGTTCTGTTTTATTTCCTGTTGTAACAGTCAGAAATATCAACATGATGGAATGGCCACACAGGAGTTGCAACAACAAGGGAACTAATACAATAGAAAAGTGCTACAAAGGAAAGCACTCACCCATCTCTCAAAGATGTAGGCCCACAAGAAGAACTCCACAAGGGAGGAATCCCCAACCAGAGATCCTTCCCCAGTGGCAGTCAGCCCTTAAATGAGGTCTAAGAGAGGTGCAGCCAGGCTCCACCCCTTCCAAGTCACACAGCTGAATTGCCTTCACCTGTGCTGCCAGGGCTGATCAGGTCCTTTCCCCAGGTGCTCAATCAGTGCTTCAGGCCATGACTCAGCAGTTACCATACACGTGTTTAGCACTGCTTATCTGCTAAATTGTCGTAAGAATGATAGCTGAATATAGTAGTATTTCAAATAAAGCAAGAATCACATCTCAAGATATGCTAAAATATCTATTATGTTGAGAAGCTTTTTATTTAGATCTAAAAAAATGAAAAAGAAAAAAAAAGAAGGTTTGAAAAATGTAAGGAAAAAGATAAACGTGGTCTGAATATGAGGGGGGAAATACTTAAGCTAGATTTTAACAGGAGCTTATGTGTTCTCCCAAATGCGCAAAATTTCCCTGCAGCAATCCTCTTTTCATCCTCAGGAGTAATGTAGTTGAACAGTGCTCATGAGGAACGTGCATCTGCACTAGCTGAGCTCTGTTTAAGAACTGAAGAGGGGAAAGCATCTAATTAACAAGTGATGAAACACTGAAGCAATGAGGAGAGCTATTTTCCCAATGGAGGTTGTTCACTGTCCTGCAGAGCTGATGTTTCCTTGTAGAGATGTCCTCAACTGCTGTATTCAATTCAAAGAGAAAATAAGGTTTGTTCATAAGATTTATCCAGGCTGTATTTTCAAGCAACATACAGCTTGCCAAAAGGAATTGTTTTGATGCTGACTTACCTCACCTGGGCTAAAGATATGACAGAGATGTTTCCGTCACAGCAGTTGGCATCAAAGGAGTTCTAGGAACATTCACTGTGTTTCGAGACCCAAGCAAGTGATAACAATACAATGTGTATATTTGATTTCATTCAGCAAAAAGATAATCAGCTTGTATATATCTTCAGGCCAGTCAGCCTGTACATTTTATTTTCCCACTTTTTGGGGGGCCTAAGACTGGCAACTGATTTCTAAGTTACTCAAAATGGAATTTTTCATCCTCTGTCTTCAAGTTTACAAGTTGCTTTTTGTACACCGGGTAACAAAAAGTGTATGCCACCATGAAAAACACAGCTGTATTTCTTTTATTCTTATTTCTCCTACAGAATGGTTTATACAACAAATAATAAGCTGTTCGTTGACTAACATTACTCACGTCTGGATGATCTTAGCCCTAACCACAATGGCAGAGCTTTTTCCCTGAATCTTCCGCTCATCTTTATATCTTTATTGGATATAAAAAAAAAGTCTCTTACAGTGATGGTGGTTAGATACTGGAACAGATTGCCTAAATATGATGTAGAAGCCCCCCATCCCTGGAGACACTCAAGGTCAGGCTAGACCAGGCCCTGAGCAACCTGATATGGCTGTGGATGTCCCTGTTCATTGCAGGGGAGTTGGACTAGATGACTTTAAAAGGTCCCTTCCAACTCTAAGGAATCTATGATTCTGTGATGATCCTTTCACTCAGAAATCTCTGCAAAGCAGCTGACAGTAATTCATACTTACATTTTGTTACCAGTAGCCATGCAAGTTCACCTTGTGTCTTCTCAGTGAAGATAAGTGCTGGTAATTTTGTGATCATCACCTCTTGAAGTACATCTGTCATGGTGAATTTCCACCAATAATCAATGAGTGGTATTCACGTAGCCCAACTTTGGGCATATGCTTTACCTGGATAGGTTGAAAGGTTAGTCTCCATTGGCTTATTGGAGGAAAGGAACCAAAAATAGTGGTCCAGATCTTGCGGAACCAATTTTACAACGGACTTTTGACTTTTATAATTAAATGTAGTAGACTTTTGAGGCCATTTGCCCAAAAACTAGACAAATCCCTGTAAAGTCGAAGCTGACTATATTTGGTAACCTTGAATTGATAGTCTGATGTTTCTTTAATATTTTCTGAAGACAGAATTTTTTCTGTTTGAAAATACCACAAAGAATTCGGAAGATTTCAGCCGTGTGTCTTATCTGATGTCCTTCCACAGGACAACTCTGACATTATCAGAAATGTATAAAAACACCTTGAGAATAAAATCTTTTTCCTGATTGAGTTAAATCTATACGAAATATTAGAAATTACCTTAGCAAAGTGATTATTTTTTTCCCTTTAAAAACTGGAGAAAGTGAACATTGCACTGACTGCTTTTTCCTTCTATTGTTTAAAATAGTGACTGACCTTTCTTTGGAATGAAAGATCTAAAAATGGCATTCTTTGCTAGTGACAGGATGGTGTTTGAGATGCAGGCTTTCACCCAATCAGTTACTCAAATGTAGGAGTAAGCTATTTCTATTGAGCAGTAAGACGGATTAAATACAGAGTGGCATTAAAAAAAGACAGTGAGAGTAATGCAGAAGCATCACCATTGTTTCTAGAATGTAATTTTAAGTTAATGACCTTAAATTGCTCACATGCTTGAAAATAAATCTCTGTTCTGCTTGGGTAGTGCTTATTTTATTTGCAAGCAAATATGAATGAGCTAGAAGAAGTGATTGGTACGCTGATGCCACCAAACCTGGAGCAGGCAGTGACGTGGGCCCTCTCCTCTCTCATCTCTTCTCCTCTCCCTGGGGGTGGTCAATCAACACTTGAAAATTCACTTTTGTATTATTAGTGGTGGGATTCAAGTGCAGGTCGGCTGTGCTTCCCACCTGTGGGCTGCCCATCTTTCTGGGCTCTCTCCTGTCTTCTGAGCTGGCTTCTGAACTGGGCCCAGGCCGAGACATGAACTCATCCCATGGCCTCCTGAAACGTGGCCTGTGCTTCCCAGGCTCAGCGTTGCAGTGGGACGTTGTTAGTCTTGCTGAAGGCTGGACATTGTTCTGTGAGGGTGGCACGTTGCCTGTCCTCACCCATTTGTTCAGATAGTGCCCATTCATGGGCTGCACATTGTTCTCTGCAGTTGGCACCTTGCTGGTCCACCTCCATTATTGGTACAGTTCATGTCCTTGGGCTGGACATTGGCCCTGGTGGTTGGCACCCTGCTGGTCTGCATATATTGTCTGTGTTGGCTCCTGTTCCTGGGGCAGACTTTTGTCTTACACAGGCAGCACCTGCATAATACTCTGCAGCCACTGATTTGGGCTGTTCCTTTACCTCATCTGGCAGAAGTCCACGGTGGGTGGCACCTCAGTGTTCTGTGCCCATGTTTTGTGAGGTACCTACTCACAGGCTGGGTGTTGTCTTCCACAGATGGCTCCTTGATGGCCTGCAGCCAGTTCTTCAGTTGGCCTCCAGGCTTTGGCTGGAAGTTGCCTGCTGACTGCAGCCCAGATCATGGGCAGTTACAACTAACTTTGTCATTGTAGACATGCTCTGGCAGGGCAGTTCACACATCGTAAAAGATGATAGAGTTATGAGGTTCAACACTGATGTATACACTTACTTACTTAATCTTCAATTACAAAGTCTCTGAAATATTTTTAAAAATGCAATAAGAGTTATTACAAACCTTTGGAAGTTTAAGAACAGCCTTTCTCTTTTTTTTTTTTTTTTTATCAATCAGGTGTGCTTTTGAAAATAATAAGCTGTGTGAGGAAGGGAAGCTGTAGTCACAGATTTGGGTTCTAGCAAATAATTTCTCAGCAACAGAAATCATATCTTCTTCTATAATTAACAAACAAGCAAAAAACCCTGGAGGTCTTACGTGACAGTGGAAACATTCTGCTTCTGCTGTTTAATAAAGAAGTAAAATACTGGCTTTGCTCAGAATGGGATAAATTCAGAGTGTGGCGTACAACAGGGTTCCCTGCTAATGGTGAACAACAAAACTGCTAAAAAGTGGGAACTTTGCCACACTACTTTCCTTTGAAAAACTAAATACTGGTTGCCACTGGAGCCTATTTGTTAGTGACGCAGTGAAAGCAAGAGCTTCTCTTCCCATTTGCCTGGCTAGGCAGATGGCCAGGCAGAACTCCAGATTAAATGATCAGGCTACAACATGCAAAGCCAAGTGAAAGGCTAAGGGAATTAAGGCTCCTATCTGTGAACTGTAAGGAAACAAGTAGAGGGTGAGAGTTGAAAGCCTGAGGGACTCCGGTTTCTAAGGTACATAATCACCTACACGCTCAGACAAAGCAGGACCGTGCACACAGCAGCATCTGCAGATGCTTTTCACTGATGTCCAGAGATGAGAGATTCAACTCAGGGCTGTGGATTTTTGTGAAAACGCAGCTCTGTGACTATTCACATTTTCTTGCATTTTCAGACTTTACGAAACCTAAATTCCATCTTGATGTGATTCCCACATGTGAGCAAGTGAGTGAAGATTCAAGCCAAAGGAGACATCACCTGCTGTAGGATGCAGAAACTGCTATAAACCAGAAATAAAAAAAACCTTCATTTCTGTCATCAGGCCATTACTGACTTTGTACTTCTGTCAGATATTTATTCTTCTGGTCAAGGAACAGAAATAGAACTCAGTTTCTCACACTTACTTACAAAGAATCACAGAAGTGCTCAGTTTTCAGCAGGTGCATGAGAAAGGTGGGTTAAATGTATTACAAGTATCATCTGAAGTACACTGCAAGTTCATCTAACATGAAGAAGCAGCTTTTATTAGGTTTTGCAGTGAAGAAGCTTCATAGGAGACAGGAAAAATAAGTGGGAAAATTATGAAGTTTGACAGTGATTAAAGGCATTATCTAACCCCTTCCTTTGGTTCTTAAGAGCCATTAATCACGCTGTGGATGTGTATTTATGTAGTGCTTAGATGTGGCCATGAAGGAAATAATGCTCCCTTAAAAAGAACTAGAAAAATTCACAAGTTTAAGGATCATCTCTGAAGGGATCAGTACAGGAAGGATGTGGAGCTGTTGGAGAAGGTCCAGAGGAGGCCACTAAGATCAGAAGGCTGGAGCACCTCTCCTATGGAGAAAGGTTGGGGGAGTTGGGCTTGTTCAGCCAGAAGAGAAGGCTCCAAGGAGACCTTTTTGTGGCCTTCCAGTACTTGAAAGAAGCTTACAAGCAGGAGGAGGACCGATTTTCTGATAGTGATAGGACAAGGGAGAATGGCTTTAAACTAAAAGCAGGAAGATTTAAGTTAGATATTAGGAAAACTTTTTTTACTCAGGAGTGGTGAGGCACAGGCTGCCCAGAGAAGCTGTGTAGACATTCAAGACCAGGTTGGATGGGGCTCTGGGCACCCTGATCTAGTGGGTAGCAACCAGCCCATGGCAGGGGCTTAAAACTATGTGGTCTTTAAGGTCCACTCCAACTTAACCCATTCTCTGATTCTATGACTTCTAGCCCTCAGGCTCTAGGAGCACTTCCAGATTCTGGAGTTCCCCACAGCCAAAGATCTTTCACTCCTCAGGAGGGCTGTTTGGGTTCACACGTCTGCCCAGGAACTTTGTGGCCCCTCTGGCTGGGTTTCAGCTTCTGCCGAGCCATAGTGGTGGGCAGATGCCATTATTGTTTCAACTGCAGGCTGCTTCCTGCTCAGAGAAGAAGAGAGCAGCATGCCTTTGGCCTTTGCACTGAAGGAAAGTTTTCCTAAGAGAAATTGGTTGGTCTGCAACAGTAATTACCTTACCTTTGCATTTTTGAAAGTTTCTATGGCAAAAGTTAAGAACGTGAAGTGCCACTTAAACCTTGAATTGCCTCGTTTGGCTAACTTGAATTCTGAAATCATATTTTGCTGCTCTTGTCCTCTTTTCAGTCTTTAATTCAGCTGAGACTGCTCAGACATTATGAATTCACATCAAGATGCTTCGCAGACTGTCTCTGGGGAAACAGCCTTTTAAAACGGCAGTCTTTTAACAGCGTGTTTATGACTCCTTTTTTTCAGATTGAATTCATAAAACTTGGAGGAGGGAGATACTACTCCCTTTATGGAGAGGATGAAAGCTTTCATTTCTGCTATCCACCCATCTTGGTACTCTGCAGAAAATACACTTGCAGACTCTTACGCAGTTGGACAGAGTCTAAAACAGTGATGCCTGGAGTAAAATCAACATGATTTTTAATTATGGAGATTAATGGGACTAAACTTACTTAAAATTCTTTAATAGATTCCAGTAGACTTAGACATACGCTTAAAATTAAGTACTTACGTCAGTTCCGCATGGAGGTGCTGATAGGTAAAAGCATATGGAGCAATGAAACACGAAAAGTTGAGTTTGAAAATGAGAGGTAAATCTGCATTTTTGCAGGCACAGACATTAGGTGAAGTGTTAAACAGAAACAAGCTCTGATGTTTGAATTGAATTTCAAATATAGGGGCAAGGTGGGCTTATCCGAATTCAGGCCTTGACGTTTCTGGTGGAAATACATGCACTCACTACATGCACCGAGCTTTAAAAACTGCAAAAGCCTCAGCTGTTAAATAGCAGTGCGTCAATAAAATGATTGCAATGGAGCAGATGGGCTCCCACCACTGTGTCTGTTGGCCCAGGGCTCCTCATAAATATAGAAAAGAGTTTTCTGTCATTCCATCGAGTGTATTTATACACTGCCAGTCGCTATCCTATCAAGGGCAGCATAGTATTAGAATTCTTCCCCAGCGTGGTTTTTTGGACCATTGAAAATCTTTGCTGTGGCACACCGAAGAAGTCACATAAAATGTTAAATGGGAAGTAGATGAAATAAATGTAGGTCAGTGAACCACCCAGATAAGAAACACAGTGAACTCTTCCATCTTCCTCCTTCCAGGAGGCACAGTAGAAACCCAAGCTTTAGAGGGAATACTTCCAAGTGTGGCATGTTGTAAACAGAAGGGGAACAACGAAAGTGAATATTGTAGGGAAGATAAACTGAAAGCTTCTACTCTTTTATATATATATATGTCTGTTAAAGAATCCACAGAAACATGAAAACCAGATGGTCAGAGATCCTTTTTTTTCCCTTTAAACTTCACCTCTGATACTGCCTGATGGATAAACAGTGAATTCAAGAAACCAACAGAGTGCAAGGAACACTAGAAATGCTAGAGCAATGAAAACAGGCCACACTTAACATCTACATTTCGCTAGAGATATCACTGTTTATAAAGAAAAGAAACTAAAAAACAGAATAGTCATCCTGCTCCCAAGCAGAAATCCTTCCCAGTTATTTTGCCATTATCTCACAGGATTAGGCTATTCTTTCCAGCCAAAAATGAAGGCACCGGTGCCACAAGAGCTTTGTTTCAGGCACAAGTTGCTCTGGCACCCACACTCTTGTCACAGCCGTTTGGGAAGAGTAAAACCTTGAACCTTTCCCCATTACTTATGTCCTTGACAAGTGTTCAAACTCGGCCACATGCAGTGCACAGGAAAACCTCCAATATTTTTTAGAAGAAGAGTGAATACAGCATTACTGATGTACCTGTAACTTAGTGGTCATCTGTTGACATTTCAGGATTGATGCAAGATCCACTGATGGATGAGATTCTTTCTTTGTGATTCAATGAACTTTGGATCAGTTCTGGAGAGGGAAATTGAACAGTTCTCAAGAAAATGTACTCTTACTGCTGTTATATAAACAAAAATGCCTACTACAAAATTCAGGTGAAATCATTTCAGGTATGCTCTCGTCTCAAGCCTTAATTGGATTTTTTTTTTGCAAGGTTCAAAAAAAATTCAAAGAGAAGAAAGAAGTCTTGGACTTCTCTGGGAAAAGTTTAAACAAAAGAAAAGATGCCAGTTACTCCTTTGATTCTGTTAGATGTAAGGTACAAAGATGTGAATTTATCTAAGGTTGTAGTATTTTAATCTGTGCTCCTCACTGGCCTGCACATAAGGCCTTTTGTATGTGCTGGAGCTCAATGCTGTTACAGGGCTTTTTCTGATCAGTCATAGTATTGGCAAGTTGTGCCAGCCTGGAAAGTGTTAGTAATGAAATGGGTCGAACAAAATTCCTGTTTGCTTCGAGAGACTCATTTGATTTAGACCATGCCAAATATCAACCTGAGAACAGCACGGCTAGAATTAGAGAATAAAAACCCAAAATGTGGACAAAAGCGCTGCCATAGAAACAACAGAGAAGGGTGATTTTGGATTGGAATTATCAATTCATAGCTTTGGATCAGTCACTGTTTTCAGTCACAACTGTCATAAAGATTTTCTCAGTTCTTCTCTTGGGGCAAAATGACCATCTTCGTGGGCAGGGCTGAGAGATGACCAACACAGATGTGGTGGAAAGAGCAGGGCATTCTGCGGGGTCTCACAGTTCAGTTCTCTTGGCCTAGGGTGCCTGGCCCCTGTGCAGCTGAGAGGCAGGAGATGGGAGATGCCTTGATAAGTGATGTCTGGTTTTTGTCAGTTTTGCTTCTGACAGAAACCTTTCACCCAGCTGCAGAGGTTCACCTTTCTACCACTCCTCCAAAAGTACCTCTGTCCAACTCATGGCAAAGTCCAGAAAGGCTCTTCTTATTTACTTCCCCACAAAGTAATTTCTCGAGACTGTTACTCCTGTGCTATCTTTGTGTCTGTGTTATGAGTAGGAAAATAAATCCCCTCTTGGGTACAGAAGGATTTTTCAAAAAATCCTGATAACCCTCGTATTTATGAGCATCAAATTCTTTTTGGAATAACAAGACCCAAAAACTATTTTCAATTTTGAAGACTGGCGTGCATAAAATCTGCGGTCCCTTATCATCCCAGGACTTTACTCTACTGCACCTTCTTCCCAGGGCACATGTTTATGAAATAAGCTTATCCTTATCTTCTGGAACAGGCAGGCCAGTTATAAGAATCCAGTCCCTTTGCTTTTGATGACATCTTTCTATTGGTCTTAACAGTGAAATTGAACTTCTGAAACTTTATGACCCACTCAGTCATGACATCTCTGAGAATACGTTTAATTCTTCCACTGGTTCCCCACCTAGCATGACTTTACTGCCATTCAGGCTGACATTATATACACTTTTTCCTAAGAGGGCAACTGGCTGTGTAAACTCTCTTTAACTTCAGGTCACTTATATTCTAATGGTTATACTATAAAGATGTGTTGAGTTTGTTACAGCCCCTTCCTTCCTGTTTCTTCTATAGGAACACAGGTACATTAGTGCACCTACATCTCCCCTCACCCGAACAACCCACTACTGAGCAAAAAGAAAACTCCAGCCTTGCAAGATGAAAGAAAACCAACGCAAATCAAGCAAGGAAACAGAATGGCGTTGTATGGGCAGTAGAAAACTAGTGTCTGTTTTTCTCTCTCTCCCTCTTTTTTTTTTTAACCCCAGAGATAAGTACTGAACAAGTTTCTAAAGAAAATACTTGTACTGCAATGGGGAAAGTCATACTACTTTTAGCTTCTGGGATGAAAACATCTTTTCATAAAAAGGTTTGCCACGGGAACACACACATTTATATGACTGATGTGCAGCACACAACGTGAGAGTCACAGTGACTTTAAGCTAGCACAGTGTCCACAGATTTCCAGCCATGAGAAAGCAGTCCCTCAAAGACTATCTGATCCCAGCAGCAAGAGCTGCTTGGCTGTCAGCAGCTGCCATAGGAGAGATTTGGGAACAGGACTTTAGTAAAAGTCAGAGCTGACCTCTCCCAGGAAATTGCTATCAGTTTTCACTGCAGCTGAAATACCTTTTTCACTTCCCAGAGGGGAATATATATAATCCCACCTGGCAAAGAACTGTTCATAAACATCTGCCTATTTGTCTCTCCATCCAGAAGAGAAAAAGGGGGTAAGTATCTCCATTGCATGTGAAAGCATTAGAATTCCATTTCCTTCACTGAAAAAAAAGAAAAGAAAAAAAAAAAGGAGAAAAAAAAGCATGAATTTTCATTCAAATAGGAAAGAGAATCTAAGTAGACTTCATTTTGATTGTAGCTGATTTTTCTTACTTTCTAATAGCTTTACCTGTTGGAAAGAGAGCAGTGTGCACAGAGTAGGAATTGAGTCACGAACAAAGGGTTCGGGTAAATACCAGCTGTCCTCTTTTTCACCTTTGTTTTTCCTCTTTCCTCCTGAAAAGAGAAAATTATCACATTCTTGCAGATGTCCCCATTTCTAAGGTAGCTGCAATCAGAAGTGCAGCATGCTCCCCCCCAGGAATGGCAAGCAGCTACACCCACTTGCAGGTTCAAGGACAGTCAACCCCTTCACTGTTGACTTACTCCAAGCCTTCCAGGAAGCTAATAGAACAGCATGATACCCAAACCAAATTTTGTGTGTCTGAATTCTTTCAGGTATAAAACCATCATGACATTTCCAGCAGGAGGGGGTCTCCTTTGCTTCATTTTAGTCTTTTTCTTTCAAATCAGCTCCTTGCTAACTGTAACATGACCTCTGTTTTGTGTCCGTACAGAGGGCATGCTGTCGTCCAACACAAGTCTCACCTATCAAAAAGGAAAAACGTATTGAACTGAGGGATCCAGCATGGAACAAGACGGTAGGTGGGGTACAGCAACACAAATGGGCAGCAGTAAGGTGAATTGTACAAATCTGCCACCTGCTAGCAGAGAGCTTGAGCTCAGCACAAGAACCTGGCAGCTCTGTGCTGCCGTGCAGGAAGGTCTCCTAGTGCCTCCAGACTCCTGCTTCCCTGTAACCATTCCAATCTCATCCTGTCACAATGAAATCATTCCTGCTGCAGTAGAGGGATTAATTAGGTCTACTTCACTACCCTCAATCCTAAATGAAAATCAGACAGCTTCTCCTGTTTCACACGTCTGTGCTCTCTACCTCCGAGATGTGACTGACCTGACACTTGGCACCTTAGAAAAATCATGCCCTAGTCTGGATCAGGACTCAGGAAACAAATCCCCTCCATAACTGCACAGAGCAGGGCATAAGCTAATGCCAGAATGATGTGATGCTTGATGCTTTGACCTTGCTTTCTGTGCAAGACTCTCCAAGCTTCATACCACTGGGAACGCCATCATTTGTGATGAGCAATAAAATCAGAGCAGCTGGCTCTTAAAAGATTTGTCATAGTTTTGCTTTAAAAATAATTCATCTCAAAGCTGAATTCAGTATTTTGGGTCAATTATAATTCAATCTGCTAGACAGAGAAGTTATATGAGACTAATTATCTACTGTCTCTACTTGAAGTAAATATTAAAGGCAAGAAAGATAAACATGGACTGAAGTGTGATATGTAAATCACTTTGATAATTATCAGGTTAAGACTATGAATTTATATTCTTTTAATCATTATGAGGTGTAGATGGTATCTCCAGCAAAGAAAAGTCAGTTTGATGGTATATGACTGTCTACAATTTGGTCCCTAATTGCAAACAACAAAAATACATTAACCTGATTGTATCCTGTGGCTCATTCTTGTAATAAAAAAAAAAATAATAAGAAAATTCCTTCTTTGTGAAATCCAGGCTGCTTTACTCTTTTCAAGCACTGCTTTTGTAAGAAAGGAGAGTGAGGCTTGGGTCACTTATACTGTATATAAGGTAGAGGGAGATTTTTCAGAAGCAGAGCACTTTAAACATCTTTATTCCTACCAAAGTTAATAAAGTGAAGCCAATTCTGAGCGCTTCTTCAAACTGCAATGGATTTGCTATTAGTTTTCCTGCATGAAAACGTGATGAAGAACATAATTGGAGAAAAGATAGTTCAAGAAATAACTTCACAATGGCATTACTCTCAAAGAACAGACAGAATCAAAATATCCTGGGTCTGGTTAAGGCAGCCAAGGACTTAAAATGAGACTGGGCATGAAAGGGCTAGAGAAAAGAATGGGGGCATAAGTTATGACATTTTCACTTTTTTTATATGCAAATTCTTGATGAAAAATACTTAAAGAAGTTCAAATAACTTTCAAAGATTAGAACTACCTTTATTCTTTTCCTTTTCTCCTTCTTTTCTTCTCTTTTCCTGCAATGAAGTGTTTATAAGGACTCATGAGATCCTGACAGACGTTTCCACTGACCCTTTTACAGGAGATTTGGCTCAACTGCTCTGCTCTAAGACGGTCTGTGATCTTGGCAGCCCGAGGCCCAGGGTCCCTTCCAGGGCTGCTGGTCCTGCAGCCACCACACATTGACCCCTTGAAACTGGGAACAGTTAGTGGGAGCTCCTAAAAATATACAGGAGGAAACAAGGTGCTAATGCTGCTGGTTTGTGCTGTGAGAAGATGTATTATTCATAAAGTACATAGACAAAATAGAGAGGAGATGCCTGGCAAAGCCCCCAGAATGGCTTAGTTACCCTCGAGTAAAAACTTCTATTTGTTGAGTAGACTCCATAAATATAGCAGGACTCCTGAAATGTCCAGATGTTTCTGAGCAGATGAATAATGTTCTCTTTCTGAAAGCTCACTGAATTTTTTATTATCTTATGCACTATTTGCGTGGGCAGGTCTTCTGAGTGAGTCAGAGCAAACAGCAATCACTGCTGCAGGTATCCAGTGAGAGAGGACAACTGGAGGTACCCAGCTCCCCGGGACCTGGGAGCTCCTAAGGAGGTCCTAAAGTGGAGACCGCTGATACATACACACAAAATAATCACTAAATCAATGAGTTAAACGTCTCTGAAGGATCTTAATGTAGCCATGCTATAAAGAGAGGATTATTTAGCATTGATAGCCATGCCCTCAGATACAGCCATGGTGTTGTGCTCTCAGGCACACAGACCTCACTCTCTTCCATGGGAGACACAATGCCGTAAGAAGATTTTGGAGTTAAGGCAGATATTGGGTTAGCCCTCTCTATTGAATTGGAGTTTTTGCAGATTGGAAATAGCTTCTTCACCATGGTAGTTCTATAGTAATGCTGCTCCACTTAGACCAATTTAAACTGGAAGAAAAAGATTTGCCTGTGACATCTTTGCCTCAGTAGGACAGCATGACCAGATTTATATCTTTACCTTGTATTCTTGTCCGGAGGGCTTACACTTTCATCTGATTATGCTCTCTCTTGTGAGATTCTCTTTATGCTTAAAATAAAAAATGCCACTAACCTTAGGACTGCTGATAGGGCTGGAGTGCCTCCAAACAGCAGTCTTCTGTGTTCACTCTCCCTTACACCAACCCTGCATCTTCTCTATTTCTGCTACAACCACCGACGTAGTGGCAGCCATGTGTATTTAAGGGGTTGAGCTGGCTTCCTTGACTGGATAATCAGTGCGTGATTATTTTGTGGTTTTCCATGTGGATTTTAGTTTCTCCAATTCCTGCTTCTATTGCACACTAAAGATTTCACTTACTTGAATGCTGCTTTTGTATGCTTTCTTTACTGAGCATAAAAGAACCTAGAATGATTTTGAGTGTGTTTATATGCTTGTTGTATGTGTATGTTCATGCTTTTCTGAAGCTACTACCACCTGCATATACATATGTATATACATTCCTATAACTGTGTGCAACCAGAATGAGATGATGAGCTGATGAAGATCACCAGCAAAGAATATAAAATAGTAGTGCAACCTCGATAATGTGTTCAGAGTTGCAGCCTGACTCCAGCCAGGACTGAAACCTCAGTTGCTGTGTATGACAGTCCCTCTCACCCCTTCTCTCCCTTTGCTCTTGTGCTGTATCCTTGCATGCAAGCCAGCTTGAGCAGCTGGAAGCTTGACTGCAACCTAACCCCATTTTGAATCCTGCCGAAGATGCAACAGCCAGATTTGTTACTGCCCTATTTTAATGCATAGATGCAAGAGGTATCAGCATTTATCTTTTGCGGCCCAGCGACCATAATGTCAAGGCAAGTGTGAGGGACGGCTCCTCCCCAGGTGGAGGGTTGCAAACTCAGCTCACCCTTCCCTACCTCCCAAGCCATGCAACAGGCTGTCTGGAAGCATGGCATTGTTCATCACATTAACGTTCAGCTGCTTTGGATGTGAAGAGGAAGTCAAGGGCTCACAGGACAGAAGAGATGGACAGAGCAGACCTTTGAGGAGGCACAGCTTTGCAGCTTAGCAGTCAGCACACGACCTGAGGAAAAGCCAACATGGAGTTGGGAGTCTTAGACACACAGCATTAAAAAGCCGTTACGTAAAACCCAGAAACCATCCAGGGTCAAGAGGCAGACCTGAAGTTTCTCTTGCCAGCCCTATGCTCAGCTTCATCTTCCCTGCATCATCACTGATAGCTCTCCTGTCTCTGTGCAGTAAGGTGCCCTTGCCAGGATATCTGTCATTTTCATCAGTTCCCATCACTCAGCTCCTCAAAACTTCCTACTAGTGTCATTTAGGCTCTCTCCTTCTAGGCTTCTCTCATTGGCTCCTTCTAGCTGCTAACATATACCAGCAATTTTCACAGTCGCCTGCTTTCCATCTGTTACAGTTTCACTGATGTTTTTTTGTCTGACTTCCTCTATGATCTCAGCTTGCTTTTGTTGAAGTTATACACTTTTCCATCCTTGCTGTGAGTTTTTGGATTTTTAGACATCAAATTAAAAAATCTCTAAACAGTTCTTAACCACATTTCACCCTATTTCAGTTGCTTCTCACAGATGATTCAATTCATAACAGCTTTCAGTTTGGTGATTTCAGAGGCACAGAGATAACTGATTGGGATTTTTTCCTCATGGTATATAATGAATGTAATCCAGTCATGCTCTCTTGCACCTTAAGTATTTCTTAACTTCCAGGCACGTTGTCAGTCCTTAAGCTGCAGCACACCCAGCTCTGCCAGTGACACCAAATTACAAAATGTCCTTCTCTAATTTCAAAAAGTTCTGATGCTGGAGTATCCCAGCACAAGTCCTCCTGCCCTCCTGCATCTTCCAGACCCTCGCCAGCCTGCCTGAGAGCTCCCCTCACAGAGCAGCAGGAATGGAGCTCCATTTCCAGTTGGTTGCGTGATTTCCCTGATGATTTCCCTGGTGATTTTCCTTCACCATGTGTGCTGACCCTCTGGGCTGTGAGCCACCTGCTTTTGTGTTGTCTCCCTGTAAGTGGGCACTGGAACTTTGATTCTAGCATTTGTTGCCCTCTTGTTTTTTATGCTTTCCAAATCATCAGTACTGCTTTGCACGTACAGGTTATATGAAGCTTTTGGGTTTCAGTGGCAGAAAGGTCAAGTATGTGTTCATAACTGAGCAGTTCCAGTTCTTTGTGTTCGTGATTCAGGCAATTTAGAACACCTCTTTCAGTCCCTCGGTGTCTTGACCTCACATGGAGTTGATTCAAACTTTTAATTCATCCTGTGGCTAAAAGCTTCTTGTCCTCAGTGGCAGGATGGTTAGAAGGCATTTCAAGATTGCCTGAAGACAACTGCATTCAGGATTACTCCTTGGCAGGGGACATCTCAAGTCAAGCATCCCTCACGGCCCTGTCTCCAGAGTCCACGCTTGGGTATGCCTACACTTGAGAGAGGAGCTGCAGGCCCTCAGGGTTTTCTTTCATCACTAAGGACAAAGACAAGAGATGCCAAGCAGCACCAGTAGAGCCAATTACAGCGTTATGAACAACAGCAGGTCCCCTCGTGCCTTGGATAAGACCAGCAATCTGACAGTTTGCAGAAGAGAACAACTGAGGAAACTCTGTGGCATTCAGTAGAAATCCTGAACATTTTTAATTGGGGTAATAAAAGAAATGAAGCGTTAAGTGGGAAGGAAAGGTGCTGAAGGCTACAAGAAAAGCATTGCCTGCTTTACCAGTAACAGTGGTTCTGAGCAGTAGGCCTAGGTGTCTGGAGAAAAAGGAGGATGGGGTTCACTGAGAAGTCTACAATGACACTGAGGAGCCTTCAGAGATAAATGGCAGCTGATTCCCCACAGATCGATGATTTCCTGAGACAGATTTCATTCTGAAGCAAAATTTACATAGTCAGAGTATTTTTTACTGAAGTGAAAACTGAAACAGCTAAACTGTGTTTATGCATGTGTATGCATATGTATCAACTTTCTTTCCTCACTTGACATGATTGCAAAAGAAATTTCCATCCTGACTTTTCACACCCACATGGGTACAGGAAGAAGAAATTTAAAGGTTGCTTGAATTTATGTATCCACTGTGAAATTCCGGAGTACTGAAAAGTACATGTTGGTGAAGAGATATGAGTGCTGTGTAATTTACTGTGTGAGTGCTTCCAACAGAAATGTTACTGTACATCATATCACACTTCTTACTGAGTGGGAGTTCACCTTGCTTATCTTTGGCCAAAGTTTTGCAGTGACATTCGCTGTGCAAAATCTACCCTTTACCTTAGCTAAGTGGTGCTATAGAAGCAGTAGTTAGCAGCTGGAAACACCTCAACAGCACGGAGCAGCTTCCTGTGTTTAACAGGCAAGAATGTAGTTTTGCTTATAAAGTTATTTGTTTCAATTCTAAGTAAGTTATTCATTGGAATCGAATCATGAGAATAGAGAACTTCCAGTAATAACCTAATTTTCCTCAATTAGGAAATGAAATGTGAAATTCTTAAAATCAGTTTTACAATAAGTGGTGGAGGAGATGCTCAAAAACCTCTGACTGAGACTTAATTCAATGCCAGAGATACTCAGAATGGGTTTTAAGCCATACAATTCACACATGTTAAGTTGAATTTCATTTTCTCTCTGGTTGGCTTGACTGGCTTATCACCATGTCTGTGTGTTTGCATATCTAAATGTAAACAAGTGCATTTTTCTTGCCTTGTAAATACGATGTAATAGATTTGAGTTTTCTGCCTTGGGCAGCAAGCCCCACAGATGATTGTATGGGGATAAAACATATGTCAAAGAAAATGGTTCTTAGCTCTCTTGAATGCAGTGCCAATTATGTCAGGCCAGCTCTTACTGCTTTAAATTAAAACCATATTTCATCTCAGAATTAATTTAATTTTCTGGAATAAATGCACTTCAAAAATTCCAGCTCGGATTTGCCAAAGGATAAGGGTCGGCTATTCAGAGCATCTGAAGAATAATGTAAGAATCATATATTCAGGCAGCCTAAATTCCACCTGAATCACTGTGCTCTGGATTTCTTATCAACCTGTTGTAAGCCTGTAGAGCACAGGGACTATTCGACTCTGGGACCTCGATGGAATTTAAATCCTGGATATTCAGCAAACCATTTCCTAATCCTTTATGCTATGGAAGGAAGTGACCCTAGCAAGACTTGATAGGCATTAAAGGGTGGCCTATTTAAGCAAGGGGCCATCCTCAGTTGTCAGTGATTTTCATTGGTCTTAAAAGAGGAAAACAATCCTTATATCTATTGAAAATCTGCTCCTGGATCTGCCCCCGAAAACAGTATTATCAGAAAGGTGTATTTCCCTTGCTTTTGAAATGCAAAGGAATCACAGACCTCTTTGCTTCAAGAGACAAGAAAGGTAACTAATTCTGCACTGTCAAAATTTTTATCTTTTGAAAAGTAGAGTGATGAATCATAGCCAAAAAAAGCCTTGTGGCCCCGACTCCAAAAACCAAACAATCCAGCAAAAATAAACAGCAAACCAAATCCTATCAGTTCATCGTCCATCTGTGTTTCGAAGAATCAGAAACAACAGCATCACCCATCTTCTGGTCTATACCTCCCTGGCCATTCTAATTAATACTGGCTCAAGGCAGTATTTATTTCTTAGCTCGTGAGATAATAGGTTATTGACTGACCTGTGAGGTAATAGCCAACGCTCTGTCTCACACAAGAAGTGATTGTGTGGATTGAAGTTTGCCATTGATTTTGTTTCCATACACTCACGGGGGCCATCTATATAACTGTCACACAAATAAGAAGAAAAGGCCCTTAGTGACATTTATTGACTTCTGAAGATTCCTCACCTGCATCCACTTGACATTACTGTGGTCAGACCAAAAGCCCACTGAACTCACCACTAACCAGTGCAGGTCGCCAGATCTTCCTTATATTAAGCAGGGAAATAGGAAAAGCTGACAACCTGAAGTCATGGACTCGTGCAACAATATTCTAGATTCTACTTCTACATCCTGTGCTATTTGCCATCCCCTAGCTGCACAGATTCTGAAGACCCATGAGAAGCTGTAGTGACTGATATCTTAAAGGACTGAAAAAAAGCAGAGAGATTAAAATCAGAAACCAGTGGAGCTTTAAGTTCAATGTGGAATTGGAAGGAAATAATGAAAGGTGAGCATACGATCACAAACACAGAACTTGGTGCAACTTAGGAGCTCCATCCTACTGAAAGCTTCAGGAAGAGAAAACTGGTGTCACTGCACAACATTTGGTTAAAAAGTACTTGTTTCATTTGTATCATTTTGGTTATCCAAAGTCATAAACAGTGCCTTGGAAAACAGGCAAAGATAACAAAGATAAATAGAAATGCTTTAGCTTTTCTGAAACACGTATTTCTGTAATGGCTTTAGAAACAAGGAGGTCTCAGTGAGTCCGTACGCTGCTGCAAGAGTTTGAGTTCCTGTGTTAACTTTTTTTAACTGTTGTAACTGCAGAAATAAGCAGTTCCTCTACCACTCACCCATTTATCCCTCTCTCAATATTAAATTAACTAACTCCCTTTTGGGAGCCATTTGGAGAATGATCAGCAAAAAACCAAATGCAGAAAATTACTGAAATCTCTGTTGCATCCTTCTGTTGGTATTACTGAGAAATATCATCCATTTCTTCTGGCCCATGATTTTCCCAGATGCACAGATCATTTTCTGGCTGTCCTACCAAGACCCACATCCTGTCTGAAGCCACAGCTTACAAAGGCTCATTGAAAAGTCTTTTTGAGATGGTGTGCTCACTAATGTTACATTGCACGTTTATTAAACAGCATAGGAGCTTGAGAATTAATTTCACCTTGCTGTTTCTCAAGCCTCAGCTCTTTTCTAAGCTTTGACTGTACCTCTGACTTCCAGGTGCTTGCCCAGCTTGGTTAGGATTTCCCAGTTTGCTTGTACAGCTGTGTGTCATTTGCAGGGAAGATGCTGCTCATTAAGATACGTGATGGGGATCTTAAAAGTTATTCATTTATTGGACAAAAGGGCATATTGGAACAGTACTACGAGGTGGCATGTGCGCCTTGTTTTTATTAAGTCACGTAGTGGAGAAAAAGTTAATAGAAAATCCAAAGGAGAACATTTAAAGCTCATTTGCCTTAAGGTACAGAAGCTCCTGAAAAACTGCTACTTTTTATTCATATATTACAGGGACATAGCATTTTTATTCTCTCATTTATGTCATTTAGGATAGCTAATGATATTACACGACCCAAAGCCAGCGTTGCGTTCTCTTCCTTGTATCTGGTACTGCTTTTCCAACCATTTTGTTCCACCCAAACCATTTCAGATACAGTCTCAATTACAGAAAGTGATAGGATTCCTGAGGAGGTGTAAAGGCATGCTGTGGCATGGCTGTCCTGCTCTGAAATAGCTGAAGAGCCTTTCTGCATTTCCCCAACATGAGCTGAGGGTGCTCACATGCCTTCCACAGAACAGTCTTCAAGGATTTTGTGCAACATTAATGTGCTAAATGTTATCTGCGTGAACTGGGGAGGATGTCTCACAGTTTAATTGAGCACATTCATTACAATTGCCAAGGAAGGACCAATATCTGCTTTCTTTCCCTGTGAATTCAATACAGACCCAACAGCAACTGTAAGATCAAATCCCAAGGCCAGGTATGGGGCATTCATTATATGATATTGAATTTTTCAGCCAAGGCTTAAGCAGATCACGCTAATTAATGAAGAATTTTCAAATGGATGCCCATGATTTCAACGAAGCCAGTGTTTTTGGGAAAAAATAGTCTGCAGTGTCAAAAGAAACTGGATCTATTTTGTCAGAAAAAATAACTTAAATGAAATACATAGATTATGTGTAACTTGACTTGTTGTATCCTGTCTATTGATTCTCTCGGCAGAAATCTAAAACTACATCTTTTTTAACACAAAGGATCTTCCTATGAGATTTCTTTTTGCTTTCTGATCTGGATTTAAGCAAATTAAAGTCACAGAAGAAACCTCCTCCGTGCTTTGAATTCTGGGCAGAAGTTCATATTTAAGTCCTTGGGAAAAGAAAGGACCCAGAGAAGTGTTGCTCTGACTTGTACCTCCTACTCATTTAGCACTACTGCAGCTTTAGCAAGTCCACACAATCACTGTGATTTTATGACCAGCTCCTCTTTGCTTCACCCTGGGTTTATTTGAAGTTGATAAGCACCCAAAATGCAGCAGGTGTGTGATGTGCCCATCCCTCCTCAAACCCAACCTTATTCTCTGTGTTTGAATGCATATAGCAGGGTACTCACTCCAGAAAGCAGCAGACCTTGCAAGAAGGGTATTATTACGGCTTCTTCTAAAGGTCCAAAGAAAATTCCCAAACATTAAAGCATCTGAGTCTTCACAGAGCATGAGAACAGCCAGGCTGAGCGATGGGCTTCAGTACCACCCAGCTGCACCAGCAAACATTACTCACGTTTCAGTTTTGTGCTCTTCTAAATGAAAGGCATGTTTCTGATGTCTTGCATCGTAGAAGAAGCAATGCTTACAAAGCTAAAACGTAACATGTTTATCAGGTGATAAACAGGAAAAGAACAGATTGCAATAAACAGAAACAAACTTGTGATTCTCATCAGCAAACAGCATTTCTCTATATAACACACTGGCTGCTGTTCATTTTTCAAATAAGAAGCTGTTATTTTCAACTGGCTACCAGACACTACAGCCTGGATATTTTTAAATACTCATAATTGCAAACCTGAAAGACATCGGCACAGTAAGAAGCTTAACAGCGATAAAAGGAAGCTAAGAGGAAAGGTAGAAGAGATGAGAGCGAGCAGTAATGCTCTGTGTGATACTAATCTCACTTTCCAACAGCTTCTTGTTTCTGTGCAGAGAGGTTGCTGTGATTGTGCCGCACACACAGCTGAGTAGATTCAGTGCACTCCTTGCCTTAGGCCTGGAGACCAAGAAATACCGAAAGACCTTTCCTCATAAAACACTATTTTCATACTGAGTGAGGTTGTATGTAATGCTGACCCAATTCAGAAGAAAAATAATGGGTTCAACAAATGAGCTGTTGCAGAAAATGAAATTTTTCCTAGTACGCATGTCCATTAGATCACTTTTTATGTAATTAATGATGACACACTTGTTTACCTGACGTCAACCTGTAATTGCTGGCTGTTAAGTCTTGTTAGCTGAAAAGGATCCAATATGATCCTCTTCTTGGAGGAAACAAGGAGAATTTTCTATTCCTTTATTGTAATGTTGCTACAGCCATTGCAGAATGAGTACATGACAACAAAGCAGAGAGCAATTGCCAGGTGGATTGGCTTAAATCCTAACACTGAGAATTTTCAGATAACGAGAAAAAAAGTCTTTAATAGTTTGGAATCAGCTTGGCAAATCTAAGTAAATTATCCTTAACATATAATTTGAGAAAAGGAATTAAATCTAAACACATCATTTACTTTACCTAGGATGTTGAAATTCTGTAGTTTAAAAGGCCTTCAGATAACAGTGACTACAAGCAGACTGCCATTAGTAATAAAACCTTTTTTCTAAGACAGTGCATCAGGTGAGCTGTGTCAGACTGAGGGCAGTTTCCCATTTTAGGTCTTTTTTCCCCTCCACAAAGGCTGAAGTTCTCCAGAGCAGTGCTGTGCCCTGCTGTGCAGAATGGGATCATTTTGACCACAGTAATCCTTTGATAAACGGAAGTACTTCATTCACCAAGGACAGTTTGTGTGTCATCCTGCCGCTTAATTCTGTAGGCAGCACTGGAGCAAATTCCTTTCCCATTGCATTTCACACCCAGCAGGTGAAATACTCTGCTTTATTTATTACACAATTTACCAATTTTAGCAAAGAAACTTCATAAATGTAGGTGTAAGCGTTCAAATGTTGTTAAACTTGATGTGCAATGGTATACATATTTCAAAGCTCCTTCTGAGCTCTAAGTCATAGTCCACCCTTTGTGTCTATGGATTGACTTTAATCTCATCAACGGGCTTCACTGATTTGCATCAACAATTAATTTTTCTTAGAAAATAGCTTCTGTGTGGGGCTCCCCTGCATGAGAACGAGGACAGCAGAAATGCTGGCAGGAGGCATGCAGTCTCTTATCTACTAAATCCTCCCTTCTTTTCCAGTTTCACCTGGTTCGGCACTCCTCCTGCAATGCACTGGGATCATTCATAATGGGACCACACCACATCCCTCCCGTGTCACCCAGCGCTCATTTGGGAGAAGGATTTATCAGACAGGCCCTGGCAGGGGATCATTCAGATACAGTTCAGCTCTTCTGGTGGGAAGGGCAATGAAATCCTGCTTTTCTTTTACTCCTTGCTTTGCCTAGTATGGGAGTAAGCAGGAGACCTTATTTTGCCAGGTTTATCCATCAATGCACTTCAGCGCCCAGCTGAGCAGCACCAGTGCTCATGTGCATCTCCCAGCTGGGCCCAGGAGTGCCACAGCCTCCCAGATTGTGTACTCCGTGGGCTGTGGCAAGAGCAAAACTGGAGTCTCCATTTCCATTCAAGTGCTGTATTTGCTTGAAGGGACAATGCAATTAATTCACTACTGCATGTGATTAGTAATCACCGTGCATATACGTTGGCACAGAGTGTAAAACATATCTTTAGTGAATGTGCAGCTCATTGGGCTGTGCCTCTGCAGAGCTGTACAGCTGCAAGGGGCTGGCACCTCCTGCCCCCACCAAGGGTCAGCAGGGCTCTGCTGGCTTCCAGGCACCTTCAGTAGTAAACAGGGGGACAATGCATCTCAAAGTTCTGAGATAAGGATGGGTCCTCTGATGAGGACTGCAAAAAACATCTGGATTCAATGTCCTGAGACTTTCTTAGTGACTTTGATTTAGTTCTGCTCCACAATGAAGTCCCTCCCTCCTCTTGGCCTTGTTGGACTGACAGAAAAGCTCACAGATTCCATGTAGCATTTGACTCGCTAGAAATGAAGGCTTCTGTCCTATGTATCTCCTTAAGTACATGCAGTCACAATGTTCCCTAAGCTGTTGCTAATGGTCATCATGTGTGAGTGCTCCCGAAAGTCTCTCAAGACTCAGCTGTAAAATCCCAAATACATTCCCTCACAGTACCACTCATATGAATGAACTGCTTACCTGTACAGTAAGGTAATGCAGATTCCATTTAACCTCACCATTTTAAGGTAATATTAAGATGATATTACCCTAACATTATGATCACGTTGTGATTACCACATAAAAGCAGACAATTATGACCAACCCAGTGTAACCATGTAGCCACATGTCATAACAACTGCAAAGCATTAATTCCTCTGTGGAGAGGGTTTCACCTGAGCACAAAGTGGATACACACACACACGTATTCCTGTGCACTAGGGAAAGAAATCCCAAATTCGGCTGGTGGTACTGAGGAAATATAGCACCACCAAGAACTGCTTGCAGGACTGGAGAGAACGGGCATATGCCATAGATCAGTGAGTCTATGGATAAGAGCAGTGCAGGGCTGGGCTCAGTGATGTGCTCAAAGCAGGGGGAGCTTTAGAAATGAAGAGATAGGATGGCTGCCTGGCTGTGGGTGAGGTCCCTGCTGAGTGCTCATTATTGAGGATCAGCTGCAAATCTGAACTAAAGCGTGGTGTGTGAGAAATGAACTATGGTGAATGGAGGAAGCCAACCAAGGAGAAAATAGCCAGCACCTCAAAAAGGCACAGATCTTGCAGAGGCAGCTGTTATCCTAGAACCTTTGAAATCCTTGCACATATAAAGAATGTACACTGCCTTGAGTGTTTGCATTGCATAGATGCAAACGTCCTTTTACGTAAAGTTTGAGTCTCCACGGCACCATCCCAGTTCAAGGATCAGTCAGCCCAGTTGGGCACACAGCCAGCGTGCCCAATGCTGGTGCTGTACAAAGTTAAGCCTTAGGCCATGCAGGGTTTGGGATTGCACTGCACAAACTTTCTGTATATATGTTTCAGAATCAGAGCATAAACTGCTACTGCCTGTAACTTGTAGAATTGCAGGCAGTTTCCTTTGCCCCTAACTAACAAAACATTGCTACTAGAATATGTCTGCGCTTTATATATGAACAAAAAGAAAGCATTCCAATTATGTAGTATATCAGTGGCTTTCCAGGTGGACACTGAGATGTAGCACAGTGTAAGTAGCTTTCTTCTCCCAGGAAAACTGCCATGTGAAGTCCTTTTAGCAGCAAGTGTTAAAACATTGCAAAACATGACATCGTTGTGATCAGGCCTAAGGAGCACAGCTTGCTTTTGGAATCAGAACACAGGCTGGCAGAAGTGTTAGTTGCTGTGAAACTCTCTGAGCTCCCTTTGCCCCTGCTGATGAGCTGTGCCCCTTCAGCAGACCCAGTGGATTCACAGTGCTGCCACAGTGGGTGTTACAGATGGAAGGAACATGCTCTGAGACATTCAAAGTCAGGCTGGACCAGGCTCTGAGCAGTTGGATCCAGCTGCAGGTGCCCCTGTTCACTGCAGGGAGCTGGACTAGATGATCTTTAAGGACCCCTTCCAACTTCCATGTTTCTGTGATATATACTCAATGGAGCTATCAGCAGGTTATATCTGTGGATCCAAATTCACTTCTGGGGCTTGCAGACACAAACATTGCTTAAAGCATAACTCTGTAATTGGGTCACTTTACTAGGTGTACTGGCACGTCAACACAGTGGGATGACACTGCTGCATTGTGCCTCACTCCCTCTGAACAGCTCAGCACAGAAAGGCTCCTGAAAGAAATACCCTCAGCAGTCATTTGCTTTGTATCGGGGGGAAAAAAAATAAAGGACTGTTTTTGTTCTTTGCTGAAATGTACCTGCCCTGTTTCCTGACAGACTCTAACCCAGGTTATTTGTCTTCTGCACCACAGGTAATAAAATGATTTGCCAGGATTTAATGGAAAAAATGTGTTTCTGTTTCCCATTATTTTTTGCACTGCTGTACAATGCCCACGGCAAGTGGCCACTTAAACCTCTCCTGGAAACTGCTTCTGCACATTGGCACTGGTGCAGCGCGCATGTGGGTGCTACGGGCAGAGCCCATCGTGTTGCAGCTGCTGGCAAGGAGTCAATGCAATGTGACGGTGGGGAGAGAAAGTGGATTAGAAAAGGTATTGCAGGCTAAAAGCCTTTTCCAGGATGAACAATGCCTTTTCCACTCGCAGAGGACTCTGAATACTGGTGAGGGTGCAGATGTCACAGCATCCCTCCCCTGAAATGCCCCAAGTCTCTCTTTTGTCTCTCAACAATTCATTATAAGTGGAGATTGACTGTGCCTTGCTGATACCAGGGTTCATCATGTTGCATAAACGACACTGAGTCTTCCTATGAAGTCCCAGGTTGTGGAATGTGACCTAAATAGACATAAATGTTCTCTGAAAAATGTTTTCTGGCAGAGGACTATGTGCATTCTGAAGGTTACAAATTGCACCCAATTTCCTGTT
Source organism: Alectoris magna (assembly GCA_030625065.1). Lineage (NCBI taxonomy): Eukaryota > Metazoa > Chordata > Aves > Galliformes > Phasianidae > Alectoris > Alectoris magna. The sequence continues at coordinate 5,157,870 of CM060575.1, read as the reverse complement.
TTAGCTGCCTGAGTTCTTGTCCTGAAGCTATTGATTGCTTCAGCTTTCACAGTTCAGAGAAACCTCTTCTATGCAGAAGGAACAGCAGCAGTTGTAAGCATTCGAAGACTGCTGAAACAATATTTGTCATGTATATATATATATATTACGTATATATTTGTCAACAATAAATGCCTCTCTCTCTCCCTGTTTCCTACTGTTGACTGATATTAGTGATATGAGCCCTGGTCTCAATTTATATGCCAAGATTGCTTATAAGTTTTGGTGCAGCTTCTTTTCTCAGCTAGGTGGTCAAGTCACAAATTTGCCTCTTTGCCCACGGTACTGAATGTGACCACGACCCATTCAAATCTCCCTTCTGGCTGCCCCCAGCAACAACCACCATCACTTGAAGTCTCAGTGAGGTGTCAGGAATGGTGGTTTCTGCTGCATTTCTTTCGGGACCTGATGTTCCATAAGTGGCAAGAGTTTCTGGTTTGGAGCATAGGCCCATTCTGTAGAATGTTCTGGCAGCCCAGACCTGCTTCCTGCCCTTCCAGGATACTGAACTTAACAAAGCTTAAACACTGAAATACTAGGAATGAAAGAACGGAACTGTGAGAGAGCTTCGAGCACTTAAAAGTGTTGGCCATGAGAAAGCTGTGCTCAGCCATAACCACGCAGGAGCTGGTATGCTGCTGTAATAAAAGCAGTGAAGAAAGGGGCAATAACATGCTTACATAAGTGTTACAAAAATCAGGAAAAGGAAGAAAAGCAGATCTTAACTGGCACCAAATAATAGTAATTTGTTTTCAAGTCCTGACACAAAAATCTTGACTTAGCTTTTATCAAGCTAAGTCAATTTACTTTTATCCTCTTCAGTTCCCCCATGAACTGGGCAATAATGAACAATATTCTCCCTTTACCTTTGGTATTTTCTGACATGGAAGCTCCCACACCTATGTAATGTATGATGATCATAACCCACTTTGTCATGCAGTAGTTTTCTGTATTGCTGATTAAACTACACATGTTGCTTTAAAAACACGAGTGATGTGCCTCATCTCAAGCATGAACGGAATGAAGTGCATGGCCCCAAGATGCCACAAAAAATGCTCTAGTCATAGACTTATGGTTTAATTGCTGATAGGGTCTTAACTAAAGCAACTTCAATACAGCAGCGTTCATAAAAACATTGCCTTGTGGCTGCTCGGTTAAAATCATAGGGTACTCAAAATGGTAAATTGGAAGGTAGAAGCAATTACTGTCTTTAGAAAAAAATGCATCATTTTGAACGACAATACATCAAAATAAAGGAGGAATCTGAAGCCGGATTCAGTTCCCATTGAAGACAGAGCTCTCATTAAGTCCAAGCAGAGGCTCAGCTATTCAAGCATCTGTAACACCATGCCACTCAGTGCTGTGGAAGAGTTAATGGAGGGAAAAGCAAATACTTTACAATCTACTCAGTGTATGTAGCCTTTCAAATGTTAATACAGCCCATAAAAATAACAAGGTAAAATCATAATGATATATTTTAAACAGATTACAGGACCGGTTTCAAACCAGGAGAAATTAATCATCAGGGATAAAAGGAACTTGTCCTGGTTCTGTTTAAAGAAAAGAAAGCGCCACAAAAAAAAACAAAAGAGAGGAAAAAAGAGTACCGTATCAAAGCAGCGCAATGTCTTTTATTCACAGAAACCAGAAACGCTTTTGACTGAAAGGAATGCAAGCTCCAAAGGCTGGAGTCCATTTCTCTCTTCAAATCCAAAGCATATCTGAGACACAAACGTGACACATCTGAACTGTCCTGATGCCCACGAGAAGTCTCTGACTGATTTCAGAAAGGCTTTTGGTTAAACCTTGCACTGTGCTTCAAACTCTTGTCAAGCTGCCTGGTGTTAAGGTATGGGGCCTGGGGGCTGCAGCCATCTCAGACTCAAGTGTCATCCTGAGCCTATTCCATCAATAACAAAACCAGCACACGAAGCTGGCTGAATCAGAAGGCTTTTTGGAGGACTGTCTGAAAGGTAACATGCCAAACTGAAGTGCTGATGTAAAGCTGTGACCAACGAATTCTAGCAATGGGTTCCCTGTTCAGCAGCATAAATAGACTACAGGGGGAGGAAAAGGTGCAAGCATTATCATTTCCCATGGCAGATTCTGCAGGATGCACTTTAAATTTCTTTCATGTTTTGTTCAGAGCGTTCCAGCCCTGTAAGAACAAACCAAATGCTCAAGTGAACCATGATCTTCTGAAGTGCCTCACAGAAACTCTACCCTACCCTACCCTACCAGCAGGAGGTCAGTCAAGACCTAGAGCTCGTAGAGGGGCTTCATGGTGCTGGGAGCTGCCTACCTAGGAGAAAACAACAAAGTCCCCTGTCAGTACGGGATGTCACCAACAGTACAGCACAAGCAACTGCATCATCAAGTCACAGGATGTAACTGATGCATTGTGAGCCCCAGTGCAGCCTGCAGAGGAGGAGGAGAAACAGAATGTCCATTTTGGTTAGTACAGTCTGACTTTTCTATTTGTCACTGCATGAAGCAGTCCACCCATTTATGACAAAAAAGAAACTTGTTTAATGAACTTTTGGCTGTGAGGTTTCAGATCTGTCTGTCCAGGTTTCTCCTTATTTAAACAGACTCTCAAGGGCACGAACCTCTCCTGAGTACACCGCGTTAATGAGGAGGAAGGCTGTTTACACTGACTTTCATAGACAGAAGGAGGAGAATCAAGCCTGATAGTGAGATGTCTGTCAAAACAGTGGTAACCAGATGGTCTTCGCCCTGGCTTCTCATGGCTAACAACCCATTTGGTTCAGAACAAAAATGAATATATTTCCCCCAAACCCAAGTCTCATCAAAGGGGTTGGGTAAGTTAAAAAATAAGCCCTGCTTTTGCTGCTGTTTTTCTGCCTACTTCACATTAAATCACTTACTATCATCTTTAAAACCAGAATATCTAGCCACATTTAATCACTGTCTACCTCACAACAGCATGACAACTCAGCATCTCATATTACTCAGACGGGGAGACAGATCATACAGGAGAGACTTTGGGATGGCAAGAAAATAAGCCCAGGTGCCCAGCCAGCCTCCAAGGAGGACATACCTGTGTCTTTACCCTCTCTGTAACAAGCAGAAGGTTTGGGGACACATCTCCCAGCCTCTCCTGCCTTAGGACTATCAAGTTGATTGCAAAAACACTGAATTGTGGCTGCTCAGCATAAGCCAGAACATCTCCATATTTTTAAAACGTCTGACATCTGACTTCAATTAAGCTTATCAGCATTAATAAAACAAATTTTGCACTCACCGAGTAAAAGGATTTTTTAATCTTTCATACCATCGTCCAATAACGCTAAAAACTGATCTTTAAAAAGCACATTCATGTGTAAATCAGTCCTTCTTCATTTCCCTTAACTTTTTTGTGTAATCTCACTTCAATATTTTAAAAGTCGAACCTCTTTCTGAGTCGTAAATAATTCCTGTTGGCACTGCTGACAACAAACGGACAAAAGCAAGCTGTCAGCCACTGCCAAGGGCAGGACGTGCATCCCTGCGCTGTGCTGAGGGTCAGAGGGCTGGTAATGAAACACAGAGCCTTCCACACTTTAATCACCAGTTTGGATCTGCAGCATTCAGACTGACCCACAGTTACAGATGGTAATCGTGGCAATTACCTGCTTGTCTGTCTGTCTGTCTCAATGACTGCTGCTCTCCTTGGACTCACCAGTGGATGGGTGTTCTGCTGGCTGGCAGTAACCACCCTCTCCCTTGAGAGTGCTCTCAATCATTCAGTCAAAACTAAAGAGATAATTCTGCCCTCTCTCTTTTCCTCATAGGCCCGTGTCATTCTTATGGGATAGCACTCCACAGTGATAGTTATCCATCTTCCAGCACGCTTTTACTGTCTGCCTCTTTCATCCACCCTAACAGTGAATAAGGAATTCTTTTAGTGGGAACAGGAAGAAACAAAAACCTTTATGATTAGAGATTATTTACGCTTTCTGGCTCTCACAGTAGAGCAGTAACAAATACATGAGCAATGGAAGATGAGAGCTCCCCAACTTCCTTATGCACGTTAATTCTCAGTATCCCCCAGTGACCCTGTGAAGTCCTTATGGACTCCGGACAGAGCAAAAGCTGTGCTCTGGTTTGAGACAGCCAAGCTCAAGGACTGTCTCAGCCCCAGAGGAACAGCAGACCGTGAAGGCATTGACCAACCCACCCCATCCCACCTCACGAGGGCACCCAGCTGTGCCTGATGCTGCTCTGCCCACAGGTGCAGGATTTGTGCAGCCCAGCCAGGCTGCAGCTCAGGGAGATCCGCCCAGCACAACAGCTCCAACAGGGGAAGTCACAGAGGATGTTCAGACCCTTTCACTCCCTTTGACCTTTGCCAGGGGAAGAACAGCTTTTGAAGAACATGCATGTTGTCCGTTTCCTGCTAGTGGTGAATACGTTTGTTTTCACTGTTTTATTTCCCTGATCTTTGTTCAGTGAAACCCACAAATGCACCAGCACATTGCTTGTCACTCAGGTCATCAGCTGAGAGAGTGTCTAGCAATAAAGAAACATAAAAATGAAGCAGCTGCAGTGTAATTTTCTGATCAGTCTATTAGACATTTAGTCATTTTGAGCAGCTCGTACCTCTGTTCCACTATGTCAGCTGGCAACTTCAGACAGCTGGTAATTATATTCTTTCAATAGATATAAAGTCTATAGCTCTCATTAAAATATTCATGGCAAGAAAGATTTCAGTCCATTGGTGAACTGCTGTTACAGTGAAAACATAAATCACACCAGTACTGTGGTGTGGGAGAACTTGATGGGCCTGCAGTAATTTATGAATAAATACAAAGAGCACGAACACTGTGATGAGATTGAAGCGGCCAAGGGATTCTTCCGTGTAAGTGAGAGCCTGCATACAGATCAGTCTGCAAAGTTATGAACTAGCTAGCTCAGCTCCCCCTGAGCTCCTACAGCTCACACCATGGACGCCTCATTCTCCCTACAGGAATGGCAGTCGCTGCTGTGCACACCCTTCATATCAGTCACAGCTGGGAACTACCTATTGAGAGCATTCATTAGAGCAGCCACTGTGGATTTAAGTGAAAAGAATCATCTTACTAAAAGGCTTTCTAGACTAACATCAGCATGTTCTGGAGAAGGAGTCTTTTACATTTATTTGAAAGGAATAAAGGGAACACCACGTAAGAAAGGTAACTTTCCCATGACGAAGCCCAACAGCTCAACCGGGACCTGCCTTGTTGGGAACTGATGTTCTTCTGTGACTGCACATCCCTCTCCCCGTATTACTTCTATTATTTGCTACAAGAGTGGCCTGAATTAAAGACACAAAAACATGTACAAAGCCACTTCCTGGGGCCAACCAAAACCTCAGCGAATTCTGTACAATCACCTCATTGGCTCCTGTTGGGCAGCTCAGACTTCTGGAAAAGCTGCTGCTGGGATACGTATGCAAACTGCCTGATTCAGCTACCTAAAAAAAAAGAGCCAGAAACACTCCCCCCATCTCCCCGCTCCTCTCTCCCTCCCCAAAAAACAAATTACTTTCATTACTGTTTTCCATCGGAGTTACAGATGTCTTTATAAACAAGGGTTTCCACAGCCTTACCCAGCGTGTAGCCTTCAGTATCTTAAATAGTAGTTTAAAAATCCCACTATCTTTATCTAATTTAGCCATCCACCAGATCATAATGATTATAGATCATTTCTATTCCCAAATTAACCTTGGGGAGCATTTAGATACTCTTGGGTAAATGCTCAGAAGACTATGGAAATCTCTAATTTCTACATCAGCAGAGGGCTTTGCATGCTTGGTTAAGCCTGGAACTGCCTGTTCCTAATTTGTTTCTCCAGATGAATATTTATTTGATTCACAGCCTGTTTCACAGATGCTTTTAAATGTTTTGTCAGCAAGAAGCCTGCACGCAGATAGAGAAACCCCTATTTTGCTTTCCCTTGTGTTATGAGTAACCCTCTTAGTTATTTGACCTTCCAGATCTGATTTAAACAACAGATAGAGCCTAACCTTAAAAGTATAAAAAGACCGTTCATTTTGAGACTGTTATTTTCTTGGTAAAGAGCAAATATCTGCTGAAATATTGCTATAAAAACCATTTCTTGCATCTCTTTTCATGTTCAGCGGCCAGCTCCTGACTCCAAATACAGCTGGGTTATTATAGCAAAAACATTGGCAGTTTAAGAAGGAAAGCTGAGCAGTAAAACTAAAAAGATCAATAGGAGAAGTGAGAAGTGACAACCACAAAATCATTGAGGTTGGAAAGACCGCTAAGATCATCAGGTTCTGCGACCGCAGATCTTCCAGTGCAGCTGAATTACCAGTGCTGAGCAATTGCCACTGGGCTGAGGGCAATGCAGTGCATGAGTGTGAAAATCTGGGGCTCGTGTCACTTCTGCTTCTACAGATAACTGTATTAAAGAACACTCATCACCCAGAAAACGCCACAAATGAGCGTCACTGTGGTTTAAAAGGATGAAAATGGTAGGTTTGAATTTTCTCGATTTATGACAGGAAACCCAACGTTACTCGTGTCCTGTATGTAACCTCACACAGAGCTGTGAAGAAATCTGCTTGGAGAATGACTACAAATACGGCTGTCAGAAGGCTGTCCCCACAGGGCCACTTCTTGTCGGCACAGTGACAGCAGAAATGCTCGATTTTCTGCAGCTTTTTGCCCATAAATGCAGACGTGACTTTGGGCTGATACGAAGCGCGGATGGGCAGCAGTTGTAACCGGGTCCTGTGGTGCCATTTATCCTTGTCACTACATCCTCGGTGGTTAAGCAGCAAAGACCCAGCTGCCTGCCACAGCAAGGGTAACCCTTAGGAGAGATTAACGTGTGCCTGAAGTTACAGCTGCTCAATGGCCTAATCCTGCTCTCAGCGAGTCCTGTGGAAGATGCTTCACTTTGCTGAAGCCCTGCCTAAAGGCCAGGGCAGCCGTATTCACATTGCTGAGGTTCCCATAAGCCCCCATTGTAAAGCAGAAGACTCATCAATGATTGGGGAGAAGTGTCTCAGTGTCATACACTACCTACTGGATGTGCCCAGGAATGGCAAATAAGGATTTGGTGCTGTTTTAGTTGGTGTAAATGTAATTTCATATTTATATTTATAGCCACGTGTAATGAAAGTGGAAATATGGAAAGCAATGTCCTTTTAAAATGTGAATTGTTGTTTTTCATTCTGAAAAACATTCACTCTCTGGACAGGCTATCTCCAGCAGCACATGTGATTCCCAAACACTTGATAAGGAGCTGGCAGTATTTAAAGGCTCCAGGAATATGTACTCACCAATCATACACAGATAAGTGGGTGAGGAGTGCACTTACAGCAGTGTATCTGTGCAGGTGCTGCTGCACACCCATGGGGCTGCATCAGCTGGTTCACATGGGCCAATAGAGGAGAGGAGATACCCTCCTTCCTGTGCTCCACATCAGGACTGGGTTACCACCGCCCTCTGGTGCCATCGTACCCACCTCTTCCCCTCTGCCCACCGGTGCCCATCTATTTTCAGCTACTGTCTGTAATAAAACCCAGGGAAGCTATGCTGCCCTGGCTGCAGTCCACTGCCCAACCTGCTCCAAAGCTCAGACGCAGCAGGACTCAGGGCTGGCTAAACACCAGCACAGAGGCTACTGCTGGCACCAACAGTGGGTGACACCCACCTGCGTGCCAGGGGACTCAGCACCCCCACCTGAAGTCCCCACTGTAGCCAGCAGCACCTGCACAGCCTCCGGGCAGATCATCAGTGAACCCTATCGCATCCCAGGAGGACAGCTGGAGCCAGGGCTCCTGGCACGCCAAGTGCTGCTGAGAGCCCCATGGCTTCAGCTTCTTTTCCTTTATCTCAGCTCCACCTTTCACTCCATCCTTCACAACAGGAAATCCTACAGACTTAAGAGAATTATTATACACAGGTATCTACAGATATATTTTAAAGCATGCCTATTTTAAAGCAAGGCCAAGGATGACGTCAATAGATTTAAGAGAAACTAACACTGAAATGCAGAGACAAAATGTTTTGGGAGAAAATAAATACAAAGGTTTTATTCAGCTGTATAATTTCCCAACTGAAACCAGCACACACACAGAAGCCAAAAATTCTCATTAATATTTCTGAATCCAAAACAAAATATATACCCTATTTACATGTTCCATACCTTTACAGGAAACATCTGATCTCGGGGGGATGTCACAATTATTGAGATATTGAACCTGCCTCCCCTCCAAGATCACACATACAATCTTTGCTTGCACCATACTAAATCAATGCATGCAAACCCCTGTTCACAGCTCTGCTCCCATTTAAGTCAATGGCAAAACTCCCACTGAATCAAATACAGGGATAATCAAGTCCTTACATTTCAGTAAATTCCATGCAGAGCAGCTCACAAACCTATAAAATGAATAAAAACTTGGTATGCAGTTGATACAACGTGTACAGGAGAATGTGCAAAATAAGAAGTGCATTTCACGTGTATTTTAGCAAAGTCTAATCCTCCTTCCATTGATCTTGCTGTTCCAATAAGCAACGGCATCAAGTCTTACTAAAGCAAGTCACCCCTTCCTTGACCTACCTTTGGACAAATATACTGCCTATATCTTTCAAATTCAGGATGACCAGTCTGAAGAAGATCAGAGACTATGCCCTTTACTCATGCTAACACTTTCTAAACAGCAAAGAGATTATTTGGGCATACAAGAACTCGGAGTGTCTCCGAGGGAAGATTGCTGCCCTCCTGCAGGAGGGTATTAGTTCTGATGCTACACTGACACTCGGCTGAACATGAGCCAGCAATGTGTCCAAGTGCCCAAGAAGGCAGCCTGGCCTCTATCAGCAATAGTGCAGCCAGCAGGAGGTGATTGTCCCTCTGTACTCAGCACCTCAAGTGCTGTGTTCAGCTTTGGTCCCCTCACTGCAAGAAAGACGTTGAGGCCCTGGAGCATGTCCAGAGAAGGGCAGCAGAGCTGTGAGGGGTCTGGAGCACAGTTTTATGGGGGAGTGGCTGAGGGAACTGGGACGGTTCAATCTGGAGGAGACTCAGACTGCCTAAATAAGGCCTGAAAATAAGAGGTAAAGGAGAAGGAAGATGTTCTGTTTCCAGGGTTGCCTTCCTCACATATGTCCCCTGGAGCACCCCCTGCAGCTGAGGGCTGTCAGACATGCTGTAGAGATGCTCATCCTGCTTTTCTGTGGCAAGCTGCTGATAGAGGGGCTTCAAGCAATGAAATTCAAGGAGCAACATCTTAATCTGGGAGTCTGGAAATCAGGACAAGGTGTTGTGCGAGCCTGGACTCATCTTGCCACTATTTTCCTTCTAAATCTGTTTGGATTCTCTTTAAGACAGGAAGCAATTTGCTGGAGGGGCAATTTTTCCATGTATAAGCAAAACTCTCTAGAAAGCCCCAGGGCACATTCCATGTTCTAATAAGCAAAAAGCTGAGATGAAAGTGTGGAAGTATTAATTCTCAAGTGAAGTTACGGGGATAAACACATTTGTAACACGCACCCATATGTAGATATGCACGTACACCTGGAACACACAGGTATATATGCTTATGTATGTATGAACATAATACTGAGCTGCACACTGGTTTTGGTTCAGAAGTGACACAAGAGAAAAAGGTAATACAACATCTGGAAAAGCATTTTCTTTTTGGTGAGCTGGACAAGGTGCTGGCAATTGGCACTCAATGCACTGACCAAAGACAGGACCACTGGAGGCAGGCTGAGGCTCCCAGGGGAGCATCTATCTTGGCTACATGTGCCCTTCAGTACCTGCTTCCAGATACAGCGGGCATCATCACCCTTTGCTTTCAACAGCTAAAATACAGACATTTACTTGTACTTGTGCTTCCTTAAGCCAACAAAGACAAATCAGAAGTTGTGTTTAAGTCTTTCCTGTAGGATGAAATGACTTGCATCCTGACAGTGAATACCATTAGGACAGCCTCAATGCAGCCTGAATGTGAATTGATGAAACTTAATTATACGCACCAAAGAGCAAACAAGACTGTCTTAACACAAACACAAGCTTTCTCTCATAGTTTTATTTCCAATGACTCACAGTGAAAGGATATTGTTTTCTTTCCGGCATTAACTGCTAAGATGTAAATAAGAAATTTCTGAACCAAATCATCCATACCAGAGCATGGCTATCGTTTGTGGGCAAGAGATAAAAGCGTTCACTGCTTTGGTCAGATTTTCTTATGACACAAATTTAAAACATGGTAGTTATGGAAATAGAATCTGGGCAAATTCAGGGCAAAAAGAAAAGTCAGACTGAGCTGCACACAGAGGGCAGAGATGGGAGGAGAGACCAGTGAAATCCTTCTCATTAACAGTGTTCTCTGGATAAGACAAAGTCAGGTGGAGAGAAGGGCTCTTCAGCCTGGTGACTGATGTGGGAGGTGGGCATTTAAAGTCCTTTCCAGTTTTTCATGGAAGCTTGGGACATGGAACCATAGAATATCCCAAGTTGGAAGGCACCTACAAGGATCATGAAGTCAAATTCCTGGCTGCACACAGGACCACCCAAAAAATTGCCCGGGGCAGAGATCCCTGCCTTGAAGGTGACCTATCTTGCACCACTGGGAGAGCTGCTATCCTCTAGGAGCTTTGAATCATAGCCCAGTTTCATTTCTCCTCTGTCTGAAGTTCTACATTTGAATTTGTAAACATTTCCTGCATGTGCCAGATCTTTGAAAAGAATTATTATTTACAGACCTTTTTTCACTGTCAACATCTCATGAGATCAGTACAGTCAGCAGCCTGTTTTACAGTAAACTGTTTACTTTCTTACAGTAAATAAGTATGTTGGCATAAAAAGGATGCTATAAAATACATTATTTTAGACTGATAGTAAACAAACCCCATTCATACACATAAATCCCTTTTTGTTGCAATCAAGCACAATTTATAGCATTCCCAACATCACAGACCACGTTTTCAGATGTTTGTACCTGTAACATAGCCTCTAAAACTTTATGTTTTTATGCATAAATTCTTTTAATTATGTGGACAACAAAGCAGAAAGAATCCCTTCTCTTGAAGTCCTGCATTATTATTGCTTTTCCACACCTCCGCCTGCCCCAGCTACCAAGAAAGTTATCTGAAATGAGTGCTGATCAGCTTTTCTTGCAGTGTAGTTTTCCAAACAAGTGATTCAAGACAGCTTTTACCCATCTGGCTTCCCACTCATGGAAACACCCTTCCTGGATAGCAGCTAATGAGGTAATATAATAGTTTATCCTCCTAATGCACTGATTTGCTTAGTGAAGCAAACAGTCTGCTTCTGTATTTATTCATGTCACTTGCATAACTGTGTGCACGTAGGTTTTTTGGTTACTGTGAAATAATTATAATGATACCATATTAGCCTAAGCGTTGCATTTTGCAGCGCTGGGATCATCCCTTTTGATTTCAGAGGGCAGAAAGAAGTGGGAGGATGCTTAAATGTTTGAAAATGAAACACATTCATTAACTGCAGCTCAGTTTTTGAACTTCAGAGGTTAAACATTAGCTACAAAAAATCTTTTAATCTAGATGGATCAAGGCTCTTCACGTAAATGCATTATCCAAATTTGCAATCATCTCTAGTTAATGATTCGGCCTGAATTAGCCTTTCAAAAGAATTAAGGAAAAAGAATCAACAGTTCAGTGGTGTTTGAAGCACAAGTTGAAGTAATTGAATCAGTGTGTTAAATCTTAGATGAGATCATTTAATCCGTAAACCGGTGATTGAGAACTTTGTGACTGAAACTAGACGCAGTGGTTAATCTTGATGAATTATTCTATACAGGGAGGTCCTCCACAATAACAGCTTATCTGAAAGGAGAATTTGCTCATATTTCTCCCAGTTGAAGAAGGTACGATTAAGGCTGAAACTTGCCAATTCTTCATGCTACATTTTTCCGTGAATTCAAGATGGATTTTAGCCTTGAGATCAAGGATCACATATGAATATGTTTCAGAAACAGGAATTTCTCAGCAAGACTTTTGCGAGGGTTAATAAACTTTTATTTTTTCCAAGTCTGTGGAATGGGAAGTGGGTCAGGTAGCGGACCTGCAGTATAAACCTACTTTACAGATAATTAAATGGGGAATTTTCTGTACTGGGCCAATAGGAGAAATGTCCTGTTTCCCCAAGAACTACTCTTAACTTGATCTCTTTTGATATAAAATGAATGAGCTCTCTCAAGATTTTGTAAAGATGAGAACCTGTGCTTGTATGTACATAGGGGCTGGCACCTCAGAGCTCTTCAAATTATATGGTGAGAGAAACCATGGTGTGAAGTGTGGGCTTTGGCAGTGGTCTCCTGCAGCACAGCATGCTGAAAACAGTGCTGTGCTGAAAGTGCAAGGCAGGATTTGAGGGGAAAACAGATGGTGAAGGGCAGCTATGATGTGACAAACCACGAGCATCGATGTGCCTAGACATTCACATGAAACGGGCACCCCATGGAATGGAGACATCGGCACAAATGCTCCTTCCCAGAACACCCAAAGATCAGTGCAAGTTTGGATCAGACCTCAGAGACCAAGCACTGCCACAAGTCAACACAAGAAAACTCAGTGTTGATTTTGGGAACTGGTCAAAAAACATTATACCTACCACACTGAGTTGCTAAAGGGAGAAGTTAGCCTCACCGAGTCCTTGCATTAGTCCCAGCTTCTGGCTGCCCCTCAGTGCAACTACTCTGGGATCAAAGAAGGCCTTGGATTTGTTCAAAGGCTCATTAAGGGCAGGCTTTCATTTCTGTAATCAAGATATGATGAAACAACAGCCAATCAAGCATTTTTTTCAACAAAGTGATCACTTCAAAGCTACCCATATGTCTGGATATAACCTGTAAAGCCAAACATCCATCCATGTTCTCCAGATACAAGTGGCTCTACTCACTGGCAGAGCCAGAAGGACAAAGAGTGGGACTGAAAATACAGCTTTGAAAGAAATACAGCAGAGTTTGAGGAACGATTACTAACTTTTCTTTTATGGCTCCTGAAAGCTGCAGAAATGCACAAAACAATTCTGAAGTAGGAGCTCTAAAAACAGTGCATTACTCAGGTCCCACACTACAAACCCACTGGGAAATCAAGCACAAAAATAAAGCTTTTATCCAAAATGAGATGCACAATGGAGTCATGTATTAAGTTAGCCAGGAGGCTTTTAGTCATGGTGCACAGGGGCTGAAAGCAGGAGCTGAAGGATGACCAAGAGCCACACCTGACTTCAATGCACTATTTAAAATCTCATTCATTCAGAAAACAGGTTGCATCAGATCCCTCGTTTCCTTTTTCTTCTTTTGGTCAGAGGGTCTCAGGTAGGATGCTTAAGATGCAAAGAGACACTGGTGGCAGACACAGGACAAAGCTCCAGACGTTGGTTAACAGATTTCCTTCCAGCAGAAGCAAAAAAAAAAAGAGGGTGGAAAATGCCACACATAATAGTAAAGTTATGAAGAAATCACCACATAATATAACCAGATTTTTGCATGGGAGAAATAGGCATTGAGAAAATTCACGTCTGAAGGGAATGTAATTGAAAGATTAAACATAAGTCAAGACTCAGAGGCCCAACGGCCAAAGATAGCATGCATTAAAAGTGGCAAGTCATGCCCATGCTTAGGAGGGACTGTGTCTAAGCATGTGTTTTGCACTTACACAACCTGATTAGACTGTGTAGAAGTAATCCGTGGCCCCTTATTAACCATGAATTTTTAAAGTCTGTTATTCATAAAAAGACAAAGTACATGTCAGGGCAAAGAAAAAGAGGCTGTATAGCTGGTCTCTGTTCCAGCACACAAAGATAAACCCCACTGATCACCAGCATCAGAAAAAACAGTCTGTGGTTTAAGGGTGAGAAATGGGGAAGACCTATTAGGTCACCTCATCTAACTCCCAGCTTGTTTTCTAGAAAACTGACCCTTAGATGAAATGAAGTATTGTACAATGTTCTTAGTAATGTCTGAACTTTTCCTGAGCTTAAATAGCTGGACAGATTTCCATTCATTTAAAATATTCTTTTGCTGGTAGTTATTGGTATAAGGTTTCCATGGTACGACAATCCAACACCAGATCATAGAATTCCCTCCACACAGGGAAATCAAATCAGCTGTGGTAGAGTGGATACCTCCCTCCCTGCCTCCTCAGGGATGGGATTTAGGGGCTGTGCAGAATCTGGAGTTAAGGAACAGCTCATCCTAGGGTGGGTGCTGCAGCAGAAGAGGACTTGTACCAGGATTCATCTGCTGGATGCAGAGGGGGACACGCATCATGGGCACCCAGGCACCACAGCTGCATGAAAGCAGCTCCAGAGCAAAATAAGGAGGTATTAAGGCATTGCTAAAGCTTCCGAAGGTTGCCCATGGCCGTTGGAAGGAGCTTTGCTGGGCGCAGTAAGGGACCATTAAAGAAAGAAAAAAATTCTGTATTAATGCTAAATCTTAAAGAATTCTCTTTAAAGAGGCATGCTAATACTGTGCTTCAGAGGTATTAACAGCATTATAAATAGCTTCAGAGAATGTAGGTCTCAATCTGAACTCACGGCTGGACACATAAGGAAGGACAGCAGCTTCCAGCAGCCTTAGCTTCAGCTCCAGGTACCAACAAGGAAGAAAATGGACTCTGGAGGGCATCATGGGAGCAGGTCTGGTCCTCTCCAGCAACAGCCCCAACAATCCACTGGCACCACTTTGATTTCACAAAGAAGCTCTGACGTATCTCATCATGTCAATTACCAACTGGCACCAGTCTCCCAAAGGTGCAGGCCCTGGTTCCAGCTGGGCTGCTCCACGAACACAGTGGTTGGGCAGGCACTGTGGGATCTCTGCACAGCACAATGTAGGCAGTGAAAAACTGCTGTTTATTTCTTTCTGGGATTTCTTTTTAACAAAGAAACAGGAAGAGAGAAAAGCCGTGAGGGTAAATAGCAGAACTGGTAACGTTTGACTTCTGTAATTAGAGTAACAAAATGCCAAAGAGTATCCAGGCCTGGACATAATCAGAATAAAAAACTTGCCATGAATCTTCTTATTAGGAGGGCAGTTAGAAAAGCGATGACATTTAGCAAATATTTCCTTGATCTGTACTGAGAGAAAGGGCAATGAGCAGACACCTATTTTTCTTCATTGTCTCCCTTAAAATATACTGAATTACAATAAAAGTCCCTCTTTTCCAGCTGGAGATGGTCTGAGTACTTCTTACCTTCCTGTTGATCACAACAGAACTATTCATTTTCATACCCTGTCTACTTTTACAGTCAGATTAACGTAATAGTAGAGAAATGATAGGGTATGTAATTATGGTAGAAATGTTACTGTACAATGGTACCACCTCTTCCTATGGAAAAACCCTCTTGAAAAACTATTGAATAACCTACATTCAGTGCTGGTTGAGGCAGGACACATCATCTTCTCAGCCCCCAGGAGCTGGGCAGGGGCTGATGTTCAGCAGTGGTCCCAAGGTTGCACCACCACACGGCACACACAGCCACACACAGGCGGCCCCAAAGCTGCTACTGAGCTCCCTCACAGTGCAAGCAGCTCTTATCCTCTGGCTCTGATGCATAAAGTGAGACTTATCTGACAGTCACCAGGGGCACAAGCAGCCAACAGGGATGCTAGGAAGATCGCTCATAGAACAGCTCAACTCATACAGTGAACAGAGCATTTCGATGCGGTGTTGCAGTGTTAATAAAAGCCCTCAGCTGGCTCTGTGCCGGCCTTCCTGCACCCACAGCAGGGCAGGTGGTGGGGAGAGAAGCGAAGTGCCCAGGGCTGAGATGTGCTGGGCTGTGCTCCAGCGCCTGGGAGCAACACCAGTACCATTCCGGAGAAGTTTTCTCCTTCATCATCTGAGTATCTATTAAAATGCAAATTGTCACAGCAATTAAGACTAATTAAAATAAATAATAAATGGTAATGGGTGACCAAAATGCTCTATTTCAAAGTGATGGAATGCAAGCTTTTTTCCTTATTACTCACTGTGACCTAGTTAAATGCGTTCATTTATCTGGATGTACGAGAGCCTGGATGCCAGGAGGAGAGGTACCTAACTATTTTTTCCTCCTCGCCCTATCTTGGAAAGATAAATGCTGTTCTGCTCAATCTCTTTGAAAAACTGCTGAAGAAAAAGCCAGGAATAATGAGATCTGATGGGGCCATAAACATTTTTAGAGAAAAATAGAATCCCCTTCAGAAATCATCAAAGTAATAATTACAGTACAGGAGCTGGAAGCTTTGAGAACAAAGTAAGAAAAGGGTATTTATTTTGGAGGTTATTTTATTTCAGTCGGAGATTGCTACACAGTCTGTTTCTTGTTTTCCTTCATTAATGTTCTTTCAAGTATGGTATTAACCTCCAGTGAACGTTTCCTTTTTCAGTCTGGGCTTTGCTATTCTAAACAAACTGCATCTATCTCCGTGTACATATAGAGTGCATGGTGTTTCAATTGCAGACGGGTGTTGGGTGCAGGGGGTGGGCTGGGGCTGCCATGTCCAAAGGGATCCATCTCAGGCTGCAAACCAGGCAGTATTGAGACCCTCTGTGACAAACTATTCCCGGTGCCTGGGTTTGGCCTCTTGGATCCCCAGCAACCAGGGAGTCAAAGGAGCCAATGGGATAAAGCTTTACCTGCAAATCAGGACCAATAGATTTCAAACTTGTACAGCTCCAAATGATGATGATGATGATTATTGTTAATGCTATAAACAATTGTAAAGAATGCGCTTAGAAAACACCTATCAAGCATAATTTTGACGTCAAGGATTTGAGGACAGTGATTTCCAACAAATAAGTAAAAATGTACAGGTAGAGCCATCTGCAGCCCAAGTCTGGGAGAAACTCAGAGTACAGCCCACAAAAAAAAATCTTTTAAATGTAAGTGCTCTGTGCCTCTGCCCTGATGGTCACCTCTAGATGATATCCTGGGGGCTTTGTCATTTCACTCCTGTTTGACCTGAACAACCAGGGCTGAAGAGACCCATCCATCTGAGCTCTTGCCCTGCTACCAAAGGGGCTGTGTGGCTGCGTTTATTGCCACAAATAAAAATCAATGCATTTTAAATGGAAAATCATTTCCACATGTATTACTGTAGATACAGATGTGGAAACAACATTAGTCACAGCTTGCTGAATGACAGGCAGCTTTGCCTTAGTGCTGTTTTGTGACTAACACTTCATGTGCAAACAACGGCTTCCATGCAAATAGAAAGCCTAAATCTCCCCATGTGCATGGTAACCATCATCACAGAATGGGAATGACTCACATTAATGCACTGCATTTCATAACAGCCCTATGAGATACCAAATTGTCAGATGATAAGGAAGCGAGGCGCACAGATTAAATGATTTAACTAACTGCCATAGACTGTTTTCTGACAGAGGCAGAAAATTAACTCGGAACTTCTCAGCCCATCCAATATTTTAATCTCAACGCTAGCAATACTCAAGCAACCCCCTTTCCATGCATGGCATTTATGGAGCCATTGGGGATTGCTCCAGACATCCCCTCAGATCAGGGCTTTGCATCTTTTCTTTCCATCCATGCCCATGCCAGGCATCCTGCAGTCGAGCACATAAACACACATCAGGCCTGCAGCTCTCGGGTAGAGCTTTAAACGGTTTTTAATATGTAGATGAGGCTTTGGCTTTCCTCAGAACCTGACAGGTCCCCAGGCTTTCAGCACCCTTAGTTTCTGCCCTTAGTCCCAGAACCATTCCACTCACAGCTTCCCTTACTGCTCTGAGCTCCCCGTGCACTGCAGCCTCACTGCACCTCACCGTCGGACTACAGCACGCTTTGTGTGACAGGGCTCTGTGGCATTTGGAGAACTAGATGAGACATCTCAGTTGAGATCGTCCTAATTTCTCTCTAAATCAGCATAACAAATAAACAGAAACACACCTGCCAGCTATGATCTCTTCAAAAGAGTTTCAGAAACGGGTTTTTAATCTCTTTAGTTCTTAAGCGTGCAATATCCACCACATAAAGCAATAAATCACTTGATTTTAAAGACAAAACAATTCTCGTGTAATGTTTTTTCATTATACATGCAGAAAACAGAGATGTCTATAAAGAGTTCATCCACGCAACAGCTTTTTGTTTCATCCCATTTCATTGCACTATCCAAAATCGAATGGGAATTATAGTTTCCAGATTAAATTACCAATATCACATTCAAGTTCACTGACTTGTTTTTGCTTTGAACCATGTTTCGGGCCACTAAAATGTTAACCTATGACTGACAGAAATTGGCCATACCCAACTGTTTTCCTAACTGCTAATTTTACTCTAAAGCCACTGCTTAGACATCTTTTTGTTCTGTCCTGTAGTCTGTGTGCATTAGTCCCTGAAATATCTATGGAAGCCTTTGGAAAGTAAAGTCCTGTTTTGAGGACACCTGAAAATACAGCAATGGTTGACTGGGTGACAGCTGTAGCTCAAGATCAAATTGATTTGGTTTTTGGTTTTGTTTTGTTTTGTTTTGTAAGGGTTTTTAACCAGTCTGAGATCATCTTCAGAAAAACTACAGGCTTACAGAGCTGTTGGTGTTTGCTCTTTGGGAGACAGCTGGTGACATTTGCACAACAGTGGGACAGGAGATTCAGGAACAACAAAATGCCCCTTCCAAGTCATTAGAGCAGAAACAACCACCCAAAGCCCAGCCTGGGATTTTCCTAAGCCTCCTGCACAGGTTGCTGCCTGCAATCCCCCTCCATTGGGATGCTGAGGCCGCAAAGCCCTGCATCCCTTCCTAGCAGGGAAAGGTCCTCTTCAGATGGAGTCAGACCTTCACGCCAGCACCACATCATCATATAAAAGCCAATTTGCATTCACGGGCCATTCTGCGTTGTGCAGATCGTCAGCTGAAGTTCTGAATACAGCTGGCTGCAATGTTTCCAATGCTGTGGGTTTCTTCAACAAAATAAATTGCTTTGCTGGAGCCAAACCGTTTCAAAGGAGAGTATCGATTTAAAGTTTCTGATGAGGAGGTTTCTGGGGACTGTGGTGATTGCTCAGAGACAGAGATCCTAAATAAAGTGCCTGACCTTCTCAAGTCAGAAAAGAGATGCTTTGGCAGAATCTTGCTCCAAATGTATATTTGGAGAGATGAGAGGAAAATGATATGGAAACAAACAAAGCAGAAATCTATAGAGGATGTCCTAGATAAAAATTATTCGCCTTCAGCCATCTAGCTTCTGGAAGGTGTTATTTGTAGACTGACATTATGAATCAAAACGTAATTACAATAAAAATACCAAAGAACTCAGAACAAATGATTGGAAGGCACTTAGCACTAAGTTCGATGAAGTTCTCATTTTACAGTTATGGTTCAACAACACAGCACACATCTTAAACAACTCTAAAACTGTTTGAGATAGGTGGCTATCAAGTACCTAGTTCTCCACATAAGCTGTCTTCAAGGAGATAGTTGCCAAAACAGCTTTCTATTAGGCCGTTATCAAGAATCCCTGAAGATCCATCCCCTAGGCTAAGCTAAATTGTGCAACACTGATAAAGAAATGGAGAAACCATTCTGTAAGACATGAGATTAGCTATGACTAATCACCTGACTAGAAATTCATGATGATGGACCACTGGTACGCACTGCAGTGTCTATGAAACCTTCTATCCTACATGTCACAGCATCTTCAGAAGGTTGTTTGTTTGAGAGCAAGCCCTGCTTTCTCGGAGGCACATTTAAAGACATTCATATAAACATTTTAAACGTCCATGAATTAATGACAACATGTAGTGACGGTACAAGTTGCCATGCACTATTCTGTGGGTGTGAAGTAATTTCAAATCTGAACAATGATGCATGGGTTAACTTTGTAGTGTTCCAACTTTGTACTTTTACCCTCAGATTAATCTCATTAGGTTAATGGGATTTTTGCTTATTCAGTCTCAACGGCTACAATATATTAAAGCAACTTCTGCGTAACTTCCAGAGAAAATGAATTTAAATTGCAGTAGGCCAAAAAGTAGAGGTTTAGATGTTCAGTGCTACAGGTTAAGGAAATTTGTATCAAAGACAAATGCCTCTGCTCTTTTTACTGTCACAGGTGACCACATTTTGAATGAATCAAAGTCATGTTTAGAAATCTGGTTCAATACTTCAAGCTCAGATGATTTAAGTAAACACAAAGTACTGTAATGAACAGCAGGTTACAATAAATGTGCCTTTTACCTGAATAGATAAAGAGGTTGCAAAGTCAGTCAGCTCTCCTATTGAGATGTCAAACAGCAGTTGACTTATCGTTCACCACCGAACTGAACACTGCTCATATTGCAAGAGCAGAAAGTTCATTTCAACCTATTTCAATATAAATTGATCTTTAAGGGCTATTACATAAAGTAATCTTTAGTAATGTGGCTCTGAACATGTCCAGAAAAGGCTATTAGAGACTGTGCAAAAGACGTTTTTACTTGATGAAGGGAAGTTTACATAACCCAATATGTGTGCTGCTCACAGCCCCGGGAAAATTAATGCACACTGGTGTAATTTTCAAGTCAAAAGGCCTTTTTAATTTAAGCTATTATGCATTAACACAACAGAGGATTTGAATAGGTTACTACTCTGTAAATAAGGAATCAAAGCTGCATGCTGTGCATGCATCTTGAGCACACCCCACTGAAAAGCACATGTAGGTCTAACTGAAAATGTGCTAACTCCTTTCTAAGAACTTTTCTAGAGAGTTTTGTCCCTCCCCACCACCTTCTGATAGTCTTGGAAGCTTCCCACTTTTAAAATGAACTGCTGGAAAGTTTTGCATGTCAAAGCTTTGTACAACCACCACTTGAATTCAATTTGGCCACATCAGGAAATGGAGCAAGCTTTCCTTCCTGGTACCATTAATTAGCAGCAACCCAATTCCTCAGCAGAGAGGTCTTATTTAAGCCAGCAGTGGGGCTGCACAGACTGCTTTCTCTCCCAAGACGTAGGCGAGCATGGTTGGGTGAGGTACTCAGAGCACCTTGAATTCCAGAGAAAATTATCCTGTGGCAATTCCTCACTTCTAACAGCCTGATTTCTCATCCCAGGTCAGCATCCTGTTAAAAGTCATGTTATCATTCACAACTGTTTGCTTCAGTCATTAATCTCCTGTGTGGAAGCTTGTCAGATGTATTTAGATTAGAAATTTTTAAGTACCCGTTATCTTTCCAGTTCCCCTTATCAGTGTAAGTTCAGGGATTGACTAACAGCAAAACAGCAAAAGCAAGGCTTGTGGTACAGCCAAATTGATCTTCTGCCATATTCGAGGAGCTGAATACTGGGTTAGGGATGTTGGCCATGCTTGCAGACAGACAGAGTGCAAGTGGAAATCAACTGCTGGGATACTTGGAGCAGAGATCACTGTCACAAATAACTGAAAACCCTCACACTGGGGCTATTTGCTTTTCTTTGTTTCTTTACAGAAAAAGTAAATTGAAAAAAAAAAAAAAAAAAAAAGAGTACAGGGAAGAAAATAACCAATTACAAGGCTTCAGACTGCAGTGAAAAACAACTAGAGAGGTATGAAAACCTGATAACTTCGACAGCTACATCCCATCAACGTGTGGGGCAATTAAACAGAGCAACATGCAGAGATGGAACCAAGTAAACTCGCAGGAACTGTGCAGCCAGCAGCAATGTAATCGGCAGTACAGCGATATCAATCACACCTAATGGCAATGGAGGAAGGCAGAAAGGAGAAGGAGAGGCTGAATGTTCACCACTTGGACCGCTTTAGCTTGATTTGGAATTGATAAAACAGAGGGGAGGTGAACCATCGTGCGTATCCTTCCTAACCACTTCAGGTTTGTCCACAAAGAAGCATCACATGTGCAACCACCGCAGATAAAGGAAGCTCTGAAGATGCTGCACGATACTGTAGATGTGAACTGAGACCCAGAAATGCCTACAAGTTGTGCTGACAGTACTTTGTGTGCTGGTTTTACTTTGTTTACTTACTGATGCTCCTTAATTTGTTGATGCCCTTTCCAGAATGTGATTTTAAACAGAGGAAAAGCTCCAAGCACCTCAGGGAAGTGCTTGAAAGATGGTAGATTTAAAAAGACTTTAAAAAAATCTCTCTCCCTCCCTCCCCAACCTTAGCAAATGCTTTTTACAAGTCTATTAGTTTCATTAAAGAATCAAAAGAAAATCCATCAGCACTTTCAGTGCGTTCTCTCTGGTGATTCTGAGATGTTTATGGACTCGGATGATGCACATTTAGGGCATCTCAGACAGTGATGGGAATGTATAGGGATCTCAAGACTCCCCGTTTGTTCATTGCCATGTGTTATTTGGTGAGGTCTTGTTAAAAACAGGATAAGTTATGCTCCTCCTTCTCCAGTTCATCATTAGTTTTAGAAACATTTATTAATAGGGGTACTGATGGAGCACCTTCTGGGAGAGATGTCCTCAGGGCTGGATGGCGTCCCTCCCCCACAGTCTGTCAGGTGTGGGCACTTAAACATCTCAGCATCAAAAAACCATCTACTTTACCCCCTGAAGGTTTCACCTGTTTGTGTCCTGGGGAAGGCACTGAGAACACCTCCTGTTTTTCAGCTCTCTTGTGTGTTTCTCAATTTGGATTTTTATTTATTGGGATTTTGTACATTTAAAAAAAAAAAACTGTTTCAGGCTCATTCCTGCACTGTAACAACCACATCGCTTGCATGATCCCCCCAGCACACACATGTGTCACAGCACCAAACCAGGCGCCACTTGGTGAAGGCATGACTGGGAGCCAGGGAACACAGGAGGATGCCAGCATTAGTGCCCAGCCAGCTCCTACCTGGGTTGGGATGTGAGGAGTGCTGGGCCAGGCATGCTGGACTCGCTCACAGCCAGCTCAGCGTCCTTGGGAGTGCTGCCTCATGCTGTGAACACCTGTCCCACTGTTAGTGAATTCAATCTCTTGCAGGCCACAGTGCAAGTCAAGGTTCCTGATTTTAGCCAAGTGATTGGTGCTTACACTAGTGCTCTATGGTCTGCACGCTTTTTATACTAAATCCTTCTTCCAGTGGTTCTACCTGCCCTAATCTGGTGCAGTGGCTGTACCCACCCAGCAATGCGAAGACTGAAGAACTGGAGACAGTAGGGACAGAGAGGGATAATCCTTCATTCTGCTATCACACTCCAGACTCTGTTCCATAATTTTGGAATCGAGGTCACGATTCAATTATTAAATGTGTTAAATGAGCTCCATACTAAGTGCATGGAATACAGTTGGGAATGTGAGACTATGGCTAAGAAGACAGCACTAATGCATTTTCCCTTTTTGCACTCACATAATTGCAGCCTATGATATTTACAGTAATTTGGTAAATAATCCGACATGCTTCACCACTTTCTCTTTGAGAAGCACTTATCTATGCTGAAGCATAAATTTAATATCTTCCATTCATAAAGTCTGTCATCTAAGCAAATCCTACAATGGTTGAGAGATTTTACCAGGAGGCCATACAGATTCCTTGACATTCACGCCATGCATGAGCAACTACACCTTACATGGATACACAGAAACTTACAGGCTGCATTAACAGCACAAAGAAGGACTTTGCAGGATGGAAACACAAATTAAATGGCAGAGGCTATCTGCATAGAAGGGGCATACTGCTATTGCCTGAACTGGATTTGGTCAGGCTAATTCATGGTAAGATTATTTATTCAGAAAGTACTTTGAGGACTTGCATGATTTCTTTACCAAGAGAGTGGTGAGGTGCTGGAACAGGCTGCCCAGTGAGGATGTGGATGCCCCATCCCTGGAGGGGACCAGGTCAGATGGGGCCCTGGGCAGCCTGGTCTAGTATTATTCTTATTACTAGTATATAGTATTATTATCTAGCAGCACAGGGTGTGTTGGAGCCTGATGATCCTTGAGGTCCCTTCCAATCCAAGCCATTCTATGATTCTATGACAGGGGATCAGAAACACTTACTCATCACTGAAAGACAGATCCCCAGGTCACAGTGTCCCCTCACAGACACCAAAGGGATACGCTGCTTGCATGCAAACCAGTCCCCTGCACAGCTACAGGAGTCCATGGGCAATCATGGACCTCTGTGTTCAGCTCACCATTTCCGGCTGAAGTTGAGGGAGCTCACCAAAGGAAATTCTCAAATGATGCTACTGTTGTGTCAATGGAAAAAAACTGAAAAGGGAGCATTCTTTCAGTGTTCTGCACCAGTGTCAAGGGCTAGGGTCACTTCAGAGTGAGCTGCTCTGTACACAAACATAATTCAAATCTCAATTAACTCTTAGAGTGCATCTCTTCATGATTAAAACACTAAAGCTTTAATGGAAACTCTAACATGGCAAGGAGAATAAAATAATGTCATTAGGCTCTTTGCAGTGACAAGCTCCTGTAATTGTAAGAGATTTTTAATCTTCTACCTGCAGCAATAATGAGAGACTTCAATTTTTAAGATGAGCTTTCACCTCACTGAAATGAATTCCAAAGCAGATTTGCAGGTCCTGCTGGTTTCCCTCCATCCCTAAGAGGAGGGCAGTTACTGATTTAACTCTTTTTTAGGAAGACGGGTCAAGTTTCAGAATAAACTGCACCTCGAAAATACGTTCTCTTGTGGGAAAGCTGTGATACAGAGGGATTAGCAGTTTTCAATTCCCTTTCTTACAGATACATCTACCACATCTGTAACTTGCTTGCCATAAGTCAGCATGCAAAGAAAAACCTATTCTGTTCTTAGTTGATCCAGGAAAACAGAAATGGTGTTCTGCTATGGATGCCCCATTCTCCTGGGGGCACAGCTTCCTCAAGAAGACGTCTAAAAGGGAACCACTCACACTGCAGCACATCTGAGGCCTTGCCCCTCACTGGCCTGCACACTGACCCTGTCTCATTCCGTTCTGAAGATGAAGACTGAGACTGTTTCCTTCCTGCACCTGCTGCAGCCACAACCCACAGCCCCAGCAGCCATCAGTTCAGGAACAGGAGGTTTAAGGGCAGAAACTGCTTTCTGAACCCGCTTTTTCAACTAAGCCCATGAACGGGGTCTCATGAATGCGAGGTGTTTAGGCCTTGTTAGTTTCATTACACTGTGTTTACTACTTACTTTCTAAATGTAGTTATAAGAAGTCATAAGAAAGCTGTGATCAATGTCACTTATAATACTCTGCCAGTAGAGTACTTATTATCTTCTCCAAAGCATAAAAACCTCAGTATGGTAGTGTCCCTGAGCAGAAAACATGGAAATCAAACACTGTGACGGGGGAATGGTCATTGCCGCAGGTATTTGTGAACAAGGCAGATTCTGAGTATTTCTCAGAGTACCCACAATGTGTTTCAGGGCTGAGATCATCTCCAACAAAGAGCATTCCTGCACATTGCTGACGGGACCACTTCCCATGAAAAAGATTCACCGTGGCTGTAGAGAACTGGAATGGTTCTCCTTACATTTCCCTGCGGCTCTGTGAAAAAAAAATGGCATCTCTCATTTCTTCATTCCCTGGTCCTCAAAACAGTTTGATTTGAAAACTGGGGATTTTGGAGGCATTCTGTGTCCTAGAGGTGCTTTAGGTTCCCTTTGTTGGTTAGCTCTAATTCAGCACAATTAAAAGATCATCTTTCCTTATTTTCCTTCTGTGGCTATTTCTGAAAAAGCTATCCAAACCTTTTGTCTGGGGAGGACAAGCTGCCTTGCCCTGCATTAGTCAGCCCTCCAGCAGCCAAGGTAGTGCCACCGCTGATGCCGATGGCTGGTAAAGGTGCATGGAAATGCAGGTGGTGGGGTGTGGGCTGTGTAAGTTGGAGGCTGCAGACAGGCAGGGACGTCCTGAGAGCAAACAAAGCAGCAATGTAGAATTGTGCCTTGAGCCAGCAACACCACTGAACCCAGCATCTGCTTTGCGGCCACAGCTAATGCAACATGCTCTGTCTGACAGTCACAGCGCGGCTGAGGTTGGAGGCACCCTCTGCCCCAGCACTGTCCCAGCAGAGCCACCCAGAGCAGGGCCCAGCCCCACGGGCAGGCGGCTATGGGAGAGCTCCAAGGAGGAAACCCCACAGCCTCTGGGCAGCCTGTGCCAGGGCTCCAGCACTGCACAGCACAGCAGTACTGCCTGATGGGCAGCGTGATGCTCTACGCTGAAATGCATTGTAGTTCCACAAGCCTGACTCAGAATCAAAGCAGAGGTCACCACACTCTGCATTTCTCTTCTCCGCCATGTGCAAATGAGATCTCCATGAAGTCAGGCAGACGAGAAAGCACAACAGTTAGGATAACAAAAAAATAACAAGATCTAGCAAACCAGCGGGAATAGGCAGTGATTGGAGGTAGGTACTTTAAAAGGCTCTCTGTAGGCTCAAGTTAGACATGCTGCATTTTTTAAGACTCTTGAGAGCTCATACTATGAACATCTTGAATCATACTCAGTTCAAGCGTCACAGTATCTGCTCAGCCTGAATCTACAAATCCATGAATTTAGGATACACTTAAAATGAACTTTCAGAAGCATCCCAACTGCTTAACTTTTAGGAGTGAAAGAACTTATGCCTCTTTCCTGCGGATTCGATTGACTATGATTGATTGTTTCACAGAGAGAAAGATGAGCAATCCATAATTTTCTCCATCCACAAAAAAAATTAAAAAAAAAAGGAATTTTAAACCCATTTTGAATTGTTTTTTGTTATAAAATACTATCAAACAGGAAATACCAGGACAGCATTTCCAAACTGCATGTGACATGACCTACCACCAAGCAATTCTCTATGAAGCAATTCAACTCTTTTGACAGCTGGAAATGCTAAAATGCTCCTGTGCCCATTCTTAATTCACCTAGAAGACAAGTTTTGCACGTGTACTTCTTACGTGCTTATTGGGTTATTCAGTTAAAACATGTTAATCTTAGAGGAATTGCTAATACATCTAGGTTCTGCTCTACATGTCCTACATGTCCCACAGAAGCTGAAGTAGCTGATCTAGAATCTTGGCATCAGTTATTTCAATTATAGAGAAGTTGGTGGATTAATTTTATCATCTCTCCCATGCTGTTACAAAAGCCTGTTCAGATAATGTTATAGCCAATACAGTTCACCAGGATTATTTAGGGATTTTCCACTTACAAAGCCTGGTTAGATGGACTTGAGATGCAGCAGAGCCTGCTCTCTGGCTGACTGCTGATCACAATTCTGTGACACAACTGGGCAGGGAGGTCAGAGCACAGAGCAGATACCCCCAGAATAAATCCAAGGACATAGAGATGCACCCTAAGGCTATGGAAGTATAAGCCTGTATTTAATATCCCAGCCTGGTTTAATGCTATTTAGGGAAACATTCACAGCTGTAACCTTTTACATCCATACTGCTTTTCTTGCAAGCAGAGGTGACCGATTTCAGCCTGAAGCCCACTCCTGGTTTTGGTCTGGGAGGCACTGAACTGCCTCAGCATCATCCACACACCTTTGCACAGGAAGAGCTCAATTGCTCGGCTCTGCAATGCGCTTGTCTGCAGAAGCTGCAATCAACCACAACGCAGAACAACTTCTTCAAAGTAGCATTGTTTCCACTCAGCAAATGTGGAAAGCAGCTATGTGACAGAAGGGTTAAGAGTTAGAGAAAATTTCCTGACATGAGGAGTGAATCTGAGCCTCATTTAGAGGTTTTTGCAAAATGGATTAATTACTCTTGGACTACATAAGAAAAATTCCCTGAATGGATGATTTGAATTCTACACTGCAAGTCAATAAGCAAACCCTGCTGTTTATAAATGAATGAAGAAATGACTCTTCCAGTTTTCACAGTATCAGAGCACCTCCCGGACATTTGCACAATCTGTATTATTGGTATTTTGTTAAATGCATTCTGGAATCTCAGCCCCACAGCTTTCACTGTGACCTACTCATGCAGAACCTCAAGCATGACCTTTGCTTAGAGCACTGGGGAATTCAGCACATTTGATGCTTGTGTATTTCAGGGCTTCAGCTGCCTTCTAGGCTATAGACGTTTTCCAGATGCAAGATCTAAACTGTACAGATAAACAATGGCATGTTATTCACACATATTAAAATAAGACCTTTTTAGAACCAGGGCAAATTTTCCATGTCCTGAGGAGCCAAAGAGTGTAACAAGTGCTGTGCTGCTGTGGACCCTGTAAAGTTGCAAGTGCAAGTGGGCAATACTGGTGCAAGGTGGACGGTTGGATTAGACGATCTTAAAGGTCTTTTCCAACCTCAGTGATCCTATGATTCCATACCTTAAGCTGCTGAAGGACTCTTGACAGAGATCAACATCTATTGGAAGAAAGACATGTTGCTGCACATGTTTCTTAGCTTTCATACAAGAAAAAAAAAATACATCTACCCAAACTCAGACATCTCAAACCACTCTTCAATCTCCTTTACTCCAGAAGAGAGATTTGTGTGTTGTACAGTAGAGCTATGCTGAGTCCTTGCAAGAGGGGACAGCATTTTGTCACTGGCACTGAAGACCACCTGATCCATACATGATTGTATGGAACTGATTCCAACCCACCCATGTTGCACCAGGTACAGTGCTTTTCCTTAAAGGAAAGTGCCACTTTAATATTTCAGTAGAATTTGCTGTGCAGGCTACCTTCCTGCTACAGATCTGATTGTTACAACTTGTAAAGGCAGTCAGATTCCTAGCAACCTCCTAAGAAGAAAAATAATGGCAAAGAAGGGTCAGTTCATGCTGATCCTATTTAAATAAAAATAAGTTGTTTGCTTCTAATATGGCTACTTCCCTTAAATTGACATTTCTTGAAGTATCTTTTATAATACTACAGAATGCAGAAATATTTTGACTACTCTGAAAACTGATGTTGAATGTTACCTTCAACTATGAAAACAGTGGCCTAACAAAATCAAGATCCTAAACAGATCAGGAGTTGCACACATGCTTGTAGCAAAGACATCTAACCAAAGTTCACAGTGATGGAAGATTTCCATTTAACAGAAGTACAATTTCCTTTGATGACTTCTGTAGAATTATGTCCTAGCTTGCAAGTGATAACAACCACGTCTGAGAGCTCCAAATTGTTTACTCTATTTCGGGTGCCATATGGGAACAGATGAGCTCATGTGAAGCTTACACAATTTCAATCCCCAGCTGTAGTGCTGTTGTATTATTAAATACTTGTTTGAGATCATCTTTGTTCATTAGGTAGTATTACTTTTAAAAGAGAGAGCAACATGAAGAGTCTGGCTTGTTATGCAGAACTAAAGGATGATTACGAGCTGATAGTGGAAAGGCTTAGCTTTTGTATCAGGCATTCCAGTATTTAAGCAATGAAGCTGAAAGGCAACTACTGACTAGTACTTCATGGGTTTCTCAATTAAATACAAGGTGGGGAAAATGAACTCATTAAGGAAACTGAAACCTCCTTACAGTTAATCAACTCTAACCCCTTCATCTTGCAACACACCTGCTACTGTACCTAGAACTAGCAGGGCCCAGTCCTCATGTAGAATGCTACAAGCCCATTTTGCATTTATACCTTCCTCACTAATTTAATTCTTATCTCTGTTCACACTGTAGGATTATGTTGGTGATAGCTGTGACAAAAATGCAGCCTCAAACCTGTGGAAATGGACACTGGTGATAGGGATGGCAGGAGCCTCAGTGCTCCAGAGAATTAGGAGGACATTTGATGTTTTCTCCAAGTGAAGTGCAGGTGTTTTTCTTGTTGGTGGTGGTTTTTGTGTTTTTTTTAATTCAAATGCTTTCTCATACATTACAATATTACAATACTGACTTGCTTTGAATTCAAGTGTTTCATACTTCCAGAGAAAAAAGAAGTAGAGACGCTGAAAGGTTATTTTTCTTAGATGCTTCTTTTTCAGTCTGGATAGAAGCAGGTAAAAGATAGATTCCTCCCATATCCCATTGATAGGAGGTGGAGGTGTGACTGCCTTGTCTCTGCAGGTTCCATGCACTTTCTCACAAGCTACAAGACTTTTCACTACCAATTTGCATAGTTTTATTTTAAACTTCCCACTAAAACCATGGAAAGGTTCGAGTTTATTCTAGCTCATATCTGGACATCTCACAGCTGCCTATGCCAATGTCACACTGCACATCTTCCAATGTGCAGTCCTACATTTTCATGGTTTCCTTAAACAAGTGTCAGCACATTTAGGAGTGGGCTTGAAAACCCTTGAGTTCACCCAAAGATTTTAATGTATATTAGCAGCTCTCCCTCATTAGTCTTTCTGAGTCTCCTCCGCCCTGCCCTGAGTGCCCGTGCATGCCATTGCTCAACTTCCACAACACCTCCAGCTTTCCAGACTATTTGAGTATTTATGTATTTACTTGCTAAGTAAATTAAATAACTTATAAGTAAAAAAGCAACTGCTTTTCATATGATATATACACACAATTGTATGTGTGCACTGCTAAGGGTAAGGGAGTAGGAATACACAACCCGCATGAAAGATTGCACAATGTAAAGTGACACTAAATTGATAAAGGCAATGGGAGAGATAGTGAGAGGTGACATCTTACTGGATCGACGGCCGAAGCTCGAAAAAGGAACAACCTTTCTGAGCACACAAGGGCACAGTAAACATTGAGTTGAACTTAATGAGGTTAATCCACCGAACCCCCAGAAGACAAGGTCAGGGGAAAGGGGAGACAGGAAAGCTGAATAAAGAAAGAACTGTGAATGTGTTTCTGCACTGTTCTTGTAAATGGACTATTTATGGAGATGCAGGAAAGATTGCTAAATGCAAATGTACCATCCAACCAGGTCTATTAAAAGAGCTTTATTTTGAATTCTAGCTTTCAGTAAAATGCCCAGAGTGCTGCTTTTCCAAGCGGACATTCAGCTCCCAAAGGCACAAGCTCCCCAGAAGTGCGGGCCCTCCCCAGGGCCCCCACTCCCATCTTGCCCCACAGGGCTGTGGTGAATGGGATGCACAGCGGGTGGCTTTGTATCACACATCTCCTGCCCTCACTGTGCTGCAGATGCTTAGTGCTGTGCTCCAGAAATCCCTCGCACGCTCACAGACCAGTGAACAGTGATATGTTCAGAAAAGGACATTTCATCAGTCTGCTGAGCAGGCCTGGTCCAAGACCAGCAGGGGTCAACACAGAGATACCCTTCTGACCACGGCTCAGTTGTATTACATTTCTCTTTCCATAGCAAGTCAACACCAGAAAGCAAAAAGAACCTCTCACTTGACTTAATAAAGCTTTTCTCTCCTGAGGGCTCAAAGAGTGAAAATCACTCCTATCAGGGGCTGCACTGAGTTTAAGAGAGAAGTGTAAGTGCGTGGCCAAGGCTCAACATCACAAACACACTGCATCCCACAGACATTTAAATAAACACACACAGCTTTGTGTTTTTCCTTCTTCAAATACATACGTGGAAGGAGCAGTTAAAAGGGAAATGACTAATATGTTTTAACCTATAACCTTCTGATCTGGAATTTAACACCACTGATATATAAAAAGCTGAGATGATTGTGATGAGATCCATGAACGCAGTTTCAGAGGGTTCTTTTCTCTTTTTACATTATATATCCTTAGTTTATACCCTGGCCCTAAGAAAATACTTCAGCTACCCTTCTTTCTCCCTTTGACCTTAGCACCATAGATCTGCTTCCATACTGAGAAATAAACAAAGTTGGCTTGACAGGGGAAGATGTGAAAAAGTGTCTTTGGACTAAAAACAAAAGAATAAACACACACACACACAAAAACCTATTAACTACTATAGACAGAGGCTCAAATAACTCGGGATACATCAGAAGACGAAGCACCATTAATGACACGGAAAATGTCTTGATTTGCTATTAATAAAAACAATAACAATAAATAATATTAATAGTGATAAATTATTAATAGTCATTACTAATTACTAACACGCTGTGCTTCCCCAAGAGCCATTTGCTCTCCTGTGAGGTGGGGGATGTGGGTGCTATCTGCATCACAGCCATGCCTGCAGGGATGGTACAGCCACTGTGCTGGGGAAGAGGTCTTTTGGCCTGAGCTCTCGAGGGGTTAATGTGATTGAGGAAGGGATGGCAACCAAAATGGAATCAGTGAGTGAAAAATGACTTTCCTGCATTACGCTTCCTAGCATAACCACTCAGCACTTTCCTATTTCAGCTGCTTCTCAGGCCCATAATATACGAAGTTTTAGTGAACTGAAAGCCTTTTATTTTCAGAAAGGTGCTTCTCTCTTTTCTATTGTGATGTCTGGGCTTTTGGGCAAGGTACAATTTAGGTAAAATGGACAAAATATAAAATATTCATTTTTTAAGAGCCATATTTCATCCTCTTCTGACCTTCTCTCTCCCTAGAGCTGTCTGTCCCTGACATATAAATGGGTGCATCTCTATCATAACAAGCTAGAATCGTCATTTCTCACAACTGAGTGGGAAATTCTTTAATCAATTTTACTCAATATCATACAAAAAGTATATGCTGTTTCACTGTTTCTCAAGAATACAGTAAGCAGGAATGCATTCCCAGCAGACACAAGCCATCGTTCTGAACTTCGAAAACCATCACAGCTCCAAATCCAATTTTTCTTTTTTCAGAAGTGCCACAAAAAATGCTGCAGCATCAGAGAAATTCACACTCCTGTATCTCAAAGCAAGCCCATCTACTGCCGAAACCAACAGACAGCCCTTCTTCCTCATAAACCATAAGCAGCAAAAACCTTTTTGGGTGGACCAGCCCTAGATGAAGGTCAAAGGCCTGAGTGTGATGGGAAGCAGTGAGAGGGAAAACAGGCTCGCATTCTGTGAGGCCTCCCATTTTGCCTCCGCCAATGGTAAGTGGCCAAGAGGTTTGTGTTAGATTCTCAGCAGGCGACACCTAAAGGACAAGTCAACTTCATGACCGTTTCAATTTTGTCTCTCAAACTGAGGCTGCCAGGCATAAAGCATACACTAATCAGAGCTCTAAGTCATTCAGATTAAAAAAAACAAACAAAAAAAATCAACATTAATTGCAAACCCTAAGTTTGATTGTGCCTCAGTTTAGACCACGAGGGACTTTCCTAAAGGATAGCAAATATTACTGAAACTCCCTTCTGAAAATATGACATGGAGAGTACAGATTCCCTGGTCAGACCCATTCTGTGCCACAAAGGGAGACTGCTTCCCAAGTGCCATCCCATCTCACCTGTCATAAAAATTGCCTATTTAATGATACCTGCCAAGCAAGTGTGATTACTAATGTCCCGCATAAGACAGCATTTCAGGAAGCTTGCATCATGAAATTATCCTCTATTAATCTAGGCTCTGTTCCCAATGCTTTGAGAGCAACTCTGCAACCTTTATAAACATAACATCCTTGTTAAGTGAGAGAACAGTTTCTCAAACCTGCCACAATGCCTTTGAGGTTGATGGAGGAAACGGCTTTCTATAGAGTGCAGATAATGTTTGGAACAACCAGTGCATTACGGGATGAGTCGCTGTTAGAGAGATTTCAAGTTTTAAACAAATCTTCGCAGAAATCCAGAGCTGTTATATTACTAAGAATGAAGATGATCAGAACTTCAGAAGGCACAGCCCCACCGGCATGCAAAGAATTGTAGTGGCCCTTGAGCCTATTTTTAAGGGCTTATTTTTGAAGTCAGTTGTCACAGGGACCATTCAACAACTTGGAGTTAGGAATGAGTTGCTGAGGATGGGAAAAAAGTACAGGGCTGCTTAAAGTGATTGCTTTTAAGAAATAACTTTCAAATAATGGCAAAGTCCTTTCTTCCTGTAAGCACAGCAATATGATATATACGATACCTACTATTTATTGAAAGAAAAATAGGAGTTACTTCGCCTTCATTTGACTATTTAAGACAGAGAAACATATTTTCTCCTGGGGAGAAATGGAAATTTACTCCACATATTACCAAGATCATCTGCTGCTTGAAAAACGTATTCAGAATCTAATATTTACCATCAAATTCATTACAGATGTTAATATCAAGTGGCAACCGAACATGGCAAAGAGAAATTTGCTATTTTGCTATTGATTAATGTAGTGTTTCCAATAAATCAGTGGACTTTAACAGTCGGGATTATCAAAACAAATAAACACCAGTAGTAAAGCTCTTGCGACTGGTGAGGAAAAAGTTGAAAAATATAGAAGAGTGTATTTCAGGGAGATACTGACTGAAAACAAACCAGAGGTCTAACAGTTAAATCAGTGCTATGGGAACCGAGAGCCACAAACAAGAATGGTTTCAGTCGAGAGCACACAAATTCCTTGAAAAGGAGAGTTTTTAATCAATCAATTTCTCTAAAGCTACATAGCAAGTTTTTCTAACTTTCACCATTGTAATGACCCAATACGTTATCAATCCTGAAAGTAGACACTTAAGAAGTAAGAACGCAACCGAGATAAAAAACAGCCATTCCTACAAGATCGGCCCTCTGCGTTATTTAAATCCCATTATTGACAAAATTATCTTTTTGTTCTGGCCTGGCCACATCTGTAACTTATTGCCAAATGTGTAGATATTGCAACTGCATGCCGAGCTCAGGCTGGACACACCCCACACCGATACACAGGCTGCACCCAGGCCGCACCGCCTGTCTGTTCACATCACGCTGCGTGCCGCCGAGCAGTGAGGAAAAAGCAGTAATGGAGGATGCTGTCAGCCCCAATTATTGCCCAGGCCTTCAGCACAACGCAATCCTGCCCGACATTGCCATGGGCAGCCTGCCTCTGCTTGGAGTCAGCTGCACCAGGAAGACGGCCCCTCATCATTTCAGAGTAAAAAGTTTAAATGATTGAGCATCGCACTTGCAGAGGGAGAGGGCTTTTTAGTACATCATTAATAATGCAATGATTTAGACACTTTACTGTCTTAAGAGATGTGCTTGTATGAGAGCGGGGGGGGAAAGCTTTTTGTTCTTCCCTTTTGAAGCGATGTCTTTCTTAGAAAGATGGAGCCCCACTGCTCTGCTCTTCCTAGTCATGGCCACCATTCCCCATAGAGGTGGAAGAAGATTGCTGCCGTGTCAGGATATTCACTCAGCAAACATCTACGCTTTACTGACTGCAGTTACACCTCAAAGCATTGGAAAGTGTTTTTGGTGAAACGGTGCAAATTTCCTTTGTCAAGGCAGGTTATCCTCCCCCTCTGCTCTGCAGAGACCACATCTAAAGTGCTGTATCCAGTTCTGGTCTCCTCAGATCAAGAAAGACAGGAATTTTCTAAGAGTCAAGCAGAAGACCACAAAGATGACTGGGGCCTGAAGCATCTCCCTTACGAGGAAAGGCAGAGAGACCTGGGCATGTTCAGCCTGGAGAAGACTGAGAAAGGATCTTGTCAATGCTTATTAAATACCTAAAGGGCAGGAATCAAGTGGATGCGGCCAGGCTCTTTTCGGCAGCGTTAAGCAACAGGACAAGGATAAATGAGCACAAACTGGAACACAGGACGTTCCATCTGAACATGAAGAAAACTTGCTGACTTTTGAGGGTGACAGAGCACTGGAACAGGTGCCCAGAGAGGTGATGGGGGCATTCAATCACTGGAGGCATTCAAAACCCTCCTGGACACTTTGCTGTGTGATCTGCTGTAAGGAGCATGCTCTAGGAGAGGGTTGTACTAGATGAGCTCCAGAGGACCCTTCCAACCCTTGTGATTCTTTGATTCCTATAAAATATCAAGATAATCAACACAAAATGACTATTCACGAAGCTGGCAAAACTCCCTTGAACTGGCCAGAACTGAAAAAGTGGTTGAACATCAGACAGCTTTTGAGTAACATAAACAAGGTACATATCCCTTGGCTTCTCAGAAGTCACTCACAGATTGTTTTCTGATGGCAGCACAGCACAAATCCAACTGCTTCTGTAAGGCTGTGATTCATCAAAAAAAAGTTAGAGGGAGAATTGATTGTTTTTCCTGTATGATATTTGTGCATGGGATATCTAGGGGAAAATGCAATTCTTTATAATGCAAGAGCATAAGACATGGCAAATATAATCGCAGAGAATACAAATAGACAGGAAAATAGCTTTCTCTGACAAATACTGCATTAATTTAAGTGGAAAATGTACTCCTCAGTATGAAGCCTCATTAAGAGCCTTACAAGTTTCCGATGGCCATGGGTAACAAGCAATTTTTATGGCACTTCTTAAAGTTTCTCCTGCGCCACCCTTTTACAAGCCCGTACCCACCTAGCAACATTTTTAACTTTTCACAAAAATATCGTAACAATTCTAGGAGAGTAATAAGTCTAAGAAAAACAAGGCTATATAGATAGATTTATATGTATGTATATATATCCTTTGATCTTTAAAGAAAAAGGAAATGTTTTAAACAGACAGAAAACAAACAGGAAAATGGGCAAGTACAAAGCTTAAGGATTTGAATGAAAGCCCTGCCGTAGCAGTGATTTAGCAGTAGCTGTGCACAACCAGAGCGAACACATTCCAGCTATTAAAACAATAATGAGCAGGTTTTTATAGAGCTAGTTTTATGTATATTGAATCTAATTATATGCTTCTCTCCTAACCTCATTACATACAGTTAACCTGCCAATTTCTTCCCATTTTTCATCTCAGGCCATTAAAACATTTGTGTGTAGCCCAAATCACTATAATTTTAAAGCAAACATTCACTGATTGTTTGATTCAAACAGATCAGTTCTGAAGAATTAGCTCTATGCGCTATGTACATTTTCTGGGTATGGAGAAGCCAGTATAGATGATTTAAAGAAATGGTAAGTGCTTATTCTTACTAAAAAGTGTTTGATTTCACAGGTAAAATAATATTCATTTCTATGTAATCATAGATCTTGGCAGCTTAGTCAAGACCAAGGTCCTATAGCAAATGAAGACTGAAAGATTGCCTGCTTCTGCACTGAGGTTACTCATGACAGCAAGGAGGTGAGGGAAAGAACACAGACTGTACAGAGTCCTCTTGGGGATGCACTGAGAGTCAGCAACCAGAGCTGAAGCACAGCCTCTAGGACTTGGAGCTGGAGCCCAATACCTGGGAAGGTAGCACAGTTCATCCCTTGCACCTAAAACCCTACAACTTAGGATTATTATTTTTTTATTATTTATATCTACAGCATTTATATTCTTTAGGGGGGGAAAAAAAAAAAGTTTCAACAATGTACAGATTCTACCCGTGCTTTTATTAACTCTGTAGGCTACTTTCAAATACAAATATGCTATTCTAAATTACAGACAATTGTAAAATGAAGAGTGTGTTCATCCAGCAGTGCTTAATGAGAAAAACTATGTTTTCCACCTCATAGAAAGCTGCTGCAGACTTACTCCAAATGTAAATATCTGTTTTTGTTATCTGTGTTGGCATATGACTTGACATATGCATTTGGTAAAAATGTTGTCTTCTCCCCATGCTTCTGGAAGCCATTTCCATCCCATCTGCCTCATTCTCAAACACTTAGATCTGCTTTGTCTTCAGCATCAACAACTCAAAACAAATAACGCACATCTTTTGTTTGTTGATATGGCTGTCAGCCATTTACTACTACTTCCTCCATCTGCCTCCTCCCAGCTGTTCATCCCCACCGCTTCCTTCCAACCTTGGCATTCATCAGTGGCAGTAGCACAGTGAAGTACTAATACGCAACCTTTTGCTAAGACACACTAGGGATGTCTGGGGAAGAGAAGTACTGCATGGTCAGCGAGGATCAAGTCAGGCGCTTCTAGAAGCAAGCTGGATGTATACAAGTATACAACTGCAGAGGATGCATCCAAGACTGTGCTATGTCTATCACTTTTGAAAAGCTGTGGCAATATAACTTTAATTAAAAGCAGGAAAAAAAAGATGTGGAAATTATAGGCAGTTCAGCCTAAACTTGTGTCTTTGAGAAAATGACAGTCCTCACAAAAGGACTTCAGAAGCTGCCAGGCTTCTGAAGAACAAGACCTTGAGAAGGAGCAGAATGGATTTACCAAGAGGGAACAGTTCCTCACCAACCAACAAACTGCTGGAAAACAACTGTCTCTGCAGAGGAGGAAGGAGCAATAGCCATTTTGTTTCTCATTAGCAAGGCTAATCTGCCAGATTATCTGCAGAAATCTGCCAGACGTTCCCTGTGACAGAGATATATTTAGTTTGGGTATAGACTGGCTAGACTGAAAACTGGCAGGACTATTGGGCTCAAGCAGTGGTGGTCATCAGTTACAATCCAACTGTTTTCTGTTCAGAAATAGAGTTCCTCTGGGATGGTACCAGGGACATTACTGCCTCAAGTCATAAGCTATCACTTGGATGATTGGCTGACACAAATGTCATGAGGTTCAGCAAGGACAAACCAGTAGTCCTGGGCAGGAAACCCCAGAAAGGCTGTGGGCTGAGGAGGGGGCTCTGTGGAAGTAAATTTCCAACACAGAAGTTCACTGTGCTGAAAAGGTATGATTCAGGTCAAAAAATAAAAAAAAAATAAAGATGGTCTCGTTTTAAACACGAGTCATTTGGGAACGACACAATTAAATGCTGCTAAAAATGACAGGTAATTTCAACTTTCAATGAAAAAATAGCACCTCGAGGGCCCAAAAGTAAGCAGTTTTCTGATTTTATAGACACGCATGCATGTAGCGGAGTAGCAGGATAGATATACAACTTCTGTACTAATGATCCCCCATCTGTGACTCAAAAAACAACAGAAAAGACAAAGTGAAACAATGGCAAACTCAAATTAAACTAGATACACATCTCTTTCCCTAAACACACCCGTTCTGTAATTAAATACAGGGAAAATAATTATCATTCAGAGGTATTTAAAGTTAGCTTTTATTTCAGTTGGAAGTGAGAAGTATTTCAGAAATATCACGAGTTACTTCATTCTTCCTGCATGGTTTTGTGCGCTTTTCAGGAAAAGCATAGGCCACCAAAGGGAGCTGGGCTGATAAAGGTGGAGCTTAAAAAGCAGTTAAAAAGGTTTTTTATTGCTCTGTACTCTGCTCAAAGATAAGAACTGCATTTGTATCACACCTTCCTGAAGGGGAATGGGAATGTAGTCATGAAGAAGTGGAGTCTTGAGGAAGAAATGAAAGCTTAGCAGGAAAAAAATGGAATCTGCACAACACTACAGCTAGCCAAGACTCAACTGATGTTCAGGAAGGCAACAGAGATATATGAAACTGCCGAGAGCACTTATAGGACAGCTTCAGAGATGGGTCCTGGACTCCAACAGTAGATGAGGAGCAATGAATGTTAATTCCAACAGGAACTGACCATCCAGAGTACTTGAGAGCTTTGGAAATTTGGCATTTATCTCATCCAGAACACTAAATAGCTTTAATTTGGTACTTTCATATAATTAGGACCAAAAAATGAGGTGTTCCCATGCGATATTGTTCAGGGAGAAATAAAAACATAACAATGTGGAAAACATTAGGAAAAAGAAAAAAAAACAAAAACAGAAAACAGGAAACAGGAAGATGAGTTCTGCAAGATTGAGCAAAACCTGGAAAGACCAATCCACAACCAATTCTGCAATAGAAAACTTGCATGTCCTTCATTTGTTACAAAGCTCCTAACATTTTGACAAAAAGACTTCAAAGCAGCTGAAGAAAATCCAAGTTAATGATTAAAGTGACCTACTTGATATAATTTACTCAAAGCCAAGTTTTGCATGCAATATGCTTCTTAATTAAATGATGCATTTTCATGCATCTATTTTCTGATACTTTCCCTTCCAAAACAGTTGAAGAAAATGAATAGCCCCAGACAAACTCACTCCATGCATTAGATGCTTCAGTACTACTTCAACATTTATTGGGAATGAAACATATATTTTTTTAAAGTTTTGGTTCTGTTTTTGAGTCCTGTGGATAGAACTATTAATGCTTAGATCATTCTAGATGATCAGATGAAGAAGTTCATATCAGGCCATTATCAATAAGGAATCTTAATTTTTCAGGAAAAATCTCTGAGATTTGGACATTACTGCTTATATAACCTCTTATTTATTCAGAAACAAATAGGTTTTGCATATCCCTACAATGTCAATCTAAATATAACTTTGATTGACATAGATACTTAAGTAAATTATACCGAGTAGAGCAGAAAACTACAATTACTTGGTTTTATTTGCTAATCACCACCCTATATTTATTGAAGTGGCTAGAAAGACTGTGTCACTTGATTTCTTGCCTTTGTAAAAATTACTTTGGAACACTGACTTTTTCAGTTATTTTTATTGTGTATCACCAGACTGGCCACTTTATTC
The DNA here is from genome assembly GCA_030625065.1 of Alectoris magna. Lineage (NCBI taxonomy): Eukaryota > Metazoa > Chordata > Aves > Galliformes > Phasianidae > Alectoris > Alectoris magna. Next base: position 5,117,677 of record CM060575.1, on the reverse strand, counting down.
ACAGAGGAATAAGTCGTAATTACTAGTGTGTTTTTTTTTTTTTTTTAATTAAGGGCAGAAGAATTGGCAAATGCCCAGGAGACCCTACCAGAGATGCCCAAGGACAGCCCTACAGATGGAGCTATAGAAGTAGTTTTGGCCATCCCAGGGGCTTCCACAATGGGTTGATGGAAGGCAGAAGGCTCTGCCACCTCACAGTGCTCTGCTTGTGGCCCTCCCCTCTCTGCACCAAGGCAGTATTTGAGCTGTGTTTCGTACCATTGGGACCATGCTGTGATGCTCACCTTACTCAGGGGTGGTGACACACATGCCCTGGCTCCCCAGCCCCACTGAGCCCACAGCCGCCACACTGCAGCCAGAGCAGCTGTAGATTATTATAGGCCCAGGGCAACTTGAAGATGCTACCACGTGACAACTCTGAAGTGCCAGTCAATGAGCAGGATGTGCAGCAAGTTGCCTTGCCCCCATCAGCAAGATCATTCATACCAACAAATGCTTACCATCAATACGAGATCACCTATCAAGGTTCAAACTTTCTGTTCTCTTCAGAAATCCTTTACATCTCAAGGATCTTCACGACCCAAACAGCAACAAAAAAAAATCATTCCTTTTCACATCACCATCAATTCTACCCACCTGTTCCTACTCTGTCGGCCACAAAAAGAGCTAGAATCCACTGTACAAGCCCCTTCACATTCAGTTATGACGCAGGTATGCTGAAAAGTTTTGTTTTCTCTCATCATTAATGAAGACAAAAATAAAGAGAGAGAACGTTTCAGCAGCATAACAAAAGATAACAAATATAGTCAACCTGTTTTCTCTGGAGTAAAATACCTTAAGCTCTGAGTCAGGGTCAGTCTGCTCCTCTTACCAACTCTAAGGCACTTAGAAGCACCCGGGCTTAGTCATGGTGCATATTAATAGTAAATGAAAGAATACATTGGTCCAAAGAGCAACTGTAAGTAATGGGTACACAGGAAACACTTTTGTCGGGAGGTTCACTCAGAGGGAGTAAAATTATCATGACTATTAGTCACGTGCATCCCTTCGCCCTATTCCCACCAGTTCTGTGGAATATGTCACTTTCCAAAGCCGCAAAAGAACAAGAACAGAAAGCAGATTTTGTTCTTGGCACAGAGTGACCTTTTCAAAAGGAAAAACGTATGTCCTCAAATCCGACTTGTCCAGTTTTGCTGAAATTCCATTTTTAAGTCAGCTCACAGAATGAATTATGTCTTCTGGTAAAATAGGAAACAGAAGTCTGACAGCTGACTGCAATCTTAAATTTCATGGAAAATAGCAAAGTACACTTATGGCCCAGGGTATCTACAGCTTCCAGCAAAAACCTTTTGTTGCAGGACTGAGTCTCACCCAGAAGAACAAATCTCACAGGTGCATTTTCATTATAAGTGAAATTATTCTGAAACATAGAAAAATCTTAATGATCTATTAAAAATGTTTTTTGTTGTTTTTTTTTGTTTGTTTGTTTGTTTTGAGAATAAATGATACCAAAATGTAAAATCTGCTGGATACTCTTTTCTTGATAGAAGCAGATTTCATTTTATCTTCCATTCCATCTATCGGCCAATTTATACACCTGAAATAACATTGTTAAACTAACACGCTGCAGAATCATTAAACAGCCAGTAATTTCCTCCCATTTAGGCTAGGCAATTGTAGAAAGCTTCAGAAGTGGAGAAAAACAATTTTTCCCTCTCTAAGTTGCCCAGAAAGCCAAATTTGAGTGCTAAAAAGGAGCTTTCATTTGCTTAGCCCTACATCGTGTTTCCAGGTCACTTACTAGAACCTTCACCCAACTAAGTGGCCTACTAGCAGCTCTGAAAGACTCCAGGCACAGAAGCATTGCTCCACTGGGACAGCTGTTCTTCTATGGGGCATCAGCTCTCTTTCCTATCCAGCATTTCCCTCTTGTGATAGTTTCCTTCAGCTATTAGATATGTAGTTTTCTACTTGGCTTTATTACTTTTCCATTACATTTCTCATTTCTGCCAGTTTTTGCCGTTAAGTAAAAAATACAGCACTCCCAAAATTCAGTGCTGAGCGAGGAAAACACTATGCAATGAATTCAGGGAGATCAGTATTTGACCATCTGTTGCAAAAGCCAATTATTATTTTTTAACTTATAGTATTCTATGTTTTCATCAAGTGCTGGACGTCAACATGTGATGTTATTATCAACAGAGAAAAAGGGAGCAGGTGGCCTTCTGTTGACTTCAGTATTGGATACAAGCAAATGTAAAAGGGCAATGGAATAGAAAGCAGCTTGTACACTGCTTTCAGGTAAGGAAGAAAAAGGGAGAAATAGAAACCAGGACTTTTGGAAGGTGTGCTGCTGAATCTGTGAGTTGTTTACTAGTTTTGACTTGAAAATTTAAAGGAACAGGTCAGGCTTGTCAAACAGCCACATGGGATGTACCTGAATCCTTATCTCAGATGGGAGAGTCTGAATGCAAGGCAGCACAGCATTCATTTCCTGCTATGACCATAGAAATAAATGACCAGACTGAGATACCATCAGCACAGAGCATCTCAATGCCTTACCTATAGAATGTGATTCAGCAAAGGCAACTTGAGACCAGAGGGAAGAAGATTGTAAGTGAAAAATGTAAAAAGGGGAAGAAAAAAAAAAGGCAAATGTCTTCATTACTTGGAGGAAGGCAAAAGGAGAACACCGCGCACCTAACAAAATTAAGGGAAAGTACAAAGAGAACAGAGGGCAATCTTTGTTGTCCAACAAGCTAATAAATTGAGGGGAACTTCCATTCAGGAAAGACAGAGGAAAAAAAGATCTGCTTTCATTGCTTAGATGCAATATCACCAGGCCCCAGTCATTCCTACTAGCATATACAGAGTAAAATATATATATACGTGTGTCCAATATCCTATTATATAGTTTTATTAGAAGTAATATAAAATTAGTAGAATATTTTTCCCGTAATCTTATCAAACTGCTGCAAACAATAACAGACAACAAAAGCGCGTTGCTTGTTTTGTGGCTTACAGTCATTTACAGAGGTTATTACTCACATATTTTTGCCTCGTACATAGACCTAAACGGGTATTTGAATTCCCTTAAGTCATCGAGCGCGGTCACAAAGCCCAACCTGCATCTGCATGGGACAGTGTAATTCTAGGAAATCTACTCTGACCTTTTTTTCTTTCCTTCAGCACAGAATTAGCTCAAGTGACCTTAACTGGTCTGATGGTAATGCCTTTGTGCAGAAGAAATTGTACATAAGGGAAACAGCTTAATATTTACTAGCATGCTGAAGAAAAGAAAAATGACCTTTCTTAATTAAATGTCATGAAATGAAGGCTAATACTGGTATAGAATGAAGTTAAGACTCACGTGTCCATGGTACACTTAAATATTCTGGGCTCAGTTCTGACATAAGCTCATGGGGAAAAAAAAAAAAAAAACAATAAAAAAAAAAAACAGAAGTGGCTTTGTATATATATATATATATATATATATATAAAACATGGAATTACCTTGCTTTATATCAGCAAAAGCAGTGCAAAATCAAACTAGAATCTCTGGGATAAGAATACTTAAAGAATTTATAAAGCTCCATGGAAAGAAATATTTTCACAGGCTTCTACTTAGAAGGAGATGAAGCTCTATATTAACTTTCACTCAGGAATGCTTCATTATCCAAGATTATAAATTCATTTGGCATAATGGAAGGACAGGATAAATTATTCAGAAAAGATGTAAATAGTTTATGTGCCATCAGTAAATTCTCAAGGACGGGGAGATTTGAAATATTTAGAGGACTGAGATTAATTACCTATCTGGTGTGAATTCATACACAGATATTCCAATTTGAGTATGATTATGCTTTTAAAATATAACCAGAACAAAATGTTACAGTCTGCTTATTTCATTGTCTTAATGAAAGCTTTAATACAGATAAGAAAATATACATTTCTTTGAATTACCAGGAGGTGAAATAGCAATGTGATTTCATTTGTTTCAGCCAGACTGGAATACTTTTAATATTTACACCAGATTTTATCCTGTAAAATTTGTGTTTTTGTTGCAGTTGAGAAAGGATACAGCATAAGAATACATTGCTGTGAATGCAGAATATAAGGCTTTGAAAATTCAGAGGATGTTCAGGACATGGAAAAGCATCAAAGCGTTTCTCCACACACAGACATCTAAACCTCGACACTGTAATGTGTTTAACAATCTCACTGTTTTAATTAAGCACTGTAATAAAGCCACATGGCAATAAAAAGCAGATGAAAGGACCGCTAATAAATCTCATTTAGTAAAGTACTTCAACACACACTTGAGAAAAAGGATAAGACAAGACTCAATCCTACTCATAGACCAAGCAAATGCTCAAGTGCTGTCCTGGAATAACTGTGACTCACCCAGAGCTGTGGATAGCCCACAACAGCTGCCTTTGCTTTCACTCACATTGGTGTCAACTCACAAACATGCATGGATTTTGTACTACAAAGTATAACAAAGGAATATGGGAAGGAAGTTGTATCTTGTTTTGTACAAGATTTCTGTTCAGCAACGTTGAATGCTGTTTTAAATCGTTTCAACACTCTTAATTAATATTTGTTCCCAAGAAATTCTGGTGTCATTACATAAATATTAATCTGTCAGCAAAAGTTTGAGAAAAGTCCAAGGATGCTCTGCTCTAAGAGCATTTATTAGAGATACTCTACTAGAAGAAATGAGTGGGAGATCACAGTTGAAACTCAGACTCATACGTGTTTATCAAAGAGAACATTCCCATCAAGACAGTAAAATATCAAAGGAGAATCAATAGTTTATTCTATTTGCAGTGGTAGGACGTAGGCCTAATCCAGATTCCCTCAAAATTACCAGAAGGACCAACTTCTGCCAGGCTCAGAGCCACCAAAATTCTCCACTAGTGGGAAAGGCCTGGGCTCTCAAGGCAACGAATATTAGTCCTTGTATTTTCACAAAGACCAGTCAAAAACATGGGCGGGCAGAGTACTGTTTGCTGTAGAAACTCCTCAAAAGATGGATTCTCTATTTGAGACCCTAGTTTGAGTCCATCAAAACACAAGCCAAAGGAAAGGAGTTGGGATCAAGATATACCCTTCCATGGGTAATGATTCACAGCCAATATCTACCCGTGGGATCTGGTACTTGAAGCAAGTGTTCCTTGTTCCACAGGCTTAGCAGGTGTTAGGATTGACGAGATTGAGCTAAGTCACTGTTATCTTAATTTACATGCTTAAATCCCTAAATAGTGTTATTATTTTGAAAATAGCTGTTCATGGAACAAGCCACCATCCCAACAAGTGTAACAGTGACACTGTCTGAATCACTGAAACCCACAGCAAATACTGTTAATTTAAGTAGGATAAGAACCAACATCACTCCTGTGCAGAAAAAAATGCTCTGAACCTATAGTGACTAGACAGAGTATGGGGACAAAGACAATCTGCCAGCTTGCAGAGTAACATACCACAGTCACGTTCAAGCATGTTCACTAAGCTGTGGCCTGTAGCCTTTCGTCTACCACCCCTAGGATAGATGTTTTAATTCCAGCTTGCCCTGATGAAGTCCAACCACCATATGAGCTTTGCAACGCAGCCAAATAGGAGTCCTTGTGCCATGGGCTTGTCTAGCATGAGCTAGCACTGCTCCATTGACGTTAGCTATGTTGCCTTCTGTAGAACTACATTAATTTTTTATTATTTTTTTTAAACACCAGTTGAGATTCTGACCTTTTAATTTTAAGATCTGTTTAGTTTGCATCAGTGAATGGGTTATCTCTAATTAAAATCATTCCTGCACTATGTAATTACTCAGTATAATCTGATGGTTGACTAAGACTAATGAAAAATTTGTCTCACTAACGGGTTGCACAAAGTTGAACTTTCCAGCATTAATCTTGGTAAATTGAGAGGTAGTAAAATGTGCCACGCAAGTAAAGAACGATGTGTCACAGAGTGGCTGGTAAAGGAATTAAGAGTCAGTGTTCCAAGAGAACACCAAATCCATCTGTCATGCTCACATTACAGACCCTCAGATCAGGTGTTCAGATGAACTTGTGGGGCACCTCTTCTCCTGCGTGGGTCAGCACGTTGCAGGGAGCACAGCCACACGCTAAGCCACAGCCCCATGGCTCCCACGTGACGAGTGCACGAGCAAGGGAAGCCCACATCTGGGAGAACGGGTGTACAGGTAGATGGTTGCATACATGAGGCAGGAGATAAAGCATTCAGGGTGCTGTGGAATGCTGAACTAGTTACTAAAGCAGCAGACGGTATTATCTCTGATAACATTACTGATATTGATCCTGAATCTTTAGATCACTGATCGTGTATTATGTGCCACTGGTAAGCCGTTAAATCACATTGCTCCTGATCTGATGCAACCTGTACAAGCTGAACAGCTTTTTCACTGTACCACAGCCCCACACCCTGACATGGCAACAGGCCCACACCATCCAGGTGCCCCATGTAGCATCCCCTTCCCCAGGGTAGCTCCTACACTGAGCACCTGCAACCAGAAGTACTGACACCTGTGCACATCATCTCTGACAAAACTTCTGTCAAAGACAGTGATTTATAATACCTGTACTAAGGTGCAGCCAACAGTCCCCTGGGCTACTGCACAGTATGGTGCCTGCTCTTCCTTTCCCTTCTGCATCCCATCACAGGCCGTGTCTGACCCCAGACCACTACAACTGTGTGGAGTTCTAGCATTGTGATGCCAACAGTTCTCGTTCTGGGAGGAGACGAGGCCTCCTTCCCTGCCACTGCTGTACCAGCAGCCACTGTCTTGCCTGTCCACTATCCTTGATGTTAATTTAGGTCATTATATTTATACGTGCAAAGTAAAGTCGCCCTTAAGCAGAGGCCTGTTCTGCAGCCATTTTGTTTCTCAGTCTTCACTATGATTGTAAAATGATATCTGTATGACCTCTTGCATCAGAGCCAGGACTGTATTTCTTCTGCTATTATAATTCATCAACACAGGATGCATTCAAGGATTTGTCACACACATTCATACATATTCTATTAGACAGTCATCGCATTCGCATCTGCTGTCACTGTTCCTGAATGCAAAATCATTTCTAAGCCAAGGGTCTTCGCAACACACAGGGAGAAACAGATCTTTTGTAAAGGTCCCCAGTTGAATAGCTGGCTGGAGACGAGATAACTTTTAAGGCACAGGATATGCATCATTTTACTGCAACTTTAGAAACAAGTTCTAGGGCACTGAAGTCCACTTTCAGGAAAAAGAAATTTCTTTGCCCCTCTGAGAAGTTCAAGAAAACACAGACCCTTACCGAGGTTCATCAGATATGATTTTATTCGTAATATACAAAAGCATTAAGAAAAATAAAAACAAAGGCCGTTTGATAGAGAAAATAGAGCCAGCTCTCTGTTCTCTCCAGCAGTAAGCAACAGAATGGCAGGGGTGTTCTCAGGAGCCGCTTTCAAACAAGAGCACCTGCCCTGACTAAACCACCAGTGTGTTATCAGGCAGACTGCCAGCATTTCTGGATGAAAATCAGCCAGCTGAGTGAAGGATTCAGGACCTGCAGTCCTTTAGTCTGGTCCACAGCATACACATGAAGCAAGAGTGGATGTGGCCTTCTAGGTACAAACTCAAGAGGACCTTTCCATGATGCCTGTCCTTCAATGCAGGCTGTACCCTCTGTAACCCTCCCTCACAAGCTATTTATTCTAGGAACTCCAGCTTTATAATGACTGTTTATTTTCATCATCACAGAAACGTTTCATAGCTGTATCCCACTTCGACCTGGGGTTATACACTAAACAAAGGAGCATGGACTTCTCTGAATGATCCCAAGATTCTTTCCTATTTAAGTTACATAGTTTTGTGCTGCAAGAGTCCTAAAATGCATTTATCCTAATCCACATAAAACTTGTTTCACATGAATTTAAAGCTTAAGCCAAAATCCACCAGAAGTAATGATGCTTCATGAGCGTGCAAAAGCCAGTGAGCTATCAAGTTCTGATTCCTTATTTTGTCCCAGCAGTGGTTCCTTCAAATAATCCTACGACAATTTTCAAGGAATTTCAAGCTATAAAGAATATGCTATAAATTAGTCCCTCCTAAGTTCAAAGCTTCTAATGCAAGCATCAATTAAAGGTACCTAAATGTGTAACACTACAGATCGTATTGATAGTATTAAGATCCTAATCTTCCTTGTTTCTTCCTAGCACTAACAGTGTTGTCAATCCTTTTTTTTTACTTACACAGGGATTGTGCCCCTCTATTGATCTGTTGGGAAATAAGAGTGAGCACGTGTTGCATTTTTCACGCATGAATGATCTTAGTCAAATTAATTCAAACCTGTGTCAATGCAATGCTTGTATAACAATGGGATATATAAAAATAAAATAGAAGTTCTGGTTTTCTTCTTGTTCTTTACACCAGGGGGTAGTTTCTAAAGAAGTATCTTTCGTTTGGTTAATGAATGCACCAGAGCTGCTCGTGTTGCATTCAGAGTAAAACTTGCACACTGCAGAACAGATGGGTATTGTGAACTGTTATGATGGCAGAGGAGTAGGCTTTAAATAATACATGGAGAATTTTTCTATCTCATTAAGTTTCCAATTTCCTTTAGAAACATCTTTAAAATAAATGCAAAAGATTCTTACTGGAAGCAGTTCTTATTTTGTGTAATTAGATGCCTTTAAATGTCACGCTGAGAAATATTGCTATCAGAACAAAGGGATCAACACAGCTTTAACTTCGATTTACAGAGATCGTGCACACAGATGTTCAGTGAGTGCAGCTCCTGGTACTTCTTCCAAACTGCCAGGGTCAGACACTGAAATCTGCAGAAACAAAAAGGAAGGTGCTAAAAATACCCTTTCCCTTCTTCCTCCCATACATCCGGAGTACTTACAAAGGTTTTCTCCACATCTTTCCTACTTTCTTCTCTATTCTTAATTCTTTCCCCTTCAACTTTTCACTTCCTCCCTCCCCCCCCCCCCCCCCCCCCCCCCCATTTCATATCACATAGCCCATTTAGTACTCAGAAACCCTATCTTCTTGCACATTTTCTCACTTCTATTAAGAGACAAGTACCTTCAGCAGTTCAACTCAGACTGCACAAACAGATTATTTAGCATTACTTTGAATGGAGAAAGAAAGTCAAAGTTAAACAGGAAAAAGGGCAATTCTTTTAATTCTCACTTAAAACACTTTCTATTAGATCGAAAAGATGAGGCAGCTTGAGTCCAAAAGTTTTGCTGAGATTCAAAGCATAAATTTTAGATTTATACCAATCACAATAATGAAGAAGAGATGCCAATTGTCAGAACTCATTTTCCTTCTGAATAAGCTGAGCTCAGATGCAATTTAAATGAGATGAGCCAGAACAGCAGATCAGCACATAAGGACTATGCCTCAATATACAAAGCAAACACGCTTTGAATCTTGGCAACAAAAATACTTTCATTTATTAAGACATTTACTAGAAGACAGAAAGAGAGACTGAAGGCTTGCTGAATGACAATGGCCCATCAGGATGGTGAGCCTCACTGCCACCGCAGTCACTCCAAACACAGACACGATAAACTGAAGTGAGCAAAACCACCTGGAAATGGCCAATCTTTTATTAGAACAAGAAAGTTCTCCCTTTCTTGCCAAGACGGTATAAATCCGCATGTTGCTTTTATTCACTATCTAGTTGTTTTTAAAGTATTTAGCTAGTCTTTTTCCTAAAAGCTTGTAGGATTTAAAAAAAAATTACTCTTATGGCTACAAGCTTCCTAATTTCCATAGGATACACTCAATACATTGCAGCTCAAAATGCATTAGAAGACTGGCCATAACTGATCATTGAGGCAGAAACACAGCGAGGAAGCTGAATGTAAAATTATAACTCATTCTCTGATCTGTTCTTGGGGCTGCTACTTATTGTCCTCCCTTACTTACCAGGAAGTACTCCAAGGACCAAGCATTAGTCCCTGGCTGACCCAGTCCTTTGGAAATGATTACTGTAGTGCTAGTGAGACAATACATTATTCATTTAATTGCTAACAATTTGTTAGGGCATTATAGCCTTAGATAGGACATATTTAAAGGAGAGGATTTAATCCTCACCAAATCACCCTTTTAAGAGCAGACTGTGAGGACACAGTGTGGCCATAACGCTCTCCCCTTGCTCTCAGTCATCAGACACAGCATCGCCTACACAAAGAAAGGAGCCCCACGGACTTTTTCACATGACAGTGGTGTTGAGGCAGAGATTGCTAATGCATGGTGACAATACTGATAGTAGGGGTTGCCATGACCCAGGTACATCTTGCATTTGAATTTGTTGAACCTCATGAGGCTCTCCTGGGCCCACTGTTCAAGCCTGTCTAGGTCTCTCTGGATGGCATCCCAACCCCCAGGAGTGTTAACCACATTACAAAGCTCAGTGTCGTCTGTAAACTTGCTAAGAGTGCACTTGATCCCACTGTCAACGTTACTGAAAAAGCTGTTAAAGAGCACAGATCCCATTACTGACCCTGAGGGACATCACTCGTCACTGATCTCCATCCAAACATTGAGCCATTGATCACCAGTCTCAGGGTACATTCTTCCAAACAGTTCCTCATCAATCCACTACCTCTAGTTAGGTTTGACCACGTCCATCTGTTCTGCACTACCCATTTATACTATCTGTCCCAGCTTCTTTTCAAGTCATACTGCTGACCTACTGATGATTTGATCATTCATGGTCTGTTAAGGCTGCAGATCCTCCAGTAATTCACAACAATGTCAAGCTGCTATTCATCTTGGCTGTACTGGTGTATGTTCTGCCACAATCTAACAGTTCTAGTCTAACTTTTAGCAGGATTAACATTAAGCTGCCTCCTCTCTTTACCACAGAGGATTTCTTTTTCCTTTTACAAATGCCTAGTATTACATCCTCAGTTTAATAACTAGAAAGCTTCCTGCTTTTCAAACATTTATGAGCTGACTCAGGTGACATTGGTTTACTCTTCAAGATTAACAGTGTCAGCAGTTCTCTTGAAAGAAAAAGAAGTTAGTTTTGCTTAGTCTTCATAGCTCCTTAGGAGTTTCCAGTTATTTCTGCCTATGCATTACATATTTCTATACATGACCCCTCTTAGTGCTGACCAGTGAGCTGATGTTTTCCTCTAGAATTACTGGGCAATAATTCCCTCTCAAATGAATTCTCTAGTATATCTAAGAGCAACTCAGCACTCAGCTACATAATCACATTGAAAAAGCAAGATATAGGGCAAGACGTATAAGTAATTTGAACCTCAAACCTTGCAGTCTCCTGATTTTATTTTTTGGAGGGGTCAATGATGACAGTAAATAGGATAACTTATAGCAGTTAGCATAGCTGATAGAATTTGGCTGCACACGATTGCTTATGGCACCCGGCCATTGCTTCTGGCAACGCACAGATTACAGAATTGTGTATTCAACTCTTTCCTTCTCATGTTAGTATTCTGCCAAGTCTCTCAGGGCTTATTCGTGCTTTTCAATAGCATCTGTACCTCCTACTTCCCATTAAAATACACTAAATCGAAATGCAATGAGATGTTCTCAACATTTCCTAGTTTAGTCAAGAGCTTGGTTGAGTTTGATTAAAGTTGTTAAGCAATTTTTAATTCAAGGGGGGAAAAAAATGAGGGAAGGCAGGAATAATCATAATAGAATTATATACCTCATTTAACACTTAAAAATGATCTATGAGGCATCAACAAGACAGGATGGCTGTCAGCCCCAGTGAAAGCAGTACACAGATCATATATAGGCACAGTCAAGTGGGAACTGGCACCTGCAGAGACAAACATAAAGGAGTAATCTGTCTGGGGAAACAGTGGGAAGAAACGTGAGCCAACAAACAGAGCAAGGAGCTGAACCTCCCCCCTCTCCCTACATCTCTGGGGTCTCTTCTTGCAGCATGTATTCTTCTCTTGGTACTAAAGTTCGGTCTCCTTGTGCTAGCCCCTTCTCTTAAGAGAGAGATTTAAAAGTGAAGGGATACAAGATAGTTCAAACAGCATAGGGCAACATGTCAGAAAAGGAACACAAGAGGACCATGGAATGAAAAGCCACGGCAGGCTAACTTGGTTGATGAGCTTGAAGCAGGAGATTTTCCTGGGCAAAGCAACATTTCATCTAGAAGAGAACTGGGAATCTATCAAAATTCATGAAGTTGTGGCCATAGAGGAGATATCTCTCTCCACAGACCACTAGAAAGTCTAGATTCATTCTCTGAAGGTGATCAGATAGGAAAGCTAGTGTAACTCATGATTATAGCTCCCACAGATGCATAAAAAGCTGACCTCCACAACACCCTTCAGTGTTATTTTCACAACATAGACGTGTCAGAAGTTTTGTATCCCATCTGATGCTATAGGTCAAACGTTTTCCACACACCTAAATGCATGTTGCGTTTGTTCCACATAACAAACTACCAAAAATTGACAGCTTTCTTCAACCAACTTTTTTATGCAGGCAAGTAGCGATGGAGGAAAAGTTTTAAACTAAAAGAGTTGGAATAGATGTTAGAAAGAAGTATTTAAATTCAAAGTGGTGAGGTCCTGACACAAAGCTGAAGATGCTCAAGGACAGGCTGGATGGAACAACGTGATCTGGTAGGTGACAACCAGACCTTGACAGAGGATTGGAACTGGATTATCTTTAAGGTTCTCTCCAACATCAGCCATTATAGAATTCCTCAGTCCTTATAAAAAGAATCACATCTTCCTCCTCAGTGCCCACCTAGTAGCGTGACAGCTCTTGGTACTCTGAGCACCTTGCTTCAGTTGTTTTCTGAATGAGTGAACTTGTTGCAATTTACTTCGAGGGACTACTAATTTTAACAGATCTTCAGATTGAAGGATGTTAGTCAGTTCACAGTATGTATTTGAGTCTACCCAGAAAAAAAAAAAAAAAACAGCAAGAGTTTTTAAAAACCCTTCCTGTTACAGGATTGTCAAGAGAGCTTCTGTTCTCCTACTCCTTCCCAAGGAAAGCTATGGAGGCAGCAGAGTTTTCAGAAAGACTAGTTCTTTTACACATCTTCCCCTGCTCCTAAACGTGCTCAGCAATTTTTCTTAATGTAAAGGACAGAAAATCAACTAAGAACTATTGCCATTCCCCTCCCTCCTCACCAGCTTCCCCAAGAGTAATTTTAGTGGAGCTTTGATTGATGTCAGATGAAATTAACTGGAAACATTTAATGTGTTTAACATGTAAAGGCTTAGGGCTCTATTCACTCAGAGACCTTCCATGCTTCATAAACTCACAGAGGACACAGGAGCCTGGATTTCAGCTCTGCAAACAGATAACTTATTAAACAGCACCTTGACTCCTGCCACTGGTGCAACTTTCCCTTCATTATTAATAGGAAGAGGACTCGAACAATGGAATGAAAGGTATTGTGGAAGAGATTCTGTTAATTTAACTAAATGCTTAGTGATCAACAGAATGCAAAAATTAAGCTGTATTTCCCTCAGTAGCTGTTGAAAATCCTCATTTAACCAAGTGAAAAACGAATACTGTGCATGGAAGGAGCATGAGGACTCTGTTAGTAGCTTAGAGGGAAGGACTGTGAATGAGAAACTTCATGAGCACCTTTCTCAAAAGCAAAGCCTTCTTCAGCCTTCTTAGAAGTAGAAAGATTCAATACCTGAAAAGACTGGAAATTGAACTATTCTCCTGCCTTCTCTCCTACTTGTAGCAGCATTGTGGAGAGGTCACTTCAAAGTTAACCAGTAGGTACATCAAGCTGGAAAGAGTATTTTTCTTAATACATACTTCCTCTCCAGCTATCTCAGGAAAGGCAGATTAGCCCTTCCACTGGATAAATGTAGGGCTTTGTGACCTTCAAAAGATGTCTTATTCAGCCATATCTGAACTAGATGTTTCAAGGTCCCTTCCAACCCAGGGGATTCTATGATTCCATGAATATGAGAGGTCTCAGAAGAGAGCTCAGTAAAACTACTGATACAACCATTCAACCATCTGTTGTCTCCTCACAGAGTTGAAGACAGCTCAAACAGGTTACAGAGCATCAGACTGGGTTATCTTCAGCCATCTGTCAAACACGGTTTTACTCAACCCCCAGAGCCATTTCAGAAATAGAGATTTCTGAGTCTTCTCAAACTGCAAGTCATTGACGGCCAGATCATGGAGAAGAATCTGAAGTAAAGAAGCATTTTTTATAAAGCCAATGCCTTGGTACAGATAGGCTCTCCTTATAGCCAGGGCATTCTCCTGCCCACCTGCTGTCACTGGGTTTCCTATGGGAACATTTCACATGCTGTTAACCTTAGAGCTTAAGGGAAGCACTACTGTAATAACAGGCGTTAAGGCAGGCTTTGTGTAGGGAATGTTTGAAGTTGGTGGGAATTTGAGGAGTAGATCACAGAATCACAGAATCGTAGGGGTTGGAAGGGACCTCCAGAGACCATCGAGTCCAGCCCCCCTGCCAAAGCAGGTTCCCTACACCAGGTCGCACAGGTAGGCATCCAGACAGGTCTTGAATATCTCCAGAGAAGGAGACTCCACAACCTCCCTGAGCAGCCTGTTCCAGTGGTCTGTCACTAAATAGATATAGGATTTGATTATTGCTTGCTTCATGAGGATTTACTTCTCATCCCACTTTTCTACTCTGAAATTCAGTGTTACTTTATGGATATGTAAGAAGGTCTATTGACAGCGGAAGTTTTTCCCCCCTAAGTGATAAAGAAGCTTTGAAAGATCGAGCTGTACAAACATCAGATATTAACCATTCTACTTTTCACTATCTCTAGGTGTATTTGTTTGTTATATATTGCGCTGTCAGTGAGAAGCCTCATAATACTCCGATTATTTACCTACTTATCCTTAGCACACAATCGATACACCAAGCTCAGAACAGTTGACTTTTTATAAGGTTGTGCTTCAATGATACAATTACACTCTATTACTTAGTTATGATTTACAAAGCTTGACTGCAACTTGTTTTTGAAGAAGTGCTGACATGACTCCGGCAAAAAAAACAGAACAGTGGTTCCACTTCATGCAAACAAACAATTCCTTAAACTACCAGAGCATGCATGTGAATTTAGGTCACATTACATACATTTGTCAGAAGTGAATCCTGTCACTGGCTTGATTTAAATCTTCAGCTTCCCCTCCCCCCCCCCCCAAAAAAAAAAGCTGGAAAAAAAGAGCAAGGAGTCAACACATGCTGTGTATTAAATGAGAAATAAGAACAATACATTTCATTACAGCTTTTTGTCTTTCTGAAGCCTTCTGGAAGTAGGTGTAGCACATGTGCTCTTCAGTTCTCACTCCCCTCAAGGTGGCTATATGATACCTTGGTTGTATTCTATAATTGGAGATAAATACATTTGAAAGGTTAAAAAAAACAATCAGCAGACATTTACTATGTCATGTATGAAGTCAGGGGGAATGGGACTCATTTTGCTGTCTTTGACGTGTTCTTTTGAACATGTGTTCTTCACTATAAAACAGTCAATTAGAAGATATCAAGGCAGCTCTATCTGGTATGAAAACAAGGTCAATCCCAGTGAATTAGAAGCTGGCAGATCCAGTGGATCAAAGGGTCATATTGCTGATATCTATTTCATAACATAATAAAGACAAAGAATTCTTTTGCTATGTCTGTCATGTCTCCAAGACGAACCACATGGCAACCACAGATGTTTCCATTTTGCAGTACCAAGGAACCAAGCAGCCTGTATAGCTCACCACTGATGTGTTTGAAGTGACTTACAGAAACAGCATTGGAACTATCATTGCATTTCTCACGTCCTATCTCATGCAACTGAACAGCCAAGTTATTTTGAATTATTGCTGGATCTTATCTGCAGTGATAGACCACAAATTCTGCCCATCAGCTAATCCATAGCATAAAATTCCTCTGTCATGGAAAGACTTTCAAAACATATCTAAATATTTTCACGTACATAAATGCTCAGTGGTTACCACCAGGTCGTGCTTACAGAAACACTGTGCAACATCTTGAGATAAATGAATTGCTTCTTATTTTTTTGAAGATACTAAAAATCAGAACTATATGTTCTGGCTCCAGTTAATCACAAATGAAGCACTTCTTTGTTAAATGTGGCATCAGTTTGATTACGAAGAAATCATTTGTTACCAACAAATATACTGGTCTCTTCACAAAGCAGC
Source organism: Alectoris magna (assembly GCA_030625065.1). Lineage (NCBI taxonomy): Eukaryota > Metazoa > Chordata > Aves > Galliformes > Phasianidae > Alectoris > Alectoris magna. The sequence goes on along the minus strand of CM060575.1, from coordinate 5,101,494 downwards.
CAAAGAAAGAAAACTTTGTCTTCAAATATGAAAAGCAGAAGTTGGGATTTCACATAGAAAAAATCTTCCAAAGGAAAGAATTACACTTTAATCAACATGCATGTTTATATCACATCCCTTAGAGGCAAGATGACATAAAACAGAAGCAACAGTCAAGTGTCCAGGAGATGCAATATCAGCTAGAGAACATTGTTCTTCCCTCACATTGATCCCATCACAGCCCTCTGGAAGTTGTGCACCATACATTAATGCTTTGAGACCATCTCTATTTCACTTCCTTAGCTTCCAATTCCCAAAGCAGCAGTAGCAGTTTTTCATAAACACAGAAAAACAATTATTAAGAAGTTGAACTCTTAATTTCACAGAAATCATTGACACCATTCCTGTCCCTCACCCCACTTACATTTTTACTCAAAGGAAATAAAGCTGGAAGAATATAACCCAAGAAATAAGTTGCAAGCACAATCCAGACCACCTCAGGAAGCCATACTGCCTAAAAATAAATGAAATAACAAGTCATTCCTTACAGGCTTCAAACCTCATTCAAACAGCCCATTAAATACAGATGAGTTTAGAGGAATAACATTATTTTAACAGCCTGGTGGCTTCTTTGTAAGTGTAAGGAGTTGCTGACTCCAAAGGGCCATGGGGCACAGCAGTGAGAAGCAGATTACATCTATCCAGCTCTATTAGAGGAAAAAAACAGTATTTGAAATTCAGTGCACCTCCTTCCACAAAGGGCAATTAGTTTCACAGTGCAGTGGTTGGCCTCTCTGTGGAGCTCAGAGCATAATTGTGACCCTCCAGAGGTGAGAATATCCAGAACAAGGGGCTGCTGTCTGACAAGCGTGTTGGAAAGCACTCTGCACACACCTTGGGTGCAGTCACTGCAGCACCTCACCCCACAGTTGCAAAGCACAGCTTTCTGAGCACTCACCCCAGCATGAAAGCAGGGAACTTCCACAGTTCTTTCCATCCCGGTAAGCTGATATTTTATCTGTCCACAGAGAAAGCCAATGCTGCGCCAACAGCTACTGCCTCATCCTATTGCTTTGGGATGAGCAGAGACTAAGGGGGCACAAGAAGAAGACTACCTCCGAGCCTCCTCTGAGAGGTCTGAGGAGGGAAAGTGGAAGTTTGCAGCTCTCCCCCAGGCAGAAAGGATGCTCCGGGACAGAATAATGAGATGAGACGGCAGTGCTGGAGGAAAAGCTCAAAGCAGTCCGAGCCCAGAAAACAGAATTTGTATTTACAGACCTCAGCTGCTGGAAACTGAGAAGCATTTGCAATGTTGTCTTTGAACCCAGTAACCCTCCTATATCAGAAGTCCCTGCCATATAATGTAATAGACTACACAATCTGGAGTCAAATACTTTGGGACTACAGAGGAAATCTGAGAAGCAACAGTAAAATAGTTCATCCCATGAGAGACTTCACTCATCTCTTCTCAGAGATAAGCACACAGAGAGCTGACAAGATAAATTCGCCCTTTATATCTCTCCTTGGTAACCAGTGAGAAGAATTAAACCCCATTCCCTTCCTGAACGTCATATTTATTTTGCTTAAGGAAAATCATGTTTCTCAATTATAGGTAGCACTTCTGATTAACCATTAGGGTGACAGGAAAAAAAAAAAGAAAATCAAACAAGTTCAGGGGTTTTCAATTGTGTGTGTAGCTGTCTATGATTTTCCACATGTAAGCAGAGGTTAAGGGGAATGAAGTCTACTCCTTAGGTCATATGTTTTCCACAGAGCAATTTCCTGCTTTGATTTCATGATGTGAAGGCTTCTAGAAACTCCTATGGGATCAGGGTCTTTTCTTGACCTGTTAGAGGATACAATAAACATAATAGAAATATAATCTTTTTTTTTGTAAGCTCCCTGGATTATCATTAGATACATATTCTCATGTACACGTAAGCCTCATTATTTCTCCCCACTTCTTTCCAAAAGACATACTCAAGTTCTCTTCCTTCAGTGAAAGAAGTTGAATGTAATCTGCCCTAACACATTAGTCCAAATTATCTTCTAGAGACTCGTCAATAAAGAACAACTATTAACAGAATACCTACATGTTTCCAAATTTTTTTGGTGCTTTTGTCTTTCTCAGATGTTAATTTCCTTGCCATTCTGCATACATAATATATCATATAGTCATCCAACATCAGCACACATTTATAATTAAGTTACAAAGGATGCTTGCAGAACCAGGATCCTAGTTCACATGATGCTCACAGAATCAAATTACAATGAGATCAAAATATATGAAATTAAAAGACAACATTATTTCAAGCAACACGAACATGGTTTTCTGTTTAGCTTTCCTACATTCCCCCAGCACATGGTCTTCTCAAACTACAGGAGAAATCTCAAACTTCAGTACATCTTTTACCGGACATCATCTTCATTGGCCATGTAAACATTTGTTTTAAGTAGAGAAGACTTCTGTGGATTCAGATAAAAACTTATAACTCTCTCCATACTAAATGCAGTTTTAGGTTGGCCAATAAACAAGAAGTGCTACTGCCATGATAAAACATACAGAGTCAACACTTTCTACTCTGTCTTATGTAAAGTTAGTAAAACCAACCAAGAGTCACATGAACCTACTTGTTTTCCTAGTGCCACAAACCTAAAAATTACTAATGAAACGTGCAATTCATTTTCATTATGGTTGGCCAAAAGCTCCACTATAACATCCTGCTTTGCATTTTTGGTATTTAAACAAGCTTCTAAACATTGATATAGGACTTCAACTGAAGTAGTGGCTGAATTACCCTATAATAGTCGATCAGCTAATGACACCACCAGGACAATTCTCCTGAGGTCAAACTGGGTAGAGCAACCCAGCAGAAGAATATTCCCTCAAACAGCATTTTTCAGTACTTTGTCCAGAGCACAGAACTTACTGGGTAATAGTTTAAGAAAAAGTTTCTTAAATTAAGCAGCATTTTTATTGCAAAAAGCTAAAGTAGATTTGCTGACTTTATGCTAAACTCACTTTTCCCCCCAGTTTAAAGTGACCTTTGATGCAAACTAAAATGTGCAGGTGTCAAAGTATATCAGTATCGTATACTAGAGATGTGCACAACTGAGGTTTTTTGGCACTTTCTCCTTCCAATTTATTAAAGGTTGTGTCAGAATAAATTTATGTAAGCAAGGATCAAGTTTTATTACTGGAACTTCATTTGCTTTTAATGAATAAGGGTATTTTAGGAAAATAGTTGATTAAGTGAACTAACATTTGAGATGTGAGCTATTCCTTCTCACTCCTATCACCACTCCTTTTAACCCTGCAAGTAAGCATGTCACATGCTACCAGATAGCAAAATAAGTTGTATTAAGGTTGTAGCCTCTCTTCAGCAAAGTAACTGACACTGTTATTGCATCCATTTATTTTCAACACCGTGCACCATGTTAAGGCTCTGATGGTTTAACAGAACTTTAAGTCCTTAAAGTTATGCAAATAAACATCTCCCCAACCTCATTCTAAACAGACTGATTCAGTGGACTAAGGCCACAGCCATTTGTGAGGTCATAAAAGCTGGATAGCAAGCAAGATTGCTCTACACTAGATGAGGACAGAACAAAGACGGCCTCTGGCCCCAAAGTCTAACAAACTCTTGGAATATCTTGGGGATCACCCATTAAGAATGTAACAGATCATCCCCAGTTAAGAGAGATTTGAACTATCAAGAGCTATCACAAAGGCCAATGATGTTGTCAAGCTCTTGTCCTCCCACAAGTATCATACTGTGATTCTATGAAGTAGGCTTCATGGGAACTATGTTCACTAACACAAGCAGCAATGTGTACATGGCCTACCACAAGAAGAGACCAATCTCACCTGAGCAAGAAATCAGTGCAACAGGAAAGCAATCAGTTTGCTCTGGTTACTTGCGCCTCTCTGTTTCCCAGGAATCTCTCTAAAAGAAGGAGGTTTCCCTCTTCCTCCTCCACCCCCATCTTCTGGGCTCCTCTAGAAGCCACAGATGCTTCCTGCATTCCAGAATGCATAAAGGCATCTCATAGACCCCAAACAAAGGCGTGTCCATGGAGGTACCACCTCACCCCCAGAAAAAAATTGCCCTCTTTGAAGGCACAGAGCTGTTACCCAACAGGTTGGCTTTAATTTTTCAGACAACACCATAGATGAACAATGCAATTTGACACCTGAAAGTGATTTAATAGTATACAGATTGTCCTCTTCTTAAGATTCCACCAGAAATTCACTCACTGATAACCACAAACAGGAATCCATGTTGGAATTCCAGCACAGATCTGTCAGTCGATCAGGGGGAAATAGTAATGGACCATTAGGTTTCCAGATCCTAATCATTATGGGCTACAGAACTAATTACCTTCTCGTTCTGGATCTGAGGTTTTGGGAAAACATTGCTAAACAAGATTTTCCTTATGCTTTCCATTGGGAAGTTTGAACAAAAAGGTTTGTAAGACAGCTAAGGCACAGATCACTGTGGCACACCAGGAACACATTACAGGTTTGCACAACCTTAACCAGAAAAATATGGCACTCTCCTGAAACCAGACACACACTAAAGCCAGGCACCTGCAGCAGTATCTTTCCTAGGCAGCTGGTTATCAGCATTCCTTACATGTATTGAGCCTGGACTTATATTCAAGTCAGCCAAGTTCTTAGAAGCATATAGTTGCTTAGTTTTCCCCAAGGTAGTCCTGCTTGTAATTAGAATCTAACAAACCAAGGATTTAGAAAGAATGCACATTTACATAATTTTTCCATTAAAAAAACCCATTCCCAACACCAACAGGTTAGTGTCTGTGCAAATATGCACATCAGGGATTTTCAAGAGCGGGTCATTTGAGAGATTGTTAGCCACATGCAGTATGAACCTATCAAACTTCGTTAGTGTGAAGAGGTTGTTGATAAACCAAGGAGCCCCTTTGGTGTCTGCAAAGACATGAAGGGACCATAGCCTCAACCCTTCTGCATACGTCCACAACACACAGAAGACAACAACTTAACAGCCTAAATCTGTGCTTTTTGAGCTTACAGAACACAAGTGAAACTGCATGCAAGCACAAAGCAATGGGCTGGTTCCCCATTATACCATGTTTTTACAGTTGGTCAATGGATGTAAGATAGTACCCAAACAGCCTGAAAAAAATTCCACAGAATTCCAGCCACACACCAATAAGTGTTGTCTTCATCTGTTTTCATACTTTCCCACTATATATGGTCTACACCACCCTGCCTCTTACTATATGTACATACACACACCTGTAGAACTGCTCTGATGTGTTACAACGGTACTGTAACATACACATTTGTCTTAATAGGTATGTGAGATGGAAGCAGCTGTACTGGACTGGATTATGCTTATTTTGTACTGGATATGCACACCGACACTGTAAGAAAAGACAAGTTTTGGCAAGTCTTAAAAGCAGGTACTGGACAGGAACAAGTCAATACCGCTCTGATTTCAGTTGATTAAGATGAGCTTAAGCAGCTAGATCTATCCCATAAAACTCATGGAAGTCACCCAGCTATGCACAAACACCCATTTTGTACTCATCTCCCAAGACTGGATCCATTCAACATATTAGAATCAAAAGTTTCTCTAACCATGCTTCAAGCTCAGCATAATACAGCATAAAGCATGAATCATTATACTGAATAATATAGAATTATATTTGAAGTGTAACTTTCACTATTCTCCTCTTTAATGATCTTTCTTTGATGGATCATGACTTTATCACTTTAGAAGTACTTTAAATAATAGCTCCACTTCAAATGATCTTTCCTTTTATCTTATTTAAAAATTTTTACATCAGTTGTCATGTGCCATAATTCAGCATGGTTATTAACACACTGACATTTAAATATTGCTACCTTACAGCTTCACCTGTTCAGTGTTAACTGCTGCATTCACCTCTTCAACCAGGAAGATTTACTCCCTACAACAGTAATTTCCTTCACCCTAGCATACTACAGCTGTGTTCCTGACTTGCACTGCTAAATCCTACAGATGCCAGCAGTGTCTTCTATGACCTGCTTTAAAAGCAGTGCAGGACTCAGTGGCATTGGCATAAACACAGATTAGAAGCCGTGTTAAAAGAGGTGCAGTTCGCAGCCTCTGGTTTTGATGATGCCATTTGTTACATAGCATTTACAGCCAGGAGCTGTGATTGACTTTTGAGTAGCTACTCGAACCTCCTCTAATACAGCAAGCAGTCCTGTTTTATTCAAGCATTAGAGCCAGAAATGACAAATGTTGCAATATATACAGTGGGCTGTGGAAACTGAAGTGTCTCTTCTTCCTGAGAAGAAAAATCTACCCACATGTAAGCATGCTTCAGCCATGTCAAGCTCAAAGCAATGGAACACTGAGCTCTTCCTTATCCAGCTCCTCTCCTTTCCTCCCTATCCAAAAGCTACTATTTCACATCCTCCCCATTATGTTGATATCTCAGTGTTTTTACTCAGCAGAATCTGAATCAAAAAATGATGCAATTACTTCATCCCGTGTGCTGTACCAAAAATTTCAAGCATGGTAAAAGAATAAAAGAATTTCTCCTTCTTCCATTTACCTTCCACTGCTTCTTGTTGTTAACAAGCACTGTTCACTCATTTGTCTGCTGAGAGTGACAAGTATTGTATTTATTGAATGATGTTATTCTTTTCGCCAGCCTACACTCTTGGAAAGCTACTAATCTGGTCTAGGTCCAAAGAACACAACAATTAACAAGGAAAATGGAAAGCAGTTTTCCTACATACCTTAAGCAGTTCTACTTTAAAGAAATTCATCTTCTCTATTAAAAAATAAGTAGTGGAATTTGGCTCTCAAAAGTAGCTTCAAACTGAAGAAAGTTCAGCAACTGCTTCAGAGAACAAAACATTTGGTGAGATGAAATAGTTGCGAAGTCAAAGCTCACTACTCAAGTGAAATCCTTCTAGCAAAGAAAGTATACCTGCATAGCATATAGCAAACTAATAACCTATAAACATAACCACAACATGGCAGTTTTTTATTTTCTGTATGTAAAGATAGTTGACACCTTCACTCAAAGCCTACTTGCTGTTTTATTGCACCATCTCACATTTTGGAAGGTAAGCTCATCTGACCTGTGCGTTGCTCATCTGCAACAACTGCTCCTTCAAGAAAACAAACCGCAGTTCACTTCCAAAATTAAACTCCATGAAAGGAGAATGGCAAAAACAAAAAATGAAGTCCACATACTCTTGGTTTAGTTTCAATCCTATAATCTCCTGTAATGCTCAGCTTGCAGGTATTACTGAGAAGTACTACAGTGCACCCCTGGTTTCACAGCCTTACTGCCTTCATTTTAAAGACTCCCCCCAATTCACCAACAGTTCTTCCCCACTCCCTCAGTTTTTACACTCACAGAAGCAGCCTCTCATCAATCCACAAAAGTATTCACTTTTCTATAAATCCCACTGCTCTTTATTTGTGAAATGAATGCTGTCAAAAACAAGACTTTTGTCAGTATTCCATGGTCATTGTGTGTAGAAGTATTAATACATGCTTTTTAGTACTCAAAACCTATTCATGTAATTTGTTTATTTCATTGTTAAACAGCTTTGTAGGACAATCGATCTTTTAAGCTTCTTAAAAAAAAAACTTCCCTGCTTGGCAATGAAGCTGTTTGTTTCCATTAATGTACTGAACCGACTTATCTCTGCTGACCTGGCCACATGTCAACATTTCTTAGTACATGCAGAAGATGATCCCTTTTAAGTCACAACCATTTCATTGCTAAAATAAGAAATACTTCCCAGCATGCTAGCTAGCTCCCATGACACCTTCAATCTTACACATCATACAGCAGTTGGTAATGATTGGTGCCACCTGTTTTCCACATGCACCACTTCTATCCCACTGCTGAATTAATCCCTTCCACCATAAAGAAACCTACAAGTGGAAGAAGAATTGGGAAGGGAAAGGATGATAAAAGAATTAGTATATGAATAACATTAAAAATTGAAGATGCTTTATTTTGCTGAGATATTACTCCCACAGTTCTTGGAGAAAGACAGTTTAGGTGTCTGGTCTGACTCAGCCACTTCCTATGATGACTGGATAGGATTAGAACAATGCAGCAGGTGAAGCCTGCTCTCTGTGCAGACACAGATGTAAAAGCACTCCATTCATTGAGGCTTTCTGCTCATAGCAGCCCAGAGCTGGCACAGTTACGAGCACAGGATTTTATACTCCCCTAACAATGCGATATCTTCCTGTGAGAGCAATTTAAGGCTCTACTGGGCTTTCAAGAAGTTTGAAGTGCAGCAGTTCACTTATTATGGCCCAGCGCAGGCTTACAGAGCTGGTTTGAGCATTTCTTTCGTCAGAGCAAGTGTTCTTCGAGTGCAATATCTAGGCCTCTATGGGAGATAAAGGCAGAAGAGAGCAAACACTGCAGGGATGCTCCAGTTTGCATCTCCAACAGTTTGTACTTTCCAGAGTCAAAGGAAACTGTGTCACTGGGACAGCTCTCATGTAGGGGGATTTCCTGGAGGAACACCATACTGACAGTGACACTGTCCAGCACCTCCATCTTGCACATGCTGAGCTTGCAATGCTAAATCTTTGCAGAACCTCCACATCAGGGACACCAGACACAAGGTGCCAGTCATGCAAGAACAGCCTCCAAAACTGAACCAAAATGATTTTAGGACTGTAGAGCACAGTCAGTTTCAGGTGGGGTTACCTTCTTCTCAGATGAGCAGCTACACTCAGTGATATTTACATATCCTTTAAAGTCACTAACCAGTGCCTTATCATATCATTTTCCATTCTATTACATAATTTTCACTTATATTATGCAAAATATAAACAGTGTAATGCAGCATGAGATTTAAATAAATCAGCTTCATATCCAGGACTTGCTTTGAGTGAATACTTCTTTTGTAGGAGCTGCAACTCAGTGCTGTTCCACATTGTGATTTACTCCAGCCCACTCTGAGTATTTGAACAAAACCACTAGGAGTCCTAAAAATCAGAATTAAGAATCCCAATGTATCACCTAAAAGTGGACTTCATTCTACTGAAAGTCTTCTCCAATGCAATACATTCTATAAAATGGAAATATCAACTCCGTGTAATTACTGAAAATTGGATGCTACCATACAAGTGCAGAAACTTTGGTATTTTACATTAAATACAGACAAATATTTTAATCAATTCACAACAGCGACAACTCAAAGAAAGCAGATTTAGCAATAGCCTTGATTCCCTGTCAGATTGAAATCAATCTGGTGAAGTGACATCAGTTTCCAGATGGTATTACTGTGTAGAAGCAATATACACAAGAATCGCTATACTAACGAAGAACGTCCATCCACTCCAATACACCTGACATCTCATTCTCTTTTCCTTACAGATAAGGTAAGACCAGATCATTAGTCAAAATTAAGTTCACTTTAAGCATGCGGTTATTTGAATCAGTAGCAGATATGGCATGCTGGAGCTTTTTTCACCTTCTGCTCGATGAATTTTATATTCATTGTTAACAGATATTTGAATAAGCCATCCTCCAAGTAAGAATGACAGAAGTGACTATTTCAGTTTTGTTTGATCGTTGCAAAGTGTCACATAAGCAAGCGGTATAACCAGCCAGCTTCAAAGCTAAAACCTAAAATTAGTTTTTCCTTCTGTTTTTGTTTAAAGTCAAAGCTATAATAAAAAAAAAACAAAAAAAAAAAAAAAAAAAAAACCTAAGTTACTGTAATACAATGCATTGTGCTTTAGGTCTCTACTCTTAAACAAGCTTTCCAGAAGAGCTATGTTTACGACCTCTCCTGTGTAACATAACTCAATATCCTTGTTATGTAGATAACTCAAATTTATGTCTCTGTCCTATGAGACATTTCACAAATGCAGGCTTAGTGTTGTCAGGCAGTTTGATGGATGTTAAATCCTGAAATTTGCTTGAAGACATCCCGATAATGGCATGGCAATGCTGGTTCCAAATATAAATGCATCTCCCTTTTTAGTAATTCATTCACTTCTTCCTCACCCTTCATCATCTTTGATGGCAGTCATACTGCTTGTGAAGTGTAAGGTATTAGACATCATGCTAACGTTACCCAGCACACATGCATCACTGTGCAGAGACAGTTAACCGAGTCCCACCCAAAAGGAAGCCACATTTTTCTTTAGGTCTCATGTGTACTCTGATCATCGAATGCAATAAAATGAAGCCAGGAAAATAAGGAGTGAGCTTTTTTTTTTTTTTCGAAAAGGACTTTAAATAACCATGGAAAGTGATGAGAGCATTGATAGCTGCTTCACATTGACTAACCTGATAATTTTACAGCAGTCCGTAATGCCGATACCAGAGCCGCCAAGAACACACACTCATCCCACTAACTGTACAACATCTTGAACCAACTGACAGATCAAATGAAATAATTGCAAAGGAATCCCAAATGCATTTGTTTAATAGGTTGCACAATTTTATTCTGGCTGCAAGAAGACCGCACAGCAAACAAGGAAAGAAACGGGGAAGAAGTAGGAACTCACGGCATGAAGACAGGCAAGGTAGCTGTGTAGAGTCATAGCAGAAGATAGAACCTTGTTGAATGCCTTCAATGAAAGGAAATGCAATCAGCAATATTGAGAAAGAGGTATGAGGCCCAGAAACAAGAAGATCCATTTTTAGTCTCAGGCTTTTCTAAGTGACTTTATCAGCCTTGATTCCCCTGAGCCACATCTTCAGTAGTAAAAGGGACGAACTTCTAGTTAAAGTCCTTGCACTCCTTCTGCAGCTGAAAAGTGTGACTTTTTTTTTTAAAGAGACTTCAAACAGTATTTCAAAAATGAACACCCACCATAGTTAAGAGCAAGTGTAGTCAAAGTTACCAAATGCAGATATTAATGATGATATTAAAACACTTTTCACAGCACTGCAGCCAGTTAAATAAACCATCAGACAAGTATTCCAGAGAAAGAAATGCGCACACCCTCAAAACATCCAAGTGAATCTCCTTAAAGGGCCTGGGCTTGTCAGTACATCCAGACTCCTTTATATTGTGCACAGTATTCTCACCTTACAACACATCCCTAGATTGCATACACTGCTTCCACTGGAAGCTTTCTAGTATTTAAGTTACAAGTTCGTTTGCTCTAGAGCAAGAGGAACACAGATAAGCTAAAACCATCACAAAAGGACAAGGGGCATTTTGCAATACATTAATCCTGCCATGAAAACCTACCCAGAACTTACAAGAGAACTCATACTTTATACTTCACTGTTATATTACATCAGTATCTTGTTTGCATGAAAATGTACGTGTAATTCACAGCCCAACAGCCTCCACACACGCATGTGTTGCTCACAGTATCAGTGTCTAATTGGCAGGCAAACAGTCCCACATCAGTCACTGCGAAGCTGTAAGGAAAGCCACAAGAATGTCTTTGTAACCCAGGGAAAGGAGAGTTACTTCATTTCCTATATCCAAAAATACAGCGGTTGACTGCCATATAACATTCTGATCATAACCTTGCTGCATATGACATGCACCTAACTCAGGATAGGGAAATAGTGATTAATGACACTGAGAAGAGCCTGCCAGGAACACGTCACATGGAGCACACATACAAAAGCAAACAGCTGCTTCACACGTTTTGGGAGCTGTAACTGGGACGTGGTACATTTGGGTTTGGCTGCATCAGAACCTTCCTGCTTACAGAGCAGCCCAGGGTGCACCTCCTCATATTATAGGGTCTGTCCCTGCAACACTAGTAGAAAAGTTTTTTCCAACTTCAAAGTGGTAATAGGAGGATACATATTTTAAAGCGGGACAGTGCTCCAATGCAGCAGTAGTGGTAGAAAAGGAGGCCATAGGATGTCGGGGTATTCACAGAAGGAGCCACAAGCAGAAACGTGCTTGCAGATCAATTCCCTTTACATGGGACATTTTTTTTCCCTACTCATTGCCCAACTCAGCAAATTTCCTCAGCAATCTGTGTGGTGGAAAAATTGGTATTTTTCACACTCTTGCTCAAGTGAAAAACACCAAGGTCAGGAATTCCCAGATGTTGATTTCCATGCTTTGTGCTCCTTAAAATAGTGGCCTACCCTGCAATATCTAATCCCCAAACAGTAACACCTTTTTTGTAAGAAAAGGGAAATATTTGAAAGGGAATCCTTTTACAAAAATCCTTTCAAATATTAGCAATGCATCTACAGTTCAAAACAATCTGTAAAGTGAACCTGGGGTCAGAGGTGCTGCTGTATGAAGCTCTTTCTTGTTCTAGATGTAGGTAGGAGAGAGCGCTGTGGGCTGGACCTGTTCTGGCTTACTAGATCACCTTGCAAGCTCGAAGTGAAAAAGCTGATTGAGGCATTTGGATTCTGAATTGCTCAACACGAAATTGTGTTTTCCAGCATGCAGTAGCTGCTGAAATTTGGAATCTTTGGTATTTATTATGCTGGGTTCTCAAAATCACTGTTCGCTTATGTTAAAACCAGCGTTATCTGTTACTGATTCCACACTGACAGAATCTTTATGTATGCATTAGTCAACTCAATTGCCAATATGTACTCTGTTATTAACAGCAGCAACAACAAAAGCCTTCAGAGAATTAATGGAAAACTTGCATGTTATCGATTCCTGTGGTGGAAAAGAACCCTATTTTTTGTAAAATGAAGCTACGGAGGGAAAGTAAACAATAAAATATGCAAGCAGCTTGAGGTGTTGAATAGAAATAGCAGCAAACAACTTCCCACAGAGGCTCTCTGCTTGTGAACTCGAGTCACAATATATTACCAGAAATTGAAGTGATATTTAGCAGAATGAATGAACAACTTGATCACGAAGGAAAGCAACCCTCCACATGTATGAGCAGCAGGCAGCAGAAGCAGGGGCTGTGCTGCAGAAATCCCATGCGAGGCAACGATAGATAGTTTGTGCTTCTTCACAGTGTAAATTAACAGTGACGTGGGGGGATAACACAATAGGAAGACATCAAGTTGTTGCTAGCAGATTTTTCATTAGAGTGAATGTTCATTAGGGTGAAGTTCTATTTCTAAATGATACTAATCCTTCTGCTAATACTTTTCTTAGTTCTTTGCATTTTGCTTGAATACTCAAAACTAAATAAGGCTTCTTCAAAAGAAAAAAAGAAGTGAAAAAATTAGCAGATGAGAAGCATACAAAAAATAAACAAATAAAAAACAACCCCCAAACAGATGGAAGTCAAACATCTCCCTTCAGGGGTGACTGTTATTCCTGACAGTCCAAATCAAAGATTTGCTATAGCTTGTTTCAAGACAAGGGAAAAATGTGTATATTTCGGATGGCAATATCAGAATGCTCTTAGCATGCTTTTGGGAGACATTTATAGACTGTGATAGGCTTCCAGAAACACAAAGTATTTTAGTAACATGTCTTTATAACTGTCATAAAGAATCTTTTCACAAGTGCTATAGAACTCCTGGCTAAGAAACAGTGTTAAGTCTCCCTTTTATAATTTTCATTTGTTTCAGTGATAAGACTTAATATGTACAATTTGGAAAGTAACTCATATTGAGCAGTTACCAAATCATACACCAATGGAAATGGATAGAAAAAGTCATTACAATCGTGTCTTATTATGATAGGTGGTACCCTACATACAGGCAGATTACTCTGACCTGTACACCTGTTATGTCAACAATTAGTCATGGCTGTTAGAAAATACTACCACAATTTGGTTTTTCATAAAAAAGCAAGGTATAAGTATGGTATAAGAGGAATTTAGGAATATATGCCCGACTTTGCCACTTTTCCTAATGTCTGTTGTTTCATGTGTGAAGACATATGTTTATACATTAGCACATTAAGTGTTCCACTATGAATAATCTAACATTTGGCTTGTTCCAAGAGATCCATCTTTAACTGAAGAAAAATGTAGCCAATGTCCTAATTTAGGAAGACTCTCAACTGCATGCTTAATATTTCCCCAGCTACAAAAATTCTTGGCTTCTGATTAACTTTGATTTAAATGGGACAAATTCGTACATTTAAAGTTAGAAGCATTCTTAACACCATCCCAATGGGTTTCTTTTCTTTAAGCACTCTGTGCTGCATTGTCCCATGTTTCTACCTCCTCCGGTACCCAAGGTCATGAGAAAGTCTCTTAACTTCTCACAGAGAAGGGTGTTGCAGGGCTCAGCTTTCTGAGCAGTGTCACCATTTGTGCACCAAATCCTCAATCTCTTACAAGCCAGTGTGAAGGCAGGCCCCTCTTGAGAGCAGCTCGGGCAAAAAAGGCACAGAAAGTAATACCTACAGCTGAACAAATTCTGCAAAAGCACTAACATCTTTGCATTTTTTGGTTAGCTAGGATCATCCAGCTATAGTTCATTTCGTACTATGACAACTACTTATACCCCATTTATTTTTCCCGGAAAACATTCTCTTACCAAGAAGCAAGATTGCACAAACGGAAAGCTTTTCATAAAATGAACTTACTCAAGGCTATTCAGTGAAAAGTATGACATTCATTGTGCATTTATAGTAATGTATAAACAAATATGCTCCCCAATGTGTTTTGCAAGACCCTGGAGTGCTGCATGGAGTGGATAGATGGCTTCCAGTCATATTCATTATAGAAAGCAGATTAACATGGCAGAGTAGCCAGGAGAGGAACATGTAGATTACTTATTGGAATGACAACCCTGATTTGATAAAGATGCTAACAATGGCTATTAAAGAGGTTTAAAAAGACAGGATAAAATAGCAACAGCTGGAGACTTACAACAACTCTCTTATCATCTTCAACTCTCTTATCATCTTCAAGCCTCTGCTTTATCTCTAGCTACCACAAGTGTGCAAGCTTGGAACACACATTTATCCAAGCAAACGTGAGAAGGGAAAGATCACTCTCATAACGAATTACAGACTACATAAATTCCATAGTTGAGGTTGAGTTAAATTCTCAAAGTATCTTTTTAATTAGAAATAGCAGAAGTGCTTCAGTGATTCTCCTTTAGTTCATCGGAAGGGTTGAAGAAATGGGGCTGGGGTGGTAATTAATGCAGTATCATTATACCTCAAAGCATGGTAGTCCAGCAAAACATGATTTATTTAATAAAAGAAATAAAATATTAATTTTTTCATCTTGGAAAAGCAAATACATTGAGCATTTTCTGTTGCATTTACATCGAGGTGAGCCAAGGGGATTGGAGATTCAGTCTTATTAATTATAGATAAATACAAAATTTTCTTGTACAGCTTGAAGAATGCACAAGACTTTACAAACACAAAGCGACTCATTCCTTCACCTTATTGTATAAGAGAGAGAAAATGCAGATGTGACATTTCCAACAGCCTGGAAAAGGGGGGTGGAGACAGGAAGGAACGCTGTAGAATGAGCAGAGAAAAAGTGGAGCGATCGGTGAAATGGGTTTAAAGGAGTAAGGCCACTGTAACAATCAATACCCAATGATAGTGTGAAAAATTGTAGTGGACCTCATGTTAGTTTCAATGAAAGCAAAAATACTCAAGAATGATTAAATTCGGAATACAGGGTTTGTAAGAGGGTTTTCATGTCGTTATTTTAGGAGGGTAGAATCACAGAAGCATAGAATGGTTTGGTTAGAAGGGACCTTAAAGGTCATCTAGTTCCAAGCACCCTTGGAACTTGGGACTCCTCCCACTAGACCTGGTTGTCCATAGCCACATCCAGCCAGGGATGGGGCACCCACAGCTCCTCTGAGCAGGCTGTGCCACTGCCTCACCACCCTCCAAGTGAAGAATTTCTTCCTAATATCCAACCTAAACCTCTTTTAGTTTAACACCATTACCTTGTCCCGTCACTACACCAGATAGAGCTCCTCCCCAGCTTTCCTGTAGGCCCAACTTTAAGTACAGGAAGGCTGCAACATTTGGAGGAAAGAAAGAAGAGTCTCAGAATGATCAGTAAATCAGTATCCAATGGGAAACCAAAGATAGACATCGTATTCAAAACTAAGGAAGTGAAAGCATGAAGGACAGTGCTCGAGACACTGAGTTTGATGCTGATGTAGCATTTACCACGGCCGAAAAGGACAGGTACCAGAGGCAGCCAGAGGTAGAGAGCAAAATAGGGGAAAAAGACAACAAGGAGTAAACTGAAGTGGAGCAAATCCTTTAGTCAGGTACACAAGGAGCTTCTATTAACTAAGGGTTGGTAATTTGCAACACTAGGGTTATTAGTTAAGCAGTACACAGAGCTGGTAACCAGCTGATAGTGCTGTATTTAATGGAGTGTACATCTGCATTTCCATTACCCACTCAACCACTACATCCCCAGCTTCTCTTTAGAAATCCCCAGGGAGAGCAGAGAAGTGCACTGTTTGATGGGCGATAGTCTTCCCTTCATAGCTGGAGTTGCAGGGATTACAGGTTTGTGTGCTAAGTGCTGTTTGTCACTATGCCACGTTTAAGGTAGTGATTCAGTTTCACATGCATCACTCAACAACTGACAATTTACAGTGACACATGATACCTTCTGGCTGCAGTTCCCAATTAATATGAGATACTGGAGAGCGTGGCTGTTGAAACAGCAGTGCTGGTGGTGTAAACAAGCCAGTTAAAAGTGTGTCAGGCTTTGTTCATCTAGGAATCACATTCTTGTTGTGAGCTGAAGCATAGCACCTGCTTCGTTTAGGTTAACTGACAAATTGCTGCTATGTAAATCTGCACTCTAAATACAACACCATGCCTCTCCTGAGGCTGAATGAGAATAAGATGAGTGAGAAAGTGAAATGGAACCGTAAAAAAAACAAAGCAAAACACACCAAACTTGCGATACCTCACATGGCAACACATCCTTCCTCCAAAGAATGCAACTCTGTCCTTGAGGCAGGATTACTCACAAATGCCTTATGCATTAACAGCATCCTAGTGCAATCAGAGGAGAGATGGTGTTTTCCTGAAGTAACAACAAAAGCTGGAATAGTTGGTGTCACCTCTGATTCCCCAGAGAAATAAGTTAAATGAACTCTGACAGTCATTACAAATGTTGGCCGTTCATTCCAGTCCTGCTTCTAGTCATGTGCAGGCAAAATGGCCCACTGTCATTAAACACACTTTCACAATCTTTTGATCATTTGTAGATGAGTTGCAGTGGGGGGCATTTTCCAGTTTGGACAGTGTTGTCCTTGTGAAAACCCCATTCATCCCACCAAGGGCTTATATGAGGCTGTCCTGTCATTCCAACCCCATCTGAAGCCAGCTTGGTTTTACAGCTGATTAAGCAATGAAAATAATGTGTAGGATAACGGAGTCTCTTCCATGTTACATAGCTGGCACAATCCCAGACACAGCTAAGAAAGACACAGTCCCTGCTGCACAGCGGGCCTTAGCTCATCTCACTAATCCTGCTAGTGACAGGGCTGTGCTAATGGGATGGTAGTCCTGAGATTTATCAAAATGGTTTTGCCCTCTTCAGGCATCAAGACCTTTCAAATACCATATGTGAGTGTGAGCCTGACAACTGAGAGATCTTTCTGACCTCTGCTGAAGGTATCAGCAGCTAGTCATCAGCAGAGAGAAAATATCGGGCTAAATACACTTTTGCCTGATTTTGTGTGACAGAAAATCAGGGTAGTCTCTGGGCAGGGTTGGCAACCCTGTCAATGGCAAGGGGATTGGAATTAGATGATCTTTAAGATCCCCTCCAAGCTAAGGCATTCTATGATTCTATGACAGTCCACATGTCAATAAAGCAGCCTGCATGATTGCCTGAGCATAAATACAATTCAGACCTAACCTGTTCTTTTCCCTGCTTTCCCCGCTTTGGTATTCAACAGTAAGCTTTGTTTCTTCTTACTGATTCCATTCACACTAATAAACAATTTCAGACACAGCCAACCAAACCACCTTTGTTGGGGTTTAGTACGCTTTGCTAAAGTGCAAAGAGACAGAGGATGAAAGCATCTATTTAAAGCCCTTACAACAGTGGACAAAGACAGGGCATGCCAACTGCATTGTCAAAATATTTCCTTCACCTCTTCATGCCAAAACAACCCCAGGAACACTGACACTGACATCCAGCTCTGAGTCACGCAATAATGTGAACAAGCTGTTGTCCTCAGAGGTCTTCAAGGACTTCTGGTTTGAACTCAGTCACACTGAAAGCACGTCACATTTTCTGATTTGTTGTCTTTGGAAGACTGGGTTTTTCCTATCAAACTGTGGTACACCAGATGCATCAGCATTTTAACATACCTGCCTAGTTGTATTATTCAACACATGTAGGGTTGGACTGGAGCCTGAGGATGGCGTCTCCTATGATGAGAAGTCAATCTGAAAGTCAACAAACAACAGTACTGATGTACACAGCTGAGCCTCTGAATGGATTATAACCAGCATTTTTGAAATTTGGTAAATTCAAAAGCCTAAATTCTAGATTTGATATTTTACCATCATCACTTGTGATAAAACTGATGCATCTGATGTCAAAGGCAGGAGGTAAACTGTACATATAACATCTAATCATTTATCTCAACATAATAGATCCTAACTTACCGGAATAAATACTTACATGAGTAATCGAGGCATAACCAAAAAAGCTGCAAATATCAATATAGTTTTACATAAATATTAAAGTAGGACAAACCAATTAATCCATCAAAATCAGAAAAGAAAGAAACTTCAGGTTCCGTAATTCAGTGATTTTCAAAAATAGAACTTAATTGCATGAAACTGTGCTCTGATCCGTATGGTTCCATGGACAAATGTAATTACTGCCTCTTGTAAACAAGTTAATTGATGTGAGAGAATATAGTTCAGAATACTTTATTTGTGAACATCTCTTCACAGAAAGCACATAGTCTTGGGGCTCTTATATGACCTACAGTAATCGATATAGTCCCACTGAAACCAAGAAAACAGTGCCACTGTATCAGCTGAGAATGTGGCTTTCCTTAAAATAAAGATGTCCTTTGATCTGGACGTAATAAATTAGCCACTCAAAAGCTCAAAAAAATATTCGTATTAAGCACAAAGGCAAAAATATATGTTTTCTACATAAGGCACCCAAAAACCTTAGAGTAATTCTAAAATCCCAATTCTATCCATGACTGCTCAGCCATTAGACAGAGCCCTCGCAGGAAAGAAGCACTCAAAGTGGTAGCTCTTAAGTACATTGTCAATAACATTACAAATGGCAGTTATTTTTTGATTTTGCCATCGGATTCATCAGTTAGGATGGCACAAGAAAGTGTGATCGACCATCCAGGCATTTTTATTTAAAACGTTCACAGAAATGCCCTTAATTCTTTTGCCCTTGAACTGCAGAGCTTGGTGAAAAACGCACAATTCTGAAGATGTTTTAACCTGCTTACTGTGTATTTGACCTTGTGTCTGTCTACCTTTTAAGCCCGAGAGACAAGGGCCATCAGTCAGGCTCCCATTTGATGTCGCCTTTTCTGCTGTATCAGCCAAATTTGCAATCTTACAAAAAAAAAAAAGTTATTTCAACAAGCCGCCTTCTCTACAATGCCATAGCTATTGCTATTAACTATAGAATTCATTAAATAAACCATTAAATAAATAAGAGGGCATCCAGACTGCACTCTGACAGCCTCCCTCAGTCTCAGCAAACACTGTTCCAATAGAGGGAAGTCTCCCAGGACATGCTTACATAGCACCCATGGATGGATGAGCACTCTGCCCATGCTGCCAACTGACTGGGACTTGTACGGCTGTAACACCAACTGTCCCAGTCAAAAGCTGACCTCCTGGGTGTCTGTGGTGGTACTGAATGAACTGCGCTGATGGTTTCTTCAGAGAATGTCTGCTCTCCTTGGAGCAAACCCAGAGCAAGTGATGCCTGCAGTAAACCACACTGCAAAGCTGCCAGATTTGTCTTCCTTGTATGACTGAGAAAGGCAAGCTGAGAGTACAGGACACAAAAGTCACCTCGCTCAGTGGCTGCATGCAGCAGCAGCATTGCCTTCAATATTGAAACAGGTACATTTTATTGAGGAAGGAGGCTGGAGACCAAAATGGAAGGATGTGAGGAATGGAATGTCAGTAGGAGAAACAGTGAGACTTAGCTGTTCAGAGCAGTAGGATTAAATACGTTTTTAAATAGGGAATGATATGCATAGAAATAGAAGCACAACAGTAAGCAATTACTGTTTGTCATCAAATGTAATTAATTAGTCACAGTAATGGGAAGTCATAATGTTAGATAAAACACCAATGTCATTGCTGTTTCAGTATTCCAAGCAACATGTTGCTTGTGTAGATGCCTTTCTTCCACTGGCATACCTATAAAATATATTCCCTTTACTTGCATTCATGCAAGCAGCAGCATTTTTACATCTTCTGCAGATGCATTACTTTGTATTGCTGCACTCTGGAACAATTTACTCTGATTACAAGTGCCCATGATGCAATGGCAAAACCAGCACTAAGTCCTACACGGACCTAATTTGGTGCAAACAGAACCTCTCTCATGCATTGTCACGGACAGTGTTGCAGAAAGCCATACTCAGAATAGCTCTGCAGGGATGGAAACATTCACCTCATTGTGCAAAAGCAATGTTTGCTAAAACGCAGTCTATGTAGCAGAAGACAAGGCAAGGCCAAGAAAAACAACATCCAAAATACAACAACATGGCTAGATTGCACACATAGTAGATCAACGTCTTTCTGCTGAAACACACCTTTTCTATTTAAATTAATTACTTTTTTTTCATAGCCTGGGAGCATCTTCTTTTCGCAACTTAAATACCCATTTCCTGAGCTTCCCTTAAAAACACATACAATTTTGTTTCAGATTGAAAATCCTTCACAATTTTTTTACAGTTTCTGTTAAATCACCTTTAATACGATCTGTTCAGTTTAAATTTTTGTCACTTAAAAATGTTGATTTTCTCCACGGCGTGAATTGCCCAAAAGTGACACCTACACACAGATGGGTAGAGAGGCTGAAATTCTCTGTTTACAACCTGGATTTGAACACAGCACACGCTTTTAAAAACGCATTTGGCATTGGTGGAGCGCAATGTCTACAACTCACGAATTGAGAACAATTTGTCAAGATTTCATGGAATTGCTTTCACATAAATTATTTGTTAATTTGCTTTTTCCTTTTAAGGCTTGATCCAGAATATGCTGATGTCATTAGAAAGGCACAGATTCTCCTAAGCTTTGCATCAGGCTACATTTATTCAGCAGTCAGAAGCGGATAAATAATTCACAAATATATACGGTGAATTATTCATTTGTTAAATTTTATGATTTTAAGCCTAAACTATTTGGGAAATAATATTGCCCATTATTCCTTCAAATCCAAATCATACTCATTCATAAACAAAACAGAAGACTAAAGAAGCATTGGACAAAACTTGTTTTTTAGCTCAGGGTCAATGTGTTCTCATGCTTGGTAACATGAGGTATGGGAGAAGAAGAGCACTGCTTGGGTTGGCACTTTATTTTATGGGCTGCCATGAAATACAGTCCAGTGGGGACTGCCCAGCAGCTTTCTGTTCCTCCCCTGTAAAAGGATCGTCCCCACATCCTGCTACGTGAGCCCATTGTTGGCCTCTGTGCACTCCCACATGCAAACCCATCCAGCTGCAGCTCTGCTGTATCGACCTGTCCTGGACAGGATCAAGGGCTTTTGTTACTGAGAACAGCATCTATTTGGTGTGAAGCCTCACAGAAGCAAACTGACATTTGATATAATTTCTTACAGGTACTGCAATTCTCCCTCCTGTACATCATGCCAAAATACTTGCAACCAATGCATTTGACTGAAACTTGGCATACCACTTCCATCAATTATTTTCAATTCACTGAACAGGTAGATTAGTCAGGGAAAAAGCACATGATATAAGGGCAAGAGAGTGAGCCACTCACTGGCATGTCCCTTTCCTCAGAATTAAGTAATTTGACTTTTCATTGCAAAAGATTTAGGGAAAACAGAAGTTTAATAACAACGTTTCACTTGGTGCAGATACCACAATCAATACAGCACACCTAAAAGGCTCTCACAAGGGAGGCATGCTCTGCAAAGCAAAACAATGAGCTTTTAATAAGTAGAAGAACATGCGGTCGTGCTTTCCAGGTTGATAAAGGAGTTTGAGAATAGATTTCAAGATTACCAAAAATATCATCAATTTATGTCTGTGACACCATTTTCAGTTGATACGAATACATCACCTGCAAATTTTCAAATGGGATGTATCGATCTGCAGTCAGACATTCAACACAGCAATCTGATCATGTCTCTTTACCAGACTTTCACAACACCTCTCTTACCAGAGAGGAATAACCTTCACTTCACAGCCACACCTTATTCAATAGGTGTTATTCTGGCAGCACACGCATTTGAGAACAATTGTCAAGGATGAAGTTCAGGAAGAGTAAATTTTCCTCAAAAATCCCTGATGAACACCTTGAGAGCTCACTGGGAACAGCAGCCGCTGCCACCGAACCGCCTGATGTGTTACTTCCACAAAACAAGATCACATTTACTTACCATCTTTCATCTCTTTTCCAGTACTAAAATAGAAGGGTTACATCCTCCATCACATAAAGTAGTATAGTATACTTCCATGACGTCAAGTAAACTGAATAGGTGTAAAATTCCACTAGGAAAAGGCCTCCCTGGCTAATTTAAATCTCTACAAATCAAGATATCAGCCCCATTCCAACGCAGTAGAAGGGGAAGTTTGGATGTGACTGAAATCATCTGACTGTGGATGCCAGAACAGTTTTGTTATATAACGTGTGTGAGCACAGCTGCTTTCTTATCACAAGACCCAAAATGAATACATCACATACTGAAGGACAGAGTTACCTTCCCTTCTGACTCCTAATAAATCCCCCTTTATGGGCTACTGCCTGTGAGTCATTCACAAAACAAGAAGGAAATTGTCTGCAGAACATAACACAAGGAAGTGGCGCCAAACCTCCACCTTCGTTCCTCACCCCTGGTATCACTTTCTAAATGCTGTTTTCCTAAGGCAGCAGGAAGGAGATCTCTGTTCCTTGAGGCACAGAATAATATGAACAGTTTCTACAGAAGGTAACAGCATCCACCCAGCCGAGTGCCTGATCTGGGGAATCCTTGGGTGCCATTTCCAATGCAAGCACGTACAATGAGTTTTGCAGAAAATACAAGAAAGCTGTCTCTAGCCCACTCAACCTGAGAGTGAGTCAGTTCCACAACTCACTGCAGACAACCATGGTGACATTATGACCTACATGGTATCGATGTACAATTCACACCTCTCTCTGTCAGCAGAGCTCAAACAGCACATTAAAATCTCACTTACTATGCACCCAAAGCATATGCAGTTTGACTGCTGTCTACCTTCTAAGAGAAGTTGTAGTGTTAAATACCTCACCAGAAGAGCCCACATTTTAAGCAGAGTTTTCCAACCTTCTGACACCTGGTCAGTCCAACTTAGCTAGGCTTATAAAGGTTTCTGTTGAGAACCCTACTTCAATATTTTGCTGATTCATCATTATTGCAAAAAGGGAAAATTATTCCAGGATTGTATACGCTGATATGAAAAATACAGCCAAATAAACAGACACGTTGAAGGACGTTTTCCAATAATTCTACCAAACTCTTCTGCTTTCTCTGTGTAGTGTTCAACAATTGACATGATGGCCATCTTCCAGGTGACAAGATCTTCAGTATTTTGGGGGTAAGCACAAAAGATCTCTGTGCCAAAAGCTAGAAGGGTAAGTGGGACACAACTCCTTCAGCTCTGAGATGTTCAGCAAACTGGAAAGAGGGAAGAAAATTGGCTGGCTGCAGCAGGAATCAGACAGTAGTACCCAACTGAAACAGAGCCACTTGGCTAAGGCTGGACAACACATACTAACAGTTAGGAGAGAACAAGAAAGGCATTTTTCAAAGATATTCACTACTGCCAGAGGCTTCCTTCAGAGCTGGGGGATTGTGCAAGAGCAAAGGTGGGTCATCAATGAAAGAAAACTGGTTTGGGCAAGGACTTCATTTCCCTTCTCATGTAAAGATATGAACTCTCCAAGCTTGTTCTTCTGAGAAAGTGACTTTCTGCTAAAGTTATACACTATACAGACCTGATTCTCCACTCTGTGATTATACCATAACAACACAAAGACCAAAGCAGATTTACACACGCTGGAAACAAGGCTGCTTCCCCTCTGTAGGTGCAATAGTATCCACATATCTAAACCATTCTCTCCAATCTGCTACCAACAAAAGGATTATTCACAGTTCAAGTCTTTGATTTTAACTTGTCCAGAACAATTTCTCTTCTGTGTTCCATACAAGTGAGAATAGCAGCTATACTAGGTACACAAACCTGTGATGAAAAAGTCTCCAGAATGGATTTTGCTGTGCTGAATGTTGCCCCCTGGCCTGGTTTCTGGCAAGTGCTGATAATGTAACCTGACTCTCAACTATTCTGACCCCTGGCTATTGTCAAACGCTTTTCCAAATCATCCACAAGATGCTGAACAAACTCAGATAGACTTATTTTTGTTATACAACTGTGTGAAGAATACAACACAGTATCATAGGCTGGATGGCCCAGAATAGCTCTGTGCAGAAATGACTCAGTATCCAGGGAAAACTTTCAAGCATGCAAAAACATGACATATTCCTGAAAAGCAACTGTTAAAGTCTGAGTAATGCATTCCCCCCTTTCCTACCCCTTTTTAAAAGTCTGTCTGTCTGCATTTTTCAGTGCCCAGGAGCATTCTGTGCGAGGCAGAGACGCAAAGGGAGTCTGAGCCAGATGGACAACACTCTCTATGGGCAATTTGGGGAACAACATGGCAATCCATGTGCCACAGCACCTATCAGGTGTCCTGGAAAGACTGAAGACTTCTTGGGAATTGCCCAAACTAGTAAGAGCAACTCAAGGGACTTCAGGAATTACATTCCCTTTCTTCCTCTCCCTCTGCTCCAGGTGGAAAGTCTACTGATGATATACTTGTAGTGAAACTAGGTGAAAGGGGACACTAAGTATAAATACTAAGAAGTTGCCTTACTAAGTCTAACAAAGCATTTCCCCACCATTTTAAAAACTGGAGTTACGTAACCAAAAGAGTAAAAATCTGTCATTTCCATCCAGAACTCACTTCGAATTAACTCCTGGGAAGCTTCCATTAGTGAATGTAACAGGGAGGTGTGCAAAATCATTTAGTTCAAAATAAAACCTCCATGATCTCCAATGGTATCTCAAAATGGAGATACCATTTTTTGTACAGTTGTTACCATTTTTTGGACAGTTGTTTTTATTCCCTCTCTTTATCTCAGTGTAAGTATCTCTGAAATAATTAAACAAGATCAATACCACAGAGAGGCAGTGAGAATTACTAGGATCTGTAGTGCGCTTTAAAACATTAAAGATAAAGCACATATCTAGTCCTGACTACCAACATCCAACATGAGAATATTACCATATATTATCATTGCGCAGAGGCATAGATTACTGAAGACAACAGGTAAGTGTGATAGATGAGCATGACTTAACTACTTGAGCTAGCAAGAGAAACACTTTTTCTCATGGACAGAGCCCACAGCGTGTTTGGATGAAGTAGTTTGTTTTCTCCAGAGCAATGGTGACATTTAGATCATCTTCTGTGCTATAAATGGAATACTTTGATCTGCTGAACATTTGCTACCTAGAAGACCATTTCCTGGTGCCTGAGTCATTAACTTTCTTGGATGACATTGCCACATCTGTAATGAAAAGATGTAATGCGCTGCTAATTTATGATGCTACTCCCGTGCTGATATTTTAAACTACTCGGGTGTGAATAGCAAAGGCTGGCTGGTATTTGAAATCTCTTTGGCAATATTAGCCCACTGTGGATGGCATTTGAAATCATTCCGGCACTGTGGGCCATCAGAAGCAGACAGAACAGTAGCGGCCACTGCAGGCACTGAAATATTTCCCACGGATAAGACTTAATTTCCGCTGATAGGAGAGGAGTGCATGCAAAGAAGAATTTAACAGGGCTGCTGGTTCTCCGATCAGTGCTTTGAAGAAAACACGTTCAGCAGTGTTCCTGGAGAAAATGAAACCACTGCCTTTGGATTCATCCTTTAACAAAAGATGGGGAGGAGGCAAAACTCACTTCTGTGAGAAAGGCAGAGCTGGACGGTAAAAGGTGGTTCTCGCTTTACAAAGTAGAAAACGTACAACCATTTTCTGTAGGCCCTATTGTAAGCCTTCAGGGGACAGTTATTGCCATCTAGTGTGAGCTGAAGTATAGTATAAACCTCAAAACTGTACCCAATCAATGTACTTTGAGCCCAATAACCCGCACTCAAAGTAGGTCAGCTCCTTTAGAAACGTCTGTGGGCTTGGTTCTAGAAATACCTAACAAGTACAGTTCCTCTGACCGCTATGGCATGTTACTATATCATTTGAGTATCCAAATAGTTGCCACAATTCTAATTTCACCACTTACTTGCTTGATGCTCATTGATCTGTGTCTTGAGGTGACAGAGAAAGGCTAATAAACTATTAACATTTAAACACGACACGTGCGTGGCTGTCAAAACTCTCAAGGAGAGCTTTATCTCAAGGAAATGTCTGTAACTTCATGTCAACCATGTATTGATAAATAAATGATCAATAAACATGAGGACAAGAAATCAAAAAGTCTCTTGGGTAACGCCAGTGCTCACTCCTTTGGCTGGCAGGAAGAACGGTCCTCTCCTCTCCTCACTAATCCCAATTCCCTTCTTTCAAAATACATCATGTAAATGAGTTTGGCTGCAGATAATGATGTTTCCATTATTAGTAACACCCTGAATAGCTTCAGACCCTGGTTGGGAATTTAACTCGTTTGGACTTGGCTTGGCAGGTTGTTCTCTTAATAGATTCCACTCAGCACAGGGTGTGAAATGACTTCAGAATCTCCTCCAGGGGCACTGATAGGCCTGCATGCTTCATCACAGGCTATTACACACTCAAATTCACTGAGCTGAAAGTCTGTGGGCAATATATATAACTTCACAACATCCATGAAGCTCCTCAATCTGCCTGGAATTATTACCCTGTAATCCTGAACGTATTTGCTGGCAGAAAATAAGGATTTGGTATGAAATCCTTTTCTTCGGTGTTGTTTCTACAGCTGCCAGGGATCTACAGAAGAGAGGCTGAACCAGAGGCATTCAGTTTCATACCACACAATTTTGCAGTGTAAATCAACTGACCAGGCTGAATCACAATGGAAATGGCAACAGGGATTCTCTTCAGGCAGATGAGAGCTAGATCCTTAGCTAGGAGTAGATTCTTTTAAGCTTCACTGAAATGGCTAAGATTTATAACAGTCTTTATTAGGGTTGATTTTTATTAGCAAGGAATGAACTATAAGTTCTTTAGTATGACCCAAATACCTCTGGTTTCTGTATCTTCTCAGCACTTGGAAGCCTTAATACCTTGCTGCTTCCATTAATGGAGAGGAAAGGCACTGCTACTTGGGATGCAGCCTTCCTGGAGCTGTGCACCTTTCCACATTGGCCATCTCAGCAAAGAGCCTCCTTGCTCAGCATGTTAAGGAAACAGCTAAAGTTACATGGGATGAATCTAGGCCTAGGTTCTGCTAAGTGGCTTCCCACAGGACAACCACGTTCAAGGGACAAATAATCTTGAATAGGACTCACAGCATTTTTTTTCATCCCAACTTTTTTCCATAGCAATTGTTTCTTCCCAAGAAATGAAATTTCTTTTAAATGTAGATTTTGAGCAAAGCAAATTCATGAATGATAATGGTCTGATAATGTTTTAAATATATTTCAGAATATGTTTCTATTTCTTCATGAAATATATGCTAACATTCATTGAAGTTAGTAACTATTTTACATTTTAGACATTTTTAAATAGAAAGGAGATTATACTTACATTGTCCATAATCCATTTTCCTCCTCACAAAATTTGCTTTGGGGAAAAAAGAAGTAACAAAACTTGTGCTCGTTGTGGCTGTGGAATACAAAGATGTGCAACTATGCAATTTCCTAAGAGCCATACAAGAAAGTGCTGCCAACCTCTTTCCTGCTGCTCATGCTTTTGAAAACATATATTTCATGCAGTTCAATAGATTTCCCTCAATTCATTCACATGATGTTGTCATCTAATGAATCCTTGAACAAACTCTTACGCCTGCAACTGTAAACCAGCTGACGATGGTGGCTTCTTTAAGCTAATTACAATGTAAAGAAAACCCTTTTTTTTAAATAATATTCCCTGAGATAATAAATCTAGAGTGACTTTCACCATGATTTTTTGTCTGTTCAAGAACATAGTCTTCATTCTTAGTTAACAAGGTGATTTAGTGTGTTCTTCAGCTGCCCAGCAACAGATTTTTTCATTTATGCCTTCCATTTATTTTTCCAACATTGCTGATCCAGGTAATAATGAATAAAGTTCACAGCTATTATCTCTGGTTAATCTGTCATAATTGTCTACATTTTAAATTAGGGATATTCTGCTGAATTGCAGTTTATACTCACTGCTTTGCTGCGAGCATCATATAAGCTCAAAAAAAAAATGACCTTGACTGACACAAAAGCCATTCTAAATTCCAAACTACTAAAAATATCTCATTTAGAAGTTCTAGGCAGATGCAGACAATGATCCTTGTCCTGTGTTGCTGTGGTTTTCCACAACATATTGACAACAATGCTGTTAGAAGAATATACTCCCTTGTAGTTGGAAGAACACTATGAGTGACAGAAGTTGCCATCAGAGGCTGAGTTTGCATACAGGCACTGGTATTGTGTTCTGTCTGTCCTTCATTACTCACCTAAATTACTTTCTGCTCCACTTGACCATTGTTCACTGCTGAAATTTGTTTTGTTCCAAAGGATGTTCCAAAGACCTTGTTTTCAACATAGATTGAAGCAATGAAACCTTAAAAAAAGGAAAACAATCAGGTTAATCAGGTTAGTAGGTTCAGATCAAGACTGAAGAGATCCAGGGCTGCTATTCCCACGTCGTTAAATTACAGACACAGATGACATCAGAACACTGAATGGCAATCTTACAGAGTTACAGCACGGCTGAGGTTGGAGGCACCTTGGACCCCCTCTGCTCCAGCAGAGCCACCCAGAGCAGGGCCCAGCCCCACGGGCAGGCAGCGTTGGGAGAGCTCCAAGGAGGAGACCCCACAGCCTCTGGGCAGCCTGTGCCAGGGCTCCGGCACCCACACAGCACAGCAGTGCTGCCTGACAGGCAGAGGGAACTGCTGTGCTCTGGGCAGTGCCCACTGCCTCTGCTCCTGGCACTGGGCACCACTGTAAGTGGCTGTGTCCCCTATGCCCCTCCCTTCAGACATGGATGAGATCTCCCTGAGCCTTCTCCAGCTGAACAGCCCTGGCTCCCTCAGCCTTTCTTTACAAGAAAGGTGCTCCAAGCCCCTCAGCACCTCAGTGGGTCCTTAGTTGTACTGTCTCCAGTAGCCCTGTATTTTTCAATGCTGACATCATTCTTTTTTCCTTTCTCTGGCAACCACAGAACACAAGAACAGGCATTGATGATATCAAGGGCACAAAGAAATAAAAGTTAAAAAACAGAGAAAGAAGACAGAACCACCAAGCTGAAGCAATGTTATCAGGTAAGGCCATATAATTTCTTGTTCAACGTTGTTAAGAAACTGAAGACTAAACAAAACATTTTGCTTTAAAAATTACCTCCAGTGCCTGCCATGGAGTATCTACTGGAAGGTGACACTTTTCTGTTCTTGTGATTGGTTCTGTACCCTGGGAAATGTAAAAATATCACCAAGGTATGCATAAGAGAGAAGTTAATTAGTTTAACTTCCCAATGGGAATACATTAACAGTGTAATAAGATGCTCAAAGACTATCTTTATGATTGTACCTGCCAAAAGAGTTGCTGGAAAGATTTCCTTTTTTAATGCAAAAACCTTTATCCTCCATATGGAGATCCAGATGCTGACTCTCATCTTTGTGCAGCAGAGGTCGGTGCAAACACTCAGCATCCACCTCTCAGCAAGATGCACCTCCGAGACTGCTGCTGGGAGGATCCTGTGTCAGGATCAATATCTATAAACAACTTTAGGCTTAATTCCTCTATGAAGCCAAAAAGGAAACATTTCTCTGTATCGATACACAATGCCTTACAAGGAAGAAAAAATAACACCTTCTTTTTAACTGCCACTCAGTGCTTTTGCTTTTTAAACTGTCTTATGGCCAAGTTCAAATGCAATTTGTCCTGCACAGTCATTGCCCAAAGTGGACAACATAATTAATCATCTATCCTTATGCACTTGTGACTTAAAATGACTTTTAGCTAAATACTCTTACCCTAGCTCTCCCCTTGATTAATCCTGAACCATGTAAGCATGAATTTTATTACTGGCTCTCTCCTTCTGTCAGCTGGAATGTCACGCTGGGATATAGTGCAAATAAAATCATAGTATGCTCATTGCCCCACTGCTCTAAAAAAATGCCACTTATTTCCTTTTTGAAATAGTTTTTAAAATAAATTTTTAGATAACTGAGATGCCCGGTGTGTTATTTCCTTCTGAATCGTTTTCTAAAATGATACATAAGACATTTAGCCTGCTTAAATACTGAACGTACGTGATGTAGAATTACATTTCCCTATAATAAAATCTTAATCAACTTTCAGGTTCTTTTTAACTGCCTCGGAAAGAAAAATCTTCTCCAAAAGCCCCAGTAACCTTAGGATGGTCATGTAAGAGGACACTGTCTCCTAGGCTATTTATACTTTTATCTGTATCTGATAGGAATCTGTGGGTAGGACACTACCCAGCTTCCGCTCCTCTGCTTTATAAAGAACACCAAACAACTGCACTTAGCTGACTCTTTCTCTCCAAGAAATGCATTATATAAACCCTAGAGGAACTAAGCCTTTGAGCAGTGTAGGCATCAGTGTGTTCCTTTGTGTCATTCCGGGTTTACAAACGAGAGGGACAGCAAAATCTTCTCTTTTAAATACAAAGGCATGGTGGCAAATTTCCAGGGATTTCAGGAGATCAAGCAGCCTTTTTCAATCCCACAGCTTTTCAGATTTCTGTCGTGTTGTCTTGGCTGATTCAGCATCCTCATTAGTAACCGCCTGCATTAAACAATTACAAAAACATTGGAAGATATCAAGACAAATGCCTGTCAAAATAAAAATTTCGAAATTAAAAATAAAACGAAATAAAAAGCCAGCTGTCACTGCGTCATCCCCAAGCTCCCGTGTTATTTTGCTGATTCATTTATCAGGTTATACATTAAACAAACATCTTTTTGAAAGGCCTTTCTAGTGCAAAATAAATTGACTTGACACATAAATAGTTCCCATTTTGCAGCTTTTCTGAGAGATTAAATCTCGTTGCCAAAATAGCGAGCATTAAAAAACACAAAAGAAAAGGAAACAACAACAAAAATAACCGAGTGAGGGAGTGAGGAGACAGACTTGCTTTCCAACACCCACGGGTCTGCCCAGGAACTGGGATCTTCAAGCACACTCACATTTCAAGCTGGAAAAACACTTTTTCTAAGAGAGCAGATCCACAGCAGCGACAACACGTTGTTTTATGAGCAGCTTATACAAAACTAGTGTTTGGGCTTGTTGGGTTTTCTTGTTTGTTTGTTTGTCTTTGCAATAAATAGTAACAAAACAATGGTCAAGAGCTCCTTTGATAATCTTTCCCTTAACTCTTTCACAAGAAATGAAGCTGCAATATGAATTTCTGGTTATCTGACCACTGTTTCACTGCACTACCAGATCAGACCCAGTGCTACAAGTGGAAAGGACAGCCCCCAATAGCAGTCTGCAACTTCTGTTCTGCTGTAACACCATCTACATGACAGCTTGTGCTAAGAAAGTCATTAGAATAATGCAGCTCGTTTCCCCATTGATCCGAGAATGAGCACACTGATACATTACATTAAGCACTCTGTGTTTTCACCAGCAGGGTCTTAGCACTTTCATAGCGCTGTTGCATCTGAAATACTATGGCCACGATTTGGGTAACCATCTTCTAGTAGGAAAACAACTGCATTTGGTATAATTAATGCATTTCTGCTTTTCATTTCTTTTGAATATAGTTCTTCAAAACATTCAGCTTTAACTATTTACCACTTATCTATATACTTCAATTCATTTAACTTGCCAAAATGATGTTCCCACTGTTCCTGGGCTGATGTTTGGTTCTCATAACTTGGTGAGACGTCACACTACATACTGTATATCTCCTATCCCCTTTATTCCAATACCTTCATATGTATCTGCTTCTTTCCAAGCACTATTTATCATACATGCTGATAGAATCAGTATCTTTTCAAATCAATTAATGCCCTGCTCAGGTAGATAAACATATTAATCTATACATGTGACCCACATTAATAAGAATCCTTAATGCTTCCTTTATTGTTTGTTAACCAATTATTCATTATTGATGCTTTTTCGATCTGCAAAAAAATTGAAATGACAAATGAGAGTTGTTGTGACAGCCAACTTAACCGTCTAGCACCATCTTGAGGTTAAACTGATCTTGACATTCTAAAATAAATGGATGCTGCCTGATCATGACCTAACCAGAGTTCTAGAGTATTGCACGCTGGTTTTAATGGGAAAAAAATAATAACAACCAGCTATAAGACAAACATCCTGCAGATTTTCCTCTGCTTTCTTGCACTGACTTTAAGATAGTTCTGTAGGCAATTAGGTTAGACTTCTATTCCAAAGGAAATCTGGGATACTGCACAATTCTATTTTGAAACCCTGCTAGGCAGTGCACTCAGGAGTGAGTTAAGGGAAATCCTAAGGTTAAGAATGCATAGACAAGTTCTCCCATAAATACCTTCTTTTTTTCCCTTGAGATTCATTCTGCAGCTTATTTCTGTACAAAAACAAACATTTTCCAAGTATGCCTTATTTTAGAGGATACTGGGCCATCCAGGTACAGCCATCTACTCAAATCAATTTCTTTCTGAATGAAAATATCTGGGTATGGCAGGGTAGGATATTTCGAAGTTTTGAAGCGTAATGAAAATGTCACATAAAGCTACTGAGTTGCACACTTTTTCTCTGCTCACCTCATGTTTGAAGCTGATCGTGACACTGAAACCTATCTGAAATGATGAGTGTGGCACAATTATGGCTTGCGGTGGAATGGGGAGGAAGGCTGGGATTTCTTCAAGGAAGACAGGCAATGGGAAATAAACTGTGCTGACTTTTATTGAATAGATAAAGATGTAACAAACTTTCCAATTTTATGAAAATATGTATATGAAACCCATTCCCATCTACATTAATTGAGGGGATGAGACATAAACTGGTTGTACGCACATTTAAAACTGATTTGATCGTGAGCTCTGTGCTACTGAGCTGAGCTACCTGACGAAGCTGATGGGCCTGTCATGACAATTTGGGTAAATACAGACCCAGTTTAATAAGCATCTTATACAGCAATATTCACTCAGTCTTTGCTGTGTCCACAGTGTTGTGTTGGTTATCGTGTTCAGAGATTCAGCATCAAAAAAACAGTCAATATTTTCATTAAGCCAAGCATTCAGGAAAGCTACAAAATCTAAACTAACTTCCCCCTAATGAGGACACTGGAACATTTAGGACTCAGAAGAGTGTGAAAAAAACATATCATTTTCATAATGCTTGGTCTCAGTACTTCGTACACTTTCTTAGTTCTGCCTCAAAACTTGCCAGCAATTGCAGAGTGAGGAAAAAATAACTGATTTAAAATTCACTCGCCCTTCTTAAAGCATCCACGTGATGTTCAGTTCTGTAGACAGGTGACATCTCACTGAACACAGAAGGACCTAATCACACGTGAACACATCTACGTACTCACAACACATCAAACTCCTAAATGTAATTGTTGTACTCTTACTTGTTTCTTCGTAGCTCTGTGAAAGTACCTATATCATCTGCAGGGACACACAGTTAAGACTGGAAAGCTGATCTTGCCATAACACTCCAACTTCCAACAGTATGGCTTATATGTTTCACATCAGTTCAATGTGAGTTTTATCTAGACTTTTTCCACAGAAAAGATAATTGCTTTTTGTCAATGAATTACAGCCACTGTCAGCGACAGGGAACTGATTTAAAGTCAATGTTGATGGTAACAGCTGTATACCAGAAAGATAAATGCAAAGGAAATGCATAACAAATATATACAATAAGCAATAACTGATATGAGTACCCAGAAGATGGCCCCTTCTAGGGAATTCAAACCTTGCAAGCAAGACACCTGTTTTCCCTAGACAGCAGATAAGCAAGGCAAGGGAAGCAGAAAGCCTATCTCCTGCCCACTGCCACAGGTCCTGGAAGTCCCACCAAAATTGGTGACAGTGCTGAGAAAACTGAGCAGGGTACCACTGCCTTTCAGATCATAGCAAGATATGCTACCTGCAGGACAAAAAGGAAGACTTTCAAAGAAAACACAACTCTTACTTGATCTCCATAAAGCAACTGAGAAAGTGTCCCAGACACTACTCTTGTGACTGGGAAAATCAGTGCGGAGTTAGCCATAATCCCAAGGCAGTGCTCTTCTCTCAATACAGTAAAGCAGGTATCTGAGTTTAAAGGAGTAACAGATATGAGGTAAGATTAATTGAATGGCACCAAACATTCCCCTGTCCATGGGTTTGTCAAAATGTCTGCAGCAGCACTCCAAGCTTTCAAGTGACAGTATTAAGGGAAATTCCATACATGAAAGCCCCTTCCCAAAGCAGCTCTTCAAAACATTATGTAAATAATAAACAAAGGTATAAATACAGTGACATATTCTGTCTGTAATTGCCTTTCCTGTTAATTTACACAACACTTAGAGGGCATAAAACGGGAATGTGGCAATACTCCAGATAGTAGCAGGTCTAAAACCTCAGACTGAAACATGGCTCCGGATCTCCACTTAGTCCCTCTTGCAAGTTATGGCTTGAAAGATAACACTGTCTAGAAATAAGATCTATTTCTGGTTCTGCTCCGATCTCCTTTTAACTCCTACACACCGCCTGGCTCCCTCCCTCCCACTTCCTTCACATCAATAAAGGCTGTGTATCTTCCAGAGCAGCAGCAGTGATTGCGTACGACACTGGAGAACAAACAGGACCTGGCCTCCTGAATCACACAGATACTTGGACTAGTTTGTCACAACCCCCACAAATTCAGACCTATTTTTCTAAAGTCTGTCTGCGTCACAGAATCATAGAACTGTTTGAGTTGGAAGGGACCCTTTAAAGGCCACCTAGTCCAACTCCCCTGCAGTGAACAGGGACACCGACAGCTCGATCAGGTTGCTTACAGCCTGGTACAGCCTGACCTTAAGCGTCTCCGGGCATGGGGCTTCCACCCTTCTCAGCCCCAGCGCTCTCAGCCTCAGTGTCTCCTTATCCCACCAATGCTGTAGCTTATGCTTGAAGGAGCTAAGGACAACATAGGCACATACACTTAGAGACTAGCCCAAATGACACAGTTACTGTGCTTTACTTGACATTTGTTACCCATTGACATTTCTTGGTTCATGTCCATGCCAGTCTAATTCTTTCCTAATTGCTCAAATTAGACTTCAAAGATTGAAATTAGTTTTCCGGTTCCAATTACTCTCGTTTCTTCAATGCACTTGACATCCAAAACACCAGCCTGGCTGAGTGCTTTAATTCTAAACAACTCCCAATCAGCGCTCTATTCTGTTATGCAAACAGCCATTCTCAAAACAACAAAAAGTTACACGAGACAACAGAAGCTCACAGCTCCCTGGCCAGCAGGGTAAAATGCTATCCAGCCTTTACTGAGATAATTGATTTGATGCATATTATGTTTGCTAAAAGGCAAATGCACCCTTTTACGTTGCAGTTTGTCTCTGAATTGGTTACTTCATTTCGCTGAAAGCTTTAGTCCGCCTATATTTAGCAAAACAAAAGAAAACGCGTAGGTCAGCTCAAGTGCAAGAAGTAAAAGGGCACCATTCAAAGGCAGCTACAAGAAAGAGTTCCCACTGCAAAGCGCAGCCAGTGGTGTGCTGTGTGGAGTGGTGGAGCAGTACCTGGACTCTAACTGAGCTGATGTCTTGTTTGAGCTGATGGCGATTGGTGGCACAGACCGTCGTGGCAGGACAGTCTGCAGAAAGCCAGGGGTATTTACCAGTGCAGAGGCACCAGATCTGTGAGATGTTATTCCAGGATTTTTTCCCCTTCATTAGTTTTTGGTAGTTGGTGCCTGGCCACTGCTGGAGCTGAGACGCCAGGTGGGTTTGCTACAAGACAGTATGGCAAGGTTGGGTGTCTTGATGCCTCCTTTCTTGATCAGCTCAGGATTATATCGATCTTTTTTGTTGGTTCTGTTTTGTGGGGAGCAGAGTAACTGTGTTTCTGTTTATTTAACGATATATCCCCACAACCAGGAGACAGGGGAATGTGTTTTTATTTGCCGTAACTACCACAGCAAATCTCACCTTTACAAGAAATACTGGGGAGGCTCATAGCATGTTTCCTGCATACGGTCCACCATTCAGTTCCCTGAAAGTTACAGTTCATCAGCCTGTTTTAAGCATTTGGTTGAAGTGCAGCATGCATGTGATACACCGAAAATCAGATTAGACGATCCAAGTCCTTTTCCCAGGTCTTGAACTCACCCAGATCAAAGGAGTTCTAATGACTTCTTAAGTGTTTAGAGATTTTTGTGATACATAAAGACAGAAATGTCACCTGTTGAATACATTGGCTGCAGTAGTGCATGCAAAAAAATAATGATTTTAAAAGCCCACAACAACATCAAAATACAAAACACAACAGAAATAGATCTAAGCCTGTTGTCATGACACATCTCAAGAAGAATCTCCACTACAGTGAGATCCACTCTGACAAAGGTCCCGTTCCCAAACTGCTCCTTCAGCTCGCACATTTGAGAATACCATTCAAATGGAAAGTTACAAAACTGAAGGATCTCCATGCACCACCCCACCAGCTACAAACGCACAGCCACATCTGCTGAAGATTGCTTCTAATTAATGCATTCTAATAACAATGTCACATTTCGCCACATTGATTTAAGATAGCATCCCTCTTCAGATGTTTCACATTTCGTCATTAAAGTTGGGCATGGTTTTGTTTTTGTTTTTTTCTTTTTGGAACCATGTCCAAAACACTGCTACAGAAGTGGGTAAGTTGGGTCTGATCTGGAGCCCACCACAAGCCATGACATCCAGCAGACAGCAACCCAGACCTTATCATCATTTGAAATATCAGATGAAAGTCCGGTATTTTATATGGATTTGCAGTAATCAACTCTGTATGAGGAATAACACTCAAGGAGCCCAGAGTTTGCTTTATGCCATCAGCAACAAATGTCCTGCCCCAGCACCATTTTGGGATTGCAGTCCAGAGCAACTGGGAGCAACAACAGACCTTTGAGAGTAATATATCTGCAAGAACTCTTCTCCTCCTACTATTCCCTACAAATGACTGTTCAGTCCTGCCTAGATGGTACCTAATTGGATATTTGCAGCTAATGAGTATTTTTCTTGCTGACATTGCACTTCTCCACTTCTCGCTAAAACTATAACCTTCATAATCTTCAGCTGAAGCCTCTGAGGTGAAGAGCACGTAAGCTGAGGATCAGCTGAGTGTTCCCCTGAAGGAAGCTCTCATTAGCATTGCGCCAAGAACAGCAAGCTAATCACATAGCCATTAATACCACTGGAAGCCCCCTGCCAATTAATTTCATGGAAAGAGATGTATCTTGTGTGCTAAAAAAATGCACCAGCTGAAAATATCAGGCTCTTCCGAGAGATGACATCAAAGGGTGCTTTTCAACTGGCAATTGTTTTCAATGCTCAACTTGAAACAAGTGACAGAGAAGTAGGTTTTGTACAACAGGCTTCGTGGTTGCCATGAAAACCAAAAGTTTCAGGAATCGTAGCTATCATTAAGATCCTCACTGGCACACGGAATCTCAGTAGTTGCAGGGTACAAAACAGGAACCCCAGTGGGACCATCTACCCAGCAATGTCAGTGTAGCTGTGTAGGAGGACGGTATTTTGAGCGGCGTTCACGGTAAATCTAGGAGCCTAATAAGCCATAAAAAAATGTGTATCATCTGTCCTTCATGGGTAGGACTAATATCATCTGATGATCATTCCTAAAATGGGTTATGAATTCTGGAATTTAAAAAAGGTTGCGAAAAGCAATAAAACAACAAAACACTTCAGAGAAAGCATATCAAATTAATGTCTGATAATCTCTCCCTGGTGCAGGCAGATTTTATTTTTAAGTTGCATTTTTTAAATGTCTGCTGCAAAGAATAAAAGCAGCCAGGATCTGATCATATCAAGCAGCCCACTAACTGCAAAAAAAAAAATCCCTGTCCAGATTTGGAAAGAAAAAAAAAGAATTGTTATTTTCAGACCAGGATGCCTTTTAAAACGATAACACGAAGAGAGAAAAAAATAGGAACCACAGTAGGAGCAGTGCTGAACTGAGCAGTTCCTCAAAACCACCTCAGATATCCTTCTGGCAACCCTGAATCCCATCCCCATTCTTTAATGGCCTGTGCAGTGTGACACTAAATGCGTTCCCATACGTAAAGCATG
The DNA here is from genome assembly GCA_030625065.1 of Alectoris magna. Classification (NCBI taxonomy): domain Eukaryota; kingdom Metazoa; phylum Chordata; class Aves; order Galliformes; family Phasianidae; genus Alectoris; species Alectoris magna. Next base: position 5,062,965 of record CM060575.1, on the reverse strand, counting down.
GTGTCTGGCTTTGAAATGGAGAGAAATGAGAAATACGTGTTTCTGAGCTTCAAATGTTCGTCCTGCATTGGAAGACAGATAGCACCATTTCTTGGCTACAAAGGGATATCATTTTCAGGGGATATGAATTCTTATTTTCTCTGTAAGCAAACAATATTTCTTGTCTGTACTGGTTTTCCTTTGGCAAGGCATCAGGAGATAGCTCTCAAAGCTCAAATTTCATAATTCTAAGGGCACTGTAAATAAATTTTAAACAAAACACCGGTCTGTGGAGTCTGATGGCTGACCAGGCTGGTACCTGGTTTAACCTGAAGAGTTTGATTTCTTCCAGAACTGTTGCGTTAAAAGGATCAGAACACATCCAACAGTCCTTCCCACCTGTGAAATGCTAACAATGTACTGCAGGTTTTAGGCTGTGTACTTCATTGCAGTTTGCTATTGAAAATCTGGCTTATCTTCTGCCTGACATTTATTAGATGTAAGCTACTGTTTCTCATCCTCATCAAGTCCAAGAGGTATTATGGTAAAACTTTCAATATGAGAAAGATATTGCATTACAGAACGACCACAGAGATAGATTCTATTTCACATCCATTTCACAAGCAGAAATTAGAGACTTTCGAAACATGGTATGAAACAGGTATGAAAGTAATCTTGAATGGTCACAGTCAGAATGGTAACAGATGTGTCATGCAAAAGGGTATAAATGTCCTTTTTTTTCAGACCATGAAGACAGAGAGTGAAGAGGATGCCTGTGTTCTTAGTATCAATTTATAGTTTCTACTGTTAGAAAAGTGTTAACATTCAGGGCTACAATATGAAAGGTGTACCTTAAAAGACTGGTGTTATTCTGCAGGACAATTTCCTATACAAAAAGGTTTGCATCGATGTTTTAGGAAATCTATATTAAGCGTTACCTTGAGAGATAAAGACTAATTCCTCCTTCAGCTTAAAAATTGTGATAGCTGAGTTAAAACCAATCATCCTGCTGCATTTTTATGTGCAAGCAATATAAAGTCTGAACCACCGTGCTTTTAAAGAACCAATTCAATAAAGCTAAAAACAATTACAAAGAAGATTGATTGCTGGAAAGAATTTAACAGAAAAGCATGAGTAAGAACAGGCTATAGTGTTATTATTTATCCAAGTGCTACAAAGCAGTAATCAAGGAAACCTACTTTAAGAGTCATTGTAGAGATGAAAGAAATCGTGCAGTAATATGAATAGAATACTTAACAAATTACAAAAATATAGTAGAACATATAAATTAAGAGGTAGAAAAGGGAGAGAGGGACAGTTGAGCACAGTTAATAATAATAGGAGCTTTTAGAAACATACAGAGCAACAAAAAAACAATGCTAAGTCTTTTACTTAAATATTTTGAATGTAAATCACTTCTAAAAGATCTCAATCTTTGTTCAAATTTGTCTTTATTTATTTAAGGGACCGAATTCAGTGTTTTAGTTATTAGGAGTTCTGCACTTAGAAAGCACGTGAATACTCAACACTTCTGAAAATCATGCCATTAGTTCTGGGGATGCAGGACAGCTTGTGCAGTATTCCAAAATAACCATGTGCCTAGAAAAGTAAGATTCTTGTCCTCATCCCTACCCCCCTATGTGTCTTTAAAATGTGCCCCACACACACCAAGTTCAGCTGCTTGCTTTTAAAACTCATAACCAGTTGTGGTGTTTTAACAACGATGGGCAACCAAGCACCTCACGGCTGCTCTCTCACTCGCTCTTCTCAGAAGAAGGGAGAAAATACGATGAAAAAAACAGCTTGTGGGTGAAGATAAGGAGAGGGAGATCGGTCACCAATTACCATCACAAGCAAACAGACTGCAGTAAGGGAGAATAATGAAATGTATTGTCTATTGCTTATACAACAGGGCAGTATGAACTAAAAGCAAACAAAAAAACACCTTTCTCACCATCTACTCTTCTCCACCTCCTTCATCCAAGCAGCACAGAATGTGGAATAGGGGTCGTGGTCAGTCCATAGTGATTTGTCTCTGCTGCTCCTTCATGGTCACCCTCTGCTGCTGCTCCAGCATGGGATCCATCCCACAGGAAGCCATTCTTCCCCAACTGATTCTGCGTGGGTTTTCTACAGGCTGCAGCTCTTCAAGAGCTGCTCCAGTGTGACATGGGGCAGCGCTGGGCTCTGCTCACAGAGGCCACCCCTGCAGCCCTTGGTCACCAAGAGCTTACCATACAAACCCAATACATTATGGTTTCAAGACTCCAAGGAAACAATGCAAAAGAACAATTTTGTTGCCATTTTAGTATTATTTTGTTGATGATGGATTATTACTATTATTGATCCTTCATTTGTCTCTCTTCTATGATATCACTCACTGCTATGAGAATGGGCTTTATCAGTCTAACTGATGTAACCTGCTTTGGAGCAGGAGAGAATTTATTCTGTGGAATTAGAGGCTGTCAAGGACTGTGAGAGAGGCATTGTGAAAATAAAAGCAATCACTAAAAAGTATGTATTTACCAAGAAACGTAACTGTGCAATCTCCTCAGTGGTGTTATTGTTTTCTCTTAGGTAAATTGTTTTATGACAGGCAGTGATTTTTTTTTCCCCCCCCAATCCTGTAAGCAAACAGCAACTACAAACAAAATTGCCCCCAGGGAAAAGAAATCCGAGAATAACAAATTCAAATGAGATGGGAGACGTGACAGCAATTCTCAGTGCAGGTTAGGCAATTATGAGACGAGGAACATAAAAAGTTTCAGAAAAGGCATTTCCCTTTTTCTTATTTCCTGCTGTAGCTGGTTACCGCTTGAGCCTTTGCATTACTGAACTCAATTTAATTACTACCATATATTTTGAGGTGCAGAGCTCTCCATGGGAGATATTTGCTCCCTCTGCAAGGCACTCTGGAGACTTATAAGTGCAAGTACTATTATCAGTGTTTCTCTCTAGTTACCCAATGAAGTAATGGGACAATACAGAAACACTGACGTGACATCAACGCCTTCTCAATTTATAAGTCTGTTGTCTATTAACTTTGATATTCAAACAACAAGCCACAATGCTCTTCCTCATTAAGTTCAGAAGGTGGAAAAAATGTTCACATCTGGCGAAATATTTGTTTGCAATTAAATTCTTCAGGAGATAGGAGCATAACACGGAGCCATGGTGCTTCAACTGTATGATTACATGATTGAACTGCATGGTTTTCAAAGTGTCATCCCCGCGGGAAAGAAGACGTATCATAGCCACCACATTTTTTCTGTTTTCCTGTAGCTTTTACACTAACTCAAGCCTAATCTCAGCTCTCCACTATGTATACAAATTATTATTTATTTCCTTTGTTAAAGAGCTGTGAACAATTCAAGTAAAAACTACTTTTAATTGTCCCATACTTCATCCAAAGCACAAAGGAAAAGGTCAGAGTTTTGTGAACACATTTTCCTTCTATTATTTTGGAAATGCACCCATTTCGGTCATTTAAGAGAGAATAGAAATTCTCTTCAGATGAACAAAATCAGGTGTGGGAAAGGCTTAAAAAGCAACAACCACATTACCATGCAGCTATTCATGGCATTGTCAGAGAGGGAGAAATATCAGCCTTGCCAGGCCAGGAAATACTGCACAGTTGCAATTTTGGCAGCTCTCATTCTCCAGTTAAGCCTTTAAAAGCAAACTGAACAGAAAGTAAAAATACAGCAAAGCATGTGCAATTTATTGAAATGACATAACTGGCAAACTCTTCTTCAGAAGAACATGGCAAAATATTCCAAACCTGATACAAACAGGCCTTTCAGCCAGTATAAGAAGGGCCTGAAGAGATGGTGACAAAGCAAAGGAGAGATATAGCTAACTATTAGCTCCTTTAAGTAGGCCTAGAACACTCTTAAAAGCCAACTCAAGACAAATCTTTGTATTCCTCCAACAAATGAACCTCCTGCATTTCCTGCAGAGAGTATCATTCTCAAAATACCCAAGGCGCTTTGGCCCCATGAATAGAGAGGAGTTGTGATTTCTATCTGTGTGGAACAGTAAGTAGAGTTTGGTTTTGCTATTCCACTACTTGGTGATTCTTTTGATCTCTCCTTCAGGCCACAAAGAGTTGGTTCTTTGGAAGATGTAATGTTTCTTAAAGAAGTCCATATTGTTACTGCCACTGTACTTAAAGCTGAGGCAAACTCCTCTTTTTTTCATGCTTTAAGCTTTTTTCCTAAAGGACAAAGCAGAGGACTCTTTTGTTTTAATAACTAACAGATTAATACTGGTGTTCAAAAGCACTGTTTCCTGGGCAAAGCAATACATCTTAATAAACTACCTGGTACCACCGGAGAAAAGGAAATGGGCTGTCATGCGCACAAAAGGGAAACAATCAAAAGATGGGGAAAATTGTCCAGTTTTCAAATGTATGAGCAACTTCTTCCTACGTGCTTTTTTTCTTTTATAATCTTAAATACTCACAAATGGAACAATACTTTCCTGTGTATTTATACTCAGTGTTTCGAACACTGGGATATGTTTTTCTCTAACTTCATCAGTTAAATGCTGTTAAGGCATTTTTTTAAACAGGGTGAGACCTAAATCATTTACTTCAATCTGTTTAAATATATGTGTGTGTATATATATGTATACATATTTGCACCAACATTGCACAAAGTTTTTAAGATAACCTAAACATATTACATGTTTAAACCTCATTAGTTCCAACTTGCTCAGGCACCATCTAAAATCCCACAAGACGTTCACATCTATCACGAGATGAATAAATAATTTTTGGCAGGCTATTCCTTAACTGAATTTGAAAATTTCCACAGGAGTAATTTTAGTCTCTGTAGACAAAAATAGCTTTAAAAAAAAAAAAAAAAAGCCTGAAAAACTAGGTTGCTAGAGTTGCCAGTCAGCATCACAATCTATGACAGGCTTTATTCTCCCCTTGAATCCTTTGGTCTCTTGCACTGCCCAACACAAGTTGGAGGGTAGAGGGAAGATAAAACTGCTGCTCTTATTTTTTAACGAGAAGAAATAAATGATGAAAATAATACAATGTAATTTTATTTTAATTCTTTGGAACGCTGACAGCCTGATATTCCTTACCTTGAACTATCATCTGTTGTAACAAAAAAAGTTTGCTGCATTCTGAACAGAATGACAAAAAGTGGTGAGGCCACATACATCTAGAGGTCTATGATCAAAAGCTATTCAGAAAGTCACACTCAGGTATGTCTCCATATTTATCTCACCTCTACCCAGTAGCGCTGTTTACTACAGGTTGGACACAACCTTCTCAAAGGAGTCTGGTTCAGGATGCACACAAATTTGCCCAGAGTTGTTTTGTAAAGTTTCAAATCACTTTGATGAGTTAAATGGTTCTTGAGTCAACAGTGCTTTATTTAACAATTTTCATTCAGGACTGCCTTGAAAGAGAAGGGATGGTCTGACTTACTATTCTTGTAAAAAGGTGGAGTGGCAGGCAAGTACTTGCAAGCAAGAAACGTGTATCATCTACTGGAAATAATTCTTCTAGAGCCAACAGAACTGAAGAATCAAAATCTCTATTTTATTGTGGGCTTGGATGCTGACAGGAAAGGGAGGCAAAGCACTATGAATTGCATAAAAGAACAATTAGATTACAGAGGCATAAATTTATCTCTCTGGACTTCACCATATAGTTTATGATTATGTATGGACAGTCTTGAGTGGATGAGCTTCATAGGAATTAATGGTAAGTGCCAAAAGGCAATCAGATGCCTTCCATTTAATACGGCGTTACAGAGAGATTTTAATTAATTGTAAGAAGCAGTCAGAAAATTAAGCTTACTATTATGTGATGACAAGTAAAATCCAGAAAAATCTGTACCCTGGTACCCTTCTCAGCAAAAACTCATCACCACAAAAATTTACCTTCTTTATTAGCAAGACTAACATAATAGCCTAACAAAAGTGTTGTGTCCTGTAGGTCATTCCAAACTATACTCTACACAACAATGTATATATATTCAAACAACAATCTTCTGCTTCAGTTTCAAAGCATTATTAATCATATTTATTACAGAATTGTTGAAAGTCTGATCATTAGGTTGGATAAACTACAGTAGACATTGTGCAAATGCACTATAGATCAGAAATGCTCTGGAGGGTTACAACTGATGCATGGTCAAAGCAATCGATTAACGCTAAAGGAAAAGTACAATGGACTCATGAATTTGGAAGTTCATCCTGTGTGATCCATACTTTGTATAGTTTGTAAATATCCCTCTTTAATTTAAATAGGGACTGCCTACCAGATGTTCAACAGCAGAGACCACAGGCTTATTTTTCTTCCAAAAACAAAACATTTCACTGTAATACCGATCCTCTTCCCCAGTGTATTCTTATGACATTTACACACAAAAATAGTTTTGGGCTCTGTTTGCTCTGAGCAGTCTCTGCTGGTCAGGGTATGAATTCCTGTTCCCACTGGCAAGCTTACCTTTTTTCCTTGCAGAACAACTTCTTCCAGCACCTACTACAACTGAGAAGAATTCTGATGCTTAATTAAGAGCTTGATGATCCCTAATGCTTTCAACTCCTACATTTAAGAAGCCTTTCTGAGACAGATATAAAAATACAGGATTGGTATTATGCTTATCTCAGATATATAACAATGCTTCTGTTAATTCACTAATTTGCATTATGATTATCGCAGTAAAGATTAGCCAAAGCTCAGGTTTGGATTTAGAATGAATAATACCAAAAAGCTCTAAAGACTTTAACATATCATACTGGGTTTTGCAAGAGATCAGCCTCTCCCATAATTCTTCCACCATTTTGAGTTAAATTCTCATAAGAGAAACTCTTAAAATATTCCAGCTAGGTCTGACATAAAGCTCACAAAGAGATCCTTAGACCACTTGACTTCAGAAATCACATGAAACTACATGAAACACAAACCAGTCAAACCTAACCTAAGCCTCTGTAATCAAAGCCAGTTTGCAAACAATATACTGTTTGAAGTAGTACTTTTTTGACTTTAACTGATGCCATCTGATTAAAAAGGCTGGAAAAAAAAATATTCACAAGATCTCTATGTTTCTAAATTGATATTTGCTCTGCAGTTTTCAGTTCATTTATCTGTGATGCTCACATCTGGTTTTATATCTAAATCATAGCAAAAGAAAGTGTATGTTCCATAGATACTGTGAACTGGTAATCTAAACATGTAGTGTAAGCACATGAAGTATTTTCCTTGGTGTTTCACCGTATCTAAGGCCTTGTAGCTGAAGGAAGGAAAGCTGCAGGTCTCTTCCTGCCTTGCTGAGCTATGATACAATAAGAGAAGAAATTGCAGTTCATGTCTCCTTAATGTTTCCTTGAACTCATAAAATGAGTGTTTCTGTAAATATTCCTGAACTGGTATACACATTATGTCTTGGTAAGGAAAACTTTGGCCATTAATTCTACATGTGAAGAACTCTCTATGACAAGTTCATAAAATCCTACTGATTTTGTTCATGGTATTAATAGCAACGCTTGATTTTTTTTTGTCTCGAGACTCAGAATAAGTCAAAAACCAAGAAGGAAAGCTACTGTTTTTTGTTGTTTTTTTCTCTCTCTCAGCACAACTCCATTTTACTGGAGCCCTAGGCATGCTTCTGCAGAAAACAATGAAACATTTGTAGAATATCAGAACAATTCATCAGTGATTTCAAGTACATTTGAAAGTTTCCTTTTGTTCAGGAAACTCTCTAGGTAGTATTTTTCTAATCCAGAAAGCTGCTTTATGTCATGTCACATCTGCTTTTCTCTGTTCTTTCTCTCCACCTCTTAGACCATTCATCTGCAAGGTAATAGATTATTTGAAAGCACTGGATCCATCACAGATTGCTGCCATCCCACAGTCCAGGAAAAAAATATATGTCATGATGACTTTACTCAAATGCTTATTGCTGTACTGATAAAAAGCAGTGAAGCAATCTTTGCAGCCTTTTCCCATACATCCTCCACATGAAAGAACATAGGCTTGACCTATTATCAGTTAGAATAACTGAAAAAGCAATGACAAATCAATGCATGGATGCAATTATAACTAGAATTTCTTTTCTGACAGGGAAAGGAGAGGTTATTCTACATTACTAATACATAGTTATAACAGAAGGGGTTCTTTACGTTAGAAACTGAGACGAAGAGCACAAGAATAACACCCACTGAAAGAAGTTATAAAGTAGAAAAATCTAAAAGGCAAGAGGCCTTGTCTTTCCCCACCTGCATGTAAATTTCTATACCACTACTTTTTATGACTCTATGATCAACATATGTAGTTTGGCTACAAGTCAAGTCTGGTAATCAGGCTTGTTTAATGTCATTAGTTCAGCAGAGAAAGAGAAATTCATTGGGAGAACATTTTATATGAATGTATACATAAATTTTTATACAAATACAACAGATGTTAGCTTTGCCTTTTGATCTTCTAATTGTTGTATTCCTTTGTTATTACTACTGCTTAAATGCAATTGATATAATTTTTAAAAACTTATACTGATAGTAAAAGACATAAACCAGCATAAGAATGTAGAATCTTGCAGGCAGATCATTAAAGAAAGACTTGTTCATCCTGGTTAGCACGACTTCACCCCAGTCAACTGAAAACACTGATCTTTTTAAATGTTAGCCTCTACTCATACGAAAAACAAGAGTCCTTGTGCATATTCATATATTGTTGTCAAGAAGAATAAAAAACACAGGATAGAAGTAGACTGTAAAATGATGAGATAGTTCAACATGTGTCAGATGACGTACAATTAAGTAGCATTAAAACATTGTCTGGGCTCAATACCTTATGAAGATTCTAATTTGGACAGAATGCACCTGCTGTCATCAGTGGATGGCAACATCCATTATGAAGGTTGGGGCACAATGGTAAACTCGGTGATGCTGACTGGAAGTAATGCATTGTCTAATAGCTAATGGAAAGCCCTTTAACTGCCAAAAGGATGGACCCTTATTTCTTCCATTCTTCAGTTTTACGCTGCACTGTGCTAATTGGATTGACCAAATGATCATCCAGTATCAATGGGACATGATCACAGAAGTCCCAGTATAGAAAAATCCAGGAGACCTTAACAATTGTAAAAAAAAAAAAAAAAAAGTATTATAAATTATGAATTAATTCAAAAACAAAGCAATTTGAACAAAATTCACTGAAATCAATCTTAAGATGAAAAAAAAAAAAAAAAGCCAACAAAATTTGCTAAGAATTAGGCATCAATATATGAAATAACTTAATTCTACACTGACCATATTTCTAGCATATTAGATTTTTGCAAGGGGTAAAGATGAATCATCCTCTCCCTTGCATGTATTTATATTAACTCATAAACCTGTAATATACAGTTAAGGACAAAGTTATGCTAGAGTATTCATTTGATGTGGTCCACTGGCCAAGCATAAACAGGGTGTAAATCTTGTCAAAATGCAGAGAATCACAGAGCAGCTGAAGCTGGCAGGCTCCCCTGCAGATTGGGTCCCATCCTGCCCAAGCAAGATTAGTGAAAGCAGGTTGCCTTGGGCCACATCAAGGCTGGCATGTTTACTCAAATCAATACAACACCAATGCAAGTCCTCTCCATTTCAGACCATTTGAGCTTCAAATGAGTAGCCCAGAATAATACATCTTGTACGATATGAATTAAATGAAAAATCTATGAGTGATGCAACTTTTCCACCTCCATCACTCAGAGGAACTTCAGAACTTGCATGTCAGAATTTTCATATACGTATTGGCTTCCTGTATTTTCGTCACTGAAAATCGCTTGGGTTAGCAAACATGACTTTGGGAATTGAAAACACACTGTTAAAAAATGAAAAAGAAATTTCTCTAAGCATTTAAAGGACGCTGATGAACAACTCTGGATTGTCGCTCTGACAGTTCTTTGTGCTCCATGTTCCAGACTGGACCTTCACAGGTGCAAAGGCAAGTTCCCTAACTGCAGCATAGCCAGGACTTGACACACACTCACAAAAACAGAGCAGCCAAACAATCACACAGTTGGCATTTCGAGAAGAAAAAAACCTACGCAGGTTTTCAGGCGGCAGATACTGACTGCAAAGTTTCATCATTTACCAAACACACATCCTGCAGAATCCTTGAATTTCACCTCATTTTTGTTTCTCATGAAATTATTTTGGATAAATCTGGGGGGGCAGCTGGGGCTGCTACCACTACAGTGAAGTGTTGCATTTACTCTGAAAATGTGAAACACTCGCGAAACTGATACAGCACAGGAAACAATTCAGGATGACCAACTCTCGTAGCAACATCAACTCAATCAGAATTCTGTCAGTCAAAAGCAATAGAACTTAGTACGGATACCACCTCTGCTCTCTAGAGTTCCTGTTCAGCTCATCAAGAGGCTTGCACGTATATTTATGGAATACAGTGAGACAAATCCTGCTGCCCTTTTACTAGATCAAGGGTCAGCTATTGATCATACATGATTTGCACAAGTTTAGCTGATGGCAGACTGGATCTCTTTCAGCTGACTTCAGACTACCTTTACTCAACGCTTGAGCAGACTGACAAGTTCAGCAAAAACAGGCAGCTAATTGCTTTGGTGGGAAGATATATCCCAGATGGACTTAGAAACCAGATAGGTACATCTGCCCAATTCTGATGCAAGGACCTGTCTTAGACTTACACATTTAGCATTAAAATCACATTTTAGGCATGGATTATTTATTTATTTATTTATTTAAGTAATGAAGGAATTGTACCATTTCCTGTATTTGACACGTAGATGTCCCATCCTCCCTTATGGCTTCCATCCTCCAAAACTCACACATCTCATTTATTATACAAACAGAGAAGGACAGAAAAGTCATTTGGTGTTATAATCACATAAATGTGTCACAAGCTCTGAAGAAGAATGCCTGACTGAAGGCCAAGAATGCCTCTGCTTCCAGGGATGATGAGGTGCTTTGCTTTTAACAACCACTTTAAACTCTTTTGAAACGACTGGGACGATTACAGTTCTGGCAAGCACTCCGCAATTGCTTGCCATCAAGAGCTTGACACCAGCACAATGGCCTTCTTCCTTCCATGATCTTTGTGATTATTCACGTACAGATGAGATGTTGCTTGGTTAATTACAGAACAGACTGAGCCAAGAGAAGGAAGAAAGATTCCCTGGCATGGATTAATATAGAAGATATGGCAGATGCGACACACGCAGGGGTTTGGTGATCCTCTCTCCTCCCATCACCTGTTTATGGCTCAGGTACTCGGGTAAGAGTTATTACCAAAGGCAACAATCCTTACGTGACACTGCTGTCACAAATGGGAAGGGCATCCTGTGCTATTACAATATGAGTAATAATGTCATGCACTTGTGTTAACAACAGTTAAAAGTCGCAAGTTTTCTAAAGCGGATCCTGAAATCACAAACAATTTGAATCTCATTCTGAAAACACATCCACACTCTGGGAAGCCAAAACTGCCGGCTACCCAGCACTGAATTCAGGCAGCATTACAGAAGTATACCTAAGGTATACCTGTCTGCCCTCAGCTATGGTCTTTCCTGCTTCTGCCAGCATCCACACACACCAATCGGTAACAGAGAGGAGGGTTCTGCTGAGGAGCCACTGCAGGGGCTGAGGGCTGCTACAGATGATGGTGTGCTCCTGTGATGTAAGGCCTTTCAGCCACTGGGAAGTGCATTTGACCTCAAGTATTCAGTCCTGTTTTCTGTCACAAGTGGTTCATCTGAAGACATCTGGATCAATTGCTACAGAAGTGAGCAAGAACACAGCAGTTTGATTTTAACTGTGGAAAAGCTTCATCAAGTATTTCTTCTGAGAGGGCACTGGACTAAGTTTACACCCTTTAGGGATGAGTCATCTGTGTGGCTTTGCTCTTACCAGGTCCTTCAATCTCCCTTTAGGATATGATGCCAATTTCACCTCCCGGAAGTTACTCCAGAGAGTCAAGCCAATAACCTCTATGTGCCCCAATCTTATCTTCCCTACATACAGTGCAACCTCAAAATGCAGCTCCTGCGTGCACTGAAAGATCTATGCAGTTAATACAAATTCAGTTTCTGTTGGGAAAAACAAAACCAAACCAGAAGCACACACACAAGAGAAGCAGCAACAGCAGCAATAACACCAAATTTGAGTCTATGGGGAGTCTGAAAAGGCACTTTTACACATTTATACTTTGAATAATTCAGGGCACTATACAAGCTGTCCCTGTAACACTAGGACATTGGGTTCTTAACATCATTCCTCTAGAAACATATGCATTATAGTTCTGTGGAAGTCCTAAGAGTGCTCTGGCAACATTTACCAACTAATGCTGTGGTACAACAAAATCATAAATGGTTATTTTATTTGGTTAAGCCATCAGGGCACACAGCATTATGGCAGAAAGGATTTTTCCAAGGGAAAGCTTACAACAAATTAAAAGAAAACCAACAGATTTTAAAATTAAAGTTTTCCCTTTTTAACTCATGCTTTTCAAGCGAAATTGACAGTGAAACATGGAAGTACGGGTTAAAGGAGGATGGAAACACAATGAAAAAGAAGTGACGACAAAGTTGTGACTGATGTACGCCTTTTGATCAGTCAAGAAAATTATTTGCAGGGCTGATGACTTTCCACTTCACAGCCATATTGCACCAGTCTTTAATAGATAATAACAACAAGCAAGTCTTCTTTTTGTATAGATTTAGTTCATCACGAAAATGTCAACTCTGCAGAGGTGCCTGCAGAGTTAGTAAGCGCTGCAGTAATGGTCCGCAAGCCCACCTAGTTCAAAGTGTCAGAGCAGAGTTACCTCCTTCACAAGCACTTTATTTTTTAAATTGATTCCTTCTATCCTTATGGATTTCTTCAGTCAAGGTCAGTGCTTTCATTCTGCAGCCAGGAATAGGCTAGACAATAAAAGTTGCAGAAATTAATTCATCTAAAAAGATGCGTGTCATTGAGATTTGAGAAGAATAGAAGTCTCTTCAAAAAACTGCTGAGTGTAAACATCATCCTTTCTTTACTCAGCTCGGCAATACGCGTAGACTTGGAGAAGTAGTTTAAAGGTCATGTACTTGTGTATATGAGATGTGTAAGTCTATTAGTATACAGTCCAACTCGCACAATAAATTCTGTGTAGCTAGGACTTCGCTGTAGAACCTCGGTTTAGTCTTTACAACAAAGCCCTCTGAAATGTTTTCATGCTTCGTGCTTCATGTTTATGTTCTCAATAAACATATTTCAGTTAGTTCTAGTCCTGGGTTCTGAAATAAGGAATTTTGTGGAAGCAATAACCTGAGATGACACAACCATTTACATTTTGTGTAAACATGCCATGTAGGAGTGCAGCAGTCCCCAGGACCTGGTGCGTTGTTCTCTGAATCATCACTATCAACTTCCATGGGGTTTAGGAATAATATCTAAGGAAGGATCTAGAAATACAAGCATCAGGAGACAGACTTGGATTTGCTTCACTTTCCAATGGCTCAAAGATCCAAACCTGGTTCCACTAGATCTATGCAGCAGTTACTTTCAGCTTCACCAGTTTTTCCATTAACTGGATTTATACATCATAGTTTGTATTGAGAAGTGCCTCAGCAAGTTAAGATTATTAAATTGTGCAATGCTTATTGTGCATTCTTGCTCTGGTCTGCACTATTCAGCTACAGTTCTGCTGAACGGGTCAAAACAAGCAGAAGGCCTATTTTGTACAACAGTGATGCTGTACAGATCCTCAATAAATCCACTAGGCTTCCACTTCAATCAAGCATTGTGCACACATCGCAAAATATAATGCGGGACACCTCCTGAATCATCTTGTTGTCTTCTTCTTTGTATAAAGACAACCAATTTATGACAGTACCAGCCTACTTAAAGATGACAAAGATTTGCAGATACTGAAAAATGCTGATTAATAACAACAATAAACAGTTGAACAGAGGCTGGAATAGATCACCACTCAATGATGACAATGATAACAACAACAACCAATGATCATAAAGGCTGATATACTTTAACTGTGATCCCTTTCTCCCTTCCACAAGACAATTTGCTTTGTACCACTGGAACTTTTGGCTGTGTGTGATCTATGCAGGATGAGGCTCGCAATCAAAGGGTTCCCAAAAGCTGAAAATTAAATGAAATAAGGACTCCTGTGCCAAATCTGCTGAAATCAGAAATATATATTCAGATTGCTAATGCATAATTATCATATTAGAGTTAATGGATGTGATTTTGGGACTCAAGAAAGCTGTTTAGGTGGGTTATGTTGTAAAAGAATAAATAAAATATTTTTATATCTAGACACTTATACTATCTTCAGTATGCTAATTAGAAAATGGGTAATCATCTAATCATCTTCATAATCTGCTATTAAAAGATAAGACAGGATTTCTCAGCTGGAATTTTTTTTGTGATTTTGTGGGGTTTTTTTTAAAGTTTTCAACATGATCTTCTTCTGCAGATGTGTGCGATTATGACACACAGAATGAAAGAGCATTGAAAACAATTACTGTTTTACCACCGAGAGTCTCATTGGTTTTCCTTGCTATTATTCATGAACTTTTTTTCCTCTCACTTTGAAAGTACCTCACTGAAGATTTTGTTGAGTAACTGAAAGAGGGAGAAGGTTTTAATGGCTCCACAAACAGTTCAGAAAGCGAGCACGTTAAGATATCAGCATTAAACAAAACGAATAAACTGCTTTCACGACACTACCGACAGATCAGGTTTTCTGTGTTTCAGTATCATTTTGAGTGAAACTTGGAAGAAAAAGAAAAGTTTTTCAGTGTCCTGTGAGGTCAGCTACAGAATATGAAATACCGTTCTCTGGAAGCAGGGAATGGATATCTCTTTCCATATCATTTATTTATATTTGCCTACAAGTGCATCCTTAATGATTACATCTACCAATAGCATTCAGAGGGGAGTCAAGGTGAAAGCAAACAGGAAATGAAACCACTCCATCTCTTTCAGTTTAAGGTCTAGGGAAATAATAATAACACATGAGCATTTACAGCTGCAGTACAATGAGCGAGATGGATGTGAGGTACAGCCTGGAGCTGTGAGACCAGTTGGAAAGAACTGATGCTCACAAAATGTATGACAACTTAGGAATTAAAAAAAGAAATAAATATTTTAGGCAATGCAAGACAATGAATAAGAGGTCTGAGAATACACAAAGGGCACAATGAAACTCCAAGCAGAAACAGTACTCTTATTGGGTACACACAGCATGTGTACATGCTGCATGGTGCAGATGCAGTGGTGGACAGAGTGGCATTCACCACAGAAACCCCAAATTGCCAGAAGCCCTTTCCCTCACTCACCTTCCGTTCTTCACACAGCCCCTCGTGACACATTGCTTTTTCATGATGACAGTCTAATTTTCACCAACAACATCTCCCTGCTTCCTCCAGCTCACTACTTTATCCAGAGCTACCTGCCAGCCTTGTACCTGCCGTATGGTATTTAGCTCGCTACCTCTAAAGCATGGAATAAGTAATTTTGCATTCCCACAATGCCTGGCACAACAGAGCTGTGCAGATTCACTGACAGCTCTCTCACGTAGATGATTTGGAAACTGTATTTTGTGTCCTTTGTAGCACTCATCTACTAGGCTAAAAAATGGCCATCATTCAGGAATTTTAAAAAGAAGTCACTCTTAGAAGATTCAGTTTTCCCTTCCACCACATCTCCTTTATGCCACTGTGCTACCCTATCATTACCAAAGTCCCTAAACTCTTTTGGAATACTTCAGGCACAGGAGAGACTGTCACTCAAGTACTACAACATGAGCTATTCCTAAATTCTAGTAATCTCCACTGTAGCATCTGGCTGGCTGCAGCTAAGGGTCTTCTGGAGGGAAGGAGGGAGAAAGGGCACTAATGGGAAGGACTGTCTCAGTGCAGGAGGCCACAAAGATTCCCCCATAACTCTCCCTGTGCAGGCACCACAGAAAACGCCAAGAGTTCTTTGCATTGGAAAGGTAAATCACCCTGTGTCACAGTTTATAGACACTTGGCAGTAGTCTGTACAGGCTAATGGTATACCTCCTATGCAAAACACTGTGATACGGGTGCTAACAGGTGGAAAAATCACATGCTTTGTGCCTATAAGCCAGAAAGTTTATTTCTCAAACGTGATTCCACTCAAGTCTTCTATGCTGGGACAATGGCATTAAGCAAGAACTCAAGTGGATGTCCAACATCTACAGCAATCCAACCGCCTGCCACAGAGAAGCTGTGACAGTGTCATGCATAGGTAGTAGCAAGACAGGAAAAGTGATGCAGAAGGAAAATATTTTATCTTCATATGATGGTCATACACTAGTGTAAAGAGTGACTGTTTTCTGGGAAAGAAGTCAAAAGGAGCAGGGCTGCTTTATTTGGTCTGTGGGTTGCATTCATCCATTTTGTAATGAAGCCATTCGGCCTCTTTGGTGGGGATTCTGCATGCTGAACGCCATCTAAGAAAAACAAACCTTCAAGTGCAGAGCTGAAAGAAAGGTCTTCAAGTCTGTAGGCATCTTTAAAAAACAAACAAACAAAAAAAGTAACGTATGCATATAAGCTTTCAGGCATTTTGGCATAACTTTAAGGATAGTCAGCTAGGAATATGTGTGAATGACACAAAAAGTTTAATTTCTCAGTTATCATTGGAAGAAAACTCTCATGGGGTATTTTATTTGCCTATCTCCAACACTTTATTAAAAAGAGACAGTGCTTAAGACACAAAGCAAACAGATAAGAAAATGTATTCTGCAACCTATCATCTTTTATTAAAAACAAAGAAAAGAGGACAATTTCTATGGCTACAGAGAGATGCTTGTTTTAATGACTTTGGAATGACTATGCACAAGTAATAGGAAAATTCCATTTCCTTTGGGTTATTTGGGAAATGATAGCTATTCCTCTGTGCATTTGGCAGTCCTACGATGAAGGGATTTAGAACTAGCATTGATTTTATGCTGGATAAGTTTCTATGATAGAAATACAGAAGATAACACATCAAAATAAAGAATAATAGTTAATTAAGTCAGTTCCTTCCCCCAGTTCCTCTTTTTCAGATGCTGAGGGATTCTGTAATTACAAGTAACTGTATAACTTATTGAAAAAAAATTATCCATGAAATTTTAGCAAGATTTGAGCAATTCAAATGGGGATGAAGTTTGTGAACACTGTATTTCACCAAGCGCTACCTTTTGGACAAAATATCTTCCTGAGGCTCTCTCCCTCTCTTCCTAAAATACAATCTGACATCATCTGAAGTCATATGATACACATTATGTCCATTTTAAAGAATATGCAGACATTTAATTCTAGAGTTTTTAACTCAAAAACTTGTACTCACTTACAGGTGAGCCTCCCCCCCTGTAGTGAGGGAGGAAAGGAGTGACCAGTTCATAGACATTTGTTCTGTTTCATCTATTTCACTTCACAATAAAAGATGAAAAGTGGAAACATTTTTTAAAGGAAAAGTTATTCACTAGAGTGACAAACTAAAGCACAAGTTTATTTCAAATTCTGGTAATCTTAAATAGCACCAATTAGAAAAACTGATCTAAAATCTGTTTTTCACTCGTGGCCATTTTTAGGCAAGAGACCACAATCATTGCTTTTAAGAGAAGGTTGAAGTTTCCTGGGCCAGAATGTATTCCTCTCATCACATCTGCGTTTCCATCTGGGCCGATACATTACAGAATGACTAACACCACACAAGCATCGTACCAAAGGCAGCCCCAGTCCCAGAGAGCTTACAAGCTAAATTACATTCAATTAAACACATTTATAAGCAGTAATACATATGAAAAACAGACTCAGCAATACGAGTTGCTGCCAGAAAACTCTAATGCTCTCTTTTCTTGCTAGGAAAGGAGCAGCTCTGTAGCCAAACTCTACTGGCACAGGTACCTGCTAGCGCATCACAGAAATGCAGCTGAGTTCGCAGAAGTGCTTCCACCACTTTTCTTCAGTGTTTTCAAAAGCTACATAAAATCTGACCCATCTACCCATGCATCCAGCAGCTGTACTGAGAAGAATCATCATTACTAATTACACGTAATTACATTATGCATAATTACGTCATTATACAATAAAAGTTTGCTCCATTTGCCATTTCAAAAACACTCTTCTTTTTCTTGCATCTCTTCTCCCTTTCCAGTGTTTCAATTCAAAAGCATCAGCAACTTCCCAACTCTTTTGGGAGCAACCTTCCACCTTCTGGTTGCACAGGTTCCATCCTTTTCATTTCTTCAACAGAGATGAATGTAAAATGTAAACTTTTTGAAATGCTAAGAAAATCCCAGCATTTACCAGCCACTGGAAGTCTACTTTTAGAACTAAAAGCTTATAGAATTAAGGGCAGCTTTTGTCCTAGATAAGCACACAGTTTCTACTTAAACTTCATTTATGTTGTGCAGCTGGATTTTTTCTGAAGCATTTAACACAGTGGAAGAAACGAACGCCTTGGCAAAGTATGAATGTAATAAGTGCTGTTCCCTGCTTCCAGGCAGAGTCAGACAAGTTTTGTAGAGTGTCAAAGCCTCTGGTTTCAAGAGGTTGCTTTCATGATGAATTTTGCTCCAGAGGAACCCAAACCATTGCTGCCCAGCGGCATTAAAGGATCAGTGGTCACTTCATTAGTAGAAAATAAACACCAGCCTTCAAATAATGCAAGACAATGGATTTCTAGTGATTTATAGACCATTTGAATAATTTTAATTGGATCTTGCTAATTCCTAAACAGTGGAGCACTGAGAATTACTTTAATGATAATGTAGTTAGAAAAATGGCCCAAGGTGGAACCAAAACATTATTAATTATACTCCTTCTGGAAATACCTTGCCAGATGCTTTTAAAAATAATGCCCATACACAGCTTAATCTCTGGATATTAGCTGTGCATTTTTCACACATAAATATTATCTTTAAAGAAAGAAACATTCTTGCAATGACTCATTGGGTGGACTGAGTCTTGATGTGCAAGTGCTGGAATCACACATCTAAGTTCCGTAACAAGATCCTTTTCCTGAGAAAGCATCACATTGACCACACTTAGGATCAGCTCCTACCCATCTGGGCCTGACAACCTTCACATAATACAGCCTCATAACTAGTCCCCAAAGACACTCCTGTAAGGTCAGCCGGAATAAGAGTTTAAAGAAAGTCATTTACACCAAAGTAGACACACGTTGTCTTTCCCTGACTTTACCAAAGGAAGAATACATGCCTGGAAGATTACTGCAGGTTTTTGAGTGAGACAGTAAAGCAGCCTGCACACAGTGCCTTAAGGAGCCATATTCATAGGGTACGGCTCACATTCAGCCATATCAAAAACATGAGCAGAGGATTTCATGTCTGTCCCCACCCAGTCACACAGCCATGCTCTGATTTCAAATGTCCACCTCCCATTTTGAAAGTCTACAAAGGCACTTAGACTTTCACATATGTAGACCTTACGTACATGGAGAGTAGAGAGAAATGATCTTTTATTTCCTTTTATTCATGTCAGATCATACTGGAGATAAGATCTCCAACTCCTGCACCTCTGTAAGTGCTACATACCAGTGAAGTTGAACAGAACATTGTTGTATGCTATTCTATTACACTTACATGGTAATACCTTCCTAAATCGTTTCCTTTAGCACATTTATCAGATACTTTCTTGAATTAATGAAGATTTGGTAGAGACAATTTCTCTTGACAATAACAGCTACACCCTGCCAGTAGGTCTGTAGAATTATACTGTCACTTGCTCAGTTACCAAAAGATTTTCATTCTGTTTTTGAAAAAACTTTTGTCTTTAGACACTGAGCTTTCAATTTTGGCAGCAGCGAGGCTCTTTTCTGCCATAGTGCTATTCCTCTGCTCCCTAATGGAATATTGATTGTTTGAAGCACGTGTAAAGCAATCAATACGTGAAAAAGAGGAGAAACAGGTAAGAGAAACCATCTCCTCATTCTTTTCATACATAATTGGGACATGGAGAAGTGCACTGAAACCAACAAGTCAAAAATTTGGGGAATCTAAAAATTTTGTATGGAGTTCTCACAACAAGGCAAAGCTTTATCACATCATGTTTGACATGACATGGGGATACCTTGGTATAACGGTTTAGGTACAGTGGACTTGCAAGCTTATGCTGCTAGACAGTGGGACTGAGTGAACAGAGCAAATACAGTTTAAACTACAGTGCAGTTTTTCTGGTAAGCATCCATGTGTTTCTTTCTATTTCTTTTTAAATAAAAATAAAGGAGAATGCAGAGTACGACCAACCAGGAGTCTGCAGGTACCTCCCTCGGTATCCAGAAACAGCCTCCAGCAGGTGCCAGCTAGAGGTGGGACAAATCTGGCTACATCAATTTTTACCCTTCTGAAGTCACTTGAATTAAATCAAGAATCTATCTTATCTTCACTCCGTTTCTCAAGGGAAGGTTTAAAAATATATGGCATTTTCACAAGGTATCTACCAACTAGATGAGACAAGCAGCAGAATGCAAGGATGGCTGAGTGCTGGAACAAAGCACTTGCAATGTAAGAAGAGGGCAAGGGGACTGAATTGGTTCACCCAAGAGAAGACTTTGGAGCAAGTATTATCACTGTGTCTATGTTCCAAAAGGGGGGATGGATAGAGAAGATAAAGCCAGAGACTTCTCAGAAATATGCAGATAAAGTAGAGGCAATGGTCACAAGCTGCAACAAAGAAAATTCCACCTGAATATAATGAAAGCATTTTTCACGGTAAGCATGTTCAAGAACTGAGACTGACTGCAAAGAAAGGCTGTGAAATCTCCATTCTTTTTAACATTCCGAAGTTTACCGAAGTCCCTGAGACACCCAGACCAACAGTGAAATTGTCACAGAATCACAGAATCCTCAGAGTTGGAAGGGACCTTTAAAGGCCACCTAGTCCAGCTCCCCTGCAATGAACAGGGACGTGTCCAGCTATGTCACGTTGCCCAGGGCCTGATCCAGCCTCACCTTGAAAGAGATGGGGAATCACCACATCACTGAGCAACCTGTTCCAGTGCCTCACCACCCACCCTCACTGTAAAAGACTTTTTCCTTATATCCAACCTAAATCTACCTTCTTCAGGTTTGAAATTACGCTTGCTTTGAGCAGTTGGGTTAGAAACATCCACCATCTGACATCAGATTTACAGGCAATGGTGATTGGGAGTTGTCAGGTTTTCAACTTATTTTCAGGTATGTCACAAAAACAATCCCTGAATCCCTGCTCTAAGTTGAAGCTGGAATTACTGTCTAATGATAAGATACATTTAAATTTCCATCACCATAGACTATTTCTGTTAAGTTTTCTTATCTTATTCACGACTTGATTTCTGCCCCCCCCTCCCCTCCCCCCCAAAAGCAGGTTAATAAAAACCATTTGATAGGTAGGGTGAATCATCATCCTGTGTAGATGCAGGTTCTTGAATTAGATGAAGGATTCTGAGTAAGCAGCAGGTGGTGAAAATGTGGATCTGGGGGCACATGGAGACCTCCCTTTTCCTCCCAAACAACAGAGAGTCAGGGTGCCCTAGATGGAGTCTTACAGGATCTTGAAAAGAATGGAGGAAACCGACAAAAGGTAGGCAATAAATGTGAAAAAAAAAAAAAAAAAATGTGAAAAGATGTTTAAACAGGAGATTGAAAAAAAGTCATTTATGTGTAATCGCTTATATACATTTATATTACAAGATTAAGCCCTCAAACATTTGTGTAGGAGTCCAAGAATATTCAGAACTCCCGTTGTTCAGCTCTGAACGCAGCTGGTGGTTACAGCATTAAAGACCACCTTTCATTTATCTTGACTGAGAGGTCCTTAGCGCTTAAAAAATAATAATACGAGCCTCCATTTTCTTATCAAGTATGAAAGGAAGAACACAAATAGCAACTTTACCCATGTCATTAAGATTTGCTGTAGGACGGCCTCTCTTAAGCATGTTTAAAATGTCCTGGCTTGTCAACTAACATTTCTGATTGCTACGAACATACATAGGATCTTGTAGTGTTGGTCACTCAAGAGAAGAAAGCCACCTCTGCTGGGCCTTCACAAACAGTGACATTTCCTAATACAAGCTTTACCAATTTATATATGCTCGACTCAAGTAAAACAATCAAATACTACATAGCAAGAAATTATAGTAATTAATATCTTTCTAAATCATCTTGTTTTACTTTCATTGCATACCAAGACACGCAATCAAGTTAAAATGAACCCCACTCCATCCTTATGTCTGTCCTCTTCCTGTCCACGTTGGCCAGAGGAGCACAGAGTTTATCCCCAAGAATAAACTGAGGTAATTTCTCTGCTTGATCAGGCCAGTGACAATGTTTCTCTGCATTGAAAAACAGGCTCATTTGGGACTGTGTGCATTTGCTGATAGTCCTTGGTTCCCTTGGATTTCTAAATTAACACAAGCTCCATTCAGTTTTTACAAGTTTGTAAATTCAACTAGAGAATTTAGATAACTCCCCCCCTCCCCGCCTTCTTTGCATGCTTACCAGGACTAGAACTTACCAAGGTAAGTTTGACCAAAATTCTATTCACATAATGGAGACACAGTAAACAACTGTATATACTGGATAATGTAAATAGACAGGATTTCCCAATTTGAGTTCAAATCACGTACTACATAACACAGATGGCTCTTCAGAATAATCCAAAAAATTATATTTTCTTGTAAGCACTCCAAACCTAATGCTTAAGTAATAGACTTTTCCTTCTGACAACTTATTCTGCCTTACTCCTTTTTTAAGTGCTACCAGAATCCATGTACATCTAATACCTCGAATCTCTAAGCCCAAAGCTCTAGGCCAATGACAAGAAGCTGAATCCATGACCCTTCCTGCATGGAAAAGCATAACAACAAAACAAAAAGCAAACCAAAAGCAATCACCTAGTCTGTGATTGGCCACTTATATATGTTCCTCCATTCCCTTCTGCTTCTTGTCCCATTATTCCATAATATCATATTATGCCAGTTCATGCCATATTCATAAAACAGATGAGAGATCATTACAATATTCTTTAGCTGAACAAAGTCAGATCTAGGAACGAGATCGCCTTATCTTCATCTTATCAGAAGATGCTGAGTTTAGGACTTGATGAAATTAATTTCTGATTATTTGCTTGTAATCAGGCAACTGCAAATCATCACAATTTCTTCTGTTCTCCAGGGTATTTTCAACACGGCAAATATGATCTTAAAATTCTTTGATCACAAGAGGCAGCACTGACTCTTTCAAATTGCCTTCTAATGACTGTATTGGTGATCAGGATTAAACTAAAGGAGTTGCAAAAAAGGCAAAAGAGAAAAAATTCTGCAAAGCAATTGTCTTGGGATTCTATCTTGATACCAGTTTGTGCACGCCAAATTTTTATCACAGGTTTTCATAGAAATAAGAACCATCTGATGAAGAAGCAAAGAAAACAACTCAAGAATAATTAAGAAATAGATGATACAAAGCAAGCAGAATGAATACTTTTCAGTAATGGAAACGCTGGCAAGCACTATGAGTAGTGCACGCAGTCTTCATGCAGGAAAGCAGAGACATACAGTTGATTTTAATTTCAACCTCATTTGAGACTGGAGCACGTGATTCACTGCCCCATTTAGTTCAAAATTAAAATTAAGCATGTGCTTAAGTACTTTTCTGGACTGAGGCCATTTACAGGAGTTACACTGGTTGTGAATCCCTATGGCCACAAGTTGATTCAGAATGGAAAAGTCAAAGCTTTAAGATGAAATAATTGAGGGGTTTTTGATTGTTAAAGTAAGAATGCATTGGTAACAGGGAAAGCTGTAGCAGTTGCAACAGCATAGGGAACTGCTGCCCATCACAGCAAGGCTTCAAATGGGCACAGCAGTCAGGCAAGGCTTTTTTTCTTTGATCATTTTGCCTCTCTCCCACTCTCTTTCAGTCCAACATACAGCCTTGTTTATTTTATTAACGTTACAGCAGGTCAGACTGCACCAGTGTGTAATGATCTGGTATTGCTCAATGCACAGGAAGCAGCTGAGCTTAGAATGATGCAGAAGCACCATGCCTTTCTCAGAAGACAACTTCTTTCCTCAAGAAAGAAAAGAGAGTGTCTGTGATTGATGCTGAGGAATGAGAACTGCTAGAGATAGTATATTCAGGTCAGCTGGGGCCTTCCCCATTTCAGCATCCATCTCCTCTTTTCAGTTCTACTCTTCACACTAATTGAGCCCAGAAGATTCTGGTCTGACAGGGCTATTTGAGCCTAGAAGTATTAAACTGGAGAATTATGATGTTGATATGTTGTTAAGTGCCTGACTATGGTCCCACAGAGGAAAGAGTCTTGAGCTCCAATGAAAACAGTTAAAGAAAAGAAATTAAGAAGAAACTTGCCAAAAGAGAAACCTACCTGAAAGAAAAATTAAACTTTCTTTCTCTTTATGAACCATCACTTTGTCACTGAAACTCTGTGTAATAAAGTGTGTCTCTGGACTTATCTGTGTTACTGAGCTCTTCTACCACCACAGCTACCTGTGTGACTGCTTGCATCCTAACCCCATGCTGACGAGTGCTGCTCCATCAGGCTACCTTTGTATCCCATACTGTCTCTGGCTACACTCCAACCTTGTCCTGCATCTGCTCTCAGTGGTAACAGAAATCTGTCACTTTCACAAAGGGCTTGTACTGGTAGCTCTGTCAGCAAAGTTATGCTGAAAGATTTCACTCTGTACGTATTGTAAAGAAATTTAGATGCGGGCGTGAGAGCTGAGCTTAGCTTAAAAGAATGACAATTTGCTCAGCTTGTGAACTTGCAGTACTATTATTACTATTATTATTATTTTTTAAGTGCACTGCCCAGAAATTTGCCAGGTTTTGTTTACTATTGCTATGAGGGCACCCATTATCACCTGGAGGATGGCATTTGGGATGGTCCAGTGGGAGGTGTCCCCGCCCATTGCAGGGGAGTTGGATTAGGTAATCTTAAAGGTCCCTTCCAACCCAAACCATTCTATGATTCTATGTATCTTTGAATAGAAGTTTTGCCAATCAGAAAATGCCATGATAAAAGTACATGCATCATTTAATACCAGTGCCTTACTACTCCTACTGGCATCCTTATGGCTTTAGTCATTTAACTACTTAGCCTTTAAGTAGTTCTCACTTTGAGAACGTCCATTGAAGCATCACGTTGCACAGCCTGGTGGAGAACAGAATCTGCCTGGGCTGGAAGCAGCTACACAAAGATTTGGGACTGAAGTCCTGTTTCTGCTCATTTAATATGTGTATGGGAAACTGTTAATCACAGCCTGAACCTCTGATTAACCATCTGAGGCAAGTGACGGGTCAGCTGCGGGAGCACAGGTGAAGGTAATTCAGCTGTGCTCCCGGAAGGGGTGGAGCTTGACTTCACCTCTCCTAGATCCCATTTAAGGGCTGACCACCACTAAGGCAGCATCTCTTTTGGAGATTACTCCTGTGTGGAGTTCCTTGTGGTGAGCATCCATCCTAGCTGTGAGCCTGAGTGGGTGAGTTGTTCCCCTATAACCTCTGGATATTCATCTGTTACAATCTTGTATAATAACAACTATACAATATGCCAGTTGGAGTATTAACATAGGAAAGGAATGCCTTGCCACTTTGTCTTCTGATACCCACACAACATCACAGGTGAGAAGAAATTGTGGGTTAAAAACCCTCTTTAAAGGCCAGTTGGATTCCTGCTGTAACGGTTACTATACATAATTACAGAGCCTGGATGTTGACAGATACATAGGAAGAAAAGAATCTTGTTTACAGAAATCAGCTGGATTTCCTTATCAATATGGGAAACTGTAGGATGGCTCTTTATTAGCGTTTACTGTCTCACATTTTCTCTTTGAGCAGCTTGCAGAACATCTATTGAAAAAGATAACTGCTGAAAGCTGTACATAACTAAACACCAGGGCTGTAAAGAACAGCAAATGTGGATTCTTTTTTTAATGAGTTTCCTTCCCAAGTCTTTGTGCTACTGTGCATCTGTTGGTGGACTATGCAGGGAGGTACCAGCTATGCATATAAATGGGCAGGCAGAAAATCTGCTTGGGAGTTTGTTTTGATGCTTTTCCCCTTCCTCTATAGAAGGAGATGTTTTCAAAAAAATGGACAAAATGTTACTGCATTTTTGTGCAAGCATCTCTTCTTCAAAGGTTTGTTAGGCCACAAAGTGACTGAATCTATTCAATGTATGGTATTCAGGGTGTTTATCTGTCATGAAAGCCTTAAAACTCAAGGATCTTGGCATGAGCAAAAGACCCCAAAGGCTAAGCAAAAACTGCCAGCTAGTGACTACTGAGTGAAGGCTTGCTTTCTGGCTCTTTAAACAGTTCTGGAAATTCTAGAAAAGACTCATTTTTATAGATGGAAAACTTACTTTCAAAATTCTTATTTTTGACTGTGTTTGGTTTTTTTAGTACGTGCTTTTCCTTCATGAAAAGTTCTCAAAGTTCTTGTCGGTCCTAAAATTAGACATCTCAGCTGGACAGAAGATAACGAGATTTTCTTACTTCAGCAGACACTGATCATTCAAGGGAAATGATTCCAGGTGTGCTCCTTGGGAAATACTTGCCTGGTTAAAGCCTCTCCCTCCTTGAATGTTTAATGTTTTCCAGTTAGTATGTCTCCCCTGCACAGCATAACCCAGCCATTGCCTTTTTCTCCAGACAACTGCATTTACCTGTGTATGGGAAACTGTTAATCACAGCCTGAACCTCTGATTAACCATCTGAGGCAAGTGACGGGTCAGCTGCAGGAGCACAGGTGAAGGTAATTCAGCTGTGTGAGGATGGAGTGTTGAAGTGTAGGGCAGAATCTGATCTCCAAAAATGTCTCATTGTACTAACTTGTTAGCTCAGATGGTTCCAGACAGTCTTCACATGCAACTGCTGAGATCCTGAGGAAGCACTGAAGACTTTTTCAACCTCCAGGCATTACTCTAAAGACTTAATGAACTGAAAGCATTTTATCCACTAATGACAAGCCACTGGTTTTTGATCCCTTTTCATCAAATATGATACATTTATGAGAAAATTGTATCAAAAGCTGATTTTTTTTTTAAATAATGTTTGACTCACAGCAACTTTCCATCTCAAGGATGGAAACTGAGTCCTGTATAGCGTTATTGTGAATGTATACAGGAACAGCATGTTAGTGCACAAAGTAGGAAACAAAAGGTGTGAGGGATATGTCCCTTGGCAGTTTCATCCCTTATTATAGACTGTCCTTTCTATTTTGGGGACTGGCTGGGCTGGTCACCAGGGGAGATAAATCACCACAGTCTGCAGGAGTTAAAGGCATGCTTTTGTTTTAAGCTTGCTTGAAAACTCCACAATCCACCATGTTTATGCTTTGGTACGCTCCTTTCTGAAACACTAGCCTTACTCCCCTTACCTTGAACAATATGGTGACTGAGCTGTTAATGTTTGCAAAGACCTGACAAGGTGGGTTCTGAACTGGGAATAAATATCAACAAAGTCCAATTCTTCTAATCTATAATTTCTCTTGTAAAAGACTGACCTCCTAAGTCTCTATGGCATCATCTAACCTAAATGCTTTGTGATTTGGACACATGAATTAATGTTCAACACAGACCCAGAAAACATAATTACATAGCTAATCTAAGTCCCATTTAAAGTTAGGTCACTGGCAGAGAAACAGTAGAGAAAAGGAGACGAATGACATATAAAATAATGCTGTGGGCAAAGCAAACTTGAACAAGCTGAAAAGAGAGAAAGGAGGAGATCATTATCTAAATGGAACATAACAACCATTCACAGCTTGATCTAAAGCCCAATGAAGTTAATGGAAATATCCCCATAGACTTTGGTGAGTTTTGCATTAAGCTTTCAAACATTATGAATAGGAATACTAAAGGGTCTTTTTGTGTGTTTTTGTTTGTTGGTTGGTGCTTGTTTTGTTATTATTGTTGTTTGTTTAGCATTTCACACATTTAAGCTCTGCAATGGAAATGTGATGAAGCAGCAGCTCCTCTTCCCTGTCACTTCCTCCCTTGCCCTCCAACAAATTGTCAGGTGAGATACAGTCCTTAAAATGACCTGTGATCTCTTTACTTCATCAAATAGCTTAAAGCAGGATTAGAGCATTGGAAACTGTTTACCAGTTACCTCAGACATGCTTTATTGCCTATGACCACCATCTCAGTGCCATTAGGCATCCAATACCTTGGAAACTGTCATAACATTAAAATCTCATGCAAAACCAAAAGTGTTTTAAATTAAGTGATAGTAAAGATACCCTTCTAGGTACATACAAGAAATATAAGCTTTCTGCTTTGTCACATCAGAGAAATTGGCTGAGTTGGTGAAATTATAATGTAGACACCATACTGGGATATGTACATAGAACTTTGATTCCCCATTGGATGAAATGGATCACCTACAATGGTTTGGTCCAATCATGATATTGAAATTGAGGGGAGCATGGTTCCATTTTTGTCTCTGCAAAGCTCCATAACTTTGCCAATTCTTGACAAGAAACAGGTTAGCCATTTTCAGAACAGGTTACTGTAGACAGGTTCACCCAGACCATCCACCTGGTACTCCCATGCTACAGCTACGTATTTACTTCTACAGCTGGCCACATGGCACTTTACAGTGAAAAAACAAAGTGATGCTTTAGAAACATTTATAGTGGGAACAATTGATCTATAGGGAAGTAAAAACACTTTAAAATAGTTCTAATTACATGCAGCCCTGTCATGTTGTTAAATGAGGCCTGCTGCTATTTTATGAATAATTTGCAGAATCCATTGTAAGTAAATTATATTAGGAATTGGGAATAGGCTCTGGACCGCAATGCAGCAGGCTTTTCTTTCCCTCCTGCCTTCTTATAATACATTCAGAGTATTTGTTATAGCTACAGAACGTAATTGCAATTATACTCAAAGACAAGGAACTATAACGTACAAACAACAGTGTTTCATTTCCCACCAGATTGTGACTTAAGCAATACAAGGAGCTGTGTTAGCAGGAACAGAGACTCCTTCCAATCAATGAACCAAACAAAATGCTTTGCCTGCTCATGGCTGTAAGCTGTAATTGCAAATTTTCTTTTAACCGTTTTAGGTTGGTGCTATGAAGCCCCAAAATGTTTCTTTTCCTCTTGAATAAGAATCCAGTATCACACTATCTGTAGCATTTTCTGGAATGTACGCCTCCTGAAATTTGACACAACCACAGAGCAGAATTCCAATTAAAATATGAAAATACTGAACAAGCCATGCTCTTCCCAGCTATGTGTTTCAGAGCCCTATACCAGAAGGGCTCTTTCCTGTCACAGAATCCTTCTCTCTCCTGCAGATCGCTCCAGTTTGTCCCCTCATCTAATCCGAATCTTGGTTCTCAAACACGAAACCAAGTTGCCTGTACATCTTCTCCATGCCAATGCATAAAAAATAAAGATTCCCCCTCTTTCTCTTTAACAACTACATCAAAGCACACGAAAGTCCTTTAAATGAATTCAATATAGTGGCCTTCCTCTGTGTCTACACCATAATATTTGCTGTGCGCTTTAACAAACATAGTTTTATCCTATCTACTTTAAGACTAGGAGTGCTGTGATAAACACATAGCGTGGCTGCCTGTGTAAGGCTTATTGGAGAAAAATGTAGTCACCAAACCTAAGGAATATTGATTTTATGGTATGGTTCAGAAAACCTAGAAATGGGTCATAGCATAACCCGTACTTGGCTGCTGCTATCTTCATAATTCATAGAAAGTATTTTTTAACTGCATAGGTCTTTCAACATACCTTCATTGTCAACATTAATGCGAATTTAACATAGCTTGAGTCAAGTTCCATAGTCTTCCCCTATGCTAAATTCAGCGGGCATCTCTGAGTAGATCACTTCGTCCATAACGTTGTTTCTGCAAGTTGTACACCACCTCCTATATAGGATACACATTCAGTGAGAAATGAAGGATGAACATGATATGACAGCAGATAACGTAACTGCCCTCCACTTACGCAAACATCTTTCAGCGACCTGGAAGAAGCTGAGTGTGGGCCTTGTGACAATCAGTTCTTCCTCTAAGACACAGATCAAAGAACATTGCATCGCATTCTTTCCTACCCATTTTTTTCTTTGTTATTATTCATTTTGAAACCCGTACAGGGATAAGGAGCAGATTTCTACTTACCTGACAATATCTACTTGACTTCAGAACCAGTTTTGCATTTTCAGTGGTGCGTCTGCTTAGCAGCTCATCTTGTTTCTGCTGGGGAACTCATTACAATGCCTGCAGTGTAGTCAATTACCTGGGAATATTTGATCACCTGCTGCTGCTTTCTTTGATTGCCAGTGGCCTGGCTGCTCTGGTCCATCAGCACAGCTCCGCTGCATTTTCCAGGCTGTTATTCTCAGAGATGTAGTTTTCTCCTGTGAAGAGAATTCAGATTTAAACAGGCAATTCTTTATGCATAAAATTCTCTGTGAAGACGCACAACAAAAATCATGGCTTTTATATGATTAATAGAGCTGTCAGGACCTATTTGAGATTTAACTTCCCCGTTGTGAAAGTTTAACTTACTGGTTACAGAATAAAAACCTACACTGAGTACAATTTTATGGCAGCTGAGAGCAGCGTCGAAGTCATTTGGATGCATAGGAGCTGAAGCAAAACATGGCCATAAGGTGTCTGTACTATATGGAAACATCATTAAAAATCAAACTATTCAATAAAATACACAACCACTGTGCACTGATGCTGTGCAACAGCCTAAAGGACTTCTCCAGTGCCTTCCTGCAGGAGGTCTCTCACTAGCAGAGAGTGAACCAACAAATCCACACCTTCTTCAACTGATCCCTGCCTTGACCCAACATTTGGCTATGGACTATGGGCTATCTTAAAACACAGCAGTTGTCCCAGTGAGATGAGACTGAAGTGCACACACACAAAATCCCATGCAAGAGAGCAGCACTTACTGCCTGCTTCCTCCTCCCGACTGCTGCAGTGTCTGTGGCAGTTGTGTCCAACACCTATAAGAATTCATCTGTTCTAAACTCCAGCCAGTAATTTTCAGATCACTGAAAGGCCTATTCCGCCTTTTTCTATGTCCAAAGCAGGTTGCTGTGCCCGCAGGTACTCCGTGAGTCATCACACTGTACTGCTCTTGCAAGCTGCTGTTTATTATTAGTTTTACCTAAATTTCAAATTATGCCTTCAAATTCAAAATTGAAAGGTATGATAAATCCGGGGTTCTACTAAGGGACTTACTATGCATAGTTTGGAGTAACCTTTCTGGCACAGGGGCCAGCTCTCCGCTGCCTGGCTAGCACCAGGAGCTTTCCAGGCTTTCACATAAAACACCAAAATATAAATTAAACATTTAGCTTTAACACGGAGGTGTTAGAAATGCCTGCAGAAGCAAGACTCGGATAATTGAAACTGCATAATAACATTCAGCTTAATGAAATGTTGATGTTGTAACAATAGAAAAACATTGCAGAGTACCCATATGACAACACTGAATAATCTGATATTATAGCACTAAAAAACATCCACTTGATTAGAGGCCAGGAAGCAATTCCCTTGGAAACAAATTCCATGCTCAGTAGGCTGTCTCCACTGCTGGATAATGAAGCAGCTCCATGAACAACTCGCAGAACAACAACACAGCAATGAGATTTAAATCTTTCTGCCAGGCACAAAACCAGGCGGCAATACCGAGTATAACCCACACCCCGAGACTGTGTCTCCAGTTTGTACACACTTCTTAAAGTGTTTAGGAGATGATGGGAATATCAAAAACGAGTAATGCCAGAGCACAAAAATCAGCAGTGTTTGCACCATGCGCTGCAGTATAACCCCAGTCCTAAATGCAGACCGGATCCCTCTGAGCTAGGCACTGTGCCTTTACTCCTGCCACTTATCAGCTGAGCTCAGGACCAGGGGAGGCAGGAGGGCAGAGATGAAGCTACGCACAGCAGCAGTGCTCAGGGGCAGGTTGGCTGCGCTGGGCCCCTGCCCTCTCTGCAGCATTCACTGCTCCCCATCATTAACAGCATGGCAGGCAGGGCAAGCATGGATGTCTGGAGTAAGTTACATTAAAGTGGAAATAACATGATTTTCCCATTCATTTACATGACAAAAACTTCTGAATGTCTTGATTCCCCATCTCTTTTTCTTCTACCATGAACCAAGCACTACTCTAAAGTTGAAGTGGTTATGCTGATATGAAGCTGACCTCAAAGAGCTGTAAAGCCATGTAGCTACAATCCAAAGCAGGAAAACTCAGCCTAATCATTTATTTACATCAGCCTACTGGGCAAACTTCCTGCTAGGATAACAACAGAAAATCTGGAGGGAGGATTGACTCTTACACAGCCAAGACCTGAGCAAGATCAGCCTACAAAGAAGCACAGAACAACTGAAACAAAGCACGTAAGATGCTTAGTCCCTGTATATTGGCCTTATTAGCATGCAGGCACGTATTCTCTCAGACAGGTAGTTTATACAGAGGTTCATTATCTTAGACCGCACTCATAACTCATTCTACTTTTGACTCTATAGAAGCACCTGCTCAGTATCGACTCGAAAGCAGATGTGAAAAGTATGCAGTGGGTATTTTAAAATGTTTTTAAAATAGCTATTTCCAAAGTGGTGCGTTACCTCAGGGTGAAATCCTTACCTATTCTGAGTGAAAACAACCTCCTTGGAATCAGTGGAATTGCATGCACTCACGATATGGGTGGTATCGTCCTCAAACCTCAGTTAAGTTTATTTGGATCAGGAGCAGAGAAATTCCTTCCGCTGTAACCTCAGCACTTTCCAGCTCCTAAACTTCACAAAGGTTCACTAAGCTGCTCACCCACCTGGTTGTGGACACAGGCTCCAAACAACAGAAAAGCAGCAGGTGCCACAGCCACACTGATGCCTCGTTTGCGGATGCAGAAAGAAAATGTGTTGGGGTCCCTTTCTCCTTGGACACTCCAGCTTGAATCTCTACCGTATCGTTTAGTTCAGAAAATGAGACCGACACAATACCAGTGGGATCATCAGTTGCTTAGACATGTGTGTGTCTAATCCATTTCAGACAACCTGCGTTAATCCAGTGTTTGGTTTCTATCAATTCCTGCGTTGTATTAGCCAGACCTTCCTATAGGCTGTGAAATCCCACATCTCATGACTGGGCCTGACAGTCTTTCCCATCTAAGCTGCCTGCCATCTGTTGTACAAAAAACGAAGTCGATCTATTGTTGTGCAGCACCGCTTAGAAGTCAGAGGAATCAATTCTGAAACCAGAACAGCACAAATAGGCTCCTTCTATAATTTTTTAAAATAACAAAAGGAGGAAAACGTGTAAGAAAGATCAGCCTGGCTGAATTGTTTTTCTCCTTGGATGAGATGCCAAAGACTATATGTGAAGAACATCTTGTTCAGAAAGGACTTTTTCAAAACCATGTTAGTCTAGTTTGAAATTGTGGTTCTGAGAGAGCAAAACAAAATTCATAAATAGACTGGCTAGATTTGAGAGAATAAGGCAATAAATCAAATCCCCATAAATAGCACCCAGAGTCACACACCGCACAAAGTGACCTAAAGCAGTAGAAGGAAAAAAAAAAAAAAATTAGAAAGCATAAAACTCAAAAAAAAGCAGACAATTTCAGGAGGGCAAACAGTGCATAATTTATAAGTGAGGTGAAACTGCAGTGGTAGCAATAAAAAGGTGAAAAAAGAAAACAAGAGCTTTTCACTTCTTTGAAGTTTTGCTGTAAGGTACAATAACTGTGCTCTCATCAAGGATGTGGAGGACACAAGCAGAAGTGCACAGTTCCCCTGCTAGAGGCTTCTGATAGGAACTCACTGACTTAAGCATACCAAGAAGAGCAGTGCCCAATCCAGCAAATAGCTCTGCAAGGAAGGAACCTCAGCCGTCATTAATCTCAACATATTAACCACGTAATATGGCTCCTATTTTCTCTATCTTAGGATGCTGTAGGCAGTTTTGTAAAGACACGGGGAAAAAGTTTCTGCTTTTGAAAAATGTTGAATGCAACTCAAGGATTTTAGCAGGTAATTTGTTCACATTTATTTATAGTAAGATGTGGCAAGTGGAAGAGAGGCCAGATAGAAAACGACAGTTTGTTTCTTCCTAGTTTCATTATTTCTCTGCTTGCACATTCACACAGCCCATACTGATGTAAGTCACCAGGCTAGGGAGCAATTATCTAAAATGTCTCAGTCCACCAACTCCCACCCAGAGCAGCACTGGGTGGTGGGCAGGGGCCACGGTCAGGCGATAACAGCCCTCTGTGCAGCCCCTCACTCCCCACTTCCCTGCTCCTACATGGGCCCTGCAGGCTGCATCTCCTCCCCGCCCAGAGCCAGGCCGCTACCAGTTATGGATTTTTGAGAGGGAATGCAATTTTTGTAAGGTCAGGGATAGTACTCTTTTGGTCGTTATTGTAATTTCATTCTGGATTTCATGGCATTTAATCTTTCTCAAAGCCCCAGCTCTTAAAATGATCTAATATCATGACAATATCTGTTTCTGTTAATGAAAAGGACATTTTTATATCCCTCGATTGCAGAAATTACTGTAATTCTGAATGTAAAAGTTCAGAAGCCAAAAGCCGAATTAAAAATAAGCCACTTTATAAAGATATTCTCAATACTTAGAATTAATCTATTACTTCAGGGCAGAATTTCTGAATGCTCAGAACTAACACTAGCTTTTTAGGCAGTGTACCCAAAAGGTTAGAGGTGTTCTAATCTTCACGTATGGAATAGAGACGCTTCTGACAATAGTCACAACAGCCATAGCAGCAATGTGAGTAATGAAGAATTCGTCTCCCTCCACTGGGAAATGCCTCCTTTAGAAAATCAAACAAACAAACAACTCAAAATAATTCCCCAACAATCCCATTAAGAAATTCCCCCATGCAGCAATAACTGTAAGGGACAGAAGATACAACACTTTCTCTTACTGCTCAGATCTGAGGAAGCAATGCAGTACAATGCAAGAAGCACATCTTTTTTCTTTTTTCTTTTTCTTTTTTTTTTAATAAACAAATACACCACAACACAAATCTGCAAGAATACTCATGTTAACCTACAGCTTAGTGGGCAGCACAGGATCACAGAATGGTAGGGGTTGCAAGGGGCCTATGGAGATCAACTTTGTCCAACTCCCTGCTAAAGCAGGTCCAGAAGAGTAGGTTGCGCAGGAAAGCATAACCAAACAACCTACTGTGACATAAGCACTTGGAATAAAAAGCAAACCTGACATAGAGATCGCTACCAATTTGTATCGCATCCAAACCAGAACAGGCTTCTCCAGAAGGGAAACACTTGTCCTATCTACCTCTATTTAGCATTCAATACTAGCTTTATGCAGAAAATGACAACCTAGCTGTGTACATCAACTGCATAGTTAACAAAGTGTTACTTTTCTTTATAGGACACCTCTCAAGCTTATCATTTGGGCAAAAAAAAAAGGTGCTTTTATACTTAGGGGGGAAATGGTGCTGACTGCCTATGTAGCAATCACTGCCAGTATGAAAAATACTAGGAAGCACAGAGCTATATTATCAACGACATTCAGAGGGGACAAAAGTACAGCCAGAACTGCACTAAAACTGCTATTAATGCCCATTTCTGGGAGAAGATGAAATCTGAATTATCTAGCAACAACTTTGTATGATTATCACAGCTTTTATTTGCTTTTTAACGCAATTGCAATTCAGACAGTTTATCATGAAAAGCCCCAAGCTGTGCTTTGCTAACGTTACAAACTAAAAAAGAAAATCTGCACTGACGGTGTTGGCTTTGGTGCTCTTAGTTTCCCTCTCAGAACAAGGATTTCCTCCTCACCCTGCTCCTGCGCGTGCATCAACTCCTCACTGCATTCAAAGCAGAGAGCAGGAATTCAATCCTAATGAGATTGCAGAATGAGAGTTTTAGCTCGGTGTCACTGATGATTCCCATCACAATTAAAGCCAGCATGAGAGGGAATAACAATACCACTCAGCTTTTCTGTCCTGGCGTGCCACACACTTGCCTCCAACGAGTGTGACCTGTAGGAGTCTGACTTCGTCATGTACCATCCATGTGAACATCTGATTTTGACCTTGTCAGCGTTTTCTATTTATTTCAGCCTCTTTTCTCAACCTATCCCATTGTGGACTGTGCTTTCTATATTTTGGGAGACAATAAGAAAAGGCTAGCTAGTTTTAATGGCTTTTGTTATAAGCAGACTAAATTGCTTCTCCTGGGCAGCGTAGGTTCTCCTATGGATCCTTGGCTGAGTCATAGTTTCCAGCAGTGATGTAACTGTTCACATTACCCCAGAAGTGGAGAGACATTGAGACACTAAATAGAAAAGCAGAAATAACATCTACACCTAGTGCCACTCACTGGCTTTTCACCCACTCCGTTCCTGCATGCTGTGCCAGCGGGAATCATTGCTGCCAGTCGAGATGGGAGGTATGACCTGGAAAGATGTTACTGCAAAGGATCTGGCTCTGTGAGCTTAATGTGAAAGCAGACCTCCTGCGTGGCAGAAGTGGCAGCCATCTATATAACAGTCAAGGAAAATTAAGAGGCAAACAACTGCCTGAATCTCATTTCCTGATGCTTCACCACCAGGCAGCTTGTATCTTTTCTGGAGGCCTGACTGAAACAAGACCAAGAAGAAATCTGTTGTCAGTTGCTTTTGTGTTTTGGCTCAGCATTGAATTCAAAGTCAAGGAAGCAGGAGTAGAATACTCAAGAAAAGAGCTACTAAATGAGACACTTGTCAAACTAAGTTAATTTCTGTGCTACCCACTTTGACAGCACCTCTTTAATCACATACCAGAACAAGGCGATGATCGGTGCCACTGAATTAACTTGTAATTTCTTCTGAAATATTTAACACAGCATTGTATAACTTCAGCTGATAGCATATGACGGTGACCAGGCCTTTTGGAACATTGTGTTGCTATGCTGAGAAGCCCTGAAAAAAATATATTTTTTTGATGAAATGTCTGCAGTGGACCACATGGCTTTGAGGCAGTATTACTTCTCTGAGATAGAAAACATAGTAAGGAAACCAGCACAGCAGACAGGGTAACAGCATCTTAGTTAAATGCTGCATTACTGCCCTACTAAGCCAAAGCCACTGCTAGCAGGAAAGGCTTTTTCAAAGCAGACTTTGGTGTCAAGCTGCATTCATGTGAGTTGCTTGAGGGATCTATGCTCATAGCTTATAAATTCTGAACAACATTATAAACTCGTCTCTGTAGGAATCACTGCATCACCAGGTACTGCTCCCTGTGTAGCACACTTGTATGCAGGAGGGGCTGGTCTGCTTGAGTTACAGCATGGTCACAGCACAGAACACAAGGGATCGCTGAGTCCAATGATATCAGGCTGACATACATCACGTTATGAGGAAGGATGTTCATCCAGCAGTCTGGCTGTCCAGCCAGGAGCAGGGCTGGGGAGGGCAGGCAGTCTGTGTTTTTCTTGGTTAAGTCCCTTCCTGCCTAATTAAGCTGTCAGGACACTTCCAAATCATCTGGGCTGTAAAGGCAGCTGGTGCATATTCTTATTGCAGGTAACACGCTGTGTAGGAGGTGCATGGAATCAAGTTGCAAGTTTTTGTATTGTTACTTTATTTCCAGTTGCTTAAAATATCAGTGAATTGGTCAGCCCTTAATGTGTTCACTTTTTATATCATAACTGTATCCACCCTGAGGAAGAAATGCAAAGTGATTAAAAAGTATGCGAACTGCTCAGATTTGTCAGAGCATAAGGATTCGTTTGGGGGTACATTTCAGCCCACACATCTTAATTTACTTGTCATGCTCATGTTAAGAATTTTGATAACTTTCTCATAGATTTTACTGCAGATGCGTTTCTAGCTGCTCCAGCACTGTCTACCAGCTAGCAATTTGGGACAGATGCTTCAAGAACAATACATGGAGCACACCCACAGAAATGCGCTCTCCCACACCCGTTTGTGTTTCCATTTCCCAGCAGAAGCCTTCCTTACACAACACAGGAGGATCAGACACAAACTGCTGTAACCAAGGTACTGGGGGGACTGCACTGACAGCTATGGGGAGGTGCTAACAAACAGGAGGCTGTGATGACAAAGAACATTCTGAGCAGAGGAGACAAAGGGGAAGGAAAAGAGAAAATGGAGATATTCAATAGCAACAAAGGGAACGCTGCTATGTAGCCCCGGGGTTTAAATACTACCCTGAGAAATGGAGCTCTTTGTTTAAACCTGAAAAAACATGACTTGGAGGACTGGACGAGCTTCTGACCATCATACGCTTTGCTCACCAGCAGTGAGGAGCTGCACATCCTCTCACCATGAAAGAAAGTGAGAGGAGAAAGAGGAAGAGAAGGAAAAAAGAATAATCTGCTGTCAAATTTGAAATATAATCAGTCTGTGATAAGAGATGGCTCTCCTACTTACACGGCAGAAAGCCCTTCTTGATGCTTGACCCTAAGTCCTTCTACAAAGCCTCTGAACACATCTTGCTCCCACGTCATACGTCAGCAATCATTTGCATAGCCATAAATAAGTACACAGTGCACTGGAGGGACATGTCTGAGAACCAAGGAGGCAGGACCCAGCTGGGACCTGCCCATCAGCACTGGGAGAGGTGCACAGGATATCTGCAAGGAGGCGTTTCAATTCATTCTTCTCTGAAGGATATTGAATAAAACCGTCCATTAATCTAAAGGACTAAACGTAATCATACAAACACTGTGTTTTCTTGATGACTTTTATGTATTGTAAGAAAGACAATAAGGACCCTTTGGGGAAAAAATATCAGAATAAATGGTAACCTAAAAAAATTACCTGGAGTGAACATAATGCAGTGTGATTTGAGCTGCCCATAGAGAGTGATTTGGTTCTTTCACAGATCCAAGCTGCTGTCCCTCAGAGTGGCACAGCACTGCATTAGCACACTGCACAGAAAACACTTGGTTTCGGGAAAAATTAATGTCCTGATAGCCACACCAAGCTCATGTACCAAAGACATCCCTGACTAGATTTTCAAGTCCAAAAACAGCAGTCATAATCCTCGCCGAACCCCCCCCCCCCTCTCCCTATCTCCCTATTACAGCATCCATTCTTTGGGGGCTGCTGAAGCTCATTTCTGTGGCACAAGGCAGGGAATCACAGCAAGCTTAACCTCTTCCAGAGCATTAAAAAATCATCAGGAAATGACTGTGTCACTGCTGAAGTTGCAATCAGGGAAACAAGCTGAGTTAAATGAACAGATCCCTATTCGTTCTGAATTCAGAAGCTGAGATAGTCAGGGAAAGGACAGACCTGATTCCCACGATCTTCTTGAAAGGGAAAATACAGTGTCTGCATGGCACAGAGTTAGAGATGGAGGGAACGTTGTCACACATGGAGGGCAATATTAGCTCCATCATTTGCAGTTCTTGAGCTCTTCTTGCTTCTAGCATTGTTGGCTTCAAAAAATAACCAGAGAATTTTCCTTCCTGAATATACCCCCATGAATCCCAACGCCATGCATTTAATGAACACTTTTATATGAAACAGCTTGCCTGCATCTATTTTATTGTATTACCTTTTGTCTTTTTTGCTCTAAATGAGTCCTTGACATTTTTTGTAGTTGCCTGCAGATCCTAAAAGAAGTGCAGTCATTTCACAGTTTGTGAGTTATGTATCTCTTGTGCAATACTAAATATTGCTACTTTATAATGGGAAATCCTCCATTCTCGACATCCCAAAACACAGTAAGGCAGAAGACATCTGACGAGGGTCCCTAATGAGATCTCATTCAGCTGTGGGTTATTTCAAAGGAGACAAATTTCCCATGGAAAATTTGCTTCAGCATTTCCAGTCCCATGTCAGTGGTACTGCAAATGAGTGCATAACATCGAAAACAGGCTGCCCCCAGAACTGCCTGTATCAGCAGAAAAAGCAGCAAGAAAGTGCCACTGACTTTTTCCAGAGCCATTCTTCCCCTTACACCTATGCGCCATCCTAAAGAGCTTCTCAGGCATGTTCATCAATGTGACAGAAGCATCACTGGCCTGACACATGACATCACTACAGGAGGTGTGACACAACAGTTCACTAGCCCTGCCAACAGAATTCATGGAGCTGGCTGCCAGGGAGCACCTGGAGAAAGAGCCTGAAGAATTTTCTTCATATAAGAACCTACAAAGGACCTCCTGAAGCAGATAGAGAGGTACTAAGTAAAATGGGGATGGGACTGAAATAGACATGAGAGTAGGAAAGAATTGAAAGAAAAGGTGAGGTAAGGGGAATGGTGGGGAGGCACTGAGGTGTTTCTCCAGGTTTAGGGGATCCAACATCTATTAAAAGCAAAACAAAGAGGAGACATTTTCTCTTGTTATTGGCCTTTTTGTCAAAGGGACTGCAAGTATTCATGGGGAAGAAGCTGCTGGTATGACAGGCATACACTGACTCAGAGGGAAAAAAAATGGACAAGTCAGGAGACCAATATATAAAAACACAAAGGCAAAATAAAATGTACCCCTGAGAGAAAACAGATAACTGTCTTTGAAGTAGAATAACTATTTTCTAACTTTTGCAGCCTGTACTTCTCAAAGGTCTGGTTTGGCTTCGTTTTCTTTCCATTTCCACCACCTATTCAAAAACTGTTTATATGCCCAGCTCCAGCTATGGATGCTTATAGTGCGTATTAAACTTACGCAAATCAAAGAACTCTTTGTCAAGCTTTTTACTGATGTATTGCAGACCGGAAATGTCTGAGGCTTCCTGGAAGGTTTGTTTTTTGCAAATGGGTTTCATTTCACTAAGACATTAGCCAGCTGTAGGTATCCATGCATTTGAAGGGCAGAAACACCATTATCCTCTTACCAGACCCGTTTCATAGAATATCCCAAATTGGAAGGGGCTCACAAGGACCAAAACCCAGCTCTTCGTGGGACCACCCAAATCCAACCCCTGTATCTGAGAGCATTGTTCAAACGCCTCCCGAGCTCCAGCAGCTCAGGGCTGTGCCCACTGCCCTGGGCAGCCTCTTCCATACCCACCGCCCTCTGGTGCAGACCCTTTTCCTAACCCCCACATGACCTTTCCCTGACACAGCTCCATGCCATTCCCTCGGACCCTGTCGCTGTCACCAGAGTGCAGAGTTCTGCATCTGCTCTCAACTCCCCTCATGAGCCATAAAAATTCCTGCATCGAGCCTTAAATCCTATTTGAACAGAAGTGTATTCTTCAGATACAGGTTGATACATCAGTACTGACAGTATGGAACTATGCCTGAAGTACTTCTGATTCTCTTTATAAATTTTACGTTTCACATCATGGAAACAACCGTGACAGCAGATCAACTGAAAAAGCAGCTGACTTGTTGCTGAAGAGATCTATCATTATCTGTTACTGTGACTTTTTCAGATTTGATGGAAAACTAATAGCAGGGCACCATGGAAAACTTCCATCAGAGCTGTCCGCAGTTCTCTCTTTTCCTATCCTAAGTAAAACATAGGCTTTAAATTAATAGTAGGTGTTTATGCAGAGAAAGCAGAATGAATACAAAGTTCCAGTAATTACTTTGGCTAATTAATCTTTTGGTCTTTGGTTTTGGCAATTAAGATACAGTGCCATGTAGAGGTTGCAATGACAGTAAATTTGACAATAGTTTCATTTCATTCTTTTCTATGCTGCAAATTAATCCATGGAATTATGGTTCTCTCTTTTAACTGTATTTCATAACTGCCATTATAGGATCTTGCTTCACATCATCAACTGTCCTGTGGTCATGTCACTTTCAAGGTGGTATCTCAGGCTTTTGGAACTTGCTAGATCATCTGTCTTCCTTGTCTACAAGATAACAGTATATTTCAAGAATACGACCAGCCACCTAATCACAGATGTACAAGAGAAGGTGACAGCATTGCAGAAGGAAAACCAGAGTTTTAGGAAATGGAAAGAGATCACATTAGAAAATCATGAGTCATTTTGGGAAGAGAACAGAGATATGATCTCAGCTTTCCAAGACAAGAGCGAGGCTGCTTGGAAAAAGAACATGAGTCTATGGGAGAAAAACATGACCTTTTGGAACAATGTCAACAACCTGCTAAAGGATGAAGAGGAAATCTGGGGAAAAGACCTAGTCCAGTGGAAAGCAGAGCTGGACCTCTGGAAGAAGGAGCTGGACCTTTGGGAAGAGGAACGAGAATTCCTTGCAAAGTGAAAACATTCACAGAAGAAAACACAACCGTACTGGCCAGAAATCAAAGATGAGGCACTCACATGCTCAGAATGATTTCTGCCTTCTTACACTAATAAAACCTTGACTGCTCTCTGAAATCATCCGCCTTTTATTTCCAAATTTGTTCTGTTGACCTTTCCCAATCTCAGCTCACCGTCTCTGTTCTCTCTGATGAAACACCACCATTGAGCTGCCTGGTTCTAACTCACCAGCAGATGAATGAGGCTGGGGAATCTAAAACCTAACTTCATTAGGGATACCTTAACCAGTGAATTTCTACTGCTCCTTGTAGAATTACACAGAAAATCTGATGGTGTTAGAAATGCTCTTTCATTAAAATTTAATGAAAACGGTGAATATAATTAGTTGCCTGTTAGACTGAAAAATAAAATCAACGCAAAAAACTTTTGCATGTAGTGGTATGATTGTTCTTGCACACAGGGGGGTTTGGGGTACCATCTGTTTCAAAAAGATAAGAGAAATGTACAGACTATCTTATTCAAAGATGAAGTCTAGTAGATACTAGGAGACGGAAAGGGCAGAGGGTACTACTCAGAAATAATTATGGTTTCACTACTCTGAGTTCCATGACAGCATTCATTTTCTAGAAATGATCAAAATACTCATTTCTGTCATTTAATTCATTCATTTTCAGGGAAATTACAGATATCCCACTATCACCTTCTACTGAAAATTCGAGAAGTAAAATAGGCAGAGAAGAGGACACAGAGAGCAGGATAGAAGAAAGCAAGCAAGCCAACCTGATAAGCACATAAATGACAGGCAGAAAATTTCCATGGTAAAGCTGAGCTGCCTGCAGAGAGTGCCTCGACCTCTGCAGTGACTGAACACTCACAGCTTCATACAACTGCACTGCATGTTCCCTTGAAAATATATCCATCCTTTCAAAATATGAATGCAACTGTCTAATTCTCCATCCTCTTGCCCAAAATGAGTTCAGACAAGGGAGCACTAACTAATACCGTAATGTGTTCATCACACACAGACAACAGCCCACCTTCTCTCATGTATATACTGTTCCACTTTGGGATAAATCCGGGAACTGTTGATTCCAGTGAGAAAGTAAACCTTTACTTTTTTAGTGTTTGTTTGTTCTTGCTAGCCTGAGGTGATGCAGATGTCAAGCGTGATGACTTAATCCAAAAGTTGCTCTGAAACCTCTGTGCTGATCAGCTGCCAAGAAAGCAACATTTTCAGGATCAGTAGGTCTTTGATGGGTACCAAAATATTTTTCCAGTAACATGATGTAGAATACTTCAAAACCTACATTAGAAACATTAAATAACTTGTGCTTGGATCTTTGGAGGTCATCTGGCCCAGTCTGATGCTCAAAGGGCCAACTTCAAAATTAGATTTGCAGTAGAACCAGACTCGGCAACTCAGGGAAGATTTCAAAGAAGTACCAAGATGAGGATTTTCCAAGATCCTCATACACAGTTTATCAGTAATCAGTTATGCTTGATTATGTTGAATCTTGCCACATGTTTATTGTACTGGGGGAAAAAAAATAAGGAAAAAAAAAAAGAGGAGAAAAAAAAGAAACCAAATGCACTAGTTTACTTCAGTGATATAAAAACCTGCATCTGGTGGTAGCTGCCCCACAGGAGACAAGCCCTCCCTTTGATGTTAACCATAAAAGACCAAGTACTTCACAAAAAAACAAGTGACATTTCAGGGCTTGAACCCAAACTTCTGACTGGTCCATGTTTGTCTGATTTTAATTCACTTATCAGTT
Source organism: Alectoris magna (assembly GCA_030625065.1). NCBI lineage: Eukaryota > Metazoa > Chordata > Aves > Galliformes > Phasianidae > Alectoris > Alectoris magna. The sequence continues at coordinate 5,019,003 of CM060575.1, read as the reverse complement.
TGTCTAATTAGCTTCGTCACACTATATATTTCTGGTTCAAAGTAGTGACAGCCTATCATCCCGAAGAAGATACAAAATTTATGCAGAAAAGAAAACAAGAATGAGTCAGTAGTACATAAACCCAGAAAACATACAATATAAATTCTGGACAGCTAGAACATAAAATATGGGAAATTGAGTTATTGTAGTGAAAGGAAAGGACAGTTTTGTTCACCTCTAGGCCAAAAAAAAAACCATTATAAATCCTAATTTGGAACTGTGGACATTCAACATGACGAAGGACAAACAAAAAGAAAACAAGCACAGCAACTGAGAGCAGCAAACATAAGAAATATTATAGTCAGACATAGCATATTTTAGTAAGAGCTGTTCCTCCTACATAACACATCCCAAACCATATAAATTGGTGAGCAGCAATTGGTCTTGAAAGCAAAGTTTCCTTTTAGAAAGAAAACACATTTTCAACTTCTTTAGGTAGTGAAGGGCCACATGTTTTGGTATGAACTGAATGAGGTTGAGAGTCTGCCTTTGTTTTTCTGGAATAAAACCCCAGTGATGTGACCTCATAACCGTAAATGCTGAGCAAGCTCCACTGCGCTCTAGAACTGGCCGTCACAGTTTCACATCTCCTCACCTGCAGGGTGCAACGTCAGCTAACAAAGGCAGCACAAGGGTCCTCACTGCGACAAAAAAGAAGCAGGTGAGTTACAATATGGCAAATATTTACTCACAATTTAATGTCGGATGTTTGATTTCTAGGTAAAAGGACTAAATCAGTCCACCAAAAGAAAATGGGATGCAAAATATCTAATGTATTTTTAAAACCTAGTTATTGAAAATTGACTGGACGGGGTGCTGAGAGACATTGAGCACACAAAGGAGCCTTCTAATCCATCCTGGCTAAGGCCTTCTGGGAAAAGGTCTGACACATCTTCACAACAAAGCATGCTCTGAAATGCAATGGCAACATCTCAGTGTTTGTGGGCCCAGCTGAGACCTTCCTGATGAATCTGCCTGCTGTTCACTCCCTCTTTCAAGAAAGAGAGCTCATGGATTTATCTGAGATGTTCACTGCTTGTTGACAAAGGCAGATTTTCCTCACAGCCACTATGTCATATATTACTTAAATAATGAGTAACGGGTTGTTTCTTATCCCTTGCAAACTGTATATCACTGGAGGAGTTCGTTCCACTTTCCAACAACACAGCACAAAAAGAAGTAGCAGATGTGTAAATTACTTGGGATTGCACCTCTATATTACCATAGTGTTACAGCAAACAAAACTTCTGTGTATCCACAAACACACGCAGAAAGCACACTTCTTTTTTTTTTCGGAGAAAAAACACGAATCAAGTGTAAACACAGTCACATATTCTCACACAACATAAATTACTGCAGACATGCTGTTCTTCCCCTTGTATCACACACGTTAATATTAAGCTAAAAGCACAGATGTAAACAGCACAAGTATTTGCATTAGTTACAATTTCCTTTAACGTTCAGACGCACGCTGGGCAGCAACTTCTCTGCATATCTGCCTATGCAAATGGCAGCACAGTTGTCAGCCATCCAAGTGAAGAGTTTGTGATGAAATAATACAAGGCTCCTCTCCCAGAATGACTGCAATTGACTAGTGATTATGAATGCCAAGCTGTAAGACCAGCTCCTCTTAAGTACATCACATTGGATTCTGAAAATAGACCTGCCCAAACCATTTGTCACTTTGGAAAATCGTTCCCTGTTAATTTTTAATAACCTGACTCATACCGCATTTATGGAATGACCTGATTAGTTTTATCTGATAGTTTCTTAATGTAACACAATTTAATTACAGCCTGTGGAATTTACAGCCAATGCTGCATGCTTTTGTGTTCCTTGAGTTTGTTGGCTAACCAAAGTGTCTCTGCACAAATCCCATCCCTGTTTCTCTGGGAGAAGCAGCCAGCACCCTGCATAGGAGCACACTTGTGCCTGAAGAGTTCCTTGTTTTACCCTGCCAGATCCAAGGATCCAGTTTCTGCAGCATCAGTTAAAACCAAAGGAAAGAAAACAAAAAGAAAACACAAAGAATGGTAGAAATAAAACAAAGTATTAAGATACCTGCTTTGTACTGTTCAAGAAGGCAGAGTAAGAACTTCCAAGAAAACTTGTCCAACTTCCACAAGGAGCAGCTTTACAGAATTTTGAAGGAAGAGCAAAGGGACTTTTGGAGGGAAATGAAAGCCTTCTGCAAAGCAAATAAGAATTTCCATGAGGAGATAAGAGCCTTTCAGAAGGAGAGCAAAGCCTTATGGAAGGAAATCAACACCTTCCGGGAAAATAACAAAGCTGTCAAAGAAGAGATCAAGAATGTTTTAGAACAGAGCGAGGACTTCTCACAAAAGATCAGAGTCATCCAGATGAAGAAAAATGCCTTCCAGAAACAAGTTGGTAACATTCAGGAAAAGCCTGAAGAATTATGGAATAAAATGAAGGCAGCTGAGGATTTGATTGAGGTTCTTAGTGAAAAAAAATAAGGCTGGCCAGGAAGTGGTCAGGGCTTTCCTAAAACAGAATCAAGATATCCAAGAACAGAATAAAGCCATGTATGAGAAGAACAAAGTCCTGCAGGGTAAGAATAAAGCTATGCAGGAAGAGAACAGGGCTTCCTGGAAGGACCATAAAGTTCTCTGGAAGAAGGACAAGATCTTCTGGGATGAAGAGATGGCAATCTCAAGCAGCAAACTCATTCTCTGGGAAGAATCCATTGCTTTCAAGGAGAATGACTGGAAGATTCAAAAAGAAAAAGAAGCTCTGGGGAATGTGGTTGGAAGCCCTGCAGTATGATAAATTTTCCATCTTGAAAACTGTTTATATTCTTCCAGAAGAGGAGAAACTACCTGAAAGAGAAGAGCAAGATCTTTGAGACAAACACAGACCAGCCATGGGCACTGGACGTGGAGCCTCAGAGCAAATCGGGCAGATCTGAAACACGACTTCACTTTTGAACAGAATGCAGATGGGCTTTAATTCTTTTACACTAAAATATTGCTTTAGCTTTATGCTTTCTTCTAATGTGTTTGCTCTATTTTATTCTGATTTATTTATCATTTCTCTTTGTTTGACTTACAGGCTTTAGCAATCAAAATTATTAACTGCAATTCTCACAGTGCTTCATTGAGGAGTGATGGTGAATCAGTTATATGCAGATGGTTCCATTTCTAAGTATTCCACTGCCTAAGTTAAACCTATAGTCTATTATCGTCTGTTATTCATGACTGCATTTGCACTTTTTAAGATTTCCACCTTATAACTGTCAAAAAGACTTAAGTGAAAATTTCTGAAGTTGTTTAAAATGAAGTTGTTACAAGTTTTTTCCTTCACCAGTCATTAAAAAACATTTCAAAATGTCCAAATCACCACAAAATCACAGATTTGTGAGCACTACGTTTACTGCTCACCTAGTTCAGTAATTTTAAAGTGAGTACATTAGCTGTACCCTCCACAATATCACTTGTTTGAATCAGTGCATTCAGAGAAAAGTAATGCAACTACCCTTCTGTTTCTGAAACCAAAACCAAGACATCGTACAGAGAGGCAGCATACGGCTATGGCTGCTCACTCACTGGGTGAGGCTGACAATGCACTATTTGGTTTCAGTCATACCTTTTTATTTTCACCCTGTGAAAAGCAATACCAACGACACAGCTGCTTCAGCAACATCAGTAACAAATCAATAAAGCGATCATTTCACAATGCTAAAATCTTTCCTTCCGTAGGGCTGAAGAACATATATCAGGAATGAATCGACTGATTTTGATTCATGAATTTTCTGAGAATGGGAAAAGGAGTTACTTCACAAGTGTGATCACTCATGCATGTCGTGTCTATTTCTCATTACGATTCTTAAGCTGTTGCCTACCCACAACACTTAGTAAAACAAATGCAAGCTCCTGTAATAATTCTGAAATACGGCCATCTTATAATCAAAACATAATTCCTATGGGGGTAGGCCAGTATGTGAAATGGAATTGCTAAGAAATGCTCTCTCACCAATATGGGTTTTCAAAATAAGTCTTAAAGTGACTTATCACAGAGAGAGAATCATTACTCGAAACTGCCTGTTTCACATATTTCTTGGTCATGAGCACATCATTAACATGATTAAAGGAAATCTTTCACCCTCTCTCAAATATATTTAGCAGAAAATTTCTCATGCTCCCAACATATACTCTGACAGTACTACTTATTAAGGACACAGCTGTAACCTTCAGACTAAGAGCATAGCTTTTGCAGAATGTCAGCCAAAATCAAGCAACGACTTCCCTTATCTCTTCAGAATCTAAGTTATTTACTACAAAGGCAAGAAAAATAAAGCCCAAAGGAATTTAATAGTGGTTGGTATTTCATTAATGTCGATTAGGACAAGGAGAGCAGATGCGATGTCTGAAGAAGATGGTTGTGATATAGGGAGTTATAAACTAGATGATCAAAAAGGACTTGGAAGCAAGGACACAAGTAAACAAGGTTGCCAGAACTGGCCTGGAGAACAAGAGTAGTAAAGGGCATTTAGTAAACAATACACAGGACATGACTTCTGATTTGACTGGCAACCAGGAAAGGCCTGCTTGATTTCTCAGACATATTGACAGGCAAGCTGGGAACTGTGAACTCATCTGTGTGAGGGGAAATGGAGAGAGGAGCTGGAGGACAGGGGGATCACTTCTTTGCTCAAGGAACTGCCTTCTGGGTACTCCAAGGCTGGCACATTTTATTGTTATGGGTCCTGTCAATTTTTGTCATTTGCGTCATACTACATTTTCTCTTGGATTGTAATTCATTTTGATAGAGAAAAACAAACCAGCTGAGACTTGACATGTTGCAGCAGTTAACAGATATTTGCATATTTGCCAGTAGTTCAGTCAAATAAATCTCACTGGCAACAGACAATGGAAAGAGCCAAAGCAAAAACACAAAAAGCTCTCTGTCGTGTAGAAATGAAATCAGTCTTTTAAGTAGTTGGAACCCTCTATACTCCATGTCTTGATACACAAGAAGGCAAGTATTGTTTGGGTGCTCCCCTTTATTGTACTCTGCCGAATTAATTCTTCATTCCTGTGGAATGGAAAAAAAGCAAGTAAATTTTCAGACTCTTTCCATTCACCTCTCACAGATTTGTGTCCCTGAGACACAACACCAAGGAAACCATCAAAGGTGCAGGTACGTCCCTTTGGCACTCATGGCTGTCTTCCCAGGAAAGAATGGGCCATGACTTGTACACCAGCGACTGCCCAGCCGGTTGTACCTAAGCCATGTTGATGTAATTTGAAGACTGCCTGCCTCAGGAGATGCTCCCGGCATGAGCACTGCCTGTCCTGGTGTGCACATGCAGGTGGCACACTGTCCAGCCCAGGTCATTGCTGTCACCCTCATGAGGACTGAAACAGTTCCAGCAGACCCTTCCGTGGGTGAGTGGGGTCTTCCATAGGGAATACCCATTCCAGTATGGCTGGAAATTCAGCTTCAGGTACATCCATGTTAGATAGAAACAGGTCTCAAAACATACATCAACAGATGTATTCTCACTTTGAATAGGAAAAGAAGGAATTACCTGTAAAACTACTGCTTAGCTCAGAAGTTCCATGAGAAAGGTCTATGAAAAGCTCAGATTCAGTAAACTGGCTCAGCTCCACAAGCTTTGATAGTATGCTGTTAATTCACTCTGTCCCAAAAGAAATCTTGCTGCATGCCAGCCTAGGAAAGTGGTGATAAAACTGAACTTTTCTAAATTTACTCCATAATATTCCTGAATGAAGTAGGTCAGCAATTAAATCTAGCATATTATCTATCAGCTGTAGCCTAGGCATTCAAATCTCTACTGATAAGAGAAACATACTGACCACTGAGACAGCCCTGAAATGAACTGCGTGTTAGAAGGATACGAAGACATACATTATTTCAGAAGTTCTTCCTCTTTCTAGGAACAAATTATGCGGACATGATAAAGCTAAAGCATCTTTTGCAGCAAAAATGTTCAACTAGAAAAATTGCCTTTTTTCTTGGCCTAATGAATTTGTCTCTCAGCTGTTGAACTCTGCTCAGATTTACATGTTCTCATCTGGGGTGCAGAGCAGATAGATACAGCAAGTAGTAGTTGGGCAATGGGGGATCCAAAGATTGTGTTTAGGTTGCAGTACACAGATACTGCAATTAGGGAGGAAAAACAAACAAACATACCAAAATCCACAAAAATCTACATTGATTTGGTTGCTTGAAAGTTGAATATAATTGAAAAGGGAGATTTGAAGAGCATGTCACTTCAAGTCTTACAATCCTGTCACCATTATGTTGTTTCCAAAGACAATCAGTATCATTAGGCAGATCCTGCATGAAGCTGAGATGCTCCTAGAAGTTGCTAAACATTCTCAGCTCTAATAACAGTAGGAGCTCTCCAAACGAGGTGATTGGTCCCTTAAGCTGCAAAAGCAAGAATCTCAAGAGACTGTAGCATAATAGTGTCACTTTTATATGGCTTAATCTCAGCTATATAATTAAAATGGTACACAAGTTGTAAAATAATTAAAAATGAGCAACAGTGAAGTCTGCTATAAATGTTTATGCTTCAGTGCTAATTGATGCCATGGTAAATACTATAGAGCAGCTTCTCCTCTAGCGTAACTCCAGTGAATACATATAGTTGCACTAGGGATAAATTATTCCTAACAACCTTTGCATGGTCAAATAAAATGATATTGCCATGGAATGATTAAAAATGGTCTCTGTAGTTGCTTTCCTGAAGCAAAAAGAAACAGGGTCAATACAGTAGGTACAGATGGGATTACACTAACACTGTAAAACTCTTGGTAGACATCTTTCCACCCTGGTAATACAGGTGAGCTTCACAGCACTGATTTGCACTTTAAAGAACACTAGATCTGCCCAGGAGTAGGGATTTGGCACATAGAAAAGCTATTTAAAATTTGTTAAAGAGCAGTATGAAGAAGCATCATGTATTAACCTGCACTGAGATTCACTTGCAGATTTTCTCTATGCTTTTTATCAGTAAACTTGGTCCATAAACAGTTCCCATTGATTATTGTCTGTTCTTTCAGATTTTCCTTCCACTGAGCAGCTCAGCACAGAATCTGTGCTGCTCTGTCCATTGAACAAGTGAGTCCTGAAGCCTTCTGGCTTAATTATTCTGTTTCTGTTTTCTGCTTCTGGGCTTCCCTTATTACTTGACACACTGGCATTGGTTTCCAATTTCTTTCTTCTCTCTACTTTGCCATCCTCTTTCCATCTCTTCCCTCACGCCCAAATTTTTAAGCCAGGAAAAGCCCTGCAGTAGAAGTAATTCCCATTGCGGCATTTCGTTACCCACAACTCTTCGTCTTTTAGTTCTGTGACAATTTGGCTGTGTCACCATGTGAAATATATATATATAAATAAAAGATCTAAAACTACAAGTAAAAATGGAAGAAAACTTACGGATAAAAAGGCTTCTTTGTAGTTCTATTTTTGTTGTTGCTTCCATAGTAGCATTTTAAAATCAATAGACTTTGTTTTGCTCCATTTCTATGAATTGAACATGGTGTAGTTGTCAAAGATAAGAAACTACTCTGGGAGACAAGATGTCTGAGAGGTCACAAGAATAGTTCTTTGTCACTTAAAGAAGAAAAGGTAAAGGCGACTTTGAAGGAATAGAAACCAAAATAACAAGAGATCTATGCCTTTCACTGTATGCTTACCAAACCTGCAGCAAGCTTTATCTTGTTTTCATGTCTCAATCCCAATCTGAAATCTTGACAGATGCTCACTTTGCTGAGGATACATCTCATTTCCAGGGACTACCCAGGCAGGAAATGGCCCCTAGTCTCCTTCTCCACCCTGCTTATGATCCCATCACATAACTATAGCTGAAGCGACTGCCTCCATCTGCCTCAAATGGAGTATCCCCCTCATCTCAGGTAAGTTCCTAGGTACAGATAGGTTCCACTTTAAATGGACTGCTCTGTTTTCTGTCTTTGGCTTCCATCCCACCCCACTGCTGGCACACCTTCCAGCACATGGTGAACACAGTCCTCGTCGCTACAGTTAACTGAATAATTCATAACAAATGAATCTGCTGATTAGTAATTTTCCTGAAGTTTTCAAATTGTGAAAGCATCACTTAATGAGTTCATGGAGGAGTAGAAGTACTCAACCTCTTCAAAGGAAAAAGTCTCAGTGTGAGGCTTCTGTCATCACAGCTCTGCAGAGTAGAAAGTACCAGACTTTCATTTCACCTTTTCATACACACAAATCTGTTCCAGGCATCCCATGAAAAAACAAGCTGAGCTCAATGCTCACCCCCTCAGAGGACTGCAAGAATTGCACTGGCTGTACAGATTAAATTTCTCTACAAATATTTAGACTTTCTCTTTTTGTCTCTTTGCAACAATTCAGAGATGGCCAAGACATCCACCAGTACCTGGCACCTGAAGCATGGAAATCAGAGAGCAAGACCTCAGAATCCATCAGGAATTTGGCAGTAATGGAGAATTTGAGATTCGTTTCAAAACAGTTCTTATACTTCCAAGTGCATCCATCACACATGCTGAATTTCTTTGAAATTCTAGCATGAAGGAGCTTATGCCAGATATATACAAAAAAACACCGGACATGTATCACTGTCTATGATTTGATACAGATATGTATTATACATACCTCTCCCTCCTCATAATTCTTTGTTGTTTCTTTGACTAACCATGAGAAACATTGGACAATTAGAATTTAAGACAATGTTTGAGGCACACAGACATGATTCAGGTTCCAGAGATCCGATCACCTCAGAAAATGTGCAGGTTATGATGCTGCATCCTCCGCTTTAACCAGTATGAGGTGTTTGTTGCTGTTCTTTCACTGCCTAACCTGCAGGTGTACCACTGTAAAACTATGCTTTTATCTATTTATTTATTTATGTCAGGACCACCCAATAAAAACGAATATGGACAAGATACTATTTTTCCCATGGGGAAAGTTTGATAGCCAGTGAAAACAAAATTGATGCAATCAAGGAATTTTTAATAAATCCTGAACACACAGTTTTGTCTCTAGATAACTACTTTTCCATAAAGCATTGACCTCAATATTCTCAATTACTTTTCTGAAATAAGTGAATTTTATTTACTGGTACATGCTTCATCCTTCTTTCCAGCTGCAAATCTTGTTCAGGACGCTGGAACAAATACATACTTGCATCATTGTGACTTCAACAAGAAGCTAAACGAGCCCATTATGGCTACCATGCGCTTGCCAAGCCACTTACACTTGTTTACTAGGGTACATAGTGACTTACTGCGGCTCAAGAGAAGATAACCCCTCATTACATCATGCATCAGATTATAGCTAAATTATTGTTCTCATAGCACAAGTCTCATGTATTATTCAAATTCTAACCAGTGCATTAACTCTGCCACTCAGCCAAGATTACAGCTAAAAATAGACGGTACATGTCCTACTTCAGAACGTGTTTAACATTACTACCAAAGGCATCTCAGATTTCACATGTGCTCACATTTCACATCCTTGACCTTCAAGAGAATTTGAAGAGTAAGAGCCAGTTGTAAATAATTGAGGGAGGAGTAAATGGAAGCCTGTAGGTTCTAGCCACTTTGTGAACTTCTGCATAGTGATATACAGCGGAGGAGGTAGTTACATTTGTTTGAATGTTTTATATTTAATTGCTTAGGAATAACGCAGCACTTTGACAGGAATAATGCTGCTCCTCATCCAGTTAGGCCAGAAGTAGAACAGTGAGTTTAAAACTTTTCTAGATTCATAGTAAGAAATATTATTTGAGCTTCAATGTACCTGGAAGAGTTTTACTTCAGATACTGTGAGTCAGCACAGAAAGAGCTGAAGGAATCTTAGCCTTTCCCCTCTTATTTACAGTCAGTACTGTTGCAAGTACTCCTTTGTCCTATCACACAGACATATGAGGCTCTCCTCACCTGTTTCCCTGTTCTGAAATCAACACAGACAAGTTAAGAGCCACTGAAGCCTCAAAAACAGTCAAAGGTCATCCAGTGCACAGCCAGTTCTGTTTGCAACCCAGCCTAAATTCTGAACCACAGTATTCTCTAAATACAGTTCAAAGGAAGGTATGAACAGAGGGAGCTGGGCAAAATGCAGGAAAGGACAGGCGGTATAACATTCCCAACCATTTCTGCAGGGAGGGACACATTTTCCTAATTCACCGCTTTTTCTACTAGAATCCTTCAAAATCACAGTTCAGCTTTTGGCACGCATGCAATTGCATTCTGACATAGAGCACACATCAGAAAAACAGCCATTTTGTCATTTCAGATAAGTCTACAGTTCTTTTCTTCCCTTTTGAAAGGCTTGAGAAAAGTCTTTTAGTCTTCCCCCAAGGACTAAGGACTTGAATTTGATGTAAATGACCCACAGCAGGACCAGATTGCCCTAAATGAGCTTTATATAAGTAAGAATTAAGCCCTTAGTGTTTTAAGTAAATGCCCATCTAGATACAGATTTAGTAAGGAATGGTTCATTAATCAACAGATTCAGCTTCCAGTTTAGACCGATTATTAGAGGTGCTCTTCTGAAGATGGAATTGGCCTGTGATCTGTTTATAGTCCTTTTCAGAGGTCCTTTGTGTTCATTTTCTTTTTTATCCTACTTCCCTGTATTCTGAACATTCAGGGGCTAGAATTAATGAGGACTATCCCACAGTGCTTCAAAAGATCCCAAAGCCAGGAACTCCTGCCAAGGTTAAAGATTAAAAGGGAAAATAAATTCCATTGTACTTTCACCTTTACACGTCTTTTTTGCATTACTAATTTGCCATAGTTCTCTGCTGCATTCATATTATAAAATTCGGGCTTTGTTGTCTATAATATTTATACCATTTAAATCACTGTTTAAGTAGTAGAGAAAAGAAAGAGATAGAAGATATCTATATGGTACTGGTGTTGCCTTATATAACATTTATTAAAAGTAAAATTCTTGTTAACTGAGCATTTTCTCTACAAGTATGGAAGGCTTCTGGACTCTGAGGTTGTGTCTTTCTGAAATATGTTATCATATACATCTCTACTGGGAAAAAAGGATTTATTTTGGACACTATCTCGTGTACAAGGTACACAGAGGTACATCCTTCAAGTATTCATCATGAAGTAGGTCACATTCTGAAGGAGAACTTACTTCTAGGTGAGAACAAACCCATTTTTGCTCCTCACTAATAAGGAAGGAGTTATATTGTATTGCAAATGGCAATAATTGCACTACAGAGTTGTTCCGTACACAAAACCTCTTCAAAGTTTCATGGAGCAATTCAAGGGCTGCCTTTGTCTCCTGTTTGGCAGTTTCTCTCCTAGAATCCTATTCCAGCTCCAGAGGAAATCTTATTTAGCTTACAGAAATGCATAATGGGAGAGCAAAGATCTAGTCAAAATTAGGTTTTACTGAATAACAAGACTAAGTCTCTAACTTGACAAGCAATATTGTCAAAGAGCCGAAGAAAGATAACTGAAAGTTACAGTTGACTTTCATTTCTGTGCATACAACCGGTTCTTGAAGATGTGAAGTGCAGTCTCTGCAGTAATGTTTTGCACAGAGGATGTTGAGACAAGTTGACATGCACAAAGATTTATTTGCACAGTCTGTAACTGATGGCATACATCAGCTCTGCTGCCGTCAGTGTCCTTCTTTAGGACCTTTTAGATCTTTTTACCAAAGTGCTCCCTAATAAGAGTGGAAACTGAAAAGCTGTTTGACAGAGTTTGATTACACTTGTAAAAGATTAGCTCATCCAAGAGGAAACTGAGTTGGATGTTGTTGATGGTTTTCTCTTTATTTTTCTGATGAATATCTGGCAAAATTCTCTGGCAAAGAACATGGTCATTTCTAAACAGAACAAAGGGTTTTTTAAAATCTTAAGTACAAAAATCTCTTTTATTTTCAATACTGTAGTAATTCTTCTAAAAAGAACTTGATATTTTTTACATTTGTGCTCAATAACTAGCACTGTAATTGGGATAACTTGCTTATCTGCACTGACAAATACACCTCAGAAACTGCCACAGAAGTGGAAAAACAAGAGTTAATCTTGATTAATGCTGAGCGAAATCTCCAGAGTCCAGAAGCCTTCACTATCTTCACCCTGCCCCAGCAAAACCATTTTTCTTGCCTTCGAAGATCTATAAATCAAAGAGTGGAAGTTTTTCATAAATAACTCACACATTAATTTAAGTGTTCCACCACCCAAAAAGGTCAAAATGGCAGAAAGAATTTAACAAGAAGCAGCTGCTCTTGCACCTGTAAGAAACACAAGAGCTCTCAGCAGCACTTTCCCCTTATCGGGGCAGACAAGCAAACTAAGTGATAAATACATTAGAAATTAATTGTAGAATTTATCATGTAGGTAGCAGAGCTCTCAAAGCAATACCTTGCGCAGATAAGGACTGAGCACTTAGCAGACCTTTAAATACCACTAATGAAATGGCTGGCTGCCCAGGGGCAGGAGGGGCTCCATTGCTCTCAGTTGTTGGGAAGCAACAACCCAAAGGCCCATATACAACCTAAAGCTCTGCTTTCATCCACTGCCCCGCCGCCTGTTTTACTGGCATCACACTCTGAAATTCCATTACGTTTGTTGTCTGCTCTGAAATGTGACCAGGGATAAACACTTCAACTGCTTGAAATAAAAATCTACTTTGCAGTCCATCTCCAGAGTCACACAAGAGCATGCCTGGGCAGGAGCATTTCCAAGAACGAGGCACAGTGTGAGGAGCAAGAGCCACGGAGCACAGCCAGCTGTGCACAGCTCCTTCTAGCACTCATCCTGCTTGCAATTTTCAGACCACAGCTAAAACTCCATCTGTTTTGCCTTGTGTGTTTTCTACCACCCACAGGACACAGTGGCATCATAACGTGCAACAGGTTTTGTTTCTTGTGTAGGATCTCGATGTGAAGAAGATGTCAAAGCATTTGAGTGTCTGAAAAAACTTATCTTTGACTTTTAAAAGTGAGCATGGTATAAGAAATACAGCAAAGAATATGCAAGTGTCCATCTCAGAACTGTGCAGTCATAGACCAAATCACAGCTGGTTTGTTAAAGAGGAGAGATGTACCATTCCAAAAAATACAAATGGACTATACTTCCATAAGCGAATGCTCCTATTCACTGTGAATGAACACCGTGAAACATGCTGTAAATGCTTTTGTATTCTATCCTCAGCAACATGATTTAGAGGTTTGAAACCAATTAAAATAAGACAAGAAGTTAATGCACCTGAAGAACAAATATATAAGGTGGTAAGGAAGTAAATTCCCTTTTGCAGCATTGTTCACAGCAGTAAAATCCACTGTTCATACAATTTGTACCTCCAGTCATAGCCCATTCATCTTTGTGGAATATTTCAAAACATGTCAGTGGGATTCATTTTAGACTTACTATTCTGTCTCCTGACTCATTATGGTCAATTGAATGAAACTGGCACATTGCAACCATTTACTGTTTGATCTGTGTCAAATGCTTACCTAAGGAGACGACTAGCTCCCTAGAAGTGCCTACTTTTTTCTCAGTTACAAAGGGAACCCATCTTAGAGAAAGTTAACAGGGACAAATCCCTTCCCAGTTCACTCGGACTGCAAGATTAACCAGAAGCCAGTGGACAAAGCTGTCACTTATTAATTACTCAGTTTTATTTATTTTTTAACAGGTGGCAGGAAATAAGCATCCTCCCACAGCAAATTGATATGCTGATATTTTATTATGTAGGTTAATAATTATCTCTGTTTTTAAAACGCATCATAATTCATTAAGTAAAATATTTCTAAAAGAAAATGGAGACCAGTCCCCAGAAGTACCCAGAAATCTCCCATTTACAGAAAGAAGAGACAGTTTTGCCACAGATAACCTGAATTCCCATTCCCACCAGAATGAGGGTCATGTTCATTTGCAAGCTCAGTTCTTTAAGCAAGCTGGAAGCCTTTAAGATGCAAGTTTCTCTACAAGTATGAGTTGACAATATTGCAACATTCATCTTCCACTAAAAATTTAGCTCTAATTACCCTTTAAATTACAGAGCATCTCGAAGCACAACCACAGCCTGCATGAGTTATTTTCAGAGATGCATCTTGTAATATACAGACACAATAACATCTAAGGGCCAGACCAACTCGTAAACAAAGAAATCCTGCATCATCTTCCCACAGACTACTCTGTAAACCAAAAGAATTTCGCTCAGTTGTCCAGTGACGTTTTCAGGACATAAATCCCTCAGACACTACTAAGCCCATTTCAAAACAGAATTTTATGTGAATATGCATTTAAAGTTCTGCATTGAGGGAGGAGTCTCAGACTCCCTTGCATTACAGTCACACTGCAAACTGACTGCAACAAAACTGCTAATTTTGGAGGCTGTATTTTCCTACTTAAATGAAGCTGTTCTTTGCAGTGAAAGAGTAACTTCCACACTTACAGTGACACAACATCTCCTATGCTGCCTTTGCCATCTTAGAGAGTAAACACAGTGTTAACACTCCTGCCCTATTTTTTATCATTCACTATCAAATTTATAAGTCCAAGACCAGTAGCCACCAAAAATATATCATGCAAAAAAAAATCTGTATTGAATTTTTCCCCTACAATCTAAAATACAGACTTTATCACAGCATTAAATTAGTATTGCATACTTTGATAGCTGGGTCCAGTGACATTTTAAGAGATTTTTTAGTAGTATGGCAATACTGAAAGCTGTGGCTATTATATGGCTTTTTACAGTCTTTATCAATGCACTGATTTACCACTGAAAGTTTTATAACAACAGTATATAAAGCAACTGAAGTCCCATGGTACTCACATTAATTACTCCACAGCTGAGCCACAAGTTAACCAGGATGGCACTGTTTTACTGGGAGCAGAGGATGCATAAGGAACAAAAGCTTTGGTACAGAGGGGTCAGTCTCATAAAAAACAAGTAAATAAAATCTGCTGTGCGGTGTTTTTGCACCACTTGTACACTTCCATAAATTTCTTCTCTGTTTCTCCAGTTTTAGCACTGTTCATTTGCAGAGTTGTTAGGTGGGAACAGGCACTGCTGTGTGCTTCTCCTTAGCTGAGGTTCAAATTCAATCTGTGTTCACATAACTCTACCAAAAACCAAATCATTGCAGTTCCTTCTGGAAACAATCTGTACATCAAATCCCACTGAGTGCTAAGCCAGAGATGTAGCCAGCTTTCTTGGCTCTGCTTTCTACATCACTGGGATCTTTATAAAAGTTAACTTCTATTTTTGTCAAGTATCTATTGTCCCGTTTCTGAACAAGCACTTTCTACAACTGGACGCTGCAGAAGAGGGGCTTCTGCCTCTCCCCCTTGCTGGCAGCTGTGCCATTGTCCCTGATCGCATCGCACCCTGAAGCTGGGGATTTCATCATAGAATCAGGGACTGGCTTGGGTCGGAAGGGATCTCAAGGATCATCAGGTTCCACCTGCAGCACCAACTGCTAGATCAAGTAGAACAAGTACTAGATCATGTTGTCTGGGGCCCCATCCAACCTGGCCTTAAACACCTCCAGGGATGGGGCACCCTCAGCCTCTCTGGGCATCCTGTTCCAGCACCTCGCCCTCTCAGTGAAAAACTTCCCCCGACATCTAACCCAAATTGTCCCTCTTTTTGTTTAAAACCATTCCCCCTTGTCCTATCACTATCTACCTGTGTAAAAAGTTGATTTCCCTCCTGTTTATAATCTCCTTTTAAACACTGGAAGGCCACAATGAAATCTTCCTGCAGACTTCTCTATGATGAACAAGCACAGCTCCTTCAGTTTGTCTTTGTAGGGGAGGTGTTCCAGCCCCACAGTTAACAGAAGTTCCCCTAAACCAGGGGTGTCCAGCATACACTGTGCAGTGCAGTGCAGCCAGCCTGGGCCCCTCTCCATGAGATGAGATGGCACCTATTTGTGCTCAGAGCACCTACAGATCTGCATCTCCTGCCTTCTTCCCCACACAGTCTCCTGCCATCACTTCCAGCAGGCAGCTCTGGACTGCCTTTGCCATACATTTTTCTCGTGGAGATAAATGTGGATTTCCAATCTAAAAAAGAAGAGTTGAGCATGGGTTTTCTTTGACGTGATTATATTAGGAACGAAGATCTTGAGTTGATTTTAAAAAATACATATATTAATAATAAAAAAGCCGGAGTCCCCGAAGAGCTGAGCTCCTTTTACCTTTTGAACTTCCAGACAAAAGTTACAAACCTTCAAAGAAGTGTAATTATGGCTCATCAGACGGTGACTGGACAAACTATGATCTTTCATGAACAAGCTACGCAATACTAAATTGAGATGAATTTCCATCTAGAAGTATACCATCAGATTAAATCTGCACATGTGGATGGAGAGCTGACGCAAACCTTCTGATGTTGTAAATGTTCTGAGTAAATGAAATGGGAGTTAAAAGTTTAGATTTTTAACCAGATGTATCTTTTTTGTTCGAGTTCAATGAGGACGCTGCCTGCAGTCCTACCAGATCTTATGGTAGAAAGTAACATGAAAGTCTAATACTGGAGAAATATTATACATAAAATAATAATAATAGTAACAGCAACATAGCCTGGATCAAATCCTATTGATTTTTAGAGGTGGTTTTTAAAAATAAATCAATCTTTTTATATACATAGGTGCACTGGCAAGGATTTGGAGAGACTTGCCTTGATGATAAAATGCTGTCTTTTCTTTATTTACCTTTAGAATTCTTGAAAAGAAGGATCACGCAATCAGCATTACGACTTTCTCTACTGCTTCTGAAAACAACTGCTGTCGGCAATTCCATCCAAATCAGATTTTGATATTTTTCTTTCGTTTCTGCAGGAAACAGACAGCTGCTGCCTTCAGATTGAATGATCTGACTCATGTTAGAAAGCATCAAAGTTTTATGCTTCCAGAAGATGAGAGAGAAGGCATGGCAAATGTTTGTGCGACCAGCCCATCCCAATTCCAAGAGCGGCAGCAGATGTAATACTGTAATAACTCAGGCTACGCGGACTGAGTTCAAGGTGCAGTCGTGCCTAAACAGCAGGAAGAGTTTTTCTCAGATTACACAGAAAGGCAATAGGAATAACAAATGATTCTGAAACCTAAATTATTCTCATTGCCCACACAACCTTTCTGGCATGATGAAGCTGTGTGTGTATGAGCCCATTTACGGATCACTGAGGTACATGGAGCCAAGGCATGTTACGCCGCTGCCTGTTTTGCAGTGATAGGAGAGCAGACAGTTGGGGGTACTTGAGTAAAAAATACATAGAGCAAACATCTTCTGTTCTTCTGTTCTTCTGATGCAGGTACTGCCAATGAAGCCCCCTGTTTCCCTATTATGTAATAACCAAGCAGCTTAGATAAAGGGTTGTTTTATCGTTACAGTTTCCAAAAGTAACATCAAAGGAAGTGAGAAAAATAATCCCAGAAGAGCAAAGCACGTGCACACACACTGTGCTTTGGTACCTCCTGACTTTCACCCCCAAGACAAACATCCGCAGTGAAGTAAGGACACCACTGGGCGTACCGAGTCTCTTAACTTCCATCTGTTTTGGACCCCAGCATTTTAAAGCAGTGAAAGACAGCTGAAAAAGTGGAGGAGATTGCAAGCTTTCTGCTACTCCAGAAGAAAGGAAAACAGAGCAAGTGAGTTTTTTTGCACAATGGTGGAATATAGCGACAGTGGCAACATGGATTAGATCTGTAAGCAACTCAGAAAGCTACTCATCTAACAGAGATAACCTCCAGCTGCTGAAAGCAGACACTATCCTGCCAGTGCTAATGCAGGGGAAAACTAAGTGGAGCTGGGGCAAGCTGAATTTATGGACTGCTTTGCTATGACTTTGGAAGTACTTCATTACTGCAGTGTTCTCATCCTGTGCTGGAAAGCTTGACAGCTATTTTCCCTGCCTGCACAGGAAAGCAAGGTCTGGCTGATGAGGTGTTACGGTAAGAAGATGACCCTAGCTGAGAACAGGATTCTCTTTCCAGCCATGGAAATATTAAAACAAATCAAAACATGCTTATAATCCAGTGAGCTCACTGTTGACAACACTTCTCACACGGAGGGTCAGATGACCTCTGTTTGAAAGGTTTGATATTTTCTGTTGTCTAACTTGTACACAACAGGTAAAACACTTCCACACAGTAAAACACTTCCACACAGTATTCAATGCAAACAAGAGCAGGTCACTAAAAGTCCTCCGAGCTCTTCATGACACACGTGCTAGTGCAATATTGCTTCATGGTCTCAAGCTGGATTTGTGGACTTCCTAGGTTTTCTGATAAGAAAGTATGTGTCAAAACCAACAGAAAAGGAAAACATTATATTTTGCTTCCTACGTGCCAATCTCTCATAAAATGAAATTTCTAACAACAAAGCTCACTGTGAAAAATCTTGCAGTGGGAAGTTGTCTCACTAGTAATACCATCCACTGTTTTCTTATATTACCAGCCTCTCTACTGCCCAAGAAGCCGATGTAGTTACAGTTTCTGTAGTTAAATGGCCAAGAGCAAAACACCTCCCACTGAGAAACAGCATTGTTTCCCAGGCGCTCAATGCTATGAACTTCCCAACTCCCATTCTCCCTTCACGTTTCACTGGGTAAAGGTCCAACAGCGTTGAACCCTGCTGTTGGTGATTATTGCAAATATTTCAGTTCTTAAAGAGCTATGAGTGGAAAAGTTGCACAGAATTCTTGTATCTTGTCATTTTTAATGCATGGACAGATACGTCTTTTCCTTGCAAACACTGCATTTTTCATCCGAGGTTAAATTTAGTTTCTCTTGGGATTAAAAGCATCTCTCCCATAATTTCTATAGTGCTACATCTTAGGTCTCCATCCCTATGAAGCTACTTCAGCAGCATCGTTACCACAATGTGAATCATTTATCAGCATCACCCCTACAGCCTGCTCTGGATCTTCTCTGGAAAACTTGTACACTCCAGGATGGATGTCAGCAGCAAGAAGTGACCAGACTTTAAAATCAAAAGACTTTTAGAAGAAAACAGAATGAAATACAGTCTGTCAATATTTCTGTGTTATCATACATATTTAATTGATCCCTCTCATGCTTTGTGAAGCTGCCTCTGCAGGACTCTACTGCTGGCTGGGTTCCTGTCTTACAAGCCCTTCGCAAACCAATCCTCATTTATAACCACCATGCTGCCATACTAAAGAGGAGTTCCTCCACTCGCATCAGGTTCTTTCCATACCCTTTATCACCAAATGAAGGAGGATTTGAGTACTGTTAGTGTTTTACTATGATGGCAGATTTCAGGGGATGGACACAATCATTAGGCTCATTTTGAGCACAGAAGGTACCAACTGAGCTGTTTACCCACAGCACTTTGACTTAATCAGGCTGCATGCCTTCTGCTTATATACAGACAGGAAGGGCTTGGGGTCAATCCCCACCAAGCAATGGGGAACAGTGAAATATCTTTCACTGGTTTGAACGGCTGCATGTGTTGGGGACAGGGAGAGGCATCTCCTGAACACATAGAATCACATAAAGTATCCTGAGTAGGAAGGGATCCATAAGGGTCATTAAAGAGTTCTGTCAATGCGTTCACTGAGTGCAGTAGTATTCAGCTAATTCTGTGATCTGCTCACAATATCAGTATTTGGATATGACAAGGTATGCAAATAATCCAAACCAGGTTATGACAAAACTCCTTTGGGTGAAGAAAATTTGGCATTACTAAGTTGCCTCAATTAGCTATCATAAAGAGGCCTAGAGTAGCTTGGAGGACTCCTGCAGTCCTTGCAAGACTAACGCACACTGAAGATCATCCCCAACGGCAGATATTTCAGCCTGCACTTCTACAGCAGCTCGGTGCTTTCTCAGCTGTTAATGTGATTCTGGCAGGATACTAGCCCATGTCTTTGCCATAGTGACTGGCAAAGTTATCCCACTGGAGCTGGGGATAACTCAGGGAAATCTGGTGTGTAGATTCCAGAAGCGTACTGCTGCAGTGTGACCATCTGCATGAGAACAGGCCCACCTGAGTGAAGTCTGAAAACCCAGTTTGATGAACCCAGGGGTAGCTATGAAGTTTATTTGGCATCAGAGCCATACAATGCATTCCTATTCATTATACGCAGTACTGCAGTCCATCCAATACAGATATAACTGGTGGGTTATCTATATCAAGCAAGTTTTAATATTGAGCTTATTAGAATTCGATTTCATTAAACATTTAAAAACCAATGTTTATTGAGCTTCATCATATATTTTAAAAGTTTCGTGCTGTGGTAGACTGACATCAGCGAGGATTACCTGTGAGTGATTGCCCCCAGCACAGACTGACAGCCCAACCCCTCTCAGGGCTCTTCTGCATGAGAAGGGCTCTTCATTTGCAGCACCTGCTTCCTCTGAAGCTCTGGATCTAAGGAGTCATCTTTTCATGAGACAAATTGATAGTCAACGTCAAATGGAGCTCTTAAGAAAGATACTCATTTCTACCTTAGCGCAGTCATTTCACAAATAGAAGAGATGTTTAATTATACTGTGTATGAAAACAGCAGCTGAGAGAAGGCATTTTACTAAAAAAAAAAACCAACAAAATGCCGTGGCTCATCTAAATGCTGAGAAAGCACAGAAGCACTCACAAACACATTAAGATGATAGAAGAGTAGAAATCTGACAGGAATGAGGAACTCAACCAGCAGGTACAGAGCACTGCTGGACTTGCCACAGACCTGTGAGGGTCGGGGCACTGGACATGCACAGACAATTTGTTACATCTTCATTTATACCTCCATTTTTCAAGCTTTCCTTTTGGGTGGGACTTTCAGACACCTTTTGTTTTGTTTTGTTTTGTTTTGTTTTTTGCACCATTCTCAGGTACTGCTGGTGTAAATAGGAGATTTAAGTGGAGAGAGGCTTTTTACTCCACCATGCCAGATAGACAAGGGAACCATAAGAAATATGGCTGCTTTCTATTTGTTAGACTGCCAGTTAGTTTTGGATTTGAGCTACAATATCGCTTTGCACATCTCTGTGGGCTGAGATGAGTAGCTCTGCATCTACAGCCTTCACAGCATACATGACGTGTGCATGAATTGCAACCGGTGCAGTGGCCTCAACAGTTTGCATGAAGGAATGAGGTAGAAGTCAGGTTCACATACAGTGGAAGAGAACTGCAGCATCCTCTGAAATGCTGCCTGGTAACGATGCAGCAGGCCAGGAAAAGAGAAATGCTAGATCAGAAAACAGAACTTTGCGAGAAATAAAAGTTGCACTCATCATCTTTTGACCTTAAGATGAGAGTTGCTTGAGAATATGCAGCTCCAGCCTCCTGGAGGAGATCACGTTTCTGATGAACTGTATGTGTTCAGCCTCCTGCCAGATGGGATTACTTGTTTCTCCCGCTTAAACCACGTGTGCAACTTCTGCAGTCTTACTGTTTTCAGAGGGGATTTTAAAAACTATTTTATTCTTAAAACGTTCAATCTGTTCCAGATAGAAAGGTTCTTGAAATTCATTGCCAGTCAGACAACAGATCTTCACCTGGTATAAACTACCTCAGAATTCAGTGTCTGTTCTTTGACAGCTGAGAATGCCACTCAGTCAGAAAGGAAATTATTCCCACTAGGAAACTCCCTGACAAAGAAATTGCTAGGAAATTTGTCTTTTGGAAGAATTTCCATTTTTTATTCTGTCCAGCTACAAATAAATCGTTGTATTGTACCTTACCCTGGGAGCGTTATAACATGCAATTAAGTCTTGAAGTTGTGCATCAAATGCAGATTTTGCTCTTCTGTGAAAAGGTGAATAGAAATAAAGTGCCTCTGCTAGTAGTTTGACAAGTTCAAGTCACAGGTAAAATGTAGTTACATATCCTCTCATTGCCAAAAATAAGTCAATAAGTATTAATAGTATAAGTTTTGCATAAGATTATTAAATAGCTGTTAGAAGAAAAACCTCTCAAATTAATTCAAGTCTTGCTACTTGGAGTTGGGATTTTTTTAAAGCAAAAGTGTGGCTTACATCACTCTGATTCTTAAATACCCATGATGAGATAAAAGTCAATGCTGACTCTAGTCATAACAAATGTACTCGGCACCAGTGTGCCATACTGCCTACATGTGCAAGTGAAGAAGGTGACCATATCCCCATAGACTCATAAAGCATATGTACAGGGAGGCCCAAGAGACTACTGAGATGACTACTAAAACCAATGACTAGAGACAGTAAAGAAGGAAGTGATGACCAAAACAGTTATGACTCATAAGTGCAAGTGTCAATGCATTTATATATGAACACCAGTCCCACCATGCTAACACTCAGCGTGTTGTAAGAGATTAGATTGAGTTAAATTGGCATCTTTGAAATTCTAAAAATGGTTCAGTCTTTAATGCTGTTTGAGAGCTGTTTTTCCTTGGATCCCAGAGAACTCAAAGCATGTGGCAGCAAGCATCCAGTCCATGCTGGTACCACTACCTTGTTGTTGAGTTACACAAGAGAAATTGTATAGATATGGACACATGTAGGTGCAGACACAGGGATGGGCCTGGCCATCCCAACACGTAACGACAGGACGGATTTCAGGCTCCATCACAGACCACAGTTTGTCCAAATCCAAACAGATTCAAGCTCTACATGAAGCTTCTTTTAAAAGATCAGAACCTAGCTAAGGCAAAACAGTAGCAAATACCCTTATTTTTCTTCATTACCAGATAAACATTTGTACATCTGAAGCTGCTTGGTTTTTCTTTTAATATATCTCAGTGCACATAAAGTCACTGACCATATTGATCATTTTTATGCTGCAAGTTGCGCAGCAGCATCTTGAATCTTTTTAAGAACATTTAGACCAGCACTTCTCACTGCCAACACACAGGTGATATAAAGTCGTTTTAGGGGGAAAAATACAATGCATCTTGATGTAGTCAGTTTAAACACGGTAGCCAGCATATGATCCAGCACAATCCCATCTCCCACAACAGACCAGAAAATACAGAAGGGAAAGAATTCACCACAGTCATGCAACAAATTGTGACAAAACCATTACTGGGAATCAAGAAATGCATATTTGAGATAACCTTTATTTATCTGACTTACTTATATACAGAAGCTGAATGTTCCAGGTTTGTCTAATCAAATGTTTAATGAAAACAAACTTTACGACATGAGTGTTATTTTAATTATGCAGAGACTGCCTCAGGCTGGGCTAGCTGGTCTCAGTTGGTCATCCTTACCCATACTTCCTCACACATTACCTCTTGGCAAGTAACAACAGATTCAGAGGAAAGCATAACGAACACATTTCTGCTGGTGTAGTCCCAAAGATGTTAACTGAACCACTTTAATAAGATAAATAAAGAGATGATAAGATTATTATTTTTTATTATTATTATTACATTATTATTATATTATAAATAAGATAATAAAGAGATGACTACTTAAAATTTTGCATTTCCTTCTCTGGAGTGGAGATCGTAAGGTGCTGAACTGCCAGAGGCATTAGGCTCTGCACACTTCGTTGCTGGCAGTTCTGGAGATCAAGAACCAGGCTGTGGGCTCACAGAACAGTAGCATCCCTTTTCAGTACTGTTATTTCACAAGCAAAGTAAAGCTTGCATCTTCTATAACATATTGAGCTATTGACATGCAGCAGCTTAAGAGTTTAACACTGTTAACTCCGAGGTCTCAACTGGAAAGTTCAATAAACTTGGAGATATATGACCTCAGTGAGTCTGAGGCTGTAACACAAGGGATCCCTGATGTACTTGATGTATTGCACTGCACTGCTATAGGAGCTATCCAACTGGAAAGTCATAAAATAACATCAAACAAAGTGCTTGAGCAGAAATGATTCAGTCATTAACACCACAGACACCTAAGCATTAAATCTCACCCACAAAATGGAAAGCAGACTGTTTGAATTGAGAGCCCTCCAGACGGGCACAGAAGCCTGAGGAATTTTCAGGACCTGGATTCATGTGAGTTACAGGGATTTTCCACAGGGAGGTGAAATATCGATATGATTTTGCTACCAGCACCACAGGGCATTTCTGTTTCATTTCAGGAATATCCATGCCCCAGAGTGTAGGTTCCAGAAAGGGCACCTGCACCATCTTCACAGCACCAACTGACTTTAGTCTTCTCCTACAGGTTCAGTAAGGATTCCTCTGTGCTCTGGAACCAGGGTTAGAGCAGATATGGGTTTGTACAAAGACCAAAGCTGTTCTTCAGTGTGATTCCACCACCGAGCATCCCTCAATTTCAGCTGTTTGGGGGTTTAGAAATTGGAAGACAGCAATGACAGCACTCACTGCCATGAAGCAATGTCAGTTTACTGAGATGAGAATTGTGCCCCTGGAGAAAAATGACCCAGTTTATGGTTGCCTTGAAGTTACTTCGTTATTTTGTTCTAATGCGAAAGTGTGCAAAAAGTATTAAGTAAAATGAGAAATCATTGCTGTGAATGCACTACAAGGGCAGTGATGACATGAGCCCAAGCTTGAGGGGGAGAGACTCAAGGAAAGATAGGAAGCACTGAGGCAGTGAGGAAAAGCAGGGGAGTAGAGAGAGTCCATGCAGGAGTCACAGGAGTAAAGAAGGTTTTATAGCAGGAAAGACAGACCTCTGAGCCTGTTAGAATCCTTCATCTCATACAGCTTTGTTTATCATAGCGTCTTTCTTTCCCGAGGCTGTAAGCTTAAGACTTTGATTCATATTTCAAAGCTATTTTTTTCCCCAACCTTGAAATGTAGGAAAGAAAATGTAAAGGTTTGTCAAAACAACTGCAGGGAAGCTGTAATGCAGCCTTCACTTATGGCTTCCAAAAGCAGAAGGCATTCCAAGTAGCACAAATATGAGATGCTCAAGACGGATTTACCCCAGATGCTGAGATCCAGCAGTTGTGGTTGGTGTGAGACATTGCTTTATCCTAGGTGATAAAAGAAATGGCACGATATTGAAAAGCCTACAGAGTTATCACTGGAACTCAAAGTTGCATGTTCAAGTGCCAGAAAAACCCTAAGCCAAAGTATTCTACACACAGAAAAACAACAAAAAACAACAACAAATAAATCCCATAATAGGACAGCCTAGACAGGGTTTTGGATAGGGTAGGGTAATAGACAGGATTTTGTTCTCCACTCAAGGTAGGACAAGGCTTGTGATGATTACTGGGAATGTGGGTATAAGAAGAAAGAACTTGAACTGAAAGATGTGAGTGGCTGGAGAGTCTTCCCAACAGAGTCAGATACCATCTATTCTTATTATCTCACCACACCATAAATTGCCTTGCTAGTGAAATAAGAACGATACATTGCATTGTTCTTGCTAACATTCCCCTGCTATCACTGAAATCATATACAAGCCAGGAGAAGACTTCAGCCAGAGCAGAAAATGAAGGAATACATCAGTAAAATGAAAGCTAACATCTACACGCAGTCTCACTGCTTCAGTAAATTATCCGTGTTACTACAGTGCCCAAAAACCTAATATTTAAACCTGAATCCTATTATTTGAAGTGACAAATAAACAGACAACAGTAAGAATAGTGAAGTGAGACAAGTACTAAAAAGCTGTCATAGGAGAGACAGAGGACACCACACAGGCACTGATGGCAACGCAGGTCAGCACGATGGGACCCATTGGGCATCAGCTGCCTGCTGTTGGGGTTGGGTGACTGGAGAGCAATAAGGAGGGTAGGGATGGAGAGAAAAGAGAGGCCGTGAGTAATCCTGCAAATGAGAACAGTGTGCTTACTGCTGGTGTGGTGGGAGGGGAAGCAGCAAAGGGTACAGAGAATGGCTTTGTCAGGGGACGGGTAAGGAAGAGCCTTCCTAGAGGCTCCTCTATGGCTATGAGGAAGGAATACTACAATTGCTAAGACAAGAATAACATTTGCTATGGTAACTGAAACAGAACACAAGGCTTTCACAGACGTTAGTCAGGGCTGAACTGCACGTGGAGAACAAAAAATAAAGAGAAGAAAAATAACTTGTTGATTCCTGCAGCAGAAATCAACAAGATTTAGACATTAGTCAAGTAAAAGCATCTACAGAAAAGCGTCCTTCAGGAATGATGCTTCAACATAAAATACTTCTTTGTATGGACAAAAATCCTGCGTCCTTCTAGTAAAGTGGCTGCAGGTTGGGAGTGAAGATTCAGCCATCTGTTGTAGCTACAAGGAACCTGAATGAGCAGCTTGCTACTCTGAAAACATGTGAGAGGAACTTGGATGCTCTCTTGAACATAGGTCAGGTAACAGAGGCAATTACAAGCTAAGAGATAGAGCTGAGTTTACACTTCCAAGTGGTGCTCCCCAGATGCAAGGTAGGAGGAGGTGGGAGAGTCCTGAGAACCTCTCCCAGTGAGGGATGAGGGGATGCTGCCAAGGGGCACACAACAGAGCAGGGATAAATAGGCCAGAGAGCAAAGTCTGTGGCTTTCTATGACTTACATGTATCCAGTCAGTGTCCATTCTTAAGAACACAGATTGGGTAACAAACACTGGGATCTACTGCAAGTGTGGATAGGCTTTAAAGACACCTAGCTATATTCTCCATCAATGCTGGTGGGTTTTGCCACTCAAAATAGCATTCGTAAGCACGCTGCAGGTTGTCATGCTTGCTCGTGCAGCTTTTAATAACCAGGGAGAAACTAAAGCAGAGAAAGTACTCACAACCATCTTTTTCTCTGCAAAATTCTTAAGCAGGGAAGAAAGAAATTAGTTAGAAACTGAACTTGAATGCATCAAATTTCCATTTGTACCAATACTTCCTTCTGCAGTTCAGTAATTGTTTTCTTGCCCTGCACAGTGAAACGAAAAGAAAGCCGATAATGCCACCCGCAGGTGTAGAAGTTTATTGCTGCAGTGAGTTTTGAGGCAGGTTTTCTTTTGTTTCTCTTCATTGTTATGTTAATTCTGATTCAGTTGCGACACCTTAGTGGCTTTGAACTCACCTGCACTGGTGGTCAAACTGCAGTACCTTTGTTCTATACTGTTTGGGCACCTTTAGCAACCTTACAGTTATGTCGTACCGCTGCCTAACTTCTGCAGCAAATTTGGAAATATCAGGTTATAATTAGGGCAATTAAAAATAAGAATCCTCCCATCTCAGCATTCTGTAATTTGCCAACGTGGTGGATGCATTTCAAATATTGAATGGCATCCAAATTCTTTATTTAAGGGTACATTTTCATATTATGCCCCATATTTTTGCCTCACTTCATTTCACCATTTCTAGCTGAGAGATCCCCCAATTTTGATGGCAACAGCTGTCATGGTTAAAGAGTTCTTCCTTACAGAATAAGACAAAAGCCATTAAAGTAAGAAAAGCCCAATCTTTAGGTACAGCTGAAGCAAGCAGTCCCACCTGCAAATTCTGTACTGATTTTCTATCTTATTTCCTTTATCCATGTTTATTAGGAGTCTTGGAATAGAAACATCATTTTCAGTAATTCCTGTCTGAACCTTAAAATTGGATTTTCTTATGTTTAAGGAAAAAAAAGGAATTAAGCAATATTGATTAGCCTATTCTTTCTTTCTTTCAGAGCCACAGGACTCCATAGGAGATAGCCTAGAAAAAAGGCTCATGACCAGATTTCACGGCAGGGCAGGAAGCAATGTTTTCTCTTATACACGATCTCCCTCTGAAAGGCAGCTGAGGTGCGCCGTGCAGGGGAGATAAAACCCCAGCACTCTGCATGGATGTATTACCTCTCACAGCTGGAATTAATTTATAGCCTCCTACATAGCTTCACAAGAGCAAACTCTGAATTCAGCAAGACATGAGATGGCTCTGTATGCCAAAAATCCTTCTTGTGTTCTGTTGCACGTCAGACCCTCATAAAAGGTCTTATCTCAGCTCTGTAGGGTTTTCCACTGGTACAGACCGAGGCTGCAGAATTAGATGCCTGTACAGGAAAACGTCTGAGAATGAAAAGCACAGGAAAAAAAAAATGGGTAAACATAGGATTTGGTATAAAAAGTGTTTTGCTGAAACACAGTCTAGTCCTAGTCAGTGTGTGTTCACTTCATGAAACACGGATTGTGTACACTGAGATTATCTCAGCCATCCACATCAAACGAGTAGCTTGAGAAAATCAGCACAGAGTTTCCTATGTTGAAAAAAATAATTAGAACTGATTTTTTTTTTTTTCTGAAATAAGACACGCTGAGCTGGTATTAGACATGATATATTTTATATTTTTCTTCATTTTAACTGTAGATATGGTACATGCATCCTAAAGTTTGTGTTGCAACACACTATTAATACCATTCTACTTTTTCATAGAATCATAACATGTGTTAGGTTGGTGGGAACCTTGAAGATCATCCACTTCCAGCCCTCTGCCATGGGCTCAGGCTGCCCAGGGGCCCATCCAGCCTGGCCTTGAATGCCTCCAGGGATGGGGCACCACAGCTTCTCTGGGCAGCAGTGCCAGGGCCTTATTGCTCTCTTGTGCAACTGCAGAGCAACACCTTTCTTTTTAGCCCTTGTGCACAGCCCCATCTCTCCTAGAACAGCAGCTCCAGATGTTCAAAGTAATTACAGAGCGCTCATAGCAAAAACAGTCCAAGTATTTGGGATCAATTCATTCAAGCTGCCTCCCTTCACTAATAGGTTTATTCATATTTTTTGCACATACTCACTAAAAAACAAACAACAAAAAAAACTTTACTCGGAGGTTCAACAATACTACAAAGCCATTCACATAATTTTTCCATCAGAAGTCATTAATTTGTTACCATACTGTGCAGGATTTCACCAAGCAGGTGATGGTAGCAAATTTACTGAGATCCTTACTCACAGGTAATGTGATAAGAACACATCCAGTGAACTTCTGAAAGAGTGAAGGTGAGGGATTTCATCCCCTGTGAGCTTTCTTCTAAAGGCAGCAGCTATCTGGATGATCTTGAGGACACACCATCTGACAGCACGATCAGGTTGTGCCCATTTGGTGGCTGTGCTCGACTGGTCTGTCATTGAGCTAAGTGTCAGTGTACATGGGCTGTTTCATTTATGCCTCCATCCATCATAACCTGCACTGCTTGCTGACTCGCTAAGGAAAATGTGTTTCATCAGGGAGATTCAAGAGGAAGCAAGTGCTGATTCATTGGGTGATTTGGGTGGCTTACAGGCTGTCAAAGTGAGTTTGTGACTGCAGAAAGCTGAAGGCTTTAGTGCAGCTGGAGATGTACCCACATCTCCCAAATGTGGATGGAAATTCTCCAGGGAGCAAAGCTCTCCCTGACAGCCCCTCCATGAACCGCATCAGCACACATCCCTGTCCTGCACCAAAAGCCCTCCTGTCTCTGTGCTGGCAGAGCTGGGGAGCGCTGCACAGGCACCAGCCTGGAAGGCAGTGTCACAGAGTCCTCACAGCCCACATCTGAATGCTAAGCAAAGATTCCATGACTGATATAGAAAAAAAAAGAGGAGCAATCTAAATCAACAGTTGGAAATGGTGGAATATGGTAACCATAGAATCATAAAGGCCGGAAAAGACCACTAAGGTCATCTAGTTCAACTATCAACCCATCACCACCATACCCTCTAAACCATGTCCCTCAGTGCCACAGTAAAATCATAGAATAATTAAGGTTGAAGTGCCCCATGCCCAAAATTGGACACCCAGTATTTATCATTTCAAATATATACCCTATAGCCACATTTACAGTCAAAACCTTCGCCTATCAAAAACAGGGGCTGAATTGCAGTGTAGAAACAAAACTGAGTATGGTTCCCATGGGGACAGCTCCACCAGCACCAACACGAGGTATCGCCCCATCAAGAAGTTCTGACCTGGACCACTGAGAAATACCAAGTACTGAGAAACCTCTTCTTTGAGTCCAAGGAAACTTGGTGCCAGTGAAAAGCAATGTTGAAAATAAATCAATAAATACTGATCAGAAGAGGTTCTGAGGCTCTTCCTCAGGAGGTAACATCAGTCACAGGCTCAGATCAATGGAATGGATGGGCTGGAGGGCCCGGGCAGGCTCTGGGCTGACCTACAAGGAGGCAGCTCTGGGGCAACATCTCCCTGTGGGCTCCTCTTGCTTCCTCACTATTATGTGCTAAGTGCCGACACTCTTCACAGGTTTAGAAGGAGAACTAAAAAAATCCTACTATGCTTTCCATACATTTAGAGCTAAATCCACTTCAACTAAGCTACAGTTTTGGAGCTCTTTTTGCTGGCAGCTCTGCTTTCAAATAGCTCCTCAGCTGCAGCCTCCTTGTGCATGTTGCTAGCACCCTCATGCTGCTCTCTGGGCTGTTCCTTCAGAAATGCGCTGAAATGAACAGGGCAAAAGATTAAAGACTGGGATTTAAAATTGACCACTACTTTTAGCAGTTCTTTTTTTTTTTTTTTTTGGTCAGATGAAATCCAGGCAGGTGTTAGGACCACACTGGCGGGATGGAGCAGTCCAGAATGTGGCACAGCCTTCTGAGTGGAACAACACTGTGACTGCTCATGGCCACTGTGGAGCACCACAGGGATCCCATTCTGCATCCTCACCAGCTCCACAGGGTCTCAATTTGTGCCAGTAGGCAAACCCTGCAGGAGCAAGCTGCTGATACTCTGTGCTGAAGTGAAAGAGAATTGCAAACATGATTTGCTCCACTAGAAGATCAGAAGGGATCACTGGCCAGAGCTCCAGTGACAAGCAGATAAAAACCTTGGCAGTGGTCCAGCAAGAATGCAGTTTGGATTCATTTATGAAGAACCAATGACAGAAATCTTCCAGCACAAATCACTTTTTCAATTTGTAATGAACCAGGGAAGTGATGCTTAAGGGAAAAAAATGTCAAGTTGTTTTCTTCTGCAAACAAGGCTACGATAGCATGGATGGGACAACATAAGCCACAGCATGCAACCATTCAGCCTGCTGGGTCCGCTAAGCTCGCCTAGCAGTCTGCAGAAGCACAAGGAAAGCCCCCAGGGGAAGGGTAAAGGGTAGCTCATCAGAAAATACACTTCAGAACAGGCTGTAGGGGCTGACTTCCTTCATCCACCCACCAAAGCTCTCACGCCAGGGCAGACAGTAAGCTCAGCTTGCACCTCCTTTTCTTCTTTTCTTTGTTTCTTTTTCCCTCCTCTGGCTTCCAGGATGGCATGGCCTGGGCCTGGGAGTCAGCAATGCTCTTCCAGCAAGAGACAGGACTCAGATGTGATCAGCCACACACGCCCTTGATAAATGCATGGCTGCACAGGATAATTTTAGCCTTCTTGACCACAGGGTGAGGAGTCCTGAGCTGATAATCAAAGCCGACATGCACTTTTTAAAGAAGTAGAAGTCTTTACCTGTTTCTGCCCTAGTGAAGGGGTTAGTGATAATGAAGTAGGATGGCCTGGATGAGAAGTCTATGGGTAGGTGTAAGCAGTGCTGGACTCGGCAAGAATCTGAAAACTTGGATGACAGATTTGTCCCTAATAGGAATAAGAAGGGGGGAAATAGACTGTCCCATCAAACATCCTTGATGTTTGTGTACTAATGCAAGAATTAGAGGTCTTAATAAACAACCAAATTTACATCGGGAAAACAGAGGGTGATGATCCTGATGAGAAAGGGATGGTGCTTAGATGTGTGCTTCCAAATTAGCTAACCCTGTTAACAAGAAGGCTGAAGAAACCCCAGGATCATTAGTGGTTGCTTTGGGGCAGGAGGACAAAGCAGATGGCCTCCTCTCTTCCCTATCAATAAGTAGTTGCTCTGTGCCAGGCCTGGGCAGATCCTGATGCCAAAGAGAAAGTGCAGGTGTCAGGGAGCTGTTTTACACACACAGACTGCTGTGTGCTTGTCCCTTATTTGGCTCTTAGCTGTAGAGAATTAAATTTGAAGCACAGAAAAGACTACGCCTATCATAACCCAAATTATTCCTGAGAAAGATAGCTGGGAAATTTCAATCAGGATGGTTTGCTGGCAAAAACCAGTTATCACAAAATAGGAGCATTTTGGTAGCACTCAAAATGGCTTTATATTAAGGAAATTCAGATCAGATACGTAGTTGTCGATGAGTTTGAGGAGCAATGCTGTTTATTGATCGGTTCTGTTCCTAATTGGATCAATGCTGAACTGCATTAACCCGAGGGCTGCGGGAGATGTGTGGGAATTGTAGGTTGTGCCTTTCGTTTCAGGAGGGCAGACTCCTCTTTTAGCTTACATTTTCTGACTTTTATTTTCAATTCCCCAGATAAATAAAAGTAAATCGCTGAATTTCCTGAAGTAAAATGGAAGGGAAAGGAGAAAGCGAGCTGTGCAGTTCCTCTCCATGCTTTTCCACCATGCTAAATGCTCTACAGTGAGGATGGGATCCCATCTTGCTCAGTCCTGGTCTGCCCCAGGAAAGTGCAACGTGTTGTTCACTGACATGCTGCCTGCTTGGACAGAAAGGTTTGCTAGGTCTTGGTGGAGCATTTGCTATCTGCTATAAGGGGACTGATAGATTTTCATATTGCAGCAACTAGATTTGGAATTGTACCTTGGAAGTTTCTCTGTGTTCTGACCTTAAACTGGGCATGCTGAAAAACTCCAATAAAAGCAATAAACACACAGACACCATTTACGGGTCCCACAGTCCCTATCGAATTGCTGCAACATCACTGACACTGCCTTCTAGAGGGACGAGGAAGTCCAACACAAACCTGGCTAATCTCAAGGCAGTAGCAGGGTGGGTTTTTTTAAAGGTGAGTTTCTCCATCTGCAATCCAGCAGCATAGACTTCTGTAGGAGATCCACCCAGAGGGACTGAAATGGTAAGCTCTCTGACCATGAAAAATGGATGTACTTTTTATCCAGATTCTGAACACTGAATGACCGCGCACTTTACTGAAATGTTATTTCTTTTTATAACCATATCACAGCTTAAGGGGGAAGAAAAAGAAGAAGGAACCCAATGCTGTCACTTTGGAAAGCTTTTACTGTAATCAACCTTACAACATGTTTTGTTATACAATACAAAGAAGGTTTAATCTCTCTTGCCTAGCACACTCCCTCCAGGGTTTTACTGCTTACAAAGGGAGCTTTCACTTTGACTGTGGCAAAAATAGTGTCAAACCCCATTGTGAGGTACTGCTTTTAGTCTGGATTCATTTGGGAATTTCTAAAGAATCGGTGACTTCATGAAATGTGTGAAAAAAGCAGGACTGCTTCTAAAGAGTGATGATATTTCCTATACTTTTTGCTTCCCATGAATATAATTTCTAAAAGGCGTTTCATTTTGCTGTTGCAAATCCTTGCACAGTTCGTGATCTGAATGATTATAAAAATAACAATGAGCAAAGATTTCCATAACTCTTGTTCGTCATACATGTTCTGCAAACATTTTCTGGATGTGCAGACTCCAGGTATTCCAGGTACAACAGGAGGAGTCAAACGAAGGTCTTAGAGAGAAGCCACTGACCTGGGGTTCAGAAGTGCTGAGTTCTGCCTATAGAACAGAAACTTTGAGTTTTTCTTCTGTTTTTGGGGGGTTATGGGTTTTTTGGTGGTTTTTTTTTTTTTCCATGTTGATGTAAAGGGAAGAAAAACAGTTTGTACATAATGAGCTCTGGCCTGAATATTTTCTAAAGCTCAAGCCAAGTGCAAGCCCCGAGTGCTGGAAAAGGTTATTAGAAAGTTGCAATGCAAGAAATTCCACTGTACTTCCACATTTTTGCCAGGCCTGAAGACTGACAGATGGAAACTTCCCAAGAGGATTTGGCTTTGTTCACACAGAGCCAAACAAGTGATTTCCATCTGGATCACTTCATTGTGATTGATAAAAGTAAGAAATGAACAAGAAGCATCTCTCATGATGAAAGGAGCGCAGCGAAACGCCACATCATCAGCAATGCACATGTCCTGCAGCAGGAACCAGACACCTCTTCTGTCAGGAGAAGCCCTGTGAAACAGAGTAAATTTGTCGTTACATTACTTTCTCTGTTCATGGTATCAGCACTGTCCAGGCTAAGGAGGACTTCTGCTTAAAAATCTGAATGTTTGTATCTGACTGACTTGTACAAAGTTAGGCCTGTGGGTGCAGCCTCTGCCAGGGATTGGCATACAAAGGGGTGTCATAAATAGAAAAGAAAGTGTTTTGAGTCCTGTTGACAGCCAGCTGCCCAACCTGACACCGTACTGCTGGGACTTCATGCCTCCATTCTCTTGCTGGCCTTGGTAACAACACAACAGTGCTTTGTTCATGATTTGGCTTTTCCAGATGAATTTCTTCTCCTCGTCTAACAATTACAAGATTTTTTAATTATTTTTTTTTTATTGCTCGGAAAGAAACGTTTGGTTTATAATGAGTGCATTCACCTACAGTGTTAACAGTTGTACTAAACTTAAAATGCACCCAGAATTGTGTCCCAGAGCCTCCAGAACTGCTTTTTAGTAGCACCTAGAAACCAACAGAACCTTGTACTTCTTTTGCTAGACATGATTATGCATTTCTGAATTATAAAATGAGATTAAAGTCCACTGTACCTCTACAGCTTTCCCAGCTCTATCTTGTGCAACTCCACCAGCTGGCAGCACCTACAGCAGGATGTGCTGAGCAGCACATCCTGGACTGAAGAGGTTGTGTTTAGCAATGGGTTAGGAAAAAGAATCTTTTTATTCCAAACAGAAGTGAATATGCACTGATTAAATAACAACAATGATGCAGAAACACTTCCACAGTTTATTACTAAAAATAGGTGAGGTTTTACTAAGGAGCCCAAAATATTACGTCTGTTTATTCTGCCTTCCAGTCCAGTATCAGAGTGTCATAGCCCCTCTGGTGCCTCTAAATATCTGAACCAAGGCTGCTGTGCTGTCACCACTGGCTGACAGCTGCCTGCCTGTGACAGGTAACTCCTGTTGAGGGTAGCAGGAAGGGTGCTACCAGGTGCTGCGGATGGTGTGCCATCTTTACAAGACTGTGCTGAAGGTCAGAGGGAAGCTGTGCCACTTGTCTTCCTCGTGTAGGCAAAGAGCAAGTAAGTGAAGGGAACTTGGTATTTGACAATCGGGTGGCTGAAACGTTTTGGCATATAGCATTCAGAAAGCTTTTCTACATGTTTAACATACAGGGTGTCAAAACCAAGCATGCAATTCTCTAGCAGTGAAGAAGTGAAAAAAATAGGTCATAAAATAGGTCAAGAATAAATCCCCCATGCTGGCTAGTTTCTCATTCGGTATTTTGATCAGTCATGATTGAGACTTTTACGGATTAAAGGAGAAAGGATAAGAAGTGGACACTGGAGAAACTGTTGCATAGAGTCTTGTTTCTCTGATGGGAAAAAATTGTACAAAACCAGCATTCACTGAGGTTCCTGCCAGAAATCTCCATGTGCATATGTACTTCCCACTGCTGCCTACACGTGCTGGGTAGCAAGCAATCCAACTAACTGAAGCTTTTTGGAGGCTGGAGGGCTTTCTGGTCTGCTAGACACACATCTTAGTCTAGTGTTAGAGATAAATGCAGAAGATAGGTCATGTTTAGGCTGCTGCTCTGTTTGCAGTCTTTCAGATGACAGATAATTATTCATAAACATGTCCTACAGACTCCCCATGATCAATCTGCATACGTCTGAGTCAGAGTAGATGGTTTGGGATGGCTTCAAAAAACTCCAGTGCTGTGTGAGGTATGATGAATATTAGGTGTTGCTTGATAATTCATTTTTGAAGTCTCTGAATGAAAAACAATAATGAAATCATAACAAAATTGTTGATGTTGTGACAGTTCCTTGAGAAACCAAGTTGTTGTAGACCCACAGAAAAGCAGGGAGCCAATCAAACAGGGTCAGCCAATAGATCAGACGTTCTTGTCCAATCTACTAAAATTTCTGCATGTACTCTTCCATAACCTTCACTATCTTTTTAGTCAAAAGAGTATTCCTCATCTTGAGTCCAACCTCCAACTGCTCTGTTACAATTGAATCCCTTCATTTTCTCTTCTATCCCTCGCGGTAATGGCGACCGTACTAATTACTGGTGAAATTAAGTCAGCTTTCTATTACAACAGCCTCTTCAGCAGATGGGCTAACCTGGCAAAGCCTGTTAAGAGTGTGGGGAGGAAGAGCAGTGAAGTGAGATGCATAAGGCAAGTGGAGGTGGGCGTATAGAGCATATGATCTGCTGTTTTGACTGACTGGAGACAACCGGAGAAAGAAATGATCCCTGAAATCATCCAGAATAAGTTAGGACACTGAAATCAATACTGAGGCTTCTGATTAATTCAACACAAAATCATTTTCACCAACCACCATGTCTCTGCTGCTGCTCACACCACCAGTTTTCTGGAGAAGGAGAACTCCAAAGTTGAAAGAAAGCATGTAGGTGGGCAGCCAGATGTGATAAAATGACAGGGGGCCGGCACAGGGAAAATAAGAACAATCTCATGCAGGACTAAGAAATGGAATAAACAGGTTATTTTTACATGCTGGAAATGAACATGTAACTCCAGGGATGAGGAAGAACACAGTGACTAACAACATTTTCAGCTCAGCATATTCCATTACTATTTAAAAGAAAGAAAAAAAAAGAAGCAGCGGCAATGAAAACAGATGGGAATAACACAACCAAAGCACCTCAGAGCTTTATTTAACCACAGGAGAAGTATTTTGAGAAGCAGGGAAGAGATCACAGTGCTATCTGCAGTTGGGTTTTCTGCCGTGTGAATACTTCACTGTAATAGGAGATGTGACCCTGTAATCTGCTGCAGAAGTGCTGGTCACTTTGTGCCGTCATTAAGATGCAGAATGAGAGCTGCTCTGTGCTCTCTCATGGACACTTATACAATTTCTCTTTCTTTACAGCTTTGGCCAATCCACACTAACAGTCATTGGGCTGAAGTTTTCTTTGTCTCTCAGGATGGAAAAATTGGACTGATTCCTCTGACAAGGAAGAGAGCCAGGTATTAATTATTATAAGGTGGATTTGCAAAGTACTGGCTGCCTCAGCTCTTTTCCTTCATTTTTCAGCTCACACTAAGTCCCTAAATCTGTCTTTGCTTACCCCATTACATGGAATAACACCTTGTTCAACATTACGAAGCATGGCCAAAAAGATTTTTAACATTAAAAAGAAGGCAGGAAAAAGTGAACGCTCACTTGAAAAAATATTTCTTTGTTTGGATTTTACGATCAGCAACAGAAGATTTTGCAGTGAACTGCAGCTCTTTGTTACTTGTAATAGTGTTGCTTTCTCTGCACTGTACTTTTCCACTATGGTGAAATCAGTTATACTATCCTTGAAACAGGGGAGCAGACCTTCTGCAGGAATCAAGTACTAAATCTACACTGCCAGTGTGCCGACCTGATCCTACGCTCAGTATGTAATACTTGCAGGTATTACATTCCTGCAATATGAAAAGAGCTAATGATGGACAGAGTGGCTTAGTGTGCTGGAGAGCAACAATTAGGGGTGTGCAGATTGTCACCAATGTGCATGAGGCAGCTGTGGTTACAAGGGAAGATGGGTACTGGGATGATCAGTAGGTGTAAGCATAGGACAAGGCAAGAGGGGCAGTTGGTTGTTGGCAGCAGATACTGATGTAGGGGTCTAAATTAGAATCATATAGAGTAATTTGACTTTTCCCACTCCCCTGCCAGGATTTTCTGTGTGGTTTTTTTTGACACATGGACAAAGTTCTAATGGGCACACAGCACTCTGAGAAAAGAGACAGACCCAAACCTTTCCCCACAGCATAGATCTCAGTGAAAAATAACTCACAGGGTCAGAAGCAGAGCAACAAGCACTGGGGTTGTTGGATCACTACGAGCCCTCTGAATGACCTGAGCCTTTGGAAGCTGGATCTGCTGACAAGCAGGGGCACCAAACTGCACCACTGCACTGTCCCCCAGCCATAGTCAGGGGCTAGCAATTGAAAATGGCCATCCAAAAAATAAGACATCATTATGTCTCACCTGCACTTGCACACAGACAATTATTCCATTTGCCTGTAATGACTTCAGACTCTTTAATCTTCCTCTCAGTGGATTTCTCTGCTGCTTTGCATTTAAATTCACCTTGCCTTCATAAAAGTAGTCAAACTGTAAGCAATAAACAGGCCAGAGCAAAACAAACATGCTGGTTTTATTTGTTGCTCGTTTTTTTTTTCTGTGCATTCCCAAGCAAGGTATGTTTCTGTACCCCTTTGAGAGAGCTATCCCGCTCTACCCATACTGAATAGCTATTTAAAAACAAATGGATATTATTGCACCAGCCACCTACTTCTCAGCCTGAAAAACAGCAGGAAAATGCTTTTCCAGAAACATTTGTTAGGGTGACAGTTCTGAAAACAAAATAGACTGGAACATTCCCTGTCAGGACCAAGCTGCAGTATTCAACTGCCCTGTACCAATTACTATCTTTTTTGACATGCTTCATGCTCTTCTTATTAATGGGATGAAAGCTTTTATGGGATAATAGCCTAGTTCCACTGAGCAAGTGTATCTATGAGACCAAAAGCCAAGTCATTTGTCCTTGCAGAAGGAGCCTTGAGACTATAGTGATTGGCACTGGTCTGTGGTGGATAAATCACAAAAGCAGAACTTTTGTCCTGCAGCATACAGACCAAGCCAGGAATGGCTGAGGACATGGGGATCTTCACTGCAAGAAAGCTGAGAGGGCAGAGATCGTCTTGGTGATTATGCTGGTACAGAGGAGAAAAGTAGGCTTGACTTGAGTATAGAAGATGCTGTAATTAGAGTTTCTGCCACGTTTAATAGTTCCTAATGGTTTCCTCAGCAGGATCACGGTTTGGCTGAAAACTTGTGACCTAGAATTGTGAGCACTACTTTGCTCAGAACTTGTTGGTTTCCTCCCTCTGCACACAGGAGGCATATGGCAATTGTTTCCAAAGAAAGACACAAGCCCAAGGATGTTACAAACTACCTGAGCTAAAAGGAAGGATGTGTTTTCTCCGATGCTGCCAAGAGCCATGCAAGAGTCCCTCTCACTGGGGCATGGTATACTTGGCTAGTGGACAATAAGCACACCTGGCTTTCCATCTCAGTTGTCCTTTACTGTTAATTTCATCACAACTGCATCCAAATTAGTCCAGTGGTAATCTTCTCCAACTCCATCAACTGGTTAAGTGTAAAATCTTCCATCCCAGCATAGCTGGAGAAGACTGTAAATAATATCAGAGGAGGCTTTACGGTAAGGTATTGCTAACAAGAGTTAGATTATATGTTTCTCCCAGTTATGCCATTCCTCCAGTGGGACACATTGCTTGTGATTACCTCTGCAAGCTCATCTTCTGCTGGGTGAAAAGAGAACAACCACCTCTGGCTGCTATTTCTGGCTATGCTGGAGAGCAACTGCATGGCAGGTTCTTGCTGCAGGCTCTTTTTTAGTTCTCATAATCCATACACAGAGGCCAACCATAGAAAGAAAAATATCCATATTGGCCACTGGCATTTACACAGCACACCGTGCAATCCTAATTTATGTTCTGTATAATAATGTGGTATTCAAAGCACTAATGTGAGGAAACCATGGACTTTTAATGGCAGATGTTGTCATTAAGACAAAAGCTGACAAGAATCTGTAATAAAGACACTAGAGGGACCCGTACTTCTGGCAGGTAAAGAGCAAAGTGGCAGTACAAAAAATATATGCTTTAAGATAAAACTGTGGTTTGATTTTAAAATCAGACTATGGGTTGAAGTTAGAGCTCTAAATCTGTGATTTCCTGTTGAACGACAGGTTCTTACATGGAAGCACTTAGCACAGAAAGAGCAAAGATATTTTTGGGGCAATTCAGCAAGTGTAGCATAGTTTGAATTATTTCTGTAAGAGAAAGTCCTTGCTTTTTATCACCTGCCTGATCAATGCTGACTCAACCAAGAGATGAACTGGTACTGGTCCCCAAAATTCTCACGGCTGTAGTATTCAGACTTGGAAAGCACATCCTCTGTAATCTATGACGTGCAAAGTTCACCCTCTCTCCATCACACACAGCCTTTGGGACTCCCTTCACACAGCCTTATAGAGTCTATCTAGATTTTTTTAAAAGTCTGTTTTCAGAATAATGGAAAACAGGTTAATAAGTTGCAGAGCATTTACTTACAGAAGGAGAGCCCTAGCTACAACAGAAAGACAGAAGAAAGAAGAAATTTGTAGTGGAGAAGTCCTAAATGCTAAGAAACAACAGAGAGCATCCTCATGTTTCTGATAATTTGCTCCAGGCCAGTGTTGAAGGCCAAGATCTGTGCCAAACCCAGCAAAGGAATAGCCTTTTGTGAGACATGAGCAGCCAGTGGATTTCACTAGCAGGAGATCTGGGAGACACAAAGTCATTCTGTATATGGGTAGTGAGAATTGCACAGTTGTCTCATATAGGGCATCTACTAGCTTATGTGCTACCAAAGCATAATCCAAGCACCACATTGACTCCCAAGCCTCTCTGTCTCTTGTCTATGCTATAAGAGAAGCAGGTTCTCCCAGAGACCAGGCACTGATGAAGACAGACCCATTCTGGCAACTTTCTGACTGGCCAGATGGGAGCAAACCGTTCTCCTTCCTGTCCTCACAAAGACTTGCTGGTTTCATAGGAGTTAAACCAAATGGGAGAAGAATTCAGGAGAAGTTTCATTTTCCTGACCCTTTCAAAGAGTCAGGATAAACCTGGACTACCAGAACAGATTTCTAAAGCAAGGCATCCAAGCTATCCAAACAAGCCTGTGGTATTTCTGGGGCACTCGTTAGATGAGGCAGTACTTACTGATGTATGCATGTCGTCAGCTTTCCAGTCTGCAGATGATTTGTGCAGACACCACAGCCCCACTGAAAGCTGCTACTCAAAAAGTTGTCTTTAGCATGTCAGATTTGTGATGAGTTAGACTAGAATAGAAAAAATAAATAATCAACAACATTTAGGGCTATTAATTTCCCACAGCTATACACTAGCAAATGCTGATTTCCATACCACCTACAGATATTTTCTTATCTTTTTGTTCTAATATTGGGAAAGGAACCTATTTGCTTTCTTTCAATAAAAGCCATGCTTGGCTTGAATTTTCAGCTGGTCAAATAATGCTAACGTGGCAAACATACTGAAATTTCTTTCTGCACCGCTGGGACCGTGCAGGCAGACAAACTCTATTACAGCCAGTGTCTCATCAAAGAAAAGCTAAATCTTTTCATTAAATCTTGGTTGTTGTCATTTTCAAGAAGAAAGACTCTTTACTGCGGGCACAATTATGGAGAAATGTGCAAATGAGCTGTGGAGGACTGCCAGGGGAGGCTGCATGGCTGCAGAGACAGAGCAGAGGGCAATCTCTCACAGTGCCACACAAGTAAGGCGCCTGCGCGTAAACATTAGCGCCATTGATCTGATGGGCATCAGCTACAGCCAGCACTGGCTGGGGATTCAAGTTTTTAACCATCAAGCCCAGTATTTAGCATTGATGTACAATATGGTGTCACTCCATCTTACCCACAAAAATGAAAAATGAAAAGCACACGTTCCTTTCCCCACTGCATATGGCCAACATCTGTTTGGGAAGCACAAAGTTACTGAGGAAGGCTTTGTTTGATAAGGAGATATACCAAAGCTCTCTTTTGCTGTGAAGTGCCCCAAAATTGAATGCTTAGATTAAAGCTAAAGCAATTAAGGGGACATCCCAATGGACATAGCATTGAACAAGAATTCTGTGCATGCAGATTCTTTGCATCCTTTGGCAATTTTAAGCCTGAAATCAGCAGAGCATCTAACCAACTAAAGAACACATGCAAATCGTACAAGATTAGAGGTGCAGCACTGAAGTAGAGCTTTCACTGCTCTCTTCATACCTCAGTATTTTGGCATCTGTTACAATGAAGGTAGAATTGGTCCTTCCTTCTCACAGTCTTAGCTGGTTTTGGAGGAAGAGGAAAACCAGGGAAGGGGAAAAAATGGTGAAATTTTAGAATATTATGTTGCAGGGGATGCAATTCAACTCATATGAAATGAGCTTAAGAATTTCCAGTGATTATGTTTAAAGTACATAGAAATCATCTAAATGGCTGGTAAAATGTTGACTGCAATCTAAACATGTTTATGTTATATTAAACTAGATATTAAAATTGCCTTTTTTTTTTCGGTACTTCAAATGCAAGAGGCTGTCTTGTACTTTTCCTGGCAGTCTTAAGAAATGTTAATAAGACTTTTTCTGCCACATTTCAAACAGAAGATAGGCAGTATAAACAAAACTGCAGATTGATTTATTTATTCTGCTGGGATATTCAGCTGTGCTCCAGTTGATCAGAGAGAATTTTGTTTACATATTCTGCATAGACTTGTCCAACCAACTTCAAACAAACTCACGGCAGGATCCAAAATTCAGTATATTCAATGGAGAATGAGAGCCTAGTAAATTATACCGAAGGCTTCAAAAGAAAAATGTTGGCAAGAGCTCAGGGCAGATTTTTATTCTATTTCAGGTTGCATGAACTTAGCTCTAACTCCTTCTATTGCAGGCACCAAATCCTCAGATTAGGATCTGCGATCGCTGCCTGGTCAGGCTGGAACGAATAATCCAGCTGTAATGGGGCGTGGGAATGTGTGCAACATGTCTTTTTTTAAACTTTTGGTACTTTGGCGCACCTTACAGCAGCCGGGCCTTACAGAAAGTTCAATCTGCAGTTTTTGGCTTCTTCCGAATCTTTTGAATGAAACGAACAACGATTAAATAGTTGAAGACTCCCCATCCTATCTGCACAGGCTCATTTGCTGTCATGTTT
Source organism: Alectoris magna (assembly GCA_030625065.1). Lineage (NCBI taxonomy): Eukaryota > Metazoa > Chordata > Aves > Galliformes > Phasianidae > Alectoris > Alectoris magna. Next base: position 4,976,312 of record CM060575.1, on the reverse strand, counting down.
AGCTACTTGTAGAATAGAAGGACTACTACCCCTTTAATTCTTCAAATAGGTTACGAGGAAAACATCAGCATTTTTGCAAAATATACTGGGTTGACTGTTTTGGTTTATTTTTGCTGAGAGCAGACTGGATTGACTACAAAAAGGAAGGCAAGTGGAAAGTACAAAGTCTTTATAAAACAGTGATCTAAGGAACAGGAGCACGCACCTAGGAAAATCTTTGTTGATTGTTGCTAATATCTATGATAATTAAGCTAAAAATATCCACAAAGCAATAGAATTTGCAGAGACAACTCTATTGTCTTAAGCAAATAATGAAGCAGGGAACAGTTAAATTGATCCCACGACTCCCATTTCAATAACAAAGCAGCAACAACTGTTAATCTATAGCACTCACTTTAGATTACAAACCTAACACTGAACAGGCAATTTCATTAGTGAGAATACAGCTGGGAGAGAAATGCTGGCAGGGAAAAAAACCATCCCTGTTGAAATCAAACCATCCTGAGAATTTCTCGCTGCTGTGTACCCAGAAGTGCAATCAGGGGAAAGTTCTGACACGTATCAGGTACAGCTATAGGAAGCAGTTCCCTTTTGTTTTACCCTGTCGGGACACAGCCTGCTGACCGAGCTCACCAACCCGGGTTTTTCCTTTTTATTCTTATCCCCCAGCTCAACACATTCTCTGAGAGCCAGCCAACCCCCAAGCTCACCCACAGATACCAGCACTGCCTGGAAGAGAGAGTTCTCTTTTAAAATTAGCTCCTTTCAGACACTTGTACAAACCCATAGATATCACAGGGCCTGCAGAGCCAGTGCCAAGGAACATCCCCAGAGCAATGCTGCCAATGAAGGAGGGAAGACTCATTCCCCATCAATGCTGGCAGCTGTGGGGACCTTCTGGGAGTCAGAACTTTCTGTTCTCACTGAAGGTAACAGGCAGGACTATAAATATCCACATAGAACATATTTACTGAAGGATTGAGTGCCATAAGAATACATTTTAGAGGTAATAGCAGCTTTCTGAAATAAAATCAAAGAACCACAGAATAACTGAGGTGAGAAGGGACCTCTGAAAGCACCTACTCCAGCCTCCTGCTCAAAGCAAAGCCAACTTCCATTACAGGGTGTGCTGCCTGCAGCCGTGGCCAGCTGTGTTCTGACAGATTTCAGGGATGGAGAGCCCACAGCCTTTCCAGGGAGACTGTTTCTGTGCTGCATAACCTCCATTCTGATGATTTTTTTCCTCAGAATATATGTCTGCTATCTCATCATTTTGCAGCACACTGCTGCAATTGGACTCCAGCTTCACTACAGTCTCATTGAGGTAATGGAAGACAGCAATTAGAAACCCCATTAGCCGACCTTCTCCAGGCTAAACAAACTCACACCCTTAGACTCTCCTAATACATCATGCACTCCAGTCTCCTGAACATCTTATTGACCCTTGACTGGATGTGCTCCTATTTTTTGACCTATCAGTTGCACTGGAACAGTTTTCCAACTGGGAGTTGCAATCTCACAAGTGCAGAGCTGAGGTTAATGATGGGCCTGTTGGCTACAGTCATATGCAGCCAGGCTACATCACCCTAAACACACACTGCTCATATGCACTTTGTGGTCCACCAGGACCCCAGGTCCTTTCTGCAGAGCTTCTCCCATTAAGTCCATATTATAGATGTGTCTCAGAGGCAGGACTAGCTGTGCTTGCCCTCAGGATGAGGTTCTTACTAGCCTCTTCCTCAAGCTTGTTAAGATCTTTTGCCTGTCTTTGATAACAGACCTTGGAAGTTTTGGTAACATTTTCTGCATGCGCTCATGAAAAGAAAAAAAAAAAAAAAAAAGAAGAAGAAGAAGAAAAAAAAAAAGAAGAAGAAAAGGAGTAAATATAAGATATTTTGCATATATATGCAAACTCGCAAGTGTTATACTGTTTTGTCCCACCACCCTACATTCATTACAATACTACTAGAGGACAAGAAAAACCCAAATCCCAACTGACATCACCAAGAGTTTTTACTGGCTGCGATGACCTTGAAGATGGTCCAGACACGTAAAGCACAACAGCAGGAATCAGGATGTCAGCGTTAGCACTGGGATGGAATTGATTAACGTGATTTTACTCGAAAGGAAGGAAGATAAGTTGCTGCTCTTGAGTGGGGGACTTGAAATCTATAACCAATATTCCTGACTGAGATTCTGTTAGCAAAATTTATGACACAGATGGGAATCACATTTTTCTTCAGATAAGAACACTTCTTGTAGTCATTCATTTTGTATTTCATGAGACACTAGCAGATACAGTGAGCTATTTCACTCTATTTCTGCTTATTTAGCATCCCGAGTTCTAGACACTTCAAAAACTGTATATATTGAAATGACTCTATAAACAACCTCAATGGAAGTCTACTACTGCACGCTTAATTATTCACTTCTATCCAAATGGAAATATTCATGGCAGCATTAGCAAAGGCTGTTCTAAGTCATGCAGTGGCTGTTCACCAAATTTAACCTCCCATGCCTAGATTCTTGTAAGAATTCCTCCTATACATCTCATCTCCTTTACTGTTTTATTGCAGGAGTTTAAAAAAAAACATTGCCCTTCCATGATGGAATTTTTCTCCTCCCTTGTTGCAGTATGCATTTTGCAAGTACACAATGACTGTGCTGCCTTAACTTTGTTACAATACTTAGGGAATTAGTTCTGTATCTTCTAACAAAGAACAAATCTATGTGTTCAAAAATTAAATATTTACTTTCCTAAGAGCCATCATAAGTTGTTGTGAGTGCTTGTCTACATTATGTGTGGAAAATTAAATATACTCTGTATAATAATTCTGATGGTATAGTAAAGGATTATGCATGACAAGGGAAATGTGACCCAGTTCAGTAGGAAAAAAAACACCACCTACTTCTCATGAAAACTTAGTGCAACATGCAACAAACTCAGGTCAATTCAAATGTAGCAAATTGGGATTTAGTTTACAGTCCTGTGATATAGATTCCAAAGGAGGCACAAGACTAGCCTAAGAGCTCTCTCTAATGCTGATGAGTTCCATGACCTTAAGAGCAACACGTTCAGGATTAACTGACTATCTGGTTTCTGTGGTGAATTGAGGACTTCGTAAATGAATGGAAAGCTTATCCCTAAGCATAGGTGGAACAGTAAGTTCAGGAAGACAGTTCAAGCTAAATCAGAAAACATTAAGTAGCCTTCTTATTATTTGAACAGGTGCACGGCAGCATGAACAGATCTTGTGCACAACTCATTGATATCACTACACATGACATCAGCATCAGGGATAGTAAGAGAGATGCATTTCCTTAGCACTTTGTTGAGCTTAAACCTGCAAATCTGCTCATTTCTCCTTGGACATAAGAGTAGTATGTGCAACGACTCAATGCCTCTGGGAGCTGGAGTACAAGCTACACTTCTCCATAGCAAGTTCTGTTGTCCGCAACTTTTGTTTGCTGGCACAGCAGAATCTACTTTTTCCTCATCACCTTTGGAAACTCTTAGCCCTTGCCTTCAGGCTGTTTAAGCACTCATTCCAACCTTTTTAGATTAGATATTGTAACTCCCAACTTGCTTGAGGAGGTTAAAGCATGTAGAGACCTTTAGCTTTTAGCATCAGCTAATCTATTGCTAAAACACCAGCAGTTTTTCTCTCTCTCTGCAGATATGCGAACCTTCTGTCACTACATCAAAGAGGTTTAATAGTTTCTCAAACACAGAAGCATACACAAGCACAGAACTTTGAACTGCTTTTCACGGTGGATTTCGTGTAAGATATTAAGCTTGCAGGGTGTTACTCAAACTAAGTCGTGACAGTTTTGCTTTTCTAACAAAACTAACAGTAATCACAAACACAGCATGACCTGTTGACCATACTCAAATACCAGCAAAATCCCCTGCAATTTGCTAAATAAAGTTTATACATGCTGTGGCTGGAGTTCTGCATGGACATGCGCTGACTCAACACTGTGATTGCAGCTGCCTGTGCACAGATGGCTCACAGGACAGGGCAGTAGTGAGGGGATGCTGCTGCGTTCCATTGTTTCCCTGTGCAGCACTGTAGCCTCTCCAAATCTCTTTCACTGCTGTCTTACACTTTGCATTGTCCCTTCCAGAGGCAACTCTTACACCATTTTCTAATCCTAGCTCTTCTGCTCATTCAAGAAGGCTTTCTCAGAGTATGTTTGGCTGTCTTGGGTACCATTTCCAAAACAACTTAAGATATTCAGGAGGCGTTTTCCAAAACAAGTAAAACCTACAAAATCACAGAAATGTGAAAAAGAAGAAAAAAACATTGAGGCCTGTCTGCAAAATTTTTAACACACCTCAGTACTCACCAACCCTTAGGAACCCCTTCAGTCCCAACCACTCTCAAAAAAGCCTGGGTTTATAAATCACTCGAGCAGTTTTGAAAACCAGTCAATTTAATTAGACTTAATATAAAAGAATTAAACTTTCTATAAAAGAATTAAACTTTCTATAAAAGAATTAAACTTTCTATAAAAGAATTAAACTTTCTATAAAACATCATGGGCAGAAGTTTGACCAATAGAATGTCTAACAGATCCACTATGGTTAAAGGAGCTATGACAACTTACACCAGCTGAAAACTTTCTCCAGCATATGTGACACCAGAAAGAGCTTGTGGCCTGAGAAAGCAGCATGTAACTGTATAATCAGGCAGCAAAGACCCAATCTGCTCTAGGAGAGAATCACAGAATATCCCAAGTTGGAAGAGAGTCCCAAGCACCACTGAATTCAACTCTCCGTGCACCATCAATTCACCCACAGATGTTGTCAGAGCAGCATTAATTGGTGTGAAGATTAATACAAATCAAATTGAACAGAAGAACAGACACACACAGAGGAAAATAGCCTTGAGGCCATGTACATTATGACAAAGAACTCAGCAAAGTATGCAGCAACAGTATTGATTTAGAGCTCAGAATGCCAGGCCAGCTCCTGAGCTTAACTGGAAGACAGACTACGTTCACACTTCTGCTGTTTACTTAGCAACCCCTCCACTGCACACCTACCTGCTTGTACAGACACCCACAGACACAAGACACAACTACATCTTGTCTCACACAGCACCTCAGTGCCTAACAGATCTGTTACCACCCCGAGCTGAATGCACCCACGAGTCAATAAATGAATTAAATCAATTCAAGCCGTAGTTTCCCCAGTGGCAACTGACCTTATTTTCTGAGAGCACATCTGCATGGGAAGCACCATCAGGCAGTGCGGCATCAATCACATGTGGTCAGAACAGCTCCCTTCAGAGCATCAGCTTCCTGATGCTCCAAATGCAGCTGCAGAACAACCAGCTGGGCCCTGAGGATAATCAAAGGCCCATTCTAAATCACAAAGGAGATCAGAACTATTTACCACTAGAGAGACTGAGGCACAGAGCAATGTAGAAATTGCCAAGCAGCAGTTCAGCCCACCTACTTACAAAGTTCTAGAAGAATAAAACTCCTTTCCCAACTTTAATACAAGCTAGTATAAGAATATTCTTTGCTTTTCTTGGTTTATAATAATCCAGATGTTGCTCTTAGATTCAATATTACTGTTTTCTGGGTCTTAATGCTTGGGTTTGAACAGATACAAACCTGAAACCACAGGACAAACAGTGCTGAGCAGTCACTATCCCTCTTCCAAGTCGAAAGGAAACATGCATTTTTGGCTGATACGCTTAGTGCAAAGCAATAGATGCTTTCCAATAGTCTTTCTGTCCTGCACCATTCACCAGACAGTTTGTTTCTGCCTCTTGGTCCCGCAGAGCACATCTGTCTTTAAGGGTTTGAGCTGCTCCCTCTCCTCATACATCATCTCCAGAAGCACCATGACTGTTCCAGAACATTTCTATTATCTGGCTGTCAGTGATAAAATGAAGAACGGAAAGAACATGGTACGTTCTCTAAATTGCCTTCTACTGAAAGGAATGCTTTGAATAGCATGCTGAACAGCATGGTACATTTTCCACATCAGGGTGTCTTTTATTAAAAGGCTTTCATTTAAGGAAGAAGGAGAATGATAGCACTAGATCTGAGAGCATTCATTTATTCACAAAATAACTATAACAGAACCAGATATAGGATTAGTCTCATGAAACAGCTCCTCCTGATTTCCCTTAACCACAGGCTGCTACGACCAGCCCACTGGATATGACTGGACTATCTTTCAATTGCAGTTTCACCCTCATCTTAGAGGTACCCACCACCACACTTAAACTCCTTGTCAGCAGTAATATATGGCTGTAACCATATAACAAATGTTTACACAACCTTTTCACCTCCAAGTCTTATCTTATGACTGCAAACTACACTCTGAAGTGGGCTGCTCTGCCAACAGGATGCATCATGAGCATGAGAAGCCTGATTTCTCATGGTTGGGGTAACTTTCTTTTCCGACTGGCCTTACCCTAGAAATACCGTCCCATTTCAGGATCTGGCCTTTGGAAACCCATGATGATAATACATATTCCAAGCATACAGAGGGATTTAAACACCTTGTTCAGGAAAGGACTTTGATGAAACACTGCATCTCAATGTTCACATCCCCTCAAGGAAGAATAAAAAGGAATTGGGATGCAATTTGTTGAGATTAAATATATGGCAGATGCTTAAGATGAGCACTGGAATTGCTGAGTGAAAAACTGCATTACTTTAAGCTAAATGCGTTTCACCATAAAAAGTACTCAAACAGCTTCATGCAATACAAGTATTCATATCCTGCAACATGCAGCTGTTATGATAAAAAAGAAAAGATTCAGTGCCTCTGAATATTATGATTTTGCAAATATTTTATTATCAGTGAACCTGTATGACATCTCATGAGTGTAGCTATCACACTTACTATCAGTAGCTGAGCTGTTCCAATTAAGGGCCTTATTTTTTTTCTGTAAATACATCTCTCTCTCTCTCCAAGGAGTGAAGGATGAGTGAGAACTGAAAATTTAAGTGAGAAAAGCAAAAGGGTTGTTGTGTTATCTTCATTCTTCAGTCAGAATTGCATGTTTCTGTATATATAAAGTTACAGGCTACAAAGTCCTCATCCCATACCTCAGACAGATTTCTCTGGAGACCATCAGCCAGCTTGCTTTTGCGTTATCCATCAGCCATGGATGAACCTCTACCTTCTCATTTAAACTGGAAAGAAGCTTAGTGCTGTAATGGTAATAGTGGGTGCCTAAGCTGGCATAGGAGAGAGTCAGTGCATTACATCCTAGAGATTTTTAGCAATTTAAGTAATCCTCCTGTTCTTTTCAAGGCTCCTTTAAAATGCCTGTAAAAGAAGCTGAGTTACTTAAAGTACCCTGGTGCTTAAATGTTGAGCTGAACTTTCCAAAATAGATTTTACAGCCCTTCGGAGTCAGACACTTAACACAGCTATTTTATGTTTATTCAGCTTCCCCCATTTTTATGCTGGTTCATCAGCAACTTCTGGTCAGGTTTCCAGAACAATTCTGTAAATGTTTACTCTTTTTTAGTGAACAGGACTAGAAAAACCAAGTTAGAGCCACTCTCTTAGATGAGGTTTTGTAAAGTCGGGACAAGACAAGATGCAAATAGGTAAATTAGGTCAGTTTTCATCTTGTACTTCCTTCTCTTTTTTTCAAGTTTTGGAAACAAGAAATGATTTCCCAGTTCTCTCTCAGGTTTTTCTGCACTGACCTCCCCTTTGTTCTTTCTCAACAATGTAGTGACAAAGGAGAAAAAGCAAAGAATATTCCCATTCTCTCTTGGCATCTCCTCCATTGCGCTGTTTCCAGCAGGATGCAACCAATCTGCCGTGCCCACATGGAGCCTTGGCAGGGACTTTCCTTCCTCCATTTCACTTTGGGGACTTATCTTCCTAGTTCAGGATGGGAACAGATGTCAGCATTTCCTCTGGGACAAAATGCTATTCCCTGACCACTGCCGTGGATCTAATTGCCTCTGAACCTTGAAAATACTTCAGTTTTCATCTTACACCTAGTAATATAAAAGCACCTCTCCGCCTCAGACCATTACTTTGACTTTTAAAGCAAGTTGAAATGTTTAATCGCCATATTCCAGTCTTTCCCTTGCCACTGCCCTCATTTCCATTCAGACTCTCTCTTCTTGCTAACGAGTTGGCCCTCTCTCTTCCTATCCATTACTGCTACAGATCTTCTGCAGAGGCCCATAAAGTCTCCTGGCAAATTGTATTGATTTCTTTTGGAAATTGCCCAGTTTTATTGAAATTTGCATAATAACAAGAATAACAGGCAGCCCTGTTATCTGTATCTGGAGTTTGACCAAATTCCCCATGGATAGGGAAGGTACATGCTTTGGTGGAAGCATTCCCATTAGCTAGGCACTGACAAAGTCTACGTGGGTTCCCAAGAGTCATATGAGAACTGACTCCACGCCAATTTGCTTCACCTTAGACGGAAGGAGGGATTTTATTGTCCATCTATTGTTGTGTATCTTAACGGGAATTGTATTTTTGAGACACTGTCACTCCATCAAATATTTTTGAAATTGATGGACAGTTTCAGAAAATATTAGGAGGGACTGAAAGCAGATCCTCACACAGCCCATGGTTAAACAAGCTTCTTTAATTGTGGAGTCTCACCTCTTTTTCTTTAGAAATTAACAAGCCCAAGCAGTGTCTGAGTTGGTCTCTGTAAGATGGTGTTTACACTTAGCTCCTTCAAATAAACTTCTGCTTCCTTGATACTCTGCAGTAGTATACCTCTGGCAAATAAAGTGGCTTCTGATGATCTCACCACGGGGCTGCTTCTTGTTTTTGTAACAATCAGTGCAGGAGCAGCAGGAGGGGATCCAGTCAGCTCATGATCTGCTCAGACAGCTCAGAGGAGGAGAATGGAAAGAGAAGAGAGATGGAAGAAAGGGGTGAAAAGAAACAACAGAGAGCACAGAGAGGAAAAATAAACGGAGAGAGAAAAGGGGGAACAGGTTGCTTGTTTCCCCTAGATGTTCACAATTTCCTAGAAAGGATTTTGAAGTGTATCATCCCAGAGTCCCTCTGATACGTACAGCACAGTACAGATGCAGGAATGCCAGACTCCTCTCCTGCTGAAGGCAGCAGCACTGCACACAGCTGACTCTTGAAGGCTCACCAGCCACAGGGCCGTTCCTTCTAGAAGCTGAAAAAGACTCAGGATTTCAAACCTGGAGCAAGTCCCATCTCACTTCTTTGATTTTACACTGAGCTCTCCATAGCATCCAATAGCAGTATGCAAAAGCGAGTTCCTCAAAGCCACTGCAGAAGGAAGAGCACACAGTCCTGAGTGCCAAGACGAGCTGAGGAGAGGAGACCTTGGGAGAAAGTGAAGCAGCTACTTTTCTTGCTTGAGTTTTCTATCATGGAATTTTACCTACAGCAGAACTGCACACATTGGCGGTAATGGCTGAGAGATCCATTGTGAGCTACTGAACTTTGTGAATTAAGCAGTAATGGGAAAAACACAATGAAAATAAATAAGGATTTGCACCATAAAGCATCCCTGTTTCATTTATTGGAATGGCTGTAGGTTTGGTTATTTAAGAGAAAGCTTTGCAGTATGCTGTTGTACTTATGGGGGTGTGCTTTGTGAAGAAAATAAACAAATTACAAAGTCCTAATAAAAGGAGACTTCATTTTAAACATGAAGGGCAACATTATTAGAGCAGTTTAGTTGGTGTCTATGAAGAAAAGTGCTCACTGAGCTGTGCTGGATTTTCTGAGCAGGCTGTTTGATGAAATGAGAGCTGGGGCTATTGCACAAATTCCCACTCAGCCCTGCCTGTCTCAGGGAAACTACCTGCAGTGTGCAGAGGTGGTACGAGCAGAGCTCAGGCCCTGCAGCACCAACCTGCACAAGCGAGGGGCCCTCCGAACGGCAGTTCTTGACCTTCTTCATCAGCATCATTTAACCTTCCAGCACTAAACTCTTTTTACAGCTTTTAAACTCTTGCTGTATGGACCTGGACAATTGGGGTCTAACAGTGAATATGCCACCAGGCACTGGAGAAAACCATAAGCTCAAGTGATGTCAGCACCAGAATGGAGCCAGCAGCAGGAGGGAGGCCTTCATCTGGGAGTGATCTGGGACCAGCTGTGGTATCCTAGCATGGCTCACCCCTCAGCAGCTACAGCCCCCATACCTGTGGGCTATCTGCAGGGTAACCAGCATCAGAACAGCTGTTGCTGACTGTTTCTGCTTCTGAGAGAGGAGTCCCTTGGAGGAGGCATGGTGCCAAGTGACTCAGAGAACACAAAATCCTATGCCACAGCCCCTGCAGACATCAAAATGCATGAGATCTTGTGAACACACAGCAACAGGTAGAGTTTGATGCAGCAGGTCAAACTCTAGACAGGTAGAGTTTGACCCTGTTCTAGGGCCACAGGGCTGCAGGGAAAGCTGCACACTCTGGGTGCACAATTTTTGAATTGGCACAAATCATAACTTCCGAGTTCTCTGCCAAGCCTCAGATCCATTTTAGAGGGGAAAGGTTGCCCTTTGCTTTGTCATTTCTCTCTGCTTCCAGCTGTGATACTGATACTAGCCCTTCACACACTCAGTAATAAATGAGGAACACATACAAGATGATAAAAATGTTTCTCTTCCCCCTCCTTTTTTCCCTTGGATTTGCTACAGATGTGTTAGTTAGTGATAAATGAGTTTAATCCCTGTCCTTTTTTTAAGGTCTGTTGATTATTTACTGGTGTTCTTGTAGTTTGTTCTCTATATCTACAAAGGGAATTTTATAATGTGTGATGCCTGCATTAATGGGATTTTGAGCCTGTAAATCATCCAGCACTGATACTCATTGTTGAATGCATATTTCTGAGGCCAATAAGTGCCTACACTCTCTTTCAAAATTCCACATGGTGCTTTTCAGCCTCCTTAATTTTTAAACCCTCTAGGAGCATCCTCGCTCCTTCTCTCTCCAGCCTCCAGAATTGTGAATGTCATTGGCATTTGAAGAAACCAAATCCTTTTAATGCTATTGCTGCTGATTTGCTTTGGGTTATAGTTCATCTTACAGATGTAAAATTCAGGCAGCTCTTTGTGTTTGTGCTCATTTGGTCAGAAAAGACAAGCTGCCCTTCCCCCTACAGATGTCTGACTTCACGTGGGTTGGATTTTGCTTTGAAATTGCTAAAAACTCCCACAAGTCCCACACTGAAGATGTGCTCATTTTTCCTACTAAACTTTCCTTTTATTATAGAATTATAAATATATAAAAGAGGGTTCAATATTTGCAGAGATAAAATACTCTCCCCAGCCTTATTTAATCACCGCTATTAATATCTGGACACAATCCTGGTGCACATAAATCATCTGAGGCGGACAGTCACACTCAACCCTGTTGTGCAAATATGGAAGGCTGACCTTTAAAACAATACTGTAGTAATCACATTGCACATTTATAGATCTGTATTTATCCTGAAGGATCCCACGGCCCTAACACCATGAGGTATGCTGGAAAGCAGGCACCCCTGGCATGCAATCCAAAAGGCATGTGGCACCCTGCACAGCCCAAGGGAGAAACAAGGTCTTGGGCATGCTCAGGGGGCAACTCTTTGAATCTCAGCATAGCCACGAGCCTGGGGTTACTGTGTGCAGCCCTCCTGAAAACACCATTTCAGACACAGTGCTTGGATACTCAGCTATCCTCATGACACAAAGAGGTGCCCAAATGGATCTAAGAAGAAAAGAGATGAGTCTGCAGGCAGACAGAGCTATCCTACATGGTACATTACCCCCCGAGAAACAATTCTGCACTCAGAAGTTTTTCTATTCTTTCAGTTAGAATAAAAGATATTATTTCTTCCTACACATCTTACTCCAAATAGAAATCAACTGAAAGGGAGTGGTAAAAGATTTAGTTTCCTTACAATATCAAGTTTACAACCTGAGTCATGGAATGGCAATGAATTTGGGAGAAAAGGTCGTGGAGAGCATTTTCAGTTGGATGGAGAAAACTGCCTTGGGACAGGCAGAAGGCTCTGAGCTGGTCCTTGCCACGCTCTTACAAGGCATAGCATGGGACAGACTTCTGGACTCTCTTATCCTGTCCTCACACAATCAGTAGCAATGAAGGAGCAAACCCTCAAGGCATGCAGAACTGGAGTTTGTAGAGGAAAACAAAGATAGTCACACCCCAGTGACAATTATTACGCAGATATAATTATTCCTGAGGAAGACATTTTCATCATTTTACAAATAAATTCCATTTAAATCCAGTTTGAATTAGGATGGCCTTGGAAATAATGAGAGATCTAATTTTTGCTTAACTCTGTTAACTTCTCAGGAAGTCCACTGAGCCTTTAGAGATTTCTCATTTGCATAGAGAAGACGTTCCCCTTCACACAGAGGCGTAATGGATGCTGAAAGGGTAACAAAGCATCTTTCCCAGTCACTCACAGTGAGAGTTTACTTAAGACACACACGTGCTAGAAAGCAAATGAAGGGTTTCCATATTTACATTGGCGATTCCAAGGGAAAACTTAATGAAAAGCTAAGATAAAAGCAGGCTCAGATGGCTTTCTGAAGTTGGGCAGCACAGTTGCAACAAACACACAAGCACTTAATTTAGGCAGCTCTTTGCAACACAGATTTTGCATGAAAGCACAAATGGAATTAATCTTCATTAAGACTGGAACACAAAACCATACAAACAAATGGCAGATGACACCCCCTCCTTCACAGCTGCAGTATCAATCCTTGAGACTGTGAGCACAGTCCATTCAGTGCACTTAACCTGAATGTGCATGTTTCTGATAGCACATAGCACCTTCTATCTCCCGATGAACACGTGTCAGACTAGATGGCCAAAGCCATTAGAGTGCAAATGACAACACTATTACACAGATCAAGCCACAGCAGGTACGTGGAGTGCTGCCTGCTGGGTGCAATACATATCAACGCATCAATTTCAAGCACATAGAAAGCAGGTTTTGCCTGATTGCAAAAATTTAGGTTCTGGAATGGAAGGTTATAGGGAAAAAAAACCAAACAAATAAACATGGAAAACAGGATAGATCATGAAACATCTCCCTAGTATTAAAAACTATTGCAGGCTTGTAATTTTCATAGATATAGACATTAACACAAAACAGTGCTTTCCTACCCTAAAAGCATAGCCTATGTCCTTTTAAATGGAACACCAAAAGCAGGAATGTGTTGATTTTCACCAAAGTAATGCTAATAACAGTGAATACATGGAGAAAATAAATGTGATCCAGGCTCTTTAAGTTGCAGTGGCAAAGTTATTGGGTTTGAAAGTTTTGTTCATGTGAACAGACAAATACAGAAAGGTTTCAAAGAGGTGGATCTATTCATCTCAGCTCATATGAATTCAGACAGATCAAGAGACAGATGCATTCCAGGTATTTGCCTATGAATTATAAACACATTACTCAGATGCTCAGAGGGTTTGGATTTTGTTTGGATATTTTCCAGGAACATGGATCATGCTGCCATATCACAAGGCTCCCAGCCTGCTTCACCTCCCTACAATGGCTGTTTCTGCTGCTGGTGTGGTGCTCTTGCAGCATCAGTATGGGGAGCAGCACCTTTGCACAACACTGCTTGACCATGGAGAAAAGCTTTCAGTCTGATCTCTTAGGCAAAGACTTCGAATGCTGCTCCGAGTCAGGACAGCATCTTAATTTTTTAGAGCATTCTCAGATTTGAATCCCACTTAATTAAACATTTTGTTAAGTATAAAAAAAGAGTTTGTCTCATAGATAATGAAATCCTGTAAGTTTCAAGACAATAAACATCTGGATGAAAGGGAGAAAGTCCTTCAGTGCCCAGCTGATGTAGGGTTTGAAGCAAGAGCTCACATCTGACCATCCATCAGGCATCCACAAAGGAGAGAGGATGCATGTGAGCCTTTTTTTTTTTTTTTGAAGTCCAAGAGCAAAAAATGTTTGTTAACTTTGAGTCAAGCACAAACCACTTTTTTGGTGGAAAAAAAGTCTTCACTGACAACAGAACCACTTCTAAGGTTTTCAGTCTTGACATTCATCCATGAGACTTCAACTAAACATCTTTTATGCTGAATACACAGTATAGCAAGTAAGTGCTGCTTGTTAAGATCAAGATCTATGATTCTATGAAGATTCACAGCTGAATAAAATGAAAGCTGCCTTCATTTACCACCCAAGATGCTGCTACATTTCAAAGAAATGGTGGCCAAATGCATTCAGATGATAAGAAAGCACTGTTCAAGGAATGATTCGCAGCAATGACTAATATTTGATATAACAACCATGAAATGAAAGCAGCATTAAGTTTTATTAAATAATTTTCCGCTGCCTCCACACTGCAGCATTAGCATGTGCAGCAGAGAGCTTAACTAAATTATCAGTTGAGAAAGTACTGTCGGGAGCTATTACAAAATGCATCAGCAGTAATGAAATTCAAAGCCCATGATTGCTCTTAGAGAAGTAATTTTATAGATGTGGAGCTAGGAAAAGAAAGTGAGTCCTGGTTAGTGGCTGATGACAACTGTAACTATCAGCCTCCTCCACTTTTTCCACCTTTGCAGACTCCCCTGGCTGCAGAGCTACCTACTGTGCCTCAGTATGGGGACAAATTGAGGGCTGAGAAGCTAAGACAGAGGCTATGCCTCTCAGCACTCAAGCCAGAGTCTTTCCAATCCTCATTGCACATCATGGCTGCCAGGAGGCACAACAGCTCACCCTTACTCAGGACATAGTGCTCCAGCAGTGGCAAAACTTCCTGGTGGAAAAGTATTTCCCTAACACAGTATACATGAAAATTAAAAAAAAAAAAAAAAAAAAAAAAAAAAAAACATTTCACAGCCAAATCACTTATTGCAGGTGCAAAGGAAACCCTTGGTGTCCTGTGGTGCTGTGTTAACACAGCCAGCTTCAAGAGGAGAGCATGCAACCAGCAGGTGATACATCCTTGGCTCACAGCTCGGGCTACAAAGACCCCTGGGGCTCCAGTTTGCCATTCCAGACAAGAAGGGAATTGTTGCCACTACACGTAACACAACATTTGCTCTGTAAAAAGACCTTTCAACTCAAACTTGTTGCTCACAGTTATGCTTGGGGGAATCTACGGCTGTATTTCTGGGCAACCCTAAGATTGTAGGCAAAGAAAACCATCCACCTTCCTCACGAACAGGAAAAGGGAAAGGGTGGAGAGGGGTTCCAGACTTTAAACACCAGATATGGTGGGATTAATTGCGTTGTGACTATTTATTACAAATGCTCTTGTGCTTTGGCCTCTTCAAGTACCATCATACAAAGACAAATGTTTGGCCATCACATCTATACTGGATATGGTCCAATTTGTCTTCTTATAACTAGTTTAATTTTGAAAATACAGAAGTCTAGAGATTCTGGCTTTATTTTCACGATGTGCTGCATTGCTTGCAATTTTTCTTAGGGGCTTTCCTTTCTCTTCATACTGCAGGCAAGTGAGAAGAGGGGAAATCACACAGATGATCAGCAACACATGATCAGGCCACCTGTAGGAGAGTTCTTGCACCTGTGGAGCCACTTAGGCAGAAGCAGGTGGAAAAAGGGCCATAAGATAAAGTCACACAAGAAATGGATGGGGAGAGGAATACGATTGAACTATTTACAGGGAGAGAGAGAAAAAAAAAAACACAGAAACATTCAAATTAAACAGCTAAGAAGTTATTAGGGGGTGTTATATTAACACATAACACACTTCCCATACGCACATTAACACCTTCTCTCAATCCTAGAAGTCAAGGAGGGTCATGCCATTCCTGCCAGTGTCTGAGCATGCATTAGGAAAAGGGTTGTCTGAGTACTGCTATGCATAAAAGTCCACATAGACCGGCTGTGACTGTATATGCAGGAGGGTATAAAAGTGAAGGTGATCTACGTTTAGATATATCCAGCAGAGGTGTAAACCAGAGGAATAAAGACAAAAAAAATCAAAAATACATAATCATGTACAGAACAGGGATTCATTCACCTAAAAGCCAAATGAAAAATGTTCTAAAAAAAGAAAAAATAAGAAGAAAAATTTAAAAATCAGTTTCATGATGTGGTTTGGATAGAAGTCTGTGTCGTTCTTCTATATCTCTCCATCTTTCTGTTGAATTACAAAGGATTATAAAATATTGTGCTGACATTGTATTCCCGATATGGGATTGTGCTAAATAAACATGACACATGAAAAGCAAACTATACAACGTGCCTTATACTCCCACTTGTCTATATTCCATCATCTCTTATAAACATCCATCAGAGTTCTCTGTAAAGTGACAGGGCTTACTGCAGCAGGGCAAGAATATTGTCCATGCACAACCAGAGCACCATGTGAGTTAGGTGACCTGAAGTGAGGTTGGGTTCTCTCAGTAAAAACACAAGAAGAAAAAGCAAAGGGAACAAAGTGCAAATGATGTGGCCCACTCACTTTTGTTCCTTCTTGTTGGGGCCAGTACTGACACCTTCTGACGTGCTGTAACTCCCACTGTTTAGTCATATCAGAGCTAATTATACATCCACTCTTTAGATTCTTTGATCCATTATTCTTACGAGAAACTGAAAGAGTTCAGTCTAGCAAGATATTCAAAGTGAAGACATGTTGTTCATGAGTTATAATTAACAGCCAAGAGAGGAGATATCTGAGACTAGAAAATGCGAGCAGAAAAAGGAAAAGCAATACCAGATGTCACGTCTGAAAATTGAAGCCAGCCACATTCACTCTGAAAATAACCTGCATATAACTAAACATCAAGAAGATCATTCATGGGTATACTGCGTTAATCAATGGCTGACTCTTTAAATTAGAAAGCAAATAGTTCAACTGGAGGTGATTAGACACATAAGAAACACTGGCTGGAATGTGCTATGCAGAATGTCAGACAAGCCAGGACTCTGACTTCTGGCTTTAAGATACCAAAACTCCTAATAGCAGAATCATAATGTAACTGAGGCTTACAACTTGTGGCAGAACAGATGAGACAGAAGATTAGAGATTTGCATTGTACCACTAAAGTCATTCATTGAAGTACTGTTTCCTTAAATTTAGCCTATCACAGCCTTAAACTTGTACACAACAGAGGTGATAAGCCAAATTCTACCATTAGATTTTCTGCACCGTCTTCCCTGCTCACCATTTCCAACCCTGGGCACAGATTTACCCATGTACATTTCACAGGGCACAGAGTACCTGAGAAATCACATACAGGGCCAAGCAGAGCAGAATGCTGGATTGTGCATCTCCCCTAGTCAGCATGAGACCACTGAGAACAGTGTGAAGGGAAATGGTAAATGCAGTCCCTGGAACCTATCTGGTGACTCCTTGTTGTTCAGCCTCACTTCTCTCTCTTGTATGTTTGCCTCATCAGAACCATCACACAAGCCAAAATTCTACTTCATACTGTTATGATGCAAATTGTCTCTCCAGTGCCTACACAGTAATTGTGCAAGGCAATGAAGAAGCGAAGACCTTAACCAACCTTGTTATCAATAATGAAAACAGCAGCTGCATAAGCACATTTCTCCACAACAGAGCCGGAGATGCCTTCAAGGCGCTCAGAACATTTGTAGCCCTTCTTCATAACCAATAATTACTTAGAAGTACAAAAACATAATCAGCTTACAGAACAGATCTGTCTTGGCCTATTTACAAGACCTGTTGTTTTGCTGCCAGTTACTGTGCCTGAGCTGTCAAAGTAAATTTTCTTCCCCATTCAAGTGTGGATGTGCAGAGACTGTCGTGTTCGTGCTGGAGCGCTTCTTATTCAGGCCAGAAGGTCTTTGTGTCCCCTCCACTTCTTCAAGGGCTTCTTCATTTCAGCTGTAATTTGTCTGTGCTATAAATACTCAATCCTGGACTCACTTCTGAGCCCAGGCATGTTGATTGTCGGGATATTCTTAGCATACACAATAGGTATATAATGCACAGTGACTAGAACAGACCCACCAACTTGCAGGATGGTTACAGACTATGTTGAAAATTTTCTTAACGTTATTATGACCCCCACTCTCATTCCCTTCAGCTCCAAAGCATCATGACTTTGTCTCCAATATAACCTAATTGGAACCACCTAGTTCCCAAACACCACCACCACTTGATCTGAACTCTTCAGATAGTTAAGAGCATTCAGTCCTGCTGGGTGTTAGCACGTCTCCTGATACTGGCTGCCTCCTGTTAGCTCCAAATCCCATAGCACTAAATCCAGGCTTTGAATAATATTGTTTTAGTCCCACAAGGCAAATCACCCATCTTTTCTACAGCTTATTCCTTCCCAAAGACACCTTCTTGTTCCTGACAGTGTTCACACTCCCCTGAGCAGGGAGGGTCCCACAGCAACTCCTAATACCCAACCTAAACCTTCCCTGCCTCAGCTTAAAACCATTCCCCCTTGTCCTATCAAATCCTTCTTCCTTAACAATGTTTAGGCTAGTGATGATTGACATTCAAATGACATGTAGTTTGTTCAGGCTTGTTTAGTAATAACAACCAAAGTTTGGCTTCCTACGCTAGTCAGTAATATCCATACTGGAGAATGCAGGGAAACAGTAGTCACTGCTAGAGGCAAAAATTCAGTGCAAAGCTTGGTTTCATGAGATATTAAAATTCAGATAAATTGTTGTATTTATTTGGAAACATCCAGCCTGAGCTCCTAAACTCTGAAAAACATTCAGGAGTAAAGAATTTGTGACCGGTGGATCTGTAATGCTGGCAATGCTCAGTAGCAGATCTACAGCCAGAGATCAAATCTGGTCCTGGTAGACCTCTGTCCTGCTCCTAGCTTGATTCTTGAGTGATATAAGAAGAAGGAAGCTGAAAAAATGTACAGGCAGCTGAAAAGGTTTGGGTTTAGGTAGAGGAGAAATGCAGAACATGGAACTCCACAAAAGTCATGCAACTTTGGCTCTTTTTTTGGTCTGAAAGACCTCAACAATGATCTTTTCTGCCCTTTGTCATCTTGAGGGGAGGAGGAGAAGCTACAGAGGTCACTTAGGTGCCTTAGGCTAATGCAAGCACCTAATCTAAAAGAATTTACACAATATCAAGTACTCAAAACTGCCATTCCTGTTCTTTCCCAATCAGCTACTTTTCTTCTTTGAATATAAAGAGAACTTGCAGTACCTAAATTAGATGTCTAAGTGATAGAAAATCCTTCCCACTCCCTCTACATCCATGTCTGACAATGGTGTAGCTTCAGTATAAATCAGGATCTCACAGCACAACCACATTATAAATAATGACTGTATTCTTATTTCCACAGAGGCTGTTTTTCTTTCCACTGGAAAGATGCATTGACACTGTGAATTTATTAGAACATAGAGACATTTATGAGAACCAGTGAAGAGTTTTCACTTCCACTCACTTTGATGTGCTAACTCTTCCCAAGGAATTAATCTCCATTTGGCTTTACTGTATGTTGCCTTACATCACCACATAGTCCATACCTGCATTTCAACAGCCAATATGTTGCCTCCCAACATTAGTTTTAGATTTTCTTTGGTTATAATTCTGTCTCTGGACTAGGCTGCTTTGTGCCCAATGAAAACAATATGCAATTACCTCAAATCTGTGTCCTGATTCTATCTAAATTAATCAGCGTGCTTTATTCTGTTAGTTCATTTTTCCCATTTGGAGAATGGCCTCATCATACGCTATATTCATGAAACAGATTAACATCTCTAGTCCTAGAATGTCTTGAAATAAGGCAATATATTTTATCTCCTACTGAGCTAAAAACATTTGTACTGTTCTCAGCAATGACTTAAAGCAGAGCTGCATTGTTTCATAATCCCCTTTGACTCTCAATGCACTCTTCCAGCCACACTGCATTATTACATTATTACACTCATCTACATTTTGCTGAGTACATGCTGAGCCAAACAGTTATGCATGTGGATGCAATTTGATGGCACTTGAGTAAACTGAATTTCAGGTAGCTGTTAGAAGCAGAAGGCATCAACACCGAGGAAGTGGAAAAAAATGAAAGGCTGACACAGTAAAATCACTTCAGAAGTGATCTGGGGATACTGTGGACTAGGTGAGTGTACTGACTGTGGAGCTCCTTTATTGCTCTTACCAACTGCTCACAAAGTTTTAGGTCTTCCCAAACACTGACTTCAGAGTTTCCCCCCAAAATAAACTCCTCATATAACCACTCCATCTGAGAGATTAAGAGACTAAATGCTTCTAGAGGTCAGCACATACTGTGCGTAGGTGTTGTACCACGAATTAAAATACCTGAGCTCCATTCCTGGCCTTATTGTAGACCTTCATGACCTTGAACAAGTCATTTCGATTCTTCTCTTACTGCTCTACAGTTTTGTTTTTCAGGTGGAATATCTCTTAGGAATGGTTCCATCTTGCAGTGTGCTGAAACACTGCCTTAGCCAGTAGGATCACCAGGCAGTAATGAAGAAGATTATTAATGAAGAATACTGCAAGTAAATGTTTCCTATCAGCGCTTCCTTAATTAAAACTGTACACATCCTTTTTGCATCAGAATTGTTTCTTCAGTTGAGATTAGGCAAAATTTAAATTGTCTTAAAGCTTAAGAAATTTGGATTGATTTGTCGTTAACATCCACACGGACATATTGCAAGGTCTGGTTCATATGCTACCTATCATCATCTTGACTGTTCCACATTCACAACAGATGGGCTGGACTCCCTTGAGACTCTCAGCTATGTTGTATGTCCTGGTATGGCTCTGACAATTGTTCTTATTTCTCTAGGATACCTTTGCTCCTTGTTTCCTTATGTCTTCCAAGAGAACATCATCATCTGCATATCTGCCTTCTGCAGTGATCTAAGCTGACAACGAGGAATAGCAGTCCATGTCCTACCTCTGACTTGCAGAGATTTTGCTCTAAATTCTGTTTGGTAATTGGTTTATAAATTGTTTCTATCTATACTCTTCGGTTAACTACCTAGGAAAAGCATCTGTGGTAAATAAGAAATAAAAAAAAAAAGATATTAAAATGCAGGGAGTTCTAATCAGAAAAGGGCACAGTCATTAAGCAAAATTAATGGAAATATGTTCATCTCTCCCAAATGCAAAATCATTTTTTTTACCTTGACTTATGCATTATGAACATTGCAACAATTGCTCATGGAAAACATTCACACTTTAAAGCAAATCTTACTCCTGCAGTCACTAAAGGTGACTCCTAAAGCCCCTAAGGGAAAAGCAATTGGATTTCAGGAATATTTCATGCAGATATCCTGATTCACTTAGAGGTATTTTCCTTGACTGGATTATGATCCTGACACCAAAACTGCATTTTCCAGGCTTAACGTTCTCTATGAAGATAAATCACAGACTGAACAGAAACAAGAAAAAATGGCAGTGAAGCAGAAGAATCGATGCACAGGGACAACCAATCTACAGGAATAAATCTAAAGTTCAAACAAGACCATAGATTTCATAGGTAGAGCAAAGTGCTCATGCTGTGAAAGACTTTCTACTTTACATCATACCTAGGAGCCCACATGGTTACCAGCCTCCAACACTTGTTCCCAGGACATAATCTTCAGCAATAACTTTGGAGGCAGATGCTCTTTCTTCTTGAAGAACCCAATGACCTTGAGAATTTTTAATACAGAAATCACGCTTCAGTCTATTAAAATCATTTTGGTACTGATGAGGAACTTTTAAACAAAACCAAAGTAGTTGGCACATTGCTAGAACTTTAATAAAGACATCAACCAACCAGCAATGTGTATAGGCTCTACAGCTCATCTGAGGAAACAGATGGCAGTAACTCATTTAATTGGTCCCTTACAGATGCACATAAATGCCACCTAAAGCATGTACTGTCCTGAAACGAGAGAACAAGTGTGGAGCTTTTGGTAGTTACCTTTATTTGGGCCAATAGAACAGCAACCCCAATGAGACATTGAAAACACAGTCCAGATTCATACCTCTCTAAAAGACTCTTTCATCATTTGCAAGCAAAAGAATAAACATTTCATGTTCTTTCCTGAAGCTGATAAATGAGGAAAACCCATACTTATATCCCCAAGGACCTTCTAACCTAAAAATAAAGTCTCCAATAGCAACACCAAAATCACTACAGTGTGTGTGCAAACTACTTAAGTACTGTGTGGGCATTGTGCCCTATTAAAAAAAAAAAAAAAAAAAAAAAAAAAAAAAAGCTTCAGAAATAACTAAATAACTTCCAGATGCCAATGCTCTTGAAAGGATTATAAACCATTGGCACCTACAGCTTGTCTTTTCCCCCAGTCACATGGAAGAACTCTTTAACTGTTGAGGAGATTAGGTAAAATTAAGAGCAACTCAGCTAACATATTCAAAGCTGATGGAAACTAGAATCAGGTAAATCCTGAACAGTAAGGCAAGCTCACAGTATGGTTATAAAACATTTGCTGCTGTGGTTACAGTTCAACTGCCCGAAAGTAGCTCCCTTCCAGTAGGATCTAATTGCACAAAAGTTACTGCAGGCTCTCTACCCTCACACATGCCTTTCCTGGATGTGTTGAAATGCTTTCTGAATCCAGCAGTTATCTCTCACTCCACCAGCACACTGCCTATCTGGTGTCCATCTACCTGAGCTGCAGTCACACGCACGGCACAGCACAGATGTACCTTTAAACCAGTTCAGAAAGCACGCAAATATCCAGGGCTTACTTATCCCCTCACTTGTTATGAGATGAGAACATACACAAATGACTTAGAGATACCTATGGCCTTCTAGTTAGGAGTCCCTATTCTCCTACTGAATCCCTTCTGACAATGTCTTCTGTCATCCAGCATTAAAAACAGGAGTACAGCAAAGTTTTATTTACCGCTGATTGCAGTTGAAGGTATCCTGGCATGAGATTTTCCTTTCGTCTAGCCTGTAATTTAAACTGAAGGCCTGGATTTCCCCAGTACCTCAGGAGAAGTCAGAAACAATTACCTTGATATCAGTGCAATTAAACCCGCATGAAATGAGAATGTGGGAGCTGAGAACAAAGTCTTTCTGTTTCTGGGAACAGCACTCAGTAGCTCTTCTGTGCAGAGATTTTTTGCACAGAAAACTGCTCAGTGGTCCCATGGCCACAGTTTGGCTGTCTCTGTTGAAAATCGTGGGTTTGCCTTTCTGCATAGAAAGGACTGGTATCATCAAGTCTGAACTGCCAAATAAGCAAAAGTCATTCAAATAAGCAAAAAAAAAACTTTAAGCAAAAGTTTTTTAGTGCACATGAAGCAATCAAGATGAGAGTTCTCTATGGAAAAATACTTGGGAGTAGCTTGAGTTCGTAACAGTCATGAAGCGTGCAATAGAATGAAGTTATGTGACCTTAGAAAAATGAAATATATATTAAGTATACAAAAAGGAATTTTCCTCTGGTTCTAGATCTAAAGAATTGCAGGGGTTGGAAGGGAGCCCAAGAGATCATTGAGTCCAACCCACCCGCAAAAGCAGGTTCCCTACAATAGGTTGCACAGGTAGGCATCCCTGGATCTTGAATGCTTCCATAGAAGTAGACTTCCATAGACTTCACCACCTCTGCGGACAACCTGTTCCACTGCTCTGTCACCCTTACCATAAAGAAGCTCTTCCTCATATTTGTATGGAACTTCCTCTATTTTTTCTCTCTTTATGTTGTTTTTAATCTAGGAAATAATATCCATTCATCCATTTTACAGCATTTGGGACCACGAAGATGAATCATGCCAAGATGTGTTAATCTGAGATGATACAAAATTGCCAGGCTGCTACAAAGGGGAAGCAGTAAATATCACTATTTTTTCTACCAAACCATACATGGCTTCCAAATCTGAAAGCAATGAAGATCGCTCTAACCCGCTTCCTTAACCTTTTCCACTTTTTAAGGTTAAAGAACGAAAATGGACAGTATTTTACTTGCAGTGTTGCCAAAATATGGATTCACAATGTACGCAAACACAGTTCCCCTTTATTGCCAGAACGACAGGAGGGAGGGACACCATCCTACACAACAGAGATATAAATTTGCATTGAGCCCCAGACAACTTTGGTTTGATGTGCTGAATGTGCCAGTGGCTTCACTTGAAATAGCGAGTGCTCAGCAACATTCCTCTTCCCAGGGTCACGCAAAGTTTATCTTTCCAAATCACTCAGTGCATCTATAATCAAAGTGCACTTTGGCTTCAATCCTAGGTTTATATCTTACTGTCTGTCACTTTGTTCACAGGTTTACAGAAGGTCAAAGCCCCTCGTCCTTCACATCTTCTCTCATGGAAAGCGTATCTACCTCAAGCCAAAAAAAGACTGATGGAACTTCCCATGCACAACTAGAATACTTAACATTATTTTGTAAAATCAGTAGCAGGATGTTTTCCACAGTGGTTTCTATTCAGCTGCCAAGTGGTCACTCATGCATATTAGCTCTCTAACAAGTAAAAGTGTTTCAAGGGACGCACTCAAAAGCCCTCCAGATCACTTTATTAAAAGTTGTAATGGTGTCCCTGGTTGAATTCAATTCTTGCTGTCAAAGCTATCAGGTTAATAAAAAATACACTCTTAATTAGTAAAGTATATGTTACTATGTTTGTAATCAGCAAGATTCCATCAAGGTTAGAATTAAGTGCTCGTCCCACAACCCGTGAACACAATTTTCAAAGGAGGATAATGCAGCAAATGAAGTCTGTATTTCCAAGCATAAATGTGACTGTTTCTGCAACACTGCAATAAGTTGGCCTTGGATTAACTTAAAAGCTTTAGAACAGCAAGGTCTCACTGTTTCCAAAAGTGCTTAAAAATGTTTAAGCATATACTTCAATGTCGCTAAATTAAATATTCTTTAACCATATCTTTAAACACACCACTACCTTCCTGATTCAAATGGATTTAGACACTTATTTTTCTGAACTGGGCTCTAAGCTCCAAAGGATAGAAATAGCGGAGGTAATGGTATCAAGAGACCACCACTGTACAGACCTGCTTGTACGTATCATCCTGAGCACAGACAGTTCCAGCCCAAATCTTTGCATAGTTCTGCAATCCCTGGTCAGGTGTTTGCTTTTGTTTACATCAGTCTCTTCATTAACTTGAAGACAGATGCTACGTTATGGAAAGCGAATGACAGACACCTGTAGGCTGGTGAGTGGTGTTTTTATTACCTTCAATGACTCACGTGGAAAATTAAACCATCCCTCATGCAATAGCTTAATCTCTTGGACTCAGAATTACAAGACAGGGCTCTGCATCAACGATTTGTTGCTACTCTTTAGGTTCAGGCTCTGTAGAAGTCTCTAAAATAACTGGGTTTTTTTTGTTTTCTTTTGTTTTTAAGATAATTCTTACAGTTAATAAAAGTCAAGAATTTTATGGCTACTCACAGTGTAAGGCTGGGATCATGAACTTCACACTAAGCCACAAGGAGAATTGCCTACAGAACGTACAGAACTCTGATGAAGAACTGGACATTGCTGTGATTTGGTCTTAGATACTCAAAACATTTGTTTAATATGATGACCAGAACTGTGACATCTATAATGTGCTAAAACTCCTGCTTAACGCATCCTTGCACCACTGCTGTATTGAGCTACGTAGCTCCCTGAACTCAGCATACAAAGGTCTTCATCACAGAAGAATGTTTGCTATTGTAAGAGCCAGCTATAAAAGAAAAAAAAAACCTGCATAGAATTTCAATTCACTCCAAAATGGTTCACACATGCAAATAAAGTCTATGTAGCAAAGTGAAGCAAATACACACGTGTATGCATATAAATATTTACACACATGCACAAACACGCTTACATCTGAAAAACTGGGGGAAAAAAAGTTTAAAAAATGACTTTAAACAAATTCAGATAGATGTGAAAAGCAAGTTGGCTTCTAGGTCTTCATACTTGAAGATTTTTAAACTTATGTCCCAAGTAAGCAGATAAGAGATAAATTTTGACTGATTTCAGGGCCACATATTTAGATCCATCCTAGAAGTCGGTCTGGTTCAATTTCCTTGCTCAGTCACAGCCTAAATTATTGGATCTCTTTGATGTCTGAAGAAACTTGAGAAGTCATCAGCTCTTCTGGGAGAAAAAATTGGTATTTTTTCCCCCAGATTCAGAGAAACCAGAGTGCAATATGAACTTCACATTCAAATCGGGCCCCAGGGATTAGGCAAAGGTAGTTATGTCTCTGTGCAAAGCGTGTTCGTAACAAAGGAGATTTAAAGAAAAAGATTTTCCATTTCAGTAAAATTTTATAAGAGCATGAAAAACAGTAAACTCTCTATCTGAGGCACCTCATGCAACATCGTTCTTTGCATTCAAACAATTCCTCGCAACAGCATTCTTTGTTTTGTTTGGTTTCACCTTTTCCTTATTCAAGAAAGCATTCCGATAAAAAAGCCACATTTACAGGCTGACATTCTTATCTCAGCAATTTTATAAAATCAGCTCTCCTGTTTAAGAGATGTCAGTGCTTTCTGATCTTCCACAGTAAGAAGATCGGGTAATACACATTATGTTTTATTCTCTCCGTTTTAAAACACTGAAAAGCAGTAATTATCACTGATGTTAACTCGGTGCGTGAAAATAATGTGTTTCTAATTTAAGCTAATAGCAAATCTCTCGGTTACTTTGAAGTGTAATGTTGAGATTTGGCAGTGAGTTTTATTACCGGGAAATCATTTGGATACTATCAGTCATTCATAAGCTTATGGTGTAGAAATCCAAACAAATCCAAAGTACAACTACAATTTATTTCTAAATTTAAGTAATAAACATACTGCCACAGCCAGATATAAGTTGTCAGCTCTCAGGATCGTATTACATACGGCACAATATTCAATATTTCTTCCAAGTCTCAGCACTGGGAGATATATTCAATCACTTACAACTGTGAAGATAACCTTGAAATAATGCCCTATATCAATACAGTAAATAGGCTTTAAACCCAGAGAACAGCTTTTTATTTTTAAATTTGGAATGTTAAGTCCCACTGACCCATAATTCCGGTACCCGACATTATTTCTATACTCCTTGGGTAAGAAAGGGACAGAGGAAGTAGAGATGTTTGGTTTCAGATCAAACGTTTGCAATTTTCCACCAAAATGGAAGGGAAGAAAAGAAAAAAAAGAAAAAAAAAAAAAAGAAAATAAAGCAATGGCAGTCAGGAAAATGAGAATTTTGGTCCTCAGTCAGCTTGGAAGTTCCCATGCTTCTCCCATCCCTGCTCAGAGCAGCCAAAGAGCCTTCACCTCCATGGGGAAGGCTTAGGGGCTGTCCTGTACCCTGTTCAGCTCAGGTTTCAATTAGTGGGGACAGAACTGGCTCAGAATTGCTGAAATCACAAGGTCATGTTTCAGGTATCTGCAGGGATGTGTGCTGTGACTGCATTGGCATAAAAGAGACTACAAACCCCAAGCAGTGGGCAAAGCCCCATCTTTCACTGCTCTGGTATAAACCATCTTCTGTTGCCTTTCCATAGCTACTTTGGATGGGACTCTGACCTGGGGCAAGGCCTTACATCATGCTGCCCTGGGACAGCCCTGAGCCACCCCCCTAAGTTCCCCTCACAGCTGGCCAGGCCACCCCAACCACAACCGCAGCCAACAGCAGATCCCTCCACAGAACACGTAGGTTTCTTCACCTGCCAAAAGTTGTTTTCCCTTGCCAGCTTTCCTCTAGGTGACACAGTATTCATCTGCTGTCAGCAGAGATTAGCATAACAAACTTCAAGGAGTACCACTGTTGGACAGGAAGAAAAATATCTGCACGGCATACAAAAATTTGTGGAAAAATAGAGACTTGCTATTCTGATGCATCTCTTTAACAGTCATGCTAAGCCTTTTCCTATCAAATAATTGTCAGTGTTTGTCTAATCCTGTGTCTCTCTACTGCCCCAGGGGCCATCTACATTAGAAATCAGCGGTGTTTTGTTTGATCTACTGACCAGAATTTTAGGTTCGCCATTTTGTACAAACACAGCTTAAACAAAAACACATCAGCATCATCTTCAACTGATTTAGGAGGGACAGCAAGAGGTGATAACTCCCTCGCTGACTTTGTAATTAGAACTGGTCAAAAGTTTCTTTCCGATAAACAATTCTATTAAAAATGAAGTACCATCTATCACCCTGGACATTTTCAACATTACCATTTTGGAAAAAAAAACAGCATTCCTTTTAAAAACATGTCATAATGTTGGCAAAAACATTTCTGAAATTATAGTCAACTTCTCTCTTAATTTAAAACAACATGGGAAGCTTCCAAATCCTCAACTTCCAAACAGTTTCCACATGGCACAAAATCAGGTATACACTTCTAGCTCATCCCCCATCAATACACCGTTAGGCAAACATCGCTCCACGCGGAAACCAGAGGACCAGCAGCCACCGCTGCAGCTTGGCTGCAGTTACCCAATGCTCAGCTGCTGATAGATTCCCCAAATCTACTCCTTACATACAGAATGAATGGCCCTTGAAAAATATGGCTTCTTGAAAAATAGTGTAAAACCGTGGAGACATGAAAAGAATGCCTGTTTTCTCCCTGCTGAAACTACCTCTGTTCCTTTTGTTGCATCCATTTTTTCAGTTTCTCCAGGAAAATCTATTAACCTTGGCAGCCTGACATTGCATGGAGTAATTTCTAATTTGATCTTCCTTGCCGTGATTCTGAATATTAGAGTATCTTTGTTTTTCATTTCTCTGGGGAGCGTAAATATCCTTGAGAAGAAGTTTTTCCACCAATCCTGCTGGCAGGCAGGTCAGTTTGCTGACATTTCTCCATTTCCTGGATTCTCCATCACATAATTCAATGGTATGATTAACATCAACCCACGTCTGGGCTTTGGTGTTTAGAGGAACTGCGTTGTAAGTGAATGTGACTGCTCTAAAAAATTTTCCCTACCAGCTGTTAAAACCAGGAGAGGTATTTTCTTTCTTCTTTCCCAGAAACCTTGCAATTTTGTTTTTCCTTTCATAAAGGAAAAAAAGAGTATTCCCAAACAGTTAATCCTGTTTCAGAAATGGGTTGTTTCTCCTTTTTTTGAGGTATTTGTTTCTAAGTTCAAGATAGATTGCTGTGTAGGTACTTCATTGGAGCTGGGGATTCCTACTGTCAGCCCTAGGAAAGTCTGTACAAGATTTACCAAAAGATAATAAACATTAGCTACCTCAAGACAGAATCCAAGTTGTAGGCAGATGTCCTAGAAATTAATTTCATCTTTAAAAAAAAGCCTCAGGAATTGTTTTTTATTTTCTAAAAACTATGAAAAGCCCACCTTGGAATCAGATATTTTAGCTGAAAGATTCCTACTGTCTCAGTTTTGCTTTTGAATAAACTGAGGTGGAAAGGGAATATGGGAGCTTGCACCCACGCTCTCAGTGACCAGCATGTGCCCTCTGGTCCCAGCACCCTTCTTCCCACGGCTCTTATAAGTGAACATTACAGGACACGTCGAGGGATGGAGCCAGCTGAGGGCACAGCCCCCCGTTATCTGGAAATCATTGGAAAGAGTAAATCCCATCAGTGTATAAGCTCTATAGGCCCAGAGGGTAATGCCAAGCACAGGCTTGGTTTTTGCTAGAGCTTACATAGGGCCACCTAGATTTCACTGCAGTATTCCTGCAGGCTTGCATTGATTATATATGACAGACTTCAGAGAGCAGGTCTGGGGACAGCTGAGCAGGCTGACAAGAGGAGCTTAAATAATTTTGCCAAGGCAAAATTCTGCCCTCTTCTTTCTCCCCATTTTCTGCTTACAGAATGACTGAGTTTTATGGGGAAGTGATGTGTTTTGTTTTTTTTGTCAGAATTACCTTTAAGAGCCGTTTAATTTGCTCCTTTGCTTTGCTGCAGCAATGTTTCCCCTGGACAAGAACTGCTACAGCAGTTTGGAGGCAGGGAGCTCAGCCAACAAGAACATGAGATGCCTGTGCTCTATAAAGGGAAGGGTGGAAAGCCATGAGTCCTGCATCCACTCCTGCAGCACTGCGGGCGGTTGATGCTCCTATCCTTAGAAAGGTCAAATGCTTTGTAATAAGAGCATTACAGGCTCACAACCACACTCTGCAGAGCTCAGCTTCAGCTCCATAATTCACACTGCAAACGTCACGGCATGAATGCAGATCTGCTGTCCTAAGGGAGCCACAGGCACCGTGAAAAACTCAGGCGGTTTCATTCCTACTTTCCTCCTTTTCCTGCCATTGCAAGGACAAAAACCCACACCAGCAAAATTAATTTATTCCTGTGATGAAGGCAACAACCGGAAGAGGAAAGTAGCAGGAAAAACAAATCTGGCCTTTTGACGTTTGTAACATGCTGGCAAGAATACACAGTGGCAAGAAGTCCTATTTTTCATAGCCATCATCCTGTGCAGTTGGACTGGACTTATTTTTTTTTATTCTGCAGCATTACAGTCACTGCTCTGAGTTAGACACCATGGGATAGCAGACCTAGAAACCATCCACGTGGTTTTGTGGTTTTTATTCTGTGCCTGCGTGTCTGAAAGGTGCGTACCTCTTAGGTCTGACCTAAGGCACAAAATTAATTTCAGGAACCGGAATATTTTACTAAGAGGTTCCGTATGAAAGCTCTCTCAGGAATCCTTTGATTACACGACTCCACACTTGCCAATAAATTTATCCCAGATGTTAATGAGGAGTACAGCTCTACAGAGAACTCTGCAAATGGGCTGTAAGCTCAGTCACGCTGTAACTCACAACAGCTTTCTGGCCCAGATAACTCTCCACCATAATGGAAGATTAGAAAACTGCCCAAACCCACCTGGTTGACAAAGCAAGAAACGGGCTACCTAACATCCACAATTACTTGTGCCTCCCTTTTAAGAGAATCCCATTCCAGGGCATTGCACACTTCTACCTCCTAGGGAGGCTGAGGTTTGTACTTTTAAAAACTGGTTTTCATTTTACATCTGTGTGACAGTTAAAGCCAACTATAACCTATTTCACTGAGGGCTCCAGATCTATAAAGGAAAGAAACAGAAGAAGGCAGAACCACAATGCAAATAGACAACAAGCAAATAGTACTTAAACGCTCAGAGAAATGGAAAGATTCAAAGAACTCTTTGCAAGATGAGCTTCATGGTCCTACATAGCAAATGAGTAGCATAAAGAAAATAACGTTTTCCTGGGGTCTGCAGGTTAAGAATATACCAAAAAAATCTTCAGATTAGTGAGATTTTGTATAGTCATTTAGAAGAGGAAAAATTCCTTTTTAATTACCCATA
Source organism: Alectoris magna (assembly GCA_030625065.1). Taxonomy (NCBI): domain Eukaryota; kingdom Metazoa; phylum Chordata; class Aves; order Galliformes; family Phasianidae; genus Alectoris; species Alectoris magna. The sequence goes on along the minus strand of CM060575.1, from coordinate 4,945,142 downwards.
GAAAAACTCCAAAATTAATAACTACCAGGATAATAAATCAGCCAGTGTAATCTCATTTCCATTACCCTTATTAGCTGAAGAGATTGCTAGATCAAACCCCATTTCAATCTTCCAGAAATAAATATACTATTATTTTTAGCCTCGTTTCCCAAGACTGTGAAGTCAGTGTTCTCAGACTGCTTGCTGCCTGTCCACTCTGACAGGTTTTGAGCCTGCTGTCCAATTTCAACTTAATTCAATGAAGAAAGGAGCATATTTGGAGATGTTAAAGTCATAGTTGGTTGGTGAACAATCTCTGAACAGGGAACACCCGAATGCCCCTACTTGGAAAGGCAGTAGTGCTGCAATGCAACATCTGTTCACCTCTCCTCAAGGGAGCGGACAGCATGAGCCTGTCCATCTGCATTCACATATCCAGACATTTTTCACTACTAAAAGCTTGTGCTTCCTTTACCCAGTTACAACTAAGTAGATCATCCCTGAAACGGTGCCTTCTTTTACAATCGCTCTGCTTGTTATTCCAAACTGGCAAACAATGACTTTGTCAGCTGATTTCAAGTAAGATCTAGTTTAAATGGCAAGGAAGATAGGTAAACGTCTGCCAGAAAAATTGCTATGCAGTTTCCCATAAAACTCATTTGTTAATATTTTAATTCATGTTTAGCCTGCAGCCCTTTACTCCTAGCAATCTTCATTAACTTTTACTGCTAACATTAGTGTTCTCCGAAATCTAAAGCAAGAGATGAACCTGTGCACATAAAACACTTGTACATTTTTATATGTTCTGCAGTGCAGTACACACATAATAAGAAGGTGATTTCTGCTTTCCCTCCTTCCTAGAGGACTTACTGCTCTAAAGAACCCCACCATCTGTTGAAAATTCCTTATTTCTTACCTCTTTTTTTTATCTACCAGTACATAATAATGAGAAGATCAATGCCTCTTTGTAACTCAGGCAAATTGCAACCAACCTCAGTGCAGGAGGCATATTCCTATGCAGTACTTCTGCTCCCAGTGGGAGAGATTTCTATTGCACACTTGCTAACAAGAATTCTTGCCCTGCTCTGCCTGTTGCTGTTCTCCAGTAATGCACGAGTGCTGTGCATCACAGAGAATAGCTTCACAACACAGAGAAAGTATGTGATGGGGAAGATGCAAATTCAGGCCAACAGCACTGAAAGTTACACAGCACTCCAGCATTTACTTGCAATCCTGCAAGGATACATAAATGCTGCTCATTAGTTTCAGTAGGAATGACTTAACAGTTAAATTAGTTTTGCACAGATCATTGTTATAATGAGGTAGCGAGAAAGGGAGGAGGGACAATGCTCCCTCATGTACCTTCTGAAATTAAGTTAATTTATCTGAATAACCATTACCTGACCATACCTAGCCCTGAGAAGAACTTGCTTTTCAAGCATAAGTGAATTATGTTTTAATTCCTCATTATCACTGATGAAAATAATATGTGTGAACTGGTACACACACAGATAATAAGGAACTTTGCAGCTATCTCTGCCAGCTCCTTCCTCTATGGAATTGCTTTGCTCCGTGCTGCATTAGCACCTGAGCAGCCTGCTGGTGAGCTGAGCTCTCTCTCCTCCTTTAAATTAACAATTTCATGTATCATTACCTGGACTTAATTTATTCTTGATCTTTGGCTTCTTAACAGAGAAAAAAAGTACAGTAACACAGAGTACTGTTGTTGTCAAGGGATTATTCAAGATATTTTTCTATTCCTATTATGAAGTTTTTAAAAGCACTCCTATTCTACTGCATATTGAATCCGTGGATGCTTCTTATCTCATCCACTTCTCATCTCATTCTATTTGAGACCCTTGCAGTCAGATAAAGTCATCAGGTCTTCGGGTAAAGAGAAGCAATTCCTTTTGCTTGATTAAGCGCATGACTTAATGCTATCAGCTGCATTAGGGGACAGCAGCATGAGACAGGCTATCTCAGAGCCACGCAAATCCCTGCAGCAGCACCATGAGGTTCGAATAATCAATTGCACGTTCCAAGAGAGCTTGCCTGCAATAATAAAAATATCTCTTGTACCTTGTGAAGTAATAGGTAGGCTGGCAGTAAAGATTTAAAAAAAATCCTACAGCATCGCTTTATTATTATTATTATTGTCAGGGCTTGAGATGAGAAAGCTGCAAATTTTTTGCAATGTGGATGTGAGACTGTTACTAAGATGTGGAAGTGCTTAAGTTATTACAAATATTAAGATGAGAGAAATTGCCATTGGCTCTATCTAGGTGTGACTGAACAGAAAAGCATTCACTGCAGAGCAAACTCAGCTCTCTGAGACCTGAGAACATCATGCTGAGGATGATCTCTTTTTTCTACCTCAGTGAGGGCATCTTAAGTAAGCATGACGTCTAAGGCAATGCTAATCTGCTAAGCGGTTGTTGTGTGTTTAAAAGGCAGCTGCTCACCACACCAGGAAAGTGTTTTTGAAGTCCCAGACAGCAGCCCAGTTATGCCAAGGGAGGTACCTCAGCGCGTATTCCATGCTTTTCCACAGCTTGAATGGGAGTTATTATAGCAATAATGCATACAGGCTACAGGCCCTTCATCACAAGCCATCTGCCTTAATAGCACATTAATACATCTTCAGCTCGTGCGCTGCTCAGCTAAAGAGAGGTTTAGAAATTTTGCAGGGGAGGAGATAGATAGAGCAGTACATGTTGGCCAAGTCTCGTATGGCCTTTGCTTTGAAATCAATCAGTTTTGTTCAAATCACAAATAAATGCAAGCTATTTTTGTCCAACAGCATTGATAAGTATCTACATCCAAACTACTGCATGGGGTAGATGTCTCAGAAGAGGAACCAAGGATGGCTGACTGAGAAACTGAACCACCCTCACTGTCAATATGAGCCAGTTACGTGTTCCCATTAGATGGAGCATCCCCCAGTGCCTTCAGTGTAGATGACTTCCAGCTCAGAAGCCATCCATGCCACAGATAGTCACAAACTTCAGTGTGACATAGCCAACCAGTACTGCTAGCTATCCTGCCCTGCCATATAGGTGAATACAATATTACTCAGATGAAATCTACAGCAGTGTTGACTTTATTTTCCTCCACTAAGTTTTCTGGAACATTCTGAGCCATTTGTCCCAACAGCCAGCATGCTGATATAGCTACAGAGCACTTCACAGCAGCTCTCCAAATTTGGAGCCACTCTCACACCAGACCTGGTAAGCTATCATCTGAAATTAAAACCAACTTAGGCAGAAAAGCCTCCCAGAATAAACATCACGGTGGCTAATAAGAATGCAGAATGAACTGCAAAATAATTAAACTCAATGTGTCAATGTAAACCTGACTGATTGCTGTAATCCTCTGATTAGTCACTCCCCCTGCTCTGAAGAGTATTAGCGTGAGAGAGGAAGATAACCTTGATATTTCAGGATATCCTGAAGCTCTCTCTTTAGCAGTGTGGGTGAGGTGATCAGACCGACCAAAAGTGACTTGCTCCAGCTAATTATCACAACCTGTTCTCCTCCTCCTGCTAATCAATCTGTAACAGCAGAGGTATGGTTTCCCAAAACAAGCAGCCAGCCTCCTCTTGACTACCCATGTCTTCTTTTCTTCCTGTCTGCTGAGGACACATCTTTCACTCAGCTGAATGCTACAGTAACACACTCCACTACTCCACTCTGCAGTTACGGTTTTCAAGATACTAGAACTTTCAGCCTTTTCTTACTGCAGTTCAGCCGTTTGACACGAGCACACCAATCTTACTGTTTGGGAAATTCATATATGTAAAGTTCCCAAACAAGAGGCACCCATAATCTGCAGCCCAGCCTCCAGGCCTCTTCCTGAGATACATGGCTCCAGTCACCACAAACAGGTCTCACTACCCAAGCAGATGAACTCTCCAGAATGTCTCTAATTACAGACACCAGCTCCACTCCAAGGAAATGTGCTTGCTGCAGCTTATTTTAGCTCTGCAGTTCTGAAAAACCAGTCACTTTTCTTCTTATGATCATGTGTAATTGGAATACAAACTTCTTCTGAATAATGAATGCTCAGAGATATCACTGCTCATGAAGCAGTTTATTTTCATGATAAAAATAAATCAGTGAAGTGATACCTCAACAATAACAGAGAATTGGCTTCTGCAGATCATAGAGGCAAGAATGATGGAGGGGTCACAGGAAATCTCCATCCAACCCTGCTCAGAGCAGGGCCAGCATCAGCTCAGGGTTCTCAGGGCCACAGCCAGTTAAGCTTTAAGTGTCTTCATTGTCAGAGGTTGCAGGGCCTCTTCGGGTCCCTGCTGCACTGCCTGGCCACCCTCACTGTGCACAAGTTTTTCCTATCTAACCAGAATTTCACTCAGTTCAAGGCCCCCTGCCCTCTGCTGTGCAACTCTGAAGAGAGTCCAGCTCTTTTGTCTGCACTTTCCCTTTAGATGGCAGAACATTTGTCATTTGAATTATTTGCTGCTGCCCACGTTCTACACTTTTTAAAATCAGTCCTTATTTCTTTGTGCAGTTACAGGGCAGAATCAGGAAGAGCTGCTTCAACTACACAGATGAACCCTGTGCATGAAGATCCCACCGGCAGACCAGGCTGGGGAATTGAGACCCTGAGCCAAAAACAGCCTTAACATGAAATCAAATGTTAGTCAAAGGAATTAATATTTTATTAGCTTACCTTTCCTTTTCATTTTGTTTTGAGAGGCTGAAAAATGAACAGTAAAAAAAAAAAAAAAACACCCTTCCTCTTAGGAAAAAGAATTGATTGCTGTTAGCATGGATAAAGTACCCCTTGTTGTGTTACAAAGCTGTGGTCTGCTGAATTTGCAAAACCCTCTTCAAAGAGAATATTTCACTGCTGGGACTATTCTGGAGAATACTGTTTCCGGAAGGTTCTAGGGAGGTTTATTTACAGGCAGATAATCCCAAAGCATGAATATAAAGGGTGGTTTCTTCTATATTAATGATGAATTTGCAGATTTTAGTGACAACAGCTGAAGGAAGCCATATTTATACCTTTAAAAACTTGCAATGACAAGTCCAGTATCAGGGTACAATGACTGAGGACAACCCAAAGACAGAGGTGAGTAATATACCAGGTCCTTTATCTGCAACTTACTGTTATCCTAGACTGTAATTGCATACAAACACAAAAATAAACTGCAATCAAACTGATAGATTTTATTTACTTTTGAGGAATAAAAGAAGTCCCCCATTCACAGTTCAGCAGTCCCGGCTTCAAGCAAGTGACGCATTTGTTGGGAAGAAGTTAAGCACACATCACTCCACATCAGAGAAAAAAGAATAACATCTCTGCTGCCATCTTATAACTTTGTCCTGGTCCTAACTATCAGCTTTCTGCTCAGTTATTTATAACCTGCCTAACTGTAAAATAGTCAACATAGGATTTGACTAAGGAAAAACCGTTCTTTTACAGGATTATGGTGTTCCAAGATTGGAACTGCAATTATGGAGATGCTACACAGACACAAAGTGACAGTTAATTCCTGTTCCCAGAGCCTACAGGCCAAACAGACTTCCTTATCTAATGATGTGAAGAATGAAATATCACCATCACCTCTTTACCAGCAGAAAAAGAAAACAACACCGCACACAAAGATTAAATGATTCAGCCAAGCACTTCACATTGTGCTTTTACTTTTTGGAAGATTAAAAATTAAAAATGTGAATAAGGTCACAGAGAAAATCAGACTGACTCATGAACTGAGCTGAACTCCAGAGTTTCCTGAGTGTTCAGTCCATGCTGTAACCATGGTCCTTGCTCGAATTTATCTTCCCAGACTTTCCCCTATTGTGCCCTAAGGTTTCCACTGGACAATAGTATCAGTTTGCTAAAAGACCCAATCAAAGTTTCTTTTTGTCATAAGAAATAGATCAGGTGAACGCTTTCCTCAAAAAGCACACTGTTACAACTTCAGGTCCCACTGGCAAGAGTCTGCAGCCCTGTGCACAGACCCGGCAAGATCTATTTGTGTGTGAATATAAGGGGAACTGATCAGACAGCCAACACAATGATGAAGGGACCTGCTGGCATCCCGCAGTGCTCCCAGGAATCTCAGCTCACCTCAGAACCAAATGGAAACTAAGTAAAGCCTGCCACTTCTTCAGTCCCTGAAAATTACTGCAAAACCCTGGGCAGAAAGAGCAAAGCAGGAAGAGAAGCAGCATCTACCTTCCTAAATGACCAAAATGTACAGTTTTACCTATTGAAGCTCAGGTAATCCTTCCCAGGCACTACTTCTAGCTGAGGGACTGAAGGTCAGCCACAGTACAGCAGGGTTTGTCAGTCTCAGTCCTCCTGTGGGTGGAGAGACATGTAATGGCTTTGTGTGGGGAGAAAGGAGGAACTGGGGATGGGATTCTTTCTTCACCACCCTGATGGGCAGCACTGAGATAGCACTAAGCAAACATTATCTTAAGCAAAGAGCTTCTTGCAACAGAAGATGGCCCCCCCAAAAAAAAAAATCAAGGCAACAATGGGACAAAACCAACACTTCAGTATTGTGGAGGAGCCCTGCACAGAGACAAGACTTCCCATTTGCCTTGATGGTTTCCATCCATGTATTTCTTGTGTACCTCCAATATCTGAAATTGAGCTGGGACTTGCACTCACCACCCTTCCCCACAGCCTCACAGGCTGAAGTGATACTGTGCAGCACACAGAACCTCACACAAATGAGAAAAAAGATGGGAGTGAATAAAAGGTCGATGCAATACAGAGGGATTAATAGAATTTCCTGTGCTATTTCCCTTGGACAGCTCTGAGGGCTCAACCCTTTGTCTCAACATATCACCACAACTTTCAGTAAGTTTTTAAAAGAATAAAATACTCCTTTTCTGTTTTGTTTTTTTTTTTTCCACCTTCCTCACACTCTTAGGTTAAGATTATCTTATCCCAGCTCATTATATTCCCAATTAATTCAACAGTAAGGAAAAAGAAAACCTGCTGAAGCTTGCCATGTAAAACCAAAGGCTGCTTTAACACCATTACTGCCACCAACAGCTTGGCAGGGGTTAAGAATGAAGCCTCTTCACCACGTCTGTACTATTTAAAAGTTCAGCTGTTGATTCAAACAGTCTGTCAGATCTCAGCACAGTGCTCTTATCTATCCATCTAAAATGGATAATGTGGGCTGAGGAAAACAGTAGACAATTTCTTCTTTTCTATTTGAGGTTTAGCTCCATGAAAAAAACCCTTCTCCCCATGACTTTCACGTACTCCTTTTATATGAGCTGTGCAGGCTGAGATGCTGACCCTGGACCAGCTCTCTGTAGCACAAATTCTGCAGCAGTGCCTGACAAATTCTCTCAGCAGCTTTCATAATTCACTATCAGCTAACACAACTTTATAAATCAATCCATAGGTCAACAGATTTCACTGCTTGCTGGTTTTGCAGATCTGATTAATTGAAAGATAAGGATGAATTTATTATAGGATCCGCTAGAATGCCATTTGCAGGAGGAAATAAATGGTTAAAGTTTAAAGAGGAATAATTCTCAAGTACTTTTATATGTATACATGAATATAAGTGATGTGTATATAGAGATGTGGGAACACACAGGCCCCTCTGCCTTAGAGCTGCAGCAGGGGACAGCAGTCTCTGGTGCTGCTCAGTGAGCCGCTGCCATCAGATCTGCAGCTGAGCCCCGCGCTCTGCAGTACAGCACAGCACAAAGCCTGCCACAGTGCCAACGGCCCTGAGCTGCCTGAGCATGCTGCTGCCCACAGTGTGTTCTGTGCTAAGTCCTACAACTGTCCTGTCATCAGTGCACCTGTGCTGGACAAGCAGGCAGCTATTCCCTGTCGGGTCACTGAAGCACTTTGGGAAATCCTTGACAAGCACCTTCCTAAGCCTGGGTTGTCTATTTACCACCACTCAGGAAGTGCATCCTGTAGCATTTAGAGATGCTTGCACAAATATAGGTACTGATGACAGCACTGTAGCAACAGCACAAGACCGTGCACCATACAGGAGCAGATAGAAAGGTGTTTTCCTGTTAACTCACCTTTGAGAACAGCAGAGCTTTCCCTTGTGATCCAGCTGCAGCCTCACACAAGCCCTGAGGAGCAGGTGGCAGCCAGCAGCAGTGCCACACAATGTCACTGTGACTTTGAAGCTCTCAGGAGCCCTCAAAGCTAGGAGGGAGATGAGTGGCAGAGCAGACAGCTCGCCCATGGAGATACCAGCAGGTCCCATGTAGGGCTCACAGCACTGCAGGAACAAAGTGAGAGCTGCTGCAGTGTGAGCAGGTTGGCACCTGCCCAGTAAGGCTGCCAATTTGCAGACTGAGTTTAGATACACACAGTTGCACTAGGAACAATCCATATTGTACAGAAAAACACAACGGACATCATCTCCAGTCAATTATGCCTCATTCTCCGCTATACCATCTTCATTCCAACTACCCATGCCTCATGTGTGATTCAGGCTCTGCTGATGTTGAGCAGAGCATCTCCCCATCCCCCTGCTTGCCCCAGCACCACCCATAGCCCTCAGCTCACCACCCTCTTCCTAATCACAGCTAAGGGAGCTTAAGGCACCATCAGTGCCAGGTTATCCTGGCTTTACCCATGGCCAGGTATGTGATGATATGAGCACCCAGCACAGAACAGCACTGTATGAAAGCTGTGTTATAGCACCAAGGACACTGCTCTGAGTTATAATGCACTTGACACCGTGATGCAGGCTGTTGTGTCACAGCATCCTCCACCTCTCTGCACATTGGGTTACTACCTGAGAAATACCACAATCATCCTTCGCTCTCAACATTCATCCTTCTCTGAGACTGAAGCTCCTCTCACAGCATCTTCAGCTCTGGTGAATTTATGTTTAGTCTCATATGATCTCATAATCAGAGTGTCAGGAAAAAATGGTTAAAAAAAGCAATGATTGTAATGACTCCCTGTGGGCGCAAGAAGACCCTCCATTATCCAAAGCCTGTGATTTCTGGCCTTTGCAGGCAGCTGGCCAGCACAGCACACCATGCAATGCCTCCAGATGCTTCCCTATCCCAAATAACAGGAAATTAATGTTTGCTTTCGAGTGTTCTCAGGCAGCAGCTTTTCAGGAAGCAGCGGAACCCCTATTATTTATATAGAACTCATTATTGCAAACTAGAACTCCACACCGTCGCTGTAATAAAGCGTTACCCAGGAGACCACTGAAAAACCTGAACAAAATCCTGTAATACACTGGGATGAAATACAAACACAAAAGGAAACAGACATTCAGATCACTGCAGTTATCCCTCAAAACTGAAGCACCTGATGTGGCCTGAGCACTGCAAGCAGAGCACTCTGCAGCAGGGCCAGGGCTCTATGGAAACTGCTTTTCCCTTTTCACCTGTCATCCATGGTTTCATTCTTTCTATTTTGTTTTCCTGTGGATCTGATAGGCAGATGGGTAAATAAGCCCTGGCAAATTTTGCATTAGGAAACACTAGGGAATGAAGGGAATACTGAGTAATCTTCATGCAGAATAGCCTTAGAAACTTGCATGGCTGCAGAACAGCTGACTGTGCAAAGGGAAAACTAAGCAATCAAGCAGTCCCCGCCACCAACCCACACAGCCCTGATGGGGCTTAAGGAACCAAACCCCTCCTGAAATACCAGCATTCTGCTTTGCAAAACCCAAAAAGGTGCAACGAGTCAGCACTGCAAACTGGCTGCCCACTGTGCCTCTTGGGGCTGGGTTATGGGCTTGGTGGGAGGGCAACAGCCACGAGCCACGTTCGTGCACCTCCTGACAAAGTGGCTTCTTTATTTTTAGGTACAGGCTGCTGGAATGCAGTTCACAGGAGCTGGCAAAGGCTCGCCATGCTCCTGCTGAGGCTCACTCCCCCACTGCAACCCTATGCACTCCTTGGAGAAGAATAAAAGCCCATGTTATTTGTGCTCTCACTGAGCGAGCTGCAGGATGAAGCTTGTTAGCATTGAAACAGCAACCAGAATCAGACTGCTCCCATCCTTCCTATTGCAGGAGCAATAATTTTCCGTAGATGCTCAAACGCATACAGAACAGACCACTCCTGAAATCACTTTGGTTAAGTCTTGGAGCTGCTACAGAAAGAAGGGAGAAATTTGCTGCAGCATCATACCTGGGCATGTTGCCCTGCCTGTGCAAGTGGCGGCTGGGCTGCCCAAAGCTCCACACTGGGAGCAGTGCCACTAGTTCAGGTACTGGGGGCATTATCCAAGTTTGGTGATCTACAGCAGCATTTTCTGTATTAAAACACGCTGGGAAGCAGCTATACCAGGAGCCCAAAGGCAGGGCCATCCACCCTTCCCAGGTGGGCCTCACACTGCCCACAAGCCAACAGCTCTGCTCACCAGCCAGGCCAAACCCACCCAGGAGCTCTCCCCAAGCTGCAGCCAGTTAAAGCTGCTGCCAACCACCAATGGGACTGCTATAATTTAAATCACAGTCTATTTTACTGTACAGCTGGGGCTCAGACCTCTGGCTAGAATCCCTTCTGCTAGGAAAAATTCCCTAAATAAGCCTTCCTAAACAAGCAGGTTTGTATTACTTCTTGGCAAACACATGGAGAAAAGTTGCTCAGGGAGGTGCCTGAAGAATTGATACCAATCCGTTAAGATAGTTTGACAAATGTAACAAAATCAGGTAACTACAGATGAAATTCAACATAAGCCAATACTTTAAAAAAAGAAAAAAAAATTAAATCAATAAGTAGGATATGTGGGACCTAACAAACCTAGATGGGAGTGATATGGCACGTAAATTACTGGGTAAGAGAAGCTGGTGGCACCACCAGTGCATATCACCATCCTTGCCAGCCATCGAAAACTGAATGTCAAACAAACCAAGGATTCTGACCTTGTGTTCAGACTTTGCTTGACAAAGCCTGAAGCCAGCTCCCTTGGGCACAAGATTTTCAATAAATGTTTTATACAAAAGCAGGTATCCAAATTATTTTAAAGCAAGTTTACCAACTGGCACGATACGATAAATGCAGCATTAGCCAGATAGCCTCTGTCCTTCATCCAGCCCTATTCAGCACGTTATTGCATTATCTAGAAAATGCACAGAACCATTACTGATGCAATTTGTGCATGGCACCATTCCATGCCAGGAACAGCATTAACGACAGAAACAGATCTGGAAATTTCAGTTAGTATTACTAAATTTACTTGAACAAAGCACTCTCAGTAGCTGTAATGGCACATCACCTATGTAAGAACCAAGTACACAGGTCTCCCCAGTAAGATGGAAGACAGTATTTTGTCACCAGCAATTAAGAAAAGGAAATGAGAAGGTTTGCACAGAACCAGCCACGCAGACTCCTAATGCAGTGCTGATATTAAGAGGGTAGAAGCAATTCAGGGATATAAATAGGAGATTAAGCAGTAAATGCAGCGATGTAGTGTTATTTCAGTATCCAGTATCCAAGATACCATAACTAAATGCTGTGAGCAGCTCTGGTGACCATATTTCAAGGATAGTCTTGAAAATATATGAAGGATTCAGACTAGATTCTGAAGTTATATGGACTCGGAAAAACTTGCTATACTAAGAGGCTTCCAAAGCTCAGTCTGTGCAGTTCTCCCCAGTGGTGGTAGGGATAATTCAGTCATAGTCTGCAATTACTTCCAAGAGGAGGAAACTCTGATATCACACAGCTCTTAGTCTGGTCAGAATGGATACATCCCTGAAATGGTAAATGAAATAAATATTTAAAAAGCAGAGGGCAAGTAGTCATTGGGAGCACCATGATGGACTATGGTCAACTCTAAGAAGCTTAGGGAAAAGTATGATGATGTGCAGAGAAAACACTGTGCTCAGGCAGAAGTTCTGAGCCCTCCTTCTAGCTGGACAGCCACACGAGGGAGGTGATCTTATTGAACAATAAAATTCTTGGCTTTTTAAATATAGGGAGAGAGAAAGAAAAATACACGTAAAAGGCAATTTTCGTCCGTGCCCATATGCATAACGTCACCGCTTATTAATGTACGTCAGTGCTTACAGAGCATTGTTTTAAGATGAGCAAGACTCAGCAGGGTTTTCCTCTAATAAACACAACAGGAATAACGCCTGCAAGTGCTATGCTCATCAGAGGAAGGTACCGGCACTGCTGGCTGCTTGCATCAAAGCATCCCCATCCCACTAACCTCAGCCCATTCACCATTAGTCAAACAGCCATCCAAGCCCCAACCTGAGAATCAGAAGTACTTGAGGAGGCAGCTGCTTTGCCTTCCTGAGCCATCTGCAGACAGGATTCTGGGGTCACTGCAGATTGCTTTAGAGAAACCCACAGTCACAAGGCAAAGGTAACCTAACGAATATCCGTGCTGCAAGCAGAAATATTCCTTTCTGTTTATTAGCAAGTCCACCGCAGACAGGTTATCGTGCACAAGCAGAACACACAAGGACCCATCAAACCTTTATGCCTAATTATACAGAAATGAACCACCACCTCCAGTCACGTCTGTTGTGCTTCTGAACTATCACGAGTACTTAAAACCTGTGCATTCATTAGCTGCAGTGGGGCACGACACTTGGTCTGATTATAAGGAAGAATAAAAAATGTGACAAAGCTGCAGAGCAATGAGGTAAGGTTACAGAGGGGGAGATGTCAGAAAGCAGTTTTAATTCAAGTTTGGAATTCAACAGAAAACTTTAAATTAAAAAAAAAAGACACTCTCACACTGCAAAAGAATACATTGTTAGCACTAATGGATGTTTGCAGCATGAGATATTTCCTTTTCCAGGCAGATAAGATTTGTTACCCCAAAAAAAAAAATCAGTGTTTGTATAAGAATCTGTGTACATCTATGAAATAGCAGAGACGTGTGAATAGATGAGCTTTAAAACAATCTCAGGGAAAAGAGAACTCATTTTCACTGAAGTTCCTCTATATCTTGCCCTCTTAAATCACGCAAAGAGCATCCATACAATCTCAGAAATCCTATTATCTCCCTCTTCTTGTCATAAATTCAGCAGTCTTTTTTGATAAATTACATTCTTCCCTATCACGTTATTTCTTTACTAAAAATTACAAGTCCTAGATCCTAATTGAAGCCCACACTAGAAATCGGAAATTTGTTATATGTATTTAAACTGGAATATACGTGTATGAAGTATAAATATATTACATGCATGTATAGATGGGATCATGCTGTGCCATTACTAAAACAGCACTATCGTTTCTATAGCTCTTAACGAGCCTATTGTAATCTGTGATTCATATGCTTTCAGGAGTTTGACTCCCAAAGCTCTATACCTCCTTCGTTTTTCTGGTTAAAATAGATCATCTATGTGATAAATTATTCTGGAACAGTTATTCTTGTGCGGATGCTCTCAGTCTGGAAAGAAATACTTTATCATTTTGATTTAGCTTTATCCATATGCTCAAAACTCTAAATGTTCCTCTCATTCCAGGTAAAGAAATTGAGAAATAACTGAATCTGTAAGCTTAACTCCAGTCCGCATAATGGATTAGAATCCAAACACTGGTGCTCTATCTTGGCCTCTCCAAGTCACTACTGTAGCTCAGAGATGTCTTCAGTTGATGCCAAACTTCAGCCTACCAATGTCACAGATATTTGCTGGTGCTACGTTTAGGACCAGGGACCCGTTCAAGTTTCTTCACCCCAGCACTTCCAAACTACAGCCCAACATCCCTGACTGCTGCTCCGGCCCCATGGATACTCTCAGCCACCAGTGAGAGTAGACACGAAGGCTGTAGCATCTGCTGTAGTCCTATAACCAAAACACAGATTAATCATTTATTTATTAACAGTGATTTTTGGCAAGATCCAGTAACATCCAGGTTTGGGCATCAGCAGCTCAAGAAGCAAAAGGAACCCAAACAGTCCAGGAAACACTGGCATGGAACCCACACAAAACAAGCATTTGCATACTGTGTTGCATGCTATAGACACAACTCACGAGGCTATAAAAGTGCACTTTGCATCCTCACCTGCCCCAAAGAGGCAGCAGAAGAGTCGTGGCTGTAGGTAGGTCAGGCAGCACTGGCAGAAACAGGCTGAGCAGTGCCAACAGCATTCCCACAGGAGATAAGCAGCCAACTCACCTCTCTTCCTCAGCCAGCAAAAATGAAAACCCAGCCAGGAGCTTTAGAGCCTCTTTATTTAAAAAATAAATAAAATGGAAATAAACTTTATGGTGACGTTAACTAAAACTTTCTAAAATAGAACTTCCATTAAGAAGGGAAGCTAAAAGCTGATATTTCTGCAGCTGCTGTATCCTCCACCATCCATGCACTTATCGCATCCTGAAAAATCCTCAGGAGGATCCGCTGCCTCCCCCTGCTACAACCCTGTGCCATTTGCTCTATTTAAAAGAAAACGTAAGGAACATTTTTGCAAAGGCAGACTTGCCAAATGACCGCATTCCTGACAATCCAGAATAATTAGCACAAATGAAGACATGGTTTGCACATAATAGTACAAAGTCCATCTTGTACAGACAAAGCACATAAGAAAAGTCACAGGGACAGAAATGAACACAGCACAGCAGAGCAAGGGCAGCCCTAAGCTGACCCCAAAGGAAGAGGAAGGGCTTTAGCAAACAGCCCAAGGATGTCTGCCACCCAACTGCAGCAAGGGCAGGAGTAACCCTGCAGCTTCCTGCCCTTGTTGGTGGATCCAAACACTTCAGTAAACACCAATAGCAGCATCTCCTATGCAGTCAATTAATCTGGTACTTATGTGACATATCTTAAGTCATTTCAGTGGGGAAAAAAAATGTATTTTTGACCTCAGAACTGTCAAGAACACAACAGGGCACTGAAAAAATGATGCAAAGTTCTTAGGTAGCTGCAACCTCTTGCAAAAGTCACACAAACTGGTGCTTGGAATTAATGTAGTTACATATGAAATTGTTCCCACCTTAAGAGAGACTATGGAGGTGCTTTCCTACCTTTTCATACCACCATTTGCAGTGGGCATTACCCTGCGGCACAGCTGCAAGTCCCACCAGTAGCACTGTGCTATCTCACACATGACCTGGAGATTTTGAAGCTGATGACCACTGCTATATCATTGCAATGTTTTTCTTCCCTTATTTTCACCAGAATAGAGGGAGGAAAGTGTGTTGAAAGCGATAACGATTCCACTTGGTTGCCTGTAATTTTCTCAAGCCTGTTTCTTACCTGAGGGTGGCAAAATCATAGAAAAGATTTGAATAAACTTGTTCTTCTGAATGGAAAAAAATCAGAAAGATCCTTTCAGCAACACAAAGACAGCCTGCCAGAAGGAATGGGGGGGAGAGAGGGAGGACAAAAGAAACAAAACAATTATTAAGGATGCCTAATCCCTTAATGATATAATTTCTGCCTTTAATGCACTTCTGGTAGACACTACAGTCACCAGAAAATCAGTGAGCACAAATCTGGCTGCTGGGCCACAGATGGGGTTCTCTATGGCGGATCGCAGTCAGACACTCCCTCCGTGTAGCAGGGCTTTTGCTGGGATGTGGACATCTGCTGCAGAAGCAGTGCAGGTTCAGTCTCCTCCGGCTCATAACACTGTGAACCTCACCTGGAGCTCTGCCACCCCCTTGCTTGTTGCCAAAAGCTTGAAATTCTTCCTCTTGCCACGTCAGCTGCATCTCTGCAGTGCCTGGTTATTTCTGGTGCGACGTGACAGCACGCCCAGGTCACCTCTTATTCAGTCCCCAATTGCTCTGCACCAGGATGGCTCCTTCAAGTTACTCACATCCTGCGTGAGCAACCCCATGCTCCATCCAGTCACACCTCCCAGTCCTTGTGACAGATGACAACCTGCTCAGACCACACCATCACTCTTCTGCCAACATCCCTGCAAGGCAGACAGTCCTGGGAAATGGGGTGCAGCAAACAAAGATGAGACTTAAAAATTGTCCAAATCAGCACCAAACAACTCTGAAGAAAGAGCATGATCGCAGGAGCTCACCACCAGCTGTGGTTTTCAGAGCCTCTGCTAATTCTTGGAGCACTGAGCAACACAGCTGAGGATTTGAGCTGCAAGTCAAAACATTGCCCAAAAGGAGCACAGCATGGGAGGGACCAACAGACAGGGTCAGGAAGGATGGGAGGAGCAGCCAGGATGGCTATCTACATGTAGATATGTAGGGTTGGGTTTTTTTTTCATATGATTAGATACAAGTAGCAGGAAGAGTAGGTCAAATGTTAAAACATTATGCCATTTTATTTAAGACTCCCAATTAGCACAACACTACATTGTCTTCCGTCTTCGCAGTAATGAACCTCAAGGGCAGGGGTTTGAAGGACAGGGCAACAACTGTACAAAATCCTATCCCAGAGCTCTCATTAGCTCTGAACAGGTGATGAACATTGATACAAACACAAAACAATGTCAACATGGGTTTTGCAAGCTAAACCAGTGCAAATTAGCATGAAGCATCTGGACAAAACAACACCCTCACTAGAGACACAGAAATTAGAGTCAAGGAGAACTTCAGGAAACAGACAAGCACACTGACAGTCATGTCAGGGGTGAGTAAGGCAGAAGGAAGGAGCTGGTACAAGTTGGAGGAGGACAGGTGAGCTGTGCTTGTGTCACAACCCCCAGGGGCAGCACGTGCAGCCACCCAGGGGCAGAATCTCAAGCAGGTGAACACGGGCACTGGACTGACAAACTCATTGCTCCCCTGGTAGTTTCTATCCTGCAAAGAAATGCCTACTGAAAATATCTAAGTATACTGGGGATTTATAGTGAGATGGGGTCCTCAGAAAGGCAGCTCCTGCTGTGCTTTGGGAAGATCTCAGTGCCTGATGAAAACATGAGTCACCAGTGGTCACAGAGAGCTTGGTTAAAGCAGGCACAGAAGACCTGCAGTGAAATATCTCAACTAAATATTCCCAGACACCATTTCCAGTACTGATATCTTCAATTAGAAGCAGACTTTCTCCAAGCAAAGGTTAGCGACAGAGTCGCACCAGATTCAGCAAATGCTCATTTCAGTGCTCAGTCTCTCCTCAGCCAGTTTCCCTTTCAGGCAAGAGCCATATGGATGGTCAAAAATTCCCTTCATCAATACATGATGAGGAAAGGAGACCACTGGGAAGTTATGCAATATATTCACCTTCCATTCTATTTATACAAATCCCACTATTATGTTACAAACCGTAGGAGGATTCACATATACATGTAGCACATGCACACTGAGTGCTCCTGGACACCTACCTGGACAAAAATTAAAGCTGCTTTTATCTAAAGACTGTACCATGAGACCAGTCAGACCATTGGAAGGATGGCACCAGTAGCGTTGGGCAAGTGGAGTCAACAGCATTTTTAATACAGTTTAAAAACGTGCATTGCTGTTACAAGAGCTTCCATCTTCTTACTTTCATCTCACTGTGTTTTACCCTGCTCATTTTAGCATATCCCATATATTCCCTTCTCACCTGCTGCAAACTGCCTTTATCGCATCCTGCTTTGTATTTAATGCGCCAATCATTTCTCTTGCTGTCTGAGAACATCCAGAAAAAATAAACTTGAAGAGAACAACAAATTTGCCCTTAGAAATACAATCCTAGTAGCACTATTTTCTGCAGTATACCATTGTAACGCCATAACACAATGGAAAGCACAGCAATGACAGCAGAGTAGCAAGGTCCTAGGCTGCAACAAGTGAGAACGTGCTTCAAATACCTTCTCCTCACTCAGGTACATTGCCTCCCCTGGGTTGGCCCTGCCTTCCCACCAGGTGCTCAATTACTGCTTCAAGCCATGACTTAGCATTTCAGCTTCAACTATTACATACAGAATACATCTTTGGCTATTTTTCTAAGCCCCTGTCCTGGCTCACAAGCCTTTGAAGGCTGTGCTGCATGATCTGGTGAGGATAGTGAACAAGCTTGGCTGAGCCCAATGTTCTCTCTAAGAAAGTTTCAGGAGAACAGCCTGCAAGGACAATAAATAGGTGTGTGAGCAGTGGAAATGGTTCTTTAAGGAAGAGATAAGCAGGTCCACTGTGAGGCAGCTGTCTGAAATCTATAGTGTGTATCAGGGGAATAGTAAAGGACAAGGCTACTGATACAGAAGAAGAGACTTGTTTTTTTTTTCCTAAGTTCACAGAGCTCATAAACCCTAAAAAATTCCATTGATGTCACTTCTTTCTCCCTCTCACCCCTCCCCTTCCTTTCCTGCCCATTCATGTAACTAGAGTTAGATAAAATTAAAAGTAAAGATCCAGGCTCTCTGCTGTGATTGCAGAAACTTTGCTCTCCACACTAATCTGAAAGGCCTTTTCAGACTGCAGAGTGCCACCTAGATGACAGAAGGAGGATTTGCTGACAGCCAACTGAAGGTAATAAATCCTTTGGGGATGCATCGCAGAATGCCTCCAAGATGCTTTTCAGAACAGATCCTCGCAGACTGCAGATGTTTTGTGGCAGGGTTTGGGTTTTTTTTTCAGCACTAAAATACTCCTGTGACTGAATGAACAATGCTCTCAAACAGCTTGCACGATGAAATGAGAACCCTTTTAGTTTAGCATTTGAATATTTACGCATCCACAAAGAGAAATATTTTACATCCTTATTTTTTTCTAAGTCTTCAAGGGTTCACCTATTTCAGTCAGGCACTGAATCAGGACCATCTTGAGGCAGGAATTCCAGGTAGACCTTCATTAAAAGTGGCACATAGGTTGGCACAACTGAACCCTAATGAGGTTCTGCAAGTTAATAAGTCTTTTGCATATGTGCAAATATTTGCAAATGAAGAGATATAGAAGGAATGGGCTCTACGAGCAGTTGAAGACAAGCTAGACATTGCCTGTCTCGTGAGTGGAAAAAATATATTGTGGATGTACTGGATGAGTTAGAACATGTAGGGCCCTCCCTTAACACCCACAGCTGAACTCTCTTACTGTTCCCAGGTTCCCAGGTTCATTTCTCTTGAAACAAACGGGAGCATACAGAGAGTAATGGCCCATCAAGAACACCACAGAACATGCAGTGACCTCTCAAATACACTTGTGCAGGATCTAAGATGGCCTTGGCTGACCAAGGGGTGCCTCCTGGTTTAGGTGAGCCTGAGCTCAAGGTGATGCCACAAAGATCAGTGAGGCTTGTGGGTCCATGTCAAAACTCAGCCTGACATTCATCATTTAAACTAACCAGCAGTGAAATAGCCAAATAATGCCTCCCACAAAGAGATCACATGTAGAAGACAGACTGCTCCAGAAGGACAGTTATTTTGGACCATCATTACAGTCTTTCTTCTTTGCTGTCTGCATACCTTCGTGTAGTTCAGGAACAAATTTCAAAGCAACTTGGAAGAGAAATGAACCAGCTTCTACCACCTAAGCCTTGTTTCCCATCCTTCTGCCACACTTTGATGGGACCAAGGAGCTAAGAGGCAGGATCTAGGTTCAAAACACTCTCTCCCTTGATTGATGAGAACCTGAAGGAATGGACTGGCATTAGTTCAGTGTCGGACCTCCTTGGAAGCTCCAGGCTGGGTTAGAGGGCTATCCCAGTCCATAATTACACTGACAGCTTCACCAGAGCTTTACTTTTCATTTAATTAAGATGCATCAGAGTGAAAACCAAATAGAACTTGTTCTTTTCTTACACTACAGGCCCTTTACTTGTGCAAAGCAGAAGACCAAGAGTAGAAAATTAAGAAATTATGGAAATTATGGAAAAGGGGGATTACGCCCAGTGTTTTGACTCAGGGCAGGGAACCCCTCACCAGCATCACCAGTGGAGCTGTCAGACAGTGGGACAGCAGCCAGAGGGACATAGCGTGGCCAAGCGCTCCCTGCCTGCTGGTTAGGGGCCATGTACTATATTGCTCTGCAGTATACTGATTGTTAATGCTGTGAAGCAGGAAGGAAACTCAGTGTTTTGTAGTTTCTGGTGGGTGAAGTGTGGAGAAGAAGCAGAAGATGTTTCCTTGCAGGGTAAAGGATCGCACACCTTTACAACTTGAGGAGAAACAGCGATAGCTCGAAGTTGTCTTGGAAAACATGAATGTCACCTTAGCTTTTGTATTAAATGCTTAATGGAGGTGCTAACTAGAGATGCTCTAGGGCAGAGTTTAAAAAAGAACAGATACATAGGAGCCATAGCAATAGACATCCACAGATGAATTTGCAAGCATGAAATGTAAAAGGGCAAATTCTCAGCTGGTGCAAGTTAGCCCCAACTCTTTGCTTTCCCTACCTCCAGAGAAAGACAAGAAATGCAGTTCATTCACTCCCTTATTTTAGGCTCTTTCCTTATATTAAGAAAGTGAGATGGAGTCAGTATGCGCTGAGATGCAATAAATCAAACCTTGGGTCTTGTTCTGGATGAGCAATGCGACTGCAGAGTGTGGCTGCAGCATCGTGCTGAGCCCTTCACGACTGCTGGAGTGCCAGTGCCCTCTCCTGTTCAGTGCGCACCAGCTCTCCCTGCTCGTCTCACAGCATGTTTGCATATGTTCAGAGGCTGGTGGAAAATATTCCCAAACGTAGCCTGACATCCTGCTACTGAGTAATAAGAAGCAGCTAAAGGAAACATGAGAATGCAGCAGAACTTACTAGGGCATTGCATCCTTTCCATCACAGTCCTGAAAAATTAGCATTTGCATTGGGCCATTTCAGAAGAAATAATTCTCAAACTATCTAATCCCACTGAGCACAGCAGGCTTGGATCTTCTTTCCAAAGCACATCTTCAGTGACATTTGGTTATACTTTCTGTGGCTGTAATTTCAATTCCAGCCACCGCCGAGTATATTTATAAAACTAGGATTCAGGAGGAAACTGAAGCAAAGGGAAGTGTGCTGGCAGGCCTGAAGTCAGGGCAGCTTTTGCTCCCTTTATACCTGGACTGTCTTTCAGACTTCTCACATCATTCCTTCGTGACAACAGCACGGACTCATCCTCAGTTTACCACAGTAGCAAAAGCAATGGTGATGCTACAAAAAGTTTCGCAAAAACTTGTTTGTCGGCTGTCCTGAGGATTTCTCATGGATTGCCCTGACAAAATTACTTTCAGGTCTATTATCACTCATGCTAAAGCAGCTGAGGGAATCAAAAGAACAAGCAGCAAACCTGTTCTGTGTTGGAAGACGGGATTATTCCCAGAGACAAGGCTCCTCAATGCCTTAGGATGGACAAAAATTAGAGCAGGTGAAAAACCAGAGCTGTTACTGACATGTGAGAGGGAACTTGTTGTTCTGAATCATCACTGCCCGGAGTCATGTGCTAATGGCTATAAATGTAGAAATTTCAGATGCTGGGCTATTACAATAAGCGATTTCTAACTCTCATTCTTTGAGAGCAACACTTGAGAGTATGGTACTTAATGGCTCAAAACTCAGAAGATGAATTAAAAGATGCTAAACTCCCCAAAACATACTCAGCTGAGTAAGTGCTTCAGCAGTGTCTGACATCTAGAGCACATCAGCAGCCTTACAATGCAAACCAAGCAGTGAAGGTATTCTCATCATGTATGATTTTCTGGTTATGGGCTGGTAGTTCTATCCTCAGAGGTTACTGTTTCTTTCACATTGCAGTCAATGTTACAGTGTCAATATAATCCCAGGTTCTCCAATAGCTGGGGCTGCTTTCTGCTGATGGATGAGGAAGGGAGGGATGCAGTGTAAAACTGCTGCGTGTTCATTGCCTGAAACTAATGGAAGAAATGCAGAGACAGTCTCATTTGCACAGACAATACACTGTGTTGGTAGAAACATTTCGAATGAATTCACTTCTTCTAGGTTTTCTGAGTAGATTGTGGAGATTTTGTCATTACTGCATGAAAAAGAAGCAGTGATCAGCACCTCTCCCTTTCCATCACCTCTGCACCTCTAATTAACAAAGTAGTAGTTCTGTTTTGCTCCCATCAATCTAAAAATACATGCAAATCATTAGGCAAGCTAATGAAGACAATACTAATAAACTGAAAATATCAACAGCAAAAAACATGCAAGATAAGCAACACGAACCTATTTAGCACATTTCACCTTCAGCAAGCTTGCAAGCAGACTCGTGCATGAAACAGGAGCTACCTGAGGCACTGCAGGCAGCACAGGGCTTTGGTGTTACCACTGCCACCAGCACAATGGGATGTCATCCCATGGCTGTTGCTGTAGGCTGCACCTGCAGGAAATCACACTCTTCTCCTGGGGAAGCTCTGTCTTCTAAACTTAAATTCCTGCAAGTGGAGCAGTTTGACTAATCTAAGCATAGGGCTCAGGTGAGCTGGTAGATGCGTTTCACCCTCTAAAAGCGGCTTTTGTGCCATTCTCATGGCTTTAGTCTTATTCTGACCATCTCCAGCAACAACGAGGAATGGACAATGCAAGAACAAAGCCTTCAGAATTAGATACGTGGGGGCCAGAAGAGACCTCTGGAAATTGCCTGGTCCAACTGAACTACTGATGGGCAACCATAAATAGGATATTAATATTAAATATTCTTCTTTATATTTCTCCTCTGCCATAACACATAAAATTAACCGGGTGAGCCAAAAGTTCATGCCAAAATTTTTCCCAGTGCATTGGCAGCAATGTTTCTATATATTCTCCCAGTCTTTAAAAGTTGTAGTAACCTCTATGGCAGCTTAAATTAATTCTGCTTTGTACTCCACCAGTTAGAAGTAACAGATATAGCTGCTCTGTTATCAGATGTCAAATTTCCTGCCACTTGCTTTCTATAAACCTATTTGCAGGCAGTGTCTTTTGCCAGTGGTGACGTGGTCTGGAGTTCATGGCCCACAGAGAAGCAGTGCTGCTCTTAGGAAACAGGAGGACATCGCACCAAGTGAATTTAGGTTTAGAAGTCAGTAAAGGTGTTTGCATATTATAATCAGGGTTGGATGGAGTCCAAAATGAGTCATGAAGCAATGGTTTGTGGACCATTACTGTACAAACAAATAGACCTGCAATAATCCTCTTCAGAAAAGACCATCAAAAGGCTTCCATACTCAGTCTATGGATGCTAGAAATATGTACAAGTGGGAAACAATGCCACAGGATTCTGACAAAAATTAATCCTAAAGTAAAATATTAAGGGAAAGTTGTATGTCAAGGAGCCTACCTGTTCTGATGTACTGAAGTGCATTTCTGTTAGATCGGGCAGAGCAAACTGTATCTCCTATTGAAAACACAAAGTCTGGGATCTTCTGGACTGAAATGGCTGCAGTTGAACTTGGAGCTTCCTTGAGCTGGTTCGTGTGCTGTAAGAGCAGGCATCATCTATAGGGTAGCAGCCAGGGCAAAACCCAGGGCATGGATGGAGCCACCCTCCCAGGATGTAACGAGGACTGAAAACAGGCATTAAAGGTGAGCACATCCCCTGCAGCTGAGACACACCGCAGCTCCACATAAGCCAGCACAAAGCAAATTCAGAGCACTGTTGACAAAGTCTAGAAAAAACTCCTTTTTCTTGAAATTCTTCCCCACGACTCTCCTTAAAACCAGGGAAGGCTGATGACAATGTCATTTTCTGTAGTACATAAACATCATTTAACCAATGGACTTTAGAATCATTTATAGCACAAAAAGTCTCTCCTGAAATTTCCACTTACGGCTGATGTCTGTGCCTAACAAGCTGCTTCTCCCAGTGAAATCACTGCTGACACTTCCCTTCCACCTGCCTCGGAAGCATGGCTTTCAGCCACTTCTCGGGTCCATGTGCTCAGTGCAGCTTTAGGCAATGGTTGTCCCAGTGAAACAGCATCTGCATTCAGCTCAGATGAGGGATATGGCTGGGGCTATTGCATCATCACCACAGGGACAACTGCATCCTCCGGGTTGCCTCTTCAGAGAGCCTCTTCAGCAGAGCACTCACTTTTTCTCTCATTAACAGCCAGAGAGCATCACTTTGAGGTATATCTCTATAGATTGTATAAATAAAAACACAGTGTACAACATTTATTTGTGAAATCAAAAATGTATTCACACCAGACTTGCCAGCCTGAAAGCAGGAAGTATTTAATTGCTCACCAGCAGATTTCAGTCTGTAATACTTAGTAATTATCTCCAATAACTACATCTACATTAACAAATACAGACAAAAAGGTTAAGTTCAAAGCATGCTGAAATCAATACTCCATTAACAGTATTCCTTTGAGATAATTCTGAAGAAAAAACATACAATTAGAAGTGCCAGCTTGACACTCCTTTAACAACAGAATCACCCGCCTACGAGTACTGCAGGACTCCAAGAAGTGTTGCAGAGAGGGTGAAGACCTCCAAAGAGAAACTTTAAAAATGAGAGAAACCTTCAGGGCTGCAAAGCATAAATTCGGCCACATCCCCTCTGAGGGCAAGGAAAAACGTGGGACTAAAAATCGAGGAAATTATGAATGGAAGAACTTTTTGGAGAACAGATTCTTCTGCTTTCTTCCAGAGGAAATATTTTCTTTCAACTTCTTATCATTCTGAACACTGCTTGAAATCAATTCAAAAGTGATTTTTCAAGTATATTTTCAGGAGAAAAAACATGCAGAGCAGCCCAAGTCATCCCCCCTGGGCAGGAGTCCTGCATGCACAGGGAGATCCAGGATTACAGGATCCTCCTCCTTACTATCCAGTCACCTGGGTAAAACTGGCTTGTTGGTGTCACACAGAGACAGGGGCCTCTACGTGATGAAGTTGTTTAAACCTTTTGGGAGGTTAGTGGCTGGGACAGAGAAGAGCAAAGTCACTGACAGAGTTGTCCAGAACACTCAACTCCAAACCACTCCCAGCAAGGTATGGGAGCACTAACGGGAGGATACAAGGGGGAAGGGATGTGCAGGGATAGAAAGTAGATTGACAGCAAATGTGCAGCACGTCCTTTGTTTTATTGCTGCCATAAATGCTTAAAAATAAAAGGCAGTTTAAAAATACATACTTGCTTCTCTAGGACAGAAATAATTCCCATTCCAAAGCACACATGCTTTTGCAGAAGCCATTACTTCAATCAGGAAGATCATGGTAATATAACTGCAGAAGAGTTACAATTGGAACTGCAGCTATTAGGTGCTGATTTCATCTATACCAGTGGATCACAAAACAGCCCTGAAAGCCACTCTTCATCTGGCTCTGATTGAGAAAGCCAGCTAGGAAGAATTTAAGACTATATGTAAATTCATTTAACCAGGAATTCAAGCTTGGAGTAAAATACCAGCTGGATTTACTGAGGTCTTTAACTCATACACCAAGGTAAGCTGAGGGCAAACTCACACAGTTTAGTAAACTTCAGCAGTCGCAAGTTTAAAGCAAAAAAGTGAGGGGCTCTTTTGTTGGGCTTTACGAACATAAAGTCTGTGGAAAGTGCTCTGGAAAACAATTTCAGTCACACCTGAATTGGAACCGAACAAAAAAAATTCCTTTTCTTTGATGTCCTTGATGTGGGGTCGGAGCCATTAGTGCAGATTCCAAGCAGAGGATTTCTGGCTGAACTGAACATCTGTTCCCAAACCATGCTCCCAACCCAGGCAGAAGCTGGCCTGCAGCCAGGCTTTGGCTTGGGTTTTCCCTAAGCACGTGTAAAAACTTCCTGGATCCAAAGGAGAAAAAAAGAAAAAAAAAGAGGGGGGGTTGGGGGGGAAGGGAGGGCTGTTTCACACAGAAGCAAATTAAAGAACTTTGTAAGGTGCACAGACGTGTCCCTGGATCCACTTAGCAGAACTCTGCACGTGCCATGAGAGCCTCAGCCTGAGCCAAGTGTCTTCCACCAAATACCGCCAGCTGCACAGGTACGTGTGCAAACAACTACACGTGCATGAGTGCATGTAAAGGCCAGCCAACTTGAACACCGTGCTCACACCACAGCCACCAGCAGAGCCAAGAACCAGTTCCTCACCCTCCAACACCACGCTAACCCCCGAGCCACCACCACTCGCTGCCATCTTGTACGGCCTCCTCGATGGGTGTGCGAGTGACCCCCGGCCCCGCTGTACCCAGGTGGGCCGCAGCCCTGCAATACCCCCACCTTTCACAGAGGGTAAACGCTCTGTAAAACCCTATGGAAAGTATGTGGAGAATGAGGATGCCGGTGTGTCTGAGCTGCAGTCTTTGCAGGCTCGCACCCTAGATGGCAGCACAATTCAAAGAATGCGCCTCAGCGCCCATCCGGGCCCCTCCCGCCCCGTGCGCGGTGGGCGCTGTGCCGCCATCCGTCTGCCCTGCAAATCCTGCCTGGAAGCCTCGGTCTTTAACAACAAAAATCTGGAAGCCCGAGCAAAAGGTGTGAATTGCGAGCCAAGGCATTTCTTAACGCTTGGCAGCGATGAGAGCTGTGACGACGCTGCGGGACTGCACACGGGGGTAGCTCTGCAGGAGCAGCGCGCTGAGGGAACAGCCGCTCCTTCAGCCACGGTAACGGTCATAAACACGGCGGGAAGGCACCGCCATGGCGTAAGGAGGCGGGTGAACCTCTGGGTGCAGAGAGAATAAAGTTCAAAGGGGTCCCGTCTTATTTACCTGCTGAGGGAAAAGATGCCCGCGTCAGCCAACGCGCTGCGCCAGGGGGAGCTGCCAGGTGCAACGAGAGGACTCAGCGGGAGCAGCCTGCAACCCGCAGGGTACGGAGTGGGAACGGCGGTCCCCCCTAAAGCAGGCCGGGCGTGGCTGTCCGGGTGTGCAGGCAGCCACTTCCTCCAGGCTCTACCCCTCTCCTCTGGAACAGGACGATGGTGTCTGCTGGCTCACACTGGACATTTCTCCTTTTTTGCCTTTCACTCCGCTCCCCAGCCTCACCTGCAGATCCTGTGTTGCCATGAGGGGTCACAGCCGTGCCACAGGCCTGGGGCTGTGTGGAAGAAAAGCACGCAGTTTATCCCGCCTCCCATTCTGAAGGGGCGTTAATATTTTACCATCAATGCATACTGACTTTCCTCATCTTGCACTTCTTGGTCTTGTCCTGTATAGAAGCAAAGTTAAAGGGGAAAAAAAAAAGGGATAGCAAAGAACGTCGTGTAATTGCAATGTATTCATGAAGTTTCGTTATGCGAAATGGGAAGCAGGGTTATTTGATCCCCGTACTGCAGGGATAAAATGTCACTCTGGCAGATATTGGAAACAATACATCCACAAAAACAAAACTGAGAAGGAGATAACAGTTGAAAAAGCAGGAAAAGAAATGGCATCACCCTGCTGCGACAAAGGCACGAGCCAAAGCCCTACCCAGGCGGGCAGTGCCACTGCTTGTAAACTACATAGATAACATCCTCCACTTCACATTGATTGAGCTGGAAGTACATCAGTAGAGGGCCATACACACAAGATAGGAGAATTTGAAGCTCTGAGTTAAGAGGTGCAAACCAACACGAGTGGAGTGCGAATGGCACAGCCATGATGATGGAGATAATGTTTCTCTGGGAAAACCAAATTAAATGAAAAGCACTGTCTTGGCCATATCATCCTGTATTTTACAGCTGTCTTAGAAGAGTTAACTTTGAGCTGGATACACAAGAGTTATTTTTGTGTAATAGTGTTCTGATTATGGAGATTACAACAACACTACTGATTTATTTGAAAGGTTAAATGTATGAAACATGCAGGATTAACAAAAAATGACAGTTTCAGTACCAAGGGCCTGCAAAGTTGCCATCAGCCACTGAGAAAGTAGGAAAGCTGTCTGTCAAGATACATTTTGATCTTCACAATGGACAGATGACAACACAGCTCTCTTGCAAGGACGTAAATACAGCTACTGAATTCAGGAGAGCTTTTCTGTCCATACTTCTTTCTTCTAATGTTCTTAAAGTTCATCAACTAAAGTAGCATCAATCCCACAGCAGTTGTACGGAGGAGAAAACTGAGGCAGTAGAAGGCAAAAGCATCATTAGGAAGCAAACTCATAGCTGAAGGATGCGAACCCAAGTCCTGCCGCCACACAGGGCAGCACAGCTTCTGGCACAACCTGCTGGATGACACAAAATCTGGGTTAAATCATGAAACAAGCAACAAAATTCCTTCGAAGCTCAGGAGAGCCAGATTTCCTTCCCTGTACCTTGGGCCATCATGCCATCTCATCTTCTCTCTGATAGTTAATGTTGGGATTTGTGCTGCTTTAAGCTGTACTTTTTATGCATTCTCTTCAGAAACTGGGGCTGAAGGGTGCAAAATGAGCAGCTTGGACTCTTTGGTGGTCAGTCTGTACATCTAACAGTTAACAGCTGGAGCTTAGGATTGCTCCCAAGAAAGGCAGCAGCCAGATCGCTGCAGAGTTAATGGGGAGCGCACCAGCGTGTGGCTCCTGAAACATCAGGGGCTCCACCATTACAGGGCATGTTGTGGATTTTCTCCTCCTCCTCTGCATTCATGGTGTGCAAGAAGAGTCTGCCCATCACTGGAAGACTCACCCCTCTTCTTTTGTGCTGCCAACTTGCTAAAAGCCTTCCCCCCATGAAGAAGCTCCTCTGATTCATACTCCCGAGCAGTACAAGTGGGCCCAGTGCCATAAAGCCGCCAAAGATCTGGCTCTGTTCAGCAGCAGTTTTATCTGAGATCACTGTGAGCTTACCTAGAGGTTGCCAGCTGGAATGCTCTGACAAACTGTGTTTACAGATAATGCTTGAAGGTGGTGGCCTCTGGTTGCCCTTTTTGTATTCCTTCAAGAGATCTTTATTCATACCTACCCAAGTGTATGTCAGATATGTTGAAGAACTGGTAATGGAATTAAAGTATAAGGGTTTGGCTATGCCCTCTCTCTCCAATTCTGGTTGGTTATCATGTTAATAAATGCAGTCAGTTACAGCCATGCAAGCCAGGGTGAAATGGCACAAAATCTCGTTGTGTAACGTCACTTCTTGTTTTCCTTTGTTTCTGATGAATTACACCTTGTAATTCCTTCCATACCCAGACTTCATCCATTACCAAACATCAGGCTTTGCAGAAAACTATTGTCGGCTTCACTTGCAATTGCTCCCCAGGAAGCACTTGGGCACTGGGAGCTGGACTTTCTTCTTCAGACATCTGACAAGTTTCCCAGTGTTCCCAGAAGCCTGCAGCAAAGCCCTCCTGCCTCTTTGCCCTGCATCACAGCCAATCAACAACAGACACTCAATCTGCAACACAGATTCTTATTCCTCAGGCCTAAACTTCATTTTCCTAGTCAGTACACGTTGTGGTTTTTTCTCCTGCAAGCAATGAGATGCTCAGTGCAGCAAGAGCGTATCATCAGTTTTTAGAGCCGTGTTCCAATGTCATCTTCCTGCCTCCCAGCTAACTGGTGTAACCTCAGACATTTTGCTTTACAAAGAGCCATTTCACAATCACTGGCAAGAGTCACTCGAGGGATTGTTTTCGCTTGCTGAGTGACTGGTTTTCAAATTGGGTAAAGGGACTGGGCATGGTGGTTAAGTAATCCCAATGGCTCTTCACAATCCTTTTAAAGCTTTGAGAAACTGAGACCATTTAAAGCATCAGCATCATCACTGTGAAAGCTCTCTGCAGTGCTTTAAAAGACTTCTCCACTGAACCTAAATAACTCCTCAAATGTTGGCTTAAAAAGAAGGGTTCTTCTCCTTAATAGTGCAGCATGCCTTCATTGAGAAAAGTAATTTATTTTGTTTAGCTCTAAGTGATGCAGCAGGTAAGTAGTTATAAAAATCAGTTTTTCAAGTCATCCACGTCATTAGTTAGCCAGTAGAGCCAATATTGATCCAAGCCAAGGAGTTACTGCAGTTGAGGGCTATAAAAGCAAGTGGGCAAGTCCACTTTACCTGCCCAAGACCCTTTACCTCCTCCTTCCCATTACATTTCTTACATTCCACAAGACTCCTGCTGTTTGTACCATCTTGGAGTCTCCATTGATGCCACGACCACAAGGCTGGCCTGCGACATTGCATCAGGCAAGTCTATGTCTGTGTAGGTTGGGGGAGCCTGATTTCAACTTTCTGGCATCTTTATTCAGAACAGCTGTGGCAAGATAGCTGCAAAACATGGACAAAACTTGAAGTTAGCAGTAGCATCTGAAATGTACATGCACAGGCAAATGGTGAGATCAAAAATGATGTAATAATCTGAGTCAACTGACAGAAAGGCAACATGGTGGGTTACTCACCAGCAGTGCTGGGAACCTCGTATAAGACTGATGAAATATGCCTGCAAAACTTTGCATATCAAGTCTAAAGATGCCAATTTGTGCCACATGGTATTCAGATGATCAGACTGACAAATACAGATGCCAAACATGCCTATCCTTCTGTCATCCTTTTTGGCATCCTCCAGTGACATCTGATCAATACAGCCCACTTTCTGGAGATGCAAAATATGACCGCTGGCTGTTAGAAGTGTTCCAGCCAGGAAAGAAACAGGAAAAAAAACCACAGCAGTATGTACTTGCAAGAGCTTGCAGCCAACAGGTAGTATTTAAGCTCCTACCCAGCTGGAATATTCCCTATACATTCAATATTATCTTCCTTCCAAAAAAAAAAAAAAATATATATATATATATATATACATATATGTATACATATATATGTATATTTGCTTTAGCAAATATAGCAGATCACATCAAAACAAATACCAGCAGAAGCTCAAAGATGCGTTCTTATTACAAATATCACAATATCAGTTACCAGTCCCCCAGAACATTAATGAGAGGGTTTGGCTTTGACATAAAAGCACCTAATTCTAATTAGAATATCACCCAGAAAATTGCCTATTTTCGTGCCTCATCAAAACCAAGCTCTGGCAGGTGCTCTCCTGCCCTTTGGAGGCTGATGTTTCACATGTGACTCAGAAGGCTCATTGCAAACACCCACCACACAGAGGCAGCCTCACAACTCAGCCTGGGTTTCCTCCATTATTCTGGGGCAATGCATGTTCAGAGCGGGTCCAACAAGAGGCAGGGTGCTCTGAGCCTGGTCCGGTTCAGTCACAAACATCTCCAGGGTTGGAGAGCTCACAGTCCTCTGACTATTTCCATTTAAAGGAAATATAACACCAAGTGCAAACACTTACTAGAGACTTCTACACATTTAGTAGCACTTTACCTCGCAGGTTGGGATGTATTTGGCCTAAGAAGAGACTCCTCGCATAAAAGAAGTCGAAATGAGCCATAGTCACAAGCAAAGGAGAACGTCAGGTAGATGATACACAGCTTGCATGTACACTAAAACAAAAACAAACTGACAAGTAGCTCTGAAGGAATTAATGGGCTTCACTGAAACTAAGCTTTATTTAGCTTCCGTTTCTAACAAAAATATTTTATAGCCAAACTATGTGATTTAAACGTGTTGAACCCATTTGTCCAGAAATGTTCTGCAGGGAAGAATGTCCATATTTTGGAAAACACATCTAGACCTACAGAAATTTGAACTTTAGTAAGAACATGGACTAAGCTCTATTTAAGAGCAAGGAGAGGCAAATAAACCAGGCTACTTCCTTCAGGGGCTTGTGATGGTTTGCCTAGCAGTTCATTGCTTGTAAATATGCATTAAGATTACAAGCTAAGCTATCTTTAGACCATTCTATTATCAGTTTGTATGGAAGATGCTAATATCTCACAGTTGCACCACCGCTCTGTCATCTTGCAGCACACAAGCCTACACAACTAGAACACTCAGAGCACCTTCAGCAGCTTCCTATCCTGAAAACTACTACACATAAGTCAAACAAAGACAAATTCATTTTAGCAAAGAGAAATGCACCTTTAGTGATTCACGTTAATGTCAACAGCTTCTCCAAGGAGATGAAAATGGCATACCCGCATTGGAGATGGCAGTTGCTCTTCCACCAGAGTCATTATACAAAGCCTTGAAAGAGTGGACTTGCGTGAGATTTTCTAGCACAAAAGCTTGGAGAGAATAAGTTTCATATTCTGTGGTTCCCTTAGTTAGATGACAAGGTAACTTGCTGGCAGACATTCGATACTACTCTCTAGAAGCAGGTAGTAAAAAATGCTTTAGGAAACTGCTGAAGATCGCATCAGATACCATCAGCCACACCTTATGAAACAGATACACACTTCATGAGACAGGTAAGAACATTCACATTGTCAACTTGCAGAAGAATCCTTTCCTCAATGCTTTTACGTTGATAGTATTCAAAAAAAAACCATAACAGCTTTCAGCAAACAGCTAAGAACACCCCAAGGCGTTCTAAAAAGACAAAGATTCGCTGTTTTGGAGTGGTCAAAAAGGTCATAGATTTGCAAAGCAGCAATGCTACAAATGGTGTAACTATCTGTCTATCAGGAATCATTCAATAACCCTGTGTTTTCTTCCAGTCTCACTCCTACTCTCGCAATCTGCATTTCAGGTAAGGCTCAAAAGAATTCCATTAGAAGGAGGAAGGTGGGTTCAATTAGTTTTCAATGTAAAAAGCAAGTGATGTGTTAATGAGAGACAAATGCTGACCTTCAGACTTCCCAAAATTGACCATATTCTGTGAAGCTGAGGTAGGCAGGGGTGCATGGGTATGATCCAGCAGTAACCCCATCCAAACCCCAGTGGAATCTTCATACATGTTTCTGAATACCTAGTTTAAATATTCTGGATCTTCTGTTGTGATGCTTTATGAAAAGACAATGGATGTGCACAATATAGGAGGAAGAATTCTCATGGCTCAGAAGTTCCAGAGCTGAAGGAACATCATGAGCTGCTGACAGGCAAGGTGGTGTTACATGATTACACAAACACGTACCTCAACCTTACTGTAAGAAAGATGAAATATTATGAAACATGATTAAAAGCAGTCCTGGGTGCAATCAATTAACCATCCATTTTTATACTGAAGTTCCTGACTTCCTACAAACCATACTCTTACTGATCCCATTGGTGGTGTCACAAGGTCAGATTCTTACACATTTCCCCAACACACTCCCACCTTAAGCCAAGGAAAATACAGCCCAGCGTTCTCGGTGTTCCAAAATCCCCAGATGCTGCAGCTTCAACTATGAAAGCAGCATTGCTGGTCACAAGTTCATAGGAAACGCTGGAATCCACTTACCAACTCAAAAGCATTTACTCTCTAACTCCCTTTTGTAACAGACCTAGGTGATACTACTGTACTATGCAGAAATGAGTATGCTTGGTTTATTCATGACTTCCACTGTGAACTTAAGACAAGTTCCACTTCTTTTGAGTGGATGTGAAAGGGATCCAACAGGAGAAACAGCAGAAAGCACTGGTGTTAACGACAGAAACAGTTCATTGCAGACTGTAGAAGCATTTACCAACCTCCAGCTACCCACTGCAAAGCCTTTATAGTAATGAGTTTATGCACACTTAAAACTTCAGAAACCAGCACTGGAACAGTTAACAGGTGTTAGTGCCTTCCTTGGGACTTTAAATGACAAGTTCTGGGACAAGAAAGGCACAAGGCCTGGTGGCTACCCCAGATGGTGCACTGGAGCCAGTGGAAGCCAGGTGCACATTCCTCACTTCCACCAAAGGGTTACTAGCTCTAGGCTACCATTTGAAAGACTTACATTAAGAGTCATAAGAATACTTTCAAATCATCACTATAACATTTAACTGGTTAGAAATTGGCAAAGGCAGCTAAACTCCAAAGCCTGCTGATAAAAGACAAGTGAAAAAAAACATTTGCAGGTTTGGGGACACCTACACACAGCAGGAAAGCCTGGTATTACAGCACCTTGTTTCACACATGCTAACTTTTTTGACTAGAGATAAATCTCCACTACAGAACTGAAGTCAATACCAATCCTACCCTTAAACAGGGTAGGCTGCATATTTTAAGATGCTTTTCCTAGATGCCAGCGATGTTGAATTCCATAAAACATCTTGCACAAATGCATGCAGTACACCCCGATTCTTAAGACTTTCAGTAGCCCACAGCACAGCAGCTTGTGATGCAGGAGACAGAGGAAAGCCTGAATACAGCTAGATTTAAACAGCTGCCATCAAATTCTACTCTGCAGAATCAGATAAGCCTGTAGCTCACACTTATCTTCTGCTGGGGGCTTCCTGATGGACTGTATTACTCATTTAAAATAATTACAAAGCAGCCTTAACATTTTTCTTCATTTTTTTTTTATTAGGTTTATTATGACTTAGAGTTTCTATTACTCCAGTTGGGTAAACCACATTTGAGAATAAGTTTAACTGCAGGACTTCAGTTTCAGCCAAAATCATTTTTGCATTACTTTATTGTAATATAACTTTAAATTTAACATTTAAAATGTATTTCATTAATAAGCAAGCCAAGCTCAGTAGCTTCAGTGCAGGATGTACTGTATGTAACTTGCCGCACATTCATGTTAGATTTGATGTACATGGAGAAAAGACTGGTCAACTATATGATTCATAAGAGAAAGCAAAAATAAGCACTTCCTTAAAAATCAAACTAAACAGTCCTCAGTTCAGTGTTTCTTTAACATCAACTTACTTCAGGCTCCAGGAGCTGGTTCAGATGCCAGCAGAATGCTGCTCTCCAGAATTACACTTTTCTACACTGACACAAGAAATCATCTTCAAAGCAAAAGGTACTGAGCTTCAACTTCTTTTTTCTTGAGACAATCTGCTCTCCCATTTACCAGGTGAATATGTGCATTTTTGGATTATTCCAGCATGGTTAACAGAGCAAGAAACAAATGGGGCTGAACAGAAAAACAAGTTGCCAAGTATTTAAGGTACAGGCAAAAATGTCACTGCAATTCATTTAAGACTGTTTTCTTCTCAAAGGAAAAAAAAATGGCACAAATCAAAGAAAACCAAACGTAGTTTTGAGTGGTGGTAGACTGAAGTAATGCTTCAGAGCATTAACAGGATATAACTGCAAGGAAGGGGAGACAATTTGAATAGGCTCTGTGTATTTGGTCTAGACCAGCACTGTTAGTAGTTCAATCCCGGTATGCAGAACTCTGATATCAGCATGTTGTTACCCTTACTACACATAAAGGCATTAGAAGTTGCAGAGCATAAACATCTCAGTTGTACA
This sequence comes from Alectoris magna, assembly GCA_030625065.1. Classification (NCBI taxonomy): domain Eukaryota; kingdom Metazoa; phylum Chordata; class Aves; order Galliformes; family Phasianidae; genus Alectoris; species Alectoris magna. The sequence goes on along the minus strand of CM060575.1, from coordinate 4,910,308 downwards.
AGACAGTTAATGAATAAACAAAACAGATGAATGGTTTCCACATGTGTCTTTTCTGGTTAGGATTCCAACCTGTGACTTTTCATTTTGTGAATCTCCATTTAGGACAGAAACTCCTCTATCAACAGCCAAATAAATACTAATGCTTAGATACTTAAAAGTTTCAGTTGAAAATGCAGTCAAATGAATACTAGCTTTACGCAGCTTCAATATTTTACATAAAATAAGTCTTATGAATCATAGTTAATAGCAGTAACTGAAACTAACATATTCCAAGTCCTTCAGGTGATGTGCAAGTTAAGCTATATAGCACAGGTAGGGAGTTTAGAACAGGTCTTACCATCTTGCTTTGCAGTTCTTACACTTGCCCCATAAACTACAGATCCTCTAGCTACAGCATTGTGCAAATGTTGACATTTTTAAGAGCTCTTCAATGTAAAGAAATACGATGGAAGCACCACAGAGCAAGGAAGTTATGCTCCTAAGAGCCTTGAATTCTGAGAGTTTTTAGAATATATCATTACTGTCTTGCCTCATCTACCAACCACCAATGAAAGAACATCAGGGCAAAAAGGAGCAAGACTACAGTCAAGTCTGCCTCAAGTAACAAGGAATAGAAAGATCCGACTCTACAAGCACATAAGCAGAAGTCTTGAAGAGTTGTATGTTATGGAGCTCAAGGTGCCATAACTGTTAAGTAGGACACCTGAATTTAGCACTGTGGATCTAGAACAGCTGCATTTCATCCAAGAGGAGTCTATGCTTCCAGTACAGCATACATACCACCTCACTAAACACCCTTTCCCAGCCTGCAGGTCTGGAGCTCCTTGTTTTCTTACTCCTCCTGTATTATCCATTTCTTAGGTAAAGATTCAGAGGCCCTAAAAGCCAGTCTCCACCAAAACAAAAAAAAAAAAAAAAAGACTCCTACCTACACGTAAAAACAGAAGTTCTTTGAGACTGATGTATCCATCCCCATTCAGAAACTGATTTGCAGCCCATCAATCCTGATGTCTATTTCAGTTTTTGATAACACTTACTTTATGGCAGAGTTTGATCCTATGAATGTAAGCTCAACACAAAAAGAAAGCCATTTATCCTTTTTAATTCATCCTTACAGTATGTTTATCCAGATCTTTTTAAAATCAACTTCCAGTTTTAAATTATTTTCTTAGCACTTGACAGAACCTGCATGTCACCCCCCATGGAGGAGACGGCATCACAGAGAATCTAAAGTTAGTCCAAGTTCCCACTTGTGACCAGAAGTCTTACTTGTTAGACAATACCCTTCCGCCAACTACTCCCCCTCACTCCCTCTCCTCCCACCCCTCCCCAGCAATGGGCAATTACTTCACAAGAAATGTCAAATGGGATATGGGTGTACACAAAGCCTACCCTTCACTAATACTGAACAGAAAAGCCTACTTTCCAATTACAGGACATCTTCCTCTAAATTTAGGTCAGCACTGGTGCAGTCTGCACTGTGTATGGTTACCACAAGGATAATACCAATAAGTACATATATTTCCTCAAACTGAAGATTTAAAAGTCTATGAAGTTAACTGGGGAAGTTTTATATTGCTGCTTCAGAGCACTAAACACACAAAGTGAACCCAATAAAGATCCTTGTATTGATTCAATATTAAGTATTAATCGCATGACCATCATAGCACCTCTTTACATTATCACACAATCACCAGAATTATCAACTGCTTTTAAAACTAAAAAGGGTACAGTCCAATATTTATAACTTGCACACTGTTACTATAGAGAAACTAGGTGCATGGTACAGTGCTGCAAAAATGGAAGCCTGCAGTTTTGACAAAGATGCCAAGTCATGTTGTAGACAATTTCAGTCAAACTGGCAATACTGTTTAAGCAAATACTCAACACAGCAGGAAATAAAGGACAAAAAAAAAAGCATTCTATAACCAAATAAACATCTGAAATTTCCTTTCCCTTTAAGAATACAAGTAAGGTCACTTTTAGCCTTGGAACAGATACATGTTTGCCTATGATGATCTTGCTAACTACTACACAATATCTGATGTCCTCTGCTAAGAATATAGTTTAAGAAAGCCGCAGATACAAGAGGCGTCTAATGTAATACCTAAAATTTTTTTATGGCAAATATTGAATTTGTCTTAAACAGTGAATATGGGAAGATGGCCTCATGTTTCCTTTTCAATAGTACTCTGAGGATCAAGTGGCTTTCAAGCAGCATGGTGGGTTTGAAATTTATGCAGTTTAGATCATTCTGTTGCGTTTATGAGTTGGTGAGTCTGTAATGACATCGCCACACTGGGCTGAGGTACGCTTTCTAGTTCCACCATTGTCCAAGTGGAGTGCCATTTCTTCTGATATGAAAGTGTTCAAATCAACATCATGAAGTCCGTTTCTCCTTCGACTAGCATTGGAACCACTGCTCACGTGAGTAGGAGAGCCTGGGGTACTCGAGCGGACACTTATACTAGCCATTGCACCACTAAGACCTAAGGGAAGAAAAGAAAGAACATTTAGGACACGCAGCAAAGAAAGTAACTTCCTGTGCGTACAGGGACAACATTTACCTGACTTAGTGATACCTTACAAGCACTTCATCCTATTATTTGTGCCATACACACTTACTTGAAGGCCAGAACTCATCCTCCCAGCTTTCTGCCATGCCTTCTGAGCTTTTAGTGCAAGAGAATACAGAAGCTGGAAGAGCCCCTTCTTACAAAATTTAAAGTGAGCTTATATACCAGGTTGTAGCAGCACACTACAGCAAATTCTAGCTCCATAAGCAGATGACATGCTAGTCAGTGTGAAAATACTCAAAGGAAGAGTAGTCTACTTCGTGTGACAGCTTCAACCTAAGCCATTTCTAACACAGAAGGAAACTTTCCCTACTAATGGAGTTAATTACAAAGTTGACTTAGTCTTGTTTCAAAATCCCCTTCAGTTCTAAAGGAAACTACAGTATGACAGCACATTACAGACAGGTTTGTAAAGCAACCTATTTCAATAACTTAAGTAAAAACAATTGCAGGGCTGCCACTATTAGCCAACACATTAGTATTCAGAGCACTTAAAAGCAGGAAAGCAAGACCACATGTCAATTGACCAAAATTCACTACGAGCAGATCTGATCCAAAACAGCATCACAGGCTCCCTGCTATCACTATGCTTTCTAACACTTCATTAATAACCTGAACAGAAGTGAACACTTGATACTAATTAACAGATTCTAAAGCCATCTGCAGTGATGGCAGGTTGATACACAAGTCGTGACAGGACAGGTTAGCCAGATTCACTCTACATCACTGCAGAAATAAACGGTACTACAAGATCTACTTTACGTGGAGTATTTTATGCAATGTCCAGTAAAAACTAACAGCCTGTGCTTTTCTTAGAGCTTCTGCTCACAGCCCCAGTGAATGTTCCAACAACTTAGAAGCATGGTTTGAAGCCTGACCAGAATCCTGCAGGGTTTTAACATTAAAATTCTTTCACCCCAAATGACAGAAAGTATTTAAAAACAGCAAAAGCCCCTTTAATGAAAAAAAATAGGTCAAAACTGAAGTTTGTTCTGGTACTCCCAGAATTCAGGTTGAGCTTAAATTTTAAGCCACGAAAATGAGACTCCTATATATCTACAAAATAAAGCAAAGCACCCAACTGATGATACAAATGCCCAAGCATAAAAGCTAGATGTGCAAAAATTAGGCAGGTAAGAAATGACTGCACAACTCAAAGATAACAGAAAGTTTAATTTCAACTGACACAGCATTAGAAAGAACATTCCATCCTGTACAATTCAATTGGAAAAACAAAACAGTGCACAGAGGGTAGATGTTTCTGATGCTTTCAAACCTGAACTGATATTTGCCAATGGTTCTCCAATTCCAAACAGAATTGCTCTGAACACACAGAGTTCCAGCAACACATTAACACGGCCCCATGATATGTATACACACAATCTTCATGTCAAATTTAACCCTGTCCAACTCATCTAAACTCTACGCTCCCATGGTCTCTATCAGTTGCTTCCTTCTCCGCTTTTTAATACCGATTTGTAATGTAAGACAGATGGTAAGACAAGACAAAACCTCATGGACATTTAGAATCTTTATGAGTCAAGCCACATATTTCCATATGGCAGAGTCAGAGTTTAGCCCAGAGGGACTGAATCAATACTGTGTCAACACTCAATCTACCATGCAAACTCATGTTTCTGCACTGAGCTCTTGTCTACCAATGCATCATTTTAATACTGAATACTGAAGTACAAGGCTTTTCAGTATTGCCTTCCTGAGTTGCTGCTCCCCTGAAATACATGGCATTTTCTCCCACAGTTCTGGAAAAGTGGTTTTTAGAGTATAGAACCCACATTGCATATACATCTGACAGTATCAACCCCACACTGGAAGACCAAACCATCATTTTGGACTGCAGAACAACCAGCACCCTTCACGCAGCCTTGGAGGCAGACAGCATTCTACCTATTAGTAAGGCAGAAAGTGATCTGGTGCAGGTCAACTTTCAGACATTATGACTGTCAGATCAATCTGATGTAATCTTTATTTGAAAATTCTTCTCACAGATGCACATTGAGGAAGCAAGTGAAGATGCATCTATGCCTATGCTAACTGCTTTTTTTTTTTTAGGGTTGGATGAAAATTGCAAACTCAGGTTTGAGGAGTTGAACAATAATAGTATTTTAACTATCACTTCCAGGAATATGCAGCATCATCACTTGTAATTCTAAGAAAAATCCACTTGAGCTTCAGGGTAAGGCAGCATGCATTACCTTAACTACTTCCCAAATTTTAAGTGCTGAGTAAAGCTTTTAACAGTTTCAAGTGAAATTATATTTCAAAGAGAGCCCTCCAGCACACCAATAATGCAAAGCTGCCATCAAGGGCAAACATTTTTACTTGCCAGTTTACAATACCTTTGGTACCCAGAAGTTACACTAAAGGAGTTCAGTAACAGACACAGCAGAAGTGCCATAACAGAAGCAAGAGAAAAGGAAGAGAAAAGGAGGATCACGAAAAAAAATTCCCAAGTTCATACAGCTTTTCTTGCTCATTCTGCTTTTAAAACGGAAGAGTAAAGCACAAGTTTACCCTGATGTGAATAATACCAAACTGAGTTTGGGGTTCAAAATGCCTAGCTTTCATCAAGAAAGCCATTTAATTACATTGCTGAGTTATAATACACACCAGACAAGGATCAAAATGCAAGAGAAGTTTTAAAAAAAAAAAAAATGCAGTTTTAGGAAGATCTGCAGATGCAGCAAATGGTTTTCAAGATTCAATTAACAGATACTCTAGAGTTTTGTTGTAAGGAATACACCTAGAGCTGCACACAGCTTTCCAGGAAGTATTAATTAACTACATCACTCTACAGCTTCTTCTCTAAGTTTTCAGATTTAAATATGAAATACTGAGATTGGATTACAGTACTCCCTCTCTAAGTAGTAAGATCAGTAAATTGAAGGATCTAGGCCTTCAGCCATGCTAGCATCCTTTCCTGAGCAGCAGCCATAGCCAGGTGAAGGAGCTTCAGAGCTTTATTCTGTACTTTGAACTCACACCCATTTTACAAAACACCACATTAAGCAGTAAGTTTCAGTATTGCCTTTAACTGACTAGCCCATCCATGTCACTATTAGAGGAATACTCCACTTCCACAGAAAGCCTTCTAGCACAAAACCCTGCTTTTACACACCAGTCAAAAATCCCACTTACAGCCTTAGTTGTGAACACTTGCTGAAGCTGCTACTCACTACCACGTCTCCTCACAACATCTAGAAGTAGTGCACTACTTCAGCAGCCTGCCAAGGATGCAGATACACAGCCCTAAATTAATTTACAAGCAAAAGTCATTTGCAGGTTTAAAAAAAAAAAAGCAGTTTTAAGATGACCAACAATAAACAGGAACAAAGATTGGGAGATAGTTTTATCACTACTTCCCCTGTGTTAAAGAAAAGGGCAAGAAGGAGATGGAAGGTGACAAATTGCAGGCACTAGCCTAAAAAGTCATGAGGCCCTATGCAAGTCTAGTGACTGAAGGAGGAATACAAAAAGCATGTGTCATATCAGACTGAAACTGATATCACAAGAAACTAATCCAGAAGGTGACTGACACATAATCCTGCTCACCAGCTGATTAAGGGGAAGAGCACATTTCTAGCCCCTCCCACAGTACTATCAGAGCAAACTTCCTACCCTGCTCATGAACCTTATTCCCTTCATATTCCAAATTTCATACTCAGAAGTTCCACTCTGCACACTGCAAAACAACTTCCATGAACAACCACTATATGAAAAAAGATTAAACAAGGATATGAAAATAGCTTCAGTGAATACCCAACAATAACTCTCCTCAAAAGTGCTATGTGTTTAAGTGACTTCATAAGCCTTTACTTAAAGCTAACTGCACAGGGTTTAACTGAAAAAAAAACTTCCTTTCTGAAACTGAAGTCTGCTTATCATCCTGTATTACATGAGAGTCAGCTTCTGCAGCTGTCCTCCTCATGAAATCCGCTTAACCTACTGAACAAACAATACTGGTACACAGAGTTCTCTAACCAGCTTCCAATACGAGAAGGAAAACTGCCAAAAAAACATGATCAGGTGTAAGTATGGTTCATTGAAATGACAACAGAGCAGCCAGTAACACTGCCTAAATGACAGCCCAATTCTGTAACAGTGTAGGGCTTACTCATCTTGAAAAACTGCCATAGCAGAGCAGAGGCAAAGACTGCATCTTAAGGAGTGTGCTTAACTACTTAAGTCCTACTCCCCACCAGAAGCAATATGATAACTTTATCATTTATTTTTCACAGATATTTCTAAACAGTTTTTATCTTCAAGTCTTCACAAACAGCCCATTATTAGCTTAAAGTATCTGCCACCCTTTCAAAATTTTATAAGGCATAATAAAATCAAAGGTGAACGGCTTATTTTCACCTCAGGACCGTTTCCTTTGTCACATGCTGGATTGAAGTTCAAAGCAGAATTAGCTGCTGATAATCCATAACTTTCTAAAAGCTGTACCACCACTGCTGACAACACCAGGAAGTTCATTATGAATCAACTTGGAGTGCATTTTTAAGAAGTGAACCAGGAATGAGAGCTGAACAGGACTCCTGCAGTGAGGGGAACCTACAATATCCCTCTCCATGGCACTCAACGAGCAGAATAGCTCATTATTATCCTTGCACCAAAAAACAAGGGCACTAAGAGGCTCCCCAAAGATAGTTTCAAACTGTTAATTCCTTCTTCCTCTATCCCACATAAATCTGTTAGTTACTCGCTACTAGTCAAAACATTTCACTAGTTGCAAGGATAGTAATATCATTTTCCAAGAATTCTACTTAAGCATTGATACAAATCTCATCTCCTCATGCTTCAGAAATACTCTAATTTGATACTTAACTGTTCGGTTTCAGATCTGTTACATTCTGCAGACGTGAACTCTTTTCACAACACACCTCATTCATAATGTATGATTCACTTGACCGTACAACTTTTTAGTAGCTATGAAGTCTTACGCATACAGAAAGCTCTTAGAGAATTTGGTAGATACCTTCAACTGGAACATCAAGTACATGACATAAGGATATCAGTGACCAAAATCCAAAGCATAAGAGGAAGACATGCTTTATGAACTCCCGCCCAGTTTTAACCAAGTAGTATTGAAAAATTACTGTTACCATGCAGAGCTATGGCTTCACGGAAGGGTTGCAAATCAGTCTCTACAGATGAGCTAGTTTCTGTTGAAGTAGCTCGGTTAGGGGATACTACAGTCAGTCTTGGAGGAGCTCTAGAATTTCTTGGAGGAGGAACTTTTCCACATAGGAAGCTGATCAAGTCTTCTCTACGAATAGTTCTTCTGCGTTTTTTAACCCAAGCTAACACATCCTTATTCCGACGCTGATAGCCAATCTGAATTCCTACATCAAAGCTTCGCTGATGGGCATCCACACTTTCTGTAAAAAGACAGAAAAGTATTCTTAGTAAATATTACAGATGGAACAAAACATACAGTATGGTACACCATTGATATGACTTTCATTCAGCCAAAAGAAATAAGCACGTCTTCAACAGGTTACTGTAATACAGTACCAAGTTTGCTAGCAGTGAAAATGAGTCATAAAAATTAAGAAATATTAATTAAAACAAGTTAATTAGTTCCCCTTCCTCCCCCTACATCTTTATAAGTCATAATGTTAAACTCCTCAGCAATAGCATTTATTTGCTATACCCGAGGTTAGCACTAGAGCACTATGTTAATACAGCATGGTTTCATTAGAAGCATCCTTTGAGCTGGTCAGTCTGAGACTTAAATCAGCAGGCATGCATCTGCTTAACGAACAGTAGCACACCTCAACTTTCTATGCACTCCTGAAGTACATCAGCAGAGTTAGGAAATTGCACAGAAAAGAATCAACTGATTTTCTCAGTGCTAACAGATGGGCAATTTTCAGAAGACTCCCATTTCTTTAGAGTCCTAGCTCAATCCAAATTTTACATAGAAACTTACAGGAAACTTACAGGAGGCCATAGTTTTAAACCTAGCTAAAAACAGCATTTCCAACATCTTCCAGTTAGGCTTCCTTCATAAATATATTACCTAAGATTTTCCTTCCCCACTTAGGAATCCATGACAAGTTTGATACACAAAGTTTTGAATAGGTATTACTTGCAATTAATCCTGCTACAAAATGCAGTTTTATTCTCCATTGATGCTATTTGTCATGCACAACAGTTAACTTCACCTCAAGCAAGCACTATTTACTTGTATTACATTGTTCTCAAACTACAGCAAGTTCTTAAACTGACGGCCAAGTACTATCAGTAAATTTCAGAGAACAGGTGGGACAAACGATATTCTTTACTCAAGTATGTTGATCTTGTTTACCATGAAAACCATTGCCATGTTAGCTCTCGCTCCATTCAAAGCTAAAATAGCACCCACTACACTTGATTCACTTAACTTCCAGATTTGTTTTTAAACTTAAAGATAGAAGAAACCATTTTTGAATTCTTCCCTTCCTAATGAAGTCCAACACAAAAGCCACTTCCTCAAAACAATGAGGAGATTTATGAACAGCTGTCCAAGATATTAGTTCACAGGTAAACAGTGATACACACATCTAATCTGTTTCTCACATGCAAGAACAAGACTAACCACTTAAATACCAATCCTGGACATTATTTTAAGGCACCACTGGATGGTGCATGAAGGAGTGCTAAAAAACTACCAAGTAACAGCATTTCAAATATAGCACAACTTACCAAAAAAGGAAATATCAGATCATTTCATTGGAAACCATGAAGTATGTTCAGTACACTAACAGTACCTTCATGCACTCTTTTTTACAATACTCTCCTATGCCACTTTGTAATCAAAGGACTTAAAGATCTACAACAGCTAATTTCCTGTCAAAGCAATGGCATCTCAACAGATTATTCCTCCAGCCATTTTAACTCCATACACTGACACTACATACTCTGACACCAATGCAGTAGGGCAAGAGCTACCCAAACACCTCAGAGCTACTCTGGAGGCTGATCACAGTCCTTTAATCCCTTCCTGAAATACCTTGAGAAAGCCCTGAGAGATGAAGTGCCCAGCTCTACATTAACAAGCCTGCGCTCCTTGTATACAAGGACACTTGACAAAGGGCTAGCTAAGGTCAGTTATGAGGGCAACCACTGTCAACACACCCTAGGTAAATTTCAAGTATCATTACCCTAGGAAAGATCAGGCATTATAATCTACAACTGTTTTGTTCACAAAGGCAGACTGACAAGATGTACAAGCAGTCCAGTTGCCTACATTTCACAATTACAAACGCTATTACTACCAAAAAAGTTAAGTTTTTCAATAATACGGTAAATTGTGGGCTCAAAATCATCAGAATAACTAAAATCCTACCTTACAAACCAGATATTCACTTAAATAAGTGAAAGTAGAAATCCACAATCCAGATGATCCTAATTGAGGTACAATAATGAACATCATCTGTTTTGAAGAAAATGCTAATATACATGAAATCACAGCATTGGCCCTACACACCGCTTCTTACATTGCTCCCTTTAAAGGCTTCAATGCATGGAAGTTACCAAACGAGAAAGCCAACAGGGCAAGGGGAAGTAGGTAACATTTGGCTCACAGTACCTAGCACTTCAATATTTCATCAAAATACCTTTGAAATAACTATTACTGAACATGTGAGGAAGCCACGAGGCTTTTAATGAGTAATTTTCTGTTTAATACTCAAGGCAAACTCACATTGCAAGGTACACCATGGTCTAGATGACCCTAGGCATGTTGTCCCACCTTCTAAGGGTCTCACTTGGGAATCAAGTGAGGATTGAAAAAAAGACTGCAGTTTTGAGTAACTAAGCACTTCAATCTGTTTAAGTTTCAGATACTCCTTTTTGAAGTATTACATGATACCTGCCTGAAGGCAGCTTCCTACTTTAATTCTAGTTTCCCTGATCACTGAGAAACTACATATCCTCCCCCTAAACACATTATGGCAGAACAAATAGGCCTCAGTTAACTTGATTACCTTTAACACAAGTCATTTAAGCAAAAATTAAGCAGCTTTAAACTCTGAAGAAAGGACATTGGAAAGGACATAATCACTTGCAACAAACTAATAATTCTAGACAATTTATTACCTGCTGCTCCTCCAGCACCATGCTCAAGAGACTATGGAGCCTGTCCATGTTTGAGCAGCCCCTCCCTCAGGGAGAGCATCTCACCCATCACATGATGGGCTGCCCCTTTACACAACTCATCACAGAGTATTCATACACACCTCTTGCAAGAGAGATGATCCCTGCTAGTGAGAGTTATTTATCTACAGTTCCTTTTTGTTTCCTCCACATCCCTCAAAAACCTGATGAGCCAGAAACATGCTAAGTTCAATCAAACCCCACAAACCAGGAAATTCAAGACAAATGAAAAACTTGCAGGGTGTACAAGCCATGCTGTACAGACCAAGAAAAACACTTCCAGAACTATAAGAAAAACACCGATTTGAAACTCAAGAGTTTGTCCTTCTTCCTAGTAAGGGAAGGCAGTAATAACAGGATTCACACTTTGCCAAATTCATCCTCTGCTCATACAAAACCATTGAACAATCCTTCTGAAGCAAAACTCTTGTACCAATCAAAAGAACAGCAGAGTTCAGAAACAGATCTTGACAGATAGAGTCAAACAGCACAAGAGCACAGCCATAAGTACAAGGGCCACTTACCAAAGCTCTGGCTAAGACCACCCTCTTACCATCACCCTAATAAGACTGAATAACATTCAGGTGCTTAAAACACAGTAAGAGACTTCTGCAAGGCTTACTTAAGAAGCCTCACTGCCACAAGAACAAAGTTTTGTTTTCTAAAAAAAAATAATCTACATACAGATTTTTGCAAGCACTAAACTCAACTTACACTTCAGTGAAAAAGCACACATACTGACATCCCAGCATTCAATACACCACAAAGTAAAAGCTATGTAGGACACTGAAGTCCCACAGAAGCTCTTGCACACTTCCCTTGAAGAATAAGAGACATACTAAGAACATCCCCTTTCAAGGGTCTCAGAACAAAACAGCTTTTAACTTGTTAGTCACTGACATGAGGCAACAGAAAAGATTAACTGCTGTCAGCTAAAATGCACAGGGAAAACTCTCAAGATTCAGGAAGCAGTCTCGGGTTAGATTTTATCAGGGTGAATAAGAGACATTAACAGGCCCTGCTTATGAGTAAGCCGGGGCAGAAGGCCGAGCGGGCCTGGCTCAGCGGGAGGGCCACGGGCAGCAGCCCCTTACCTTTGTAGAGGTTGGTGACCGCAGTGGCCGCGTTCTGGAAAGGGACCCAAAGGGAGAGCCCCGGCTGCTGGCACACCCGGTCTGCAGGGAGGGAAGGACACACGCTGTTTATTTTGGAGTCGCTAACTCCGAACGGCCATGTTAGGTTTCGCCATTTTGTTCCACCTTCTGAGGGCGGCTCGGCAGTTGGACCGGGAAGGACGGCCGGCCGTCGGGCCGGGCCCGGGGCACGGCGGCTGTTCCCGCGGCCGCACAGGGAAGCGCCGAGCCCTGCCCCCGCCCGCAGCCCCCGTCGCACAATGGGGCCGGCCCCGCACTTCGCCATTTTGTCGGCGCTTCTTCCCCGGGCTGGGCGGCCGCCGCCGCCGGCAGAGCCGCCCGTCCCCTCCCCGCCCGCCCCCGGAGCCCGAGGCTCACCTCCGCGGGGCTCACCCCGCCGCCCAGCCCCCCGCGGCGGCGGCTCCGCCGGAACGCCCGGCAGGGCCCCGCGCCGCCATCCCGGGCCGAGCCCTCCGCCGGCGGCCGCGTAGGGCGACGTTCCTCGGCCGCCCTCACGCCATTTTGTTTTCCCGTCCGCCTCCATGGACGGGCGCGGAGCCCCCGGGCCGGAAGCCCGCTCCTCCCCCTGCCCGGGCCGTCTCGCCGCCACATCCCCTTTGTGGGGCCGTGGCCCCTCTCCCACCCCGCCCAGCAACCCCGCACCGGCGCCCCCGGGTCGAGCCCCACCGTCCTCGCTGCCCGCCCCCCCGCCCCGAGCCGCTCACCCTTGTACAGCTGGGCCACGGCGGTAGCCGAGTTCTGGAAGAGGTGCCACAGCTTCTGTTGCTTGTGTTCGGGCTGCGCCGCCGCCTCGTCCTGCAGCTCCGGCGCCAGCGCCTCCTCCTGCTCGGCCTCAGCGAGACACTGCCGCTCCCACTTGCTGAACCAGTGCTCGGGCCCGTGTTCCTGGATCTCCGCCTCTCCTTCCTCCTTCTTGTCCTCCATCCTCCGGCCGGCTCCGCGACCCCTCCGCCTCCTCGCAGGCCCGGCCCCGCCGAACAGCCGTACTAGTCCTCCTTCCTCCTCCGCCAGCCCGGCCCTACCTCACCCCCATGCTGCCGGACCCTGCCGGCGCGTCCCCCAGCTCCAAACACACTGAGCGACGGCGCCGCCCCGAGCGCAATAAAAGCCCGGCGGAGCCGCCCGGGAACGCGCAGCCGCCCAACTCCACCCCGCAGCGCCATTGGACACCCCTACCCCGGCACCGCCGGTTTGAACAGCAGCGCTAAGCGGCACTGGTTCTTAAGCACGTCAATCCGGCTCTACGTCACGGGGGAGGCGGGGCCGAGCTGCAGATGGGTTGTGTCGTCATCGACTCGTGCGCAGACGTTGCCGGCCGCGCGGCGCAGGCGCAGTGCCCTCCCCCGCCGCCTCGTCGCGGCCTCGCTCCTCCCCCTGGCGTGAGGCACGGCCCGAGGGCGGCCCCGCCCGCCGCCGCCCCTCGCCCCCCGCCGGGTCCGCGCGGCGGCTGAGCGCCTGAGGCGAAGATGCGACTGCGCGGGCAGGCGCGAGGCGAGGTTAGGGTTGGGTGGTTTTGCTGCTCTTTCCGTATCGACGCTGGGGCGGAGTAAGGTGGTGCCCCGCCTCGGGTTTCCCCCCGCTTTTAGTACGGGGGGGCGAAGGCCATAAGCGTCAGCCGGCCGCGTCCTGACCTGGTGGAGGAGCAGATGTTCGCCCGGCGGATGGCTGCCGCCCGACGGGAAGATGGCCGCCCGCCCTGCGTATCGCGGTGCCTTCAGGCCCGGCTGCTGTCCAGAGTGTGTGGTGTGGGCCGGGAGGGATACATGGAGCACTCGTACTCTTCTGATTCTTTTCCTGCTATTTTTATATTCTTATCATTTACTTTGTATCAGAAAGCATTCTGATAGATGGACATAAGACGGAATTCCTTTGTGCCTGCTCAAAACACTAATTCAGAGCGCCTTATGATCTCTTCAGAATACATGCTCCTGTCTTAACTGCTCCAACCGTGCTACTTTAAGTCAAAGCAAATATGCAGGGCAAGCCGTGGCTCGCAATAGACGTTACTGTGCAAGCAGGCGCATGGTGTTTCCCACTCTCTGTGCCCCCTATGAAATACCTGGAGCTCCACAAATAGCTGGCTCCAACCACAGAGCATCTGATGCAGTGCAATGCCCTTGTGTGCTGGGAGCAGGGAACCTCCTGTCCATGGTCACGAGCCAGCACATAGCTCTGAGGGCACAGCCAGGCTCTGGCTGCAGCACTGCGCAGCACTGTGGGAGCTGTAGTTTCCCAGGGCTGCCAGTGAACTGCAGGCTCTGCTGTAGCGTATGAGGAGTGGTGGGTGAGGAAGTTTTCTAAGCCCAGCAAGGAGAGATGGGGGAAGATGACTGAGTGTGTGTCAGAGCGAGGAAGGAGGATGATGACTTCAGTGGGTGCTCTTGCAAGGGCAGCCTGGTGAGGAACAAGCAGTGAGGCAGCTCTGAGGAGCATTCTCCAGCAGAAGGCCTGGCAATACATGGTGACTGCAAGCCTCCTAGGAGAGGACTTGGAACTCGCATGTGGCTGAGATGAGGGTGACAGTGGATTTGAGTGACAGGGGTAAGAGAGAAGGACTGTAGTGATGCAGTTCCTACAGAGCTCCCATCCTCTCCTTTCATCCCAAAGAGAGAAGAGATTTACACCTCAATTTGTACCTCAAATAAGCTCTTAGGCCAAGAGGGAAACTGAGCTTGTTGCTGTATCGTAATTTTAGCACAAGCATGATACCAGTGCAAGTATGTAATTCCCTATTCTAGAGCTGGAGATGCTGATATAAGCTAGATATCAATAGATACATAATTTACTGTCCTGCTAGCTGTAGCTTGATTATTTAACTGTTTGGGTTTGGTTTTGTTTTAATGCAGCCCTGAATTAGGGGTCCACTGAGTCAAGGTTTCTTAACAGCTACAATGTAAGTTAGCTCTGCAGTTCTCGGTAACTGGAATTTCTAATGGTGTTGCTGTCAGCTACACCAGTTCCAAGAATCCTTCCTCAGTTCCTTCTGTACTCGTCTTGGGAGCAGGACAATACGCTCTGAGAGTATTGGCCAATATTAAGGTCCTTAATGCTTCTAGAGATGCTTGAAGTGGAATTAATGTAGGTTTATATCATTTTGTGCCTCAGACATGCAATTTAATTTATGGGTCAGGCTGAATTGTGATAAAAAAAACAAACATCCTTGTATTGCTTTATGGCCAGTCTTCACATACCAAGCAAATGCACATGCACAGAAGCATGGATATTGTCTTCCATTCTAGGTATGGCTCTGTCGAGTCCTTGGTTAGGATTAAGAACTTCAGCAGGTTTAGAAATGAGCTATGGGGTCTTTGTGAATGTACAAAGGTAGCATTTAAAGGAAGGGAATAATAAGTAGATTAAATATTGACAATCTATGAAATCGGTTTGTAAAGCATGCATTAACAGTAGGCTGTTAAGTATAAACCATGCTGAGACAGATTTTTCTCCTTTGAAACTGTTTTAAGGAAAACAAAAAATGAAACTATGGTCTGTATTGAATAGGATTTCATACAAGCGTCCTATAACTTGGAAATGCTCATTCTATATGTTCTTAAATGGTTTAAATATTGAAAGGCATCAAATAGGAATGTCTGATGAGATTGCATTCAAGCACTACTCCTATAAATAGGTCCTTAAATCCATCTCCCTTCTCAGACCTTGCTCAGATGGTGACCAGAAATCCCCCTGTCAACTTTGGAAGGCTTTGCAGATGCCCTCTGTAAGATCTGAGATCAGAAGTTAGCATACGTAGCTTGATATAGGAGGGCGCATGGCTCTCCTGGTTGTGTACCACACATCTGTTTTTCCTGAATATTTCTGAAGAGTTGCGTAATGTTGGCAACTGTGAAATAAGCGGTTGGTTACTGCAATACAATGTAGTGTTAGTCATGATTTATCAAGCATTCAGTCCTGACATTTGGCTATGACTGATGCCCATTCAGTATAAATCAAGCAGGGAGATACGTTACGTAATCCTGGGTAAAAATACAGCAGTGGAATTTCCTGGTTTAATTTAGAGAAACCTGGCTACATGCATTTCTTAGAAATACCTACAGCTGATAGAAATTCCTGATAGAAATTGATTTTAAGAGGGCTATTTTCCTTTCTACTTGTATAAAGCCAACTGCTAGTGATTAACGTTGGAGTTGTACTGAAACGATCTCTGGGACTGCAGCGTGAAGAGTCTTGAGACCTGGGATATTGAATCTTTCCTGCATACGATCAGATAGTTTTTAATTACATGTTGTCCATAAAATTAGAAATTGTCATTTTTTAATAGGACTGATGGAATAATTTTAACATGGTCTACTAACATTTTTATGCCATATGAATATAAAAATGGAGCTAGGGACCTGGGAAGAAGTCAAGCATTTCGTGGGACTAGAAGAATAATGCAGCAAAGAAGACCTGGAGAATGAAGGCAAAATTGATTGACTTTTCTCAGGTAAATTGTGGAGGAGGCAGCAAAGGAAAGACGAGAAAGGAATGGCACAGTGTGCAAAAGTACACTGTCACACCCAAGTGCTCTTCTCCCTGATGCCTCCTGAGAAACAGTGCCTATATCTTCTGGGCAATACTGAGTTATTAAAGAATTGTTCCTCCCTGTAAATTAAAAACAAATTCCATGCTGATCCATCATGACCTACCATAAGTAGCCTGGAACAAATGCAGCTGTGCTGGTGTTGGGTGCTGCTAGGTCATTTGTTGGCTAGAGTCAAATGCGAAAAGACTAGAAGATCAATGGCTGATGCACAACAAATGTGGCATCTGAGTAATCTTGGTGTTTTGCCTCTTAATTTCCCCCATGGGAATGCTGTAGTGATGAGAGCAGCATGGCATCCCAACTGAAGTCTCTGGGGAGATAATTACTGGAGCATGATGAGGGTATGCTAATTGTAGAAGGCTCTGAAGACTTGTTTTATTCCCTCAGCAGACTCTTACTGGGAGTTGAATTTAATGATAAATAATGGAAAACATCTTTTTAAATATGGAAATATGGAACTGGGGGAGAAGGAGGGTTTTTTTGAATACTAAATACTCAAAATATGCAGCATTTGTTAATATTTGAGTATTTGGGTGGTTGACTATAGACATGGAAATGTTCTCTCAGAGCTGTGGCTACGTCAATGAAAATTCCTCATGTACAAGAGAACTCTCATGGTTTTAGATGTGGGGGGAACTGAAGAGAGCATGTATTCATTTCACCAAAGCATAAAAAAAAATGGCTGAGTATTTTTATTTCTATTCACTATTTGTCCTTTGGGTTCAGACTGTAGGTGTGTCATCTTCCCAGATAAAGTCATCAGGGAAGGAAATTGCTCAGCTGGAAATTGTAATGTTTCTTGGGCAGAAGTTTTCAGTGCAAGTAAACCTGAAGTAAGCATGTGCAAACAAGGAGCAGGTATTTCTGGGAAGCCTGGCTTATCAAGACCGTGGCACACTGACTATTGGTACCAGATAATTTAGACAGCTTAACCTGTTATTGATGCAATCAGCTGGGCTTTATATATATTGACTCGATGCTACTGATCCTCGCTGGAAAAGTGGAAAACCTGGGAAGCAGGAAGGAAAGGAAATAAAATGAAAGTATTTCTTTTCTAGGTTGTGTTCCTGGGTAAAGGAACATCTTCAACACGCATAATCCAAACACAGAGGCAGATGAGCACTGCTTAAAGGCTACCTGAGGGGTGTTTTGTGTGCTAAAATGTTAGTGACCTCAAGGAAAAAGAATACTGCAATGGCGTCTGCATCCCTTCTGTGATTTCCTGTGAGCACATCAGTAACTGCTCTTTTAAAACGGATCAAAATGCAGTCTTGTAAAAGCAACTTGCGACTATGTGACTAAAATTTGGTCCATTTATTTTTTCCTAAAATCGATATCCTTGAATGTCGGCCCTGCTCAGTATGAGAAGGAAGGCAAAAAGTTCTCAAAGCCTCATGTCAGGGCTCTGTTTTCAGTACGATTAAACAATTGTTCCCTTGAAATAAGTGGTACTTCTAGCATGGCAAGATAAAGCACATGGTGAATATGCAATTGTTCTGCTCAGGACTTCAGAGCAGCTTGATCTTTCTTCCTTCCATAAGAACCACTCAGAAAGGACATCTCTGCTTGTCAAGAGCACTTCACTAAAGAGCGTTTTTCCCCCAGATTCAGATTTCCAGTGCATCATCAGAAATGAAAAGAACTGCTACATAGCAAATTAATTAATATTCAAGAACGAGATCCTGTTGTATGCTGTGCGCAAGTGAAAGAGATGATCTTTGCTCTGAAGGACTAGCAATTAAAGCACAAAGGAAGAAAACAGCAAGTATCATATTTTCATGATACAGGATAAATGAGCAGATAATAGCACAACTTTATTAGTCCATGCGCCAGCTAGTGTTTCTGCTGTCAGTAGAAAGATTGATTTCAAAGCTGAATTTAGTCTGGGACCATTTATTATGATTGCCATAAATGTGGATATTTTTACCCCAATTTCAATCCCAAATCTAGGCCCAAGGTTGCAGATTCAGTCCCTGAGGAGAAACAATATCCAATAATCTCTGATTACTGCAGGTCAAAGTCTGACTGTAAAGCATCATAATCGCTCAGTGCAGATATATGACTGGCCTATAAAACTAAAAGACTACGGAATAAATGAAAAATTGGATAAAGCCATTGCGGGCCATCTGAGCGGAGTTTCCTTTGCTCGTAGAGTACATGGCTTGCTCCACTGACTTCATGAGACAGGAAGCCAAGGCTTTTAAAAATCCCTAATAGGATATAAATGAAAGCAGGAGTTCTCCATGAGATCTTGTGGTGTGATGCTGGGATGTTTGGCACTACCTAAACTGCTGCTGCTGGCAGGCACTTCACCACTTACTGTCACTCATTAGCGGAAGGAGCTGCAGAATGCCAGAGGTCTGCAGCAGGTTGCCTGCATGCTCCCAAAGGCAGTTATGAATCACTGCAGCGTTTAGCTCCTCTCTTTTTTTAGAGCATCACAGACTGCAAAAGCCACTTTGCAGAGCGGCTGGGAATCACAGGCAGCAGGAGTGTTTCTTGGGTTAGCCCTGTGCTCAGAGAAGGCTTTTTGTTTCTCAACAAAGCATCAGGGTACAAATTACTTTTCTGTTGTCAGCTTACCTGCATACAGTTGGTAATGTCACGTAACTCAGCACTCCTGTAATCAAGAGGCAGAGTAATAGGTAGAGCTTTGATTTATTATGTAGCCTTTTGGGGTGCAGCCATAACAAAACTCATCTTATACTGCTGGATGTAGCATTGAACAGCAGAGATCCCAGAATCTTTTTACACCTGATTTCTGTTGCCATCGAGATTACACATCAGTCCTACAGCTGAGCTTGTCCCAGCCTCACTGACAGTACTTGCTGTGCACGAAAGGGGTGCAGGAGGGCCGGGTTGTGCTGCACATACAGAGCTCTGCAGGAAACATTTGAGCAGGGTTAATAATCTGAATAAGGCACGAAAAGCAAGCTCCCAGAGAAAACATGGAGGTTCAGCACATCCTCCACTGAAGCTACTGGGCATTTTGCATGTTCAGGATCAACTGAACTTCACTGAACATTTTCTTTACATACCGTGCACAGCTGTGCATGGAAGTGAGTAGTAGTGCGGGTAGAGCTAGCTATGAATTCTCTGACTCCAAGTTCAACAGCAATGTCCTTTCATTGTTGTTCAAACTACCTCAAAAGGTTCATCTCACTCTGTGTTCTCCTTAGTAGAGTAGAAGAAAAGAATGAAACCACGTACTCCTGTGTTGTAAGAACTGACTGTTCACGTTTGAAGAATTTCAAGTGCTAAATATAATATTTGCAGTTCTGCATCTCAGCTATGGGCAGATTGAATAGCTGTTTGAATACCACTAATCTCTTGGGATGCTGGCCAGGGGAGACTTCATTTAGTTTGTGTGGGAGCAGGATGCATAGCACTCCCAGAAATGGCTCTTCTAGATTTCTCCTTCGTTCTCCACCTGTATAAAGGAGACGATCTATTCCTAAACAAGTATGGAATTATAACCACCCTTCCAGGGATCACAGTCACGTCAGTTCTTTAAAATCTTTGTACTGATTTCTCCTAAGTAAGCATGTTGTGCTAGCAAGCTGGGGAAGTTAATTGGGTTTGTAGGAGCCAAGGAGTGGTGCACCACTGGTATGGATAACGTATGCAGTTTCTATTCCAGAACGTGTTGGGGTTTTTTAACTAGTTCAAGAAAAATAAGCGCGTTGTCCTATTGAATACAGAAGTGCTTTGGGAAATGTCTTCTTTCTCTAGGAAAATTGTTCAAGGACAGATTTTTGTCATGAAGTTTTAGTGAGATGTTTAGAATGAAACACAGCGGAAATACTAACAAACAAGGGGTTTCACAAACAAGGTCTGGATTAATGGATATAACATGATGTTCTCACCTCCAGCTGCCTACTTGGCATCTGCCAGAATCCACTGCTGTGCTGGCAGGGACAGCAGGACTGCAGGAGCCTGACCATCAGCTGTCCCAAATCACCTCTGCTGGGGTCTCGCTGTGAACTGGGACACTTTTGTCCTGGTGAAGGCTGACTGTACAGCAGAAGAGGGAGCGTGTGAGGAGCATGGATAAAACTTCATCTTATGGAGCCCTAACAAACAGATCATTAAATCTCTGCACTATGTGCTAGGAGGAGAGGGCCCCAAGCAACTCATATCTATTGAAGGGATTTCAGAGATCCTTTCCTAGCTTTGACCCCATTTTTCAATACCTCTCTGCAGCACAAGAGTGGTGTGACTCATGCTTCCTGTTGCTGCTGTTTGATAGGGTGCAGAGGACTTCAAGTGGCACTGGAGCTGGGACCCAGGCTTCAAGTGCTATTTAAAAGCCCAAATACATCAATTTTCTTTGAGAAGCAAGGACAGGGAAGGATTGGTGTTGCAGAGTGGAAACACTTGGATGGGGCAGTTTCTGGGTTGCTATGGTGAGAGTATGTCCTGCTGTGCTCTGTTGTAACAGACATGGAAATACAATGGTTATAGTCCATTCCAGTGTCGATTTATGAGAGTTTTGGAGCACTTCAGAGCATGTTCTTCTCCCCCATAGTTATGGTCACTTGTTGTCAACAAGTGTTCTGTAACTCTTCCTGTATTTTTCTCCTGGGAATGGAACAGAATCAGGCCCTTAAATCCAATAAACATGGAAGCGGGGTAAGTTTCCTTTCTTTAATCTTTTTTTCTTTTGTATTTTCTTTGCCTTTTACTCCGGATTTGAAGGTGTGGCTCTGGCCTTACAGTTCTAGGTAGCTTGGGTTGCCTTTGCTTACTCTTAGTTTTCTGGCTCGCCCCTATTTCACTCCTGGGAGGTGAGAACAGTGTGAAAACCAAACCCATGTTTAACCAAAGGCACAGTCACTGGAGGTGCCCTCATACACATTTTCCCTCCATTTCTTTTATGTCAACATTTACAGCTGCGTACCCCATAGCAAATTAGATCAGCTGAAAACTAATTACTTTATCCGACTGTGTTTGAAAAAGAGTGGTTTTCAGTGGAATTGGTTCCCCGAGCTAGCTCACATGTGACATAGAGAGGGTGAGACACATCCTGTGACAGAGCAGGCTCCAATCAATGTAATGTCATTAAATAATGACAGCTAAGTATTGGTTTTAATAATTATTTTCTTCTGTAGATAAAATATTAGCTGTCTAACCCCTCTTCCTTTAAATTGTCTTTTGGACATTGGAAACATTGGACATTGGCCTTCTCTACAGAGAAAGTATCTACTCGGATGATGGGAAAAATCATAAATAATTCCAGCACAACATGCAGAATGAATAAAGCATACTTGAACAGCTCTGTTCAAATCTATTGTTAATTCTCTGTGTCCCCATTAGGAGTGCAGCTGCATCAGGCTGTGCTGCCAGCCCGTGGATTCACATCCTTGCCAGCTCCCAACCTTCATTAAAATGCACTTGTGTCCGTGGATGGGTGCTGGAAGCCCAGGGTGTGGCAGCCTGCAGGACCTGGAGTGGCTGCACTCAGTGAGAATGTCGGGGCTTTGTCATATTTGGAGGGTTTGTTTGGTTTTGTTTGCTAGCTTAACTCTGCCAGGGTTTTGAAGAGCCTGAACCTGACCACTCCTAGCAGGACAAGTTGGGTAGCTTAGTGCTTATCAGGTGTAGAACCCGGCTCCAGGTACCTGTGACGTGCTTTCAGTAGTGCTCGTTTGGTCTTGTTAGATATTTTGGGAGTTCGTTTGGGGCTTTCTGAGGCCAAATCATCACAGAGGCTGTGATGGGATCAGATGTTTAATATATTTCTCTGCTTGCTGTGAATTCTTCCGAGTCCTTTTCTCAAGTTTTGCTACTTGTGCTTTTTTTTCATTCATTTTAATTACACTGTTCTCATCCACGACACGTCATGTTTTCTACATCGTGTTTTCTTCATTGTGGTGAAAACTAGCATAATGCATCTGTAAAGGTGCATTCGTATTCATTTCTGTTGTCTGAAGACCAGTGTGCCAGGTCTGTAGCTGGGAAGCAGTAGGGATGTAAAAATACACTTGGGCAAGGAAATGCCCAGATTTCCTTGTCTAGAGCAGGCTTAGTGCCTTGGCTCACCGTGTGCTGCAGCAGGCAGCTGGAGGGGTGTAGAATGAGAACAGTGGAGGAGAAAATTTATTTCAGTGTACAAATCTTTCCTGGGGGGGCAGGGGGAAAGGTGTTAATGTGTTTGAAATAGTAACACGTGTTTCTAAATAGCCTAGAAGCATCACATTGAGTTAGAGATGGACAGGCAAGAGAGATACTGATGGTTTTCATTTTGAGGACTTAATACTGCACGTATGAACTTTTCTAGCTGTTCCACCTGAAGTCGTGATAGTTAGATGATCTCTTGGCTTCATCCCAGTGTGGAATATTTTTAATATTCACTGTTGTACAGTTCAGCAACTATAATAAAATAATTACAGATGCCATTAGCTGAGTTATTGTCCCTATCTGGGTGTATTTCAATGGATAATAGCCTAATAAAATTAGCACTTAACTTCTGGAGTCCTCTCCTCTGCTCAGAAATGAACATGAAATGAAAGCGCTACTCCTAACTTCCTTCGTTAAGAACCTCTGGTCTTACTTAACAGGATCTGAAAATTCAGAACTTATTTTCCTAACTCTCAATGCCCAGCAGCATTCAGTCGAGGACACAGTTAAAAAATACAAGAGAATCTCCACCTTTACAGACCATGCATGGGAGAAGAGAACTGAGCAGCAAAGCCCTCATCTCCAGCCCCACAAATGGTGCAGAAAACACATCAAGTTGTCGTCTTCATGTGTCCTTTGTGAATGGCATGTGAATGTTCCTGCCATGTGGACAGCAGGTATAGTCACACGAGTGGCAGGTAAAAAGAGAGAGTTCTCTGTCTGAAAGCAGTTGCTCTCCTTCCCTAAAGCTTGTCTTTGAGAGAGGCTGCTCTCCAGGAGGATCAGGAAGGCAATAAATCCAAAGTGATTTTGATTGGGAAAGAGCAACAGTGGAAAAGAATGAATTGGATGCCAGAGTGACTGTTAGTGTTCTCCTCCAGTGTCTGTTAATTCTTCTGCACTGATTTTCCCTGGGGTGTTGTTAGTTGCAGGACTAGAACTGGGGAGGAAGTGAAAGGAGGAGATTTCCATTCTTCTCTGGGCTTCTCTGCATCCTTCCCATTAGCTGTGCCCATGTTGCTGGCAGGCTCCAGGCCAGAGGTGCTGATGCCCAGCCCTCACGCTCGCCTCTGATCCTTAAAATTGTGTCTTTGTTTTACGTGCTGTAAGTCGTAGAATTTGCAGTACGTGACTCTTTAATGTGAAGCCACTGACAGCAGAGACTTGTGCGGCAATGCATTTGAATCAGTTTCAAATTCATATTGTATTTCTCAGACAGGTTTGGGAGCAAGCACTGTAACCTAGACACGTGCCCAGCAGCTGCAGAGCAGTGAGCTCCCACCAGGCGTTCCCTCCAGATACTGCTGGGGCAGTCGGATTCCATCTCACCTCACCCACTTGTCTGAGCCTTCACATCCTTCACCCAAACACACCACGCAAAGTCAAAATGTTTAATTTACATGGCATCTCCTGGGGATGGGAATTGTGACAGCAAACCCAGCACTGCTGCAGGTGAAGCACACCCGCTGGGGCTGCCCACCTCTGACTGGAGGCTGCTGCAACAATTTGGGCCATAAATGTTTGCATGTGTGGAAAAAAAAAGGCACCTGAACATTCGCAGTTGGCTGAAATGGTGAAGAATTTCATTGTGAACGCAGGGGGAGCATAAATAAAAGGACTGGAGAAACGAATGGATTCACTGCTAGTCAGTGGGCACAGCGGTCTGGATACTTCCAGTTTGGGAATTCCTGAAGTTCCCACTGTACAAACTGCATCAGTAGGTCAGAACAAAGGTCTGGTCAGGTCAACATCCTCCTACAACGGGGATGCAAGGGCAGAGCAGCTCTGCCAGCAAGCAGTGGTGAGTGGGGCTTTCTAAGTCCAAGTTTTCATCCATTCCCAATAATGACTCTATTAATTAATACTTCTCATCTGTCCCTTTATAAATTTAAAAAAAAAAAAAAAAAAAAAAAAAACTGTTGGGAAAGGATGTATAGTGGGATGATTTTCAGCAAGTTGCACTGTATGTGTAGCTTTCTTCCTTCTGGCTTCCCTGAGAGCGAGCAGCACTTTGGTGCTCCAGGACATGGCTGTACTGAAGTGTCAGTGTGGGCACTCTGCCCCCCTGGGCACTTTGCACAGTAGTAAATGCTGCTGCTGAAATGCTCAGCTCAGTGCTAAATGGAAAATCAGGCAGATTTTCAAGGCCAGGCTGGATGTGGCTCTGGGCAGCCTGGTCTGGTGGTTGGCAACCCTGCACCATAACAGGGGGTTGAAACTGGGTGCATTATGGTCCTTTTCAACTCAGGCCGATGGGTTCTATGATTCTGTGATTTTAATAACAGTGTTTCTGATAAGCAGGGAAAAATAAATCTGTGTTCTAGATGAAGTCTTTAGCTGAAGCACTACACAATTTTTGGGTTTAAATCCCTTCTCTCAGCCCCATCCTTGGATATGATTCTTCACTTCAATGCAGTATTGCTTTGTGCTGCTGAGGGAATATGTTCCACTTCAGAGGTGGCAAAGTGAAAAGCATAAAAATACACAGAGATGCTGCAGAATTTAAAGGACAATGAATTTGGAAGCTCTTACTGGTATGACCTCCTTTTATGGCATATAATTGTAGAAAAATATGGTGTTCTCACATTCTAGATTTGATACATGGGTTCTTTCCAACTGGAATAGAAAGATGGCATCAGTCATCTGTATTTCAAGTCTGAACAGAGGAAAATGCAGATAGGAATTGGCGTTGGGTTAAGAGAGGGAAGGTGCCTGTGTTTCCTATTGACCCTCAACGTGTGACCCTGAGCAGGTCCCTGACTCTTTCTGAGGCACAGTTAATGTGTGTACTTTATCAGTGAGGATGCTGTGCAAGTTGTTTAATGAATGCTTGCAAAACAATTTGCTGCATTTGAATGAAAAAAGGCTGTGTAATTGCAAAGCATTGCTGTACTGTATAATTGTGTATGTTGCTGGAAGTGTATGTACCGAGCCACTTGCTTGCTTCTTGCTTCTTTGCCAATGAACAAATGATCTTTTTAGTGCTGGAAGGAAAATCCTGTTATGCCAAAGCGTGGTGTGGGTACTCTGCTTTTCTGTGCAAAAGTTATGCTTCCTTGGGTAAAACTCAGTGGTAGAAATTCTCTGCTGAACACAAAGCAGATTTTCATGATGGTGTCTTCTGGCTTGAAATAATTACTTAAGCAGAGGAAAAAAAAACTGTGAAACTCAGCAACTGCCATCTCAGCAGCCTGGAGAAAGTACCAATTCTAAGGCTACTCCTTTGGGATCAACACTTTGCCTCCAGAGCATCTCTGCCCCACAGGAGGAGCGCAGTCCCTGCACGTATGATGTTAGTGCTCTGTGCTGCACACCCATGCAGCTGCTGGTAAGGCATGCAGATGTCGTTTCTGTGTCACACAGTGAGTCCAAAGGAATGCACACAGCAGCAAGGGACTTGTTTGCTTCATCTTGGTCGCAGCATCCCCCATCACCTGTGTCTCCCTGTGCCATCAATGTCTCGGGGACGATGCCTTCTCTGGTTGCTGGTTCCTGAAGTACTCACCTGCAGCTCCAGCTGGGGGCTTGTCCTGCTGTATGTGTAAATAAAACCATATTTTGGGGTATTTGCACTGGAGCCCATGAGCTGCAGCAGTGCAGAGAAGCAGTGGCTCAGTTGTCCCTTTTGGTGCTGGGTTTTCTCCTAAGCGTATGCCTTCATGCAAAGCGCTTGCATTTCAGAACTTCACTACGTGCACAAATACGCAGCAACTAAAAATATCTGGGCTTTAGGATGTAACTAAAAGCACTGGGAAGGCCCAGGAGTAGCGCACGCAGGTGTGCGTATGGCTGAGGACTCCCACAGCACTGTGCGGCAGCCCTGAGACCAAACTGCACCAAGCATCCCCTTCGTGGACTCTGAGCCCCGCAGCAATATAGCCAAATGCATGGCCAAAGCCCGAAGGGGAAAGAGCCGGGAAGCCGATGGAAAGGCAGGCGATTCAGCCCACTCTCCTCACTGAAACAGGCACTGAAACTTTGTTTCTTCCATGAGGATATAAATCTGGAAAAGCATTGCAGATTTGTTCTTTGGGCATGTGGAGCTCATTTTTTAGGCCAACTGAACAAAGTCTGTGTCTGGAGAGCTCAAGCAAGAGGAACAAAAGTAAACTATAAATATTCAGCTCTTGATTTTGGGTTTTAATAAATTATGAGCTCTGGGAGAAGCGTTTTTTTTCTTTCAAATCTCAAACAACTTGATTCATTTTATAATTTGGTTATATAGTGCTTGTCACCTTCCATCTGGATACAATACAGCATCTCTGGCAGCGCTTCAGGATGAGAAATCCCAAAGGAACAAGGTCCAAGGGTCTAATGAGAAGCAACCACTCTCTCGTGGATGCTGTAGGATGCATCCCTTCCTCTGCACCCGTATCTGTATCTGTACAGACACAAACGTAGCTATAAATAAAACCCCTGCACAGGAAGGTCTGATCTCAGACACGATGTTCAGAGATCACTTGACCTATTTAAAAGCCGCCTCTGAGCCTGGTGGCGGTGGGTGTGGGGTCTGCGTGCAGTCCTGAGCCACTGGGGCTCCCGCAGGGACAGAACACAGCGTGATCCGGGAGGATGGCATGATCCAGGAGTGCGACACCATCCAGTAGCGTGGCACGATGTTGGAGCACAGGGAGATCCAGGAGCACAGCGTGTGCCTGGGTGCTTGGTGCCCAGCATCACCGTGGGAGGTGAGGCCTGGGGCCACTCAGCAGTGCCAGCATTGGCTGAAAACCTTGAGAAGTGCATAGCTGCTCTAGGGGATGTTGTGGTGGAACCCAGGCTGACTCAGGCCAGTGTACGTTTTTAGTGTTGCAATGTACTTATGTTTACCAAACAACACATCTGGCTTTATGGTGTATCTTACTAGCAGCACCTGAGTGTGTCCAATTCAATGGGCAGTAGAACAGCTGGGATTCAGTGTTGGCTCATACTGTTAGCATAATCAAGAAATGATTATTCCATCAACTTAAAAATTGCCCGGTAGTTTTAAATGTATTGAGGAGATATTCTGGATGGATAAAAACATGACAGGGCTGGGCTTGCTGTGGGTCCTGGAGCATTCACCCTGTGCAGTAGGAACTCAGCCTAGATGTGAAATACACAGTGGGCTGGGACAAAAGCCCTGGATTCCGGCACAGCGCTGTTACTTGAAGTGCTCTGAAGCAAGAAGAGCTGTGTCCAATAATTTGCACAAACACCCTTAAGCAGGGTGACTGCTGAAGGTACCTGAACTGAAATCAAGGTGTAATATCAGGGTGGTAAAACGTGCCTTCACCCCATGAGCTGGGAGCTGCAGGAGAAGAGCAGCTTTGGCTGAAGAAACGGCTCAGAACATAAGTGGGTGCTGGCTCCCAGAAAGAAGAAGAAATAAGACATGCACTACACGAAGCCACCTAACATAACAGGCCATCATTGCTGGCTTCGGGTTTCCTGGAGGAAGCCTTGGTTTTTACAAAAATAATTGTAATCAAATGAGTAGATTTTAAGGAGTCATATGTTTTCTTGAGGGACTGTACCTTCAATCCTTCTTTAAGCTGCAGATTTAAGGAATAGATAAGATCGTTGTCTGCTGTAGGAACTGCTCCAGGCACGTTTCCAGGAGCAGTGCATTTGTTCCCAAGCATGAGGTGGGCAGATGTTGTTCGAGCCTCCCTTGGTTGCAGAAGGAAGTGCTGCAGCACTCGGGCAGCGCTGCGCAGCCCCGACCTGCTGGAGTGGTGCAGGTATGGCACGGGGCAATGGCCTCCATTTCCTTGGACGAGCAGATCTTTTGGAAAGAAAGTCCACACAGTAAATCCAAGCAGACACTGCTCCTCCAGAGACATTTCACTGGGGCAATGAAATACGGTCACTGTGACACAGCAATAGCTGCTGCATTCTCCTCCAAAGCCACAAGTTTACAATCATACAACCTACATCAAACTGATTCTCTTACTTAGAGCCAATTGTTTCAATGTGCTGTTTTCCAGAATGCTCACAACCCCAGGCTGGGAACATTTACTAGCACTGGGGTTTAGAACCGAGCTATTCTTCCATGTTGCTACAGCTGCACGCAGCAGTGCCTGTATGTGCCATGTAGGGCTGTGTGCCCGCTGCTCTCACAGGCAGCCCTGCAGCACCCAGCAGGAGATGGAGGCCCAGATGCACGGCACAGCCCGGCTCAAGGACTGAGCCCATGCCAGAGCTGAGTTCCTGAGCACCATTTCCTTTGGATGCAGTGTACCAAGCATCTTCCCGCTTCACACCCTTCATCAGACTTAAACTCCCCAATTCTCCCAACGAATTCCCTTTATAAGATACTTGAACTGTCGCATTTCCTACGAGTGCTGTATGTTACTGACATGTTGAACTGCGAGACTTCAACTTTGATCTTGAACAAACTCCTAGCTGATAAACATTGCGCTCACAGCCCATGTAGCTGCGCAGGATCCGTTCAGCTCCATGCTCACAGCATCCTCTAGGAAATGTATTTTGTGGTCGTTTAGAAGGCTTTTCCTTTTTGGAAAAAACCCTTCGGGACACGAGTCGAAGGTCTCGGGGCTCGAACCCGTGGCCGTGCTGCCGCCGCCCGCACGCCGCTGCCGCCCCCTGCTGCCCGCGGAGCCCGGAGCCGGCAGTTGGGAACCGGGAGCGGAGCGGGGCTGCGGGGCGGCCGTCCGGGGCGGCGCTGCGGCGCTCGGGGTGCTCCGAGGAAGGGTTAACGAGATGGGCTTTGCTGCGTCGGCAGTTCTGAGCCAATTCCCAAGCAGCGAGAGGGCGAAGACAACGCGGGAGGGAATGTGTTCAACACCGAAGCTGTGCCAGGTATCCAAGTGTCCGGGTCCTCCCCAGGTTACAAGGGGTATTTTTAGGCAGCCTGCATCCCCCCGGGACAGTCTGTGTAGGAAAACAACATTTCTCTGGTGAGTTCAACATGAATTTGGTAACTTCAGGCTAAGAGACTTTCTCATTTCTTTACCTTAGCACCCACCTGCAGCGGAGGGGACGTGGCACCCCTTCCTCCAGGCTCCACTTAGCGATGTTTCGGGCTTTCTTAAATACATTCAGAAAGTCCAACAGGTAACTTTTTGCTCCAAAATGAATTCAGCCTGGCACTGCGTGGGTTATTACACCATCAGCCCCAGGCACTTCTGGGTAGGAAAACAAATAACTAATTAATTAATGTATTAATTAAACATAAATGGGACTTCAGAACTAACGGCACTGTACACATCAGCACAGTTTGATAGGGAACACTTTCCTCCAATAGAAACCATCCTTTTAAATTCAACCTGCTGCTTGAAGTGGGAGATTTCAGTTTACCTTAAAAGGTTATTTAACGCTGATGGGAACTCTAACACCGGGCATCTCTTTAAGAGGGTTTCTTTAAAAAACAAAGTCAAAGAACTTTTTGGAGTTAAAAATAATACGTGAGTAATGTGAATTGGATAAACAGTGCAGAAAAAATGCTGAGAGTTTCTGGGTCGTCGGCTCTCAGGTAGGAGGGGGAACACACTGGGCTTCAACTGGTGCACTCTCATCAGTGGGAGAAGCATTGGTGAATGATGGAGCCCACTGCCAGATTTCTCTCTTGTGCCAGCATTTGAAAAGTGAAGTGTGCCAGTATGCATGAGCAGGCACAAAAATAAATGAGTATCTTGAACAAGCCATGCAAGGGCTGCAACGTGGAAGCTTCAAAAACTTTGAGGTGGCCCTCACCTCCCATCCATCCATCACAGAATGGCACAACACAAACTCACCCCTAGACCATCTCCAGCCTCTCTTGGTGAAGCTGTTAATGCTCTTCACAGGCACGAAATAATAATAATAATAAAGCCATAATTGCAATATTATTGTCTTTTCCATGGGCTGCTTTAGATGTCCTCTGGGTACTCTTCTCTTTGATAATTTGGGTCTTATTCTGGCTTTATTTACTCCTACTCTCATATTTTCATGCCTTTCTCCTCACAGTGCTGCCTCAGCTCCCCTCTGCAGGCCTGCTGAGCACTGACCCTGCATGGTGTGAGTGGTGCTGCTGATGCCTGCCTCCCCATTTCCATCCCATCAGCAGGTTTCTGGTAGGAACCTTTCAGCTGTTTCACTCTGAGGTGATGGAGCTGACACTCTTTAGCACAGTCCTTCTCTTTAGAGAAAACCAATTCCCAGCATATTCTTTGCTGCATCTGACAACATTTAGGTCTCTATGGAGAAGGAGTTTCTTCTGTCTAAGAGTTGTTTATTTTTACATTAGACATTTACATTAGACAAATCTCTGAAAGATTTGTACTCACTATAGAGACTGTATAATGTACCCTGTGCTCACTGTGTCCCCTTACCTGTCACACCCTGAGCACAGGAGGGTGACTGCGATGGGAGATACGGGCATAAGGATGGATCTCTGAGGCTGCTCCTGGGGCTGCAGTGTCCCAAACCACCCTCAGCTCCCCTGGCTCAGTGCATGGCCACTGCCTGGTGCAGGATGAACCCTGCAGGGTCTTGCTGTGGGGTACCTGCTCGTGGGGCTGGGCCCTGCTCTGGGTGGCTCTGCTGGGGCAGTGCTGAGGCAGGGGGACCCCAGGGTACCTCCAACGTCAGCTGTGCTGTGACACTGTGATGCTGTGATGCTGTGACTCTGTGTCACTGTTCACAGCTCTTCTGAGAGCCCCCTCACCTCCTCTGAGACAGAAAGCTGGGGAAAAAAAAAAGGGGGTGGGGGGGGGGAGATACTGGGGAAAGGAATGTGCAGGAAGCTGTGGGTGCCCCATCCCTGGAGGTGCCCAAGGCCAGGCTGCATGGGGCCCTGGCAGCCTGAGCTGGTGGCGAGCAACCAGCCCAGGGCAGGGGGTTGGAACTGGATGGCTGTAAGGTTCCCTCCAACCCAAACCATTCTTTGATTCTGTGATTCCGTGAAGACTGCAAGCACTTTTTCAAACCCCATCTTCTATCCCACCCAGCGCCTGCTGGGCATTCAGATGGCTCAACAACCACCCTGTTGGTGCCTTCTGAAGTACGAATGTGCTAAGATACGGAGTATTGTCACTGTGCACACTGAATGTTTGTATGGGTGCCATTGCCTGTGGCCAAAACAGTAAAACTTTCTTCTCCCCAGACGGTGGAAGAGAGATGGCCCTTACAAAGCTTGACTGAGTTTAATGCTGATTTTACAAACCTGAGGTGAACTGAGCAGCTTTGAAGAGGTTCTCCTTCCTGCATCACTGGGCTCACCCTGAAAAGCCTGTGCTGGGTTAGAGCCCTTCTCTCTCCTCAGGATTTCTTGGGCTGCACATGGCACCCAATGCCTGGTAGTTGAGCTCAGCGCCAGCACCAGCCTGCAGGGAGGACAGAGCTGCTGCTCTGCTGGAGCCGTCAGGTGAAGGGGAGAAAAAAACACCAGCACTAGGGATCAAGCGTGCGGTTGCACATTAAATGCCAGGCACTTTGTGGGATTGGGAGTGCAGAAACCATCCATGCTCATGTGATGCCATTGCCTGGCATTAACCAAGAGCAGGTTTAAGGTAAGAGTTACCGCGGCGTTTCTGTGAAAACCTCTTCCTTGTGGACACAGCGCTACGGAAAATCCCTTTACATCAGAGCTGCCGTGTTTCAGTGAGGTGTATGCATTGCAGGCCAAAATGAGCAGCAGAACCTCGGGTCTGTCCGCTGGCCTTTTGCCGTAGCGCCTGGCAGCCCTCAGCAATGGGGAAGGAAAAGAGGCGAGAACGGTCTGATGAGGGCTGAGGGCAGGACTGGTTTGTTACAGCCGCCCTCTCTGTAAGAAGTGTGAAAGGTTGAAACAATGGTCAGATCCTCACCGGTCAGTTCCTCATCAGAAACATTTCTCGCCAGTGTTTGCATGCTCTGCTATCCTTGGCTGGGGATCCAAGTGTCTCGGTCCCTGTATGGTATATTTAGAATAATACTCAAAACGGAGAAACCTGCATTTTGAAACTTTCTTTCATTGTGCATCTTGACTGGCTGCTGCGCCTTTCTGATGAAACAACGGAACCAAAATACAATCCCGCATGACTGAACGCCATCAAAATTCTTCTAAAACAGATGTTCTTGGGATAGCCAGTGGACAAGTTATGCTTTCGGGAACAGATCGTTTTCACAGGTATTTCACATAAAACCCACCCTGCTTACCTGCTCCAGGGAAGGGGATCTCCTCCCCCAACCGCTCCGGGCACTGGTGATTAGCAGAACAAAGGTAAGACTCAGCACGTGTATTTAGGAATGGAAGAAGATTGAAAAGGCACGCACGATCGCGCTGAGTGCTTTGGCAATGGCAGCCATCAGGTCAGATGATGTCCGTCACCAAGCCCAGCCCGGAGCAGAGGCCGGTACTGCGCTGCTGCCACCCGCATCCCGCTCTGAGCAACGCGCAGCTCTTGGCAAAATGCGTAGACGCGCCTCGGCCACTGAGATTTGAGACACGAAAGACGGAATTTTAAGCCTTTTGTAACGCAGATTTATCTTTCGGCGAAAATTACGGATTTAGAGCAGAGATCTCTCGTAAATTTCCCAATTTGTTGAAGTCAGTGCCGTGGTGAGCTGGGAGGCCGGCAAAGGCGAGGAGCCAGCTTACATCGGAGGGTTACATCACTGTCTCTTCTGTCATCCAGTCATCAGCCTTAAAATAAAATGCGTGAAATGCCTGCAAACCCGAACTGAAGCACGTAACTCACTCGCCGTAGCCCATGGCCCTGCGGGGGTTCTGCCCTCCGTGTTCAGAACCTGCTGGTGTGCAGAACCTCTGCTTGGTGTCGGTTGGGAACAGGGAGCCCAGCAAACACCGACAGCGTGAAGAATTCATTCTTGCAGTGACAGAAGTACCAGGAAACAAAACTGCTGCCCACAAAACTGAGATGATTATGTTAGACATCGCTAGGCTTTTGGCAGGAAAATTCGTGTTGTCCTACCACAATAATTCTTGGGAAATGTGAATCAGTCCATAGCTCTGCCTAAACTGCATAAGTGTGGGGTTGGTTGGTTTTTTGGTGGGACTGGAAGGTGTCAGAAATCATCAGTTTTGAATTGTTAACTCTTAATGTCAAGTGGATAGGACAAGGGGGAATGGTTTTAAACTGAGACAGGGGAGGTTTAGGTTGGATATTAGGAGGAAGTTTTTCACCCAGAGGGTGGCGATGCACTGGAACGGGTTGCCCAAGGAGGCTGTGGATGCCCCATCCCTGCAGGCATTCAAGGCCAGGCTGGATGTGGCTCTGGGCAGCCTGGTCTGCTGGTTGGCAACCCTGCACATAGCAGGGGGTTGAAACCAGATGATCACTGTGGTCCTTTTCAACCCAGGCCATTCTATGATTTCTGCACTGAACCCTGAGTGCTCACCCTCCAAGTCCTTGGTTCACAGTGGGCCCAGCGATGCTCCTCACTTCTCACCAGCAGTGTGCAGCAGTGGGTGAGCGCAATGCACCGCCCTGCTTTGTGTTTCAGGACCTATGTGCTGCTGTAGTTGTGTTTCAGGACCTATGTGCCGCTGTAGTTGTGTTTCAGGACCTATGTGCTGCTGTAGGTTTCAGGAAAAAACATCCAACTCCATAATGTAGCTACAGTTGGAAAAATGTTTAGGAAGCACAAGCAGCTCAACTTTATAAAACTGGAGCCGTGCACGAGCAGGGTGTTTGGGCTGGCTGAGTGAACTTGCATCAGATTTTGCTTTTTCAACAAAGCAATTGAAAAGAGTTTTCATTCTTTTTGGCTGTTATTTTTCCAGAATGTGCCTGCCAGGGTAACTGTCTATATGGGGAGAGATAAGATCTGTTTTGCAAACAGAAGTATAATGAAGTTCTCGTATCTGGCATTTCCACAGCAATATCCTGGAATCCCCATAAGATAAAATACGCAGTCGGGAAGAACAACAGACATCTCCTGTGCTGTCACTGCGGAGTCTCTGGCTTCAGTGCAGTTTAAAAAAAAAAAAGGAATTGAGATGTCAGATTATAATTATCTATGATGGCAACACAATGCTCATAACGAGAACACAATGCTCTTTGGACTTCAACCCAGTGTAGCACCTGCCTCCTCCTCTCGCCATTCTTCTGCTATTGGAGTTACAAATAGAACATGACCCGGAAGAGCATGGAGGCTGCATTCCCAGCAGTGCCACACCAGTGCCACACCAGTGCCACACCAGTGCCACACCAGTGCCACCCTGCTGCCTGTGAGCCATCTGAAGGCCCTGTGCCACTGCACAGTGTGGGTTGGGCCCAAGCCAGCTCCCGTGCAGGAGGAGATGGCGTTACTTTTCACTTTGACAACAGGAAGTCTGAGACGAGGCATCAACCACACTTGTTCCAGCATTACATGAACGGCCTTTAAGAAGTGTTTTGGAGAGGTATGCACAAAGGCATTGCTTACAAAGGAATGGTTTTTAACAACGCTCCTGTCCTCTCCAAGCTCAGCTCTGTAAACCTGGCTACAGAGCACTTTGGAAAGAACACTGAAATGATTCAGACGTCACCTGAGTTTTTCATAGGTCCTCTGCAGAGAGGTGATGTTCATCTAAAAGATTGTCTTTAATTTACATCACATGGGAAGCGCGGGCAAAGAAATGTTGAATGCCCTCATCGGAGCCATGTGACTCCAGTGAGAGAGGTGGCTTCATGACCCTCGCCCCAGACACGGCCCCAAGCCACGTGCCAGGTGGGAATGCCTTCAGGATTGTCATACTGATCTCATCACTGGCATCTCACTCGCTGCTTTTTATCTCTAATTATGCACTGACATAATTATCCTTCATTACGTAGAGTGCATGCTGTGCACACACAGAGAGGAAAATAAAATACGCAGTGCAGCTGGGGCATGCTTTATTCTGACCAGAGGTAAAATTTAGCCACCATCATCCGTTTTTAACTATTGTGTGTAATAGAAACCAACTGGGGCCTTGGGTTTTCTTTTTTTTTTTTTTTTTTGTGATAGAACTGCCCTGGTGTTGTGGTTTGCAGTTGATCCACAAAGCTACAAAACATTTTCATGTCTGCTCACTTCTGTTCTACCATTTTCTCCAATATTAAGGCATCTTCTGAAATAGGTCTGATAAAACTTCTGTCACTAAAGCTCTGTGCTTGGTTCAAGGCTCTTTCCTATGCCATCTACTTGTATTCTGCTCTGCGAGGATATCAATAGACAAAATATATCATCCTGGGCAATCTCAGTATTAACTACTTCCTAAGTCATCAGATGGAAATCAGTTCTTTACTCAGTAAGAGGTGAATAAGGTTAAAGATTCCTGGCCTGAAGACTACCACAGCCTGCTTCATCCATCAGTGAGATTTTGGAGGAGAGGAGAGGAGAGGAGAGGAGAGGAGAGGAGAGGAGAGGAGAGGAGAGGAGAGGAGAGGAGAGGACAGGACAGGACAGGACAGGACAGGACAGGACAGGACAGGACAGGAGAGGACAGGAGAGGACAGGAGAGGACTGCCACAATGTGGCAGTTGGAGCTGGCAGTACACCAGGATACCTGGCACAACCTCAGCGCCCGGAGGCTCCCACATGGTGCTCCCAGTGCTGTTATCACCAGCACTTCTAACCGTATCCTTCCTGATAGACCACATGCAATTACCTTTATTTGTGCAAATGAGGAGTAGAGCTGTACCTTTGCTCTGAGGAGTCACGGGGCTGCAGGCTGTGCTTGCAGTGCTCTGCTGTGCTTGGCTCCCAGCTCCGTGCTTCCTGCCCACAAACAGTTCCCATGTCTGATGCCAGTGGCCTTCTGCTGGCCTACAGCCCTTTCAGATAACCAAGGCATTTGATGACAGGAGTTTATCCAACCAAATCTGTAGAGTGCTGAGTCAGTGCTATAAATACAAACCTTTTTAGCATCTTGGTCCTTCTTTAACGTTTTCTCCTTTCATCTTCCCTATTGGAGTCAACCTGAGGAAGAAAAGGTTCCTGGTGTAGTCTAAACCTCCTTTGTACCAGCCGAGGGTGCGAGCCTGTATGTTTGATACTGCTCACAAAAGGAAATTCTCTGTTGCCAAGAGCTGGCTTTCCCATTTAATTCAGCCTTCCATCCTGCTGCCAAGGGAGTGAGTGTCAGATTCCTTTGGATTTTGTTGGATGAATGATTAGATCATGCTGGTTTGAAAACTTACTAAAAAAAGGAGACGGGGTTATGTTCTCATTTGCTGGTATTGTTCTAAGCAAGTTGATACGTTCCACAAATAAAAATGTTCTTTGTTTTAAGCATAACAGCAAAAGAGGTCGGGAGGCTGAAGTTCTCCAGAAAATCCCACAGGAATTTCAGTCCAGTACTGTGATCTGGCCCAAACGCAGCATTGCTGGTAGGAAAAAAAAGATCTCCATTGTCTCCTAGCTGTTGATATTTGACTGAAGTCTAATTTGAGACCTCCACTTTCATTCCCAGTGGTCACCTCTGGGCCACATCTCAGCTTCCAGGGAGCTCACAGTCAGGAGGAACTCGCCCACAGAACGTTCAGCTCTTAGCAGTGCACACACTGGGTCAGAACTTCTTTGCTCGTTCATATTGCCCTAACAAACCCCCACTCCCGTGACTGCTCACCCTCCCCATGACAGCTTGTGGCCCGCTATCTGCTTGTAACCCGTGCAACCTGACGAGTTCACCATTGCACAGCATATCTGTGTGCCCAGAGTGGGATGCTTCATGACCGATCCATGTTTTGATAGTGTTGTATTTTACGTGCTACAGATCAGGCTTTGGCACCATCAGAAAAGTTCTAGTCAAACATTTCTTGTGGGAGGAAGAATAGGAGGCAAATGGGAGCACTATTTTCCCCTGTTTTGGTCAAAGGAATGAAAACCATCCAAATATCCATTTCTCCTCTAAGAGCCTTGCAACACTGAGCAATGTTAGCGCTGTCAAACAACAGCCCTGATATTTGAGCATTGTATTACAACTTCCTGTAACAGTTAACCATAAGCTTCTTGGGACACAGAACAACTACCTAGATTCAGAGTTTAACATGGCCAAAACAAAGCATGAGGAGTTGAAAGTAGAGCTCTTTGCTATAGACCATTCCCATCACCTCCTGCAAGCTCTTTAACCCTCATTTACTTCTGAGGTTTGCATCATACTGTTTCACCAGAGCCTCTTCATAAAGCAAGGCAATACTTTTTTCTCTTCCCTCTGAAAAATGTCTCAGGCTCTGGGCTTCAGGAATAAGAGACAGAAGGTGAACGAGCTGTTGTTTAAGGACCTCATATTTTGACACTGTGCCAGAATTAATGGAGGTTTAAACCAAAATGAAAAGCAAACAACCTTAGGCAATGCCAGGTGATGATGGTAGGGAGAAATGTACGTTTTAGGAACTGCTAAATATTTCTGAGCTGCTGTCAAGCAGCAGGCTTTGCTTTCCATTGACTTATGACACTGGGGTTTATTGCTCTTGGCATCAGGATGACACAGATTCTCCCAGGCATCTGATAACTAGGGAGAATCCATCTCTGTGCACATGACCTTGCATGCACTGCATACCTTACATATGTGGTCTTGCAAGCTGTGATACTATCCTTCCTGAATAACTGCAGTAGATCTCAAGATAGAAATAACAACCAAATGTTGCATAGAAACTTTGGCTACATCTACGTGCATTGCTCAGAAGTTTGTCACATTTATCATGTTTGGGGGTTGTCACGGTGAAACTCTGGGCTTTACACCAAGCTCTAATTCTGGGTCTATTACGTGGTGCTTTTGCCCAGGCAGTGCATCTCAGTTTTCCCTAATATCCATCACCTTACCTTGGGATCAACTGTGCATTTGGAGTGCAGTCCATTTAGTGATGGTGACCACCTGGGGAATCCTGTGGCAGTTGTTTTACATGGCAGAGCTCATCCAGGGCAGCTTACTGCAACCACACATCAAGACAAGCTTTTATCTTCAAAGACAAGTCAGAATCTTCAAAATCTGGCATGAGAACCCCTTGGTGTAAGCTCGCCCTCATTGCTCTGTGTGGCCTCTGAAAGTTCCTCCCAGCAGTAGCTTAAAATGACTCCTGATGGGGAACATCCACCACTGCAGTATGCATCTTTAAAAAGAACGACTCATTCAATATTGGCAGCAGAACAGAAGCCTTTTTCCAAAGGAACAAGGTAACACTTTCGAGAATCTAGTTCTCAGGCTTGGTGTGTACCTGGAATACGCATTTGCTCTGCCAAACCAAGGTTTCTGAGTGTGTTTTTCTCACATGGAGTTATATGTTAAGAAATATACCCCCAGAATCCTTAATCATCCGAACTCAAGCTGTAGAATTGAGTGGCTTTTCCAATTTATGTTCTTCCACAAGTAGAAGATGCCTGGATGTTTGCTGTTCACAAGGTTCTCACCTCCACTCTGGCAAGAGTTCAAGTAGCCACATTTATAGTTACTATGAAATTTCTTTTCATCTTTTATTTGCTTCTTGCCTCTCCCTTTTCAACTCTGTAAAAAGTAAAGTCAGCATCACCACAGAGAATACCTTCCCTACTGTTTTGTTGTCCTCAATTTCTTTTAAGTTGTGGCCACCAAAAGCAGTTTGGACCTGGTCTGAACTTTGGTTCAGCCTCAGCTCCATTTACTGCCCAGCCAGGAAGAAAGCATAAATTAAAAGTCACCTTCATGAAAGAGGAAAGGTTATTCTCTTTAAAATTCACATTGATGTTTTATTTTCAGGGATGACTTGAAAATTCCCCTCACAAGGGAGACCCGGAGCTTTTCCTAACTGTGAAGCAGTGAAATACAGTATGATATAGATGCCAAGATATCTTAGGATGCAGAATACTTCAGTCCTTCTGTTTTAATGGCTCATCTCCTGGGATGCAATCAGTGAGCTTTCTAGGTACGTTATCACTTTGATGCCCCTAAATTCTCACTGCTACCTAAGTTTGATAATAATGTCCAACAAGAAGGCTTCTAGACTGCACAGCCTGTTCTCCTGTGGGAACGTATCAGTACTTCTGCTCCTGCACCAAGCCCCGATTTGTCAGCAAACCACTCTTCTTTTGAGAGTCCTACATGCTGGAAAGCAGATTTAGCTTCATTATCGTCTCCTATGAAACAGGGTGACTCAGGCCAGAGAAGAAGTAGGTCGTATTAGAGAGGCTAACAAGATTATGACCAGTTCAGTAGGACACCCAGAAGGCCACGGATTTCTCCCATGCTGCAGCTGACAAATGCCCCGCAGCATATTTGAAAGTGCTGAATGTTCCTAATTCAAAGGCAAGACTTAAGCTGTTGTTCCTCGGGTACACACCTGCCGTCACCTTGAATAATGTAAAGAACGGACAATCTCATAACGGGGTCCAGGGAGTCAACAGAAAGACTGCACCAAATGATTCACATTTTCCCCTTTCCTCATCTCTTCATTCTTTACTTCTCGAAGCCCTCGGTGTCCCCATTGGGAGCTGTACGTGCGGGACGCAGGGCTGGGCACAGACCGCAGTCCCTACCCTAAATCTTCATCATCTGTCATCACAGCAGCAATTACATCCTCTCCACTGCCCCTAGAGGGAACAGCAATCGTGAGTCTCTAGCAGGGAGGCAGGCTGAACACTGCTATTTCAGTCTCCTAAAAGCTTTAAAATTTCCTTAGCAACCCTGCACAAAAACTGCCCATCAGTGCAGCCAGCCGGCAGACCTGAGACTGGTGAGACAGCAGTTTAGCAGCGCTTTGCCAGATTCATCCCACTCCAAACATATTCATAGCAGTCTCATGGAAGTCCCAGGACTGCTTTGGCAGCAATTGTGTGCAGGATAAATAAAGCTCCCATTGTTGCAGATGACTCTGCTTTCAATTGCATGGGAATCCAGGGCAGCAGAGACTTTGACTGATAAAGGTTAGCACATCAGTACTATTTTCTAGTAACACAGGGCTGGAACCGATGCACTAAATAGCACCTGTTTGGAATTTATTTTTGGGCTGCTATCAGCATTTTTAAGCAGTTAAATCTGCACGATGATTTTTAATTTTTGTGTAGCCACGCTGCCATTTGAACAAGCAGGAGTTAATGTATTCTCAGCCACAGATACATCTGGATCTCCACATAAATAAGGAGGGAGTGTTTGCCTCAAAAATCTTTGGGGAGGAGGTCATTATATCACGGGAGCATATACATCACACCAAGTAGAAGAAACAGTGCTCTTTTTGTTCTATGCTGTGATAGAAACTCTTTCTACCGTTGAGGATGAACCACGCAGGTTCACTCGAAGCACTCCTGGTCACGACCTCTGCAAGCGTTCCTGAAAAACGTCAGAATTTCCCCAGCTATAAATATTTCTTCTGTAGGAAATAAGTTCATACATCCCGATGCCTCTCCTTGTATGCTGCCTTAACACTGCAATCGATTTATTTGTCCCTGCATCGATTCGCTGAACTGAACTTACTGCTCCTGAGTGTGCAGCGTGTACAGAATAGAGACACAACCTCTTCTAAGACAAAAAGCGCTCCGTCTTTATTTACTTAACCATCTTCTTAAACTGGTCTAGAAAGAGCACGCAACTTTCCCGAACCAGAAATCTCCCCACAGCAGATAGCTGAATAATGAGCGGTGTTATTGAAAATGTAACTCCAGGAATTTGGTCTGCCTAAGCAGCACGTGGGGTTTTTTTGAACCTAATCGTGGCTCTGAAGGCAGTTTATATAAATTAGCCTCAGGATGGTAATACGATAGCAGCCGAGCTTGTTTATAACACAGACTTCTACATGGTGCAAAGTCTGAGTTTGATGGTTTATAGCAGCAATGAAAGGCATGCCTCTGCCGTGCCCTTTGATTGTTTGGCTGATCCAAACCATTGAACGTTGCAGAAAAAAAAATAATCCACAACCGTTTTATCTTCAACTCACTGTGTTGCAGCCTGTAGAGCTGGGGGGGGGGGGGGGGGAGAGGGGAATATCATAGAGTTAAGGCATTCCGTTTTTCAGAAGTTTACCCACCTTCACATGGGTCAAAATTAGTGTTAAAGCACACAAGAGATTCCCTGTGCCAGCACAGTAATACAGCTCTCAGGGGCATCCTGAAGGGACAGTCCCCAACGCTTTACATCGGAACCCGGCCGCACAACAGCTCATGGCCTGCATGCCTGCTGCCAGCCAGCTGGACAGTTTGCTTTCAGAGAGGAGGCAAAAAGTGGCACTGGGACTGCGAGTGAGTTGTTTGTGTTCCCACTGCTCTGCACACCAGTCTGGATCTGCTGCAGTGTGGGTGCCTCTCCTGTGCAGCACTATTCAAGCAATTGGAAAACGCTCTCTGGGGCCCCGTGGACAAATGTGCCTGCAGCTGGCAGGAGGGGCACACAGCCTCACTTCTGCAGGAGAAGGGTTGAAAGGTGAAGTTTGGGCTGGGCTCTGGTGTATGGATGGGACTTTGGGAGGCAGTCAGACAGGAAGGGCCCAGGGCAGGACAGGGGAGAGGAACAAGCCTGGCTGTGTTGGACGTGCTGAGTCAGATGGGTAAATCAGGACCAGCCATGAGTTGATGCCGATGTGCACTGCAGCCCAAGGCTCTGGCAGAGCTTGTCCCCATAGCCCTTAGGAGCACTCTGGATTTGCAGTCCGAGGGCTGATCTCCTGTGAAAGGCGGGTGAACTTCTCCTCAGGGAAGGCAGCAGAAGGGCAGGTGGGACGTGAGCCTCCCTCTACACAGCCGGCAGTGTGTGGGGGCACAGCTCGGAGTGCTGTGTGCAGGGCAGCTCCGTGCTGCACAGAGCAGAGGGGCACACGTGAGCTCTGCCACGGACGATCACAGGTAACACTGCGTGTGCAACCTGGGGCTCATCCAAACAATACGAGTGCCCAGGATCCGCTCTGCAATGAGCATCCCTGCATTTCATCAGCATGCTCAGCGCTCGCTGGCGGTGCAGGCCGGGTTTATGGCTGCCATAAAGCTACACTAAAGGTCACCTGACTGCTGGATTACTACAGACGGGCTTTATGGCGTATTGTTTTCCACTTCATTGTGCCCCTCCAGGAACACAGTGTCACCTGAGATCTGCAAAAGCATGCAGTATGCTGCATGAACGGGCTGCAGTAGGCTGCACTGACATACATGTATGCCTTCATTGCACTGCCCAGTTTTACAGCTGTCGAGGATTTACCTTTCAAAGCCCACAGCACGTTAGCAGTGCTACTTTTATGATGTTGCTATGAGATGATGCTGCATCTCATCATACGGGAGGGAGATGTGCATTCACCCATTTGCTGCCCCACGCTCTCCCTGCCGGATGAGATGCTGTTGGCAGATGAGCAGCTGTTGTGCCCACATCTGGGACCTCTCCAGAGAGCTCTCTGTGGAAGATCAGGACATTAAGGCGATGGTCCCAAGGAGTCTTTTGGTTCCCTTTAGCAGTTTCCAGTATCTTCCTCTATTCTCAGTTATGTGTCTATATGTTTGGTGATCACAATTACTGCCTTTCCTTCCCTCTCTCCACATCATTGACTGTAACAGAGTACCTACAGTGATGCATTGTCCTGTTTGGGATGCAACAAAGTAAAACTTGAGGAACTGGTTTTAAAAGCTTAGAGAGAGATTAGAAATTGGAATTGTCATTGCGGTGCTGACCTCTTTTATCAGAGAAGGGTACAGATCACGCGACTCTTTTTTCTCTCTTACCTCCCTGCCATATCCCTCTGTTCTCAAAGTAGCTGGCATTTCTTCCTGCACATCAGCAATGTTCTAAGAGAGTGATAACCCTGGCAGCAAACTATCTTAGGAGCGCTAGTCTGAATCTGTGAATTTTGAACTCCAGATGCAGAACCATTTTGCCTTTCTGATACAAGATTCCTCTGGAACAAAGTGAGATTACCTGCAGGTTACTTTTATCCTTTTGTGTCTCTTTCACCTACTTGCCTTTTTTT
Source organism: Alectoris magna (assembly GCA_030625065.1). NCBI lineage: Eukaryota > Metazoa > Chordata > Aves > Galliformes > Phasianidae > Alectoris > Alectoris magna. The sequence continues at coordinate 4,866,948 of CM060575.1, read as the reverse complement.
CCCTACTTTCCAGATTAAAACATTAAAGCTATCCAGTCCTTCAAGGAAAAATTCTAATTTCCCCAAAGAAAAGCCTTGACACGCCTCGTTTCTTGGGAACCGTTCCTGCAGGACATCTGCAATAGTTAAACATTCTTGTTTCTAGCATAAGGATTAAAGAATTGTCCCAGGCAGCCGAGCCAACACCAGGCTGCTGACTGCAAAACATCACGGAAACGCGTTCCATTTGTACCATCCTCATTCAAGTGTCTTTTGCATAGTAAAAGCATTTTGCAACACATACAGGCCACCAGGAGTTTATTCATGTCATTGTTTAATGAAGAAATGCCATTACGTGAGCATCTAGTGAAGGACAGATTTCTTTCAATGTCACCAAATGTACTGTTTTGAAAAAGAATCGCTGCATCTGCTAAGTCAAAACAAGATGACAGATCTAGGAAGGCTCTTCCAAATGTAATGCCTCCTATTTTATGGTGTTGGTACACAACGTCGGAGGTGGATGTTGGTGGGACAGCAGCAGAGGTTGAACCTTCCCAGCAAAATCCCATTACATGTGGTTGCCGTGTGACAGATGGCAGCAGAGGGGCACTCTGACAGAATGGAGTCTGACATGGAAGTGTGGATGGAGGAAAGGTGCGTCACTGAATTCCTCCATGAAAAAAATATGGCACCCACTGCCATTAACTGATGTTTGATGAATGTTTATGGAGACCAAAGAGCGGATGTGAGCATTCAGGGGGTGAGTGGTGCGTTTCAGCAGTGGCAACGGTGGTGTGAACAACAAGCCGTGTTCTGGACAGACATGCACAGCTGTCACACCACAGAATGAAGAGCATCTCAATCAGCCCCTCCGCATGAATCAGCTAATGGCGGTGGCTATGTTGGAAAATAGTGTTTTGTAGCTGAAAATCTGCTCTATCAAACAGCATTACTGTGCTCTTTGTATCTGTTGTAGTTTCCATGGAAGTAAATAGGAGGCATTACTTTTGGAGTGACCTGATGGAAAGGTGTGGTCTATGCTCTTCCCACTCTAATAGCAAGTCTTCTTCCGTCTCCCTCTGTTTCACTGAGATGAGCGTACTTAATATAACGTCTGTGTTAATTTTTCTGTACACAAACGTTCAATTAGTACCATGTGTGTAATTGGTTGTTGTGTTCGCTAACCAGGTGGCTAAATAATCTCTCCATAAATAAAGCAGGAAGAATCATACACCATCAGTCTAGGAAAACATGAATATAAGAATTCCTACAGAAAGACTCTGTAAAAGTCTTAATTCTCAAGAGAAGAGGACACGCTCCATAAGCCTTGCTGCTGCTGCTGCTGAGCTGGCCCTTTCTCTTTGGTCCAGGCTGGTGTTTCCGCAGTCATCCTAGATTCTGCTGTAGAAGTATTTGCTCAGCATTACAAATCATGGAATTCATTATTTCATTGATCAATCTGTTTCACGTTCTGTCTTTTGGGAAACTGAAAGACACGGATTCGAAAATAACAGGGAAAGAATGAGGAAGCTCCTCCAGGCAGGGACTGGCACTGATGGAGCCAGCAGAACAGGAAGAACAACAAAATGAGGACCAATAGGCCTTTCTCGTTCATGCACGTTATTGCTGTTTGTCTTCCCTGAGGTCTCACATACCCAGGAACTCCGCAGTCAGCCCTTGCTCCCTTCAGTTTCTTGACATAATGCTTTCTGGTGGGAATTTCCAAACTGCTCCTGAAGAATTAAGCTTTGAAGAGTTCTGGCTTCCCGATTATTAACGTGGTGTGAAAATCTTTTTGCAAAAGCAGTGATTTTATTTCCAGAGTAAAGGGAAAGAAAAGGCGATGAACCTGGGAGAAAGAAGAGAGGGTGAGTGTGTGAGCACAAGCTTTGCACGAGGAGCACGTGTCTGTGTGCCCGTGTGACAGCAGTTCCCTTGCAGCACTTCAGGCTGCTCCAGCTATCTGGCATAAAACTCCAAGCCAGGCACTTGTCCTGCAAAGTGACTTACAGTACACATGAAACGACTGTGCTTCTCTTCAGGGCTGTGCCCTGTCACAAGATCTGTGTCCCTGCATGAGTTTCCCCACTCCCAGGAACCCCCATCTGTGCTGTTTCATCCTTCCACTCCGGAGCTTCCACCTACACATGGAAAATCCCTTCCCCTCTGGCAACGGGTGTGGCAATGGTGCTCCCTCTCCCACCTCCTCCCACCCCCACACCCAGATGGAGCTGCTTCCCTTCAGCCACTGACTTCCAAGCTCTCTGGCTCTTTCCACATTGTGCAATCCCTTAAAAACCAGCGGGGTCTCTCCAGCTGCAGCTCCTCCATGTGTTCCTCTGCTGTCTTTTTGCTGTATGTATGGGATAAGACCTTTACTTCTACATTTCTTCTGCTGTGGTAGAAGATTAATATAGGATGTCCCATGAATTTCTAGATAGCCAATCTCAAGCTTTTGCTTGGCAGGGTTCAAAAATAGCCTGTCCATACGTCTAAGCACTCCCCAGCTCCCAAAAACCCAGCTCTGGAGTGTAAGATCACGTTATTCCAAATCAGACCAACGCTCTGCCTTTAGTACCTCTCCATCACTTCCACTGTCTGATGCTTAACAAAGCTCCAACACACTGGGACAAGTAGGTAAATTCAGCAGTGCCTCCAGCTGGTGGCTTTACTCCTTCCCAAGGCACAGACATGTGGAGCGCCAGGTCCCACGCTGCCGCTGCGGTCAGCCCGCTTTGCTAAATGAGTCTGGGCTGCAGCAGCCAAAAGGCTGATTCACAACTGCAAGAGCTGTCCTTACTTGGAGGGCAGTGACATCCGGCAAGAGGATGGGAAAGGTGACTAACAGCGGTGACATCTTTATGCATACTGACCCTAGCAATGTAGTATTTCTGGGACTCTGATGTTGCTGACCCAAAGGGATATCCCATACAATTGTTCAGAGATGTAGGAAATGAGAACATTGGACTGGAAAAAGTTTCCTACTTCCTTGAAAGTAGCGCCTAGCTACTGCACTGAGGAATGAGCCACAGGTTGGAAGTATCCTCAAAATGTTGAAACATCAGAACACCTTCATGATTAAATAACACTGCCTTTGCTGTAAATTGTTTCCAGCTCTCAAATTATAGTCCGCAGAGAGGAAGGCATCGATTGCATTGGGTTTGCAGGTCTGCAAATGTGTATGTGTAAATTTATGCATTGAAAAGGTGGGCATGAGCCTTAGGGCTTTCATGACTCATGCTCTGTGAGCTAGAAAGAAGTTACCTGTATTTGCCCTGTTTGCAGACAATATTCAGATTCTCATCTAAAGGTCCTATTTCTTGACTACTCTTGACTACTCAGATAGATACAACTCTCTCAAGCCCTGAGAGGTTTGGGTCTCTATAGTGCTGGCTTGGTATCAGTGCCAAGCACAAACCAGTGCTTTCTGCAGCCGGATCAGCTGCTCTGCACAGCTCCCAGTTTGAGCAGAGTTAATGTTTTACTAATGAGATAAATCAGTCAAGGAGGGTAAAAAATAAAAGAAGATGAGAAGGGGGAGGAAGTCTGACAGAGCAGTACAGAAGTTACAAAATCAGTCTCTTTTTGGGGACTCTCCAACAACAGGACAGAGACGAACAGCATCTTCAGGGCAGTGAGCTCTGCTGAGGGGCTGCCCGGTCCTGTCTGTCTGGATCCTCAGACCTGGAGTGACAGGAGGTGAGAAAAAAGGAGCTACAACAAGAAGAGAAGATGTTTGAGGATGGAGTAGAGGAAAGGAATAGTTATAAAAGCCAAATCATATTTGAAACAAAAGGTAACTCACAGCAATCTCCAACATTGCATTTCTAACCCTGAAAGGTGCAAGCAAAACAAGAGACTCAGAGCTAAGTCAAGTCATTCTGCAACAGTTGAAGTCTCCGCTATGTTGAACAGCTTGATTCCTATAATCTTGTGAACAACTTCTACAGCACAGAATGACTAAAATAGGATTTCTTGCTGTAGATCAAATCTAAATCGTAGTGGTTTGGTAAATGCACAGCACATGCACCATGCAGCTAACTTGCAGCTGTCTTGGATGGAAAAATAGTGGAGGCTGCTTTGCTTCAATCAAATGCAGCTTGACATGGTTTCAAACTTCAGAACAGACAGGCTGTGAAACAAAATGTACTGGAGTAGCTCGGCAGTTAGACAGGGTATTGGTAACCAAGTTGCCTGTTGTGTTGATACCAAGGGAGACAGTAAGATAGATGGGCCTTCCAAGTGCTTTCCTTTGCCCAAGCCCTTCACAGCTGGTTTCGATTAAATAAATAAATAAAATTGAGAAGGGCTTTAGTAGAACATGTAGAGCAGAAATGCCAAAGTAGATCGAGTCTCCTCTTTGCTTTGGTTCTCAGATGAATCCTCTGCAACATGACACCATGCACAATACAAGACAAAGGACTGACCTGTGAATCTCACTCCGTGTCACCAAGTATTTAAGAAACCAAACCACAAAGTGAGTAGTTCCAAGGAAATCAGCAATGGCAGACCCCATAAAGACTCTAGAGCAGAACTTTCAGCAGGAGCTTGCAAAAAATACCCATGGCTGTATGAACCTCTAACAAAGACTCTAGAGCCTACCTTGGATGGTGATAGACTTCAGGGCCTGTAAAAACACCAAATCAATGTTTTTGTAGAAGATGCTGCACATTCAGATATTAAGGAAAAACTCGTTACATTTATCAAGGCACCTTGAGCATTGAGGCAGGAGGTAAAAAGAGTGCCGGTAACTGCAGTCTGCCAAAACACTGAAGTAGCCTCCAGAGATGGCAGGAAAATTCAAGTGTCAAAGCAGGTTCCTACACGCATCACGTCACTGAAGGCAGCAGCCTTCAATCCTGGCAAAGCACTGATGATTCTGCAAGGACTCCTTTTGCCAGGTACAATTAGGAAGAAATGTTGGAGGATATTAAATATAAATATGTATATGTTTGGTGGGAAAGGGAAATGAAGATAGGAATCCTGCTTTTTGCTTAATGCAGCAACTGCAGACATCCATTACATTGTCTTATACAAAGGACCCTGGACCAAGAAGTAAATGCTGACCATATGCAGCCCAAACTGCCCCAAAGATATATTTTTCCTCCAGTCTCATCAAAATAATTAAATGCCCCCAGTGTGAAACAACACTCTACTACACTGGATAGGATGGGTTACCTGCAAAGCAAGGTATTCTGAACGATGGCAGCCAGCTTTACGCTGCAGTGTCAGCACCGACTGAATGCTTGCTGCTCGTATTCAAAATACAAATCAGCTTGTACTAAATATAATTAATATTCATTGCTACATATTGAGATTGAATAAAGGTAGTCAGATGCCACATTTGGCTTTGACTTCACCGCTGTGGAAGTGTTAATCCTCGCTCTCATCTTGCCTCCCACAGTCTGTTGCCAGTTCTACATCTATATTTTTTAAAAGCTCAGCTTACCAAACTCCCCTAAATGTAAACTACTGCTGATAATACGAAGGAGTGCAATTATGTGATCCCACCTGCAAACAACTCTACCAGTTTCAGTTCCATTTCAGGATTGCAGCTAAATTCATCCTTCCTATTTTTAAGTCTTCAAATGGAATTGCCCCAGGGAGCCTTCCAGATGTTTATCTCTGTGCTCCCAGCCCTGCTCTTTCTATTAGTCTAATTGGTATCTTCCTCCTCTCTGCAGCACAGCGCAATCCTGGCATTGCTGGTGTGAGGAACTCCTCCACAGACCCCACATATAGCAGCAGTTTTCCAGCAATTAACGCTCAGTCTTTGCTCAAATATGTGTACTGATATCTGCAGCATTCCTATTTAAACATTCCTCTGAAAGTCATGGCAAAGAGGAGGAAAAACTCACATCTCATTTGTTTTTGATGGATTTTATGAAGCAAGAGAGAGGATACCTTTTTTTATTCCGTCCTGGAGTTTTGGCTTGCTTGTGCTTTGACCTCTCTGGCTTTGCTGGCTGGCACAGAGCATAGGAAAACCAGGGGGGTGGCAGTGACAATAGGAGCTGACATCCGAACAATCAGGAGGCAAGAGTTCCGAATCGAACTTCTTCTTCTGCATCCTACTGACCTCAAATTCCTAACAATACTCAGGAGACAACCTTCTCAGGGAAAAAAATCAACAGCCATATCCCTACCAACAACCAGAGGGCTTCAACTTCAGCCCTTTCCTGCAGGAACAATGAAGCTTCATAATCCCGTTACTCCTTTCACACATACACATAAAAACCTGAGAAAAAAGACTTTTGTCTGTTGTGCTGAGAATTTCTGACCTGAAATCACATCTCAGGACACTGAAGGACACTGCACTGCCTCTTGGATCTGCCTGCTCAGAGCTCCCCGCAGGATCAGAGCTCACATCTGAAAGTCATAAAAACAGTCATGTCCTCTAGGACCTGGTTTTATTCATTGCAAAGCAAAATCTATTTTCCCAAGTTTACCTTTTAACGGTTTTTCTGTTATTAGATTCCCTTGTTCTAATTTATTCCCTTTCTAGGATCTGTTCTCTGCTGCTTACAACAAAAAAGATGAATTCAACCTATGCTAGAACATTCACTTAGAGTAAAAATGCCAACTGCAGACATCTCAGTTGCCTTGTTCTATTTAATCACTGCGAGATTTAGTCAGGTTTGCTTGTTAAACAGGCTACAAAAATAATTTTCAGTACTGGAATCTGATCCATCCATGCAGACTCCACTGACTTCACTGGGTTTACACGGGCTGATCAGATTGCAGGATCAGTTCCCACATTTGTTCTGAACTCTGCCAGACTGTAAATACGAGATTGAAAAGAAATCAGATCCGCTTCTTAATGCACGAGTGTCCAACCTTTTGGTGTCTCTGGGCCACACTGAGTGAAGAGGAATTGTCTTGGGCCACATAGGCGTAAGTTGCTCTGAAATTAACGCCTCCTATTTATTTCCATGGAAACTACAACCAACACAAGGAGCACAATAACACTGTTTGATCAAACAAACTCTCAGCTCCAAAATGCTGTTTTTCAACACAGTCACCACTGTTAGCTGTGCATCACTGCCAGTGATGAACAGCAGCCTGCATGCCATGCTTATAGAAATCTGCACCAGCGAAGGTGACCCACCGTCGTTGCTGCTGAAATGCACCACCCGCCCCTCACTGTGCCACATCCACCGTTTGGTCTCCATCAAGGTTCAGCAAGCATCGGAGAATGTCAGTGGGTCCCATTTTTTCTTCATGGAGGAACACAATGACGTCTTTGCTCCATCCACACTTCCGTGTCACACACCATTCTGTCAGAGTGCCCCTCTGCTGCCATCTGTCACACGGACGACATGGAATGGCATACTGGTGGGAAGGTTCAACCTCTGCTGCCATCCCACCGATAGCCACCTCTGACATCGTGGGTCAACATCATAAAACAGAAGGCATTACCTTTAGAGCAGCCTTGGTAAGATATGCAATATTGTTAATAGATAAGTAACAAAAATAATAATAATAATTTTTGCTATTTTTCTTAAAACGTTGAAAAAAGAGGAACAAAAATGTAAAACTAGTGGGATATGTGCCCTTGTTTTGTGGAAGTAACACATCAGGCGGTTCGGTGGCAGCGGCTGCCGTTCCCAGTGAGCTCTCAAGGTGTTCATCAGAGATTTTTGAGGAAATTTTGTTCTTCCTGAACTTCATCCTTGACAATTGTTCTCAAATGCGTGTGCTGCCAGAATAACACCTATTGAATAAGGTGTGGCTGTGAAGCGAAGGTTATTACTCTCCGGTAAGAGAGGCGTTGTGAAAGTCTGGTAAAGAGACATGATCAGATTGTTGTGTTGAATGTCTGACTGCAGATCGATACATCCCATTTGAAAATTTGCAGGTGATGTATTCGTATCAACTGAAAATGGTGTCACAGACATAAACTGATGATATTTTTGGCAATCTTGAAACCTATTCTCAAACTCCTTTATCAAACCGGAAAGCACAGCTGCATGTTCTTTGCTGTACAGAGCACTGTGTGCAGCCCATGTATCAAAAAGCATACAATTCTTTGCCATCACTTGAGTCAGCACTGTGCAGCACTGCCCTCCCTGTGCCCCGGTTTCAGTCGGCACAGCGTTAGTAGCATTTTGGCTGTTGTGAGCAATGGCTGTGTGCCTGGGGCCACTGAGTAGGGCAAAGCCACCTCTATAGTGTGGGGCAGAGGGCAGCCTGTGGGTTGGACATACCTGCCTTAATGTATGATGGATAATTCTAGCATGATAACTGTTCAATATAGCTGTAGCATCACCCATGCTTCTGCTGCACCAGACCTGTTCTCACAGCTTGTTAAATCATCGGGATAAAGGGTGAAGAAGAACCAGTGACAGAAAGGAGGCAATCATTAATGTGGACTTTTGAAGGGAAGAGAGGACTTGTGGAGGCAGGGTCTTCTTCTCAAGAAGAACCAGAGTCAGGAGGAATGGAAATGGCAGTGGATAGACGGCACTGTAGGTCCCAGCCTTACGCCTGGGCTGTCATCTGCTTGGTGCACAAAAGCTAAACAGAATCCAAGTGGGGATTAAATGTGCAGCCAGGCGAAGGGAGGTGATTTCAGGGCAGAGAACTAGTCTGAATTTTCAAGTACTCTTGAAACTCTTGGTGGCTCTGTTTATTTTCACTTGAACAGAATAAGCTGCCTTTACTTAGCAGCACTAATGTGGAAGACTTAGTCAACATGAGAAAATGTTATTTAGCAGAGACAGTACCTGCCTGTGTCTGTGACCCTTTCCCCTAAACTGGCTAAATAAGCAGACAACCACATTTCTGCACACAGAACTTGTCCCTGTGCTCGGCAGACCCACGTTGAACCTTTGTTGTGGTCTTCTGGCTCAGGCAGCTGCTGCTTGGAGAGGCGGCACAGAGGAGCTCTGTGATGAAGCCAGGAGCTGGAGTTCCTAAGTCCCAGCCCGATGCCTAAAGAGCAAAGTTTCTGTTCTTGGTGTCTTCAAGAACCTGCTGGGTAGACAGGACAGAAACAAATTCTTTGGTATCCTTCGTAGCTGAACAGACAAGCGGCCAAATACCACTGCAGGCAGTAATCGCCTTTTGATGTCAAAAGTCAAGAGACTTAAACATTAGCACAATTGCAGAAAGGTGATCACTTGCTATAGTGCTACAGGACAATTCACCTGATTCTCATCTCACTGCTCTGTGCCACCCTTCCTTGGATGCATCCAGTTCCACAACAACGATGCGCATAACGGGGTTATGAGGCTGCACGAGCACTGCCTGTTGGGGCACACAGGGGGTGTATCTGCCCAAGTCACCACGTAAGTGATACAGGGATGGCTGTAGTAAAAGCACACAGCTTTGAGCACGACAGGCTACGTTTAATGTGAAAACTGAAACTTTACTTTTTAATAGCTGTGAAATGGTACGTCTTGGCTCGGTGAAAGCCGTATGAAAGATGTGGCTTTAGGAATCTTCTCAAAAAACATACGTTAAATCATGTTGTAAAGCTTCAAACTACGGGATGCATTCAGGTGTAATGGATTTCCCACCTTTTATTAGTAAGGAATAATGATTTATATGTCTCCTTAAAAGCTAATGGTTGTTCAATTAAAGAGAAATCATTAAACCAAAGAGCTCTGAATTGTAAAGTTATCTGAAAAATATATATATATATATATTGTAATTCTGTATTTTTCCCATTTTCCTGTGAAAACAGAGCTGAAGTTATGGCACGGTCTGCCTGTCAGTCACACACTAAAAAAAAAGTAATTAATGAAGGGGTAGATGACTGAAATATTAAATATCTGCAAACTTTGTGGAAACTACCGGCTAATTCATTAATCACAGAATAAATTCAGTTTGGAACAGCTCCCAACAGTCACTGGATCCAGCCCAGAGAAATACTGGATCCATTTGGAGCTATTTGTCACTTTATGGAAACAAAAACCGTGGTGATCAGGGTTACTGCAAGATTTTGAGGGTTAGACAATGTGGAAAATACATTCATAGGGCATGAAATGTTGTCTATCCCGCCAGGTGTGCATCATGCTGTTAAATACATGCACCGGAGCAAAGAAACTGACCACTCTTCCTGTGCAGTTCTGCACCTTTAACGTTTCCTGCCCACTGCTGATTGCCTTCCTGCCTCAAGTGCTCCCCTCTCAGTTTGAAGGTGTTCACAGGGGCCGCTATCCCCTGCCTCAGCTGGAAGGTCTCTCTGGAATTGCACTCACCTGGAGAGCTCAGGATTCTTGGCCTTCCTAGATACGGTGTCCTGAGACCCACCTGGGTACAGTGCAGGCCAGGCAGTGCGTGCAGTGTGGCAAAGCATCGGAAGGGGATGGACCAAGGAAATGGACCAAGGAGATGGATCAAGGAGATGGAGAGCTTCTGGCAATGATAAGAACGTTTTGCCCTACTTCTACCACTGTTGTACCCAATGTCTCTGGCCATGGAAGAAGCAAAACTATGAGAGCCCAGAGGCAGCCTGATGGGACAGCAGCCTCGGACAGCCATACTGTATGCGTTCAGGAGTCAGGGCTGTGGTGTAACCATGGGTATGGGCCCAGGAGCGCATGCTGAATGTCTTGGGGAAGCATGTTGCTGGCACAGAGATACGTTTGCATTAACATATGTTCACCCAGAAACATGGTAGAATACACTGCACAAGCGGTAACCCCAGTTTTGCTGGTTTAGTGCACCTAAATTAAGGGTGTGTGCTGGCGTAATTGCCCTTCTGTGATTACAGGGCTATAAATTTCCTTAATTATAGACATGGCCACCTGCTCTCATTACGGAGCATCAGAAGTGGGGCTGAAGGTGCAGAACCTGGCCAGGAGAGGACATCTGCACTGAAGCCAGGGCAGCACATGGAGCCAAGCAGGAGGAGAGATTAAGTGAGACATGGAAGAGGAGGAAAGGAGCAGAAGGGCAGAAATGCTGCCGGGCACACTCTGCCATGGCCAGAGGACAGGCTGGGCAGCACCCTCCTTCCCTACAGCCCTGGTTTCTGTTCCCCCATCTGCTCCATCAATCCCAGCAGGACTGGGGTCTCCCAGCCAGGGTTGGCTGCAGCCGGAACACAGGTCCTGGCAGATGCTGTTTTGTGAGTGCTTCAAAAACAAACAGCCTGAGCTGGATTTATTTTTAATTTCAGGGAGGCTCAGGAACAGTCAGCTTCACAAAAGGAAGCCCATTTCTTCAATGGCATTTTAAAGATGATAGCACCTCTTCATCTCTCTTTACGGTGACTAATGTGGAGGGAATGCCGGGAGGTGGCCCTGTTGACCCTGGAGCACAAGGGGAGGAACTGCTCTGTCTGCTGAGCTTTGCTGGGACCCGGACGACAGAATCCTTTGCTCAGGTGCAGCTTCACCAAATTCCTGGTTCTTTGTGTGGGCATAAAGACAAGGAGGGACCAGATTAGTTCACATGTCAGAGGGCTAAATTTAGACAAGATTCAATAAGTGGGCGCAGGAAATGAAGAAGTGAAAAAGAAACGACAGAAATAAAACTGATAGCAATGGATGCATAGACTGTATTCATCGTGTTCCCACTTGTGATCTGTAGATTTTTTTCCCAAATGCCAGTAATCCTCACTGGGTGTCACACAGCTCTCCCATGTGAGACATTTACCATCAGTAAGCGGGAATCATCTGCAGGAGCATGCAGCCATTGAGGATGGGCTGCGCAGTGCAAATCAGGAGGTATTTGTGGATCAGCTGGATGGGTGACGGATGTCACTGCTGGAGCAGAGGCTGGGCATCGTGCTGGCAGCAAGGACACGTCCAGTGAGCTATGCAAGCCCTTCCCACAAAGCACAGAGCGTTTGCATCCTGCACCAGAGAGAGGTGAAGAGTGGGGAGTTTCACAGGGAGTGGCAACAGGCCAGAAATACTTTGCAAAAGTATTTTTCATAAAGCTGGGATAAAATGTTAGCATATGTTCAGATCTGGACTTCACCTTCGGCTTGGCAATTGGTAAGATTTGTTATTTCCTGTCCAGGAACAATTGAATCGCAGTGCTATGACCACCAGCGGGCTGCATAACACGCTTACAGTTAATTACTTCACACATGCATGCGAGATAATTATACGCACTACATTCATTCCCTCTTAAGTATATGTAGCTGAATCCATTTTTGAGATTGCTTTACTCATAGCTATTCTGCATTCCGTGTGGACTCCGACAGAGTTCTCTTACAGTGGGACCACGCAGAAAGGGCAGACATTGGTTGTGACGCTCCATCTTTACAGGAAGATCCCTGCCTCTCTTTCGCACCGCCCTCCGCACAGCAGAGGATTTGCGGGGCTGTCTTTCGCCTGATCTCTGCTCCTCCACAACAGCAGGAGAACCCAATCATTTTGGAAAACTCAGCTGCCTTAAAGGAAACTGAAACAGAGAAACTTTCCTATCTAACTAGAGTGTTTTAGCACTTATGAGAACACTGGCTTGTGGCTGCCTTCAGGGACTTGTCCTTCTTTGCAATAGTGAAATTGTTTTCCTCCGCCAATCCTTTCCTACAGCCGTAATGCCCATGGCTGAAGAATCAGCAGTAATCTGGAGCTCCCTCTTTATTGCGACACACCCGTCCATCCTGTATTGGGAATCGCTTGTGTAGGACGGACGGAAGGATGAGTTCAAACCTGTGTATGATTTAGGAGGCTGGAATGGAAGTCGTTAGGAAAGAGCAGTTGTTCAGGGAGGTAATGGTAGAGAAAGACTGCCAGTGGGGAATTCAGAGTTCAGGACATCAAGAAACCAAAGATCTCTGCATCAATCTCTGTCCTAACCCTGATCCTAATCCTCCCCCCTTCACTAGAAGCTCGGGTTCAAAAGATTTATCACATCTTTGTCCGGGTCAATAGCAGGAAAAGGTTTGTAAATTATTTTTCTTTGAACAGCTTTTGAGAATTGATAGGAACAACATGGAAAGTCAGAAAGCTGTACTTGAAAATTTAACCATCACACTGACTTTTTAAAGGCTGATCTTCCCACTGACATTCCCAACCTCCGTTATTTTTCCTCCTTGCAACCCAGGATTTTTACTACCTGAGGCAGGGGGATGTTATTTTCCTGTCCTGCCCACCCTGCAGACTCCTGTGCTGCTGAAACACTGCCAACCAGAGCCCAGACAGGCCAGGCCTGTCCCGTCCCCCAGACTGGGTGTGATTCGCTCATTTTATGCACTGGAAAAACAAACAAACTTCCCGATCACTTATTCACCCGCAGTCAGAGCAGCACTGTCTGCTGGGGTGCATTGCCAGGCCCTTCAGGAGGCCCAGTTCGCAGCTCCCTCCAGGTCCTCCTCCTGCCCATGCTTCCCACTGCCATGAATCGAGCACTGTGCCGCTCAGTGCCGCCCACCGCGGTGCCCCTCAGTGCAGTCTCCCTTCACGCTCTGCCTCAGGTGGGACAGGCCAGGCGTTATTTCTTCACCCGCACCTTCCCTTCTCCTTCAGCACAGGAATGCAGATCAGTCTCTGCCACAGTAGGAACTCTGTCCTCTGCACGAGGCTCTTGCAAAACAATGGTATCCGGGCAGGGCACAGCCTTGTTTACAGACTTCTTCCCACACAAACACCCTTCTCCCGCCCGACCGCCTCCCTCCAACGCGAGGCCCAACTCCGGCCCGGTCCGGCGTCTCCCCTGCGCGCCGCGGGACGGAGGCGCCTTCGCCGGGCCTCGGTGCGGAGCGGCCCCGCAGAGGCCCGAACCAACGCTGGGCGCGGCTCCGGCGCCGCGTTTGGGAAGGAGCGGCGGCAGCGCTCCCCGCGCGGGGCTGCACGCAGGTGTCGGAGGCTGCGGGGAGGCCGCGGTCGGGCCCGTCGCTGCGGCTCCGCCTATCGGGCCCTCCTGTGGCGGCGGCAGCGGCTGCTGTTCCCGGCGCGGCCGCGGCGCCGCTCCCCCTACCCGGCTCGCTGGGCTGCCCCTCATGCGGATGTGACATTTCACGGCGTTTACCGCAGCCGCCATTTTGAGCACTGAGCACTGGAGGCGGCGGAGCGGCGGCAGAGCGGCGGGCCACAGGCAGCCGGGGCGGCCCGCGGGCCGGGAGCAGCGAGCCGGGCGTCGGCCAGCGGCTGTGCCGGGGCGCTGGGGGGGCGGGAGGGCAGAGGAGGGGCCCCGCGGCGCCTCCCCGACTTCGCAGCGCCGGGGACACCTCGCCGGGGGAGGGGGGAAGCGCCGGGCGCAGCCGCCGGGCCCTGACTCCTGATCTCCCGTCCCCCCCCTCCCCTTCCCCTCCTCCCGCTCCCCTCCCCTCCGGCCCCCGGGGCAGCCGCCGCCCCCGGCCGGTCCCTCCTCCCCACCCCCTTCCCCAGACCGGGTGCCGCCGCCGAGATTGGGCGAATAGCGAGCAAATACGTGCGCGTCTCGCTGCCTCCCCCGGCTGCCCGCTCCCTGCCCGCCGGAGCCCAGCCGCAGCCCCCCGAGGCGGGCGCCCAACCCCGGCAGCTGCCCGTGCCCCGCCGCTCCTCCGCCCCGTCCCCTCCCGACGCAGCCCCGCAGCCCCCAACAGGAAAGGCCCAGGCCATCGCCGAGCCCGAGTCCCAGCCCGACATGAACCACCATCAGCAGCAACAGAAGCCCGGGGAGCAGCAGCTGAGCGAGCCCGAGGACATGGAGATGGAAGGTGAGGCCCCGCGCGGCACCCCCAGGCCCTCAACTCGGCGCGGAGTTCCCTCCTAGCCTTCATGCCCCCTCGGGAGCTCCGCGTTCGGCGGGCGCGCTCCGGGCCCCGTCCGTGCCCTGCGAGCAGGGGCTGCTGGGGCCGGGGCGGGCGGTGCGGCGCCGAGCGGGGAAAGTTGGGGCCGTGGCAGCGTGCTCGGGGCCGGGGGGCCCGCAGGAATTTGAGCCGCAGAAGGGGGAGGGCGCGGGGGAAGCGCCGTACAAAAGGGGATCCGCGGCCCCGGGGCAAGGTGCGCGGCAGCCGCCGGGAGCGGAGCGGGAGGCGGCTCCGCGGAAAGCGGGAGCTCCGTGCGCCGATCCCCGCGCGCCGATCCCCGCGCTGCCCCAGGGTCGGCCCGGTGGGCGCGGGGCTCGGGCCGTGGCGGGCGGGGAAAGGGCCTCGGAGCGGCTGTGACCCCGGGAGTGGGGCTGCCGGGGGGAGGGCGACGCTGCGGGAAGCGTCCGGGCTCCGCTTTCCGGTGGGGCGCGGGGCTGCGGGGTCGGGCCCGCTCCGCCGGCCCTATAGCGAGCGCCTGGGGGGTACTGGGGCCGGAGGGGCCGCGCGGCGGCTGGGCCGGGGCCGCTCATTGTACGCCCGCCGCCACGCCGCTCGCCATTTTTAATTAACCCTCCTCGGAGGGTTATTTACAGCCAGAGCCGTCGGCTGGGCCTAGCGCGGGGTCGCGGGCTGCGCGCTGCCCATGTGTCGCGCCCGCTCCGCACCGATCCTGCACCGTCATGCCGTCGCGCGGCTCCCATCGGCGAGGCGCCGCGCGTGCCGCCCGCTGCTCCGCTCCCGGCGGCTCCGGGGGCTCGCTCCGCTTTGTGCCCGCAATGTTCCCCCCCGCGCGCTGCGCCTCTGCCGTGAGCTCGGCTGCACTCGGCGGTGCGGGGCGGGCGCGGTGCTCGGAAGGCAGAGCGCTGAGCTGCGCGGTGTGACTTGGAGGTCGGGAGCGCCGAGCTGTCGGTGTGCTCCGCGTGTGCCTATGGGTACAGAAAGCTCCTTGTAAACGACGGTGAGCTGTGCGGTCTGTATCCACCAAGGAGTCCTCGTTTGTGGCACACAGCAGCTGACACAGGGGTGCGTTCCTGGCACATAAGAGTTGGAATTGCAGAGGTGTTCCGTGGAAGTTGCACACTATAACTGTGTGACAGCATTTGAAGACAGGAAGGTCGTTGCCAAAAGCTCCTTTCTTAGAGTGTGGAGCTGTATCATAACGTTACAACTTGAGCTTACTTTCTGCTGAGCTGCTTCAGAAGAATCTCCAAATTGGCCTTTATATACTATGTGACAAATATGTAAGGAGATGATTTAAAAATACTTTGTATTTGTTTGGGTGCGCACATGCAGCATATAATTTCCAGCAGACTTTGATACCCTTTAGCAATCTGCTTTTTCTCAACATCCTTTAAAATATTGACTATTCGGTGTTTCTTCTTGTTTGTTTGCAGTTGGTGCCCTGCTATGCTGGGCACACTGTGAGGTGCTGAATGCTTTCATTCAGTTCAGGTGCCCTGCATTGCTTTGGGTCGCATCCCCTCTGCGATGGGGATGGGAAGCCCGGGATGCCCCGTTGGCAGTGGTAGGAGCCTTCTGCTGGCTGCTGCCTCCTTTGGAGGGGTGAGAGAAGAGTCTGCGTGTATCAACAGCGAAAGTACGGCGTTATCTCAGGGATCGGTGTGAGATCTGGGCCGCATGCAGTGGGTTCGGGGTGATGCTATGGATTTGTCGGTTTGTGAGAGCTTGCTGACAGATCTGTGCCAAATCCAAAGGGTTTATTTAGCCTTAGGAGGATTGTTTGAAATGCATATTGTCTTGAAATGCCTTAGGTTTACCGAATTGTTGCGATCGGATTATCCATAACTTTTAATAGAAGTGGATATCATGGGTATATATGTTTGTTTGTCCTATAAAACAGTATTCCTTCTCTGAAAACATGGGTGTTGGTGCTTTCTTGGGAGAGGTGTTTTGAAGCACTGAGGTAAACATTTAACAACATGTAGTTAGCTTAATTCCAACATGTGTGCAGCAGTGTCAGATGCCATTCTTCCCTGAGCGATCACACTAGATTTAGGAGGTATGTGAAGAATGCACAGTGGAAAATCGCACATCTTGGGTCTGAATTTGGTGAGGGCTTGAGTGTTCTCCATACAGCCACATGAGACGGACCGTATTTAATGAGTAAAGTAGCTCTCTTGGAAGCAGTGATAAAAGCAGGCGGTTAAACCCCTCTGGGCTGAATTGGATCTGATGTCCTGAGTGTCCGCAGCCTTGTGCGTGTTCGTGTCCCTGCCCTGTCCCCTGTGACTGCACTCCTGGGTGCTGATGCTGATGTGAGTGGGAGCAGCGCTGGACAGGAGCAGCGTGCCCTGTGGGAAGGAGACCTCTGGGTCTGTGTGTCCTGAGCTAAAGAAGCCCTGACAGCCGTGCTGCGGTGTGTCCCTGTGAGACACCTCTGTGTGATGCAGGCTCACCTGCTTGTGGCGCTTCAGCCAGGGTAGGGTGATGTTATGAATCAGCGCTTGGTGTGTTCAGCCTTCCAGTGGATGTTGTTTGAAATCAGCTTTATCCTTAGTGATGGCTGCAGTGATGCTTGGACAGAGAAACTTTATGAGAACTGTAACAAGAGTTGCATCCCTTCAGCTGAAGACAGCAGCTTCCTTAGCTGAGAATGCAGCTGGAAAATACAGCCTTTGCTGCTGGTGACTTTGTTCTCAGCCCAGCATTTGGACTGGCGCAATTAGCAATCGCCATGAAGTGATCAAAATTAAAAACAATTTTTTTTTTTTTTTGCTTCTTTACTCTTTAATTTGGTTCCCCTTGCAGTCCTCTGTAGGGTTGTGTTAATGGGGTGAAGGTGCGGCGTTGGGGCTGGAGGGAAGGAGGAAGGCAGCAGTTACTGTTGCCACATCGTGTCCCCAGGAACGGGGTTGGTGTGCATCGCTGCTGTGTGGAGCTCTGGTCCAGCAGGGCTGTGTTCCTCACCTCCAGTGCCCGCGTTCTGGGGAAGTTAACGGCTCGAGATGGTAATTAGTGAATGATTGCACGGAGATTCTGAAGTTTGTTTGTTTGTTTATATACCGATTAAGTTGAGTGGGAAAAAAATAAGTAATAGTTTTTCTATGCTGTGAGTAGGGTATGTAGGTTGCTTTATCATGCAAAGAATTACAGCTGTTTAGTTGCTAGTGAGTTGCTCTGTGGTGTGTAATTGAATCCAAATCCCCATACATTATATATGCTTCCTCTGTAACTTCTTTGCACAAATGTGTCTAGTTGAGCTTCAAAGAGCTCGGCTTAATACACATCTACAGTTACGTCTTTCATAAAGTTCTTTCAGTGCCTCCATGGAAAGTCTCATTTGCAGCTTAATAACTGGAGGTTTCCCCATTTATAGTTGGAGTTTGCCTCTTTGTAGTTTCAGCCCCTGCCTGCAGTTACAGACGTGTGTTTCGCATTAGGAGGGTTCCTTTCATTGCGGCGAGCACAGGCACACAGGAGTGCTGCAGCCGGCGCGTGGTGCTGGCACTGGGGCTCCATATCAGCCCTGATGTGGCACTGCTGGCGTCCAGCTTTCCTAGTTGGGGCGGCTCAGAGCTGAGAGTTTCCAGGTGAGGCAATGCAGCTGCTCAGAAAGAACTTGATGTCTGTGGGAGAAAAGTTGAAAATGGTGCTTTCTTGCAGTGTCCGTGCAATAGCAGGTGTGTGCTGCTTGCTGTTCATAGGTTGTTCACTACTAATAGTGGTTACTGGATTGTGTCCCATTCTACCACGTTGGTCTCAAATACGTAACTTACTTTTTTGCCTGTATTCTGAATGGTTGCTTGCTTCTAATGTTTAGTCCTCGCTGGTGTTCACGTTGCTGTCAGTGTGATGCCATTTGAGTGCGTGGGGCGGTGCCCGCTCCTGTGTGCTTGGCTCCTGAAGCTGTGTACCTGTGTCCTTCCCTGGGCAGCTTCTGCCTTCCGGGTGAGGGAGTGGCTGTGCATCTGAATGGAGGCTGTGCATCCATGGCAGGAGCATGGCTGTCTGCTCATTTGTCCTCCCTGCTCCTTCCCCTTACCAGCCCTGACGCTTTCTGTGATGCTGCTCACGGGAGAGGTGAGAAGGCAGTGGTGCTGCAGGCAGTGAGCAGGATTCAGCTAGCTCTGCAGTGACAGGTAGAGCAGAGGGTCGGGCCTGCTCTGTTGCTGATGGTGTGCGGGGCGCTGGAAGCAGCGGCCTGGGAGCTGTGTGCACTGCATCCCTCCTGTGGTACTGCTCTGTGCCTGCTGAGGGACCGGCACCTTGGGAAGGTGGAATGGACTCTCAGTATTCTGCTGTGCGTTCTTCATGAGCTAAGTGCCAAATAGCCTGTTGGATTGGTAAGTGTTCTGTGAGTGAGAGCTGTACCAAGACAAATAGCAGCAAATGTGTGTGCAGTTTGGAGGGAAGCAGGCAGCATGCTGTGCACTATTACAGACCAGCTGCATATTGGTATGTATCTGTCTTCCCTCCTTTCCGCTTTTGCTGGCTGGACTCAGAACAAAGGTGCCATTGCTGCCCTCCCCACCAGGTCACTGCGCTTGTAATGGAGAGAGCTGTGTGTGTGAGTAGTGCAACCCCAAATCTAAGATGCAGCCAGAGGTGGGGCTTAAGGCAGCGGAGCAGTTTCCAGCTGCAGAGTAACTTATCACAAAGTATCTGCAGGGTGCATCCAGCCCTCAGCAGCCAAACCAGTTCAGCCAGTACATCACGTGTAACATCACTCAATATTTGGGGTAAGGGTGAGAATGAGCTGGTTCAGAGCTTGTGAAGCACCCGCTTTTCTTCAGTGGCCATGCCTTTACAGGGAGCATTGTATGCTTCCCACTGCGCCGTGAGGGGTCTCAGGTGAGTTCTGATTCAGCTTTGTATGCTGGGGCTGTTTGTGAAGGAGGAAAGCAGTGGCTCGTTTGCAAGAGAATGTAGCAGTAATCCACAGCAAATGCGTTTGGTTTTACTTTCAAACGCATGCATATATCAATAGATACAGAAAATGCAATATATGCTAGTTCGCTGTAACCAGCAGGTTAACATTTAATACAAAATACCTTAGTGGGTAGATTGGGGGCTGGGGGCAGGTGGTGTTACTTATCCAGTTATTCAATGTGTAGGTAGTTCAAAAACACCTTCCTTAATTGGCCGTTTTAAGATATTAATGCATTTTTCTCAGATTATTTAAGTGCAGAAGTGTGTGCATCAGTGGCACCAGCGGTAGCGTAATGGATCTGCGTATTGTTGCCGGTTTAAACTTAGCACTTTTTAATACTTTTGCTAAACCCTTTTTTCTACCTTTGCTCGCTGGCTGTACGAAACAGGCTCTGTGGGTTTAGAGATGCTGAGAGCAGAGCGGATTTGGAATGACTTTGCGGCAAAATGAAGAATGATCAGCTTGGAAATAACGTCCTTCTGGTTTGTGTCTGCCTGCTTTCTCTGGGAGGTTTTGTCAAGTAGAGGCAGTTCTGCTGGAAGCAGTGGATGGGTTTCAAAGCAGTTCAGCTGTGCTGAATACTTGCAGTTTGGAGCAGACAGTTCCAGTCTTTCACCATGTTTTAGTGTAGAGCCTGAGTGGTCTACAGTGTACTTCTTTCAGAATTCAGAAACGTACTTGAGGATGGGCTCATGTTGGACTTGATGTGCACCAGGAGTAACAGCGTGTTAGCCAGTGGAAGGCAATGTGAGTAATGAGCTGAGATGTCCTGTGAGAGGAAAGCTCCGAGCAGGGTTTCAGCAGTACTGCAGCAGTTTGCAGCCCAGAGGCATGGTGAGATTTGTTTATTTAACACCCACAGCTCTTTGATACGAAACGTCACATAAGTGCTGGAAAACAGAACTTGGAGCTTTGTATTAGGGATGTTAGGGGATTGGATGCAGTCCTATAGAACTGGATTTAAATGTGCAAGGGCTGCTCCAAAAGTAATGCCTCCTATTTTATTATATTGGCCCACAATATCAGGAATGGATGTTGGTGGGATGGCAGTAGAGGTTGAACCTTCCCACCAGTATGCCATTACATGTTGTTGCCATGTGACAGATGGCGGCAGAGGGACAGTCTGACAGAATGGAGTCTGACATGGAGGTGAGTATGAAGCAAAGGGGTGTCATTGAATTCCTCCATGAAGAAAAAATGGCACCCATGGCATTCATTGATGCTTGCTGAACCTTGATGGAGACCCAGCAGTGGATGTGAGCATAGTGAGGCTATGGTGGTGTGTATCAGCAGTGGTGATGGTGACATGAAAGGCCAGCCACATTCTGGACAGCCACATGGATTTTTACAAGTGCAGCATGGAGGTTCTTGTTCATCACTGGTGAAAATGCACAGCTAATGGTGGTGACTATGCTGAAAAACAGTGCTTTTTAGCTAAGAATGTACTCTATCAAAGTTATCTTATTCTTTGTATGGGTTGTCGTTTCTGTGGAAATAAACAGAAGGCATTACTTTTGGAGCAGCATACGTAGAAGACTGAAAATACTTAAAGCCATTTTTCCCGATTTCCCTTTTCTTTGTGTAAATCTGGAGGGCTGTGTAGGAGTAACACTGATAATAGTGTTTACCGTAGCTCTAAGTCTGATCCGTCAGTGATTTCACAAGGTGCGGCTGAAAGGCGGTTCTTAATAAACACAGCATCTCCAGCTGTGCGTGTGCAATTGTATAAAGATCTGGGGCAGACTTTGGTTCAGAGCTCTGGCTGCAGCGCTGCACTAATGTAACGGTCGGATGGATTTCTTTGGAGCTCTGTTCTGAAGTGATGGTGTGTTTCCACAACAGAGATTTTACTTGCGTTATTTTTCAGGGGTTCATTTTCTGTCATTGCTGATGTTCGGCAGAACGTTGATGGAGGTTGGCTACAAGCAGGTGGGTGCAGAGGTCTGCTAAAACTCAGTGACAGATAGGAATTCCAAATCCATCGTACTGAGTTGATGCTCTTTGCGTTAACTAATTTATTTGTTAGGAAGGCTGGGAGTGCTGTGAAGGCCCTGGTGTGCAGGCGGTGGGATCAGAAGGGCTGCACGGATACCAGCCTGCCTCAGGTACCTGCGCTTCCTGCCCCCATAGCCATGACAGGGGCTGTTCCCTGTCTGATTCCCAGTGGGGTGCCCTGGCCCTGTGACTGGGCAATATCCGTCTTAAACTGCTCTCACTTAGAACTTGACAGTATTTCAGCAATAAGCATTTTCTGTAGTCTCTGGTTGCTGGAAGAGAGTGAAGAGGTTCCTGTTTGGAGAGTGACCAGTTGCCTTTTTTTCCCCCTTGCCTAGAAATGCACTTTGCTTTGGGCAGTCAGGGCTCGGCTGTGCTGAGATAAGGCAGTTTGGGCATCATCTTATGTTTATTTGTTTTGTTCAAGAAAGGAGACATTCAATTCTGGATCTGCTCAAGCACAGGTGGAATGAATGCAGCTTCGCTGCTCATTGAGCCAGGCTGTGGGTAGCTGGATTTCCTTCCTCATTGGAGCTGAAGAACTAACTGCTTCTGGAGAATGTTTCACCTGGTTACGTGCTGAATGGTACTGCTTGATGGTACTGGTGGTCAAACCTGAATGCAAGTAACTCTGATGTGTCTGCAAATAGTATCAGTTAAGCTCTGGGTCACAAACCACATGCAGACCTTCCTTGGCAGCAGCAGTTTAGTAGTGCAGCTGTGGCATTTCATGTTTTTCCTTTCCCTCTGCTTACTCTTCCTGTGTCGCTTCCATCTACTCTGGTTCAGGTGCTACCTGGGCTTCAGCCCTGTGCCAGTAAAACAACCTGCTTAAAAACTGGCACCGTGCTTTGCAAGGTAGCAGCCATACACATAAGTTTTTGTGTCCTTTTTTCCTTAACGTGTACTTAGCACTGAGGAACTAAGAAGCAGTTAAATTGAACTGAAACGTTCCAGAAAGGGAAACTTAATTTATTTT
Organism: Alectoris magna; assembly: GCA_030625065.1. Classification (NCBI taxonomy): domain Eukaryota; kingdom Metazoa; phylum Chordata; class Aves; order Galliformes; family Phasianidae; genus Alectoris; species Alectoris magna. The sequence continues at coordinate 4,844,406 of CM060575.1, read as the reverse complement.
TTTAAGCTTTGTATTTTAACATCTTTACCACAGCATTTGATAACAACTGCTTGTTGCTTCTAATACAATCCTTCAGTTTCAAACTCCATTTATTTTATTCTTCTCAGCAAACAAGTCTTGTTTTTTAACCTGTTTTGTTCATCAGGCTTATGCTTTAGCTTGCAACTTACATCCTGTGGTGTATCTTCCAAAGTAGAAAAAGGTTGGTGTGGGACTGATAGGATCTGTTGGGGAGGGCAGAATCTTTCTGGAAAGGATGACTGGGTTTTTCCTCTGGAGGACAGAAAGCTCTGCAGTTCCTCTCTCTGTAACTGGTCACAGCAGGTCTCTGCAGGGGAAGCCATCTCTTCATCTTGATATTAACACCAATTAACTGAAGAGTATTGAGAAGGTTATGCAAAACTGGGTCTCACTTCACCTGCTGCTGTTTGTAAGTAGCTCCTGTTCAGCAGTTCTCTTTGCTGTGCCCCATGTTTTGCTGAAGGCAGCCTTTGAGAGGTGCTAACATTAATGCAGTGTGAGCCCGTGCCCTGAGCGCTTTGCCTCAGCCTGTTCACCTGCTGGTCATCTTAGGGGGATCACCTGTGCAGTGGAAGCATTTGGATTAATCCCATTGCAAACTACTGATGGTAGTGAGCCAACGTTGAGATTCTTTGTGGCACCTTTGAATAACAAAACTGATGTCAAATCCTGGTACTGTTAAATCCTAAATGTTGGATTTTGACCTGGGCATTGCACGATGGCTGTTTCTGTGCTACTGGGAGCCAGCGGTTTGTGCGTAGTTCACTCTGAGGCTGCCACAGAGAGCAGCAATCTGCTGGTGCAGGCTTTCACTGTGCACCTGCACTTTGCCTCCTCATTGCGCTCACGGCTGTTGGGAGTAAATAAGGTGAAAGAAGAGATTCAATTAAACTTCCTGGTTTTTGAGTTAATTTTAGCCTAGGTATGTTCACTGATGTTGTCTGGTCTCACAGATGGGTGGGCAGTTTGGCTGGGGATGGAGGCGATGTAACTCTTGAGCTGTTCAGAACTTCCTTAACTTTATCTTTTAGCTTTTCTAAGAACCCTACTTTGACAGTGGGCCCTTTCTCCCCCAAGGAGGGCTTGCAAGCATGTATGACAAACCACCACTTAGAGCTCCTGGTGCTGACACCTGGTTTTACCATTACAGAACACGAGTATTGTTCAGATGCAAACCGCTTTGGGGATGAAGTTGTTCCCATTGCAGATCTACTTCTGAGTATCTTCTCTTCTGTTATTAATTTGAACAAGGGTATTCCTTGAAGCTAAAAATACTCTCAGTTTTCCAACTCTGAGGCATCTTCAGTGTTCTCATCTGTATTAAGTGGGTTACTATTTTCGGGTTAAAGTAAATGTAAAATCTCCAACAATCATAATGTAACCACTGAAGGGGGAAGGGAAGTTCCTGCCCAAGCCACTATTTTTTCTCATACTTTCAGCACAGTGGCTAAAATCATCTCAGGGCTGTGTTCAGGCACTCAGACCTGGAGCTGGTGCTTCCTGCAGCCTTCCCCACGTCCTGCACTGGTCTCAGAGACGCACTGGGTCTGATGTGTTTGCAGCAGGATGCTTAGAGGCTGTTGGAGGTAAACTTTCCAGATAGAGACAGGTTGGAGGAGAAGATTGATTTCAGTCATATTAAATTTAACTTATGGTGCATCTTTTGGTATTAACACCTAGTTCACAGGCTAGACTTCAGCATTAAACCAATTGTACATTGTTGACAGGGCCTAGTTAGTGTATCCTGAGCAAAGTATTGGCCAAGATTAACTAGGCTAGTGTTAATTTTTGATCTCTTGTTTTAGTACACCTTGAAATGTGTGTTCACCACCTCAGATCCACAGTTAATTAAGTCAAAGGATGGGTGTACAGTGAAAGTACTTGACATTTTGGCAGGATACAGTTCTGTTAATAGAGATGTGAGTGTTTTCTGAAGTAGGAAGCTTTTTGATGTTATTAGAATTGTTGAGTAATTTATGGGTCATTCCTACTCTAAGTGTTGGGTTGTTGTGCATTGTGCAAGGCTAGTTAACATCTGAGTGTTGCAAAACCCCTTCTTGGTGGTAATGCTTTGCTTCTGGTTCCTACCTCACGCTCAGGAATTCAGTGTGTGCAGTCTGGTCGCCTGGGGCTCCAGAGGGGATGCCCTGCTTGCTCCTTGGCCTTGTGCAGTGTCTGCTGCTGAGCTGTTCGTTTCCCTGGGTGCTGCCTGGAAGCTGGGAGAGCAGCTCAGGGCTGGCACAAGCCTGCTGTATGCCCCCATGTGTCCTAGGGGTGTGCACTGGGAAAACAGGCTCTGGAAATGGGTCGCTACTTCCCAAGGAATGACTCTGGCCTACATGCTGGTTGCAGTCGGAGGAGTGCCTGCAGCCTGGAACCACACACAGCTGTTGTACGAGCAGAGTGTGTTGGTTCTGACTGCAGCCATGTCTCTGTGCTCTTCAGATGCACACGGGCTGGAGGGGTGTCTGCTCCCATCCCTGCTGGCACTGTGATAGTGATGGTAGGGCCGCCTGCCCAGTGAGGAGGGGCACCGCTGCTCTGATGGATAACACACAGCTTCCTCTGCTGTGTGCTGGCTTTCAATTTAAAATATGGCTTTATGTCTGATCATATTGACTAGGGCATGAATTTTCTGGGAGCCGTAACGCTTGCCTCACCCTGCCATGGTTATGTCTACCACTGACATTCACTCACTGTGGTCTGTCAGTGCTGGCGGTGCTGCAGGGCGCATGGGACTGCCTGGCTCTGTGCAGGAGCTGTGCCTGTGCCTGCCCTGCTCATGGCAGCAGAAGTGCTTCTGAGGTGGTACTGCAGTTCAATACTGGGATGTTCCTGAAGAATTCCGTTTTTTGGCCTAGCCAGGCTGTTTAACTGTCTGGTGAGAATGAAGGGAAAATACAAACTGCTGTAGAAGTGCTGCTTGTGGTATGAAATGCTGCCTTCTTCCTTCAGAGCTCTGACAGTTCTTTCAGATGCATTTTTTTTTTCAAGCTGCAATCAAGTAAGAGGATTGGAGTTAAGTTACTAAAGCTAAATGGAGGTGCGTATGTTGCTTTTGCAAAGTATTGACAAAGCAGCTGTGTGGCTAGCAATGCATGCAATTGTTGCATGCAGGTCGTAGTTTCTGCTGGTTCTCCTTTCAGTTCTAAAGCTCAAAAGCACAATCTAGTCCTGAAAACACTTAATGGCTTAGGAACAATGTGTTTTTGTCTAATGATTTCCTCCCTTCCTCAACCCCATTTTCACTTAAGGTAAAACACCACAGGGGTCATGAAGCTGCATAAGTGGGCTCTGATGCTGGGCATCTGTGTGGCTGGCACTTGGGCTGCTGCAGGTGGGTCTCTGACATCCATCCAACCAAGTGCACCAGGTATGAACTGAATGCAGTGGCCATTTGTTTCATCCTGGATAAGCGTTCATGTGAAATGAACCAATGCAGTAATAATGTTATTAACAAAGACAGTCCTGTTGTCTCTGATTTTACTCCTCACTTGCAGAACTGAAGCTTCATCTTGTCTTCCATTTATTAGCGTGCTTGTTAAAATCAATATCAATAACATAAATCAGGTGAAAACTTTGCCTGACAGCGGTGCTTGAAGTGACATTTCTCAAAAAAATCTCATATTAGCACATTAAAAAAAAAATTAATAGGAAAAGAATGTTTAAAGCTACCTAGAGCAGTAGCTGCATCATGCAATTAATACAGTGCGTGCAATGCTATCTTGTAACAGGAGTTTGTCACTTAATACAGGTTCATAACTTTGGATGTGAAGGGGACCCAGAATTTTGCTGGAGTGCTTTGGACTGCTGTCATGAGTTCACCTGTATGTGCATGGAGGGGCAGGAAGGTAGGCAGTTAGCAGGCAGTAACTTCTCCTGTCTCCACTGCAGCTAAAGCTCCACGTTCCAAGTGGCTGTTCCCTGTGTGGCTGGAGCACTAGGGGAGCTGGGCACTGCTGTGTCTGATAAGGAAGGCTGCGCTGGTTGCAGGTGTGCTTGGACTCCAAGAATGCTGAATTGCAAGAGTGCTTATTTCCCAGCACTTAATACATTTGTAGTGTTTCTTTGCCTGTGAAGCAGATGAGAAGCTTGCTCCTAATACCATTTGCAGAAGAGAAGACAATTCAAATAAAAAACTTCAACAGAGATTTGACTGTCAACACTGCATCTGTTAGGTGGGGATAATGGCAGAAGCAATAATAAAATCTAAAAACAAAGTGCCTATAAGCTATGTTGAAAGGGTACCCTTTGTCTTCTGGAGTCGTGTATTCCATGTCAGCACTCCAAAGCAGATATTTTGATGAGGCAGTGCCCGCAGTGGTTTGTATAATGAAGGAACTCTGCTTCTGTCTTGGAGTGTGCAGCCCGGTAGCAGTGGGCATGGTACTTCAGTGTGGTCCTTGTGATGGATGGCAGACTGGTGCACAGCGGAGTATGGGCTGAGTCCAAGGACCTCTCCTTGAGCGGGCAGTACAGGGAGATCCCAGGGCCTGATGGACAGTCTCGTATCTCCTAGAGATCCCCAGCACCCCACAGGTGGCTGTTTGGATGTTGGAGCAGTTTCTTGTTTACCAGGACTTCCCAAGGCAAAGTGTGGCAGACTTCCCCCTCATCCTTTGAGTGCCTCCTTGTTCTTGTGGGGTGTCTTTGATCTGTGGGGTGCTGAGGCTGCGTCGGGAGCTGACATCCACGGGAACATTGAAATACCCCAGCTTGGCCATGTGAACTAGAGCAAATTAAGCCACACATGCATGTTTATTTCTGTAACTTTTTTATGCAATAGGAAGAATAGTGTATCTGCTAGATAAAAGTGCAGACACTGTATTGTGTGTGATGGGGTTTGAGAACAAGCTGAAACAGGTGAAGAAAGGCTCTCCTGTTACATGGGCACAGATAAATTTCCTTTTGTGTAGCTTAGCTGTTATAAGTATGCCAGTGTTGTGTTACCACTCTGATAAACACAACATATTGCCACTGGCAAAAACCTGGTGCCTGCAAATAGGTGAAATAACTGAATGCTGCATCAGAGGCTTGGGCTGGTGCTTCTGCAGGTCTACGTGCTTTGTCCGAGTGCAGCTTCAGCAAAAACAAACATTCTGCTCTTTTCTTTCCAGCCTCAAGTCTATCTTGGCTTAGTTTTTGTTGTCGTTTATATCTCATTCTGTATTAGAAAAGCGTGACGCATCTTTTCCTTTCAGAAATGCAGGAGTATTCAGGTACAAATAAAAGTTGCAGCTGAACGGTTGCTGTTTCTGCAGGTTGACTCTCTCTGACCATTCTTAAATCTGTATCTCACTCTGACTTTGGCTGATAATGCCTGGAGCTCATTTCAAGTTGGGGTCAGACCTGGATGTAATGACATCTAAACTGGAGCTCTGCTTCTGTTCTCTTGGTTCAGGGTGTGTAAAAAAGTAATACAGAAACTGACTTTTAGGTGAGAAGCCTTTGAAGGATTCATACGAGTTGCAGATTTTGTTAAACGTACAATTATTTTATTTCTTAAGCGGGATCTCTTCATTTGAGTCTTGCCTGCTTCTGAAAGGAGAAATAAATCCTTATAAGATTGTTCAGTGGATAACACACTGCATGAAAAGGTCTGGAGCTTAGGAAGTGCCAGGAATTACGTTCTGTGGGAGAGCTCTCCTTGCATTTATTTCTGTCTTCTCTCCGATCTGCCTTGCGCTGCCCTGTGTGCTCCCCTCCTCCGAGGACAACCTCAGCTTTCAAGTCATGGAAAGTAGACCAGGAGGTGGGGAGGAAATGAGCAGAGGAGCCAGCAGTGGGGAGGACTGGGGGAAAAAATCTACTTTTGCATGCTCCAGGGGTATACTTAAATTACTGACAGCATTTGTGGGATTAAAGGTATAGCTGGGAATGTAAATGGCCTAGATAGATCAAAAGCAGTGTGACTGGGAAGGGTTTGTGCCAGCTGTGCATGTAGTCACCTAGTTGTAACTCTGATGATGGCCCAGCCACAAGTGATGCATTATCCGGGAGAAAAATTAAGGGTGGGGAGAAGGCTTCTGGGATTCGTGGCTTTCCTGAGACAAAGGGAGAATCATTCATCAGTGGAATAAGGAATTTGAGATGCTGCTTAATTCGGTGGTGATGTTTGTACCAGCTCCTCGCCAGAGGCAAAGCAGGAAGACGGTAATTAATTTTGGAAGTCCTCAAAATTTGCTTCAGATGAGTGGTGCAAGCAATGGAGCAAAAATAGCAGTAGTTAGGAAGATTTGCCAGAGAGAATAGAGTATTGAGATTGGGAGTGTATTTGTGGAATTAGGGTGTTTTGCAGAGCATAAGAAAGATTTAATTCAGTGGCTGACATGCAGTAGTCAGCTGCTCTGAAACACATTTTCAAGTCTGGGTTGTTGCCTTTGTGATCTGAGAACGGAGCCCAGAATGCTATTGAAATACAGGCTGAGGATATGACCTATCAAACAATAAATAAAATGAAAAATGTAGTAAGAAAGCAAATACACAGCAAATGCATAAACAGTGAAGTACAGTGTCTGTTCAGGATGCATTTTTGCTCAGAAATGTGCCGGTTCTGCTCATTGCCACATGTGAGGCCACGACGTTTTCAAGGAAAGAGGTAACGTTTGTGACCAGCCTGTTTTTTTTTCTCCCTCGTCAGACAAAGCTGAGCTAAAGCTTGATGATGTGAAGAGCTAAATGCTACTCTTGGTGTGGTGGGAGCGCCTTGCTTGGAGTGCTGCGGCTGCTGGAGTGGAGGGAGCAGCAGGAGGAGGGGTTGGCTTGTAGGGAGGGACACCCAATGCTGCTCTGGGGATACCAAGCGCTCCTGCCTTGGGGTGGGCTGGAGAGAGAGTCTTATGGGGAAATAGTTACTTGGGGTGGTGACACATCAGGGCATTGAGAGAGCTGCAGTACGCTGGAGCCCTGGCATATAAAATAAAACCCATCTGAAGCATCTCTCCATCCTTCATGTGGTTGCACTGCAAAATGAGACTGAAATTGAATTATGTAGGTGGGAGGCCCCAGTTTGTGTAGGTTCTCTCTTAAATTCCTGTTTCTAAAACAGTTGTTTGCATGATTTGCATGAGCTGTGTATTTTTGAGTCCTGCGGGTGATACTGCACAATGCGTTTGGTTCGTATCTGTGACTGTGATAAAGAATTGTTTTAAGAATGGTTGCCGCTTTATGGGTGTTGCAGTGGTTGGCAGTAGGTATTTTTTATTCTTATTTCTTTTCCAAGCAACTTGTTTTTAGGTTTAGCTGTTCTGTGCTAATACAGATGTGGAGGAATCCTCAATTCTCTACCTCTTTGATTTGGGTGTGCTTCTACTAGGTTTGGAAAAAGAGGGCCTCGGAACGTTGTGTCTGTTATGTTTGTATACCATTTTCTTTAAAATAGAAGGGGTACTTCTTTTCTGATGGTGTTTGCTTAACTGGTGTGAGGCCTTGGGTCTCATGGCCGCCTTCTTGGCACCGGGACAATGGGGTGGATGTGTTACAGTTGAGTAGTTAAACAGGAAAAAACTTTCTGGTCACTTCTTAAGATTTCTTTTTGTTTTCATTCAAAAGGAAAAGAACCAACTGACTTGAAATTGCCAACTAAAAAAAAGCGATAAAATTGTCAGTGGAGTGTTTAACAGAGAATTATTAAATTCCTGTTCTGCATGCTTTTAAGAATTCCTTTGTAAGTAGTGGAAGCTGATGCCCAGAATTCCTTATGTGTTCTCTATAAAACACCTTTTCAGCCGCAGCGTGTTTGTTTGTTAGAAGAAAGGCATTCTTCATGTAGGCAGGATTAAGTAATTAATACAGCTCAGTCCTAATTTTGGTACCTGCTAACATTTGGGTGCTTCCCATATAGTAAGTTGCACTTTCCGAGCAGTTGAGAGAAACTGATTTGCAGAACACTCACAGCAACAGTCTGCTCTTTCGTGGAGCCCACAGAATAAATTGCCCACATTAGCACTGCGATGGAAAAAATGGGTTACTGTCAGGAGGGAAAGGGAAAATAGAGTTTAAACTTTGCATACATGTGAATGCTGGGGAAAGCCTCAGCTGCTCTGGGCCCTGATGGTGATCCTTGGGTCAGTCCTCTGCTAAGGCCTTTTGAATGTTTTTGGTGATTGCTGGTGTTTGCAGTATGGAGCATGCAGAGGCAGGTGGATGGGCCTCTGAATTAATGCTGCCTGGGAGTTCAGTGGCTGTTGGTTCTTAGGAACATCCAGATCCTAACACTTGTCCTCCTGCGCGGTCATTGGATCATGGATATTGTTGTAGGACATGGAACAGTGCAGCAAACAGGCTGGGAAATGTAGCTTATTAAATAATAGCCTGAAAAACTCCTGAGAGCCATGTTGTTCAGGAACTTGGAAACTGGTGTGAAAGAGAGAGTCTGAAATCTGTGCCTTGGAACAAAGCAGCAGTTCCTTGTCCAGCTCGTTGGAAGGCATCCCTTGTGAGAGAGGAGTGGTTCTTGGTTTGCTCTCTGTGGGTGTTAGTTTAAGACAAGTGCATAATTGCTATTGTTAATTACATTGAACGTGAATGGTGACATTAACCCGAAGTGTAGACGTTTCATGGTAGGAATTACTTAAAATCGTAGCATACCATACATTTGCTTGCCTCATGCACAAGAATATTGCCTTCCCACATCCCAGCAGCTCCTCGTGCAGTCATCTTTTCTTTGTTTCTGGAAGAGAATGGGAATGTTACATGCTTTGTAGAAGTTCACCATGCAGCCACGTCAGATTTCTGTGGTCCCACTGTGTACATCTATCCATCTTTCCTCACATTGCAGTGAATAAGGAAGGAGGGAGAAAGTAGGACCAGTGCTAGTGAATCTGTAATGTAGCGATAGAGAAAGGCCATTAAAAGCCCTGCCAAAAGTCACAGGTAGAAATGCTGATGGTGTTGGATCTTACATGTGAGGTCTCCTGTGTGCAAATGCCACATTTTCTCTAACTCAGGCGGATCTGTTATTATTTTTTTTTTTTTAACAGACTCTTCAGTAGCAAAGTACTGCTAGGCCTGCTTAAAGTGAGGCTAAAAGTGATATTCCCTTCCAGTACACCAGTGTTGTTGCAGTGCAAAATTTGTATTATTATCATCTGATGTTCTCTGCTGGAGATTGATTTTTGTGTTTAAGCTCTACCACAGGCAGGTGAGCCGCGTTTCCAGTTTCAGAAAATGATGTTGATATTACAACAAAAGAAGACGCATCCTGCCCTGCTACGTGTCCTGCTGCCAGCAGCGTAGCAGAGCTCAGCAGATTTCAGGGCTGAGTTGAGGCGTGAGCAGTGCCATCAGTGTTTGCTGCATGCATGCGTTCTCAAACAGAATTTCAGTATCTTGCTAATAACGTTTTGATTTCGGTGTGAAAGTAACCATGCAGAATCATTCTGCCTTCAGAGCTAGCTTAATGAAGGGTAATACAGTATTTTATTTCATTGTTTCAAACGCAAAACTTCTTTGTTTCTGAACTGTATAGCAAGCGTTCAGTTGTACTATTTACTGTGATGGATGTGGTCTGCAGCTGTCTGAAACACAGAAGTGTGCTTAGCCAAAATGAAACAGAGTTGGGTTCTGGAGAGGCATGTAGGTTCCCAGCTACTCCCAGTGAAGCTGAGTCAGGTGATAAAGCTGCATGCTTCTCTATGCTTGAAGAAAGAGAGCTGCATCAGGAGTGCAATCACTGGTGCCGTAACGCACTTATGCTTCTATCCAACTAAGCTTGTTCTGTTACTGTTTGTCTCCTTGTAAAGCACAGAGAACGTGGTCAGAGCACTACAGTTGTGTCACGTTCAGTGGTGGTTGGCTCCTGGCTCCATTTGGCAGTGTGTCGCTTTCTCTCTGTTTCAAAGGTTTTTTTTTTTCTCCCAGTACTTCTTCAGCCTTTCCTGTGATGCTTTCCAAAGAGCTCTGCGTTTGTTGTTGCAAGAGACAAGTTGATTACTCAGTAAAGCAGTAAAACATAAAGAGGGGCGTGATGTTGGAAAGACACGTTGTTTAGGGTGTGTTTGGTAGGCTGGGACCAAACGTCTTGTCTGCAGTGCAGATGTAATCGTGCTACCATCTGTGGAATGTGCAGAGACAAGATGTAACAAGTTTGGATGGTTGCTTCTCTGGCCTTGCTCCTCTGGGTGCAGTGAAGAGGAGGGTAGCATGAGTCCAGTAGCTGTTGTTATAATGGGTTGTGACACTTCTGATGCTTCAGCCTTTCCCTTAATCATGGAAGAAAATGATTTATCTTGTCAACTGTTTTGTTTACTGCTTTGAGTATTACATGGGAATCAGATGCAGTCGTCTTTCGTTTTTCTTCTGGGTCTGATAGTTTTCTGGAAGCGTAACCTCAGCCAACGAAGCCCATCAGACTGGGAAAACAAACTGGGTTGGTTCCCAGCAGCCTTTCCCTTGCCCTGCTGGCTGCTGGGGAGCTCGTGGCACTGCGGGATGGGTAAACATGGGTCAGGGAATTGGGGCTTGGCATCTTTCAGAGAAATCATAGCACTGTGTTGGAGAAAAATGCGTGCTGGTCGTGTTGTCTGCCCCAAATTATTAAACACATCAAGTGTATGACAGAAATCTTAAAATGAGAAAGCAGTCTACAGAAACTGCTTCTGAAAGAGTATAAAGTTGTAAATATGTGGGATAATTATAGGTGTATCGTTAGTGTCCAAATTGATCTCTGGTTCATGCAGTCTTTCATTTAACACTGCATTATTCATAAAGCACTGAGTTAAGATGCTGAGAGCTGGCAGTAATTTAGTCACTGCTTGTTTTAGTAAATTTGGTGTGGAGGGTGACTTCTTAAATGGCAGCTTTTGGTTCACTGAATAATTGTGCTGATAATACCTTAAATTATTTATACGTGTCTATAAGAAATTAGTCACATTTTTAAGGCTTAAGATGTTGTTTGGTAAATGCCATCAACGTGCTCTTCTCTTTAAAGGCAGGCAGATAAACGAGGCCCTGCGGTAGACTGCTTAATTTAGAGAATAGCTTCTGGGTTGGCTGTTTGTTCTCAGCTCTATCTTTCTGCTCACGAAGTTACACTGTACCTCCCTTTTGTCTTCAAGTGAAGATAGCTGTCTTTGTAGGGTGATGTTTTGGATGCTGTTTACCTTGGCATATACCTCTCGTGGATGATGATTGGTGTTCAGGAGATGCTTAGGGGAGTGTCATAGTTTTATGACTAGGTTACTGGTATTCCACATCATAACATCATGTAGTGCACTGGGAGTTAAAATGTTAATGCTCCAGTTCCGGGTACCTGTCCAGAAGAGAAGAACTCCATTCCCCAGGGGGCTTTGCGGTCAGAGAGGGGATAGAACTCCTGGCAAGGTCACCTGATGGGGCTTTTCGTCTCGGCTCTCCTCTCCTTCGCTTCTCCTCGCTGCTGCCCGTCCTGACTGCGTGCATCGCTTCAGTATCAGTGTAAGGCCTTCAGCTTTTCGGACAGTCTCTCTCTCATTGTATTTGATTTATTAGCTTCAATTCTAATTATATTGTATTATAGTGTGTTATCTTGCATTCCGATACCATATTTAGTAAATTAGTTTATTTCTCCTCAGATGGTTGCCACTGCATTTCATTATTTTGGGATCTCCTGTTTCCCTTTTCTGGAGGCTTGGATTTTGCGAAACCCCTCCGTCCCACTGGCCACGGAACTGGGCCGAACCAGCCCGTAAACCGTTGACATTCTTGGTGGAGGATGCAGGCAAAAGAGCAAAAAGCTCCTTTTTAGCTTTTTAGAACGAATGTCTCTCTCTGCTCTCAAAGAGTTTCGTTAGCTTCGTTGGGAAAATTTATCTCTTTTGCCGGTGCTCACTAGAAGCTTGACCTTGAACATCCAGGCGGACTGCCAATATTCTGGTGATATTTGTAAACTTTGAGCACTGCTATCTTACTTCTGTAAAGAGAAAAAATGATTCCATTTTCTCTTTTACAGCTGTTTGCAGAGGGGGCTGCTAATTTTACAGAACTTGGGATTTTTAAGCAGGCTCCCAGTTTCTCCTTTGAACCCTTGATGCATTTTTTGAATGCTCATCTGATGACAATGTCAATTTCCCTGAATGCACTACTCATCATTTCACTCAGTATTTGTATTTATCATATTTTGAAGAAGTCTTCCCCCAAACCAGAGAATACTGAGTGGCAGGGAGTGTGGAGAGGCTTGGGAGAGACTTTAGAGAGATGGACATGCTTGGTGTCATGGAACTTTACTCCTGAACACCTGAAAGACCCTGAGAGCTTAAGCAATTATTTAAGACAGGAATGTTGCAGCTCAGGCAGATCTGAGGAGGCACAAATGATTTGGGGCCTGGCTAATGCTTATCGGGCCTTATTTAATACTATCCCAGAAAGGGATAGAGTTTCTGAAATTGAGAGAGAGAGTCTCCAAGCTGAAAGAGAGTGTCTCAGAGCTGTTAGGGAGAATCTCCAGTTCCAGAGAGAGAGTCTTCTAGCTGAGAAACAGAATCTCCTGGCTGAAAAGGAGAGTTTCCAGGAGAGAGTCCGAGCCGAGAGGGACAATCTCCAGGTCCAGAAGGAGAGTCTCCTAGTCGAGAAACAGAGTCTCCAAATCCAAAGAGAGAGTCTCCAAACCGAGGCAGAGAATCTCTGGGTTGAGCAAGAGAGTCTCCTAGTCAGGAGGGAGAATCTCAAAACCTGGCAAGAGTGTCTGCGAGCTGAGAAGGAAAGTCTCCAAGCTGAAGGGGAAGATCTCCGAGCTGAGAGAAAGAATCTCCGATCTCAACGAGAGACCTTTGAATCTGAGAGGGACTCCCTTCAATCCAAACTCGACAGCCTTCAAGCTGAGCGAGACACCCTCCAAAATGAATTAAACAGAATTCAGTCTTGTCAAGCCATGTTTGAATCTGAACTAAATATCCTCATAGTTGAACGGAACGGACTTCGAGCCAAACTGGAGAGGGAGAGCAGCAGAACTGACCAACCTGATCAACCACAGGAGGCACCGGAATCGATGTCAGCTGCCCCTGTAAGAGGAAGGAAAATGAAACGAATCTCAACTCAATTAGAACAGAAGGAAGAGGAGGAGGGGAAAGTGGAGGAAGCAGTCGCTGTAAGAGAAGAGGAGGAAAGAGGTCCAGAAGAGCGGCTCCAAGGCCCAGGGGAGGAGCTCTCAATAAGATTGCGGTCACCAACTCCCAGGAGGGTAACAAGAAGTCCTTAAAGAGTAGGAGGTGAGCAAGACATTGTTACTATTGTTGATCGATCCCTGAAAATGAGTGAAATTAGAGGTCTAAAAAAGACTTTTCACGCCACCCAAATGAGCCTGTTGTCACCTGGTTACTTTGATGTTGGGACAGTGGGGCCAACAGTGTGTGGCTAGATAGTAGAGAAGCTTGCCAACTGGGTGGCATTGCTAGAGACTCAGCCATCAACGGAGGTATTGGTACATGTCAGAATGGGTCCTTCACCCTCTGGACGTGGGTGTTAGCTGTGAAAGAAAGATACCCCTTCAAAGATGATCTGATGCCTGAGAAAAAGAAATGGGCTGATATGGAAAAAGGCATCAGTTATTTGAGAGAATGCACTGTGGTGGAAATGTTACATAGCCCCACTTTCATTCCTGAGGAGCCAACCCAAGAGCATGATCCTGAGAGAGTCAGGTGTGCACCAAATATGTGGTGTATTTTCACGAAGACTGCACCAGAAAGGTATGCCAGTACATTTGCAGCAATGTATGGCAGAGGGGAAAGAGGACCCCTTATAAATGAACTGATTAATAAACTTCAAGACTTTGAGTTACATTTAACCCCTCTACGAGCTTGTGTTTCAGCCATTGCAAAAGACTTCAGGCCATCAGGGAAGAGATGCAACATACAGGTGGGCTAGAGACCAAGGGGCGGACTTGACTATGGATGCTATTGCACAGGTTATTCATGACTGTGAGACATGCGCCACAATTAAACAAGCTAAGAGGATGAAACCTCTCTGGGGGGAAGGGTGATAGCAAAAGTATAAATATGGGGAGACGTGGCAGGTTGATTATATCACCTTGCCACGATCTTGCAGTGGTAAGCGTTACGTGCTTACCATGGTGGAAGCAACTGCTGGGTGGCTTGAAACGTATGCAGTACCCCATGCTACTGCCCGAAACACCATATCGGGTCTTGAGAAACAAGTCCTGTGGCAACATGGCACTCCAGAAAGAATTGAGTCTGATAATGGGACACATTTCAAAAATTCTCTTGTAAATACTTGGGCCAGAAATAATGACATTGAATGGATTTCTCATATCCCCTATCATGCAACAGCTTTTGGTAAAATTGAATGATAAAACGGGTTGTTGAAAACCATGTTGAAAGCAACAGGTGGAGGAACATTTAAGCATTGGGAGAAGCATTTGGCAGAAGCCACCTGGTTGGTCAACACCCGAGGATCTATCAATTGCGATGGTCCTGCCAGCTCCCTACATACTGTTAAGGGAGATAAGGTCCCTGTTACAGATGTAAAGAACATATTGGGAAAAGCAGTTTGGGTCTTTCCAGCTTCTGGAAGGGGTAAGCCTCTTCATGGAACTGTTTTTGCCCAGGGACCTGGGTCTACTTGGTGGGTGATGCAGAAAAATGGGGATATTCAGTGTGTACCACAAGGGAATTTGATGTTGGGGGAGTGCAGTCAGTAATTGCATGTACATGGATATAGGTTTGTGTGTGCATGTGTTTAATCCTAGTTAATTATGGTTTGTTTGTATACAATAAGCATGATGTAGTGATGTAGAATAAGGAGTGGAATGTCATGGTTTTATGACTTTTGGTTACTGGTATTCCACATCATAACATCATGTAGTGCACTGGGAGTTAAAATGTTAATGCTCCAGTTCCGGGTACCTGTCCAGAAGAGAAGAAGAACTCCATTCCCCAGGGGGCTTGGCGGTCAGAGAGGGGATAGAACTCCTGGCAAGGTCACCTGATGGGGCTTTTCGTCTCGGCTCTCCTCTCCTTCGCTTCTCGCTGCTGCCCATCCTGACTGCGTGCATCGCTTCAGTATCAGTGTAAGGCCTTCAGCTTTTCGGACAGTCTCTCTCTCATTGTATTTGATTTATTAGCTTCAATTCTAATTATATTGTATTATAGTGTGTTAATCTCGCATTCTGATACCACATTTAGTAAATTAGTTTGTTTCTCCTCAGATGGTTGCCGCTGTATTTCATTATTTTGGGGTCCCCTGCTTCCCTTTTCTGGAGGCTTGGATTTTGCGAAACCCCTCCGTCCCACTGGCCACGGAACTGGGCCGAACCAGCCCGTAAACCATTGACAGGGAGTAACTTGGGCTTATCTGGGGATGTAATAGTCCTGTAACTGAAGATGATCATACCTGTTTGGATTCATGAGGTACACTGACGCAACATATAAGCACTCATGCCATCTTGTCTTTTGTCACAATGTTCCCTTTGACGGGCAGACATAATGACAGGAGTGCAGCAGTGTAATGATTGATCAGTGTAATATTGGCAGTGGCTGCGGCGTTGCTGGGTGCCCGCTGTGCGCTCCGTGTGCTGTAGGCATGGCAGGGCTGAGCCTCCTTCCAGGTAGCTTCCCCACCCCAGTGATGTTTCTCTCTTTGATTACTGTCTTGCGTTGCATCATCTCCTACTGCAGAGGATTTGCAATTTGTAGTCAGTAGTGCAATAATAATTCATTTTGGATGGTTTCAGATGGCAGGAGACTTCTGTATCATTCTTGAAGCCTTCCTTCCCTCTTTTTTTTTTAAGCAAGCATTGGCTGCTCGCTCTTCTTTAAAGAGAGTTAAAAAAAAAAAAAAAAAAAAAGTCGTTTGTATTTCCTTTCTTCTAAATTTCCTAATGCAAACTGAGAGCACCAACAACCCTCAAACCTCATCTCCCTTTCGCAGTCACCTCGCTTCCTGTGACTGTTGTTCTCCCTTACTCTGCTCGCTTGTCTCTTGCCCTCTCGTACTTCTTCAGAAGCTTATTCCCCATAGGTCTTGGTGTCCTTTGTAGCTTTCTGGGTGAATTAATGGAAAAACGATAGAACAGGAAGGGGGAAAAAAAAAATGACCCACTCTTTTGCTAATGTGAGAATTACTTTTTATTGTTGTTTGCTGTAATTTCAAATTTCTGAAAGTTGTAAGTAAGTTCTGTGGCATCAGCATTCTATACCTTAGCAACAGTCTTCAGGTTGTTATGGGTCCTCTTCCCATCCTCAATGGTCAGCTTGATCTTCATCTCTGTATTTACTCTTTTAAAATGTTTGGGGGGGGGTGTTGTTTGTTTTTGTGTGCTTTTGGAAAGGCAGCAATACTACAGAAATTGGTCGATGCTTCTACAGCTTTTTATTACAGCAACCTAGGTAGGAGTGCCTTGAGAAGGAAATGATAGAACACTATTGCTTAGTTCCCTTTCTCCTGAGTCCCTTTGTGCAGGTAGGAAGTGGTGTTTGTATTCTGACTGTACATAGGGATTGCAGGATGGGTACTGAGAGGCTGAGTTTTTCCAGAGCAAGCAAATTTGGTCCCTTTTTTTTTCCCCCATCAGGTGAATAATTTTCAGTTTTTTGTCTTAGAACAGTTCTAGTTGCTCCAAGACTGGCTGTTGTTGTTAGGTTACTCCAGTCATAGGACTTGTTTGGTTGTTTCTGTTGCGTGTGTAACCCCAGCTCCGTGGGAGCTCTGCCTGTTGCTCTGGCTTTCATGCGGTGGGTCCCAGACTTCTGGAAGCCCAAAGGCTTTTTGTGAGCTACTGTCTAGTTGCATGAAACCCAGTACCTCTGATGAGGCCATTTGCGGGCTGCTTCTGCGGTTTGGGGAATATTTGCTACAGGGAGTTGTGAAATAATCTGTATTTTAACAACTCCTAGTGCTGGTGCAGTTTGACTGCTACAAGACTGGTTTTGTCCATTTTTCAGTGAAATTTCCTTAGTCTGTATATACAGTTTTATTTCTGTGTATTTTTAGGAATGATACTAAAAGAGCTCGTAGCATCTTCTATGAAATTACAAAGGCTTTGATTCCAGAACGCCCGGTTCACAGAGGGGGAGGAAGGCTGTTCTGTTAGCCACCCCTCCCTGAAGGCAGGACCCCAACACCCAGTGTCCAGCCTTCAGCTGCTGCAGATACCATGGTCACATCATTGCAGAGGTCAGTACAAACTGTAGGGACACCTCACAATCCTCGGTGCTGGTGTCTTTCCATCATGAGGTGGTTGTATGTGGTGAGGTGTAAATTTAGTGGCACCGTTGCTTCAGCACTGTGGGTCTGCTTAACCTCAAAAGGAAACAAATTTGTCATAACCTGGCAGGGAGTTTGCTTCAGTTTCTTTTCTGTGTCCACCAGGTCCAAAATCTAATGAGAAACACTGTAGGTAATCTTGTAGAATATGAACAGTTGGTGTGACGTGAGCCGTGACTGCAACCTATGCAGCTGTAGCTCAGTGTTAAACTTCCAGTGGCCGTGGCTTCGTTGCTGCAGGAGAGGGCTCTCCTGTAGATTCTGGTCCATGTGGGACTGCAGGCATGTTCCCTGCTGGGCTGTGCTTTGTAGTTGGTGTTCTTCAGTACCAATGTAACAGGCTTCTTATTTGTTCAAAGACCACATTATCTGGACAAAATGATGTTTACCTTCTCATTAATAGTAGAAAAAAATGTGATCAACTTTGAGATTCCTTCCTTATAGATTAGAATTACTGTGAGCAGCAGAGCGATGTGATGTGAAGTTGATCTTATTAAACCAGCTGTATGCATCTGAAGAGCTTTTTGGAGTAAAGGTTTTTCAGATGTTGTACTTCTTTCTGATTACTCAACTGCATGAGTATTTTGGTGTGCTAATGTTCAGGTCACTGTCTGTAACAAAGAGATTTTAGCAACATCTGTATGTTACGGCATCTCATGCTATGATGGTAGCTCCAGAGAGTTTGGGCTTTTGAATAGCCGTGTTGCTCTCAGGCTTCTGTCTGGGCTCTGCAGTGATACTGTTAATGAGCTGTGCCTTCACCCTCCTTGTGCTGGACCTGTGTGTGGGCTGCTTGGCTTTTTGCTAGCTCCTCACATTTAATTGTCATCGCCGGCGTCTTTCAAGTTGTGCGCATCAATTTGTTTGACTTGATTTCACTTCAGCATTCATGATCTTTTGGAAAATAAATGAGAGCCCTTTGTTTTGCTCAAACTTAGATCTGAAATGCTTCTTCTCAGATGCTGTCTAACAGAACCTCCAAACTGCAGAGACTCTTTGAGCACTTGGAGCTGTTTGGTTTCTTTGTAGTGCAGTGGCATGAGCAGATAGAAAATGATAACTCTAAAAGTTTAACATCTTGTCGCTGTTCATCATTTTCTGCATTCTTTTTTTTTTTCTAATGAAATAACACATAAGTCATAACTGTTGTGTTTTGGAGAGGTAGAAACCAACTTAAGTGTTCTTTACAAGACAGCATAACAGTGTTTGCTGCTGTTAGTGGCCCCGTGCCCAGGGGCTCTGGTGCAGCACTGCCGTGTGTGTTGGGACAGGCAGTGGGAACACACACTGCGCTGCAGTTTGCCTTATCACCTCGTAGTATCTCAGATGTGCCTCTGCTGTATCTCCTAAGGTGATCGCTTTGGCTCTGATTGCTTCTATGTTTTCTCCCTGCTCTCTGCTACATGTGCTTTGGGGCAATACAAAGCAGCGTCTCACAGAAGCCCGTCACTTTGTTAAAGCCAGGTCCTAGCTCACGGACATGTAAGTGCTCTCTGCTGCTGACAAGGGACTGATCGCACCTTGGCTGTTTGCTCTAACCTGTTTATAGGCATTAAGCCACCCTGATGGTGACTGGGAACAAAGCAGCCTCTGTCAGTGTGCAGGCAGTTGATGTGCTGCCGCAGGCTGTGTGCCCTGAGAGTTGTTCAGGGCTCTGCCCCTGCACTCTCAGACTTTCCGTGTTGTTAAAAGAGAAAAAGAAAGAAAGGTGAGCTGTGGGAATAAACATGGTGATCTTTTTTGTTCCTTCCTGCTCTTGAGTTGCAGCAGTTTAAACCTTTCCCTCCCCAGTTAGTTCTGGCATAATTAGGTTGCCATTATTTGAACCCGGGCTTGCCCAGGGCTGCAGTGCTGATTGCTGCCGGTGGGCTCTGACTGTCTCGCCCAGCGGCTGCCTTCAGCATGCGTCCTGGCGCGGCCGGCACTCGGAGTCGTCATCGGCATTGGGATCGCGTTGTGATGAGACGCAGTGGGTGCCTGCTGGGCTGCGGGCACTGCACCCCTCCCGGGGCTGCTGGGACCCAGCAGGTATCAGAGTGTCAGAGCTCTAATCCAGGAAGAAATCTCAAGTCTCATCTGTTTCTGTTCGTTAGTTCTATAAGTTCACTCAGGGAGCTGCTGATTCAATGACAACGGAGAGCAGCGCCCGTAGCGGGCGGTAGGGCTGGCTGCTGTCCGTGGTGCTGCCGCCGCCGGACCCGCAGTCAGCAGCCCAGCGCTGCTTGTGCCGCGTGCCCTCAGTGGCTGTTGGATTAACCGGGAAGATGCTGGGCTCATCAAAGTGATGCACCTTGAAAATATTCGGTTTCAGTTCGTGGCATTGTTTTGTACATACAAAAAATGGGCGTTTAATGTATGTTTGAGATAGTTGTAGCAGAACTTAGTGTCAGTAGTGACTGAAAACTGGAGAATGTTACTTTTGAGATATTCCCAAGATGGTAAAGGACTTTCTTTGCAATTTTTTCCAAGTGAGATTTAAAAATGCACATTTACATTTGGTTAAATACTGTTTCACTGCTTTTAAAAGGAAAACAAAAGAAGTCATAAAGCAGGTTGTTGATTTACCAGTCTGTTACTAGAAATGTATCAGTAAAGGTGGGACAGCAGGACAAAGTCATTTAAGAGGCCATTTTTACTTTGAGACTTGGTTATGAGATGCTGAGTGTAAGGCCATTGGAAGCTTGAGACCGCTTGCATTCTCTGTTAATATGGGCTTTTTATCAAGTCATTAGTGTTCATTGGGTTGCAGAGTTCAACAGTTGCACTTCCACCAGTACAATAGCTGTGCTGCTACTTTGGTGGATGCTGTTCAGCAGGACAAAGTGTGCCTTTCCTATCTTCAAAAAGTTGTCTGTCTCATAAGCATTACCTGAGATAGAAATGTCAATACCGTTGAGTAATCTTTTTTTCCTTTTTCTGTGTTAGCTGGAGATGCAGATGATCCTCCAAGAATTACTCAAAACCCTGTCATCAATGGGAATGTAGCAATGGCTGATGGACACAACAACACTGAAGAAGACATGGAAGATGGTAAGGGAATACAAACATCTAGCTTGCTGGCTTTGTTATTTTTATGACTTTGAGAAGAAAATGGCCTGTGTCTTATATGTCCTTTGGACTGCATCTCATTAAATAATCAAAGCCTCAGTAGTTAACTCCTTGTTCTCTGTGTAGCTTATCACATATCTATCCAGTAGCATCAGGGACCTGACAGGTTGCTTATTCATTTTCTCTTTTAAGTATTCCTTTAAACATTGCTGAAAGTTGTGCTGTTCATTGTTAAATTCTGATGCATCCGTTTATGCATACTGCAGCTGGTGCATTACCAAATAGCAATGTATGTTGGTTACGCAATTCCTTCAGGACGGTCGGAGAGTCCTTATCTGTTCTGCTCTGTTAAGTGGTGACTATGATCAATTTTTCTTTGTATAATAAGTCACTGTAACTGCTCCTTTGTCAAATATATTCCACCCTTGCAGTTGTGAGTCCAAGGGAAATCATGTCTCCGGATGTCCCCTTTAATGAGAGGAAAAAGTGATTGAGGTTTTGAAATATTCTTGGTGACCTGTTAAATAAAAGTTCATGTGTAATTTGTTTTTTTTTCTTTTTTTATTACAGAAAATAAAATAATTTTAAAGTAAATATGCATAGACTTATTTAAAGATAATCTGTAGTTTGCTTAAGTTTGTTGTTATATTCAGTGAAGGAAGTGCCCAATTGTATTTCTTTTCTTGAGAGGAGGTGAGAGAGAAACTGACTATATTTTATGATATAATAAATATTATAATATTTATTCTGTTTATTAGAAGAACTAAATAAAATGAAATTGGGAGAAGGGAGGGAATGTGAGTGGGATTTCTTCCCCTCTGATTCTTTGTCTCATGCTGTCTTGTGAGAGGTGAGAAATGTGAAGAACCTGGAAGGTTTGCTTTAGTTTGTGGTTTGCTTTTAGTTCAGTGGTTTACTTTGAGAAAAATCACAATTTGAGTTTAAAGGGCAAAAAAGTACTTGTTATTGATCTCATTCAGGTGACTTTAATTCACAGTAATTAATTGAGACTGAAACAGCAATTTTTGTTTTGATCAAGACCAAGTTGCCTGTTATAAGAGATCTTAAGTGCGTTTTATGTTGGTGATATTAATTATTGTCCTCATGTACTTTCAATGTGGTCAGGAATATTGATGCACTGTGCTGTTGGACAACTTTCAGGGGTAGAATGTGATTGTTAAGCAGTGCTCTGGTAGTTCCTCATTACCATATTTGATTAAGGGGTGTCTGGATACGCCTTGGTGCTATGATACTTCTTTATATACACAGATAGAAAGTGTTGTTATTGCAAAAACATTCCTGAATACTTGCATCACGTAAGTGCATGATGCTGTTCCTAGGGCTTGTAAATCAAATGAGGTGTTTGTTATTGTGTTACTTACACATCAGTGCACTTGCTGGCTTGCTGTTGGTTCATTTGCTATCCTGATCTGCAACACAGTGTACATGTATGATGGGCAGCTGGGAGGTTCACAGGGTAGGGGAGAAAGCAGGAAGACCCTGGCCTCTGTAAGCATCCTCCTGTTCCTCTGCTGTTATTTGTAGCAAGTGAGAACAAGCTGAGCTGAAAGAGAATGCAAGGGGAGACTTTGGATACTTCAATAAGAAAACTAACATGAGTTTTAACAGTTTCGGTGGAAGAGGTGAAAAGTAGGATAAAATGTTGGTGCTTCCTTCCTGCCGGATCATAGAAACCAACTGTTTGAATTCCAGACATTTATGAGATGTTTTTGTTTTTTCTGCTTAGCATGAGAAGAAACGAATGAGGTGGGGGGGGAAAGTGCAGCTCTCATCCCATTGGCCTGGCAGCTAACGTAGGCCTTGAGTAACAGCATGGGACTGCAGCGCACCACTGACGGGATTTGAGATGGGGGCTGGTGTTGGTCTGTGTGATGTGCTGGCAATTAAAAAGAACCAGCAGATGGGAGCGTGCTGTGATTTGTGCAGAAAAGGGCTCAATGAACTGAAATTTGTGGAATGGAATAGCAGTTTTGCAAATATAATTAAAAACAATAAAAACAAGGCTCTGATCAGATTTGCTTCTTAAGCACGTCAGTATTCCAAGCAACACCTAACATAAATTCCCTCTAAAGTTAAAGGTCGAGCAGAAGGTCCCTAACAAAAGCAACTCACTGCTTTGCAGTTTCCCTCTGCTGCCTTGTTTCCATTAAGAATTAGTGGCTAGCAGGGCTTCAGCAGTGCCAGTGTAAGCCACGTGCTGGTGTTGCAATGCTGTTTTTGGATCACTTTAAAAATATCCATAGAATATTCAGCCGGTTTTGCTATTTATAGTTTGGGTTCAAAATATTTTTAATAACTTCAGTGTACTTTAAAGTTAGCAACATCTACTAAGGGAAAAAAAGAAATCTGATTTTTAAGATGGATCATGTGCTGTATTTGGATCTGTAATTTGGAGAGTCTTTGTTGCGTCCTGGTGTTGTGTGATATTAGTGTCATCGGTGACAAAATCTTTTCCATCTAGCAGATGTGATCCATAGCATGTAACTTCAGCAGGCAGGGTTAGCTGGATCTGCTCTTCCAACCTTGTGTTTAACACCATATGTCAGTGATTTATGGAAGCCTACCTTGCCAGTCACTGCAAAATTATCCTGCTGCCAATTGCAGCCTTGTATTAGAAGTTGTCAGATATGGTGGCAAAGGAAGGTTTTACTTAGTTATGTGCTTAGAGTATTCACCAGACTTACTCTTTAAACTCGGTTTTATTTAAATACAGTTTTTGTTTTAATCATTAATTACTTGCACTTATTTAAAGCATGGGCTTTCTGGAAGGAAGGGAATGTTGTTATTTCTAGGGACCATGTTTGTATTATTAAAGAAACTTCTATTTCAGGGTTGACCTTTGCTGCGAGGCTGCATTTTTGTGAGATAGTTTCTAGTGATTACTGAAGTTCTGTACTGAGAAGAGCCCTTCCCTGCTGAGGTCTCATGCATGGGCTTTCCTGAAAAGAAGGCAAGAAGTACAGGCCAGCTTGTTCAGGAGCATCTGCAGATGCTGCCTGAGCTGGTAGTGGGGCTGTGTCCTTGTGCTGGAGTGCTCTGAACGCTGCATTAATGGAGGCAGAAAGCGAACTTGGTCTGCTTGTTTTTGGATGCTTAAAGTCAGCCTTGAAGTACTGCGTTGTGAACAGGGAAGTGTTTTCCAGCTGTTTTGAGATACACGTGATATAAGACAGTTAAATTGGTAACTGTTAAGGATTGTCTTTGTCTGCAAAGAAGCTTGAAAGCGTGGCACTCCTTTGCTCACATAAGTGCAGCTGCCTCGGTTCTGTCGACAGGCTGAGGTGGGTGGGTGGGAAGTGAGCAAGGAGTAGTTGAAAAAAATGCTGGTTTAGCTGCACTTGCAGTGGGGGTACAGGAGAAAATAAACCTCAGCAATGGGAAAGGCCAAGGGAAGCTGGCAGCACAGAGCATTGTGACAATTATTACAGCTGTGGAGGAGGGATCAAGCAGAGGGGTTGGCTAGCTTATGTCCTAGTAGTTACTTTTAAGGGCTGATTAGGAAAGCTTATGCCTGTCCTGCCCTGCACAAATATCGCCAACTGTGCTGCCAAAGTCAAAATCAGCAGCATGATAGCTGCTTGAGAAGATAACTGCTTTGCAGGGGCAAAGAAGGAAATCTGTCAAAGCTCCTGTGCAGTTGTGGACAAAAATTGTAGTTTGCTGTGTGGAGTGTATAATCTTTCCTCTGTTGCATGTTGTAATTAAAATAATTTGGTTTCTTAAATAAGGTAGCAACCAAGACTTGCCTGGTTTAAAAAAATAATAATAATTCAACATGATCTTTGGGCCACGCAAAGCATACAGTGAAAGTCTGCCCTGCATGTACAGAAATGTAGTACTTGCTGTATGCACTTCGCTGCATCACTTCGTGGCGCAGCTCCTGCCTTGTCCCCGCACCCTGGTGCTCTTGTGTTCAGCATCACAGCAAATGATGTGCCCAGGGCTGCATGCCCTGTGCTGCTGGAGGGAGAGAAAAAGGAAAAAAAAAAAGCAGGAGAGTGTGTTGGGCACCCTCTGTTACATCTTCCTTGCCCCGTGCCGTTGTTCAGACGAGCTGTGAGTTCATTATCCCTATATACAACATGAGGTGTATTGCAGGAACAAGAGCCTGGACTTGTGCCTTCCCGAAGCTGCAGCAGCTTCCAGCGCACCTTTACAGCTCCATACAGTAGCAGTGAAGCAGATTGTGGTATACAAAGAACTGAAGATGTGGAAAGAAGGCAAAATTAGTTTCAGTGTGTCAAAATGAGCAGTGTTGAAGACTGGCTCATTTAACTTTTAGACCACAAAAAATCTCGAAAAGCTTTTGCATACAAGAACGCAGGACCCTACTCTTCAGCAATTCTTCAGCTGTCTGATAGAAGATAAAAGAAGGTTGATTTGTTCTGAAAAGACGCTTTTGCAAGTTAGAAAACAGTAACTAGGCAGTGACTTGGTATTAAGAGTCACTTGGACAGATTGTGAAAATCCTTAAATTATTAAGAAGAAATTGTCCAAAAGGAGTGTATTCCAGTGCTCTGTCTTCCTGAATGCTATTACAGCGTGTTCTTCAAAACAAAAAAAAATTGAAACTTCAGTTGTGTGGGAGGTAAATGACACTGCTGGCTTGGTTTTGGTTGCTTCCAGCACCTCACTATATCAAACACACTGATGTTGCATGAATTGTTTTGGAGAACGATACATCAGATTTATCAAATGCTCTCTGCATGTACGTATATATTTTACAGATACAAGTTGGCGATCAGAGGCTACCTTTCAGTTCACAGTCGAACGCTTCAACAGATTGAGTGAATCAGTTCTCAGCCCTCCCTGCTTTGTACGGAATTTGCCATGGAAGATCATGGTCATGCCACGACTCTACCCGGACAGACCTCACCAAAAAAGTGTAGGATTCTTCCTCCAGTGCAATGCAGAATCCGATTCCACGTAAGACCCCTTTAACTATTATTGGAGTCTTCGTTTGATACTATTTGAACTGTATTGTAAAAAGTGTAGGCATCTGAAAACACCTACTTTATCCAACTTTCTTTGAGAGGAAAGAATTCTTGTCCTCTTTTCATCCTGACCTTTCAAAATCCTAAAACACAGGAGTAATTCTTCCAGTAAGGTTGTGATAACATTTAGGTATGCTCCAGTTTGAGTACTGAAGGGAATTCTTTGACAGTTCTCTTAGCGTGTGAGAAGTTCTGAGTTCATTTCAAGCAGAAGAGCTACTGGAGCTTTAACAGCCCTGCTGAGCCATAGATCCCACCCTGTGAGGAGCCAGGAGTGGGTCATTCTCCGCAGCTGAGGCAGGGAACTGTATTGATACAGTCTTTAAACTGAGTTCATTGCTCAACAGCTGTAATAAGGACTCAGATGTGTTCTCAGATTCCTGTATGCAAAACAAATTTGACCACATTTGACCCTTGGTAAATAATACAACAAGTTAAAAGGATAAATGCAAATTTCTGGAGAATTTCTACACTTTATCCAGTTAAAGAGCAGGTGCCTTACAGGTATCCCTTCCAGTATGGTAGCTTCATTCTTGCATCAAATCTTAGACTGTTTGCAATTCATTCTGAATAACAGTTGTTCTTTCCTGTCATTTTTGTAACCTAAAATGTGAATGCTCAGTGCAGAAGGTGAGGAAGAAAGATGTGTCACCAGTTCCTGTGAGAAGTGGTTCCCACATAGTAGTCACAGAAAAAGTATAATGTGATCTTCAAAAGTATTGAACAAGGTGCTAAGAAAGCAGTAATGCTTCTTCTGTATGAGACATTGACAAGGCTGTGTCTGAACTGACATTCATTCTGATTCTTTTACACGAGTGTCATAGATTTGAGCAGGGTCATAAATGCTGCTGAGATAATGTGGGGAATTGGGAAGTTTATTTGATGGGAGGGAAAGCAGAACATCCTCCTCCTTTCCTTAGTCAGAGACTGAGTTATCCCAATCTGGAGACACCAAGACCCCTTTCAGCTGGCATGTATGTTGGTACCAAAGTAGATTAGAAGTAGAACCTTAAACTGTTGTCACCTGTGATTCACCAACAGTCCTTTCTTAATAATGCTGCCCAAGGAGAACCTCTGTTCCAGCTGAATTCTGATTCATAATGTGGCTTCAGAAGGCCTCAGTGGTTCATACCCTCAAATGATGAATCAAACCTTAACATCAAATAAGAGAAAGTAAAAGAAAAACCTGTGTGTAAAAGTGAGGTACCGAAAAACCCTATCAGGGGTGTTTTTAGTGACTATAAAAAGCTGCTATTTGAATGATTTCATGTGCTTCTTCTGTATTTGTAGGTCATGGTCTTGTCACGCACAAGCAGTTCTCAAGATAATAAACTACAAAGATGATGAAAAATCGTTCAGTCGTCGTATTAGTCACTTGTTCTTTCATAAGGAAAATGACTGGGGCTTTTCCAACTTTATGGCCTGGAGTGTAAGTATTAATCTGTTACTGGATAGGAGCAGTTTTGAACTTAACCTTCTGGAGCCTGAAATACCTGTGGAAATGCATTTTAAGCTGCTTTTTTTTTTTTGTCACTGCTGAAGATTTATTTTCAATTTCCTGCAAATTCTTGTCCTTATTGTAGATTGATTTGATTTTGACTTAAATATTCCGCTTGATCAAGTGGAGCCTGTTGATTAAACCTTCCTCCTCCAGCCTCAGGAGGTGTTGCAATTTCAGGCTTTCGTTTGTCTGGAGGACTTCAATCACCCTTATGTCTGCAGGAAAAGTATCACAGTGAGCTGTAGGCAATCCAGGAGGCTCCTGAAGTGCACCGAGGGTAACTTCTTGAGCCAAGAAATAGACAGTCCCACAGGGGGAATGCAGTACTGGACCTGTTGCTCACCAGTGCGAGTGAATTGTTGGACATCAGGGATGGAGGCTGCCTGGGCTGTAGTGACCATGTAATGGCAGAGCTCACACACTGAGAGATATGGGTCAGACAGTGCTAAATTTTAGGAAAGCAAACTTCCATCTCTTCAGGGAGTTAGTTAACAAAAGTCCCTGGGAAACTGTCCTCAAGGATGAGGGAGCAGAGCTGGAGGATCTTTAAGGAAGCTTTCCCTATATACAAGAGCTCTCCATCCCCAGGTGAAGGATGTCAGGAAAGGTAGGCAAGAGATGGGTGTGGCTGAACTGGGACCTGCTGGTCAAACTGGAGAGCAAGAGGGGAAAATGCATAAGCATAGAAGCGGGGGTAGGTTCCCTGGGAATAGTATAGGGATTCTGCTAGACTGTACAGGGACTTGGCAAGGAGTGCAAAGAACAAGGAATGCTTCGACAAATATATCAACCAGAACAGGAAAGTCCAAGAAAGTATGTTCTCCCTAGTGAAACAATATAGGCAGGTTGGTAACAACAGACAAGGGGAAGGCTGAGGTACTCAACAACTTATTTGCTTCAGTTTACCTCTCTACACAAACCCCTCAAGCGGATGGGTTGGAAGGTGGGGAGCACTGTACCTCCCACTGTAAACATAGATCAGATTTGAAACCACCTAAGAAACCTGAACATTCTGAAGCCTATAGGTCTTAGTGACATGCATCTGCCAAGCCACTCTCAGTGATATTTGAAAAGTCATGGCAGTCAACTGAAGTCACTGGTTAGCCTTGCATGGCCTCATCTCCGTGCCAGGGAAGATCATGGAACAGATCCTCCTAGGGGCTATGTGCTGGAAGAGAGATAATATGAGACAATCAGCATGGTTTCACCAAGAGCAAGTCCTACCTTCAATTCAATCTAGCAGCCTTCTCTGATGGTGTAACTGCACCAGTGGGCATGGGAAGACTTTAAAGGTCCCTTCCAACTCAAATGTTTCTTAATATCTGAATGACTGTCACTTGGTGAAAACAAAAGAAAACAAGTAATGTCATGCTGGACCAACATAGACTTTCTTGCATTTCCATGTGTTCTTCGTGTACGTGTACATACACTTCAATGGACAAAAATACTACAGAGCTTTTTAAGCATTTTTGAAGGTAAGTCCTCTTGATCTTTCATCTGGCTGGAGCAGCGTTCTTCGGTGGAAGCTCAGCGTTTGATTATTGACTCTTTGTTATCCACAGGAAATTGAAATAGTACTGCAGAACCTTGAAAAGCGGGAGTAGGTTTCCTGTATTGGGACATTAAAAAATGATCCAACTGTATTAAGCTGAAAAACAGCTTTTCTGCTGGCCTTCACTCCCTATCTCCCCCCCGCCCTGCTTTGGTTTGTTACTTCAGATAGGTCAGGCTTGGAAATTCAGTGATGTCTGACTGGTTGCTTCACTGCAATGCTGTAAGATACGAAAGTTTTGCAGTTTTCATGTTCCTGTGTCATTTGTCTTCTACAGGAAGTTACTGATCCTGAAAAGGGCTTTATAGAAGAGGACAAAGTTACCTTTGAAGTCTATGTTCAAGCAGATGCTCCCCATGGAGTGGCGTAAGTAGCTTTGCTCCAAAATAATTCTTGATTCTATTGGTTTTACATTACTTAAAATTGTTCAGGTATTTTGTTAGTAATAGTTGTAGCTCAGTAGACATTCTCATTTAGTCACCTTTAATTGATGAATTTTCCCAGTGAAAACTTTTCGTTAGTCACATAGAGATTTGTCTCAAGGTTGATTTTCAGTGTGCATTATTCAGCACAATGTTTGTGAAACTTTTGTACAATTGGTTTGTGATTTAATAGCTCTGCAAATCTAGCCTCAGTGTTTCTGATCTTGCGAGTGAAACTCTTATCAGATGTAATCAGGTGACTCTGCTGTCTAGCTTGTCTGGGTTTACAGCTGTTTAAAACCTACTTGTCTGAGTCACTCTGCCTCACGTCACTTCTAAAGAAATTGGTTCTGCTGAAACGTAGACTTGCCCTTAAATGTATGGCTCTGGGTTCCAGCACACTTTCATAATAAATAATTTGTCTGCCACATGGAACGTATTTTAAAAGGAAATTTATGAAAATCACAAAGCATGTAATTAGATTAGCACTACCACTACCAGGGTTTTTTGTCTGTTATTTCAGTGTTAAGTAATAGAGAAAAGTAGGTGATATCTACAGCACTGGTACCTTAAAACAAATAGTCCTTGTTACACTTAATACACTTCTGTCTTGATTTCAACCTTGTTTGATGGACTTTAATCTTTTCTAGGTGGGATTCAAAGAAGCACACAGGATATGTTGGCTTAAAGAACCAGGGAGCAACTTGTTACATGAACAGTTTGTTACAGACTTTATTTTTCACCAATCAACTGCGAAAGGTAATTAGCATGTGGGGAAAAAGAAGTGAGATTACTGTATGTAGAAGTGCTTGAAAGCAGACCTGTCTGTCCCTTTGGCCTCCTTCATCCCCTTACAGAAGTTGTAATTTACGTGGTCATGAACATCATACTTGAGGAAAAGGAAAGGAAGCTTCCATTTCCAGTTTGATGACTGTAGGCCTTTGGTTTTGTGAAAGTAGATGGGATACCTGGTGAAGAACCTGTGTTAAGGCCATTTGTTTTGGTTTTTAATTTATGTTATGTGGTTGAATTATCTGACGTTGTGCCTTGTGTATTTGTAGTAATGGAAATGTCATAACTTCAGTAGTTCAAACAACTTCTACATTTGCTTTGTTCGTATGTTTTTTATTTACTAGAGATGGTATTTCTGGGGTGTAAAGAGTAGAATTTTGAAGTCTGGGCTTAATATCTCAGTTTAAAACAGGATGAAGGATAGTAGATCGCATGTAAACTTAAAGTAGTGCAGTAGCCTTAATGGGTTAAAAACATATGATGTCTTCATATTGGAGTGTGGCTAGCTGGAAAATGGGGAAATATGTATATGGGAGGTTATAAGTACACATTGACACCGTGTGTCTTGTTGGCATCTCCTGTTGATCCTGCCTGCTTCATTCTTTTACTGTTACTGGTGATGAGCATTCCTTAATTTAAGGAAGTTCTCAGCTTCAAGGATTTGTGAAGGCTCTTCCGTCATTCTTAATTCTTGATCTGTTGTCTATGCTTTTTGTAGTTTACAACTTCTCCCTGAGTTTTTAACATCGGTGTTATTGCCATGTGAGTTTATTGTATCTCCCTTAGTGATAGTTAAGTATTCTGACTTCTGCTTTATCCTGTGTGTACAAGGTTGTTCCATTAAGTTTTCTCTTCTCCAAAACTTTCCTTTTATTATACCATTTTCCACTGTCTTGTCGTTATTATTTGTATCACGGTGACCTGCGAGTGTTCCCGCTGAGATTTTTCTTTTGCATTGTGCTGTTTACTCTGAAGTGTTGCAAAAAAATAACATGTTGAGCTGCAGCAGCCTGTAACTGAGATCTTAGCAGTGCCGCACACAAGAAGAAAATACTTGATCTGCTTTACATGGTGCCTCTGTTCCTTTTTAGCAAGAGGTGTAGCTTTCACATTCAGTTTATCATTTGTTTTAATGCCTGGTTTTTGCTCAGCGCTGATAATATTTGTGACTTGTATGTTTTTGGACATCTTCACATTGCTCTTGAAAGAAAGATGTGTTTCTATAATTGCTACATCTAATCCAATTGAGTAGCTCCTTTCAAGAATGTCTGGTAGTCAGTAAATCAATATGTACCGTGACGTAATCTTCTGTGAAGAAGAAATTCTTTTTGTGAGAGAGATTTGTTTCAACTGAACTGATCTTTTCAGGCGTTCTCCTGCGCTCCTTCCCCAGCCCTAAATTCATACCAGCACTTAGGGATCGTTAATATCTGGATAGTGACCAAAGGAGAGAGCTTAATTTACTAGCCAGGAACCGCAGCTTCCTTTTGGAAATGGTACTGGGTTCTCTGCTTATCCTCCAGGTTTTCAGAGCACCTGTGAATAGAACAGTCAGTAGTGGTTTCTTTGTAGACAGTTTTGGTACTCGCTTGTTATTGTTAGAGATGGGAAGAATCAGTAGCTGACTGGTCTGAAGGGAGGGACTCTCTACAATGTGTTCATTTTCACTTGGAACCAATTTGTTACTTTTAAAACAATTAATTATCACTAATTCCATTACTTCTGTTAATCCTCTCTACTTAGGAGAAATAAAATTTTTATTGCTGTTATTCGGAGCTTTGTTAACAGAGGAGTTGCTGTCAGGAATACAGCTGGGAAAGCACACTCAATAGCAAGGGAAAGCATATACCTATGGGAAGTCAAACCTCTGAAGCACGGGAGAGGATTAATGCAGAGATCTTTTCTGTGCTTTGTTTCCATACCGCAGGTGGAGGGTTCTCAGATACCTGAAATGAAACATCTCTTCATTAGCAACTAGGTGGCTTTGGTGCTAGGGAATAAAGCAAAGGAAATTGCTCTTCGGAGCATATATTTGTGACTGGCAAATGAATGCTGCTGGCAAAGGACAGAGGTGGCTTCCCAGGTGGGGAGTCCGGGGCTGCTCTCAGAACATGCTGTGTTACTTCCATGCCCATTATTGTTGCCTGCAGCCTGGCAGCCTCTGTTGTTTCATCCAGGCAGTTGTACAGTTCTTTGCTGGTTCTCTTGAGCAATTCCCTATGTTTTGTGAGCACGTTGCACCATGTCTATAGCTATGCTAAAATCACAAGTGTGTTGATGCAATGCATTCCTTTCTGATCTGGCTCTCCTTAATTTAGCTAATATATTTTGCCTTACCCTCAAATTTAATGCATGGTCTTTTCTTCTTAAGTAATTGTCTTGACTCTGAGCAGCATCTTCAAGCTTACCTGCATCATTCTTTTGCCTGTAACTATCCGGAGTTTTTCTCTTATCTGTGTCTGGTGCTTTTAGCCATTGAATCATAGAATCACCAAGGTTGGAAAAGACCTACAAGATCATCCAGTCCAACCGTTCACCTATCACCAATAGCTCCCACTAAACCACGTCCCTCAACACAACATCCAATCGTTCATCCAATTGCCTGTCCGTGTCCCTGTCGTTTTTGTGTGTTTGCTTCCTGGAGGAGTTTCTCAGGTGCTAAAGATCCTGCTTTTTTCAAGTGACCAAAATGCCCGACTCCTTGATCTTAAGAAGGAGTTTACAAAGTTTGGGAAGGCACAGCATGAAAAGAGAGGTTTGTGAAGGATTGTGTTTGAAGGGTGATTTATTTTAGGACTGAGAAACACTTTGCATTTTGAGAAATCGTTTTGGTCGTACTCACCTACACAACCAAAGAAAGGCTATATGGTAGATGTTAATAATTCATTGGAACTTCAGAAGAAATAAAACGGGTGCTTTTATTCAACGTCATCTGGAATGCAGTCATTAAAAACAAATTTTAAGCAATTACTTGATTATTATTTGGGAGATGCAGGAATGGGTTTAGTCATCGGGATGACACATGAGAAAACCAAATAAGAACTAAATGCAAGGGACCTGATTTGGTTTAGTTGTCATTATATTCTGAGCTCCTATTTATATATTTAAAATGAGCTGGCTACGTTGAGAACCACTAGATTGAATTTTAGCCTGCTGTAATATATCCTGTCATGAAGGATGTTTAGCATTTGAATGTTTATTATTAAGTAAATACAAAAATACCTTTGGAAAATGTATCAGCACAGGTTTTATTGCATTTTTTTTTTTTCTTTATGTGATTTTCACAGCCTATTTGCTAAAGCTTAGCAGCTTGCTCAATTTTTGCCTTTCAAGGAGCATTTACAAGATACTGAAAACAGTGAGCAGAGGCTGATCAGAATCAGAAGACTTGAAATGTGGTTGCTCGAATTCTACCGGTTCCCATACTGGCCACTGAAGACCAGCTCATAAAACGGCTCATAAACCAGGGCTAGGGGAGGTTACGTTAATTCTGCAAGATGCTGAGTCATCTTGATGTTAGTGTTTTCAAGCAAAAAATAACTCATGTAAAATCAAAGGGATAATTTTAGCTATTGATATTTAAATTGGAGTTTGCCCAGATCAGCACAGTTAACTGTAACTCTGCATTAGGATGATGAAAATAGAGAAGCAGCTGAAAGTGTGTGTGTGTGTGTGTGTATATATGTGTATGTGTATATATATATATATATTTCTAATGGAGTTGTTTTGAAATTGTACGTTCTGATCTGAGGAAAGAAATTGTCACAACGGAGTGGTCAAACCGTACAGCACGTGTACAGAGAGGTGTTGGAGCAGTGCTCCAGGAGGAGCTCAGCTGGGCACACTCTGGGCAGTGGGCTGCTCAGAGCTGTGTCTGTGAGGGGCACGGCACACAGAGCCCCCCCCACCCCAGGATGCCCTGTTGTCTGCTGGAAGCTCTGCAGCTGTGCTTGGCCCCACGGACCACCTGCTGATGCAGCTGGGTCAGGATGAATTGATCCTAGCTGAGTGAAGCTGCGCGGGGTGGCTGGGTGGTTTTCCTGCTGGGCTGCTGTGAGGCCATGAAGGATGATGGGAAGATAAAACTTGTTCTAAAGAATAAAACTGAGTATGTGGGTTTTTTTTTTTCCTTCTTTTTTTAAAATATCAGTTGGTGAAAGTGGTTTAAGCAAGCTCTGAGATCTGCAAATGCAGAGTAAAGGAAGGAAGGTTATTAAAATGCAGGTGGCAATCATTCTGTTTAACAGGATGTTTTCTCCTATAGTACTTAATATTTGTGTCTGTTTTTTTCACCTATTATCCCCTTTCGAAGTTGTCTCTGTTTTCTTTTTACCTTCAGAATTTTTAAGTGAGCATTTCCCTGCAAATACCTTTTCTTTGCTGTTCCTTCTCCGTAGATGTATTGACATAAGATTGCATAAACAAATCTCATTTTCCTACCTGTTTGAGCTCTCCTAATGCCTGCTGTTTGCGTAACATTTTTGTTTTCAGTCTGGTATAATTAGTGAATTGATTTGATGAAGCTGTTTACTCTGTTTGCCAGGCAGTGATGCCGATCAGTAGGACTGAATGTATCAGAGAATCTCAGGGGCTGCCTTTAGCATCCTCATGCTCCACCTAGACCCCCTGCTTTCACTCTCCTGATGCCCTTTATGCTTTCCTGTGGTGCTGTTTTTTCCCCCAGTGGAGGTGATGGGAGTCACACGGAGCCAAGCTAAAGCACAAAACTGAACTTACTTTCAAAATCCTGCAATGCTGTCCAGTATATCAGATTCTACTGTGATGATTGCATAGACATAGGCGTGAGACGTTGTTCGTGTGCTTTGAATGCCTGAGTGTATTTGCTTTCCTAGGTGGAACTATTTTGATGACATTACCATGAACAGAATCAGTTGTTCAGATCTTTGTAACCACTGTGCTCTAATAAGATGATTTTAGACCATTAATGTTTTTTTAAAAGATTTTATTTCACATTCTTTTGGAGTGATGATTAACTGAGTTGTATGAAGTCGCTGAAGAGGAAAGTGTGCATTAAATGATTCGAGGAATGAACTTTTTCCTTTGATACTAATTGAACTAAATACTTTTTCAGGCTGTGTACATGATGCCCACTGAAGGAGATGATTCATCCAAAAGCGTTCCTTTAGCATTGCAAAGAGTGTTTTATGAGCTGCAACAC
The DNA here is from genome assembly GCA_030625065.1 of Alectoris magna. Lineage (NCBI taxonomy): Eukaryota > Metazoa > Chordata > Aves > Galliformes > Phasianidae > Alectoris > Alectoris magna. Next base: position 4,809,680 of record CM060575.1, on the reverse strand, counting down.
AGTGACAAACCAGTTGGAACTAAAAAATTAACGAAATCTTTTGGGTAAGTTTTGGAAATTTCAGCTATTTTGGGGCTACTATGGGTTTCATATAGTATTGCTTTGAAAAGGTTTTATTTAAATCAGCCTTTTTGAGAGGGGCAGAGAAGTGTTAATATGGCGTGTAAATTGCTGGTTTTTCATAGGTAGCTTGGAAGGGTTTTTGTTAATAATCAGAACCAACGACAGCTGATCCAGATGTCACATTTTTGGAATACAGTCATCAAACACTCTAGCAGTGGGACTAGAATTTGCCTTACCTGAAAGTTGTGTGACACATTTGTCTAAGTAAAACTCAGAACCACATTGCTGAGATGCTGCAGTTCACATATTGTTCGTATCTTTTGTTTCTATATTGAATCTAGGGAAATAGTAATCTGCATCCCCAGGTTGTTCAGCACTGCTGCCTGTTACAGCACTTTCTTAGGACTTAGAAAGATCTTTATATTTTCCCTCGTTTTAGAAACATTTATCCTGTATCGTGTTTTGTGATTTAAAGCTTAAAGAGAGTATCTGTTGCACGGAGTGAAGCTGTCAGTCAGTACCCATAAACATACACACACATAATTGCATTTTCTTCAGACTGACACCCTCTTCTCTAGTATAAAACCTCTACTGAAAGCTTGGCTTTTATTTTCACTTCCCTCCGGTACCCATTTCATTGCTTGGTGTCCCTTCATGTGGTACTACCTGCTGCAGGGCAGTGTTAGAAGACATACATTCGTATCTGGAGCACACAGACAAATGGAAGATGGTCATGCAGTATAGCGGTGCTGGGGATGTTGGTTTTGTTGTTGGTTGTTTGCTTGGTAGCTCAGTTGACCCTATAAACGTGGAGAATTGCTTAATTGAAAATTGTTCTAAACAGTTATTTGCATTACTTCATTACTCGTGTGTCTGTAAACTCATCGTTTGTGATAGTATTGAAAGGATTATTTGGAAACAGGTTAGAAAATCAAATGGTCTCCACAGAGCTGTCCTGGTGTTCAGCATAACAATCCCATTTGTGAGCTCTCTGGTTCTGTTAAAGCTATAGAAGTGCACTGCCCTCATAAGATTCTTTGTGCCCTTACATCTGTCCTTCTTTTCTTTGCACTTTTTGGGGTAATTTTAAAATGAAGTCGGTAACCTCAGTGCTCTGTCTGATGGCATCCTCTTCCTACTGGTACGTTTAGTTTATCAGCACTGCTGCTATCCTGTTACACTAAAGGGATTTGCTGATATTGTAAATACTTCACCTTGAATTAACATCTTCACTGTGTCGTCTTCAGTAGCACAAAGAGATCTTTCCTGAGGGTGTTGCATGAGCTTAATTTTGTAGCTGAGAGCAACCTTTGGAAAATGTGCTCCTGCCTGCTTTGGTTCTTGGGAAGGGTGTTTTGAATGTGGTTGAAGATATGCTTTTTTTTTTTTTCTTCTTTCCTCCTTTAAAGCAAAGGGAAGGCTCTACCATGGTGAGACCTGGCTGTGTAGAGCTTAATTTTTTACTGGGTCCCTATGGCTTTCTGAGGAATGTAAATAAGCTTGGCTTCTTTAGAAGAAACTGATGCTGTTGTCAGAAAGAGCCTTCTTTTAAAATCCTAGTATTAGGATGTAACCTTCTCTTTGATTTTTTTTTTTTTTTTTTTTGTCCTTTAAGTTGTCAAGTGCTCAAAGCCTACAGATTCAGGAGGTTATTTTCTATTCCTAATTATCCAGTGGATTAGTTTAATGATCTTGTTCAAGTGGGGACCCCACACAACTATTTCAGCCTGCTTTTGGGAGCAGCGTACTGCAGTGTAACGGTGCTGATGAATCGCTGAGAGTGGGAGGGGAAAGTGAGGTTAATATTGCTCCTGACTGCCCCTCTGCTTCTGGCTTCAAGAGCATGGGGTTGGACCTTTGGCTCACACAGAAGCCTGTAGTAAATACGGCTTATTTTACATAATGGAAACGATGAGTGTTGGAAGAAGAGCTATTGGAGTCCCAAACTCAAGGATGCTTCTTAAATCTAAAGAGTTTCTGTGAGAGAGTATTTTGTGGCGAAACTGAAAACAGCTCCTTTGTGCTTCTTCCCTTTTACTGAAGGCAGGAGCCCTAGCAGCCTTGCTGCAGTGAGCACCTTGGCCACTGAGGAGGCCTTTGAAGCCCATGTTGTGCCTGTGCCGTTCACACAGCTGTTTGCAGATGTACAGCACGGGTGGTGTGGACACGTTCAGTGACATGGATGTGTCCTTGGAGTTACTGTGCATCCAAGATTAACTGCTCAGATGAACACAAAGGAGCCAGTATTTCTTATAAATCCATTTGCTTCTTCTGGTGTGCGTAAATTTGCCTTGAACACGACTTAACTACACATGAAGGGCACTCAGTGCGGAGGCAGCGAGAAGCATGTTGAGGAAACTATTCTGACAGCAGTGAATTGCTCCCAGGCCTTTTCTTAAGTGTTTTTTGACATGAACTGAGAATAGGTTTTAAACTGGAAGCGTTCTGCTAGCAAGAGCCTGACCCTAGGCTCTTCCCATGGCTTGGGCTGCTTTACCACTGTCTGTCCCCAGGACTGCAGAAAGAAGGGAGGTGGGTGCAGGGCAGCTGCCCACGTGTTCACTGCCCATTCCTGCTCTGAGCTCAGGGTACTGAAAGGAGAAATGGATCCGGGAGCAGGCTGTGGGCCAAGTACATGCTACAGAACTGAAAAACTCATGCACCAGGCAGTGCTGTATCTTAGTCTATGTATTCTATACGTCACATCATTGATTTCTGAAGAGAAATCATGAAAATGTCTTCTGAGCTGTAAATTCTCTTTATGATATAGTAATTTTGTATTGATTTCTCTTGCAAAGGTGGGAAACTTTAGACAGCTTCATGCAACATGATGTCCAGGAGTTATGTCGAGTGGTATGATTTTGCTGTTTCTTGCTGGCATGTCTTGATATCGTGTGTGTATATGTAGGTTGCTCCAAAAGTAATGCCTCCTATTTATTTCCATGAAACTACAATCAGTTCAAGAAGTACAATAACACTTTTGATAGATTTTGATGCGTTTTCAGCTACAAAACATTATTTTTCAACATAGTCGCCACTGTTAGCTGTGCATTTCTGCCAGCAGTGAACAAGAGTCTACATGCCACGCTCATAAAAAGCTGCCCCAGTGGAGGTGACCCGCTGTTGCCACTGCTGTAATGCAGCATCCAGGGCCTCCCTGCACTCACATCCACTGTTTGGTCTCCATAAACATTCAACAGGTGTGAATGAAAGTCACTGGCTGTAATTTTTTTCTGCGTGGAGTTCAGTGGCACACCTCTGCTTCAGACGTTCTTCAGTGCCAGACACGATTGTGTCAGAGTGCCTCTCTGTTGCCATCTGTCACACTGCAGTAAGATGTAATGGGATGTTGGTGGGAAGGTTCAACCACTGCTGCCATCCCAACATCTGCCTCTGATGTCGTGGGCCGACATCATAAAATACATTTTGGAGCAGCCAACATAATACAAGTTAGTAACATTCCTAGTAATACTGACACTAATTAGTTTAAATCAAGTCAGTAAGACTTAGAGCTTTTGCCCTGATTTATTTATTATTTTTTAAGGATGGGATTCTTTGTGGCTTTTTGAGGATGAGGATTTTGCTGAAAGTAAATAGAGCGTATGAGTGGTCCTTAAATTGCTATAGAGAGGAATGTAGCTTTGAAGATACAAGTGCATCATTACACCTGTGAGGTTTTTCAGACTCAAAGGATGGTATCTGAGGTGGTCCTCAGAGTATTTTCCAGGGGGAAGAGGAGGATTTGGAGGCTTAAAGGAGTGAGAATAGGCTAAAACTTTTAATGGAAGTAGCGTAATGTTTTAATTAGTGAAGCAGTCATTCATATGTGATGAGTGAATCAGAAACTGTGCACGTTTATCCTGTGTAAAAGAAACTTGGTTTTTCTTTCAGCTGCTTGATAATGTGGAAAATAAAATGAAAGGCACATGTGTAGAAGGCACTATTCCTAAATTGTTCAGAGGAAAGATGGTGGTATGTCTTTAATCTGTTAATACTTTTAAAAATTAACTCTGTTACTTTGCATACATTGAAATTCTCTCTTGTTTATTTTTGTTTACAGTCTTATATCCAATGCAAACATGTAGACTATCGATCCGAACGAATAGAAGATTATTATGATATCCAGCTAAGTATAAAGGGAAAGAAAAATAGTAAGTGATACATTGAAATACGCACCAATGAAATACCTCAACACGTTGGGCTGTTTTTTACCAGTGGGTTTAATACCTGCAGATTTCAGATTCGTTTGTCGTTGCTCAGCACTTTGAAAGATCTTTGATTTAATTTCAGAGGTGTTTTTTATTTTATTTTCAGTCTTTTATCCCTTCTTCCATTTCCCTTCCTTGCTCCTTCCCACCTAATTAATTCTCTGAGAAATTTTCATGAAACACTGAATTGTTGGAGTTTTACTGGTGTAATAAAATATTTACAATGCCATCTTAATAACAGTAGTGTTTTCACAATAGGTTATAATTTATATATGGAGATTAATTTGTGGGAAATAAATTCTTATTCAGGCTTGACCATAGCAACAAGCAGATAACAAGAACAGACTAACCAGAGCATCCTAGTAGTGGTCCCTTATCATCACTTTACCAAGTATTTGGCATACAAGGCATGGAAAAGAATGTGTAAGACTCTAGTAGACAAACTCGTCTAGCTTGATATTTAGCAGCTGCAGAGTGAGAACGGGAGATTTGGCAGACAGTTGCAACTCTGGTTTTAAAATCTGTTGAAATTCCTATTTTTGCCTCTGCAATTTTAGTGTGTTTCTTGATGTTCTTAAACAATATAGCAATAAAGACAAATATTCAAATGCAGGCTCTGATATCTTAATGTGTTACTTGATGGATACTTTAAGCCCCCAGGCTAGAGTAAACTTACATTTTTCTTCCTCTTTCCCTACTATTTGCCAATCTTTCTCATTTAGTTTTTGAGTCCTTCATTGACTATGTTGCAGTGGAGCAGTTGGATGGTGATAACAAGTATGATGCAGGAGAGCATGGCTTACAGGTATTTTTATTCTTTGATTTTTAAAATTTATTTCTGTGTTCTTGATAAAATATAAATGGCAAAAAATTTTAAATTCTAAAGAATACGATGATTTGAGATTGTATCAACTGATCTTGTTCATTTTTCTCTTTAAGCAAGCATTTATGTAGTTCCTCTTAATTGCTTTTAGATTTCTCAGAGTGGAGCTTGGACTTGAAAACAGTCCAATCAGCAATAAGTGTTGCTTTTGTATTTAAAGCAGTTCTAGTGACGAGTGATTTTCATGATAAACCTCTTCTCTTCTGAGAATTCATTTAAGACCACCCTATTTGCCTACTGAAAAAGCAGCATTGCTCTAAAAGTTAAGTCAAGAGGTCAATTTTTCTGTCATCGTTAAGAACGTCGTATGAACCTATGCAGTTTTAACCATTTATCCATCTGCATCTTCCTTAGCTTTTCAGTTGTATTTTGTTGCTTCCACTGTAGGAAGTAGAATTCCTTCCCTCCCACCTGGGTCTTATTTTTGCAGCTTCCATATAGCAGATCTCGTCAGTAACATTCTGTATATTCTTAGGTGTTCTCAGGAAGCAGCGCTTGGTAGCCAAGTATCTGTTGGCAGGGTACAGTGGACATGAAATTCCTAACTGATCAGAAATTAGTTTTTGCCTCAGTATTTTTTTGAATTTCATTTATACATGACTTGCTTCTTACGAGATATTCACGTCTGCTTTCAATTTAAATGAAGTGACTTCTTGGTTAGTGATGCTGCTGGAGTAACTCGGGGAAGATGCTGCAGCATGAAGGTGGTTCAAGACTGGAGCAAAAGCTGACTATTGCTTGCATGTTGTTGTGTCAAGGCTATAAAACAGGAGTCCATAGGAAAGTGTCTGCAGCAGACAAGTATTTTAAATTGCCGAAAATCTTGCAATTTAAACTCTCTGTTTCCTTAAAAATGTGTAGGAGGCAGAGAAAGGTGTGAAGTTCCTAACACTGCCACCAGTACTACATCTACAGCTTATGAGATTTATGTATGATCCTCAGACTGATCAAAATATCAAGATAAATGATAGGTAAGTTTTTGATGGATTTTTTCTGAAGTAGAATTTGGACCTGTTGTTACATTTTAGATTTAAAAAAATAATAGTAATAATAATTTGAAAAAATTCAATTCTTGAATCAACTCCAAGATTAATAGCACGCATCTCTTAAGTACAACTAAACCTGTCTTAATTCTCCTTGAAAATTAGGTTTGAGTTTCCTGAACAGTTGCCACTAGATGAATTTTTGCAAAAAACAGATCCTAAAGACCCTGCAAATTACATTCTTCATGCTGTTCTAGTACACAGTGGAGATAACCATGGTGGACATTATGTTGTTTACTTAAATCCAAAGGGTGATGGAAAAGTGAGTATTGAAAAACCTATTTGTGTTTTGTAAATAGATGCTTGATGTTTTCATGATGGACAGTTCTTTGCAGTTGATGTTTGCTAACAGAGCATGCTGGCGTGCTCACTTAGTGAAGTCAAATGTATTTGACTTGCCTTGTATTTACAAAAGAAATCAAACCAGCAGCCCTGTTGTCTAGTTTTTGCACTTCAGAGAGCAGCTTACGTTTGGAGGTGATAAAGACCATCTTGCCTTCAAGAGAAACACCTTCCTATTTGCTGTTGGCTTCCACTAAAAAGCTGAGGGAATCCCTTCAGTCTTGTGTATGTGTGTTGAATTTCTATAGCAAGCAAATTTCATCCCGCGTTTCTTTAGGCTGACTTCATGCTGAAGCAAATCTGAATCTTTCTGTGACTCAGAAATTCAGCATCTTTGCATGTCCGACTGTTATAGGTTCAGGTGACTTGATCGGATTAGATGTTTGTGGGTCAGGTGCCTCTTCCCTTGAGCTCACTGGATTTCTGTGTAAATGTTCATAGGAAAAGGAATAGTCAGGTCTTACTGTGAATTTCTTGCTTTGTGTCTTTCACTCTGAATTGCTTTTATTTGTTTTATTTAAAATTTCCCGTAAGCTACTTTAAAATTACAAGAAATTACCATTATTTGCATGTTGAACCATTGCTCTCTATTTTTTGCAAAAATAAGGTCAGTTATCTGAGCTTCACACAGCAACGTTAAATACTCGAGGGAGAGTCGTAAGGTGAATTATTTGTATAATTATCAGTGTAAAAACTGTCAGTATTCAGTGCAGAATGTTCACGTGCATCACTTAAGGTTTGGTTCTTATGGTCTCCATAATGCTGTAGCTGTAGCAGGTAGCACCAATTAGGCTGAACTACATTTTTTTTTACCTCCTGCTGCTTGAAAACAAATTCAGGTTGCTTCAAAGAGCTGTAGATGTGCCAGCAATAGGACTTAGTTGTCACCCAAGAACGTGGGTTTTTTTTGTGTAAAATTACATGTATGTAAAATTTTCTCCAGTGGTGTAAATTTGACGATGACGTTGTATCAAGATGTACAAAGGAAGAAGCAATTGAACACAACTATGGAGGCCACGACGACGACTTGTCTGTACGGCACTGCACTAACGCGTACATGTTGGTTTACATCAGGGAATCAAAATTAAGTATGTATACTCTGTGTTGTTCCGAGTTAGGCAGACGTACTGCCAGTTAGGGCTGTGTTTTACTTAGGAATTGTGGCCAAGAGGCTCCATGAGTTCGTCCATGAGATGAACTTTATCTCTTCTGTGGGAATCAGCCATCATTTCCCTTGCTCATATGAAGTGTGTTCTAATCCTCTGCTGCCTTGTCTTTGCTCAGTAAGGCAAGGCTGTATCAGCAGAGTGTTTCAGCCTTGATTGTTTTGTAGGGTGGAAGATCAGTGACTTAAATCATGAAAACTAGATCTAATCCATTATAAATATGTAGATCTTTGTGTATTAAAAACAGTTGAATGGTGGTAAATATATATATTTTTTAAGCCTGAAACAAATATTTAATTCTAAAATTTGTTATTTATTTCATGGAAGTTGTGTATTTTGGCTCAGGATAGAAAACACTACTTTTGCCAAAACACAACAAGATCAAAATCATGTTTTTAATTAAAGATGAAAAAGTCTGGTTTTGACTTCAAGTCAGAGGAAGTCAGGTGTGTATGAAAGCCCTGTTTGATGTGAATTTTGAAATGATATCATAAAACCTCCTTTGTAGGTGAAGTCTTGCAGCCTGTCACGGACCACGATATTCCTCAACAACTTGTGGAAAGGCTACAAGAAGAGAAAAGAATAGAGGCTCAGAAGAGGAAGGAGAGGCAGGAAGCTCACCTCTACATGCAAGTGCAGGTCAGCTTTTGAAACAGATCAAGTTGCAGCTGCCTTTCCATTAAAATGCAGAATATTGAGCACCCAAGACAGACCTTAATTTTCAGCTTTTGAGTAAGCTTGGAAGTAATGTTTTCGCTAAGATGATAATTTCAGTGCTTCTAAGTATGTTTATGTATGCACTGAGTACTAATAAAATGCTGCTGTGCTGGGAAATCAAAGCATGTTATAGGCATTTCTGCTTTCTCTAGGAGCCCGGGAAGTTGCTTGCTTGCATTGAAAAATAGTAAGTTCAAGTGAAAGGAGAAGGATGAGGTTATTTGGAAGGACTGCCCTGCCACTGCACTTCTATCTCCTTCAGGAATTATTGTCTAAAATTAGAATGTATCTAGCCATAGGCAGCGAGGCTGGACATCTGCCAAACTGAGCTCATCGAGTAGAAGCAGAAGGAGAGAGTGCTTATATTTGCAATTATCTTTTTGGAAAAGCCAGATGGACTAAATTGTTATGAATTGCCTTAAGGAACCCTGTTTATGGCTCTTTCCAGAGCCCATCTGGCGAAAGAAAATAAAATCCATTTTCTGTTTGCCTCCATATTTCTTTGCATTTTCTTGCTGGAGTTCATAAGTGGCGATGCTGGTGAAGTTAAGCTCATTCAATACGATGTTTACACAAGGGCTGCTTGCAGTGGAAGGATTGGCAGAGTTGTACCTTGTGTCTGTCAGTTAACAGCTGCAGCAGGTGCAGGAAGCAACCTCCTTGCATTACACAAAGTATGCTGCTGGTTTTCAGGCTTGTTTTAAGTGCCTCTGTTGTTGGAGTACACTTCCAAGATTGGGATCCAAGTGCTGCTGATGTCTTATTGTTCAGGATTTATAAGATTTGCTTTATGCTTATTACTTAGTGATTGGACTCACTAAATTTCACTGTGGTCTGTATACTTACAAATCTTCTTTGTGAAAACAGAGAGCCAATGACACCGCCTAGGAAATGGACATAAGATGGTACTGTGTTATGGAGCTGAGTTAATGTAAACAGTAACCTTGAAATGTAAATTTTCAGATAGTAGCAGAGGATCAGTTCTGCGGCCACCAAGGCAATGACATGTATGATGAAGAAAAAGTGAAATACACCGTTTTCAAAGTATTAAAAAACTCCACGCTGACAGAATTTGTTCAAAACCTCTCTCAAACAATGGTAAGCTTTCTTTAGCTGACCGTATGTGTTTGTTTCAGTGTAATGTGTTCAGCTTAGTCGTTATCTTCTTCCAGTCCTTTTAAAATGCAAGTTCTGTTTGGGTTCAGTAAGCATCTTAATCTTTTTTGTTTCCTGTCGCAACTTTAATTTTAGGGATTTCCCCAGGATCAGATCAGATTATGGCCAATGCAAGCTAGAAGTAATGGAACAAAAAGACCTGCAATGTTAGATAATGAAGCAGATGGCAATAAAACAGTAAGTATTCACTGATAAAGAACATTACTTCTGTATGTCATCTGTGATTCTCAGTTGGATTTTAGAATCTAACTTTGAGACATCAGTTTTTTAAGGGTTTCAATTTATCCCTCCGTCTGGTAAAGTTTTATATAGGAAGGGTCTAAAACTAGGTGACTTTAAGGTCCCTTCTATTCTAAGCTATTCTATGGATTCTAATCTTTGAAATATAGTGGATTGATTTGGAGGGGAGGAGGAGTGTAGTGTGTTGTTCTTTCTGTGAGGAGAATACATCATCATAATTTATATGTTAGGTTTTGGATGTAAATATCTTCTTGAGTCTTGTGCTATTTGGGCAGGAACAATGGATTTAATGAAATGTATTGCTTAGAATTTAAAATATTGTGCCTAAATAGTACAAGTAGTCCTGTGTTTTTCCAGAGTTAATTGCCATGCATTAATAGTGATAACTGTAGGTGTATTTTCAAATGAAAAAGAGATAGGTCAACTTTAAGAAAAACATAATATTTTTGCTTCATTAAAATTTTATATTTCTTATCTGGCGTTGCTTCTCTTAATAAACTTCACAAACCTCCTGTCATTAGCCCAGCTGAAAGAAAAAAACATCTCTCCCACTCAGAGAATATGTCAAAAAGTTTTGTGTCTGACAAAAATTTCAATAATATCAATTGTCATTTCGTATTATATTCCCCTGAGACTTTTTTTTTTCTTCTTCCACATCTTCCATTTAGATGATTGAGCTCAGTGACAATGAAAACCCATGGACAATATTTTTGGAAACAGTAGATCCAGAGATGGCTGCTACTGGAGCAACATTACCCAAGTTTGATAAAGATCGTAAGCTTATGTGCTAAATCTTGAGTAAATGCAAAATTCTTTGGATATATCTCAAGAAATGTTGTACACTCCTGTTTTTCAGTGATGTCACTGATTATACTCATCAAGCTACAGTGCTGGAATTAGTTTTTCTTATGCACTTTTTGCCCTCATTTCTCCCGAAGTGGAAGGCATGTTTCAAATGTTACTGGAATAACTGAATAATTCATTTTCTATAAATACGTTCAGGTTTATATAAAATCAGTATTTAAGGATGTTTTAAGGATATTAATCAAATGAATAAAGGAAGAACTTTTTTTTTACAGCTTAAAGAAATGTATCTAAGTGATTTTTCTCCAGACGTGGTCATTATTTGAATGGCCATGGTCATTATTTGGTCATTATTTGAACGCCTTATTTAAAACTAAACATTACGTCTTAATTTCTAGATGATGTAATGTTGTTTCTGAAGATGTATGATCCGAAAACTCGGAGTTTGAATTATTGTGGACATATCTACACACCTATATCCTGTAAAATACGTAAGTTATAACACATAGAGACGATTAGATTGTCTATCTACTTTGCTTTTAATATCAGACGTTTTATTGAAATCAAAGGTTGGCCACAGAGTGATTCTCTGATTTCTCCTAATGCCTGTGCAGGTCCTCTGATAGGTTTTTTTTTTTTCCCCTGATACAGTCAGTGAAACTTTCTACAAGGCTGAAAGCATTGCCTTAACACAGCATTGCCTGCTAGTTAACTTCTTGTTACAGATTTACAGCATTCACCAGATCGTTCTGAACATGAATGTTGTGGTAGCAGTGGCTACAGGAGGACGGTTGGACTAGATGATCTTGTAGGTCCTTTCCAACCTTGTGATTCTGTGATTCTATGAACAGCTGTTTCAAACATGTGGTTGTTTCAAAGATGTGGTATTGCTCCCTGTTTTTTTCCCTTGTATTTTGGATTATTTTGCAGAATGAACTTCTGCTGTTGCATTTGAAACACTCTTGTACAACTTTTTCTGGTGGTAGCCTGAGGAGGACTGCTTGGATTGGTTTGGCTGTGGGCCTTAGTTTTCATGAGTCTGTTGAAAGAATTCAGCACATGGCCACTGAGATGTAATACCTTTTCATTTAAAATATTTCATTCTCTTGATTTGTACATACTTCCCTTGTTTTCATTTTATCCAAAATTCTTTTCTGGAGAAAGAACAGTGTTATTTAACCTCTTTGATATTGGATGGCCTTTCATGTTTGTTGTTCAGATGAAGTGGAAGGAAACCTTAAAGGCTTTCTCCAGGTTGAATCTCAATATGGGAAGCTTTAACCTTGAAGGCTCCGTTCCTTAGAAAGATATTTTAATACTGTTTAATGAATGTAGAAGAAGTAGATTTACTGTTCTTTTGCAGATGGGTCTTTCAAGCAGCGCAACACATTTCATACACCTTTTCTTTTTCCAACAGGTGACTTGCTTCCAGTTATGTGTGAGAGAGCAGGATTTCCACAAGAAACTAACCTTATCCTCTATGAGGTTTGGATTGATAGACTTGCTTATTGTAAAAATTGTAATTGCTGCTCCAGTAGTGAGTTTCCTTTAAGGATGAATTGCTATGTGACAGCATTTGATATGTCATCATTACAAAACACCTAAGTTTGAGATGTTAAAAAAAAAAAAATAACCAAGGTTGAGCTGTAAAGCTCGATATGGGAGGTACAGTGCTGCTAAAATTAGTAACCTTAATTGGTATTCTCCCATCTTTCTGGAAGCTGCATCAGTAGAAAGTTAATCTCTGAATTTCTATAAGAATTTGATAATGCCAAGTGATAAAAATGCTTCAGAATTTTAACAGAAGTTATTTTCTTCAGGTGAAGTATTGGTAAAAGCAGTCAGTTTTACCAGTAACAATGAAGTGTATCTGAACGTTAGCTAAGATTACATTTATCTAAAATATGTATGTCTGTATATACGCACTTCTTTCTGTAGGTAGAAGATACAAGTTATCTTGTTTGATTAAGCTCAATATTGTGACTTTCACTGTTGTCTCTTGTTTATTCTGTGTGATTCTTGTTCTTCCTTGCAGGAAGTTAAACCCAATTTAACAGAAAGGATTCAAGACTATGATGTGTCTCTTGATAAAGCTCTTGATGAACTCATGGATGGTGACATCATAGTGTTTCAGAAGTATGTATTTTAAAGGGCCAATTTATTGCTACAATTAAATCACCTAGTTCACTTTGAAAGCAGAACTTCCTTTAATTTAATGCTTTAACAGGAGCGAGGTGTAGTATTCCAGCAGTAAACATATTCTCAGCAGTTCTCATTTGATCATTCCAGGAAGATAGGTGGTTGTTTTTTAATTACCACATCACATCATTTAAGGAAATCCATCCTAGTTTAGAAAACTAATACTCATAGGTATTAAAATACGTCTTGCTCTTACTGAGGAGTGTGGTTCAGCAAGACATCTGAGTTCCGCAGCTTTTTACTTGAAGCTGCTGTAACTCAGACAGAGAAGAGCTTACCAGCAATTCGGGGCTTGGGCTCTGTACCATTACTACCATATGAGCTCTTGACTTGGAGCTCCTTTCACCTTAGAACTAAACTGCTTTCCCTTTTTCCTTTTATGTGCGCTCACATTACACTCCATATTGGTCTGTGGTGATTCTCCCAGTTTGTTTGAGCGTATGCAACTCATAGGTGTACTGGTGCTTCAACTGGAGTTTTCTCCAAGGCAAAAGGAGAACTCCTGCTCCTTATATCCATTAAAGGGATCTTTTGTAAGCTTGTCAGGGCTATAAATCAGCATTTCTATGCTCTCACTCCTGATGGTCACACCCAACTGTGTTGCTCTGTTTCTCTCCATGGGCTGACAGTGGGTGGAAGCCAGCTAGTCTATCTTCAGCACTCTTACCCCAGATTATGTGAGATGAATGTATTTCTCATGTCATGCCTTGGAACTCGCATTCCCTGTTGACCCAGTTGGTGTTATGCACCTTTGGCTGGCTGCTGACTTCTGGGTAAGTGCACAGCTTGTACCCTGGTGCTATTTCTCTGCTGAGAAGATAGGGGTACCAGTCAGTAGTGACCCAAACCAGCATCTGTGCAGGTGGTTTTGCTTCTGTGGTTCAAGGAGTGCTGGCCTCTGTGCAAAGCGATTAACACAGCGGTGTATGGAAAGTTTGGCAGCGTTAGTAAAGACATGCACTGATGTGCCAGGGTGGAGAGGGAGGGAAGAGCACTGCTGGAATGCTGCAGTGAAACAAGTGGAGTCAGCCTATTGCCAGATTACCAAATGGCCAAGCGCAGTGTGCAAGTGCATTTGCTCTTGAACTGCACAGAAGTATTCAAGGGTGTGAGTCACTACTGACTGTGCTAGTTCCGCTGTGTACAAGTGGCGGCTCTTTAAAAAGGTTTCTTAACTTTCTTTCTGTATTTCTCAACTGTCACTGACTTACTGTAGAACCTGTTTTTAAGGGCCCTAGCTACGTGTACGTGTAACAACGTAATATGTAATGGCACTGTCGTTTGTCTACTCTTGTAGGGATGACCCAGAAAACGATAACAGTGAGCTGCCAACAGCTAAGGAATACTTCAGAGACCTCTATCATCGTGTGGATGTCATTTTCTGTGATAAAACCATCCCCAACGACCCTGGTTTTGTTGTTACTTTATCCAATAGGATGAATTACTTTCAGGCATGTATCCTATTTGTTTCCCTACATTTATTTCTTTGTGCTGAAAGTGACATCTGCGTTAGTTCACAAAGGCATAATAAATATTATTTTAGAAGAGAGCAGATAGGGTTTATATGTTACTTGCATTGTGGTAATGGAAAAATTAGGAAAGTCACTAGTATTAATAAAGAGTTAATTGACAGCACATTTCTTTACATAACTTTCTGCTCTAGAAATTGATGTTCTAATGAAATGATGGGTTTGCTTTCTAAACGACGTGTAAAACTTGTTCAGTTTATTTAGCTGTTAATAGAAAAACACCTTGGGACGCTGATGATACCTGTTTTCATCGTGGTTTAGCAACAGTATTAATGTTGTGGACCAAACTACTGCTTTCTCTACACGGTGCTGTCTAAGACTCAATGGCATAACAGACCAAATTTGTTGTGTTCATAAAGGGTGATTACAAGGCTTTTTAAAAGAAGAAAATTGGACAGTGAAGCTGTTCTAAAAGTTTTTAAAATAAGTAAAGTTGGAGCGGTCTGTCTAGAGCCTGCTTAGTAGGTCTGGCTGCCTACAGTTCTGCACCTGCTTTTATCAGAGTTTTATGTACTTTGCACGTGAAAACAGAACAGATTTTACTGTCATGAAAAGCAGGATCTTTGAGCACCTGTATATATAGAGAAAAATCAGAGGTTACGTCTTCGATCCTTCCTCAGTGTCTGCTTCTCGGTGCCTCACTTGTTTTGTTTTTGTATGAAGTGTAAGTTCTTTACAACTCCTTTAGGCAAGAGAAAACAGGCAGAAGATTCCCATTCTTCCTGTGAAGCTGCAGTATAAATTACTGATAGGAATAACGTGGTGATACAACCCAGAAAACTGATGTCCTTTGAGTGAATTGAAGAACCTTGGGAGCTTTTTGCTTATTTCCTGAGTAATACTATAATTATACAACTAAGAGTTAAGCTATTATTGTGGATTCTTTTGGCCTTTTTATGACTGTGGTTTATTGTAGCAAGAGAGAAATTTCTTCTTATTTTCTTGAAAATCTTACTCCTGTTCATCGTTCGGAAGTTACATACATGGAGATTCTCTAGCCTTGGAGAAGTGAACGCACAGAGTTTGTGTCTCACATACACATTTATAGCATAATAGTCTTGAAGTACTGCAATGAATGATTGGAATTGGACCAGATGACCTCCAGAGGTCCCTTTCAGCCTTAACTTTTAGCCACTGCGTGTGTTAACTATCTTGTATGATTGTAGTGTGATGCCATAACTGAAAAGAATGCAGAACTTACACATGGTTTTCTTTGCAGGTTGCAAAGACAGTTGCACAAAGACTTAATACAGATCCAATGCTATTACAGTTTTTCAAGTCTCAAGGGTAAGACAGATTTTCTTGTGTGTGTGTGTGTGGTTTTCTGTGTCTAAAGTACCCTTTAAAATACTTAACACAATAAAATAGGTAGGTTGCAGTTAATTTGTAGCTTCTTTCAGGTTGTAAACCATTTATTTACCAATAAAATGTTAGCACAGCAAGTTGCCGAGACAGTTTAGCGACCATAACAGTGGCTGACACTGGAGGCTCCATGAATTGCACATTCTATAAGAGTAAGTAAAATTGAGAGACAGAAGCATTTTAAAGGATCCCTGTTTTAACGGAATTCCTGAAGCCATTAATTGTTTCAGAGCCTTGCTGTATGGCTCGAATTATTAAACTAATGGAGATGCTATTTCAGTGAATGTAGATTTCTGGAATGGAGGAGACCAGAAGCAGATGCAGATAAAAGCAGGATTTTTGCTGCTGTTAAAACATGATGTGCAGGAGTTACTTGACTCTGACTTGTATTTTTACTGTTTATTTGTTGGAAGTCTGCAGATGAAGAAAGTTAACTCCATCCTGGCCAAACAAAATAGAACTACTGTCATCTCACACAGCTTCTGAAAGGAACGCTTCTGTTCAAGCAGTGCTTTCTGGCACAGTTGTGTAAAACTGGATTTGAATCCATAGAAAACAGAAAAATTGTCATTACAGATAGATGCACACAGATTGTATCAATGTCTTGTATTTGGGGAAATGTAGAGGGCTCTTTATTAACCTGCAGGAATTTCCCTTCCTCACCAAGCCCGTCCCAATTTGGACAGCTCTGTATGGTTTATAGTGCTGTGGTCACTCTGGAATTCTGCCGTGTCCTTTGATTCCACAAACTAATCTTTCACAATCAAAAGCATGTGACTCTGGTGTTGCTGTAGTAGTTTCAGAGGAATGTAGGTCTGCTACTGCAGGATTAAAGGTGAGCTTTTTAACATCAAAGAGAGCTGAGGCACAAAGTGGCTGGTATTTCTGCTCCCAGCCCATGCCTGTTCTTAAAAAAAATCATTAATGCACCAAATTTAATGCTGCTTAGGCTGTGTTAGCAATGATGTGGAACTGGTAGCCAGGAGTAAAAGCTTTCTTGGTACTTCAATTTACTGTTTGTGGAGAGATGTTTAGGGTTTTCATTTTTCTTTCGTAGTTATAGGGACGGCCCTGGTAATCCCCTTAGGCACAATTATGAAGGTACTTTAAGAGATCTTCTGCAGTTCTTCAAGCCTAGGCAACCTAAAAAGCTTTACTATCAACAGGTAAGAGTCTTTTGTATTCGTTGGTGCGGGTAAAAAAAATAAAATACCATCTGCCCTATACAAAGTATGCCTAAAGTGTTTCTCTTTTCTTCTTTAAGCTCAAAATGAAAATAACTGATTTTGAAAACAGAAGAAGTTTTAAATGCATATGGCTAAATAGCCAATTTAGGGAAGAGGTGAGTGGGGCTGCCTGTTACTCTTATTTGTTATTACTTTTTTAGTCCACGTTGATAAGGCTGTGATTGTGGTGCTGTTCACGTGCTGAAAGAGCACCACGTTAGAACAGAGCTGTGCCTTATACAGAAACTGTGCCAGTTCTTAACACGTTTAGAAGATGAAGCCGGCATTCAGTAGTATTTATTTTTTGAAGATGGATTTTGATGAAGTCTACTGTATTCTGTTCTTTAACGTGATGGATTGCAGATCCAGATTTTTCTGATCACTTTTCTGTTCTAAATATCCCCCAGGAAATAACAGTATATCCAGATAAGCATGGGTGTGTGCGGGACCTGCTAGAAGAATGTAAAAAAGTTGTAGAGCTCTCTGAAAAAGGTTCAGGGAAATTAAGGTAAGAGCTTGGATTTCTTTTGTGATCGTGTGGATTGTGTGCAGAAAATCATCCTTAGAGTTCAGAATGTTACGAAATCTGTTACCAAATGGAGGCTGATATTGTTAACAGGTTTCAGGATTTGCTCTAAGAGAGTTCTTACTAAATAAAAGTATGAACCTTATGTAATTAATCATCTTGTATTTCATTAAGTTGCATTCTTGAGATGCTGAAGATTCATCAATCACATCCATTAACTCTGAATTTAATGATGTTTCCAATTCAAGTGTTCCACACTGTTCACTTCTCAGCAAAAAGTGAGGTTGTTTTCTTTAAAATGACTTCATAAACGATTGAAAACTCTTGGACCAGTAAAATGGAGAGGAGATTCCTCCACCTTTTTCTTTTCTTTTTAAAGCTTTTTTTTTTTTTACTTTGTTTTTAAGGCTGCTAGAAATTGTAAGTTACAAAATAATTGGCGTCCATCAGGAAGATGAGCTGTTAGAGTGTTTGTCACCCGCAACGAGTCGGACGTTTCGAATAGAGGTAAATGCTGCTTTAAAACTTGCTTTTGAATGAAGAAAGTCATTCAAGTGGTTATCATCTTTTCTTGGGTGCTGGTTTTTCTAATACCACGGTACTCGCAGCAAGCTAGAATGCGTGTTGATGCACGTCTATTTATAAAGATGATCTTTCTGAAGTTTTTCCTTTGTTTCGTCTGCCGCCCTGTCACAATTCCATCCTGTAAATGTTGACATGCGTTTATGTAACGATATCTGAACAGTTGGCAGTGGCCTATCCGTGGGGCATCTGCCTTCTCGGCGGTAATTCCAAGGGATGTTTGGGGCTCATGATTTAGATTTTTAAGCTGAGAACCCACTTTCAGATGCAGAATGATATTCTGGAAGACTGTTTCCTTTTCTTCTTAAATCAGAGTTTCTTCAGCCAAATCTTTCTTACTGTGTAATTTCTCTGAATGTTTCATCTTGCAAGTATGTTAACTTGCCTCTAAGATCAGAAATAAAAAAGAAGCATGAACTTCTTATGCAGAGTTGTAATGATAAGATGACAGGAGAAGGGCTGTGATATTCTCATCACTAGAGCTGATGGAAGACTGCATGTCAAAAAAGCCACTTGGGCAAACCAAGAGAGTGTGGTACTGAGTATGGGAAGCTGCAGCGCTGCTGTGACAGGGGAATGACTTAGTGGGGGTGGGGAGGCTGAGACGGGACTTTGTCAAAGGGTGCTTATTTTAATTGTTTTAAATTGACTTGTTTTGCATCACTAACAATACAGTTAGCTTTAGCTAATTGCAGTCATAATTATGTGTCTGGATCTAGGAAATTCCTCTGGACCAGGTAGATATAGATAAAGAAAATGAGATGCTAATCACGGTGGCACATTTCCACAAGGAGGTTTTTGGGACATTTGGAATTCCATTCTTGCTGAGGATACACCAGGTACGTAAGCCTCCCTTTTCTCCCTCCCTGTGGGATAGTATCTTTAATGATTTCTTATAGTAAAATTGATTAATGTAAAAATGTTTGTGCGTTTTTGTGGTTAAATCACTTGTCTTAGTTCTTTGCATACAAAAATTGGTCAGCTATGGTGTTATTGATCTCTAAGTAAATGCCATCTAGCCGTGTATTTTCAGCAGCTCATATAAACAGCATGCAGAAGAATGCTACAGAATTCACTACTTTAAAATATACTGCTTGGAGCGTTGCAGCTGCCAAGGTTCTAAGAAAATTGGGCTTTTCTGATCCCATGTTTGGCTGTGGATTTTTCAAATGTACTTAAATGTAACCTGACTTACACAAGTCATGCAAGTCAATTAATGGTCAATTTGTGTAATGGTGAATCGGTAAGACTTGCAGGTGTTGAATTAATAGCAAGTTGTACGTTGTTAATGACTTATTAAAGCGGATGATGTTGACACTCCAGTAGTTTTGGTAAAAAAAACTGAGATTGAGGTGGACAAAGTATTCTGCTGTAGGTCAAATTGGAACATACTGCCAGCACCCCCTTTTGTTTCCTATTTTGTGTGTGTGTTAAACATCTTGCTAATCATCAGGGCGAACACTTCAGAGAGGTTATGAAGCGGATTCAGACAATGCTGGACATACAGGAAAAAGAATTTGAAAAGGTAATGACAGCTTGGCGGTGAGTTTTATTGCCGACTGCAGAGTCTTTCATATTGTTTTAAGAAACTGGAAAGCAGTAGGTTTAAGTGTAGCTGTTGATCAGTAAAGCAGTTATTAGCCTTAATGTCCGTTCTGAGGATAATTAAGTACAATGTGTAGGAGTGGTACTTCTGTGCTGTGTAGAAGAGATACTCAACAAAACAGCAGAGTAACCTAGAAGAGTTTAGGTGGTACCAAAGCTCAACAGGTCACAGCTTCAGTTTCCTGCTTAAACCAGAGCTAACTTAGTTTAAATCAGGTTGCTAAGGATTTTAACTAGCTGCAAGTTTAAAATTCCCAAGAAAAGGAATTCTGCCGCATTCTGGGCAGCGTATTTGAGAGCTTTACTGCGTCATTTTGAGGATTTTTTTTCTTACATGAGATCAGAATTCATCATTTTGCAGCACGTGATAATTACCCCATGTCCTTTAGCTGTGCTTCGTGGGGTAAGTGCTTTGGTCTTCACTGTGTCACCCATCCATTAACTGACAACTAGGTGCCCAGTAGCCTTTTTTGGGTTAAATAAACACATTTTCCTTAGCTGCTTGTATACCCTTTGCACTCCAGCCCACTGCGTGTCTTACTGGGCCTTTTGCTGGACTATCTGCAGTTAGTTGCCAGTTTGTTTTCACCGGGGAACCTGTAGCTGGACACAGTATTCCAGATGCATTCTCATGATTTCCTGACTGTTCATTTTATCCCACTGTCCTAGTAGTAGATGAAGATGTTAAACAGGATTGACCTCAGTAGAATGCCACAGTTTGTAACCAACTGTGCGTTAGACTGTGAAGGTAGACTTGGAGGCTTTATTTTAATACAGTATTTTAACAGTTTTCTTCCTTTTCGTAGTTTAAATTTGCAATTGTAATGATGGGCCGACACCAGTATCTCAATGAAGATGAGTATGAAGTGAACTTGAAAGATTTTGAGCCCCAACCTGGTGAGTTCTTCAACAACCTGCCTGTTGTTTTGGCCTGCTGAAATTGCTCTGCCATTTGTTAGGGTGCAGTTACTATGAGCTCAGAATGCAGGAACAGAGTAGTTATTTTTACTTCATGCATATTATATAGTAACTAAGCAGGTATTTGTTTATACTTGTATGCACACTTAACTCTTAGTCTTGAGAATACATATTCTATAGACATACAAACTACTGCGTAATCTGTTTGCTTGCATGTTAAAAGTTTGCATTTGAATGACCAAATGGGTCTGTATCCACACTACATACTTTACAGGAGAGAGTTATGATGTCACTTGCACCATGTCTGTATTGCCCATCTGCTCCTGTATTTCATTCTCACGTTGTTAGTGAAGTAGGTGCTCATAGTATTCTTAAAAGATACTAAAGTGCATCCTCATGAGCTCCTTATTTTAAGTGCACTACGAAGAGATATTCCTCTAAGACATTTCTTCTTAATTTCTGTGAGTCTAAAGAATCCAACAAAAATATTACATACGTGAATAGGATGCTTTTTGGATTCTTCAGACATGATTCACCAAGCTACAAATGCAGCTGTGTTCTGAATTTGTCCGTGGAGGTGGTCTGCCATCTTATTTACTTGACAGATATTTAAAGCTCTATTATCTAAGGAATTTACACATAGGAGATACCAAGCTAATTGGTCAGGAGTTTCACCATAGTCATCTTCTGGGAGTTTTAGTTGGAAGTGGCACTTTTGAGCTTGCAGTCAGGGCTCTGTTGAAGGCCTTGAATTCATAAGAGCTTTTTCCCCCTAGCTTAGCTGACTGTTTCTTTTTGTGAGCTGCTCTGATAGCAGTGAGGTTGAGGTGCTCTCCAGAATTCTGTTTTTCTAACATTGATGAGCTCTGGTTTTTGTTGGCAGTTTGTGCTAGGGCCAAATTTGCTCTGATTTTTCTCAGGTTCTGTTTTGGGTGTATTAACAGTCGTGAAGAAATCCTGTAACTGTCCCATTTATTTCAAAATGCACAGAGACCTATCCCATTAATGAGCAGTTTGTAAGAACCCAACGAAAAGCCATCTCACTGTGGTATGTTATGCAGCCAGGCCTATGGCTCATGGCTGCATAACAAGGGGACTTGCCAAAACTTGGAATATCCGCATCTGAATGAGCCATCAGTGAGCAGAAGGAAGGAAGTGTGGCTTGTGTCACTTAGGGCCCTGTTTTTCTGCACAAATTTTGAGGAGTCTCTAGATGAATAACTTGGAAGTAGACAGTTTGTCAGTGGACAGGTAATCCTCTCCGGTCTGATCAGGACAGGCAGAGTCACAGTTTTGTTCTGTGAGTCATCTGAGTGAGGGGATCCAGAAGGCAATAGTCCAAAGCTAGCTATTGGATTTGCTGAGCAAAACCAGAGTTGGTAGTGCCAACGTCATGTGAAAGACCAGGCAGCCAGGTCAAGACTTCAGAACATGGCAGAAATGGGAAGAGGGAGAATGTGAAGTGCTTGAAGCAGGTGTGGGGAATTTGAGACTGAAGGGCTTTAATTTGAGAGTTCATAGAAAGTTGTCCTTTTAATATAATGCACTTTGGTAGAATCTTGCTAAGATTGTCCTATTGGGTGATAATTTGACACTCTAATGCCTTCTTATATGAACAGTATTTCAGTATGCAGAGCTTACACTAAAGCTTTGGCTTTCTCAGACTTTATCTATGTAGCTGATGTCAACTGATACTGTCACACTCATAACGAGGCCTCTAATGACAACTGCAGTGGTGCCAACAGTATATGACTTGATTCCTTTCTTTAAAAGGCATTAAGATAGTCTCTGTCCGATTGGCAGTTCATTGGTATTTGCCATTAACCATTATATCAACTGAAAGAAACAATATTTTGATTGAAGAAAATATATCCCAAGTACGCAGATGCAGGCAACCACAAAGATCTTGTGTTTTATGCTTTAGTGATAGCAGTTGATGTCTTGAAATGTAAAAGTGTGCTTTTCTTGTTGGGGAGCTGTTTAGTTTCTTCTGTTATCGTTTCACTTCAAAGAATGTTTGATGCTCTGCATTGCAGTCATCTTGAAAGGGAACCCTGTCCATTTGCGAGACTCTGGATTATGTATTTTTGCTATGAAAATTGTCAGTAGGTAAAAATAATGCTGAGTTGCACTGGTTAAAAGTTGTTGTGTTTATTTTCTTCATAGTCCAAATGTAACTTTTTTAATCAGAAAAATAAGTGCAAAGTCAGTTACGTGTCTTCTTAATTAACTACTGATTTGCATTTTGCATGTATTTGAAGAACATTCCTGCTTAAGCCAGGTGATAAGGATAACTTAATAAAGCAGCAATCACTTAACCACCAGCATTGGCTATATTGAATGACATTTGGATGATGCCTTTCTGTTTCAAACAGCCCCAGCAATTCTATGAAAGTTGGTACTGTCATTGGCGTGTCCCTGGCCATAAGTTACAACAGCAAGTTTTTACTTCAGCTCTCGTTTCACTGCTGTTAACTCCTGTGACTGAAGAAGAGGAAAACCAGCTATCTGGAGCAGAAACAATTGTAGAGCATAATAATGGAATGAAAGCAGTGGTCAGGAGAGCAGCCCTGTTGTCTGTAGGCTAAGGACTGTTTTTCAGTCCTCATCTGCGCTGTACAATTGCTAGCAAACTGAACAGGGCACGTATGAGTAGTTTGTGTAAATGAAACTTTGAAACTTAGTCTTACAACTTCATTTTTTTTCTCTTTCTTTTCTAGGCAACATGTCTCATCCAAGGCCGTGGCTAGGGCTTGACCATTTCAATAAAGCCCCAAAGAGAAGTCGCTACACTTACCTTGAAAAAGCTATTAAAATCCATAACTGACTTAATAAACCAGATTGTCGAGGCAAGGGACAAAATAAGTGTGTGTGTGCACCTTTTTAACAACTGTAGAACTTTGGTACACGTGCACTATATCTGAAGTCTTCAGCAAGAGGATTTGCTGCTGATGTTAATTTTATTTTGTTGAGGCTGTTCAGTTTGGCTTCTCTGTATCTATTGACTGCCCTTTTTGAGCAAAATGAAGGTGTTTTTATAAAGCTTGGATGCCAATGAGAGTTATTTTATGGTAAACGTAATGCAAGGCAATTGTCAGCATAATGAGGGAAGAGTTTAGTAGAACAATTGACATTGGCAAAATATTTGTCTGTAGTACGTTTATAGATGGCATAAGCTGGCTGGCTGCCTTTCCCGGTATGGTGTTCACCATCACTGCAGCTAGTAAGTCTTATGTTTAGACTCACATCAGATTTATTTCCTTCAGTTATACTTTAAATGACATTTTTGTGCATTTGTAAATGCAAAAAAAACTCACATCATCAATAAATAGCAATCTCTACTTCATTGTGTACATTGTTGGCACTTATTTGGGATTTTTGTCTCCTCCAGCTGCATAGAATCTTTTTTAATAAACTAGTTTTCCTTTAATTTAGTCACTACTTCGCATCCCGTTTTGCCAAGCGGATGCCCTGACTCCTATAATGAGATATTTGGGTCTTTTTATGAAAATTTCAACCATCGTTGAATACAGTTGCAATTTATTGTGCCATCTTCTGGCAGGGTAGAATGACACTCAGAGTTGGCGAAAGCAAGCGAAAGGATTATAAATATCATTAATTTAGTTAACGTGGGAAGAGATGGGGAAAACACAAGAACTAGCCTTTTAGCACAGAGGGGCATGCTCACTAGTGTTTAGTAAGCTGTTGACTTTGTATAAAAAAGGAGGGGGAAAAAAAAAAGAAAAAAAAAAAAGAAAAAATGAAATTGTATATTTAATGAATGAACATGTACAATTTAACACTTGGAGGATAATTTTGTTGGGTGAGTCTGCAAGTGAATTTCACTGATGTTGATATTCATTGTGTGTAGTTTTCTTTCAGTCCCCAGACTGCTTCCTTTTATTTTGGAGCTAATGCCAGCCGCGTGTCTAGTTTTGAGTGCAGTAAAGATAGAATCAGCAATTCACACTTAACTTTACATTCTTTTCCAGTATTTTATTTTGTTTCTGTAGCTGCAGTGTACAACAACTCTTCCTGTATATTGCCTTTTTTTGCTGGAAAATGTTGTATGTTGAATAAAATTTTCTATAAAATTTTTCTTCGGTGAGTGATGACGTGGACGTTGAAGAAGATTTCTCTCTGGCAGTAGAGCTCTGGGGAATGGCTCCTTTGATGCTCTTTTCCACAAGGTGTGTTTTCTCTCTTTGGTGTTGACAATTGTACAACCCTCGTATTGATTGTTTTGGAGTTTGGGGGGGAAATCTCTGGGTTTTTTAGATTTTGGATTTATTTATTTTTTTTAACCTCCTAGGTTAGTTACGTCTGAGCTTACTGAATGGAAGGGTTTTCCAGGAAGGAGCCACGTACAAATAAGATCAATGGAAGAAAATATTTTACTAGTTCGTTTGTAAAGCTTGTAGTAGTCTTTGTGGTAGCCTTGACTCTGCCTATACAAATTTCCGTCATCCAGATTCTCAAGTCTAATAGCATAAATGGTGTAAAATTAAAATCTGCAGCCTCTAAAGGTAAGGTCTCTTAATAGAACAACAGGTTTCCGCTGTAATGCATTCCCCGTGTTGGTAAGCAGAGCCAAGTTCTTACAGGATCTCATTGCTCCAACCTGTCATTAAGCTTGTAGGTGTGATGGCCCTCATGCATTTATAGATGCTTCTGATGACTGAAAACACCAGCAGGTATTTTTAAGTTAGATTTCAAGGTATGTTTTAGGTACACATATATTTTTTCTGTTGTAATGCACCAATCTCCGTGTTGGGTGTGTTTGTTTTTAATTCATACCTTGTGGTCATTTTAACATTTCTTATTCCCAGTCAAGGCAATTCAGTTTACATTATTTTGTCATCTGTGGACACAGGTTACAGGTAGAGGGAAGTGCTTCAGTGGCACACGCCTTGAGTAGATCAAGTTTTCCTTTGCCGTGAATTTGCAGTTAAGTGGTGAGAAATACGACACAGTCCAAGACAACTGCTGTCTCTGCAGGCTTCCAGTACATGTCAGGTTTTGTATTCCAGATTTTTCTGTAGACTGAGACACTCTGATCAGCAGTAGTGTGCCCGAAGCAGCGATAAAGTGGAGCTTCTATCAGAACATCACTACATTCCAGCATGAATTCCTGGGATGCTGGCAGCTTCTAGGAAATATCTTAAGAAATTGCAATTTCAGAAGAAAATAACTGCTAGGAAAGTGAATTTGGGATGCCTTTTAGTTTGTAAATGACAGGTTTAAACAAGCTTCAGTATTTGTGCTATTCCCCCGTCAGTTTTGAGATGATACATTAAGGCATTCCCTGTGTGCTGTTTTCAATAACTGAAGGTTTTTTTAATGTTTCCCTTTTTTCTTGGAGCACATGTACCTTATTATTCAAATAGGGAAACACACAGCTGTGAAGAGAAGAATGGAGGCTTTCTCAGGTGCAGTATCTCGTTCAGTTGGAGTACAGTCTTCAAAGCTGCCGTGCTTTCTGTTTCTTAATCAGGTTTCAGATTCTGGAATTATCAGGATAAGAGTGAATGCATAAAATTACCAATGATAACGTTAAGCAATAAGGATGTAATTTCATGTTGCACAGGATCAGAGGAGCACAGCGTTAACGGCCCATGTGAATTATTTCAAATAGCAGTGGTTCCTGTAGATTTACTTTAGTGCCTTTTATTCTTAAAGAGTCCAAAGCATTCTGTGAAATCAAAGCAAATCACTCCAGCGAAATAGTTTGACTAGAGAGTGACAGCCAGCAAACTCACCCTAATGTACCAGAAGGCTTAGCACCACCAGGACGCATGTGTGCTGCTGCC
The DNA here is from genome assembly GCA_030625065.1 of Alectoris magna. Lineage (NCBI taxonomy): Eukaryota > Metazoa > Chordata > Aves > Galliformes > Phasianidae > Alectoris > Alectoris magna. Next base: position 4,783,281 of record CM060575.1, on the reverse strand, counting down.
AGCTCTGCTCCAGCAATGGGGCAGTCCCTCCGGCCAGGTGTGTGGCTGAGTACCAACCTACCTCAGCTGCTGCCTGCGCTGGGATCCAGCCTGCCATGCCGAGAGCCAGCCCCAGGCCTGATGCTTGGACCTCCCTCTGCCCTGTGGCCTTTGTGCCAGCTACCATCAGCACGTAGGTCTGAGCTGCGCTGTGGTTTTGCTATTTAATATCCTTTGTGAGAAATCTTTTTTTTTTTTTTTTCCCCTTTAGGATCTGTATATATTGTAAATAAAATAGATTAGGGTAAACCCTGGATTTGTGTCTTGTTCGTTCATTTTGGAAAAGCTTTCTGAAGCAAAAGCAAATGGCTTGTTCAGAAGTCAGGATGGTTTCGAGTAAATGAAGATGAATTTTGCAAAATTCAGCTAAATTGTGTCAAGAGTGACGTTCGTGCCATAAGCAGAGCTGGCCAGAAGGAAAATGCTGAGTAGCTGTGTGAGGTTTTTCACTCTTCCTGCTTTTTCTTAGAGGAACCAAGCGTTTATGATTCCATCATTGGAATGTTGAGGTGGGCAGTGTCATTTGTCAGTGTGAGCAGCCCGGTGTTGTTCATTCCCTGCCTTTAAATGAGCCTGGCCTTCAGGATTAGAAGAAGGGGGAATGTGTATGAGTGAAATGCCTGACTCAGGCCTTCGAATCTGAAATGGTACAAAAAATGGTGCTGCTTGTTTTGGCTGCTGGTGGATTTTATCATTGGGGTGTTATTTCTCATTAGATCGAAGTGATTAAGTGGGCCAGGTCACCTGAGAACAGAACTGCTGATGCTGGGCAGCTGCTCTGTGCTGCGTTCCCCTGCTGCTGGGTCCGTCCTCAGGCAGGCCTGGGGAGGTCAGCACAAAGCCCCTGTGTATAGCAGTACCTCACCGGGGAAGTTCCACAATCGAAGCTCTCCTGGTTTGCACCTGGTTCAGTAGCTTGGTGGTCACTCTTGGTTGGTTGGTTTGTTTCAGTTCGTGGTGTCTGCCAGGATGAAACGTCAGCCTGCGGCTCTGGCACAAAGCTGGGTCCGCACGGTAGTTCAGGCAGCCCAGAAAATAGTTGTCTGAGCACTGCAGTTCTCAAAGCAAGACCAAGCGTGCACGCACAGATTAGTTTAGCTAAGGCCAGCCAAGCTCCAGGCAATTCACGATGACTGCCCAGTGAGGAATACAGTCCCTGGGACTGATTTCTCCTGTATTCTGCAAACCGGCACAAACCTCCCCTTTCCTTATCCCAGCGTAGCTCTGCAGGACCGCCATGTCGCGGGCACCAGTGCCACCCGCTGGCAGCTGGCGGGGATGGCTGGTGGCACAGCTTGAGCCCAGGTGTGCTGCGGCTGCTGGGCTGGGACGGAGCGGCTGCGGGTGGCAGCAGGAGCCGGCGGTTGTAGGCAGCGGGCAGCCCCGCGAGCACCCGTAGGTGGGCAAACTTGCAGCTGGTTTTTTCATTATTATTATTTTTATTTTTTTTTATTTTTAAGCCTGTTTTTCTCATCGGATTGGCAGACAAAACTGCATGGCTGGCTGTGAGCTGCACTTTCCTCACGGAGGTCTCCGTGTAAATTCAATTCGGAGCGCGCAGAAGGCAGCGCGCTGCGTCCCGTTGTGGGGCGGGGAGAAGCGCAGCTCTGGCGTGGAAGCGGTCAGCACCACTGAGCGGCCTTTCCTCTGACAGCGGCTGTCATCTCATAAACCGCATTTCTGGGCTTGAAGCGTTAAGGATGTCGGCAAATACAGGCAGCCAGTGTGGATTTGGGGATTTTTTTGTAATGGCCATGGGTTTTTTTGTTTGTTTTCTTAGAGTAGTTAAAGTCTCACTGGAGTGCGATCCCAGCCGGAGGGCTGCGCTCCTCCTCACAGCTTCCTGCCCGGCCCGCCCTCTGAAGGCTGCTGGAGCCGGGCGCGCGCGCTGTGCCGCCAGGGGGCGCTGTGTGCAGCGCGGGATGGGGGCCGAACCCGCAGCGGCACGAAGCCGGGCAGGGCGGGCTGAGGGGACCGCGAGCGAAGCGCTGCCTGGGGCTCCCTTCGGGTCAGTAATCGGGGGAGGGCGCCAGACGGAGAAGTTTGGCTGTTTTAGCATACAAAATCATCACAAACTCCAACTTTCAATAAAAGCTGCAGGGGTAAATCGCATGTTACCTTTGCAAAAACCGCAAGTCAGAGGCTTGGCTTGTGAGCAGCCCAGCTCGGCCTCTTTCCACAGGTGCGCTGGGCACAGCCCTGCTCCCCCAGACGGAGGCAGTGCGGGCTGCGGGGTCCCCCTGCCCATGTGCTTATGGTGGCTTAAATTGCCCAAAGAATCAATCTGATTACATCAGGTGGCTCTTCCGCTCATTGTGCTGGTTTGCTAATGTGGGCAGGTGCCCAGCACGCACCTTCCCCTTGGGATGCAGGGCGTTATGGGCACAGCGCAGACACAGCAGTGTTTTGTCCGAATTGTTAACAAGAACAGGTTTATTTTCTTATCTCATATGTAACGCAGTAATGAGGATTTCATAACTTAGTGTTTCATCAATAAATAATCAGCTTGCCCCATACCACCCACAGCCCTGCAAGAGGGTAGGTCACGTTCAAGGAAGAGCGAGAAGCAAAACCCTGACCGGCTTCAGTGCGGAGAAGGCGGTGCTGCTCGAGCAGCTGCGTGCCCAGGGCTCGCCCGGTCCTCGGCTGTGGTGGGCTGCGGTGCAGGAGCCGCTGTCCGCCTGGGCGGGGGTTTGGGAGCGGTCGTAGCGCTGAAGCTCTCGGTAGCCGGTCGCTTTGAAACTCAAGCGTTCTGTCCGAATCGAGCGTTAACTGAGAGATGGTGTACATCAGGGCTTTTTAAAGTCGGTCCAACCGTGTGAGGGCAAACTCCAGATGGATGAGCGGGTTGAGGGAGCTGCAGAACCAAAGCCTGCTCCGGTGTTTCCTGTCAGTAGTTCTACACGTGGAATCTTACGCCATTAGGAAACAGACTTGACATTATCTGGCTGTGCTAACTGTCCCTATAGTCTTTTGTATCTGTAAATATGAAATTGGCAGTATGGGCAGTAATGGTCTGCGTCCTTGAAGATCCTCACGAAGAAAGGTACGAAGCAACATCCAAAGCAGCACCTGTAGACAAAGAGGAGATGGACGTGCATGGAATGAGTTACTACCTTTTCTTTCTGTTGGCTTCATCTATTTTTATGCCATCTGCCATATCGCTCCATGAATCCACTTCTTTCTTAGGTTCTTTAATATTTATATTTTCTTCCCAAGTATTTATCTTCATTACCTAACGTCTTGCATGTTAGCCTTACTCTTTACTTATTTGCGGGTTGGACTCGACGATCTCCTGAGGTCCCTTCCAACCCCTACAATTCTGTGATTCTGGGCTTGATCCTAAATTATGGTAGGGAAGTGGACTATGTTGTACTAATTTTTACTTGTCTTACAAGGAGTAGTAACATACTTGGTTAAATCTCTGGCAGCCATGATGACAGACTGACTTCTTAGGAAGCAGGGAAGAAGGGCAAGCTGTCTACGTAAGCATTAACTATAAATTGTATTGGACCTACATTTGTAACCTTCTGCTGTGAGGAATCTGCACTGTATATGGAAAAGCTTACCCAACCATGCACAGGCTGGTGCACAGGAGGTAGGACAGTTTGCCCAACCTGTAGGTGACCTGTGTGGTGATGTGCTGGCGGCAGGAAGGGCATATTGTGGACGTTGGTCTGCTTGAGAAGATTCCTGCTACGATGATCGGAGGCTGAGACACCAGGTAGACTGAGTTTAAGAGGGAAACAAGGAGCAGCAAGAGCAAAAAGATGGGAAACCTTTTACAAGCCATCAATTCTTAGTTGTATAATGTAGGTTCCTAAAATGACCAATCCAGAGCCACCTGCGTTACTGTTATTGACTAAACTCATATTCATGAGAACTACTCGTAAGGACATGCACTGGGAGCTGCCAGTGGGAAACTCTCCATAGTCAGGCAGTCTCTGCTGCCTGGTGGTGGCACTGAGAGTGTCTGAAATAGGATAGCAGGTGTCCGAGTTTGTCTCCTGAATTTAGGGATTTCAGAAAACAGCTGCATCTCCTCCTCTCCTGTGAGAGATGGTATCTGACTTTCTTTAAAGCCTTTCCTCATTATCTCCTTTGAGCTTGGCAACTTATATAAAGGTGAATAGAACAGGAATGATGAAATAAACTGGATTTAAATCATGCCCTCACTGCATAAAGAAGCAAGTGCTTCTGCAGCCTGGCTACTGAGTCTGGTCATCATAGTTTGTCTTTAACATTCCTAAGGAAACTTTACATCCTCTTAGACTGCATTTAGGTAAGAAAACTCCACATTTGTCGACTTTAAAACAAACAACTGCTGTAGTTAGCAGTAGAATTATGAATGCTGTCAGAAACTCAGTCCCCTGGCACTTACCGGGCTGCTCGACGGTGGCTGTTTCTCGGTAGGAGTAAGGTGGGGGAGCAGGATATTCATAGCCCCCTAAGGGAAGAAGGACAGTAAGACATAAGAGAGTGGTCAGCTCACTTCCCAGAAGGTTGGGCTGGGGCTGGGTTGGGCTGCTGCCTGGCAGGACGGCTTGGTGTGACCCTCTGATGTACAGGACAGGGAGCTGGCACTATTGGTTTGATTCATGGGTTTTTAAAGCCCGAATAGCCTGCAGTGACTGGTCTTGCTTTCTGAGCAACTTCAACCAAGAAAATAAATCCTTTTCTCAATGCATAACTGCATCTGTTCTGGTATGACACTGGAATGGTTCTTGGTCTTATTTTAAAGGCTCCACTGACTGAAGGTCTGTAGAACCTCTAACTGGGTTCTTCCAGTGACTACCACCCTTACTAATAATGCTTGAAACCTTTTTTTCTTGTCTGATTTCTTTTTTCCAGCTTCAAGCCAAGGAATTTCACCATACCTTCTGGTCTGCAGAAAAAGAATTGTTTTCCTTCTGTTGTGGGTAAAGGAGTTGGGGAACTGGTGACTAAGTCACCTCAAGCATTTTCAGTTCTATTGCTGAGGATGCTCAGGCTGTCTGAGTGTTAAGTGAAATGAATGAACATATAAAACCATTCAGGCAGCCAGCAGCAATGGATTTCCTGTGGTCGGAGTACTGGTGTGTTAGGGCTTGGTATGTTCCTGGAAAGGAGCTGCTTCCTTGTGGCCCTCTGCACACCTCAGCATTAGATGTGTCGGGTGTCTGAGTAGCTCACAGGTGAGGTGTTTTGTCCCCAGCCTTGTGTGAGTTCCTCGGAGAGCTTAGAATGAGGCCTGAGAGGTCCTTGTAAAGAAAAATGTGCGTGGAGAGAGCTGATGAGAATAAAGCACTCTGTAACACATCAAGTTTAGCAGCCCTGTACTGCACCTTCTGACCATTCTGGTTTCTTCTCCAGAAACTTTCTTCTCTGGTTTCTGTCTGGTGAATGGCAGTTTCCTCAATAGCAGGAAGGCTGACATCAGTTTGTCTTTCAATGAGCGTGAGCTCAAACAAGCAGAAGACAAAAGAGCATTGTGAGATACTTGCGTAGGTGTGGGAGCAATGCCTGGTGTCAAAGCAAAAGCCAGCCCAGCCTCACAGCAGTCACTGAGCGGAGCTGCCAGCCCTTCAGCTGTGCCAGCCCCCACGGGGTGACACGGGGAAGGGCTGCTTGTGCCCGTGGAGCCCAGGTGCTGCACTGACGTAGCTAGGGAAGGAGGGCAGCTCTGGACAGGAGTGCGAGGGAAAGGGCCAGTCCTCTGGAAAAGCAGATGGCAGGCTAAGCAGCACATGGCCAGGCCATTCCAAAGTCTGCTGCCTGAACAAAATTGCTTGTTAGAAATATAAAATCACTGTAGAGACATAACTGCAGCTCCAGTTAAGTGTTGTTGGTAGAATGAATAATTAAACCTTTCTTATTTTTTTCTTCCCATTTTAAGCGGTGTCCATGCTTGGAGATCACACCAGTTTGCCCACCCCAGCCCTGGGTTTTATACACTGGCACAGGCACATTCTGAGCTCCTCGCGTTGTGGCCAAGTTGGGCCCTTTATGAGCTGCTTGGGTTCTGCTCCAGAAAATGACCTTTGATGTTTGCCACACGGCCACCCAGAAGCTTGCTCTTTCCATCCACACCCAGCAAAGGCTGCTTACCCCCTTGGCTGCAGTACTCAGGTGCAGAGGGTTCTTGGCGTGCTTCATACATAACCATGGGGATTTCTGTACATCCCTTCTCACTAGCCATCTCTGGAGTTCACCTGCCAAAAGTAGCACAAAATAACATCTACAGTCAGTGTCTCTCACTCCCCTGTACTTGTCAGTGCCTCCTTCTGTAACTCCTAGTTCTTACACTCAGATTTCACTTAGAGGAATATTGGCAGTTCTCTTATTCCGGCTGTTTTATAGACTGCAGTACAGTCAGTTACTGTTAACAGTTCCAGGTGAGGAAGATGAGAATAAGCAGAAAATAGAATCTTACTTTATTTCTTTGCGTTGGAGAGCTGACAGCATTCACACAGAAAGCATGCTGTTTGGAGCGCTCGTATTTGTGTCTGCAAGTGTAACCTTTACAGAAAAGTTAATGTGATTTTCTTTTCTGTGAATTGCCAAAATAATCAAGAGAGGGAAGGTTGAACATCCAAGCACCTGCAAAAACCCTTCATGTGTCATTAAATCAGAGCATGCAACTGTGCAACCCATGGCAATTTGGATCTTTCAGCAGGTTATTTGGCAACCTCATCATCATCATTACTGTGACCAGTCTTGTACTGTGAAACTGTTGTCTCATCACTGGCATGACGGGCGTTTGTTGGTCAATATCATTATTAATTATGACTGTGCTGCCCAAGGCTCTGAGCAGGATCAGGCCACAAAGTATGTGTGTGTTGCAGGTGTTAGTAGGCACTGTACTTCATGGTCCAGGAGAGTGGGAGGAAGAGGATACAGCTGGAGATATGTGTTTGTATTACTGCGAATAGAATGGTGTTAATTACTCTTAGCTATCCTTTGATCCACTATTAACTGTCTGATTAATGATTTGATAAATTAATGTTAACAGTAGGAATTGCTTTGCAGAAGAAAGTTACGGCTTTACATGCAGGTCAGCAAAGAAGGGTGATTTGAGGGAGTAAAGGAACCAAAGATAGAATCACAGTTTGGGTTCAAAAGGACCTTAAAGCCCATTGAGACCAACCCCTACCATGGGCAGGGACATCAGATGGCTCAGAGCGCTGTTCTACATGACCTCAAACATTTCCAGTGCCGGGGCATCCACAACTCTGAGCAGCCTGTTCCAGTGTCTCACCAGCTACATCATTCTCTTAATTTAAAGCTGTTTCTCTTCTCTTGTCATCCAAACCTGGTTAAATGTCCCTCTGTCTTTCCTACAGCTCCCCTTTAATATTGAAAGGCCACAAGGAGATCTCCCCAAAGCCTTCTCCAGACTAAACAAGCCAGGCTCCCTCAGCCTGTCTCCCAGGAGATGTGCTCCAGCCCTAGGAGCACCCTTGTGGCTGCCTCTGAACCTAGCAGGTCCCTCCCTCTTGCTGGGTCTCCAGAGCTGAACACAGTGCTGCAGGTGGGGTCTCACAAGGGCAGAGGGGGAGAATCCCCTTCTAATGAGGAAGGATTGAGAATTCAGGTGTCTGTGAGGAGCAACTGAATGAGGCTGGTGAGGCTTAGGGTAACTCCACCTTGCAGCCTAGCTTTGTGTCTTGTGTTGCTGTGATGCAGTAGTGGGGGATGATATTGTTAAGAGACAGTTGAATAAGCAAGTAGAGTCTGCAAAACATAATGCTTGGCAAGTCAGCACCAGCTGCCTGAGTATGTGAGGTCAAAGTAGAGGAGTGTGGAGACTTCTGAACAAGGCAAGATGATCTCAGCAGGTTTGTTTTCAGGTTGTGTTGGAGGGCCATGGGTATGGGGGAGTGTAGAAAGGGGTGGGGAAGGAGGGCAGCGGTGGTAAGATAAGATAAAGCAGCAGTCCTAGGGAGGAAGATAGAAGGAATTTAAAAGAATTTCACAGGTCTGGATGAATGAGACATGATGTGGAAAATAGTAGCAGAATTAATAGTAAAGGTAGTAAGTGGGATGGCATAGAGCAAAAATCAGAAATGAAGCATAGGCCTTGTTAAGGCTGAAGAAGTTGGAGAAAATGGCTAAGATATGAATTATTTAGGCAGAATGGGGAGAAGTATATTTCAGTGTGCTCGGTGTAAAGAAGCTGAAAGGCTGGAAATGTTGGATGTGTTAATAGGGCATTGGTGAAGCTTCATGAGGATCCCACTGGGAAGAAAAAAGGAAAGCTGAGAGTCAAGAGGTCCTGGGTAAGGTGGCACAATGAGAGCCAAGGAAGGGTAATGAACTGCAGAGAAGAATATCTCAATAGTAGCTGTGATAATAGACAAATGGGTGTTAGCCAGTGTTGATGACTGTGGGCTGTTTCTTTGGGATGAGCATCAGTGGACAAATGTATAACGAGCGTCTTCAGGTTTTTTAGCTTATTGCTATCCTGATACTTAAACAGCATATGCTAAATACTGGGTGTTGTCATTTCTGGTGACATTTCTGCTGAATTAATCTCACTCATTGTAAAACAGGAAAAAGAAGAAAGGGATTTTGACTACATCCAGTGACTGTAGGCCCAGGCAAAAGGAGGGAATAATAATAATAATGGTTAACATAGCGAGAGCATTGCAAGTTAACAGCTGAATGCAAGCAAACACTGACTAATCCTTGCTCCACCCAGTGAGGTGTTAATGTAATAGCACCAGGTAAGTGTACAGGGCAGGAGGTGCAGAAGAAAAGCCAGTGACTTCAGTGAATCAGCAGCAGAGCCAGGAATGATGTGGGAGTCCTCGTTTGTGCTGGGTCTGCTCGAGCCACGGAGCACTGCAGCTGTGGGTCGTAGGCTGCTGCTAAGGCTGGTGCCCCGGATTTGGGTTTCTTTGAACCATTTATTTGCTGTTCTAACAGTGCTGCATGTTGGGATTGAGCAGCTGCCCCAAAGGATGTGAGCCAGGAGCGGGATTTGATCCTTGCTGGTCCCTTTCCAGCTTGAGGCGTTCTGTGATCCCCAGCTGGTGCAGGAGCTGCTTCAGCCCTCCTGCCAGGAGGCACAGGGCTTGGGTAGCCTCTGGGCCTGAATGCTTTGAGTATGGAGTTCCAGGAAGGGTGTTTCTTGGAGGGTTTTCCACAGCTCAGTAGGCCCTTTTGTTTAGCATGTGCTCCTCAGCTCAGTTGCTGCTGCGCCTGTGATGTCTGAGAGCACACTGGGACTGTGAACACCCACATCTGGTGTTATTGCCATGGGTTAGAGCTAGAACCTTTCCTTCCCCAGACCCAGCAGCTGTGTGGCTCTCCATTAGGAGCACTGAGGGAGAAAATGGCAAGAACTGTCAGGCAGCGACTCCTGAAGAGTAGAAAGTGTCCTATAACTCCCTTCCAGAAACCAGCAGCGTGGTTGGCCCGCACTAGATGACAAAGGAGGTGATGCGAGTTGTCCTGTCTGCAGTCACAGTGAGCAAACAGAGCTCTCTTCCAGGGCAGAGCAGAGCCCTGTGCACTCCTGGTGTGGGTGCTGGGTTTATCTAGAGCTTTCAAGGTCGGCTCAAGCAATTACAGACTATTTGACTTGCAGGCAGGAGCATACAGTCACAGGGATGCAGAAACAAGTCTGTGCTTTCTCTCTTGTCTCAGTCTCTTCTGCATATGGGCAGGATCGGTTTGCACTGGGAAATAAAGCATGCTTTAAATTCAGTGTATTTTAAAATTATAAAATAGAGAAGGCAAGTGGCACCTTGAGGCGTATACACAAAAACACAATTCAGAGAATGGAAGGTGCGAGGTCTTTATGTTTTAGGAAGGACGTGTCCTAGGGGAGGACAGGCAACAGCAGTTTCCATCGTCCTCCTCTGGGTTCGCTCCAGCCCTCAGTTCTGGTGTGCAGAGTGGCATTCGTTGAGCCAAGCAAAGCTGCTGAACTGCAGAATTCCATGGCAGGGCTCTGCTCTCCAGCTCTCACCCACACCTCTGCACATTCCTGCCAAACATCCCCAGTGGCTAAATAGTGCCTAGTTCAGTATGCATGCCCAGGTGCCACTGGTGCTGTACAGAGGGGAAATGAAGGCACATGGAGGACAGCCTTCGGGAATCCTGAGAGATTTGCCAGTCAGCCTTCTGTGTATGGTTATAGTGAGAACTTTCCTCCCTCTACATGGTTTGTCAGTTGTTGCATGTTTGTAGTGATGGGCAGGCAGTCCTGTGTGTGCAAGTCAGTCATTTTTTCATCTTTCTAAAGTGTTCTTTGCAGTTTGATTTCAATTTTGAGAGGAATATGCTTTTCCTACAAGTACTTCTGTACTTCTGTACAAGGTGACATTGTGGCAGTTGAAATGGAAGTGTTTGTGAGACTGGAGAGCCCCATGGGATTCATGTCTGTTTCATTCTGGGTGCAGCTCAGCGGAACATAAACCGGGAAGTACCGAAGACTGATTCAGAAATAGCACTGCGTGAGTGCTGTATGTGTTTGCTTTGTAAGTAGTTCACTGCAGTACAAATTCCTCTCCGCTGAGATTCAGAATTCCCGTGTGAGAGGGGGCAGATGGGATTTGGCAGGTGTGCATGTAGTGGAGCCCAGGTGGCTCTTCCTGTGCCTCTCTGTTCCGTTGCAGTTCTTTGTCAGCAGTGGATTGGCCTGATAAAAACGTGGTGTGGCACTTTGGTGAAAACTGATCAGGATTTTCTAATCCCTTTTGTATTTAAGGGAGGCTTTTTTAGCAAGAAGGTTCATCGTTGGTCTCGTGCTGCAGGCTCCAAATCAGGTTTCCAGAATGCTTCCAGGAGCCATTAGTGACGCCTGCTTGCCTCTATTCCAGTTAAAGTGGTGCTGCTCCCAGGAGGTGGTTGTGGATGTAACAGCACAGAATGTGTGGTGCTGCTCCTGGGGGTGGCACAGAAAGTGTGGGGAAGAGCTGGATATTGTAAGAGAGGAACTAACATTGCAGAGAGCTGTCCCTGTGCCCTGTCTGTACCATGCTGGCATTAAGCGCTTGGATCAGGACCACGTCATCTGGCACGAGGCTATCATCTTTGGCTATCACATCGTGTGCCAGGATGGCATCCAGAACCTTAGGCAGGACAGGAAGCAGTGGTTGCGTGAGGAAGATGTTGGATGTCTCTTCCAGCTCCAGCTTATGTCAGAGTGTGATCTGACATCAACTTCAGTAGCAGCCGGTTCAGGGCTGGAACAAGACGGGATGCAGAATTTGGAAGGGAGCATTCTGTGATTCGGGTATTTGAAGAAAGCAGTGTAATCCATTCCGAAGTTTTGTGTTTTGGAATATTAAAGTACTTCAGGAATTGATCTGCAGATTTCATGGATGTTTGGAGGTGTAGCAGTGATCTGATGGTTTGCAATGATCGTTACAGTGCGATGTGCTCTTGCTGTCCTGCCGTCGCTAGTTCAGTGTGTTGTGTGGGCATTCAGCCCTTCCAGCTGCTTTTATGAAACAGTTTTGATTTCTGCTATTGTAAGGAGTGATCATGAAATACCACTGCCGGCATGCAGTTGCATCTGTGGCTTGGATAACATTGACTGCATCTGTTTTATTTTACTGAAGCAGTTATTTCTCATTTTCAGTCAGCAATGAAATGCTGAATTCCTCAGTGGAGAGGTCTTTTCTCATCAGCCCCAAGTTTGTTGCTTATGGTAACGTTTGCAATGTGCTGAGGCTTTTCAGATGTTCAGGAAGGAATAGTGCAGATAAACAAAGAGCTGAGGAGCAGCATCCAGGTATATGTTTATTCGAGTTTTTAAAATAGAAACTCGGGACAGGACAGGAGGCAGCAAATTAAAAGTTGGACATTGAGAAGTATTCAGCGTGCCTGAAGTAGGCATCCTGCCAGTGAACTCAATGAAGGGTGCTTGGCAGGCACTGCGGTACCCTGCTGCCATCTGCAAGTTCTTCAGGCTCCCAGTTTTTAAGCGTGTATCAGCCTAGCAGCTTCCTTTTTCAAATGGAGAGGGTGTAGCTATGGGGGACTCAGCTGAATCTGCTCCGTGTTTCTTGTTGCAAACTCTTTGCTTTGTTCCGCTGGCTTGTCTGTTGGCTGCATTGACTCATCCGCCAACGCGTGAGGTCACTGCTTCCAAGGGTCGGTGCAAGAAGCTGGTTATTCCCCTGTTGAAGTCATCAGGATGATTTTGTCATTGGCCCGGAGAGCTGGGCAGGACCCTCCCCTCATGTGTACAAGGTGGTACTGATGTGTAATTAACCCAAGGCACTGCGGCTTAAATGGCAGTTGAGAGCACAGTGAGAACAACCACTTTTGCTCACAAAATTAGGAAGAAGCATTTACAGAAGAGTGAAATGCTGGTGAGCTGAGCTCTCTTCATAAAGATCTCTTTGCGTTCTCCAGTTTGGAGCAAGTGTGTTCTCATTGATGATATTGTAAAAGGTGACAAAAATGCGAAGATATTTGGAAGGTTATTATTATTATCATTATTATCACTATTATTTTTAATCCAGCACAACCCAGGGTGCGTGTTTGCTGCAGTGTGCAGCTGGAGGGCTGGTTCCCTGGATGCTGGCCCTGAGCAGGCAGCTGCAAACTTGGGTGTGCAAACAGCAGCTTGGCCCAGCCTATGTGGACCCACACAGCTGCTGGCTAGGCAGAAACTGTGCATTTTCCAGACCTGTCCCAGTCAAACGTCGTTGGGTTATTCCTTCATCAAGGGAGTTCTACTCTATAATTTAGTACATCTTCTGCTCCTGCTGCTCACAGCACTCCACACGTTTGTTGTGCCCTCACTTCTGGACAGTGGATTATTATTAATTCTGGCCAGAAGTGACCAGATGAGCTCTGTCCTCAGCCTGTAGAATAGTATGAATGTCTTCTTATGTTTAGGGGAAATGCTGTCTTTAATAGAATTGAAAGTACTTTGTTCTCTTCCACAGCCACATCGTGCCAGTGACTTGCATTTACACCGTGTTTCTTCGTCCTCTGATGTCACTTTGTACTGAGGAGCTCCCAGTTGTAGCTGCATTTCCCCATAGCACTCTCTGGGCGTTCTGCTTTGAGCAGTGCAGTAGGTAGGAATTCTGTCACAGCAGTTCTCTGGGTTTTCTCACTCTTTGCAACAGATTTTCTGCTTCCCGATGTTCGTGTCTTCATTCATACTTTTTTTTTTTTGCCACTCCCACATTTCTGTCCAAACTACTAATTAAAATACTAAATAAGCTGTCACTGATTTCTGTGTGAACCTTTGATGTAGACCAGATATATCCCTTAATACCTGCTCCTTAATTTGCTGTTTGAAGCACAATGCCTTACGTTCACAGGCCAGCTTCACTCACATTTAAAGGGCCTCTGTTCTGAAGGACGAGGAGAATTGGGCCACGGGATTGCATTAAAACTTCTCCCTCCCTAATTACTGTTTCAAAAATAGAGTACTAACCACGGAAAGGAAGTACTGGCCGGTGTTTCATGCATTAACCTGGGCCGAGGTGAAATAAAGGACGGTTTCAGATCCTGTTCTACAACAGTGACGATGAGCAAATTAATTACTCTTTGTTTTGTATGCAGAGACATTGTATCAAGAAGGCACTGTGACCATTCTGCAGTGAATCGTCCAAATTTGGCTGTGGCTTGTCTTAAAATTGGAGGAAACAACAGCGTATAGAGTATATGCCAAGTTTAGATTCCTCCTTTGTCCTCCATTGACGCCATTTTCTCTTTCCCATTTCCTTCTAGATGTCTGGGCTGAGGGCAGCCTTACACAATCGCTTTCAGCACTTCATCGTTACCTTAACATTTGATGATATTACATCTTTTCCTTAGATTCTTTTATGGATTTACATTCTCTTACTGACAGCACTAAAGCACGGGTAGCTGGCATTTCGTTTATAACCAAATAGAAATGATGTCCGTAGCTTGTCCTTCAACCGAAAACTGATAGGACAGCATAAATAACGTGTCATGTAGCATCTGGACCTGGTCTGACAACTCTTACAAAGTTATTATGGATAACATTAATTTGAGGAAAGCAGGTGCGTGCTCTGCTGCTGTGTGTGACATAAGCCCTTTCTGATGGTGCATCAGTTTGACTTTCTGTTCTTCTTATTGTTCTCATCTTTACCTTATCAGATTGCTTTCCTGTTTTTCCTCTTTGGTCTGTTCTAGGAAATAAGCAAAGTACCCTAAAAACAGTCTTTGCCTCCAGATTTCCAAAGCTTGGGGAAGCCTGACAGTTCAATCAGAGTTAACGTTTACAGCTAAGAGCCACAGCCGTCACACTCCCTGAGCTCCCTGTCCGTCTCAGTCCTTGCCGTATCCCTTTCAGTATTTTGTAAGGAGTAGTATTGATTCAGAGTAATTAGAAAGCTCTTACCTTTAGGTAACTCTGGCAAATTCTGGAAGCAGAAATGCTTTAAAAGTTGATCAGTTCATCCACGTCTTTCCAATGCAGCTGTGTCTAGGAAAGGAAGCAGCACACACCACCAGTGACATGACTTGCCAGCGTGCCTCAGTAATGTATCTGGCTGAAGAAGCCAGCGAGTCAGGTTAGTAGCTGGTGTATAATTATCACAGCCTACAGCTCACACCTGCTGTGCCACAGGAATGCAGCGTGACAGGCTTGCACTGGAGTATTTCCCAGATAGTTTTCTAATATCACATAAATTTTACTTTATGCTATCCTGAAACCTAGATGCAGACAACTAGAAGAAGCTCGGGAGTAACTTGGGGGTGATGGAGCGAAGTGTATAGCCTAATTGTCACACTTATATTCCTTACCATCACAGGGACTTATAAAGCCATAGGTGCTGTTGAATCTGGGACTCTGACATTTTGTTCTTGGTGTCAGAGATTATTTTCGGTTTGTGACTGATAAAGTCTTGATGCTTAGATCAGCAAATGTATCTGTGCAGAGTAATAGCCATTGATGCTGCAGCTATGGTCTTGGTGACTAGATTTGTGTCTGAGCTTGACTTTTTGCGAAAGCAGTGCTTTATCTCAGTGGTGGGGTGACCACCAGACCCCCACCCAGCCGCCTTCCCCTTCTCAGCGTGTGGATGGGAAGAAGTAATATGGAAATGCTTGAAAGCTGAGATAAAGACAGGAAGGTTGCTTGCTGATTATTGTCATAAGCAAAACAGACTCGACCTGGGGAAAATTAATTTAATATATTGCCAATTAAAATTGATTTGGATGGTGAGATTGGCTGAAGCTGAAAACATTCCCTCACGCTCTCCTTCTCCACAGGCTCAATCTCACACCTTCTCTCCCAGCGCTTCTATCTCCTCCTCACCGTGAGCAGCACCGGGCAGCAGGGAATGGCAGCTTGTGGGCAGTCCAGAACAGTTTTACTTATCCAAGATTTCAGCTTCTTCAGCGTCCTTTCACCAGCTATTGTTGGTATCCACTACAGCTATACCTCTTGACATTTAACCTCATGTATGTCTTCCCATTAAATACAAACACCTCCGTTTTTACAATTTTTAGTCATGCCCATGGAAGTGATCTCTGTTCTTCAAAAACACTGACCAGAGAACCCTTATTTAAGAAGATGTCAAAATAATACGTCAACTCCGAGCATTTCCATTTCAATTAAACAGCACTTTAATGTCTGCATTCAAATTAAATTGTGCAATAATACTATTACCGATCTGTTATTCCTTTTACATGAAGAGAATGAAGGAGTGAATAACGTGCTTGACATCACACAGGGAACCTGTGAAAGAGCAAAGACTTGAAATGCAAATATAATAGGGTTAGCCAAGGTTAATGACTGCCACCCCTTCACGTTTTTAATTTAGCCTAGAGACAAAGCTCATCAGGGGAATCTGCCATTGTTCTGGTGGTGGTTAAATGTAGATCACAGCTCACAGGTGTGATCTGAAAGTGCTGAGACTTCATTCTTGACAGTGAGGAGCAGGAGTGCTGTACGTAGTCCTTTGGGTCCAGCTGAGAGAGGCAGATGATGTGCTTCCACATTAATGTCAGCCATTAACAGCAAATCGTCCATTACCAACAAAAATCTCAGTTTCCAAGACCCAGTGAGTCAAGAAGTATGAAAACCTGGAGTGCTCAGTGCTTCACTCTGTTCTTCCTTCACGTGTTGACAGTTTCTTAGCTGTACCTTAGTTGCAAAACAATTTTGCTAATCATTGTGCATTCCTGACCATTAGAGGTCAGGGTTTCCTGCCCTGCTGAAGCTCTTTCTTTTTGAAGGTTTTGTCCAGAGGTCAAGCAGACCTTTTAATTTGAAGTGGCAATGCAAATCCCCGGGGAAAAGTGGGTACGTTGTGCTCTGGCTGCTGGGGGTGCTGCAGATGGGCTCCTGTTGAGGAGAAGCCATTGCACTTGGCAGTCCTGTAGTGCACCTGGATGGAAGAATTACTGAGATGTTCATGCTTGAGCAGAAATAACAGCTATGGCTCCCCAGAACATCACTTGCTAAGGCCAGAGCACCATGTCTGCAGACACTCGGGTGACCACACGTCTGTGCACGCCGCTGCCTGCCATCCTGTGCTTCTCACCACAGCTGCTGATCACTGCCAAGCGAGCCTTGTCCCTATATGTCAGGTAGGATCTGAGAACACTGATGTATTTCTTCCCCTGTTGCGGGGGAGGGCAGGACCTGGGCTCTTAGCTGGGGCTCATCAGCACAGACTCTCCCTCTACATGTCTGTGCTTTCTGTGCCACGCACATGCAGCTCTTAACAACTCACTACTCCTGTGAAATACAGACACTGGCATAAGGTTTTCAGTCACCAGTTGCTTCAGACTTTTCAGCTACAGATCCAACTGTGAACAGATGACCCTCTGACCAGGGATGTTTGTAAGTTTTTCTTGGAAGCACCTTGTTTGTTTTCACTCATAACATGCTTTGCACTGGCAAAAATCAAGAATGAAGGAATGCTGTTGATCAGCAAGTAATGGAATGAATGAAAATAGGAAGGATAATGAGCCTTCAGAAACTTTACCTGGCTTATGAATCCAGGACTCTAAGAACAACATAGAGTGTTACAGAATATAGAGATTATATCATCAAATACATCTGAAAGTATTTATATATGTGCAGGTGAGTGTCCTGCTGGCACTAGACAAGCATCTAATGTGCACCTGACTTTTCAGGGGTCCCATACATGAGCTCACCTTTCTGCACAGAGAGAGCTGGATTAGGCTGACAGTGACTGCGTGTTCACATTGCAACATATACCATTCATTACAGAGGTGTTCTAGGAGCTGGTGAAAACACTCTGTGTGAAGAAAGACACAGATTGCAATCTGAACCTCAGCAATAGTTTGAGTGTGCACATGTGTATGAAATAAAAAGCCATGGATACCAAAAGGTGCATATATTACTCTTGGTTTTAATAGCATGTGAGATGAGAAGGGAAGAATAGCTACCAGGATGCGTGCTGCAGGGGCTGCCTGCGCAGGATTGCCTGCTTCCCCTTCCTGCTCCTGCCCAGGTCTGTGGGGAGCCAGGAGGATACTCGGCACAGACTGGTTTTTTTGGCTCATGCAGACTTCTTACCAAGTAGGCAAAGACCTGGTTTTAGGATGGCTGTAGTTGGTTATCAAATTCAAACTTGTGTGGCAGGATTTTGGGAAACCATGTATTATTAAATAAAATACTTTTTCTCTGAACGTATTGTGTGTTCTGGAGGGCACAGAGTTCAGATTCAGCTACAGTTCCACTCCTGTTTGCATATACAAATGTTAGCTTAGTAATTACATACATTCCTCATGTTTGTTGTGAAGATGGTAATCACTAGCCCTGGAATCATTCACTCCTTGCTTCTCAGTGACTGCACATTGCAGTCGGAGACACCACCTCTAAGAAGGGCATGGCTATGTGGAGAAGGGGCTCATTTCTTTGGGGAGGGGTGTTTTTCCTTGCCCCTTTTTTCAACCCTGAGGACTAGAGGGGAAAAAAAGCAATGAAACCCTGAGTGCTTCCAAAAATGCTCATGCACAAGAAATTCTTACTGCGGTGTAGGATGGCTGAAGTGCTGAAATATTTAGGACAACTTTAATGCTTAACATGCTGTCGAGCTGATGCCTATGAAAGAACCTGATGCTCTTTCAGCTCTTAGGGCTGTTTCCGGGCATATAGGAGCCAGGCACTCACTCTAAAGATGGATCTGTTTCTCCTCTTACAAGTGGCTCTTGGCTTCTGTGTGTGCTAACATTTCCAGCCCTTACTGCAGGTGGGATGGGAGGACACAAAGATGCCTTATTCTTCACGCCATGCCTGCCTCCCTCACTGCTGTGGGCACCCACTGATCTCCTGATGGTTCTTCAGTCTGTGGGGGAAGTGAGTGATATTGAACCTTTGTTTACCTGCGTGTTGTTGGATTTCTTTTGCAATCTTAATTGCACTGTTTATTCAAGAGTGTAATACTTAGCAAAGAGAAAGATTGTATCAGTCCCCTGAATAAGTATGTCAATCCCCTGGATATCCTGTATACTATCAGGGGAAAACAAGGATGTAATAGTCATTATAAGTGAGTCCATCAGAGCTGATTGCTTTCTCTATCATCACAAAGGATTGTTCCATGTTGTTGTGTGTAGGAGCTACACTGCCATTTATTTGGATTTCTCCCCCACCCTCATTTTTGCTTGCAGTCTTTCATGTGATGGGACAATTGAATTCAAGATTGTTTTTAATGTGTGCAGTTGATTACCTTAGATCTGAATGTAGACATTGTTAGCATGCAGTTAAGATCAGAGGGATCACTGTACGTGATAGAGGCTGTAAAGCCTCACCCTGCAAAGCTGCTGGTGGAGCCAGAGCACTTCTGGTACTGAGCCCTATGCAGGTGCGTAAGGCATCGCCGTGGGGAAGTTGTCCCAGTGAAACATCTAGCCCAGGGCTGAGAGCATCCCCGGGGCACACACGGGATAGAGCACACACTGGTTGTACTGAGCCTTTGCTGGGGTAGGGCATCTGTCTTGTTTTGTCCAGGCCTTGCTCAGGTCTTGCATGAGAGCAGAGTGAGACACAGTGGCATTTTCTGTATCCACTGACTTTAGAAAGGTCTCAACCAGCTGCTTATACTGTGCTCCTAGTCTTGCAGGTGGGTGAAATTGTGAGATGTGTTCTTCCTTTTGCTCCCTTCTTGATAATTTGTGTGTTCTTTGATTCACAATTGTTTTTTCTCTTGCTGGTTTGTGTTCAAAATCAAAAGATCTAGCCCTGTGGACAGAAATGCCTCTTAGAATGTGACAAAAGCAAGGTTCAATGTAGGACTTCCCAAAGACAACACATATTTTAGATAGTTTCTATAACACCGGAAAATTAATGATGAATGAAGGTCTTTTCCTAATAAAGCAGCTAGCTATTAGCTTGGAGAAAAGGCTGAACCAGTTACGCAAACGAAGACCTGTATACAGCAGGAAATATATGTTTGCAATCAGTGGAATGTGGAGCTGGCAGTGTTCTGTGTTTCAAGAAACCCCAGTGCCTGTGAATACTGCTGCTATTATCTTCTGTAACCATAGCATAGATGGAAAAATATTCCTTTCCTGATTAAAATGCCAATTTTCTATTGGCGAGCATACATCCTAATTACTGGGAACCTACCTGTCCTGTTTGGTGTCTGAATACAGCATCTCTCTTAGAACATTCATTACACAAGATGGATGATAGTGACTCAGATATGAAACATCATTCTTTTCAGATAGGATCTAGAGATGTGTTGCTTTAATATGCAGAGTAAATGTTTAAGTGACACATGGTACGTAGCTCAAAACAAAGCAGAAACCACACATATGCAGTCATTTCCATATGAAGTTATGCGCGGGGTGACAAAATCATACATGGGCTTTTTCTAGTAATTTGCCTATTCAAATAAGATGTGTAAAATGGAACCAGCCATATACCATGCAGGAACCTGAAAAATCCACATATGCTTTGTAAATAAATCCCATCCAAAAGCTCGGCCTGCTGTAGCTGGGCTGTGTGCCTCACCGCGGTGGGGACCAGTTCTTAATTTTGTTAGCAGTGATTTTCCTTTCTTTTTTTCTTTTAACATAACAGTTCTGAGAGCTCAGAGCTGGATGTCAGAAAGCACGATTGTAGCATAACAGTTAATTTCGAAGTTGTTCACTGAATCGTTGAAAATTATCGAACATCCTCCTCTGTTTGTATAGGATATATGAAAAATGTTCGATTGTCTTCTTTTTAGTTTTGATCGTGGCAAATAACTTGATATCTGAAAATCATATATTTGAAACGCTAAATGGGAAAAGTCAGCGATGACATTTCAAAAAGTCATTTGAAATATGTTGTCA
The DNA here is from genome assembly GCA_030625065.1 of Alectoris magna. Lineage (NCBI taxonomy): Eukaryota > Metazoa > Chordata > Aves > Galliformes > Phasianidae > Alectoris > Alectoris magna. Next base: position 4,763,004 of record CM060575.1, on the reverse strand, counting down.
GCATTGCTTCTTTCTGACCACCTGTTGATGGCTTTTAAGGGGAGACTGCCCTGCTAGCTGAGAATCCCCACATTCACAAGAGATGCTACCTTCATGTTCATCCATCCCTGCTACCAACAGTAATATTTCTGCTTCCAACCTGGCACCACAGTTAGGCCTGGACAAGGCAGACAAGATTTCTGGATGTCAGTTGGTGGAGTAATGGGCCAGGGCAGGAAGAGCTGCAGCAGAGAAATCCTTCTGTAAGAATTAAATTGCTTCTCCTGGTAATTATTACACCTTAATGACTGCTAGACTCAGAACCACAAAGAAATAGACTCCTAAAATGGAAAAAGCACAGAATAGAGAAATTTCCTGCAGAGAGGACAGAACTTATTTTGCTGACATGACTGCAGTGCTCACACTAGCGGTTATACAATTGGGATATGCTTGTCATGTCCGAGAGTTGTAAAATTCTCTGCTCGACTTTATTGACTTACTTTCTTTCCAGTAAGATGGATGGGAGTCTGCAGCATTTCTGTCTGTGTGATGCATGCAGTGAAGCTGCCTTATAAACCACCATACTGATTCTGGAAGGAACAAGGCTGGACCATTTGCCCTTAGGGGCATTTTGGAAAGTTAGTTATAAGCATTCATAGCCAAGTGATCAGCGTCAGCAGTAAGCAGTGAGGTGCTGGAAGGAGATGAACGATGGAGCCATGTTGCAGGCCAGGGATGTTTCTGATATAAGAAAGAGTATGTGGTTGGATGACTGAATAATTGTCTAATTACAAACTTTGGCACGGTCAGAGGAGTGAATACCTAAGTTGTCCTTAGAACTCTTTGTTTTAAATATAAAAGTTTAAAAGGTGATTGAATATGCTTTAAATAGGCTGAAATACCCGTTCTTTTGCAAAGACTGCTGAGTCAAGGCTGCAGACTAGTTGAGTGCAATGAAAGTATTTTACAGGTGGCTTCCTATGGCTCCAGCAAAGGATCCTGCCATACAAGAGAAGGTCAGTGCAAATGTATTGGGCACCACAAATTGAAAGGACACCGAAGGCACAAATATACAGAGTCCCATTGCCTGCTGCCTCTCAGAAGAGGGCCTTCGTGTCCTCATATCGAGGAGGAGCCAGGTGGGTGCTGCCAGGACTCATGCCCACATTGATGGGGGTTCTGCCAGGGGCTGTTGAGTCACCTAATTAGCTGGGTAAGTAATTAATGTTGGTCCCAGAGTGGAGTAAGGCACTTCCTGGGAACATACTTGCAGCTGGAGCACCTACTGGCCATAGCACAGATAGCTATTCTGATAGAGATTTTGTGTTAAGAAAAATGGAGGCAGGCGGTTTCTTTCTGAGCAAGACCAGAGAGTGGTGACAGTAAAGCCAGATTCTCCTGAACTGAGTAGGGAAAATAAAAACTGGAGACAACTGAAAAAGATTACCCACCTATTTGTGGTATTTGTCTCAGACAGCTGAAGGAGCTTCTCTTGTTTAGGAGATTTGACTGAGTGAGAAGCACTGAAAGCATTTAGAATTATAGAACAGAATCATTAAAGTTGGAAAAGACCTCTAGGATCATCAAGTCCATCTGTCAAATCATCCCTACCATACCCACTGACTGATGTCTCTCAGTGCCACAGCAACACGTACAAATAAAAGAGAATATGACAATAATATGTACAAATCAAAGCTGCAACAGTTGAAAACTAGAGTACAGATTAATAATACATTAATTATTGAAATCAATATTGTATCAAAATGGAAATCCAGGCTGAAATTGTACAGATACCAAAGCACTCGCGGTATAGGAAGTGGCTTCAGAACCATGACGTTCCTATGGTGCCGTTTGTCTGGGTTCAGCTCACCCTGCAGCTGGTTTATTGGGTGCTGCCACCTGCAGTCTGTGTTGGTCCAGGGCTCGCTGAGTGACACAACAAACGCATGCATTGTCTTCTCGCTTTCAAAAGCCTCAGGTTTAAATATATTCCTATGTGCTATACTGAAATACCACCTTAGTGATTTTACAGAATAATATCTGTGAAGACTAAATTAAAAAAGAAAAAAAGAAAAAAGCCAGAGATATCTACTTAGATCTTTTACCAACAATTCCATCATTAATATAAGGATAGAAAGTAGTGGTCAGTCACAGAGTCTTCAGTCTAGTATCTGTTCTCATTGCATGCTACATAATGACTACCATTTGAAAGCTATGAATCCTTTCCATCACTGAATTCAAAATAGGCCATTCAAAGCTCCGTGTAGGGGTTTTGTTGTCTTGTTCTTCCGGAGCTCAAGTTGAGGTCAGAATCTACGGTCCTTCACGATCCTTTATTATTTAGGCACCTTTAAAGTTATTTTTGGATTTGATCCCAGTGCTCTCACATTGGAACGACCCTATTCTTGAGCCTTGTGCAGCAGCTGGGGTATCAAGTCCTTACTAATTAAAATGATCCCGTCTACTTTATATGCAGTGCTTTCCTTGATGGAAACAAGAGACATGATAGCTCACCTCAGAGGAAATTAGTCCTCTGCCTGAAACAGTTTCCCAAAACCACCGTCCAGTAACATCCAAATATTTCTCAGGCTGTATCCGGAGCTGTGCCAAGAATGACTTGCAGGGAGTAAAAGGTGTGCAAAAGCAGTACAAGAGATCAGAGAGGGAATTATCCCAAAATGAGCTGTAAGTAGGATGGTTGTTAAGGTACTTATTGTACTGTAGAACTTGCTTAATGTTCTCCTGTCAGGCTGTGAAAACACATCCTTATACTGGTGTGTGACTGAATTTAAAAGTCATTTGTGCTTGGTGGAGTAGTTTAAAGCAATTTCCTGCTATTTCTAGTTTCAGTCCTGCTTAACTGCTGAAATCCTACCCTTTAAATAATGCAGTCCTTATTCTGCAGGCACTGTGACATGGAAAAGCAGGCACATACGCTGGAGAGGTTGCTAAATGTGATCACCTTGGTCAAGTGAAAACTTTGTTTTGGTATGGAAAAACAGGAGTTCTACCTGTGCATAGCTTATAGCTGCCTGGATGTTGTTCATTTAAATACAGGAAATTGTTCTGACTGACTGACAAAGCTGTTCAACCTTCCGTTTGTTTGGTGACAGTGAAGTAATTGAAAGCCACCACCCAAGGCCAAGAATTCATGCATCCTTAAAAGTCAACCAGGCCAGGTAGTCCAGTAAGCCCCGAGACTGGGGGTGGTGCTGGCTGGATCGTTGTGTGTGTGAAAGTGTGTGTATAAATGTGTAGAAACTGAAAGAGAAGGCAAGAAGTTAAACTAAAGAGTCATTGTGCTCTTAGCTGTGTTCTTCTGTAGAAGGTCCTCTAGGATGTTAGCCCCAGCAGATGGAGATATCGCCTGCATTGCAGAACCAAAACTAATTGGATTGCGTGAGCGTTGGTAAGAGGCAGCATGAGAGAGAGAAAGGCATCTTTGTGCCCCTGGGAGATGAATGGAGTATTTCAGTTCTGCAGTTACGCCTAAGTTTTGAAACCTCTGAAGTGCTGTAATGTCATTTTCTGTTATGTTTGGATGAAAAAAGAAGATATAGAGCACAGCTGTGACAGGAGTCAGCTGGAGTAAGTTGTGCTGTGCAGTCAGTTAGGATTTGTTTGAGATGAAGCAGAGCCCTGAGATGGGCTCCTTGGCTTTGAGTCACTGCTGAGCAACCCAGTCCCACTGCCACCACCTGTCTGCGGTCCTTTTGTGATTCAGGCAGGAAGGAAATGCCTGCGTCACGGCCCCAGTGTGTATACACCCAACTCCTATTTTAGTTGGGAACTAGGTCCTAAATCATCAATATATTTTTACATAGAGATGTTCAAGGGAGGAGCACTTTCTGTCTGGAAAATTAATCAAGAATCTCACTGCTCTCTACTTTCCATCTGTGTGCAAATAAGGGTTGTTAGCAGAAGTGGCAAAATCTGTTCCTAGGAGAAGAGGTCTGTCATTTGTCTGTGTTCCATCAAGGGTGACATACTGCTGACGTGAGGAGTCTTTTCTGTGCATTCTTTGTACGAGAACTTCAGTGCTGTCCATGAGGTCCTGTTGTTGCTTTTCAGATATTTCTGACTGAAGGATTGAAAGAAACACTGATTCTCCTAACCAAATGCTTTCATTTTTGGAACGTAAGGAATTCATGCAAGTGACAAATCACAGAGCAGGTTAATTCTAACAAAGCATGATTTTCTCAAGGAGCCTGACTTGGAAGGAGAATGTTTCTTCTCAATAAGTAACTCTTAAGCAGGAGTAATCTGGGTTAGGTACCTCTGGGAATTCTTTGTGCTGCTCTCTCATTAACTTGTGCAAAAAATACTAAGCAGTATAATGCATCAGTTTTCTCATGCCTCTATTCGGAATGTAACAAAGATTTTATGCAATACCTCTTCTTTTTGCCTGACCTGCTTGCCCCTGATATCCAATTCATTTTATTTCCTAGGAAAGTTGAGTGAATGCTAGAGAACAGCCAGTGGCATTGCTGTGAAATGCATGGCTTTTGCTGCAGAATAAAGAGAAGTATTTCTCTTGCTCTGTCGTCTGATTGCTGCTCTCGGTGGCTTATGGCAAAATGGCTGATAGTTTCTTGTAGCAGTAAGATAGGCCAGTGCATTGAGAACCTCAGAAATATTACTCTTTTCCATCTTTTCTCTCCTCAGTGTCAGCTGAGCGACACTGTCCCATCTGCCACTGCAGCCTGTCTCTGGATTGTTGCAACAGCATTCATCAGCAGAATTGACAAAACCCAAATGACATGAATGACAACAGAGAAAGACCCAGATGTTACTTCATCAACACTTCTGCATGGGGTGATCAGCCACGCTCTGCTCAGTCTCATCAGCTCGCTGTTTCGCTCTTAACAAACGGTGTTCCTGCATTGGGGCGCAGCGTGGGGCTTTGTCTCAGGGTAAAGCAGTGTGTGGAGGGCAGAAAGAGAGAAAGTAAGCAGTAGCTCTGCACATCCAAACAACCTACTGCAAGATTTTCCCTTTTTGTTGTTTAGAAATGTATTTCTTGGTATTTCAGTAATTCTGTGATGTAGGAGACGCACAAGTGATCAGGAGATCTGTGGCTGGAGAGTTCAGATTTGGATCCTTCTCACTCTGCAGTAAGAAGAGCCTGTAGCAAGATCTGTTGGAAGGAGATGTGTTCATAGTTTGCGTCCTCTGCATTTTGCAGAGGAAGTAGCAAAACTAAACTCAAACACACACATGAGTCTGAAAAATGATACCTTTTCCTGCTAATCTGGAAGGGTGGGTCATCAGTGCCCTGTCCTGCTGCTGTCTTCTGAGAGCAAAAGGCACTTCCAGGATAAAGCCAGGGAATGTTGTCATTGGCCTCTCACATGTACTCCTGACAAAGTCACACACCGTGATTGTTTATAAAAACAGTTCCAATACAGAAGAAAGTAAGAAAACACAAAGATTGTTGTCTACATTGTTGGGAACCTCTATGGGAACTGTTGAGTCCCAGCCTGAAGCACTGATTGAGCACCTGGGGATAGGACCTGATCGGCCCTGGCAGCACAGGTGAAGGCAATTCAGCTGTGTGACTGGAAGGGGTGGAGCCTGGCTGCACCTCTCTTAGACCTCATTTAAGGGCTGACTGCCACTGGGGAAGGATCTCTGGTTGGAGATTTCTCCCTTGTGGAGTCTTCCTGTGAGCCTCCATCTTCAGAGACAGGTGAGCACTTTTCTTTTGTAATGCCTTTCCATCCCACGGGTTCCTTTGTCATTACGCCTCCTGTATCGCCATTCCACCGTAGTGATCTTTCTGATTGCTACAGAACCCCATAGCACTCTCCTGTGCTCCTTCTGAGGCAGCTAGCTGCAGCAGTAGTAGTACAGATCTTCTGGCTTCAGTTTGCAAGAGAATTTAAATTTTTTTGGAGTTTTTTTTGAATAATGATATTATACTGTCATTTTGAGCCTGCGCCATCTAATACTGCCCACCACTTTAAAAGGGTTTTAAGGTGCAGAGGTGCAACATCTCATCAGCGAGGGATGGCTTGTGTCCAGAACAGAATATACCCAAAGAGGAAGCTAAAAGCAAAAGGCAATTTCTGATGATGGTTATACAATAGATAATGTGTTTAGCCTTAATCGTGTTTACTGTAAATGGAGCCCTTGAGGGAAAGCTAACATGAGCAGTTTCTCAGTCAAGTGTGGAGCCATGGAATAGGTATGGTTTTTAAAAAAATTCACGCTCTGTTAGTGAGGTTTTCAATCTTCCAGAAGGCAGGAATGTGGTGTGCAGTAGTGGCAGGGTGAATGTTCAGCTCTTATGGGGATGTTGACTACAGAAGGCCTGATAATAGTGCACAGCATCAGCAGAAATGGAAACATCCCAGCCTAGCAGCTTTATAGTTTTTGTAAAGGGGGGTACTGCGTTTTCACAGTTGGCAATATCTTATTTTATCTGTTACCTTCAGATATAATCCTTAATAGACCAAGGGCCTGCAGCCTGGAGACAGAAAACCACATGGAAGGGCAAGCCTTTGTGATACCTGTGTCTGGATGATCTCATGAGAACATCTGTCCCTTTGCCTATTAGAATTACTTTCTTTGATTATAATTATTTTTAATGTTTTGACCTCACTTCTGTGGAGAGCTCTTTGCTTACATTGACAAGGTATGGTAGAGCACTGAAGCCTGTAATAACTCAGGACCATGCAATGTGTCCGGCGATTCCCATTTCTAAAGAATGCTTTTTGCTGGGGTGTCTAAATTCTGTCAAGTTTAAATATCTTCATTTGCAAATCAGTTTTGTCAGCACGTTTTCCTTTGCTGCAAAAACGCCTGAGTAAATAATAGTGAGCCTGAAAATGTAATTAGTATATTTTTTCTTTTCAGTATGAATGGATTGTGAAGAATATCAAACAAGAGCAAGATCTGAGACTCTGGCCAATTTCCTCGAATGAATAACTGACTGTAGGATATGACTGAGCAATTTGGAACCTGGCAGCAGAGTGGTAAGGCTGAAGGGCTGTTTTTTTTTTTTTTTTTTTTCCAATTGCATGGCCACAGTGAAAAACTGGGAACAGTTTCACTTTGCTCGAACAAAAAATGAAGTGACTTGAAAAGTATGTATTGCACCAAATAGGACATTTTATTTGGTATGAAACACTTATGTCATGATGCAGAATTTAAGACATTCACAACCTGATAATAATAATTAAACTAAGCTGCCTAAACCTGTTACTGAGAGTTATTGCCAGAGGCTGTTGTATGATAGAGCAGTGATAGAGTAGGAGCAGATGTAACATCAGTGTGTGGAATCGCCCCGTTGCTCACTGCAGTGACTTTACTGAGCACTCCTGTCTGTACCTGCCTTAAGATTTTATTTCACTCAAGTGAAAATCACTCAAGCCCACCAAAATCTGGGCTAAGCATCGCACCACATACAAAGATTTATGATTAATAAAAGAATTACTGTAGCGAATTCTAGCCTGTCAAAATTTGAGGCTGCAAGTGGAGGGTTAATGGAAAAGCAGAAGGCTTCTGTTATTAACAGGAGCAAGAAATGGAAAAGAAAAAAAAACAACAAAACAACCAGGGAGGTTTTACTGCATTACTGATGTCATCTAGATACATCCCTGATACATTTAGAAACTTCTTTTTACCTTGATCTTTGTTGTGTGATGCTGTTTCTACTGGTGGGAACATTTCCATTTACTTTAACTGAAACAGAAGCAAATTCTGAGATCGATTTAATCTGTGACTGAACTGAATACAGCATCATCCTGAAAAAATCAGAGCTAGTAAGCACTTCTGCTGCACGTGGATTTTCTGTTGTCAAGAATCTTAAGGATGTAAGACATCTTTCAAAGCTGACTGTCATTAATGCATCCATCCTGCAAGGAGTGTGTGTGTGTGATTATTGCAATTGAGTGCTACCATACAGGTGTGGGTATTTATAGACTTACTGTGAAATCCTTTCCAGAATCTCAAAAGGTATTTCTAGACTAAAGGAGTTAAAAGCATCAGGGCAGCTATGTGGCTGTAAGAATGAGAAATGGATGAGGTGCGAACTGATCTGATGAACTAGCATACAAGAGATTTATGTTAAAAAACATAATTCAAACAATACTTTCCCACTGAATATAAGAATGTTTTTTTTTTTTTTCTGAAGAATTCTAACTTGTAGAAAGAGAATTAAGTATAGGAAACTCTCTGATGAAAGAAGGCATCCTTATCTTGGCCTTTTCCTTGTCAGCTGCCGTGATGTTAGCATGGAATTGCCAGTTTAAAAAGTGAAAAAAGCATGGTGATGCTTGTTCCTGCATGCCTAGTTCCCATTGCCAAAGGATCCCAGATTATCACTACACAGAGCATTCATGAACCACTTCTCAGTGCTATGGGAAATAAATAGCCCTTCATTGACAGAAGGAAATAACTAAAAGAAGCTGATACTATGAACACTCCTTTCTAAATCCTCCTGCTTCTTCTGCTCCTTCTCCCACCATGGGGATAGGAGGTGGGAGAAGCCAGGACAGAGGCTAGTGAGATCCTGAGGGCTCAAGCTGCCTGTGTAAGCCAAAGCTGAACTTTTAAAGAAGTGCTTTTCTTGAGCAGTTCTCTCCTGAAATAGATATAGGTGGGAAGTAGTGAAATGGATAGAAAAAGATTGGCAGCAAGGTAGCTGAGTATTTCCTGTTTGCTTTATCTGTTTGAAACAAAAGGGTTGGAAAGTATTTCCTTTTGTTGATGATGGAGTTTGTAGTCATTGTTGGGAAACGTAGTATGTTTAATATCATCACAAGGGCTTTGCTGGTTAATCAGAGCTGAGAATAACTAACCAGCCCACTCTGCTGCAGAATATTGCTTTGGTATTGCATTGGTGCTATAATAGCTTCTGCAGAAACAAGGTCACATAGAGAAATGTAGTAAGTACTGACCTTAGGTGGCACTAATTCAAGAAACAGATTAGTTTCCTGGAAGAGCTATAGCACCTTCACTGTTCTAGATCCTTTCTCCAGTAATGACTGTGGGGCAGTCTCAATACATGTTCATCTAATAGACTTGGAACAGGCTGAAAATTTTGCATCTCACTTGCCCTTTTATTTAATGCAACATTTACTCCTGTTCTTCTTTGAACCTTCCTTTCCTCCTCTCCCCCCCAGTATTTCTGAGCATTTGCTTTATATGGGATCTTCTGATGAAGGTTTCTAATTAGATAAAAGCTTTTCTTTCAGTTTTGTTGTTTCTCAGGCTCTTTGTCAGAGTTTGGAGTCTTATCTTGTACACACCTGCAGAAAGTATATTGAATTCTTTACATATGTATCTTATGTGCATATTTCTGCTGATTTAAAAAAAAAAATAGTGATAAATACAGAGAGTGTACCTGTATTTTCTCAGTGCAGTGCTTTACTTTGATGCATATAACAGTATACTGATGTACATGCTTAAGTGTTTTGTTATATTGGAACGCTTCTCTCTACAGTGATTAGAAGGATTTCCTTCAAGGTGGATGCAGAACCGGTATAAGTGGAGCAGCATGCAGTTATAGAAGAACGTGACTGCAAATGTCCCCTTGTATTTTCAACACAAATAAACCAATGTCTCCCTTTTTATCAGGCATCTGATCTGTAAAAATACTGAGGACCGTGCAATTCTTTTTAAGTTCATTCACTTTTATCAGCTTGTTATATTCATCTTCTTGAAAGAAGACAGATGTTGTGGTTTAACCTCGCACCACACAGTTGTTCACTCATTTTCCCCCTTCCCAGTGGGTTGAGTGAGAGAATGGGGGAAAGAGAAGTAGAACTTGTGGGTTGAGATAAAATCTTACTAAGATACAGAAAAGGATAATAGTTACAACTGTGCGTGTGTATATATAGTTGTTGCTATCCTGGACTTAACCAAAAGGGCAGCGCAATAATCTTTATTGTATGGGATTTTAAAATAAAACACAGCTATATTTTTCCCAATCTCTGTTCTGTTCTGCAGTTGAAAAGTATGAAATGCTATAAAAACAGCCTGCAGAGGTTGTGGAAAGTATAAACAGTCTTCTTTTGTAAGAGCAAGCTGGATTTACAAAACCGTCTCACCACTCAACAAACAGTGGTGCTGCAAAGCCAGATCGATCCTGTTACTCTTGTTGTAAGAGAGGGTTTTTTAATCCTTGTATAGGACATTCTCCTATTTTTGCAAACCGAAGTTCTTGCTTACTCTCAAACTGTATTTTTGATGCCTTTTGAGTCACCGCATAAGAAATCCCTTCTGTTGTTCAGACGTGCATGTTTGCATCATAATCTAAGTGTCAAATGCAGAGTATAAAACTCTGAGCCCAAAGGAAGGCTGTGCTAATGTGCTTTCACAGTTAAACTTGCTTCCATAGGGCCCGTAAGAGAAATGCAAGGGAGGAAAGCACTGTTATCTGTTAACTTTGCCATCCTCACTTTATTTTTTTCCTCTAGCTGCTGAACGTGTTATGAGCATTGCTGGGATCTCAGTGAGAGACTACAGGAATGTTATAGTTGTCTTCAGTGAGAGCAAAATAATTTCCTGGGAACTATTATCTTCATTGAAAGATGTCATAAAACTCGACACTTTGCCAGGGATATGGGAGAAGTGGGCTTTGTTCTGTTCTCCTATTTGAATGGATCTGAGCCTACATCTTGCATGTACCTCTCTTCTGGATCTGCGTGGTCTTCCATCACAAAGCCCTCTGCTGTTGCGGTTCCCCTTGCCAAAAGTGAAGTAATTTTATTAATACAGTGTGAAAAGAATTAGAGTATCATCTATTGAGAAAGGGAATTTTCTGGATGAATAGAATCCTGTACTTGAGACGCTCTTTGGGTGACTTGTGCAGTCTGTTTGAGCCAACAGAGACCAGTGGAGAGGGAAACACTGAAGAATAAACAGCCTCATCTCTCCTGGGAATCCCTTCAGTTGAAAGTTCTCACATTCAACTTCAGTATCCTGTGCTTTCAGCTACTAAGTAAGGGGAAAAGCACCACCCTCCTTGGGTTATTGTTTTGCAGAAAGAAATGGGATAGATATTTGGCTCTTGAAGGGAGGGAGGGTCGGGAATCCTAATCAGAGAAGGAGGAACATTTGGCTGAAAGTACCTAAGTTCAAAAGGTGACTTAATACTTCTTTTCTGACTGTCACTTATTTTTTTATATTACATCTGCCCACACATTCTCAATAATGTAACCGATTCCAAAACTTGTGGCCAAACTCAAAACCTGTGTGTACTTTTATGTGTATCCACTGCATGGTTTGCACGTGCCGGGTCTGTAAGAAGATGCCTTTTAAACAGATGTTCTTCTGCATATGCATAACTTAACACCAGGCTACTACTTTCCAAGAAAGAGTATTACCTATTCTGACTTGGAGAAAGTTTCATTTAATTCTAGGGGGAAGGAAAAAAAGAAGATGCTGCCACCATAGAAGGTGTAAAGAGAACTCTTCATGAGAGTCAGTTTGTCTCAAAGCAGTCTATGCTTTCTGTGGTTTCAACATTCTTTTAATGGAACAAATCGGAGAGTTTTGCCCTGCCTCTTCATTTCCTAGTAAGTATAGTTAATTGCTGTTTGGTGTGAGAAGCATCTGCAGGTTTACAGCGCTGTCTGACTGCACTTTCTGAGGCTGTTCTGAGTTGTATCTAAAAAAAGAATTGATGTGGTGGATGAAGGCCATGTCTGATGATCAAATATTTAAACCTGGCAGGCTTTCAAGAGTGGCAGGTCTGCTAGCTTGTGAAAACACCCTTGTTTGGCCAGAGATGACTTGTTAGTTTTCAGAGGACTTGAAATAGAATCTCATGCACACACTATATCCACTGTATTTTAAGAGAGAGTGAAGATAAAGATGCAAGCAAGGAATGTTTTGTTGCTTATATCTGTAGATTGGGACAAGTAATCATACACTAAGAAACGTAGTTGGAAGGATGCATTTGTCTTTCCCTGGTGTGGGAGAGAGAATTCTAATGGGGTTGATGCCCAAAATAAGCACAGATATTCTAAGCCATATATCATAGTGATCATAAATACAGGAAATCATTTCTCGTTGCTTGGACGATAAATGCAGTTTCTGCTACAAACTTGTGGGTACAGGAGTACAGAGAACTCTCTCTAGACACCGGGATATTGGAGTTCTGTGCTGATTTCTCCATCGCATGCTTTTCTGTTTTCTTTCACATAACAGTTCTCATACTCTGGGAGTTTTACCTTGTTGCTTTTTCTTTTTTTCCCCCGCAAGAAAAAAATTCCAACTGTTGCAGTTTTTTTTTTTTTTCTTGCTGGTCAGGTTATTGAATTTGCTGCAGCAGTGTTTTGGAAGAATCCAGCTGCCCGGTCAAGTCACACAGCTCATAAGAGCTAGTTGTTTTCTGAAAGAAGTGGTAACCTCAGCCCTAGGGATGTAAAGTTATTTATACCGGTTTAATGTTAGCTATGACAAAGAATCCGATGATACTGAACAGAGCTCTTTGTAGGATGTGAAGTTTAAACATAGATGTGACCTCTCTGCGGTTTGGGATCTGCATAGAACAGATGGGCTGGGAGAAGAGAAGGGAGCTTGTTCTGAAGATGGCACTCAGGTTAGTGAGAAGATCTCAAGGTGATTTTGCAAAATGGATTTCGAAGGTCACCTTCTGGACAGTCACTTTATCAAGAAGGTGATCTTTAGCCAACAATCATCATTTTGTTATCTAGTGATGTATTTGAACTAGTGCTCAACTCCCAGAAAAAGCTACCTTCCTATGGCCTAGGAGAGCAATGTTTGTAGGCTGTATGCATCAGATAATAGGACTGAGAGCTGAAATGAAATTTTCTGAAAGGCCATCACCAGGCCAAGCATTGCTTATGCACCTGCCCTATTTTATTATTTATATTAATTGTATACAATCACATTTTAATATATGATATTGTTCTTTACCAGTCCGTCGAGAGAGACAAAGCAAGTGGGATTTACATCACTGACGAATCTCTTTTCATATCAAAGTACGAGCCAAATGGTTTCTTTTACCCTTCATTTACAACACAAAAATAGAAATGCCTCTGGAATCGGATGATGGAAAGATCAAGACATTTCATAGAAGAGATGACACTCAAAGTAATTACTGTCTCTCACTAATGACAGAATTATCAGTTAAACTCTTCCATGTAAGACTTTTCATTGTCACATTTCTCTAAAATTCCACCTGTTGTGAATTTGTAAACAAATCTCAAACACCCGCGTGCTGCTGCAGAGTTCTTTCTCCCTCTTCACCTGGTTGCCCAAACTCACCATTTAGCCTTTTCATAGATAGCACAACTGTCACGTGAGGTGATCTGCCTGTAATGCATTTTCTGATCTTCCAAAGGAAAGGTTTTGTTTTTTTTTTTTTTTACTAGATTTTGCTATGCATTAATTTGGACAGAGCCCAGCTTCCATTCTTTTTCCTCCTTTTTCTTCTGTAATTAGGTATCATTATGGCATCATTTTGAATTGCATTTTCATTATCATCGTTATTCATCCCTATGAATTAGGAATATTATCATCAAATGTGTGGTAAAATAAATGTATTTAAATAGCTGCAGATACACAATATGATACACGTGCTATATTAGTCAAAGTTAAAGAGCAGTCATCTTTTGTTCATCACATCTTTCAGCACTAGTAAAATATGAGTCTATTTGATCCCCATTCCAGCTTAAAATTGGAAGTCTGTCGAACAGCCACAGTAATGAGGCTCTTGAGCAGATGCTTTTATATTTTGTAGTCTAAAAAGTTTCCTAATTCAGTGCTATATACTAGAAATGTATGGTATTTTAGTGTCTATAGTGACATGCTGCAGTTCATATACTAAGTGTTGTTCAACGCTTCTTGATTGCTTTGTGCCCTGCATCACTCTTTTGGATTAATTTCTTCTTAATGCATTGTACCTCAGAAATGAAACTTCAGCTGAGATGCTGCATCTTGTCTTCAAATGTTAATGACCTTTGTCTCTCAGTTCCTGGCCAGACACTGGCATGCATAAAGCAAAACTTGGCACAAGCTCACATGTGGATGCCTTTAAAGAATGAAAATTAAGCTGGCTTCTTGACTTCTTTTGGCAAGTTCACAGCAAACAGGCTTGATAGTGAATGTGGTGATGAGGTTGCCAGGACACCCACTGGAAATACAAGTGAAGCTTTCAGGAAGGGCAGAGGCTGGAGCTGCTCTCGAAGGAGTGGCTGGGCAAACAGAGGTGGCCAGTGAGGCAACATGTGGTAATGACTGAGAGTAAATATAACACAGATGTAAGAGGGAGAAGATGCTAACTGAAGGAGGAGCAGGGACAAGTATTTTATTTCTGATGTAGCTGGTACTTAGAAAATAAAAGGCAAACGGCCTTGTTTTGCTACCAGAAAGGGTTTGGGGTTATTTTAAGACTGCCTAATGCATGTGAAATAAAAACACAGAGAAGAAAAATGGTATTTTGGTCTTAAAACACCACAGATTTCTTAGTGCTTACTTCACTGAAATCTTTGTGTTTCTACTTCAGCACGATCTGCAGACAGTATTTTGCCTGAAGTAAAAACCTGTATCCTTTTGGCTGTGAAGATGAGAGATCTGAAAGAACAGATTTGAGAGCTGAATGTTAGGTGACTGCCTCTGGACCAATGAAGAGATGACCTGCCTGACCTTAAAATACTAGGCAGCTGAGTAATTTCTGTCTCATTCCATTAATTATAGGATTCTGCTGCATATGGCAAACATAATCTTTATTTAGAAGGAGCAGAAGCTGGAAAGAAGCTAGGCAAGAGAAAAAAATCAATGTGCAGAGACTAGATGGACCTGTTCACTAACAGCTCCTGCATTGGCATGGAATGCCTTCCTTTTTAATAAGGGTGACAGAATTCCACCTACATGCAAATCATGGGTGGAAGAGACTGAAAATATTTTAGTACAAGGAAAGGAATGATAACCATAAGAAGATAAACCTGCTAGTGACCCGCTCATGCCAGCTCGTACGCTTTCTCTGGACAGTTAAGTGATACCTGACTACAGTCCAGAGCTAACTTGCAGAGCTTACTTGCAAGCTAACTTACTCCTTGTCCATGACACAGTGTCCCACATGTGGCTGTGAGGCTATGGGACTCATTTCTCATCCTACTATTAAAAATGCTCTGGATATAATAACTAAGTCTGAGGACTATATTCTCCTTCTGAAGGAAAGCTAGAAAGATGTTTGGCTAAGTTCTCATTGAGAAAGTGATGTTAGTGTTTCTCTGACTGTAAAGTTACAGCAGTTGAGGCCTTTGTTTTCATTATTTCAAATATGTGAAGTATTTGCAGGGTTATTTGTGTTGTAATTAGTGTTACCTGAATTCTGAATCCTAAGGAGATTTATGTTTTGAGAACATTTTGTTTCTCTGATCCTGGTGCTATGATTTATCTGACAATAATAACGATGTCCTCAGTTCCTACACTTTGCAATGTGAATAGAAGTCATCTCAAGCATGATTCAAAGTTCCAGATGATTAAGACAGTGAGAGCACACAATAACTTGTCAGAGACTGGCTATGAAAAAACTGATCTTATAAAATAGGATGACTCTATCCAGTTGTATAGTAAACAACTTTCAGTGAAAGGTGAATCACATACTTTCAGTTTGGCACATTGGTGTTGCAGTTTCCAGTCAGCATTGCAGCTGGATGTGAGAATGTAAAGCACAACAGAGCACTCTGAACTGAGGCGTATTTTGTATGTCACATCTTAAAAGTGTTAAGGGTGTTTTTCCTCCTATTCTCTACAATTTGATTGCTCTTATCATTAAGAACCTGCTTCTTATTTCCTGGCACAGTTCATTCATGTCCAGCCTACACTGCTTGTGCCAACCCTATCTTGTGGATGAAATAGTTCCAAAATTGGTCTAGAAGCAGGAACTGGAAATCCTCTGTGGTGCAGGAAGCTGTCATAGATCAACTCATGCTTTTCTAATAGCAATGGCCGGTATTCGCCCTATGTCAGGTACAAGCACCCATCTAGTCGTTGAAGACCCAAGCCACCTCATCCTTGCTGCTGTACGTGAACGTATCTCACCCACCTTTACTTAATGAATCGCATTATCTGATACATTTCCCCCCTACACACTCATTTCCTTGTCTTAAATTTCATAAGTAATTGCAGTCTGAATACATGAAATGAATGAAAAGTGGTATAGTGTTGCTATTCTATCAAGAAATCCTTCTATTTTTTTTTTCCCCCGTTAGGATTGCTGATGAGAATGCTCTGTTCCTGCAACAGCCCAGAGCCATGTCTCAGTAAGCAGGGGATCAGTTGGCAGGAAGGGGGAGAGGCAGAAGAGCCCTGTGGCTCTGCCGCCTCCTGTCCTTCTACCAGCCGTGCCTTGCCAGACCACGCTGACAGGGGTGCCTTAGAGAGGATTCCCAGCCCTGCCTGTGTCCTGGAGAAGGAGCCAACCACCCCACACCAAGGATAGAGAGAGTCAAGGTAGGTACATGAGCTGAAAATGATTAACTGGTCATTATTAATTGTTCTGTGGGAAAGGGGAGGGAGACAGCTCAGAGTTTGGAGAGATCCTGGAACCTCTCTTGCCTCCAGCAGTTGATGAAAAAAGCAGCAGGCAAAATCTCATTTCCTGACCATGATACTTGCACTGCAGCTGAGTTGTTCATCCTTCCTCATTGCAAAATTTAGGAAGATTTACCAGGATTCTTCTCAAAAGTTGTCATCAGGCTTCACCAGCCCCTCTGGCCACACCATCCCTTCTTTAACATGGTTTTCTTACAGTCACAGGATGGTTTGGGTTGCATGCCATGCAGTTCCAACACCCTGCCCTGGGCTGGCTGCCCCCCACCAGCTCAGGCTGCCCAGGACCCCAGGCAGCCTGGCCTTGGGCACCTCCAGGGTTGGGGCACGCACAGCTCTGGGCAGCAGGGCCTGCCCACCCACACAGTGAATCATTTCTTCCTTATATCCAATCTGAATCTCCTCTCTTTCCATTTAGAACTGTTGCTTCCAGGACAGGACAGGAATGTCCTGTCACCACAAGCGCTGGTAAAAAGTCCATCTCCAACCCTGTTGCAAACCGCCTTTACACCGAAAGATCCCAGGTCTCTCTAGAGCTTTCTCTTCTCTAGATTCAGTGCAGCTCTTTCAGCTTCTTCTTTCAGCTCACTACTGGCATTTTAGAGTTTGATGAACCAGCTGAAGGCCAAGCACGTTCTCCTCCTTGGCTGTTCCCAGGAGGAAACTTCACCTTTGCGACCAGGTGCTTTGTGCGTGCCCGGGGGTTGGCTGGAGCTGGCACCGGTCTGAGCAGACCACTGCGCGCCCCTCCCAGCAGCAGCCGCGTCCCCCGCAGCCCGCTCGGGGCGGAGCGGGGCTCCGGGTTTGGGCCCTCCCACCGCCTTATAGCGCGCGGCCGCCGGGCCGAGCCAGCGCCGCCTGTCTGCTGGCTGAGCCGAGCCGAGTCCTCCGAGCGAGGTAAGCGGGCGGGGCGCCCCGAGGGGGCTTCGGCCTGGGGTGGGCGCTCGGGGCTGACGGGCGCTGCGGGCCGGGGGCTCGGTGCTTCCTGTTGCTGCTGCTTGGGTTTCTGTGGGGCGCCGCGGGAGAGCTGGGGCCGGGCGTGCCGGCCGGAGAGGGGCCCGGCTCAGCCTCGCCTTCCCCGTGCCGGTGGGTTGGCTTCCCTTAAAGTTGGTTCCTTACTTCTTTCTTTATATGCGTGCGCTTCGTTGTGTTTTTGTTGTTTGTTTGTTTTTGTTTGTTTGTTTTTTTACACTTAGTGACTGGGGATGTGCCGTTGGTGCAGTCAGAGGGGTTATTTTATAGGTCGCAAGGAAGGCAAAAGCGTGCGAAGTGAAGGCTTTCTTCCGCCGGGAGGAACGAGCTCCAGCAGCGCTGGGCACTAGGAGGGCCCTCCCGAACTTCTGCCGGCCCGGCTGTGCTGCAGGCAGTGAGTTGAGTTGCAGCTCCTCTGCTCACTGAGGCTGGATAGAGCCCTTATTTCGTGGTGTTTGTACACGGGGTGTATGCGCGTGTTACTGCTTGCTCTTCGCGAGAAGTCTCCAGGTTTTAGTTTTGGATCTGCGCCTCTGAATTCGGCTTCTAAGGGAGGGGATTGAAGTTTGTTTGTGATGTGCTTTTGCTGGAGCTGCAGAGCTACTTCTGGGAAATGTTTGCAGAACTCACAGTGGTGCTGTGCTCGGTTTCCTTGAGAGCCTGAGAAACCTTTGGGGCTGCTGTGACGTGATACTCCTGGTGAATTATTTTGGTATATTTTATTGTCATTGGTGTGGTTGAAAGGTTGCTTTTTTCTTTCTTTTTTTTTTTTTTTTTTTTTTTTTTTGACTGCTGTTGTAAGCATCACCTTCTGACTTTTGTATCGTTTGGCAAACGAGTAAAGGGAGGCAGAACGTGCCTCTGGTGAGCGACCCTTTGCAGGAGCGGGGCCGTGGCTGACGCTTGTCCTGCAGCCCTGTGTGCATCAGGGCGGCACAGTGTTGTGCCACCTCTGTCCTCGTGTGACCTGTGCACCTGCTTATGGCCACACGTACCCTCTGCACTGCCCTGAGCATCTGCTGCGGTAGCTTTCCAATGGCTGTATTTATTTCCAACAGCAACATCCTCCTTTATTTGCATGCATATGTACACAGAAGTATCTGCATGCAAATAACTTGAAAGCAACCTGATAAAGGTTATTCAGAGTTCTGCTGTCTTTTACGGGCTGTTACTGTTTGGGTAGAGCTGTACGCCTAGCAAAGCCAATCCTTGTGTGCTAGAGGGATTGCATGCATCGCAAGTATGAATGCATCTAATGCTAGTTAAGCAGCATTATAGCAAACCATTGGTGTCATGGTGTTACACTGTGTGCCATGGGGCTGTCTGAATGAATGGTGCTGTTGGGTTATTTGTAGGCTGAGGTTGCTCTGGGTGCTAAATATGGTCCTGGGGCACGTGTCGCTGATCTGTGACCGGTGAGTGCTGGAGAGGTGAAGGGAGCCGTGGATGCAGAGGTGCTTGTTGGAAGACCTGGCAGATGTAATCTCCGAGAGGGGATTAAAGGAACAAAACAACATTGGGCAAGGTAGCACTGAAGTGTAACAACTCATGTGAGAATGCAGCAGCATTTCTGCTTGGGAATGTAAGTGAGCAATGAGAAACTGACCAACAATCAGGCTGGCTATGGCTGGGGGGCTTCAAGGGAAAAGCTGTCACTGGTTTTACTTCCTTCTGCTAAAGTTTCTACCGGATAATTGCCTATGGGATAGACTCAGCAGGGAGTGATGGTAAATTCTGAAAGCATGAAGGAGTGAACGCTGTTGCTGATTAGCAAGATTGGATGAGATTGTAACAGTTCAAATCTGCACTGATAAATATTCAGATGAGGAGGAGAGCTCTACCAACACCTTGGGGGTTTCTGAGAGAGTCGAAGGAGAGGTGCTTAGTTTGAAAAGAGCAGAACCCCACAACTTCCTCCTCAGGAGAGCAAGCCATGAGCCCTGAGTGTGGTCATCGCAGCCTGCCCTGGGCTGGGAGCAGATCTCTGTGCTGTGCAGGGGTGGTGGCAATCTCTGGGGAGATAAAAGGAAGTAAATAGCTATATAGCTTTGTTGTGTGAGAGTATGAAATTTAGGAAAAAACCTTCAAATCCTGCTTTTTGCAACAGGTTGTGGTGGAAACTAAACAAAACGGAACTGCTGAAACACTGGAGAGAAATGAGAGATGCAGAGTGGTGATTTAGGTCTGTGTGATGTGCTGTTCTTTGGCGCAGCTCAGCTAAAATGAAAAATAGGAAGCATTAATCTGTTGAAATGCCTTCTGTTTTCTCCCAGGGCAGGTAGAGATGGTTGTTTTGCTTCCGTCTGTCTTGGTCTAATATTGTCTCTTCATCATATCCAAGGCGGCCCCCTCCACAGATCAGCTATCTTAATTTCCTCTGCACTCCGAGCTGCTTGTTTCCGCTCTTGCTGTTTGGCTGCGCTGTCTCTGGGGGTTGTGGAGTTGGGTTCAGAGCCAAATGAAGCAGCCGTAGCCTTGTGCTGCTTTCTGCTCCTTCCAGTTCTGTAATTTTGTCCCTTTGAGCCAACCTTTGCTAGGTAGGCACTGAGTTCAGGTCTTTTCTGTGCCTATTTTTTGTTATTCGCAACAGGTGTGTGGATATGGAGTATGTGGTGCAACCCAGCTTGTGAGGAAGAGCGCTGACGAGGCAGTAAGCGGTGCCTGTGCAGCTTGCAGAGACGGTGCTGCAGACAGCAGTGTGCAACTCTCCCTGCTGCAGCGCTGCTTCTTGCAGTCGCCCCTTCCCGAGAACACACAGCTGCCTCTTTCTGTGGAGCAGAGCTTTTTGTAAACAAGCGTGAGCACGGTCACTTGGAAAACTTGGCTTTTTCCCCCCAAGCAGTTGGGTAGCAAGAGAGAGGGGGGAAAAAAAAAAGGAACAGAAGATGCAGAGGTGGAGCTGTTCTGTCACGTGGTGGCATCTCAAAGCACTGTCTGAGCTTGGGTGTCAGCTGCAAGGTGCATCTGGGAGAGGAACTGAGATGATGTGTTCTTTCTCTGCGTGGTGCAGAAAGGCACTTACTCGTCTTCCATTTCTGTTATTTTTGGGCCACGTGGAATGCATTAAAATGATGCTTGCTGGTTTGTTGTGCCCCAGGGAAGCTGTAAAACACCACGCAAGTCAAGTTGCAGCTTCTTTGGTTTGGCCATAGAGCTTATGGGTAAATGGGGTGTGGGTTCTGCCCTGGGAGCCTGACCTCATGCTGGTGGAGGGGGCTTCAACAGCCTGGAAAGCCTGGCTTCCGCTCTATCAGTTTTCATTTGTGTGTTTCCTCTGATGCTACATTTTTACTGTCTGGCTACAGTCCTGCTGTCTGATCTCAGAGGTTTGCTGGTTGGTTCGTTGCCGCTGGCTTGAGGCAGTTGCGCAGCTGCTTTTCTCATTGGGTCAGTTTAAGATGGAGATAAATAATAAGATAATCTGAGGCATCCTTTTTAACCAATGATTGAGTTTCTGGGGGCTGATGACCCTAGCATTATGAGGTTGCTGCATTTATTAATGCAATTTGGTAGATGAATGTTTATTTCCTTAAGTCTGTTAAAGTTTATGATCCATTATCCACCGTGTGTTGGACTCCTTGGTCCTATCTAACACTTGTCTCGAATTCTGTGTTTCTCCAGGGAGGAGCTGGAGGTGTGGTGGTAGCCTTGAATGATGTTTAAATACTACTGTTTCAAGGACAGGAAACTTAAGTGTGGCCTTTGGATTCCTGTGGGGCTGCTGGGGTAGTAATTCTGCTTGGTGCCCTGTGATGGTGTGTTTCACCTAGCAGCTGGCTCTGAGCTGCATCCTGCCTTGAAAGGTGATTGGATAATGGAGGGGTAAAGGCACTGAGAGAACAAAGTAACCAGCAGTTAAACCCAGGAGTGGCTTTCCACTGAGAACAGTGTGATGGAGAAGGGCACTATTACAGTACTCTGGAAAAAGCATGCAAGGCTGCACGTGCTGCACGGCCATTGTCCTTCCCCCGTGGCTCTGTGCCTGATCTGATGAGATCGCTGCATGTAAGATAGAGGAAAACAGAGAACCTTGACCCAGCGGTTTCACTTGAATATTAAACAGTGCTGATCCTTTGCTATGCCTCATGGGCAGCATATGACTTCAGAGCTGGCAGAGTATTAAGAGCTAAAGCTGATCCCAACAAGAAGAGCAAAGTCCACTGGTATAGCTCACAGTGGGAACTTGCAGGCTTACAAGCACTGGGGGCTGCCATAAAACT
The DNA here is from genome assembly GCA_030625065.1 of Alectoris magna. Lineage (NCBI taxonomy): Eukaryota > Metazoa > Chordata > Aves > Galliformes > Phasianidae > Alectoris > Alectoris magna. The sequence goes on along the minus strand of CM060575.1, from coordinate 4,741,300 downwards.
GAGGTAGGAAGCAAAACTGGGTTGAGTGTTTCACAGCTGTGAAACACAAGGATGGTGTGGTAGGTGCTTCCTTGCTGGGTGGTGGCAGCAGGGCTCGCTGTGAGCCTTTGCTCTCAAAAGGCTGTTCACTCCCCTGCCTACCAAGGTAAGAAGCAGGGAGGCTCACAGCAGACCCAGCATCTCTGACGCTCTCCTTGTCCTCCCAGTGCTGCCTGGGGCAGGGAGCTGGGATGTCTGCGTTCTGAGTGGTGGTTTTGCCCTTGAAGCCTCTGCGTCTTAAAACCTTCCCAAGGAGTGTTGCTTTTCTCAGGTTTTTTTGCCCCTTGCCATTTTAAGGGCTGTCTAGACATTGTCTGGGAGATAATTGTTAAATCTTGCCTTCCAGTTTGGGAGGAATTTTGGTTTTATGTTACTACTCACATGTTTGGTTTGTTTATGTTGACCAAGGCACTCTAGCTTTAGGGAAGACAGTGTTTTATGAGCTCCTGCTTTTTGGTCATCTTTTGATGGCTTTCTCTTCACGATACAATTGGAGAAAGCTGGTCAAAGGCATTTGGTTGTTTTCAGTCGTGTCAGCTACTTGATTAAAGTAAACCACAGTCATGATTGCAACTTCTTTACAATTACTTGAAAGAGGAAATGGAACTACTTAAAGAAAAATAAAAGGGGGGTGGGAGGTGGGGTGAAAAAGCACTTCCTGTTTACAGAATTTATATCAATTACTTTATTAAATGTGATGGGTTTTTTTTTAAGCAGTTATTTGTATCACTTTGTTCTCTGTGTTGCTATGGAAGGTGTGTCTGAGGAGGGGTCTTATGCAAGTCTCAGGTTCTGAATGAGCTTACGCTTTGTTTCTTTGCAGAGGGGCTGCTTCTGCCTGCTTCAGGGACTCCGGGGAGCTCCAAGAAGCTGGTCTCATAGACGTGTAGTGCAAAGGTTCTATGTAATTTTTATCTCCATGTGAATCCATGTGGCTCCCTTCTCTTCTAATTGCTTCTTTTTCCCCCTTAGTTTAATTTTTCTTAGCACAAAACAAAGATTTCTCCAAGGGTCATGAGATAAGATACATTGTCTTTTACCCACAGCAGCAGTTTCCTTCCCTTTCTAGGAAGGAAGCTGGCTGCTGGAGCCGGAGCTGCATCTGGCAGAGCCGTGGCACAGATGCTGCCGGCCACACCCCAATGCTTTGGGGCTGCTGTATGGCTGTCTGTGCTTTCGCATATTGGCCTCTCCCACCCTTCCGCCCCTCTGGCTCTTCTGCAGCAGGACTTCTCCTGGAAATCCTCCCAGAGGAGCAAAATAAGAACCAAACGGATTGCACAGCTGTCCTGGCTGTAACTGCTGTAGTACAGTGTCTAGTACAATTTCCTGTTCAATGTGTACTTTATGTAAGTTTATGTCAGTTTTAAACCTGAAGGAACACTACATGCCTCAAGATTTGTTTTTTTTTCCCCTCTATCAGTTGATGATTTTGTTGATTATTATTATTATTTTTACCTTCCCTGGAAAGCATCTGTTGCTTGCTTCCTTGCTTTATCTTGTTTAGCTTTTAAGCAGTAACTCGGTAGGCATAAATAACACTTGCAGCATCTCTGGTTCCGGACAGCTCTGGCCTGTTCTGTACGTTTCCAGCGCATCGTTGGAGCTGGGGCTCTCGAAATCAGGGCGTGGTGAATAGTTCTGTTGATGTGTAAGTAGATACGAAATCCAGCCTCACACGCATGGCTCTGCTGGCTCTGCGATTTTGTGGGCAGTAAAACAATACCATTCCTGTTGCCATTTAACTGACTCTGAACACAGAGAGCGAATGTGCTGAGCAAGAAAAACTCGTTCTTGCACGCGTGGTAATTGGACTGAAAGCTACCAAACTTATGTAGGTCCATTTTCTCATTAGTCAGATAAGAATGATGCATTACGTGCAGTAGACCTACCGGACTGCTGGTATTGTAAGATGGATTTAAGACTAAAGAGATTCTTTTTTTCTTTTTCCTTTCCCCCTAGGAATCTGTTTCCCAAACTGTTGTACAAAGGAATGTGACAGAATTTGTTTAATGTCTGGTTTCTGAAGGGTTCGTGGTGCTTGTTGAAGTGGCTGTTGTTCCTGAAGCAGTTTGGGACGTTGTGTGTGGTGGGTGTGCCCCAGCTGTATGACTACTCCTGCTAACACAGATCTGTTTACACCATATGGAGATGACCTGTTTGTCAACACCGCGGACCACGTATGGTTGGTGGCAAGTTGTGTGAGTCACCTTTGTTCCCTGGTAGTGGAAGGTACAGCTGTACCCTGGGGTGCCCCGGCACTGCAGCCAGGTGTGCGAAGGGATCCTCCTCTGCTTGGCACTGGTGCAGCCTCGCTTTGAGCACTGCATGCAGTTTGGGCACCACAATGTAAGAAAGACATAAAACTAAGAGAGAGCATCCAAAGAAGGGCTGCAGAGATGGGAACTGTTCAGATTTCAGAAGCTTTTCCTGAGAAATACAAATCCTTATCTTCTTTCTCGTGGCTTGGGAGCAGTGCTTCTGTTAAAATCTGCAGGAAGGGAGCTGACAGCAGTTAAATCACGTGGCACCCGAATCCCCTGAGGCAGGGCTCTATGCTGAACACTTTTGAGATTATTTTACTTCTTGTGAAGACGCTGGAATAGAGTCCTGTATTTGGAATTAATTCTTTTTGGCAATGTCCTGGTAAATTCCTGTTCTCTTGTTTCTCTCGGAGTTGTGCTGGGTATGAGGGCTGAGTATCCCCTGTTGCTGCAAGCCTTGCTGGCCAGGGCTTTTGGATGAGCAGAAGCTTGCATCTAGTGTGGGAAGCTATACTGTAAGTTGGGTTGAGAAATACAGTAGAGGGAAGAAAAATAGAAACGCAGCTGTGAAGTGGACCAGTGATCTATAAGCTTATACATATATAGCCTTGGAAATAGGACACGAGTAGGAATATGTGGGTCAGCATAGGGAAGGACTTTAATGGAAATTGAGAACATTTCATTTCTGATTTCAAACTAAGGTTTTTCTCACCCTTGTGTCGTATACATAGGACTTGCTTTTTTTTTTTTTTTTTTTCTAAGAAATTTCAATAAATCTTGTATTTGTCAGTCACTTATTGATTTTGATGTAGGTTCCAAATGAGGTCTTAATCATAAGCCTTTTGGTTAATTTCTGAGAGACAGTTGGACTATACCAGGTTTTTTTTGGGGTGGGACGTTTAAAACGATGCGTGGTGTTGCAGGGCAGCGAGGTCAGAACGGTCAGAGCCAGGGCTGAAAGCAGTCTGGTGTCTGTGGGCACTTTGTGCTGTTGGTGTGGTGGCTGAGTTATTTGTGCGTGACTTCTTGGCACCCTGTTATTTGCCTCTTGCTGTAGTGTTGGCAGATGAATTCTCCTCAAAGGAGAATTCTTTTTCTTTCTTTTTTTTCCCCCTTTGGTGATACTTCAAGGTCTCAAACTTCCATAATTGCAGACCTTTCTAATGTGATCTGTTTTCTCCTACTAAAATGTTGATCAGGGAGAAAACACAGTGAGCTCATTGTTCTGAGAAACACTTGAGCCACATAAATATTTCAGGGGATTTTAGTAGCCTGGAGATCTCACAATTGCACACGAACAAACATACCCATAACTGTGGTTGAGGTTCTGTGATGTGAGGAGGCTGGAAAAGGAAGAACTTCTCCAAAGTACCTTAGGGTTTACGTTCCTTGCAATTGCGTGATGTTGTGTAAGTCAGTTTGCCTTGTAGGTGAATGCTAAATGACTTGGACACTTTAAGAGAGGTTGCACATGTTTTAGTGTAAATATTTTCTGCCAAAATGACGTAATTCCTGGAACAAACTCACATGGGATGCTCTGGCGTGGAAGTAATGGCAGGAACAAAGCTTCAGGCTTGCAAAAGCACTAAAGGAAGATTGTGGAGCTCGAGAGCAAGTGCTGGAAGGGACAGTTTGTTCCCTGTTCATCCACATACTGTGCTTCATCTGGGAAATAATGTAAGTTCAGTATGATTGAAGCCTATTTAGCAAGATTAAGTTGATACATATTAAGTGTTGCTTCTGTTATTCAAGAACCAAGTTCCCAGTCCTGGCTAATGGCATGATGAAGGGAGCAGGATTCTAGTGCGTGAGCAGTAGTTGATTCTTTGCTGGAAACCGTAAAATGCTGAATAGATAACATCTGGCTCTTGGTCCTCACAAAACCACCTCATTCATCAACAAGCTGAATTTTTAGAACCGTTTGATACTATTAGAGTTTATTGTCTAAGAAAAAGTAATCGCAGCCGTTCAAGTGTGAAGTCAAAGGAGTGATTTAGAAATCCTAAGGTGTGTTTTCAAAAGCCATGAGGTTTTTCTTTTGATTTAAAAACGTAAAAGCAGGGAGAAGAACAGAAAGAAGCTTGTTGCCCCCCCCCCCGCCCTCTCTGTCTCTCTCCCATTTGTGTCACCTCTAGTGGAAAATTTAAGGCTTGATTTATGAATAAAGCTGTACTCTTCTCTGCGTGCTCCTCTGAGCTAATGCTGCCCTTCCTTTGTCTGTTGTATATTATGCCCTTTCCTTTTCTTATCTTATTTGCTGTTCTCTGTGTTCTGAACTCTGTCCTTTCTTAATGTCTTTATATTCACTGTCAATTAAAAGGTGATATATATATATTTTTTTTCATATGTCAGTTAAGCTTTTGGACTTCTTGCCGTAGGATACTATGGTGCTAAAGGGCTCGGGAAGGGTTTAGCAAAGCTCCTAGTATGTTATTAAATATCACTGTGCCACCTTTGGCGTAGCATTTGTTTACGCTTTCTGTTATGGGTTGTTGGAAAGATGTTGAGGGTAAGTAACCCTGTGTGCTCACCTTGTATTTCACTCTGACCTAGGCAGACATTTGTGGCTACTGGTGTCAGACTGGATGAAGTCATCCTCATGTTCCTTTGTGTCGCTGCAAAAGTCTGTGATCTCTCTTCTTGATTACCTTCCCTTTATTATAGCCTGTGTGAGAAACGTAAGGTTAACTTCTGTCTGAAAAAGCCAATATATGCTGTCGTGTACTTGTGTGGTGTTTTCTGCTCCAGGAGAGGAGTGCTTGGTGCAGAGCTTTCCTGTCCCTGGCTTTGGCAGTGATTTGGCATGCACCTGGGCAATGCTGTGATATGAGCATCACTGCACTGCTACAGAAGCCATTGGGATTATAGACTGACTGCATTCCTCCCCAGCTCGTGGCCTCTTAAATTTAGTATGTTGTCAGTCTGTATGCTTTTTCCTTCAGGCAAAGCCTAGTGAGTGCCATCACCTGTGGCAGCTAATGCACTCCAGCTGCGTACAGCTTCCTGTGATGGCTTACAAATAAAAGACCCTGTCTGGCTATTTGTGCTGGGCAGTTGAGAGCAAGAAGTTAAAGCAGCATCAGTGATGGCAAATGTGGAATTTCTAGCAAAATAGGCTCTTGATTCCTCTGTACTTTTGTTAAAGTCACAGGGTATCATCATATAGCTTTCTTTATAACCATAAACCAGGTGAAACGTGCACCTACCTAATCCAATGTCTACTCAGTTCCTTAACCTAAATGCATTTTTTCACTCTGTCTGCTTGCATGAACAGTGAAAGCCAGTGGCCTGTAAGAAGATCTCCTCTTTATCAGTGTATTTCATGGGCTGCTGCTGACATGGCTCCCCTGCCATGCCTTTCGGTGCTCTCTGCTGTGCAGGGTGGGTTTGGGCTGCTCCAGCAGTGCTGCTCTCAGATGCATTGAGCACAAGGGCAGCCAAGGCATTTGGGGAAAGGGTGCTTGCTGTTGGGCTGCTTGCAAATAAACTTTGCTGTTTTAACTCTGCACAGTTCTAATCCAAACTAACCTGCATGCACAGATGAGCGCTAGGAATTTTCTTTGTATTTTATATACCTTATAATTAGGCTTTTATTGAGCTTGGGTTGGCTGGGCAGCGTCCTGGTCTCCTACTGCGGCCTGCTATGAGTGTAATATTTATACAGTAATCCTTTCTGTTGACACATCACGTGCATGTCATGAATGTTCCAAGTTTTAATGTTAATTGAAATGCTAGTATTAATTGTGGAAATAATGGAAGGCAAATACTTCACTGGCTCAAGGAGAAGAGATCCTGCCCTGATTGCCTCCTCTGTCAGAGCTGCATCTCGCTCAGCTGCTGATGTGGGGCAGGTAGAGAGCTGTCTGAGAGCCGTTCTTGCTCTGCGGCACTCAGTTCAGAGCCAAGGGCAAGGTCAGAAAAACCTTTGTGGAAATTCTCAGTAGCTGTATTTGGAAGGTGAGGCCCGCGCAAGTGAGGCAGGCTGGGAGGATTTGGGTGCGGGTGCTGATTTTGGTGTTTGCTGGCGCCTTCCTGTGTGCGCACGGCTTTGCATCTGTTCAGTGATGTGCAGAAGTGGGGCTGGCACTTCTGTTCCTCCAGGAGGGGTGCTGTCAAGTGAACCTGTGTGTGAGAGCAGCGTCACCATAAAATAGCCAACCACTTTGGTAAAGCCGCAGGCTTCCTGTGGGTGCTCAGGCCTCTGCCTTGCTCTGAGCAGTGCTCTCCATTGGGTGGATGGCCTCCATGCATCTGCCCCTGCTGGGTTCCTGTCATTTCTAGGCTGGTGTGACAGAAGGTACCAGGCTGTTTGGCTGCTGTGGCTGTGGACAGTGAACAAAAAGGGCATTTGTGCAGTTCAGTGGTACTGCGTGTTCCACACCACGTTTTACTTTCTATCTGAAGACACAAAAATAACCTGAATGGGAACAATAACCTAAATTAGCACTCCTCTAAATCCATTTAGCCTGTTTAGTTGTAAATATTTCTGTGGCTTGTCTGTGTTTTAAAGAGAAAGTGAGAAAATTCCACCTCTCTGCCCTTATTTCAGGATGGGGATGGGCAGTGCTTTGTGCTTGGCTTGACTGCTGCTGCAGATGAGTGCAGAGCTCTGCGCTTTGCTTGTCACCTGGTGGGTTATATTTAGAGGAGAGAAAGCGTGCATTTCTGTGAAAGCTGCATTTTCAATTGTGCAAAAGCCCAAGTCAGATGCTGAGTTATCAGAATGGGGTTTTAATCATTTAAAATCGTTTAAATTTTAATCATGTAGCTTTTTTTTTTTTTCCCCCTGTGACCTATTAGAGTTGTAGTCCTGCCAGTTTAAAACATGCACTCCTTGAAAGCAGGTTGCCCAAAGCAGAGGCCTTCCCAAATCTGAGACTTCCTCATACGGGTCACAGCAGCAGGCCTCTTTGAAGAAGGTTTGGAAAATCACATCCCTTTAGTATTATTTTGGTCTTAGCTGAGCGTTGTCTGTAATGCTGGGCAGAGCATTAGCTGGTGGACTGCAAATGCCATCCATATTTGGACAGTTTAAAGCCATGTTTTTGTTTCCATCTCTGTTCTACTTAAGAGGAGGCTGGAAAGCTTAAGGCTGCTGCACGAACGTGACTATCCACTTTTACCTTCTCAGTACCCTGAACAATTAAACACAAATGCCTTTGTTCCCTGGTGACTTCATTCCTAAAAGACCTTTTTAATTTTAGTCATTAGTTTCAGGAAGGAATAATGAAAATTTGTCATTGACAAGAAGGCTGCGTCTCAGATGTGTGAGGGATCTCCTCCATAATTCATGGGCTGGAGAGCATGGCTGTGGAAAGGACGGTGCAAAATGGAGATGAGATTTCAGTTCAATGAGTCTTGGACCTAAAGACAGCTTTTCTATTCTTTGTGATGTTTTCTTGACCTATATCACTGCACATTTTGCTGACTCATCCGGATATTTTTAGATTTTCTTATTCAAGAACATACTAAATTATTGGTTATTTTTGCATTACTTATTCTGTCCTTTGTGATAGAAGGGAGTTTGCACACCAGAGAAATGCCGATTTGTTTCTCTTCCATCTGTCCCTTTGTGTACCTGTAAGCTATGCATACGTGTGTGCAGAAGTGCTGCTGTTTCTCATCATTCCCTCTCTTCTCATAGATTCCTTGAGGATTTTTCTTGTGTGATGAGCCTGTGTCACTGTTGGTGTGTTGAGAAGGGCCCCTCTGCTGTAGGATGTGAATGAGAAGCAGATCTGACTCAGGCTGCAGTGAGTCTGAATGCAAACACAGAATTGTTGCAGGAGTTTTGTAGCAGGCTTGGATCCACCGAAGCACACTGTGGTGTCTGCAGGCCAGAGGGATTCGTGCAGTCAGCCGCTGCCTTCCAGCTCTGCTGTCTTCACGTTCCCTTCCTTGACAGAGTAAACTGTATGACTGCCTGAAGTGAATCAAGGAGCACTCATGATTTTCATCTTCTAGTTGAGCTGAAGGTATTATTAAGTTCTACCAGATGTGCTAATAGCTGAGCAGCAGCTGTAATGAATGAAATTAGCACTGGTCTAAACAGTGTAGTGAAATTAACCTCCAGCAGAGAGGATGTAGCCTTTATTTCTGCATTTCTTTTTGTGATCTATCTTTCTTGTAGCATGTGTTTGTGTACGGGTTCAGGACCACTGTGCTGTCAAACCCAGTCTGTCTGGGGCATGCCATGTCCAATGTTGAGGCTGAGCTCAGCACTGTGAGCCATTGCCTGTGAGCACAGCAGAAGTAAACTGTAAAACGCCTTGTGTTAGTTATGAAATGATCTGCTTTTGATGAAGCTGCCTTGTACAGTTCAAAGCCTGTCAACTTTGTACAAAAAAAAATTGAACTCGTTGAGTTTCTTAGAAGGGTAGAAAGGATGACTCAGGGGACTACTGACTATACTGGGGAGAATCATGGAACAGATTCTCCTGGAAGCTCTGTAAAGGCATATGGAAGAGAAGAAAGTGATATGGGACAACCAGCATGGCTTCACCAAAAGCAAGTCCTGCCAGACCAACCTAGTGACCTTCTGTGATGGCATAACTGCATCAACGGACATGGGAAGATCCACTGATGTCATCTGTCTGGACTTCAGTAAGGCCTTTGATACAGTTCCCTACAATACTCTCTTCTCCAGATTGGAAACATCTAGATTTGATGGGTGAACTGTTTGATGGACAAGGAACTGGTTGCAAGTTCATACTCGAGAGTAAGTGGTCAGTGGATGAAGATCAGTGATGAGTGGTGTCCCTCAGGGGGTCAGTAGTAGGACCAGTACTCTTCAATATCCTCATCAGTCACATCAAGAGGGATTGAATACACCCTCAGCAAGCTAGGGGACACCAGCCTGTGTGGTGTGTTTGACACACCCAAGGGATGGGATGCCATCCAGAGAGACCAAGACAGGCTCAAGCAGTGTGCCCGAGAGATCTTCATGAGGTGCAACGAAGCCAAATGCAAGGCCTTGCACCTGGGTTGTGGCAACCCCCACTGTCAATGCAAGCTGGAGGACAAAAGGATGGAGCACGGTATTGCCAAGCAGGACATGTGAGTGCTGGTGGATGGCAAGCTGGGCATGAGGCAGCAGTGTGCCCTCACAGCCCAGAAAGCCGACTGTATCTTGGGCTCTATCAAAAGAAGCGTGGCCAGCAAGTTGAAGGAGGTGATCCTGCCTGTCTGCTCTGCACTGCTGAGACCTCACCTGAAGTACTGCATTCACATGTGGAGTCAGTACAAGAGAGACGTGCAGCTATTGGAGCACATCCAGAAGTGGGCCACAAAAATGATGCAAGGGATGGAACACCTCCCTGTGAGGACAGATAGAGAGCTGGGGCTGTTCAGCCTGGAGAAGAGAAGGCTCCAGGGAGACCTGAGAGCAGCCTTTCAGTAGCTGAAGGGGGGCTATATGAAGAAAGGGAATAGGGTTTTTTTTTTAGCAGGATCTGCTGTGATAGGGCAAGGGGAAATAGTTTCAAACTAAAGGAGGGGAGATTTCAGTGGGGTATAACAAAAAAGGTTCTTTATGATCAGGTGGTGAAGCACTGGCACAGGCTGCCCAAAGAGGTGGTGGGTGCCCCATCCCCAGAAACATTCAAGGTCAGGCTGGAACAGGCTGCGAGCAACCTGACTGAGCTGTAGGTATCCCTGTTCCTTGCAGGAGAGTTGGACTAAATGACCTTTAAAGGTCCCTTCCGACTGAAACAATTCTATGAAACAGCAGGGGATTTTGGTTAAACTGTGTCCATATGTACGTCGACAGGAAATGAGTCATATTCTTACAAAATCATAAGCTGAAGAATTTGTGACTTTTGTATGAAAATTTCCATTTGTGGATAAGTCAGATCTCCTTCTCTCTCTAGGTTTTTCTCAGGCATCGGGAATGTCTTCTGAGCCTGCTTCATCTGCCTCGGAGCAGTCCCCCTCCTCTCTGCACTCGCCCAGTTCTCTTCATCTGCCTGAAAACCGCAGGACGAGAGATCGCTCCCCATCTCCCATGAGGGGGTACCTCATCCCCAGCCCACTGCCCACACGACGCACCAGGACGTATTCAGCGTGAGTACTGGGAAAACTGCACTTAGTAAGGACAGCCAAGTGATTGCATTTGGGCAGATTGATCAGCCCCTCACCTAAGTGAAGGGAGGTTGAGTTTGTTGTATCTGGAAAGGGCTTTGGTCTCTTACTGTTATCATTTCCCCTTAAAATCTCATGGGATTAGAATTTTATTAGTCTAAATTGCTTGTAGTTTTCTACACTCTGTTTGGATAAAGAAAGCTGAAAGTTTTTCCCTCTCTTTAAGACCGGATTGGTACTATTAAGTAGTTGCTGCTGAGGAATAGACTCACTGTGTAGTGAATGGGTTATTTGAACCATTGTGCCTGTTTGCATGGAGTGCTGCAGCTGAACCTTCTGCATCTGTGCTCAGCAATGAACTGCTCTTTGTGCTCTATTTCCCAGAACTGTGAGAGCATCAGAGGGTCCCATCTACAAAGGCGTCTGTAAGTGTTTCTGTCGCTCTAAAGGCCATGGCTTCATTTCCCCTGCAGATGGAGGGCCTGACATCTTCGTACACATTTCTGAGTAAGTTGCTGCTGAGGAAGCTGGAGTCTCAGTTTTTCTTGATGACTTAATGCTTTGCTTTTGATACATCACATTCTAAGAACAGTTTATAGCCTGTCACCCTTAATACCAAGCCGTTATGCAGATTGTACAGAAAAAGACAATAATCTACCTCTGCCAGTATTACTATAAATCTGTTGAGAACCAGTAGATCATTCTGTCAAGTCCATTAGAATAAGCTGTTTTGCCTCAATCCAGAAGCTTGCATTTTATGTGGAACAAATCATCTAGGCAGTATCAAACTTAAAGTTTTCCACTACTGAAAACTCATTCTTTTTTCCTTGCACTGCTTAAATCATTATTAAAATAAAGGTTAATTACCTTTACTGTTTAGAAAAGTCATTTGTGTAGCTTCAGTCTCGAGCAGTTCATGGTTAAAGTTTTCTCTGTTAGGGGGTTCATAAGTAGCTCTGCGTTTTTCCCTTGAACTTATGAAGATCTGTCATATCTGAATGTAACTTTTGATAAATCAAATGATTGGAGCTTTCCAAGTCTGTAATTTTTTTTTTCCTCCAGTCTAGAAGAGTCTTTCCAGTTTCTTTTTTAAGTGTGCTGTAGCCTTTAAATATTACTTAAAAAAACAAAGGGGGAAGAAAATACAGCTGTGTGGATATTTTCAGTATGGAGAGATAAGAATCTTCTTCCATACTCCTGCTGCTCCTCTTTCTATACGTCCCATAATCTCATTAGCCCTTCTTGTCCGTAGTCTCTTGCTGAGTTGCTTATCTGCTCTGACCTCTACATCCTCTGCAGCATCAGAGTTTGGTGCAATCCCAGATGCAGTCTCTCATCTTCTGGCAGCAGGGCTTGCATTCCTGGCTCCCAGATACATGACTTCATATTTTGTTGCACTGCAGCACATTTGATTTGAATAGGCCCTGCTTGCCAAGGGATCCAGATCACTCTGACTGTCTTTGTTATTTATTGCTTGAGTGATCTCCAAGTTTTAATAGACAAATTTATATTTGTTTCTAGATGGGGTTGTTGACCAGCAAGGGGTTTGAAACTGGCCTATGTTAGGATTACTGTTCTCCATCTATTACTTATCTATTTACTTATCAGTGTTTAGTCTAGCTATTGTTTACAGTGTTGAAGCTGTGTAACCCTCATTTGTTTTCTTTGGAGTGGTTGTCCAGTGGTAAGTCAATAAAAGCCTTACTAAATTAACTCAGGTGCCCTCAGTTATCTTTTCTGCCCATGCTGTTAACACATCTCCTTTGAGAATGAGCATGCTGGCGTTTTTCCAGCTTTTCTGAAATGTTTTCTGCCTGATGGTCTGTTCAGGGTACACAAACTGCTTCTGCCCTCGATCGCCCTCCAAACAGCTGTAACTCAAACTCCAGTGATGTTTTACTGTTTGTCTATTTAGCCAGAATATCTCCTATGCTGAAGTCCTATATGACACTATGAAGATCTTTTTTTTGGCTGTTGTGATTTTAGTGGTTTGTGCGAGAGGCTCCATCTCACAGGAGTCCCTTCTTGTGGGCTGTGCCACTTTCTGTATTGATCCTGTACACTTTCAAAGTGCTTTGACTCTGAGCTGTCTATATGCTTTAGTTAAGTGAGTATACCCTGAATGTGACCTTTATCCTTTCTTCCAGCCAGTCAATCCATCCTAAAAACAGTACCGAACAAGTCATTGTGGTTGTAATAGTTCACACGCAACCACTTTTCTTATTTTCTTATTTGGCTCTGAAGGGGAAAATGCTGCAATGCAGACAGGCCTATGGGGTGTCCTTCAGTCTGGTTTCCTGACCCCATGTTTAATGGTGGCCTTGTAGAGTTGATGCTATGCTTCTCCCAGGGCTTTTACTGGGACCTTTGTGTCCCAGGAGAGATCCTGCACTTGTGCTTTCCTCACGTGTTATTTTGTGATCTCAGGAAAATATGTTTGTGGACCCATAACTCTGGAGAACTGGGGCAGGGGAAAAGGTAGCTACAGAAGATATCTTCTGATGATGTCTCAGGTGGAGATACAGTCCTGTTCTGTTGCTGGCTGTACTGGAGAGGTACCAGCAACATATTCCTGCAGTGAGGAGCCTAACTGTGTCCTGGTCATTGTCCTACTGCATCACAGAGACTGATTTCTGAGCTACTTGTGCCTGTGCAGACATCACACTGCTTGCTTTCCTCTGATTTTCTGCTCTATCGCTGTATTTAAAACAGAGCATTAATGCTACCATCTTATGTGTGGCTGCTCTCCTAGTGGAGTGTAATGATCCTGACTGGAAATTAACTGATAATTAGAAACCATCTGAGGGCTGAATCTGAACTGGGGAATGATCCATCCAACCCCTCTTCCTTTCCTGTGAACTAACAGCAGTTTCTGGGGCTGCTGGGAAGCCAAATCTGTACTTTCTGATTTCCTTCAAAATACTTGAGGCACTTTATCTTGCCTGCTTTGGGCTGTGCACTTCCTTCCTGATGCGTTTCTCTCCTGGTGCCTTTTTTCAACTGTTAAGTATCTGAAATAAGCGGTTTGTGTGTGAGTGTGTGTGGGGGAGAGGCTGCAGAATATCAGTCCCTCCCTGGGGAGGGGTTTGGATCTCCGTAAGACTGGGATAGATTTTCCTAAGAGTTCTCCTTTACACCTAAGTTGGCTCAGAAAACTTGGATGTTGCAATGCACATAGGAATTGCAGCTTGCTGTGTTTATAGCAGAGCCTCTCCAGAATCTGTACATAACGATATAAGCCATGATAGGTGAAAGTCTGTGGGCAGTGCAGGAGACTGTAGCTGCCCAAGAATGGGGGCTCCCTGGTGAGCAAGCACAGAACAAAACAGCCAGGGCATTGGTTTCTGGATGTGAACAGTAGGTATTGCTGTGGTGGGATCTCAGTTGGGTGCTTGCAGAAGCCTGAGCCCAGGTAGAAGTCTTTGGAAAGCTCTGCTTCTTGTGATCATCCCTTTCTTCCTCTTAGTGAGCTGCATAGTGTTGAACTGGGCGTTCAGAGCAGGTATGGAGGCATAACAGTTCTCAAGTGTGGATTCCAAAAACCATGACAAAAGATCTCTGGATACCTGAGCAAGAGCGTGATGCATCTGGTGTACTGGAAGAGAAGAACAGCTTCCTTCCTAGCTGAGGGAGCACCAGGCCGGGGCCCTCAGAGACGAAGGAGGTCTCATAGAAGAGATCTTGGATGTTTGCAGCTGGGATTCCTTAGAGCCTGGGCCTCTGATTCAAACTTGTCTTTCCCAGTTAGGAGTGTGACTGGTGGGCGACTCCTGCTACTGGTTTGCCTGCCAGCCATCTCCATAAAGAAATTGCTGGCATTGCTGATCTCAGCTGACACTGCATTGGAATGCATTCAGGATTATTCTGAGTTTCTACTCAGAATAGTTCATTACTGTGCTGAGTCCTGTTGTTTAGTGAAGATGCAAGTTTACACGAAGGTATGCTCAAGAGTTAAATGAGCTGTAAGAAGCTCACAAGGTAATGCAGCCCATCAGTCTGCAGGAACTGTCAGTCTTGTTGATCAACAAGGCTCAGAATTAACTGAAAACTCCTGTTCAAGAATATTTCCATTTGGCTTAGTCTTTGTCCCCAGAGGTTTAACTAGAGCCCTGGAATATGAATAGCAGCTGTGAGGAGGAAAAGCTAGAACAGCCCTTATTTAGGTAATTTCCTAATAACCTCCCAGCTCCCTAAAAATAGTGCAAATAAAATGCTTCACTGTACCAGGCTGAGACTGAGCTGGGAAATGGGAGTTGCTGGATAAGCTAGAACTCACTCTATTGTCTCATTCTGACACTGACACTCAGAAAACATTTCCTATTTTTAGCTTAGTATGTCAAAGAGCTGGATGTATATATAAGAGTATATTAAAGTTTCTGGATGGGGATTTTATATGTTTGTATATGTATGTATATCCATTCGTTTGAATAGGAGTGGGCGTACAGATCTCTTTAGAAACAGTGAAGGTCTCCACCTCTGCTTTAGATCAACATTTAGTGTGTAGCTAGAGTTAAAACATTTTTTAAAAGTCTATGTTTAACTTCTTGTAACAAATTATCCAGGTAAATTTTGTACAGAGTGGCTGCTGCAGACAGAATGTCTTCCAAGATCTGTTTACTTTCTCTGATCTCCTCCAGCTCATTTACCTTGCAGCACTTAAGGCAATTGCTTCCTGATGGGGGATCAGCCTGCAGCTCAGCCATCTCATCACCTTTCAGGTGCCATTATACTGTTCTTTCTTGACACCACCAAAAAGTACTGCACAAGCTGGATGCTGTTTGTTTGTAAGCCTTTCTTAGCAATGCCGATAATGGAGCAAATCTGCATATATCCAGTACCACTATTTCCAGAAGCAGCATTTGGCAGGCAAAAAGCTGTTATGCCATTCACAAATGGATGTAATCGGGCTGCAAAGTAAGACCTTTGTCCCCAGTGCATATGAAAATCCAGATGACAGTGAGTTAATGATCTCATGTTAGGTAGGCACCAAGGATGACTGACAGTCAGAAAGCTGCAGGGATGAAAAGAATATCTGATCTCTGGGAGACAGGTTTAGTGGCTGAAAGCATTCAAGCAGTTCGTGTGGTCACAGCCTTCTCACATAACTTTGGGAAGGACAATAGGATATGTCTTCATCATGTCCAGCCAAAAAAGAGTATGACAAACCAGAAGGTGGGAGTAAGTACTGTTGGGATTGAGTGAGGCTTTATCACAGCTTCACTTTCTCGTAGTGTCAGTTTAAGTAAGGTAAGAAACCAAGAAAGGAACTGATGCTCTCATGGTGATGTTTGGTCCTACAAGAAGTGCTTCCTAGTTGAGAAAAGTTCTTGTTGGTTCTTTTTCTTACTCTCAGGAATAAAAAGCCAGCATCACTTGGTTTGCAGGTGCTCTGGTTACTGCCATCTTACCTGAATCCATCCTGATATGTATATTCATATTTTAATTTTAAGCCAAACTCATCCCAGCAAAGTCCACATCATTTTTAGCGTTTGAGCTTTACTCATTCCTCACTTCAGATTCAAACAATACATAATTGCTTTTAAGTTCCTGAAACAGCATCTGCCTTCGTGTGTGAGCAATGTCTTTGGTGCTTCAGGAGGTAGCAGAATCCCGCTGTCCTTTTACTTCAACCACACATCCTAGATACTCTTTGCAGATTCAAATGTTTTTGTTGCTGAGTCTCTTCCTGTTTTACAGGAGCTCTCAAAGAGCATGTCAAGTTCCTGTTCATGGAAAAAAATCCTTTCAGCCCAACTTAAGATCCTTTCCTGGGCAGGGCATCCCTATTGTTTGCTTCCTGTATAGTGGTGACTTCTGAGCTCGCTGCTTGCTGTGCACGTTCATCCTCTGTGTGGGAATCAAAGGTGATGCTTGGTGTTGTGAGTGGGCGGCCACAGTGCTAAGAGGAGGTGCTGCTTTATTTCCAGCTTCAAGTAACTGTTGTGCCTCAGCTTGCTGAAACCCTGTCTGCAGCTGCTCCTGGTGCTTGAGGCCAGATGAAGAAACACTTTTCATTGCAATTTGTTCCACTGGCTCAGCTGTACTTGAGTAAATGTAGACTTTCTGTTTTGGCTTGTACTGTCAGCACTCATTACATCCAAGTTGGGAAACGTTTTCACTCACTGTGCTTTTCCTAGGCTGGTATTTCTTCGTATGGATAATGTCTGCGTGGTGGTGTATTGAAAGCTTGCTTTCCTATTGAAAGGACTGCTGTCCTGCATGGGTTGTGTTGTAGCTATGTATTTTTTAGCTCAGATAGCAAGTCCTTTATCTTTTAAGATTGATGCCTTGCTCATCTGTTTGCATGCGCACTGCAGCAGCATGGTGGGCAGTCATAGCTCATGTTCATGAGTTTCTGTACTCAGCAAGATGATGAAGCATTTGCTTGATGAAAGATGAAAGATAAACTGCTTGTGGGGTGTTTGTTATTTTTGTTTTGCTGTGATCTCCAAGTAGGTACTCCCTGATACCTTTCTTTAGAAGAGGAGGGTTGCTACCTAGTGTGCGTCCATCACAGAGGCACAGGAGGGCTGGGGAGGCTTGTCTGCTTTGTGTTGGCTCCTCATCCCCAGAGTGTTCCTGTAGTTCTTGCAGGTCTGTCTTCAGTTTGCTGACCTCAACACTAGTTTTTCAGGTACCAATTAGTACATGGCATAAGCTTGCTTCCCATCAAGCTTGTCTCCTAACGCTTAATGTGTACTTCAGCTGTACTAATGAGCAGCAGGAGGGTGGATAGTCCTTGACTTCATGTATGGCTGGAACTCTCTCAGAAGGCCCTGCCAGGACTTCAAGCCAGCTGCAATGGGAATGAAGATATGTCTTGCTCTGTGTGCTTTACTGGTCTTTTCTTCATTTGCAGTGATCAGTACTTGAGAAAGCATATACAAGGGCCATGTGGCAACAAGGGTGTTGCTTTATCAGGATCAGGTGATTGAATCTCTGCTCCCAGGAGGATTGTAAATACTGGATGTGCAAATTTTTCACACCCAAAGAAATCTCAAACCTGTTGAGGGCTATAAATAAGGACAATAACTGAAGAAGACAGCCATAGCAAGAGTCTAGAGGTGCGAGCTCCAGAGCAGTACTTTCAGTATGATACAGGGCTGGGCTGATGACAGGTCATTTGGGGACTTCTGAGGTAAGTAAAGGTCAGTAGGATCAGTGCGTATGGGGAGGAAAGGCTGTCAGGACCGATCAAGGAGGATTTAGCTTGGCTTTCTGTAAATATTTTTTTTTCTGCTTGCAATCTACTGCCACTTTCCCAGGCACCACCCTGAAGAGTTCATCTTAGGACATTCCCTCTTGGTTCTGGTGTATGGGAGATAGGGTCTGAAGAATATGTTTCAAGCGACAGGAATGCCTTTAACTCTTTGTAACAGACTGTAGATGCCCATTTAGATATGGGAACGTTTTCAATATTGCATTGATAGGATCAGTCAGTGAACAATAAAGTTTGTTTTTTTTCTGAACTTCCCATGGGAGAAGATATGATTTCTGGGTCAGTTTTAGCTTCCACTGTGCTTGCCTGCCTGCCCTGCATCACAGGCTGCTCCTGCTCAGCTGCAGCCTGCCAACACCAGCTCTCCAGCAGTGGTTCTGATGCACGAGTCAAGGGAGCAGAAGCTGAGGTAGCTCTGAAGTAGGAAGAGTGAGAGAAAGGCGATGCAAGTGATGAAGTGGTTTTACGGAACTAAGGTGAGAAGCAAAATCTGATGTGAAGTTATGACTGGCAGTAAGTGACAGTATGTTTGTCTCCTATCGGTCCTGTCGGTCTTTCCTGTAATAGCAAAAATATTAACAATAAAGAGAGAGGACACGATAGGCACTACTGAAGTCTTAGGTTCCTGCAGTGCATTTGTAAGGTGGTGTGATTCCTGGGTGGTGTGAGCGTGCTGTCAGTGAAGGCAAAACAAGCACAACTGTCCAGAAAGGATTTATTTTTTTTCCTCCCTCTGAACCCTCCAAAAAAGTATGTGAGTAAGTCATGCAAATCAGGCCTCTGGTAGATTTTACAATTGGTGTGTATCTGTTCTTCTGTCCTGCTCTCACTACAAATCGTATCCACTGAAAAATATCTGAACAAAAAAAAAATCTAAAGCCTGAATTGTCAAAGAAGGGAAGGGAGGCCTCAGTGTGGGCTTGTGAAGTAACGTCCTGTCAAAGAATTATGAAGACGTGGTTCAGAAGGCATCTCTGCACGTCTTCACTGGCACATGCTGGGATTTTTTAATAAAAAGCTCTGACCCTGGACACCAGGTGAGGAAAGCTGTTACTCTTTGCAGCTCTGTCTCATCAGCACATTGCTCTGGACAAAAGGTGCCATCCCTTATTGCTTTCCCACTATTCCCAGATAAGATTCACAGTCGTATCACAGTAACAGCTGCAGGGTGGGTGCTCTTTTGTTTTGTTTGTACCAGCATGGCTGGTAGTGGGCAGGTAGGAGTGAGTGTGTGACTTATGGGAGCCAGGTGCTGGAGGAGAGCTGCATTGCTGTAACACATGACAACCGCTGACCTTTTTCTCTTCCACTTTTTTTCCCCATAGCAAGTGAGTTTGAAGCTTCTGATGCTGTGTATTACTTGAAGATTTTTTTTTTTTTAATATTTTAAATACCACAGACAAACTGAGTGTTATGGTGGAGTCGCTTAAAGATAAATCCAGTGAATACAGTTGTGCAATCCAAAAAGAGTTCCAAAGTGAAGTAGCAGGCAGTGTCAGCCCTGCCCTCTAGTGCACCAGCAGGGAAAAGGCTTTAGGAATGTGGGGAAAGGTGCAGGGATCACAACAGTGCCGTCCTATGGGGCTCAGCTGACTTCAAGTCGTTTTAGAGGTTGTAGGTAATGGTTTTTCTGTTCTTTAGGCTGGTATTGTTTGTAGTGATCTCATTGGATTTTGCTGTGAGACATCTGAAATCGATCTCAGCTTTGGCTGCTGATGTGGTAGTAGTTTTTTTTTTTTTGTTTGTTTGAAACAAAAGAGCACCCAAAATTTCCTTATACATATTAAGATATTTGTTATGATAGAAAATTAGACTAAAGGAAGAATGTGATTTATGATGTGATGTGATTTATTATGATGTGATTTATGACTCTTCCATTTCACAGCATTGAAGGCGAGTATGTTCCTGTGTCAGGGGACGAGGTCACCTACAAGGTGTGCACCATCCCACCAAAGAACGAGAAGCTGCAGGCTGTGGAGGTGGTCATCACACACCTGGCCCCAGGAACCAAGCACGAGACCTGGTCGGGGCACGTCATCAGCTCCTGAAGTTGCCCAGGGGATGCTGTCTGCGTGGGTCACTGCTCAGTGCCTGCCATCGGGGAACCTGACCTAAGAATAGTCTGCGAATGGTGCGGGAAGAAATACTGCATTGTCAATAAAAGCAGAAGTAGGCCAAAATTACCATTTTTTACAGTAGGCCTGATTTAACAAAGGAAGAAGAAAAAAAAAGGCAATCCAGATGCTAATGAAATGAAAAATTATGTCTTTATTAACGTGTTTACAGGAATGTATTTTAAAGAGATGTAGTTTGTGTGCTTTGAGGGGTTGGATTTATTTTCCTTTTTTTTTTTTTCCTTTATTTTGAACCAATTCCAGTCCCTCGGGGGACTCGGGGAGCCTTGAAGGAGAGCCCTTGCAGCACAGCCAGCTATGGCAGATGCACAGGTGCAAGGCCCCATGGGTGCTTGATCACTGTGGTCCCTTGAGCTGTGCTTCTGCAGGTGTCAGAGTACACTTAGTGCTGGTAGCGGTGCCTCACTGCCTTGACATGAGAGTGAACCAGCTGCTTCGTGCTGCAGTTTGTTTTCCTTGTGGAAGAAAGCTTGCAAGCAGAGCAGCTGCTGCTGCACGGTGGAAAATCTCCATCTGGTGGTTATGCTCTGATGGCCTTCAGGTGCAGCGCTTGCAACCATGTCTGCGTATGTGTGGGATATTGTGTGTTTTTTCTAAAAAAAAAAAAAAAAAGCCTGGATTGTTCATGAATTTACTTTGGTGCCTTGATGGTTGATTAGCAACAGATTTTATAGGCCAGTATTATTTAAAAAAATAAATAAAAATTAAAAGTTGCTTCAAGGTAAGTGGTAGAAAGCTGTAGAGTAGCTTCAAAGCCTCTGGTTGTCTGAATTGAGACTACCTTCTTGACTGCACATAGCTGTGGTGTTTCACTGGCAGGCAGGCGAAATAACTTCTGAAAAGCAAGCTAGGTGCTGTTGAGCTCACTGTATACTGAAGTACTGTGAGAGTTACTTACTCACCTGTGGGTGGAGTAGATTCTGCAGCTGTGTTTTTTTAGAAGACTTTCTTGATAAGATGTGCTCTGGCCACCCTTGCCCTGGCTCTGCCTGCAAGATTGCATATAGTTGAAGTAATGTATGCCGTTCCCGTTTGCCTTCCATACCTTTTTTCAAATGAAGCATATCTTTTCTTTCCTGACAGTGGATTTTTATTGACTTTGCACATTAAAAAAGAATAAAAATAGAAAAAGGTTGCATGATACTCTTCTGTTAGCTCCATGACGTGGTGTAACTTCAGTTGCCTGTTTGCAGCAGCCTGAGTGCAGAGAGACACTCGTTGTCATGAAATGTCTCAGGACTCTTCCACAGCAGAGATCTGTTCCAAGGTCTGACCTGGGGAGAGCTCAGCTGTATGAAGGTCAGTCAGTAACTGCTGTGATGGCTTGTTTTACTTTAAGCTGTATTACACTGTAGTGTGCTGTAATGACCTGCCTGCAGCGGCTTTTTGTTTTAACGACTAAGTAATGGTGGGTTTAACACTATCTAGCTTGTGGAGTATCGCATATTGCTTTCTTTACAATAAATACAGCTGTTATAATGCTGTAATATGTCTTCAGTCTGATCTCTACATAATCTGTGTTGAAGTTCCTTAGTGTTAAACAGAGGAGACTACAGGTGTCTGCATATGCAAGCTATTAAGATGATGTGCATTACCAGAAGAAACAGAAAGCAATTTAACATGTTTTCTAACTGTGTGATCAATTAGTGTACGAGATTTCATATTTCTGTAGAGACATTATTTTCACTATATGATATTCAGTATTAGCTGTTCATGTTAACCTACGCTGGGGGGAACAAGGAGGATAGCCTGGCTGTACCAGCTGAAGCCTAAGGCATTGTAGAAGGGGCTCCCAAGTTGGAGCAGTCAGCATTCAAAACTCCTGCAGGGAAGCTTCAGGGACTCTTTCTCTCAATTTGCTTCTCATTTGGTGGCATGAGAGGCAGATGATGATGTATTGGCAGTGGCTGCCAGTAGATGTAACAAACCTGGTTTTGGTCCTTCACAGGGTGTTTTGCATAGGTTTTTGCAAACAGCAAACAACTGTGAAGTAATACAGTAACTAGCTGCATCGTCTTTTTGTACATACAAAGCAGCAGCTATCAGGCTGTGGTTCTCTTTAGAGATATTTCTCATAATACTGACGGGTCTGGTCCAGCATCTGCTTTCATTAAAACGGTTGAGGCTGAATTACATTACAGAAATACGCATATGAGAAGCTTTTGGATGAGAGTTAGAAGAACTTTTGGATGAGAGCATCAGAGCATCCACCACCTCTTTTCAGCTGAATGTTGCTTTTTTTCCTTTTTAACGTGTTAACAATCATGCAAACCTGAAATGGGAAGTATTAAATCAGATCCCTTTGTACATACAGGAAGCACACAACAGATCTGCTTAAAATAATTTATTTGCCAAAACGACAGACTGTTGGAATGTTTTTCATGATGAGATTTTTATTCTCTTTCTCCAAACTAAACCATTTCCAGAAGAGATTAATTTTTAAATGCCAGATAGGAGTAGTATTAGCAGTTACTGATTGCCATGCTTCAATTATATATATATATATAATTATATAATATAAGCATATATATCATTTATTGTAGCAATAAAAAAACATCTCACCTACCCCATATCCTTAGCAGGAATAGTGTAGTAAGTGACAAAATCGTTGCTGCACTCAAGTTATTTTAATATTGGATTTCTTTTCATTTTTCACTGTAGGTTTAAAATAGTCTGCAGAAAGTCCATTAACTGTACTGTGCATTGGCAGTGCAGGCTGTGGCGAGGAGGCCACCCATCAGGTGGCCCAGCCCTCCCAATGGTGGCAGGCTCCACACCTGCACTGCAACATGAGCAAGGTCATAAAAATAAATAAGTAGTAAAACGTCTCTTTTACTCTGGTGTCTTAAAATTCACGTCTTCACAGCACAAAGTTATTTATGTATGTTTTTAAAAAGCCTTCAAAATGTGTATTTTAAATAGCAGCTTCAAAACCAAAACAAGGTGTAAATGCCTTGCAGGCCAACTTTAAGGCCATAAATCAACAGCAGGCAGATTAATGGGGGGATGAGGAGGGAGTGCAGTGTAATTAATTAGCAAATTACTGGTTAGTTTGAAGAGAGGGAAAGAAGGGAAAAAAAAAAACAAGATGAAAAACTAAGTTGATTTTTTCCCTGCACAGATTTACAAAACATAGTCAGGTGTATCTGAAAGAATGCAGTGTAACAGTATCACCCCTATTTTCCAGTAGTTCCTGGGACTTCAAGCACAAAGACGTGAGGAATCAAGTTCTGCAGGTTAACCTGGCCCGAAATGTCTATTTTTTCTAAGTGAAATTAATTACTGTTCCCAAAGTAATGCTCCACAGGGAAACACATGAGACACGAAAGAGTTGTTTGGGCTGATGACTTTAAACAAACAAACAAATAAAAAGAACAAAACCACAACTAACCAAAAAGTACTTCTGCTAATAGAAACCGTGAAAGGATGGTCCTAAGCGAGCTCTGCTCTATTAACCAGTCTCCAGGGTTCTCTTCAGTTAAAACCCTTCCCTTTTCACCCGCAAAGCGCTTAGTATTTATCACCAATGACAAAAACAATACAGAATGAAGATGGTTTGAACTATTAAGCTGTCTTAACCATTCTGTAAATGTGAAGTCTAAAAGTCTTTTAATTAAAAAAACAGCTCTTCACAGATTCTTCTTGTATCCTGCGGGGACGTAACGCTGTGGCCTTCGGTTCTGGAGTCTGTGAAAATTTCATAATCGTTCCCACCCTGAAAAGAGATAAAGTAAAAAGCAGAAGAGGATTTATTTAACAGTATTTAACTTAATGTACAGTCATAGTCTTGGAGTGAAGGAAGAGTTTGTATAGAAAATTCTGAAAAGAATACGCAATGACAATGTTGCTAACAAATGACCATGAGGATGCTATTAAAACTGCCCAGTGTCAAGCTGAAATGCAGGCTTGATGTAACCAGTGCTTGTTACTAAGGTTACTGCTGCAATACTGTGATCCTGCGCATGCAATGGGCCACCTACATTTGGAACTGGGGTTACTGGTCAGAGGATGCTGATGAAAGGATTGTAATTCCTGTAGGCAGCCAGCACTCAGCAGTAGCCTGGCATCTTCTTTGTAAATGTAAAAGCAAATAGCATAACCGAACAGAATTTACAAGCAGGATCTATTTGAAGTTTCAGACACCCTATTTTTATGTCTCTTAATGGTAATTTCTGAGAGATAGTAACTCATATATATACACGTGTCTATTCTAAATTCAGTTCTTGTCAGGCATAAGGCAGTTGACAGGAACCTACAGTACTTGCAGTTCAAAATAGCAGCCCTGAAACACATACCCAAAACCCACATACTCACTGGCATAGTCTTATCTCCAAAGAAATAAACAGTCTTGTATCCGTCTTCTGCAATGATTCCTAAGCAGTACCTCTTGTCCCAGCCATCTGGGAACACGTCAAAGCTTATCTGGCCTCCTACGAGAGACATGAACCAAGAAAGCTTTGTTATAAAAACACATTTGTGAGAAGTAAGGAAGAACAAAATGGAGTATGGCTTTTAGTAGAGGAAACACTGTCAGACCCTGGGCCTACTTCTTAACAGCACAGAAGATATTTCACAGGGCATGAGTTATTGTGATTGAATAGAAATACTGAGTTGTGGCCTGAAGCAGTGATTGAACACCTGGTAGGAAGGCAGGACCAACCCAGGGGCACTCAGGTGCATGCAATGTACCGAGTGATGGAAGGGCTGGAATCGGGATCCACGCTTTCCCAGCTTTCCCAGACCTCATTTAAGGGTTGGCAGGGGAGGCAAGGGTATCTCACTGGAGACCCCTGCATACCTGAGGCCTTCTGAAGATAAGCAGCTGCTTTCCTTTGTTTCTGTGCCCATGGCTGTTGTATTTGAGCAAGATCTCATCCCAGACTGCACTCACTGCAGTCTGGGACCTTACTACTGTGCTATCATTGCTGTGCTTTCCATCGTGTTACAGTGATTTTTCTGACTGTTTACCCACTGAACAAATGTGAAAGTCTTAAAAGTTGGCAAATGCTACTGGCTCTCAGTTTGAGTCTTTGACTCAGTTTAACTCATCCTCACTGTGGATGAGGTTGCTTCAAATGGTGTTTCAAATGAAATCATTTCAAATGTGATACCTATAGAAAATGTGAGGCCTTTTCCTGCAAATTCTCTTCGTAAATCAGCTACAAATTTTTCTCTTATATGCTCCTTCTGTTAAAGAAAGAAAAACAAAAGGGATCAGCTGCATGCTGTGTTAATTCAGCAATAAAAATATAATAACTAAAAACCACCCCAAATATCCAAAGCTCTGAGTACCAAGACTGCTTTAAAAGGCTTGAAAGAGTTGAAAAGGAATAGTTGAGCAGGGTGGATAAACTAAAGAGCGCTCCAGATAAGGACGGTTTTCTATATGGCAGTTTCTGTAGGAATATTTACGTACAGGTAGGAGGACATCCAGTACTCTGGATTGGGGTTGAAACAAACATATGAGCCAAGCCTGCCCCTTAGCCAAGCGATCAGTTAACTGTTACACAAAAAACCTACCTACTGTATCTGTTTCCTGATGCCTGAAGAAAGAAATTAGTTAAACCATACGGAAAGCATTGTACTTTTGTACTTTTCCCATATTTCATTTTAGAAGCTTGTTGTTGTTGTTGTTTAATCAATTTCTGGCTGTTGCTGCCTCTGCCAGAACTTGGATATTTTTTCAAGAGCTGAAACTCACCTTATCAAGTTCATAGAACTCAATTCGTTCTTCCTGGCTACAACTTCTTCCAATGGGGGACACATTTAACATCCCATTTCGGAATTCAATGAAAGTGCCCCTGAAAGAGAATTAATTAATTAACAAGGCAGAAAACAGATGAAACAATGTTCATAATACTGAATACAGCAACGAGGCTTTGTTTAATTCCAAAGACAAAGGGGGTGTCCTTCAGCATCCCCTTCTGTCTCAAAAACGGGTAGGAAGAAGTAGTGCTTGACACCAGGGTGCCTGCTGGACTTTTATTGTATGTATGTTAAATGTATGATGTGGTTTTAAAAGCATGACTGGAGCATCCTGTCAATGTGACTGTCAGGCCCTAGCAGCCGGTCTGCCTGCTTTTAGATGAAACAGTGAGATCTTGGCGATCTTGGTGGTTTCTGGTTGGTCTGACATGGTACAGTACAGACTAGCAGCTGCACTCCCACGCACCACAGAACTCATCTTAGTACATGCTTTGCTTGTCTGGAAAGCATTTGCTACTGAACTCCAAAGGTATTGAGGAAAACAGTCCTGCTTCAAAACTGAACTTCCCTCATATGACAGTGAGTGTTTCGAGTCCTGCAAAGTCATTTTTCTGCCTTTTAAACCATTGTCACCTGCTCCAGCTGGGCGCTTATCTATGCAAGCATGGATTGATCTGTTTCCTGTATGCAATGCTGCTAAAACACAAAGCTTTTTTTTTTCTTTTTTGTTTTCTTGCTGGGGTGTCTGCTTTGCACACTTACGCTCAACACTCTTAGATGGTGACTTGAGATGCACATACCTTTTTTTCGGCAGTTTGATCTTTGCAATGTAACTCAGGCAGTAGTTGATGAGGTCTTGAAGCACATCCTCACCCAGGTGACCCTGAATGTTCTAAATGAAATTAATACCAATTAACCATAAGGCTCCAGAACTGGAGATCCTTGAAACAGTTTACATAGAGAACACAGCTGTGGTTACTACCACAGAGCAATGGCCTTTCAATAAAGCCAGTAAGCAGCTCTCCATTGATGCACAGGTGCTACTAACTAAAGGCTCCCACTTTTTTTTTTTTCTAAACCATGAAACCAAACTCTCATTTAAGATGCTCCCTGTAAGTATTTGAGCTAAAAGGAAACCACAAAAGCCAGCAGACTGAAAACCAAAGTTGCATTGATATCTATTGTAGCCATACATGAAGATATAGAGATTACTGAATTGGGGAGCACTGCTCAAGTTAGCAGTTGCAGCCAGGACCTTGAAAATTCTCACATCTGTTTTTCATGTTGAAAGAAGGAAGGTGACTGGAACATCAATCAGCTGTTTATGTTCAGGTAGAATGTTTATCATCTTGTATTGCATTGCACATCAGAATCTATGCTCTGAATTAATACTGAAAGCAGCTACAGCAGTCACAAGGAACATTATAGACCTGAAGACCTGTCAGCCATGCAATGCCAGCTCTATGGGTGCTGCGGGAGCATGGCACACAGCACGCTCTCTTATGAGGAAAGGTTGAGGGAACTGGGCTTGTTTAGCTTGGAGAAGAGCTAGAAGAGCAAAGAAGCTTTGGGGAGACTTCACTGCGGTCTTCCAGTACTTGGAGTGTATAAACAGGAGGGAAAACAGCTGTTTACCTGGGGTGATAGTGATAAAACAAGGGGGAATGGTTTTAAACTGAGACAGGGGAGGTTTAGGTTGGGAACTTAGGAGGAAGTTTTTCACCCAGAGGGTGGTGACGCACTCGAACAGGTTGCCCAAGGAGGCTGGGGATGCCCCATCCCTGGAGGCATTCAAGGCCAGGCTGGATGTGGCTCTGAGCAGCCTGGTCTGGTGATTGGCGACCCTGCACACAGCAGGGGGTTGGAAGTGGATGAGCATTGTGGTCCTTTTCAACCCAGGCAGATTGTATAAAAATTTGGCCTTAATGAGAAGGGTGATGATTGCAGAGGACCGCGCTGCTCCAACAAAGCAACGTGATGCTGTTTCTCTGGCAGTCTCGCCCCTACCTGCTTGCTGAAGAACTTCCCATCTTTGTATGCCACGAGGCCGTTCTCTGGAAACACGTAGTCAAACTTTTCAACCACTGCAAATGGATGGAAAGAAGTCAGTAACAGCCCGTGTGTTTAAACGTGGTTCTCCTAAGCGTTATGTAGGTTGAAACACAGAGACCACAGAATGCGTGAGATCCCAACGGGAAGGACTCAGCAACATAAGCATCAAGAGGAGTGTAATCTGTGCGTTCCTCTGTGAGATCTGCGCAGCCCCGACCGCACCTTCCAGGTAAATCACACCCAGCTCAGCCTGAAGTCTCTTCCTGTCCCTCAAGGATCTTCGATTGCGTTAAGCGTTTCCGGGGCCACACGGCTCAGACACGCCGCTCCCGGGCTGCAGTACGGCCCGAGCTCCGCCTGCCCTCGGCACAGCCCCAGCCTGACATCGTCCGTGTCCCCGGGAGCAGCGCCGTACCGCGGGACGCCGCCCGTGTCCGCCCGCTGTGCGAAGTGCCGCGCAGCCCGGCCATCCTCGCGGCGGCGGCAGCCCCGCCCTTACCGTCGTCGCCGAGCTGCTCCTTGATTTTCTCGAAGTCGGAACCCCCGACAACGCCCACCTTCACCTTCTGACGCAACCTCTGCAGGAACTCCGCCATCTCCGCCGTGATTTTCTACGGTCCAAAATGAGACGGTGCACAGGCGTCAGCCTTCCCCGGAGCCGCAGGTGCGCGCCGCGACAGCTCGGTGCGCAGCCGTGGGCGCAGCCCTTGCAGCCCCGCGCACAGGCGCTGCCCCCTTGGCCGCCACAGGCGAGGAGCGCGAGCCCCTCAGCACGGACCGCCCCGCCTCACACAGCGCAGCCCTGAGTCCCCCCCGCCGCCACTCGCCTGCCGCGGCGCCGTGAGGGTCCCGTCCACGTCGAAGAGGCACAGCACGGCGCGCTCCGGCGGCGCCATAGCGGCTGGGAGCAGCGGGGCCCGCCGGGAAGGGGGCGGTGCTCTCCTGGCGGCGGCGTGGCTGCGCTCCCGGACGGCGGCGTCATGGCGATGGTGAGCGGGGCGGCGCGGCGCGGTGGGAGGCCGCCCTGCTGAGGGCCCGGCCCGGCCCGAGGGTTTGGGCCTCGGCGGTCGCCTCAGCGGGGAAGGGAGGAGGTGCGGCGCGCGGCCTTTCGCGGCCGGGGCTGTGGTGGGAACGCCACGTGCCTCGGAGCGCCGGGACCGAGAAGGTGCGGGGAGGGCAGGCCCGGTAGGCCCGGCAGGTTGGCCCCACGCGCCGCGATGGTTGCTCCGGGCCGACCTGCTCCGGACCCTCGGGGCCGTTGTGGCGCTGCTGTGAGGCGCCCTGAGGGCTCCATCCGCGCCCGCCCCGAGGCGCTGCCCCCGCGGGCCGCCCTCGTGCCCTCCTCCCCTCGGGGCCGGGCTGCACGCTGCGCTCCGTTTTTCCGAGATTTCCGTTGATTTTTGTTTAACGCGTTGCTGGTTCGCTGTCCCACGTTCTGTGCCGTGTGAGCGCCGTGCAGCGGTGCTCTCTTCCACAACAAACGACGGAGACCGCGGCCGTCAGGTTCCGCTGCCCGTAACCGCGGTGCGGCGCGGGGCCGCGCTGACCGCTGCGGCCCGTGTGCCCGCAGGTCCGGCTGTGCTGCGTTAGGACCGGCGGCACGGCGCCGTCCCTGGGGAGATGCCTGCGCGGGGAGCCCTGGAGGAGGGCGTGGAAGAAGGAAGCTGCCGGCCCGCCCTGCTCGCGCGGTACGGCTGTGTGTTTGCGGTCACCGAATGGGCGAATTCACGGCGCTCCCGCTGACGGTGAGACGCAGCGTGTGCCGTCTCGGCTCCTGCGCCGCTGGGCTCCTGCTGCCGCGGTCCCGCAGAAGGTTGGAGATGGTAAAAGCGAAGAGTTCAGTGTGGTGTACAGGTTCCCGGGCATTAAGTACTGCCGGGTGCTGTCGAGGCTGAAGCTGCTGCAGACCGGGACGACGCTGCTGGTGCTGCCGCCTGTCTGTTACCTGCACCTGCAGCAGCAGCTGCCCCAGGCCGTGCTGCTGTACACAGCCGGCATCGCGCTCTTTGCCGGTGTGATGCTGTACGGGATGAGCTACTTTTTCAGACGGATTATCGGATTGATCTACTTAAGTGAAAGTGGAAGAACTGTCAAAGTGGCCCACTTGACGTTCTGGGGGAGGCGCAACAACATTTGCTGTCCCCTGGAGACGGTGATGACTTTGGATGAGGTTGGGGATGCCAGGGGAGAGCTGCTTCTCCGGTTCAGGCGGTATAACAGCACTGAGACCTTATATTTCACAATTAAATACGGGCAGATTGTGGACAGACAGAAGTTTATGCAAATATTTGGAGAGCTGCCGTGATGTGGCATCTGATTACCAATGATGTTGCTTGTTGCATTGTTCCTCATGTGGATTCTTGCATGACATGTTATTAGTTTGTCAGACTGACACAGTTTTTTGTCATTTTCCCACATCTGCTGGGAGGTGTGCTCAGTGTAGAAACAGTAACCAACAGTCCTGGGTAAGTAAGCAAGTGTTGTTGCAGCAGGGTTATGGGGTGAGCAGTGAGCAGGAGTGCTTTTGGATGCAGTCAGTGCGTGCAGTGCTGCAGCCACTGCTGGTGCCACACAGGACACAGCCTGCAAGGTGCTGCTGCTGCCCTGCACTGTTTCAGCTTGCCTTGGAGGCTTTGGGTAAATGTGGCAGCCTTTCAAAGTGAGTGCAGTGACTGTCAGAGCATCCTCATTTCAAATTCACCTTTAGCAAGGCTTAGGTTAGCTGGGAAACTTCTTGCAATTAAAAAAGAAAAAAGTGCTCCCAAACAGTCATGTGATAAATAATTAATAATGCTAGATGTCAGAGCGATACTAGCCTATGATGATGTATTAATGAGTAGTATTTTTATTAATTAATTATTAATAAATAGTTATAATGCTGAAAAAGCTTCCTGACAATCATAAAATCAGTGTTTGTTAAAGAAACGATATTTGGACCAGCCGAGTACACAGGGCTGCTGGCTGTGTGGGTACAAACAGAACTTGGCACTCAGGGCTGAGTGCTGCTGCACAACTCATGTCCGGGTGGTTAAAGGCCCTCCAGGAGACCTCAGTGCTAATTAATTAATTCATTATTTCCCACTGAAATGAAGAAGGAAGAACATCATATACATAACATAACATAATATAACATAGCATTCCATGTGGAATGAATTGTGGCGCTATGCATGAAAAGGGAGCCCTTTCTCAGTTCAGGTTTTTTAACAGTCACTATGTTGTGTTGAAATTTGGAACTACTTGTCCTTCTCTGCAGATGTATGTTCATGCTGGGGGGTTGTTTGTATATGATGTATGAATGGCATTTAATCACTGCTCTAACAAAGTTAGTTTTTGCAACTTTTGAGTTGCAAAAAACAGTAAATTTTGCAAAAAAATTATCTGAGACTGTGAAGTCACCAACCTTCTGTTTACCCCACCATAGATTGCAGTGTAGCTGTGGTGCAGCTGCTCTGTACTGCTTGATCTGTGTGCTGGTTTGGGCTCGCTTTATGGCATTTATACGCCTTACCAGAAGGCGGCCTGGGGACTTTATTGCTCTCTACAGTTACCTCAAAGGAGGCTTCAGCACAGCTCAGTCTCTTCTCCCAGGTAATAGTGACAGGATGAGGAAACAGCCTCAAGTATAAGCTGGGTATTACAAAAAGTAAGTAAGTCTCTTTGAAGCATTGGAGCAGGCTGCCCAGGGCATAGCTGAGGTATTGAAAAGACAATGTAGCACATGCAGTGCTTAGGGACGTGGTTTAGTGGCAGTGCTAGGTGACTTTTGAGATCGTTTCCAACCTGAATGACAGCACAACAGCTGACCTTCACCAGCAGTGACATCCAGAGCGTGCTTTTCAGTTTATTCCTCAGGCATCTGATCAGCAGATCAGGTAAGTAAAACTGCCGTTATGATGCGAAGGCTAACCCTGATGTTAAACAGGGTTAACCTGTTTACTCATGTTGAATGGCTCCTGATTGGGGTCTTCATCTCCATGTTGGCTGATAGCAAGTTGTGCAGCAATATCAAAAAGAAAATCATAATTGTCCTTGGCTTAAATACTACGGCAGCAGAATCCCAGTTGACTGAAGTGGTCTGTATGCATACAGTACGATTTGTGGAGGCATCTCTTCATAGGAATATATTTAATATGCACTAATGATTCAGCCTGGGCATGTGCTAGGTGTAAAATAAAGAGCCTTGGGGGAGTTCAATTATAAATATTTTATTTAAGAATACTGATTACACGAGATGTCATCGTTTTATGAATTTGTGTACAGTTACTGGTTACACCATGAAGTGTAGTTAAGTACTGGTTTAAACATTTATTTGGCACTGTCCACAGTATGCTGTAAACAATATTAACTTCATATGCTTCAGCTGCAGTGCTTTCTATGTATTCTCTAACATGATCTCGTCAGCATGTTGTACACAGTTATACAGTTACTGAGTGTCAGTAAAAATTATAAAAACATCTACAGTATTCATCATCAGAAAAGTGAAGATGTGGCAAGACTTCAAATTACTGGACCTTTGCCTCTGTCAAAGTACGAGACTTGCTAGGACACTACGACTACTGCACTGATATGTCGAACTACCTAATTCCCAGAATGCAGTCAAATGCAGTTCTCGGTTTGACTTTCCCCTTGGTGATAACAGGACAGTGATGACAGTGAGGCTTTGTTGAACACCAGACCAGCACACCTTTCTCCAGATTTCAACCACCTCTGTTCAAAAACCTGCTCAAGGTTCCGACCAGCTGGTACCAGAATTCTGGGTTCTGCAGAGAGGTTTATAGAAATCCCATTATTTTTAAGCTAACAGAAGTGAGTTTTCTTGAGTTGTCCAATACCGGAACTCAATAAATAAAATGGGAAAACCACGATTAAAACTTACCAAGAAGGTAAGAAACCTTTCACAGTTCAGCAGCTCTTTTAAGCATGTATAAATCCTTTAACAACTGCTCTGTCTTTACTGTATACCTAAAAACTTGCTAATAGGGTGACTGTGGTGTCAAATGTGGTCCCTCTTTTTTTTGGTGCATAACATAAAAGCCTTCAGCTCAGTAAGGAAAAGCCAGGTGCCTGCCAGCCACGAAAACAAACTGAAACAGGCACCGGAACAAATTCAAGTCGGCCTGAAGCAAATAGCAAAGAGTTCACAGTAAAGAGACATCCAGAACACAACAAAGTGTTGCCGTTTTTTGATTCTATGGCTTTCCAGAAGACCTCTTTAAGCTATCAATCACAACAGAAATAGGTCGCACTACAGTGTGCAGGTGGGACCACTGTACTGTGTACTCACTGTACTGTGAGTCCGCACAGCAGTGTCTCTCTCGTGTCACGCAGTGGCTGAGATCAAGCAATTCTGCTGTAGTTTCACAGAATAGTCAAGTTGAACTGGTAATAGCTGAAATTAATGGCTGTTATGGTGCGTTTTGGGCAAACGGGAAAATAATCCTAAATATAAAAGAGGTGGAAATAATGTGCTTTGCACGATTCTATAAGATTTGTCAATTTAGAAACATTTCAGTATAGCTTTCTCTGTACGGGTCTGATTTTAAGAGAAGGCAAAAGTTTAAACCTCCAGGGCAAGGACAGAAGTTCCTCAGTTCTGCTCCGCTGTGCACTTCGCCTCTGAAGCAGTACAATGGCTGAGCAGAGCAGTGCTGTGAGCCACGTGCTATGGCAGACCAGTGTTTAGGGGAATAAAGCTGGCAATTACTCTGTAAAACACTGTACATGGCAGTGGCGGAAAGCAAAACCCTCCCTGAAACGCCTTTTATTCTGTCTGCCATCAGAGCTCTTTCTGCATGGCGGGCATTTGTATGTGCATTTAAGTAAGTATTAGGCCATACTTGTTGCTGCTTCTGGACACAAGTAAAACTGCTGGGATTATCAGTGAAGATGGACTGTAGCAGGGCCTAGTTAGACAAATCAAGCAGTCAGGGCCGTAGGTGTAGGGAGGGCTCTGCAGTTCACACGGCCCAAAGATGGAGGGCCACAGCCTCTACAGGCGCAGCGTGGGACCGCTGCGTGTACCTGCTGGTGAGCAGTACCAGTGCTCTGCCTGTGCCATTTTGCATGGAGCTGCTTGCCTTGGGCAGGATTACAGACAGAACACAAACCTCAGTTTATGACTTTACACTTATCTTGTAAGTGGAGAAGACATGAATTAATGCAAACTACTTTCATAATTAGTTGTTTCCATGTGAGAGAACTGCTTTTTACTTGAAGTTTGCCAAGATGTCACTGAAAATGTTCAGAAAGAGGTGTGCGTGGTGGTCCTTGAAGATCAGCGTTGGACGAAAACGGATCGATCTGTCACCACAGCCTCCCAGCACAACACCTACGAGGAGAACAGCCCCTTCAGTCATCACGGCCCAACACCCAGCAAATGCAGGTCGCGCCTCACTGAGGAGGGTCAGTAAGAGTTTCCCCCTGATCACTGCCAGTCCTACAGCCACACAGCACGTCATCAGAGGCCTCAGGCTTCACACAGCAACTCAAAACATCACTCAGAGGCCCATTCTGTGAAACACTTGAGACGTTGGAAAAGCTCCCTCCAGCACAGAGCTCAAAACCACCACAGGAAAGCTGCAGTACTCTGTGGGTTCCGTAAGTGCCTCCATCATGGAACTAACAGGCTTCTGTACAACGTTTGTTTTTAAACAGCTTCATTTTCAATGACAAAAATTCTAAATATCTCCGTGCTGGCAGTACTGCACTGCTTCAAGCGCACAGCATTTTTTTAATCTTTAAATCCATCAAGTTTTTGAAAAGGTTGTGGACCATGAAAATGTACTGTTGAGCTGAGCGTACCTTGCCTTGGTGCACCATGAAGCAAATTCCTTACCTTTCCTCCATGCTGGCTTAGTTTTCAAGAACAAAACATATCATCAATGTCTTAACAGTGGTTACTGCACTGTATGTGCTTCTTTCAAGAGATGGGAACAACAGCAAAAGCCGCTACAAACCCAGGGCTAACAGTTAAATGCAAAGACAGTATGAGGCTTCAGATCATGAGGTTCCCCTCCTAAAACCTGGGCTTGCCTACAGCTGGGTGAAGTTCTGTACTAACAGAGGCATGCAGTTGCACATCCGTGCCTGTTTTAGGCAGTTCGATAAGTATTTTGTATTCTGTAAAATTCCTGGTTCTCCCTGAGTTTTCCTGTGTGACAGTTATGTTAACATTAATTTCCCTGACGTGTCAGCCGTCCGTGACATGCCAGCCAGATCCACTGATTCTGTTCGCAGCTGAGGAATATTAAAGTGAGGTTATAAAAACAATGCCCTGCATAGGTCTCTCTAAGTAGCATCAGACCTAAAGAGGCAGTAGTAGTGCATGTATGTGCAACTGACTGGTTCAGATAAACATTTCAGGAGATATGTCTACTCCCAGAGAAGCCTTCATACGGTTTGTTTGTAATTCACTTTTGCCTTCGGATATTTTAGTACGCATGCACCGGATAAAGAAAAAAATCAGAGCACTACACCTATCCTGTTGTTCGGCATTTGAAACTTAATCCACGCATAACTTTCTTACCTTTGTTTCTCGCTATTGTAATTAACTTGTTTCTAGTTGCATCATTCGGAGTGTCAAACGAACAGAACGTTCCTCTTCCTCTCACTCTGCTGATAAGATGGGGGTAGCGAGCCTGCAGAGAGCAGGAAGGATGCATGCATGACAGCTGCTGTCACTGAGGACACCCGGCAGCAAGCTCTGCCAAGCATTCTGCAGCATGGAAAACCTGCCGCCTCCTGTTCTGGTGGACTGGAGCTTGCAAACAGGCTGGGCATCTCACATAACCACCCCCCAGACGATGCCCCACAAACAGTGGAAGAGAGAGATGAACTCCCAGTCCCTTCAAAACTCCATCCACACGATGTCATACGGTATGGAACATCCCCTCATTCTGTTCCCTCCCAGCTCCTCTGGCCCTTTGCTGAGAACGGCCTCAGCTCTGTACAACACTGCTTAGCAGCAACTGTAAATATCGGTGCCTTACCAACATTGTATTTCTCCTAGAACCAAAAACACAGCATCACAGCTTCACATATTTTGGAGACCACCCTTCATTTTGGACTAAGCTATATAAAAACTGCATTCTTAAGTCATTAAAGGAAAGTTTACATGTTTTCACAACAGGACATGCTTATTCAGGCTTGCACTGAAGTCCATGAACCACTAAGTTACCATCATCGTAGAGTTCCTCAGTCCAAGTATTTGGAACTGGACGAGGTCAGATCCTAACTGATCAGCAAATTTCTCCTTCTTATCTATAATAAGCCTTAAAAATGCTTACCTGTAAATCCAGTAGTCCAGTCAGCAGTGCTTTTCCTGCATGGGCTGCGTTGTTTATAAGGTCTTCTCTCTTAATAACCCTAATGACTTCAGCAAGCAGAAGGTTCTTGGATGGATCTCCAAGCCAGGTGTTAAAAATCCGATAGGGCTTGGGAAAGGGTGGAAAGAGAGTTGTGCAACAAGTTAACAGGCAAGTCACTATAATAAAGAAAGCCAGCACAGTGATCACATGTGGTACATAAAAAAAGCATGCACTAATCTCGTCAGTCTGCACTAAGCTCCTCTGCTTGGCATAAACAAAGAGCATGGCATAAACTACTTTATGCCATGAATTTAGCACATTTTGTCTTGCTGCTCACAGAAACAAGGCTGCAGATTATGTTGAAATCAGCGCCGTCTGTATGGGTTTGGTGTTCAAGCTTTGCCTTCTGCTGATTTAGTTTTTTCATTTATTAAAGTGGTGTTACTATGAAGAATAAGTCTTTATATCAGAGTTCATACCGCTTGCACACAAGCTCTGAAAATGCCAAGCCCTGCAGAAAAAGGTGTGGGTTTGTGGCACCTTTTGTACAGAAGGGCAGTTCATCAGGCTGAACCCAGTTCTCCACTCCCTCCCACCAGTAATGTCAGTGACTGACAGCAATCAGAGTAATAGAGTGAAAGTAAAGATGTCTCCTATAAGCAAAAAGGAAGCGTCTCTGGGACAGCAGCTCCATCTAGCTGAACCTGCAGGGAAAGGAAAGCTTGCCCTCTTCCACAGACATCACAGGTGCTCGTAAAGGACCATGCCAATTAGCACAGAGTTTCATTGGAAGTCTTACAGCATTTGGCCTGAACTCCTCTTTGTGGAAAAATCCTCCTGTCATCATCTTCTTACTAAACGTTACCACATCAGCTGGATCATCCAGGCCCCAGTGCTCATGTGCCCAGAATTTTCCTGTGCAGCCACCTCCCGTCTGCACCTCATCCACCAGGAATGCACAGCCATGCTGCGGAGATGCAAGTGAAAAGCACAGAACAGGAGTCAGCATTTCCAAAACAAAAATACCTCCCTCACTGAATAGGTAAGTACAAGCCAATTACATTATGTTTCTCCTTCCTCTTCCTTCACTGCTCCAAATCTCGTCTTCAACCTGAGACCAACGCTGTCATATTTCCTAACCAGACTTTCAACTCACTGTGCACTGGATTTCACAATTATTCAGCTACTCTTTTCTCTGTAAGCACACACTAAAGCTTGTCCCATAGATGTCTGAGGGGAACAAAAAGCATGAAGTAGGTCTTACTGAAGGCCAGTGCTTCTGAATATGTAACTAACTGCCATGTTCCAGTGATGACAGCATCTATCTCTGTCCTTGTTTTCTGGGAACATCTGCACTTATCCGTGGATTTGATTTGTCTTTAACTTCAACAAGAGGAGAAACACAAGTATGCCAGCCAAAAATTACCCTTACCCAAACCACCTGTTCTAAAGTTGTTTGAACCCCTCAACAAATGGGACTGAGGAGTCCACCAACTGCGTGTGCAGTGTAAGAGACAACACTGTGCTGACCACGGGAGTTGTTTGTACCGATACATGTACGTAAGTAGCCCAGCTGCTAATGAAGAGGCTGTGACATTGCAAGGAGAGGAAGGCCCCTGGAGACAGGAACCAATGATGCACGTTTAGCTACCACAGCATGAGCAGTGAAAAACTTGATTACCTTTCTGGCAATATCTCGTAGCTTTCTAAAGAAGTCATCTGAGGCATGGTTGTCCCCACCCTCTGACTGTATTGGTTCTATAATGATTCCAGCCACAATCTTCTTCTTTTTCCTGTACTTGACAATCAGATCTTCCACCTGCAAATCAATTCATGTTACATTTTCTTCTCATGGCCTTCTCATATTTCTTCCCAGAAAGATGAATGCTCAGCACCAGCACTTCCAACTTTTCATAGCCATTCCTGGCTATAAAGGTGGCAGGAACCACAAGAGATCTGTAAGTACCCGGGATTTAACACTGCCTCCTTGTTCGTCAGTGTTGGTGAAGTTCAAACCACAATCTGAAGCAGACTGTAAACAAGTTGTGTAATTCTGCACAGTGTAAAAAGTATAGCAAATTTCAGCTGAAAGTATCACTATAGTTTGCTGTGCTGTTGCTGTCATTCCATCTCAGATTTAAAAGAAATAGCACAGAACAAATCTCACCTGATGTACGAATGAAAGCAATCTTCTAAATTTCCATTTTCTATTCACTTCACATGCTTTTAAGTTAATCTGATAAAGCACTGCAGAAATCCTGTTGCTGATAAGGGGGCTTACAGGGGAGTTTTAATTAACTTTGCAGTGCCAGTCGTTAGGATTATGAGTGTCAGCTGTACTTTGAATATCCCTTCACAGCTTTCAGGGCCCACAACCTATGTAGGCTGTGTAAAGCAGTTCTTTCCCAAGAGTGCCAGTAAGCAACTTCAAAGACTTGCAAGAGAGCATTCAGCTTTTTTTTTTTTTTTTTTTTCCTTTTTTCTTTTTAATAATGGCTGAAGTTTGTGGACTGATTTTTCACATCCCACCGAATAAGCTATTGTTGCAGGGCAGCAATTTGCTATGCTTTCAGTTTCCCCTGAAGTTCTGCAGGTTTAAATGAGCAACCCCTTCAGCCCAGTTCTGCAGAGCCGCGCTGCTGTGCTCCATGCAGCACTCAGCCCACTCCTTGGCAGTCACTTCTACTCAATATCCCAGATCGTTCCTGTTCCACGCAGCACATTGTGCTTTGCTCTCCACAGCAGTCTCTTAAAGAGTGCTTTGCAAACAGATCCTGGATCCCAGGAAGCCCAACAAGGAATCCCATCATTTGGGTACCTGCAGGCGCTTTGCCGCCCTGCAGCTCTCTTCTGCTCACCTCCTGTGCAAGGGAAGGCACTGAATGTGCCCTCTCGTTCCCTGCAGCTGTGAATACAATCAGGGCTTTATGCCCAAAGACTAACACAGAAAAGCTGAAAAAACTGAAATACTGGTTTCAGTATTTCACCAAGCTCTCTCTTAGTCCACATCTCTTTGTGAGATCTTGCAGACCAGGACATCAGGAGCTGCTTCTGCACCTGAACTTTTGCTTTGGTACAATGGAATGACAGTAGACTGGCTGCTCTTCTGCAAAGCAGGGCCAAACTGCTAATTGTAAACAACTGTGAATGCTGTTTTAATCACATGCTGTTCCAATCCCTGAAAACATTCCTTTAGTGAAAAGCAACTAAACCTACTAACACCATTCATCATTTCCAAACAAAATTAACAGAAAGCTGCCAGTGAATTTGTTACCTCCTCTAAACAACGGGCTTCTTCCTGTTGATTCTCTTTCACAAAGTCTTCCAGAGGGTACTTTAGTCTTGGAAATGGAGCAATAGGCCAGTCCAGTGAGGGGATGTCCAGTTTGTGAATTGCTTTAGAGTGAGTTGTAGCTAAGCAACCTAAGCCCAAAAAACCAAGAATTAGAGTGATATCTGACAAGGAACTGTACAGGAAAAAAACTACAAGAGGTGAAAAATTGCCTGACGTCAGGCCTTTCTGAATTGCTCCATGTTTTCCTTTCCTGAAATACTGAGTAATAGGATTTACTCAAGGCAGAGTGCCTCTAAGCATCCGTTTCCATATGCACTGTTCCAGAAGGACAGAAGGACCTCTGTCACTGAACAGCAGTGCCGAGCAGATGGGTTCCACCCAGCTGAAGAAAACCAGCCATGGAGCTCTGAGTTACAGCCCTGGTGGTTAAAGAGTCTGTGGCTGGGACTGAGCCAATATAAAATGTTAACCATGAGTGTCATCACATTTTGTGTTGTGGCAATTTCACCGCAGGAGCTATATTGCTAATACATGTAGGAAACCCTGGATTCAAAAATAAGGGATCTTCATATTCAAAAGATTTGAGATTAAATCCCATTGTCACTCGAGGATAGTTTCAGTAGTGGTGGGGCTTTTGTAAGGCCCCCAGGCTTGCATCTACTCTGCTGGCACTGCCTGTCTCAGAGCAGCCACTCTGCAGTTTGCAGCAGGACGACAGCTCACTGCAGGGCTGGGGAGGAGGCACAGGACAGGGCAGGACAGTTCTTACCAAAGGTCCTTCCGTGGAAGCCACCCATGAAGGAGAGCATGGCGTAGTCGGGGCAGCCGGGGGGCTGGAAGCAAAGAGCAGAGGTCAGAGTGGTGCCAGAGCTGAGCTGCTGCCCCACAGCCTGCCCACAGCTTCCCACCCCAGACAGCAGCCAAAGATGGTTACATTGGCACATTTAAGAAGTGCGCGTCATCCCATAAGAGCTGCCTGAGCTCCTACTTTATATCACAGCATTCATGAATATCTGGCAATTTATACTGATAATACCATCTAATGCTTTACAACGGCAGAACATTCAATGCAATCAGCCCTTTCTGGTACAAACTACAACTACTTGTGCACCGTGTGCCCATGTGTGGGGCGGTGGAGCCTCTGAGCAGAGGTGGGGCTGCAGGCCCCGGCTGCAGGCCTGAGCACTGAGCCCCGCAGTGCTACTGGGGAACGGGTTTCAGAATGGGCAAAGCTGGGCTGTGGGTGAGGGAAAAGTGACGCAGAGCAGATCACACTGCGCTGCCCTGCAGCCTGTGGAGAACACACGCCACAGCAGTTTTATCCTCAGGGACTGCAGCCCATGGAGGACCTACACAGTACAGGGGAAATGTGTGAGGAGAAAGGAATGGCTGACAGGAAGAGTTATGGACTGACCACCGAGCCTGGTGAAGGGATGGTGGGGCCGCATGCAGCCACCACAGCGAATTCCCTACGGGCTGATGAGCAACTCTTTATATGCTACAGACCGCCTCGATAGGAGGCAGAGATACCAAAGAGTGAGAGCTGCCTCCTACGTGTATGTTTGAGTGTCTGCACTTGGGGCACGCTCAGACCAGCACACAGCTTTGATGTGCTGTACCACGAATGAAAAAGGAACCAGGACAAAAGACATGCAACTGAATACTGTCCGCAATTCAGAAGGTTATACTTAGGCTAACCCCAGCCACTCCACAGGTACAAATTACCTTGCTCTGTGTTTCCCTCTTACCCTAGGAAGGAAAGGCTTATCACCGCTTATGCACGCACTCTTTAGACCTTTAGTCTCAGCTCAAGGAACCAACATTTGTAACCCCCAGAAAAAGGCGTAAGTTGCTCTGAAAATTTCCCACCCTCAAACTGTAAGGAAAACTCAAAGTAGCTCAAATGTGAATCTCGTTTTTTAGAAAGCTAAACTTGGCCAAAAAGCAACAGTCAGTTCCACAAGTCTTTGGTCATCAAAAAGTTCCCGTTCCTTCAGGCCATTAGGTGCCATTCTTTCATTCGTATGGGCGCTGCCATCTCTCTAGCCAAACTGTGAGCAACACCAAAGGACTTAAAAATAATTCCAAAGACAAGCAAAACCCAAACCCTCCTCCATTCTTAAAGCCAAATGAAGTCAGTAATCTCATGCAAGTGAACTGGAGTGCTTTTCACTGGAGAGGTGACAACCGTGGGGCTGAGACCAGCAGGTTACCTGCATCTCAAAGAAGAGATTACATAGGCGGTTTTCTGCTGCTGTTGCAAGTTAAGATTTGTGCCTGGGGTGAGCAAGACCACCTGAGCTGAAAGCTGAGTAGGATTTCAGAGGGTTTTCTGCTCTCAGTTTCCTCATCCCACCCGTTAACAGTAAAGTTTTAACTGACCTCCTGATTAGTTTAAGCCGTAAAATCACAGCTTCTGGACAAATGAAAAGGACAGTCAATATTACTTGCAAAAATGTGCATGTATTAATAATCCCTATGGACCCACCCATCACCCAATTCCCTTTCTAGCAGGTGGTATTTCATGGAAAAAGGAAGATCTTCCCAAGATTCGCAGTGTGGAAGGATGCAGCAGGTCTTGGCATTTGTTGGAAGCAGTTTGTCTTTCCCCATTTGCAAAGTTTACAAAACTGAGATTACACTTCAGAGACAGGAAAACCACTTTTTCTTCCCAGTCTTCTCATAGAAACACAAGCCAGAGTTACATCGGTATGGTAAAAAACCCCACAGTGTTACCTGGTTAATCATGCATGATTCCAGTTCCTCTTTCGTGACATTATTACGGCCCCTCTCCTTATTCTGCAAATAAACAAAACAAAAACAACCACCAGCAGTTTTCCTTCAGTTGTAATTGATGAATTTGTAGCCTAGTTAGAAGTTACTAATCCTGTTATTTCAAACCAGAGGCAGCGATGACTGCGGTTCCTATGACTGCAATATGCACACTGTAAGACTATTTTAGGTGAACGTCAGTTTAAGATGTAACCCTAATAATGTACAGATAGGCAAAGCCAGTCTGTCCACTCGCTGAAATTGCATCAATTGAAATTGAAAGCTCAGATGAAGGCTTTTTAATAAGGAACCTACATTAAGGTGAATATAAATAACATCACACCCGGAGAGCCTCTGACCCTTACTTTGCTTTGTAACAGCAGTTATGTTGATGAATAAATACAGATTTCTACATCCAAAACTACAAAACAAAACCACTGTTAATATTTTAC
This sequence comes from Alectoris magna, assembly GCA_030625065.1. Classification (NCBI taxonomy): domain Eukaryota; kingdom Metazoa; phylum Chordata; class Aves; order Galliformes; family Phasianidae; genus Alectoris; species Alectoris magna. Next base: position 4,698,981 of record CM060575.1, on the reverse strand, counting down.
TCACTCTGTACCACATAAATATTAATTTAAATGCATTCTCATTCGAGCAGGATCCACAAGCCATGGTCATCACCTGAGGCAGACCCTTGGGAGCCACCTGTCAATATAAAGGGAAAATCACTTCAAAATACTGAGCACAACTATAGTGGAAATTGAATGTAATGCAATTAGTTTCAATGTAAGGGGAAACCAGCCATGCCTGGGATGACGAAAGCTGACTCTTAGTGCAGCTGAAGAAGCTCAACACACTCCACTTATGCTACCCCTTATGAAAGCGCAGTGAACAGAAGTAAATGAAAATGCATTCTGTCATCAATTCTTGAATCCACACTGAAAGAGGCAGAATCTGTGCTGGGAGCAGACACATCACCCCTTCACAATGAAGCCTGGGGAAAAAGGTTCCATTTTGTCACTTGCTGGTTCTGGCCTCTTGAAAGAGCTTCCCTCCAGCAGGCAGGCAAACTGCTCACCCACAGAGCTCCCTACGAAAGCCCCACACCTCCCCTTGATGTACCCACGTCCCTAAACACAGACTGCAGTAACTCATCGCAGCCATCTCAGACTTACTGATAACAAAGATTCCTTCAGCCTTTCTGAAAAGTTCTCTGGAGGTAAAATCCCTAGGGCAGGTCTGTTGATAAAAGTGCTCTAGAAAAACAAAGGAAGAGGAATTGTTTGTTAGCTTTCAGTATTATGTGACAAATATCATGTTGATATGGAGGCAGTTACATTTCATTCTTATCACAAATAACAGCCAGAAATTTGTACTTTCATTCTTACTGGGCAGTAGTGAGCAATGCAGCAAGGAGATCGGTGAGAAGCTATCTTGCATCCATCATCAGAGGCACGCACTAAATCAAGCTCAAGAACATCAGCCGTGATACATCCGGACAAGCTGGTGAGGATGCTTTTCTACCAGGTTATGCTTTATGAAGCCTGCTAATTTGCACTGGAAACATTCCAGTTAAGTATTTCTTGTTCTGGTGCCTTTTGTTTGCACAGTCACCTTTCCCACTGCCTTACCCTGAATTTTTAGGTACATTCTTTATTGTGCATTACAATAGAAGTTTTCTAGCTTGTCAGCATCATAGTTTTCTCACATCTTCTTTTCTCCTTTCCATTTCCTGATTAAGGTCTGACCTAAATCAGGTGCCACTATTGCTGAAATAGTCCCAATGGTTGCAATGTGACCTCTCCTAACACAGCGCTTGCACAGCTGAGCTTTGGTGACTCAAGTCTTTATGGGTCTCCAAGAGGGAACAGGCTACATCCCAAGCTTGTACAGTTCTCATCAGCCTTCTGTCTTTTCTCACTACAGGTACTCATTTATTCAGACTTGTGGACCACAGTAAGAGGTGTGAATGGTCATACTGTAAAATCACAGCAAGGCTGGAGGCACCTCAGGGTCCTTCTGCTCCAGTACTGTCCCAGCAGAGCCACCCAGAGCAGGGCCCAGCCCCACGGGTAGGCAGCTTTGGGAGAGCTCCAAGGAGGAGACCCCACAGCCTCTGGGCAGCCTGCGCCAGGGCTCTGGCACCGCACAGCACAGCACCTTCCCTTCAGACATGGATGAGATCCCCCTGAGCCTTCTCCAGCTGAACAGCCCCTTAGAGCATTTCAACAGAACTCTGAGATAACCAAAAGTCACATCAGGTATAATAAGGTGTAAGCCAGGACTCAGTAATTCATACAAGTGTACTACTTCCAAACCAGTATTTGCTTCAACAGACTCAAGCTTAAAAAAAACCTATCTAAGTAATGCCTTTACTGGCAGATAACCACCAAGTTTTTGTTTAGTACATATGAGAACTCTTACTTGACTTTTTACCTCAATTTAGAAGGCAATTCTCATATAAAATTAAGAGATATGAGACCATAAATCTGTCATGAATTTGATTATGGGTTGTCACAGGCAATTGACAACATTTGCCATTAAGCAGAAAAGTCTATTTCTCTTTTGTTATTAATGAGATGCTCAGTACCAAGAGAAACATAACACTGATATCAAGCTGCTGTGGTCTCAAATGAATGGATGCATATTTAGTTCTTTATAGCCAGCTATAAAGAGGGTACATGGAGCATTACAGATAAACAAAAACAACATCTCTCCACAAAAACACCACTCCTGTCGTTAACTATAATCAAGGGCGCTCCACTGATGCATATTACTCAAAAAACAGAATTTTCACACCAAGACTGGCACTGCAGTCAGACCCCAGCGTCTGCAGTGAGGTTCCCCCAAGTTCTGGCCCTTCCAGCACTCCGGCCTCAGTGCCACAAAACTGCCCTGCACAAATGACATTCTGCCTGTACTGGGCTGCCAGGAATGGGCACTGCAGTCAGGGATGGACTGCCTTAGAGCCACCCTCTGCCCTTGATCGAACCGATGGAGGTTTCAGAAACCAGAACAGGGTACCAATGTTTTTGATGCAGGAAAGATGGGCCTGATATTAAGAGCTGGCAGCCTTTTCCAGCTTAAAGATTAGCAACTGCCACCACACAATTGGTTTTTGTTTTGTTTAAAGTCTGACTTTGCCTACTGCTGCATTAAACAACGGCATTGCCATCTCCTGAGAAATATTTTCAAGAGTTAATGTTAAGCAGAAACACTAGTGCTTCCATGTATCTGCCTTCAGCAACTCCAGCATTTCTAGCCTTGACGGCAGACTTATTTTATATTGAAATATTGTGTTTCTGGGAAAGGCAGAGTTCCTCTCATCTGGAAGGACCGAGCACTATTAGCAGCTCAGCTCAGGGAACCCAAACACCTGCACTCCTCTCACGTGTTGGCCCCAGCTTTGCTCTCCTGGACAGAGCCACGAGACTTCATGCAGGGGAAGGCCGCGCTGCCCAGGGCCCAAGGCCGTGCAGCTCAGGGCCGCCTGGCTGCATTCTGCTTTTCAGTTAAATCACAGCTCTGCGCATCAACATCTCTGTACTGTGTTCATAACCTGTGGTCTTTAAAAGCAAAGAGGTATAATTACAACAAACCAACCAACCCACACAGATTATCATATCAGCCTAAGAGAAATTGGAGAAGACTGCCACAAGGAGGGAGGGGATGCCCTCAAGTAGACTGGAATTCACTTACCAGGTTCTGTGGCTGCTGGAGAAGCTTTATTAGAGACGGATGGCTGTAACCTAATTAAAAAGAGAAAGAAAAGTTGTATCTGGTTTATGTAAACTAATGTGGAGTGTGACCCAGAGAGTAACCTTATTCAGACTTCACTCAAATTCTGTTCAACTTGTGCATCTGTCAACGATCCGACTTCTTTTAAGTTGGACAGTTCTCCTCTTTTACAAACTTGGTGTCAAGCAACAGCACAGCATATTTTAGCACACACAGTTGTGATGCTACATGGGGCACTTGCTTGCTTACAGGTAAACCAACGGACTTGATGTAGAAAAAGTGCTCAGCACAGAAACTTGTGTTTTAAACCCAACTTTTATGTCTGAAATGTCAACGCCAGAGACTTATCATCTTTTACACTCTCTTGCAGAAACAGCTGGAAACCTCATCTTCCCTACTGCTCAAGAAGTCAGCCTGCTCTAATGTTATTACAAAAGCAAATCATGCCCCTCATTTCCCCATTCTAGTTGAACGACAACAGCCCTTATTATCCCGCCTGAGCTCGGCTACCGCATTAACAAATCAATTATAAATTCCATCTTGAATATTTTAGTTCAAAACAAGGAATATCCAGACTGTTTTTCAGCTGCAGATCATTCTGCAAGGAATCTGTTAAAATTATTATGAAAATGATACAAGTGGCTATTTGGACACAGGCAACTAAACCTGCATTGCGTCAGCTGCCGTGGGAAGAACTGCGGTTCAACCAGAGAGACGGACACGGCTGAGGGCTGTGGCACTGAGAGCTGAAGCTGTGCCTGCAGCCCTGGGCACCTTGGAGAGCAGCTTAGGAAATCTCAAATTACCCCTGTTATAAAACAACCACCAGCGCCTAGGAAGCTTAACCATTAACTCTGATACTGCTTATAAAAACATGTGGTTCTGTTGCCGGTGCTAAGTTAGCATGAAGAATCCAAAGACCTTTGTATCTTTTGTTATGTAACACAGATCCAAGGCTTGCGTTACCCGTAAGCCATCTTCTCCCATCCCCACAAGATGACACCTTCCTTTCCCCTCACTTTGTGCCCTGCAGCTCTGTCTGCCTCCTCCAGTACTCCCTGTGCCAAGGCACAGCAAGAAAGAATCCTTAAGCTCTGCCTTTCTGAAGGAGCAGCAATGTGTGGAAAGGTGCTGAGCTGCTGTGTGGGTTTATATTAATAAATCTAATGCTGGAAAGACCGGAATGGTTAAGTAATTATTATATAACTATTGCAGACAAAGTCAGACAGCTCCTGGGCTAAGACGGCAGACAGGAGCTTGTTTCATTGCCAAGGGCAGCACAATGGTTTATAGCTTTATGAATCCACTCTCCAGCACTTTCCTATCAGCAGTGACAGAGCTGGCTCTAAGAGAAGGGCAGCTGCTCCATCACTCTGCCTGTCTCCATCAGCATGGCAGAAAAGAACACGTCCTTCAGGCTCACAAATGCGCCTGTTTGCAACGGGATAAAAACTGCTGAAAGAAAGGGATGGAGAAAGCCCTAAGAAATGAACCCCAGGCTGCTGCCAGCAACACCAAACTGCACCTCTTTGAATCTCCAAGAACAAGAACAGGCCTCACCATCAATAAAAAACAGATTACTTCATTTGGTATTGCAGGGGGCATGCAAGTAAACATGTCAATAGAATCCCTTCAGGCATTTGGCTTCAGGGTGTTTCTAACTCTGTTACACACATGTAACACGCAGGTCTAAAGGATTTGATCTCCTCAAAACTGCGTGGTTTAAAAAAAACGAAAGAATTTTAAAACAGAAACAGTCCAGAACATCTTTGCCTGCAGATTTTTTACACTTCTTATCTCTCTGCACAGGCGCTTATTACCTCTCACCTTCTGCTGATAATTGCATCCTGCTGTAGCAGATAGTTATTAAATCTTGGGGAGCTCTGACTGATTCATAAAAGATCCCACTGAGTGTACGTGCAGAGATAAGCACTGATGACTACAAGCACCTTGATCTGAGAACGTCAGCTCACCCACAACCCTCAGCAAGATTTTCTCCTGCTGTCCGAGTCAGGATTTATCTCTCTCACCAAAAGGGACACTGTTAGCGACCTCTGCACCTTCACTTTGTCTGCCCTGCCGTTCAGTTCAACTTAGAAAAAACTAATACTGTGTGTTCAGTCAGATTTAAGTCAGCCTCTATTACATTCCCATTTGCTTGTCGCTGCACATCACAGATCCACCGTGTGAGATGCCGTATGAAGTGCAGCACTGTAGCTCTTACACGGCACACTGAATTTCCCTTTCTACCTGTCAACATCCTGAATGCACTTCAGGCAGTTTTCCCACTGCATATTCCACTTTATTTCTTGAATATTTGCTTTGATAAAAGTTTAGCCATCATTAGGAGAGGAGGAAATGAACTAAAAGAGACCAGTCAAAATCCTGTTGTAAATCAATGAGATTTCAGGAGAAGAAATCCACGTTCAACTGGATAAATAGTCTGGAAAAATTGTTTTGAAGACATGAATTTTATTCACTTAATTTTCCACTCCTTTCAAACTACAAAATTCACCACTGTCCCCTGCCTTCATACGTGACAGGACATTAGAATGAGTGCATCAAAGACTACATGAATGGATGATGAAATCCCATTCCTTTTTCCAACGAAGACTGTTGGGAACAGCTGGCTACAGTTCATTCCACCAACCTCCTTTTACACACATTTTCCATCATTACAAAGCTACAATGAGCTAACAGAAATGTTCAGATAAATCACTTCATGGCCCCAACCAGAGCCAAAACAACAGTGGTGTTCCCGGAAAAGTCATACATGTACATGCAAAAGCCCATGGGAGATGCTGCCACAGCTGCCCGCAAATGCAAGTCCTTTGGCATGAGGATGGTAGTCAATGGAAGCTGAAGAAGAAATGAGAAAGGCCAAATGCACAAAGGCCAAAACGCACACAAAACATTAGCCATCAGCTGCCTTACCCTACTGTTATGCTGGAAGTGTCAGAGAAGGCTATGTGGCATTTAGAATGCTTAAATAATAGCTGAAGTTGTTCAGCTATTGATAAACACGTGAATAATAAGCTGAATAATTAGCTATTGATGGATAAAGATTCTTGATAGAGAAATCTGCTAAGAAGTTCAGCCAGTTAGGTTAACATTTCTTCCCTCTCCTGGCTGCAGGAAGATGAGCACAGCTGACCCAATTTCTAACCTTTTAGGAGGATTTTGGTCCGTGCAAACAAACCCCTAATATTTTTCACTGTTAAGAAGTAAGGAGTCCGGGGGCTTTTATGTGTACCTCGCTCATTCTTTCTTTCATTTGTCTTCTCTCTGTGCTAATGCCAACATACAAATTTGCACATACAAATTAAGATTAGAGCTTCTTCCAGATACCGCCCTGTGCTCCAAGTGAGCCACAAGGACTGCAGTTTTAACCCCGTTTCCCCAGCTGTTCAAAAACCACCACAATTCACAGCAGCGTGGTACCCCAAGTACAATGAGGCATACATTACGTCAGCCTTTTGTTGGGTTGCTGTTAATTAACCAGCTTGTTTGGTAGCAGCTGAGAGAACAAAAGCATAAGGACAAAGCAGAACTTTCGGTACAGCTGTTTCCTACCTATCGGGATGGAGGAAATCTGAGAGTAGAGATCCAGCATGCGATTGCCATCCACATCTACGAGGTAGTTCCCTCGGCTCTCTTCGTAATTGCAGAAGAAGTGCACAGCTTCGGCATTCTTAAACAAAAAAGCAACAAACAAAATGAAAGCTTGAAGTAGCATCAGCGTGGAGGAAGCAACAGCAAAATCTGATAAAGAACAGAAAGACGGATTATATCCATTCCATGGGAATTAACTGCAAAGCTATTTTTATCAAGAGGAACTGTTAAGAATCACCTGTTCTAAGGAAAAAATGGAGGCAGAAAAATGCCCCTTGCAATGCAAGTCAGCCAGCTAATAGGCAATGACTGAACGACTCTGAGTGAACAGAGTGACTGTGCCAGTCCTCAGTGAGGAGGGAGTTCCGGATCTGAGAATGTAACTCAGGTTTCTTTACTCAGTGAAGCCCCAGACTATGTCTGCAGTGACACAGAACACAAAGCCAGTATGGATCGGCAGTTGTTTATGAAGGAGCTTAAAGGCAAGAAGGTACTTTCTTCCACACAGATCAAGCACACACGTTGAAGAATTGCTCATCCTGGGAAGGCAATCTGCACGCAGGCTGGCACACTTTTAAGGCCAAATGCTCGTGTATTCTCACTGGCCATGTGGTAACTCAAATGACACACACAGCGTTTCAGCGATTACAGACAAATCACTGATATTAGCAAAACAATTCTACAGTACTCAAAACAGACTAGAACAGATTTTATTCAATCATACACGTCCACCATGCATAATATACTTGGCATTCCAAGCCAAATTCAACATTGTTTTTGGGTTTTTTTTTTGCATGGAATTCAACCTACAAAACCGATTTTGAACCAAGTTCTGAAATTGCAGTATTGACACCTGTACTGAACACAGAAAATGTGACCAATTACCTGAATTCCATTCAGCTGCTTCATTAATTCCTGTAGGAAACAAAACAAAATAGATGAGCCTCGGGAATGTTATTACCGAAGGCTGAAGAATCCTATCATAGAATGGCCTGGGTGGAAAAGGACCACAACGATCACCCAGCTTCAATCCCCCTGCTATGTGCAATGTCGCCAACCACCAGACCAGGCTGCCCAGAGCCACATCCAGCCTAGAAGAACATATTTCTTTTATATGACCATATAAACTATGTGCAAAGCTTGCAATCTCATCTGCTTACCAGGCAAGTGCACTTGCCACATGAACCTTCGCAGTGCACTGGGCACAAATGACACTCAGAACTACAGCACACTGAGCTACACGGCTGCACACACAGCTTAACTGTGTGTCTCCAAAAAGGAAAAGCTGTTTCTGTACTGCTTAGCTGAATGGAGAAGGGACAAATCGCATGTGTAGAAGGGATGCTGGCACACTGATTCAAGAAACACAGCTTTAAAAGAGCAGAAATCAGTCTCTTAACATGCAGAATAACTGCGCCCATTGTATCTGTGCTCCATGCAAACTCCTGTGCTGGCAGGGAGCTTGCAAAGGAGGCAGAACGTAAATTCTTGAAAATTATTTTGACACTGGAAGCATCTGTAAGTGCCCTTAACTCTAATGCTTGTTCGCTTTTCTTCTGCTGATTTAACAGCTCCTGTTCAAATACTGACTCTGACAGGGGAGAACTGCCCTGCAAACTGAAAATTTGCATTCTTTTCAACACCAAAGCGTTATTTTACATCACAACAAGTCAGCTGGGTCGCCCTTGCAGGTAACGGAAGTTGCACACCAAGCAGAGAGATCCTTCAGCAAATGGGTGCTCTTTGGCTCTCAGTTACTTCAGATGAGAAGCTGACAGCCGAGTTCCAGAGAAATTCAGGTCTCTCTCAGAGAGGGGCAATGCAAGTCACGGTTTCCCCCTTCCTGGCTTTTCACCGGCAGCACTTTGATAAAAGAGGCACAGACTGTTGTGATTTTTATCCATATCAGAATTAAAGTTTGGAATAAAATTTGTTTCCTAGCAAGTTAAATACAGCTGAAGAAAAAAAAGCCACTATGCTTTGAGAACTCACCCGAGATCGTGGTCCGGGAACTTCTGTCTTCATTAGAGGTCCATCATAATCAAAATCCACATCAATTTTAGCTGCAGCTTGACTGATATATCTGTGTCCTGTAGGAGATAATGAAAACCTGAGTGCAGACCATAATTTCTGTGTTCTCCTTCAGAATAAATATGCAAACCTTACCTGAGTGCGAACACTTGATGGATGAGACCAATTACGTCCTGCTGTCTGAAGGGAACCAAATATCTCATCTCTTTGACAAGTGTGAAATAAAACTAATACCAGTGAGGTAGCTTTAAAAAAAACCCACAACAATGAAGTGAGACGACAGGGCAGAGAAACAGAGGCAAATCCTACTGTAAGGGACAGGGCCCACGTGCCTTCATTACAATGCCAAGCAAATGGAGCTGGGCATACCTGTGGCACCAAGCAGAGGCAGTTAGTAAGTGCCAAGGAGCACCATGTTCTGGTGGATCCCTCCTGAATACACATATATTGCTTTAAGGGGGTTGGAGGATCACTGTGCATCTGCAACCATGGAGGTATAGACTCAGGACCTTCAGCCAGGTGCCCAGCAAGAGACCACGAGCACGGTGCGTCCGCCATCATTAAGGGCTGAGCTGAAGTGATGTCCTTAACAGCCACATCTGTGTCACAAAGCACCTGCAAGCTTTTATCCAGCGCAGTATCAACGACAAATTAATCTTAATAAGCTTCACTTAGGGGCATCACCTACACCCCAAATCAACACCTGAAGAACGAGGCACAGCCTTTGGTCCATGACAGACAGGTTAACCCAGAGCAATTTGCGAAGGCTGCGTGAGGCCCTCAGCTCCGTTCCGCCAGCAGAGAGGTGTGCCACAAGCCTGGTTTGGAGAAAGTTTATCTGAAAAGTCACAGCCCTTGGAAAGCATCCCTAGCTGCTCATCTGGGGAGAACTTGGTCTGCAAAGATAAATCTCCTCAGCTTTAATTCCATGTGCTGTATCCAAGATGCGTCACTGCCTCTCCGCGAGCTATTAATAGGTTTCATTACAGCAACACCACTTCATTTTTGTGTCACTCTGTTTAGCTTTCATGTAAATTGGAGACTGCATGGCAACTGTTCCACCAGAAAAGAGAGCTACTGCAGATACATAGCCAGTGAAGCTGCAGATAGAGCACGCAGCCTGTAGAGACTCCAAGGGGAAAAGAGACCCAAGTGACCCACGTGCCCCTGGCTCCCTCCGCTATGGGAGACAGCAGCGCACCAGCACTGAATGCTTCCACTTCTCCTGTATTAATCAGCATTTATTTTATAAACCGTAGTAAGTAATATATAAATAAAAACCTAATGAGCTTCCAAGAAGAAATGCAGACCACCCTTCTGCTGATGCTCTGGGCAGGTACTTCTGCTCCACAGATTCTGAAAGAACTACATAACAGATCCATTATAGTGTTGCCCAGGAATGTGCCAAATAGCACAGGGCTGAGAGGGAAGCAGCTTTACAGTGAGACAACTGTTTTACTGTTGCCCGGTATGACTTTTCCTGATATTTCTGCTAAAGGTGTGGAAGTGTGTTCCCTTACCAGGCCTGCAATGGCTGCAAGGTGCGTACAACACACACATCCTGCACCTGCCACAGCAGCACCACGCAGAAGTCAGTGCGAGAGATGGTTCGTATTGCACTACAACTTGCATGTCAACCAGCCCTTAGTTGTTTGATGTTATGCTGTTGAACCAATGGACCAAGTCAACCCACCGACCTCCTGCTGAGCTCTGTGATCAAAGTGAAATGGAAGAAAGGTTTCTGCTGTTCTATCAACTTCGTATAAGAATGGGACCAAATGATGTGACCGTAGCTCTCGTCTTAAAAATGTGAAGATGTAAAGGGCTGCAGCGGGGTATCTGTCTCTGAAGAAGCATTAGTAATGGTTTTTAATTACATGTAGCTAATATGAGGCAGCACAGCAAACAGAGCACCTCTTGACATCAAATCGAAAGTGAGAAAATAAATGATGTGCTATCAACCTAATTATCAGAGAGCACATCAGCTGAATGACTTGCAGAGGGTTTTCGACCCACCTCGTTTATAGATGGTGGGTGCAATAAATTAAATTCTGCTTTTCTTGCTTCTTGGAGGCTATTCCAAAGTCTGTGTCACACATCATCTCTGTAAACACCAGAGCGTGTAACACCAGCAAATCATCACGTCCTTCCTTTGCACACAGCAGGATGCCATCACTTGCTAACAGACAGAAAAGTTCCTTCTTCAACTCCTGTTTTCTAAGCTATCCTCATCACTCACCAGGTGTCTCGTGCAGCAGTTTTTAATAAGAACCACATTGCTATAGCGACGTAATTCATGTAAATACACCCTTGCATCACTTTTTGATGTTAGTCACAAAGAGCACTGCTGTGGGCAGGTCTCTGTGTTAAGCAGCAATCTCTGCTAAGGAGAGGGAGGTTCACCACAGGTCTAACATCTGAGCAAAAATACTCTGATAAACACTGTTCCTGAGGGCACAACAACTGGGTATTACCTGAGAGAAACTCCAGAGGAGGCAGCCAAATTACCTAAGTGACATTAAGAGGAGGAACTACTCCCAAGGCAAAAAAAGAGAAGACAAAAGAAATGCTGGCACATTTCTCACATGCAAATGTTCTGCTGTGCTAAAGCACAGAGCAAACGTCCTCCGGCCCCGACGATGGGCACTGCATGTGCCAAAGCACACAGCCCTGTGTGAGCACAGAAATATCCCACGTGTGTCTTTAACTTCTACCCCACAGTGTCTACCAAACCATCTTCCAGATAGAAAGTTGAAGCATGGAGGCCCTGACAGCCAGAAGTAGGAGGACTGTGATTTCCTCCAAATCCTATTTTAGGTGCTGCAAGCAGAATCTGTTACTACCAGCTCTTGAAATGGAATGGCAAAAGCCCAGGCTAGCTAGAGGTGTTTGGAAAGTGAACATAACTGTTGCATAATATTGTGAAAACTGAGACTGCTATTTACAGAATGCTTACGCTGTAAGATCAGAAGCTGTTCCACATGAGATGGACTGTGTTTCAGTTACTCCCACATGCACACTGGAAATTTTTAAGGGGAAAAGGGTTCTCCAAAGACCAAGACAAAAACTGATATCAAACAGGCTGTGCGGAAGCGGAAGCACCCATAAGAAAGAGTAAGAACAGCTGCCTCTCCTCAACACAGCTGAATCCTAAACTGACTTTTCAGCAGAGTAATGTGAGCATCAAGCTGCTTGTTTTCCTGCAGGTCTTCCAGATAACTGCGATGGGGACAAATCAGCAACAAATACCAGAATCTCCCAGTGTTCGCTGCAGCATGCCTGCGAGATAAAGTGACATTATCCTCTGTAGGGAGAAGGGAACCAGGCTCAGATATGAGAGGCACAGCATCAAACAGTTCACATGGGGCACTGCAGTAAAAGTGCAGAGAACCTGAAGAACACCTGGTCCTATGAGGGCACACTGAAATGTACATAGACAGATAACCTGAGACAAAAACACCAAGTCTTAAGGAAAGGTTTCAAATACATAAAAGGCTTGCAAATTAAAAACAAGCATTTCAGCCTCCAGTTCCACCAAGGATAGGACAAAGAGTAAGGAGATGATTTTTTCCTGTTTTGAAACCTAGGTTAAACATTAGAAAACAGCTTTAAATGCAAGGTCTGTTCAGCAGTAGAGCAGACTGCCTGGGGAAGCTGCAGAAGCTGTTCTGCTGGGTGCCTTTAAGAACAGGTCAGCTTCTGTGGGGAACATGGGCATGCACTAATGCAAACTGATGCACCTTAGGGCAGAAGACTGACCTTTTGGCGTGCTGTGCAGTTCAAAGATGAATTCAATCCCTTAGGCTAACCAGTAGGAAACTGAACCTGGATCTTTAGAGTCCCAGCCTGTCCTCATAATTATGGTACTAACCCCCCAGCTAACAACAGAATGCTGTTAGATTGCTGGCTGGAACTCATCAAGGAAATGACCTGAAGCTCAGATTTTTCTACAAGTGTGAGAGTCTCCTGCCTATTCTATCATCCAGGAGCATCGCAGGATAAAAGACTGCCAGGAGACAGCTCATTCTAGTGAGGGCTTCTATTGCTGCTCAGTGTTTTCTAATCCCTGAAGACAGGCGCACAAAGCAGCCTGCCCCAAGTGTGGTGGAGCTGCCATGCCACCTACCAACAAAGCCCTCACATCTTTGCCAGAAGCCTGCTTCTAGCGGGCTTTCCCACTTACAAGTCTGCACTGAAAGCAAAGATGGACTAACAGAGCTCAGAACTGCATTCCTTTTGTACTCAAGACCTACACCCCTTCAGTGCAACGGCAAGAAGAGCCAGCCCTGTGCACCCATCTGTACCCTAATGACTCAAGTGTCTTGCACAACTGTCGCAGCCTGTGATCCTGGTTGGGAAGCACCATAGAAACATGCAAGACCCTGGGAGGGACACAGGAATGTGGAGCACCCACACTGAGGTGACAGATTAGCTCAAAGATGGCTCACGGAGGCCTGCTTGCTGCAAGCATTTTCCGTTTGCACTACTGGCCAAACAATCACTGCTCTTGCACAGCTCAGTGCGTCACTCCCAGAAACAGGAGGGCATCCAGTCCTGAAACACTGACCTGGGACTTTTCCAATAGTTGAAAGACCAAACTCGGTGCTCCTAACCAAAGGTCAGCTGCTCCTCCAAGTGTATTATTTAGAAGAGAAACCAAGTAAATCTAAGTTTCCAAGCAATGGAAGGGTTTTGTGTTTGGCAGTGGCAAAAGGAGCACGCAGGCACAGCAGGAGGGTGGGATGAGAGAAGAAACTCGGTCACACAAAAAGCCATTCAGCCATACTGCGCTCAGCACAGCAGCGTGTAAACTGGATGCCAGAATTAATGCTTTACGCTTTCTCCAAAAAGACCAACAGAAATCTGTGCTTCTAAAGCATGAGGCAGAACTCTGAACACCTATTTCACAGAGATAGCAGGGGCTTGATATACACACACGCGCTGAACTACAAGCATGGGCCAGGCAAGAACTTGTCATCGCATACTTAGGAGAAAAGTGCCTGATGCTACAGGCTCAGTGTTCATTTTACAATGCAGCTGAGTGCAGGCAGAAGCACACACCCCAGTGAGGGCCCCCTCTTTGTGCCCACCATGCAGAACCTCCCCATGAGAAAAATCAGCATGGTCGCACTATGTAATGTGAACTGGAATAAGAGTGATTTTGATAGGTGATAACTGCATCCCTGTACCACACAGGGTACCAAAAAGTAGCCCTGCAGGGGCTGGATAACTTTGTTTCAGTTAATAATTTGCACTGTAAACACGCTAAGTCAATGAGTTCTTCGGTTTGCAAACTTAAAAACCACAAAAAACAACCCAGCATCCCTGCAGGCCGCTGCTGTACAACGGCATCGTTATCCAAGATGCAGAACATCTTCAAGTTTTGCGAGATGCACCGCTGGACAAACCTCAGCAATGTTCAGTGGAATTTTGTCCACTAGCATAACCAAATACAAACCAACAACCACAATGATCACTTACCAAATACGAGCAGCCTGGAGTTCTGCTGCAGACAACAGCTCAGCTGTCGACTGAGCAGCATTGCCGCCATTTTGGATGTTCTTTACTCAAAAAGGCTCAATCTTGATGTCGATGTTCTGGAAAAAAAGAAAAAAAAAAGAAAAAAAGAATGAAAACATTTATTTACGTCCCTACAGATGCAGCCACAATGCTGTTCACCTCAGCTTCTCCTTTTGGTGTCAGGACGGTGAGCTGAGCCTGATGCTAAATCCTGTTCAGGCAAAGGACTCCTAGAGCAAATCTGTACCTCCCAACTTCAACTGAGCCAAGAAGTAAAAAGATCATTTATTTTCCCCTCTTCCCTCGCTCATCTACTTTCAGTGTGTATCTTGGACTATGTTAAACTGTCTTAAAAATTGTTTCCAGTCACTGTTCCTTCAAGATAAAAGCTTAGGTTCAACCTTAAGTTTACGAGAATAACTTCATCTCAGTCAAGAAGACAGCAGGTGAAACATTAGGAAATAAAAAAGAAAACTCATCCTCTGAAGAAACCCAGCTTCTACCAACCAGTGACATCTGTGAGAGCCGGGCTTGTTCAGAGCAGAGCAGATCAGAGCAGGCTCTGGCTGCACCCACCCTGAGACCTGACCAGGAGCAGGACTTACAGAACTGGCAGAATAAAACAAAGAACTCCTTGCCTGCCGAGATCTATTAAATCACAGATAAATTCAAACTCAGGTACAAAGAAAATCGCCCGTGCCTTTCCGGACAACTGACACAGCACTTGGATCCTTGTAGCTTGCTCTGAGTTCAATTTTCATTTCAATGTATTTTGAAATCCACCAAGGTGAACAAACACTTGCACAACGTTGGTGCACAGCGCAGAAAAAGCTGTGTCAGCTCTGTAAGGCGTTTGGTCAGAGACGTGGAAGGAATGGGACTTTTGGGCAGACAATGGGAACTTCCCCATAAAGCAGGATGTGTTCAATGGTTTCCTTAGCGTTTTGGTGCCTCGCTTCTCTCTTCAGTTGTGCTAAACCTGTGCTTTATCAGCGAGCAAAGAATGAGCCCCAAACCTCACGTTTCTTATCTCGTTGTCATTATCCAATGAAAACCAAAGGTAAGTCTGAGTCAGTGAAAACACCACAGCAGAAAAAGCCACCGAAGGGCCCATCGGCCCCACACCTCACACAATGATTAACCACCCCGACGTCCTCTGCTCAGAGCTATCTGGAAAGACACTGTTCCCTCTGTAACTTTGCTCTGTGAGATGTAAGTGTTCTCAGGAGGCTGACAATAGCTAACCTGAGCCAGCACCCAGAGCAGTGCAAACGTACCCAGGCAGAAGGCTCAACCACAGAAAGCACCACATCATTCCAGCCCCCTTCCGGGCCATCTCCCATGGGTGTTCTGCCACAAACTGACTCCCTGCTTTCTCCACAACGGTGAGCTGTCTCTTCCCATCGAAATCAAATGCAGAGCCCTACCCGTTGGTGAGCTGGTTCCTTCCAGCAGCACCCGCTCTTCCTCTCCCAGCTGAACCACCTCCTTCATGCCTGCTCCCAAAACACCGTCTTTTATCTTTCACTTCTATTTACCTTTAATCTAAGGGCCTTTAGTGCTTGAGATACAATACTCATACAGGCTCAAAACAGCATTCTGGTATCGTCCTTCTGAAGCACTCATAAGAAAAGGTTATTGCAAGAAGCTTGAAAAAAAAAAAGCAGCTCAGCCCTAATTTTCAGTGGCAGCTGTTACATAAAAAGTTTCACCATTTCCCAGTCCAGAGTCAGAATGAATCACGTAATATCGCATCCGAGCATAACTGCATTCAACTTCTTTTCCATCTCCATTAAGCACACAAATTCTCACAAAAGATTGGCTGATACGGCTGGTACATTTGTCTAAGCACACCTTATTTGGTTATCATAACAAGCAATTGATTTTTGCCTTCATAATCCATCTCTTGATCAATTGCCCCCGGCTTTGCTCGCTCCAGCACCACCAGCAGCAGAGGCAGAGTTCGGAAGCCAGAAGAAATCAGTGTGTGTGCACATGGCCAAGCTGCAGCACAGAGCTGCTCCATCGGCACCCACAGACAGTGGCAGCTGCTTTCAAATCCAGGCAAAACAGGCCCAGCCATTTCAGACAGCAGACTGCAGATAGGGCCGCGAAGGACAATTTTCAG
This sequence comes from Alectoris magna, assembly GCA_030625065.1. NCBI lineage: Eukaryota > Metazoa > Chordata > Aves > Galliformes > Phasianidae > Alectoris > Alectoris magna. Next base: position 4,682,560 of record CM060575.1, on the reverse strand, counting down.
ATCGGCTTTGTGATGAAATGCTGGGCATCTCAGACTTCCAAGAAGTGACACTTTTCCAGAGAAAAAAGGTTCACAGAAATCCTTTGATTATTTTTCCTCTGATGGCAACTGGCTGAGCTGCACCAGGTTAGTGACGGCCGTGTGACATCCCTTCTGCAGGCACCCTGTGCAGTACATACACAAGCAGTGGCAAATACAGTTTAAGACACAAAGCTGCATTCTTTCAATAAGAAACGTGTTTACAGAGGAAGCTACGAGCACACAAAACAAGGATACACAGATTTTTTTAATGCAAGTTGGATGTGTTGTGTTTTGTTTTGTTTTTTAAATAGCAGCTCCTAAAGTTCTGTCCTGAGTGATTATTTCTGACAGGCAAAAGGAGTTACCAGGAGTGACAACAGTCGCTCAGCAGCAGCAGCTTATTGCAGGCATGTGAAGACAAACCTTCTCCATGGGTTAACAAGCAGTAGGGGGAAAATTCCCTGGAAAAATCCCAGAAATTAGTGAGGAACCCCAGTGCTCAGGGTGCTCGACCCAGGCACCAAAATATAGGAAGTAGGACTCTGTACAACACTCTCTCACTTGCTAGCAGGGAAGCTAATGCAGCATGACATCCGTGCTTCAGACTGCAGCTTGCAAAATCTGTCTCCAAAACATCCTCAGCATACATGCAAAAGCAAGAGGGGAAACACAGACGTTACAAGGCATGGATTAGAAGTCAGCACTGCAGGTTTGTTTCTCTGTCTTCCAGTTCATGCCACAGACACAGAAGCCTGTTTTAAATTCATGGGGGCACCTTCAGCTGTCTCTCAGCTGCTCCGAACCCATTTAACCAGGAACAATTAGGTGGTTTAGAAACAGCAGCACAAGCTGCACACTGCAATTACCCCACAAAGTCTTCCCAATATGTATCTGAGGAGGGGCAGGGAGGTAAAGACAAATTGATTCCTTCTTTGCTGCTTTCCTTCACTTGGCTTTTCTAAAACACGCAGTAACCACTGGGTTACATATTAATTGCTGTGAAATACAAGGCATCTTAAACTATTTACTAGTCCTGTTTGCTTGGATTCACCATTTTTCAGAAAATCAAGTGAAGCCTGCTTTCTTTTGAATTAAAAGAGAATTCCCTTGGCTTTGCAGGACAGCAAGTCCAGCTACTGCTACAAAGACCCATGGCAGGACAGAGCATTAGTGTCCAGTCTTCTGTGCTACTGATCTCCTGTGAACTCATTTCTCCTTACCTAACATCCATAACATTCCCCATCTGCATATCAGGGCTCTTCAGGCAGCTTTTCTGGAAAAGAATCACACTCCAATGTAATAGAGGCAAGCTGCAAAGCTTAGATAACGGGGTCAGGACAAGGGAACTAATAAGAAGGAATCACGGGCCCCATCACACAAGCTGGAACTGCTGTATGCTAAGTCAGAGATGGGATAAGCAGGGATAAGGAGAAAGGTGGGAAGGCTGAGAAAAAGGAACTGGATGGGACTGCAGCTTCTGAGCTGAGAAGAAGGGATGAGTGTTCCAGCCTCATTCATGCCACTGAGCATCTCTTACTCTGTGACAGCATGACAAGTTAGGAGGAAAAAGCTGCCTGTCCCTCTACAGTCTGCACCTCACAGACTCCTAAAAATCCCTTTCTGCTCAGTTTTCAGTACAGTCACTGATTTCTGGCAGATACCATTCTATGTCTGGGTCCCACAAAAACCGAGTGCTGAAGGGCGCTCTCTTAGAAAAACAACAAATCCAAGGCTGGTTATTACAGGGGCACAGTTCTCCTGGTTTCCAGCACTCATAAGCAGGCACCTTGCACGACTTCAGCGCTGCATCTCATGTACTTTACTCGTATACTCAGCTTAAGGACATCCCAGAGGACCTGAAGGTACAAATCTGCAATTTCACAAAGAGTATGGCTGAGGTGGAAGACAGCGCAGTTTGCTTTGCCACCCTTTAAAGTAACGAAGCCTTTCCTTAGGTCTGCATTTAAGGAAGAAGGGGCCAACCTACTGACAGCGCATATCTGTGTACAAAGATTTCACATGTGCAGCATTTGCTCTTTGAAAACTGCACTGCTGTCCTTCAAGGGAAGGTCTGCTTCTTCCCATGGATCAAAGCAGGAACAAGCTGAAAGATTTCATGGTATCTGTATTACTGACAGTGTGGGGTGATGTGAGAAATCCTGACATACTGCTTTAGTCATTTTAACACAGTAACCAATAAGGTAAAAAAAAAAAAATAAAAAAAAATGAAGCCTGCCAGCATGTTGTTCTATTGAACCGTGATTCATTTGGTCCCAGAAGCAGAGCTGAGTTCAATAATGCCTTTGGAGCAATGGAAGCCAGAGTGCATGCAGTGAAGTGAAAGGTCCTTTCACTTCAACAGGTTTTTCTCAGGAAATATTGAATTTTTTTGCACTAGCTTGCAACAACATTTACAAGAGAGGTTTGCTAGACTATCACCAGGCATTCCAGTGATAACCAGAGCTAAGGCTATCTGAAATCCTCACGGAAACAGGACAGGTCCTCTTAAGAAGTAATTACATGAAAACTCACATCTAGTGCCCATATAAGGCCAGCATTAGACCTCCTGCGCAGTGCTTTTATATAGGCTAAGCACAGAACCGAGCTGAAACCCCCAACTTCAGGAAGCACAGCACACAGCACTGTGCTCATCCCGCTCGCTCCTTGTGCAGCTTTGCCACCAACGGGCCCACTGCCCTGTCCTCCAAAGCCCAGCCCACACTGACACACAGCAGCCCGAGATGCCATCACCAAGATGACTTCTGCCAATGGCTGGCAAGCGTGGCCTTGCAGAGCACAGCCTGCCAAGGCGTCTTCCACCGAGCAGCACTGCCAACCAAACCAGGCGGTGATGTGCAAATGGATGTGCGCATCGACCACCAAAATGGGTGAACGTCAGCCCACAAGCTGACAGTTGCTTTTGCCATTTATTCCTTTAAAAACATCGTCGGCTTTGTGTAGGACAGGATGTAATTGGAAACCCCGTGATTGTATTTAAGTCGTCAAGGACACAGTTGTCATAGTTACAAGTAAAACTCAAGTGTCTGTTATTCATGGTTGCTTATTTATTTATTGACACCGACAGGATCAAACACTCCCACTGCTGTTCGGATCTGAAACGTGAGGACTGGTTTTGTCTTTCACCTTTTGACAAAGCCGTAAATATTGCACAGGGCAGCACAAGTCTTCCCTAATAAATAGGCTTATTATAGGCTTATAAAGTAGCACAGCTACTTTCTCTCACCGCACTCAGCCAGCACTGACAGCAGACTGTTTTGAAAACAGCAGTGAAAGCCCAAAGCAAGATGCAACACAAGAGGCAATAATGCTGTGTCTACAGACTGAAGGTACCGTGCCTTACCGTGACACAGCAGTACCGATGCAATCAGACCAGCACTTGGTCACAGCTGACTCAGCACAGAAGCTACAACGGGAGCCTGCAGATCTTCCGGCAAACTCATCCGCAGTAAGAAGTTTTGCCCTTACGCGCTCAGGTTCTCCTCCTCAGATGGCTTCAGAGTGTGGGGGTTGGATACTGACACGCTTTTTAAAACCTTTCTGCTCTGGTCTCGCCTTGTTTTCCCTCCAGCAAACATTGGACCAACAGAAGACCCCTGGGTCCATACTCCAGAGAGTAAAACTAGGTGGAAAAGCTGCCACTGTGACACACGAGGACCCAGCTGAGCCACCAAAGCTTCCAGCAGCTCATCTTTGCTGTGCTACTGCAGCACCTGAGGTACTGCACCTACACCTTCCCCAAACATCGTCTGAGGAAAAGAAGAAACAGGATCTTGAAAGCACCTGGCAGAGATCAGGCAGGTTGCAGAGCCACAGCAAAACACACCTACATAACTGGCACAAACTCAGTGTTAGAAGTTGGTGTGCAAGTGTAAAATTGAGCATGAATAAGTTAACATTAGCCCAACTGTTAAATGTTATCTCCACTTCCAGTTTTTCGTTCTTTATCACTTCCCACAGCAAAACACGCACTTCATTTCAGCGTATCTTTACCTGTGAGCTGCCTGTGGGAGCCTCTCTTCAAGCTCAGTACTCTGAACGCACCATTTTAAACGAAGGCGGCAACAAGATAAACAAACCCATGTTGACCTCCTGACATCTCCTCCACCAAAACACAGTCTGGTTCTCAAAGGGTTAACCAAGTGACATTATGATACAGCTGAGCCTTGCAGATAACTTGTTCCACAAGCATTCTGTGGCTGTGGAAAAATCCAAGTATTCCAAATTACCCTGAGGTGCAGCTTCCTCCAAGGAAACCCAGCGGTATTCCTTCTGAGGTTTTACTCTTCGGCACCCCACCTCAGCCTCCTCAAGGTCACAAAAACAGCACCCAATGAACAGCACTTGCAAAGCACCATTTATTCTGCTTGCTGAGGCCATACAATTGCTGACTGGGAGGAAGCCTGCAGCACAGTGAGCAGGATGCCCGAACCGGGAGCCAGTGCTTCAGCTCCTCAAGGTGACCGCAGCTTCAGATGAACACAGAGCAGCAGACAGACGCGGGAGGGTTTTCACAAGGGACCCAGCAAAACAAGCACACGGCAGCACAACATGCACATCCGTGGGGCACACTTGGAACATGGCACACACCCGCACGCAGACAAACCAGTGCTATGTGTGGGGCACCAACCGCAGCCCGCATTAAGCCCCGCCGCGCAGCACACACCAAAGGCACTTACACGTTCTCATGCCAACTCGCAGCAGGCAGCTTGCCGGCTCAGGAAGCCGCTCTTCCCTTCGCTTTAAAGCAGGCTGCAGCCAGGAGCCATGCTGCTGCCCTCAGCTCCCTGCAGCCCCCGCCCGCGGCTGTCGGCAGCAGGGACAGGCATCACCCGAGGGGCCCTGAGCGCACCAGGGGATGCCGTGAGTTCCGGAGAGCGCGCCGGCCCACCTGGCTGCCGCTGCACCCCCACGCCTCTGCCGCGCAGCTGCGCCCGCCTGACTTCGTCTGAATGCTTCTCCGTGGGATTCTGAAAACAGCTTACCGAGACGTGAGCCAGACTGCATCACAGCTTGAAACGGCCCCTCAGTTTTCCAGAACCGTGGAAGCTGAAGAACAGATTTTCTCTTTAAAACCCTTCGTTTCGCTTCAGTTTGCAAACATCCTCAGGATAACACCAGGCAACACAACTACCACAAAATAACCTCCACTTGTTTCCCTCAGACGCAGGGAGCACAAAAGCCAGCGGGCACTGTCACACCACCTCCTCAAGATGGAAAGTACAAGCGACGCTGACATTAACAGGGAACAAAAGCAGCCCCAGCGCCGCAGCATCCCTGCAGGCTGGGGCCCCACTGGGTGGCTGTGGTGCGAGGGTGGGGGGGGGAAAGGGGAGATATGGGGCACCCTGCCGGGTTGCCATGGCACTGGGGGGCACAGAGATGTGCCAGAGCGCAGGGAAGGGCTGAGCCGCTTCAGTTTTAAATCTGTGTGACAGCTGAGCTGCTGCACTGTTGCTGTGGCAACCAATGGGTGAAAATCACAGCAGAAATCTGTAATTGTTACGAGTGAGATGGTGACTTACCCACTTCAGTAATCAGGGTATTAAAACAGCTCAGCCGTGTCCCTGGCCCACGCCACGCTGCACTGCCGATCCCGGGGCTCTGGACCTCACAGCTGTCAGGCGATGCCGTGTCTCAGCACAGGGCTCTGCTGGGCTGGATCTGCCCACAGCTGACACTGATGCATGGAACGAAACAAGGCCGCAGTCTGGGCCTTGGCTCAGCACATGCACAGCACACTGCAGGGATGGGGCCTGGGCATGTGAGGGGACACTGGGATGTTCACGGGGAGCAGCCGTGATCCCTGCCATTCACAGAGCCCACCAGCGACACAGGTTTGCAGTGCACTCACCTGGCTGCACTATCTCCTCAGCAAACAGCAGCAGCACTCACTTGGCTGGACTGGTGTTGCGATACTTTGCGAATGGTGAGGGACAGAGTTGTTCAGGGAGAGCAGATGCCATTCAGCCTCTCCCCATTACAACGCTACCCTGACACAGACAACTCACACACTAACAGACACAGTGCCTGCCCCACCATGGGGTACGCAGCATGCAGACACCCTGCTGCTCCCCAGGGCTCTGTGGTTCCAGCACACACTGCTGCTGACGGGGACACTGTGACATGTGGGGACAGACAGACAGGCTGGCCCTGCTTCTGCTCCCCTCCTTAGCTACATGGAGCCTTTTATAAGACAGATACCACAAGTACAAAGCTGTGGATGTGAACTAAAATTAAAGACTGAAGCTGATCCCTCCCCTACTTCATAACTTAAAACCTGTTACCACTGACCTACACAGACTGCTTTTTTAAACTTACCAGTTACCCCATGCTCTGCCACCATACCTAAAACTGATATACTGAAACCGGCCCTCGCTGGGTGCCAAACAGCAAAACAGACTGCTTCTAAAGCAAACCTGCTAACCAGCTCATCTGTCACAGACAGTGCAGCAAGCCCACTCAGACAGACGGGAGCACAGGGACATGCTGCAAAGCCGAGGGGAAGGGGCTGAGGAAAGTGGCAGGTACTACACCCTACGTATAATCATTCAGTAAGTTAGTATTCAAAGGAATAAGGCAGTATTTAAAGGAAATGCGCCACATCCGCAGTTTATTAGCACTTATGTGGTGAATGATCAGCATCACAGCTCCTGAGGGTGCACTCTGGGAAGACAGGGACATCCCCGTGCCTCCGCTGAGAGCTGCCCTGCACCACGCAGGGCTATGCTCAGCAGACAGAGCTCACAGCCAAGTGCTCCACGGCTTCTTTCAGCCCCTCGTTCACAGCACAGCCCCTCCCTGCCCTCCCAGAGAGGCTGGGTGCACAGATGGGGTGGCAATGACTCGTGCTGGTCCTGCTGCATGGTGAAGGCTGGAGTCCCAAGCACTCCCAGGTCAGTGATTTCCAGCAATTGCAACCACTAACCATTACTTGAGATGTCCAAAACATGCACAGTGCACAGAATTGTGGATTGCAACAAGAAAGCCACTGACTTCCATTTGATTTAATCAAGAGAACGTTGGTTACAAGATCTATTCAAATTCCTCCTCATCGGAAAGGATACTGCCAACCACCCACCGTAACTGTACAATGTGCACTGATATGCACTTTTCCAAGGAAGACTCATTACAGTCTTCTATTGTTAGAAAAGAATCTTCTGCTTTAGCAGAAATCTTGCTCAAAACCATGCTTTTCCACTGTGATATAGATTTTTATGCATGAATACCATGCACATTTTCTAAGAAGTATGATGATGATGCAAGGCAAAGTGGGAATCAGACTCAGGCTAAACTGGTCCACCAGACAAAGTAAAAAGCACAGAGTTAGTATGCAGGATGTGCTGCTGAATTTCTTTGCAAAAGATGGCAAATTCCCCCCAAAACAACTCCACAACCTTCCTCCGTCACTGCCTCACATTTGAGACAGATAAGCTACAACTGGTAAGGAAAAACAAAGCATTTAAAGCAACGCACACAGCTCCAATACCTGAGAAAAATTCAGTATCCAGAAATAGAAGTTATCAGCCTCATGATGCAGAGGGCACGGCATGACAGGACAGGCAGCACCAGGTCCAAGTCCTCCTGCGCAACTACGGGTTGCTATATGGATTCTTGCAATGTAATGCATCCGACCTGACTAAGTGGAGCACGCTGGAATTGCAGACAGGCTAAAACTGGGAAAAGAAGGCAACTTACTTCTAAGGATTTGGGAGACAACCCTTCCTGAGATAGCGACTTGCTGCCAGGAGATGCCCTGCAAATACATGCTGTAACTGTGAATATTAAGCAACAAATCAGCTGGCAACACCACTAAGCTGGGGGTGGTGGGACAGGTACTTCCTGCCAAATACCATCACAACATTGTGGCAAGGACTGAGGAAGACCTCGTTGGAGTGATTTTAAGCAGTTCCCCTAGATGACACCAGGATGAATACCGCCAGCATGGGGTAAGACACAATAAGCTGTTAGTTACATTAAACAGCTCTTTTAGCAAAAAATCTGTTGAGAGTGCTGCCCTCCATCCCATACGGCACTCAGCCTTACTGCTCAGAGGCCCCAGGAGAGCTCTGTTATAAGGAATACAAAAAAAAAACAAATTTTTAACAAAATACAAAAATGATCTTCTTCACAAAACCAAGGCTTCGCCAAATGGATGCAACTGCAGGAGTTACCAGCGATCAGCCAGTTCTTCGCAGAAGGTACCAAACCGCGTGCTGAGCCTTCTGAAGCACTGGGATTTACCACAGGCACACTTATCCTCTGCTTTCCTACCTCCACCAGCACACCCTGCTTGTGTAATCCTATCTCCCTTTCCAAGAAGCTGCATTGCAGCAACAGCCACGGAGCAAAACCAACAAGGTTTGCTTTACACCAGTGCTGGGATGAACACACACAGAGGTGGAAAGCAACACTAAGCACAGAGGTAAAAGCATCCCTGCGCCTGCTGCCTGGGAGCACTGCCGTCAGGGAGCCAGCAGCACGCCTTGCCTGCACAGCCAGGAAATCAGCAGCCACTGAGAAGTCACAGCCTCCAGTCTGTCCACAGCACTGACCGGTCATGCAAGAGCAGCTGGATTTCTAACTAGCTTTTTAACCTGCAGTGTTCTCTAATTCCCAGTGAGGCACCGTTCCTATCATTAGATTTATACAGCGAGCTGTTCGAAATGCTTCAGTACAAATTTATTCCCTCTAATTTTATATTTTTGGTGTACATCACAAGACTGGTGCCAGCTGAGCACCTGGGGAACACGTGCCATCCACACGAGCAGCAGAGAGAGAGAGAGAGGACAGAAAACAGGATGGCTGGTTCCCATTATTGGCATCCGACACGAACAGAGGCTGGCAGACCGGGTTCAGAGGATGCATTATTAAAACAAAAAACATTACTGCTAATGAACTACACCATACTTGTTTAAAATAGTTAACTACTGTTATTTGCATCACTTATTCACATTCTTGTATTATTTTCAGACCAATTTAAAACACAGGAGCTGATTGCAGTTGTGTTTGCCATCAGGGGGTGCTGCCAAGAATCTCCACATCCACTCTCCTTTGCTAAAACAGAACTCAAAATTGGCACGCTGCTGTGATGTTCCAAGTGATTAATCAACACTGAACTTGATGCTATGCAAATGAGGGGTATTATTGTTCCCTTTCCCCACAAACTTATTTTTTCTTGCTCCCTCTGCTCCCCTTACGGTTTCTGCAGGCCTCTATGTGCACACATAGCTTCATTCAGAAAGAGCAGAGCTGGAAGGGCAGGAGGCACAGCCTGGGTGAAAACACCTGCAGGGCTGTTCAGTGGTTGGGTAGGAAGGGGAGGGAAAAACAGATTAATTCATACCAAAATTACAGGCACAAGTCAGCATGAGAGCCTCCAGCACTGGGGTACAGACTTCCTCGAAGAAACTTGCTGTCTTGTGCTTTGCCTGCTAGGAGGCTCACAGATGGAAGCTGGATATTGAAAACTGAGCCAAGCATAAGAAATGAAAAGTTATGAAAACATCATTACTAATTTATTTCTCCTCCTGACACCCGCTGTTTTGTTCTGTGAGACACTACTGATGAATCCAAGGTCACAAGGGGAAGAAAAAAAAAAGAGAAACTCTCCCAAAAAACAAAAAAAGCAACCAGAAAAGAAAACCTGGTGGTGAGAATCCATGCTGGCAACACCAGCAACCCCACAAAGTTCATCACCTGCACACTCTGGGTCGAGATACCAGCCAGGAGCACAGCGCTTCCTTCCATGGCCCCTTCCACCCCCTTTCCACAAGAGCAGATCTTCTACCCAACAGCTGCAGAGATGAAATGAAACAAAAGAGATGCTCACCGTGACCACAGCACCCACACTCACGCAACAGATGCAGCTCTAAGTCTGCACTGGCAGCAGAGAGTGGAGAATGGGTTTGGAGCTGGGAACCTGAATCCAAATCTCTCTGCTGACTCAGAGAAAAGCCTCATTAGGGAGTCAGCGAAGAGCAGGAATGCTCCATGAACCAGGGAAGCTCAAGCAGGCTTTTACTGCAACAGCAACTACTGGCAGCTAAGGAATCCCCTGCTCAGAGGGCCATGTCCCAGTGATGCTCTCCTGACTACATCCCATTCTGCTGATGTATCTGAGCAGGTGCCAGGTAAGAACTGCTCCAGGAATGCCTACTCAGTCTTTGTTACTACCCAGCCAATTTCCCACCCCAGATCTCAGTAGGGATGTAATCTCCCCCCAAAATGTGCCAAGCTTTGGAGTTGAGGTATGTTGAGGACATCATTTAGAAGTTGCTTTGCTCTCAGAATTACAGCTGGACATCTACGACAGCAGCACGGGACCTGTGCCACCCAGAAGGGTGTGCTTACAGAGGTTCTTATAAGGAACCTCCAGCAAGATGCACTGCCTCAACCCACCCCCAAACAAAAGCAGGATTAGAATTTAATTTTTAAGTTGCCAAACTTCACGAGTTGTAAGGAGATGAACACACCTTGGAGTGCTCTGTTCCCTGCCAGTGCCGAGCTACACTTCAGAGTTATAACATCTGGATGAGAAACTCACCAAGGAAGCAAACAGAACTCATTGCTTCATCACACCATCCGTCGTACATAACAGACACATGCATACGATCACTGCAGTCTTGCATCATTACAAAAAAAAAAAAGTCTATAAAAAAGCTTAGGCATCTGAACCCTACAGCAGTCCTACCGCTTGAGATCTGCCCTCAGCCCTCCTGAGTATCAGTCTGTAACTGCAAACCAGCCAGTGCCACCTCCTTGGGAGTCAAAAACCTCACTCTGAAGGTGTTCCCTCTGCTGTAGATACATGCACCCACTGGACAGCAAGAGGCAACCTCCTCTGCCACCTGCCAAAGGTGTGCCAGGAGGGCAATACATCCTTGGTAGGTTCTCACCTGACTCTTCTGCTGAATTTCCAGTACCCGCTTAAGACATTATTCTGTTTTACACACTTTAAATGCTTTGGAAAACCCCCCAGAACCCTGTTATTTTTGCACAAATACCATCTGGCAAAGAAAATATCATCTTCACTGTTTTCCTGGCCCGCAGCCATCATTTCAGGGAAAAGGACTGTGGTTAGATACAACAGATCAGGAAATACAGAAACAGGGGACAGACACATACTTCAGCCGGTTTGCTTCAACTTACACCAACCTCTCCTGCTCTCAAGGAGCAGGAATTTGACTGATCTGGTTGGGCACTTTCAGCCTCCTGAAAAATCAATCTGTTCCATCCATGTTCAAGCATATTCATCCTTCCACAGGTGAGAGGCCACAGTAGCAATTATCCATGCTGCATGCCCGTGGCCTTGAAGCTGCAGAGAGCCCAATGTGGCATTTTGGCACTACTTACCTGTAATTTAGCTGCTCTCCTGACAGGAGGTATAAAATCCAGCCCTTTTCTATTATGTGCTCTTTCAGAAGCAGTAAGATGCTTCCGTTCTCCACGCACTTTCAGCATTCTACCTGAAAAACTCCGAAGCACTTGTAGGAAGCTTTCACGAAGCACAGGCACTGCTGCAAAAGCTCGCTGGAGCAAAAAGGTGTACAGATTGACAACATGCAGCGTATAAGAACAAATCCAACGCAACTGGAAAACACTGAGCAAACAGTTGACGTGAGGAGACTCACACAAGTGCAGAGTCATCATTTCAGTGACGTTCTCTGGCACATGGCAAATACAGACAAATTTTAAGATGCAATAGCTTTGACTCCTTTAACTAAACAATGGACAACACGGTATCCACGCATTCAACAGTCTTTTTCCACAAACTGTTTCCATTTGGCCAAGAAAGGAAGGTGATCTCAATTTGTACCTGAAACAGGTACAAAATCACAGGTGTTGCTGTGAGGCCCAGAACTCACCACCCGCCCGGCCAACTCTCCCCATCCTCCCCTTAGGGCTGCCTGGCACGGAGCGGCTGCAGTCACGACGAACTGAGCTCGGGGCCCAGGTCGGAGCACCTCAGGCACAGCTGGTAGGAGCCGGCGCCTCCAGCACACCGCGCAGCTCAGCTCCGCGCCCAGCGTCCAACACGAGGAGCAGCTGACTTGCAGCGAGATGAGATGCAGCTGAGGCTGCAAAAAGCGCCCTCGATGCAGTTTACAAGATGATAACCCGACCGTAACAGAGCAGAAGGCAATTTGCTTAGCGAAGGGCTCCCAGGCGCTCACCCTCTCCCACCTCCATCCCGCAGCGCCCGAACACAGCTGGGTGCTCTCGGCCACGCCTTTGGACCACAGGGCACAGGTCAGCCGCGGTGAGCCCGAAACGTTCATTACTTATTACAGAATTACTCGGAAATCCCCCCCCACCGCAGCCCGGTGTCTTTGCACATCACTCCCTTCGCAATGCTACGCACAGAGGACGCTCACTGCCGCAAAGGCCGACATGCAGCACAGCCCCGGCCGAACTGCGGCGCCGCTCGGAGCGCACCTCCGGGGCCCGCACCGCCACACAACGCGCAGCGCAGCCCGCGATACGCGCCCGCTTCCCGCCCGGCTCTGTGCCGCTGCCCTCCCGCAGCCCCCGCCGCGCTCAGGTGCGCCGCGCCCGCCCCGGCCCCGCCGCTCACCGCCACCCGCGGGGCCGTTCCTCCTCCGTCCGCCGCACTCCGGGCGCTGCCGGGCCCCGCGCTCGCTTCCCTCCGCCGCTGCTGCCCGGACGGCCGCGCGCACCGCAGCCAATCGGCGCCGCCAACGGAGGCGCGCGGCTCGGACTCGGCCTGGAGCTCGGCCCCGCGGCGCGGGGAGGCGCGGCCTCGAGGCTGCGGGAGGAGCCCCGATGGCCCTCAGTGACGGGCTGGGCGCAGCGCCGGCACAAATCGCGTCAAAGCATCATCCCTGCGGGCAGCACCGCCTCGTTTGCACATAGCCGGGGGCAGAACTCCGACACCTCTCGTGGTTTGTTACAATAACAGAGGCGCAACAGTCCCAGCATTGCAAGAAAGACGGCAGCTTTGCTAACAAAGCGCTTTTTAATCCCTAGAGATAATAAAGCGCTAGAACAGTTTACTGCAAAAAATGCACGATGTCTACCGCGAGATGCTTAAATAATAAGCAATGCAAACACTTATCAAGGTTCTTAGATAACTACGGTTCTGCCTTGAGAGTTAAGAGAGTAGATGATGCTGGTGTGCACCTGCCAGCCTTCAGGTCCCACACCTGGACATCACTGAGCTGCGCTTCTCACACAGATCCTCTCACAGCAGCTCTCCACACCAGCCAAGCCCTGGAGCACCAGAGTGGCGATCAGCCCAACACGGTCCCGAGGGATTAGCCGGCACAGCCTCTTCTGCTAGCAACCAACTGCACTTACTGACTGGAAAGGCATTTTGGGGTTATAGGTTCCTAAGATAAATCAGGTCTTCCTTTCTAAAGAACCCATGCTCAGTGCTAGTGTCTGTCTGCCTTGTAGGGCCTGACCAGCCCAAGCTCTAGCAGCACAAACATCAAACAAACCCCTCTTCCTTCAGAATTGTTAGAAAAAAAAGGAAAAAAAAATAATAGCTTTGCTATCTCCCCCCTTACGTGCTCCAAAACCAACCCCAGTCATTTTCATTGTGAAATAATCCACCCCATCATTTACCCCGAGCACCCCACCACAGACAGTTGTTTGTTCTTTAAGAATAGATGCCGGCGTCCATCGGCTTGTTATCTTGACATGAAAGAGAGCAGAAACCTCAAGTACACAAAAGGCCTTTCTCCAACTTTCATGAAGACATCCACCAGAAAGGAAATACCAGAACCAAACAGAAACACAACCATGAAGGACAGACCCCTCCAGTCTCTGGTGAAAACAAAGAACGTGTGTGGATGGTGACTGCAGCAGCCATGTTAAAACGATGATGAGATGATACATGGCATTTATCTGCTATAAAAGCCAGGGCCTCTATTTAAGCTATTATCTTCTAATAAACAAGAAGTTCCTACCACACATGAGAGGTTATGTCCACCTGTTCATAGAACGTTGCCTGAAAATCCAGAGCTGCTGGAGGCACCATCCTAAAACTACTGCTATAAAGTCAGTAAGTTAATATGGCCCTTCCTGGGATTACCTCCCATTATTTCAGATACACATCTGAAGTCTGGAGAAATGCAGAACCACACATTCAGCCTCAGGTGTTCCTCCAAACATAGGACACAGTTACAAGAGAAGGAACTGGGTGTTACAGGCGTGTAACAAGCTCTGCCATGTTTCGACTCCAAGTGTTGCACAGCAGATGGAGCTACAAGCGTGGTGTATCAACAGCCACCTGCGAGAGAACTGAGGTAAGCAACACCTGGAACAACACCACCTGTGACAACACCACCTGTGATCACTCTGCAGAAGTTCCTAAAACAAAACGGCATGCTGAAGTTTACTTTGGTGAAATGGCTGAAAAGAAAGAAACGTTACCAGGTTGCACTGCTCATTTAAATATCTTCTTCATATTATCTCTCCATCATGATTTAAGTATTGTGGCAAATTTTACTTAATGTGGCAAAACACCAGGTGTAAGACAGCACTGCAAAAAAAATCTAACATTCACCTGCTGGAAATATTCAAAATTCAGATACATCACCTCACAAGCACATCATTTTTAAGGTCATGCTTTATTAGGAAAAAAACACCCTCCTGATCATAGAAACACAGACAACATGCTGGAAGTATTATCATTTCAGGCACCAATTCTGATCTGCACGCTTAACATTAATCCATTTCCTGTCTCTAATCCTAACAGACAACGGACTGCTGAAGGTGTGAACTTATTTGCTGAGCACGATGTACACAAAGCATGATTCCAGCCGTAACTGAGAAGGTGATACCATTACCAGTTCTCTGACAGGTCAATCTGTGCTTCTCTCTCACCAACGCTGCAAAGCCAGGGCATTTTAAGGCTCTTTGCAATTCTGTTCTTAGTTACTGCCTGTTTCTAGCTATTCCTTATCATCTGCTGTAAGTGTCATATCCAAATGTACAAGCTGACCTTTACACCCCTGCATAGGAAGGGTTAGGTCATGGTCTGAACCAGTGATTGAGCAGCTGGTGAAGGGGTGTAACCAGCCCAGGGAGCACAGCTGTGAGCAATTCACCTGTGTGATCATTAACCTCATTTAAGGACTGGCAGCTGCAAGGGAAGCCTCTCTACTTGCAGATCACCCCCTTCGTAGTGTTTGGCAAGCCCTGATCCTCAGAAAGGGGGAAAAAAAATCTTCTTTATTACCAGATTGTGACTGTTTCCTTTCTTGGGTGATCTGAAACTGGTTTAAGGCAACTGCATTTACTGCTGCCTATACTTACAACCTCGGACACTGAACCCTGAGATTCCGTTCAACAACAGGATCAGCTCCACGTCCTCAGGAGGAAATTCTACTTCAGCTTACTTCCAAAAAGCAGTGATGTTTGTAGTTACTCAACCAAAGACACAAAAGGTTTTGTTTTTTTTTCCAGATGCTAATTTAAATCAGTTGTGGTAAATGCTTGAATTCTACATTGAACAGATCCACAGCATCTCCTTGCCTGGATGAGTTTCTGTAACCATACAGCCTATCTTACCTCAGCTCAAATTCACTTCTTGCTATTGAACCTTCAAAATAAACAAATAAATAAATAAAAATCACTATTTAAGTTGCAGATACATCCAAAAGAAGCTGCCTTCAGTTAACCCCCTGGCAGCTACTCCACCCCACAGAGCAGCTCACCCCCTTAAGTGGGATGGAGAGAAAACTGGAACAGTTCAGGTGAAAAAAAATCTTGGTTTGAGATAAAGACAATTTAACAGGTAAAGCTGTTCAAGCAAGCAAGGCACAATCACTGCAGCCCATCAGCCAGGGACCATCATGAGTAGCAGCTACTTGGGAAGACAAACATCACAACTGTCCCCCAGCTTTTATTCCCAATCAGGACATCAGGTGGTACAGAATCTGCTGCTGGGCAAGTGGGCTCTGCCCCTTCCCCATCCTACTGACTGCAAGGGCATCACCAGAAGCAGAGACCTTGATGCTGTGTAACCAGTGCTCAGCAACAACTCAAACACTGGTGTGTTACAACATAGTTTTCATCACAAATTCAAAACACAGCACAGTCCAAGCCACTATGCAGAAAATTAACTCCATCTCAGCCAAAAACAGTGTGATATCCACCCCTTACTCCACACTACTTCAGTAGTACTCAGGTCCCACCCTAACCAACACATTAATCAGCACCCTTCAATGTATACACAGATATCATTCACTTAGTCTGTGGGCCACCCTTGTGAAAGGTCCATAAAAAGAGAAACAGAATGTCCACAGAGCACATTTAGTGTGTGTGAGGTCCCACCAGTTATGGGGGTCTCTCAGGACAGGAGAGGTGGTGTGTTGGCAAAACCACCGCATGAACCAGAAATAAGAACCCTAGCCGGGAATCTCTGGATTAAGATACAGGGGTTTTGTTTGCTTTATCTTTGAAGTTTAAATGAGAGTTCTGAGAGAAACGTTCCACGTTAATCTAGGCAGATATATGCCAACATAATGTAATTTTTACTTTGGTTACACTCACAGGAAAAAGCCATCATCTTTCTCTAATGACCTGTCATCTCGTTAAGCAACGTGAAAAATAGAGAAAAATATATCTTCATGCAAAATATACCTTAATGCTCGTGCATTATGAAATAATTGACCTAAAAGGACCAAACTAAAGCAAATGTAAAACAGACTTTCACAAAGACAACCAGATGCTTCTAATGTGACGTACACACTCCCACGACTCACAGGCTGGAAACATTTTATCATGACATTCTCACAACGCTAAGGAATCCAGCAGGCACAAGAACGTAAGTGGCAGTGCACATATGGTAAGTGATACAAACATAAACACTATAGTATACACAGAATTTGTAATGAGTATAAACACTATGATTTTTGGTTTCATTAATAACACAGAAGAGAACTGATAAATACATTATACTTTAATCCAAAAGCTAAGGCACTGAAAGCCCCATTTGTAAGGGCAAGACATTCTGGGTCACCTTCTTCCCAGCCTCACACGTACACACTGAGAACTCCAATATTTTAAGTACGTCACTTCCCCTTCCCATCCTCAACCTGGCAAGCACTGAATAGCTTAGAATGCCACCAGGTCAATACAGCTCTAGGACTTCTGTGGAACATTCAAAGAGGTTCAAACTAAATGCACCTTGCCTCCTTTCCATTGAGACGGTTGCCCTAAGCTAGAATGATTCAGGTAAGACAAACCCAAAATGAAGAGCTAGGTTTCATAAACAGATTGCTTGAATGGAAGGCCATGAATGACAAACAGGTCTTGTCCCATAGATCATTTCACAGCTGTCCATAAATACAAATAATGTGCAACTCTGCTGAGACGGCGAACTGTATTCCAGGTTCAGAAAACTAAAAAGCAACATGCATGACATCTGCAAATCAGCCACACGGATCAAGGTGAAATACCTCTTTGTTAGAAACTAAAGCCTAAGTCATCAGTCCCAGAGAGCAAGCAGTACTGCGTCACTGCCACAGCTTCTCATCCAGCACGTCATGTCAACATTAACCAGTTTCGTAACAGAAGCAAAGAAACCATATTCTGAGAGCCAAAAATCCAAGACTTGCTGAGGTAAGGCAAACCTGCAGGGAATTACTTCCTGAGAACTCAGTTCCAACAGGAAATTTTTCAACAAAGCATCCCCCCAAAAACATTATTCTTAGATTAAGATCTTCTATTTTCTCACGTCCCTGTCACGTTAGCTGATCAGCAATGATCTTCCACAATTCCTAGAGGAGGGGAAAAATTCATGCAGTTATTATCTCAGATCAGTAGATTGTTATTACAATAAAGTTCAACTCACACACACGCTCTAATTCACAGCAGATCCATTTACATCATCTCCTACAACAACCAACACATTATCTTTGAGATAGAACAACAGAATTGAGTTCTTGATTCTTGCAGTATGATTTTTTTAAATAAAAAAATAGTATCATTCAAATAATTTCTAAAAATAATTTCATTGGTCTCCACAATCTGTAGAATTTTGCCTGAGAATCTTGCGCTTTTTCTTAGCCTATGTTGACAAACACTTCCAATATCCCTAGCAAAGGAGCAACTTCAAAAATAGTCCATTTATTGAGGAATCAAGGTCTCACAAAGGAATTCCTCACAGACATGCTTCTCAATCCATTGTGGAACAAGGATGAAAAACAGACACTTTGTAAATCACTGTAAGGGTTTTCTGCTATATTTAAGATGAGTAATCAGACCTTCATCTCCCTATCACCACAACATCTGGAATTCTGGCAATGTACTTCATGATAAACAACAAGACTTCTGCATTTAAAAAAACATATCTATTTTAAAGGCCAGTAGCCTTCCACAAAAGGTACGTAGAAAATACATTCACATCTGTAGATATAACTCATCTTGTACATGCATAGACTTCTTATAGAACGTTCATGCAAAATCTTATGTCTGAATGTGTCAGCACTAAGAAAAGCAAATTAATCTCATGAAACTGCTGCAGACCCCATAGCCATACTATGCATATATGCTGTACTACACAAAACAGTATGTTGGCTACATGACTACAGATTCAGAAGCTAGTACAAGACTAGTGCAAGTTCTCCCCAAAGGTCTCTTTAATTTGTATTGCTACAGAAGCTAACAAGCTACTAGCTGGCCTGCTTAATACTCATAAGAGCAGACAGCTGGAAAAAAACCAGAGAGGAAACGATGAGTGCTTGGAATGTAATTAAAATAATGTATCTGATACATCTCTAAATACCAGAAATTTACTACTTGTTGACTTCCCCATAGATATTAGAACATTAATTTCCACATCAGCGTTAAGGTAATATGAAAACAATAAAATGAAAGCTTTTTTACATTCAAAGAAATGAAGAAGATATTGGTCCATTTTCCAGTCAATCACAAAAATTGTTATTTTACAAAGTACCGGAGATTGCACTCATTTCCTCAGAGGTTAAGAAACAATTTAAGCCACTGAATTGCTCTGTGATAGAAAAGGGCATGTTATGCCTATTGTGGGCTATATGAGCACTGTCAGGAATCATTTTAATACAAGGAAAAGCTAAATGGAAATAAATAAGAGCGTAACATTTGTTCTTCTGTTCCTACTTCATGTTAAGTACACAGCTGAAAACTAATTTCAGACTGCTAGCCCAACATATGCCATTTATTTTAATGAATGCCACTTACCAACTGCTCAATCCGTTCATAAATGAGAAACTGGCAGAAATCAGGCTTAATGGGTTCCACGCTGTATTTCATTTTTCCATCATCAAGGTTCTCCAAATCATTTAGAGTACTTCTAAAATGACTGTAGGCTTCACACGTAACATCCATCTGTCTTAAAGTGAAATTCAGTCTGGCAAGACAATATTTAAGTTAAAACCTTTTTTTCTACACTTGCATCTTAAACAGCCATGTAACTTTCTTCAACTAATGGGAAATATAGGTCTTCCCAGCGTAATTCACTTCCACAGTTAAAAAAATAGCCCTCTGCGTCCCCCAGCAAGCTTGTCCTATCCAAGGTCTAGTCCTATCAAAAATCCAATAAGTCTTGGATGAGCCTTTCCATTGATTTTAGCATATTCTGCCTCAACAAAATCACTGCCTTTGTTTCTGGGACAAACACTTTGTACCAAATCACATGAATAACTACTGCTTACATACCCTTAAGGGTAATCTATTCATATACTACTTTATTAACATACTTCAACAGCACACGATTCCTTGAAAGAAAACACAAGAGCAATTACACTGAGGGGATACAAGCTAGGAAATGTATTTTCTCATTCTAAGCTCTTTCACTATGCTCCATAAGCACAGGACCTCAAAAACACAGCAAATTTTGTCAGAAATTACAGAATACATTACACTGGCCACCTGTTAATCTTTATTTGCACAAAGGTTACCTAATGCATGACAAAAATAAGATCACAAAAGCCACACTTTTCTGGAGGTCAAATTCTGAACTTATAAAAATTAACCAAGTTTAACAAATGCTTGTACCGGGCATTCACAGCAGCCTTTCATCAACCAAATCAGTGATAATCAGAACTGGGCCTTCAGGCACATCAGGGCTTTCTTTCAAGGAAAGGAAAGAATGTAAGATTCTAGTCCTTACGTCAGGATGTTGGTAATACTTGCCTCTTTTCTATGGCTAGGAAAACTGTGCAAGAATGTTTCAGGTTACGTGTGATTCTATACAGCGTTCTGAATAAGGCATCCGTCAGATCATCATCATAGAACACTGTGGGAAGAACATTAAGAGCATACGGTATATTTACAGGTAAGCGTAGCGTTTACTTAAATCCCAGGCTTGAAACAACAAGAAGCCTTAATTCAATTATTATAATCAAACAAATCATTATTTTACCTAAGCCCCCAAGGTATTACACATTTAATGGCAACAACCGACCCAGTGATAGTATCCACTGCTGCTCTTTACAAGAAGAAACCTTGAAGATTTCTCTCATAACAACGGGAATCACTTCTGTCAGGCAACTTACAGCACTTTAACAAGACCTCTCTCAGCCTGCAAATACCTTACTGCAAAGCTAAAAAAATCACATACCACATTTTTATTTTTATTATTATTATTTTTTTTTTTCCCACTTAAGCAAGAGCAGGGGAAAAAAAAAAGCCAGGGAGATGCAATGGGACGCATGCGGTACCTGAAAGTCTTCCCACACTATGGAGCATACTAGTCTGGCCACCTAATCTGTCTTTACTTGCACCAAGGTTATCTGATTCAAGATAAAGGTAGGACAACAACATTTAACTCTTCTGGAAATCAACTTAAATCACTTATGAGCAATTTTGTTATTGGACTAATTTACTCAATTACAAACGATAAGGAAAGCCTGTTAGATTTTTCAATTTTTCTATTGCTAATTCAGACAGTAAATAGAATTATTTAAAAAATACAGACTAGAACACTTGAGGCAGAGACTTGACAAACAGGTAAGGATCTGATCTACGACATTTCAAAAGCAAACTAGATATAGGTGTTTCTTAAAATGCACGAGCAACTGATTTAAAAGCTTGCTGGTTATATTTTCCTACCATCAGCTGCCATTATCACAGTACAGCGGTCATGCAGATCTGCAATCTCTTCTTCAGACCAGCTATAGAGAGCTTCCGGATCTGTAACAAAAGCAGATAGCATTGGTGCACACCTTTAACTGACTCAAATGTTTGACAGATTAAAAAAAATATTTTAATTCCCACAGTAATCAGCTACTCAGTAAGCAGAGCAACTCACTGAAGGGAAATCACAGCCTCCCCCTATTTGCTCTCTGAAACTCCTTTCTGTCCTTTGCTTTTGCTCTCTCTCTCTCTTGCAGTTTGCTCACAGCTGATGGCACAAGAAAGTTTCCCTTGACATAAGAATTTACTACCAATTACTACCCTGCAGCAAGAGTACAGACTCAGCTAGAAAACAAATGCATTTTCATGCAAATTTTGATTAAGTGTCCTCCTGTTATGCTTTCTAAAATTTAGAAGCTTTCTCTGATATCTGAAAACCACCAAGCCTGTTCATCTGGCAGTATCAAGTATTTTCAATAAAACCTCTAAGTTCCAAGAAAAGCTTTGAAAGTGTAAGGATGATTTTACTTCCTTAAGTAGTTGTTCTACTTTTTGAACAATTACATCACACTACTACCATTCAACTGATAAGAAAACCTGAAAAGCAAAGCAGGATTTATAAACCCAACTACTATAACTACGTACCAGTGCAGAATTCATCTTTCAGCCAGTCCAGTTCTTTTACTTTGATTTCTCCTCCTGTGGGTGTAGAAAGATCCCAACAGTCACAAATGATCTTTCAGCCAGTACTGGAACACGTGATAAGATATACTAAGAGAATATATGAAACAAACAAGACTGGACATCGTTTACAAAACCAGTCATCCACTGACAAAAGGAGAATAAGATGAACTTTATCATCAGAAATATCTTGATTTCTCTACTACATGTCACCTGCAAGTTGCAAAGTTCAGCCTCTATCATTTACGCTGCTTACAGGACCCTTGGCACCTAAATGTCCACGATCCTCACAATTACCTCAGTGAAATGAACACAATAAGGTAGAAGCCACAGCTGGCTTAACTTCTTACCAGAGAAAGATGGAATATTTTGCTCCTTTCCAAAAGAAGCTATCCTATTTTGAAACAAGTATAGATTTTAACATCTTTCTAAATGAGTCACTTTTAACCAAAACAGACGTTTAATTTACTAGTAAACATGCCAGCCACCTTGCCGATGACTTATGCTGTTTAATTCTACAGTAATTCATAGACAAGCAATTGCACGAATACAGCCTGTACAGCACTTACCTCCCAGCTCCATCAGGTGTTTGTTTAATGCAACATTTTGTTCACACATGGCCAAAAGATCTTCGCCAACATCTGGAAGAAAATGATGACAATATTCAAAATGAGAACATTTCACACGTGCTGTACATTCCTCTGACCTCTCAGACTATTTATCTCAACTTCTCTCAAACTGAAGTAAAATTCAGAGCAACTCCCTTCCCTCACGACTGCTTCCATAGCACCCATCTTGCTTTTTTCTTTCATTACTAAGCTCCATGTCATCCTCGATAAAAGGAGTTCGATCACCATACCACCTGATTAAAAGATTAAAAGATTAGAAGTATTTGGTTTTTAAAACTCTTGCACCTGGAATTATTACTGCTTTTTCAATCTGTTATGAAAGCGCTTGCCATTTTTCAATAAACAACAAAATATGCACTGACAACAAAGTAACAACTAAAAAAAGAGCAGGCGATGATGAAAATCCCAGGATGAAAGTACTGCTTTGTGAAGTTTCATGAAGACGTTTCATTAAAAATAACTGCCTTACCTGTGCAATAAACTCTGTTGGCAACCATTCCCATGATAATGCTTGCAATCCCAGTACCACCTCCAAGCTCTAGCACTGTGCAATTCCTGAACACGTCACGTTTAAACAGAACATAATCAGCAAGAAGAAAGGCCGCACGCCAGACCTTTGGAGAAGAGTAGCAGTTAAACCAGACAAATTCTGAAGCACAACCCGCGAACAGCAAGACAACACAGGACACAATACGTACTTGTTTGCCAACATCTTCTAAGGGGGTTGCCATAGTATGCTCTGTGAAAACGGAAAGTGTACTGATTCAAACAGTGTTCAAATCAAGCTCCATAATAGCAAATTTGAAAAGTCAACTAATGCTTCCCTTTTAAATCTAGAACTAAGCACTATTAATTCTACACAGTAATGCTGGATAATGGTAAAAGCCCCACTCTAATTAAGGAAAACCATTTCTCCACGATATCCAATTGTCCAAACCACTTTTGGAGAAAAACTGCTTTTAAAGCACTTAACAATATCACAGTATTATTATGGTTTATTATCTACTTTAACTTACTAAGTTCTCTTTCAATTAAATGACCAACTTAGTTTTGTTTTGTTTTACCTGAGCACATATTTATTCAATTTCTCCTTGAACATAAGCCTACTATTTACCTATTTTAACAACACCGCTGCAAGTGCATTCTTGTTCTTCATCTTCAAAAGCATTTTCTTTTCCTTTCATCAGAATTACAGGATATACTCTGTCCCTCATAAGATCCTCTGTCTCTGAGTCACTGGCACTTCGAGGTCTTCTGACCACTTCCAAGTCTCCATCCTCATCTAGCAGAGCTTCTATTCCTTCACTATTCAATTCCTTTTCATATTT
This sequence comes from Alectoris magna, assembly GCA_030625065.1. NCBI lineage: Eukaryota > Metazoa > Chordata > Aves > Galliformes > Phasianidae > Alectoris > Alectoris magna. The sequence continues at coordinate 4,658,793 of CM060575.1, read as the reverse complement.
CAGATTATTCCCGTCCTTGTTTGGTAGTTCATCTCCGCTTCCGTACTGGAGTTCTCTTTCAGTTGTAGTTTCTCTTGCATACTTCTCAGAGGCCTGATCATCTCTGTTCCAAAGGAGTTTGAAATACGACAGGAATACTGCAAAAACACGCAACCACCACTGGCGTGACATTTGATAAACATTTCACATACCAGAAAATCTAGAGCACCGCAAGTCTTACAGGTATCTTGAAGTACAGCCCTACTTGCTAGGAAGGAATATTTCTGCTAACTCTGTCAGAAGGGATAAATGAAGCACTACCAATGTCTGCTGGTTGACTAAGCAGCTACTCAGTCACAATTTACATTTTCACCTTACTTAGAAGCTTATTTCAGCAATCAGGAAAATAAATAGTTTCTTACAACCTCTAAAAGATCTTCTGTTGAGATAAATGTAGACCAAGTTGAGAGAAGAACGAATATCATAAATTAGGAATTATATCAACACAAGGAAATGAACTCTATCTTAAAGGACACAAGCACATTTCAGAAAAGAAAAGGAATTTCTCTTCCTATTTTCAAACTCTTTTGTGACTCAAGTAACTTCCCACCTTGCCATCAGCTTAAAGAAGCATGAGGCAGTGCAAATAGGCTGTGTGCCTCCTGTCAGCTTAGGGTGGACATGCTGACACTTTCTTGTTTTAAGCCACGAAAATGCCTAGTGAAACCAGCCTAAACCAGCAGGATCTAAGAAGAATTTCTTGGAAATGAGTCCACTCTCACCAAGAGGAAACTGCCACGACTGATTTCAGCAGTTTCACCATTTATGGAGTTCTATTTCAGTTGTTTCAAAGATATCCAAAGTCGGATATACGGGATACTATGGGAAAGTGACACAAGTCCTTCTCTACAGATCATAGCTGCTAGATCTTATAAAGATCTTCACTGTCTATCCAAGCATAAGAAATTTGGTAAGTTGGCAACTGTTTGCATGACAACCATATCAAATGGATTTGAGTACTTAACGAATTCGAGGATGCAATCAACATATCACAGAATATCCCACCCTGCTGCTCTCTGTGTCCACCCTGATCCTCAGAGTTCCGAAATGGAAAACTGATCCAAATAAGCAAAGATTAAATCCCCAGGAGGTCCCCTAAAAACAGTGAAGCGGTGGTGGCAGACCATTGCTGGAATTTTTAGAGTAAAAGCTGTCATACTACAGTTCAGCCCTGGTATGGGAAATTTGTTTATTTCTTAAGACTATGGACATTCAGAGTACATAAAACATTATTGTGTTGAAAGGTTCTTTGTGTCAAGGAGAGCCACAGCAAATGAATGCTAAGCAGTATGACAATGCACCAAAGCATTAACTACCTGATTTTGGCCTGATTAAAGTCATAATTATTACCCACCTCCTTGTAAAATCTTTTGGCCTATTTTCTCCTGTAATCTTTTTTGTTGTTGCTGTTGTTTTTTAAGCAACAGCATGTTCTGAATTATTGCAAGTTTCTTGTTTATTTATTTATATTTTTCTAAATCGTTAGCACTTCACTGCAGTGAAAATGCTCAGACACAGCTTGAACCAGTGACTGAGCACCTGGGGGGAAGGCAGGGGCGACCCAGGGGTCGCAGTGCACCTGAGTGGATGGAAGGGCTGGAGCCAGGATCCACCCCTTCCAAGACCTCATTTGAGAGATGGCAGTAGAGGCAAGGGTATCTCACTGGAAATCCCTGCCTACCTGAGGCCTTCCAAGGGTAAACAGATTTTTTTCCATTATTTCTGTACACACAGCTGATGCATTTGGGCATATCCTCACTTGCTGCAGCCTGTGACTCTGCTACCCTGTTATCGCTGCTGCGCTTTCCACTACATTACAGCATTACAAGCGCATTTTACTAACAGCTTCAAGGTCATTTCCCTTGACAACTTTATAGAAACCTCCAAGCTGATAGAGGCAGTCATTTGCCAATTCATTTCCACTAAGGGCTTGATTCTTTCATTTCAATCAGTCAAACTCATTGCTATACTCACATTTGTTGTTGCCAATTTTTTTAAATTAAAAAAAAACAAACACAAAAACACAACAGATAACAAAGCTGTTGAGTTCCTCTGGAACAGATGGTAAATCATCATTTAAAAACTTTATAAAAAACTAAGTGAATCACTTGTGCACTTATTTCAAGTGGCAGTATTTGAAACTGCTGGCTTCTCACTTCGAGTTTACACGCAAGACAGAAGCTAACTTCTTAACATGATCTCCAAGGTGCCGTCTTGAGATTCTAGGTAAACGAATAAATACGTAAAATTAAGCATGCACAAATACTGATGTTACTTCTTCTCAGAAAGTAACTTGTTTTCTCGTTTTCTTTCTTTTTTTTTTTTTTTTTGTTCTAAGATGGGCTATCTACAAATCCGTATTAATACTTTTATGTAGCTTTTTTCACGAGGAGAATCCAGTTAGCCCTCTTCCTTACAAGCAGGAGCAGATCTGCTTCTGCCTGGTGTAAAATACGTAATGATTACTATCAACCAATCAAAGGAGGGTTAAGACAATACAAATACATTAGAGTGTAATTAAAACACAGCTCCATCGGTCTAAACATGCATTACCTGGCTGTCCAACTGCATTCAATCGTACCATGAGATGACTTTTGTTGGGAAAGTGCAAGTGCACATCAGAAAGGACGGTGTCACTTTTGAACGTGAGATTATCCATCTCCTCCTCCGTGACGTCTCCCATGGTACGTCAGTGACAGGGACACCTATGGGGACAGCTGCCGTCACCAGGCAGCCCGCTGCGAAGCACAGCCGCCATGGAACTGCTCTGCTCAGCACGACCTCAGGGTGCAGCTTCCGAGGCCTCGGGCAAGCTGCAGTCACACAAGCACCACTGTGCCCTGATGAGATACCGGGCTGTGTAGAGGGGTCTCCAACCTACAAGCAAACACAGACAGCTTTCAGCTCGGTAACATCGCCCTGTGGCGTGAAGAACCAGGTTACACCAACAACTAAGCTACAGTGCTTCAGTGCTCCCGTTTACAATGCTCCAACAGTTACAGATCACTGCAGACACCACATGCTCCAGGAAGGCACACTGCTCATTAACTTGTGTTAAAAGCAACTAACCATCCCCTGACAAAGCAAAAAAAAACCAAACCCAGACACAGCCCTACAGCGCGGGTGAGGGCAGAGCGCGGCCCGGGCACAGCGCTGCAGCTGAAGGCTCCCTCAGAAACCAACGCAATGAACGCAGCTTAGTTCCATACATTTTGTACAAATACTGGCTCTTCCTGGAGAAAACCCGGCTCTTCTCACAAGCCCCCACCAGAAGGGCAGTCGGTGAATGTATCCCGCTTGTCTCTGGGGTTCACTATTTTTCTCCACAAAAAAACAAATAGCAACCCTCCTCGCTGCCCCGTGCCCGCGGCTCCGCCGGTTCTGTCCTAAGGCGCAAACATTTCCCCTACAGACAGACACAAAAAAAAAACCAAAAAAAAACACCACAAGCGACATTTATTTCCCCGAACATTCTGAGAAAGGCGTGTGAAACACAGGGGCACCTCAGCCGTGAGGACAACGCTACGCCGGCTCACACGCACTGACCCGCCAGACAAGGCTCGGAGCGACACCTCCCGCCCGCCCTCACACACGCCGCGCCGCCATCTTGGAGCCCGCAGCCCCTTCCGGCGCGCGGCTGACGCGCCTTCACCGCCCATTCGTCACTCAGAGCAGCCCCGGCCTCAACGACCGCCTGTCTGCAGCCACCTGCAACTGCAGTAAGCAAATAACGCTTGCCTACTGGGTAAGAACAGATGAAGCGACACACCATCATTTCCCTGTACTGCAACTGTGACTGGTAGAAAAACCAGCAGTGGACAGAAAAATAGAAAATTACAAGTTCTGCGGATTCAGAGAAAGCAACATGTCAGCTAATATACCGTTTGTGAGCACTTTGCTGTTAGGGAGCCAAGGGGAGGCAGCAGATAGGGAGCAGTGATCTTTCCCCTCTGCTCAGCGCTGGTGAGGTGGTACCTGGAGTGCTGTGTCCAGTGCTGGGTCCCACGGTACAAGAGAGACACAGACATACTGAAGAGGGTCCATCATAGGGCCATGAAGGCTTGAGGGGGATGGAGCACCTCTCCCGTGAGGACAGACGGAGAGAGCTTGGGCTGTTGAGCTTGGAAAAGGCTCAGGGGGATCTCATCCTTGTCCATAAATACCTGGAGTAAGGTACAAAGGGGATTCAGTCTCATAAAGACATCTCAGCTGACAGTACAGAGGACACCTAAATAATGGTAATGAACTCGCAGGTTGTGTATAATTGCAGTCCAACAGACATGCAGCTTTTCCACAGTACACTGCACACTCTAGAAGTGATGCGATTGATTTCCCCATTCATAGTCCTAGCCTTGCAATCAGCACAGACACTGAAAATAACTAGATTCTGTTGAAAGATACTCAAAACTCTAGTTGCTGATTATATTCAATTCAAGGTACGTTCTGATCCGACGCTTTGGAACAGGTTATCATGAAAGCTGAAAAGCCTGCGGCAGCTGGTCTATTATGTTTACTGACCCATTCCCTATCCCCAAAATCTCACTAAAGCAATATATTTTGTAACAGTAATAAAAACGGTAGTTTAAAACAATAGCTTTGGGTAACATTATAATGATATAGACAAAGGGAAAAGATCTTTCTAGGTTTCAGATTAAAAGAGCAGCTATCAGAAAGGCCACAGGAGATCACCAAGGTACTAAGTACAACAATAAAAAACAGCTTAATATCTTTGTTTTTCACATTGACATTTTACGTGCGTGCATCCAGATCATTGCTCTTGTCAAGTGCAGAGCAAGCGGTGCTATGGGCACACATATATACATTCTTTTAATAATTTGATATCTGGTGCCATACATTACCATACTGAATTGATATCTTACAACACTGACAAATATTTATCCCCCCAGTCCATTTGTGATCTGGCTGATAGTGATTACTCTTCCTTTATTAGAGTCAAAAGTGTTAAGGCCTTTAGGAATTACACATCCAGGCAGCACCGAGTGCCTTTGTTTAAATTGCTTTACCAAAGCAACTTAGTATTCTTTGCGTACAGCAGGGAACTAAATTAGAACTACTTGTTTCGAGCCTAATGCCCTAACCACAGTGCCCTTGGATGCTCAGGTTATTCTTCTCTTTTTATTACAGACACATTAAATCAGAATGAAAAGCGAGAGCATGTACCAATAAGCTAAGGTGAAATCTGACTGTAATGCTATGAATGCACTGTGTGTTTCTGCAATAATGAAAACTGCGATTAGCATCCGCTGGTATGCAAAGTGCTTTGAAGTTGGAATGAACAAAAAGACTGTTGATATAGATGAAAAATCAGTGGAGGACTTTATTTTGCTATCCAAGCACATGGCCAGCAGGTTGAAAATTCCTAAATCACTGCCTGAGGTTGAAAAGTTCACGAGAGGAGTAAATGAACAATAATTTAAAAGGGCAAGTGCAGCTGTCAGCTTCTGTGTTTCCATATTTCCTGAATATCCACTTCTTCTTCCCAGGGGAAGCTTGCCTCACCAGCAAGGAAACCGAATTACAAGGCACTGACAGCAGTGCAGAGCTAAACCCGCAGTGATTTCCTTTTCATTAACTATTTTGTGGTTGTTTATCAGAAACATTCACACTCTGATTACAGCATTTTTTTTCTCCGTGGGATTGTTCAGAACAAGAATTTGCATGTCTTCGGCATCATCCCATCAGGACTTCTCCCATCCAACACAGGCTGATTTACGTAGGATATTTTCTGAGAGAGGTTTATATGCCACGTCAGGCGGTTCTTAAAACAATATCAATCCAGTGACTGTGACGAAACACACACACGCAATTCTCTTTAAGCAGGAGGAAAAGAGCAAAGGTAAGGTGAACAAAAAGCTCTCCTTCACGCTCAAGCACACCAAATCCACAAAACACAGAAGCACTCTGATTGTTCAGTAGCAATCAGGAATGGCTGACTTTTAAATCGGGATCTCTAAGCTAGATTACAGGGAAGAACTGCAGAAAAGCATCTGATGCTCACATGCTGTATACCAAACGCTGTCGTAAAATTTCAGTAGAGACTTTAACACTGTTTAATGCTCCAGAAAGTACGAGAAAATTCCATCCATCCATTCTGCTCCTTTCTATCCCATTCCTGGGCCCATTTCTGGGGGTGGTTGGTCTCTTCTGAGATTTTAATTAGACTCTTCCAGGTCAGAATGCTGCATTTTGCTACACCGCACCCTGCGGGCTATTAACTATTAATTACCTGTGATATGTGAATAGCAGGTTGTACACAAAGGGTATTGCTCCTTCTCCACAAAGGTAATTCTACATTAAAATCTAAGCTCTTCCTACACTGAAAACCCCAGTGTGACTTCCAAGTTTGTGTTATTTTTAGGGACCTCAGTAGATTTGTAATTAAAGCTCTGGTGAAGCCAACCTACTGGCTGGCTTCCTTTCATTACTTCCTTTCATTATGAACCCTTTCTCGTGAATACACAAAGATGTTTTGATGAAATGGGATTCTTTTGTTTTCTGACTTTGCAGAAATCCATTTTTTTTCCCCCTCAGCATGAGAATGAATGCCTAAACAAATTATGCTGATGTGGGAATTAAATCTCCTTGAGCTGATATATTCTTGACATTAGTTTTTCTATCATCACAGTCTGGGCATAAAAGGGTCAGGGAGCTAGCAGGTCTAGCTTTTGTTTTCTGTAAAGTTAAGCCAGACAGATTCTGCAAGGACCTCCACGCATCCTGATGACCAAAACAAATTATTTAGTCATGTTCCTAAAAATAAGCACATCTACAGCTTTGAGGCACCAAGCTTAGGAAAACAGCCGTCCGGGATGCAGACTGTCACAGACATGCATCTTGTGCAGCGTCCGACTGGGGCTGCTTGGACCTACATGGATTAAGTGCTGCTGTTTTACTCTGGGATACTCTTTGCTTTCCCATGATGTTAACTGGAGCAAGGTGATGGCAGGCTGGTTTAGATGTGTGGTTGGCTCAGATCTGCGAAACGAGCTGATGAACCATCTGCTCAATGCGTGATGTTTGTGGGGCCAAGTAAGTCTGTAAATAGTTGGAAAAACAGACAAGTTTGGAGTCCCAATGAAGGCTCGTACCCCAAACCTCATTCATTTCTTATTACTGGATCAATTAACGAAACATTTCACCTTGTTCTGTGAGGCTCGTATGGCATCAGTCATCCGATTACAACAGCTGCTTAGTTTGTAGAACAACACCAGCACGTTCATGTATTACAAATACACCTGGGAGAGGTAAGAGATGATAAAAGCTCAAAATAAAGATGTAGTTGCTTAACAGCGTATTCCTGAATGAAAAGACTATTCTAAATGCCAGCAACGCACATCCTTGTTTGTGATTTGCACAGCAAAACACAGGCAGGAGTGATGCTGATGGTTGTGCGCAAATAAACATACTCTCTCCAGGAATATTTTCCTTAGAACTTATGCTGCTGCTGAAAGCATACCTGAGAGCTTGTTGCTACGAGTGGGTCAGGATGTCTCACGTCGCGCCCTGTGCCCATGCCAGAAGAGAACAGAGAATGACTGTGTAACGACTGGGCGTTACTCAGCGTTCCCCTGGGGAGCCTGGGATGAGTTCTGAGCAAGCAAACAACAGAACGAGGCTCCCAATGGAGCGCCCGTGCGGACCGCCCGGGAGCCGCGCCGCTGCCTGCGCGCCGCCGAGAGCGGGACCCGCCGTGCCGGCACCGAGCGGGCACGGGCATCGCCTCATCCCGCACCGCCCTTCCCGTCGGCGTGCATCTCCTCCCGCGGTCCGGCGGGCAGCATGAGGGTGAGCCTGAGCGTCCTGTCGCTGCTCGTGGCTCTGGTGGGAGCCTCCAGCTTCGTCTTCCTCGTGGTGGCCATCGCGACGGACTTCTGGTACATCATCGATGCCTCCCGCCTGGAGACGGCCGCCAACGGCACGGCCGCGCTCAGCTCGCACTCGGGGCTCTGGCGGACCTGCCGGCGTGAGTGGGGCGGCGGGGGGCGGTGGAAGCGGGTCCCGTATCGTGCCGTGCCGATGCCGTCCTCTCTGCTGTCCACAGCCGGGGGCCGCCCGCCCTACCCGGCTCTCCCTCCATCCACGGAGGGTGCGCAACGCCTGACTCCTGCTACTGGGAGAACGGGTACAAGCAGAGCGAGTTTTCTGCTCTTGCAAAGTAGTTCGGCATTAACTTTTAATTCAGACCAATTGAATAAGCGTTAAACATTTAGAAGGGAAGAGATCGGATTTCATTTGGCACATGGGAAATTAAGGGGTGGAAATCCAGTGGGGTTAGAAGCGTTCAAGTGATTGCCTGTGGTGGAAACGGCATGCACAACACCACACAATGCTCACTTTGTATCCCTAAATCGTGGTAACATATTATTATGTGTTTATTACATTATTGTTTATGTATGATAATAATAATAATCTTTAGCTTAACGTTTTTCATATTTTTTCCTCCTTCTATATCAGTTAGGAGCAAGTGCTACCCTTTGATCAACCCCTTCCGGCATGAGAATGCAAACATCACCGACTCACACCGACAGCTCTTATGTGAGTAACTTCTGCGTTATTCCCCTTCTTCCCCCCACCCTGCCCACCTCTGTGGGCCACGCACATGCTCCCAGCACTGCTGCAGAGGAGCTCTGAGATCTTCACTGTACAGTCACTGCATGTGGTCTTTAAGTGGGATTGCTGTTGGCATCACCCTCTGCTTGATGCCAGGGTCAGCCGGTTTCTGCCACAAGAGCACTTTCCTGCCTGGGAGGGCTCAGGAGGGTTCGTGGTTGTTATAAACAGAAGGCAGGAACATTGAAGATTCCCACGTAAGAGTTTAATTCCCAGAAATGTTTAAGCATACTGTTAAATTAACGTTTAAATCAGCCACTTATCTACCTTGTCATTGGGATCCCTCCCTCTGAAAAAATATTATGGTACAGTAATTTAAGAAAACAAATCAATAACTAAAGGAAGCATTAGAGCTCTGTGAAGAACATCGTGCTCAAAAAGTTACTTGAAGTTTCTACCTGCACACCCTGACGTTCTTTTTCTTTAGATTCATTTGTCAGTATCACAACGTTTTCAGAATGCTCACACTGAACAGTTTCAAACTCTTCTGAGCTCCTGGTAGAAGACAAATTTGCTTCTTCGCACCACATTCAGCATGACATTTTGTTCACAAGCTTCCTTTTTTTTTAAATATACCTCTCCTAATTGTTTTCCCCTCGCTTGAAGAACACGCATATTTATCCCGTGTCTTTCCCTCAAAAACAGCCATTTCCCTGAGCAGCCCCTCTGAGAGGCTGAGAGTGTCCTCAACCTCTCAGAGCAGCGCCCCACGACACAGCCAGCAGTGCAGCAAACACGGCAAAGCGAGCCCAGGGGTACTGATGTAATGCAGTTGTGTTGCTGGGAAGTTCAAGTAGAAATAATAAGCATCTCCATCAACACACTGACAGGTTGGAGCCTAGCTGCACAGACCATCTCTATACTTGAAAATAGAAAGTTGCCATTCCTTTCACCTTCCTTCCTTAAGACACAGGGCCTTAGCTGCATGATGATGATAAAAACTGTGAAGATAGCTGACGATGATTGCCTCCTGCATTGCTGAATCCTTTGAGGAGTTCAAAGTTAACACTGAATTGATTAAACCTAACCACACCAGTCACATTTGCGTGTGGGCACCTCAACCAGTGAGATCAGAGGTTGCCTAAAATGTTAAGACAACATTATGTCCGTGTTTGCAAATGCTACATCCGTAATTCCTCTCACATAAAGAGGTTTTAGATTACAGCTCTTCAGTGAAAGCTGAATTCTGCTAAAACAGAATCAAAACTATTCCAGAGCTTTTTATTATAAAAATGATGTTGGCTTGGAAACAAAGGACACCTCTTTGGTAGTCAGGCAGGGTAAGAAAATAGTGGATATGTGAAAAAATTGGATCCATAAGTACACATACAGACTCTTCAGCGCCTCAGAAAGATTTCATCTCTCACATCAAACACTGTTTATAGGTTCTTAGGCAGAGCCTGCAAAGATACTTGCATGCTTTCTTATAAACAGGCATAGTCTCCCTAAAAATGAGTATATAAGGACACTTTAACTAAACAAGCCTGTTAGGTTTGATTAGAATACCCAACAAAGTGAACTCTGATATTTTAGGTGCACAGCTTCAATGCAGCTCCGGTGTGGTGAGACCACAGCCGCACAGCAACAGCGGCTGTACTTCTAGGTAATACACACACTTCTGAAAGTGCCATCTGCTTTGGTATTTATGTTCTACTTCAGCCTTGTATTTTTTTTTCCCTTGAAGTGTTTTCTGACTGTGGTCCCTGAATCGTATTTAGGCAGATCTGGGCAAACCGCAATTGACAACAAATTTTAATTAGACTTTCATTGGACAATTCCAGCACCCTCAGTTCCAGTGCAATAAGGGTAATTGTCCTATGAAAGTCTAAGGGTAATTCAGGCAATTTCTTCATGTGTTCCTATGTAGGACAATCCAGCTAACTGCGCTGCCTTCATCAGTTAGTTTAAAAACTTGTATTTTTTTCTATGTTGATTTGTGGATGTCAGTGTGAATAACACTGACATGTTTCAATTAATCTCATCCTGCCTAGATGTACACTCGCTTTCCTCACTGCTTGATTGGCAGACTGAATTTCAGCAGCTCTGCTAACCTTGCATGTTCCTCGCCTGTTATTTCCAAAAAGCTTTAAAGCACCATCTCCTAGTGCAGGCACTTAAGTCTCTCATCAGTAATCTTGCTCTGCTTTTTTCAGTGTTCCTATACTCTCTCTGGCATGACTTTAATAGACACGAGAGCCAAAAAGATAGGAGGGAGCCTGTACCTGTGTGCAGAGCTGGGTCTAAGCGAAATAGAAGTGCTGGTCGCTGACAGAGGACAAACCCCTCGTTAGAGAATGAAAAGCCTTCGTGTTCTCTCCCTCCACATTTCCAATCTCTCCTATTCATCTCCAGCAGTTTTCTAGTAGGCTTATTGCGTGCTTCAAATAGAACTGCAGACAAAATAGAAAAATTGGGCATTCAAATTAAAGTTCTGTGCTACCAGCAGCATTACTCAGGCAATCAGCCCAGGTCTTGTTAACCCGGAGGGTGCAATGTTCTTTCACATCACTGGAGCACCTCTGAGCTGTTTCTTTCATGGCTCAGACACAAGCATGCCTTCTCTTGTACATTAAGCTTCCAGTCCTTTCCTCACCACTCCCTTCAGCTGAACATATGACATACACCCTCTCACCCCACAACCTCACAGTGTATAAAATGCTTTCAAACTACAGTTTACTTCACAGGATGATTACATATTTGTTTGAAACACCAGCCACTGTTTGAAGAAGATATGGCAGACTACCTACCACTCGCTTTCCTGACTTTTCTGCATTTATAAAACGCTTTTCTACTGCTGGTGTGTATTTTCCTCTGCTCCATACACAATCTTAAGAAGTATTGTGAAAAGATATATTTGTGAGGGAAATGCCACTAAGCTTTCATAACGTAACTATCATTTTCTTTTTTCGGGATCTGCTCTGCTAATTCAATGTAATGGAAGCCCGTCCATTTTGGGCAGAAACAAAAAAGCCTGTTGTGCTTCTGGGCACTTCTTCACAAACATGGGCTGAAGTTTCCACTTACACTCCACCAAATGGAAAAGCTCTTCTTGTAAAAATCAGTTCTGGAGCCCATCCACAGCTGCTGAAATATTCTCCCCAGTGTATTTCTCATAGTCATTAATTTACTCAGACCCATGAGGCTGGAGACAAGTTAGTACTTCTGGCAGGGAAGTTGGTAGGAAAGCAATCCATGCTGTAGAGGCAGTCACTGAGTACCCCTGGCGTTATCCTCTAACAGCTGCCTCAGTTTCTTTCTCAACAAAATTAGTTTAAGAACATAGCAAAACAAGACTGGATTTCCTCACAGTGCATGGAGCTGCAGTCACCAACCAGCTGCGTCCACTCTTCTCCCTCTTCGTAGATCTAATTCATCTTCACTGAGTTCATTATCTACACAGGATGCCTGATTTTTCACTCGCCATCTGCAGCATTTGGACAGATCAATACAATGGGAAAGGCACTACAACAGAGGTGTGATGACAGAAGGACCAACACAACAGAAAGGTGGTATTAAAAAAATTAAAAAGGGAGAAGACTGCTCACCCATATCAGAAGATTCCAGGTTCACAGGGGAAAGCTTCACCAAGAAGGATCTCCAGAAAGTGATCCTTCCCCAGTGGCAGCCAGCCCTTAAATGTTAAATCTTAAAAAATAAGAGAGGTGCAGCCAGGCTCCACCCCTTCCAGTCACACAGCTGAATTGCCTTCACCTGTGCTGCCAGGGCTGACCAGTCCTTTCCCCACGTGCTCAATTGGTGCTTCAGGCTGTGACCCAGCAGTTCCCATACACCACTGCATATACCTGGGGAGTTCACAGCTCTTGACAATTTTCCCTTTTGGCTTCAAGTTACCAGAAGGAACCAGCTAGGGCTGGAGCAGCTGGCAAGAGCCAGTGCAGAGGTCATGTGTAATAAGAGATGTACACAGAAATTCTTTCTTAATTGCTATGGTAGACATATACCAAAATCTATTTGTTTTGTTTCTGAGCAACACTACTGAGACCATTCAGAGGGGTTCCAGTGAATTTTTTTTAGTGCTTGCAGCTGATATTATGATAAATATATATAGAAATATGAAAGTCTGAAACAACTGTAGCATCACTTCAGCTGAGACTGAATGAGTGACAACTTCTGATGAATGTTCCTATTTTCAAATGTCATCGCTATCATAGCAATAGAACATGAACCCTGTCATGCTGCTTGTGTTTAACATTCTGTCCCTTCCTAATATTGAAGGGCTCCATCAGTTCCCACCTGTACCAACTCCAGTATCACTGTATTTCTACTATCTGCAATGTATCTCTCAGTTTAGCTCAGACTTGTCATTAGGGAACAGCACAAAGCTGACACCCAACATCCAGAGCTCAGCTCATCCTCCTGGGACACCCTCACCTTGTGAGGTCTTCTCCATCTGTCATGGTTTTGTAACTGTTCACTACTGAATGGGACTTTGTGCCCTGCAGTTCTAGCCAGGAAGCCTCACATTCAGCCACAGAGAGCAGTTCTTAGGCCTTCTAAGTGTGCTGTCCCATCTGAGCCCTGCCAACCCTCTCCAGAGCAGCCCTGCTGGCTGTGCTACTGCTAGCACTCTGAACAGTAGCTTTACATGCAGTGCTTTCTGACTGGCTATTTAGTTACTGCTGAGGAAGGTAAACAGGTCTTTAAGGTCTTCTGAGCTGCTGTCATTTGGAATATTTCTAATGTAATGACTACTGCTTGCTATCACAAGCTGTGCAAACAAATCCAAAGTTAGTTTGAAGCAGCAGAGCTCCAGCATATTAACAGGAGACGGTAACAGCACTGCTAGACTTGCAGCCAGTCAGCTTTGATACCAGTCAGTTTCCATAGTTCATTCCAGAGATCCGTTACGCACTACTCATCAACAACTGTGCTGGATCGTAACTTAGAAGCATCTGCTGAACTCACAGATCTGGATACACTCCACAGATGTCACTCTTGCAGACACTTGGTCACAGCTTTGGCTACTGAACTCCAAAAAGAAGGATCAAGCCATTAAAGTATTTTCAGTCCATAGAAGTGGAGTGGTTTTTAAATGTTTGCCTGTTTTATAGCATTGGATCTTTTGGGCTCTACCAACAGGGAACTCAGGTGCTACTGAGAAATGGAAGTGGGAAAAATGAATGCCGCTCTACAGAAAGCACACAGGCCTTTCCTCATGCAAAACACTTGGGTTTTTTTCTTCCCCCACTACCAATTTTATCAAAATGAAGCTTTACACGTAATACATACCCAACCTGTGTAATCCAACACAACAAAATGTTTGACCTCAAAATTTATGCTTGAGCTTTTTCCGCAGATGATTACTGAAGGCACAAATACAGTAACAATATTTTAAGTCATGTCCTTCTATAAACTAATTCCCTCCCTCTAATCAAGGAATATAATAGTATAATATCGTATGCCAGATGGCATGAATTCAAATTCCTGAGTGGTTTCCATGGCAGCATTTTAGAATAAGTTTCACAGGCAATTGCAGATTGCATAGAAGAAGCACAAATGAGTATTAGGTACTGAACTGGAACACTGGAGGTGATACAAGTCCTGTTTAACTGAATGCGGCCCGTTAAGTATTTGATTTTTAAAAAGCTGCCGGTGATTCATGGGGTTTGTGGCTTTCAACTGAGATAGCCCTAGAAGATATTTTTGCTTCAGAAGGCAAAAAAAAATAATAATTAAAATAAAAAAAAATAAAATCAGTTAATCTGCCACTGCATGCAGCGTCACAGATCATTGATGTACTTTATGACTCCCCCTAGGATAATACTCTGGTATGGATTCGTTCTCCTTTTGGCTTAAAAGAAAGTGCCCTGAATAGTTTTATCTTCTTTACTGCACTTGTCCTAGCTGCAGCAGTTGAAACCACACCGCAGACAGGAAGGCAAAGGAACGCCACTAGTGCTACTGTCCTCAGGTTTGATAGCAGCAGCTGTGATTGGTGAGGGACAGATGGGAAATGATAAAGCACAGGCCAAGTGGCAAGCTTGCTTACACAACTTCACATCCAGCAAAGCCAGCTCTGAGGACTGAGCTGCAACGTTCTTACTCTTTTCTTGATAATTGCATCAAATTTCATCCCCCAAGGACTTTCCACTTCCTGAGATTTTTCCTTCTCTCCATTTCTTGGGTCCAAGGAATACCCAAACTACAACAAATAATGATCAAAACCATCAGAACTCTTATATATATATATATATATAAATTTGCTAGTTTTGATCATACCTTCCCTCAGAATATTTTGTTAGCTCATCGAGAATATTTGAGAAGGTTTCTTCAGCCGTTCAGAGCTGAACAACGACATCCTTGACACACTACAAGGCATGGCAAGGCTTCCGAGGTGACTGAAATGGAAGCTTTGTTCTACAGCTGAACCAAGATGTTTTTAACTACCCTAAGAACAGGTTCCCTTTTAATTTATGCCATTCTTCAAACTGCTTCAGTGACTTTACAGTAGTACAAGTAAGGAGAAAAAGGAGTAAGTTACTTCAGTTGATTGTTTTCCCCAAGAAAGAGAAGAACAGAAGATTGATTTGGAGAATTTTCCTCTTCGTAAAGAAGGCAGTGAGGAACTAATGTCTTCTGTAACAGTGATCCCTGCCTAATTAACCAAGTAAAATTGGTGCTGCAGTATTCAAGTATCATTCACAAGTCACAGAAATTTAACACAAGAGGAAGCAACCAGCATAGGTTAATGTACTTAGCGAAGCTGCTGTAGAAAACAATGAAAGACAGAATCAGAGCTGCATGGGAAAACGTACCTATACTTATTGTTCAGCTACAACAATGGAAAAGGTCACCAATTTGGTAGATCGGTTTGGCAGAGGGTATATGATAGACAGAAAGCATTTAACCAAAGCATTTGTTAGGCTCCATCACCCAAACAGAACAATACCACTCACTGTGATACTTACGATTCAGACAGCCAGGCCGACTTCTTAAAGTTGCAAGTGACTACCAGATACCCAGCACACTACCTGCTTTCCAGCTGGGCTTAATGTCTCAGTAGAGTTTTATTGCTTAAACACATCTGCATTGACATAGCCTTTATCATCACAGTCTCAGAAACACAGGCCATGTAGGGTTCACCCTATGATACCTTCTTCTCCATACCATGTCCTGACTATTTAAACTGAAAGTTGTTTTGAATGCGCAGAATAAGGTTTGGATGCTGATTAGGGATCTGCACTCAGTAATTATTAATGCATCAAGTGACACGATAGTAAAACATTAAAATACTAACACTCTTCATTTTTTCTTCAGACATGCACGGGACATTTGTCATCCTGATGCCTCTCAGCCTGATACTGATGATTTTTGGAGCTATGACTGGATTTATCAGTATTCTTGCCAGGGCATATCTACTGCTTCTAATGACGGGTCTGCTTTTTCTTTTTGGAGGTAGTATATCAAACTCCTGGCTTAATGGATTTAAATAATAAGAGATGATATCTGAAAAACATCACTTTACCTTCTGGAGAAAAATGTTGAGCAAGACTCTGCTTTCAGAGTAACACTGCTGTTCATCCATTTTGTGTTTATTCTGTCAGGACCTGACAGTTCATTTTCCTCTCACCCTTCCCCCCAAAAAACAATTTTGACTTGATTTGAGAGGTAGGGGAAGCTTTACTGGTAACCTGCCCTGGGTAGATAAGAAGGTATGGCAAGGATGCCCAGAGAGTTATGTAAGGATTTTTACTCTCTATAGTGAATTGTGATTGTCTGAACATGTTTTTCTTACCCAGCTCTGGTTACACTTACCGGGATTGGTGTCTACATCGCATATTCAGCTGCTGCCTTTGAAGAAGCTGTCTGCCTCCTGAGGAGTAAGGATGTCCTGGTAGAAATCGACATCAGGTTTGGCTGGTCTCTGGCACTGGTCTGGATCTCTTTTGTCGCAGAAGTGATCACTGGGGCTGTGTTTCTCCTGGCAGCAAGAGTTGTTGGCCTGAAACGGCAGCGTGAGCAGGAGTTATGAACAGCAGGTATCACTGCAACAACAGAAAACTCTGAAATGTGGATTCCTTGGTCTCTCTGGTCACTAGGGGGAATAAAAGTGGCAAGACTGACTGAGTAACTTGCCAGCTGCCATAAAGTCTTCTCAGTATTGTCTACAAAATACAAAGATTCTGATAAATCAGTAACACATTTCTAGTGTTGTCAATAAGGAAACCTTTGTGACTTTAGAAGTACATACGTTGCACTATCAATGTTTCTGAAACAATTTCAGCTGGCAGCTCATGCAGCATCAATATGCATTTAGAAAGATACATTTTTTGCTTTCTCTTCTTTCTGCTATCCCTAAAAACAATGTAGGACAGCCTGCACGGTCCACTTTGCTTTTGGTTTCCCTTCAGAGACTCCCAATATGTACGCTAGGATTCCAGTTGCATTGGCAACCTCTACCACACACGATATATAATGCTTGCATACCTGAAGCCAGGCACCAAGTGTGGGTGCTACACTTACACAATCAATATTGCAGATTTAATGTGGCTTTGTAGTTCAAAGTAAAATCAAATGTAAAGGTCCAGAATAAGAACTTCAGAGTATTTGGAGAAATTCAGTAATCATCTCCAGTGCTAGGGCATGGCTAGGATATCCAATCTGTGTACACCTTCCACACTTACACGATCTTTCTTTTCCCTAGTGTCTCCCTGAGGAGGCTAGTCTCTCTCTTCTACCACTATTACAGTATTTCTTAGTGATAGCACACAAAAAAGTAATAGCTTGAGAAACTGGAGAACCCCAGAAGCCTACTTTATGCCAGCAATGTGTGTTGACGAAGGAAAGACACAGCTTCATGTTATCTATTCAAAAATCATTACTTAAAGGCTGAAAACAAATAAATTAGTCATTTCCTAAAACTGAGCTTTGGTGCTGTAAAAAAGAATAATAATAATAATTAAAAAAAAAAAAAAAAAAAAAAAGGCGGCCTAGAAACTGTGAATGACTTAATACCAGTTATCCTCCAGACAGCAGGGACTATGGCTGTGAAGCTCTTAAGGGCAGTGTAATGGTGAGTGTTTTATTTCAAGAGAAAGCTACAGCTGCTTCTCTGGATGTTTTAACAAAAGACTGCAGCCAGCCCACATCTATCTGACGGTCAGGCTACTTACCTATCTCTTTCAGCTTATTGTTAGCTGCTTCATCAATTCCATAGTGCAGAAGATGCATCTGATGCATTTCCCAGTTTTTACTTCGCAAACCTGATGCCTCCTTTTCATGAGAACAGCAACATGTGCTTGTGCTAGAACGTGTTCAATCTATGCTGGAAGCTGCTGAGTAAAACTGAGCACGCAGGATGCCTGAATTGCATCTTAAGAACTAAGTAATCTAGATTTTCTTTAATATTTTCTTCTTGTTGGCAATAGCATTTAAGAGAATATTTACTTCATTGCTCACTGCAGTTAGTGAAGAAGTTTTGCCTGACTGCTGTGGCCTGGGGTAAAGACCTGAATGTGTTCACAGCTCCACTACATATCCAGATCATGGTCAACTTCAGCATCTTACGGATCAAGACTGTGACTCAAGAGTTGCATCAGCAGGGCACACTTTCAGTGGGCAAGTTCCTCATGCTTTCTTCAGTAGAGAAATCACTTACCTCCTTCTGTTCGACAGTAGAACAATTTTATCATTATCTTTTGTTAAAGACCGTGCATTTACTGAGCTCAGCTCTGATCCTAGTTCCACAGTGCCAAGTTTCGTATGGAAAATGATGGCAGAGAGCTTCCAGCTTGCAGTCTTAGAACATAAAAGGAAATGTTACTACAACGCTCTGAATGGAGAACTGAGGCAGAAAAACTGCCAAGGTCCAATGAAACCAGAGCTTTTGATTCCCAATCTAAAACCTTGGTTGGCAGACCTTTCTTATTATCAGAATGAAACAAGGTTAAAAAGAACTTCTGAGCAGCAGAAGTTCTGTTAATAGCCAATGCCATTTCTACTTCTCCATTGCTTCCACACTGGTTTTCACATATTTTTCCATCATGCCTTGCACTGGGACCGTGTAATGGAGTCATTTTTACAAGTCAAAGCTGACTAAATCAGCTCTATAAGAAGACTAAAGCAAAATCCTTTATAGTAAAAATTCCATATGCTTAAGTGAGTTATGTAAAATGTAATACTTCAACATTTTGGTGCTGGTGAAGTTACTTAAAGTAATATGACTTGTATAATGTTAGACATTACTGTAAGTCGTAACAGGAACCTATCATCCGAGTTACTAGTGTATGTTTATTACAGATGTTGTTTTACAGTGCTTTTGAACTGTGTTAGACTAAATAAAATGACATCTCTGAGCCTGGAAATATTTGAAAAGACACAGAAGAATTAAGAACTAATTTTTAACTCCTGCAGATCTATTTGACAGTTTACAAGATGTTTTTGATATACCTGAGTTGCATGGGGTAGATTTATAAGATACTTACGCAGCTGCAATATACAATTCAACCTAATTAGAAAGCCAATGAACCCGTTATTGAATTAAAGCAATTCTCATTTCCATGGCTTTCCTAAATTTTTCATTCTGACTTCCTGCAATATCTGGCACAATGGCAATAAAGAGTATTTTCCGCTCCCGAATATTTGTTCAGTCCCTGAATTTCTCTGAATAGAAATAAAAGTATTGTTTTGAATAGTCAAATAAGCCTTAAACAAAATTAATGATGTTTGGAAGATAAAACATTTTGGAAAGGACAGTACGTAATTCAATACAAGCGATCTCATCAAACTCCTACTTACAATGAAACTGATGTTCGATACACTTCTTTGCTTATCTCCCCCAAATTCATTACTGAGATGAGGAGACCAACTGCTTCCATTACTGCAAACTCACAGGTACTCAGACATACTGAAAGTGAAGAAAAATAAACATACAGAGCAGAGCAGATCAGTAGTTTGAAACAGTAGAGCGTACGCTGCTACTGGTCAATACTAGCTTCTAATTTGAAGGGTACCACAAGGGATGGTAGAGGAGAACAGGGGAAATAACAGAAATTCTTGGAGATAGGAAAATTTCACATATTCAGAAGCTTTAGAGAAGATGCCGGTGAAACTAATACAGACACACAACCACAGTCTGGGTCTGTTCCTGAGCTGGATGCTGCAGAGCATCTTGGGTGTCTTTGTACCTGCTTCCATGACTTCCAAAGGGAGAGTGTTGGCTGAGACACAGCTTCAGTTCAAACAGTTCCATTCATTGATCATTGATCCAAAGCATACAGTTCCAACTGCCTCTATGTATCACTGTAGCAACTGGACAGATCAATACGATAGGAAAGGCATTATAACAAAGGTGTGATGACGGAAAGACCAGCATGACAAAAAGGTGCTATAAAGGAAGAGAAGATTGCTCACCCTCATCAGAAGATTCCAGGCTCACAGGGAAAAGTTTCACCAAGAAGAATCTCCAGAAAGAAATACTTCCCCAGTGGCAGTCAGCCCCTAAATGGGGTCTAAGAGAGGTGCAGCCAGGGTCCACCCCTTCTGGTCACACAGCTGAATTGTCTTCACCTGTGCTCCTAGAGCTGACCTAGTCCTTCCCCCAGGTGCTCAATCAGTGCTTCAGGCTGGGACTCAGCAGTTCCCATTCAATTACATTACACAAATAATTCATAATCTTCTAAATCATGAGCTGTGGCAGTTTGGAGACTCAACAGGACGTGCTCTGCCCATGCCTTCCTAGTCAGCAAAGCCAGAATCTGCGCAGAAACACCCCCTGAGGTGACCACAGCAAGGCACACAGTGCCTGCCCACCTCCTTAGACCCAGGACTCAGGCTGCTTTCTGGTGGCTGTGAAGTACATTTGTTCCTACCTTCTGTCAAGGTTGACTGAAGCTGTTAAGGAAAACTGGAACTGGCCCATGAAATCCCCAAAACAGACTGTCCAAAGCATGATTGGCGTCTTGAGATCTCAAGTCATCTTGGCCTCCAAATGACCTTCTTTTGCATTGTTCCGCAAATGAAAACCAATGGTCTCAACTTATTATAACTGAAAAACTCACTGAAGAAATCAGAGCCTACTTCAGAAATCTATTTTCCTTTTCTTTGCTTCAGTTTGCAAACTTCTCAGAGTTGAACCAGTTCGTAGTTTGCCAAGATTTATTAGTAAAAAAAACGCATGTCTCTTGGTGTCCTATCTGTCATTTTCATATTAACAGACTATATTGCCCCAGCTCGGGACCAAAAAGGTCTGAGTGAACGCTCTGGCTTTGTGCTGGAGAATCAAACCCTCCCTAGAATTAGTACAACCATGCTCAGGAAAGTCTCCCCTTTGCATCAGCACTCCCGGTTTGCTCAGTGGGCGCAGCTTTACAGCTCAGCAACTGCAAGCTCCACGGAGCTCGAATGCTCTGACTGGAGACTTTCCGTACTTCACAAGGATTTGCACAGAACAGCGGTCTCTGCTGACATCTTGTGACAACACCGAGCAGTTGACCAAATCCGGAAATAAAGAATTAATTTCTATACATACTGCTCCTTGTGTAGTTTGAAGAGCAGAGGGGAATTCCATGCTCAGCAGGCCATAGCTCCTGTACTACATAGCCCACAGAATCTCACCTAGAAACTGCTGCACCCAAGTCAGAAGCTTGCTGCCTTAGGATGCACCTCCCAGCTGATGGCCGTCCGAAGTTATAATGTCGGTGACAGGAAATGCACTGTTAACACTCCCGGTTAAAAAAAAGTGATAGAATCTCTAAATATATTAATAGTTTTTATTCCTAGATGAAAGCTGTTATACCTGTTCCCCAGATACGTTTTGTTTAGATGCAGCAGTGTTGCTTTTGATGTTCTTAGCTGTGCTGCAGGGTCAACTTTATAGACTTTTACGTATGATGAACACTATTTTGGGCTAGTTCCTCCATGAACAGCAGTTGGTTAACAGTCTGCAGATATGTGGAATCAGCTATTCAAGGGAAGGGAAGCGCAATGTCATACTCTACTGTAACTAAGGCAGCATTGACAGATTGAAATCTCTGGTGATTTGTGACCTAGTTTCTCAATCTATCACCTAAGAAAAAACATGCATGTGGTCTTTGAGGAACCTTTCAGGTTCCATTGCCATTGAGGACAAGGCATTTAAATTACTATGTGTTAAAACTCATAATTCTCATCAGTTAATGAGATCCTGTGCATCCACCAAGTTGTCACAACTGCGTGTATTTATACTCTCAAGTCATCTCTGAACACTCCTGAGAATCAAAATGCATTCCCTCAGCACACCACCTCTGCAGCCTGGTCCTGTAACCAGGTGGTTTATATTAATGGATTTAATCCAGAGCTAATAATAATAATAATAACAAGAGTTAAGAAATAGTCACAGTTCTTTTGACAGTCTGCCTATACTGCTCACTGCAAAGCAAGCTGGAAGACTCCGTGCTTGGGTTTGGAGGGATAAGAGGCAGTTCTCTGAAGAGCTTTTTGGCTCGTTGTTTTACTGCTTTCATTTTTGCCAAGGATAAGGCAAACACTTGTCATGGAAGGCTGGGACACTCCTGCTGTATTGCTCCCTAGGTGTTGAAATGTATTTGTCTACCAGTAACTGAACAGCACTCACTGTTGGCTTATGATTCTGGACAACACATCTGGCTGCTGGAGCAGCTAGCGTATTTCTCCATCCAACCTGGCCTCCTCAAATATTCATAAGTTAATGTTGTCTGTAATGCCTGCAGCATACAGAGAGACTGAACTGAATTGCACTGTGGAGGAGTCTCTTCCGCAGCCTTTTGGAGCTGGCTGCATCAGCACCGTGAAAACCCTTTGGCATCATAAACCTTTTATTGCCACAGCTCCCACTTGACTAGTATTATACAGTGAGGCATTTAATTATGCAAGAAACACATAAAAAATAATTTTATAACTGTCAGGCAAAAATCCATAGAAGCAACAAACTTTGGAGGACTTGCACTAACAACTGCCTGCCTTTCCATTTAGGAATCACAGCACATTACAGGCATGACAACAGCTGTAGCCAACTGACTTCAATGCTCTAACTCCTTCCTGCCCATGGCAAACACCCCATACAACAGGACCTTGATTTGGACCAGGGTACTTCTGAGAAAATGGTACATTTCTGCGTAAGAAGGAGCTGAGAGGTCCAGGCCTATCTCAGCCAGCAAAGAAACAAAAATTAGTTTGATACAATGTGCAACATAACGATTTTCCTTCTCAAAACTTGGGAATAGTGCAGTATTTCATGAAAATGAAAGAAATAGTTGTCTCTCAGTCAACAGAAATCAAAATGTTCACAAGCCTTTCTTTCAGACACAGACTTCACCTACGGGATCACCTCATGCTCAGGTACTCACTGCTCAGGCTGCTACTGGAATTTATGCAAAAATCCAAGTGACAGGACTTATAACTGGGAGCTCCATTTTGCTGATCGAACCGCAAATTTAAGAAGAGAAACTGTGCTTGCATCGTTCAGGCCCCAATCACGTCTGCATGTCAGTCTGGAGGCACCCAGCAACAATAGGGAGCTGGGTTGGCTGCCACTGACCTGCAGGCATTGACAACGTAACCAGTGGAAGGACCACGACCACCACCAACAACCTTATTGTATATGGCGCTGTTCTGTGTGACTTCTGTGGCTTCCTACAGGTGAACCCAATAGTGGCAACTAGTGTTAATAACCCAGCTGAATAGTAACAGCCTTTTTGAATGGGATGACCAACAAAAACAGGCACTGCACAATGTCTTTGCTGTCCTACTATAGGGAACACTTGTTTGTCACATGAGTGTGCAAAGATGCTACTGCTTCTTAGAAGTGGGATTTGTATTGCCCTCAGCAGTGGTTAGCCAGGAGGCTGCTAAATCAACAGTGTGAGAAAAGAAGCCTATTTCCAGGACACGTAACCATCAGAAAAATGAAGCACCTGCTCCCAAGCCCCTCCAGGGCACCAATTTGCCCTTCAGAGTCTGCCTTGGGCTCACTTGCCTGCTCTTCTCTTTGCCAGAAGTCCTTTTCTCCTTCCTGGCAGCAACAGCCATGCAGCAGATCCCGCAAAGCTCTGTCACCATAACAACTGGGTAGCTGTCCTATAATTCAAACTGCCCTCTCCAACTTCAAGGGCCTCTTCCTACACAGCCTAGAGCTCATCAATCCTTCCCTGTGCAATATTTCATTGTGCAGTAACTCCTACAGCCGCTCTTTCTAAAGCTGCTTCTCTGCCATTTTATTGCCAAAAGGCATGAAGAACCACACACTCGCCCATTGGGAAGAGAGCTGTATTTGGCACAGGTGAGCCTCAGGTTTCCAGAGACCAGCTAACGTTCTGACTATCCCCACTGCCTTGGGTTTGCCTGTACAAATGGGTGGCCAAAGGAGTTCAGAAAATAATCCCACAGAGAGTGAGCTGCTCGCACAGCAAATCCCCCTCTAACCCCTAATTCCTTTGGAATGTAGAAAACACGACCAGAAATGAAACTCTGGAAGCTCTTAGAAAGCAGCACGTACCTCCAAAATGGCAACTGTATCCCAAAAATCTTGCTCAGCCACTATTTAATTCCGTGACCTCTGGCTGCCTGACAGCCCTTTCTGTATTGCAGCATATCTAACGGCAGTGCTCCTACCCGACTGCATCAAGCTGAACAAACAATTTCACTAAACCTTCCCAAGAACTCATTTAGAGATCAAATAATTTTCATCAGATATTCTTCCATTATATGCAGAGATTTCAGCCTGCATTGTCCGCTGCAACCTGTACAAGTAGTGCAAGTCAATACAAATATTTCCTACTAACCTGGAAATCACGTTAAGATGTGATTACCCTCTAAATGGCATTGTTACATGAGAAATGAAGATACAGTATAAATTCATGCCTGAAAAGAGTTTTGCGATGCGCATAATCATAACTTGGAATGTCACCAAACTCATTTAAGGACTGTTGTCACGTTATGGCCACCCATCTAACCGGTCGCAGAAATGTCATTTTACTGGGACAGCTCCTAGATTGCTGTGCTTTGCCTGAGCAGCCACTGCACGTCACTGTTGTTCCATACAGAAGACTGAAAAGACTTGCTGAAGCGAGCAGGACTCGGAGAATCTTTGCATTTTCAGTCAAGGGAAGAAAATGTCCTATAAACCAAGGGATGAAGCTGAGCGAAGACAGGGCAGTTTCTTTCCCCAGGACTGAAAGGAGGCCAGAGCTGTTGCTGCTTTGTGTTTTCATCTGCATGTGCAAAAGGACTTTCTCCATCTCCTTAGAGGTGTATGAAGAGAACGGCCATTAGCCAGGGACACAAAGATCCTGCTCTCCACAAGCCCCAGGAATTATGACGAATCATGGAACCTCCTGGTACTTAGGAGATGCTCAGATGTCGCTATAAGAGCAATATGGTGTGTACCCACTTAGATTTGGGGTGTTTCTTTCATTTAAGTCAAGGAGAAGTTTTGGAGAGTCATGTAGCAGTTGTAGAAATAAAGAGCTTGAGAACTTGGTATGATTTTTAAGTTTAAAAAGGCAGCTGCAAGCAGAGGTCTGAATGGTGCCCTAGAAGCCTGACATACCCGACCGTCTCTGTCAATTCACAAACACAGACCAGCGCTCAGCTTCCATTCCCAGCCACTAAAATAAAGAAATATTCCCAGTTCCTCGCACGGCTTTTTCTAGTTTTCTGCAATTGCTATGTTGTCTGGTTGCGATGGGAGATCTTAACTCCCTTTTCAGTAAAGCTTCATACAAAACCATTTGGAAGAGAAATGAAGCTGCCAGCAAGGATAATTCCCGTAGAATACAGAAAGGAAAAGGAAAAAACTGAAAATAAAACAAAACATGAGAGACTTTGAGGGGAATTAACATTAGAAGAGACACATAAACTTAACAGAAAATGATTTGGCAAGTAGGGCCTTTGGGGGGATCCTCTGTAACACAGAACACAGTAAAATCAACACTTCCCTCTCTGTGGGCTTTCACACCATGCCATACTTGCGGCTTACCAGGCTGCCAGAATCTACTGCTGCAGCCCAACTTGATTGCCACTGTCCCATAAATTCAGGTAAAAAACAGCAGCAATGGCCGTGTCTGGGATCATGAGGAAGCCACACTCCAGCTGTAGGTGACATCACTGCACACTGGACCTGAATGCTGCTGGAGGTCCTCAAAAAGGAAGAAACTTCCTGTCACAAAAAGGAAGAAACTTCCAAAAACAAATTATCCTGCGGCCTCCAGCCATGATCTCAATCCTTTGAGAGACCTAAAATAACGCCAGAATTCTTCATGCAGCACAAGAACAAGGAGGTTTTGTTTCTGAGGTTGCTAAGCCAATGTTTATTTCATAAGCCCAGATCCACAAACATGAGAGGAGAAGAGATCATACTGCCAGAGGGAAGGAAACCCTTTCCTGAAGCAAATGACTGGGCTGTAACACTGCATCCTACTGAGACAGGGGGTGATTTATAAAAGAGAAAACATACACAGCTTGGTGATCAAAACAGTTGCCTCAAGATTGCTGAGCTGAGTGAAGAAGTGAAGGGACACAAAAGCGAATGAAAGTCCAGAACTGAAGGCAGAGGACTGAAAATATCTGTCCTTCTTCAGACTTTTTGTGAGAAAACAACATTACCTTTGCCTGCAACTTTTGTTCTCCAGTTTGTGTGTTACTCCAGTGCTGCTAAGGGACGTGTCACTTCAGATGTCTGCGTCTCTTCCTCATGGTAGCACGCATCGGTCAGGACGATCCCTGCTGCTGTACTGCCCAAAGTACACCAACCCACAGCTGTTTCCTCTCCTGCAAATAACAGATGAAAAACACCTATCCGAAATGCTGGGCCAGATTCTGCTCCCAGGCATAAGCCTTGGCAGAGACAGTGTGGTGCTGGGGTGTCACAGCTGCTGCAGAACAATGTCCTGGTGCTGCCGGCCCCCAGGCCTGCCTGCCTGCTGGAGGGTTCCCTCCTGAGGCCTAGACAGAGCGGTGCCTGCTTTGCCCGCTGGCCAGCTCACAGAGTTATCGTCCAAACAGAAATATCTGACTTTTACCAGACAAAAAATTTAGTGGGTACTTTGCTTTTTTAGCCAGGAAGCTCTGAACAGATTCAAGTTCCTTGTGTGACTTTCCTGCCGCAGAATGAAGGGAGTCCCAGACTGGACACCATAAATTGTCTGATTAATGGTGAGATTTACTTTTCTGTCGTTTACTAAATAAGCCCAAATGGAAACCTGAGGATCTGTTTGCAGATCCAGCTATCTAAAGCCCTTCAGCATACATGCTTGTAGGTCCAGCTCCATATTATTTAGAGCTTTTGTTTGTTGTTTTAGGTTTAATGTGTTTGCTCTCTTGATGGCTCTGTCAATATATATTCTGCGCTGAAAAAGTTAAATGTCAATATATAAAAAAATGATAGGGCCAAAAATACCCATCCAGGGTTTGGAGACGGAAGGCAAATTGCAGGTTTGTCAATAGTGTGTTTGGGAGCATTTTAAGTAGTGAATCACTTGATGTTAGCCATTGTAAATATTGGTTTAAAGGCGCTATAAAATAGATGGTGTGTAGTTAAACCTTCCTTCAGATCCTGATCTGTTTATGCTACCTCTCTCAGTGTCAGATCCAAAGACCACTGAAGGTAAGAGGAGTCTTTACCAAGTCCTTAACACTCATGGCGTAATTTTGCAACACGCATATAATCTGATGGTAGGGGCACAGTACCATTTCTGTTGAAATTAGGTGTACAATACTCCAGAACACACCTTTCATTTTTGTGTAATTAGTGACAGCTGAGAAAAATGGCACAGAGTGATTGCATTCCAAGAACACCACTCGTTACCTTGGCTGCACAGCTTTTTATGATGTACAGTTAGACAATGAAAATGGGATCCAACCCCCATTATAAATCACAGTGTGGGACAGGGTGATGGGGGTATGAATCATGAAAAGACCTGGCCCGAATATGATTTTGAGTAGCAGTCGGGTGAGGTTTGCTGCTTCTGCAGTCCTTCACTGAATGCTGGATTCAATCAGAGTGAAACAGTTGAGCTGTGATGCCAAAACAGTGAACCTGAAAACTGATGAATGTAACTTGTGCCCAGTTTAGCTCCGCTCTGAGATCTGAAGGAATTCTTTACCACAATGGCCATAGTATGCACAAAATCTTTTCTTATTTTGTCTTCCCAGTGGCACCTAAGTGTCCCAATATCTGTATATTACATTTAATCCTCATTTGGAAGCAAAGAATTATTAGTGAGAGCTAGATATAAAAAAGGCTTAACATAACCAGCACAGCCAGATTTGTAATGTATTGGATAAATATGAAAAAGTCTGTCCAGCACTGTTTTAGCATTAGTCAATACTTTTGATTTTTTCTTGATGCAGATACCCAAATAGAAGAAAAGGTTTTAGGTATGGCCAGTGCCTTAAAGCCTGGCTCGAAGTGTTCTTAAAGCATAAATGGGAATGCGGGTTTTACAAAGGTAAATTAAGAGTTTTGCTGTTGTTGACCTGAGTGGAACTGGACAGGTAGGTTGGAAAATGGAATGAAAATCCAAGCCTCAGTCATACAACAAGTTCCTTATTCAGCCCAAGCCTTATGACATTGGAATCTTTGCTTGCAGTATTAGTATACTTCCTCCACATTGAGAAAGGAATTAATGAGGAAGAAAATCCAACAGAAGAGTTACTCATGCTCATTTGCTTTTGGTGTAGCTGTCTAATGTAGTACATCTATTGCAGCTACCCCCATCTCCCTGTTTTCCCTCCATCTTTTTTTTCCCAAAGAACGAAGGGAAAACAATTCTACTGTGGGCAAATCTGGAACCTGTCTGGTTCTTCACCTGTGGTTCCCATCACAAAGAAAACTGTGATTAAGGGTGACAAAGCCCTTAGGAGACTAGGAGGTGAGATGGCAGCTGGAGAAGAAAATGACAGGCCTCTAGAATTATCTGCTCCCATAGAACAGGTGTCAGCAATCGCAGAGAAGGCAATGCCTGAAAGTTTCAGTGCTCCAGGCGGCACGGAGAGGGGAAGATGTGTTTGCAAAAGGGCATGTTCACTCAGTTATAGAGTGCATGTGTTGTGCTAAATGTCCTTAAATCCCTCTGGTAATGCAGCCGTCTGTAACAATAAATAGCAAATAACTATTGTCTCCTCTGGGACTACAGCTATCATGCTTCCAAACAGGAGTCATCCTGCTCCCTGTTGAGGTGTCAGAGACCACATATTTGCTGTAAGTTCTAGGGAAAAATACTTAAACATACATAATTTAGCCTGAAATCTCAGGATGTTTCTGCTTACACAATTTTGTATTGTATTTTGTTTAAAAACATCCGATAGGTACAAAACATTTACGTGATGTTACTGAAAGATGTTACCACCCGTTTGTCTTTCCATTCCCCTTTACGCCTTCTTGTTTCCACGGTCTTTAGAAATCTCCCCCCAAGTAGAGATACAATTTAAAATCCTTCAGTGCCCGATTTTTGTGATGGTAGGAAAACAAGAACATGGGCAGACCACCCGAGAAGTGAAGAATCAGGCACTTTATGTACGTACATAATCTTTTAAGGGTGAACAGTGGCTCACCTACTTTGTTTTGAAATACTCGTGCCTATCTCTGGAAATGAGAACATCTAATAATAGTAAAGCATTTTATAAGCCAAGCCGAGACACTCAGCGCCTTGAAAGTATTCTACAAACAGGAGCATAACTGTTCCTTATGACTCACCTGTAAGTCAGCTGTCATTAGGTCTCATGTTCAGATGGAGAAAATGGCATCCAGAGAAATGAATAAACTCAAATAAGTAACACACATTAACTGACCGGTGGGGACTAAAACACAACAACAACCAGTTAATGACAGGCGTTACTTCAGCTCGCTGCCTGAAACGACCTGAGCGTGAACAGCTGCAAAAAAACCAAGGCCACATTTCACTGCAGGATACACAGAACACCCCACAGAAAAGCACAAGTAGTACATAGGCTGTAAAGAATGCGGAGGTCACAAATCTCAAATCATTATCAAAATAAAATAGAAGAATCAGGAACTGTCCAGAAGCTCACACCGTCCCATGTAATCAGTCACACGTAACCCATTCCCTGTTATCTGACAGTTTCTTCCACCTGTAAACTGTGCTTCTATCCCAGACCTGGGAACAGAACTCAGAAACATGGGTGCCCTCTACCTGCTGTGTTTCCCAAACAGATGTTTAAACCCTTCAAAGGCTGCAGTGATCTGAAACTGGAGTGCTAACGTACTGATTGCCATGGTTTTGAAACAGACTTTTAGAAAAGCAAAACCTGTTAGATTTGTTGCCAGTAAGGAATGTATTACTGATCATGAGCAATGGCACACCATCAGGGGTCCTCAAGAAGCTTGTTACATGCAGAGCTAAAAGCTGAATTTTGCAATAAGTTTGGTGAAGGACAAAACTCTATTTTCTCACTTTCGTTCACGAAAATTACACTCTACTGTTAGGAAACAGCTAGCCTGTGTGATGCATGGTGCCCAGCTTACTTTCCCCTTCACTCAGAAGTCCCAGTGCAAGTTAACCAGCACGTATTAAACACTGCCTTATGATGAGCCCTTTGCAGGCTTGCAGCTCACAGCTACTTTGCAGAGCTATTGCAGCATTTCAGGGAGAACTTCTGACACTGGCATCTTCCGTCTTGTCTCTGTAAATATATATTTACTTTTTCATCTTTATATGTCATGTTCAGCTGCACACAGAATCAATACTCCCTTCAACTGCTTCCATGCTTGCACTGTTTCTTTTTTTTTGTCAGGAAATTCACTGTTTCTTATGTCCGCTGCCCCTGGATCTGCTGTCCCCTTGTTCTCGCTCCAGACTTGTGCTTTCTCTCACCATAGCCCTGCTCCAGCTGGTATTAGATGGCTCCTGTCAGCTTTATTTTCAGGTACTGCATGCCACGTAGCAAGAGGACTGCATGTTTCTCAGAGCAAGCTGTATTGCTATTAAGAACTGTTTGCTCCAAGGTCACCATGTGCACACAGACCTGCTCCTGCTTCTTTCAGGCTCCTTCCTTCTGCATTTTGCCCT
This sequence comes from Alectoris magna, assembly GCA_030625065.1. NCBI lineage: Eukaryota > Metazoa > Chordata > Aves > Galliformes > Phasianidae > Alectoris > Alectoris magna. The sequence goes on along the minus strand of CM060575.1, from coordinate 4,628,119 downwards.
CCTTTCTCAAGTTTCTTCACAGGTCCCTACATGTAGGCCCACTGAAAAGGCTTCTGAGCAGGACTGTGCTTTCTTGTAGGATTCAGGGAGCAGCAGGAGGCAGAGGGAACACAAACTATATCCAGACTCTTTTTTTTTTGTGACCACATAGGCTGTCAAATCATTCTGATTCTTCTCAGGCTTCTGAAAACATCTCATTTACAAAGGGCGGACTGAGAGGCTTAGCAGGGGTATTAGCACAGTCAGTGCCATTACAGAACATGACATCTGTCTTTCCCTCCCATGTCCTCCTTGCCTTCCCGCTGATCACTCCGAAGCTCCACAGAATCACTGTCTATTTTCAGCTTTTTTCCAGTATTTTAGCACATACCTTCCACCTCCTTCCCTGTTCCCACACCACTCTCTTTTCTTCGCACTTTCTGTGGCATCTTCCTCCACTCCCCTTCACTGTTACATATCAGCGTTTATCTAACTGTTCTTATTTTTTTTTTCCCCTTTAACCACTTCAATGCTTCCTATGCTTTACTTTTGCTCTTCTATTTTTTTGCACTTCTATTATTGCTTATCAGGTTTTGAACCACATAGGTCTTGAACATCTGATTAAACTATTCCTCTGCCATGATCAAACTCGGGTAAAAACTGAATATTGTAATGCTTGAATGTATATTGCTTGACTATGGTTATCTTAAAGTACTTTGGTCCTACAGTCTGTAAGGAGAGGAATCACAGAAGAAGATTCAGAGGTCCATCAGCTATATGTGTACATACACACTCAGAAATAAAACACATGCAGAGGACGTAACTGAGTGAACCATTAAACTAAAGAATGCCAGACACTTTCCAAAATGCTTACAGTACTCTGAATTGTCCATAAAGATGCGACTTACATCTGTGTGCCGGCTGGAAGCTGCGCTCCCACCGCATGGGCCTTTGTAAGCAAGAGCTCCACTTGTGCAGGAGGAGAGACAAAGCACGGCGATTTCTTTCTAGTTCTGCTTTGCTTTTTACCATTATTCCATTTTTAAACTGGCAAATCTGAAACACTTCTAGTGTCATAATCCAGTTTAGCATCTGAACAGGCTTGATTTTCCAGTTAGCTGCAATTACTGCAAAAGGCAATGCAGTCTGCCTCAGAAAACCACCCTCCAGTGGTGCAGCAGCTCTTCACAGGCACAAAAAGCAGCTCTCAGATTCCAAAAGCAGTGAAAGAGATGCACACATCTGTATTGTAAAATGTCTTATTTGAATGGACAAGAACTGTTTCTGTCCTTAAAAACACAGGGACAGCCACCCATTTTCCTTTGCACTGCAGTTATGTATTTCTAGTCTGCAGGGAGGTTACCTCTCCTCCTGTCAGATGTTTGCAGTATCTGTGTATTTAAGAGCCCGAGCAAGATGCTTAGGTTAAGAGCAGCTGAGTTCCTTACTCATTTGTTTCTCATGTAGTTCTCAAAATCCCTATTTATGTTTTTCCATGATCCATCACATCTAAGGCCAAAACCAAAGAAAAACATCCAGTCTAATTTTTTGGGGACCAACACTACCAGGATGAGATCTGGCCAGAGAGCAATTCATCACATATCAATGTAAAGAAAAGTAAAACCCTGCTGCTCCTCGTTTCCTTTGGCTAGAGACTGGCACCTCAAACCAGTGGCAGGGACATAACAGGTGGAGATTCTCCTGTGTTTTGCCTCTTAGAGCTTTTCCAAATATTCCATGTTGATTCTCCCTTGTGCATAAGCAGTTATACAGTTGACTTGCCTAATGTCTATATTAATTTTGGTACATTTTTAATTAGCAGATAGCTAATTAACGTAGTATAAGGTTATCTTGTTAAATGTTAATTGGATATGTAAGCATTCTTTACAAGTTAATATTCAGAGGAAAAATATGTAATATGCATTTGTTGCCTGTGTCATTCTGAATTAATTACATGACAGCCAGATTTATCCCTTCCCAACTTGAGAACCCTCAATAAGTACTCTTTTAAGAATCAATTGATACTTAATTAATATGTACTGGCTGTCCTATTTAATTTAAATGAGTTCTTTCAACAAGTTACAGTGCTGCAGAGAGGCGCAGTGCTCCCCCAGCGACACAGAGCACTTTCTGCTGAGGGCACACGAGGGTGCTGTGAGAAAAGGCTGGGTGTTGCCAGCCCACATTTCACGGCTGGGCTCACAGCCTCCTCCTTTCTTCTTATCAAAAACAAAAACTACCCACACAGAAATCTTTATGAAAGTTGCATGTACTGTGCTGTATCTCATTCCGCGGGGCTTCACATTGCTCAGGGCTCTGTGATAGCTCCCTACCTGGATGGTGTTTATTACATTAGATGATGAGGTCGGTAACCTTCTCCCCCGATCAGGTAGGGAGAGAGGTCCGCATTCCTTCACTCCCCTTTTATGTTATCTTCACAACGTCTACTGATGAGATACGTGCAGATTTAGCTCATTGTTTTGGCGCATTGATATTCCTAGCTACGGGAGAACAGCATGATTGAGTCCCCCAGGGGCTGAATTCTGGGATGGATGCATGGCAACGATGTTCACGTATAATTTATTATGTGTATGAAATCCTTAACATCAGCAAAATGGTTGCAGAGTTTGCCTTCCCTTTCATCAGGCAATAAGGCTGTTAATGAGTAAGAAACGTCTCTGTGTGCCGCAGTTTAATGCGTTCCATGCCCAGGCACTGGCGATGGGGATCTGAACAGCCTCTTCTGCCTGCACAGCCACCGATCCGCTCCTCAGCCTGTTTGCTGCACATTACTGTGGGTTTAATTTCTGGAGGATTGAATCTGCAGCAATCCCCGAGTGCTTTATAAATAACAATTAGGCGATATAAGTACTGCAGGCAGGTTTCCTGAAAGACAGAGGTGAAGCTTCTCGCCCAAAGCCACAGCACGATATAACAGCAGCTCCTGAGAGCTGTGCCTCACAGCTTCTCCCTCCGCACACAGCTGACACTTGCTTTCCCAGGTAGCTGCACTAACTGACCTCTTTCTGGACAGGTGATCTGTCATGACAGGAAAAATAAAAACCTTTGAATTCGGACTGGACCCCATAAGTGAGGGCCTGGTCTGACTCTTTGAGGTCAGTGCAAAAGATCCCTTTACCCTTGTGTGGCATCAGAATGACAAATGACGAAGATTAAGGGCTGGATTTCCCTAAGTGTGCAGACCCCGCGCCTGCAGGAGCTCCAGGGGGAGCTGGGAGAGCCCAGTCCTTCTAACCCACATCTGATGGCTTGCCCAAGGTCACACAGGCACTTGCAGTGCTATGGCAGTAGTAAATTTGTCCAATTGTCTTGTCTCCCAGCTTGCTGGCGTTACTAAATTTTCCTCTAAGGAGGTTTGCCCCATTTGTTGTAGCTGAGAAAGCTGTTCTTCCAGCTTGAAGCAGCTGAGAAAATCTGAATACGTTGTATTGTAATCACTAAATACCGGCTTTCTCCTGGATATAAGCAGAACACCTATTTTTAGTTAAAAAGCTGCCGTTAGGTTACACAATATCTTTTATGGGTAAAGTAATGCAGCAAGCTGGCACAAACCAAATGGTACTTGACTGTTTGCAAATTGAACATCAATGCAAACAGCAGGTGGTCACTCATCTCCAGTCTGTCACGCCGATAGTCATAATAATAGCTGTAATAACAATACTAAATAAATAACATTTATTTGGCAATCTATGTGGTTTTTCCATGGAGTTTTTCAGTACCAAAGATTCACTTTTACCATTCATGCTCAGACAATTATTACCTGCAGCTTTATTTTTATCATCACTTTCTCCATTTTCCTATTGTTGAAAGTTAGGATTAGCATCCCTGTAGTCGAGATCTTCAGACCAGATACACACCGGAAGCCCCAAGGTGCCTCTCCATTGTACATGACTACTGCTCCAGGTTTTGTCTAGAAGGAATGTTTTAGTTCTGTAAGCACTGAAAGTAGGAACACACGGCCCACATCTAGGAGTCATAGCTAAAAATTTCCAAAATGGGCATGTATGACAGCAGTGCTCTTACGGCATTTCTCCCAGCTTCACCAACTACTGACTTATCCGTTTAACTTCCTTATGTCCATCACTCTGGGCAGGGGGATGAACTGAACATTCATTTACTTTGGGGCAACTTATGACAGTGTCTCTGTGAAGATATATGTGAAGGTCACTTGGAAGCGACGCCCGGCAGCTTGGCCGAGTGATGACTCGAGACATCTCCAGGCAATCGATTGTGACCTCACAGCCCACGCGGCTTCTCTGCGGGAGCAGCAGCCCTGCCCGGCAGTTTGTGCCTGGACTCCGACCGAGCGTGTTGTGTGCACGGACTGGAGTGTGGACAGTGCAAGCTTTGGTGCTGAGACGTGTTCTGGGTGCTGCTAGTGCAGCTCTCAGCGGCTGTCTTAGAGCCATTTGTTCTTTACCCCGACCCTGCTGGGAGCAGGCAGACGGGACATCCCAGAGAGGCACCTGCAGCAGCATAGGTAGGCAGCACAGGGACTGATGGCTGGGGGGGGGTCATCTTGAGGGACCCTTCCCAGGCCGGTGTGTGAGTAATGTCTCTTGTCCTCTTCCAGCGTGACGCCTGCTGCTGTAGCGTTAGTGCTGGGGTGCGCATTACCATCTCCCGCTCTCTCCAGCCAGCCGCGACTGGTGGAAGCATGGAGGCAGCATTAGACACCCGCTGCCCTGTGTGCCTGGACAACTGGGACAGTGCGGCATATGTTATGCCATGCTGCCACCAGTTCTGCTTTCCCTGCATCCAGCGGTGGACTAGCATCAGGCCACAGTGTCCGCTTTGCAAACAAGGTGTGCAGTCCATCATCCACACCGTGCAAGCAGACAATGACTTTAAGGAGCTGGTCCTCGGACCAGATGCAGTGGCACCCATTGCCATATGGAGCCCCACAGATGAACAGGAAGTCTGGCCATGGCCTGAAGTGCCCAGGCGTCCTGTGGGTGGCCTCTCCCCTGACACCTGGGCTACCATCTTCAGGGACCACCCGGCCCTGCTGCAGCCCCTGCAGTCCTGGCTGCGACGGAAACTGCGCCGCATCCTGGGCACTGAGGAGTTACATGCAAATATACTGGCACACAGTGTCATCTGGGCCTTGCTCCACATTGGCTTGGAGGAGGAGGTCCTTGTAGAAATGCTGGATTCCGACCTGGAGGGCCACACGGTAACCTTTGTACAGCAGTTCATCGCCTTCACCGTGCAGAGGTGTGGCAGAGAGGCCCACCGCCTGCTGGGCCTCAACGTCCCTCCTGCTGCTGGGGCACAGGAGGCCAACTCTGCACCAGAACCCAGAGCTGCCTCAGGAGAGGAGGCCCCTGTCCCCGGCCCGGCACCCTCCACCAGCCCCGCCAGCTCCAGCAGCGGTGAAATGCTGAGCGGGACAGGAGAAGGGCTCAGTGGGAGTCCCAGCTACCCACATTCCAACCCTGCGACTGTCACCATAGAGCAGGCAGTGCCTCACGAGGTGCCAGAAGAGCCTGTGGCAGGGCCCTCTGATACCAGCCTACCTGAGGGCACCCGGCGAGCCCCGAAGAGGAAGGCCAGCGACTGCCAGGCCTCAGAATCACCAAAGAAGAGGCCACGCAGCCGGCAGGAATAGAACAGTGGCAGAGCTGCTGAGACTGGGGTTGGGATCTCTTGTGTTCAGAAATGTTGAAAACATGAAGATCTTCTTATCATTGACTCAGCTTCTGTGTTTGTCAGCCGGTAAAGGGAAACTCCAAAAGTACCTTCTGGGTCTGAAGGAAAAGGGTGAAAGCAAATATTAAGGAAATGAAACTAGCAGAGGCTTTATCTCAACTAAATTTAGTTTTATGTATACAGCAGTATTTATATTGTGCATAAAAGCCTTCCCAGGGGTGCTACAAGGCTTACCCTAGAGTAATGCAACACCTAATTATCGCTATTAGAAAACAATGAAAGACGATGTTAATGTTGAACATATAAAGTGGTTACAAAGTTTAATTTTTAATCATTTTCAGTGCATTCCCATGAAATTTCAGATCCCCAGAAGCAAACAGCATACAAATGCATCCTTACAAGTGTAACACAGCAGTGTACTTCTGTTCGAAGCAGGCTAGCCCTTCATCTGAATATTCTTGTTGCTCCTAACTATGAATTCATGCCAAACATTTTTGGCTGAACAAAAGAGAAATCACTATACTGAAAAATATTCCAATGTTGTTTGAGCTGTTTGAAACTGGATTTCCCCAACCCAGTGAAAATTAAAAGCAATACAAAAGAGGTGAGTACAAGATTTCCAGTGTGAAGCCCTGAAGTAAGAGCAATCAGAGATGGAGTTCCAGAGAACACGGATAGGAGACAGCCAGGTGTGACACAAGAGTTGCTTTTGCACACACCGGGTTGGCATAATGGAAACTTGCATCAATGAAGAGTTGACATTATGAAGCAGGGAAAGCATGAAAAAGATTTACTGACCACTCCAGAAAGTAGATGCCACGCGATTTCAGATTACCAGCAGGCCAGCCTGAAAAAGCAGCAGATACTATGCTTTTCCCCGTGTAACATGCAGGGAGATTGCTAAAACCTCTCTCAAACTGTAATTCCCAGAACTGACAACCCTGAAGATCGTACAAATACTTAAAGTGAAGCATTAAACAGGGCCTTGTCGGCTGAGTGGCATGTCTGTTAAACCTTCTAAAGCAACACAATCAACTACTGTCAGAAAATTCAGATTCATATTTGTGTCAACATTTGTGCTCTCCAGTGTCAGCTGAGATATCCTCTTCTATGCTTGTCTCCTGAAATGATTAGGAGACCTGGGGAGAGCGAAAGCTATTTTTGTTAGCAGCAGGTTCTGATACTGTAAAATGAATCCCACTCTGCATCCCTCTGAAATCTGGTGACAGGTGGGATTTTAATCAAACATGGCTGGCGTTTCCTGGAGAAGGGAAAAAAGCAGGGACTCCTCCACTGAAGGCTGCATTTTTCAAAAGTGCTTCCATCTTTGAGGCAGAGATGGATCCAAGGCGCCCACATAAACCCCTCACTTGAGCCAAGCACTTTGCTCCAGGCGATAGGTAGGAGTTGTGCGGCTAGCCCAGCCTTGCTGTGCACCATCGCTCCTGTGCCTGCCTCCAGCAGAGGATAACATGGAGCCGGGTTGCAGTGTGCAAAGCTGAGGGAGCACACTGGGAGGCTGACCTGCAGCCCTACCCGTGCCCATGACCATGGTCTGCACAGCACATGGCCTGGGGATGCTCCCAGGATAAGGAGGGCAGGGCTGTGCATGGCACACAGCTCCCGGCTGAGCTCCTCACACCTGGGACGACACAGGCACTTTGCAAGTGGAACTAAAAGCCCTTCCTGCCCCTAACGGACATGAGAACAAAGTGAGTTTCTTAAGCAACATACTCTCATTTTGTGAAACTTCAAAGAAAGCTCAAACTCTCTGTTTCTTCATGAATAACCCAGTTTGAGTATTACAATATTAATAAATGCATTAGAACTATTTTTAAGTAAGCAAAGACTGAATGATAGTCATCCAAATTAATGAAGGGTATGAACTTAAAATTGATTATGTAAACCACACTAAATCCCCGCACAGATCTAATGATTTAAATTCAAATTTAATTTAGATTTAACTCAAACACTAACCTGAATTAAAGCCACTTCAATACCGTATGAGTGCCCAGAATGGGCTTCCGTATAGGTTAACCAACATGCTCTGTGCAAAGGCTTTTCTGAATGGTGCTGTTTTTCCTTAATGCCATTAAGCCAGTGGCAGTCGATGGAGAGCTCTGGGTGCTGAGGGGTGGCCTGTGATGGGGGCAGAGGATGACTCACCCAGACACATAAGCGGCCCCTAGCTGTAAGCACAGCAGAAGATTTACTGATGCTTTCAGGCTAATTAAGTCCCTCGTAGAGAGCTTAGAGTCGCACCTCTCAGATGAAGAGGAATTCCTCACTCTGTGTTGGACTCCAGGCAGCAGCGGGTGGGCACGCCCTGAGGGATGCTGTGCCCCTGCAGGGCCCACATTGGAGCAGGGAAGCATGGGGTGCCCCTGCCCACCGCCCAGTGCTGCTCGGGGTGGGAAGAGGGGGCAGAAATAGAGGTTGAGCCTGGTGAGAAGCGTGGTTGCAGGGAAAGCATTTCAGTTTTCGTTTCTCACCATCCAACCATGTTTTTAATTGGCAATAAAATAATCTTCCTCAGATGGGGTCTGGTTTTGCCTGTGATGGCATTTGGTAAGCTATTTCCCTACATTTATCTCCTATGAGCGTTTTCATCTTATTTTCTCCCCCCTGTCCTGTTGAGGAGGGGACGGGAGGTGGGCTGGGCCCAGCAGCCGCTAAGGTCACCCTACTGCTGGGCTGTGTCTTGGCACAAGTTTGCAGGACTGCTGTGAAAAGATGTGGCTGGAGGATGTACGAAGGTGCACATGTGCGCACATCTGTCTTGCAGCAAAGACAGGAGGCAGTGCTCTGTCAGGCATCAGAACACCTTTCCCAGACAGCAGTAGGGAAGGTTGCATCCAGCTCTTGATCCCGCCCTCCTGCCAGGGCCCCCAGAAAGCCTCACTCCTCCAGTATTGTGAGACAGGCACCCCAACTAAGCCTAATCAAAATGGGAAGGGGGAGATGGAAGAGATCCATGCACGTCACAAGCTGACTCCTCCGGGGAGCTGTGGGTACAACAACTGCCACTCGGACACGGAGAGGATGAGGACTGAAGATCCTGGGGCAGAGCGCAGGCTGGTGAGGTGCCTTTGTGAGCTGCCTAACAGCAGGCCGGGTTTCTCTTTAAGAAAGCACACACTGTACTCTGGGTTAATGGTACGTGTTAAACAAGAACATCTGCTTATGAAGAGATAGATATGCTGAAACATTTACTGATGTTTTGCTTCCTCCCCTTGTGTCACCTGAAATCTATCATCTCACTATGGTATCCCAGTGCAGTCCTGCTTGCACATCTAGGGAAGCAGGGCAGTGGTGCACAGCTTTTAGAAAATGATTAGTGATCTGTCAGGGTAATGTCTAAACACGGGCACTGACTCAGATGTGTTACCTATAAATCTGTTCATCAGCAGCTGAGGAACATATGTGCCTCTTCTTCCTTAAACATAAAAACATTAATTACATTATATTGTACCACAGTAATGGGCAATGTGGTGACAGAAGCTTGCCAAAACTTTAATTTTAACCATAAATCTGGAGGGCCTGAAATGGTGATTCAAGCTGCTTTAGAAGATGAAGATACAGCTTAAGTTGGTGTGTGGGAGGTGATGGGGGTGGGGAGGAAGGCACGGAGAATTAGCACAGTCTGAGTGAAACACTGGAGGCTAGGATGGTAAAACTGCAAACTTCCTTGGGCAAAAGATAGGAAAGAATAAATTATAGTTCAGTAACAAGCTCCTCTTCTGGCCTGCTCCACTTGTCCTGGGGTAAAAAGGTTCTCCTCTCTTACTATTTGGTCTTGTTTTCCTGCTGTTCCATTTTGCCATCCCTCTTTTTCTCCTCCCCAGTGCAATCACCTGGTCACAGAGGAAATATTGTGGACAAGCAGCTCTCGGTGTCCTTCCCCTGGACAAATCTTTATTATGAGCAGAGCTAACAAGGAGAAAAAAGCTGAGGCACAGCGTGGAGCTTGCTCTCTCCTTTGTACCTGGGCAAGGGCAATGAGGAGTACCCAGGATATTTATCAACAGAAACAGAGGGAATATGGAAATACGTGTGTATCATTGAATACAAAAAACACCACAAATAGATCCTCTTGCTTCAGAAAGTGCTGTGCCACTGATTGTTAAAGGGGCTCATCACATGAAGTGGTCCAAACTGGTTTGGGATAGACAAAGCAGAAGGCAGCAGCTGCCAGCGCCCTGTGACACTGCTTTTCCCATCTATGCCTCTTCCAGAACCGACCCAGTCCTGCCTGCTGCTGAGAATGAGCTGCTGTCCCTGAAACCACTGTGAAGATGGCCTTGATAGAGATATCTGCTGTGACTGCCCCAGTCTGACCCACTATGCCACAAAATAAAGGGCAACCAGTTATCATACTGAAATTATGCAGATTCTGTCTGAACTCACCTTCAATTTAGGATTTGCCTTCAATGTTTCAGAACCACTTGGCCATGCAAAGGTTACAAACCTAAAATGTGGCAGCAACCTGTGTCAGTGTGCTGGTTTGGGAGCAGGTCTTCAAAGCCTTGTTATCCCATCACTCGTGTCCACTCTCCAAGGTGAAGAAAAAGATACTTGAATGGGATGGGACTCTACTGAAGGGATGCTTACAGCATTCTCTTCTCATTTGTTTATTCCTTAACTCTTGTCTCACACCAAATTCACCTCCACAAAAGACTGATAAAGATGATGCCACTTGTCCGCATAAGAAAGTAAGCACAATTAAGCAGAAACAGTTCAGAATAGTAACTGTTGTGGGCACATTTCCAGAGGGATGCTCTCCCTTCTAAATGGCAGACATTGTTCAGAAGCTCGTACCTTTGCTGGTCACTTTCCTTGGGTAAAAAGCCCTATCTTTTCAGCAGTTTGTGAAGGGGGAGGACATATTTAAAACAGAGCATCACATGCTTTTAAAACAACAGAAACCCACAGTCAGCTTGTATTCTACTCACAGGCTGTTTCCCTACTCTTTGCTCCAGGATACGTCTCTTACAAGCAAGTATGCTTTTCCATCTTCTGTAAGCAGTAACTCAACCCTTTCCACGCTGCTGCTTCTGACAGAAAAGCACTTCCAGAAACTCAGCATTTACACTACAGACGCACTGGCCCTGACCAGCAGTGCTTTAATCTGTCTGCATCCAGCTTCAACTGGTAATGTTTCCACAGGTATTAAAAGGGCAAAAAGCAGGAGTACCGTGTACAAACAATCCAAGCCCAGGCTGCACAGATCCCAGATAAAAATATGTAGTTGTTAAGAAATTCCATAAGGTTGATGGTTTTTTTTTTCTTTTTTTTTTTTTCCCCAAAGCAAGAACTATGACATGGAAACTGCTTTCTATTTGCCTCTTGGCTAAAGCAACCTAACTGGCTGCCAGCTCTATTAGCCCAGACAGGCGCGTGCAGCCGCAACAGACATCAACCTGTTCGACACAAAGTGCCGAGTGGGGTGGGGGCAGTTTGCAGCTGGTGTGTGGGGCGTTTCTCTCCTGTCAGCTCACACGGGATGTATCTATCATAAAGCAGAATACTGACTATTCGCTGTGCACTGGACAGCAATATTTCATTTCATGCATCATTAAGAACCCGCATTGATTCCAACTAGTCATATAACCTTATCTTGCACTCACTTTAAAGCAAAAGAGGAAAAAAGTAGTTCTCCTTCCCGAGTCACTGGGCAACTTCAAAAGTACTCAAGGTACTTCAAGAAATAGGCTTTCTTAGCATCTGTCTTGGGGACCACGACACTGAGTGCAGTACACCATGGACTGGAAAACAGCAAGGGTCTAGGTTTATTTTGCACATTCACTTTACTGTCGAATGTTTGCAGGAGGTCTTATCTCTCCATCCATTTGATTTGGACTAAAGCTCAGTTCAAGTGTAATAAAAAGAGGGAGAATATCACAAGAGAATAAAATGCCAGCTTCACTAGTGCTGATACTGAGCTGGCTGTGAAACGTGCTGCTGGGCAGCCTCCTTTGCTCCTCTGCTCCACTGCCACCGAGTTCTCTTACTGTAAGTAAGAGAACTGTATCAGCTTAAAAAGTGACATCTTTGTGTATACTTCAGTTTGAAGGTGTATTTAGCTCCATCTACTACATGCACATGCCTAGAGCTATACGTGAATCTGGAGTCTGCCTAGATTAGGAATTTGAGTTGTCTCTAACAAAGCCATACTTGGGAAGGTTTCCCCTTTTGCAGAAGCACACAGAGGTCACGGATACCACCTCTCTGCAGTCTCCAGGCGGACAACTGGACCATGCATGGTGGCCTTCCCCAAGGTCCTGTACAGATGGAGATGGGACTGTTGAGCCTGCTATGTGCTCAGCTTGGGGTGAGAAGGTGCCAGGCAGTGGGATCTGGGAAGACAGCTGGCCTCAAACAGCTCTCGCTGTGTCTTTTCAATGGCCATTACTCATTTCTAACCACGGTCTGTGGCATGATACTCATGTTTCTAATTTAATTTTCCCAGAGTCCCACGCATCTGTCACTCTCAAAAGTGAACCTGCAGATGTTTATTTGTTAAAAGAACTCTGAAGACTGGAAGTGCTATACATGCTTGCCAAACTCATCTAAGAGGAATGTTATTGCTTGTTTACACTAACAGCTCCTCATCCTCAACTTGAGAAGAAAAATGGGGCAAAAAGATGAAAGTTTTGCCTGCATCATTACATCAGCTGCTCTCAGTGGCATCCATCTTCCCAGCAAGAAACAACCTCTGAAGGCTTATTAGCTATCTTCAAAAGAAGAGACTGCCTCTTCGCCTCTTATCTGTACATCAGCCTGTCCCAGCATGTGGGGCAGTGCTCTACGATAAACAGTTTCACGTTAATATATTCTTTGCTGTTTGAATGAGGCACAATATTCTTTGTAAAGCATGTGGCAGAGACTGGCAGGGGTGCTTTCTCTCTGTGAATGAACAAGCTGGGTTTATTGTACATAATAACATAGTTCAGGGTAGAATAAGAGCCTTGTATTCATTTCTGACCATAATTTCACAACAAAACTTGCATTTTCCCTGTATTTTATTCTCATTGCCACTGTTCGACTTTTCTATTTTTTCTATCTCTTCAGGTCCCACAGCATCTGGTGGCAAATCAAACATGGTAAAATGTTGTTTTTGAGCTTAATAATATTTTCCAAGCCATTTATTTACCAAATGCTCTTGGAGGAAGTGTTTTGTTCTGTATGTTAACAGGTGGTGTATACTCAATCTGAATGTATGGGTAATCAAATCATAGCAATAGGGGAGTCTCTCAGGGTGTTGCAGTTGGACAAGTCCTCACAAATTCAGAGGCAGCACATTGTGAGTACCTGAGCCTCTTGGCCACTCCTGCTCCCAAACACTATCCCATTCCTCTAGCTGCTATAGCTTTGCTTTGAGATGCCTGCTTTATTTGCACTGCAGAAGCAGACTTCTACACTAAAGTTGCAGTTACAGAAACAGGAAAAATATTAAGTGATGGCTTCTATCAATCATAGAAAACCAGCTAATGGTCTGATTCGACACAAAACCAGCTAAAAGTTCAGCTAGGAAGATGGCTGCTCATCTTTCTTTAGCAGACGCAAGTATCTTCCCTCTGCGCTGTCTCCTTGGAATACTGGGGTTATTTTTAGAGCTCCTGTCTCACTGTTCAGAGGGGTTCCTCCACATTCCCCCATTTTAGGAACTACAGATCTCAAAAAGAACAGAAGTAACATAAAGATGTTTGCTATTTGATTCACTGCCTTTAGGAAAGTTCACAGCCCAGTTTAAGATTCAGCTAAAACTAGAGGACAACGTTACAAGCGAAGTAGCCCATTTTTTTTCCCTTCCCCCATAGGAAAACCACATCTTCCTTTTAAAGAATATTTTTAATCTGATTTCTCATTCTTACAGCACCTGCAGAAATTTGGATCTGCCCATCTATACCACTAAAACATCGGGAGGTCTTTGCTATATTCTACTGCTCACAAAAAACAATAGACGAGTTGTGCGGCCCCATCAGCCAATAAAAAAGAAATTCATAATGATGGTATCAGAGGTGCCTGTCATGACTCTTCTAACTTCAGAGTGCTGGATAAATTCAAACTCTAAGCTTAGACATGGAGGTTTTTTTTTTTTTCAATCCACCAAACAACAGGAGCAGATGCAGATTATTTTTTGGATAAAACATCCCTCTTTTGGAATGATTTCACATGCTAACTTTGCTTGGGAACCGCTCCTGTTGGTGACCATGTGTTCAACACATCTGCTTTGGCTTGTTGTTTTCTCTGAGACTGACAATATTGTGGCAAGACGTCAGAGTGAATTGAGGTGAAGAAAAAGGAAAAAGAAAATTAACATGAAAGAGCTGCATTGCAAATCCAAATGAACCCTGAGAGACGTTCCATCCCTTGATCATCTCTGTGTATATTAGGGTACGTGCAGAGGGATTTGAAGAGGGGGGAGGGATTGATGGGCTTGAAGTAATATCTAGGCTTGTCTTGCCTCAGTCAAAAACTCAGCTTGAACAGACATGCTGGGAGAACATTTCTGACTTCTAACCCATGGGAGAAGATGCCTTCAAAAAGTTGGGAAAATCCTGCCAATGACTCATCAAGGCTAGTTTCACTGTTCACTGCATAATGCACTCATTCATCAAACTGAAAGGATTTCAATCAATATTGTCAAACTAAAAAGTTATGTATTAAATACACATGCACACACAAGAGCACTCGGTATCGCATAACATATGTGATGGCCTTCATCAAATAAATTAAAGGACCAGGTGCCAAAGTGAATTTACCAAAAATCGCTCTTTCTGCCTGTCCCTTATTTGCACTGAAATTCCTACTCAGAACTCAATATACCACACAAGTGACGCACAATGCAATTGCTCACCACTCACTGATGGATGCCCAGCCAGCAGCAACCCTCCCAGCAGACTCCTCCTGTTTCACTGCTGAATGTGACATCGTATGGTATGGGATGTCCCTTTGGTCAGGGGTCAGCTGTCCTAGCTGTGTGCCCCCCAGCTCCTCGTGAGCCCCCAGCTCCTTGCTGCTGGGGTCGTTCAACATTACGTAGCAAACTTGAAAGTGAATAGAGTGTGTCTAGCTCCCTTGCAATCTGATAGATTTCCACCTCTCATGCAGCTTCCTGCACGGTTAAGGACAACTATGGAGCTCACAGCAGTGAAGTAACCATTCTGTTACCTGCACACAGAGGTGACAGAGGAATACATGCATTTTCCCCAGGGAAGCTCAGCCCTACTGCGACCACAAAAAGAGAGCAGAAGCAACGCTGATGTTCTGTCTTTTACATTAAACGGTTAAAAAAAACCACATAGCCACATCTACAAACTAGATGCCTGATTCTCTCCCTGCATGTCAAGGTGGTGAAGTATTAAGAACTCTGCTGGCTCAGTCAGGTCACTCCTTGAGCATCAGGAAATTAGGCAGTGGACTGTGCTGCCCATCTGTTGAGAAAGTTACCAAACAGCTTTCAATTAATTATTTTTAGGAGGTATGCAAAGGACAAATTGCCTCCACTGAGGACAGCTATACTGCAAGCCAGAGTCTGCTCTCCATAAAGCCATGTTGTTCCAGTGAAATCGGTACAACTCTGTGCACTTGTGACAGCTGAGGATATGGCCCGTGCTATTTTTCTCTTAAAGCACATACATTAAAACATTTTAGCACTTGATGGATATTAGGTATATTGGTAGTTCAAATGAAATACTGATCTTCTGATTGCTTAGGTTAACTCTATAGTGTTTGAATCATCAGGAAACTTGTAGCATTCCCACTAAACAAGTTGTGTATTTAATGTCTTTTCCTCTGAGCTGGAGAGAATAGTTTGTAATAGTTACAGAAATACAAAAGATCTACGCAATGGGATTATTATATAAAGTCAAAACCTGTATCTATCTATAAATATGTGAGAAGCCATCGAGCTGAGAGCAAATGGAGGTACAGAGCACTGCACATGCACAGCAAACTCAGGTAACACGACTCTATTTATGATGGAAGCTTCCCGGGACATGATTTTTTCAAGGTTCTCTTCCCTTTCGCTGTCATTCTGAAGCTCTCCCTTCCTCACAGGCAGGCCAATTACTGGGATAGCTCAGAAGTTTCTGTCACAACTCGAGCAGTTTCTGAAAACAAGTATCAGCTTAAAAAAGAATAGACGTAGGAAACAAAAAAAAAGCTACAGGGATATTGCTGGAGGGGGAAAAGAGAGGGAGTCAGTCCTCTACTTCCAAAGCAATTGTGGATATGGATTGCATGGAAGGCTCTCATCAGCAGGGAGTCTGACAGGTCTATCAGGGGAGAGTTCATCTACTTCTATAATAGTAGTTATTTGAACAACTCCAGATCGATACAGTTTCTAGGGGGGATGCTACTATTTATTGGGAAATAAGAGAGAAACAGTGGTAAAAGTTTCCTTTCCGTTTCTACAGTAACCACCACGAGGACTGTACCTGTCCACCGGAGCTGGGGCTCACGCTCAGTGGCTCACACCTGCAAGGCTCTGGAGCAAAAGCAGTGTGTGTGTCACACACGGGGAGCCGCTTGCTGTGCTTCATATGATTCAGAGCTCAGAGCGGTCAAACTCAGGGCACTGAAGTGCTGACAGCACCTGAAGGAGCTCGCTTCTGAAACAAAAACGGTTCTTAATTCGCATTGGCCTCTGGTGTTAGGACAGGGGCCTATCCACACGTGCCTGTAAGCAATTCTTGCAGCCTCTGCTCACTCTGAGGTTTCTGCGCATTGCTTTGTGTGCAGAAGGCAGCATGGTACAAGCCCAGGACACCCACAGTGCTCAAGGTCAGCAGCTCATTTCTATGTAGAAAGCAGAAATATCCTGCTAGGTGGCAGGCCACAAGGTACATTTAACTCTGAGCTTCCTTGAGAAAGGAGGACTGTAATCTCCTTCAGTGCATGACATGGGTCTGCTGCCCCAAACGGAGGGGTGCAAGGCGCTGGTACCTGCCAGCACCTCAGATTCTCTACAGAAACCTCATTTCTGTGAGCACCCATTGCAAAAAGGCAGCACACGTAGGACTGGGATCTGGCTAAGTTATGACTGCGGAGATAATAAATGTTATTGCATTGTGCATCATTGCAGCCAAGCAGGAACGCTTCTACTCCGTTAGCAAACACACCTGCAATATCTTTACCTTAAATGAGCTATAAAGTTGTCTACCTCTCCTTCACTGTTTACTTTGTGTTACCATTTTTCTGCACATGCTGCAGTATTTTGCTCCTTAAGAGGTGTGTGTGATAAGCTCATGAATAACAAATGAGGATTTATGTTTGTGGATTGTGAAATAATATTAACGTGACTATTACTTTTAATCTTTGCTTTTGAATGATGTATTGAGCTGCAGGTAATCCCAGAGGGATATTATTAGGGTCTGGGTATTGGAAATGTCTCCTTCTTTTGTCTTCCGTGCTATTAAGTATGGAATTGAATGTAGAAAAGAGAAGAAAGTAGGACAAACACAGGCTCTCCACTTTAATGCCTTATTTTATAGCCTAAGAGCCCCCACCAGCGGTATAATCTAATGGGGGGAGGGGGAGCAGGGGGTTAGAGGAGCGGATAAGAAAGATGAGAAATTCTAAAACTGTGACCACCAGTTACCTCCCCACACTGTAGCTTCATCTCCGGTAACAAAGACTGAAATTAGCTGTTCTCAAGAAATTTTCATCTATTTTAAAGCCCAAATCTTCCTCACTGTTTAGAAATGAAAGAATACATTTTCTTTTCTTCACAGCTCTCAAATGCCAGCACTGGAAGCTGGACTGAACGTTGCAGCCCAACGTTTGAAATAATAGTAGAAAAAATGAAATGCCTGCAATTCTATTGGAATGAAATTAAATAAACTGCCTCTTCAAATTTACCCTTCTTTATCTAACTGTGATAGGATGCTATTTCTTTAAGAGGATGAATTTTTGAAAATGCTTTCCAGTACTGTAAATATAAGAGGAAAAGTATGATGGTTCAATGCAAATACAACTCCCTTTCCCCTCAGTATTTGCAAGGAAACAGAAAATCTTGCTAGCTCTGTGAACCTACTGTTCATTTCAAGTCATCAAACAGATACTGTTCATTATCTTTGCATATCAGCAATGTCACTAACGTTCATTAGTACAACAACGTTGTATCACAGCTGCACTTAGGTGCTCAGAAGGGTCAACCCCTCATCCAGAGGTGGCTGCTGTCCCGTTTGTATCAGGGCAGCAGCCTGCAAGCAGGAGGAAGATACTCAGCCCTTAGGACAAGCTCCTCCACGGGACTGGTGGCTGCCCCTCAGGAGAACTGCTGGTGCACTATGGGGAAGCATTCTGCAGGCTTGACCGGATCTGGGCCACTGAACTACACTGCAGTGGTTTTGGCTTCTGAACACATCTTGCCTCTCTTAATCCTACCAATGCAGAACTCTCAAGATGCAGCTATGCACAAGATCAACTACCAGCTCACTGTGCTGCACTGTGCCCTCATGCAATGTCCACTGAATGCAGCTGAAAAGGAACACGGAGTCTTGCCCCTCCTGAAGGGTCTCCCAGCAAAGTCATGGGCTCAGCTGAAGGAAACGTGGGTTTGCAAAAAAGCCCAAAACAAATGAGAACCCTACAGTGCTTGATAAGCTCAAAGTGGAGAAAATAAAATGCAGCCCCTGCTGTAGGCTGAGGCTGCATCAGAACTGAAGAAAGCTGTGGTGTGAGGCTGCCTGGGGAAGAGTGGGGTCCATCATTCAGGAGTAAGTGACGGGTGGTAAGAGGTGAAGATCAGGTCTCTTTGTCCTTTCCAGCTTTACTCTGAGAAGCAGTTTAAATTTCAGTGGGAGTTTTTATTCTTAAACATAAGGCAGTCCTGTCCTTGAAAGCGGGTAGACCTAATTATGAGAGGCTTATAGGGATGGTGAATAGATCATCTTTGCTTCTTGAGTTAATCTTGATACATAATGTATGGCAAATATTGTCTTGTTTCTTTTAAAACCATCAGTGAGAGGAAATTCCTGGGACGGGAAATGCAATCTTTCAAAGGATTAAGAGAGAACTAACTAACATGAACCAGATCATTAGCTTTGTATTTTCTGTTCCACCTTCTGATGCCCATATTTCACTCACGAGGATGAGTTGGAACAATTCCAAAAACTAAGTGGAAATTAATTTCTCAAAGGCTGATCGGGAAGTTAAGATGCATTTCAAAATCGTTTGCTGTATAGATCCCATCCATTTGCCCTGAAGAAAGATAAAATAATGCTTTATGTAGCAACACGAAGTACCTGAAGTTAAAATGGATATGGGGGAGCCATTAGAGGAGGCTCGGGAGGAAGCAGCCAGCAGTTCAGTGCTGCCATGAATGTCAGCCATTGTGAGGGTGTACTGAGCATGCTTAAAACAGATCTTAAAAATGGGATTTTTAAGGAATTCCGGAGGACTGCGTGAGGAGGACTGTCCACATTGATTTCCCAGAAGATTTTAAGGTACTGGAATTAGGTTTTCAAAGAGACTTCTAAGTGATGAAAATCTACAGCACAAAAATATTAGGAAAAAAATTGAAGGCTTCATTTCGCTTTTGATGTTACGTTCTCTAATAGTGTAGGCTATTTAGGAGCCTCTTCTCAAAGTGAAAGGAATGTTGACAAAACGTTAAAGTTCTTTTCTCCCTCTAATGCAGAATTTTTATGGTATATAAATTGTAAGTTTTGTAAAATGTCAAACTTATGGGAAATTTAATTAGCACTAGAAAAGTATTTTGTGACAGACAACTGCTTTGCGGAAGGTTTTGCGGGGCTGCTTTGCAACTAGTTTTAAATGGAATAAAATTCAATTGCAACCAGCAAAAGGGGGAAAACCAATCAGGATTGCTTCGTAACTAGAAAAATTCTCTTCTGAACATACCCAAGCTCCAGACCAACATGGCAGAATTAAGGAAAGGTGGGGGTCTGGTGAGATCAGATGCTAGGCCAAGCCCCAAATAATGAGTCTAATTTTAAGTCTGGGAAATAACGGGCAAAATAGCGGTGCTTTGAGTTACGAATACAGTGAAGGTCGTTGCCAAACAATGAGACTAATGATGATAAACACTGTGAAAGTGGTTAAAGCAGGATGGCACAGAGTTGCATCTATATTTTTAACATTAGGTAACTAAGGTCCTCGCATTCTTTTTAGCTATGCTTACAGGTAGGTAAGAGGAGCCACAGACACCTTCATTTCCAAAACTGCTGGAAAAGCCTCCTGCCACTGCTTTCTGTGTGCCATCGTCACACACAGCACTGCCACAAACCTTGCACGACTAGAGATCATCCGGATTCATATCTAACCTGCAGATCAGTTTGGAAAGATTTTTTCCTGGCACAGGGTGGGGAAGGACTGCAGCAATGGTACAGATAATTAATCACACCACTTTGTACCTCGATTCACATGATAAATGAAAGTACGCCTTTTGGGGTAAGTAAAATGCTGATTCTGCAAGAGGAAGTGTCAAAATCAATGTGGACGTTAAGAGCACTGGATGTTAGCACTGACATTTCAGTGTGACGGGCTTGTGAGATCAGTTGGCACGTGCTGGTCTAATTAAGAACTGAAGACTGAATGGGAGTGGCTTGTTCCTTTCTGCTGTGGGGGCGCACTAATAAGATCAAGAGGACAAGTTGGTTGAACGCTATGCAGAAATTCTTTGCATAAATGCAGAGCTGAGGTTTCCATAGCTGCTGCTGAAATCTCTTTTCAAAGGTTTAAATTCATTTAAAACACAAAAATCAGTATCCATGAAAAATCTTCCTTTTGTTCCAGCCTTAAAAAGTGCCTTTTCATCTTGTTGAACCCATTTACACTGCCTTAAAGCAGTAATTGCTAATGATTCCTTTGGTTCAATGTTATCCTGGACAAATTATGGCAATTATCCAGATCACAAATATATGTAACAGTCTTTGATACTTTCTCTAATTGCACTTGAAGTTCAAATGCCTGATGTTTAATATGGCTGGATTCATTAAGGTTCCTTCCAAGTAAAGTCAATGGCAAAAGTCCCAGTGACTTCAGTGGTGAAGGTTCACACACGTAGATATGGTTCATCCTATTGCAGAGGAAGATTCTGTTTTCTTTTAATTCACTAGATGGTAGCAGTGTACAATGGTTTTTTTTTTCTTTTCTTTTTTTTTCCCTTTTAATTTATTTTTAATTCATTTAAACCTTTAGATAATTTGAACCTCTTTCATGTTCCAGCCTATCCTTTCTCAGTGTTGCACTTCAGTTTTGAGCAGAAAGAAGACAAAAGATTTTAAACATTCTTCTGAAAGGATGCCAAAATCTGTAGCACCCTCCAGATGCTTCCGTGTGATGACGGAAACCAGACTGCATCGGATGCAGTCTGATGGTCAGACAATGACACTGACATCTAACCCTGAGCTTAAACTCTTTCATCCAACCAGTACATATGAAAAGAAGACAGAGAAATTAAATCCCCGTTAGTTTTGTATGCTTCTACCAGTTTTTACTGTCAGGCAGCATGACTAAATATCTGTAATGACAGTAGCCTGTCCTGGGATAGTCATCATGTTCAGCAAGGGCCATTCTAGCTGGCAACTGTCAAGAGGACTTGGACTTCCAAACTACTCTCTGGGGTAGGGTTGTTGTAGAGTGGAATCCTTTTTTATCAACCATGGACCCGCAGACAAACAAGAAGCATTTATTTGGAACAGATGCTGCTGTTTCATGTACTTTTGTCGTGCATAATACAATGTGCACATGTAGGGTTAACCTACAGGTTAAGCTGATCTACAAGTTGACACACGAGCATTAATCCATTTGTGGGAAGGAGGGAGGGAAAATTATAACTGAATGTTGACAGTCTCTATCCAACAACAGGAAACTGTTTTCAAACATGATGGTACGACCTTTGGCATTTCATTTCTATCACTAGCATGCCCAATGCCTTCAGAGCTGATGGCCAGTCCGAGTGGTGCTCTGAGAAGGTGACCACCACCATGCGTGCCACTAAAGGGACTGCTTCCTGCAAAGGGCTCCCAGCAGCCCTCTGGAGAAGCTGGGTTTCTCTGCTTTCTCTCCTCTGTTTTGCCTTTCATTTGGAATCTTCTGAAGGGTATGCTTAATTCCTGTTGCTGCAGTGCTAGTTTTAGCCAAAAATGAATTCCACAGCAAGGGCTGTGCTGCTATAGTCCACCTCTGGTTTGGTTACCAATCATGCAGGGTTGCCTGGCCCTGCTTGTCCACATCTTTCACAACCAGCCAAGAAAGCAGGCTGGCTGACTCGGCTACTGCAGAAACTTGAAGCTAGCTCAATATCGTTAAATACATAGCAGCCATAGCTCTACATTTTATTCCTAATGTTAGTTCTACTACAATATCTCAGACATAAACTATGGAAAATTGAAGTGGTCAATCAGAGAGCCTTTTTTAGCCTAACATGATGCTAAAAAAGATGAAGATATTTATGTCCTGATAGATAATGGCCAGAAGTAGCAGAGATACGAATAATGCAGCCCTTGAGTGAGTAGCTACAAGTAACTGCAGTTATCCAGCATCCCCATCTGAACCCAGTGGGATGCAGATAGTAGCCTTATCATTAACTAAACCTGTTCGACAGGCTGATCCTGAGATCACTCTGGAGAAGTTGCTCTATTCAAGACTTGCAGCAAACATTATTCGCTGGTGGTACAATGAAATAAATCCAAGGGACATTTGCAGGAGAGTTTTCAGGATTCCTTCAGGCAATGAATACGAAAGAGGGACTGTAATGTAAGTATACTCTTGCTTTTTGCAAAGCAGGGTGAGATAGGGAGAATTAACACTGACAGGAGAAAGCACATTCAGGTTTCATGAAGATGTTTAAATATCTGATATCATTTTGCCAATTTGAATGGTTGAGCGGCAGGAATAACTACTGGGTTTTATACTTTCTTTCTGGCAGATTCAACCAACTGAGATACTAAATTCTGAAATGCACATGCAGATGTAAAAAAAAAAAATCACAAGAATTGAAAAAACGGGCATCATACCTTAAAGGTGTACCCACTTCATAATTCTTTGTAAAACTGCAGGATAGTACAGAACAACCTCTTGTTTAGGGTCACAGAAAAAATCCCTCAAACATATGCTACATGATTATAGCACAAGACAATCAAGATCAAATCTCTATTTTCTTTTGGTTGTTGTTATTTCATAATTGCTAACAAAATTTTGAAATGGGAACCCTAATCTAAAATTTCAGCAAGGAACTGAATCACGCTTGGAAAAAGGCAGGCTATGCTAAAAGCACCAAGCAAGACATAGCAGTTTATGTTGCACGTATGTGAAAGAGAGGGAAGTGGGTGTATGTCGATTCTCCGTCATACTAATTCTACAGCCCTCACTTGGGAATTAATACAACATAGAACTCGACTCTCTTGCAGTTCCATTCCTGCTGGCTGCTGCTGGGGTGATACATTGCGATAGTATGCCAGTGATCATATTCTAGTAATAAATGATGGTAATACACCATCAGATCGTCATCACTCCAGTGATGTACTATTGCTATACATCATCAGGCAACAGAGCTTAAGCATTAGTGGAAGAGGTTGAACATATACCCAACATGGTGTATGATATAATGTGCCATATGCGTTGTGTACGTGTTTTCATCAGTAACTGCATATGCAATGTGTGCTGCATATACAGGTTTTCTTACTCAAACACTTAAAACCAAAGAGAACGTGAGTACTCAAATAAAGTAATAGTACATGTAAAGGTGCATGCTGCTGACTTTATGCAGCGTGGTTACATGCAAGCACTGAGCTGTAAAAAGTAATGCACATCCTTCCATGCAGGTTTAGAGACACAGATCCCTTTGCTACCAGCATAGCATGATACAAACATCTGTATTGACCTACAGTTGTGTAACTTAGATTCTTAGATCTACCAACTACTTGAGACAGAAACCTTGTCTTGACACTGGCTGCTGCTGTTGGCACACAGTCAGCCAACGGTTTTCACCTGTAAATATTAAAGGACTTTACAGACATCAGTAAATCAGTAGTTACATCCACAAGGGACCAACAGAAACTGAAACTTGCTCACGTCTCAGAAAGCAGCAACAGAGCTGCTTAGCAATCAGATGTTCACCATCCAGTTTCCACTGAGCTTTGCAACATGAGTGTGTTGGATGACTGGATGCAGAGCCTTGGCATGATAAGCCATGGTCAGCAGATTTTTGATTTCATATACAGCTGTCTCTCAGACTGCTCTTAAGACAGTGATCGTTGCCAGAGGGCTCTCAGATTGCTTTTTGAGTACTGACCAACTCTTCTGTAATAATGGCACAACACTACAGCTGATACGCATGCAAATGGGTCAAGTAATTGCAGGAAAAATAATTAAAAGATATTTTTCATTTCTTATTCCTTCTTTCTTTCATTTGCTAGATGTCCTCACAGGAAGCCTATGCAGATGTACGGCATCACAGTGGTGACATTTTCACTGAAGTCTACTCGGATGACGTAATTCACAGTGTAATCTCCAGTGATGCTTCCTGTAGAACCGGCTTATCCTAGCTCCCTAGAAGTGATGTGAGTTTGGTGAGTCACACTGAGTCACCTACCTACATGGAGGTTTAAAAGGAAACAGAGTTTTACCTTTGAAACCGAATTAGCAATACCAGGACATTGCAGCCAACGGAAGAGATTCCCTTTTTGTCAGCAAAGTACAGTTTCAGAGGTTCAATTTTGATGACAACAGACCAGAGAATGAAGCTATGCACTTTAAAGATTTTCCCTAGCCTTTTGGATGCTGAATTTCTCCAGAGGAATTCAGTACCAGCCAGCTCTGTGATCAATAAATACACTATTGATGGAAAATGAGGAAAGGACTTAAGGAATCATTAAAGGTCAGCTGATTTGTCCCTAAAGCTCATATGCTCTGCATCTGTTTACTACCTAAGAGTCACAGATTGAAACTGTGAAATTCATCTGGGAAAGAAGTTTATTTTATAAGCCTGGCTGAAGTTGCTATCTCTTAGCATGGAAGAATATTAACTTCTAGGAGCTGGTGTGAGGAGCTATGAGCTATCGAACCAGTCGGTTCTGCTGTTCTTTGAAGTAAAACAAGCACCTCTATTTGATTTCAAATAAAAACACTCGAGCCAAGTAAAGCATCACTCACATGGCTTGGAGTGTTGTAGTTTCATTAGGATGCCCATGACATCCAAAATGCTGCTACTGTAAATTTGGTTCAGCTACCGAGATTGCATCTTTTAGTACATTATAAATAAACTTTTTTTTGGATACTATTCCAAGAGTCAATGCCACATGCTGGACTAAAAAAGCAATTAGAAGAAAGCTAGGGGAGGGTGAGGACCTCCAATTGTAATATACACATTGTAACCCAACAGAGAACCCAGAGCCACAGGGCCAAACTGCAGCTCCTGCAGGGCCTGGAACATTTTGTTTGCTTTATTACCTTTCACTAGCGACAGTGGAACTATAGGCTCAGTTAGAAAAGACATCCACCCTCTTATATAAAGATTCTGTAGTGATGAAAACTATCCCAGCCTTCATTAAATTGTTCCTCTGCTTAGGGAGCTTCGCTGCTAGCAACTTGAAATATCTGCCTGGAATATACACAAACTGGGATGCTCAAAGTTGAAGTAATTTGGGTTCTGCTATAGATTTCATTGTTCAGCAGAGGCTCTTCTCTTTTCTAGTTCCATGTACTTCCTCTGTAGTCGGGTTATCATTTATCTTTCTGTTCTGGTGGACCTATTATTACACCTATTGATTTGTTTCCTTTGAAACTTTTTAAGTTCATAGTTCTGTTTTGCCATCAATATTGCAATGCTTTAATGAAGCCTACATATATTTACTAAATGCTTTTCCTACGCCAACTAAACCTAAAACCTATCTAAGAAGTTTGAAGTTACTTCAAGAAGAATCACTTCCACAAAGACATTGTTGATTAGCATTAATGATGGTATGCATCTTTTAGTCTCTGTGAAACCAATAAATTACGAATTATTCCACCATTTCCCCATATTGATGTCAGCCTGACAAACTCCTGTCGTTTCAGCCATCTCTCCCAAACTTTTAAATAAGCTGACAAGGAAGCAGCCATCTCTCAACTTTCTGGAATCTTCCCCTATTTACGGGTTACTGAAAAATCAATATTAGCTGCCAAAAAAGCTCCTCAGCCAGCTGCTTTGAAATTCCTCAATGCAAATTACCCAGAACTTCTGATTTAAGTATGTCTAACTACAGTAGCTGTTGATTAATATCCTCTTTAGTTACAGTAGGAAAAGAAAGTGTATTACCATCATCATATAACAAATACATCATCCTTCACCCCTGTACAGAACAAGACATCTCCATTGAATTCTATTGCTTTGTTATCATAAAAAAAAGTTTCTATTGTTTCCATGTGAGAACAGACCAGTGGTCTGTTTCCATTCTTTTTTTTTTTTTTTTCTTTAACTCCAGAAATATTTTGCTAAAACTTTTCACTGATTAATTTTCTTTACCTCCTTTTTTTTTGTTTTGGCCACTTTCCTACAACTTCTATTCTCCTTAACTATCAGCTTTGTCTCCTTATCTGTAAGACTTATTTGTCACTTCCCTCCTGCTTGGGAGGTTTCTGGTTTACTATGCTGAGCCTATTCTGCTACATTTCTTTGCAGATACAGTCTTCTTTCTCCTGCTAAATAACGTTTTTCTTAAATAGTTCTTACAAAGCTCTCATATTTTCTGCCTTATTTCCCTCTTCTGGTTGATACTGCTCCTGATGCTTTTGGCTTCATATAGCCAGCCTTCTGAAGGTGCCAGTAAATACTGGCCCGGCTCACATTTCATTTTGCGTACATACAGCCATATTAATCGAATAATTACCACTTGTGTGTCAAAAACCAGGAGAAGCCTTGTTCTTAGCATAAGAATGTTCCCTTTTGCCAAAGGTAGAACAAAGATAAACAGAAACCACTCATAAAACTGAATCATTCAGTTTTGACACTGAAGCCATTCTTTCCCGTAAACGTTTCTCTTCTTTCCTACAGGAAAGATCTGATGCAGAGGGATCTGCAGGAGAAGTGCCAGCCTCACCAGAGGAGTTTTATAGCTCCCTGTGGGACAGTGCAGATTGCTCCAGCTGGGCCCTGCACAGATTCCCCTCCCTCCCCCTACCCCTATGGCTGTGTTCCCTGGCTCTCTCTGAAATGAAGACAGGCAGCTGTGAGGTATACTCTGCCAAGAGAACAGGAGCATTAACCCTCTTCTTATCACCCATCGGATTGGGCCTGTAGGGCCTAGGAGGTTATCTCTTCCTTTATACATAAGGATGAAATGTTTCATGAGGAGAACAGTGAGGCCTTGGCAATGCTGCCCAGAGAGCTGTGGGAGCCCCATCCCTGCAGGGGATCCCAGACTGGATGGGGCCCTGAGCAGCCTGAGCTGGTGGAAAGGGGTTGGAATGAGAGATCTTTATACGTCCTTCCAAACAATTCCATGATTCGGTGAACCCTTCAGAACCCATGGGCTCTGCTCCAAAGCTGCCTGGCACAAGGGGAGCCCCTTCCCACTGAATTCTGTGCTAACAGCGGATGTGAAGTACCAAGCCTGGCTTCTGAGCATGCTGCATTCTGCAGGCTTCTTTGCAGCACTCCTGTTGGGATGCTGCTGGCTGAGAGAATAAGATGCTTCACATATTGGTGTCCTTCTGGAGAAGGTTCAGGCTGCTTGTTGTTTCAGCCAAGGAAGAGAATGAGCTGATATTCCCCACTGCTCCCTCTCCTTAAAGCCCAGCGTTATGTTCTCAGAACAATAACCCTATTTAGTTTGGTTCCCTGAACTAAAATGTCTGCACACTGTTTTCCTCACTTGCGCTTGTGTTTGGATCTTTTCTCATAGCTGTCGTAATTGAAAACGGTTAATGTGCAATGGCTTCACTAGGTGGTTAACAGAAGCAATTAGAGCTGAGTTCAATATCTGTTATGCTGCTTTGCAGAGGCCCCAAACTGGCTTACATCTTAACTTCAAATGATTCAGTAGGAAAAAATCTTTCAGAAGCTTTTTCCCAATGTGTCTGCTTTGTCCCTGAACATGCTTGGTTTTATGTGTATATTTTCACCTGCCAAATAGCAATGAAACCCAGCAAAGGCAAAGTGCTCAAATTGTACAGTCTGCCACAAAGCAGCACCCCTGTGATCACATCACAAACCGTGTCCACAGCTGAGCTGGACGCAACAGCAGTGTGGCTGCAGCTTGTTCACAACTGCCCATGAACCAGGTCACGGCCCAGCCCTGTGCCACCAGGATGCTGTGGCTGCTGCAGCTGAGTGGGTACCAGGAGCCTGCTCACTTCTCAGGGCTGGGACTTCCCGTTCCTCATCAAGTCTGAAGTTAAGCTGTGCATCTAAACATGATGGCATGGTACGTCAAAGACATGAACAAAGTGTCCTAATAGCTGCTCTTCCCCCTCTTCATCCAGAAAAAGGAAGAAAGAATTTTTACTATCTTGAAGACCGACTGTAGGCTTACCTACTGTATATATATTAGCCTTCAAAATGTGATATCATATTTTATAAAACCAAAAGAAGATATATTGAATCTCTGCCAGATTACTCCCCTTCAGCCCCATTCCTCACACGAGGCACCTATTGTGGATCTAGGAATACTCCCTCCTGGTACATAGGTTTAGACTATAGCTTGTTCTTGTGATTGCAAGTAAGCCATAGAAAGATTAAAAAAAAAGGGGGGGGGAAGAGAAAAAGGGGGGACAAGAAAAGGGAAAAGGAAGTAAGGACAGAAAGAAGGACAGAAAGAAGGACAGAAAGAAGGACAGAAAGAAGGACAGAAAGAAGGACAGAAAGAAGGACAGAAAGAAGGACAGAAAGAAGGACAGAAAGAAGGACAGAAGGAGTTACAACAAATTACTAAGTTTCTTCTGCTGAATATGTTATTGCTATTAAAATTTTAAGAGTTTGAAGTGACAGTAAATGTGGTCTTATTTTAGAATGGTTTCCATAACACTACACAACAGTTGCCAATGGCACTTATGCCTTTTTGTACATACACACACAGCTATTTAGCTGACAACAGTATTTAAGCCATTAAACAAGATAATATTGTAACTGTTATGCAACGGTAAAGCTCACTCCTCAAAGAAATATTTGGTGTTTTAATCTG
Source organism: Alectoris magna (assembly GCA_030625065.1). NCBI lineage: Eukaryota > Metazoa > Chordata > Aves > Galliformes > Phasianidae > Alectoris > Alectoris magna. The sequence goes on along the minus strand of CM060575.1, from coordinate 4,599,332 downwards.
AAAGTCAACATTTGTTCCATATTCATTTATATTTTCTTTATTAGAAATGTATAATTTAATGTAATATTTAAGGCCCTTAGGGTATATGCTCCGTTACCTATAAAACATTCATGCACATTGAACACTTTTTTGGTGCCAGTTCTTGGCTTTGTACATCTGCTTTACAATACCGAGTATTCTAACTAACAACATGCCTTAATTGAGTTTAGGTGTTCAAGTCATTTATTTAAATTTAGTACTGTGAATAATTTATTTCAATTTACATTTTAATTATTTTACCCACTTTTTTGGGAGCAACCTCATTTTCTAGCTCCTAAAAAAAATAATCGGCATATGTTTACTGCAGCAACATTCACACTTACTAAATTCTCTGAGAAGTTTAGTTCCAAACTGAGAAATGCTAATGAATTATTCATACAGCAGGCATTAGCCAGAATTAAATTAGGATGTCCAGATCCAAAAGAAACCTGACCTTCTAATACCTATCACCCCCTCAAGCTCCCTGAGGATCTCTCATCTGCTATGGCAAGTTTAGCTATGGCCAAATATGAATATTTCTGCAATCAATGTCGGTTTATATGTTCTTATTCATCACCTCTAGTCGAACAGTGTGTTGAGACATCACGCATGGTGTGGATGTTCTTGTTGCTGGTGTGTCTCTTTGCCCAGGAATATTTTTAACCCATAGAAAACTGATTTTTTTTTTTTTTAAATATATATATGTTTATTTTGCAAATATTGACTAAGTAAAGTATTTTCCCCATGTAATGAATAGAAACGGAAGTTCTGAGATGGGCATTCCATTTCCAGCCCATGCTGTTTTTATCTGGGGACCTCACAAGGGAGGAAATGGAAACACGCAGCCCCTGGGAGATGCATCTCATGTGTGATGCCCTCAAACACTCAGCAGTGTCCCCAGAGCTCAGCTTCATGTGCACGAGGTGCAGCATGGTGGCTGGTTGTGCATGTGCTGCAAGAACTGCAAGGCAGTCCAAGTTCAGAGCACTTACATCCTTGGAAATGAACGGGTAACCAGCAAAAAATTAGAAAACATTATTCATGCACTGCCAAACAAATGCTAATTGCTCCTTCTCTGAAAGATCTGTTTCCTTTAAAGGTGGGCCTGAAAAACAGAGGAACCAAAAAGAGGTAAGAAGTGCCAAACTGAATGAAAGTCTGAGCTCATGGTGTCAAGCCTGGAGCGTTGCCTACCCAGCAGAGAGGAAATACAAGAATAACTGAAGCCTGAATGCAGCTATCACAGAATGCCCCTCAGTGGCAACCGCCTGTTGGGGTTCGAGGAGTTACCAGGAGAAATGCTGCCCTCGTTTCATAGGCACTTGTTAATGACTGAGATGGCTAAAATAGTTTCATATGCAGAAAAAATGCTTTCAACAAAAGGTAATGAAAACACTCAGTATTAAGTATGCAAGGATTATTTTTTAGCAGTAAAATCAATTTGTGACATTTTGCCATCAGTCCTGAGCACAGGCAGGCATACCCACATGCACCTGTGCTTCTCCAGTCGTCACTTGTTATTTTTCTTACGGTCTTATCCAAGTACGATATAAATATAAGCAAAAACGTATGCGTTGGTTTCAACCTGAATGCCTTTGTTCCTTGGATTTCTATGTATACATATTATTAAGCACTGCCTTTTTTCCTCTTGCGTGCCTTCTCACACACACAAATGCACCCTGGGATGTTACAATCTCCCTCGCCTGTTGATCCACAGCTACATAAACATTTCTACAAGTAAATAAATTTCACCACATTTTACTTTAAAATGTAATTTTTTTTTTTCTCCCCCCAAATCCACTTTTACTTCTAAATATAGCACACAGCAGCCTGACCATAAAGGAGCACCTTGAGAAAGGAAAATGTAAAGCTGGAAATGTTATTAAGAAAAAACGTTGCCCTCAGCGACAAGAAACTTCAGACGTATTTTTGTTTGGAATACCAATCGCGGCGTTATCCAAAACAAGCAACGGCTGTATTACAAAACCCACCCTACAGTCATCTCTCAATGGCCATTTCTCAGGCCAGATGCTTACCTGCAATGACAGCTTCTCACTCAGTGAGAAGTTCCTACGACACGGATCGCAACGCACTCACCTCTGTGCGCAGCACGGAGCGACTGGTGGGCTGCAGCGACCATGCAATTGTGCAAAGCTTCCACACGTGTACCTCCCCTAAAAGCAAGAGAATTAACATGAATTCTGGAGAACACGACCTCTGTTTTGAATGTTACATGAAAAGGGTCTTCCTGAAAACTAGACAGATTTTTTTTTTTCTCCCAGATGACCTGGATTAATTCCTGTAAGAAAACATTCCATCTTTGGGCAAAGAGTTTAAATAATATACAACAAGGACCTTGGAAAGCAGCATCAGCTTTCAGTTGAAAAAGAATAATAAAAAAATATCCTTACTTCACACAATATATTTATAAAGACTTTCTTTTTTTAATATAGTGCTGCAAATTTATGTGCATTTTGTGGACAAGCGTAAGATCAGCTCTGTGTCCCACTGTGCTTACTATGCAACACCGCACACAAGCAAGAAATGAGCAAGCAGTAGGACTGGGAGTGAGAGACATGATTGCGAGAACATTTTTTTTTTGGCCTGGTTTGACTGCAAAGAGCTTTTAAGGTGCAGATTTATTTGAAAGAGGGACTGGTACGACAGGGATGTCTCCTTATTCGATGGTTCTGAACCCACCCCCTCTCCTCTCCTCGATGCTGGAGGCACAGTGGGTATGCAGGTAGAAGGATCGTGCCACGCTATTCCTCTAAGCCTGCACTGCTAGAAACAGGATATTAAATGCTTCACAATAAAGCTGGTTCTGCTTGTTGTTTCAGTAACCTTGTAGCCTTCAGCCCAGCGCTAAAATCTTACAGGAGCTGAGTTCCCAAGCATGAATCAATGATTTGTATCGGACAGAAAGGAGGATATTAAAGATACACCAGAGGAAACAAAGAGAAGCTGACCTTGGAGCAACCAAATGGGTAGAGACCCATCAGTTCAACTTCTAGCCCTCATTACTTGTCCCTTCCCGTTGCTGAATTCAATCTTCTTTACATAGCTCCCTCCAGCCCCTGCCTGCCCTGGCACGCTGGCTTTTTAACGTGATGAGTGGCTCTCATTCACAGCCTCTATTGAGAGGGGAGCTGAGGCTGGAGAGAGAGATGAAGCAGTTGGGGAAATAATGCTGCCTTTCCATCTGGGCTCCAGAAGGCCCTCGTGGATGAAACGTATCAATTATGTGAAAAGGTTCATCAGCGCTGCCAGAGCTGAGGGAAAATGATTCCCACCTCAGTTACCGGCCCACCCCGCACCCCAGGCAGTGGCTCACCAGCAGCTGCCCTGCTGCAACAATCCTGGGGACAGGGCCAGTGCCTGTGGGCCTGGGCAGGGGAATGGGGCTGGAAGGAGTGCGTGGAACAGCACCCAGCAGGGGCTGCTGCTGTGGTTCGCACCTTCCAATCTGGCCCTACCGGTGATTCTCAACCACATCCAACTGTCCTTCACCTCTCCTGTTCATTCCTTCCTCATTTTTCTACAAAGGAAACCACAGACTTTATTTAAACCTGCAGTGCTCAGAGAGCTGTCCCTGCACAGAGCGCTGCTCCTCGTCCTCTGCCTTTCACAAAGCGTTCAAACCCGTGGTGCGGCCAGACAGCTCTCATTGCATTGGGCATCCCAGTGGGCCTGGAGATGGATCCTTACAGTCTATACGTGTACCCATCACCACAACATCTATTTGGAATGCTAAATTCATGCCAATTACATGCTGAACATCCAGATTGGTCTAAGTTTAATATAAGAATCACTAACGAATGCCAAACATCCGCATTCTCCTGTCCCTAGCAGAAGGCTGGGAGAGAGTCCCTGCTTTTAAATCACTCCACTGAGCTCTCTTATTAAACGCCACAGTTTTCAGCCCTATGTTGCATTATTACCATTGTTGTCCTTTAGGGGTTGATGTTAATGACGACTGAAAGGGCTTAATGAGCATGTGCCTTGAATAAGCTCTTTATACACCTTACAAAATAATTACTGCCATTTTACTGAAAACTCCACAGGGCCAAGCTCACGGAAGCAGTCAGGGTGCCAGTTTAATACGATACGGTACGCTGCTTTACTCAAATAAGGCCTGATCCTATAGAAGTTCACCTTCATTGCCACAATTGACATCCACACCCCTCCTGCAGCTGCAGCCAGGGCTGAAGGTACCATACGCAGCCCCTGGGAGAGGTGCCTGAGCGGAAGGGTCACAAAATATCTTCTGGGACTGGAAGTGATTTCATATGGCAAGAGAAATAGGATTTGGGTTCTAACAGCACAAAAGACATCTGATGATCTCTGCTGATAAGCGACTTGTCAATAGCATGTTAAACATTCTTTAAGTAGCGCTTAAAGCTTGTAAGCTCTTTTTTCCTGCCTTGCTCCCATCCAGCACAGATCAACACAGTTGACCTATTAAGGAAAGATATTCACAAGAGAATGACTTGCAGTGTCTTCTGGGATGCAACGCGGCCTCTGCCTTTAACAGCACACAGCAGCTCATGGTCGGGTTATAGGAGGATCTTAAATAGGAATGAATGGCAAACAAAGACCCCGCTGAGTCTGCCACAGGGTAAGCTTCTCATTGCGTGAGCGTCTGTTGATGGAGCAAAATGGTTCGCGGTAGGAGAATTGCTCTTAATTCATTTGGGAGCAAAATCAAAATTTGGAAATTTATTTTTTCATCTTTCAGCAAAATGCTTTCCCATCTGTCATCAAGGAAAAGTACTTAAAGTCTGAAGAAAATAAAAGAAGGAACACTACGCAAAATGCTCCTGTAATGTGCTTTGACTGTAATGAAACTATTTCCTGGATGAAATAAAAAACCTTTGCAAAAATATTTTCAACCAGTGCCAACTTTTAGTTATTATTTACATTGCTGAAATGCTTAAGGATCTCACCATTCCAGAAACTGGCTCTAAGAGGCCCTATGCCTTTTACGCTAACGGGCATAGGAAAACTACTTTCAAATATTTATAAAGCATATGCAAGACATATTCATCGGCACCCACAATGAGCAGCGAGTCAGCAAAGCTCCGCGCTGCCCACGTGTCAGGGCAGGAGTCTGCAGCTCCCAGCGAGATACCGTCTGTCTGAGCCGAGCTGTAGCAGAGCAGCCCAAAAACCAAGGGAAGCCAGATCCCAAAGTGACAGAACTCTGACTTGTTTTTGTTAACACAAAGTCAGCACAGAAAATCAAGGGGAGCTTATGGGAAATAAGGTGAATGCCTGGCCTATTCCATATTACGGCTTCTGAGTCTTCGCAGCAGACTAGAATCAGGTGTTCCAATTTTTTCCTTTGCAACTCTGGATGTTAAAAATGTGCTTTAAGATGTCACAGTAATGAATAATTAATAATTTCCTGCTATCCCTATAACATTTTCCGGCTCTTTCCTGTGGCTGTTCCTTCCTACCCAACCAAGATGAGTCTCTGAGCTCTCTGCTAAGAAATACCCCCTGTCCCACACAACTTTTTTTTTTTTTTTTTTTTGCTGCTGGCATGAGACCAGGGATGAGGGGCAGGGAAGGAGGACTTCTCAGATTGCCTCAGTGCCCCGGAGAACAGAAACGTTCTCTGCTCATAGAGAAGTATGTGCTTTAGGACATTCTCACCCATGTCTCTTACAGCATGCTATGGGACCACATAATCCATTCTAAGCCTTTCTACCAGCTGCATTGTCACAGCTGTCAGGAGGAATCTACTCTGATGGGAAAGAAACGTCCAATCAGGGACCTCTGCTTAGTTTTCCCCCTACTATTCCAGAACACAACAGGAAGACAAAAGAGACCAAGGGAGGATACTAAGGATGCCACCTCTCTGCTGAGTGCCAGTACAAAGGGATGTATGTGATGGGAACCCACACAAGGACCGCTCAGGCAACGCTCTGTGCATGCTCAGCTGAACAGTCTGAACACTGAACTTTGAAGCCAACTTCTCCACACGTGGTCCTCATGTGCATTCAGTGCCAGCAGCAGGAGTTACACCCAGGTATCTCTCCTATAATCAGGAGCTCTGAGATCATTTCATTAGGCAGGTGTGAGGGAAATGTGCAGTACAATCCAGTATAACACAATCATCATCACATTTTGATTCCCCTGCCCATCACTTTCCATATTTATCTTCAAAGACCTCTTGATGAAACAGCTGCTTAAATTTAATTAAACAACAGCATTATATAAACAAGTTCTTTTGTTTTGTGCGCTGAACAGGGTATTCTTCTTCAAAAGCTATTCTGCCAAAGCTGGCCTTTCTGCCCCTTGACTTGTCTTTACTCCAATTACCACTCCAGTTTAGCTGATTAATTTGTAGCCACTGGCAAACATGCACAGTTGGCAGGACATCATTCCATTTCAGTGACAAGCACTATAAAAAGATCATTATTTTCATTAGCATAAATAACTGCATGTTGATAGAACTCTGGTTTCTGAAAATAGGTTAAAGTCTTAACTGTCTTTATTCATTACCCAGATATAATTGGAAGTAAAATTATCACGTAAGTGAACAATACGCTCCCAATGTATAAAGCTTAATGGCTGCACTCAGCCCGGTCACAGCCTGGAATGACTTTTTTTTCCTTGAAACGAAACATTCTGATGCAAATCTCCCTACAGACACACTAATGTATGACAAAACTTGACAGCACATGAAGAGATCCAGTGGAAAAAAAGAATCACATGACAAATAAAGATGCTTTCTGTTGCACTGCTTCAACTTGCATGGGGCAAAGGGTATTATTTCTCCAATTGCTGGCCCAGGCTGGATGCCTTGAAAGCTTCCCCAGCCCCAGCTGATTTTTTCTAGCTGCCTGCTGAATTGCATTCCTAGCAGATTCTCCCAAACAAGGTTTTTAAGAGTTAATATTGCATAACAAGGCCCCTTTGAGATTAAAGGCTTACTTTTCTCTTTCATTCTCTCTTCTCTGCCACGCTGACTCCACAGTCTCAGTGGCAGTTTTATGCCAGCCTGGAAACACAGCACCTGAGTCACACCAGTGGCTGCACTGCCTGTGTGTGCAGAGCAACTGCCCCCAGCGGGGACCCTGTGCTGTGATGGTACCTCCCACATGCCAAAGCAACAGCAGTAATAAAAGAAAGCAGCAATAATAAATACAGTGTTTGGAAGTCAGACGTAGCAAGAGCTTCAGACCCCATTTTGGAGCCTGGCAGCTCATCAAATGAACAAATTTGTCAAGATACAGGACACGACCATTCAGACGTACTTAGCCAACTAGTCTAAAGAGAAAGTTTGAAGCGAGATTCCTGCTATCAGCTCTCATCGAGCATTTGGTTTTGTTTCCCCCAGAAATCTTCGTACCAGCATATTTTGATGCTGTAACAGAGATCTGCTTCTGTACAGCAATGGTCTGGGGTGATCTGCAAGCAACTATTGAGTCTTGGAGCAACTCACACTTCTGTCACTGAACTGTCTGTGTTCAGGGCTCAGACAACAGCCCTGGAAAACTACCAGGTTGGTTTTCTTACTTCACTGAATACCGACAGCAGCTAGTTTCAGTAAAACAAACTTCTCCTTTGCATTATTTAATGAAACAAAACATCAGAGCAATTGCTACTGCAAGATGGAAAAGCGACAGAAGCTGCCATCAGGAAGCCTTGCCACTGCTTTGAAACGTTGCCCAGAACATTTTTTTGTCCAGCTTGTATCTCCATATACAAGTCAGAAGATGACTTTGAAAATTAGCTGTTTTATATAACAAAGAGAAGCCAAGGGCAATAAATACGAGAGCAAACGATCGCCTCCGTATTGAATACTGTCCAGAAAAAAAAACCATAGGAGCAAAAGGTGCAAGTAAGACCTGGACTCAGCCACAGTGTCCACTGAATTCCCCCCAGGTCAGATCCCTGTGAGCAGCCCATCCTGCTGGGCGCTGCTCCTGGGGCTGCTTGAAGTGAAGGCTGAGCAACCTGCTGCTCTTGTGGCAGAACAAACCAAAAACCCCTTGCAAAACACTGCATAATAGCTGCTGAAATTTTGCAGCCAGAGTGGGATTCTGGGGAGGAGGATGGAAGGTCTGACAGCACTGGCAAGCATCCAGTTTGGGAATAGGTTGATATGATGAGATGATGAAGTGGCCCTTTTTCCCATTGAAACCACCTTTTCGAGATGCTTGCACTGCAAAACATTACATAGCTCAAAAGCTTTAAAATATATATATTTTTTAATGAAATGGAAGGAAACTTCAACCAGATGTCCTGAATTAAACCATACCAGGCCATGGTGTCTGCCCCTGGAGATAAATACCAAGGAAACAGCGTGCTTGTTGGGATCACCTGGGGCTGGCAAGAGCCTCTGGGCGGCAGCTCTGAGGCTGGTGACAAAATGGCCAGGCCCCATCTCTGCCCTGGGCACTGGGCAGAAGTGGGCACTGAGGGATGGCAGGGGATGTCCTGCCACTCACCTGCTCCATGACTGCGGCAGGAATCCCCATCTCCATCACACCAGGTAATAGCTAAGTTGCGCTCACAGTGGCTTCCCCATCCCCATGGCCAGCAGACCGCTCAGAGGCAGCGGGAGGCTCTTCCCAGACACAAGCAAAGGAACCCATTGCTGTGTTCCATGAAGCATGAAGAAGTCCAGTCGATCTCCGTGTCTGGGAAATGCCTCTCAGCAACAGGGGTTTAGTAAGCTCTGGTGTTTACTGAAGATAGCAGGAGCCAGAACTGCTGCAAACTGTGGTTACTTACCTGGGGAGGGTAGAAGAAGTTAAGGATTATTTGCAGCAAACTATCTGAAGAGAGCAGCAAATAGATTTTTTATTTTTTAAAGTTACTGCAAAGAATCCTTGGGGGGAGTCATTGTGAGTATGTACCTATCAATTTGGATTTAACTCCTTAGGGAGGTGCTGAGTCAGCTGCATTACATAAACAGGACTAAAGGCACTGGTAAGTTGACAGAAGTCAGGCAGTAAAGCAGAGTCAGAACTTGCCTGTTGTTTTTTAAGAGAGCAAACTGGAAAGCTGGGTATTTAAGCTGCAGTGCAACTGCTGGCAAAGCACAGCATTTTGAAATGACAAAAGAAGGAGACAGAGGCTCAAGGAACAATTCCTACTTGCCCCAACGGCACGCTTACCAGGCTGAGGTCCCACTGGGCTCACATCACAGGGACACAGGAGAGGAGCTGTGTGTAGAGCAAGGACTGCAGGTTAAGCCAGAAGGCGCTGCCTGCCAGCTTAGCAATAAATGTGCTTTGACACCATTTAGGGAAGTGCTGCTTTCGCTGTGGCAGCAAACTTGCAAACAACAACTTGCCTGAACATAATGAAATAAAAAGACTCCTTACTTTAGACTGGCAGCCACCACTGAGTTATGGTAAACATGAAAATTCATTCACCTGAATTATGAGTCAGAAATGGTTTTGCAATATCAATTATGCTTATGAGGAAAAAAAGAAAAGAGACTGGAATAGGTTTTTTTTGTTGTTGTTGTTAATGAAACACAAAAAGCATTACATTCAACAACATTTGCTTGGAATAAAGATTGTAACACCTTTTTCCATTCGCTGACCGACCAGTGTGCCCTCCAAAGCACCTGCTTCAGTCATAGAATCATTTAGATCGGAAAAGATCTTTACGCTCATGAAGTCAAACTGACATGAAGCTAATGTGATCAGTGAGGACAGTTAGCAGCTGCTTTGTTTTCAGAAAGTTCATGGCTAATTACAGTTAGGGCTATGTGCTTTGTGCTAAAACACAGAGCTCTTTTTCCTTTGTACAACTACTGTTACGCTATCATTACCACAGCAGTTGTGCCAGAAAGCAACGCTTTTTTACCTTGTGAGAGTCAGTGCTGAGGACTCATCCCACCCTACTCCTTTGCTGAGCAGAAAATGCTTGTGCTTGCACTTTCTTCAGCTGTTGCTACTCTGGCTGCCAACATGGCTAAACTCACAATGGATCAGACTCACTGCTGCAAGATGGCTTGCTTGGAGCAAAAGCTTCCAAATGCTGTAAGAGGCATCCACGCTGTTCTCTAAGTATCGCTCTACTGGCTGCCCTCCAGTAGCCCTATCTGGCTAATGTAATATTGCAGAAACAAAGTTGTACAGATAAAAAATGCAGCGTGCGTGGGTTGGTATTGTAGTAACACCGATTAGGGAGAACACTTTTTATGTAATGCAGGTGATTCGGGGTATCTTTTATTCCTGTGTCCATTTCCCCATATGTAATACAGCAGATTTAAACATGTTTTACTCCTTTGAGCATGGATTTCTGGGCTGAGAGATCACAATGAAGTTTTATAGCCCTTTCTTATGAAGTGTGGCATTTCTGACATTATTTGATGTGCAAGAGCAACTGCATTAGTGAAAGGCTACGCTTGAATAGTTATCACTTTAAGCCCATGCCCTGGGAGTATTGTATTCAGTTCCCTCATTATTTCCAGCCCTGCAGGTTATACCAAGAGTTGCTATTAGTACATTACAATCGTAAAATGAAGGTAGTCACTTTCTATAAGGGTCGAGTTTGCTCCTAGAATCTGGCAAACTTCATTTGGCAGCTCAGAAGGACCGGCAGTGCCACATTCCAAGCCAATCCACTGCCCAGCTGCTTTGTGTGCAGCTCTACGTTTTGAGTTCAAGACTTAATCGGAAAGCACTAAAATATTTAACAAAATCCAACACTACAGTATCTGTACGATACATCCATGAGCCTGTGTGCCTTGCACAATCTCCTACATCATTCATCAAATGCTCACTCCATGGTATCTGGACAATGTTTGTGTCAGAGCCACAGTTACTGAAGAACAACACTGAAGATCAGTTTCCACATAGGTAGCACCTCATTTTGGTTAGGTCAGTGCACCTTCCAAGCAGTCTTAACCTTCAGAGCATCTCCTTGGATGCCACCGGACAGATAAAGAAACAGACCTTCATGAAGCACCCGGCCCCACGTTTCACTTCATCCACCAGTGTCCATGAGACAGTGACACAGCTGCTAAACATTAAGGAACAACACTGTTCAAGATTACCAGGACTAGAAGAAGAAACTTAGAAAAGACAGAAACAAGTGTGATATCCAAGGCACACTGCTTAATGTGAGGTTTCTCTTCTTTCTCCTCAAGCTTCAGAGACACACTGCAGGCTGAGTACTCACCAGCAGCAGGTAAGGCAGCAAGTAGAGCCTGCAGGCATTTATCTGGGTGTTGGTAGGACACAGCACTCCTGTAGGTGTTGGCGACCGCATATAAGGGAGTGAGACTGCTCCTAATCTGGCCAGGGTAACTTCCTACAGCCTGGTGAGACACTGCAGTTTGATTAAACACTCCTCTGTTAGCAAGAAAGGAGGTAGGTTGCTTGGGCACCTGCCATTGTGCATATACTGCTGATAAAGTCCTGAGAGGTTTTAGGCATGAGAGAAACAGCTGGAACAGACAGCAAGGAAAAAAAAAATACAGAAAAGAAAACCAACAAAAACAGTTCTCTAAGTAAAACTCCACTGGTAAGGAAAAAGGAAGGAAGGTGCTATAGGGATCACAGGAGGAACAGATCACAGCAGCAGGACCACTGCCTCCTGCCTGCTCCCCCACTTTCCCCTCGCTCCAGAGCCATCAGCCCTGCAGAATTGTTCCCCACTGCCCCACAAGCCCAAGCAAGAAGAGGTTTTTGGAGGGACTGCCTGAGAACAAAGGCTACAAGTAGTCCTACCCAGAGAACACACCAGTGCTGCCACTGACAGCTAAAAGAGCACAATCCTCCAAAGCTGCAATTAATCACACAGAGAGCAGATGGGATTGTGCGAACCATGAGTGCTCTAGCTCCCATTCAGAACAAAAAATTCAGAGGACAAAAACGTCCAGACGGTCCTAAAGGAGAGGATACGCCTCCCACCGCTGCAGAGAAGGAGAAAAGATAATTAAAAAAAAATATATATATATATAAAAATCACTGGAACTACAAAATGTTTTTCAGGAGAAAAATTTCCTTGACCTCAATACTCTGGGTGTTACAACAAGCAAGCCGTATCTCCAGAGGACACACAAAATTAAATCGAAAGGAACAAGGAGCACTGTCCTCATTTGAGCCACACGTTCACCCGTAGAGCTTTGCTGATGTGCTGCAGCAAACACGCGCCACGCTCCCACAAAACTTCTTTCCTTTACCAGTTATTTTTTTGAAAACACAGCGAGATCAGTTTTGCTAAACCAGTATTTAACGGAGGTGACTCAGTACTGATCAACATCAATCAGTGAAATTAAACCCAACATCTTCATGACAAGATTAAGATAGGATCTTTATGCCTCTTGTTGATGGCGCTTTGCCTCAGAGGCAGAGGAAAGAGTGATGTTTGGATTTGCTTCTTGTCCACATCAAAGCCTGGGCTTTCAGGGTGGCCTCTGAACAAGGCCTGAGCATTTTTTTCCATGATCTTAAATGATAGCAGAGGTTCAACCATACACATGAGAGAACCTAAGTATATTCTTTAATGCTTTCTGAGAAAATACCCATCTGCAAGAAATCTCCGCTCTGCAGCATCAACTCCTAATGAAACAACAATCCTTCTTTTTTGGACCCTGCCTTCCCCAGCAAACAAATTACAGAAGTAGCTTTATTTAAAAAGAAAATTCCAGAATGATTCCTACGCTTTTTCTGAGACAAAGATAAAATATATATATATATATATGATAGGTGTTAACCGCACCACTGAAAGTATTTAAATGCTGTGCTGTAGGAACATAAATAGAAGATCAGGTTTATGTATTTAACGCTATATCCATATTTATTTATAGATGCATTTCCAAAGTGTATATAGAGGCTATAAATATGTCTAGTAGACACAGAAATAGTCAGTGGAGATACCTGATTTTTGCAGCTTGTTTTTTGGGTTTGGTAAAGCTTATTATTCAGAGCATAGCCAGAGTGACTTCAAAAGGTTACAGAAAGACTCGCGGTTTCGATCACTCACTAAGCTACCGCCATAATGGCCAAACAGGTCAAAAGGTTATTCACCACCATGGCCTATGGACATCTATCATCTGCTGGTGTGCTTGTAGCTATCTGTAATACATATTGTTTATGCTGAGTATATTTATACCTCTTAGGACTCTGGTATTAACCTCAGGATCGCACATGCATATGTAACCTTGGTATGAAATACAAGCCCTTTACTGCGGGCTATAAAGCCCAAGTTTCAGGAAAGCCGCTCTTCAAAGGCCAAGAATCCCCAAACTGGAGCATATATTAAGATTGGTGCTAACAGCACCAGAAGCAGGAACGAATGGAGCATTCACGCTTTAAATATGACTTCAGTTGAACTAATTGACTCATGGTGCCAGAAGAGCTAAAACAGCATGGGGTTCTGCCCCCGCTAACGCACGCGTAGGAGAAGAGAAGCCCAGAACAGCAACTCTACATAACGACCTAGGAGCAGTAAAATGATGTATGAGCACTCTCCTCGTTTTCACAAGGCAGCGGTGGAACACTAACTTGTTTCCATGGCAACTCTGAAAAAGAATTACAGGTTTAAAATTGACTGAATGGTAGCCCCATGAAAAAGTAAAGGGCAGACCATATCTTTCTAAAATATAATTTAGTACTAAGTCACCTGAACAGTATTAGCTAAAAGGATTTCAGCAGTAGACTTGGGAAGTGACCCATTTGGGATATGGAGTGTTAGGCTTTTCTAATGGTGTGCTTAAGATCTGAAGGGCCTGGCGGACACACTGTAGTATACAGCATAAAAGGAAAGGAAAAAATACCACCTTCCTGCCTGAAATCTCTTATCAGAAAAACAAGAAATTATTGAGGTGAAGGGGAGGGGAAATGCCTGAAAGATAACTGGCACTTTCGTAAAGGAACACAGTAAAACACACATCCATTTCCTACTACAGAAATATACGGGGAAGGAAAGAGGAACGTGGTGGAAATTAAACAATCCTCAGGGTGAGTAGAGGGAAGATTCTATATTTAGACTGGAAATGTGTGATAGAATCCAGCTGTTAGAACAGGCCAGTTCTTGCCAATAGTGTCACAGCCCAAGGAAGGCTGCTCGTGCCCAGTCCTGAAATCCCTGACCATCAGGAAGAATGCCCATTAACTCCAGCAAGAATTGAGGAAAATGCTTGGGATTTGGTCATTTATGTGAAGTTTTCTGAAATCTGAGCGCTGATAAGAAAGGAAAGGAGAGGTAATTTGCACATACAAGATGGTGTTCCCTTAAATGACAACAGTTATAAGGAAGAATCAAATTGATTTTGGGAACATAACCGGGAAAGCAGAAATCGAAGTTTACTGGCAGAGTTTCCATTACAAACAAGAAAAAGATAAAATATCTGCAAAACCCTGTGTTCATTGGTTTTAGAGTTAGCACTAACCCCAGATTTGGAAAGCCCAGCCTTATCTGCTTTGAAAGGCAGATCTTCTGTTATAAACTGACAAAATATGACAACTGCACAGTTTGGTCAAGCAAATTTTGTTGCATATTACCTAGAAATACAGTCAATACACTTACGACACCAGTGCAATAGCATGACAACAGGCTCCTGCTCAGCAAGGGGGCCCCGTTCAGCTCCTCCTGGGATCAGATGTTCCTGTATGAGTGGTGCTGAGGTACTGGCGCCCCGCACTCTTTCAGTGACTCACAAAAAGTGGCTGTCGTAAAACCCCATTGAAAAGCCTTGTTTAAAAAAATAAATACAAGCAGTGACCTCAGCTTCTAGAAACGGCCACAAGAAGGAATTATTCCTGTGTTTGGGTGAACAAGGGATTCAATCTACAGCCAGCTTCCCCCCCACTTCCCCCCACCAGAAAAGGCACAGATACCATTTTCCCAAAATCACTGCTTTTGAGACTTAGCGAAACAGGTGTCCTGATTCTCAGGAACGATCAACACTCTTAATCCCTTAGGCTGGGATTTTCAAAAGAAACGAGAAAGAAAACTTCCGAGATAGAGAAATGCATTCTCAGGCACCTCGGCCATCCCAAGGCCGTGCCCATGGGCGCAGTGCTGGCACCCGGCTGCAGAGGAGCTGGGTCCCTGCGTGGGCTCCCTTTGCCCTCTTCTGGGAACGCTTACTTAAAACATCACATTAAGGTATAGGTTGAAACAAATCACAAGTGTGCTTAATAACGTATAAAATAGCTTAGTAAAATTGTCATGAAAATTTAAAAGCTTGGGCAAAAAACCTACACCTCTGCCATTTATACTGATGACAATGATAATGAAAAAAATAATGATGTTTTAACTCACCCATCAAAAAAATTTATTCACCCTGAGAGAGTAGAACTATGCAAAGCTGGTAGAAAGATATACTTACCCTGAATTTATAAACTGCTCCTCAGATAAAGAAATACAGGATGAGGAGTTGCCTCATTTGCATTCATTCAATCACCTTTAGCCATTTTGTAGCCAAGTGGATGCAAATTCTTTGAAGTCAGAGCTTTTAAAAAAGAAGCCCTAAAACTCGGCCTACTTCTCCTGTCCGTATGTGTCCGTACTCTGAGGCAGTGATGGTTCCCTGTGTGCAGCAGCTGCCAGAGCAGACCTACAGCATCACTGGGAAGCACACAGCAGCCTCCTGCTCACTGACTGTGGCCCACCAAACGCTCCAGCTGCCAGGAGAGGGGTCAGGACCATTCCCCGCAGCAGTGGTCTCCACGTCCTGCCTTACTGAAGGCCACACAAGAACCTCCTTGCTTATTATTGAAAGGTGGATTATTGTTCCTTACTTCAACAGCTTCATGGCAGATGAAAAAGATTAGAAAACAGAAGAAATTAGGTACTAATAATTACAATGCACAAGGTTTTTGCTGACTGATGTTCAGAGAAATTCCACATCCCAAGTTAGAGCTCCGCTATCTATTAGGTAGAAAAAGAAAAGAAAAAAAGAGAGAGATCGATGCAAATAAACCAGTTCTTCCACAGCACCTTCCAGGATTAGCCCCCTGACCTCACCAGGTATGCTTTAATGCAACTAGATACAGTTTAAAATAAACAGCTACACTTAGTGTTAGTCACAACAGACTTAAATTCCAGCATTTTATTCCTGCACAAAGTGATGTGGCTAACTTATGCAATTTGCCATGGCAAAGAACAAGAATCCCACCAGCAAACTGTTCCTCGCAGCGCCCAGCAGCAGACCTTCTAAATGACCATGATTGAATCTATTCTAAATTAATTTGGAAGCGTGTGGGATTTTAAGGCAGAAGAACTCATCACGGTGCAGTTAATGGGCCCTGCCCTCGCAGCCTCGTGCCCCGCCAGCCCCGCTAAGCAGCTGTCCCAGCCAGGGGAGAGGGGAAGTTGAGGAGGCAAGCAGAAAGGTCTGACAAGAATTTAAATGAAGTAAAATAGCCAAATTCTCCGCTCCATTGACTGCAGTGGGGTTAGGTCTGCAGAGAGCCTGAACCAAATGCCATAACGAATACAAATACAAGAACAAGCTCAATAAATGCAGCATTTCCACTGTGCCCATCTCTCTGAACTCCTGCTTCTGGCTCTGCGAGCAGCTGCGGAGCGACTTACAAAATCTCTCTGCTGTTACTTCTGCCTGCGTTTTGGACAGCAGAATTCAGGTGTCCTTTAGCCCTGCCAGAAGCGAGGGCTGAGGTGGCTAACGTGGGCGCAGGGCATCCTTCTCTCCTGCTCAGCTCCTGGCTGCAGGCGTGAGCCCTGCTCACAGTGTGCAGAGCTGGGGAGAGGGCTCCGATTACAAGTGATCAGTGCAAATCCCAAGCGCGTGCCAGGGTGCGACAGGCACGGTAATGCTGAGCCAAGCAGGGAAGGGTTTTGGGGAATTTTCCTGCCAGAGAGAGAGGTGTGAGTGGCCTCCTGTGAGTGCTGGGGATGCTCAATCTGCCCTCGAGGGGTGTGAGATGCTTTATGTGCTCCTGGCTCGGGCTCCTGGAATGAACTGCCCAGCAGAGCCCTTAAAACAGCTAATGGATGACAAAGCAGGAATCCAAGGTAAATTTTCAGAGCTGATGAGTGAAAAAGAACTCACATCTTTATGTACCGGCTGAGCACATTTAGGAGACATTCGCTGGGGTGCAATAAGCACTGCTCCATATTATGTCACTTTGAGGACTGAAACCTTCACAATCCTTGACAACTGCTGCATACTAAAAAGCAGAGTTTGAAAAGTTTTTACACCTGGTGTGTCCAGAAGACCAGTGTTGCTCAGTTAACTCATCCCTCAGGGGCTTTGGTCACAACACAGCAGCTGCATGTAGTGGCCCCATGCAGCCTCCTGCCCCAGCTGCCCCAGTCCAGTTTGCTCAGGACTTTCATTTGCTGGCTCTGCAGTGCTGACAGACCTGAGCAGTTCAAACACAGAGAGCCCAGTGAGTTCTGACTCAGGCACAGTAAGTACAGGAACCAAAATCAATTAAATATTCTAACATTCTTAATTTTAAGGCAGGAGCTCATCCTGCACTAATTAGTGCAAATGCTGGGAGGATAAAGGAGAGAAAGAGCAGGCTAAACGCTACAGTGACAGATGCATTTTATAGGTTTTAATGATTAATTCTGAAGCACAATCACCTTTTCAAATACTTATTACCAGCTACGCTTCAAAGAAACATCCATTTTCAGGGTTATACTCATCATAGGTCAGATCCAAAACCTAATGAAGATAATAGAAAGACTTAAATGCCTTTGATGAGGGGCATAATAGATATGCTGAGAAATAAATCTAATTAAATTCCTAGTCATGTTGATACGTATCTGTGAATATAGGTATAGGAAACACTCTGTGAGGGGCACACAAAACCATTTTGAACCTACATGTCATCTCTGATTGTTGATGAGGCATTGGTTAACCCCTTGCTTAGAATAAAGGAAGACTTCCAAATGGCAGTTCATGATTTTGGCTCCTGTCCTCTCTTCAGGCTGTTCCAGCAGCCAGAGTAGCAGAGGGTGCTGAACATCCATCTCCTGCTACGGCACCCACCTACAGCTATTTCTGAAGATTTTAGCCACATTAGAACAAATCTAGTAAGTTTCTTAGCTCTGCTTCATGTGAGGCTCTTGTAGATGATGGTAAAAAAAAATTATAGTAAAGCAAAAAAACCCCACCCTCAACCATTAGAATCCTTACAACAGTTGCTCTGTAAAATCTACTGATCAAATAGATTTTAGAGTAGAGATCTGGATCTCCTTCTGTCCAGCCCAGGTATCATCTTACTTTCTTCTCCGCCTTCCCAGTAGTCTGTAGGAATTTTACATGCAATACTAAAAAAGCAATGATCGTGTCCAGGTATACAAATGGCAGCACAGGTGAAGTCTTACACTTTGGGTATCTCAATCACCACTAGATCTGTATACCAGAGCAGTTAAATAAATAATAACTTAACCAGCACTTCAACGTAAGTAAAACAAATTTAGTCCCTCGAATTCCATTCTTTATTAATAGGAATTCTTAGATGGGGTGAGACTCCAAATCCACTTCCTCCAGTTTGCTGTCTCCGGGGACAGCAAGCAATAGATGAATAGAAGAGAGAGTGAGAGCTGGAGGTCATGGGAATAACGTGCCATCTCATAACTCTGCTTGTGGTTTCCAGCAACCAAAGACCGAAGCCAGCTCTGAGCACAGCTGCCATCCCCCAGCTGCAAACTATCACAACACAAAGACAGCATCCTTCCTAGGTGCACATTCCACATCCAGAGCCTGTCTCATTTTCCGGGTGGCAGCTGGACCCAAAACCACCTTTGGCAAACAAGACACAACATACATAAGCCGGTCTTTCCTCCAATTTAATCTGCAGTGATAATTAATGAATCTGACAAGCACCAGACGTTCTCTCTTTGCACCGCCTTTGAATGATTTGCCACACAGAGGGTGCATCACTGCCTGAACACCTTGCCTACCACCGTGGTGAATATTTATACACATTTGTCACCATGAGCTAGCAAGATTTTGCAGTAATCATTAATCTGCTATCTACTGTTTAATTGCTCTTATCTGCTGCTGCAGAGAAAAGGAGCAGTTCATTAGGCAGAAGCAGTTCACTGGCACTGCATCTCCTCTACCTCTGGCCTGGGGCTGGAGGGCATCAGATCTCACTCCCTCCCTTCTACGGTTGTAGGATCGGTGGCCTGTGGACCCCTCGTCTTGCAAATCCAGTGGATTCTGGGGTGCTCTGTGTGTTGTCCCCAGCACAGTGCTGCAGACTGTGCTAGCTCACTGCTGGTGTGCTGCACAGCACTGGGCCCACAGCCCTGCAGCCCACGCTGCCCAGGTCCAACCATGCTTACAACCTTCTTCCCACAGCACACCATGCGTCACCCCAGCTCTGCCCTCCCCAAGGACTTGGTTTGTGGCAAAACACAAAACATGAAGGGCTATTTAATGCAACCGACTGCCAGCACTCATTCCTCATGTGAAAAATGTGAAGTATGTGCTTGCCAAAAATAACAATACCATATACACAGATACAACTTTGCCATCAGATAGGAAAAACCCAGCAGCTTGCCAGTGAGAGATGCGAACACAGCTCTTCTGAAGCAGAAGGAGCAGGGAAATGTAATATCTACATAACTGAGTTTTCTCTGCCGTGTGCTCCAAATGACACATTTTGCTCAGAGGCCCTTAGGCACAAAAAATCAGGGTAGCTGGGATGTGTAAAATAATATGTTTAGTTTTGGGGTAATAATACCTCTTTCAAATGAGAACTGCCTATTGCTGCAAGCTTCGAAGAAGCAGTCAGTGCACTTTTTAAAGCCCAAATAGGCATTTTACGATGCAAGGGGTAAATCTGTTAGTAAAGATACTTGTAAGTCAAGTAAATGCAGATGTTCTCTTACATGAAGAGTTAGATACTAGAAACGGGGGGGGGGGGGGGGGGGGGAGGGAGGGGAAGAAATTCTGCCCTGTCTAAAAAGGCAAAAACAAAAAGGGGAGAAAGTTATGAAAACATAAAGAAGGTATACACTGACCGGGGCTGCCTCTGGCACCAACACCTGTGGCACCAGCAGTGCACGTTGGGGAGGTGGGTGTGCAAGGGGTACATCCCCAAAAAAACCATTTCCTCCCTCTGGGTACCAGATGCCTTCCAGCTCAGCTCCTTTGGGGACAAATCGCAAAGCTGAGAAGAAAAGAGATGAAAGAGAAGTAACGCTCCGGGGTCCTGGAGCTGAGAACAAGCAGACAAGTGGGGCTCCTGTATGCTGAGGCTCACAAGGTGACCGTGAAGAAGGCGCTGCTGTGGCAGCAGCACTTCAGGCAGAGGTACAGCTGCTGTGCACAGAGCTGTGTATCATGGGGGCACAGGATGGCACCTGATGCGAGAGAGGGAAAGCTGCCACGTTCCTACCTGCAGGGCACTGCTAACAGTCTCACATGGCTGGATAAGGCCTGCTGACATCAACCCACAGAGACAGACAGTGCTGTTGTAGCCTTTAAGAGAAAGAAAGGAGAAAGACACTCACATACCCCCTTGTTCATACGGGGAAAACAAGAAATAAAACACTGCTCCTTTCTGAAAATATGACTTCAGACTTCCAGGTCACAAGTCAGACTGCTGCATTATTATGGGTGAGAAAGAAAAGGCTCCCAAAACTCACATTTGAGGGACTGAACCCTGCTGCTTCAAGGGGAGCGACACAAAGAAAGCTGTAGGAAATGCCTTCCGCTGCTCCCTGCGGCCTCCCCCGGGGCTGCCAGGAATCCGCTGCAGCACCCAGAGCACCATCCTGCCCTCCTCCTCCTCTCAGCCGCAGCTCAGGGCTGCTCACACCTCCTCCCTCACTGCCGCCCTGCTTTGACCTTTCTGAAATCCGCTTCCCAGCAGCAGTGAGGGGTTCAGCTGTGCTATAGTGGTGCCTGGAGCCGGGGCAGTCCCCACTCTGCCCAGCTGCCAGCACTGGGCACACAGAGAGGAGTCTGCCATCCACGTGTCCCATAGCGCCCAATCTTTAATTATGTCTATGCGTTTAGTGCAGAGCCACATGCAGACAACACAAACAATTTCATTTTCCTACCAAAATGAAGGCCCTTTGCCTAGAGCTGACATCAAAGCATTTCCTGGCTGCTTCTCGGCCAGATCCTAACTTCCTACAAGCCACATCTAAGTTAAACCCGGGTGATTTGCTGAAATACTGAAACACTCGCCTGAAGGAACAGAGAGGGGATTGTTTCTCCTGCACCATGCTTGTTCTTCTTAATCTGTTAAAGTGCCCAACAGTTAATGGCCGCCCACCCTCCTCTCCCACAAAGCCCTCCCTGCAGCTCTCACACAAACACCACCTCTCCGCTGCCAGCCAGCTTCACAGGAAAGGCAGCGTTATCCAACACAGCACATAAGGGATTTAGGTTGGATTGCAGTAGCATGATAAAGCATATCATTATAATTACAGAAATAGGCTTATCCTGAAGATTTTCCCTCCATAAAGCCGGCAACCAAGGGAGCAGTGCTCCCGTGAAGATGGAGGGGCAGCTCCTGGGCCAGGCCTGCTGCTCCTTGGCACGGTGGCCGCTTCCTCTCATGGTCCCTACACAGCAGTACTGCCTGCTGTTCTGCTGGGGAGCTGGAGGTAGCCAGGCCAGATCCTGCACTTTGTTTGCAGAGGAGGTTCTGGGGAATAAGGCTTTAGTGTGTATGCGTTCAGAATTAGTCTGTTCGTAACAGAATGAGTTTTGAGACCATAGTGCTTGTTCCTCCAGAACAACTCCAGAAAAATTAAATAAATAGGAGACAGGAAAAAAAGAAGCTGTGGAGTTAAGTGAGCTTTAGGTGTGTGCTATCCCTATACTTTTCTGCAGTGCTAGTGCTTTGAAAGCCATTCAGAAGCCGCTCAGCCTGCAGTAGCGGGCAGGTGAGGAGACTCCAAACCCCACTTGCAAACAGTGCTCCCAGCTGCTCTGATGTGCTGACGCTTCAAAAGCAAAAGATGAGATAACAACAACTCACTTCCATCAGGAAGCAATTCGGTTCACATGGTTTTGAATTGTGTCTACAACAAAGAAATTGCATCACAAAGCAGCTTTAAGGAGAACGAGCAACAAAGGAGCTAGAAAAATAACTAAACTCTCAGTGATCCAGCACAACTTTCTCAGGCATGCTTTTCTAGAGAGAAGTGCAGGTAACAGATTACCATAACTTTGAACTTGAGGAATCTTATAAATATTTACTGGTTACAATTCTTGCTAGCAAGCAAGTAGTAGTTAAAATCCCCAGCTCCACTTTCTTCATTTGCTCAGCAGTCTTTCAATTGGACAAACTCCTACCGAGCTGTATTTCCTGTCTGTAGCTTCTACCCAAAGATAATCATTTGGGAAGAGTTTTTGAGTTATGGAAGGAGTGAAAATAACATATATTTCCCATATGCTGTGATTGAAATGTTGCATTTGCATAAGTCAAAACCAGCTCAACCTACAAAAATTTTAACCCGGCTTGATTTATTGCCCCTCTTCAAGAAAGAAAAACAAAACACATCTCAAGACAATCCATTCAATGGCTTTCGAGTTAGAATACAAATGGTTAGGTCTGGCACACACACGCTGCAATATCTTCTCATGGGGTTTTGTAACACGATAGAAAACATAACAAAACAGCAGGGTAGCAAGGTCTTAACCTACAGAGAACAAGGATCTGCTTAGATAAAATAGCAGAAAGCACAGAAATAAAGGAAAGAATCTGCTTACCTTTAGAAAGCCTCAGATATGCAGGGATCTCCAGAGAGACGCCCAAACCTCCACTGCCAACCCTTAGATGAGGTCTGGGAAGGGGTGGATCCTGGCTGCAGCCCTTCTGGTCACTCAGCTGCATTGTGTGCACCTGAGCTCCCCTGGGTTGGCCCTGCCTTCCCACCAGGTGCTCAATCACTGCTTCAGGCCATGACTCAGCATTTCTACCACAGGTTTGCACAAAGCTCTTGATGAGAACGTTTTTGCTTGCACAGATCTAGAAGTCCTGGCTGAGGGTGACTGTACTAAAGGATATTCAGCCAGTTTGCACTCAGAAATAATACTTATTATAGTTTATTTTTCAATATTGTTTAAATGCTCCACAGGCATCTGGCTCCAAGTAGTGATGGTGTCTTTCCTTCAGAAGCATCACTAACAGCCTAGCTGTCTTCAGTGAGACAACTGACAATAAGACGCTGCTCAGCTCGACTCAACCACTGTGACCCAGCAAGTGCCCTACCCCAAACTTCTTAAGATGTTAAAAACAGATACATGGAGGAATGTGGCAAATAAGACAGGGAACAGAGACAGATACAGCAAATACAGGACACTTGAGTGACACCGCTTCCTGTACAGTTTAAAAGCAGCTAACTACTTTTCAAAATGTACTTCGGTATCTAGGCCCAGGAACATCCTTGCTTCTCACAGAGAGGAGCATCCTTTGCGCTCAGGATTTTTTTTTATTTTAAGCCTTGGCTTTTCAGTTCCCTTGCCTGTTTTCCATTTTTCATCTGAGATGCAATAAGATGAACCCCCATGGAAATGGTGTTCCCTTCCCCTCTTTATGTACTGTCAGAGGAGTTACCCTACAAATAAGAGACGCTATTTTGCTCCTCTCTCCCTGTCATTGCAATGAGATTGGAAATGGAACTATACTCTATTGCACAGCAGCCGAAATCTGGTCCTGGTGAAGTGAAAAGAAAAAAAAACAAACACCTCCATGAGTTTTGTCAGACTGGTGAGCAAATGACAGTGAAAAGACACAGCCAGTTCAGTCTTCTTCTGCAGACTTCCCTCAGGAGACCACTCCATTGCACAGTGTGTGCGTATGTTTACCTATGCACCAAAAAGCTTGTCCAGTCTCGCCAGGTTTACCAGTTGGCCTTGTGAAAAACATCACTGCTACTTACAAACCCTGTCCTATTCATTTCCTTAAGACCATTAAATCTGCAGCCAGGTAGTAATTAGTAATTAGTTATCAGTAGGAGCCAAGGGCGGACGCTGAGATAATGCTCAAAGTAGGGGTTAAAGTACTGTTGCTGTCAGGGGGAAGATTGTACAATCAAAATCCTATCTTGCTTGAGAGATTTCAAAAAGAGAAGAAGCCCATCACATAGCTGGTAAAGAAAATATCAGCTTGATGCTGAAGAGAATGAAATGATACCGAGCTACAGCCACTGAAATGTGGCACGTTTGTCCTTGGAGAGAGTTAACCTTTGCCACCTTTTTGCCTTCCTGCTCCCAGAACTTCTTTTGCAAATAAGATCTTGCTGAGGTTTGTAAAGCAATTGGGGTCTGCGTGAGAAAGTTTGAGTGCCCTCACTGCGGTGGTCGGGGTACTCAGAGAATGCAGGATTGGGTAGTGCGACTCTATTTGGTTTTCTGTTTCCTACACCATGCTCTGCAGGTTTTGCTTTTGCTGGCAGAAGTTGTTTTCTCAGTGTCAAAAAATGAGCCAAAGTCTACAGTGTAAAATGATTTTTTTCACCTCTCTCACCTTTCCATGGCAATTGGCAGGATTTGCAGGCTTCACATTACGTGTCAAGCTGCTTCCACGGGCTCCAAACTCCCAGACTCTTAAAAATCAATGAGCTATACACAGTGAAAGCTCAGGAATTTCTTGCTTCATCATGTACCATACAGCATATAACAGTGTTTTATAAGAAATAAAACAATCCATGTATACACGAACCTACCCAGAATTACAGCTTCTTGATGTTTTGTAGAGCTGAAATTTTGGGGAACTTGACAAGATATCTGCCCACGTTAGGGCCAGATCTCATCAGCACAGAGGTTATAGGCTGGGAGCGTGTGAGTGGAAATGAAGAGATCTGATAGGAGTATGATACCAGCTTTATGGTTCAGGGATTGCTTTGATCAACACTGAAGACTCAACCTCACCTTCCAGTCCCAGGGAGGAATCCATTGCAATAAGCTGTGGAGCGAGTCTGTGGTGAGTACCAATCTAAAAAAAAAAACCCCTAAAATTATCTGGGGTTAATTCCAAACCTGAACTTTGTAGTGGAAAATAGCAAACAAGCACCACTCACGTGCCTGTTCAGCAGCACTAAGGCTCACAGAGAGCTAAATCTTAGGGGAACCGGGGTGGGGGAGGTACAGGCAAGTGCTCTTCTGCCTGTGGTGTCCATACCCCACCGAGGAAGGAAATGGGGGCATCCCATCTACCTCTATCTTCTGATATCCTGGGAAGGGGCAGGATAACAAGCATGCAAGTGATTTAAAGGAAAAAAAAAAAAAAAAAAAGAAAACCACTACAGCATTTGGCTGGAAAACCTGAGCTACCTTCAAACATTTCAAGAGAAATTGTTTTTCTTCTGTTGGTGGAGCAGCGAATCACCATTTATTTACATATAGGAAACAGCACCTTATAGTCAACGGATGAACGTAGAAACTAATTTGAAAGTGTCATCTTGTGAAATGTACCAGTAACATTTGCGACACATTCTAGTTTGTGACCATCTGGCAACAGGGAGGGCTAAAGTAATGTATAAACCTTGAGAGACCCCATTTGTAGCAGGAACTGCTTTAGACATCAAATTTTTAATGGAGTGAGATCTCAAATCAATGCCACCCTAATAATACAGAATGGATTTGGGCCAGGACGCAGCACTGTTTATACTGGCTCTTTCCGAGAGGCCAGAATTACAAATAGAGACTAAATCTTTCCCTCCTAAATTGAAAAAGATTTGTTAATAATTATTGTGCACCAGGAGAAAAATCGAGACCTCTCTAGAGACAAAGGAACAGGCAAATACAACTGGGAGGTCATTAACTTAAGCTTCGCAATCGCTACCCAAAGGGTCTCCTGCCAGGAATTTCTTTACGACGGTTCAGCTATTCAAAAACTGTCTGCTCAGATATTGCAGAAGCCAGAGTAATACACAAAGAAAGGACGCGGGTAAGAAGACAAGGAAACCAGGCAGCAAAGCCTAACGCCAGTCAAACGGGTAGCGTCTCTGGAATAATTTGGTTAGGTGGCTAGCCTAGGAGTGGGGAAGTGCTCCGGGATGAGGAGATCTGAGCTGAATTTCAAATGCTGAGGCAAATAGGTGGCTACGCCTGCCTCAGTTTCCCCTTTGCAAAACAGGGGTAACAACAGTGACCTTGTGAAGTCTTTCCCCTGCTTTCAACACACACCACAGATGGAAGGTGCTTACACAGGGGAAGAGCCGCTATTTCAGGATGCGGGAAGTGATGCACCGAGCAGCTGAGCGACTTATCTGCAGGCACACAGCGAGGCCGCGGAGCTCCAGGAATAGCACACGGGTCTCTCGGCTCAACAGGAACAGATAATGCTTAATAAAGAATTTAACACCACAATTAAGGGCACGCTTCCACCAGGGTTACATTAAACAAGGAATTCCACTGCCTTCTCTGCAAGCAAATACAGTTCAAAGAGAATGAGGGGTGCAGACCTGGGGTGGGGAGAATTGCTTTGGATGAACAGCCTCACTTGAAGTGTTTCAGCAAGCAAAAACCAAAGTCAGTGCTGAGGATTAAGATTTGAAAGCAAGCGCTGACATACTGAGGTCACTGGAAATTTTGTCTGTGAGGAAATCTGCTGTATAATTAAATTTGCGGTTTCCTTAGTGGGACCATCATTTCCTTCCATGAACAAAAAGATAAATTTCTTAGATATTCTGTCATGGAGTCTTCTAATGTAACGAGCCTTGACAGACTGAATAAGTAACTCCGCAGCTTTTAAGAATAATCTTTTTGATAGCAGTGATTCCCTGAGATGATAACCTTCCTAAAGACAACTCAGGAGTCTACCAATGAGCTGAGAAGCGTGGTTTTGCCAGCCGCAGAGGAATTGCAGTCGTGACCTTGTCCAGACTCTCTGACAGGATTTTGGCAACAACTGCAGGAATCGGAGGCTCGGGAGGAAACGCAAACTTCCTGGTTGAAGTGCCAGTTAATAAGTAATTCAGCAGGAGTGCCTGGGCCGAGCTGGAGGGGATATGGATGGCAGCGGTACATGCAGATAAGATGAGAGCAGTGGTATTGTCAGAAAGGTGCCCCTTATCTGAAGCAGCCTGAGAAGAAGTCGTCTTTCAGAAAGACCTCTTTTGAAACACGGCTTGCCTGTAACAAAATACTTGTGACTCGTCTCATTCCTCCTGTGGTGCGGGCTAGCCAACAACTTCCCAAAAATTATCCAATTAACAGGTTAGAAGACATCAAAAACTTCTAGCTTTGCTTCCTGTGACATCTCCCATTTGTAGCTACCACTTATTAGACTGGGGCTGCAGCCCTCCAGGTCACAGAGGGAAGACTCGTTCTTACACCTAAAAATAAACCTCATTGGATTTTATTCTATTCTAATACAATCTAGAATGGCCAGATGAGCAGCCTGAATCTGTGACGACATGTAACTATATCCACAGAAATTGGCCCACTGAAGTTCACGGGCAAGAAGGTTTAGCAGTCTAGGAATTATAACCAAATTCAAACCATCTCCACCCATTAATCACACATCTGAAACAAGAAGAGCATACAGACCTCCTTTATCAAGGAGTGTACAGTTACAGAACTACAGAGCAGAAGGTTTGCACAGTAGCCTTTTCCAATAGCAGTTCACGGTGGCAGAGAGAAAGCAGACTGTTCCTCTGTACCTCCTCCACCTCTCCCCTCGAGGTCACACCAAGAGGCAAACCAAATGAACGAGTATATCCAGGTTCCTCCACATCTAAAGTAGCTTGTAGAAACTATTTTTCTTGCAAGAACATACTAGAGATATCTATAAAGAAATACACTCAAAGACATCCAGCTATGCCAGCTATTTAACCAGATTAAGTCCAGATTCACATGCTCTTTCCTTATGCTTAAATGAGCATCTTAATCTACACTGACCTCTGATGCCAGAGGCAGTTAGTGCACTCTGGGGCACTTAAAAGTATCTTCGGCAGAAAATGACCTTTAGCACTGGAATGCTGTCAGGCTTTGTCAAGCTTGAACGTCTTCTCTACTATAGACAGAAATCATACCCTGCCACATCTCCCCCTGCTGGATGAGGACCTTCTCACTATAGTCTTCCTGGGTGGAACCATCAGATAATCAGCAGACACCATGGAAGAATGGGTTATTTCTATCTACTGTGTTTCCCTTTGTCTGCCTATCTTACAGCAAAGAAGAAAGTTGCCTGCATCACAGTTTCCTCTTCTTTCAGTGCAAAACTAATCCCAAATTGGCTTCCAGTGAACTCTGGTTACATAGCAGTTGGCTGCAGGTAGACTTGCGTAGACATGCATCAGAGATACCCAGCACTGCAGCTGAGAGCAGACTTTCAGCAGAGTGGGTACCCAGGCTCACAGCAGGCATTTTGGTGTCTGGATCCAGCTAATGTTAAAAGCAGTCCAACCCCAAATACATTTTAAAAGCTGGGCCCGAAGCCTTATGGAACTGCCTGCGAAAAGAAGCCAAACCTTGAGAAAAATGGGGTGTTCTCTGCGGGAAATAGACTGGTCTGAACATCTGAACAGGAGCCACATGCATGATGAACACTTCCAAAGCCAGTTTTCCCCTTTTGACATCTGTTTGGTAGCTTATCTGAAATAAACCTTCCCCTTGAAGGGGAAGAAACTGAATTCTTATAGGGAAACGGAAGTTGCCTATGTGACCTGTATAGCTGAATCCCAGGAAAAAAAAAATACTTTGTTACATCTGAATAGCATTTCAGTGGTGCATTCTCCTGGCAGGGGTCCCTCCCTAAATCACACGCTACAGACTGTAAAGAAATTAATGTTTGGTGTGTTACCATGAGATTCCCTGGCAAACGTTCGTGCAAGAGAGCCACTTCACATGCCTTGGCAGCTAGCTATTGATAAGGAATGAAAGATAAGCTCACAACTAGGGCCGTAAGGAATGTGAGAGAGACAAATGGTTTTCCGATCACTGTGAAGCTACTTGGGGATAAGGAAAAACTGTCAGCAAATTTCCAGGAGCCAGAAACGTATTCCAAGAGAATCCAAAACATATCTGTAACGTCACCCTGCCAGAGCGAGGAGGATTTGGATTAAGCCCCAATCCACCAAAGTACATCAGAGAGAACACAAATTTAGAATGCACAGCAACTTCAGGGCCACACAAAGGGGTACACAGCATAAAAAAAAAAAAGGGCAGCACGAGATCCCTTCTGCAGTTTGTCCATAATTGGAGAGCTGGAAGTATGGCTGTCAAGCAAAGCTAACAGCTACCACAAAAAGCTGTCACTTAACACACAATTAGACCTCTGGGCCTTACAGAAGTAGAATGTTATACAATTCAAAACTCTTCTGTATTTTGAAGAAACATAGTGGGCAGTGTAATCAGTTCCATCAATGGCTTGCAGACCAGCGTGCCTTTAAGCAGCAAGCTTCTGTGATGTTAATCTGATTTTCCAGTGGACCTAGACAGAAGCCTTCCTTCAGCCCCTGCCCCCCTGTGTCTCAGCCAGAGGCAGCAGGCGGTACAGGAAGGACCACTGAAATAATCCAAAGGACTGCCTGTGTATTCAGAGTAGGAACAAAATTCCAGTACGTGACCTTCACATTCAATGCTCCACACAGCTAGACTGTTTCTCTACCTTCATTTTGAGTCAGAACCATCACTTCCATTAAACATCTTCCTTGTAGTTAGGAATGAATAATCTGCTGTTATTGTACCACAGAAGTGCGTGCGTGCCATGGCACGCCAGATGTTAATGGCATTGTTGTATGGGGATATATGGGAGCATAACGGCACCTCCCTGGCTCTGCCAGCAGTTGGCAGTCCATATGGTGGTGGCACACACCCCATTCTGATGGATGTTCAGCAGATGCTCTTCAAGAGCTAAATAATGCAAACAGAGGCTGGTGTGATCGATCTACAGCCCTCATAGTTCAGGCACTGCTCACAGCCAACAAATGCAGTAAGCTGGGGGGGAGGGCTGTTAAAGTAAAAGTAGTCTTAAACAACAAAAAAGTTTTGGCATTTTAAATAAGCAGTTATAAGCACTGCTGAAGAGAGAGTTGTACTTTAGTACAGAACTTGTGCCATTTCATTAAAATACAATTTTTTTTTTTTTTTTTTTTTAAATTAAATGATATGTTGGCCTTCAGAAATCTTTATTAGCCTCCCTTTACCTGGGACCTTTCTCAGGACTCCCCTCTGTGTGTATTTGTAATGGATCCATAGAGGGCATTTTCTCATCTGGAAGTACCAGGTCCCTGAACATTAGGATCCTCAACTGGTGTGAATGCAGTTCCTTCATTCCTCTGCTCATATGGTTACATAAAACTATCAGAACCCTCCTTGGATAATGTTAGACTATTTTTATTGTCACAGTTAAAGAAAAATGACCTCTCTGCCCATATCAATATTTTAGAGCATCTTCAGTGGCTGAAATTAGGTCAGGCACAGCAAAACTGCTGGTAGTTGAGGTGAAATAAAGATCAGTAAGGTTACCTGATAAATAGACAGCACAGCCAGCAGCAATCATAACATTAGCACAATATGCATCAAAATCCCTTTATACGTAGGAGTTGCAAGAAATGGAAACAAATACTGAAACCCACAGAGAAGACATAATTTATGATTCATGGGATGAGACAGGAATGCAATTTCCAGAAGAACACCACTGAAAACAAAACAATCTAAAGGAAAATGCATCAGGTATTGGTCCGTTTGAAGGAAAACGGCAAACGAGCTGCCAGCATTGCTCCATACCTCCTCCATTTTGATACAGCAAGCAGCCGCGGGGAAATAGAAGTTAGAACTTCATATCCAAGGTTGTTAGTGTTCTCAATAACAGATTATCCTTGAAATCACGTTAAAGAAGAACATTGTTTTAAATATAAAATTAGAATAAGCCAAAATTAGCCCATAAACTTGAAATTAAAAAAAAAAAAAAACTTCTATGCATTGCTAACGTTTGTTAAAAAGAGCAAAAACTGTAAGGGGTTTAATGCTTAATGTGAATTAACTCAGCCATGTATATTACATAGCCAAAGCCATAGAAATGGCCGTCTAAATTGATTCTGGAACTGGTAGGCCCGGAGCAGATTTGCAAATGATAATGCATATATTAATAGATACTTTCACTAATTTCACTAATGACTAATTTTAATGAGAAATTTGGCTTTCTAGATGAACAGAAATATTCCATCACCCGTCCACGTGCAAAGAATGCCGCATCCCAGGGCAGAGTGCACCAGCCTCAGCTCTGCAGCCCCTGCCTGGTGCCACAAGCAGGGCTACCGCCTGCACAGAGCCGGCCTGCAGGGCTGGTGAGTCTCA
This sequence comes from Alectoris magna, assembly GCA_030625065.1. Lineage (NCBI taxonomy): Eukaryota > Metazoa > Chordata > Aves > Galliformes > Phasianidae > Alectoris > Alectoris magna. The sequence continues at coordinate 4,568,137 of CM060575.1, read as the reverse complement.
CACAGCGCTGCTGGATTCCAGAAAATGGATCCCCTTCAGCTTTAGGAATAGATAGCTAACGGCTTCTGATTGAGGAGTTGCTGGGGAAGGAAACGCATACTAAATCAGCCGACAGACAGAACACTGATCCCTCAAAAAGCAGAACCCCAATTACACACGCAAAGCAGAAGCTTGTGTAGCTGCAGCAGATGCTCCTTGCATGGTGCTGTGGTACTGCAGGCAGCAGAACTACACCTGCACAGGGGAAAGGCAAAGGAGGCCATTGTCTGTGACAGAGAGAGGCTCCTCAGTCCTCATCTCCGATCCTGTAACTCGGTCAGCCGAGGCTGTGTGCAGTCCCACAAGCGACACAAGGAAAAGCTTGATAAACCCTGGGTTCCAAGATCCAGGGGAAAGCCACCAGAACAGCCTTGTGCAGAATGGTGATCCTGCACGCAATCTTTCAATTCCTAAAAGGCATTGTTAAAAAATTTTTTATAAATTGAATTTCTACTTCGCATCTGTCAGATTGACTTTGCTGGTTACTGCATGACCAGACAGATACCCTGCCTGATGTCCTTCTCTACCACTTCAGTTTGGTCTTCCACCACCTCAGATTCAGTCTGGACCCTATATCGCAATGAACGGAGAAATTACTTCAGCTGTAACATTACCTGTAGGGTCTTCAAGCTCGTTTTCTTTTTCTCAAAGTTTCATTTATCTTGCTACTAAAGCAGCTTTACAAAGCACACACGCAGAGACTCATTATCTCTGTTTCTGCCTTGAAAAGACTCTGGGAGTTCCTTGGACCCATTGAAAACCTCTTCCACTTTCAAGTGCCATCAAACATTATTCACTAACAGTAATGTGAATATCCAGACACAGTTTGCAACTGATCTTTGTGGCCACCAAGTTGTTACTTTTCTTCCCTCATTCATTAAATATATGGCTTTTTTTTGTTGTTGTTTCAAATCCCTGCTTTCACATTTTCTTATAACTATGTCACGGTTTTATAGTCATGAGTATTCCACATCATAACATCATGTAGTGCACTGGGAATTAAAGCGTTAATGTCCCAGTTCAACTTACTAAAGAGAAGACACTATGCTCCCCAGAAGACTGTTTGCAGTGCTGATCTCATTCTTGCACAGGGGGGAACACATATAAGGTGCTGTTGGGTCATCAGACTTCCTTTTGCTTTCCTTCACCACTCTTCTGCTTCGTCCCTCCTCGCTGCTGCCCAACTGCGCGTGCTGCTTCGGCATTACTGTAAGGCCTACAGCTTTTTTTTTCCAGATACTCTCATTATATTTAGTAAACTAGTTCGTTCCTCCTCAGATTGTTGCCGCCGTTCTTTTCTTTAATTATTTTGGGGTCCCCTGTTTCCCTTTTCCAGAGGCGTGGACTTTACGAAGTCCCTCCGCCCCACTAGTCACGGAATTGGGCCGAACCAGCCCGTAAACTGTTGACAAACTAGGATGCTTTTGTGGGCAGCATAGTTTTATTCTTATTTGTACCGTTGTGCCTTTGGGGGCATTCAATAAATCCTCCTTGAAAATTTCCAGCTTTTATCACATTGGTTTGACCAGTCAACGATGCTGACAACTGCGGCAAGCTTTGAAGAAAAACCCAACAACAGGTAAAGGTGCAGAATAATTTGGGCTGGAAGGGACTAAGGAAGGCCATCCAACTCAACCTTCTGCTCAGAGCAGTCAGTGAGAACCCTGCACACCTGTGCCTAATTCCATGTGCACCAAGCAGAGGTTTGGATTCTAAACATCAAGGCAAAAGCAACAACATCAGCAAGTAGCTCCTCTTGTCCCTCATAATTAATGCAATATTTCTCTCTTCACTGGAAAGCTCTCTCTTAAGCAGCTCCTCCAGCCCACCAGCAAACGTCACTAACTGGACAAGCAGCCTGCCTTAAATTGCCACTCAGAGAGCTTTTCCCCCTGAGCTTTGCAGATACCTTCTCAAGGAACAGTGAACAGCATGCCCTCCTTCACAGCGTGGGAGGTATTTGCTAACTGTTTGTAGTCCCTGCCACAAAATGGCCTGCCATTATTTTTTCCCCTCACATTTTACCCATGCAAAACATTTTTTTTTTAAGCAATTTTTTTTTCCTGCTCAGGCATCTGTCGGCATTTCTGTTATTTCAGATCTGGGATCACATACGATCTCTCAACTTATTTGGACTCCAGCATTACCCCACAGAAAGCCAGAACCACGTCTTTTATGTTTCCATTTGTGAGTGAATGTCACAGCCCTATAGTTTAGGGCTACTCAGTCTTTCACAGAAACACAGACCACAGTGCACTCAGCAAGAAATCACATGGGAAGACATACTTCAAAGCAATGGCAGGGTCCCTCCCCTCCTAATCCTCCCCACATCCCTTGCGAAGATCATTCCCGTAAGCATTAGGCATAATCTTACAAATCTGCAGAAAATTTGGTCTTGACAGCTGTGCCATCTTGTGTTATATATTGCCCTGAAACACTTTCAGCTAATTTCAGTTTTATGAAAAAGTCAGAAAAAGTCTTTACAGGCTTCATATATTGACCTAGTGACATATATGTCTTCTCTTGTGGTCTTGCTTTCCATCTTCTCTGTGTAATAAATCAGTAACTAAATCTCCTTTAAGAGGCAAAGTGGTAAGCTTTCCTTATGCCAAGGACTTAAACCTAGCATGATACAAGCTTCGCGCAAGTGGGACACAGGCAGATGTAGAGGGGTGTCTCGAGGACATGCAGAGTAGATTACACACACAGGCAGAATTACAGTTCCCCTCTATGACTCTCCATGAGTTCCAGGTTCTCTGGGATCCCAGGGAAAGTACCCTGTTGCACTTGGAAGCCAACCCCCAACACAGATAGTGATCCAGTAGGAAGGAGGCTCATATGTTGTTCACAGTCACTAGACAGAATCCCCAAATAGGAGACACATTGCTAGACAGGACACTCAAGAATTTAGTGAAGGTCACAGAAAACAGCAAGAACAAAGGCGAAGTATTCGAGCTAAAATACCCTTGGAATAAGATATTCCAATTCCCTTACAAGAGATGCCGTGGCACTAACTCTGCACAAACGGTTGAATATAACAGGATTTTGGAAATGTGAATTAAAAAAAAAGTTAAAGAGGACACCAGAAGATACCAACATAAGCTGAGACGTTCCCTACCTAGTTGATCAATAACTTGAAAATGATACAAAGACAACTGACAATAGATCACCAGCAGATTTTTCCCTTAGCATCACGACAGAAGTTCAATCATAGATACAGTACCTTTCAAGACACTAATGCAAGCAATTTCTAAAAAGATAAAAGATATTTCTAATAAACAGCTGGCAGGGGAAATATTGAAAACCAGAAAGGAAAACAAGCGCACGCTAGATACAAGTTCACACATAAGAAAGTTCAAGTCTGCTGGTTCCTGCTGCTGCGTAGCAGAGAAGGGGAGATTAAGGTGGGGGTTACTCTTGATGTGAATGGTACCAGAGTCAAAGGAATGTAACATGGAAGAGCGCTTTGGGTAAAGGATACCACAGACTGCAGCCCGATACAGTTAGAATCAGAACCTAGAAACAATGGAAACGTACACAAAAATAGCTACAATAAACAATGAATGAGATCAGAAGAGATGCTACTGCTGGAAGATCTGACAGTATCAAGCAGATGCCAAAACTCCTCCTAAAATAATCTATAACAGGAAACCAAGCAGGGTGTAGGTAGCCCTGGAGAGGCTCTAGCAGATTTCTGCTCAATGAATTCTGTTACCCAGATGTTCCTTTGTAGTTCTCAAAAACCTTTAAGGCTCCTGGTCAGTAAAGTTTGGAAAAGATTCAAACTTCAGCTGTGCAGTGTCAGCATATATTCCTCTCTCTGCTAACTAAAGCACAGTGTTTGCAAAAAAAAAAACAACCCACAGTTCTGTAAAACAAGGCCATGAAATTCTACTTCCATTCTCTATGTATGATTTTCTGATCAAGCAATTAATACCTCCCTGGAACCTTCTTCTGATAAGTGTCCCTCACTTGTGCCAACGGGGCTTCTCCAGCTGCCTGGGAGCTGTCACTATTCAACACTGAAGAGCTAAGGCGTGAATCTGCGTGAAATCAACTGATGCTTCCAAGTGAGAAATACCCCCAAGAAAGTGGGGACAAGGACTGAAGGATTACTGAGAAGCAGCAGTGAATTCTGGAAAGACCTTAACACAGATTTGTCCTTACAGCTGTCTGACTCAGTGGGATATTACAGTAGCACCAAGGTCCCAGTGGTTGGCTCACCTCATTTAAATCGAGGTGTAAGGCAGAACTTGAGATCCTGGTACTTCCTTGCTCAGGGGATGGTGGTAGCATCTGTGCCAAAAATTAAATTTGGTTTAGAAATCAAACATCTCTAAATCTGCACATTACTGCCAAGTAAAGTTTAGCAGCACCTTGTCATTGCTGCTCCAAGCCCTTTGATTGAGGATTTACATTTGCACTTACCTTACCAAATGCTGTCCTTCATTACACATGCAGTTTCCACTCGCCTTCCTTGGAAGTGGAATATGTGTATCGTAGCTGTTGCTTCACAGCTAACAATGAGTGACTTAGCTCCTGTCACAAGGAGTCAAACTGCCTTGCATCACCCCAGTACTCTCTAGAAGGATGGCAGGACCATATTTCCCATACCAGGGGTGACACAGTCACATAAGTAACATCACATTCCGGTATAAAGAGAGGAGCATCCATCAGGCCATGCAGCAGTGAATCTTCACAGGTATTCACACATGCATAGCAAGAAGCAAACAACCAGTCAGCAGTGATGCACTGCCTGCCTCGTGAAATCACAAGCCCTGGTAGCCTACAAAACATGCACCCAAGCACAGGCAGAAGTAATGCTGTCTGAGAGGGGAAAAGCTACAGAAAGTTGCATAATACGATGGAAAGAAAAATGCTGCAGTGTCTGGAGACCTGAAGCACATTCTCTCTCCCTTCCCACACATCTTCTCATTAAAATACCCCTGTATCACAAGTCTTTCCAACAGATGTAAGAAAAGTCTTCTGGATGTTTTTACCATCGTTCTGATCTTAATCTATTTTCACCTTAGAGATGTAAAATAGAGCGCTTACCGGCATATAGTTATCTCACAATCGCAGTACCTCATGAGCAAATCAATGTAACATTCAAATGCATTTTGTTGCTTGCGTTACAACTGGTTAACAGGAAGCTTTTGGAAGAGGTAAAAGAGTATCCTTAAGTACAACACAGGGAGATTCAGCAGAACTGAAAGAATAGATCAGACACGCAAGGATAGAGCAAGTCTCTGATGTATGAGATTTATATTGGATCTATTCTTCTTAACTTCCTTCGCCTAACTCAAATAGCAGAGGAATACATTCAAACAAGAGATGGAGGTTTTCTTAGCATTCAAAGTCTATCTGCATTAGTGCCCTATTTAGCATTTCGATAAACTGGTGCAGCCCCCTTATATTGCAAGTCCTCACAATTAGTAGCTTGCAGATGGAGATGAGAACTCAGCCTACCAGTGTGCAAGTGCGCTGCTGTCAGGGGGGAAATTTCAGGTTCCTCATATTATGACGATTCAAACTGCTGTGAACTGGTGAACTGTAGTGCTGGAGCAAAGACAAATTAAAGTGCACTAATTTCTGGATCTCCCATTGCACACAGCAAGTACAGCAGGCCAAGAGGTTAGCATGGTTTGGAGAGCCAGGAGTGCAACAAACAGAATTTCAACCGTCTTCACAAGAAGCACCGGTCAGCTGGGGTTTAGAGTTAATTTGGTTTCCACCCATTAAAATTATATGTTCCAAACATAAAAGTCATAAAAGGCCTATAAAAGTGAGAGCACTTGCACACTGAATAACTCTGGAAATTGGGTTGGCTGGTGGGTGAGTTGCAGCAGGCACAAGGGCAGCACAGGCAGCCATCCTCCAGCAGCACGGGGTGCACAGGCTACCCAGCATCCAGCCCTCCATAAAAAAACAACCATTTCACATTAGCTGAGCAGAACAACAGCAAGACAGGGCACAAAACGGCACAGAAAGACAGGGTGCTCACTCTTCCTTCTTCCCCAAGTAACACCCCATAATCCAAGAAGTTCAGCTGTGGATTTACACAGGCTGGTACGCTAACAGCCAAGATCTTAAAGAACAGGCTGCCAGAGCACACCAAGGACTGTGTCTTCAGGTGATGTAAATCTGCTCAGCTTCACTGAGCTGCAGTAATTTACACCAGCCGAGGGATGGACCAAAGGCATTTATTAAGGCTGCAGTGTATTTAAGAACAAGCACAGATCAATAGTCCAACAAATATTCATTTCACATAACTCCTTTTCAGAAAAGAAGTCAGACGGAGCCTTAAACATTTTTTCTTCCTGAAACTTCAAGCAGAGATCAGTGAAATACAGTGGTTGACCCCCTTTGAGGAACCTCTGGATATGAAGGACAGGCGGGAGATGGCAGCATACAGGAGCAGTGGCTCTGGCTCACGAATGGCATGGGCTCAGGGAAGCTCGCTATGCCAGCAATGAAAGGCCAGGAAGAATGAATGCAACGTGTGAACCACTTGGTGTGTTGGGCCCAAAGTTGCCAGGCTGAACTTGGTCATCCTAGAAATCAGTATCTTCCTCTGGCTGTCTTTCCTCTCAGTGTATGTTAATTCAGTGAGCTTTGTACCAGGACTGCTCTTTGCCTAGTTATAACTAAGAGATACAAGCAACATCACCAGGAAAATTATCCTCGTGAGATTCCAAACTTAATTATGCAAATCCAAGACAAGGTTAAGATTTTAATGAAATTTCTGAGTGTATTGACATATTTCAAATACAACATAGCTAAACCTGGCTTTGGCAGGGAACGCAGCGTGTACTGGGGAGGCAGCACACAGCCTACAACCGAGCAGTCACCCCAGACCTCGGGACAACTTGCATCAGCAATCTGTCTCATCAGAATGACACAAGAAATTGCATAACCAAAGCACCTGCCTCAGTGAAACAAAAAGAAAAGGAGCATTGTAGGTTGGATGCTAAAAACTGGGGCTGGCAGCGATGGTGATATCTTGATGCTACAGTAACAGTGCAAGCATCAGGCTGTATTCCAAAATATGGAATATCATTTGTCTCACAGGCTGGTTTTAAATAAATATCATGACCAGACCACTCTGCTTTGCTGTACATCGGTCTGTTCTCTCCATCCCTTTTGGAGCTGGCAGCTCTCCTTCGAGCTCATAGCAGTAAAGGAAAAAAAAGCCAGAGGGCTTTAAATTTTTAAGTCGGTGTTTTGAAAATACTGCTGTATGTATTAGGCTTCTCCTGTTTTAGAGGCCCTTTCCTGGAGAGTCTTCCAACAGGAATATCATTTACATCAGCAAGGCTTTTTGGCAGTTTTTCTTTTTTTTTTTTTTTCCTTTTTATAACCACGTTGCAGTGAGACATCAGTTTAGGCAGCCAGCACTGCAATAAAACTGACAACAGGTTTATTCTCCTGCTCCTCATGGGACCGATAGGAATTTTCAAAAAGAAAGCAGGAGGGAAGTAACAGCAACAACATGTGCCTATGATCTGCTTTGTCCCAGCATCCCAATTCTGCTCTTTCCACAGCGAGCCTCATTTAAAGATCCAACGCCTTTCTTATATTTCATTAGATACTTTATTCATTCGGATTACTCTGCAGGGACACCACATTAGAACTGAGGGATTAGGAGGTCCTAGTGACTTCAATATTGGATTTTACCTTTCAGGTCTAACTGTTCACTGTTCTCACCAATCCATCCAAATCCCTGTGAAGCACCAGTGCCCCAGGGCTCCTCTGCCAAAGGGAATCCCCACAAAAGCACTGAACAGTCCATGAAAACAAACCCAAAAGAGTTCCATCAGGTCATCCTTGACGAGACTTTCATCCTAGAAGGAAGAAATAATTGATACCTCCCCTAGCCATTATGCCTGAAGCTACACAGTTCTCATCCTCTGTCTCTGACCCAGCACAGGGCAGTGGTTCCATAAGCAAAGGCTTTTTTTTTTGCACCCAAGTGCCCAGTGGGTCATTTTCTGACCACAAAAAGATAGCCATCATTCCCTCACCATCAGAGAAATGACTGAAACCCTCCTGAGCACACAGTGATGGTCTGGATTTCCACTCAGCCCTATTTCATCCTCTAACTGACATTATGAGCACGATCCCCAAAGACCAGAAGATGAGCTGACAGTCCAGGGAAGTCTTCCGGCCATGCACGGGTGTTTGCTTCCACACTGCCTGAGCCAGGGGCCACAGCTCCCAGGTCAGATGGCTGGTGCAGACCAGCACGCTTGCAACAAACATGCTGATAGGTTAGAAACTGCATCTCGATTTGGTGGGCTTGGTCCCAGCAGTCTAAGATGTAATTACATCTTAAAAAGGAAATTAATCCATCCTTACTACCTAGCAGCTACAACTCCCAAACACTCATAAACTCTGCATGCGCGTTGGAGGGTGGCTGGAGTACACACACATACTTATATAGAGAAAAATACTACTTTGTTAGAAGGAAAAATTTGCAGGTTAGCTCGGGCTTGAAAAAGTTGTTCTCTTATGCAATTGCATGCATTCCGGCTGCAAACAGACGCTGTGCCCAGGTGGTGGCGCCTGCAAATCACAGATCCCTTCCCAGTAATCACTCGGTAATTCATTTCAGGCGGGTTGCACACTGTTGAGCTTTATGGTTTATCGCAGAGGAAAATAGAAGTCTCATTGTATCACAGCCCCTCAACTACCATCCGCCCCAGCGCTGCAACCCCTGCCTTCCTTTCCCCACAATCCACTGACTGTATCGTGGTGCTGTGTTAAATTAGCTTCTACAGCCCCCTTCCTTAAGGGGAGAAATTGTACCAGAACAACATACAAGAAAATACTTAGATTTTAGAATAAAGATTCTGTGTCCCGTGGGAAATACATAATTCAAGATATTTGTAAATACGTTTGTAATGTGCTGAAAAGCTGAACTAGAACAAAAACAATATTAAAAAAAAACACACCAAGAAACCAGACCTAAGAATTCCAATCTTTGATGGAAACCAGGCAGGCAGGTGTAAATGTGTCTGTGAGGAGGCTGAATGCAGCATTAGAATCTGGTCAGTGACAGCCTCACAGACAAAATGAAGCACTGAAACTCTGTTCAGTACAGGCCAGAGTGAATACTTGCTATACAGGATAGCTCGTGTTCACATGAGGTGAACATGGGGGTGGGGGGTGAAATTAAAGCTATTGAGAATATTAGAGTACAGAAGGAAGCAAGATTAATTAATTTCAAGTGAATCACAAATGATTCAGGGATTCAGAGTCTGCACACAAAGTAGAAAGCTTCAGACTCAGTATCTGAAAACCATCTCAGAAAACATGTCTGGATTCCCTTATTGGGTTGGTCTTTTCAGGAACAGAGAGATTGCTTCACACAGATTGGTACAAGAACCGCAAACATGCAACAAAAGGGAGAAAACCTATTTGCCAGAAGGAAAACATCCTATTTGAATCGGTGATCTTCGCTAATAGAGGTTGGGATTTAACATACCTTCTCCTCTAAACATATGTGTTCAGATACCTAAATGTTAATTCTGACCTTTGTCTACTAAGTACATCCAGTGTTCCTCAGACTCAGCCACCTGTAACAACTACCCATTCCTTCCAATTCTCTCTGTTCATCGTCCTTCTAAAGATTCCCAAAAGAGGAAACAAAAACAATATTGTGGTACAGAGATATGAAAAACTGGTTTCAGATTTGAGAGAAACTTACATTTTTTTAGGTCGCTCCTTACACAAAAACAAAGAACCCCCTCCCAACAACGACAAATCAACAACAAAAAACCACGACCAACTGAAAAGTAAAACACCCCAAACCCAAACTTCTTGAGCTTTTTTGCAGGAAGGATTTTTCCCAGCAGATTTCAGGATTGCCATCTGTAGGTTTGTCCAATGAACAAATATACAGTGAGCAGAGCGACGTGGGTAGGATGGTATTTTACAGCTTGTGTAATTAGAAAGATTATCGTGGTAGAAAAAGATAATCAAAGATAAATAAAAAGCTCACCCCTGTCCAAGGCTTGCAGTAGAAAACTCCAAAGAGAGGGATCTCTAAAAAAGATCCTTCCCCAGTGGCAGTCAGCTCTTAAATGGGGTCTAAGAGAGGTGCAGCCAGGCTCCACCCCTTCTGGTCACACAGCTGAATTGCCCTCACCTGTGCTGCCAGGGCTGACCCTGTGCTCGCCTCAGGTGATCAATCAGTGGTTCAGACCGTGACTCAAGAGTTCCCATAGAAGACCCACAGAAGTATCTCCTCATCTAAGCCTTGTTCATAAGGAAAATGACTTGGCTGGATTGAGAAGTCACTTGATCCCCTCAAGCTCAAACATCCCCAGCCTCCCCTCCAACACGAACCTAGGCAAAAAGTAACTCCTGGCAATACCGAACCTCAACGTTTTGTTCATTGCTGTGTGTGACCAAGGTGCTTGGGCAGGCTGGTGCCACTCCTCCCCCGCACCTCCTTACAGCCTGCTCTCCAGGGGATGCTCTGACTGCTGGACTCTTGCTTTCAGCGTGTTCCTTGCCTTCCTCTGGCTGAGAGACCTTGTTGGCAGCCCCAGCTAAGCAGGATCACTGCTGCTTGCCCAGCTCTGTGCACTCAGCCCAGCTCCGTGCCTGCCCCACTGCATGGGGCCATGCTGCACGGGAAGGGCACCGTGCTGCTACAGCTGCGCCTGGTGTTTGCATTACAATACTGCAAACACTTAGCTATGAGTTATAGCTCCTCTGAGGACAGCTGACTGCAGGTATCATGCATAAAGTGAAGGAAATTCACACGTTCTTGTCCTCAGATGATTTCCAGTCTGAATTCTAAAGGATCTCATTCCTCTCTCAGCACAGCTGGTATCTGGTAGCAGCAAAAGCTTCACTCGGGTTGGGCAGCAGAGCAAGAACAGCACAGCTAGCTGGGATGCAAACAGCAGTGGTGCTAAATAGAATTTCAGTTTCAAGATTTGGAATTTTTTTTAATATGGTGGAAAGCAAGAGCCTCAGGAATATATGAAGGTAATAGTTGATTTTATGCAGCCATAAACAAAGAGACAAAGTGCAGAAAGATTCATTAGAAAAACCAAAAAAGGGAATATATCTGTCTATCTTCTGCGATATTTGATTTTTATATTACAGGCAACTTAGTTAAAGAAACCCTGTGCTTGAAGATCAACACATTTTTATGCTAACAGTGACAGATGTTGTTCATACATCCTCGTCCCTCTTGCAGAAAAGCCAATAAATGTGCAGCGTGGGCTCTGTGCGTCAGTGATTTTGGATGAGATTCACATTTGCTAACTTAGCACCTACAAACTGAGCACCAGAACTGACCAGACTGGGCTCTCCTGATGGCCGGGGCTGTTTCAAGTGCCACAAGTGTTACTGCTGAGGATTTAAAGATAAAAACAAAATGCTGCCAGAAGTGTAAAGTTTAACATACAATCCTGTAAATGCTCAAGTGTGAACTTCTTTTACTAGCACAGACAACGGATCTATTAATTAAGTTATTTTTTCCTTTTAAGTGTTGATAATATTTTAGTGCCAAAGTGGCTTCTTTGGCTTAACCAAGCCAAACCGAAGCTCTGAGGATGTCTATTTTTTGAAAGAAAGGACCAATCCTGATTCATTGTTTCAGTTTCTAGAAAAAAACCAACAATATTCAGGTTTAAAATTAATTCTGAAAGACAAATTCATCCGCGATGATCTAAGAGGTGGAAGGAGAGCTCTGCTTGAAGGAGTATGATCAATGTCTGAGAGCTGTGCCAAAGAGTGCTTTTTATCAGCTCAGTGTGGATCCAAATTTCTCTGGCACTCCAGAATGAAGAGGATCTGTTTGATCAGCAACAGAAATGGAGAAGTCCTGCTCCTTACTGTTGGTGTCTCAAAAAATGATGACAAAAAATCCCAACAAAACCAAACACCCACAATTAAAGGTACTAAGGCTTTTAGCTGTCGTAGCTGAAGTTTGTCAGCGGGTCCAGAAACTGCTAGTGGGAAAGAAAAATCCACAGAGTAAACCTATAAGCTTCATTTCCACAGAAAACCTGGCTGCACAATTTCCAGCATTTGTCAGAAGTGCTAAGGGATTTTTAAGAGTCCAGTTCAAACATGCTTATAAGATTTCCAAAGACTCAATTCTCAGCATGTTTAATAGTTAGGCTCCTTTCCTTTAGTTTAGTCACCAGCCGCTGTGAGGATGAACAATACCTGGGAGCCGAGTATTTCCTTTAGTTAATACGTCCCATGGGAATTAATGCCACCGGTGCCAGCACTGCTGATGGCAATGCACAAGCAAAGCAAAGAGTAGGAAATTCAAGTCTAAGTAAAAGTACCTGCAGTTGTAGAGGAAGATACCTTTATTCTGTTCTGCTGACAGAGAAAAACAGCAACACTGGACTTGGCAAGCTAGCCAGGTATCGGCAGAAATCTCCTGTAATGCCTTGCAGCATGCAAATACCTGAAATGCTGGGCACGGGGCCATGACATAGCTCAATATCCCGTGGGCTTAATATTACTGAAATTAAAATAAAGGATACGAGTGAGATATTTAATTTTTTTAAAACACTGACATTCTCAGAAATAATGAAACACAGTTCAGGACACGCTGAGTTACATACAGAGTGAAACACAGACATCAGGGTCAGCAAACCGAAGCCAGCTCTCTAACTCCTCGAACATGCTGCAGCAGACCGTGCATTTATTTATACCCGTTTGAGGCTCAAGCAAGAGATTCAGACTTTCTGGAACGTGTGATTTATTTCTGAACTGAAGGCTAATATATTCTTAAGAATAAAGAAAAAAAAAATCTCCAAACCCCGTAAGGTTTGATTTGATCTACAGTAATCCTGTTCTTACCAATCACTGCATTCAAACAAACTTCAAACATCACCTAAACAAGCAAGCAACCCCCCCAAACCATCAACTTTTCCCTGCTTTTTAGGATCTGACAATAAAACCAGCTCCAACTGCAAGAGGCAGTAAAAAAGAGCATGTAGAGGAACTCATTGTCTACAAAAGCCTCAGCAAACGGGAACAGCCATCCCTGCAGTGATTCCCCCAAGCCCTCCGGAGCAGCAGCACAGCAACTGGGTTACCAGAAGGTTTCTCAGCTGTAAGATGTGAGAGATATTTTTGCTCCAGATCATTCCTTAGAGAAAAGCTGGGAATCCAGAAACTAAGAATAAAAGGATAAAGGAGGGAGGTGGGGGGGGGGGGGGGGGGGCGGGGGGAAGAAAAAAGCATAGCAAGAAACTAGAAGTTTGTAGGATGATCTGTGAAGAGGAGTGTGGAAAATCTCACTGGCAGAGACACATAGAGCTGGAACTGGATGAGATAATGCCCTTGAAATTTTATCTGCAGGAAAGGCTCATGCTTATTTCTTCTCAGCTGTGTTAGCCCCAGTGAGGTGGCCACACATGCAAGGAGGATTTTGCTCTGCATGAACAACTAAGATGACAATCCCTATGTCTGCATTGTAAAAGTGCTAAATCTTAAAGATTTTGCTTGTTCAGAACACACAGCTTGACAATGAGATCCCAAGTTGAGCTTGTGGAGGGGAGCAAAACCCCCGCTTCTTACACACCCAGCAACAACAAACTCCTCACCAACACTACCACAAAACATTACACAGAGAGGTGAACAACAACACCCCTTATTCAAAATCTCTTTTCCAAGACAACCTGTCTTAGCAGGCCAACAACAGCATGAGCTCAGCAATGCTCATGAGTAACGCCTCCTAGAGCACCCAGCCTCGGGTCTTGGATGGATGGACCTGGCGGCACCTGGCCCTGGCTGTCACCACTGCTCTGCAGGTGCAATGCCAACAGCAGGCAGGAGGGTTCCTGCTTGTCTGCCATTCCACATGCAGGGCAGCCCCAGGCACCAGCAGTGCGGGCAGACCCACCAGAGGGTGAGCCGTGATGCTCACCTATGGAGTGGGACAGGCACCTTTGGGACAATGGGCTCTGTGTCTTCAGCACCCACTGGCAAGCAAAGCACCATTTCAGAATGAAATGGGTGGGGAAATGCAAATCAAATTAATACAGTTTGCAGCACTGAACTGACTCTTTGTGTGAGAGGTTTCTTTTTGCTAATAAAAGTTGCTCCTGCAGAATCTCATTCCTTTTTTCAGTACAATTGCTGCTTTTTAATGGGGTGACAGACTATGCTGTCTGTATTAGTCAGCAATAGATGTAAGAGAGAAGCTTTGCCTGGTGGTGCCAAGCCTCAGTGTAATTTCTGTAGACATCCTCATCTGAAAACACCTCGGGTGACAGTTTGGCAGGCACACTGGCATTTCCAGCCGAGTCCCTGCTCCTCCTCATTGAACTTCAGCACTGCCTAAAGTCACTAACTGAGACAGCTGAAACCCCTCTGTGGTTGGAAGGGTACCGAGTGAGCGAGTCTTTGTCTCTTGTTGAAACAAAGCAAATAAACTTCAGGTGGAAGGTGGAAAGAAGATATGCAGAGTGTCCCACCTCTGGTGCATGGCAGGACACAGCTTTTTTCTGCACCTTGCCAAGGACTGAAGGGATGTTGGAGGATAAGCTGCTTTTCCAGCCCCATGTCAGTGTCCCCGTTGCCACACCAGGCTGGTAGTAGAACCTGTGATGATAACGTCTGTGCTGGGCTGAGCCCTCTCCTTTATCCGCTGTTATTCAGGTCATCAGCATTGCTGCTTCTAAGCTCAAAAGAGAGGAAACACTGTTCTCACCCATTTATGCGAGCAGTGCCTTCTTGGCCCCATCAACGCTCAGACACTGCAGCATGGATTTTGCTTTAGAAACCTGACAGCCCAAGTCAGGCCTCTTTCTAATCTCACTATTCCCCTTGGAAAGCAAATGCATTTCTTTTGAGACCGCAGAGAGCATTCAGCCCAGACTCCTGGCTTTCACTGGTTGCGGATACTTTGAAAGACTAACTCCTGTTAATTAGAAAAGGATAAACAAACTCAGATCTTGCAAGTGCAGCTCTTATACTGACCAGTTCCAAAGGGGAAGGGGATTTGGAAGGTGGTTTGCCAGACATGTTTCTGAACCGTCACTTGAATTAAAACAGACCCCATTCATTTTACGTGCCTTCTGAAAGCTACATTCCCAGTGAAAAGAAAGTAACATATTGATAACAGCATGCTCTGCCACAAGAGAGAATTGAGAATCACCCACGCGTTGCCTCGAAAACAAACAACCCCCAAACAATTGATCAGTCACTGCTAGTATAGAGACAGTCTATTAAGGAGAAAAATACAGGTGGAAAAAGATCATCAGGGATGTGCAAATACCTTTATTTAAATTCAAGCAAATCAAAGTAAGCTTAGCTCCCATAAAAGGGGAACAATGGATTATGGATGCATTTTTTTCAGGTCTTGGCAGAAAGAGAACACATTTCCAGGCTATGGGAACCAGAAAATGGAGTCGTTTCCCTGCCAAGGCTGGGATTTCTGAGATGGCTTAACCTGACTGCCAGGAAACGTGGAAGTGCATCAGAGACTTCTGTATAAATTGTTGCTTTGGCTCCCTGCATGTAATCTGAACACAGCCCCACGACTGAGCTCTTTATCCAAGCGCCCTGGGAGCACCACAATGCGAGCATCCGCGGGACACTGCGCGGTACTGCCAGCGACACGAGGAGCCACAGTCAGTCCTAGAAACTTTCACTGGGTAGTAAAAGGCTTAGTTAAGAAAAAATAGACCAGTTTGCAGAGCAGTCTATGGAAAAGACAAGGATGAAAAACCATCTACCTATAGAAGGTTGTGAAAAACAGAAAGCAAGACCACCTCACCCCATGCACTACGGCTGTGCATGCAGACGGCTATACTTGGAGGACAGGGTGACTGCTGTGCACAACGTACAGCGCCTGGCGCAGTGCCGTCCTAACCTCAAGCAAACCTTGTCCTGAGAGAAGAAAGCCATCAGCCAGACCTTCACAAATTAGAGGTAAGAAAAACACCCGCTGAAGTGGCCACAATACCTTTTGTTTTTGTAATTTTCATTTCCTTCTTTTTTTTTTTTTCTGTGGAATGTAATACAATGTCTAACATCAGTTCAGTCTGTCCACTGCCTACCTTCATTGCTTTGGCAATATTCATGACATCTTCACCTGACAGGAAGTATACATTTCAAACGGCAATACCAGACCATGGTTTCTAACTAACGCTCCTGCTTTCTGACTGACATTTCTGCCAAGGAGTCAAAATACTACAAAATACCTCAATTAGAAAGGAATAATGACAAGAATTCATTGGGTATCACCTCCCAGCTGTGCTGCTGGCAGTGCCTGAGGCTGGGGCAGCCCCACCTCTGCTCACAGAGGCCCCAAGGCCTCACCGGCAGCACCAGACGTGGGCACACATCATGCACTGTGCCAGAGACTTCCTACAATCATCAGGAATCATTTTGCCACAACATCTTCCAGCTTAATTTCCAAAGGAAAATATGCCTTGTTTTTTAAGATTTGGGGTTAAAAATCCATCTCTACCAAATTTTAGGATCTGTGGCACACTTTCCAAAAGTTAGAGATGCTGCAGTTCACCATCCAGCTTTCAGAACCCGGGTCACTGATTTGTCTCTCTACTGCTATAGGAGAAGAGGTTTTATGGGGTTGTTTCCATTACAACCATTTCCCCCTTCCCTTGTCTCTGCAGTAATGGCTGAATCGCCACGCAGAGTATTGACATATAAGTCACAGAATCTGCAAACCAGCAATATCTCCATTGTCTGTCCCTGTTATTAGTTAAAAGCTGAAACCTTTTTGCTGTTGCTTTTAACAAAACATATTTTGCCCAAATTTGCAAGTTGAGTTCAGGTCTAACAGGCATTAAAAGATAATCATTCCACTCTTTCATTTCTAACATAGTTCTAATGTAATCCCCTTCTTAAATCTCTTCTTTTGTCAAAAACTCTATGAGAAAAGCATTCCAAATGATCTGGTTTGTGTTACACAATTCGTTTTCTATAGGACCATTTTACCCTCTCACTGACTGCTCTGATTTAAGATGAAGCTCTGAAGCGCACCCTGGGTTGCTCTGCTTGTAGTGGCTGAAATGCCTTCTGTGCTGGCAATGACTTGAAGGCTTCTTAGCCACTTCCTTACTCCAGTTCTTTGAGGAACTGACTGACTGTGAGAGCCTTAAAGGTTTTTTTTTTTTTTTAGAGCCTTTTGTAGCTCTTCTGGAGGGAAACATATTCCATTTATGCAACAAACTGTTTAGGTACCCTCTAATGCCTGCTGGTATCCAAACTACATCTTGTGTGGGAAACTCTGATGCAGTTGTTGAAGAATACGATTAACATAAAATGCCATTGGCATAAACATACATACATGGTCTAGAATCCTTCCATATGCATAGTCTGGAGTAACTGCATGAGTTACTCATCTGTGAACAGAATGGCAGTCTTGCATTGCAGATTGAGCTTGGAATTCCAAAAAGCACTCTTCTGTTTAGATCTCCACAAGCACAACATTTTATCCTAACATTTTACAATATCAGAAAACAATGATATATACATTTTAAAGTATTCTTCCCTCTTTCCCTGACCCCGCCACTCTTTTTCTCCCTAATGCACTTTGTCCTAAAACCACTAAAATGATTTATCTGAACTTAAAAATTTATCACGTTATTTGCCTTTGAACGTCTTCAGATTTGACTGCAGCAAGACTTACTGTGAGTAGTTATTTATTTCTGGTTCAGGCGTAGTGCTTTTTAAAATGCTTACCTGATAAACCTTTACCCTTCCTTCAGACACCTGCCTCGATTTCTGCTGCTCTTGACTCTAACCATAAGCCACTGCAATCAACAAGTGGAAGCTGTGACCAGACGTTAGAATGAAGACAGAAGAACTGACTGCTCTGCTACCACCATGCTTCCCTTTTCTATCCCCATGTACACATTGCTATATATTTCTTTTCTTGTTGGCACTAACACCGATGACATGCAGCTCAGCTTGCTCAGAGAAATTTATTTAATACAGCAAGGCTAGTTTGGAGCTAGACCAGAGAACTGACCCGGCTGATCACTCTGTAATATGAAGTCTAATTCTGGTACAAGAGAGGAGGTTTAATCCATTTCTGAAACTGCTGCTGATTTCAGAATGTATGAAATCTCTGTAGATAAATATTATTGAAGTTACATAGCAGAGAGAATATTTTCTGTGTTCAAGACAGTAACTAAGAGTTACCTTAAATTTTACTGCAAAAAAAGCCATTGAAAGAGTGGTATGGATTCTCTCAAATCCCTAAATTACTTGAATTATTATTATTATTTTTTAATAATAGTAAATCAATATAAAACAAGACTATGGCTATGAATGGAATTAAGAGATATTTATCACCTGGTATTCAGTCAGGAAAAGAAACCACACAGTCTGACAATTCTTTAGCCTTACTATTTTCAGTCCTAGTTTTTTTTTTTTTTTTTTTTTTTTTCCCAGCAGCATCAAAGTAATTGAACAATATATGACATTAGCTGGTGAATGCTTGTACTTTAGTGTGGGCAGATGATGTATAGCGACTTCCCTTCCTTGGGCTCTATTCCATCTCCACCTCTGCAATCTCAGAAACATGAAACCCCCAAAAGTTATAGCATTAAAGTTAATGTGAGGAGAAAACAGGTTATTCACTTCAGCTGAAAGAGCAGGATCCCTGATGAGAAATCACAAGTCAGCAATTTCTGGGATGACTTCCAAAGGCACAAATAGGTGCTAGGGCTCATAGTCACAGAAAATCAAAGGTAGTTTGATAGCTTAATTGCAACACTTTATTTAAACAGTGACAGTCCCACTAAACTGAATTACCACACAGCTCTGGAGAAGCTGGCCACCAGTCTTCCTCTCTAGAATCTCTCATCATCTCTTCCTTCAAACGTCTGAGCACTGTGTAACTCGTAACTTTTATAGATACATAGACACACTATAACTTCCCCTGATCTTAAAGAATCTTAAGGAAAGTGAGGCAGAGAGAACTAGGCATGTTAACACTGGTAGCCTGTGCCTTGAGAATGCGCTCAGTCTGCAGGACACCTTTGCCACCATTTTCATGCATATCTTAATCACGACATGCCAGACGAAGGTGTATCATTCAGTACCTTATGCCTTCAGTTCTTTTGAGAAACTCCTGCTCATTGTTCATTGTTTGAGAACAGGACTTTTAAAAATAACGGAGGGGGAAAACAAACAAAAAACACCATGAAAACAGAGCAACTCCTCCCCCCACACCTCCAGACAAATCTGCCATGCCTGGCTAACAGCAAAGTCATCATTTGTTTTGGTTCAGACAAATTCCTTTCTGAAAGCTGTACCTTACACAGAGACTCCATTCAAATATGCAATTAAATATTGCTCTCCTGAACAGAAGCGACCACACAGAGCATGATGTCAACACATCCCTACAAGATTTCTCCAAGAGTTCAGCAGAATAATTAGCTTTGGTACTGTTGCACAGTAGTTCTTATCTATCAGAGCTTTATCTTGCCTTTTCTCGGTGGTAAGTCTAAGAGAAATCCTGAACATTTGCCTCATGGGTCTAATCATCTTATTGACGCTCAAAGCGTTTAAATGTGATCTGCAGCTCCTTCACTCTTTGACATTCCAGTTCTTAAAAAAAGTCAGATATTTTGGCAGGTGCTTAGCTCAGACTTGTTCTTTAGGCTATGAGGCTTTTGCCTGTCTAATTAGCTGTGGCAAAAAGCTGAGCATGTTGACAATCTGGGGATGTGAGGTAATAAAAAATAGATTATTTACCGGCAGCAAATTAAGTCCTCTAAGAACCAGTGCGATGAGTTGTGCCCCTCTGACAATTCCCTCTAGCAGACAGATACTACTGTCTCCATCTGTCTATCAGTGCAAAGTGTACCTGATGGCATGTTTGTAATCTATTTTCCCATGCAAAAGACTTGGCTCACCAAAGCCTTCAGAAACTAAAGAAAGAAACCTTTCTGGTGACAGGAAGAAAAATCTGTGTGCTTTCAAAGACGACTTTCCCAGTTTTCTCTGGAACAGTGCAAATAATTGGCCAGTGGCACCTCCTTTACTAAGTTTTACTAAGGTGGGAACTAGAGGAGCTGGGGGAATATCATGGAGAAGATCATCCTGGAAGCTACGTTAAGGCATATGGAAGAGAGGGAGGTGATGTGGGATAACCAGCATGGCTTCACCAAGGTCAGGTCCTGCCAGACCAACCTTGTTGCTTTTTCTGATGGAATAACTGTATCAGTAGACAAGGGAAGAGCCACTGATGTAATCTATCAGGACTTCAGTAAGGCCTTTGACGCAGTCCCCCATAACATCCTTCTCTCCAAATTGGAAAGACATGGATTTAATGGATGGAATGCTCAATGGATGAGAAACTAATTGCAAGATTGTACCCAGAGAGTGGTGGTCAGTGGCTTAATGTCTGGATGGAGACTGGGGACAAGTTGTGTCCCTCACCATTGGGTCAGTAGTGGAACTGCTGCCCTTTAACATCTTTGTCAGTGACATCAACAGTGGGATTGAGTGCACTCTCAGCAGGTGTGCAGATGGCACCAAGCTCTGTGGTGCAGTTGACATGACTGAGGGATGGGATGACATTCAGACACACCTAGGCAGGCTCAGAGAGTGGGCTCAGATGAACTTCATGAGGTTCAATAAATCCAGGTGCAAGGTCTTCCACCTGGGTTATGGCAAACTCTGCTATCAGACAGTCTGGGGAATGTAAGGACAGAGCACAGCCCTGCCAGATGGGACTTGGGGGTACTGGTGGATAATAAACTGGACAAGAGCCAGAAGTCCAGAAAGCCAGCTCAGAAAGCCAACCATATCCTGGGCTGAATGAAAAGAAATGTGGCCAGCAAGTCAAGGGAGGTGATCCTGCCCCTCTGCTCCGTGCTGGTGAGACCTCAGCTCACAAATATGGGTAATGGACTTGGCAGCTTTTTAGAAAGCTTTGACATCATGGAAGGAAAAAAAAAAAAAAGAAGAAAGAACCCTTTTCCTATGTGCAGTTCAGAAAGAGAGAAAGTGTATTCCCAATACCTGACACTAAGTTTCACTACGCTGTTGAAGCCACACACTGAAGAAAATTAACTGCCAAGGGGATTTTACCAATAAATAATTGAGTACAACTTTCAAGAAGGGTCAAGGCTGGTACATTTTTCCCTGCAACTATAATGGTGTGCTGTTCTAAACACTTAGACTACTACTGCATGTGAGACATCACCACACCTTGTCTGGGAAGGCAAAGATTTGGGGTGTAGAACAAATCTGAAACTAAGGAAAATAAAAAGGGAGAAGAAAGGAAAGAAGTTGTAGTTTTATTCCGGTTTTTTATACTCAGCGTGTTCATATGTTCCTGGTACCTTCTGAACCTACTGACCCACCCGATCTATATTTGAGAGCTAAGTGGCTACCAGATCAAGTTCTATTAGATTTGCAACCACAGGTGTCTTCACTGAGGAAAGGGACCTTGCTAAGGGGAAAACTACTGCATGACACACCATTTACTAGACACAAAAGAGTGCATATACATGGGGAAGGAGGAGAAGGTGGGTAGAAGTGGGGGAGGCCAATGCTAAGTGCAGTGAAATCTTGAAAAGGAACTCACATTATCTCGGACACCAAAAAATCCAACCAATGAGATATAAACCTATTGAAAAGCAGGCTTCATTATTTACACCGCTCACAGAACTCTGTGTTTACCGTTGCGGGGGGAAATGGTCTGAGTGTGAAATGTCAAAGCAAAACAAACAAACTTTGATGTAGGATTTACAGTGGGCTCACAATGAAAGTACAGCTTCTTCTTAAAGCTCGTGGATACAGTTACAGCCATCATGCATTTAGTGCAGTAGGTATTCACTAATCAGGACACCAAACAAAGGTACACCATTTTAAACTGCTGCAGGAGTGCCTGAAATTACCTGTGGGAGAAAACTCCTGGCTGGAGCTGACTATCTGAGCTCGCTGTAGAGGTTCGGTTCTGATGCTCCAAAAAACCTCAGATGAATGTCTGGGATGTCACAGGCAGGGAAGCTGTTCCCTGAGCTCCTGTTAATGCAGGGGACTTTGAATCCAGCAAAAGGTAAGCAGCAATAACTTCATTATCAAGGCTCTTATCTCATTTGGGTCTATTTAAAACAGGTTCACTTGTTTCAAATAAGCTGCCTGATCATTTCACTGGATGCCTTTCTTATCTGCTTTACCAGAAGCAATGAGTGAGAACAGCAGCTCCTGAAGAGTTATTTGAGATCCTACAGGATCTGAAAGCTTGTCTCTGTAAGGAGCTTATTCTGCCACTCCTGCAGAACACTGGCTGCCCAGATAAACCAAGATTGCAGGCTGCTGCAGGGACTCCTTGTATATAAGAAAAGAGAAGCACACACTGGTGGAGGCTTTTGGGTGGAGGTGCTCTGGAAGAAGCATTTGAGTCTTCCTAATTTTGCACTACGTGAACCATCACATCTCTTTATTTTTATTTTTATTTTTTGGCAGTTCCCTGGTAACTCTTTTAGATGCAAACTGCTCATACACACCTCTACTTTTGCTCCAGCAGTTGAAGCAGGTTCCTGGCCTGGTGCTGGAGAGCAGTGCTCCCTGAGATGCAGCTGTACTGTTTGCAGGCTTAACCGGAGCAGTACCTTCCTTGCCATTGCAGTTGGCATAATGTACCTTGGCACATAAACATCAACAGGTGTGATGCAGCCAGGAGCACTGTGTAGCACAGTGTGGCGTGAATTAGTACCCTGTTTCAGACAGGAAAAGGATTAAGAAAAAGGCAGAAAAACAGTTGATAATGACAGTAGCTAAATTAGTCAGTAGGAGACAAAGTTGCCACCTTAAATCTTGGGAACTTTTTCATTTCCCTGTGTGCTTTGATGGGGGAATACAACTGAAATCAGCTTTGCATAGGGCTGGGAGAGTTTTAGGACACTTTTGAGCCAGTGAGATGCTACAGACAGCAAATGCAATATGTAGCATTCTCTTTCCCTACTCCTTCTCCTACCCCCACCTTTGGGAAACATTAAACGACAGCACAAAGAATTTCTAAGCAACTGAAGTGCTGCTTAAACAACAACTACCAAAGACACAGACATACTTCTCAAAGGGATTTGGAAAGAAAGAGTCTAAATTTGAATGGAAAATGTCTCTAAATCCTTTAAGCTGCTTTGAAAATCTCAGCCTCCATGATATGGTTTACATCTAAAATTACAGTATTGTTCTGAAAACAACCAGAAGACAACCTTACCTGAAAGAACGGCAGATTGAAAAAGCCAGATTTCTGCTGTACTGTGTTTGTTTGTGCTTTTTCTTTAAGCATAGAGTCAATTTATTTAAGCGCAGGCTGACTGCGAGTCTGTCCTTTCAGTACAGGAACCACTTTGGAGCAGCAGCATCAGGCCCCAGGCAGTACTCGGATAAGCACCACAATAAAGGGAGGTTCTTGGGGAGCAAAGCTCACAGCAGAGCTTTAAGCTGGGCTCAAATGAATGGCTGTGATAGTCTGAAGCACCTGCAACTACATAGGAGGCTCTGGATTTGGAAAGAAACTTTATTGTCAGAAGATTATGCCACTACTTAAGACAATTTATAGCAAAACTAAGTACTACAGCAGGGATTCGAATGTGAACAAAAAAATTCACATGAGCGTTCTGATTTATACAGATGCCTCCTGCAATGGCACGGTGAACTGCAGCTCTCACACATCATATACTGGAATGTAGCACATATATAACATATCCCTACATCTCTTTGCATTTTATATTCTGCTGGTGTATGCATCTCGCCATCCTGGCACTAAAATCTCATCTCAATATTGCATGCTTCTCAGAAACAAGTTCGTTATTTTTTTTGAAAGAAAGAGGGGCAAAAAAGAAAGGTAGCCAAGTGTTATACAGACGGTGATGCTGAGGACGTCTCTATAAGTAATCTGGAGTGTGAAATAACCAGGGTATTTAGTATTAAAAATGTAAATTCCTTAGAGGTGATCGAGAACAGTACGAAGAGAGATTTAAGCTTCACTTGTGTTGGAGGATTTATTAGTTCTTGAAAAGAAGATTTCAAAGAAACCAGTAATGAATGAGGGAATAATTACATACTGAGTTTGCAGAGAATAAACTAATTATAAAAATACGGTATGTTATAGGCCATCTGCCCCCCCCTCCCCCCCCATAAGAACTGAATTGTCAAATTACTGAGCCAGAGATGACACATTATAATTATACTGTTACTATGCAAGATTTAATACAAAATCTAACAACATTTTGCAATAACACCCATTTCTCTTTCTTGTTTGAAAATGAGAGTCATTATATGCTATCATGAGATTTGACACTGCTTGTCAGTATTCCGACGTGTCAGGATAACTGCATAACCCATCTTTTTGGAATGAGAAAAGCAAGTGACAAATCCAACGGAGGGATGTTTCACTGCCAACACGGGAAATAAGTGAGTTTCACTATCATTCGGAGCACAGTCATCACTTAATAATCTAAACCAAATTATTTAATTCTATGAATAGGTGCATAGACACTCAACAGAATGCATCAAAGCAACAATGTGTCCCAAACAATTTCTCCTTGCCTTTGGGCTTTCTTTTATTAATCAAAAACAGAGATAAAAACAGACTGTGTTTCCCTTCAGCCTTAGTGTTGTTAGAGTCTTTCCTCTGAGAATGCTCACTTAAAACCTACTTTAATATCTAGTTTAGACACAACCACAAAAAAAACCCACCATCCTGGTTGGCTGAGAAGCGTGAGCTCCCCCTGAAAACAAAGGTGCTTGGGACCGGGTGTTCACTTCCAGCTATTAGCAGTGGTGTATCACAGCTAAGAATTAAATGATGCAAAATGGTGAAGCCTATATTTTATACTGCACTCATTTTGTCTGTTACTTACAGGTCTTTCTTCACTTTTCGTGGTTCCTTATGAAGCTGTGTGCACTAATTTCGTAAACTTTGTGAGATTCATTGCCAAAGCTCATCCAGCATGTAATTTAGTTGCAGTACAGTTTTCTTCAGGATTTAATTCTCAGAAGGCTTTCATTTACTGTTGGTGAGTTTGGGCTTTCCTGAAAAACACAAAGAGAATCATCAGGTAATCTGCACCATTGCTAATGGCAAAAACAGTATTTAAAAGAAAAAAAACAACAACACAGAAAGCCAAACGGAGTGTTTTCCTGTTTTCTCTGTTGATGGCAAAGTGTCTGTGCCATGACTGCAAGCACCATCTTCTCAGATGAAATTGTGCCTTTGTTTGGAAGCTTTGTCCAGCTGTGTGCCTGCCATCATCTCACAGCCGCTGTTCACACGTGCTGTGGACCTAGCAAAGCTCTCAGTGTCAGCTGGGCAAGTAAGCCTGTCAAAGACAGCAGGATCCTTGTGAGCTTGCACTAGAGTTGCTCACATGCATTTAAACTCTGAAACCTAAAGAAAATCACAAACCAAACCACTTTTTTTCTTTAACTAGTTTTGGTGACCTGAAAATCTAGATTCAATCTTGTGGGCCAGATAACATTCTGAGAATGTTTCCACTTGCTTCGTTGGTCTTGGGGTAAGAAGCAACCAGCTATGAGCAAGGGAGAGAAGGAAATGGGAGGTGAGGATATTTTTAAGCACTGTACTCCTAACACTAAACTACATCCTACTACAGCTAAGAGCCTGCTTCATCATCCTTCCTCCTCCCTCACCAGTGATTTAAAATAGTCACTTCTATTTCCATAATGTTTCTGTAGCAACTACAAAAACTGCTTACAAAGGGGAAAAAAATTGAGAAGAGATTAAGGTAATATTTCAATTCCTGATGTATAAAAATACAGGGAGAATCTCCTTCAAGCAAAAGGTTTTAATGTATTAAAAACAAACAAAAACCAACCAACCAACAAAACAACAACCACAAGACCTAGGAAAGGAATAGATGGTAAAAGACAGAACATTCAAAGCTTTCAATTGTCATAATACCCTTCTGGCTTGAGATGTCCGTGTATGACTACAGCTTCCTCTTTGCCCAGGACACTCTGGATCTGGATTCAGTTTTTATTTAAAACTGAATTTAAATTTAAAACCAACTTCAAATTAAGGATTTAAAAGCCGCCACTGCTTTCAAAGAGGTAAGAATCTCCCAGAAGTGTATGGCATTCAGACTGGCTTTGCTCATTCAACTCATCTCCCAGGTGGCAAAGCAGACTGCACCTGAAGAGGTCGACCCTACCCACCCCCCCCACTAAACAACATGCTGCATATTCAGCTTACAGAGTTAAATTCACACTCCAAGTCTTGCTCGCACACAATGGACACGCAGCCCTGCCCTTGCAGTGCAGTAGGCGGCATTCTGTTCAGTTTATGCCGTGGGTCTCTGAATCAAACGTGCCATCCCTGTTAGATGGAATCGGCTGGTAATTACTTTTTAAACTGCTGAAGTTGTCCTCAGAAGGGTATTTTCCGCCCTTAGGTGAGCAGCCCTTTAAAATTAGTATCCAATAACACAGCTACATGCATCATTCTGGAGCTGATGTCCAGCCCAAACGTCCACTACTTCAGAAAAAAAAATATCCTTTGGTCTGCATCCTACCCTCAGCACGTTGTGGCACATAGGATGTGTCAAAAGTCTGCAATTTCGCACATGTGAATAGCAAACCAATGTCATCAACGGAACACAGCCCTAGCTGAGATTAATTGAAAAGCAAACAAACAGCCAGAAAAACCCTGAAGAGAGATTTTCCCCATCTCAGTATATTAGAAGAGGGATTACTACTGACAGCAACTTGAGAGAAGAAGAAATAAAGGACAGTGAAGGGGGAAGTAGTTTGCAGCATTCAATCAGTATGCAGCCTCAGACTCTTAATTTGCAAAAGCTCTGCTATAGACGACATTCGAGCACTGCTGATAGCCACTTTGCTTCCAATGACTGTAGCTACTGCAGATGCAGTGTAATGACTTCTGTAGTTGTGGAAAGATTTCCGCAGATGAAAGAGTTATGTCAAAACTTTGTTTCCCCTCTCATTGTTTGGTAGGAGCATACACGAAGTGGAATCCACTTTGGTGAGATCTTGTCAGGCATGTATACGTTCACGCTTTCTGGGATGCAATATATGTTTAGCTGGCTTGATTTAGCTTTACCTCTCTTGGTGTGTTCTGAAGAAAAAAGTGCACAGTGGCTTAGATCGTGTTACCTCTGTCTCCCCATGACCCACCTATGAGGTCCCATGGCTCAAGCATAACCCTCTCCTTACTCACTACTCCAGCCCCAGCAGCAGGAGTGTAGGACGCCTGCCACAGAGCTGCAGTAGCTGAGGCTTGGCAGAGAGGCAGGCATGGGATCGAAGCTGTAGCCACTGCTCGTTTGCTCTTGGTCAAATACAGAGGTCACCTGGCTGTCTTTCTAAAAGGAGCACAGTGCCTACTTAGCCTGTGGAGCAGAAGGGCGCCAGGGAATACTGTACTTCCTGGCACAGGAATAGAGCAGATCCTGCTGACCTCAGGAAAAAGCAGTAGCTACTGTACTAATACAGGTTCAGATAATCTCTATCTGAATTTTCAGTTAGACAATACGAAGTCTTCCACCAAGTTTACTCAGTACAGCCCCAATTTGAGACCTACTGAAAATAACCAAGTCCTGGAGCCATGAAATGCAAGCAATGGGTCCCAGCCTTGCTGACAGTCGCTGGGAGAATCACTTTGCTAAGTTAACCAAACCCAGACAGAACACACAGCCAGAGCTCTGCACCTCCCCTTAGCACAGGGGATGCACTGTGGCATGGACTGGACCCCAGGGCACTGGATTTCTGCCCCAGTGAGTGGAACGCTTGTCTTCTTCTGGTGCAAATCCCAGGCAACTGCTACCAGCATCATTTCAACCTTGAAATGTCTACTTAAAATGCTGCTCTTCCTCCAAGTAAAATCATTTTGATCAGATTCTGTCCTCTGCATTTCTCATCTCTCTCTAAACTGAAATGTGAAACATTTTAAACAATAAAAATCACTGTACTGGAAAGCTGCACTGTTTACTTTTTGTATGCTGCATACAAGTGTACAGCAGACCTTTAAGAGTTCTAAATTCATTCTGACCTTCTTTGTCGGTTATTTACTTTGGGCCTTGAGGAAATGCTTAGCTAAAATGGCCTTTTTCCCTTCCAGAAATCTAATCTTCCAGAAAAATTCCACTGGACAGCAGGTTTTGTAATGGAATTACTGTAGTTAATTCCTATCGCAGCAGTTCCTTAATGAAAGGCTGGAAGAAAGTCAACAGGTACTGTATTCTGCAAAAGGTGCTGTAAATATGAGTGCCTTAGTACAGGAAGGTGTGTCATCCTCCCATCAAGATAATTAACAGTCTCTCGAGTCAGGCAATTAAAGGTTGCAATAATAATCTATAAGATATCTCCCTTTGTTTCCCAATTAAAACTTTTCAGACTAATTAAAAACATGGTTGTGTCACGCAGTGTGGTGGTTTCCAACCGGCACAATAAAATAACGGGTCTCAGCCAGAGAAGATAAACGCTTGAAAAAAAATTACCCATTTAGCACCATCTTATGTCAATGTTGATCTATGAAGTTCTGCTTCATGTTGTGGAGGGAACCGTCTTTTCTTTAAGGCACTCCTGCAGTGGCTTTCGTAGGAGCTGAGAGCCTCACCTTGTTCTTGCTCTTTGGGAGACCTTTATATTTCAAGTCGTGTAACCAGGAGCCGAGTGCTTGGGTCCACAGAACAAATGAGCCCAAAGTAATGTCAGTTATATGAAAAAGGAGAGAAAGATTAATTAATACTTTTCAGAAATCTCTTCAATATCATTGTCTGATGTGCTTCCTATCAGCAGAGTTCTGTCTTCCACCTGGCAGCTTTAACAATATAATGCTTTTAGGCTGTTCCTAAGGTAATTATGTCAAATGCGCCGAACATGAAGGGAAGCAATTGGTATTAGTTTCAGATTAATCTCTGCACATTCTGGCTTTTCCATTCTGCCTTCAGAGGCTGAGGTCACTGTTTCTGTGTTTTGGTCAATAGGTTTTTCCCATTCTGGCTGGCATTTCTGTCCTGATAGCTGGGATCACACAGGACCTGGCTTGCCTCCCAGTGGTATGGCACAGCCAAGCTCCCAGGAGCCAGTAGGCAGAACACAGTGCTGGGACATGGCTCTGATAAGAGTATAAACAACATGGACTCCCCCACAGTCTCCACACTCAAGCACTTCCTGTGGCCTTTGGTGGCATTAGAACCAAGTTCAGAATAACCATTCATAGACTCAAACTCCACTTGCTGCAGGCCTGGCAGTTTATCACGCTCGTGCAGTGGGATACAGCAAAATCACATCACTCAACAGTGTACACCAAATGACACACCTGACTCCATTTCTGTCCCTCACCTTACTACTTAATTAGTGGAAACTAATTGCTATAAGAATCTTTTCATCTTTAACTAACTAAATGTGTGCAATCCTTTCTATTTTTTTCTACTGTTTAAAAAAGAGAGGTGGTGGAATCACACCTAAGTATGATGCATGGAAGCATCCACTTGGCTATTGTAAGGAATTTGTTCCTGTCTTTGCTGTGCTCCAAATTATATCAGTTTTTTGTTGCTTTTTTTCAGCGTTATTCAGCATGATCATTCACTCTCAACTACAACAGTCAGCTTGAGCCTGTACTCCTTTTATCCGACTGCACTATTCTAACATAGCAGCTACCTCTTACAGCAAGACAAAAATGAAAAATGGAGGACTTGATAGAAAGCAGCCAGATGGCTTCTTGGAAAAGGCCTATCCTTTCTTTTAATTGGTAGCTACCGTAGATCAAAGAGACAAACTTTACCTTGGGTCTTGCAGACAGAACTACGGTTATACTTAATTTTACCACCAGATTTATGAAAAAGAATGAGGCTGACTTCTGCAGTCTTACTCCGTGTGAAAAAAACTACGAGCTTACTGGCCTGATCCAGTCTCTTTACTCCTGTGCGTGTCGTTGCTAAGATGCAGTCCTGGACTTATTTAATTGTGCGAGAAGGCCAGTTTGCATCTATAAAGGAGGAAAACGCTACAGATTTCTAGTTCTAAGCACTGCATCCAGCTACAGTGAGAAAGATAAAAAAAAAAAGTAACGATGTCATTAATTTGGAGGCTGTAATCTTATTTATCGACTGCTTTGGGCTAAGCAAAACTGCGTGAATGAATCAAGTTCCAGATAAAATTTTAAGGGAAGCAAATTTGTAAACCTGGGCATAAACGAGAAACACCTTGAAAAAAAGGTAATTGGGAACACTGCCATCAGCCTGGCTGCCCATATCTCTGTCTTATTCCTGGAAAGATGCACATCTGGCACAACCAGACCACATCCTTTCTGTCTTTAAAAGCTATGCTCAGTAGGTGAAACTTGTTGCCTGCTCACAGGATTTCAGGGAAATAAAAGCCTCCTAAACTTGAAGATGACTTGTTTGCTGCAAACATTTCACTCAGCTCTGACTGTGAGATAATTCTCAGCAAGACTGAATCTGAATCAGATCCTGCAGAAATCAGGGGAAGATTTTTTTTACTCCTTAGAAGGGAGCATAACCAAATCTTTACATTTAAAGCCAAGTTTTAAAATTTAAAACTAGTACATAAACAAAGAGGTCCACGAAAGCACAAGCGTCTCTGTTTCCAAGGATAGAAGTACTAAACAAAAATCCTGGAGAAAATGAAATACTCCCATTCTTACTGTCTCTTCCAAAAATCACCTTGAAACAGTGCACAGTGGGGCTACTTGCAAGACTAGGATTTCTGGACTAAACAAGAGGGAAAGGCTGGTGTTAGGACAAAGCCCTTCTTCCAGATGGACTGGACAATGGGCACCAGCAGGAGACTGTGCAGGTGCGTGCCTGCAGAACAAGCACTGTTGGATCTGCCCTATGGTGCTTCAGGGAACATTCGACTGGAGCTCTGCTTTTTAACTGTCTTTTTAAAATCCTTTCTTCGTAGTTTAAAATGGCAAACTCTTTGCCATTGCAATTTGCAATTCACAGCCACTTTCCAGTTTTTATGGCCAAGGATGGCTGTATATCCACCCTTCTGGGCAAAAAGCATCATACAAACAAACCTGTTGGCTCCTCCGAAGGAGATGTCACTGCAGAAGTAGGCACACAGAAAACTTAATAGGTGCAAATTTCTTGTGCTACTTGTGGGTAATTAATCCAAACTTCATAGATAAGGAGGTATGAGCACATCTATAAAACCCTGAGCCCTAGCTTACTGTGTTCACTTATATGCTTGTTCCTTTATAGCATTTCTCATCTCTTGATTATGTACTATTACCCTGCCCTCATTATGTGTTTCTGTGAAGACACTGCCCTAGGGCTCAAGAACCCACACAGAGTACCAGAGACAGACCAAGTACCTCAAGTGGAGTCAAATCCAGGGTGATAACTGGTAAAAACAGAAGCACAAACTTCACATAGGATTCATGAATTGAATGTGTCCACTCAGGCAAACTTGGGCGCTGCTTCTAAGTATACTGATGAGATCTTTGAGAAGTCAGAAACTTCTTGTTTAAAAGGTAGATAATAAAATCTGGTGGTTGCATTGATGTTACCAGCTCTGGATCAAGTTTGGAGTCCTTTAGGACAAACAAAGCAGGTCCATCCACTGTAGACCTTGCTTACACAAACAGGCACTCCTTGCTGCCAATGTCAGTTTGGTTTATGTTTTGAAAGTCGCTACTGTGGTCTAAAAGAGATTAGCCGTATGCTTGGAGGAAAGCAGAGATTATAGAATCACGGAATTGCTCAGGTTGGAAAAGACCTTAAAGATCATCGAGTCCAACCACAACCTAACCAAACTACTCTAACAATCCTCTACTAATTCATGTCCCTGAGCACCACATCCAAATGGATTCTTAAACACATGCAGAGGTGGTGACTTGAGCACCTCCCTGGAGAGGCTGTTCCAGTGCTTAGCAACCCTTTCTGTAAAGAAGTTTTTCCTGATTACAGTTGAGAAGCTTCTGTGGGAGAAGTTGCCTCGCCCATATCCCCTTCTCCAGTTACCTTTCCCTAGTGCTAATCAATCACTGACCTAAGAGTATAGGAGAGATGCTGATTCCTGTGCAGTTATAATTCTTCCTTCAATTGTGGAAAAGAAAGCACAATGAAGTTTTCTGTTTACAAAAAACACTTTTCATTAAAGGATCTTATCAAAAAACTTTGACCGAAACTACTTCAGCTACCAATTACTGTGAGCCACCTACTGACTTCCTGTAACTACAAACGTTCTATTAATTCATAAAAATGTGATGTGAAATACAGTAGCTATAAGCCCTTTCACCAGGTGCAAGCCAGAGAGGTTCACCTCACTTGTAGGGGCTAACCATATGTGCAATCAACAATGACATGGGTTAAAACTCATTTTGTTGGTTGGTCATGTGTCATGGTTTTGTAATTTTTGCTATTGGTATTCCACATCATAACATCATGTGGAGCACAGAGAAGAAGTACTACACATCCCAGGGGACCTCGCGGTCAGAGAGGAAAATACGTCACGGAAGCGACGCTGGGACTCTCTCTCTCACTGCCTGGCAGCGAGTGTGGGTGTGCTTCCAAGCCGCGGCGCCTTCAATTTCAAAGTAGGCTTCTCGGTCTTCGGAAACCTCTCTTTCTCTCTCTCTTATTTCACTTGATTTATTAGCCTCAATTCCAATTAGATTGTATTATAGTAAAATAAGTTTTACTCCTTAGATCGTTGCCGCTGCTCTGTTTGTTTCCTTGAGCCCAGCTCCCATCTCCCTACCCCTTTCCCTTTTTTCCCTTCCCCTTTGTCAGGGGCCGGGGGCCCACGGGCCTACTGCCCCCCCTGTCACGGACACAGATTGATCTAGATAACCCCGTGACATCATGTTAGAATCCTTAAATTTCAATCCATCTGTACTAAAGAGAAACAGAAGCAGCAGAAAGAGATACGCACAATTCATCCAAAGTTACCTACATCAAAGCAGCCATGTAACTGGGCATGACGTAGAGATGCTCTGTGAGGAATATTTGCACCTTCTGCTAGAGCCTGTTTGAAAGCTGGGAAATAGCCTGGTTTGGGAAGGAAGAGCAAGTTACCTGCAGGCATGGCACAGACATGAAGTTATGCGGTCAACTACAATGTTCAAAGCAATGAAATCGTAAAGGCAGAAAACAAGCCAATCTGTTTCGAACACCAGAGTCTTCTGGGATTCAAAGCCATAACTTCTTTTATTTCCTTCCTAAAATGTTAATTCAAATGTGCAACTAAGTAAGTGCCAAAATAACTTGTAAAACTTTTAGTAACCCCGCATTGACAGAAAAGATATATTGCAGAATGTGCTTCATTCCCTTTGATCTATGATTTATTGATGTACAGTATGAAATATTCATTAAAACAGACTGCTGTTTCTCGTTGATTTGTCATGTTTTTAATTCATATTTTAACACATTAATAAAACTGACACTATTAATTATTTTTTGAAATACCAAATATATTTGAGATGTAAAACTGGCATGGGTTATGTTTGATATTAAAATAGCAGGAGGAATTAGTTCAAGCAAAATATGATCTGCATGTGCTTGTAATGATATTCTATATTCTATAGCCCCAAACAACTCCCTAGTTCCCTTCAGTGCTTTGAAACAACTTTAAATTACAAATGCAGTCTTCACTTAGAAGCAGCTTTAACATTAAGCTCACGCTGCTTTAGCATTTCATACGGATACATACATTCATCAGTCTTTGCTTTCAATATAACATATACACGTACTGGAGGGGCACAGGAACCTGTTTTTCTGGAATGATAACATATGTTTGTCTTCAGCGGTTTTTTCTTGTTCTTTTCCTCCTGAGCAGCAATGTGGTTTAACCATCCACAAGGAAGCTTGGCTCTGCTGCCCTGTCTGCTGTGTAGTAATAATTGGGAGGATAATTCATTTTTAAGGGTAACGTAGTCTGTCTTATAAAACGTAGACATGCTATTACAGCTTTGAACTTGGAGGAGAGCATGTCAAAATGTGTCTGGCTAACTCTACTCACCAAGATATTATTTTTCTGGATCTGAAACAAATCATTTAAAAATAGTTACAATTTCAAATGAATAAACTATTTTAAACAGTGCATCCCAACACTAAGAGACCAGTTCTCATTTCCCAGTAAATTTTTGAAGAGATGGAACCAGAGAGAAAAGAACTAGATGGGAAATCATAGAATCCTAGAAAACGTTCTGTTGGAAGAGGTCTTATAGACCATCCAGTTCCAACCCTTGCCATGGGAAAGTACACTTCCCACCAGACCAGGTTGCCCAAGGCCCCATCCAGCATGGCCTTGAGGGATAGGGCCCATCCGCGGGTCCATCCTCCGGGCAGCCTGTGCCTGCGCCTCACTGCCCTCTGAGTAAGATGCTCAGGCCTGGAAGTATTGGGCACACCTCACTTTTCTTTGGATCCCTTCTGCAACCCCACTCACAGTGGGGCTTCGGGCTTTCTCTCTTAAAATTTAAGCCCAACCTGAAAGAACTGTACCTGTGTCACAAACATCTTTATCACGTGGTGGAAAAGTAACAACCAGATAAGCTTGCCTGGAGAACTGAGAAAGCCCAAACCTGCTACGTGCAAGGTGCCTCTTACAGAGAACTGTCAAATCAGCTTCTGCCTTGGTCTCTTCAACCACTAGGTAACAGCTTCGACCAGCTCACCAACGCTGAATGCCACGTGGGAAAGAGTGTCCTGTAGGTCTCATGCTTTGGTAGAGAAAGAAAGAGATGCCCTCTTATCACACACATACATTATCTACCAGTCTCAATGTCTCAAATCCCCCTACTTCCTACCAGCAATACAGAAGCTCAACTTTTTCAGTTTTTTTTCTTCTCTCTCTTTTTTTTCTTCTCTCTCTCTCTCTCTTTTTTTTTTTTTCATATTGATTTGTTTTATGTTAAATCAGCATTTCACCTGACCTTTAAAATTGAAGAATCCATGGTTCAGCTGCTCCCAAAGCCTTTGGCATCGTGTTATTATGGAACTACGCTTCAGGTCTGTTTAGCAACTGACCTCAGACAGGAAGTTCTGCAAATATATTGTAGCTGCTTCTTTATTAACTGTCAGCATCTTCAGCTACTGCAGTTCAAAATCCATCAGAACACAAAAGAAATATGAAGAACTGACTGAAAATAAGACACAGTACAGTTTTGCCCAGATCCTGCAAAACATTCAGTAAGGACACACATTTGTGCTCCCTGGTGCTGCACTTCCCATGTTGTGAGCAGAATTGCAGAGCCACCCCAACATAGGCACTGCACAGGTTTCACTCTCAGCAAGGTAATGACACTGGAAAGCACTCACTGATTGAGAATAAGCATTCCTTTCTCCACTGTGTCATGAAGAAGGCATTAAATGAGAGTGAGATCAGATCCTATACTTGGATGGAATGGATGATGTTGATTAACATTTTATGTTCACTAGGATTTAACAAAATCGTAAGCAAAAACCCCTCAAGCTGCATGCAAAGTTTATTTGAAATGTCATTATAAAGGGAAAACAGTCCCTGTTCAAGCACAATGAGGTTTGTGGCTGTATGCATACCTTTTGTGCTACGGTGAGCTGCAAGGACATCTGAAGTCAGTTTCAATAAAACTGCAGGAAAGAACTGCAGTAAGAGACAGAGACATAAGTCATAAGTCAACTCTAAGAATGAAAAGCAGATTTGTTTTTAACTTCGGTTCTGGTTGTTGGTTTCAAGGCTGTGCCTGTGTGCACTCAGGGTACTCATACCACAGCTTCACTGGGACACCCTGCTGGAAGGTGCAGCCAAGGTGAGACGGGAGAATGGCTCGAGACAACAAAGCAGCTGGAATGGAGGTGACTGAACCTCCACTGTTATACGGCTGAGTGACAGCCAGAGGAGCAATCTGGGAAGGAATACTGGACAGTTGCAGGGGTTCCCCTC
This sequence comes from Alectoris magna, assembly GCA_030625065.1. Lineage (NCBI taxonomy): Eukaryota > Metazoa > Chordata > Aves > Galliformes > Phasianidae > Alectoris > Alectoris magna. The sequence continues at coordinate 4,532,236 of CM060575.1, read as the reverse complement.
AGCAGCTCCTGCTGTCCCTAAACAGTCTGAATGCCTCTGTACTGGTTAGCATCTGGGGCAAGAATCTGGACCCTTCCACTGCAGACTTTCCCTGGTGGCTCCTGCTGCAAAAGGGAACAAATGATGCACTCCTGAGATGCTTGTGGACGGTTAATAGAAAGTCACTGCAGAACTTGGCATGTTGGTATCCATTTGTATATAGTTACACAGTTTAAAAGCTGTTTTGTCTGCAGTGAGGATACAGCAAAAATTGAGCAGCACGGTACTTCGGAGCAGCTCCTCTAAAGCAGATGAAGCCCAATCTGCAAGGATGTACAGCAGGCTCCCATCGCCACAAAGGCAGTGACAGACCACCTTTCAGGAGATGTAATTCCCCAGGCAAGTGTTACCTCGTGCAAAGACCCAGCGATTTGCTTTCCTTTCAACAAGCACTACCAGTGCCTGAGCAAACAACCCAAATGCAGGGCCTGCACACATGCTGTGCTTCACTTTCAGCAGCCAACCAGCTGCTTATGAAACCTACGAAACCACAGAGCCCCACCAACTGCCTTACAGCACCCTGCATATGCATACCCAGCAGCAGCACTGAGCTCTGGACAGGGTCAGGGAGATCCAGGTGACTGTACAATGACACTGAGCCCTTCACTTGGTCTTTGCCTCAGTTTCCTTTTCTATAAAGGGGGTGATACGCAGCACTTGAAATTTGTGGATGAAAAGGGTTATTTAGGAACTGTACATTATTACCACTCTACTCGCCTGTTGTTGACAACCAGTGATATTAGGTCAAAAGCGAAGCAAGTTTTCATTAATGAAACATGAATCCTTCCCTAATGTGGTGGGACTGAGCAGTCTGTAGGATGATTTTGTTGTCTGATATCGTTACCCTTTATGATCTCATATTTTATGGTAGTTAACGCCATTGGAGGAAAACATGATTACAGCAGAAAGCAGCTTCAAAGCAGCCATTGCTTACTGCATTCATCACACTTGCCGCATAGCTGGATTTTTCCTCTCTACAAATATAATCAATCAGTGCAGGTAAAGAGTTAGCTGCAAATAGAAGCACTTTATGTGAACTACTGTGAATCCCGTTTTTATCAGTGTGCTGGGAAGTGTAGTTAGAGTGGGATAAGTTATATGGTGTGGGCTTAGGCATTAATGAATATGAGAAACTAAATTATTGAATTTTGCAATGCAAATTATTTTTTGAGCACAAATTCTTCATTTTTGAATGTTAAGGACTCATAAAAAATGTCAATGGTTTATGAATTAGGCCATTAGCATGCAATTTGTGATTCAAACAGTACCAGAGCCCCATGTAATAAGTGACTGAATAAAGAGCAGCATTTCTCTCCACACTCGCAGAACAGTTTGCCAGGGATTTCTGAAGGCGAATGCCGAAGGATGTCACACCAGGGACTCGTTCAGTCCCTCTGGAGACACAGTGTTAAACCACAGGAGGGTCCTGTGTGCATTCCTACATGCAGTGTCGGGTAATGCTGTACTTTTGTAGCCCGTGCACTCATGGTCATGGGGGAACACACAGGATATCTGAATGGATCAAACAGACTCAGACCCTCCAGTCACTTTCAGCTCACAAGTGTGAATGCACGTACACAGGCGCTGCTACCTGGTCTGTCAGTGATAGCTCTGCCTCCTGCTACAAGTAAAACTAGTTTAAACATCTTGTGAGTTCTCTGGAGACTTGAGGGAGGAAAAAAGAAAAAAAAAAAAAGCAATATTCACCCCTACTGAGATGAATGTTGTAGTTTTTTGAATAAATACATATATCTTGATTGCAAATATTCAGAAAGGAAAGCTCATTCTACCTAGACAGTGTTTGTGCTGAGCAAGCTTACCTGAGAGGTAGGTTACCCTGCATGGGATTAGGCAGCACAAGGTCAGCTAAAGTCCTCGCGGGTCTTGCATTCATTAATGCGTGCTGAAACTTCAAGGAGAGAGGTGCCACTGAGGCAGGACATTCCCAATTCAAACAGTAGTACAATTCTTTTCCCAGGCTGGTAATTCCAGAAGGTAGCAAAAAAGCACCACTGTTACAGAGGAAAAAAAAAATGCACAACTGTTATGGATATAAAAATTCATACTTTCCCAGAATGAGAGCAATTTTGGACAGAAAACGCAAAATATGATAAAATTTCTATGGCGGGTTGAATATTGCTGTTATCTATGAGACCTGTTTGCTCAGTGCCAGAATTTGTGCTGAAAAATTCATCAGAAACAAGAGGATGCAGAGGAATGGAATGAAAAGGTATGTTAAATGCTTTTGATATATAATGCACATTCTTAAAATAGGGTATATATATATATATATAGATACGTATAAAATACATTGTATTGTGGTATATGTAACTCCAGGAAGGGAAGGGCTCTGCCAATGCGAGAATGCAGCTCTGTTTAATTTGTGCCTGTGGCATCAATGATCCTCCCTTTCTCCTCTTACAAATCAGTGGCATAAGGCTGAGGCTTATTCCATTACAGAGTTTGACCTTTGATATGGTCTCTAATGAGGCAGAAGCTATCAATTCCATGGACCTCGGTAGGGGATGTGAACTTCTTACTATACAGCTGCATTCATCACAGTGCTAGTAGCAAAAACGGATAGGAGCTGATCAGCTGGTGGCAAAATAGAGAAATGGAAAGAAACCTTTGATTCAGAATCAGAAGCCACAAGGATTTTTTGTTGCCCCTGCTGCTGGCTGGGGTTAGCACTTAAGGCAGTGCATCCTTCTGCCTGCCCATCTAGCTGTGCTATGGAGCTTGCCATGGGCCATATCTCAGGATCTCTCACCTGGCTTTCAAGGCAAGAGCAACACAACCTGAAATTTCCATCCCCCCTCCCTTTTTACAACTGAATACACACAATATTATGTATTTACATGCACATATCAGGCAATTAGAGATCAATGTGATGAGCGCGTTTTAAAGACTGATAGATCAGGCCAGTTCCACATTTTGGAACAACACCACATTAGCATTCACTAACAACATACACTGTCAATGGTTAATTAATAGTCTTTGTAAATAATTATAATTATGTACGCCAATCTCCTCTATTCAGCACTGGTGAACTCTGAACTGCATTCAGAACTGGGTCCCTCAGTACAACAGAGACATGGACACAATGCAGAGAGTCAGATATAGGGCTGTGAAGGTTCTGAGGGGGTCTGTGAAGAAAGACAGAGCCAGGGCTGTTCAGCCTGGAGAAGGCTCAGGGGGATCTCATCCATGTCTGAAGGGAGGTGCAAAGAGGACACAGCCAGGCTCCTTGCAGCGGTGCCCAGTGCCAGGAGCAGAGGCAGTGGGCACAGCCCAGAGCACAGCAGTTCCCTCTGCCTGTCAGGCAGCACTGCTGTGCTGTGTGTTGCCAAAACCCTGGCACAGGCTGCCCAGAGGTTGTGGGGTCTCCTCCTTGGAGCTCTCCCAAAGCTGCCTGCCTGTGGGGCTGGGCCCTGCTCTGGGTGGCTCTGCTGGGGCAGTGCTGGGGCAGAGGGACTCCAAGGTGCCTCCAACCTCAACCTACTTGTGACTCTACGATCCTTGGTGCTTTGGATTTTAGTTTCATGACAATATTTGCAAAGCATACCCCCATTATCCATCACGCCCACAATGTGGCATGCAAGCATTTTCTTATCACAATATCACAGAATAATACAGAATATGCAACATTCAAAGACTTGGGACTTTTTATTTTATTTTTTGCATAATTCGTGCTTTTTTCTCCTTACCTTATTGCCTTTTTTTTTTTCTTTCTTTTTTTCAACAGTGTCCCCAACTCCAAGCCCTTAGCCGCTCTCCTGTTCTCCCACATCTGTCCTCCTCCACGCCACACCACGCACCTCTCAGTATCTTGGCAGTCATACCAGGCAAGTTGGGTCACAACCACCTCCTTCTACCCAGAACAGCCACTTGTTGCTGTTACCTATACAGAACTGCAGCAGTCCATCACAAGAATGAACACAAGTCAAAGTGGGACAGACACCAGAACGAGGGAGTTGCTGTGCAGCTGCATGGAGCGGGGCAGGCCCAGAAGAGCCCTGCTGCTGTCCTGTGAACAAACTGGTTTCAAAAGCTGTTCTAAGACATTCCTTCTTCCAATCTGATCAGGTTTCAGTTTATGAGAGTGAATATGAAGTTGTAAAAGAGGAATCATCATCATAGAAAAAAAACAATTACAGCCAAAGCTTGCGTAGAAATGAAATCTGAACAAGCCAAACACTGTACTTTGGAAGGGTCAAGTATGACAATGTAATTTAAGTGATTAGTCACTACAGTGCAAGAACTCCTTTCCTCCAAAACCAAAGAGCCCAACATCCTGGCCTTTCAAAACAGCAGTCACATACTCTTTCTGGGAAATGAGTGATGGTTGCCCTGTGTAATAAAATATTCAGCTTCACAAGAATGCTTTATAAAGGAGGAGGTTCATGAATTTTTGAAATTATTTTGTAAATCACTCTGAAAGCTGACAATGAAGGCTAACCCTTCAGCTGGAGTAGAGGTGCCACGTTATCACCATGCTCAGCCTGACACTGGGGCATGCGGGCACTGTTCCCCTCCCCAGCACCAACAGTTCCCTGTACAACACCAGTCACCATGAAGCTCCAGGGCTGGGCAGGGCTCTGCTTCCTGCACCCCTTCCTGCTGTGCCCTTGAAGGGAAGTGGCCATTTGGACTCAGGCACTGTGTGATGGCTGCCTGGGAGCTCAGCATAAGAGGAGAACGCGCATATCAGCCACCCCAAAACATTTGGGGAGGTGAGCCACAGCACCAGGAGGATGGTGGGAGGCATATTCACGCATCATCAACTCCGTGTACATCAAAACTGAAAGCAAAATGTAGTCACTATTGTCGCACCTGTGGTAGGAGGAACAAAATCTATGCAAAATTGCAGGAAGTGGTTGTATGGGGAGATCCTTGACTTCACTAGAAACAAACTAGCAAAACTGTTACTGCACGGTGCTACGTAGGTGACAGAGCCTCCCTCTCTGTCACCTGCAGGAAGCAGCACAGGCAAGAGTGGGTTTATTGGTTCACTGCACTGAGAGTGGGTTTATTGGTTTTATTACGTCTCTGCCGGGCTGCTGCAGAAAGGGCTCAAAGCCTTGTGGCGCTTGCAGCGCTGCTCGCTCCAGGTTCAGACCCTGCTGGTGACCCAGATGGAGAAGTTGCTATACAATGTTCTTTAATTGGCAATTTTCTGGTATGTTCTCTTCTGCATCTGTTATTTATGTCTCACAGCTTTCCTGCATGCTGGTAGACAACAAGGAACTACAGCAGTGCTATCCCCTTGTATTTAAAACATTTAGACAGACAACAGCCCCAAATTCACATAACGCTATGGTTCATTGCACTCAAAGGAAATTTTGTTGCTTTATAAAATGCTTCTCTGAGATGATGAAGTAAGGCCACGGCTGCCGCACAACAACGACTGAGCAGCGGAGGAAGAGCAGGGGATAAAGCAAACAGCAAGGTGCTGCTTGGGCAGAGCTGCTGACCTGACGCAGAAGCTTCCATGCTCTCAGCTGCAGCCGCAGCACCGCCTGGGAGTGAAGTGCCGACAAGCTTGGTGCCACGCCAACAACACCATCAAGAAGCCAGATCTCTCCTCGTTATTAAACTGACCAAGCAAACAAATGAAAGGAATCAAAGTAATAACAGAGGGCAGATAACCCCTGGGCTATCTTATAAGCAGTGGCTGACAGATGTGGATTACTGAAAAAGTAAAGAGCTTGCCACTTGTATGTAATAAAGCCACAGGGACTGCAGTGATACCCTTTTTGTTTTTAAGAAGAGCAAAGGCATATATTGTCAAAACCATAAAGCTTGCCATAGCGAACCGTCGTACGTTTCTGAAGCTATATAAAGACATCACAGGCTTATGGTTTTGAAAGGAGTGACAGCTATTACACTCTGCAATGTTTCAGCAAGGTGCTGTGTGGAGTAACTATGGATCACGCAGGGAGCATCATCTATTTGTGCCCTGACAAGAACACCTGGATAACCTCTCTGAACTGGTCAGCTGGACGGACTGGCCCGGGCATTTATCACCGCTTCAGTTTCTTTTTTAAAACAAGCTCTAGGAAGCAGTATTTCAGTTTCATAAGGAGCCCAGAGGTAGAAAAAAATGTTGTCTTGTTTGTTTTCCATGCTCGTGCTGACCAGGTATAATTTGTCATCTGAGGATGCTAGCTGCCATTTGAACTAGAGCTTGTCCAAATTTTGGCACAAATACCAGCAGAGCTGTAAAAGCTCCACCTGTCACCACTTTCACTGCCTAGTCAGCTTACAACGTTAAGGGAGCCTTACAGGTCTCATAAGAGCTCCTGCTTTGTTGCTGTTGTAAAGGTCTTTAAGCCCTTCTCTGTCAAATTCAAATCTACCCTGTACTCTTCTAAGACTGCAATATTCCCACCTTGGTTAACCCCTCACTGCCGTTGGTGCCTGTTAGCTTTCAGCCTGTGACAAAATGAGTGTGATGGGTATGGAGGAACAGCATAACTGGCGGCTCTTTCATACCACACAGGCTGCCATGTGATACATAAACATAATGGGTGCGACACGGAAGACTTACCTCATGAAATACATGCTCCTCTGTTCCCCATTAATCTAACCCAACACTTCCTAAACTTCCCACATGCCCCAGGGCAGATCTCCCTGCTCCTCTTACGTTCAGCCTTACACATCCCAGTGCACAGCCAGTGGGAACTCTCAGATGGGCCAATTCCCATTGACATGACACATGAAAGTTTGTTCTAACCCAGAAAATGACCAGAAAACCCATGGTGCCTAGCTTAAATTTTCCCTGTTGACAGTACTGGAACTTGTGCTGTGTTGATTTGCAGAACGTATTACAACTACAAATGTAACACATTGCTCTGAAGATTCTAAACTTTCCTTTTGGGATTATGATTTATACAAGGCAAAGCTACGTATCAGGTCCTACTGCATAGCAAGGAAGAACAAGGACATACATAACTTGGGATAAAAGCTCGTAAAGAATTGCCATGGCATGTCAGCCTTTCAGAGCTGACGCTGTGTCTCTGCTGGTACTGCTGGTAGCCTGGGCTGGTGTCCAGGGGAGGGCAGAGCACACATCCCCCTCAACGCACCTTTTTTTTTTTTTTTTTTTGGCCACAATGGAGAATTATCAACATCTAATCACTCAAAATTCAGACCACTGCCATCTTTAAATCAACACGTACCTTACTATCGATTACGTCAGCATACATCATTTCAGCTATCTCATGTTATCTCCTCTTTTTCTTGCATTTGTTACCTAAAAATGTCAGATGCCATTTCTGCACTGGCAGATGAGCACGCACCAATTCCATTCTAATAAAATTGAGTAGAAAAGGCTCTGCTTAGTAAGAGAGGCTGAAGATTTAGAATGAAACAATCCCGATTAAAAGGAAAAATTACTGATCAGAAATAATATATATTTTTAACAAGATACATAAATTCTTCGCAATTTTTCTAACTCTGCCATATTTCTACGTTCTTTTGAGCTACTGCTTTCTAAAACCAGAGACACAAATACTTCGGAAGAAGCTATTTTGGTAGTAATTAACCTGCCAAAGACTTTCAGCTGCTCTGGGTTACTAATCTGACTAAAGGTGAAGTTCTGAATGTTCTGAGGTTTGCACATTGCTTTTCACTGAAACTCACAGAATGAGTACAAGAAAGGGATAAGAAGACAGCAAGCTGTAAAATAATTCTAATACATAAAGAAAAAGTGCTACATCATCATCTATAGAACTTTCAAAGTGAATAAGTGAATACTGAAATAGCTAGTCAGAAAAACAGTTTTCTTCATTCTAAAATAAATTTATAGCAACTACTTCTAAAAATTGTCTAAGTAGGAAAATATTAACACTAACTAACTCTAAAATATTTTAAGTTATCAAATGAAACAAGCATTACAACCGCTTTAATAAGCAAAGTCTCTTGTTTCCTGCAGACTTGGTATGATAAATCTCATCCCACACATCAATTTGTTAGAAGGCAAGTCAGAACAATAACAAAGACAAACAGCCATTAGTGGACAAGACAGTTTCATCAAGCAAGACCTTACAAATAATATATTGTTGTTTGTCATCAAGACATTTTTAATACACCAGAGTCCTTTCCAAAAGCACCTATAATCAATTCCTTCTAATTTACAAACTCAGAAAGACCACAAGAGTGATAGTAATTTCATATTTTACACACCCACAGAGGTTACGACAATTGATTCAGTTCAGCAAAGTACCGTAATGACTTTGAATGCACTTGAAAGATTTTTGCATTTGTTTTCTAAAGCTGTAAAAAAAGTAATTCAAACTCTGCCACATGGGCACAATTTGTAAAGGTTGTACATGAAAAGTATAGATTCAGTTCTCACAAAGACAGCTCTCGTCTTATTATAACCCATCTGCAAGGCATGCTGGTCACTGCACTAAAACACTTTGCTTCTCTTTGTTCTTTATGTGGTCTGAATAGATTTCAGAATTCCTACGGCAAAAAGAGGTGGAGTGAAAAATGGGTAATGCTTAAAAACAGTTCAGAACAACAGGTTTTTAGTCAATTACTTTCACCAATGCTAAAAGTAAGGATACGCAACCTCTGCCCTTGGATTAACAACCCACATAAAGATGAAAGCAATCAGAACCTTCCATAGCTCAATGCACAATTTTTGCCCATAAAACAAGATGAATAGGTACGCAGCCTGCCTTTCATTAACTGTTCACTAGCCAGATTTAACTATAATGAAACAGCAGCCCTGCTGCTCTGCCCTCAGATGATATGAAATAGCTCCAAGTTGATTATATATTTAATGTCTGCAGTGATATTTTTTGAGAAGGTTTAATGACCAAAGTTTCAGCTTTATGGGGCTCTAGCCTCAGAATGAAGACACCTGCAGGTGCTGCAGAGGAGCCCTGCCACACCCAGGCTCAGCAGAACAACACGAACAGAGCAACTTCCTCTGGTCTTAGCGACAAAAGAAGGACTTGGGTCATTGGCATTTGCTGTAAGATAGAAGCAAGGAAAGAAAGGGATATTCAGACATCGTAACACTGCAGTGTGAGACTCTGAATGGCTGTTTGGCTACGTGGGGGAACTCCCTGGTTGCTGAGCCCTAATTTAGGAACCATCTCAGAGGGATTCTTGTCTGAGCCACAGAGAAGACAGTTAGCAGATCACTGCAAACATGGGCTACGTGCACAGCTGATGCTTCAAAGACTAAAAGCCTTCACGGGATCCTCTTGCCATTGAACAGAATTTCTTCTTCTGTTCTCAGGCTTCTGCAGAAGTTTAAGAAATTTTGTAATCCTTAATTAGGGAACTTTTGCTGTCTTTTAATTACGGTGCTTGACGTGGAAACACTGGGTGCACCTTTGAGCAAGTCCTGCCTTGTGGGCAGACTTCCTTTGGATGTGCACCTTCTGCTCCAAACCTATGAGACAGCATTCCCCCTCAATGCTCATGTGTGCTTAAAAAAAAAAAAAAAAAAAAGGGGGGGGGGGAATTGTTTACAGAAAAATGAAAAGACTTATAGGTCCTGTAAGTTCAGCTAAAGTGATTCATGGTTAGATCATGAAGTCAAAGGAACTATATGCTGAGGAGCTGACTTGTAATTTTAGAAGAAACTTTTTCCATGCATGCTTAAGACAGTTTTGGCTTAAAGATTAAACCATTTGAGCAGCAGGAATTTGAAAGGAATAAGAGGACTACTCTTCCAATGATCCTTGTCGGTCTGTCTTGACGAGGTAGCTCCTTTTAATATTAAGAGATGGTGCTTTCGCCGCAGAGGAATGTGGCAGAAGCCCACTAGAGGCTTTTTAAAAGAGCTATCACATTAAATACGAATGCTACAAGAAAGCTACAACAAAAAACAATTCAGAAGCTCTGGATTTGCACTCCAAAATATAGCATTTTGAGTCCAGGGAAGGATCTGGCAGTTCTGAACTGTGCTCAGCAGATCTAGAATTTCACATACAGTATTTTGGGGTTTAAAAGAGCTTGCCTGGTTAGACAGCTGATGAAGCGTGAAGGAGAGATTGCTACTTTCAGCCAGACTAGGGGAATCAGTGTCATGGAAGACACTGCAGGAGCAAAGAGATGGTACTGGAAAGACAACACACTTGAATGGTTTTATGATTTATATTCTCCTCCTTATCTGTGACAATATCCATTCTCTGAAGATGAAACAGGAAACATACAGCTGCTGCATATATATTTATTTTCATTGTGGTCTAGCTTTCAGAACAGTGTCAAGGTCCATGAAAATAATAACCTAAGGAAGTAAGACGAAAAAGACGCAGATACGCTCAACTTGAAAAGGCGCTCTCCTTGCAGCTCTGTCAGAAGGAAAACAGAAACCTTCTGCAGAGCGTAAGTGCCCTGTTGCTACCAGCTAAAGGCATGTCTCCAGCAAACATGCATGTTCCTTGCTGCACTTGTGGACTACGGTGTGCCATTCATTTATTATTCTCTCTTTGACCTTGATATGAGATGCATCTTTACAATTTATATATAGCATGCTATGAAAAGGTTCTTAAAAACCAAAATTGCCTACCTGAAGTCTTGATCAAAAAGAGCGTAAAACATTGTAGCATACCTAGCAAAAGCCTCAAACACCTCCAGGGGCAGGACATCTACAGCTTCTCTGGGCATCCTGTGCCAGGGCCTCATCACCCTTTGAGTAAAGAATTTCTGCTTCACGTCAAATCTAAATTTCTCTTTAAATTTAAAAGCATCTTCCTTGTCCTATCACTATCAGACTATGTAAAGAGTCACTCTCCTATTCATAAGCTCCCTTCAAGTACTGAAAGACTTCAACGAAGTCTCCCTTCTCCAAGGTGAACAAACCCAGATCCCTCAGCCTGTCTTCCCCAGCCTGGAGAGGTGCTCCAGCCCTCTGAGCATCCTCATGGTCTCCCCTGGATCCTCTCCAACAGCTCCATTTTTCTCATGCTGGAAGCCCCAGCCCTGGACATAGTGCTGCAGGTGGAGCCTCATGAGGGCAGAGTAGAGGAGGATTAGATACAGAAATCAGGTTAACTGGCCATCACCAATGCCAGTCTAATGAAAATTACTTCACAGAGGAAACGCTCCAGAAAGGTAGACCTTTCTGGTGGTACTGCTGGTAAAACAGCTCCCTCAGAGCATCACGCAGGTCCATGTCCGTAACCAGAACTGTCAGGGCTTTTACAAGCTTGTTTTGAAATCAGAATAAATCACTCATTCTTTTTATGACGGCCATAAGCAACTGCATCAGTGCAAAATCTGGATCCCAGTACAGAATCTGAGATTAAAAAACAAACCAAGTACACTACAGCTTTTGTTCCATCCTTCCCCAAGACATGGGTGTGCCACACAAGCCTGTTTGAAACCACTCTATCTCAGAATCTGTTAGAAATGCTTTAATAAATGAAGAATTTAGGATATCTCTTGAACATCATGATATACTTACTAAGTGACTTCCAAGTCTAGTTTTAGTTCCTAAGATATTGCAGTGCTTGGGAAGTGGTAAATGATTTTTTATTAGCCAGAGACAAAAATCAAATTTGTGCCTCAATCTCCATCAATCTTAGTAAGACTCTGATACAGTGATGCTCTTTTATTGGCTAGACTAATGAACGCTGGAGTCAGTTCCTCTGTCTTCAGCTGGTTAAAAAAGTTATTCATGTCCTGTTCTCAGTATTTTCAAAGCTAATGGTCTGATTTCCGCCACCAGATTGAATCCTGAGAGAATTACACTAACATTTCCTTTCTTATCCTTTCTTAACAGCCATTATTTTACGTAGAACACAAAGGATAAATCTGCTAATGTTTCACTATCATAGCATTGTTCAGCCTTTTTTTTTTTTTTTTTTGCTGAAGCTGAGTATACATAGTTTTCCTGTTTTGGGATCGAGGAGACAGGGACTTATGAGGAATGATAACACCGAAGAGAGGTAAATGAATGTAAGACACTGAAAGCAACCTATGTGAACCTACTTCATGTTAAAGTAGCAGGTGCTGGTATATCATTAGGCACTGAAATTCATTGGGAGAACAGTAGCTTAAAGCAAAGGAAATGGTAATTTCTTAATTGCTGCGGCTCACACCCTTTTCTTGAAGGTCATTTGTTATTTACAAAACGAGAAGGCTCTGTTCATTTTCACATACTTCAGACAGGACATCTCCTCTTTGCAGGCTATTTCAGAATCAGAACATAACTGATGTGTTCATCCTCCCTTAGGGCTTCCAACCAAAAATACTGCTTCTCAAAACACCTGAAATAACATCTCAGAATGTAATGTAGAGTAAAAAAAAAAAAAAAAAAAAAAAAAGAAGAAATGCACTCATGATCTCCTTCAGTTATGTATGTTATGTGACCGTTAGTTTACCATCAGATCACAAGTTCCTCAAACTAGTTTTTGTGTTTGTTGTCATTTAAAGTGAAAGTTTTGCTTTGCAAAACCATTGCAATGTGGGATCATCACTCATATGGAAGAAATTGTTTTGGATGTCTGAATCTGGTCTGAAGTTTCACAAAGCTCATGTGCCCACTCTAAAGACTGCACGACTTTCAGAGACACATACGGAGTATTGCACAATGTCTACAGGATGGAATCCACACACAGGGGTCAGGGTGAGAATTAATAATGCCTGTGTGAGGCTATCCAAACACAAGAGTTTTTTATTAATAAAAGTCTAAACATATACAAAAAAAAAAAAACCCAAAAAAAGAAAAGCAACCCCCCAAAACCCCCACAATCTAAGAAACTAACCTTCCCTCATTTTTCATTCCCTGCTTTTGGAAGATTCCATTTAATGCTCAGTTTCTTGCACGGAGAGAGCGAAGCATGAAGAAAATTCAAAACACTACCCAGTCTGTCCATTAGCCTTTTAAAAATAATGAAATGAAAATATTATTCTCGCCACACAGACCCAGTATAACAAATACAGCTTTCACCCACGGCTTAAAATAATTACTCTAAAAATACCTGGAAGTGTTCAGATTCGCTTCCAGTGGAGATTCTGATGGCCATTTCTTAATACCTGCTCATTTCATTATCTCTTGCCACACCAACTCAGCATGCTTTGAGTGTCCAAAACTAATGTTCTTTAACAATTTATTATGGAAGAATGTATGCATATATTCAATTACTCTCTGCGGAGAAGCTCAGGTTTCCTGAGGGAACTGCTTTGCTTCTTCACAAAGCAACATACTGCTTCTCCGTACAGCACTAGTGACTACACGGGAGAACCAGAAGTCATCAGAAACGCTTAGCAGTACAAGTACCTTCTCTTGCTCACAGGCTAAGGAATTAATCAATTTTACATTCCAGAAAGAGCATTGTTTCTGAACACTTCAGAACAGGACAGAGATCTGCCTCAGTTTAGAGGTATTCAGGTCTTCTGTCATCCATTTGCACCACAATAAATCTAGAGTAACCTGGCTAAGTAACCTGGGCACAGCAACAACCACCAGAGGGGTGAGCCACTGCTTGCATGCAGTATGTTCACAAATGAGTACAGAGATTTGTCCTGAAAGCTGCCCTGGTTTAGTGCTGTCACTGACATCAGCACTTGCTCTTGAAGCAGACACAGAGGGTAGCAGCAGACACTTCAGGATGACAGAATTTAATGAAAACTGGTCCAGAAAAGAAAAATACGTTAAATGCTTTTGTTATTGTTTCCCGGGAATCTGTGTGGCTAAAGCATCGTACATCACAAGAACGCAATGTGGAGCCTTTTGCATCTCTGTACAGCCTAGACACACACTGCTTTTTCCAAGCCCAGGACGACAGAGTGCTGTGCAGAGCTGCGGGGACAGTCCCACCTGGGAGCCCAGTGGCACCTGCAGGTCACTGCCATTGCTCTGCTCTTCTCCCCTGAGCCTGCAGGCAGGCCTCGCACAGACTGACACAGCTCTGGGGTTTTAGTACTGGGCTGTGTTGCTGGTATCAGGTAGCTCTTTTGCTATGTTCAAAGCAAAGAAATTAGAGAGAAGAACCCAACCAAATTCCTGGCTCTGCATTGTTATTTGCAATTGGTTTAGAGATAGGTCTCACAAACAACCACCTCCTGTGTAGTAATCTATGTGCCAATTCTTCACCAGCATTTAAATCACCACTAACTACTTCTAACAAACCTTTTTTTTTTTTTTTTTTTTTTTTTTTTTTTTGCCTTGAGGTGTTTAATTATTACAGGATAAATGGTACTGTTGAGGGATACATGGGGAAAGAGTAATTAGCAGTTCCATCTATCTAAATGAAAGAAAATATTATTATTAATTAATATCCATACAAGGAAGCAGAAAGAATTTCAAAAAATCTACAATAGAGATATCTACAGGGGCCACATTTGCTCTGAGTGTCGCTTTGACAGGTACCCATTTATTATTTTAACAAGCTGAGATTGTCTGCATCTTCAGTCACGGGAGGTCAATCCTTCATTCCTGTCAATCCTTTGATAACTAAAGTGTCTGTATTAATAACTAAAAACTGAGAAGAACAAGCTAAGATAAGTATGCTAGGGGGTCACATTGCTTGAAACTGCCAAACGGCAGCCAGCTTGCTTTGAATGAAGGAAAGAGTTTATCACTGTATGCGTGGTGCTAATTGTTCAGAAATGCTCTGGTACAGACTGTCTAAAGCTGGACCTTTCCATCCACACATCCCTCTTTCCCATCAGAGCAGCTTACTTCAGTGGAGGAAGCCACAGCTCTATCTCTGCAAAGGGAAGGGAGAAGGATTTTTTTTTTCCATGCCTCAATACCACCAATTCATTGTTCATTAATCTGAGTAGATGAAAGTCAGAAGATGCTAAATCCAGACTATACAGTGGGTGTGGTAGGACAGCGCAGCCAAGACCAGCAATGGCTCCACAGTCTTCAAACATGGCGCCTGGCAACAAAATGTAATGGAGCACTGGTGAAAAGGTTCAACCTCTACTGTCATATCATCAACATCTGCCTTTGATGTCATGGACCAAGATAATAAAACACTAGGCATTACTTTTGGAGCAACCCTCATAAATACTTGGATGTCTGTAAAATAATCATGCATCGGACACCCGAATAGAGCAACAAAAATAGCACCAAAAGTTGAAAGCCTTCTGTGAGGAACAGATAAATGTTTTACACGGATTTTTAGACCACTAAATTTTGTCAGATCCCATCATCCCACGATCCTGATCCTGTGTCCTAGAAGGCCAATTTGGAACTGTCTCAGAAGGAGTAAAGCAAAGTCAAACACATCTATTTTCTACACCCTTACTAAGAAATTTTCTTACTTTTAAGAAAATGGCGTTTAAGTGTCCCAAACTATTTGGATAGCAATACTGGTTTTGAAGCCAGTAGTTTTGACACGAAATTTCCAAATTAAATTCCTCATAAACAGAGCTCAAGACCAAACGTGGGGCTATGAGCACCTGCAGAGCACACAGAAGTTTCCCACCATACCCATCACCTACATGTTGGTGCCACCAGTGCTAAAAAAAACCCCCTCAAACAGGACACTGGCAATGGAGACCGGATCGTGGCACTTCCCATTTATTGAACACAGCCTCAGCAGCTCAGTCACGTAGCAGCTCTCTCCCTCACATGGCGCATACTCATGGTGTCAAAATGGAAGTAAAACAGTCTTCCACTGATCTCCCCCTCACACTCCATCCAACCTTACAATTAATTTAATTCTTTCTCGACTTCTAAAGGTTTTCCTCAACTCTTCAGACTCTTTCTGCTACTTCTTCCTCAATCTTTACAAACATCATCTTCCGTCATCTATCTAATCAAACCGTAAAAATGATTGAGTTTGCAGAAGCCCGGGGCTTGGTGACAGCTGGGAAGAGCTCCCTGTTGCTCACAGAAGCATAGGAGTACTGACGAGCACCAACAGTTTAGAAGGTTACAATATAAGTAGGCGTTATAAATTCAGTTACGAAGAAGTCCCCCAGACAACTTATTTTAATTGTCTAGGAACGCAGAGTACAACAGTTGTGCAGGCTTCTCTACTGCCCCTTTGGTCATCAGACTGAGATGAGCAGCAGGTGTATCGCAGAGCCAACAGCAGTAAGAAATCAGCTGCAATGAGACAGACACACTGCTCAATCCGTTGCAAAGCACAGGCTCAAATGTAGTTAAATGTAGAAGAGAACTTGAAAAATCTTGGCTGTCTCTAGATACAGGTAGCCTTAGGTTTTGTTCCTGACTCATCGGGTGAGCAGCCTAGTCATTTCCCTGAGCACCTCTCCCATTGCAAACCAGGAGTAACAATGCTGCAGCTTACTCAAGGCACTAAATGATAGCTGGCTATTATCACAGCAGTTCTAAAGAAATTACTTAGAACTACAGATTTTTAATAGTATTTAAGGTGATAAGTACAGTACAAATATACATAAAAAAGTACAGTTTTAACCCCAAACTAATACAGTGGCTGTTTGATATGCAGGGAAAATGAGCATAGAATCATAGAGTCACAGAATGTTTTGGGCGGAAGGGACTGCACAGACCATCTGGATCCAACCCCCTGCCATAGGCACCAGATTGGGTTACTCACCCACCAAATCCAACTGCCCAGGGCTCATCCAACCTGGCCTCGAACACTTCCAGGGATGGCGCACCCACACCTCTGAGCAGCCTATAGCAGTGCCTCACCACCCTCACAGAGAAGGATTTCTTTAGAATATCTAATCTAAACCTACCCTCGGGCCTTCCCCTTCCAGGCTTTGGTAAAAAGTCTTTCTCAGTCTTATAATAATCACTCCTACTTCCTCAGCTCACAGATTTGGTTTGGAAATCTCCTGCGAGAAAGCCTTCCAGTTAGCATTTAAGAATATTTCCAATTTTTTTGGATATATGTGGGGTTTAATTAAAAATGAAACACTTTTCAGTGAGGTTATTTTAATGAGTGCAGCCCAACAAGGAATAGCAACTGTTCTATAGCAAAAGAAAAAATACAATAGAAGACGTCCTTGCTCATATGCCGCTCAGAAGGATTTTGTCCTTCTCACGTCTTTCACATTTCCTTCTCTTCTCATTTTCATATTTTTGTTTTCTCCTTCGCTTCACTCCATGGCAGCAAATAATGCTGAATACCGATGCAGCTGTACTCGCTCATTTACAGATGATTTCTCTAAGTACCACACACAAGTGCTCTGCTTTTCCAAATGCAAATCAAGGCTGGTTACTTTAATTACTCATGGATTACTGAGGTGCACAGGTGAGATGGGCTTCCATTGCCCCCACCTACATTAAAAGCAGCAGCTAAATCTACATATTCTTTCAATGACTGCTCAATGCACGGCACTAGCACAGATGAATCCTTGTCAGAAATAATTCACTTTGTCTGAACAAGGAGTTTCAGGAGATGACATTATTTTTAAGTCAGCAGTTGAATAATAATCCAAGTGACTGCTTTGGGAGGAATACAATAAAAAAATATTCAGTGACTTTTTCACCCAATTTACTTTTTCCAGGAGTATGAAAACAATATTTAGACATGTTATCATAAAAAAAAAAGTTAGAGATGTTATCCATAAAGGGAGACTCTTGCTTCTCTTTTACGTAAATTGGTAGCACAGTACTAACAAAAAAAGTCACCAAGCAAAATGGAAATGCTAGCAATGTAGCAGTACTTAAATTTCATGAGAGTAAGATTATGACTAGGAACATAAAAATGAGCGGGAAATCTGCAGCTGACAAGAGGTCGGTGCGTAATTACTTTTCCTCTCCCACCAAATGGCTCCAGGTTGAAAGACTTCGTTTAAACAGAAAGACAGTGATGAAAATGCTGATGTGAGCTGAGCGTGTGCAAACCAAGCAGATTTAACACGGCAAGACAAAAGCAACGCAAGGCTGTAGGGGTGCTTCTCAGACAAACAACTGTTTCTCTGCTGTCTGACAGAGACATCTCAGATGGGGCTGCTGGAGGCCTCTAGTTCAACCCCATGCATAGATAAAGTAGGCTGGTTAGGGCTGCGCAGGCCACTTTGGGCTGCCTCTGAGGTTGGAGAGACCACAGATGACTCTGGCCACTGCTCTGTTCACTCTCACAGGGAAGAAGCCCTTCCCTACATCAGGATGGCTGCAGGGTCCTCCCGCCTGCTGTTCTCTCAGTCGCCCTGCGAGTGCTGCAGGCCTCAGCCCTCCTGGCAGCTCAGCCCGGGACTTGTTCCCATCTGCCGGCATCTTTTCTACACCCAAAAGAACACACACTGCTGCAGCTGTACCGCAGTAATGCCAACGGCAGGAAGGACTGCTTCCCTCGCCTCGCTGGCTGTGCTCCTGCTAACTGGCCCAGGGTGCTCTTGGCCTTCCCTGCTGCAGGAGCACATCACCGCCATGTGTCCTTGCATGTCCTCAGGCCCTCTGACAATATGGTAACTTAATTAAAAAGCACCATCTTTGTTAAAGAAGTAAGCAAGTTCACAGTCATACCAGGGCTGCCTTGGTCCCTGCGTGCAGGCCTGGCTCGCTGCTCCCCAACCCCACGGCCAGAGGAGCAGCACTTGCATTGTAACACTGCAAGATCCATTTTGACATTTAGTAAAATAAGAGGAATAAACTACATTCTGACCACACAAATACTTCTTTTTCCTCTGACAGAAAGGAAAGAAATACTGCATTTTCCATTAGTCTGAATAGAACATTATTTAATGCTCCAAATAAACAGCTCTTCTCAGTACACATCTCAGGATAAGCAAATGCTTAAGTCCCACCTGATTCAGCAAAGCTTTTAAGCATCTGAGTGTCAATGCCTTCAGAAAGATCGCTAAGTGAGTGCTGCTGTGCTTTGCTGAATTTTGGCCTCACACTGTAAGAAAAGGATAATTCAGCTCATTATATTTTGTGAATGACACAATGCCCCTGAACGTTAAACTTTATATCTATTTGCATATATATATGCGCAGCATTAGGTTTGGCTCTTAAGTAACTACAGAGATCAAAGTACACATAGATCCTTAGAGACTATCAGACTGCAATTACGCTGCAAAATAAATTATAGGCAGCCTCTCTCTATGTCACACTCTGTCCAGCTGTACATTTGCTTGGGTTCCTCTGTTGCCCTTGAACATGCCTTGGTTTCATTTGTGGAATAAAATACTCTTAGATGAGGGCTTATGAAACAACCACTTCACTCCCAGCAGTGCTTGCTTTTAACAAGAACAACATTCTGGAAGTTGAAAAATAAACAAACAACTACAAAGAAAACTAACCAAGCAAAAATTTGCCATGGGTTATGCTGAAAAGTTCCCAAAGATCTCATTAGGGCTTTAAAACAGCTGTTCAGAGAGGACTAACAGTGGTTGGGGGTTGTCTGTGAGCAGCGCGTACCTTCACATACCTGGGCAGATTTGATGCCTTGCTGCAGATCTTGTTTCCCGTGAATGGGAATTTATCTCAAAATTTTCCATATTATGGCAGCTTGAAGCATTCCTGTCACTGCAACAGCCCATGAGAAGCCACTTCCCCCCTCGCTCACAGGACATGCTTGGGAGCTGAAGTGCAAGCTGGCCAAAGTCATCCCTGCACTGCTGTGACTCTGCTAGCATTGCCTCCAATGGCTCTTGTGCGGCTCACTGATGGGCTCTGACATTCCTTCCCTCTATCAATGTCAAATGAGTGTTTGTGACTTTAATGGTAAATTACCATTATTGGCATTGTGATTATGTCTGACTGCACTTGGGATGGAAACTTAAGAACAGTCCAAAGAAGGAGGATATCCAGCTCCTCTCATCTAGCTTTACAGGGTGAAACACATCATTTAAAACACTGGGTTCAGCTGATCACAATGTTTAAGTGCTTTTTTTTTTTTTTTTTTTTTTTTAAGCAAAACGTTAATCCATGATAGTGAGCCCATGAAACAGAAGTTACTATTTTATCCCCCTAAGAAGATTGATCAGAATAGAAACAGCTCCTTCCCCAGTTCTTTATCTCCATCACAGCTCCAGGCACAATAGTGAAAAGAAAAGCTCCTGATCCACCCGGGGGGCCAGTTACTGCAGTACTGGTTTCCCAGTGTGCTGAAAGCTTTCCTCCAGCCCCCTGAGCTCTCCCCATGCACATGGAGGATGCCAGATTGGCAGAACAGAGCCCTGCGGACCCTGGAAGCTCCCTGCTGGCAGCTCAGTGCTTGCGGCAGTTGAGTCACTGCCTCGTCCCCACCTTACAGCAGGAGTAGCAGCAGCAACCCAGCCCTCATGCCCGCACCATTCCCAGTCTTATTCTTGTGTATCCTGAAGAACTAAGAGCAGATCCTGCACACTGCTCAGGTGGATGTAGAAAACCATCTCTGAAAACTCCTACTGAAGCAGGTAATCCCCAACAACTGAAATTTGGCCAAACAACATCACCTCTATGTTAACATTTTTCCATCTTTCAGCAAAACCGGAGAGGTGTTCTGGGGAATACCAGTGGCTGTCCCTAACGTCCTAATGAAGTTTGTTATCAGTTATGTTGCCTTCCAGACATTCACAGTTACCTCGTGAAAGTATTTCCATATATCCCCTGGACAAAACAAGTCCCGCTACAGCCTGCTGGTTCCCTCATACCACTACAAGTTTGTTGCTACTTAAAGTTGTTCTTGTTCTCCTCTATTTCTCCCTTAAAATGCAAATTTCCATTTCATTGAGAACAGGAACATTTTTTTTTCTCCTGCTATTGTACAATAACTTGCTGAACGGGATGCCAGTGCCTGATTAGGGCTTTAAGTTACTATAATAATAGAAATAAATGGAATTAAAAGCACGCAGTTCAATATCTTGCAGCATTGATAGTTTCTGAATTCTGCAATAAAAGATTAACCCAATGTATGTTTAGATAGAATCTCTGTGAGCCTATGATATCCAGAGATATCTGAAAGCTCATGCGATTTACAATGCTTTGCTGCAGCTTTCTGAGTTTTTCAAACTTTTGCAGAATGAATTCTTTCTAAGGACAAATACCAAAAGATGAACGGGAAGAAGGTGATTTATGATGAATAAATCTCAAAAGGTTCAGAACCTACGCTCTAATGGGATATGCACCACAGAGTTTGAAAAGCTATCTGAAACTGCAGCAAAATTCATATTTCATCAAGAGGAATTTGGGGGACCATAGCAGTCTTTCTTGTCCAAAACGAATCTGGTTGTGTCATTCCATAGAAAGCATGTCATAATTTAAATTAATGCTCATGACTGAGACAGAAACATTAGGTAATAGTAGGAAAACGAGGGAAGTGAAACTTGGAATCTAAAATAAGTTCTCCAGCTATCTGTAGCTTTTACTGAAACAATCTCTTATTTTTTCAACATTTCCTACCTATCCCTAAAAAGGATTTTCCCTAATTTAAGAGAAAGAATAGAAGAGCTTTGGATTGAACTGCATAATCAGTGAACCAGACAATCCCAAACTGCTCAAGCATATCTGACATCTGCTTGAAGAACTCGGCTGCAAACAGCAGAAGAGAGTTTCCATTACAGTACATGC
The DNA here is from genome assembly GCA_030625065.1 of Alectoris magna. Classification (NCBI taxonomy): domain Eukaryota; kingdom Metazoa; phylum Chordata; class Aves; order Galliformes; family Phasianidae; genus Alectoris; species Alectoris magna. The sequence goes on along the minus strand of CM060575.1, from coordinate 4,510,779 downwards.
AGAGCTGGGTTGGGAGAGGCAGCATTAGAAAGTGTTATTCCCATTTAGTAATTATGCCTTGATTGTTTTTTATATGTTCGCTCTACTGTAACTTGCTTGCCTTAGGGTGGCACTACTGCTAGAGAAAACACAAAAGTAATTTAGTTTTAAAGGGGAAATGAAAGTTTAAAAGTAGTTAAACGTTTCAGTAGAACTGTAATGATTGGAGATGACTGGATTGGGTTGATAAAGAGTACTAATTTCAATAGTAACTCATGCCTTAATTCTCCTTACAGCAAACAGCCTCCCTTGCTCCTTTGTGGTACACAACATACTCTTTAGATCACAGTCAATGCTATCTGGGAGGAAAAAAAACAACAACACATTTTCATTTTTATTCCTCAGAAGCATCACAAAGACCAAATTTCCACAGAGCTGTTATTTACTCCTATGTAAATGGCATTGGCTCTGTAATGAGGTGTAATCACCAACACACAGTTCTCGACCTCTTTCTGTTGCTTAGATTTACCACCCCATTTCTCCACCAGTGGCCGTGACCTCAGCAGAGTTAGAATGTGATGCCTTGAGCTGATGTCAATGATCACATCCAAAAGGTAGTGTTCCCAAGCTTCGCAGAGAAGCCGGGAGCAAGGAACAATCTTGCAGAGCTGGGAGCCAACGGAATGCGCTGGCTGAGTGAAGACTTCCCACAGGACTTCTCTGCAGACTCTTCTACCCCTGTACATCAGGGGAACTTAACCACACGTGGCACAGGTGGGCATACTGGTGACCTAGTCTGCAGGTCAGCAGCTACCCCTTATCATTTTTGTCTAATAAATACGCATTTGTTCACTTCCACAATGTGGTACAGAGGTCAGTGTTTGGCCCTAGAGAATACCATATGATTAGTGCATCATAAAACTTATGTTCTCCACCCCTCACTCTCCAGCCCTTTATTCTCTCACTTACATTATTCCTTTGTTCCTTTCTGCAAATCCTAGTATAAATGTTTTTTGAGTAATTAATGTGTCAAATACAAGACCTGAATTTTCATGGGCAATTAGTGGGCTGAATAAAACGAGCAAAACACATTTCAGATTTAATAGTGAACTGAGCCTCATCTGCTGTTTTGCAGAGCTGTATCCTGAAATACAGAGAGCTTCATAAGCATGTAAACTTTTTATTTCATATACCAAACCTACCTCTCCTTTTCTACTTTTCACCACATACAAGATGCTGTTTGTAGTCTATTACAATTTGCATATTGTCTTTCTGCCTCACTGATAATTGATCAGGATAACATCTGCTTTCTGCTGGTGTCGAGAGAAACGTATTTGTTTCTACAGGACTCTGCAATTCCTCAAGCCTTGCAGAAGTGCAGTTTTCTGACAGAGAGCCGCCCCGTGCCTCCCATAGCGAGGCAAGGCGCAACTGAAAACGTGTACCATGCTCATGTATGTTGCTCCAAGAATGCAGAGTGGCATACAGCTTACTTACACAGTCACACATTGTGGCATAGCAACACAAAAAGAAGTCTGCTATGGACAAAGTAAGAGCATTATAAGTAGTGTAGGTAGCATGTAGGACTCTCAGAATTCATAATTCCTGCTGAAAGCACCAGACATTTAGTGCAGGGGGAGAAAGTGAAGGATTGAGAGATTGCCTAAAGAGAGGAGCTGGTGTGCAGTTTTACCATGGGACATACACTTCCAACAAAATTTAGAAGTGCAGATACTGGATCGTTTTGATATTAGAGGACTATAAGAAAGAGTTTTATGCTTTCCAACGTTTCTGGGGATTTAGCTGTCTGGTTCAAAAAATACCTGACTCTGAATCAGCTCAGCTTAGAGGCAAGCAGTCAAAATGATTAGCAAGCCAAGGAGATGGCTCAGTCTCAAGGACACAGCACACTACTCTGACTGGCAAATCCATCACAAGTTGCATATATCATAATTGAGCAACACAAATTTGTAAATAATCTCTACTTCAGTGTCTGTGTTGACAAGGAAGAATATATGAGACCTTCCTTGTTAGGTAACCTCCTGTCAAAACAGACCATCCTGACACTTAAGTGTGTTGAAAGCATCTGCATGAATGCCTAAGGAATACCAGGAAATGATGAGAGACCAACTGAGGAGGTAAGCAGAGGCATACCATTAACAGCCTGATCTTCCCAGCCAGCAGAGCTGGGCACAGGTAAAAGGGTTAGGCTTAGGACAGAAAGCATACAACTTTGTTTTAGTGCACTGTCTGTTTCCCTAAACACTATGCACCTTTCAAGGCATGTATTTACTATGACTGAAAGACTGCAGGTATCACCTGAATCTAATTTGTAAGCAGATCTACATAGATACTTACTAGCACCAAAATACAAATGATCAATGAAACGTAGAAATGAGCACAACATCCCTTCAGTGCCGTTGGACCTGAAGTGATCTCATCCACGGGTAGGCAGAGCAAGGCAGGACTGTCACACAAAGCGATGACACAGGAGAGATAAACGTGTGGATCGTGTTCTGGCCATCCATAATATGGAATGAAGATTAAAAGCACAGTTACTGACTGAGAAAGTACAATAACTGCGATCACTTTTAAGAGAGAGACAATTTGTCAACAGTCACTACACAATGGCACCCAGGATGCCATGATTCCTAAACGCAATTAGTAGCTGCAGGTGACCAGTTTGAGACAAAACACAGTAATCATATTGCTTTGGGATGTGCCATCCTAATGAGCGGGACCTTTGGATATGCCTCTGCTTTGGCTCAACCTACCCCAGGGTCTCAGGGCCCTCCACTATAGACAACACAATGGGACTCTGGCAACCATATGAAGCTGTTGCTTTCTGGTTACTGGCACTTCAGCATTATAAAACTCATGTGATTTATATCCATAGGCACACCAAGTTTCCTTCAGCACACTTTCCTACTTCATTCTTAACAATATTGGCATTTGTGTATTTGCATTTAAAAACCACATCAGAAATTCATTCCGGAAGGGAGGAAGTCTTTCTCCTCACTTCAGGAACATGATTCATATCCCAGTCCTTCTTTCCCCAGACCTACACTGTAGGAAACAGCACCTATAATAAGCTTAAAGGAAAGTGAAATACATCAAGAAAGATCAAACAGTTGCAGCAGTCAAGCCCCACACCAGACACACAGGACCAGTCCCTGATACGTAGCCAAGAATCAGACAAAGAAAAATGAGTTGTCAAGAAGCCGATTCTACTGAAGAGACTCCTCCTGGAGCTGGACATCTGGGTGCTTCGCATGCCAATGTTAAATCATCAGCCAGTTGTCTTTGGTGGGGAAACAGGAGTAAATTTCATACTGCCAGCACTGGGATGGGTGGGCAGCTGCAGAATCACTCACGTGCCACAACCGTGCTGCCAGCTCTGCCCCAGCGCCCACTCACTGCTGAGGGAACGGCCATAGCAGTGCCCTTGCAGTTAACTTACTTCAAGAATTTTTCCACTTGCTTCCTGAGCTAATTCTCATTTGTATGGTTAAAAGAAAAACACCAGTGCAAATGGTCATTGTACTGAATGAAACTGAAACAACACCCCGAGATAGGCAGAAGAGCTCCAGGCCATCTCCTTGATTCTGTATATCCTCCCATTTTTCCAGACTGTTCCAGGTTTGAGTATTTACAAGGCCTTCAGGTAAGTACTTTTAAGGATGGGAAATTTCCAGACAATTAAACTGCATGCACAAACACTCTGCAGAGAATTTTGCAGTGAAATTGTCTTGTAAGCCCATGTTTTTCATCTCCAGAATAAAGCGCTGAAGAATTTTCAGCAGTTGAATATATGTAATGCTATACACAAAAAGCTTCCGATCATCACGTGGCTATCAGCACTGTACATGTAGCTCCAGTACAATGCCAGTGTCCCAGTTTCAAACTCTCAGATCAAGTCCTTGAGGGAACCAGAAAACAAAGAAAAAGAACCTTAGAATATTAAACAAACTGAAACTGTGCAGTACTTTCTGTTTGCAAGGATTTGCATGATCCATGCATGAGTTTAAAGATCCTGATAACTGCAGCAGACAAAAAAGCAAGAAAATCTACAGCAAGGGAAAAATACTCTGGTTAGCATTTCAGCTTTAAGAGAAATTTAAAGTTCCTTCTACAATGGCAGGGATAAAGATGACATTCATCTTCAGTTTCAGCAATAAGCCTGAATTTGGTCTCTTTTCAAGACTGTTCATCATACACGCTGTCCTCTGAGCTTGTGTTTTTCCTTAGTTTACTGATGGTCTTATTATATCCTTATGCATGAGAGAAACACTTTATTCCCACAGCATTAAAATTGTCTTCTGCGAAAGTGGGGAGGTGGTGAAGTGAGGCATAATTTACAGTTTCAGAATAGTGGAATAACTTTAGTTATAAATCTGCAGCTCTCAAGAGTTTCTTACCTGAAGACAGGGAGACTTACAACCAGCAACACAACAAAGACCCAGTTAAACTATTCATTTATAGAAGGGAAGACTGACAAGTTTACAACAAGAGCACTACAGCACATCAAATATGCATTGAAGACGAAGTAAGGATAGTGGTTTAGAATGACTGTGGTTGTCTGCCTCAATTTTGGGCTCCTCTCAAAACCAGCATACGTGTTTCTTGATCTAGTTCCTATTCGATATTTAAAATATTGAATATTTTTATTTGAAAGGAAACCTAGCTACACAAAGTAACGTTTGAGTCAAATATACACAGGTAATTACTACAAGAACAAATCTGCAGTCTTTAAAGTAGTCCTTCAAGTCCAAACTTCTTCATTAGCTTCTCTAAGACCAAGGATCACAGCATCTGTGATCCAGCATTTCCAATGAAATATGAGATGCTTCTTATGTTTGAATTCAGGACTGGCAGGTCCTTCACTCCCATTTGTAAAATCTACATTATAAAGATCTAGAAATCCATGACATTTGTCTACTGAGGAATCCCTCAACCTTTCTTCATAGGAGAGATGCTCCAACCCTTTGACCATTCTTATGTCCCTCCCCCGATCCCACTCTAACAAGATATCATCTGTCTCTACCGTGAGCTTTGTTCCACAAGTTTTCATAACCTTTAAGTTTCAAACTTGCTTGCAAGCAGATCTCACATTCTTCTGGTCATCTCTGGAACTCTGGTACTTATCAGAACTTCATCCTACTGACAACAACTCCCATGAAATTACAAATCTATATCAGAAAAAATACCAAATTCCAGCTCACTGAAAAATATCTTCTGTACTTGTACAGAAACAGAAAAATACAAATACTCAAAGTCGGAAGATCCAAATCAGCCTTAACCCTCACCTGTGCCTTCTATTAAGGCTTATACCTAAACTGTGTGCTGTTAGCTTGGTTTTGGGTTTTAAAACTTGATAGCAGTGGCACTAGTAACCAGGCAACAGTAATTGCTTCTCTGAGATTAAACCACAACACGACATTAAAGCTCTGCTACTGAACTTCCTCACAAAGGTGCAAAATTTTTGCAGGCAGAAGTTAATTATGTAGAAGGGCAATTTCAATTTAAGTTGCAAGTATCACTGAGCTGTAAGGAAGCAGGATACAATGAGGTCATAAGTTCAGTCTACCTGAGTTTTAAAACTAGAGAAGGATTGCTGTAGCTTCGCATTTTTAATTGATGCATCCAGCCTCTCAGAATAGTTCTAACTACGTCAAAACAAATGGCCTCTTAATAACTGCTATACGATAACATGATCATACTGCAGATTTTACTGTAGCCACTATTACAGTTTCACAATTAAAGAGATGATACTACCATGAATTAGAACTAGAGGGCATTGTGTAGCCTGTAACTAAACCAGGAAGTTCAGTATACTCTTTAGCCTATATATAGTCAAACCTACTGTAAGACAACTAACGTGGCCCTACAGATAAACCTACATAAACCACAGAAAACACCATATTATTAGAAGCACTACAATATCCAAAGTTCTTGAGACAAACAAGGTGGACAGAACAATAAGAGAAAACTCAAAACTGCTCAAGGAAGAGCTGGCTTAGAAATAAAGTAGTGGTTGATGGGTTCAAAAGTAAAATATTAGTTAGAAAAAAAAACCAATGACGTGCAGGTGAGGGTTACGCTTCCTGATTGTGACCTGCACTGGTTACAGGCAGAAGAACGTACCTGGAGCCCACATTACTGCACCTGGGGCAGGCAGTTTTGCCCTGTGCTGCACAGCCACCAGTTCCACCTTGTGAGCCTCTTGAACCTGTCAATGATGTCAGGTCTGAGGGTGGCTCCCACAGATGCACCAAGCCATGCCAAGACACTATTGCTTAAACAGTTCCCTCACACCAGAAGGCACAGAAGCATTTTTGTCGCTTGCACAGCAGTTGCCATTAAGAAGTAAATGTTTGCCAACAGATCAACCCAGTAGGCTGCAATTGTTCCATATGCTTTGAATCTGGCATTTCTGTGGTAACCATCACATATCCAAATGCTAATAATGACTGTACTCCAAACACCATAACTCCTTTCTCAGAGCCAGATACTCCTCAACCCCTACTTGTTTCAGCAAAATTCTTAAGCGTTATCTGTAAAACATCAATGACACAACAATTCTTCTATCTTCCACTGTTACAGCAATTCCTTTTCACGTCCACTTTTAACATGATGTAACACAATCAGAAAGTGGAATGGTGATACAGGAGGTGAAATAACAAAGGAACTAGTGCAATGGAAATGTGTTACAAAGGAAAAGGGAAAGTGCTCACCCATCTCTGAAGATGGAGGCTCACAGGGAAAACTCCACCAAAGAGGGATCTCCAGAAAAAGATCCTTGCCCACTGGCAGTCAGCCCTTAAATGAGGTCTAAGAGAGGTGCAGCCAAGCTCCACCCCTTCTGGTCACACAGCTGAACTGCCTTCACCTGTGCTCCCAGGGCTGAGCGGGTCCTTTCCCCTGGTGCTCAATCAGTGCTTCAGGCTGGGACTCAACAGTTACCACACACGACAATAAACATTTAGCTTCTGAAGCATGGGCAAAGAAATCAACATATACTCCGTCTGACTTTCAAGTGAAAGAATATAATGAACAGATGAGACCTAGAAAATTTGCTTTGCCAGAGAAAACAGCGTGTTATGTCTAAAGCAAGTGTCCAATATTTCCCATCTGAATGTAAATTATAGTGTTTAGCCTCGTAGAAATGAAACATCTGGAATAGCTATCCAATTTATAGCTCCAAATCACACATATTAAGCTTTAGCACACTAATGTTAATATTCCAGTATCCCAGCTAATCTGAAGATCTCTGTTCTGAGAGTTTGAGTTGGAAAGGAATGTGGACCATCAACAAAAACAAAAAGCTGAATACATCTCCCTGCGGCGTTGCAGAGATAACTAAAGATGCCAATCATTCAAGTACGTCCATACGTTCCTAAGTATTTGTTTCTCAAGAGAGGGGAACAGCACTGACATCTGAATTGGTACAAATCCAGTGCTAAGATCCCCCATGCTATGCTGCACAGACAGGAATTAGTCCCTTACAGGCACAACATGAAAAGCTGTATTCAGAAGATGAACTTTTAACTTTTGCTTTCCTACAAAATGACCAGAACCTTCCTACTGATATTAAACTATCAATTTTTAATACTGTTATCTTGCATATTGCCCTTATTATCTGTCACACTAGGTTTACTGAGCTTCATATTTGCTCTCCTTCTTCCCAGATGTAAGCTATTCAACTTAAATTAAAAGCACAGATTGCAAAATATCCCCACTGACCTTACAGCCAAGTAATGCTCTTAATTAGAAATAAACAAACTGGTTCAGACTAAGTAAGAAACTGTCTAGACTTCAGACAGAAGTTTGAAGGGAACTTCTTTATCATCAAAGAAAAATTATTTCTGTTCAGTCTCTTTTTCTCTTTCTTTGAAATTCTTCTCATTTCTTTATTTTCTATATCATTTTTATCTGACACATTGGGAACAAAAACAGCCATCTACTTTGTTCAGCAACGTGTTCAGAAAAGCTTGCAATGCATGATTAGAGACTCCTTATTGCACTAGTTAACAGTTGTCACCTAAGCATCATGGATATTTACATTTTTAAAGTTCATCTAAATGCCCAGTTCTGGGTTGAATCACGATCCTGGCACAGGTGATACCTGTTGCAATGGGTTCCTTCAGGTTAATCCATTAATCTGGAAAACAATTCCCCCTCTTTTTTGTTTTCCCTCTAGTATGAGCTGCTGAGAAGCCTCCTGACTTTGACTTTCGCTTCCCTGGATCTCAAGATCTGCAGCAGAAGAGACAAGATTTAAATAAAGGAACAAACATGTACCCTGTGAAACATATGAGGCTTTTTGAGAATGGGATGATTCAGTGGTGATATGATAATAAACACACAGAGATTAAAGGAAGAAAACATATTCGAAATGGGGTTTCCCTGGCTCTGCTTAGATGAAATAATGTTTAATGGCTTGGGGACAGGGAAAGCTGGAAGCGTGCAAGACAGGACAGGACAACAGACACTGAAATGTGGCACCAGATTCCACCCTTTGCTCACCCTTTGACCCTGAGAGCACATCTGCATGATCCCTAGCAGAAAGCGTTTCACTGCATTTTCTAAGCCACTTTAAGATCTGCATAGGAAAGTTGCTATTATGTAATTCCCATTCATTGAAATATAAGCAAAATCAAAATAACCATCAATGTCAGATTATAGTTTTATAACATGGCAACACAAATAATGTTTGCTCTCTCCCTAACGCAAACCCATAAATCCTCAGTGGATTAACCTCTCAGAAAGTCTTGCCAACTGTTCCTGCCACTACTGCACAATTCAAAATCTCAAGCTGCCAAAAAACTCAGTTGCTGTTTTCAGAGCACAGCAATCAATCATGCTAAGGATGGGAAGATGAGAGAGCAGGTTAAGAAGAGAGGAATGTTAACTTCAGAAGCAAGCATCTAACTTAGGTTTTTATTAGAAAGAGACAAAGATAACAGTAAAATTTGAGTAGGTCTGTCCCTTTTCCCTGTTGGCACAGAGGGCCTCTTCAGCTTCATCAGACTCTTCAACGAACACTACAAATGTACCCCTGTGGCACAGCACAACTTGTGCTTTCAAGATGTGCAACCAGCACAAGAATAAATGCAGCAGAGGACAGCAACCCACGCACAAATTCTCCTGGAAGAGTTCACTTTCATTAGTGCTCTGACAGATCCACAGTTAGTTGCAGATGCTAAACCTGAACTACCCAGCTGTGCTTCTGTTTCTATTAGTTGGCTAGGCTGTGGCTAGCATTGCAGCTGGCCCACAGCAAGGCCAATGTGATCTTTAGCTCCTGCTCAAGAGCTGGATAAAACTACGCTAGGCTAAGCATCTCATTCCTGCCAGTATCAGTTTCCTGCAGTTACTACTCCAAGATAATCACATTATATTTTATTTTATGAACCCGCTTATTCTCTTTTGTATGAAACCATCTTTATCTCAGCCCATGCAGTCTCTCCCTCTTACCTTTCTGGTTCTCACTCCCACTGAGGGCTGGGAGGAAGCAGCTGGATGGTGCTGAGCTGCCCGCCAGGGTTAACCCACCATGGTTGCCTTAAAGCATGCAGGGGATCTGCTTAGTTCCGTCACGTTTTTATTTCCCTTTTTCCCCTAGGGGGAGAATGCACGAATGCTACTGTCATAAGAAGTAATGGAAAGGAAAAAGAAAACAAACTAAACCTGAATCCAGCCTGGTCAGACTAATGATCTGGGTGATGTTAAATGAAATCAGAGGAGTAAACATGAAAAGTGACCAGCATTGCAATGATACTCCAGCCCCCAAACCCACTGCACCAGGCTTTCACAGCTCCCCCTGAAAGGCAGTGATATCAGCACTTCTTATACCTTTCAGCATCCAGCTTCTGTTCTACGTGCTAAGGGGAATTAGCACACAACCACCTGCCTTGTGAGAGTCCCACAGGACCAAGGATCACCAAGGATCTTAAAATAAGAAGAAAGAGTGTGTTGTCATCCAAAATCCGTGAAGAAAACTCTAACTCCAGTGTGGTGTTAGGAAGCCAACATTCCTTTATTCCTCATGATACATACTGGGCAACTTGATAAATCAAGCATGCTCTCTTAGAGTTCGAGTTCTACATTTAAACAGTTAAGACATATGTGTGCAATACATTGGCATACATAGTCGTTATTTTGCAAGAACTTCTTATTAATATACGCTAACGTCCTTCTGGACATGCGTGATTGCATCTAAGGTGGTCATGTGACCAACTGTCTCCTCCCATTTATTTCTCCTTCAGCTTCATCATGCTGACTTTTGGCTTACCTTCAGCAATTTTTCCCAAGTATATTCACTATAACCTAAAACAATGTACATGAAATCCAAGAAAACATTGCACCTGGTGGATGCAAAGATAAAAGTAGTCTGTTGTGACTCCAGTGTTTCTGTGAAGCAAGATCATTGAGAAAAATAAAGTTGTTCACACACCCAGCAAAGCTAAACTGGAAAGCTTTAGAACTGGCACTCATCGATTCCTTTTGCTAAACTATTATATTCATCCTAAAACTAATACACTGATTCCTATTGCTAAACCAGCCTACATCAGTATAAAATTACAGGGCCATATAGCGAGGTCACAGTATGATGAAAAGAAGAGAGCTGGAGATAGAAAGCACCATCTGTATTTCTGTATGTTTGCAGACAATTTGCTGCAAGTATAAAGAGGACCCTGTTCCACTCTTTATGGAAAATGGAAAACACCAAGACAATCATCATCTCTAGATCAGAGATATGAAAACTAGTGTATGTAATGAACTTTTCTTCTAGAGGTGTCCAAAGACGGTCCTCCAATATCAGGGCAATTTCACAGACCACAAAGGATTCAACAGTTCCGCATGCCCCAGCTCAGTAAACCATTCACGTGCATATCTGTGCCCCGGAACTCATCCCTGTTGATGTCCCCAGGTGCTGAGCCAAACCCATGCATGCTTCTGCACCTGCAGAGCTCTGTGGATGTGCTCAAGTGCTAAAGCAGGAGCTGTCCTCCTGTTTCCAGACTTGGGCATGAGGGAGGCCAGACCCAGAGAAAGAAGACCCAGGCTCATTCACATGGTGAGCTCAAATTTTGCAACTAAATATCTAGAAGTAATCACATATCCTAGCCTGTAGGTGGAGGCTGCAATAACCTGCACAGACTTTTATGATTAACTACCTCATTCAAAGCTGATTTCGACCACAGAAAGCTCTTACATGCACACTGTCCTTCCTAAAGCAGAGCTTACTTTCTTCCAACATTTAGAAAGGGTTCTTGGCAAACTTCTCCTACCGAATCCAATCTGATGGATTTTATCCATTGCAGTTATCACACGCCACTTCAGAACATACATGAAATAAAACCAGCTTGCTGTAACAAATAAACATCTAGATAACCATCTCAGGTATATATTACTGACCAACCTCCTTTCAAATTCCCCTGAAGTCAAAGAAATAGGAGGAATATTATCCAGTCATCTTCAAATGTTTCCTGTTTTCAATGTCAAAAAAAAAAAAAAGAAAAAAAAAAAAGAAAAAAAAAAAGCCACTGCATCCATGGTTCTTCTTTTTTTTTACTGCAAATACATGATTTGGCGCCCGCCTCTGTTCTCCTTGCACTCTGGGAGGATCTGAATGTTGCAGACAGATTTTGGGAGCCGCTCCACCTTGTTGTCAGGATGCAAACGGCTGGTTCGAACCCATTTAACTGATGAATGTATCATACAGAGAATAGCTGTGGCAGACATAACTTGATTCATTAGTAGTCAGGATGAGTAACCTTTTCATTCCAGTACACAGCACTTATTGTGGCTGCCAGGCACCTCCGTGCTGATTTACAATCGCTCGGCTTTGACGTGAGTGGGGGAGTTCTATTTCTCTCCGAGTGGGACCAAGAGCATAAGTGTGGGCTTACAAAAATATTGATCCAAAACACACGCACACACAAAGGCACGGGAGGAGGACAAAGTACCAATTCAAGTTACAGCTCTTGCTAGGAAATAGTGTTTAAGCTATAAAAGAAAACAAACAAAACCCTACACAGTCTTATCAAAGACCACAGAAAAAAAGCAACCTGCTTACTAACACACACACAGAGTTAGAGCTGTGATGCAGACAACTGTGTTCTATTTTAAACATGGAAACCGTTGATGTAACTTGTGATTCTAGGAGAAAAAAAGGTAGGTTTTATTTTCTGATGTTTATACAGAAAACAAAAAATAATTTAAAAAAAAAAATAAATTGGCCAGCTCAACTCTGCTCCCCCTCCCCCACAAGCAAACAAACAAGGAACAGAAAACCCCCACATAATATGAGCTCAATCTTCTCAGTGCCAAATGGCTGCTGTAGGGCTGCAGCAGCTTGGATCGAAAGGTCTAGAGAGGAAACTGCAGAAAAGCACATTGAGCAACCTGGGGAGGAGGGAATGAGTACAAGGAAACAATCCTGTATTTGGAAGAGCTTAGTCAACTGAAGCTGACTGAAAAGAGGAAACTTCCCTGCAGGCTGATGGAACAGGAGTGGGGTGTTCTGTGGGGAGCGCAAGCTGCCACCAGAAATGGCACAGTCAGGTGCTTCTTTGCACAGGCAAAGGCAACACCAATTATGAATCCCCTTCAGTCAGATCTTCAGCCTGCTCCCAAGGCTGAGCCCCTCTGGTCACCCACACACCGCCATATGTCTCAAGGCAGGACTGCTGTCTGTCTCTCCAGTTTTCTGCAGATAGCTGAGGATTAGCTTTCACTGTCTGCACTGTTATATCCAAAAGCTACACACAGTAACTTGAGAGAGATGCGAAGTCTGGTCAAGAAAAATTAAAGTAAAAGCTGGACGTAAAAAGCTGAGTTACTGGGCACATTAATATATATGTTTTTTGTTTTTTTTTTTTTTTTTTTTTTGTGTGTGTGTGGAAAAGTCAACACAGGTTTTTGTTATGACTTTCAAAGCCACCGCTACTCAAAGCCTCTCACCAAGAGTTCTTTGAAGAAATCAACAAGCATGTGGATAAAGGAGTTTGAGCTGATACTGTCTATTTGTATTTCCAGAAGGTATCTGACAAGGTCCCTCGTCAAAGACTTTTAAAGAAGCTGTGCTGTCACGGAACACAAGGGATTGTTCTCTCTCAAAAAAAGAGGTGGTTGAAAGATAGGGGACAAAAGCAGGGCAGCTTTCACAGAGGTAGGATGGCACCAGGGGATCCCCACGGGCAGCTGAGCTAAACATGTCCCAACCTGATCTAGAGACAAAGGGCGCAGAGAGTCAGCTGACAAAGTTTTCTCAGGATGATGAGTTTTCCAAGATAAAATAGGTTTTTTTTTTTCCTTTTTTTTTTGCAGGGTACTCTTGTGACACTGAAAGGCAAATGAATTTCTATACTACTAAACATAAAGTAATTTATGTAGGAAAAACTCCTAAGTTTTACATATACATAAATAGGTTCTGAACTGATTATCAAGAAGAAAGAGATCTTTAAGTTATCAAAGCTTGTTTTATGAAAGTGGCAGCCCAGGGCTAAACTGCATCCCAGAAAGAATAATAGGAGAAATAGAAAATGGATGGGGAGTGTGCGCTGACACGTTCAAAAGGACAACCTCCACATGAGCAACTGTTCAACAGAATGAGATTCAGATGAATCCGTAAAAGAAGTGAAGATAATGACAGAAGTCCATAAAATCGTAGGAAGCACAGAGGGGAAGTGGAACAAGGGAACAGCTGTCTCTATCCAGTGCAAGGGAGGGGGGCAGCAGTAACCTAAATGTAGGACCAGTCTGCAAGGAGCAAAAGGAAGTTTGTCACCACAGAATAGGTATTTAAGCCACTGTGTGCGCTGACACGGGTAACTGGGCTGCTAGTACTTCACATGAGCTCAAAAAGCAATTACAGAAACTCATGGTAGAAAACCCAGAACAAATTACAAACCACAAGGAAAACACTGAGCCGCAAGTGACTGGAAGAGCATTCTAGGAAGGGTTTGCCTGCTTTCTGCCTCTTTCTGTGGGCCCAGGCTTCAGCTGCTACAAGATGCTCAACTTTCAGCCTGCCCTCCTATGACCAATCCTATGAGGCTTCAGTAATGAATGCTTTACCAAAAACGTTTATGCTAGAGAAGAACGTAAAAACTTCTGGCACCATTGCCAGTTGCAGCCAGAATACATTTGACTCCAAGAGTGGTAACAGCAAGATCTGACTCCATCTTCACCCTTCTACTCATGCATCTGTTCGGTGCACCAAAATCCCTCCCTACAACACTGAGAACAGTGGTGTTCTGGACTTGTAAGAGGAAGCTAAAGTTGGTGCTATGCTGAAAAAAAAAAATATTTAGACAACTGGGTAGCTTTAGTAGCAGTGTCATGTACAAAAACTGGGCAGCTCAGCTCCTTAACTTTCGGAATTGTGCTGCACTGCAATGTTGAGAGGAGAACATAAAATGAACACTTAGCAGTTTAATTCACCATAAAGAAAGAACTTTATTCTCATGAAATGTTCTTATTGGAAATGTTGTTTCTTCTTCATTTAGCAAAAATAACAATACCCCAAGGGGACTGTAGTGTTGTAAGAATATAAGCTTCAGACTTAAATAAATAATAATAATAATAAAATATATATATATAAATATATCTTTAGACTGATAGCTGGACTTCGCAGTGGAAAGATGTTAGTACTAATAATAATTTTAAGACAAAATTTAGATGATAATTTAGGGGCTTTTAAGACACCACATAAAAACAGACAACTGACATCTGCAGGGTGTCTGATTGGTCTCTACCCAGTTGTTCATTTTTCTTTCTGTGTGGTAATGTCTGCTGTCACTACTCAAAGGAAGCCTGATGAAGACAAAACAGGAATACAGAATCTTCTTATAGATCACGTTCACACTTGTCTTAACTGTTATTTCTCGTTAGAGATTTGCCAGCACATTAATTGGGCATGTAATAGTACCAGCGTTACTCTAAGGTTCATCTTAGAGTCAGATCGGTCTCCTGTATGAGTATATAGATGCTAACAGAATCAATAGAAATGTGTGCATGTACTCAGAATCAGAATTTGATCTCAATATTAGTATGCTGAGATCTGGATCTCTCTGTTCAGTTCTAATGAAAAATATTTCAATGGTATTTTAAAGGACTGCACATGAAAATACAGAGTTGGTGTTACTTGAAGTGGTATATACATTTTTTTCCTCTAAAATTATCAGATGCCTGAAAATGCAGTGCTGTGCTAGTGTTATTTTTTCTAATATATCAGAGCATTGCATTTTTTCTTATTGACCAACAAACAAGTTATTCTTCAAATTAAAGTATTTCTTTTCAAAAGGCGAAAGAAGATCTTGTCTGCTTCCATTATGAGCAAATTAAGAGTAATGGCAAATGCTCAACTTCATATGCTTATAGAAATTCATTGTTCTCCTCTTATAACTGAGCCTTTTATTTTATAATAAACAAGGGCAGTCATTGGTATTCCAGCACTGCACAGTTGCTTACCTTCTTAACTTCCACAGCATTCTTCTTAATTTATGTGAAGCCTTCTGATAATCCTTGAAGGCCAAAATTAATTGCTGTCTGTTGTTCCAAACTCTTTTAGGGTCCAGATTCATAGCACTGTGATAAAGACTCCTTGCCCTTCTTCTTGACTGAAATATATCTATATTAGTCTGCAGGTTGACACTTAAGTAAATCATTCATATGCAAGGCTGAATATGCTAATTGGAGAATAATTTTGAGTCTCTTTCTCCTCTGCAAGATATTTATTTCAGTGTCTTTAAATATATTTGAAAACAAATTTTCATTTCCACCCTCAAAATGTACTTTTAGAACAGCCTATTTTTGTCATATCTATCTTGCATGGATAAGGATGTAGGGATTTTAGCACAGGAGAAACGTAACTCAGTACATTCCATCCCATACAAACCCAGTAAACTGCTCCAATGCGGGACTTTTATCTTTGGGTCTTCTTGGTCTTTCTCTAAACCAAATAATGTTCTTTACCATCTAGCACTTCTAAATGTCATGTCCAAAGAGCATAAATCACTTGATTGATGGATTTCTCCCCCTGAAAGGAATCTTCTGAAACAGAGTAGCTCAGCAACAGCAAGTTAATTTAAAATAGACTTCCTTAGAGTTTCCATTCTCTGTAGTAAAATAATTCCATGGAAGTCATAGGCATTTGGTAGAGAAGTCTGTAGAGGTCAAGCAAGACTGAGTCCCAAAAGTAAGAGACTTAATGAACAACAGAACATGGGACTTGTTATCACACGTTTGCCGTAGAGCTTGCTGAGTATGCAAGGTTTATAGCATGGAAAAATGTCTAGAACCTTAGCTTGTGTATTAATCTCCCTGAATAAACAAATCAACCAACCAACCAACCAACCACATTACTGGGAGGAATTCTGGTAAGCATTTTAAACATAGCAGTACTAAAATCATTAGTTGAATACTTTCCTCCCCCAAGCCCCCAGCACTATAACAAATCATCTGAACACAAATTTGGGGGTCACGAGGAGTTATAACTAACAACAAAAAAAGAGAAATAAAAATATTTCTTCTGGTTCTTGTCAGATGCCTTTGTTGTCAGTGGTACTATGCTTGTTATTGTACGAACATGGCCTTTATAATTGGGTGCAAATTTCATTGGCGTTAACACAAGCACACTGTATAGATCTCTACTTAAAAAAAGACTGAGATCTCTTTACCGCACGCCAACAAAAACAAAGAAGGTGGTTCTTTTCCCATGAAAGTTCACAAAGTTCTCCCTGGCTGTGAGACTATGATTTCATTCTTCTGTTTGGTCACAGCTTGCATTTTTCTGTTTTCCAGCAAGTGAAACGCTTAGTCATCCGTCATGACTGCATTTCATTTTTATGTGTCCCTCTCCCCCTCCCCTGCAAATTTTATTCTAAATGGCCACATCCTTCACTAGATTAAAATTAGTTTATGATCAGGAGAAAATATGCTCCCAAGGAAATTTTAGGATGCAGAGTTAATGGAGTGTCCCAAAAGCCTCCAAGTGTCCTGCATGGTATCCATCAAGCAAACCCCAAAGGTTTTATGTAGTTTTGCTTCCAACATAACAAACAACTCTCTTGCCTCACACAATTCTGCTTTACAGTTCTAAAACCTGTACTGATTCCGCGTCCATTTCTCATCAGCTTCAGATTGTCTTTCCAAAGTTCTTCAATCATTACTTTTTCCTTCTGTGCTAGGCAATATGAATATTCATCTTGCTACTCACAGAACGTCTGGATATCTTTGAAGAAGCAATCCTTTCCGACTGACAGTGACAGTTAATAGAACATTAAACTGGAAACACGATCAGTTTGATCTTTGCCAACTTTGTTCTTTTCTTTGTAGGAGGCAGCTTGGACGTGTGTCTTTCCGTTGTACTCAACGTTATTTGTTCCTGCTGCTACTACCGCTTGCTTTCTGTTGGTGTTGTCTCTGGTCATCTCTGTTACATCCGTATGTAGTGACAGCCAGTTGATTAGGTTGGTTGTCACTCATTTAATTAACATCAGGTCTGGTTTTTGTCTCAAACTTTCCTCTGAATTATTTTTCTTTATACCAAGCCCGTTACAAAGAGCAGCCACTTTCTGCAAACTGAGTTCTTTTTTCTTTTCTCCTGTGTTTGCACTGCAGCAGCTCAGTTGCAAACTCACCTGTGGCTTAGTTCCAAGATGCTATCACATTACACAAAAACAATGACAATAACTGTATGGACAGCTGGAATCTGCTTCCCATACACAGCGATTTTATATTTGAGAGACAGAATGTATTACTTTGGTCCCATTTACTTAAATATTTTCTAAGACTTTATAAGTTTGGAATTTTCAGAAACAATCAGTCTGGCTTAACCACATCCCCGTCAAACAACCCCATCAAATTCAACAATGATTATACCAAATATAAGACAGGAATTAACTGCTGAAAACATTATTCATTGAAGTTATAGAGGACTGAATATTCCCAGTGCTCAAAATGATCCCAATTTCATTCTTTTCAAGATGAGCATATGATGATCTATTCTTTGCGTATGAAAAAAACCCACAGCCTTATCGGCATAAATCTCAGTCCTGTTTCTTAATCCAAGTTCTACAAACACTGTGGAAAGTGATGTCTTACTTTTCATTATTACAAAACCTTGATTTTTTTTTTTTTTAATAATTTTATTCTAGGAATGCACGTAATACACGCCATACATAGGATGGTTAAATTTAGACTATGTTACAACTGAAATTATACAGGATGTAGAATGATGCTAAAACGTAGGTAACTACACTGAACAGCATATATGGTCACACACTAGAAGAGATGCTGACTGCCGAGCTGGCTTAGTTTTTACATTCTGGGATGCTAGATGGTGCACTGTCCAAACAGAATCTTAAAGGCACCATTCTTTGATTTCAGTAACATGCATATAAAAACATATCTACATGGTAAGCATGGTTATTCCTTCCCTATATACTTAAACTATTAGACATCAAATAAACAGGCTCCTCCATCACAAGTTGAAGATTATACAATTGATTTAAATTGGAACATTCATTGCTTAAAAGTTCAGTATAGGCTGAAGATGTTTATCAGGCCGAGAAAAGAAAATGCAGATCTGTGGAACTGAGATGGTCATTGATTAGGACATCATTAACTTCAGCCTTTGCAAAGACTTTATCCTCTATCTGCTTCCCAATGCTAGTCAGTTTCCAATAGCACAGCAATTGGTGTGTTTAAATGAAAAAAGGCTCTTTTCCAAAGAACAGTTTAATTGCAGTTCTGATGTTGCCTCATACGTGCAGTGAGATTTGCCATTAGCAAAACTAAAGTGAAACTTCCCCATAGTGCTCTTCCTGTTGTAGTGCTCTCTTTGAATAGGTCCTGGTCCATCTTACTGTTATGGGGAAAAATATGAGTAACTGGAAAAAATGTCAAACCTTTCCCCCCAAAACTGAAAATGCTCACCTGAAGCACTGTTGTTGTTGTTGTTGTTGTTGTTTTTAAACTTTGTACTGATTCAGAAAAAAACTTTTTAAACAAGCTATGAAGTTTCTTCCATAAACCTCACCACCAACTTCAAATTTACCTTTCAGAGTTCAGTGAGCACTGTAACAAGTTGTTTTGTCCTTCTAGTTAGCAAAGAAATGCTTACTGAAGGAATTTCCTTACACAATCTGACTTTGACTTTCACTTAACTTGAAAAGTAACAAAAAATACCAAAACCTTGAAGAATTCATAAGAATTCTTTTCTATCATCACAAAGATTCCCCACTCAGGACTAAAAAGAATATTATAAGCCATTATCTAAAGTACTGACTTGATTTTTCAAAGGTCTTAATAAGATTAATACAGTAAAGTCAATGCAGCAAAAGGATGATCAAATGGAAAAATGATTAATTTCCACAGACATTAATATTCAGTGTGTATTTATGGGAAAGATAAATCCAATAGTACGTTTACAGTCAGATGGTATCATAGACTAGCTGTGTTGCTTTACAGGGAGAAGAACAGGCAGCAAGAGGGGCCAGAAGATAACAGATATTAGTTTGATGCATCTTAAAATATTGCATAAGTGGCTTTAAAAGTGTGAACTGTGGCACTGTTCTGGGACTCAAGTCAAGGTGTCCATACTTTGTCTCCAGTGTCAACTGCCCGTTAACCCTGAAGTCTAAATACAGAGTATATGTCACTGAAATAAATGTCACTCCGAAGAGAGTCAAGAAAAATACTTATTAATTGTTACATTTTAAATGTGGTGCTTATCCAGGTTCAGAAGCTATGAGAGTATGCAGGCAGCGAGGTAGTCCTAAAACAACGGGCACGATATTTTTGCAGAAAAAGCATTGCATAAATTTTCCCCTGATATTTCATGTCATTCCACTTATTGATCGCAAACCTACTCTCATGAGCAAGCACAAAATTTTAATCAACATACTGGACTCAATCCTGCCACCACAGACTTCAATGGAAATTGGATCAATCCCATTATCTACCATATGACTGCACAGGGCTTCCATGGGGAGAACCTCATTTCTAGCTCTTGCCCACGGGGCCCCTGAGGCTACATTTAAAGCAGTGAGCAATGTGAATACCAACAAGCCTAAAATAGCATTAAATGTGTTTAAATAGGCCAAGATAATTTGGACAGCTACAAAAGCATAATCTGCACTGAAAGTCCACCAATATTTCCCACACATTTGTTACAGGAAATGAGCTATAAAACCTAAATGTGTTAAAAATATATTGCATATTCTGAAAGTGAAATGCTGGCCAGGAGGAAGTCAATGACAGAAAAAATCCTACT
This sequence comes from Alectoris magna, assembly GCA_030625065.1. Lineage (NCBI taxonomy): Eukaryota > Metazoa > Chordata > Aves > Galliformes > Phasianidae > Alectoris > Alectoris magna. The sequence goes on along the minus strand of CM060575.1, from coordinate 4,490,513 downwards.
GACTTATTTGGGGTGAAATTCAGATCTCTCTCATCCCAATGGTACAGACAGCACAAGCTAAGGAATGTCACATTCGGGAAGGAGAGATTTTACCTGTCTTGTTTTATCATGAGGCCATGACTGGCATTGCTAATCAGAGCAATAAATGTACTGCTGTACATAGAAAATTAGACCAGACCCCTAGCTGGTGTAAACTGTCACAACGTTCTCTCTGGATGAACTTTTGAGGGGATTTGGGATAACAGAAAGCTGTGGTGTTGAAAAGGGATCAACATACCAACAGTGGGGCTGGTTTTCACCCAAGGGTACTGTTCCAAGCCTGGCTGGCCCGCACCATACCCATTTGGGATGGAAGCTAGCCAGGCTCTGTGCTGTAGAGAGCTGGCTTGACCAGTTGGATTTGCACTGAGAGCCCAGGAGGAGCTGCGGGAGGCTGAGCTGAGGCACAGGGGAGCGGCTGCCAGCAGGAGGCACAAGAGAAAGCTCCACAGCAGTCTCCAAAAACCCAAATGTCTGGGGAGCAAAGTGCTGCCTGAAAAAAGGGTTGGGGCTAGAAGTAGTCTGCTTGGTGACTGTAAGAACATACAAAAAAATGCTTTTCCCTCAAGAAATGAGGAAAAAAAAAAAAAAGGCACGTCATGATTGTTAAGCATAAGAGAAAGCATCTTGATTGATTATTAAATACAAACAACAAAAAATATTACACAAAAACCTACCTCCAGCCAGGGACACAGGCCTGATACACCTGCCCTGGTGGCCCCGGAAGGAGGGCTGCTGGCCTCCTGCGGCACCCCAAAGCCCACGGGATGGGAGGGAGGCTGCGCACAGCAGCCACTGCTCATTAGTCCAAATAAAGGCTGGAAGTGGCTGAAGCATTCTTGTGTTACTGTACAGGAGCCTCATTCAATCTACCAGTCCCTAGAAATTAATGGTATGATCACATGTTACATCAGCCTGTCCTTAGCCTGGTTTTCATTATGGCAATTAATTACGAGATATTTCCTGCAAGCAAGAAGCCAAAGGAGTACCTGCAGATCCCAGATACAATGCAGGAGGGTGCCCTGGTTCCCCTGCAGGTCCTGCCCAGGTTTCACAGCGCACGGCGCTCACACAGCACCAATGTAAAATGATGGGATGTGGCCGCCATAGCCACGGGAACAGCTGGAAAACAGCGACGTGTTCTGCTTGATTCACACTCACGGCACACCCATACAGCACCTTCTGGCCTCATGTCTCTGATCTGTTCCATAGCTTTCATGAGGCCAAGGAAACCACCTGAAGGAGGAGTCCTCCAGCAAGGAACCCTCAGGACGCAGGTGAGAGGGCATGAGGCTGGCTGCTGGCGGCACAGCCCAGCAGGGCCCTTGTGCTGTGAGGCTGGGGACTGCCACAGAGGTCTGGCGGCACTGATGGCTCGGCCTCCTGAGAGCCGGCACCATGAGCAGTGTAGGAAACCGGCCTGCGGGAACTGCCCGGAGCCCACGAACCTCGGGTCAGACAGCAACAAGGAACACAACCAAGCATAAGCAAGCCTATGTCCTACACATGTGTGTGAGCGTGCGCAGCTGTGCATTTATAAATATTTACATGAACAATTTTCTGCGTGTGTTTGCACAACGTTCTACTAAAAGAGGCATTCAGGAAAATTAAGATGAAACTCATCCATAGCAGGAGTTGTGTTTCTTCCCTTTGCCACCTACACGGAGAACACAAGGAAGCAGAACGGTTTTGGCAGCCTTTAGCAACCAGTCCACGGCACAACTAAAATTGTTAGGATTTTCTTTTGATGCTTGCATTTTTATTATTTATTATACACCGTGGAACTTCAGCTACCTTAATGCCTTATCTGAAAAAACACATTCGATTGAAATGAGGTCATGTCCCTTGACATATATTAAGTGATGTGAAAAGCCCGCATTTATTCAAATGCCCGTTTATCCATGCTAATACCATTGGAATAAAAGGTTTCACAACACGTCAGACTTTTTTTTTTTTTTTGAACAAAACTCAAAGTTAATTAAACCAAGCCCTACAATATTTATGACTTTTTTTGTAGCTCAGTGTGGTTTAGAAAAGGTGATGTTAATATTGACATTAATTAACGTCAGTCTTAATGTACTATTACATTAATAGGCTGGCATATCTTTCAGCCTAAGGCAATGCGCTGTGCTGCTAAAGCTATTTATAACAAAAGTATTTTAAACAGCTTTGCCCCCCACCAAAAAAAAAAAAATAATAAAAAAATCAATTTATACTAAATGTTGTTGCAGAATCAGATTCATCACCCTAGGGATTAAGAGAAAACGAAAGACCAATTTAATGACGGGATTTAGTTCATTATTTATCTTCTAGCATGTAAATTATAGATTGTCATGAATTTTTCATCCTTTTGGTGCCCACTACCTAATTCATGCGAAAAACATAAGCCTGTGTTACAAAGAGCGAGATCCCTGGCTCTGTGTACGAGAAACATCTCCTCTGCCTTTTGACAGACGATAATCTGTCAAAATGAAAAATTAATGGAGGCTCCCTTAATTCATCATCTTCTGCCTCTCTTCTATTAATGGCTTTTTTTTTTTTTTTTTTTTTTAAACTTCCATAACTCTGCTCACACTGAACAGAGCTGGTGGGTGGGGGGGTGAAGATAAACAGGTCAGCTGACTGCTTGAGCTTGTGCAGCACACTGTAATTCAGCTGATAGATGGATGACATGTGTTATTTATTAAATGCATTCAGGAGTCCTGTGGTTCCTGACATACTCTGTAAACGTGCTGAGCCAAAGCTCATGCCACATGCTTTACCAATTTCAGCTTGGCCACGGAGAAAATTACTTTTTGTAAATGATTATAATGAAGTTGCATGAACTAAGTGTGTTGTGCTACGTACAACTCAAACCATCCACACATCAACCAACAGAAAGAATAAAAATCATTCAGTTTGGTTATTAAATATAAATAAAACCAAAACAAGCTCTCCCTCAAGTTTGCCTTATTTAAAATATTTTATCTTGCTGAAAAAATGGAAATCTTCAGGCACAAAGAACATATTTAAGCAGTGCAGAAGTATGCCATTATAAATACACTTCATAATTTTCCTGAACGCTAAAAATCTGAAAATGAAAAGCTGCGCCAAAGGTTCTTTTCACAACTCATCCACTTTTACATGTCTGATGCTTTACTATGGTTATGACAAGATAAAGCCCAGGAAAACCATGCCTCATCACAGCCCAGGGATTTTGACAGCTGCATGATGTGATTGTTAAGGACAGAGGTGCTTTATGGAAATGGATCAGCCTACGAGTCAAATGCGTATCTGCTAGAAATAGCAGAGGGGATTATAACATTGAAAAAGCATCTCCTTTAATAAAGTGCACGTAGTGCATCTATGGCAAAGCATCTACACATACTTTGAAAGAATCATTTTCTGCTATGGAAATGCCTACTCAAACATCCATTTTTAGCACTACAGCAGTATTGCAGCCTAACTCCAGAGCTATTTCACTAAAAAAGGTAGCTCGACTGTGTCAAGCTGAGTGGTACTTAGAATTAACTTCTGAACTTGTAACCTTCAAACTTTGGGAGGGATTAACAGCCCATTCCATATTCATTTTAACCTGCAGCCAAACAGGACTATTTTCATTGAGAATTTGCTGTTCCTCACACAGCAGCGTACATATGGCAAACAAATTCATTTATCACACTGGATAGAACACGATTATGACACTGAATCCTGGCCAGTATCTCACTGATGATAATGGAAAGATACCCTCTGAACTCATGAGTAAGCCTTAAATTTTGCAATCAGCTCAAACAACAGTTGGCTTCATTCATGTAGAACCAGTCTGAAACCAAAGGGTCTTGGCTAGGATGTCACAGGCCAAGCTGCCGGCCTGTGTTACGGAACGCGCTTGCGATAGCCCCCCTAAGGCATGTAGGTGGCAAGTAAGTAAGAGAAAACTTCATATCTCATTCCTCTGTGATGAGAAGAGTAAAAATGATACTACCATTTTAAAAAATATTATTTTCTTTATAAAATGACTTTTTAAAGTATATTAATTTTTGTACACCATCTGTATAAAACAATTAAAAGGAATACCTCCCCTCAAATAAAATCATAAAGTCCTGAAAAATATCTTGACCATCCCTAATGGAAATCGGAGTGATTTATCATTACTGAACTGTTTTGCAACAATTTGACTGCCTCTGCACATTCACAAGCGATTACAAAGCTAGGTGCCGTCACAGGGGTGGCTGGTCAGCAGACCTGGAACAAGAAACGTCCAGGAGTGAAAGTTGCCAACACCTGGAAGATGCTCTGTAGGCTCCACGCAATGAGCCGCACACCTCTCATTTTAACTGAATTTGTTTGCATTACAGAAAGCACAACTCAGAAACCAGCACTCCACTTTCCTTTGCCTGTCTCAAAAACCACTCAACAGCTATGAAACCTGGACTACTACAACATGCTAATGAGAGCTCTCTTTCACCATGGGGCAAGGAGATGAAATCTTTATTGTTGTTCTCCATGCTGCACTTGGCCCGGAAAATCAAACACCCTTCTCCGAAATAGCTTACCCGATACTCATCTGCACTGGTTATTATTTCTTAATAAAGCTTTACCATGCAGATTGCATTCACACAGAATGGATATTTGCCTTTAAAAGCTTGATGATGGAGAATAATCCAAGGGGGAACAACAGAATCGTATTCCTATCTGCCACGGGTCATAAAAGGAGCCCCCAACACCTTCTCTCTTGATCAAGTATTAAATCCTTCAGATACCTAAAAATTATTATGCTGATATGGCTGTTAAGGTCAAGGTTTAAAGCATAATGTGGATCTTAGAAGAAATTTTAGTGATTGATGTAACATATCAGACACTTACCTTGAAAAAGGTATTATTCAGCTGCCTCCACTAGAAGATTAAAACTGGGGGAAAAAGAACTTTCAGAACTGGTTAAATGACGGGTGGTGGTTCTCAGTGGTCAATGTTGCAATGAAATTACTGTAAAAAATAGCTACTGATATTGAAGCTTGCCTGCAACATCTTCTGATCTCTCTAATACATGTCCTCCAGGCAGCCGTTCTCTCCTCACCTCAGTAACCTTGTTACACCGGCTGGTTTCAAATATTAGCAATTTTCAAAATCATGCCTGAAAGATGCTTTCTGTACATTCTGCATGTGAAGTTTCTGAAACTTTTCTGACAGTAAAGCAGTCTCCCTTTGCATTTGCTTAGAGCTCAAGACATTTTCACACAAATTGCTCATTTTTTTTTCTGAAATTGTATCTCATTATTGTTAATGGTTGCATGGGGTTTGTGACCATCACGCTTTTCAACAGCATTAAGAGAACAACAGCATTGAAAAGTGGGCAGAATTTGGAAGATGCATAGCTATAGAAGCTTCATCAAAGCCTTAACTCACTACCAGCAAATCTGACATTTTTCCACAACCAATGTTTAGTGATAGATATCAATTTATATCACAGTTCCAGTGCCTTATGACGAGCCTCTCTTTTATATAACATTATTGTATAAGTTATTTAAGCACCTTTGTCAACGAGCCCAAAGCAGATGATGTTAAGTAGAAGACAGACTGAAAATGCAATAGTATTGTTAAATTCTAGGGAGTTACACTTAATACACGATCAGCACTCAAGCAGGGCAGAAACAGGTCCTGGAGGAGAGGCTGCAGTGCCCTGTACATGGCACAGCCCTACTGTGACCTGCTCCCATGGTGACAGGGCAGCACCTGCTCGCTCCAGGAACGGCCTCCTTGGTCAGGCCCACTCTCATAGAAGCTGGGAGAACAACAGAAATGATTGTTTTTGTCAAAATGCCTATGCCTAGACACAAATAACTGGAAGACAGAAGAAAAAAATAAATAGCAAAAAATTTACTCTATTGAGGCAACTTGAAAAGTTCACACGCAGTTGCACAAAACAATAAACAACTGAGGCACAAAGAAATGGAAAATCAGGCCCAGGACCACGTGCTTTTTGGCAGAAAGTTCAGCTTTTTCAGATACTAGATGAACTTCTTAGCAATGCACTTGCAAGTAAGAGGAATCAGCTGGGGCAGAGCAGGAGCTCTGCTGCCTGCAGAAGGCCCAACTGAGGGCTGTGCCAGTTCAGTTCTAGCTGCTCTAACACAGTGATTATGCTAGACAAGCTGTTTCACGGTGTAACTAGAGTCCTCCACCCCTCTTCTGCCACAGCCTAACATAAATGAAGCTCTTACAGCCACCTGAGGTTGGTTGCACCTGAGTTATGTTGGTCTGTGCCCTCGTGTGACTGCACAGAGATGTGCCTGAGAAGGAGGGAGAGCAGGATGGGGCTTCCTGCAGGGTCAGAGCCCGACCGCGCCATGCCCACAGGGATGCGTTTAGGACTGAGATTAGCTTCATTAAAAGAAAAACTCACAGAACTAAAAATACGAGGCACCTGATTTTGAAATAAATTACCTTCATGAAATTATGGTCTTTTCTTTGCACTGCAATATTCACAGGAAATTAATGAGGTTGTCAGATGAATTCTATGAAGATTTATGTGCTGATTAGGTGACATGTCTTAAAACAAAATAAAATAATAAAGAACCTCTTCCATTAAAAAGGCAGCATACTTAATTTGAATTCAATCTTTTATCAGATTACTCTGTTTAGTGGCAAATAGTTCCTTTGTTTAAAAACCCTTCACAAAGGCAAAGCCTCGGGAAAACATTTTGTAAAAGTATTCTGAAAGTCAAAGTCATTTTGACAGAAATCAAACCAGAAATAATTTCTCCCTGAAGGAATCCTGCTTTATTTTAATGATGTCTGGATTGTTTCCATTTAAATAGCGTAATGGGAATTTTTAAAAAAATTTCGATACAAACTGTCCATTTTAACAATGGTCTTTCTTGTAAGCTTAGGCAGTCATTTGTCATACACATTTTATTCAAGTGGAGAAAACAAATATTAAAGGAAAACAATTTGACTAAAAACATCTTCCCTTCATTAAGGAGCTTTATGTTCTAATGTCTGAAAGTGAAAGTCTGCTTTAATGGCTGCTGGGAGCTGGGGATCTCTGTCAGACACTTACTGAGGCATTCTTTCTGGGTAATAGAGGCTATTTATGGGGCTTTTCATGACCTTTCTTCTTGGTACTGCCAACAGAGGAATACTGTAGGCATCTCTTTTGCATCCGCATATCTGCTCGCTCACGGATTATTGTCTCTATTGTTTTCTTCATTTTGAAGAAAAACGTTGCATGTAATTAAAACAAGATAACAGCACGGTGCTGTGTGTTCTATCACACATCTAACCAGTCCCTGCAGTCATCACACATACTAACGTACATTGCACTGTAGAGGCAAATATATAGAAATAAACTCCCTTGTTTCATCATGCGGAGCATTATTAAGTCTGCTCCGCATTCTCAGAGACAATTCTTCAGTAAGAAAAATACTTTTTGTTTTTTAACAGTACAAGACAGACCTTCTATTAAAAGAAAAAGAAACACACCCTGTGACTGTTTACCCAAATCCCACAGTCTTTCCAAGTTAAATTGAAAGCCTATTTACTTAAACTAATCCACTTAATTTTGCATTGAAAACCACATATACTTGCTCTGATTCCAGATTTTCAGTTCCAGAAAACCTTTCTGCACAAGCTCCTGATTCTGAAAGCACCTCCCACCTTAAGCAGAGCCGCATAGGGGGAGACAGAGGAATAGAAGACGAATTGCTCAGTTCTGGAATTTCTAACTACAGGCAGCAGCAGAGCTCTGAACAGCCACATCCTTCAGCCATGCAGACGCATGCTGCAGCAGCAGCTAGCAGGCTCCCAAAGACTCAAATCCCTGCATCTGTAAAACCAGCAGCAGCCAGCATTCTCAACATGGTTTCCTTTTAAAAAGCATTTGTACAATTTCCAAAATAGCTGCCTTTCGTTTTTACAAGTTTAAGAAAATGGATATAGCATCTACCATAGCTCCAAATACATCGTCTTTTTTTTAAAATCTTATATGTTGCTGTTCTGTCACAATTACAGCTAATTCATGCATTTTCCTCTAACGACAATTAATTCGGATCCAAATAACGAATACGTTAACTTGGCCCAGATGCCTTCAGCTATGTAATTCCATGCTACCGAGCTGCACACGAGTCAGAAGCTCGCTGTGTGTCAGCAACAAGCAGTCTGCTTTGGAATTGGTGTTTTAGCACAACAGCATAACCAAAGGCTGATAAAATAGTTCTGAAGCAACACTGGTCAGTACAATCTCCATGAAAGCTAAAAGTGGTTAGCTAAGCCATCATATAGTTGAGCAGCACCAGGGATAATTGCTGCTATGTCCTACTGCCCAAGTTTCCCCTACGGTTTCAATTTGATACAAATGTTGAGAGCTATATTAGATTCTGAAAAATAAATAATTCAGAAGGTTATTAAGGTTGTACATTCCAGAATGCATAAGTTTGGAGATACTAGGCAACTGGCTTCTTTTCAAATCTGAGTGCAGCTGTTTGTATGTATATCCATAATGAGAAAATAAGTCTTAAATTTCATGAAACAAATTATCATGAAATTCTATCAAGCAAGAAAGACTCCTTGAGCTGGAGTCTCAGGGACCCGGGTACATAGTACAGGCTTCTACCACTGGCTGTGATGAGACGTCTGGCAGCAATAAGCAGACTGTTATCATCACAGGGGATCAAGTGCTTGAAGCAGGGAGGGTTTCACTGTCTCCCTGTTCTCTGGTTCAGTGCTTAACACCATAATTGTCTCTGCATTCGCTTTCTCCAGCTGCCAGGGTAAGTCCTGTGCAGTCCCCGTGGTGCAGTGCTGCAGGATGCTCAGCACAGACAACTTCTGGAGTGAATCCAGAGAACTTCTGTTTCATTTGTAAGCGAGCATTAGAGTCACCAAATAGCATAGTTAGGCTTGACACCATTGTGAGTATTTGCCTACCTCCTACCCTACCTCACCAGACCCCTCTGCAGATTTCTGCTAACAGACTTCATTGTTACTAAAGCTGTTGCTGCCAACTTCTTGAAGAGTGGTAGTCAGGCAGGTCAAAGCTGTAACGGCCAATATAAACTGGCTGGACATCTCTGAAACTGGTTTAATTTTTTACAAGCATTGATTTGTAAGGCAGGACTTGCCTCTCAGCTGAACCACAGTCTGTCGGTGCTCCAGGGAGCAGAGCTATCACACACCTCACCCCTGGGAATGACAAACTGGAATGAAAGAAGAGCAATTCCAGCCCTTGGGGCAGCTATTAAATAGCCAGAAAGTACACGTGGAGCACAGAGATTTCCTTAGGATGCTCCTGTAAATTCTGCAGGTTTGGTAGAAGGCCACGGCCTCGCATGGCCCTCCAAGGCCAGTGGCAGAACCCACCTGGAGCACTCGGAAACCCTACTCCAACGTGCAGCCACAGGGGGCTTTTCAGAAACCTGTCCTGGGTGTTCCAATAGCTGGAGGAAACAGACCTCTGATGTTATGGCAAATCTCTGCCAATTTTTAAACAAAGAGCAAACAAACCTTTCTGATTAAATCATTTTAATATTTTGCTTCTCGTGAGGAAAGATTAACCTTCTCCTTTCCTCTGTACTTTGGTACAGATTTCTGTAATCTTGGATGCAGCTGAACTATTTCCTTTGTGAAAATTCCCTACAACATTTAGCCTGAAAGCGAACATTTGCCTAAAAAGTTTTAGTTTGAATAATTAAAAACTTGGCAAGTGAAAATGCCAAATGCTGGACTACCTTAAGAAGGAGCAGTGCTACCAACTCCATCTGTATCAGACACTTGCATAACATTTTATGAAACCCTTTAGGACAAAAAAAATTTGCACTTTCTCTGCTGACATATTAATAATTTTGTATACGAGAGTGCTACAAATCTTCTAAGTCAGACGTTACTGATAAAAAGCAAACGAGGAACAGGAAAGATCATAGCACTGCTTCCCAAACAACATAATATATTTGATGCATAAAATCAGAGCAAAATGCCTCTGAGAAAAGTGGAAGTGCAGTCTATTTTTTCAAGAACAGTGTACAAAATATAAAGGCTCTTCTTTGCTTCTTCAAACGATTTTATGAAAAAAAATGATTGGAATTAGAATGATTTTTTTAATACTTTTTTATTTTTTATTTTTATTTGAGCACTTATTCTGTGAGGTAAAGATGTGACTTCTTTTCTAAGCGAACAACCAGACAGTGAAAGAGATATCAGACTGTTATGCATGTGGGCCGCTCCGAAAGTAATGCCTCCTGTTTATTTCCATGGAAGCTACAACAGATACAAAGCACACAATAGAACTATTTGATATAGCAAATTCTCAGTTCAGTGGCAAACCTTTTCTTCATGCACACTTCCGCGTCAGAAGCTATTGTCTCTGTCCCTCTGCTGCCATCTGTCACATGGTACAACATGTAACAATATGGGTGAGAAGGTTCAACGTCTGCTGCCATCCCACCAACATCCGCCTCTGACATCGTGGGCCAACATCATAAATAGGAGACATTACTTCTGGAGCAACCCTCATACATAGGTAACTTTTAATTCATCAGTGGGAGTTATTACAGATTGTCTCAGCTTACCGATTAGTGGACTCTAAGCCAGTCACTAATCTTTTCATTAAGGCATTCAGTAGTAACTTATTTATACACAAATGTATTTTTTCTGCTGCTTCTAACCAACCACTTGGTGGATGAAATGAGTCAAAGCCCTTTCCAAACCCCCAAGAAGCAAAATAAAGAACCTATAGAGAAAGAATAAGGGATAGGACTTCTAACCCAGCCCTCTCCCCAGAATTATAGGTTGTCTTTCAAAATAGGTTAGATAAATACTTTCATCAAAAGCTTCAGTGTCTTGTTGATCCTGCCTTAGGACAGAGGGAGGATTAGCGAACCCCCCTGAGGTTGTCTTTCATCAGAACTGCCTATAGTGCTATGTTTGTGAAATGTTAGGGATTACCTTGGCAATAAGACTGTCTTCTGTTAAAACAAGACCTTAAAGAGATCAATTAATGGCTATGACTAATTGGATAATACAGCAAAGAATGGGTCATGTCCTGTACTAAGGTCAAACAAGTTCTGGTCCTGTTGGGACAACACAAATTGACATAACATTGCACTGCAGCTATCTCCTGACTATACAAACCGAAAAGTTGCAGCCCGTATGGTGTTTGGTAACTTGATCCTTCAAAGGTCATCATCTAACACGATAAATGCCAGCAGTGAGGACAGGACCGAGCTGCTCCTGGTGCGCAGAACACTGTTCTGAGATAAGCACAATGAATTCCTGCACTCGTGGGTTAGAAATATCAGCAAGCTGCTTGATGTACTGTGACAGTACGGGAGGTGACCTTTCCCCTGGCTCGCTCCTCTCATCATCTGCGTGTTGATACAGCAGCATCTGACTGCAGACTGAAAAGGAAACAGCACCTACGCCACATGGTAGCAGCCATACAGCCTACGTGCTGAACAAGCTATGTGAGAAGTACCCACAGCAGAGGCCCTGTAGCCTCACCACCAACATCTGATCAGCTGCAACTCAAGTCCATCTCTGCTGCTGTGCCCCAGAACCAACGTGTATACTCAGTGGAGCTCTGCAGGCCTGGCCCAGTCTGAAGGAGAGCAAAAGCCAGACCGCCCAGCAGGACGGAGCGCTGGGGTGACATGGTGGGGGCTGGTAGCTGGGGCTGTGGGATCCCATGTCACACCAGAGCCAGCTCCAGCCAGCGCCGCAGCACTCATCACCTCAAGGGCCCGTTCCAGAATGAAGTTCTCTGGTTGCAAAGATGCTCGTTAGCATTAGGCAGATGTAGCCGTACAGCATAATTCTGGATGGCCATCAGAAGCTGGTCATAGTACTCCTCTACTCCAAGATGGGCTCTGCTGGCTTGAGGAATGCTTCGGTAAGGGCCCAAACAAAACAAACCTTGCTACTGTGGTACTATCTCTTCTGTTTTCAGAAAACCAGAGCCTCAGCGGGCTTTTTATTTCCTACAGCCACCTGACTGCATTTAGCCTTTTACTGCCTTAGTGAACTAATTTTCAATCAACTTTAAAATGAATTCCAAATGCAGAGCCCATAATTAAAAATAAATCGAGTTAATCCTTTGTGACAATCTGAGTCCAAAATTATGCTTTTAAATTATTTGGACGATCATTTAGAAGAAAAAAAATCTCTCTCCCAAGCCTGATTACATCAGTGCTTCACAGAAACATTTCTTCCTTGGGTCTCTGATTTCCCTGGTGGCAGTGATATAAACCCTGAACTTCTTAAATGTCACTTAATTTATATGATTTTTCTGTTTACCCTTTTAAAATGACAAGTTGTTCTGTAGTATTTATGTCTGTTTGGAAATTAGATAGCATGGGCGATCCAGTGCTGCAGCTGCATTTGTTAGCTTTCGCTTAGTAAGCACTTACCATAAAAAGAGAAAATGAAAATACATCTACTCTTACTTTTCCAGTCTTTTCTTTTGGTACAATATCCACCAATTCAAAAACAAAAATAAAAAAGTTACTCATTTAACTTTCCACATGTTGATTCTTAGCAGTACAAGAAGCTTAAATTGATTTTTTCTCTGTCTTCAATGAGCAGATGCAGAAGTTACCGGCCTGTTTAGCTCTACATTGCTGACATGGGTTAATTAATTTCACTACTGCATGTGGTCCCCAGTGAACTCTCCTCATGTGGCATCACCTCGTGGTGGGCAGTGGCTCACAAACACTATAAGCTTTTCAGAGGACCTGGTGACAGTAATGAAATTAAATTGACCTGTGTTACATCTGTTCTCTGAATTAAGATGGCGAGATTTGTAGCTGTCCATTTTGGCTGGAGAAGCACAGCCCAGCTCCTCAGATACTGCAGAATTTTAAAGAAGCTCTTTTTCACATAACAATTTTACAGGCTTTCCAAAAGGCCATCCCCATTAACAAGGGAAAGGCAAGACAAGTTTATCATACTAAACAGACACATATGAGCTCCCCCTGTGTTTATAAGCTCTGCTTATTTTATATCAGTGAAAAAAACATGACTTGTACTCTCAAAATTAACCTATTTGGCAAAATATTTTGTAAAAATTACAGGGAACGCCCACATTCTACCTGAGTGCAGCAGTTCCATCCTTAGGTCAGGGAGAGAATTTATCACAGTAAAATCTAGAAATATCTTCTTAATCTTCCCTGAGGAGATGAGGCTTGTGTCGTCATACTGTCTGTACACCTCTAAGAGCTTTGGAGTCTAATAGAAATAACTTCTGTATTTTAACTGAATTTATGAGATGATGGAGATTTCAGAGATGGGCATTCCCAAAGGTCTGGGAAAGAAGGAACTGAAACAACTCAGTGAAAATGTCTTTGTAGGGAAAGGCTGCCTCTGAGCACAGTACGAGATGCTGACAGATCCATGTAGGCAAACACCACAGAACCCGTGTATTTTGTACAGGAGCCTTTTGATAAACTATATTTTTTAGCTCACCCACACTAATGAATTAATGCAATGTTTTTAGCGAGATGATCGTGTTCAGTTTTCACACCACTGACTTTGACAGGCTTCACTTTCTAAAAACGAACCAGAACCAGGCCTTGAAAAATGCTGGAGAAAACATGAGATGCAAGCTTAGGATCACAAAGATCATACGAGAGCTTCGTTCTTAGGTCAGTGATCACTGCCACGGAATCTCACGGTGAGAGCAAGCTGGCTCTTCCCTGCCTCTTCCTGCAATGTGAGACTAAAACTAACATAAATTCCCTCCAGTGACAACCTCTTAATTCTACTTGATTACCTGCAATATTAATAAGATGATTTGCTCATTTGAACCCATTGATCTGCTGATTCAGTTTTAATTGCAACCTTGATTTGATCACTGTATTGCTCCTTTCTTAATTACCTCAGAGATACTATCTAAGATTGGCTCAGTTATATTCTGGTTTAATTTAATAGCTCCTTGCTTATCCTATGTTTTTAATCCTAAAGTAGGAGATCAGACTGCAATGCTGCTCAGAAATGCAAAGAAAATGGTACCTGCAAATCACTAGTGATACTTTCAAATGGGCACCCAACTCATACTAATTCTGGAAAACATCAGAAGCTGCTTTTAGCTCACTTTTAAATAGATGACTTAATGGACCTGCTTGAACCTTAGTATCTTTGGGAAGTATTTGCAAATTAGACTTCCACTTTGGGATTCGGAGAGGTGATCCCAATTTTATGCAAAGATTTCTAAATTCCTTGAAAATGAATCCCAAGATTATTTCCTAAAAAAAGCAAAGAAAAAAGATTTTCATTTGATCTTAATTTTATTCATACTGAATTCTTACACCTCCCTCACTTCACAGAAAATTAAAGCTTCTGCTGAAAAAAAAAGAAAAAAAGAGGGGGCATCTATGGAGAAAGGACCTTCAAGGTCACTTTTTTTCCTGTATATGTGTATAAGGAGCCTAACCCCCTAGAAGACCTAACAGGAGTCATAATTAACTTTCATTGTCTCAAACCCCAGGGCAGAAAGAAATTGAACCAAGGGTAAGAAAAGAAAGGTCAGAGATAAAGCTTTGCATAAAATGTCACACGCTATGCGGGAATGGCGTGCCTACCTATTTCCCAATTTTCTCAAAAGGCATAACTGCTCATTTTCCACCTGTTGAACATGAGAGAATAGAGGAAAAGAACAGTGAAGAGCACATCAGGAAGAACAAAGGGCCTCCAAGAAATCAAGATGACATAGTATGCCTTTTCACCTACGATAGCTTAAAAACAATAGTAAGTACTAATGTGAAACCTTAGAAGTCTGAGACCTATCAGCCTTCCAAAAACATGAAGCTATTTTGGGCAGCCCTGGGAAGAAACTTGTCAGAATTTTGAAGCAAGAGCTACACCACGATGCCTTATTCTTACAGCTGCGGGAGGTCCAGGCGGCCCACACCTCCCTGCACACTTGCCTTCTCTGAATAATTCAGTGCCCTAGTTTACTGGAAAACCAGAGAAGCTGTACTATCTGAAGCTGTATGCTAGCACGAATGCCCTCCTATGCTAAAAATATGGTGTAAATCCTCATTTATTTGTTTAACTAAAATTAACTCCATGGCTTTGTGTCAGTGGTATTACTTGGCTTTTGGGGCACAAGGCCAGTATTTCATTGCAAGAAGCAAGGTAAGACTGAAGCTAGAGCCGGTTCATGATGAAGGCTTAACACAAGTCTTTTAATCCTCTCCCTATCCAACCTGCTTTTGTCCATTCCAGGATGTCCTGCAGCAGGCAGACCTCAGCTCCACTTGAGCTTGGCAGTACCTATGTTGCTTTGTGTTATAATCCTTCATTAGTACAATACGTCCTGTTAAGGGAGCTCGTGCTACCACTAGTTCAATAGAGGCACCCACCTGCAGCAGCACCGAGTCTGCTATCTCTGCACTGGAGATGTTTGGGGGCTCATCAATGTACACAAAAGACTGCACATTTCCTGTGCCAGGTCCACCTCTTTGTTTGTACCCTGGCTGGCATAATGGGGTCTCCAGACACTGCATTACTAATAATAACTTCAAAGCACTTTGTTAAAGTTTAGGAATGGAGCTTGAAAACAACTCTTAAACATGACACCTTTTAAGGGTAGCAGTGAGTGGACTATGGAATACTGACGATCACAGTACTTGGATAAATAAACAAGTCTCTGTGGGTTTGATAGCCCAATAAATATCCATTATTGCTTGTTGCCAAGCTGTGTGCCTGAAAATGAAAATGAGGAAAGAACAGATCTTAATGGCTGATAGCAAAAATAATCGAGTCTTATCTAAATCAAACTTTATTGGCCTGGATGAATTATTTTTGGCCTCCTGTAATCAAAGCTGAAATTTCACCTGTCAGGCACAGTATGGTGAAACTCATTAGAACCTCACCATGTGCTGTTATGAAATTGCTCCATATGGCAACACGATTGTTTATTTACTAGATTCAAATATAGGCAGGCTTCAGAAAAAAAAAAATATTATTTTCAAATTTATGTAAGGCAAAAGTGTATATGATGAAGTGAACACACAGAAGTAATAATAATATTCCGCTCGTACAAAGAATTTCGCCTTGCGCAGCAGTGAACCTATTGATCAGGCAATTGGCAATCCTCAAGTGTGAGCACTCATTAAGACAAAGGTATATGAATCATTTTTTAATGACATCTCTTCGCTTTCAGCAGCATAGCATGTGTCCTGGTTTCAATGGATGCACTGTAATTTAGGCAAGCTGTCTACAGACTTCAACCATTACTCTTACCATATGTTTTCTTCAAAAATTACCATGCACTGGGGCCTGCTGGCTGCATTCATATAGCGAGGTGCAGCCTCTCTGCTGTATCAGCGTGTTAGCATTACTTGAAAAAGCAAGAGTAATGTGCTTATTATAAAGAGAAATTCCCAATTAGCAAGTTTAGTGCATGTGTGTTAACTTGGATTAAATACATTCCAATTATGGGCAGCTCATTATTAGAACTACAGCCAGCTGTTTGCCAGAAATGTGAGATCTGGTAAACAAGCGTCTCCTCTGTTCCCTTGCAAAAGATTCCAGACTGTTTCTTCTTCCCATTGGTTCCCAAATAACAGGTACGAATACTGCAGTAAATTACTCTCCCACCCTACTTACATGTTTCAAAGCTGAATAAGTGCCAGAGAAAGGGCATTGGGTTGGTTAAAACAAGGAAAATCAGAATTCACTGGTCAAAAGAGCACACAGGTTCACACACACTGTGGCAGACAGGCTGCTGGCAACTTCCCTTGCTAAGAATACTGGACCAGAGAAAAAAATATTCTACACACTCTTTTTCAACCAATGGACAGGTTAAATAGCAGGTCTGGATGATGTGGATGCCTAGTCTGTCTCAAATTACAGCAACACCAGCTCCTTGTATATTTGAACAAAAATCACCAAAGGCAACTAACAGTTTTCTCACCAGCCCAACACAAAAACCAACAACCCAAGTTAGTGATAACGGGAACAGAACACATGGCTGAAAGATAAATTCATGACTTGTATCAATATCTTTACGTTATTAAGCAAAAACATTTAGCAAGGCCAGATGAAACAGGATAATTAAGGAGCACGAGGAAATACCACTCAGAAAATCATAGTACTTGTAGGATTGTGAAAAAGGAAAAAAAAAAAAGCTGAATCAAATCGAAGACAAAGTACTGAAGGGTTAGAGAAGAGGTAATCCCACTGCAGGCAGCCACATACATTCACAGTATCATTAGGAAATTCTGTTTAGTAGACAAAGAGTTTACTGGCTCAAGGGATATTGCTATAAAGGTTTTCAGCATTGTTTGTGCATAATCTACGTATAACATTCAACTTGGGAATGAGATATGATGTAGAAAATTGCCTTTGCAGTCCTTGAAGCCAATAATTTAGCTCTGCAACCTTAATTTATAAAGGAAAAGGGATGGTAGCTGGAACATGAATTTGGATCACTGTCAGATTTAGGAATGAAAGTAATTAATGCTTCTGTGAAACTCCCTTGATAGTTATTTTTGGATTCAAAAATCTTTAAAGAAAAGTTTTAATTTAGGGGCAGAAGCTCATTATACTCTCAAAAGAATCCTGCTGTACTAAATCATTCGGCTTTCAATTCATGGCCCCACATCCCCTCTATACGTACAGCTCCTTCACTGATAAAGCCACAAATTATTTCCCACATTAACTACTGAAACTTCTGATTTGCTCTCACTTTGAGTCACTCTGTGTTCAGGCTGCTGGCTCTCATATTCAAAGCCTTTACTCCTATCAACCAATGGTGGTGATCGAAGACTTCATTTTCAATTTTCTCATTTTCTGCCACCTTTCACACCTTCGCGTTTCCTTATAAATTCTCCAGAGCAACTAACTCCTAGTGGGCCTGCCCAACAACACTCCTTGACTAGCCAAACCCTTATCAATCATTGTTTCCCACTGCAGTACCTCCAAGCTTCTGCAGAGGTGTTAAAAAAAACCACAACAACCTGAAGTGATGAGATTATATGAACTCTCTAAATATTTAAAATAAAGGAAAATGGACATCTTGGGAGAGGTGGGTGGGATAGGACAGAAACTTCAGTGATTTTCAAGGTGAGATTTTATTTAAATTTTATTTTAACCCGTTCCTTTAGCATACTTGGTAAGCTCCAGATGGTACCAACCCAGCAGAAATTATTTTTTCATGCTACTTCAGGTTCCTGAATCTTACAGCTTTTGCAGTTCTGTAAGATTTTTCATTTACAGTTGTACTTCCAGGAATCAGCACAATGTCTGATAAAGCGAATGGATAGGTTCCTGTTGGCTACAATGGACAATGAAACAGGTGCTTAGGCAACAAAATAAAGCACTGAGTTTTTAATATTTAATCTATTTACTTAGTTACCTTTACACAAAATTCATCCCTCATCTTCAGCTATTTATGTTCTCTAATGTAAGTACTTATGATGTAGGGCTGCAACAAAATCCATAGGTTTTAGAGGCGAAAAGCAAGCAGCAGGGCTCCATTACTTCTAGTGGCCCGTAGGGGTATTTTCAGACTCTCAATCAAGCCCACAGTTCACAGAGGGTTAACTAAATTTCTGAAAGCTTCCAAAAATGCACCACAAATGCTGCAGCCTTACCCATGGTTTTAAACCAAAAGGACTACTCAAGCGAGCTAAGCCTCCACAGGGTTGTGCACTTAAGTTATAATGATTATGCTGATGTTTGTGACTAATTGTTCTTTGTTATTTGCTATGTGAGTAAGAATGGTGAAAGGAAAATCATATACTCCCCAACTTCAGCTTTAGCTTAGTTTCTCATCAGCTGCCACTGATCTCTTCTGAATTAGAAACGACAGTCAATATTTGCTAGAAAGTATGGCTGCACCATTCTCTTGGTTAGCCCCTGAAGAATGTATTATTTGAAAAAAACCTTGAGATTGGGGGTTTTGATACATTGCTCTCTTAGAGAACACCGCTAAGCATTCCAGTCTTTTCTTTTATCTTTTTTTTTTTTTTTTTTTTTTTTTTTGGGTGTGGGGGGGTTGAAAGAGTAAGATTTTGCTCTCCTTTTTTTAATAGGCTGTTATAACCTTTAACATGCCATGAAATTAAATGCTTCCATTGGGGATCCATAACTTACCATAACAATAGTATTTCTAGCACTTGTTGGAACTGAGGAAAGTTAGTATAATAATGAGTGTAATATTTTAAAGGTCTGCAAGAATAGTCACTGTGCATTACTGAGTTCCCATAGTTAACCCATGAATTAAAAGCATATGAAAGTGATAATGGCTGAGTTTCTAAAGAAATGATTGGCACTTGGTAAAATTATCACTTTGCTGGAATTAACCTGTGATCTGCTGAGAAGTATAAAAAGAAAGTACTTGGAAGCAGATTAATCTCATAACTGACACTGCTTGAAGCAGGAGTTTGGGCTGGTTACCTCCTGAGATCTCTTCCACCCTGAATTATCCTATGGTTCTAATCACTGCTACTAATCTTTGCTAGGTACATGTAATGATAGTTATATTAAACGTGTAGCAAGAACAGAACAATTTCTTCTTGCTTGCCTAACTTCACAAAACATTCAGTTAAAAATAAGAATTTGAGGGCCAGACTTTGTCAGACGGTAATCGCATTCTTGTAATGGTGAGTGAAATGTGCACCTATTCCTTGCTCTGGGGAGATGCACATGGCCTGATTTACAGAGCAGCTAAGCATTCACAGTTCTCACTGAAATTTCGTTACTTTCAAAAGTAGAGGGCAGTTCTTCAGTCAAGCAATCGGCATCATCCAGGACTGAGATCATGATTCAGGAAAACATTTTTTTAGAATACTCAAGCAGACAGAGCTGTGAGTGTCTTCCCAGGATCCAAAGCCTTGCTCAGCATCCCATCTTCCAATTCTTCAATGAAGAAATGCTTAACATGAGCCTCTTCTAATCTTTTATCAAGCTGATTTACTGAACCCCACCAGCTCCTCCTTCTGTTCTGTTCAGTACTGTACTTTTCTTTAGTTTGCCAGTTCTTAAAGGACAATCTGTTACTTCCTATCTTTCTACAGCTTTCTAGTTTCTAGTACTGCAGATACTTCAAAATGCTTGTTTTTACTATACAAGAGAAAGAAAGATGCCTACGTCTTCAAAGAACAATGCAGACATTAAACAAACAAACAAACAAAAAAACCCAACAACCCAGACAACACAAAAAATAAACAAAACATGATGAGATTCTCAATGATGAGAATTTTGACAGATTTTAATATTGCCACATAGAAAATTTCAGTTAAATCACCTGCAGAAGTGAGATTACTTAGAAAAAGCAAAATCACGGACAGTGATTATTTATTGAGGTAGATTCTGACAGGGAATACAACCATCATATACTGTACTTCCATCAACCCTTAACCATCCTGCAGGGATGAGGATTTATTTTGACATAGATCCCAGAATACAAAGGAATAATTGAGAGTAGCCATGGGAGAAGCCAACATTTTCCTAAAAAGTCTAGAAAAAAATCTATTGTTACTGCAGGGGAAACTGAATGCTCATTAGTTAGCATTGCTGAAGAGCTATCAACACTACTGGAAAGAAATATTGGTTTTCTTGACCTAAAATACAAAGCTAAGTTCAAAGGAGTTTTTCTGTAGTGATGGAAACTAGAAACAGTAATGAATGAATCTGAGCCTAGTCTTTCTGCCTATCAGGATTAACAATACCTGGTATTACCCAGTCAGGGTCCTCTGATTTACCAGTGTCCTCAATCTGCAGCGAGGTCTTTTTGCTGCTACAGAAGAGCTCATCTGGTTTTCACAGGCAATGCTTGTGCCATGAGATCCAAATGATCATGGGCATGTGCTTATGGAGCTAGCCGTGTTTTTTGAGAATTTGAATTCAGATTTAAATTTCAATACAAAAAAAAACAAAAAAAAGAATAACAGATAAAGTTGGTGATTTGGAGAGAATGTAAGAATTCTGAACAGGCAACTTAAGAACATACTTCAAAGTGGTAGTAGTTTAGGGAATCGCTACACCTTCAATCAGGACAATCAGCTGTGCCTGAAATCTTTGTTTCCCACTGTAACATTACCCTAACATGATGCCAAACATCATCACTTCAACTACACATAGATACCCCCTCCAATTTGACGCCTGAAGTTTTCAGGCTAACTAACAAATTTCCCAACAGCAAGCACAACAAAATAACGGCACAATAAAATGACTGCCATTACTCACTAGTGTAAGAAATAAGTAAGGTGGGATAGCAAGATACAAGTAATAGCAACACACACGCTTAAATTAAATGACAATATCATTTTCTTGTAATCTTTCTCTAACTCTGCTGGAAGAACACAGTGTTGACAGGATAATTTTATAAAATTCCTTAACAGTTCATGTTAAACTATGCCCCATTCCCTTAGATTGATAATTGGCACTTACAAAGAAAATGAAATGTCTGAGAGACTCATTAAAAATGTCAGATATCTGAGAAAATTCACTGCAATGGTTGTTACCCAAATCACTAGGTAAGCCAGGTAAAAGGTTGCTTCCTTTTCCAATTCTAAAAAAGAGTAACGATCTCATATTATATTTTTAATGCAAAGGAAATGAAGAGGTTACTGTGAGACAACTTCAAGCCTTCCTTCCATCAGCTGACACTGGCAGCATTTTCAACCAAGTCAGTAAAGTTTACGGTATTTGGCTTTCGCTCTGCTTTTCTCGTATTTTCTCCTTCCTCAAGAAAACAGAAAATGGAGAGAAAATCTTCTTTCTGCAGATATTCCCTTAATAATCTATTGAAAGAGAATCTCATCAAAAAGTCTTATTTGGAAATGTTCAAGTGATCTATTTTGACTGTAGCAATTATTTCTCCATCTAAAGTCTAAGCACATAGACCATATAGAAAGTAACAAAACTGCCCTCTTCAACAAACTACCAAAAGCCTTTTCTTTAATGTACTTTGGCATTGGCATTCCCAGTGGCTGCTATATCTAGACATTTGAAGTTGCTTGAAAAAACAATAACATTCTTTAATTAGTTAGCTACTAAATATCTGAGAGAAGGAAATTCCTGAAGAAAGGCCAACCATCTTGACCTATTGCTCCAGCCAGCTACGCTCAGGAAAAAGTAAAAAACTAACAACTAATAACATCTCCTTTGTCAAAATGACTCTTGCTTGAGCTTTCATTGCTGAAAGGAGGCTAAAGAGTACTCATAAAAAAATAGTCATGTTCCTAACTATATGGAATCATAAAGAATAATTTCCCCAAAACCAGCTACCGTGGACAGAAGGAATGGAGACAGTTTAGCTTTAAAACTGCTAATGTCATTTAAACACTGCCTGAGCACAGAAGCATCCAGGACCAGATCATTCCCTCTCCTGGCCTCCTCTAAGGATGATCAGACAACTCTTTTCTATATCCACTGAAGAGGAGACTTGTTTTCACTTGATGCTAAACTACACGTGCAGGAGCCCATTAAGTAAGAAAGCCCTCTGCTGCAGTAGTACAGCAAAATACTGGACAAAATTAGACAAGGTACAAGACAAAGTTGTCTGCTCTCTGACATACTCGAGCACATTACAATCACTTACTGTAATAAGAAGCAGTGGTGCAATCACAAACATTAAAACTAGCAGAAACTCTAACTTCCTCATTGTACAGATGAAATGACAGAACTTGATCTCTGCTCTACTCCCACATCCATGAATTTCTCAGTTTCTCTTGCTCCCAGATGAAAAAAAGAATTTAATAAATTAATTATCTTACCTACAGAGGAACTTCTTATGAATATTGCTTGCATTTGCTGATTGAACTTTATCAAATAATTCAGTGATGGATCAGAGATCTGCTGTCACACCCTGCACATTTCAGAAGCTTCATATTGTGGACTGTGTCATTAGATCATTAGCATAATTGAGTTTAAAATGGCAGTCTGTCCTCTGAAAGCACAAAAGAATAAGAAATCTCTTAATGTAGTTATTTGGCAAAACTGCTTAACTAGTCTAACAAAGCAGAAGAGTACATGAAGTCTGCTACTAAGATATAAGGTGAATACTTTGAGTTTTATGTATACATTTGAGATTATATGAATAGACTTTTTAAAATACAGATGAAAGAAAAATAGGTAGGCTCGATATCTATGACAAAGTTATTTTTGTCGTGATTTACAGTTAATTTTCCCTCATTGGTAAAGGGGATGGGAGATCAGAAAAATAGACCTCATAGAACTGTGGCCCAGCTTCCACAGGTTTTCTCATTAAAAAGTTTAGTAATTCTGTTCTTAAGGCTCATGATCCAGTAATCACACATATTCACTACTATCTGTAGAGTACTGATGTCTTTTAGGGCTCTGTGAAAATCCTGAAATGTAAGATCTGCAAAGAACACCAAGCACCCTCACACCTGGCTCTTGGAGCATCCGTTTCTTCAGCAGACTAGACAGATCTTCTAGAAAAAAAGGCAATGAAAGGGCAGCTCCTCAGAAGGTTGGCCAGAAGCAGTGTAACCTTGTATTTTAAGGTGTTCGAGGTCTGAGCAAAACTACAGAGCATACTATCTCCATATTTCAGCCTTGACCTTATTTAACAGCTTTAGCTCTATGAATAATCCCATTTCAATATTACAAGGTTGAGTTTCTGAAGGTTGGTTATAAATTATACCTATAAATAATTTCTCAAGTTACTGTTTGCAAATTCCTTCCATTAGGATGGCCTGTCCTTTGACTACCTCAACTCCAGTCCCTCATCTCTGCTATTAAACAACAAATCCAAAACATTTAATAGTGGCTCTTCGAGTTTGTATCCATTCTGTGCACTTTCCATTGAAATTCTTTAGGCACGTAATGACAGCAGAATTTGCACAGATCAAGTGAACCATTAAGCTGCTGTTCTGGATATCATATTTTTGCTTCGTTCTATCTTTTGCTAGACTGCACTCTTCAAGGCATCAAGGACTCAACAGAAAGGAAGAACAAAAATGGGAGTAGGTAAAAAATTTATTATTTGCTTCCTTGTCACTGTGTAAAAAGGAAAATGTAATAGGTCGCTTACTTAGGGACTTAATTAAAGCTTATGCTTTCAGAATAAGAACTGCAATTGATGCTCATGGTTTCCACAGCTCTCAAGACCAAGTTACTGGATTCTACTGCTGATGAAAATCTCCTGAACGTATTATATAGTTATGTTATAGAAATCAATGAGTTTTAAATAAGAGAACTTACTCATTTGAGAGGGCAAAGAAAAGGATTCAATTCCTTTTCCCTTCCTCCTAGGTGCTGACAGCTTACTGTAATCACCCAAGTTAAAACAGGGAAACTGAAACAAAATGCTGCATGCTATCAAGGATGCAAGGAGTTTTTTCTTTTTTTTTCCCTTCTTTGACCCTGGTAATAAAGATGCATCTTTTTCTCCTTGCCGCAGCCTGAAACAAAATAGCTGATTCTCAGGTGGAAAAATAATTAGAAACATGGGAGGCTGAATGAATTTTGAGATATTGAGGAAAATGTAGTTTGAACTGTCAGGTTTACCCGCTTACCCAGAGCGACTACAAAGCAGCAAGGAAATAAAACCTCCTTAGAACTTACAGCTTTCATCAGCCTATTCCCTCTGGCTGATTTTTTTCCCCAAATCTCTCTTTTCCCAGTGGCTCCTATTAGAAACACAAATAGTTTGCCTCTCTGCTTAGTGACAAATGTCGTGTCACTTTAGGTTTTGTTTTTTTTTTAAAAAAAACAACTATTAAATTATTATGTTTCTTTTAATACAAGGATAGAAAGACTATGCAACACATTCAGACAAATATGCTTTGTTTTGCAAAGGATTTTCAAAGGAAAACAAAAGTATTGGAAGTTCAACTTCAGCCTGTTAGGCCAAAGAGTGCTGCCCTCTCTTTGACACTTGACCCGCACAGCTACAATAGCTGCGAGCAAGACCAGTACTATCTCTCTGTATATGTTTAGAACAAATATGGATTAGTATAGAGAATGCTTACAGTCTTTCTTGTAATCACTGTGACCAGATCATGAAAAATTAATGGACAGAAATTGATTCCTTACTTTGCAATTAAAAAGATAAGGACAGTCGGCATCCAGTGCCTCAGCAGGCCCCGAATCTTTCGTTGATCATTACATTTTCCTTTCCCTCAGAAAACACTTTTTCTCTCATCACTTCAGTGCTTTTTGGGCAGTAAAATGTGTACAGAATAAATATCTTCATACTTTTGTTACAGAAAGTGTTACATTTGCGCAATCAATCATCTCATGCTGCCATCCCACTCCTACAGAAACCAGACCAGCATCAATGGCAGCTCCAGGGCTTCTAGTTGAGTCCTTTTTTAACCTCTAGGCACAAAGCACCAACTCCATGCGCTGATTCAGCTGAGGCTCCCACCAGTGTGCAGTAGGGCTGAGCTAGACCAGCTCCTCCCGTTTCAAGCTACGGTATGCTGGGGTACCACATCCCCGCCCCCAGCTGTTGCGTCCTCTCCTTTGTTCTGCTGACTACACTCAACAGTCACCTTGCTCACCAAAACATTTGAGTCTGATGGTCAGTTTTGCTTCTCTCACCCCAGCACCTACGACACAAGGCTTTTCAACCCCTGTCTCTGTTTCCCCCTCCAGGGCACACACATGCACCCCTTGTGCTCCTATGCCTCAGTACTCTGAGCAAGAGAAGCAGGTTACAGTGCTCTCCCTCAGGGGCTGCCTCCCCATCACTTTCCAAGTCTCCTCCCAAGCCAACTTTCCCTTGGGGCTCCAGGTTCTTCTGACTGCAAATCCCACATTGCAGGAAGGACACGGATCTCAGTGCTGCACTCAGCCACTGCCACAGCATACACAGAGGCTCTTAGAAAAGGAAAAAAAAAAAAAAAAAAGGTAAGCACAGCATTGTTGTAGAAGTCAGAGCTATATTTCTGTTTTTCAGATATTAACTATATTATGAGATGATATTTTGAGAATATACTGCTGTTTGTGCAAACAGTTTAGCAATGTGATTCACAGATATGTTTTCCATAAAACACTAAGGTCACTAGGCTTCTTCATGAAAACATAGTGAATTCAAATTTCATACAAAAGGAAGAAAAATGTGGGGTGATTTCACAAACCTCATCAATTTCAGCTAAGAAAACTAAAAGTGAGTGAAAAATGGTGATGGCCATAGTCCTCCATTGAAAGCCACGGTTCTGAAGTCTACGCAGAAAAGCAAACTAAAGCTTCAGGGAGTCTGCTTACTACCGAGGGTGTCTGGCAACAAAGTTATCCAAACCTACATAGAAATAACCACCTGTAGCATTTGGAAATATCAATACGACGGGAAAGGCATTACAACAAAGGTGTGACAGTAGAATGACCAGCATGAGAGAAAGATGCTATAAAGAAAAAGAAGATTCCAGGTTCACAGGGGAAAGCTTCACCAAGAAGGATCTCCAAAAAGACATCCTTCCCCAGTGGCAGTCAGCCCTTAAATGACTCAACAGTTCCCATGCACCACCCAACAGAAGAATCAAAAGGGCAAGGAAAGCCATCTTCACTACCTTATTTCTGCTGGGAAAAGGAATCCAAAGTGAGAGGCTTCAGCAAGCTGAAGTCTACTGGAAGAATGAGGAGGAAACATGTTATGGAGTGATTGCAGGTAGTCTTCCTACCAGAACAACTTGGGAAAGTAATTTCAGAGAGGTTCATGTCTTGGCAGACAGCAAAATGGTTTTAACAGGGAAGTCTCAAGTGGACTTCCAGGCGCAATGATAAGCATCAATTCCTTTTCACAGCAGCAGAAGCATAAGTGTAAATGACTTTCCCTAAGTATTTTCTGCTGCGTTTTAAAAAAAGATTAGAAAGAGCAGAGGATGTGAGAAGCACCAGGGCAAAACAGTAAGCTACTTGGAGCGCAAACTTGTTGCTACATGGAGGAGAACTAGGGGAAACGCGTTTACGAACAAACTTATTCAAAAGCTATTTAAACAGCTAATCACTGTTAAATTGTGCAGAGGAGGCAATGTGCTCTAGAGGGAGTGCAAACCAGAAGAGACTGACTTCTTCAAATTCACAGCCTTGGTGAGACAATCAAATACTCCAATGCCAGCGCTCCTCTCGGAGACAAGACAACCTGGGGCCATACGACCTCAACCTCTGGTATGCACAGGGAAAATCTAATGAGGGATTTGCTATAGGAACTGATGTCTTGAAGTGACAAATTACAAGCTTCACTGACCTCTCGTGAAGGGGAAGTTTCATACTTTTATCAACACAATTGAGCAACTGAGACAGGCACGCGCAAGGAAAGGAAAATTGACTCTAAGCAGAGACATTCACAGTTGCTGATAAAACCAACTTTAATTCCACCTTCTTGTTAGTCAGAAGTGAAATGGCAGTGAAGGAACACAAAATATAGAAACACTGAAACACAGGAAGGTGAAATCCTTGGCTGGGTAATTGATTTACTGCCCCCCAAATCAGCACTGCTTGAGAAGAGATGCTCTGAGGATTTAGTCATTGCTAGGCTCAGTCAGAACCAGGAAGTTCCCAAGCGTTCACAATCAAAATAAATTAAATTAGATTAAACTCTTCCAAGCTTCTAGAACTACCAAAAAGGCTTACTTTGGATTTTGACTACAGGGTAAATCATGGGTACAGTGCAAAACAGAAAGCTTATCTTTCAAAACTTGTATCTCTGTAATTGCCAGAATGTTAACCGTGGGAGATTGCAGTACTGCAAACACGTTAGTTAATATTTCCAAGTGGCAAAGATTTCACCCCAGATTTCCAGCTCCATATCTTATGCAGTTAATAGGTTTCATGCTGATTATTAAGCTGAACAATACAGAATATCATGCTGTTGGCAAAAAAACATTATCATTAATAAGATTATATATTTGCCTCTAAGAAGGAAGAAACCACTCTGGGCAATTGATCTATGCTTTCAGAAGACTAATAATGTGAAAAGTGAAGTGATTTGTCCCATAAGCCTTCACTTCCTATTCTAGAAGCTAAAAAAAAATAAATTCTGCGTTCTGAAAACTGTACAGAACTTTCAGAAGCTCTTTTGCTAGATCAGAGCCTGATACCCAGGCCAGTCACTTACAGCTCTCGTCTTCAACCCCAGTGATTTGTGGTGTTCCACTTGAGATCCTTCCCACTCGGGGTCCAGCTTTTCTAAACAAGCTGACTGTGCATTTGCCAAGAATCAAGCCTCTCTGGAATGCCATGTTGGGAACCTGAAGGCGCAGACACCTGCAGTCAGTAGCAAAGCTTAAGAAGTATAAGCATAATTCCCAACACTCACACATTCTCTCTCTCAAAGCTTGCAAATGAGAATAAATCACACCTCACAGAAAGCCTTAAATGACAGGATTTGGCTCCGCTGCATACAATTCTTCACTGAAATGTTACTTCATGTCACTTTTTATTGCCCTGCATGCATGCCAATGTGTACAAGATTAGTGCTGCTGCCGCAGATGAGGAGATGAACTACCACTGTTCCTAGGCTTGCATCCTTTTAAAAACATCAATGGTAGTATGAAATCCAATTAAAAGCAATACTTCTTTTTTTTTTTTTTTTTTTTTCCTCCCAGAGAAAGGAGATGAAGCAGAACTCAGAAAATGATGCCAAAGGTAAAAAAGACCTAGAAAACGAAGTGCTTTACAGTGCAACACAACAACAAACAAAGCTTCAAAAGAGGAAAACACCTTGGTAATAGAACGATTAAAAAGAGCTCACGCTAAAATTCAGAAACAAAAACTGGAGGTAAAGCAGACTCAGGTGTTCTCAATCTACTCCCAAACAGACCAACAGCATTAACAATCAATACTCTTTAGGTGTGTTAAAGCTTCACCTTCGAGCTAAAAGAAATCCAATGGTTGCTCCTATATTTATAAGTGGAATTCTGACAGCCGAGCAGATACATCTTCATCAGTGCTTTGTGTCTGCCTGCCCCCTCACTTCAGTTCTTATTGTCATTTTGCAATATATTAATGATCCAAATCACCAAGTGATTCCAGTTAGGCTGCAAGAGCTTCTGCGAAGTAGGCAGCGCTCCTCATAATGATAGATTGCAGGAATAACGGCCTCTTTACTGAAAACGAAACATCAGGAAACTGGCTTAGAAATGTCAGATGAGGAGGGGCTGAAGATCACAAGTAAGTGCCTTAATAGAAAAGATAGAAACAAATATTCAAGAGGGCAGCATTATTTTGAATTCACTTCCACGAGGTTACCTATGTGATAGACAGCTCCCATCCCAACATCAAGCATCGGATGATGTTAGGACAGTGATTTCTCCACGATGACCTGGACAGGACCAACCCCATGTCTTTCTCTGTAGCACTGAGGCTGTAATGAAGCAAGTACTTTCAGCTGGAAGGTGCTGATGTCAAGCTCATAGCAGCTGGGGAATGGCTGGAGAAGCCCTCCTATTGTCACCATTGCCCAGATGGAAGTACTCTGGTGGTACTTTTATACAGTGGATTTTCCCAGAAGATGCCACTGCTATTCCACAGTTCCAAACAGTGAAGCTGCCACAGTGGTGGGCTGTGGTGTCTTGGAGCCAAGCACATGACTGGAGCTGGCAAACACAGACCTCGTGCTCCTGACTCACCGACAGCATACATATCACCGAAAGAAGGCAAGAAATTGCAAAAAACACTCGAGTGTGGTAGTGCCTGGATGTGTTCCTACCCAAACACTCAAGCTAATAAAGGTTGCTGTTCACATATTTGAGTGAGTTCCACAGGTTCAGAAAGGTCAGTGACCCTCCTAGGCTTGGCACATTGAGGCCAGTCTGAAACTCACAGAATTAAATATAGTTTAATGCACAGGCCAATTAAAGCAAACACTGCTTTTCTCCCCTCCTCTCCCGTTCTCCTTCCATTTTATCTCTTTGGACCGACTGTAGAACAGACTGAATCTCATCCCTTTCAACTGCCCTGTGAAACCTTCTAATTAGCATTCTGCTCCTCTGATTAGTAAATGCAATACAGTGGCTATGATTGTACTTCCAGGTGCTCTACAAATTTTCTGACGATAAACTAGACAGACAAAATCCATGAATACACAGACAACCTGTAAAGTCTAATGCTTCCATGAATTAGTCTATCTATCTGAATAAGAAAAATGCCATTAATGCGGATAAGCCCCTTCAACTCTCTCCATTAATGGCTGGTCTTAATTCACAGGTGCCTTTTTAATCTCTGCTGAATTCCTCTAGAATCTAATGAACGCGTGTAATAATAATAGCAACTAAGAATTTAATCCTGATTCTCAACTTTCTTAAATTAGACCTTTGTCATTAAGAGATTACAGGATAGTGAATGATAGTTAATCAATGTTTTTAATTTGCCCCCATTATTTATTTGATACAGTTTCTCACATAGTGGCTATAAATCTTCCCCCCTAACCAAGCTTGGCCACTAGAAGCAACGATGAAATACTGAGCGAAAAAATACTAGATTTGATGATCCTATTAAGTGTGGGTAAAAGTATAATTAATCTCTCTGCATGTGAACAAACCTTTCAAACCAATACATATATGCACATATGTAATTCATACATAGCCAGACACTTCATGTAAGATTTACTGTGCTTCATTTTTTGTCTCTGTTAACTCTTAGCACTATCAGTCAAGATTTCCCAGCACTTACCACAGCATTAGCCCTAAGCATCGGGAAATCACATTTCTTGGTGCCAAGGCTTTAAAAAGATTCTAATTCAGCTATTAAACTGGAGGCAGCATGTGCCAGCCCCACAGCACATTCACCCATTAATTCTGTCCCCTGGAAAAATGACTGCCTCTTGCACCAGCCTGATAAAATGAGGAAACGTGCCGATTATGTCTGTGGCAGCTATCCTTGACCCAACCAACAGTGACAGTCATCAAGCCGCAGTACCTAGAGCGCTGCAAGCTGTGTGAGCTAACCCAAGACATCATTAATTCTAAACACCAGAGCTTTCGTCCAGATACTGGAGTTCAGAGAAGCTTAAAAACAAATCCCTTTGGTGGGATGAAATTCTGTATGCTGTTCATATTAACTTTACAGACAGCATTTGGAACTTATTTCTCCAGCTGGACAGGTCAAATAAGAGTATCAAAGCGCCAGTGTCCTTCCCTGGATTGCTCAGAACTGGATCTCAGGATCAGTTAATAATGTTGCACAGACAGAAGTCAAACTGACAGAGAGTCAGGCTGGTTTTTATTTTATTTTTAACACAAGAGAGAGGTGGGGACAAAGGAGTTGTGAATGCCATAGACTGATTTCTCCAGCCGGGACCTGAAAGCATACACATGTTCAGCCGAGGAATCTTTTATAAAAACGGTATTTCATAGGGAAAAAACTAACATGGTATTAAAAGAGCCCTTACAACCTACTCCTATCAACTCTTTAGGGATACATTCATAATTCACAAAGGGGCTGGGTCCTGGAATTTTGGAAAGTTATTCTGTATGTGAAAATCTTGAAGGTGTCCCATGGGATTAGCACAAATAAGTGTATATTGTAGCTTAATGAAGAATTGCATTCCTGAAAGAGCTGATGTACTTGATACTGTACTGGACACAGTGAAGCATTCTTATTAGATGGAAGATGGTAGCTTAAAGTGTTGCCATCCAGCTGCAAACATCACCCAAATAAAGACATCCCCTCTGTTGTCACAGTCCAAGTATTGTCTCTGCCAGCACAGGAGTGGAGGACCCCAAAGTGAGCATCTTCTCTCTCCTCTCTTGTTTCAAAGGGCAGGATTTGGTTGGAGCCGTCCCACAATTGGCACTATTATTTCCACTGTTGCATCTGACCATAGACCCCAAACATCCAGAAATGGGAGATCTTCGTATGACCATCATGGAAGCGACAAGCATTTTGGTAATGAAATTTGTTTCTTTGGGATAATGTGCTACCCTGAAAATTCTTACTCGTGCCTCTTTGCTCAACACACACACGCGAAAAGACAGAACTATACATTTTAATATGGAGGTAGGCAAATGGTATCTCATAGATGAAGTACCACAGGAGAGCACTATACCCTTTTCTCCCAGTTTCTGCTTCAAAAGATAGCTGGCAAATACAGTAAAGCTCAAACGGGATGGACCTCCAAATATTCATTAGTAATTGCACCTCCTCTGCTTCCTTTTAGGCATAAAGAAAGTAAACACATCTCTAGTAGATCCCAGTACGTTTTGTTTGACAGACTTCTCCTAAAAACCAGACAAATGCTAGGGAATAAATGGTAATAAAGTCCTAGGGTGAAATTTCAGACCGCCCAGGGCCACCTGGGTACACCACTAATTTCATATTTGACTTTTTATTTCAAAAAATACATACTGAATGATAAAATCTCTGGCCACTTGGGCTGGGAATAGGTCCAAGGAGTTAATACAGAAACATCACAGCCTAAGTCAGACAAATCCTTTGAAAAATTGCAGCCAATGATTTATTTGTGGAGTGTTGCTTTCCAGTAATAACAATTTTAGTTTTGGGTAGTCTTGAAATGCTATTCACATTTATGCCCATTTTTCAAAGTAGAAGAACTTGCGTTGCCTTAGCAATATAATTTAATGCTGTATTATTATAATACTTTCTGCATTCATATTTATTTGTCCACAGAAGCAGACCTAAGCAATTTTTGTGTGCTCACTCTCCTTTTAAGAAATTTTACTAGTTAATAAATAAAGCTTAGCCTGGTTGCAGAGGTCCATCCCCCAATAGTTACTATTCTCTTTCTGACTCACAGACCAGCTGCAATGAAAACAATGCCCTCTCGCTCCTCTTAGCACTTAAAAAGGTTTATAGATCTCCAGCCTCCTACAACTCAGCAGAAAACTGCTCGCACTTGACAGTCTTCAGAAATCAGCATTGTTTCCATCCTCACTAAAACTGTCAGCCACACAAGGTCAGGAAATGAGGAGAGCTGATGCCACCTGAATCATTACTACCTCTGCGAGACCTCTCTCCACACTCCTGTCTTCCACAGAAAGCTGGTATACCCAAGAGTGTAAGTCTTTGAAGTTTTTTAAAACTGTCATAAAATAGTTTCTGGAAACTGTTTGGAGAACTACAAAGAACTCAAACCTTTCGAATTGTAAACTCATGAATACTTCCTCACCACAGTTGTCAAACTGCAATAGTGTTTTGCAGGGGTTCATGAATATGAGCACCTCTGCTGTAGCCTCTACTCTAATAGGTTATTTCTTTTAGATATGATCCCACAAGGACAGCAATAATGAATCCTTTCAAACTATCTAGACTGCATCTACTCTCATGCCACTTAAAGTCACCATGTAAATCTGTACGACAGCTCAGAAGAAACAGTTTGCTTCTGAACGCCGTGATATGTGCTCATAAAAACAATGTCCAAAAGATAAGAGGAAAATAAATTCCATCATATGCCTTTGAGGCGTTGTTTGTCTATTTTATTCCGTTTAAAAATCATAAAAACTGTGCATGACAGAATACAAGCAAAAGGTTTTTAGTGAGCAGAGGTGACTTTCTCTGAAGCCTGTAAATAGTCGAGAAGACCTCCTGGATAATAATGCTAGTTCCCTGACAACAAGGCAGTTGTAATTAAATTGGTACTTGCTTACTGCATACCTTCATACATAAGAAATTGTACATCTGAAAATTCAGTTAGGGGTCATATCCATAACATCCTGCACGTATAAATATGATGCGTGTATGTATTACACTTGTCTCCATCCTACCAAAGGCATCATTATTCACCTTAATTCTTAATCTTATCCTTGCTGTCATCATGTTATACATTTAAGATGGGAATGTTGCTTTCCATTTTGTGGTCAGATCAGGTATTGCTGTTGGCTTTTCACTTGTCAAGTACACACCTTCCAGTTAGTGGGGTAACAGTGACTATAAAGCCCTGGCTGGTGTAAATCAGTGTGACCACACTGGCCTCAGCACGGTCTGAGCAGTGAGTTACAAACAGAAGCGAGTTCCTTGTGTGGGGTGGAAGGTTGGCCAGTCAGCTGCCTTCTCTGAATGGGGAGCTCTTCGGGTGTTAAGTCTCAGTTTACACAGATGAGCTTTTTAGCAGTAAGGCCTACTGGGCTGCATTTGGTGTCATGATAAGCACGCTAACACACAGAACTTGTAACATCTGGTCTGATCTGGCATCCCTGAAATCGGCAGAACTTTCCTGTCAACCTTCCTTTTGCTATATCGAAAGCAAATCAGGTGCAGTCCTCCCTTCTCTCAAGTCAACGACCGATTTCAGCTACGATTGGTGTTCCAAAAGTATTCTTCGGTCAGCTATGCCACTCCCCTCCCTGCTCTGAGCAGACCACTTTGCAATACGGCACTCACCCTTTGGTTAATGATAGCGTTAAAAAAATCAATGGCTCAATTAACAATCAGGAATGGAGCTTCCAGGCAACAAGCACCATGATCAATAACTTATGTTCAGTGAAATTAAAGGCACTTGTTAAGTCAAGTGTTAAAAGCTGCACACACTTAATATGGGAATATCAGTCAAGAACAGTTTGGCAGTTTAACTTGAGAAAATCGGTAAGTACAAAGTTCCCATACTATGTTCCACACCAGTGGGTAACTAATGAAGCATAAATATTCGCACAAACTCATTTCTGTAATAAATTCTCAAAATCCCCAATCCACAGCAGTAGTGCTGAGTTGACATAAGCTTTCACTTTTGTTAGGAGTTAGTCTTGTAAAATATGAATCCAAAACACAGCTGGCAAAACCAGACTCAAACCTTGCACAAAGGTAGATCCCAGTGACTTTAAGGCACTTCAGTGCATGACAGCCTTGCTGCTAGGAATGGCAAAACTTTCCTGCCAGTATGAAGAGTCATTTTAAGATTCCTTCCAGAAAATTTCTCTGAGGTCAACAAAACACTGTCAGTTGAATTAGAATCCAGTGGTTTTATGGGACAGAAAAAACACAAGGGTACAAATGGCCTAGGATGAGTGATGTGAAAACATTCGAGTTTTTGGAAGATTTATGGACATGCATTGTAACACCAAAATCAAAATCCATGTGCAGACATAATGTCCTACTATCATATTCCCACCACATTTTACAAGATGGCGGTTTGAGGGAAGATTTTTCAAAGACATAAAGGACAGTGAGCTGCTTAGCGTGCAGAAGAAGCTCGGGAAAGTCAGATGTCTCACTCTCATTTATGCAATCTAAAATCTCCTGCTTAACTTTTATACATCAGCTCTCAACAGAGCTTTTCTTGAGAAGAGAACAGTGTGTCAAAACTGACTCCTACATCAAGCTTGTGACAAAATTCGTCTCATGGTCAATAGCCTTGTTTTTAGAGCTCCACTGATAACAGAGATGATTTAGCAGCATACTCCTGTTCTGGGAACAGCCAAATTGAAGGCTGCTCTTCCGATTATACCAAATTGCTTCTACAGAAAGTAGGGAATATTCACAGGATTATTTATGCTCATTCAAAACTTTTAAAAATAAATAGAATAAATGAAATCTTTGCATGCCTCATTTTGCATATCAAGGACTCTCTCTCATAGCAGCCTGGTATAGATATATATTTTGTACCTATTTCCAAATAGCACGGTTTTGTGAGGCCTAAATTGCTTATGCAGTAATAGAAAATGTGGGGGTGGGAGGGTGGTGGGACGGCAGGCTGATTCTCTTCAGATAATGAGCTGCCCCTTTCTTCACTGTGTTATGATCATACCCAGAGCATTGCTGACTGCACTTTGATGGGTACCTAATCAACAAAAATCAATCATCCGAAATTGCACAGACAGTATTTCATCTCCATCAAAAATTGTCTTCCTACAGAGCTCCATTAATCTCTTCATCATTGTTTAACACACACTCACAAAAACTTTTGGTGTAAAAGATATCTGACTTTGGCTTAAATTATAATTAAAACTGTGCTGTATTTGCTTTAAGGAAGCAACTAAGGCTACATCAAGCATTTACTGAACAGGACAATTTTGCTATGCAGAATTAAGCAATGCCCCTTGGCTACACATGGCAGGATGACCAAACGGTAAATGCAAGTGTGAATAACCATGTTAACTAACACCAAAAGGCTTATCCTTTCATCTCACTCACAAGTGAGCATATTCTCAGTCCTCACAACTAACCTGCTTGCCTTGGGCAGTCCAGAAGCCCAGCCCTACCTGTTCTCAAGGTAAGGTTGGGAGGTGGGCACAGGCAGGGCAGAAGTCTTCCTTACCTCAATCCGCAGGCAACAGCTGCCTTCAGTGCAGAGCAGACTGCCCAGCCTGTTCAACACTTTCCTCTCCACAGGTCCTTACAGCCTGACCTCAGTGCACCATGAACTTCTATTGTGGGAACACTACAAGCCCCCCTGTGCCCACTTTGATCCTTGCCTCTCACTCCCTCCCCTTCCTCCACCACCCTTATCAGAATCAGGCATGCTGCAGAGGACATTTCTCAGTGAAATGCACTGAACTACCAACAGAGCAAACTGTGGCAGCTGGGCAGTTGGAAAAACATTTATGCTGGCTTGGTAGCTGTCCTGGAGCAGGGGGTAAGACTGCTCTTTCTGTGAGGACAGCCCAGCGCATTTAAGTTCAGGAAGCTTTTGAAACACAGGATCTAAAAAGAAGGCAGAAGAAGACCCAGGAAACAGCACAGCAAGGGCAGCAGCGGAGGCTGGGAGGGCAGCAGGAAACACGCTGGCAGCAGTGAACCAAACCTCAGCTTGTGATTGTAATCCAGCATAAATCCATGCTGCTTCCAGCACTGGGAAGGCTGCACTGTGGCCTCTCATCACAACCAGTCTCCCTCTTAATTGCACCTAAGTGTCTTACATGCCATAGGAAATCATCCAGAGGAAGGAGGAA
The DNA here is from genome assembly GCA_030625065.1 of Alectoris magna. Taxonomy (NCBI): domain Eukaryota; kingdom Metazoa; phylum Chordata; class Aves; order Galliformes; family Phasianidae; genus Alectoris; species Alectoris magna. The sequence goes on along the minus strand of CM060575.1, from coordinate 4,453,743 downwards.
AAAGCTGTTAGGATCCTTGTTGGCAGAGCTGAAAGAGGTGTTTTCTGTTCCTCTGCCCCAAGAAGCCCACAAGAAATGCTGCCTGACATGAAGATTTACTTGTGCATGGGCTATCACCTAGAGGACCTGTTCTAACCATAGCTACGCTGGAAAGACAGCCCATCACAGAGGAAGAAATCAACACTGAGATACCGCTTCTTGCACTGGGAACTGCACTGCTACCTCCTCTCGTGCCTCTGTGCTAACAAAAAGGGACTGCAGCTGCAGCTTCGTTCACCCTCCTTATTTGCAGAAGCACATTACAATATGTGAATTGCATGACTTGCATCTCCCTACACTTAACATTTAAAACAAAGAGAAGCCAGTGAACAAATATAAACACAAGTACTACGAAAGCAGTGAAGCCTAATTCACACAAATTTAAATAGATTCACTTTCCTTAACTCCTTCACAGCATTTGCTTCTGAGCCCACATCCAGTAAGGGAATGCTGGGTAAGAGTAAGTCTGATGGTGAACTGCAAAGGCAGAAAAAACTGGTTTCAGTTTCAGGAAATGGAGAACTCACGTAGGTAAATCCTGATTTCGACTTGCAGATTTGGTCCAACCAGAGTACTGGAACTGAGACAGATAAGAATTCATCCAGGTTCTACACAAGGGTTATGCAGGTCAGATCAGGATCTTCGCAATGATCCTTTCTAAGCCCAGAGCAGGGTTTATCAACACCTGGGAGCGAATAACAAACTGATTATCTAAATATTCCACCATCCTCACCGAGAAAGTCACAGCTAAGCACAGTTTTGGGGTACCAAGGTAACAGCAGGATCTGTGTTTCAGAGCAATGGCATGCATGCTTACATCCACTGATTCTGGCATTGAGTCTCAGTAGTTAACATTCACTCACGTGGATGACAGTCCTTCGACCAATTTTTTTTTTTTTTTTTTTTTTTTTTTTTTTGCTTTTCCAAGTCTAAGAAAATTCCAGGGATCAAATCTCTCAAATGAGTGTTTCTATGAAGGCAAGTAAAAGGTCATTTCACACTTGGGTTATTTCAAAATTTTACTTCTGAAAGATTTCTCACAGTAATCACTGCTTAACTTGCAAATTCTTGGGATGCTGAGTTCTCTTTTCTTGCTATCTGTACAGCCCTACAGAGCAGAAACATCATTCTGAAGTTTCACTTACTAATAACCATGTTTCTCCCAGGAAATCTATGGGAAAGATGGACCTTGGGCAGCATCACACCCTTCTGTGGTCTTTCATGCCACTTGCCTTTCAAATAGCCAGCAGTAGATGTAATTTCTGTTTTCAAAATCACAAGTGCTTTTTGGGCTTGTCAACACAAGATGGCATATACTTTACACACATCTGACAAGCATGATGGATATTAGAAAGCAAGCCAGACTTTTTGTATTACTTCTAGTTTAATGCTGCCCCCTTACAATGCAGTGTTACCAGCATTGTATTATTGGTGCTCTGCTAGGAACTGGAAAACCAGATCAACAAAATGCGTTTAACAGTCAGGGAAGTCCCAGACTCAAGTCCTTTTATTAGCACCCTTGCTCACCCCTTTGCAGGACGGTTGCAGGCTGTTAGCATAACACCCTCCTTCATGTACCTTGAGAGTGAACAAACACCGAGCCTGGCAAGCCCCTAATGTCACTGAAACAAATCAGAATGTCAGTGAAGGAAATTGGGACCCAAGTACAGGAGCCATAAATCTGCCCCGTCCTGATTGAATGAGTTGTGCCCTGAAGGATTGTGGAGTGCTGAATGGCTTTTCCTCCTCCAGCATTCACTGCAGTCTGAGGAGGGGACAGAGTTATGGAGGGGGGGAGAGGTGAGCCCTGCTAAGGGTCCTGTGGGAACAGAGATGAAAACACCAAGCTTGGACCAGAGCTGAGAAGTCAAGGAATGAGACAGACCGTTGTGGGCTGGTATATTATTCAATTTGATATTATTCAATTTGATATACTTCCAGTTGTTCTGTTTTTCTTTTTTTTGTTTATTTTTTATTTTTTAATATAACTGAAGATGCAAATGAGCAATGGAAAGGCTATGGAAGGAAAGGAGAGCAACTTCATTTTACAGAGTTAGGCAGAACCAGCTAAATTTAACCTTCAGAAAGATGGTGCGGCAATGCAGCTACAGTGAGTTAAAACAACAGCTACATTTTTTACCACAGAAGAAGAGGTATTGTTTATTTTAAGCTGCTGTTTGATAACTGATGGTTCACAGAATGACAAAACTGCTTAATAACAAAGAGCTTCTAGGATATCTCCTGAAATATTTAGTGAGGAACGCATGTAGAGTGCAGATATCTGTTCTGGCATGGGTAGTCAGAGCTGATCATTTATTTATCAAGAGAGAAGAGATGGAAAAGCAATTTGGATCTTTAGTAGAAAATGAGACTTAGGCTTGAAAACCCTTGAATCACTTTCAAGAATACAGCTTACGTATCTATGTCACATAAGGCAAAGACAGGCGTACTTGTGCAGCTCTGCTATTTCTAAAGCTGCTGCCAACCATCTGCATGAGCACTCCCAGGCTCTTTCAGGGCAAAGTCAGGCTCCTTATTTTAAACTTTTTTCTTCGGGAGCTCAAACTAATCCAGGCTGTAAATCTGTTACGGAGGCATAGCTAATAGGGATTGTAACACACAGCAGGGGGTTATAATGTCTTAAACAAACGCAGCTGATCCTTAGTAGAGGGACAGTATTTGTGTGTGATATTATTAGGTCAAAAAATTGACCCTACTTTCTTTGTGTGAGCTTTGATTTTTAGGGTTTTTAGCAACTCAGAATATAGACAGACAGAAAGACTCCTGAGCAAATTTTCCCTAATCAGAATGAAAGGTGTTTTTTCTGGTCTTGGGAAACACCAAAGGCTCTGTGTGTTCAAGGCCAGTGGCCCCTGGCTGCACCATGCGCAGGGCCCTTTGCAGCGGTTCTTGTCTGGTCTGACAGCAGTGGGGCTGACTCCCTGCCCTGCTCCAGGGCATCCCACTGCACGGTGCACAAGTGCTACCCAACCACTGGCAACTTCTGCTCTGCATCTGGCTCAGCGGTACAGGGTGTGCACAGCCTGGGCAGTGCAGGGTGCAACACTCAGCATGATGAAGAGGAAGGCAGAGCTGACTTGGAGCATTGACTGGAACATGGTAAGTTAGTGCCGTTTAAAATATTATATAAAGGAAATACCTAGAGAAGCTCCAAAGGCTCAACCTTGTTTTCCTTACAGGCAACAGGATTTTTGCCTTTGACTTAACTGAGAAAAGGAAGGAGATTTTAGCAAAGCAAAATAAATATCATTTGTCCAGGTACACAGGTACTCCTGTGTAATACTTTGTGCATATTTAATGGAGAATATAAGCAGCTGCAAAAACACTTGTGAAAGATTAAACAGTTAAATCACTATTTAGTCATTTTCCAAAAGTGAGACAGTTCATGCAAGCAGCTGAGCTCCCAGCAGTCCCACTCAAGCTCAAGGAAGTTTTTTTTCTGCCAGAAAATGCAGAAAATGCTTTGGAGATGAGCATCTTACTGGCTCCTGGGAGAGGAATGTCTTAGTTTCCAGAGAGCCAGGCACTCCTGACGTTGAGCAAGTTGTCAATCAGTTAGCCAGGCAATATAAAAACCCAAACAAAGCCATGTCTTAAAGGTCTGTGCTGGTGCTCCCAAGGATTTCTAGGCTCCCAGACTACTTAGTAGACAATGACGTTTCTTGGGCTCTTAGGCTTTCTGGGTAATACCGTAAAATAGAACGGCAAAGAAACCTGGAACTTTGCTCTCTCAGAAGAGCTGAGATTGTCCAAAATGTTAATTGCATGATGCTTTGATGTCAAGTTCAAGAGGCTTATACTTCAGGATGAACTGAATGAACAAGAATATTTAACACTCACCTAACATTTTGAACACATCCTCTAGTTACAATGTTCTTGTTCACCTCTCCTTACCAAGACTAATTCATTTCTGAGTACTGAATGCATACTGAATACATGCATTGCACTGCTAGGTTCCAGTGGAAGCCAACACTTATAGATCTACTACTGTCTACATTAGTGTCTGCATGGACAGGATGCATGATGTGGCTTTGCTGTCAACATCCCCAGAAGACCTATTTGGCTTTACATGTCCCTTCCCTAGGTTAAAAATGCTACTGCCATGGATCATTCACATTAGCAGGACCAGTTTACTCAAGACAAGACAATTTCTATTCATAAGATCAACATTTCTTCAATCAATCCAATGCCTCACTTACTGCTCTTATCTTGGTAACTCATCTCCTCATACACAGCTATACTGTGATGAAATGAACATTCAGAAAGCAAAAAACCTGTCTTTTGAAAGGAAAATCTGCAGAACTGTTTTACACAGCCTCTGCCTTGCTCATGGAAAACAAGGCCCTTTGAAACACCTGCCAAAGCTGGAGCACTGTACAGGTGGGGCTGGGATGGGACTGCAGTGGAGCTGAGCACTGAAGCATTTGAAAGAAAAGGATGATGTTTCCTGTTTTGATCGCTTCTGTGCATTTACCCACTCCACACCCTCCTTCTTCAAACAAGTGTGTGGAAATTCATTTCAGTTATGCATTTCTAGTTGCTTTATTATCAAAAAGACATGAAATATTGTGAATGGTTGCTTACTCTCGTACATTTTTTACATGACATATACGCAATTTTCTTGTTTTTAATGGTGGAACAGAGGAAAAAGTCTAAAAGGATGAATGTGCATGCAAAGGAAAAGAGAGCAGGCAGGCAGAAGGATTCATCAAGGCCAAGGACTCTTTCACTGAGCAAAGAGATATTATCTTTGAAAAGGAGGGCTTGCACCAAGATAGTTTTATGTCACTTTGGCAGCATAAAGGGTTCTCAACACAAAGAATTGGACTCCTGAGAATAAATTCTACAAAAAAAAAAGTGATGGTAATTGATGTAACTATACGTCTGAAATTCTCCTCCAGCTCTGCACCTGGTACGGAAGCTGGATTAAAATGAAGTCTAAATGAAACGACTTCTTCTTAACCTGGTTGCTGCATAAAAGGAAGGGTGAAAACCACTAGACCACACTGAGATACCAAAGTAGAAAAAAAAACTTGTGCATTCTTCCATGTCCCAGTTCAAATCACAACACAACATTTTGCTTTGCCATTTGTTGCTCTTTGATGCTACGAGCCCCAATCTGGCTGTGGCTCTCGCCCTTCCATCCCACAGATAGCTAAAAGTCTGCAATGCCCTGACTGCAGAGACGTCTGTGCTTTCTACAGCATGAAGAAACATTGTCATTAGTTCCTAACAGACTTCTCCGAGTGCAGATTCCTCACAGAACAGTCATCAAAGCACACAAGACACAAGAGGAGAACCTGCAATGCCTCTAAAATGCTTAATATTTAGGATAGGATACTTTTGGAATTATTTTCTTTATAACTACATCCAGGAAAAACAACTGAGGAATTCAGCAACTTCTAGAAAACTGCATTTCCTCACTAGTGGTTTTGCTGATTTTTTTTTTTTTTTTTTTTGTACAAAACAACATGTTCAACAAGGTCTTTTTTTCTTCCCTTCTAATTCACTAGTAGCTCAGAATAAATCTCTTCCCTCCAATTAGTTCCAGGACTGAACACACTGATACAGCAGTTTGTTTTGCATGCATTAAGAAAAAATGTTGGATTAAAGGATTCTGCCATGACTTTTAGAAGAAAACACCTAATTCACAGCAAGCACCCAGCAAATCCAAACTGCTTTTCTGCCTCAACTAACCTCAATTAGTTACTGTTCGGTTCTGATATAAATATATGATGAAGAGAGCACTGGATGGCTAAAGCACACTCAATCCAACCAGCACTCAGACACAGATCTGAACAAAATAAAAACTTGTCTCAGTATGAAAAGCTACAACTTAAACCAACAAAACTGTGAATACTGCCTGAACTAAGGCTGCAATTCTTGCCCTGGTTACATTGATTCATACCTATAGTACAACAATTTGCTTAAAAAGAAGTCTCAAGGCAGGATCATGGCATTTTTTGTTTGTTAGGTGTGTGGGTTATGTGCCTATGGCATAAACTTGGGCAAAGCACCAACTGTTCTTATACTGCAGATTTAAAAGAGATACCAAGACCCTCAATGGCGAAAAAACATGCTCATCTTCATGTGGAGCTAAGCAGTCCTGCAAGGAAGTGGGACAAATGAGTGTGGTTCAGACTCTATGAAAACAAAACTCTCACTTGGAATTCCTGTCCCTGTCACAGAGCTCCTGTGAGATGAAGCAGAGGTTTTGAAGTCAACTTTCTCTGGTGGTCTCCAGAGACATTTCCTTTATGGGGGAACTGAGGTCAGTAAGGGCAGAGCACTGGAATATAAGCACATTACAGCACAGTACCTGAAAACTCAGACCCCACACATCTGCACACAAAGCGTTGCCAGTTCAGTTTGGATCCAAGTTCAAGGCACCTTTGAAAGGGTGAAGGTATTGGAGGACAGCCACCAGGTCTACAGCCTTAAAATTCTCACCCTGTCACAGGAAGGTCCCAAGGGCTTGCTGAGTCCTCAGCTAAGACAGTGCTTGGGCAGGATGAGGCAAAACATCAGTCAGTACTTATAGTCTCATATTTGAAAGAGGCTGCATGGAATAGGTGGAAGAAACACGATGCAGAGGGCATGCATTGTAACCATGTATGTCAGAACAGTTATTTCCATTTCTCTTCTCACTTGCCACAGTCTTTTCTATATGCATATTTTCTTTCTCCTACAAAAACCCGTGTGTATGTGTTTGTGCACGTTTGTGGGGTGAGGGGGCAGGAACAACATGGATGCTTGGTGTCAAGGATTTGTTTAAGATGCTAAAGTAGAGCTTAGGGATTTTAAATTAATCTTTTTCTTTTTTGTTAACTTCTTTTGAAATGTGAAGGGAACATTTCAATCACCTCACCTTTCCCTCCCCAGAATGTCTCCAGGTTATTTCTTCTACATAAGAGTTACATCAAAACTTTCCCTGAACCTCTCCAGAGTACTTTACTCAGAAGAGCAACTATCAGATCAAAAAGCACTTCTGTTTATTAGTTCAATCTCCTTCATTAGATTCCCTCTATCATGTGTTTTCCCACACAAACAGCGATAAAAAAATCTGCTAAAATCCACTGACAGCTGTGGCTGTGATAGACTTTTCCTTAATCCGATTAGCTGCCGCCTCCCTGTTCGCACCAGTTTCTGTAAGCAGTTACCACATTACACTACAATCTGCTGATTTCATCTGCACTGGCATCAGGCAGCATTCAAAGAAAGTCTGGCCTCATAATAACAGCCTTTGAGAGCCGGGAATCTCCTCTACACACATACGCACAAGCTGCTGTCTCTCAAATTGTAAAACCCGGCATGATTTCGGAATTCAGCTCTAAATGAACAGGGCATTTCCACAAACAGCCACCTAAAACTCACGTTGCCCGAACTGTTCTCTGCTCCAGCTTGTCTTTTGTCAGCTTTTGCATTGTGATGCTTAAATCTGCTGAGACGCTGAAAGAAAACTCATCTTTGCTCAAGCTACTGGCTCATGCAAAAAAGTAAAAAGGGCTCTTCAGAGGGAAGAAAAATAAAGCAGCTTACATTTGAGTAGGAAGCTTACTGAGTCTGCTCAGCCCCTTGCTGGTGGGAGCCTGCACATGCACTTACTGCTGCCCGCAGCCTGAGCAGCCGCGCTGCCTCCTCCTCTCTGCAGCAGCGAGCCAGAGGGACAATGCAGGTCTGAGGTGCTTCATCACTGCCTGCGGGTCACGGCTTGGTTGGGGGGAGAGGTCTTACAGAGACTGAAGAGAAGGCTGGAGTGGTCTTGCATTGAAGGAGGCTGGATGACATTTCAAGAAGTTGGCCTAATTTTAGAAAGAAATTGCAGGTTTAAGGCAGCGCTTAGAAGAAATTCTGATCTTCTGATGACTGTAATGATTCTTTCCTTTTGGCCTTTAGGTAAGAGTCACACAGGTGGTCCCCCAAAAAGCAAAAGCATTTAATTTCTTTTCATTTCCTACCAGAACTGGAAGCAACGTCACAGATTCTGTTACTCAAAGGAGGGAAAGAAAATGGCAGAGCACAAATTCACAGAGGAATTTTTGGAAGAGAGATGGAAATTGTGGCTCTTAATACAGTATGTAAGTGCTGCAAGATTCCAGTGGAATGCTTAGCAAATAAAGAATAGGCTCATTCTAGGGAGAAGGCAACGTGCTAATAGTTCCTGAAAGACAGAAGAGAGATTTTCATCCTGGGCAGAACCCTGCTCTGAGCAACTGGGCTCCTCCTGCATACTGGGGCAGAGCAAAACATGACAAAGTGATTTGGCCAATGATTCTAAGTTTACAGCATTTCGTCTTTATTTGGTGAGAAATCAAGCAAAAACGATGCTTCATCTTCAGAATTATGGGCATCTGAGAAACTTCTGCAATGATGATTAGGGTTTTAGAATTTTTTCCAAAACTGTCAAATGAAAAGCTTCCTTTGCTTAATTGTCGTGCCTGTAATGTTGTTATGTATCTCACTTTTTGCGTGGAGGTCCAAGCAGCCCAGCAGTTAGGTACAGCTGTGTAATGAATTCACTTACTGGTTAAAATTTCAGCTGCAGGAGAAGCGTTAGAGCAAAAAGGCACCACCGTACTCAGAACACTTAGTTTTAACAGTCTCCACTTTCTTCCGCTTCTTCCAAAGCAGATTGCAGCTCTAGAAAGATTACAACCTCAAAATTCAGGTCCTAGCATTAGATTCTATCAAGACCGGGCAGTCAAACACTGTCAGCATTCCCTCTGTCCTCCTTCTTTTGCAGATGCAAAATTTCGGCACAATTGATAACTTCATAACCATCTCACTTCTAACAAAAAGGTAAAGTCCAGCAGGAGATGGCACTACCAAAGCATTCCCAGCCCAATCCCACTCTCAGGTGAAGAGCCTTATGATAAGAAGTCTCCCGACAGAGGTCTCTTGCTATTTACACAGTGAAAAGTAAAACAACGTAAATAATGTACATGTATAACTGGCTAAAAACCTTCTGACTAATGAAAAATAGAAACCAGGTTTAGACTTGAGACTGAGAATTCAGAACAGAAAAACAATCGGAAAATTTCGGTCACATTTCTATTGCTCTTAGCATAAGACAGCACCCTGCCTTACGGTCTTGATTTTAGCTCAGGATCTGAACAGAGTGAACGCCAAGTCTCTGCTGAGTTCCTGTGAAGGCAGAAAGTAGGAAACTGGGTAGCTATTCCCCGTGGCAGCACTGAGAGCCCCATGGGAGAGAGACCCAGAAATAAAAACGTATGATTATAAAAAACAGTCACAAAAACAAACTGCTGCTCCAACAACCAAATGCTTCAAAATCCTGTTTTTGTTTTAATTCCATAAAACAAATTTCTATTTGAGAAATGAGATTCTCTGAATAATCCAAACAACTCTTTTACTGTAGCAATGATTATTATCCTATTTAAATAAAAGACCTGTGTTTCTGTAGTAATTATCATACCATATCCCTAATTAATTATTACTCAAAATATCTGTTGAAATTCTTGCCAGCCATTTAGAAACAGGCACAAATTATTCCCTTTGATCAGACTTGCATTGCTAAAGGCACATTAAAAATACAGAGAGAGTCTGGAAAAGCCTTGCAAAATTGTCCATAAAGCCAGAATTATGTTAACTACTGCAGCAGCCCTTACTCTGCATATTCAGAGCGACTGGATACAAAAGGGAATTTCTCTCTTTGGACAAGAGGTCAATCCACACCCCCAAGATTAAGTTGTATACAGTTTAAAAGAAAACAATTGCCTACTAATTAGAACGCATAATGAAGGAAAATAAAGATAAAAAACAACAACACAGCATGATGTTTGTGGGCTTCAAATCAGTTTAGAGCTACATCGACAAAAGCAATTGCACACATTCTGAAAGGCTGCGTACGACCCCTGGATGTTTAGCACACTGCCAAGTAGTTAATGAAGGGAAAAACCCAGCCAGAGAAAGTGCCGCTAAGCTCCCAGTCTTACACAAAACTCTGTGGATCTTTAATTCCCATGAACAGAATCTCATTTTTTTTTAATGATTCCTGTGAAAGACCCATGACAGTTAAAAGACATGCTTTCCACAATTCAAATTTGTGATGCTCCTGTCTTCAAATCTCTAATGTTTCTCTCAATAAACCTTCCCTGGAGTTGCAGTTTCTATTTCAGTGTCCTCGTTTCTAAGAAAAATCTGAGGATACTCACTGTACATGTTTTTATCAGAGCTTTGAAACCGGTTCTAACCGTACAAAAAGCCGATGCAATAGGTTCTGCGTAAGAACTCGGTGCCATCAACTACATCCCACATGAGGTCTTTACACAATTATTTTGCCCAATTCCTGACAGTCACAGGTAAGTTACTGAATCACTTCCAGTACTCTTTCAAGTGAGCATGAGTACGCCATCCCAACATGAGGGATGTAGTTCCATCAGAGAGTAACTGTACTTAGCTGGGTCAAGCTCATTTCTGTTCAGAACTTAGAATAGAGGCTGAGCTCTGGAGATGCTTTCCTGCCTCTGAATGATGCAGTTCATGGAAATGCCATTCTGTGTTGTTTTCCAGATGCTTCTTTGCCTTACATACACCCTTATGTCTCTCACAGAGCTACAGATTAAATAACACTTACTGACAGAACCAAACTCACACAAGTAGAGCCACAACTTTACTCCTTATTCATCATTTATATCTTCTTTAAAAAAATACAATAAAATAAATAAAAACAACTAATGAAAATACAGTTTATGGAAAAATCCAGTGAGATTCAAGGTGAACAAGGAACTACTGCTTTCCTGTAGTTTAGCAGGCCAAATACTGAACTCAGCAGAAAAAAAATGCTGTTCTGTATCCACTTCAACAAAGCGAAGGCAGAACGCCTCAGAGGCTATGGGAAGGTCCTGCTCAATGATGGAGATGTTACAGACCCCACAGCCAGCTCTCTATGTGCACTGCACAGTGTGTCTGCAATGGCCAGATCCCTGTTTTAAACTCAGAAGGGGGAGCAAGATGCTAATGCAAGAAAAATCCTAATTGTCTGCTCAAGATAGGGGCTGAGACCTGAACTGGTAAGCTAATTATGTACGAATGTTAAGAGGACTATTTTTCTTGGGCAAATATTTCATTGCGACAGTGTAGTCATGAGATTTCCTTCAATACATGATCGATCTCACGCACCCAGGACTGCTCTAAAACACCAAAATAAATCAGAAAAAAAAGTACAAGCGAAAAACCCCACAGAACTCCACCCCAAGCCCAACACCAATTAAGGAGCTTCTCTCCCATCTCACTTCCCTGTGATGTGTACATGTGATGCTAATGGGAGTTTTGTGCACTTCAAAAAAAGCATAAAAAGTAATTCCCATATGTTGCATTTGCCACAGGGAATTTGTTACATTCACTGATGTTAAATTAGGCCATTGTGTATATACTTTAGAAACAGAGTCAGGCCATAAAAACTCCTACATGTTATTACTTGAGCATTCATTCCTCAGATTGTCTCTTTGCTGATATTAAAGTCTGAATGTTGTTCATCAGAGAGTGACTGATAATAAAGAAGTGATTGACAAACTTATTACTTGGCTTTAAAGAGAAGTTCTCCCAATTCAAAAGGTTCTTCTATGGTCCAGAGAGACGCAGCTTGTTCTTTGCACAAGAAGGCTGTAATTGACAGAGAATATACACAGAGGAAAAAAACAGACCTGGATTGTATTTAAACTGGTAAATAACTCAATACGTAGTTCTGAAAGTATGCAGCATGGCTCAGAAAGGGCAAGGTGTGGGGTGAGGATGCCACAGTGGCTGCTTTCCTTGCTTTGCCAACAGCCTACCTAGCCTGAGCCAGCAAGGTCACCCTGTAGCACTCCTGGGAGCTGCTGCCATGCTGCAGCCATGCACACAGCGGCACCACAGCGGGATGTCCCTCATCCAGGCAATCCCTGGGAGCCATAACCCTGTGCACCTTCATGAGCCTTACAGCCCATGGCAAGGATGTACTTCCTTGTCCAGTTAATCCCCGCAAGAACACAAGCTGATGGTGAAGCGGTGCTTTCACTCTCCCAACCCTCCACCTGCTCTGTCCCCTTTCCTGTCTGCAGACAGGGAGTTGTATGGGTTGCCCTGTGCTGCTCAGCATGGTGATGGGTCTCTGCAGTGCTGGAGAGCAGGGCCAGCACAGCAGGTGATGGCACAGTCTGGCAGCACCAAGTGTGGGTGCCAGGTCAACACAGCTGTCACCGTGCTGCTGGGGCACCTCACACTGGAAGTGGCCTGGCCAAGCAGCCAGCTGCCTCTGAAAAGGGCACGCCTGCCGCATCAAGGCTTCCCTTGGTCATGTGTTTCCTTCCTCAGGTGAGGCCCTGCCAGAAGAAAACTATCCCCCACCTCTGTACTTTTATTCTGCTGCCTGTTTAGCTCCTGAACCTGCTTGTTGTGAGGTCAGACAGCAAGTGCTGTCACCAAGGAAGCAGCAGGAGAGGAGAGCAGCTGTAGTGCCAGCCATGGCTCACTGGTGGGAGCAGTCCCGCAGCTCCAGCTGCAGTGTGTAAATAATCCTTTAGTGCCACGGGCCTAATTGAAGACTGCTTTTTGATTCATCGGGCTCTAAATTAAGGTCAGACTTGCTCATTTTTCACTTCCAGTGAACTTTCTGCATTAGACACCAAGCAGCAAACACACTTGATTTCAAGCACAGACACCAAACTTCAGCAGTTCCTTCTCCTCAACACCAGCCTCTGTCTCAGCAAGGTCACTGAGATTTAAATAGAGGATGAAGAGCCCTGCCTGCCATGATCTGCAGCCTGAAAGCTAAGCAAGTGCAGAGGCACTCTCAGGAGCACAGGAAAACAAAGGCTTCAAGTCTCCTGAGCTTGGGATAATTTGCAGAAATTTGCCTCTTAATAATTCTAGGCACTTGAAAGAAAACCAGAGGAAAACAAAACCAGTTATTAGGAGCTGTTCTATGGGATAATGCCAGCTGGTTTCCTGAGGTTGGTTCCATGTTTTCCTTCAAAATAACTGAACAAATAATCTTCCTCATGTCTCCTCTCTACCGCTTGTTTTCTTTTAATCCTGGGCCAAGTCACAATCCCCCCCATGAGCTTTGTGCCTCTAACCTCCCATTGCTATCAGCGTGGTCTGCCATCGAGCTGAAATCCTCCATCAAGAGCTTACACAGAATTACTTGAAGCAGCTACCTTTCTCCCAGCTACCACTTCTACACTACCAAATGTCATGTTTTTAGCCAGTCTCCTTTCCTCCTCTTCCCATATTACTTATTTTCAGTTTGCCTACCCTCTTGGACTCATTTGTCTTTAAATAAACCAGAACCAAAACCTCTGCTTAAGACATCCATTGCCTTTCTGTATCCACCTGTCTACACAATGAACTGCATCTCACTTTTCTTCTGGGTGCTAATTCACATCCTGGTGCCTGGATGCTGAGCAAGAACTGAATCCATCTTCCTTCCTTTCTGCTCTGTATTCTGAAGGAGTGCTGCCAATGGCTTTTGAATAGCATTTAGCTGCATACATACAAAAATTAAGAAGGACCTTATATTTCACTGGAGTGCATAATACAAGTGTTACTTCTAGGAAAGCGAGAGGCTATAACAACGTAATGCTGTTCAGGACTACAAAATTATAGCTACATCTCAGCTAGCAGCATACTTCACATTTTATTCATGTTAAGAGAAGTCAAGCTATGCAATCTTACAAAATAGCTTTTGTACTACAGGTCTTGGTGTGAACTATATTTCTGACAATCTGATTACCACCGAATTTCATAGCACCACAGAATGGCTTAATTTGGAAAAGACCTTAAAGATCATCCAGTTCTAACCCCCTGTTGTAGGTTGGCTGCCACCCATCTGATCAGGCTGTGCAGGATCCCACTCAGCCTGGCCTTGAATGCCTCCAGAGATGGGGTAGCAGTGCCAGGGCCTCACCACTGTCTGAATAAAGAATTTTTGCCTAACATCTTCCCTCTTTTAGTTTAAAGCCATCCCCCCTTGTCCTATCATTACTGCACAGTGCAAAAAGTCGGTCTCCCCTCTGTTTATAACCTCCTCTCAAGTACTGGAAGGCTGCAGTGAGGTCTCCCTGGAGCCTTCTCTTCTCCAAGCTAAACAAGCTCAGCTCTCTCAACTTCTTCATAGGAGAGGTGCTTCAGCAAAGCAGAGGGGGGCAGTCACCTCTCTGTCCCTGCTGGCCAATCCTCTGTTGATGCAGCCCAAGATACAGTTGGCTTTCCTGGCTGCAAGTGCACACTGATGGCTCACGTCCAGCTTTCCATTCACCAGGACCCCAAAGCCCTTCTCTGTAGGCCTGCTCACAATGAGTTCTCCTACGCGTATCCGGAATTGGCTCAACCCAAGTGCAACTCCTTACATGTTGCCTTGTTGAACATCATTAGGTTCATGTGGGCTCACTTTTCAAGTTCCCTCTGAGGATGCTCTCAGTCCCCCTTGAATTGACCCAGGAAAATATTTTATCTTTGGAGTAGAAAACCAGTACAGATGAGTAGTTTCCTTCAACATAGGTTAGGTAATAAATGACATATTTTTGAAAGCAGAGCCTGCTCCCTCAATTCAGAAAGGGACAACAACAATCAATGTTTTTCCTGAATCCTTGCCCAACCTCCTACTTGTCTTAAAAGGTTATGTGTGGTAAGAAAAAAATCTGCCAGGATCTTGAAATTTAAGTATGCAATTGAGAGATTTCCAGAGAGTTCCATGACATTCAAAATAAGTGGAAAAATACGCATATTGATTTTCTGTTTTGGCAGCATTAAGATTTATTTACTCTTGATGTTATAGTGACCTCTAGTTTGTCTTGGTCAATACATACCTCCCAGGTTGATAAACCTTAATATTCACCTCCATGAGAGTCAATATCCACTTTATAACATAAAAGCTATCCCACGAGACAAATATTAACATTGCCGAATAGCTTCAGCCACTCATTCTTTTTTCTTCCCCTCCTAATGTGAAAGAGGACTGAGCTCGAATAGTTGGCAAAATGGAAAAAGAAAAAGAAAGAAGCAATGACTTCTAACAATCTAAAGAATGTGCAAAATGTACCATTGACCTTTTACAAAAAGGACACTGGATGAAAGAATCATTTAGATTTGTGTATTAGAGAAGAGACAGACTTGCTTTTTTTTTTTTTTTTTTTTTTTTTTTTACAATATAACCTCAAATTTGTCCTTGTGAAGATCATCCGCAACTAAAAAACTCCGGGTACAACCTGTCTGTTCTCACACTTCTTTCTTCTTGTGCCGCTTTTCCCAGAAGATATCAATAACTGGAAAGGGATGCTGCTTTTCTGATACTAACATTAACTTCTATCTGGCCGTGGAGCTCTTGAAAACTCTTTCTGTCTATAATGAATTATAATTACCAGGGAGTTTCCTACAGAGATGACTGCAGCCCACAATAAAATCTGGGAATTCTGTCACTGTGCTTCCCTTCCAGCCATTCAGGTTGGCTGCTGTATCACTGGGGATAGCTTAGCCACCCCAGGCACTGCCCATATCTGTGAAGGAACTTAACTGAGAAACAAAATAAGTTTCCTTATAATCCATAAGAAGACTGTAGTACTATACAGACTAGTTTTGAATGATTGCTGCCATTAAAATGTCAGTTTGTTTTTTTTCCCCCCAATGTTTACTATAGAAACATTTGGGGATTTGGCAGCCCCTCCTACTTCTCCTACTCAGGTAGCTACTACTGTGGGATGATCTGTTTTTTACAGCAACTGCTGTCTGTCTCACCGTGCAATGAACTGGCACTAGGCCAGGTTCCCCAGTGTGAAAAAAATCCTTTTGCGCTGAGGAGAGCTGTCAGTGTAACAAAACTTTCTGATGAGCAGCTCCTCCGTTCTGTGAACCCTCTGGCGGGAAGAAGCCCCCTGCAATTACAGAAGCTGCTCTGGCCAAATATAAAGACCTACTGCAGGAATGGAGACAAGGGGAAAACGTGTTCTGGTACCCAGTAGATCTTCCGATGCCATGAGAATCACAGAATGGCCTGGGTTGGAAGGGAACTCAAGGATCATAAAGTTCCAACCCCACCGCCTCAGGCAGGGCCACCAATCTCCACGTTTAATACTAGACCAGGCTGTCCAGGGCCCCATCCAACCTGGCCTTGAACTCCTCCAGAGATGGGGGACATCCACAACCTCTCTGGGCAGCCTGTTCCAGCACCTCAGCACTGTCTTCCCCCTGATATCCAACCTAAATCTCCTCTTTTTCAACTTAAAATGATTACCCCTTGTTCTGATGTTATCTAACCTTTCAAAGAGTTGACTCCCCTCCTGTTTATAGGCTCCCTTTAGGTACTGAAAGGCTGCAATGAGGTCACCCCGCAGCCTTCCTTTCTCCAGCCAGCTCCCTCCACTTGTATTCATAGGGGAGGCTCTCCAGCCCTCTGATCATCTTTGTGGCCCTCCTCTGGACCCTCTCCAGCAGCTTTCTGTCTTTCTTGTATTGGGGGCCCCCTGCCTGGATGCAGTCCTGCAGATGGGGCCTCTCGAGGGCAGAGCAGAGAGGGACGATCACCTCCCTCTCCCTGCTGGCCACCGCTCTCCTGATGGACCCCAGGATACCATTTGCTTTCTGAGCTGCAAGATCACACTGCTGGCTCATGTTAAGTTTTTCATCCACCAGGACCTCCAGGTCCCTCTCTGCAGGGCTGCTCTCAAGGACTGCTCCTTCCAGTCCGTATAAATGCCTGGGATTCCTCCGCCTCAAGGGCAAAACCTCGCACTTTGCTGTGTTGAACCTCATTAGATTCTCCCAGGCCCACCTTTCAAGTCTGCTGAGGTCCCTCTGAAAGGGATACCTGAAGCTATTAAGAAATTGATTACATTACAATGGATGTAACATATATGAGGAACTGGATCAGTGCCCAAGATGGGGCTGTGTTCCATGTATCCTCCTGCACGCTGCCCTGTATAAATGCAAACTGCAGCAGTTTTACTAAAATATGGTATAGTGGTACCAGATCCAGTTCTGCTCCATCAGCCCATAAAAGTGTCTTCACAGCCTGGTCTGAACTGTTGCAGGTACAACGCACTGCACTGTTTCATTAAATTTTCCTGCAAAGTATTTGAGTTGTTTCCAGATCTATCTTTACAGTGCATACTAAATCAGATGGTTTATTTTCCAGACAAATTAGAGTACTAATGAAGTTTCAGAGGAGTCTATTTTAGTTGCAGTCTTACTTTTAATTTACATTAATAACATAATGCAACAAACTCCTCATCTTTACGCTGATACGACACTTTGTATTCAACAGGCACTTCTTGGTCAGCAGTAACAAAGATGTAACAAAAGATATTAAATAAAATTCAACAAGCATTTTTATGTATGCATTCTTTACATGCAGTTAAAAGTGATGCTTATCTCTTTTAGAAGGTGCATTACTTGCAACATTGCTAACACCCCGCCCTAAGCAATAATAGCTGTAAATCAGATAATGAAGTAATCTTATTTTAAAACTACTTGAGTCTATGTAAAGCTATTCACAAAACTTTAACACTTATATTGATTCTTCAGAGCAACAAGAAAAATAATCAGATCTGAACTGCAGTTTGATAGCAAGTCGCACTGCGCTGGGCTGAAGTCTTGCTCTTTAAAATTGCCAAGCCACTGCGTAAGATGATTTGATTGCCAAAAGATGAGGGATTTGCCCCCCCCACCAACCAAATTCCTGACTGAAACTCTTCCAAAACTATCCCTGAGATTAGGATATCTCTATTAATCTCCAGTCTAAAATTACTGACAGGCTGTCCAGATGCACTATTTGTGTACCACCACTGTTTTGTGTAAATTCTTCCTTCCTGGAATGGGATCCATGCTGCATTTTTATAGTGCTGTATTTCCCTCACCATCTTCATTCCACTACACTGTGCTGTGTAAGCTTTTCTAGTCTCCCACAGAAAGAGCAGCTTTCAGTCCTCTTTTTGTCACTGAAATACTTTCTGCATCTGCTCTTGCTTCTATCATTTATTTGAGGGCACAGATGACCAGAGTCTCAGGGAACATTCCTGCTGAGAAACTGCACCCTGAGCACCAACGCTCATCCCTTCCCTAAACCAGCAGTACACAGCCCGACACACCTGTGGGTCTCACTGCTCTCCCACAGCTCCCTTGTACTTGCAGCCTCATGCTGGATTCCCCTCCTTGCCTTCCACTTTTATTGCAATGTTCTCAAAAGCACAGGTTCATTTTTTTTTTCCTCCTGTGCCATTGATGAGACCTGGGGACAGTGGCACACCTACGGCTATCAGAACTTGCAAAATAAACTCCCCAGCTGTCCTATTTCTCTCCTAACAAAAGCCATTCAGCAGCGTGCCATTGCTATTGTGCGCATCTGGCAGCTACACAGTGTTGCTGATACTGCTGCTGTTTTTCAGCTGTAAAATAGAAGCTCTCAGCTGTTTCAATTCCTTGCCATTGGGCTAGACTTGTGACATACTTGAATTTTACAGAAAGGAAAGAACTCTTCACAGAAAGTTACACAACCGCAACACATTATACTATATAACAAAGTCAGAGAAGCATAATTATTCCCACTTTCCAATAGAGAAACAAGCATACGTGCGCCCCTGAACGTAGATTTAATTATTTTTGTTACTTTGGCAATCGCCAGGTGATGATACTGCACTAGCAGGCACTTCCTGTGCAGACAGGCTTGTCTCTTCAATCCCAGCACCTCCAGAAGTGATATTTGATGACTCAGGCTCTTTTTTGAGAAAACACAGAAAACAAAAGTTAAAGGTTAAAAGTTAAATATTCCCCACAGAGTGGGAATATTTTAAATCATGATGGTTTCCATGGGATAAAATACCATCACTTGCTTGGATGCAGATTCAATTACATATTCTCTTTTTGGCACAAAAGTATAGGAGTCAGAAGAAACACTTGTCCAGTTGTTTCTCCTGATGGGTATTCCTGAGCACAAGCTGTGACGTTAATCTAATGTATGTCTCTCTGCATTAACTTATCAGCAAATTCTTCTTGAAATATTGCTTTACCACGTCTGAGTACCAGAGGTTAGAAAGTACCTACAATTTATAAGTATAATTTGTGTTTGCTCTTATGCTTGGATGAGTAGAGGTCCAAATGTTGGAAAGATCCCTAAGTTCTGCAGTGAACATTTTTTTCCAGAAAGTTATACCCCAAAAAAAGTCCACAGTTATAAAATTTTGTTTTTAATCTCTATTTTATTTGTTGAATGCTTGTAGCAGTGGCTGAAACACGAGACAAAGTGCAATTAGAGAAACTGTTTTCCCCGTCATTTTAACACCAAGCTTGGAGGAGCTCAGAAATCCAGAAGCCCCAGAATCTACTGTGTAACTGCCTCTCTGACAGATCTGCTGCAGTCTGCTTTTTCTCTTCTCTCAAAGCAATCTTTAAGGATCCAATAAATCCAACCACTACTGAGAACAGCCTCAAGCCTCATATTGAAGTCAGAGCTATTCCAAGGAGGAGCAGGTAAACAGGGCAGACAAAGGCTGCATAAAACCTTTACAACCCCCATACGGCATCTCTGTCAGAATGTAAAAATCAGGCATCTGGACCAAAGTGCATCCCCACCAAAAGCACATGATTTTACTCAGTTATCATTACACTAGAACAATTGAAATAAAAAAAATATATTAATCAAGACACTTTAGAGAATTCCCCCATGTATTTCTGTGGCGTTTTACTTTCCACAGGCGGTTTCCACCACAGCTTCTTGATGCCCAGTGGGGCTGTCCCTCTCCAGACTCCAGGAGCTCTTACTTGCCTCTTCCAGCAGCTTCACCACAGCTAGCAAAGGCCACAGGGGTATGAAGCTGAAGGCAATTCTCATCTCAATCAACCCGATAAATTCATTCAGATTTTTGAAACCCTCAAGAGTGTATTCCTGCTGAAATGTTTCAGATGGAAAATCTGGAAGTAGGCACCAATTGGAAATACGATCATGCTTGGGGAAGAGGCTGAGAAGTGCCACTGTAGTAACAGAACCTCACCAGGAGTAACCATCAATCATGAGAAGAAAGTCAGGAGGAAGAGTGCTAAGTGACATGAGTAGGATGGATGAGACAACGTAAAGAAATATTTTTCTTATAGAAAACTGGAATCCAATTTTTAGATCACTGATGTTAAAAGGAACTCAGAGGAATCTGCTAAGAGAATTCTTTGTTCCCAAGTTACAAGAAGTGGCTCTGTCTAATAAATACGTTGGCACAGAACCATATCGAGAAGAAGAAAATCCACTTAGAAGTTAATCACAAGTTATTGGTTATTTAATGTGTTCATAAAAGTAGCCTATTGAGCCACAGATGAAGAAGTCCACATATAACAAGGTTTAATATGGTACCAACCTCTGCTCTCCAGAGCTGAGAGTGGAGGGCAAGCAAAGGGTACAAATTCTACAATGTGCAATGGAGTGAAAGCAGAAATGTTGTGGCTTTTCCTTCCGTAAAGCAGTTCCAGAGGTTACTGCAAGAGCGCTTCCACCTGCCCAAGAGCTGTTGCGCACAGCAACTTCACAGCTGCAGCATCCATCTGGGTATCATGTGACATGTCCCCTCCCGGCTGAAGGGCAGAGTACAGCTAGGCACTTTCCAGAGAAAATCCCAGGGTCCCAGTAATTCAGGGAAAGAAATACAGTAGAACCTAAAGTATGGTACTGCAGTAAGCTCTATCTGCAGCACAGGCCATAGGCAGGGCAAAAACTGGTTTTGTGAAGGGAGCATAGCCAGAAGTCTGCTTTTATACTACGGGGATAAATCTTTGATACTAGAAGGTACAAAGGTAACTTCAAGACACAAATCTTCTTTGATTTATCTACTGGAGGTATAATACAGACCCCTACATTCTCTTCAGAGGATTCTTTTAGCGGTAAGACAGTAAATAATAAAATAAAGCAGTTTTTATTAGTAAGCACATAAACAAAAAAAGTTCCCAAAGATAATTAGAAACAAACCTGAAAGAAAAACACTGAAGTTTTATTTAGAGCTGTGCCCAGCACAGCATGCTCACTTTGTACTGGCATTATCTCTGCTGCTGAATTATAAACCTCTCAGAAACCAAGGCTATAATTACTGCTGGGTGACACTTGAACTTTCCATGGCCAAACATTTTACAGGACATAATTTCAGCATGAGACTTCATGGCACGTTGTAAAGCTTTGAAATTCTTCCATTAGTTTAAATTTTTCGCCAAGACTTAAATGAATAATTATTGGTAAGTAATGATAAAAATGAATTACTTTCATTTTTGACGGTGGAATCAGTAAGATAGTTCACTCTTGGTACTGAAGCAAAGGAAAAGGAAAAGTGGCCAGCAGTGTTATCTGTGGTGCTTTGTAACAGTGAATGATAGCTGCTGGCTTAGAGGAGAGGGCATTTCCCATCTTCTTTTGCTTTCTATCACATCTTTTCATTAGCGATGACTGAATCACAAAACCAGCTGGAGATGGTACAGATGTGCACTTATAAGCTTGTGATGGTTATCTAGAGATTATCTGAACAACTTTAAACAGCAAAATTGTGATGGGAATTTCACAAGAGCAGTTTCACTGGTTCTTCCCTTTCCTGATTAGGTTCTGCAAGAGCCTGTCTGCTGCTGCATTCATGACCTGGTCTGCTGTGTTTCTCCAGACAGTACGTGAACCAAATCAGATTATTTCACCCAGTTTCAAAAGAACCTTAGTAGATGTGAAATTAGCAAGATGGTAAGGTGGTCTTAAAATAAATAAAGCTTAGTTTCTAGGCAAAAATCAGACAGAAAGGAAAGCTGACAAGCTATTTTTAGTTGTTTTTGTCCTTTTTCCCCCCTTCTCTTCTTCCTCATTTATACCACAAGATTAAGAAAAGACAAATTCAGATCAGGTACAGGAAACAGCTGCTAAGATTTAGAGCAACTGGACTGAAAAATTGGAGAAAATGAAAGCCTGATTATTTGGGTCAGTTAAAATTGGTCAAAGCAAATCACTGGAAAACAGAGTAGAGAGGACAATTTTGAACTGCCTGGAGGGCAACTAAGATGACCTAATGCAAGCATCCATTTCCAGCACTGAGGATTCCCTCGCACAGTGAACAGCTTTCACTAGCATGGTCCATTTCTGTGGACAACAGAAAAATCAGATACCCAGAGAAACCCGGTTTCTTTTCTCCTGGCCCTGACCCCTGAAAGCATCTCTGCCCATGGGCAGATGCTACAGCTGGCATCTCAGGGTTTCTTAGGGGGAGGAAGGAGCAGAAGGGCTGCAGCTCCCCCCACACTGCTGACACCCGTTGTCTCAGATGACCCATTTTGGCCCACCTGTAAAATCAGCACAAACTGGATTGTTCCTCTAAAAAAAAGACAGCCATATAATGGTTTTCTTTAATGCTTTTAGCTGGTTTGGTTCACCTAATACATCTAGAAAGTAAATACCTTGCAGTACTTCCCTTATATCCCCTCCCACCCCCCCCTTTTTTGTTGTTGTTTTGTTTTATTTTTAATTTTGTTGTGGGGTTTTTTTTTTTTTTCTCTTCTGGGTTTGTTTTTTTAGGTTTCACCACATCAATTAATAGATATTGCCAAAGGCAGTATTTTTGCTTAGCAGCTGTTCTTTCACTATAAAGAAAGCAGCAGAATACATTACAGACAGAAAAAGCAGCCCTCACTACACACTGGTGTTAGATAACGGAGACCAGAAAGTTGCAAGAGTTATCAGGCCTGATGCTCATTTTGTAAAAGTTCTTTTCCACTTACATTGATTTTTCTACTCTGAAATGTGAAATGTAGTTCAAAATATCCCATGTGGCATGTCAACTTCATTTACCCACCGCATTTCTAATATGTTTTCTCCATACTTCTCTATCCCATCACAGCAATTGCTGTATGCCACAGCATGCTATCATGTTTTATGCAGAATTTCACAGTGAATTCAATGGTGACTAATGCCTAAAAAGAGCTGCCACAACATGGCCCTACCTTTTATTATTAAAGCACATACCCAGGGTTTTGGATCTAGTCTTAAAGAGGAACACTCCTTTAATTTCTATCATTTGTTTACATGCACAAGAGAGGGGTCCACATCAAAATCTCCGCTCCAAATACCCATCAAACATTCACATCAAGATCTGAATGCAGATCCAGGACTTAAGCAGCTTCTTACTTTTAAGTTGTTTTGAACTGATATACTGCAATCAGTCATCCAGCCACAAATGCACAACTGGGACATACGGTGTGGCAACAGTTTGCCCAGCATTCCTCAGAAGCTCATTTAGTCAAGTTCCCAACATGAAACAATGTGGAGGACTAATTTTATTTAAGTGTGAAAAGTTAAATTGCTGTGTAAAATCAGAAGCTGACAGTCTATTGCTCATCAGTTATATCTCCTAGTTTTATCTACTTTCAGTTAAAAACTGAGCAATCTTAATTAAACTCCACTGACACTCCCCATCCAATGTAAGATGGTGCAAACAATATAATCCCAGTTTATACAAACATTAAAGCTATTAAGAAAACAAACATTTTCTCTATTTGTTAATCGCATCCACCAAGATTTGCAGTAGAGTTTTGCAAGGCAATAAATATTCAGGAGCTGGGCACTGGCCACGTTACCAGCTTTGCAAACACACTGTACTTCAGAAAAGTCTTTTAGAACGGGATGGAAGAGGCAGTGTCTATCTCCTCACTGATTGCAGAGGGAGCACAAACAAGCTTAGATGGGCATGAATCATCCTTAAGTCTTCCAAACAGAAATCTGCCAAATTATATACAATGTTGAATGTGTTTTGTAGCGCAACAAGATATGGTTTTAATTATACAATTATTTTTATTTCTTATTGCACAAAATTACTCCTCCAGACAATGAAAGCCAACTACTACTGTAGTATTCCCTAATTTTTGAGTCTTATTTTGTACACCATATTATTAGCAACAACCCTTAACAAAAGGGAAAGTGACTATTTTGACTCTTCATTTTATATGCAGAAGCATTCAAATAATGGATAAAAGATTAGTGCTGGATGAACAGTCTCAACAGATTCACAAGTAGTCATTCACTCCTCACACTTCTGCAAACACTGGGTATGTACCTTTTTACACTGAATTCAAGTCTGAGGGTCAGGTGTAGTAACTTCCTTGCCCTATTTCTGGCTTTCCTTTCAACATTTTCCTTTGACAAAAGGGAAACAAAGTTAATATTAGATGATTTTCTCCATTTCTGCTTTTGTTGTTGAGGGCAGAGGGAGGAACAAACTTTATGGGCTACTCCGACATTTTTATTACTTTCAGATTTGAGAAGCAGATGCTCTATATAGTAAATAACAGCCCTCAAAACCATTCACTTTGTTGGCAGGTAAATTGCGTGGGTTGTTTGAATGTAATCTCTGAGTGATGACTGTGCAAGGTCACAAAAGACGGGTCTTCTGGACATCAGAGAGGGAAGCTGGTGACCATCATGGGTAACTGCAGTTAAAAAAAGGATGCGCTGTCTGTATTCCAAAAAGTGGTCACAGATTGCAGGGTAGAGAGCTGCCACTGGTATCTGATGATGATGCAAAAGGAAGACATCAAGAAAGAGCAATTGTTAAAGAATAAGTTAGAATATTATTCTCAAAAGAAGAAACAATCTTGTAGAAAAGACGGAAGATTGAAAAGGACAGAACTGAACAAGAATGTAAGCACCATGAAGATGGGCTCCACTTCTAACAGGCGGTACTCAGGCTGCTGGTTTCATTCAACAAAAAACAAATTTACCTAAATTTTCATAAATGCTTGGATCAAAAACCAAGGATTCTTTACTTGCTTTTTAGACTGGTTCAAAACAACCTTCTAATCTTGAAAACTACATAATACATATTACATGCATTCACATGGACAACATACATCATGGCTGGTTCACTTCACTGCATTTGGACCGGCTGTTTCCCCATGTGAAATTAATGCCTGAACTCCCACAAAGTCTGATGGGAGCAAGATCAGTTCTGCTATCTGTCACATCAGTAACTGCTACATGCATTAAAAATTAACAATCTATTTTGAAGGACTGAAGCTTTATTGGGTTAAAAGCAACACTTCCAGCTAGAAACGTGGTTTATCTTTTGCTAAATCCACTGCTTCCCATTACTGCTAAAATGAGATCTCTCTCCCATCTGCAATATATCATCTACCAAGTCCCTGATCCAATGATATACTCTCAGAATTTAAAGTTTAGACTGATGTTTTGCTTGAGATAATACAAAGCTTTCCATTCCCATCAGTAGAAATTCATGCCCTGTCAACACAAAATTGACTGTTAATGTACTCAAATAATTTAGTTGGGAGAAAAGACAACTAATGCAATTATCCCTGAACGGTTTAGATATTAATGTCTCCAGAGCATACTAAGTGCCCAAGAAGCCAATTGTAGCTTCTTAGAAATGAACCTTTAATCCCTTCCACTCCTCTACAACAAAGAAAATAAACCTGGAGGTTTACAGAGAGAGAAAAAGCCAATTTTTTATCCAAATTAATAGACCATTATTTTCTCCGTGCTTCTGAATTTCAGCAATGCATTCAGAGGTAATAAAAATATACTGATTTATCTCTCCAAGACAATTCACACCTTTATGATCATTCCACTCACAAAACTATCTTGCTGGTCTCTAATTAATATTTCAGAACTCAAATCAACATAATCATGACCTGGAAGGCTTTCTTTTTTATTCGTCTTGAAAATTCTTACTGTGTTGTACTAAAAATAGAATCTTGGGATCAGATAAGAATCTGGAGTGAAAAAGGAAAGAAATTAAGTTCTTCATATATGCTGCTATAATCTACCTTTAATCTTACATTTTGCAAACATACATAACTATACATATATGAGCTTCCATAGGAAGCTTCTTCATTCTGCTTCTTAAATTGCAGTAGACAAAGTAAGGCGGAAGCAGGCTATGTGCAGGTGGTTTGGTTGAATCAGCTGCTAAAACTCACAGCCAGCTCCCAAACTGCCTACTTAGCACTGCCTCCAACAAGCCCTGCAGTCCCCCAGTGTCCTGCCATCTGTGTGCACGGTGTGCAGCATTTCCTCCTCCTCTTTCACATGCTCGGGTTTTCCCTCCCGAGCCCCCATTTCCTGGCCCTCCTCCCAGGGTGGCTTCTTAGAACAGTGGCAGCACGCAAGGACAGGATAAAGGGATGGCACCCTTCTAACCGTAACAAATGCATTTCTTCAGGTAAATTCCCACCCTCACCATCTACCCTTCTAGATTTTAGGATTAGCGTTTTAAATTGCAGCATGCTCTTATTTGAAAATAATTATAATAATAAAGAATCAGCCAAAATTGTTGGCAGTGTTTACAAAACAACAATTGTTGTGTACAACAACAAAAAGGTCTGCTCTTAAGACAGTTAACTTAATCTTGAACAGTAAGGGTTTAGTCCTTCACCTCATGAGAAGGGGCAGAGAAAGCAGTCTGTTACATTCTTGCTTGCAAGACAGGGATAATGAGGTTCATATGCTTCTCGTTTTCTGTCTCTCTTGTCTATTTAGACTGTAAGCTTCCAAGATAAGACTTGTTTCTTTTTTTTTGCTGGAAGAATGAACCAGATAAAGATTCAGCTGTCAGAATAAACATCCTGTAAATGCTTTAAGTTGAGGATGCATTTTAAAGAGTGCAGCTGTACTAAACTGAATTTCTCAGGTTCCTAAATTGTGCTGGGCGCTTTCTGAGAACAGCTTTATTTACAAGATAAGCCATTTCTACTTTTGGTCTTGAATAAAATCTAGACATGCCAGGTTTATAATCTCTGTAGGTTCCAATGTGTTGTTTATAACATCTGGAGAAGATCAAGTAGCATTAAAAAGTTAGAACAATTTTCACAAACTCAATTTTCACACTGTCAAATCTCATAACAAACCCAAATCTTTTCTTTCTATATTTTTCTTGTTAGACGAGCAAAAATTTGTTGACAGTCCAACAACTTTGATATGGACAAACTTACATAAAAGTGGTAGGAGGTTAAAAGGGAGCATCGTGTATGAAAGACAAAAACAAGACACTGACCAAAGTTTGAATCGTACAGTCTTGGTAAGTAAAGCACATCATCCAGGTGAGTTGATGACAGACAGTAACACCAAATGGACAAAAAGAGAAACGTTAAGGCTGAGTTTAATCCAGCAGAGGAACTCACAGACCTGAAATTTATCTTTGATACAAATGTAAAGAAAGGTGGAAAAAAATAAGCCATGTATAGCAAAAAATCAATGTACTTCACAGCAGGATATCCTGACTTGGCAGGATACCAAAAATACAAGCAATACTCATTCTGTGCACTTCCTTAACATAATCTGTGCTACGGTTAACTTTATTTTACTTAGATAACTACTAAGAGAATGCATTAAAGTCTGATGGCATTTCCATGTAACTTCATGCACGCTTGACTTGAACAATATGGTAGTTAAGCTACTCTTCTGTAATGCTATTTGTGGCATTTTAGGCCAAAAGATTGCTCTGAACGGCTCAGCTGCAGCCACAAAGGCTTCAGTCTCAGACTGTGCTGCATTAAGGACAGCAGCTATCCCTGCCCAGGGAGGTCAGGGTTTGTTTTTATTTCTGAGTTCCATTAAAAATCTGGTCTATGAAGAATGAGGTATTGAAAGCAGATTTGAAACCTAATTGAGCATAAAAGGTTTGCCAATTTTCAAGACTGAGCTGAATCATATGAAATTCAACACCCACTAAATATTATTTCTCTCGACAGGCTGCAGGAGAGAGTTTTAATGATTTTACTTCTTACAGTGAGCCAGCAGATACCCAGATATAATCAGTATAGTTGCTATTTCTAATTTCACAGATTTGAAATTATTTCAAATATTAAAACATCTTTCACATTGCCAGCCAGAGGAGTCATGGCGTTGGGAGGTTAAAAACAAGATCTGCTTTTGTGAGAACACCAGTCCTGATTCTTTGCTACTTTGCTCCTGGTACTGGAGAGGAGAAAAACACTTTAAAATCTTCATTTTTAAAGCTCCTAATATGCCAGGTTTGTGTGGAAGTCAAAGAAAGTGAAATAAAAGAAGTATTTGCAGAATATTTTCCCTCAATGATCTATGAAAAAGCAACAAAAATCTCCTGAAAATCAAGGAGTGATATCAATCCCACATGTGTTTCATCTGAGACTTGAAAGGTGCCTGCCAACATCTCACCATTTACTTGGTGGCCCCAGGATGCTGCTGAGGACCTCCATGGCTCTCAGAGATGCTCCAGTCTTGTCAGCTCCACTGAGGCCAGGCCTCAGTCACCACCAGAAAATAGTCCAGAGGTTTTCAGATTCATCACTGCTATCTGGTGAGCACAAGGAAAGCTAGTAAGAACCCTGCAAAGGTCTGTCTATGGGTACTAAAGATTTAAAAATGCCTGATTCCATGGCAGCCAGCATTCTGGCTTGCTGAGGATGGCCCTAGGCAGCACGAGATGCCTGTCAGTTCTTTGAGCCTCTTCTGGGAGCTGACAGCCCAACAGAATGGCTTCAGTGCCCTGAAACACGGCGTTAAGTGTGTACCACCAGCAAATTGTGGTAGCAGTACTATTTGTATGTGGGCAGATTCCAGTTAACTGAGAAGCCTGAGATTCAATGTGTTCTGATTTTTGACTCACTTTTGCTTGTAACAATGCATCAGTTTGATCATATTAATGTTTAATCAGAAGTATGCTTATCGTTCTGAGTAGAAAGAAACTGTGTAGCATTCTGAATTTCTCATGCCTATTGCACATGAAAAAGATATTAAAACTCATCTTTTCACTTACGGCTTAAGAATTGTGTACTCTTCTCAGCACTCAGTATTTCACTTAGCAAAGGACAGCACTTTATAACTATTAAATGCACTGCCTTAGGGATGTGGTAACCCATTGACTTGACAAGTCTTTTAAAAAATGCTATAGTCAAACAGCGAGGCAGGATACATAGGATTTATCTGATAAGCTGAAAAGTCCCTAATGACCCCAAACACTTCAGGCAACACTAAGTATAAAAGTCATTTTGATGAACCTGCAAATCATATATAAATCAGGAGAGGATTTCTGTGTCCAAATGTTTTTAAAGGCATATATTTCCATTGTGTCTTTTTCTTTTCCACCCTTTACAATTCCCTTGACAAGAAAATATAAGAAATCATTGTGTTAACTGAATTCAACCTTTTTTTCTCATTGTCTCCCTGCCTCCCCTTTTATGGCTTCAATGTGAAAATGGCAGCCTTCGCTCCCTTTCCTTTCCCATACTTTACAACATGACAAATTAAAGTTTAATTTATAAAAGGGTAGACAAAAATGATGCTTTCCCACATGACCACACCAATGATACACTTGTTCTGAAGATAATTTTAGCTATATGCTACATGCAGAAGTAACAGAAGTAACCTATATACTCTGTTCAGGGTGCTGGTGTCTGCCAGTCTGCTATTCCAACAATATTCTGTAATTAATGTTGAGTGAGCAATAAAGAAAAACCCAAGAGAAGGCAAATCTGCTTGTTTTCTTTTCATTATGGATGACTCTGCAAGAGGAAACCAGGAATATTCTGACAGTGCAGCTAAGATCTGGAAACTGTACATCTGTTTTGATCATTTGGATCCCAGCATTCATAAAGATGAGCAGTTTATTATGCTCAGTGCCATTTGTCAATACATCTTTCCCTATTTGTCCCTGCTGAGATTATGGCTGCTACAAAGTTAACAGCTGGCACTAGCACTGACTGCCCAGGGCCAATTTATGGAACTCAGCTGGTAAAATACTGACCACTTCTGACACACAAGGATGTCACTCTCCAAGCCATCCAGCTCTCTGCCCTTCTGCTGCCTTCTTTCCTCCTTTTGGCAAGTGCTCCTGCAGCGTATGCTGTTTGCCTGAGCTCTGAATTCCAGCAAACCAGTCGCACTCCCACCCCTCCATTAGCTTTGAGGCTTTCTGCCACTCTCCCCCTAATTTTCCTTCTGGCAGATGGTCTGCTCATCTCAGCTGAATTTTGTGCCCTGCCTACACCATGCTAGCACTGAAATTGTCCACTTAAAATGTATGCTGAGGTACAGAAGCCAGTTTGATTGTTGGGGGGGGGGGGCGGGGGGAGGGAGAGAGGCTGGGAATAGTTGTTTTGTTTTCTTTTCTCTTTAAGAATTGCATACTAGGTCCTACATTTTTTCTTCTAAAAGAAGCTGTTTTACAATTGAAAGAGGAAGAATATGCTTAAAAAGTTTTGGGTTTTTTTTATTTTTTTTATTTTTATTTTTAGACAAGCAAGCTTAAAAATATCAGTAGGCTTCTTCTCACCATTCTTCTTTCCCACCATTCCCATAAGCGGAAACTCACTGAGTACAACCGAGATATTATATTACAGGTGAAATAAATCCTCCTTTCTGTATCTCTGGCCAAACAAACAGATCTAGAGACATCTTGTTGGCCAAGCTGACTGACTGCGGGGCACTGCTGCACAGGCACACTGCCATACGCCTTACAATTAGCACCATCAAGTCTGCATGCAATTGAGTTGTCACTGAGAGAACAACTTGCTACAGAGAGCTTTGCAGGTCTCTGTACTGTTGGCGTTTTTGGGTGACGGATATCTGCTAAACCCACGGTTATGCCTGTCCTGCCAACTGTGCAACAATTGCAGCAGGCAGACACCTTCCATGCTCACCTTCCATTTTCTGGGTTTGTAAATCAGCATCTTGCACTTTCAGATCTCTAACACATCATCTGTTGGCACAAAAAAGTGAACAAGCTGAACCAACTGCCCCTGACTGGCAGTTTGTACCGCTGCTGTGGTTTAAGCCAGAAGGTGGCTCAGCACCACATAGCCATTTGCTCACTCCCCCCATTCCCAAAGGGTTGTGGGAGAGAATCAGGGAAAAAAATAAAGTAGAATTTGTGGGTTGAGGTAAAACTATTTACTAATATAGAGAAAAGGAAAAGGATGACAGTCTCTCTCCCTCTCTCTAAATATATGAATATATATAATGAGCGATATAAAAAGCATTGCTCATCACAGCTGGACCGATGCCCAACTAGCCCCTTGAGCAGCAGAAGAGTGTGAGATGAACTCCCTTTCCTGAGAATGGCCTTGGCTCTGTAGATCACTGCTGAGCAGCAATTATAAACATGGGTGTGTTTATAATTTGTTATCAACATTGTTTTTGTCCTGGAACCAAAACACAGCATCATACCAGACACCCTAAAGAAAACAATTTCAACCCAGCTGAACCACCATTCTGTCACCTGCATTTCAACTGAACCTGTGCAAATTAATCTGTTCTCAGGGTCAGTCAAAATCCGCTCAGATTATCTCAGAGTGCTATTATGAGGTGAAATTCTGGTCGAAGTGAAGTACAACAGAACAATTAGAAGTAATTGTAATAGCTCTGGGATGTCACCAATGCTATTTTGACAGGAATACGAGCATCAAAACGTACCTCTGGACCTCTTGTCCTGCACAGTGCTACTCCATCTCTCTTTGGGATGGAGTGCTACTTGTTCTCGTTACTGTCAATACAAAGAAAGGACAAAATGAAGTACAAAAATAGTTTCTGTTTAACTGGTCTCTACTGTCTACTGCAGTCAGCAGTTTCTCCTGAAAATGGACAGACCAAGCCAGCTAGTATTTGAAAATAAGGAATATCCAGCTGTCAGTTAACATATCCAAAATAAAACACAAGCTTAGAAACACCTGCCTAGCTATAACCAACATGTGCTGCTTTCTCTTCTTGCTGGGCACATCCATCAGGTACCATACACATGAATTTACAAGTCAAGCACTTAGGCCATTTTCTCCAATGCTTTCTCCTCGGTGCACAATATACCCTTCAGTAGACAGGGCACAAACAGACACAATCCCCTCTCCATCACAAAAATGGTTTATACTCACACTTCACAGAGGTAAATAACAAAACTTTTGTAAGGCAATGGAAAATTGCCTCATTTCTGTGTAGCATTTTTCTGTTAGTCATCTTACTCAAGGGGAAGGAAAGTGCTCTTACAAGGCTGGTGGGACCCGAATGCCCTGCTTGTTCCTAAAGGATTGTGTTTGTATGAAGAAATTTCTGTAGAATCATACTTACGACAGCTTTGCATTGCAGCTTTTGGGAAGGTTTCACAAGCTTGCCTGTTCAATAAATAATCCTTCTGGAGCCTTTCTAAACACAACAGTGTTCAGGAAAGCGTTACAAGTTGGCAACCAGTATGCAGTGTAGCCATCATGAATAGACTTCAGGAGTTGCAGATCTTGCCTGAGCAGATAAGAAAGTGCCATTTACAGGGAAATGTTTGTGTAAATTATAGGCATGAGATGCAGATTTTTTTCTTTTAATGCTATTTTTTAATGTGGTTAAGTCTATCAAATGCTTCATAGCGGTAGTATGTGCAAGAAAGGCCTTCTGTGCAACACAGATTGTATTTACAAATACAATCAACAAATAATATTTTGCAGAACTGCATTGCAGGCAGCCTTTGGGCACATTCCTTACGTGGATTGTTTCGCTTTTGTTGTTACCTGAACACTGCATCATCAAAGAAGGATTTATTTTGCTCCAGTGAGGTGCATAACAAATGAGGAGATCTCACTATCCTCATAGGGAAGAAATCTGAGAGCTGAAATTAGGCTAATTTGTCCCACCAGTAGCCTGCCTTTTCACCTGATGCCTTTGCAGAAGCTGAAAGCACTCTGGAAACAGATCGGGAGACAGCACAAAGGTGGCAGGAACCCACTGGGACATGAGCAGTGCAGTGCAACTTATCTCCTATGGAAGGCAATGCACAAGCACAGGGAGCAGTAAGCCATGCAGGCACCATGCACTGATATATTACTCAAGGTATACAATCTGTGCTAGCAGCAGTTACATCAAGCAGCCATCTCAAGAAAGAAAAAAGCATCACCACCAGACTAATAATCACTGATCCCGACTTAGATTTTCACACAATGCCCATCACGACTCTGAGACTCACTGCTTAGGGCTATGTATAAATTCTCCCGAAGCTTATTTTATGCAGATGATGTTGCTGCAAATGAAATCTATGAAAATCCTGAGAAGTTAAGCTTGTTTAAGCCTTAAAATAGATTTCCAAAACTGAGCAATCCAATTGCGAAGTAAATGTGTATGCAAACATCAGACTAAATATGACTGCCTTGCTTTGTAGGCTTCATAGAAAGATCAGTCCGTTTGTAGTAATTAGTTTAAGTCAGTTCCAGTAGCGCTTAAATTTTAAGAAAATGCAAACTGTTAATTGAAAGATGAAACTGGAGTGAGTCATCAGTGACCTAGGCTTTCTAAACGCCTCCTAAAGATGAGAACGAACAGAAGATACCTTAATTATTGCTCATTTCAGTAGTCAGCGCATGACACTACTACTGTACAAGAACAGACTGAACAAACCTAACACAGCAGGACCAGATTCTGCCTCTGTAAACAAACTCGAATCTCAAGTCCAGCAGGCTGGCAGCTAGCTTTTTTACACCTTTCAGAATATTTGTTGCTGTACAAGTCAACAGATATTTTTTATTCTGCTATTTTAAAAACTACTACAATTATTTGAAATGTCACCATCATTGCTGTTTTTCTTTTCCCCTCATTTGGCTTATGAACTACCACCATAAGGTTCTGCAATGAGAATTTGTAGTGGCATGCGGGTGCACCGCAGGTAGCTGAAAAAACAGGTAGTCTGCTTTTCACAGCCACATTTCTGAAAGGACTGCAATAAAAACATAGCAACATCAGAATTCTGGCCCTGACCCCAAACAGTGTTTTCTTCCATTGAAATTAGTATTCTCATGAGCAGATCTGGAGACAGCATTGTGGCTGCAGCAGGCGCCTCTGGAAGGCAATGGCAAAACTCCCACTGCCCTACATGAAATTAGAGGGCGCTGACCAATGGGCTGCTAAACACAGTCCTTTTTTGTCTACTCGCACTAAACAATCCACTTCACTTCTGCCTTCTTTAGCAAATACTTAGCAGATATGTACATCTGAAGCATGACATCGTACGTACAACTTTCCCATTGGGAAGAGAGAACAAAGCATGTGTGACAGATGGTAGTCCTGCTGCTTAATGTGATACTGGAAGACACTTAGTTACACACACTTAAGATATACACCGACGGAAACAGCATATGGACCAAAATAGAATAGAAGAGGTATTAAGCTTAAAACTTTGAAGCTCTTCCTTTGAAACAGTCTTGTTTTACCAGAGTCATTTACTAAAGGCAGAAACACTGTTTGCACTGAACCCCATAAAAGGATTCGGTAATTTAGAAAAAAAGAACTTTCTGACACATACTTTCAAGAGAAAGTGTACTGCCAGCCTTCAGATTTTTCATGCTGCTCTGTACTCCTGATACATCTTCTGAGCTATTTTTTAAATGTATGTACATCTTAAGGTCTAAGATCTAACATGAATAATAACTGAAATGATACATAATTAAAGATTTTGCACATCAACGTGTGATATTGATGGTTTAAATATTTAATGACTAATATGTTCAGTTAGGTTTAAGCCAAGCTACTAAGTTATTTCTCCATCACCTCCACTGCCCTACATCTCTGAGTATTGATACAGCTTTCACTACAAGTTGAAAAGACGACTTCAAATCTACTTCCTGGAAGGATGGTTAAATAATTACTGTCATGCTAAAATAAGTAAGAATCAGTGAAAAAATAAAGGATAGGGAAAAGCTATCTCTTTCTGCTAGCATGTGATACACAGAGCTCTTTGCTGTGCCCAGTTTTCTATGCCGTAGTGGAGGTAGTGATGGTGCTCTTCATTTTCAGGTCTTACCAGAGGCAAGGAAGAGGCAGGAGCCCCCACGGTCCCCAGACCCACACCTTCTTAGGCATAAAACACAGTGCCTGCTGTAGTACCAGCATTTATCTGAGCCTATTTCCTGCACTCAGCTTAGTCATGTCAAGTTCAAGTCTTCTCTGCTGAATAAATGAGTAGCTCAGTTGTTCCCCGTGTGCTGGCTGCTACTAACTTACCAGAGCACTGATTCTCAGACTCAGTGAGTGAGATCTTCATGTTTAGTTTTCAGGATGAGACATCTGCCCCTGCTGATGACTGCTGTTGTTAAACTTGCACCCAGGAAGAGGCAGTACTACTTGTGGAGAGTAGGTGAAAAGTCCAGTGACAGCAAAACTCTTCTTTAGGTCACTTGACTTTTCTAGTTCTAATCAGATGAAACTTTTTCAATTATTCTGATCTTTATCCTTATATTGAATTTTTCATGGCCCTTAAATTTGTAGTGTATTTTGGGTACACCTTTTGAACTATTGTGTTTACTTTACTTCAGTGTATCTGAAAGACTTCTCCTCAGTTCACAAATAAACATATATCCCTTTTTCTCTTTTTTCACTTCCCACTCTCCCCCTGAAAATGTGCCAGCCCCTGGAATATACACAAGTTTCTATTATTATCCTTTGAAGTGCAGTAAGATGTACAATATAAATACATCTATCATCTCTTCTACAGAATAGAAAATGCTGAAGGCCAAACCACATCACTTGCACCTCTGTTATGCTCTTCAGAAGCATTAGTACAAGGCAGACCACCATGAGGATGAAGTTATACCTTGAGAAAACTAATAAAGCAATGAAACTCATCAAGAATGCTAACATCACAGTTCTGTAAATGTTTATATTCAAGACTTGTACTCGTATTCAAACGACTAATTCCAGGATTTTCACAGAAGTTTGATGGAGGTAGGTACCTAATTCCTTTTGACAACAGGATTTGGGAACCTAGTCACTTGGTTGATAGTTTCACTTAAGATGTCACCAAAAACACCCACAGGTACAGTCCAATAAACAAGGCAAACAGCATCACACAGTCATTCTTAGCTCTAGTTAGGGAGATATGTATATTCTAAAGGGATTAACTGCTCTGTGATCCATTGCCAAAGCTGTATCATACACACTGCTTACTGTGCTGAGTATGCTGTCAATTGGTGACCATAAATATCTGTTGTAATAAGGGAGATACAGTCACTTATACAGCTGGGATAGCGATAGAAGGGCACATTCACTGAAAAAAATCAATTTTAATTAGGAAGACAATTATATTTTCTCCCAAAGGTTGCCAAGGTCTCAAGATTTATCTTTAAGGTGATGGAGAAGTAATCTTTTGCCATTCTATATCTACTGGGTAGCACTGAACTGTGGAAATATTTCAGGTCCAAGGGAAGACCATAAGGTCCCTCAAGGTCTTATAACCCAAGGCAATAAAAATCACTGGCACATCATTAGCCTGTCCCCTGCAACAGCAGTTTATGATCATATCCTTTGATTTCTCTGAATAAAGGTTTGTTCAGTTCATTCTCAAACTATGTAGCAGTGATTTGGCCTGCACTGCTGATTTCATTTCTATTTACAGTTGAGCTCTGTGCAAGGAGATAACCCTGGCTTACCATTACCTACCATCTCCCCTTAAAATTGGGACAAGCAATGAAATCCCCCAAATGCAAATCAACTGCCTGGCCACTGCAAGTTGCTTCGTTTGGGGCAATGTTTTTTTAAAGGAAATCTGTTCTAGTAGCTGAGAAGAAAAGCTCTCCACATATTTCAGAAGCAGTAACTTGTTGCTGCCGAGCCGTTCCATGTCCATGGGGAAGGCTGCAGCAGAAATGGGCAGTAGGTATTTGCTTTTTGTAGAATTTTTCTGAGCAGAGAAAAATTGCCCTCAATATGTCACAATTTTGCTTCCTAATTTCCCTTCAATGAGCGCAGTGTTAATCGCAACAACAAAACACCGTAACTTCTAAAGATATCAGCTATAAGACAAAGGCCATTGTATTCTGAAGTGAGAATTCTGCTCCTCTTATGGAATACATTTGATTGATGCATTGAAGTAGTATAGAAACCAGCGTCTCTAGATTCATAACACATCCTGGTGTGTAACTATTATTATTCAATAGTCAGTTAATAGAAGGGTATTTTCTTATGGCCTGCACCAAGTATTGGCACTTGTGGGTGACATGTCAGTTTATCCAAGCAGAAAAATCATTAAGTACTGTTTGTGTCTTTTCTGAGGCACCGTAATTGCAAACTGCTTGCTTCAATCAGTCAAGACCCATCCCTGTAGCCCTTTTTCATGTGATTTCCTCTCTTAAACTCTTCTGCCCTTGTTTTGACTTTCTTCTGGCCAAAGCATCCAGATGATGGTTGGGAAGGCTAAGGGCAAGGTGACTGTCTAAAAAATCAGGTTGCATAACTAGGAACAAACAGCTTAAGAGAGTACAATAGGGAGCAGGGAATAACAACCTCTCCCATTATGGACGAATGGAAACTTCAGTCTTCTCGTATCTATCTCCCTCTCACTGCCTACTGATGATCATACCGACTGTGTTCGGAATCAGAGCTGTGGAATGGCTTGGGCTGGCAGGGACCCTCAAAGAACCCCTACTCCAATCTCTTGATACAGCAAGATATCAATCACTAGATCAAATTGCCTAAAGCACATCCGGACTTTGAACACTTCCAGGGATGGGACATTCACAACTCCTCTGGGAAAACCTGTTCCAGTGCCTCATGACTGTCACTAGGAAAAATTTCTTCCTTGCAATCAAACCAGATCTCCTCTCTTTCAATTTAAAACCATTGGCCCTTATCCTGCCACTACAGGACCAGGAATAAGGTTTTCATTCATCCTTCTTATTGCCATTATATACCGAAAGGCTGCAATAAAGTCTCCCCAGAGCCTTCTCTTTCCTATGTCAAACAACTCCAGCTGCTGTAGCCTGTCCTCATAGCAGAAGTGCACCAGCCATCTGACCAACATGTCCTCTGCTGGATCCTCTCTAACAACACCATGACCCTCTTGTGGGAGCCCCAGAACTGACAGCAGTACCCCAGGTGAAGATCTCATGAGAGCAGAGGGGGAGAATCCCCTCCCTCATCCTGCTGGCCTTGCTTCCTTTGATGCAGCCCAGGATAAGGTTGGCTTTTTGGGCTGTAAGTGCACATTGCTGGCTTATATACAATTTTTAATTCACCAGCACTTCCAAGTGCTTCTTTGCAGGACTACTCTCAACCAATTCTTCATGCGGTCTGTATTGAAAATGGGGGCTATAGGGACTGACCAAACCCACATGAAGGTTCTTGTACTTGGCCTTGCTGAAGTTCATGAGAAAAAAAACAACATAAGGATGGACAAATAAATTCCCAAATAATTTCCAAATCCAACTTGAGAAACTGAAAAAATATTTTAGATACTTTTAGAACCTGTGATGCTCTCTCCAAGAGAAACGTTGGACAGAATGTATATGTGCTGGCCAGTAACGTGAGCAAATTACCCTGCATGTAACTAACAAAGCTGTAGCAATACATTCAGGATCACCTGGTACATTCTCACCCTTAGTCCTTTGACTGGTGCGGTCTTTACATCGCAAGCTTCTTAGGACAGATCTACCTCTTTACTTTTTGTGTCTGCATATTACACTGTACTCCTGGTGCAAATCACTTTTCTATTGTGGTGCCCACTTTGCCTATTGAGGAAATAGATACTAATTCCAGCCAAGCTACTGAAGAAATCTTAACTGCCCAGAGATTCATCAGTCTGCTTTTGATGAACACCATCATTCGTAATAAAATGCAAGCACTGGAACTTCCGAATCACTACAGGAAAAAGATCCATCAAACCGTTGCCAACATTATCATCTTCCTCTTCTCTCTACAATAGATTTCTATTACAGACTTGGAATACATTCTACTCTGAAAACACCCCATTGATGTCAAGATCTCTTCAGCATATTAAAAAAGTGCAAGGCACAGAAGAGAGAAGCACAGCATGATTCTGTAGTTTTGCATATTCTTGTGGCAGTGTTCTACTTTTTTAAGAAGCTGGAACTGCCAACAAGTGGCCCCAAACTTCCAGGGTGATCAATCTGCAATTTTTTACATCTTATTTTCCTCTCTGCAATATATCTTTTTATACATTACCATGGTGACATTGGTGTGGTCTTGTTTTGAACTGTAGTGTAATCCAAGATGAATGTTTCTGAACAATATTTCCGTGAGTTTTAAAACTACAGCAGCTTTAAGCTTTGCAATGCCTATTATTCTACATGGATATCTCCCCAAACTGTCAACACCTTCTTATTCAGCTGTGACAGATTTGATCCTGAACTGTGCAAACAATTAGCATTTAGTGTGCTCTGAGAACGCCTTACTTCCACCAACACAATTATAATGGCTCAGCACCAAAATCCATGCTCTGCTTTTATCCATTTTGAAGGACTAACCCAGAACAGCATTACTGTGCCTTTTTGAGGCCTTTGACTAACGTGCAACTTATTGGTCTTTAAACAAAAATACATCATCCAATTGCACAAATGCACACCTCTCTAACAATGATGAAACACATCCAAAGAAACTAGTATCAATGAGATACATAGTTCAATGAAGCTATAAAATGATGCTCAGAACTAAAACTGAAAATTCCTGAGTTATGATTATGTCTACTTTGCTGATCTTGGAGAGGCCAAAGTGGTGTGAAAGCGATGGAGGTAAACCCATGGATGGAACTCAGACTTCAGATGGACTTTATGAAATGATTTTCAATTGTAGATAACAATAAAAATGCATACTTTTTCCTGTAAAATGCTAGAACGAGCCTTTTTAAACAGTGCTTTGTCATCACAAATGCTGGAAAGCTTTCTGATTAAAAATGACTGCATTCAGGGATGTTTTTAGTATGCGATTTCAACAAACATGAGAGCAAAATTCCATTTAATTTCAAGAAGCAATGAGTGAGGGTAAATTTAATAGGAACATATTGTTCCAGGAATGCTCTATGCCAGCCTGCAGACCTTGAGCAAAGCCAGCCATCTGAGAGCAGCAGGGGAGGGAATGAGAGAGACAGAGGGAGGTAAAGAATGAGCAGGAGGGGGAGGAGAGCACAGAGAAAGAGACAGATAAGAGGAAAGTTCCTGTCAGATTTTGCCGTGATGAGAGAGAGGAGTTGAGCACTGAGGGAGAAAGAGATATGAGGGAGACTCTGAGGTGGCTGTGTATAAAATAAAAAACAATACATTTAAGTTAGGCTACAGCAGAAGTCCAAGACACAATCGAACTTTCACAAAGTCAATGGAAAGACTCCTCTAATTTCCGCGGTGGCATTGCCTCAAGCTGTCGGTAAATACAAACCAGTCTTTGTCCCCCTTTTCTCCTGGGCTTGAGATGTGAAGGGGCTGCTGAATGCAGAATGATTCAGTCAGATCCCTGCTAACCAAAGTCATCGGATAACAGTAAGAGTGGTTTCTCTGAAATTAAGCAGAGGCAGCTTCTGACTACATGGGTGCTCCCTGTGCCAAACTGGCACACCCCAATTGAAAGCTGGAAGGGAAGGCAGGAGAATAGAAACAGTAAATCTTTCTTGAGCAGACTGTAAGATTTCAAGGCATTAGAACAGAGCAATTTCTTTCAAGAGCTCTAACAGATATTTTTCAGCAAATTCTAGTAAAAAAGAAATTAAAATTTCCCCTGAGCCCTCTTAGGGGAGACACCAGTGCATAAAAAGAGTTTCAGCACATTAGCTAACAATCTTGTTGCTATTTTTTTGTTTGTTGTTGTTGTTCTCCCTCTCTTCCGCTTCTGTTTTCTACTCATTTAGTTTCTTGGACCAGATTGTGATATCTCTGGAACAAAACTCGCAGCACTATACTTGAAAATACACCATATGTATGTTTGGTTTTTAACAAAAATCCTGCTAATGAGAATACCCAGTAGAAAGGCTTCACCTAATGACTCTGAAACTTAGCTGAAATCACCGGGATGCAGGGTGCTTTGTCTGACATGCAGAAAAAGGGGTAGGAACAAGTCTTGCCAGGTATGTAACAGCTGAGCGATCTTCCTGCAAACACCATTTGATAAACCAATATGTAAAATTACTTCCAAAGTGGAACAAAGAACTCTGCACTTAGTGGAGATGTCTGTAAGGAAGCTGTGGAGGAAGGATCCTTCTGCTTCAAATCTTAGCTCTCACAGCACATCTCTATGTAGAATTCAGCAGATCCTTCGGATCTAAGATGTTCCACTCCTACTCACACTACTGTTTATTATTCTGATTGTCCAAATCAAACACTTGTAAAAATTACTGAGACATTTATTTCCCAGAAATTGTTCTGGTAAAAAGTCTGCATTAAAATCTAAATACTCGGCATGGTGGTGAAGACTACAACAACTTCTTTGAGGATCACAGCAGATCTGTAGATAATATAGCTCTTTCTTTGATTGGAAGGGAATTTCAGGCAGCTTTAGATTCTTTAAACAAGGGAACTTCTTTCTGTGCAGAACTGGATTTCTGTTAACACGTCCTCAGTCACTACGTTGTTATCCTATGATGTACAGTGATTTATGAACACAGATAGGATTAACTCTGACCTTGTGAAAACCAGCAACTTCCTTCTTCTTTCTCTTCTCACCTGAATAACTTACTGCACCCCTTAAACAAATTAAAGAAATAAGTAAAAGTGACTGGAAACACCGCTGGACTATTTAAGTAAGCAGCAGAGAACTACACTGGATAATTTATTCTTGTGAGAAACATAATGATCACCCAACAAGTTTGGTTAGGAAGGTGGTTTATCAGGCCACCTTGATATACTAGGGCAAAAAAAATACACAGAACACCTACTGATGATGGATTGCAAGATATATTAATACGGAAAAGGATTGAGATTTACTTTCAATAGTAGATTAAGGGGCTCCAATGCAGCCAAGACTAGTTCTTTTAAAACAACAGGGACTGAGTTTATTCTAGATAAGGACTTAATTTTTATTGAAAACCTACCACCTTCAAACTGCTCAAAAGTTGAAGCACTATAAAACTGTCAAATAACACCATTATTAAAAGCTTTATTTGACAAATCTTCCACTGCTGGGATAACTTGTGTGTTTGCCTTCTCTCTCACATGAAATAAAATCATTCACTTATGCAAACTGCTGACAGGAACGGAAACAAATGGGGTTCTCAGCACAGGGTGAAACACACTATCCCCTTTCTGCAGCTTAATGGAAGCCATAGTTATTCATAAATCATAAGGCACTCAGTTCAGAGAGCTGCTCTACTGCTTGTTGCACAACACTCTGGGAAATATTTGGGATGGGCTCACAAGCAGCGCTGTGGTGCTCTGGAGAGCTGGTAATTTTTCAGGAGCAGCCTACAGGTGGGAAACATCTGCATGAAACGACTCAAGGAGAACAGAAGTGGCTGAACAGTAGCTGACAACCAAATGTAGGATTTATTTCAACCTCGTTATAATAATAATAATAAAAAAAAAAAGTTAGGAGCTCTGCTAGGTCACCTGATAGCTAGCCTTTCATCTGTGACTAGTGACCTTTTGCCAGCACTTGCTATCGATTCACAGATTTTAAGGCCAACAAGGACCTTCATGATTTTCCAGACTGACCTCCAGATTAACATTAATGTGTGTGAGCTTTCTCCACAAAAAGTGCAAGATGTGCCTTACTAGGTAAGCAGGCAAATTCCTTTCTTGGGACACCTCCTCAAATGGCATGTCTTCCAGCATGGACTTTGACACTGCTAAGACAAGTAACCTCTTTTAGTGATGCTCGTCAAGAATTCTCCTGGGATGTCAGAAATCCTGACAACGCCTGAACACAAATGACCAAACTTGTGTCAGTGCTTATGTCAGGCTGTATGGTGGGGCAAAGAGCAATAACAGACCCCACTGGCACCAGGGAGTCTTGACAGCCAAAGGTTGAGAGAGAGTAGAGGAAATACCTGTTTCTCAGACCAGGTTATATGTTGAACTGGATTTAATAGAGAATCTGGAACTAATCAGATTTCATTTAAGAAAATAGCTAAAATTAGTTTTCTCTGTTGCTGCTTAAAGACCAGGGAAAAGAATGAACAGAGGGTGGAGGGGAATCTGGGCTGATTCACACTTAGAGAAGTCAGGCTTAACGGCCAGCTAAGCAGTTGCAAGAGCACGAAAACCCTAACACACTTTCTGTAATGAATTCTGTCAATCAGAGCAGAAAGTCCTGCTTGAAGTTAACGTTCCCTGAATATTTTCCTCATCTATTTTTAACTGCCAAGCATGGGCCACTCCTTGGAGATCTGGGAAACATCCTGCCTATCAAGAACATTACTGAGTACAAGTAATAAAACAAGGGCAACATTAAAATTACATTTTCGTGACCCTGAGATAAACTAAAGGTGTCTCACAAACCTCTGCCTTATTCTATTGCCACATCACTCACACATTCATTGTCATTGCTTAATACCTCAAAGACTTATAATTGTTTACTTTCTTACCAAATAACGTCTTTGCTTTTTCCTTCTGTCCTTGCGACAAGCTGTTCTGCCTCTGGCTGCGCAGGATTAGCTTCAATGCCCATCATCAATTGGTAATCTAAGTTTTATTTTTGCTCTGCACTGCATCTCTGGAAAAAAACTGTTTGAGTCACTTTCTATTTACTTTAGATTCAGCGGGTCTCACAGTTTAGATAATATAAATTCTATCTCAGCCCAGAAGACATTTTTGGTTTGACTTAGCAGGGAAATGCATAGATGCTTGTAAATGCTATCCATCCATGAAAGCAAGAGAGCTTGCAACACAAAGTCCACAGAAATTCCAGCATGATCAGAAAGGTTAACGCATGATTACAGTCAGCTTAAAAAACACTTCTTGACTGTGTTTCATGGACAACCTACACCTGTGCTTTTCTCCTTCCTGACAGACTGAACAAGCTGCAGCTCCCCTAAGCTTCAGTTTTCTTCCTCAGAATTTAGTGACCGAGTTTCTGCTCCAGGAACAGATTCGATATAATACAAGCGTTTGTTCCCTTTCAAATTTACCGTTTTGTTAAGGATAGGGCAGCTTAAGGATAGCCAGTCTGATTTAAAAGTGGGGCCAAAAAAATGGAACATCACTGGAATAAAACTTTAGGTCTATTACTTGTTCTAATAAGAACATACAAACACAACTTTTTATTGCATGAACACTTTGAAGCACTAGCTGAAATCAAGTAGGTGTACTGCAGGATGAGCTCCTCTTTGCGACCTATTCCGTTTCTCAAATCATTGAAGAAGCCAGTAAAATGAACAGTCTTTTTAAAAGATGCTGAATTTATTTGCATCATACTCTCCACACATCTCTCAGGAGAGAATTTTTTTTTTGCCTCAAAGTGCCATTAATTTTATGCCTTTTCTGCAGTGTGTAGAGCCTTTTTGCTTTTCTTGTG
Source organism: Alectoris magna (assembly GCA_030625065.1). Classification (NCBI taxonomy): domain Eukaryota; kingdom Metazoa; phylum Chordata; class Aves; order Galliformes; family Phasianidae; genus Alectoris; species Alectoris magna. The sequence goes on along the minus strand of CM060575.1, from coordinate 4,409,507 downwards.
AAGAAAGAGCTGCCTCTTGTTGCCTTCCCTATTCCCTCAGCATGCTTTTCCCCTTAGAATACTGGGAATCCCCCAAATCTTACTTGTTTATTGCTACTTCCCTGTAGTTTCAACCTTTCATTGTAAGCCTGAATAGGCTTATTAGTTTTCCTATAAGTTGGCCGGTCTTCTCTGAAAAGCACCAAGAGCAGTGTCATCTATCTGGGTAGTAATTCAAACTTTGGCATGCTCGGGAACTCTACTCTGGAGGGTGACTTTGTTTTGTGCTTTTGGACCACGCTTTTGGAATACGTGTGTGCGAGAGAGAGAGAAAAATAGAGGAGCAGGGAAAGAAGGGATGACCTATAAATACTCAAAGATAAAACACTATTATGTTAATAGACCTGTTTACCCTAAAACACTAGATGTAAGAAATGAGATGGAGAAAATGAACAAAAAAGGGAGAAATATTGTGTACAACAAGATGTTCTTTGCAGAAATTCTTACTGCAGCAACTGAATACCTCATACTTTTGTTTATTCCAGACTCCTTAAACCCCCAAATTCTGTAGCACTTTAGATGCTTGCTCCTCTCTATTTCATTGAGCTCAACCAGAGAGTAATGATCTCCTTTATCTTGCCCTGTGCCTGCCCTAGTGTAAGAGCTAACAGAAAACCTCCTCCTTCTCAGCCACTGCAACACCATCTGAAGCTTCTGCTCCAGGGAACATGGCCAGGGCCTGTTTCATCAGGCTGCCTGGCTCATGCCTATGAAGACGCTACATGGTACCATATGAATCTCTTCCAAGGGAGCATAAGGAGTTTGTCTGGGAGCCCAACCCCGAGGTATTTGAACAGCTTTGCCTGTGGTACTTTATTGCTTATTACTAGCACAGTCAAGCTAGAATAGAATATAGATTTCTTAGACTGAGAATGGAGATGGAGTGGTAAGAGGTGCTGGGGAAAGTTGATAAGAGAGCGTCAGAACCGTGGCGCTTTGAAGGAGCACACACAGCAAATTTACTCTTGTGTTTCATGATAACTGAGTACAAACTCTTAGTCAGGTGCAATATCATGGCATCATACAGTAACGTCAAGAAAAGCTTTTAATTGCTACCCAGTGTCCTCCTTTGCTTAGGAAGGTGACCCAACATTGGATTATGTAAGGTTTTACATTCTACTGTTTCAGAATGCTTTTCACCTGTAAAATAACATTACAGATGTAACCGCTGTATTTGCACAGTCAGAAAATCACGGGGAACATCCTGGGGAAATCCAACAGTTTCTGTATTTTATACATTGCTTTTGCATCATTAGCAAAGCACCTAAAATTTTATCCCTTTTCCCTAAATCACTAGTTAAAATTTTGTTGTTCCCTGTCTGCATTGCTCAGACTCTCATAAGCAGATAATGAAGTGATTCAAACCATTCCAGCACTAGCCAAGGCCTGTTTGGTTCCCATGTTAGTAGTATCACTGGGAGAGACACTGGAGGAAAGCACTTAGGACTGCCCACGCTTCCTGTGACATGTCACCTACTCTTACTCACAGCAGGCTGAGCTCATGCAGTGCTGCCAGCACCAATGCCCATCTGGGAGGGCTGCCTTGGTGCATGCACCAGGAGAAATGCTGTGCTGCTAACAAGGATGGCAGTTCTGTGGGCACACACAGAAATGTACCAGCTAAATAAAGCATTACTGGAGATTTCCTGCCCTCGTGTTCTGCCTCCACTGTAGTCTGGGAGAGACTATCAGTCATTCATGGTTGGTGCTGGGTGTGAGAATTGAGGACTAAGAACACTTTGCACTGCTAAGCCGTCATCTTCTCCAAAGAACAAAGGAAGCAAATATGATGGAGATACTCAGCAGATTAGCAGTATCTTTGAGGAGAGAGATTTAACTTAGACATTAATCAGTATATAATTGCTTACGTAGCATGCCTTTCCTCACTATTAATAATTTAACATGATGATTTACCAAGGCACTGAGAGAATGCCTGGATGGAGGGAGAAAAAGCACAGAAATATAGCCTGTGGTATTCCCTGCCAGAAAATGAATCTACCCATGCAGGAGTGTCAATTTGATAATGAAAGATAAAATGCAAGGCGAGCCCAAGAGGGTACTTTACATATTGCTATGAATAATGCTGCTGGCTCTCTCTCCCCATTAGGCTGGATCAGCCTCTCGCAAACCCAGACAAAAAAATATGGTGACCACTTCATTCAACAGAAATTGTTATTCAATCAGGATACCATTTCCAATAAGCATTTCTTATCTAGGCTTGTGCTAGCAAAAAAAAGGTGAAATAAAATGAAAGGCCAGGTGAAAACAGAAGTTTTCAACATTCTGAGATGACTTCCTATTTTAATATTAACACCAGAATCCTCATTTCTGCCCTTCCTAGCAATCACGCTGCTGCTAGCTTTGCTGAAGAAGTAAGGTTAGCCTAGCTTTACCACATCTGATGAAAGAAATTTCCCTTTTAAAAATGTATTTTCGCCTGTTCTGAGACTATTTTAACTCAGAAGAATGTTTTTCAAGTGGTGGATTCTGAGGCACCTGAGGATTACTTGTAAAGGTTCCTTGAACACAAAACAAGAAACTCAAGCCTACTATCAGTAAGCTTGTTCGATCTCAGCATTCTATTTAAAGTAACACTACTCGGTGACAGCTTAAACGGTCTGTCACAGGCACTGTGGCATTCCCTCCACAGCTCTTCCAAAGAGCGGAACAGGAGTAGCAATAACAATTCTGAATAACATTTTTATTGAGTGTAACAGAAGTCGCTCATTTTTTTATTTGTATGAAATCAAACATAATTATACTGACCACAAACTCTATGCTCCCATAATCCACATCAAGCTTCAATTTCATTTTGGAGTAGAACACACAAGCTTGGATTAAGTTTTTGTGATTCAGGTCCTTCAAATCCCCCTTTCCTACCCCCTAAAAAACTTAAAAGCTTCTTCAAATCACAGCCCACAAGTAAAAGCATAAAGTCATCTGTGTGGAAATGTGGTTTTCCCTTTTATAAAATTTCAATCTTTACCACCATACTGAAACAGTGGTTTGCAGGAATGAGTCACTGTCTCCAAGCTCCTTTGTTTGCAAATTTGCATTCTACACAAGTATGGATTAACAACCACAAAATTCTGAAATAAATGGGGCAGAATTGTTTATAATGAACTAAGCTGTTGTAACATCCTCCTGTAGGTAGGCACAAGACACTGTAGGAATTAATGGATCCAAAAATTGCGAGCATGAGACTGTAGGTGTTTCATACCATCTCAATTATCCATGGTCCAGTTTCTAACCAGTGGAGTGGTACAAATTGTGTGTGGGTTATTTCCTTCAAAGCCAATTAGCTCTCCATTCCTAACAGTCGCATTATTCTGAGTACCGCAACTGTGTTTATTGAATTCCGTATGAAATCACTAATCAATGTATTCAAGATGGGACAGGAGATTTTATGCAGAAAAGCCTACGAAGCTGCATTATCTCATCAAGAGGGAGACTGTGCTGCTGTGGTACAGGAGGCAGCTACAGCGCATTCTCAACACCCACAGATACTGCAGTATTAGAAACATACAAATGTAAGGTTAACGGGTACACAGAAACAAATCAGCTCAAACTGATGGCAATGGGCTGGAAAAAGCTGAGGGGGAAGGATACTCAGAGGTTCTAGCAAGAAACTCCCAAAGAAACCTTCCTCTTGTTACTTGTAATCCCGGAAGTTTTGCTTTGGTGTAAACAAAGAACACTGTAAATACAAGCACGTGCTGTGGGATTCCCAAAGCTGGTTGGACATCAGTGCTGAGTATCACCTCAAGCTCTACCTGCAGTTAATGCAAACTGCAAGTGCTCAGCACCTTCAAGCTCCACATCTTCTCGGGAGTCCATATTTTGTCTGGACAAAGTAACACTCACTGAGAGATACAAAGAAACCAGAAGAAACCATCATTGTGGCCTCTGTAAAAGCTCCTCCTGATCCTCGCTGTGAGGTCCAGCTCAGTCAAGGTCAATCAATCTTGGCTAACAAATGAGAAGCACAGGTGAGTGGGAAAGGTGCTGCACTTGTGGGCTTTTTGGCAAGATGGAGGTGGTTGGTTTAACTTTACAGAAAAAGTCATAGCACCAGCAGCCACCCCCATCACCTGAACTACAAGAGCATTTGACAGTCAGCTCTGGAAAAGACATGACACAGTGAATAAAAGCATCTGGCCAAGACATGTCCCCTTGTGGCCTTTTCCTCTGTAAGAATTTTGCCTCAGAGATATGGAGGAAATGGAGAGGGAGAGAAAAATGGATATAAAACTGCTGACACTTCAGAGGTGATATTTCTAACTTAGGAAATACTAAAGCTCCTTTTTGCTAATACACTCTTCAGTGGTTAGCACTGGATCCACCTGGGACAATGGACAAAAAAAGAATTAACATAGCTGCTTTTTATTCTGTTCACACAATCTGTTTCCATTTTAAAAGCAATTTTGTAAATTTCTCACACTCCTTTTATTTAATCAATTGTGATGTAGAATATTAATTTCTAAATTGCATGAATCTTAAGTATTTCAATACCCCTGTGGTCCTAAACCCTCTACAACAGCCCTGTGCATTTATCTTTGTTAGCAAGTGACACAGTGCTTAAAGAGTACAGTTAGAGAGTAGAAAGATCACAGCTGCTGTCGTATTAATATTTAGAGAGCAGATTTAATAAATACCATATCTCACTCTATGTTATTATCTGCATTAGTGCTATCAGGTTTTAAGGGAATTCAGGAGATGGTTTCTTATCCATCAGGTTGTCAGAAGCAGACAAGAGGAAAATCAAATGTTCATTTACTCACATCTGGTGTTCCACAGGGATCCATGTTTAGACCCCTACTGTGTTTATCTGTATAAATGGTTTCTATCTATCATCTAAATCAGAAGAGTTTATGTGTAGAGCAAACAACATCAGATAAATATCCTTATCCACTAACTTGGTATAAAAGTACAAACCAAATGCACACAGTACATTGTAACTCCTGCTATTACCGAGGCTTTAAAACTCTCTTCCCTCTTTCCTTCACTTCTACTTTTGCTTTAGGTTCATAACTTGCTTTGCAACCAATTATTGCTTTCCCCCTTTCCTCACGTCTTTTATCTTTATACCAATACTGTGCTTCTGTTTCTCTTGTACCATATCAAGAAGCTGGAAAATCGGTTTTAAAAAGTGTTATAAATAGGTAACGCTGAATATAACATGAAAGAAAAGCAGATGTACCCCTGGAAATGAAATATTCAAACGAGGAGATATATTGCATCTTGCTTCAGGGAACCTGCTAGGGAGGACAGAGGAACCGTGGCAGAAGCAGTGGAATAACGCAGAGCATTTTGCTAATGCTGCCACTATTATTCTCCTATCTTTATCTGATCTTTTTATGATGGCAGCTTTCTTCCCCAAGGAGGAGTCAGTAGAATTTTAAATGGGAAGAAAGGAGCCCAGAAACACCATAAGCGGATGGTTCTTTCACATCAACAGCCGTTTTGGCTTACAGGGTTTTCAGAGGAGTTACTTCAGTTGTTTTGCATTTATGCAAATAGGACCAATTAATATGCAAATATGGAGACCATGACCATCTACAATTTCACTCCCCACTCTACACAGTCGTCTGGTACTGGTACTACTCAGGCAGTTGTACCAAGTGCCTCTAAGAGATACTTCCTCTTTCAACACCACCTGTGTGAAGGACATTTCCTAGATACTGCCATCTTTCAGAATACCTCCTGAATCCTGCTCATCACCAATGCAAAACCTAGCTCTGTTGGGAATGTGACTTCTATTTATCCTCTGTCCTCTCCTGGTGTTCTTTAACCAAGCCAAACATTGTACATAAAGGAGAAGCATCCCATTTCTAAAAAAAAAATCACATTGCTCTCTTTCTCTCAGCCTTGTGATTTCTCTGCATTACATTCATTCAATGAGCACTCTGCATTTGGCAGTAACCAGCACAGCAGACACCAACCAGCTAAGTAAGAGGTTCCAACTGACTGAATTCTATCAGATAAAATAATAAAGTGTTGCTTCTTCTTCCCCCCCCCTTTTTAATTTTCTGAAATCCTGGCAATGCAGTAGTATGTACATCCGCTTTAAATTCTTAGCAACAGCACTATTTTGAATATCTCATTTGCCTTAGTCAAACAGGAATTATTTGTAAATGTTGCCCTATAAAACACATATACACTATTAATCAGTTTGAAACTTCCCTTGAATCTTGTTTCAAGAAGGATGCTGTTTCAAATAAGTAAAAAGCAATAGATGTTGAAATATCTATAGATTAGACCTCCACATCTGCCTGCATTTTGCTCTGAATAATTCTGTGCAAGTCAGAGCTCCTCAAAGCACGAGAACAACCCTTACTTTTTGCAAATGATGCATAAAATCATTTGACCATGTATGGGTAAAGGTCTTTCAATTCACATGCTGTCACTAACATTTTGCTACACATAATCTTGATTACTATCCCATTGGAAAGCACTGCAGAACGAACAAACAAAATATAGAGAACATGGTCATTAACATGCACAGGAGGCATAAAGAGAAAATGATGCTAATATGCCTCAGTAAGAAAGAGAAGATCGAGAAGAGAAAGTATTTATCTCAGTTGGAAGATACAGTTGGACAACCAAAGAGTACATTTAGACTGGTAGCTACCACCTCCACCAAACTGAAAAGAGAACACCACATGAATCACAATGCAGGAAAAACACCTCATATCACAAACCTGCAATAAAGACCTAAATAATATTTGGGAAGGAGACAGAAGATAACCTTCTTTTGCTCCAACATGGTTTTAAGACATGGGAATATGTTTTACAGCATGCTTTACATGTTTTCTCGTCCAGATGAATATACTAAAAAGGAAAAGGGCATGAAAGATGTTTGAACAGGCTTGCATCCTCGCAATTTTGAATGCAGACCTAAGCCAAATTAATACAGCTGCTGCAGAGGAAAAGCAAAAATTCCTAAACAATTGCAATAACCCTGTTTTTATCTTGTCATTGTAACGAGGTTTTAAAAATCACCGTGCTACATATACATTGAAAACCAGCTCCTGTGAAGTAAAGCAATGATATTAGGTCCTCAACATGGGAGAAACTGAGGCTCAAAAAGATACAACTGCTTTTGCTCACAGTCATTCAGAAAGATAAAGCTCAGAAACTGGTCTCCAGAAAATCAAACTGGATGGAACTGTTCTGTTCTATCCCACCTCCTTTTGTTCTCCTCTTGCAAAAAAAAGCTTTCCACTTGAGTTCCCAAGCACGTTCCCTGGAGGAACGGAGCTCAGGGACTGCCAAGTAGAAGGGACACTCCAAGCAGCACGGCAGCTGACACAAGATTTCTGCTCTATATAGGTACGAACACACACAGACTAACTTGTTTAAAACATATGCAGAAGGCTCAAAAGCAGTATCATCCGACAGATCATTTTGGCAGCTGAGACTCTGCCTAGTTCAAAGGGACACTACACAATTCACACATCCTTCCTCTCCACCAGCCCTGGATAAACATGCAGACTGAAATGTTGGGTTTTGTTTTAAAGCAACCTACAGATGGTTGTTTGAGACTGATGCCTCAGGAGTTCTAAAGACAATTCAAGCAAAGAAACAAATCAACCAATCCCTATGTACTCCAAATGAGACTAAAAAGCATATGTGCACTATAATTAAAAAATAATATAATTAAAAAAATCTGACATTATTTTGCTTGTAACAGTGGACCATGGGTGAGTTGCACCAACGTTCTTCCTCCAGGCGTTCCACTCACATTCGGTTGGCCCCAATTTCCGTGCACTAGGGACTCTGCAACTCCATACCTTCTTTAAAGATGAAGCCTAACTGGAACTAACTGGAACTCCAAATCCCCAGTTCAGATGTTCAATACGAGCAGTGAACAAAATTTCCTTTTTGTTTAAGTGCATCAAAGCCATCAGGTAAAAAATGGTACTTGACTGCTCCTAAAGCGCATCAAAGTGTACTGTGTGTTAAAGCAGGGTTGTACAGGGCAGGCAGCCTCTGGAAAGTGAGGACCAGGACCCAGGCCTCACACTTTGGTGTCCATGTGGCACAGGCATTCCCTCGCACCAGACATTCTGCAGCCAGCTGTAGCCTTCAGCATTGGCAGGAAAGAAACTGAGCCGAGCTCACAGAAGGACCAGAATGGCTGCGATAGCCAACAGGTTCAGGAAGCTGCAGATCTCACTGCTAAAAGGAGAAACACTTTTGCAGTAGTCATGCAAAAGACCACACTTACAACAGGTCTGAGCTTTCTCATTTACAATGTGCCTTGCCCCATATAACTTTACATGAAATTTTGTTTTCATTTTCAGTCAGTGGTGTCCACAATTCCAAGGACACTGCAACAACAGTGAAATAAATATGAAAAAAATAATAAACAACAGAAAGGACATGATATTAGAATTTAAGACAAAATTATTCTTGGCATTAAATTTGCAAAATGGTGCAGCGGTGCCATACTAAACTGATTAGGAATAAATCACAGCAAAAAACCACACAAATTTTAAATGTTATTTAAAAGCAAAGCAGAGTAAAGAATACGTTTACAAATGGTTAAGATTTGTACTTAACCAAAGGTTTCCGCTACAAATTTTGTACTTGACTGAGCCTGTGTTAATGAGGTGTAGATCATCACTTGTATAAAAAAGGAAATATAGCTTATGTTTACTTCTGTTTGGTGTTGGTATTTTTTAGGATATGAGATGTAATTTTTTACCCTTTTTCATACTAAGCTTTAAACTGAACAGTTTATGCAGTAGATTCAGGATTAGTCTTACATCTGATTTATCAGGAACAATGTCCCCTAAAACAAACTTTTTCAAGCAAATGTTTCCAGTAAAAATTCACATTTCATGTCACTTATGCTGTTACATAAGAGCACAGCATGTCTGCTGGCATACATGCAAAACATATATTTTTCAGTCAGTGGCAATTTACAGAAATACAAGATGGCCAGTATTGATCCTGGTATTCTTTCTAAGTTATGTGTTTGGGTCAGGCTGTAAGTAATGGCTGGACAGAAGTGAAGCGTGAACAGCAGCTTTGCAGAGGGTGTACACCCAGTATTTTCTTCCTGAGACTAGACAGAAGCAAATTTAGGTATTTCCCACTTAATCAATAGATGGTGAAAAACTGTTCTGCAGAGGGAGTTTGGTCAGCCCAGCGCTGTGTGCACGTGATCTCCCTGTGCAGTGCCCGGAGTTCCTCAGAGCACCGGGGTGACCCCCCATCTGGAACACTCATGGCAGTACTGCTTCGTTCCCCACAGCCCGATACTCGCGGGATTCGGCTCTGCCAGCCATGCTGCAGCTCTAGGGAGGAGCTCAGGAGTCAGAACCAGAGAGATTCACACCTCTTCATTATAGCCCCTACCTACATTCACACAAGGGGATGCCAGAATGAGATGTGGATCCTAAGGGAAAAAAGGGTGTTCAGGGGATCTTTTTCCAGGGACATTTAATCCACTCCTCTTCGAGAGCTTTTAAATAAAGTTTTCTTCAGAGGCACATCAAATCATACATCAAGGAGGCAAACCGGCTTTGCAGCAATCAAAAGACTTGATGGTGAGCACCATCTCTCATGCTCTGATAAATTGGTTTCTCTCCTGCTTTCATCATGCAGTATTGGAGTTATGTTTATTGAAGTTAATGGAAGTATTTCCACGGACTTTGGTGTGTAGTGGGTCATATAATAAGTTCCTCCATACATTGTAGTCTGAGGGCCACAGCCGTAGTTACTCATTTTAAGCACTATTTTAAGATTTGATGAATGGCTTAGCTCTTTTTTCCTGGTTTTCCAAGGACCTGAGGCAAAAACAAAGCTGAACACAAAGCACTTCCTGGCACACTCGTTTTTTTCTCGTTTGGTTGTGTTGTTGTTGGGGAAAAAACGAGTGTTCGGTATAACCGATAAATCACTTTGTCACCTTAATCTTTTATTGATCTCAATAAAAATTGTATTTTGTTTCTTAACAAAAATTCACCAAGAAGGACACCACATCCCGGGGTGTGTATAATGTGGGAAGCACTCATCATTTAACGTTCTTATTTATGGGACAAGATATGGATTTTTGTGGAAAAATTCTCTACTGTTTTTGTAAGGTAATGCATCATATTTTTAAAGATGTGCTCGACAAAAAGGCAGCCAGTTTACCAACTACGCTAAGAAAATATATCTTACAGTGAATTTTTATATAATCAAGCTATAAGAACACTTTCTGGATCAGTAAAGGTAAGAGAGTACTGTACTTTCCAACACCAATACTATGCTGTCATTTCAGTTCTGTATCTCAGTCATTTAATTTTGTTTCAGATGATCATTTTGGGACGCCTCAGCAAAAAGAAAGAAAGGAGAAGTGATTACTAAGGGAGTATTACACTTCCCCACTAGGGAACACACAAGAAAAGTAAAACCTTGCCCTATTCCTGTCTTAGCACTTGGTTTCTAATAATCTCTGAGGATGTAAAAGCCATGCTCAAGCAGCAATCTGAACTAAAGTCAAAAGCATTCTGGTAAACCAGGATGCACTCCAGAGGAGACAGAAAGGGAAGTTGGTACCTTCTGCACAATCACGTATTAATTTACAGAATATGGAGACAATGAGCTGGACCTATGAACATCTGACTTTGTTTTCCACATCTCACATCTGAGAGATGCCTTAAAGTGAAGTCATTTAAAAGACTTCTGACTATTTTCATGAAGAAAAATACAGACAGCACTGAAGGCATGCTAAGGGCCTTAGTGCACAATAGCCCTGTTTGCAACCTCTGAGTTGTATAAGATGTGTATATATGCTTTAGTAATTAATGGAAGTTTCTGATGTTCATCACGCAATAATGCAAATAAAGACCGGAATCTTTTCCATTTAATTTTATGTAATTTTTATGATTACACCCCAAACTGCCTTTAAGCTCCTGTTTGCACAGTTTGCAGTTTACCCAGGCTATCTTCCTGTCAAGAAAGGCAAAACACAAAGAAAAAGCCTCTGCAATCCGTCTTTGGAATCACAAATTGTCCAGAAACCTGGGCTCCTGGGCCAAAACTTCCTATGCATCAAACACAAGTGAGAGTCTGTCCCAAATGTTCCTTCTTTCTCATACTGAAATAATTGCCCTGTCAGTCAAGCATGCGTCCTTAACACCAAAGATTCAGCGCCTGTAAAATCTCACGTGAGATAGCCCGCTTTACACAGCAACAGTTAGGCCTTTCATTTTCACCATTTACATTTCAGGTGGTTTGGGGGGGCCAACATCACAGGAACAGGCTTTCTCAGAACATACTGTGTGTATTGGTGAGACCACCTAAGCGCACAGGATACATTTTTTCCATCTTAAAGCCACAAAATCATTTTTTTTAACACTACGTTGCTGTAAAAAGATTAAGTTTAAATAAGTACTATTTCCTCCTGAAATTCTCCAGATGTTCTCCTAGATTTAAAGTATATATAGCAGAAATAATTAACGCAATAGAGGTTCCTCACATTTTTCATGTTCTACTATTCAATTTTCTCTGTTTCTTCATTGACTGAGCCCATACTTTTTTATACTTCCAATATAATGAGAACAGAAAAAGAGAATTCCACCAGTGCCTACAATAAACCAGAAGGCACTTATTTCCTGCTCATTCCTATAAGAAGTGAAGCTGAAGAAACACTTTCTCTGTTCTTTATTTGTTTTTCAGGGTCAGAAATTCAAGGCACATTGCACAGGCTTCTTATATCATGGCTAGAGGTCAAACCTCATAATACATGACTTGTCAGTATCTTTTAGCACAATTGATAGCAGTGTGCTGCTGACTCTTGCATTCCAGACCTAGAAGAAAATGTCCAGAGCAACTGAGGTTATATGATAGATTTTGTAAAATATCACCAAGTCTCAGGAAGAAAGATGGTGTTGGAGGCTCAGAAAAAGGGTTGCATATCAACCTTAAAAAATGCCAGAGCTCTGATGGATGTTCAGAGCCGGTCATTAACAGCAGTGACTCCTGCCATCCACAGAAATCTCCACCTAGTTTGGTAGGAATTAATCTGTGCAGCACAATAACTTAGAAACAGATGTCTCCACCTCAAATTCAAGAGAAAAAAAGAGACAGGAAGAAAGAGCTCCTTTATTATATAAGTAAAGGGAAAATTCTGGCTCCACTGAAGTATGAGCAGAAATTCTGTTGACTTCCAGTGACACAGAAATGTACAAAATGTGATTTACAGTGGGGCAAAGGGGGCAGCACTTCTACCCATGTGGTTAAATAAAGGCCCAGAATCAGTGAAACTTCCAACAAATAAAAGAAATGGACACAATCTCCATGAGTATGGAAAATGAGCTCACAATCGATCTACTCTCACTTAACACCATATACACAAAAGTGTTTCCAGGAGGTCTTTTGAAAAAGAAGGAAAGTGTAATAAGCAGATGAACTACAATTAGGAACAACGACTGGGGAGGGAACATATGCTTTAGCACTAGGAAAAATGATAGCTGCTGTTTCTTACTTTGAACTCCATTTCAATTAGTTAATGATAATAACATCTTTTTAGGCTTCTTAAGGCTTACTAAGGACACATGAATACCCAATAGCAGGCGTTCATCCATCAACTGCTCCATCTATTTCCCTTGCAAGCAGTACAGTAAATAACTCAAATGCATGCATTTCAATGGGATCCTTCCCCCTACCCCCCAAGGTTTTTTGTTTTTCTTTTTTCTTTATTTTTTTTTTCTCCAGTTTTGTCCAAATTAGAGCAGTAGAGGGCTGTAAATAATCATCAGGAATAGATGAAACCCAGGATTACCTTCACTTGCATCAGGATAATACAATATTAATAGAAAGCAAACCAGATCAGTCAGCTCACGCTGAGAAATCAGCATGGAATGCTCTTCAGGGCACCCTCCAAACAAATAATCTTTGGGGTATAAAACAAAGCCTACTATGATATTTGATTACAGATTAGTATTAGCATTTCCTTCATCCATGTCCCAGCCAATTCAGTAAGAGAAGGATAATTTCCAGTACCGCTTTCCTTTTATCGCAGTTCGCTTTTAACATAACTTCAAAAAATTCCTTCTGTACCCATCCATTAGTCATAGAGGACCTGAAATTTTCTTAAGGATTATGTTATCAAATATTATCCAAGATGTACCATGTCCTGCTAGCGTAAGTAACTGAAAGCAAAGGGATTTTACTTGTTATAACAGGTGTTTTTATATTGAGTAGAATACTAAAAAAAAGAAAAAAATAATCATAGAATGGAGACCAGTTTTCCATTACATGTACAGAAGATAAGATTAAAAAGATGATAAATGCTACTACATTTACATTTGAAATGGAAAGACATACAGAATCCTTCCTAATTTCAGAAAAAGATGGATAACAAATTTTCTCATCTGACTTTACTGCAGACTGCAACAATATAAATTTGAAATGGTGGTACTCGGAATTTTGCACGGTTGTTTTAGTGTGCTGACTTCCTAGAGAGAATAATGACTGCTGAAGAATTAAGTGCCAAGGTCAGGTGATGGCAAGGCTGGAAATGGGAACACATAAGACAAAGTGCCATAGACTCCAGCAGCAGATGTTCGCACCCTGCATGGATTATTGGAAGAAAGACGTGAAATGCAGCATTTTATCAAAAAAACTGACTGTGTGAGGTAGGTCTGAGAATGCTAAATTTTCACTGTATGGAAACTTTCTGAAAATCAGTTTGAGAAAGACCTAATGCTGGGTCTACAAAAGTCTCCCAAGGCAGGCAGAAAGGCTGAAGTGACTTTAGGTGACACTAAAAAGTGCTATCTAAAAGAAATCCTGTGGGCTACACAGGTGGCACAAAAGCTTTGCAAGGTGGTATGTTACACCACACTTTGTGTCCCCTCTGATCAGGCCACGATATTTCCAGTGTCAGTATGCATACAGGCTCCAGGATGTACTGTTGAGATGGCCAGCAGCAATCACATCGGGTTGCATAGAAGGGGGTAGTTCAGCTCACTTCAGCCCTTCAGCCTTCCTGTTACTGGAGCTACAATGCCGTGCAAGTAGCGTCAGTTCAGCCTCATGACACAGAAGCAGAGTGGGATCACATATCAATTCCAAAGCCCTTGATGATGCTGGCATTCGGCACTTTCAATACGCACACTTTTGCTAGAAATCCCAACAAGAAGAATCAGAATAACATTGTATTGTCATGCTGCCCATCTCTAGAAAAGCATACAGAAAGGTAACTTTTGAGATACAAAGAAAAAAGAAGCTGCACTGACAAACAAAAGAGTATTGACATGAATCAGGAGTGGATAAGGGGGAAGCAAAATGAAAGCCAGTTATGGTCACTGTGATATCTAAGAAGAGTATGGCAACAGTGGTGATACTTCTGATTTTCTTAGCGGTATCTCCCTGCTGTCCAGTTTTAAAGGGTTTTAGTGTTGTTTAGCTAACAACACTGTGTTGCTATAGTTAACAGTTAACTGGCCACATCCCCAAAAGACCAGACTCATGAGAATTCTCATCTGCAATAAAAATTTCTGCCTCCCTCTGTAGTCTGAAGAAAATAAGAAAAAAGAAGAAAGAAAAAGATTCTATCCCTATTCGTTATTCTTCTGATGGACACACATGATAAGAAGACAGGACTGTTTATTCATGTTTTTAAGTAGTTCAGTCAGTTTAGCACAGACCACTGTTTTGTCCAGCAGCAAGTCCAATATGCTCCAGAACAGGCAGAGAAATAGATTGGGCTCAGCAGGGCCTTCTGAAGAATCTGCTGTTCTGACTGGGAGAGGAACGATCTAGTCATGAGGACTGGGCTGCACATACACCATCATAAAAAACCCAAGGAAAAGCACTTCGTGGCACCGTGGGAGCCCAGCCTTAAAATGTTCTGTTGTGTGTTGTCCAAGCAGATTTGGGTGGTTGCCAAAAGACAAAAGGCAAATTTTGGAGAGAAGCCAAACGACAAGAGGCAATTGACCTGGCACTTTTCTGTGCTTTCCTGGGGATTGGAGAGCTACAACGTGTCACAATTGCTTACAAATGTTAGGATTGTTTTCTCTACCTGTGCATTGTGTAAAGAGACTAATGTGCTTTGACCTGCAATTTGCAAGGGGGTTACAACTACCATGGGAGAAGCAAAACTTAGTGCACAGTTTCAGAAGTGCTCAGGTGGAAGAAATGGCAACAGCTGAATTTTATTGCTCCCTGCTACAGAAGCAATGCTCTTAAATCTTTACTTGTACACAGACTCAACCAGGGCGAACAATATCAGAAAAATCTTGGACTGATTTATGCACAGTGCTGTACAGAACCTCAGTGAAGGAGCCCAGCCTCTGCTCCCAAAAGTGACCATGTTTACATGACTCCTGAAGGCCTGCAGCTTTTCAGTATGCAGATGTTTTTCTTCCTGAGCCCTGTCACAAACGGGCATGGAAAATGGGTGCGCAAACTCCGTGTTTGGAAAACAGAAACTTAGGTGGGATGTGTCACTCAGCAGACAGCTCAGGCTGCCAGGAACAGCACAGGGATTCCCTGCGTGAATGCCGACCAGAGTTAAGCCCCGGAGCTGTGCTGATGCAATACCTTCAACTTCTTACATTGACTTTATTCTGTTCTCAACTGCATACACATATGGGTGCACCTTCATTTCCATTCATCCCATTGCTACACTCCGGAACCAGTCAGTCGGGAAGCAGCACTCAGTGATGCCGCCTTTGGCTGAGGAACACCCTGACATGGGGTGCTCAGCAGCAGCACTGTCTTTCACACAGAGTTAACGCTCATCACAAGCCTTCCTCAAACCATTTGATTTTGTTGCCCTTTTATAAAATGCAAATTAAAAAAATTATGAAACACTAGGCAATAAAACCCGAATTTTTAATACCAGGCAATCACTGAACCTGTGCACATGGGTACGGAGGACTAAATAATCCCAATTCTTTCTCACAGCACAGACCCTGGAGAACTTCTTTCTCTATATTGCTTTTATAACAGCTATCTATCTTAGTCTGGTCTTGTTGATATATTTTTAGGCTTTTAATTTGGAGGCTGTTATTTGCTCAGATGTTGTCTTCAGCATATTAAGTACAGTAAGCTTTCATCAAGTCCTACGTTGGGCATTTGAGCTGGGGAAGAATTTCTTACTTAAACACCCATGTACAATGGCAGAATAAATAAATAAAGAACACCTTCAAGGCTTCCAAGCAGCAAGCAACAAAATCGCTCTCTAACCTTACAATAATGCTCTGCTTACGGTCCTCCCAAAATGCAAGTCATTTGCCAGATCCCAAATGATATTTGGTTGATAGATTGCTGGTGATTTCTACATCAGAGCACCTTGGAGCCCTGGTGCTAAACCCCTGACAGCGTTAGCATAAAAGATTTACATTTATGTTATGAGGGCCACACAAGAATAATAATTTTAAAATACATTGCCTTGGCCGCTGGTGCACCATGGGAAATCTAACAGCAGCAGGCAGCATGCCTGCACTGTAATTACAAAATGGCAGCACGGGAGAGGCTTTGGAGACAAGGAACCAGAGACTACAGCCATCTGCATGCCTTGGCGAATTGAAATTACAGTAATATATGAAGACATTACCTGAAAAGCCCAGCACCATTTAAATGATTTACTATTACGCCCCAGCAAGCTTTAATTTAAGGATAAAGTCATTCAGCAAGCTAATCTGATATAGGAGGCATTATTTCACACAGTTAAGTTAATTTACACTAGCTGATTGTTGTTGTTGCAGTTGGCATTATTATCTGCACAAACAGCCGATCGGCCCTGACAGAAGCAATATACTGTTTAATACAGCGTCTTAATTCAGCAGGCTAGCTATCTGTGATAAAGGTTTGTTTATAAGCAATAATGGGGAGGAAAGTCATTTTGAGGCTAAGCTGATAACACTGATGAGAACTATTTTATTTATTTTTTTTTGTAAGAAAACAAGCAGGAACTATTCACTCATTTGTCCACCTGTCTACTAGGAGGAACATCCCGACAGATTTCACTTACACCGGTTTCACTTTCCCCACCCCAACTACAAGGTAGATCTCTGGCACCACTTTCTGCATATATTTCGCTTGACAAACAGCCATCACCATTGCATCTATATAAGAGCTCCTCTTCCCCAGTGGCATTCTGCCTTCAGGAAGATCTCCACAGCTGAACTCTAATGTGAGCTGGTTTTAGAAGCTTGTAATATAGCACAGATGAGGCAAACTGCACATGACACATTCTGTAATTATGTTGGTATTCCCCCTAAAAAAAGAATAGTGAACTTTCAGAGAATAAGGCAATTCTCCATTCCTTTGTGCTGCAGTGCGGACAGGGCCTGGTTAATCCCTATGGCTATACAGAGCAGTCTCTGTCCACAGATAAAACTGGGGGAAAGACAGTACAGTGGTAGTTGTAAGCATGTTTTTGCACTAAGAATTGTAAAACTCTTTAGCAGTGATCTTTAGCATTATTTTTTTCCAGTAGAAAATTAAGCGACAAATAAAATATTGTAACATGGTTACTTCCAGTAACTTTCCTTTCTTTCCGCCAGGCTGGTGAAATCAGCTACTGACGTACAGATACCGAGCTGCGGGGGAACTCTTTAGCTGCTCTTTTCCCGCACATAACATTTAAAGTTCCAGAACATGGTTCTGGGTAAACTGTCCCTCTTCCTCAAAACTGGTTACCTGGTACAAACATCTGTTTATAAAGACAAAGTGAATGCATTTCAACTGCAACTGAAAGAAAAATACACCAAAAAAGAAAAAAAAAACACCACACCAAAAAACCCAAACAAATAAAGCAAACAAACAAAAAAATCCCCACCCTGCAAGTAGATTTGCTTCATCTTTCAACAACACAATAAAATTCTGTAATACCGGTTCGGGAACAGGAAAAAAAGAAGACATGTTAGGAGATTTCTGCATGAAAAGCATATTAAAACCAAATCCTTGGAAGTGCCACTTAGATGTCAAACTCCACTGAGCTCCAGTCAGAATTCTAATTCTGAAGAGCTGGGTCTTCAGATGTTGCTGGAAAACATCTTTTTTTGCAACAGAACTTAACCAAGAGTTTTGGAAAAGATAAAAACAATGCCACTAAAAAGCACATCTGCAGCCAGCCAGTCTAAGCAGCACACCTTTAAGAGACTGACCCAGCACAGTACCGACATTTTGTACCAGCCATGACAAGCCCTAGAGCAGAACACAGAATGCTGCTGCACCAAAGGATGGTTTCCAAAAAGTTGTTCTGGCAGCTAAGAGAACAGGTAGCCATTGGTTACCTGAGCGTCTTTAGGGTAAAAATTCTGTTGTCAACAACTGCTTGTAACTACTGAGGTACCTTAACGTGACAAGTTCTTGCATCTGCTTTGCAATGCACCGCATCTGGTGTGGTGCAGCATCTGTCAGATGTGATCAGACAAGCTCTACTCAAGTGTACCAGAGAGTGCAACCCACTCCAACCTGCACGAGAACGTTCCTTTCTAGAGCATATCTGTCTCGGCAGCACTGGATCAAGCTACAAAATAAGTTTGTCATTTGCCACGCTGACTCCCCAGGACTGCAAGGAAGCCAGTGTACTGGCACAGCTCCAGGAAGATCACGCAACACACGGGATCATGCTTTCCAGGATTTTGTTATGACTGACAAAAGGACCAAGGTTGAATGTGATGGTCAAATCTGACATGCTCAATGTTTTGCAAGCTACCTGAATAGCCCATCAGTGCATGCGTTTCTTAAGAATGACATTATTTCATGTCTTGGCGTAGAAACTCATAAAAGCTGTCTTCATTTCAGCCACTCACTAATCAGTGAGTTTTCATCAGGAGTTACTGA
This sequence comes from Alectoris magna, assembly GCA_030625065.1. Taxonomy (NCBI): domain Eukaryota; kingdom Metazoa; phylum Chordata; class Aves; order Galliformes; family Phasianidae; genus Alectoris; species Alectoris magna. The sequence goes on along the minus strand of CM060575.1, from coordinate 4,390,667 downwards.
AAAGCAGCCTGAGAGCACATAATAGTAACACAGAGGAAGGAACAGTTTAAAGGATTTTTTTTTTTCTGTTTTCTGATAATAACAGGATTTTATCAGGAGGTAAATTTCTACTATTCTATAGTCATTCTTTAATTATAGTTTAAGGACTGTATGTTAGCACCTTAGATGGTGAAAACAAGTAATTATATTCAAGTGGTTTCTTTATTTTTGACTCAAATGCAATAAAGGCAACTCAGTTTTTGTCAGCTGTTATATCAGCTTAACCAAGGAGTTACATTCAATTCCTGTGCATGTGTACATTTAAGTATGAAGATTCTAATGGGCCATGATCTCTAAGAAAAAGACTGAAAGGAAAAAGAGAAGGTGAATATGGGTCGCTCCATTTTCGTGCTGTTACTTCAAGCATCAAAAACTGAGCTGAACACGGGAAATAAAGAGGAACACGGCAAAGTAATTTGAAATGATTTAGATGAATTAGGCTTATGGTCTGATAACCAAACTAAGTTGTGTATGTGAATGTATGGTAATGTGACCAAGAGCTGAAACGTTATCAGATATTCAAGAATAAAATGAAGGAAGTGTATTTTCATATCTTGGGGTAAATTCAGGATAATACAATAAAAACAGCTGAAATATTACAAATAATTTTTTGAAAGATAACAAATCCAGAATAAAGTCCGAATTAATCTCTCATAATTAACTCAAATATATATCTACCTATTTACAAGGCATTCTCCCAGAAAAAAATGTCTTCCTATTGTAATTACTGCATTAAAATGGGGACTGCTTTTAAAAATCACTGTAAGTCTGTAACAAGAAGTTGGTTCCATCCTTGTAGAGTTTTACACAGCTCATTTTTAAGCTAGTCTGAAATACTTCTTTCTGTGAGCTGATTCTCACTATTCTGTACTAAGCAATTTTGCTCCATTGTGATTGGTAAAGTAAGCTACTTCATATCATTATTCCCTCTACTACCTTGAATGACAATAGAAAGTCCACTAGGGATGAATTTTACCTACACAAAAGACGAAAATGGTAAAAATTTTGGTGCTTTTGTATGTTTTATGCAATTTATATATATGTTTTAAATTAAAAAAAATAGAGAGAGTGGACGGAAAAAACTATATATACACAGACAACTGGGAGTACTTCTAATTTCATTACTTCCTTCTAGGTTAAGTGAGGTATGTCATTAAACTATTTTATTCCACCTAATAAATTTATTAACATTTATTAACCAGGGGAAAATACTAATTGATTTTGCCTCCTGGACACACACACCTCCTAGCCTTATTTAACTGCCTAGATAATTGATTAAAATGTAATGTACCATTAGGTAGTTCATGGAATAGAGAATTACTGGTTGAATTCCTCATGCTTGATCCAGCATTTAGTAAGAATGACCTGGTCCCTCCTCCGTTTCCTTCCAAATCCTATACTCCTGTTATGAATCAATTGTAATAGATAATAAAAACAATCCTACTGCAGAAGAAAACTCATTCACAATCACATCAAAAATACGCATTTCTGATGCAGGTGCAGGAGAAGGAATAATTTTACTTAGTACAGTCCATCAGTTTGTAATCTCATTTCGACATCTTCCAAAATAGAGAGGACCAAAAGGAAAAGGTAAGTCCTGTGTTTCTTATTATTATGACAGCTAATAGCAGGCATATGTATTTAGAGAAAGCCAGATTTGTTTTGGATTGGACTACTGGGTCAGGTCATAGAAAGACATAGACCTCAAAACTCAGTTTCCTTGAAGAATTTCTCTGGCAACACCAGCCTGTCGTACTGGCAGGTGTGGGGCCTTGCCTCATGCCTGTCCCAGCCACTCTCTTGTCCTTTGACAGAATAGGGGAAGAGAATAAGATGGAAAAACTTACAAATCTTGATAAAGATCACTTATTAGTTTCTATCATAAGCAAAAAAGACTCCACTTGGGGAAAATAAATTCAAAATTAAAAATAGAGTTTGATAACGAGAAGCGAAGATAAAACCACTTTCCCCCCAGCCCTCCTTTTTCTCAGGCTCACCATTCCTCCATCACACCCAAACTCTTCCAACCATCCCCTGCCCAGGCAGCGCAGGGCAGTGAGGTAACGGGATGGGGTGTGGGGCTGTCAGCATGCAGTGCTTCCTCTCAGCACCTCATCCTCCTCACACATTCCCCTGGTCCCTCTGACCTCCCCAGGGGCTGCTGCAGTGCAGCACTATTTGTGTTACTGTGTCAAAAAATCTTTGCACATCTTATGCTGCCTAAGCTTCTACTTTATGGCATTTACAGAATTGTTCTAGAACTATTTTTAAGAAAAAAAATCACTAAGAAGGCAACACAAAATTAAACGGTATATCACTGGATTGAGACATTCCTAGTCATATACAAGCTCTTATTAAAAATACTGGAAATTATGTGCATAATTTTCTGTAAGTCACATTTAGCTGTGTCACTTCTATGAAAAAGAATACAGGAAAAACTTTAGACAAATAGCCTGAATGACTGAACAAAGTAATACGAGACCTATATTCAGTTCAGAAAGTAAATGTTCACTAAACTAAAATCAATCATTCTAGACATCTTGTACAATTTGTATTTATACATCTATTTATTTTACAAAATCTGGGAAGGCATTCCTATCAAAAGAATACACACAAATGCCTTGTAAGCCAGTCTAGGCAAGATGAATTTATTTCTATTATGAAAGCTGATGAGGTGGTACTTAGGCCAAGAACCATAAAAAAACCAAACAAATTTAGCGAAGTCTGTAAGGTCAGTTTATAGTGGCAGCAGATTATTGATACAGTCTTAAGTGTAGCAGGCCATCCTGAATAGTGCGTCTCAGGACATCAGCTCTCAATAATTCGAGATGAACATCTCAGAATTGAATGTATTGGCGTTACACGTTTTTAAGACATTAAGTCACACATTTCCCCCACTTTAGGGCCACAGATAAATCAGCACTAAAGAGGTATCTAGAAATATCCACAAGAATACTAAGGAATTACCTGAACTTAAGCACTCTTTAAAAAAACAAATTAGACTTTTAAGTGAGATCATTTCTGCAGTCAGATACCACCTGAAGATTCCAGGTGAATAAAGAAAAAACACAGGAAAGTAGTACAACAGTCCAAAGCAATGGGTTGTATGTATAAGCTAGACTCTATCAATTGAGAGAGGAGTTCAGAATATCCCTAGCTCTGCTCCTGAATACACATCTCAGTTGTCTAAGGTTTTTAACAGAGAAGAACTCTGAAGTAGCGGTTTCTACTGAAACACATAGGGAGTGAGCATTTCTGCTATTGCCATTCCTGTCACCATTCTTTAAAGGCTTTTAAGGTAAAATTTTGTGAAATTTTTGAGAGAAATTTTCAGGTTAAATGCTTAAGAATTCACTTCTTTTAACATTTTCTCATGTTGCTGATGTGTCCCCTTTCCAAACATGTACACACAAGCACACAACAACCGCTATCTATGGGTATGGGTAAGAAACAGGCAGAGTTAATAGGTAATACTGTTCAACTGAATTACTGATTATAATTACTGATCAACTGAAAAAGCAAGGAAAGAATAGACAGGCTGTCAGATGCACAGGGCAAACCACATCAGTAAGTCCAATAAAAGAATCTGACTCTCTCTACAAACCCCATCTCATTCATACTCTTACACCACTGTGTTTACAAGAGCAATGCTGCTAAACCTGGAAGAGCATTGTTGCTTGGATGAATAGGCAAGGGCACTGCCAACAAAATCACTTAATCATTAAAAAACAAAATAATTTAAAATTAGGTTCCAGTCTTAAATGCTCTTTAAGGCCTATTTTACTGCAACGACATATTTATAGAGACCCCAAATCTGTTACAAACTGCAGGTGGGATTCTGTTCTCACAGTACTTTTGTATAGAAGTGAAACACCTTCAAAATAGATACTTCTGGTTTACAGAGAACAAAATTAAACAGTGTTGCTTTTTGTTGTTGTTCATTAGTTAATATACATTGGAGATTTCCAATACTGGATATAAATTGTCTTGCTGCTGTTCTTGTCGCTTTCATAAATTTCAGTTATTTAATACATTATTTAGCATACAGGTATAAATATTTGGATTAAATCACGCACACACTCTGTAGGTCCTCTTCTTGCCCAACTCTGTTGTCCTGCTGTATTCTAAATCACATGCATCCAATCTTCACTCTTTCTCTTACATTTAATATGCAGCTCTGAACCTATAGTTATACATCATATTCATTTGTTCAGGAGTGATATATAATCTAGACTGAAATTAAATAATGTCTTCTTATGTTTAGTATTTATTGATACAAATTTAACCTGCTCATATTTCAACATCCAATCTTCCCCTGAATAATCTGTATTTAATTATGCATTCCACCTCTCTATTGACCTTTGAAAATATCCCTCATGACTACCAATCAAAAATGATATAAATTAGAAATTCTTTTGAATTGCTCTGCAGTATTTATCATTTCACTCCCCAAATTATTCAGTGAAATCACTTTAACTTTGTTCTCAAAACCTGTCTTCCTAGTTCTAAAAACTCACATACATAAGCCCCTCATAATCCCAATTTTTTTCCATGTAAATGTGAACATATTACAATCTGTGTAACAAAGACAACTGAATGGATGAGGCAGTCCAGAGTTACTTTTTAATGGTTAAAAATGAAGAACATTTTGGGCACATCATTTTGCAAATTACAACTTTAAGGCAAACATCATTCTATGTAGACTGCTCTCAGAGCAGTGCCTTCTATTTTATTATGTTGACACCTTAGGGCTGGTCTTTCATGTTGCTGTTGTCACTGCTGAAATGTACCACCCACTGCCTCGCTGTGCTCACAGGCAACTTTTGGTCTCCATAAATGTTCTGCAAACATCAATGAACATCAATGTGTGTGCTTATTTCTGCATGGAAGAATTCAGTGACACACCTTTACTTCATGACAGACATCATTTTCTCAGACTGTCCCTCTGCTGCCACCTGTCACATGGCAACAAAATGTCAGGGGATATTGGTGGGAAGGTTCAATGTCTATTGACAGTCCCACCAACATCCACCTCTGACACTGTGGGACAGCACTGTAAAATAGGAGGTATTATTTTTGCAGCAGCCCTCATATCATGTCAACTAAGTTTGCTCCTGGAAGACACAACTGAGTAAAAATATTACTGGATGGGAGAATCAAAAAGACACAAAGAAAAAAGAAACTCTTACTGGATATGTAAACAATTAAGCAGATATTCAAACAGCAAAGGAGTTTCATATACAGCTATCCCATGTGAGTTTAAATTTAAAACAAACTCACAAAGCAATGACTTAAAATATTTTTCAGCATGTAGAAAAGCACAGCTACTTTTGCTAATTTTCATGCAAAAATGAATGAAATGTATGTAACTCACTTTTACTTTGATGAAGGTAAGGAGCATACATACAGGAGGGGAGTCAACTGTTTACAATGGTAGATAATGGCAGGACAAGGGGACACAGTTTTAAGTTGAAAAAGGGAATACTGAGATTGGATGTCAGGGGAAAGTTCTTTGCCAAGAGAGTGGTGAGGTGCTGGAACAGCTTCCCAGAGAGGTTGTGGATGCTCCGTCCCTCGAGGTGTTTAAGGCAAGGTTGGATGGGGCCCTCGGCAGCCTAGACTAGTGTTAGATATAGAGGCTGGTGGCCCTGCTTGCGGCAGGGGAGTTGGAGCTTTATGATCCTTGAGGTCCCTTCCAACTCAAGCCATTCTATAATTCTATGAATCCTAGTAATTCTGCACTTTCCAGTTTCAGTTTGTACTTCAGTTTCCATTTGAGACACCTTTACTAATCGCCCGTGTATCAGTATGAGACATTTTGGAGACATTAGGCCAGTCTTAGCCATCTATTTACTAAATCCACGTTGGCAGTGAGGTGGGGCTGAGTGCCCATACGCTGTAAATTCTTCAGGGGGAAGTGGCCTGTATCTTTGCATTAGCTTACATAACTTTGTTCAGCTCAGACCAAATCACGATGGCACTGGAAATCTTTATTTCTGTGCATATAAATGTACCTATGTGTAATACAGCCCTAGTCCTAAATAAACATTAAACATTACACTGTAGATTCTGTTGGCTGGACTCCCATTTGGTTTAGTTGAGTATGATAACTGAAATAAATCACATGTTATGAAAGAGCACCCTTTAACTGACAATGTAACTGAACTTTCCACCTCTCTTGGGGGACTTCCAGGGTGATGCCCTTCACTGTAGTTCAGCTCTGTGCATTACGCCACAGAGTCCTCAGAAGCATAGGCTGCGGTTATCAGATGAATGGACCTAATGCATTTAGAAGCAGCAAAGCAATTAATTAATCTTGCTAATATACCATGCACTATCCCTTGGCTAATAATGCATACTGAAAAGAATACTGCAGTGTAGATGTTACGTAGGTAAAAGTTTCGATTACGTTTATCTTTTGAGGCAGTTTTATTAGATAGATTAAGTTTCTGTGCATCTCTCCAAAGACCACAGTAATAACCAGTGTCATGACTTTCAAATCCTTTGAACTGCAGAGGGGAATCAAACATGGTTGTCTTTTTATCACAGCTTTCACTCTTTAGAATTCTAAAAGCTAGCTTTGCTCATCTGTCAAAGGCATGGCATTAAGGGGATCACTGTTGACAAGTGATAGTACAAATTATGCAACACAGATGACATTTCACTACCTCTCTCTGATCTGCAATTCCCACTCTCAGCCATTCCCCATTCTATGAAAATATTAAATCATAGATCCAAGTGCAGAAAAAGTGAGAGTGTAGGTGTCTCTTGCTAACCTGCTACTGAACAAAAATATGTTCTGAAGCCTACACCTATAATTATGTTTGTGAAAGTGGGATCCATTTAAAGTCCATCTGGGTCCCTGTGGGGATCTTCAAATATAAGCACTGCTCTGATCCTATGATGACATAAATATACATGGTATTTTCTGAGTAAATTTCAGCAGTTGTGAAAGGTTTTGCATTAAATCCAATGGAAATCAAAAGCCAAAACAATTAAGCTGTACATTATCAAAGAGATTTCTCCCTATAGATGGACAAACTTTAAAAAATCATTTGTTTTTCATCTGCTCCTTAACAAAGCTTTATCTCAGAATACTGAGAAACCAGGTTGCAGTATTCACACTATTTAGGCTGCAGCAATAGCAATGAAAATGCTGCACAAGAAGCAAAGCACCAGGAGCATATCTGCAGCGGCAGCAGCAAGAAGAAAAGCCATTTCAATGGCTGGGAAACAGCCACAAACACCATGAAATCAGACAATCTGCATACATTGCCTGCACTGTGCTAGCTAGAAAGAAGTCAGTTTTCAAGTTCTGGTGATGCGCTTCTATTGCTGCAGAGAGATAATTTAGTCCTTTGGAAGTTACAAATCAGTCTAACAGAAGACTGACAGTAAATTCATTTTTGGTCTCAGAAGATTGGAGATGTTTCTGTACGGTATAAGATTGTTTCCTTGCCATGTTTATGACATTCTTACAAGCTGAAGCAATATAGATGGCAAAATACTTTTCTTAAGAGCCATCTGAAGTGACTGCATGGCACCATCATGCTGCTACTCAGGAACCCTCAGTATATACACTCAGCAACCACAAGCTCTGTTTACATTCAGTCAGTACTACAGAGGAGGTCCATCTTCAATGCCTTGTTTTGCAACAAAAGAGTTGACTGAAAACATTGCTTGAACATTTTCTCAAGTGTAAAGTTGACTCATTTCGACACCTGACCTCAAGATACTGTCAAAACACAGAAATATTGAAATGAACAAGAGGTTTATAACATACGTCAGAGAAAGAGAAATGGGATTAGAAACAGAAGTTTTGCCACAAGGCTGTATTTAGACTGCAAAAGCAAAACAAAAGAACAAAGAACATTGTATTAATCTATTTTTGCTGAAAGCTTGAAAAAGCTCTTGTGTCAAAAATCACCCCTCTAAGTTACGCTTGGAATTCTCATTATGTATTATATTAACTTTTTTTTTATTAGCAATCTTATTATTGTTGATGTGCACAAGAATGGAAGCATTTTACAAATGAACAGAATGGGACTGCAAAGAGAAAAAAACAGACAAATTGTTACAGGTTATTTACTGGCTTAGTATAAATCTGCATATATATTGAGGAAGTCAGTTGGGAAGCACCTTCAGGTATGCCTCAAAAGACATGATTGTGAAGGTACTTGGAAGCCTTGTATGCATACAATGGGCTACTACAAATGAAAGAAAACAGTTCAATTTGTCAAACATGCTTAGGCATCTGTTTCTATTTGGGAATTACTGTACTGTATGTCTTGGAAGAAAAGGAAGTACAGACCTTGGCTTATGACGGGAGAGTAAACCACTGGAGTTTTTTGTAAAGCAGGATTATACTGAGTTTAAGAATAAAAATCCCGTACTCTAATGCGATTTAGGACACAAAACTCCCTATGCAAGTTATCCCAACATTGATCACTTTTCACAAATGATTTTAGTTCCACTGAACAAATCATCCAAGAATCAGTCAGATTATAAGGATAAAATGAAACTAGAGAGGAAGACAGATAGCTTAAGCGCATTAGAACATAAAATCTGCAGTGTAACAGTTTACTTGAATGCTGCCCGCTTCTAAAATTGATGATACAGCCTCCAAGAATGCTTTCTCACCTACTTATGGAAACCACAGTTACTGTATGGGAAATAAAACATGGTTCTATTTGGTATTTAGGTATTGCACTGTCATCTTAAACATTCCACATTATATTTTTGTGTAAAGAGTTTTCCACCAAAAGAGAATAGTTGGCGATAGTATAAAATCTATTTGAAGTCAGGACTATAATTAATGATTTACTCCATGTAGAGCCTGGGCAAGAACACTCATGAAAAAACCCCCCACAAAATTGGGATCATAACTTCTGAAAATGATGTTGTTACATAAGAAGACTACAATCAAGCAAAAATTGCCTAGTTAAGATAGGGATGTTCTGTGCTTTCATGAGAGAGGACAATCAACCTAACTACACTTAATTTTTCCTACCTACTTTATGATGTACATGAGGTCCTCTCGCTTCTCAGATGTTTACATCTGTAACTGAGAACTTATTTCTCAGGAAGAAATACTAAAAAATAGTCCGAGCTTCAACTGATCACTGATTTTTACTATTGTTCATCGTAGTTTTACCATTAGTATGTCAGACATAATGTAATTTCTAGCTATATTAATATAATTTTGGAGAGGTCTTCTCTTCTTGCTCGTCTCATCCTGTAGCTTGTGTCATTTTGTTACCATGGTCAGCATGGATCAAGCTGGCCTGTGGAATATAGCGTTGGCAAAATCAACCTTGTATTTCTTGAAGCACCTCTTAGCTGGTGCAGCTCACCCAAAAGGGAATTATTTGTTAACACAGCTGCCATTAAGGATTTGGAATCCTCAACAATTTCATAGTTCGTGAACTTAGAAAAGTTGATAAACCTCTGAAGGGACCTTAATCTGTTATTTGAGTATTTAATCCTTTGTTTCTTTTGGAATCTTTACACAAGGAGTTTAATTTTTATAAAACGAAAAGTTAAATTCTAATTGCAATGATGATATTCAGACTTGTGCAGTTATGGCTGTGTCAGCACTCTCAATATAAGAATCAGTCTATGACAGTTTATAACAGCCATGGAAAGATTTTTATGGACTTAGCTAGCAAGGTCTCTAACACATTGTAAACCCAACGTTTAGACTGTTTCCTATAGAAACGCCTTATTAAAGCAAATGGTACACAGTCTGACTGCATCTGCATGACAGCATACCTAACCTAGGAAGTTTGAAAATCACTGTCTGATTCCAACTAAGTTAGACAAAAAGCAAACAAAATTACCTTCCTGTATATTTTATGGATATAGTTAAGTAAAGAAGGTACACACAGAAACACAAATAGAAGCTGCCATACAATGGTCATTTATAGCAGATAGAGCGGAATTCAGCTCACATCCTACTGACCATATTTGCCAGTCACTAAACATACAACTTTAGAAAGAGGTCACTCATAGAAACACCTGTTTGCTTCAGGTAAACTTGCTTGTTTACCGAGCCAAATATAAACAAAACCTTGTAGAGCATGACAGCGTTTTGACTGTCTGGTGACATCTACACAAACCTCCTACGCCAGATAGGTAACCTGGTCACAATTAGTAGAAGACTGAAGTACATACCTCTCTCCCCTGTCAAACTGTAATCTCTTAGACACTTACACTCAGCCTTTAGGAAGCATTAAGATTTTGGCCAACTTTTTTTTTTTGCCTTAGAAAACATAGGGCATTTTTTTTCATCAGAGAATCCTGATTATTTTCTTAGTCAGTTGTCACTGCTGACAAATGAAAGAAAGCAAAATTAAAATGAAATGCACCAAGAATATAATACTGCTGAGGGGTAAGGGTCACACTTTTGACTACGACATCTGGAAGCTCTGAAACAGAATACATCTGTTTGAAGTTGAGATTCCTTTCTAACTTTCTATAGTCTGGAGTGTGAAACTATGCAATCATATACAAGGCACGTCCATAACAAAGGTAAATTACTTCCTGGTAATGCTTTTCATCTCAGCCTAATTGCAATGTCCTAACAACTCTTCTCACTGAAATTAACTCCTTCCCAAATCTATTTTCCTGTAGGACTAACTGTAAAGATGCTTTTCTAGGACTTTATAGTACTGTAAACAAAAAACACATCTATTGGCAGAAGCGATAGCGAATTCAGACTCAGGCCATTTTTGCTTTTCCGTGTAGAGCTTGAAATATAATTATTTATACTTCTACCCTTATACAACCCCATGCTATTTGAAAATGTATTTGAAACTGTAAAAAATATTGATACTTACTAATAAGGCTTGTAATTGAGTTATGAACAAGTGATCTGAGGCCAAGTATAAAACAAAAGAGTTGGGGGTAAAACTTGCTCTATAAGTATTCTTTAGAGAAAAAAAGATAATTGGAGAATAGCATTGGTTTAGGTAGATGGAGGGGAAAGAGGAAGGCAAGCAGATTAACTTTAGTGCTGTTTTACATGATACGCAATAAAAATAAAGCATCACATTGGAATTTAGTTAGTTTAAAAATGTTAGGCCATTAAATTATTTCTTGTTTCATCCTGACTCTCCTGTTGACCTCCGGCTGCCCAACTATGTCAAATAAAATACTTCAAAGAAAGAGTCTCAAGTGTTCAACAGCTGATTTCGCTCCCAGAGGTGCTGAACTGGCAAAAGCAAAAAAATATGGAGCAAATGTAATTAGCCAGAAAGGGAGGATGGACTACTAGAGCATTTCAGAGCCAGAAGATAAAATAATAATGAATGGGGTTGGAAGATGAAGGTAACCGTGAGCTAGGCTCAATTAGAAAGGCAAGAGAGATGGAAAGGATAAGAAAGCTGCAACTTACTAATAGGCGTCTGATTTATGCATATAATATCATATATCCATGCATAAAAGGAAATAACACCTTTCTTGTGCCACAGGTTGTAAATATCACACCACATTCTTTAGAAATAGGTCTCCATAGTAATAAGCACAGGGCAAGTGGTTCTTCAGATGTTTTGCCATCTACTATAATCCACCTGTAGGTTTCTTATGGGGACAGGAACGCACACACCCCAGTGTTTGGCAAAAATCAGTATGACGGTAATCCACTATGTCACAATAAGAGTGGAATTTCCTCATAAAAAGCAAATGCCCATTTATTCCATAACTTTCTAAGTTGGAAGTTAATAGCTGATTTGCAATTGGGTAAAAATAAAGTTACCTGAAGAAACATAATTGTAATATAAAATGGCTATGACATCTCCTGAATTTCAAAAGTATTCGGCTGGTGAGGGGGGAATGTTGTTAGACTTATGCTTTAGAAAGAGAAGTATGTGACATTATCATGTTTGCAGGGGGAGTTGCAAAGAATGTCTCATTCAGGGACCAGCAAGACTCATTAAGTTTTAACATGAGGAAGATAAAATGGCTTTAAATCACAGAACTGCAGGGGTTGGAACGGACCTCTAGAGATCACAGAGTCCAACCATCCTGTCAAAGCAGGTTCCCTACAGTAAGTCATACAGGTAGATGTCCAGACAGGTCTTGAATATCTTCAGAGAAGAGATTCCACATCCTCTTTGGGCAGCCTGTTCCTGTGCTCTTATCACTCTCACAGTAAAGAAGTTCCCCCTTGAGTTAGTATGGAACTTCCTCTGAAAAGAGTCTGCCCAAGTCAACTTGGCTCTCCCAACTTAGATATTTATACACAGTTGCAAGAATTTCGTCTCAGCCTTATCTTCTGCATACTGAAGAGTCCCAGGTCTCTTGGCCTTCCCTCATTCAGTTGATGTTCTGAGCCCTGTACAATCTCTGTGCCCCTTTGTTGGACTCCTTCTAGGAGAGTCCTGCCTTTTTTGAATTGAGGAGCAGATGCGGCAGAATGGAGAGGGGGGATCACATCCCTCACTCCGCTGACCACACTTTTTTAATGCACCCCGGGATACCATTGTCCTTCTTGACCACAAGGGCATACTGCTGGCTTGGGGATTTTTGACAATGAATCTTTTCACACTGTCTTATTCAATGAGTTAACCTTGGCCTGCTGCCAGCTAGCCACCCAATTGTTCTCTCATTCCCCTCTAGAACAGAACAGAGTGAGAAACTACCATCACGGGCAAAACAGAAATGACATGGGAAAAAATAAATGCGATTTATTGCCAAATAAACTAAGGTTGGATAGGAAGAAACAAAGACAAAACCACTTTCCCTCCAACCCTTTTTCTTTCCAGGCTCCAATTCCGTCCTTTACTCTGAACCCTGCGGAACTTCCCCATGTTTGTCACACAACTCCATAGGCACAACCACAGAAGAGGGAAGTCCACATGCAGTGCCAAACCGTGCCCCTCCCCAGCAGGTCAGTCTCCCCTGCTTTGTTTAACCTTACATTGATCAAAGAAGGCTATCTGCCCCATTCCATACTCATATTCATTTTCACAAACAAAACAAAAAATATTATCGACAATATTAAATCGTGAATTTCCTCCATTAATAGGAAGTCCCTTCTCTCCCCCAAAGTAAACAAACAGCAAAACAAAACAAAACAAAGCAACAACGACAATAACAAAAAAGCGTAGAAAAACCGACTAAAATGTAGGCTAGATTTAATCGCTCATGAAAATTCTGTTAGAGGAAACATCAGCATAAGCCCTCATTGCAAACAGCACAGAAGAGATAAGAAGAATCTGTGGCCTACATTCCTACATTAGTACTGTACTTTCTGGGTGTCGTCTAAGAACTCACCTGGGGGAAGCAATTTATTGCTTCACATCCCTCATTTCACTGTTAAGGATTAGGACCATTTCACACTTCTGTGGCAAAACATTGTTCCTATAACGTCACAGAGTATTAGATCTCTTCTGTCTTATTTATTTTACATGTCCACATATTGTGATAATTAGGTTGTATAATATCCCATGCAGGCTAATGTGAAAATCATTTCTGCTGCATAGAAATAAGTTATTTTGATTCCTCAGGGGTTTGTTTTGTCAAAACTCGTGTAGTATTTAGGAAACAAATCATTGTTCAATTGTGGAGCATGAGAAATGTAAAATTATCATAACAGAAGTGGAGAGAATGAAAAGAACAATAGATCTAACCTCATTTATTTGATTATTAATGGTGCTTCATCTAATTTACAAGGCATAACCTTGTGTGATGCAAATGTAGAGTAAAATTTACCTTTTTATCTCTCAGCCTCTAATTAGATATGGTATATACTATACTATTTTTAATCTACTTAAGCAAGGAAATAAATAGAAATTAGCAAAAAGCCTACAAGAATAATCTTTATAAAATACCATAAGCTTAGAAAGATTGAGCAAAATTGTGAAGACGATTCCATAACATTTTACAATTTGGTTAGCTCTTCCTCTTCATCTATGAAAGGAAAGAAAATCATTCAAAATTAGAAATGAAACCTTTTCAGAAATGCTGCAACTTATACACCTAGAAAGCTTTTGTTTCTATTCCCAAGACTTCACAGAGGTATCAAGCACACAGAGAAAATGGCACTCTACTACATCAAGTCAGTTATAGGGGCCATTCAGCCTGCACAGTATTGGTGGCACCGTCTTCAGTTTCACAGAAAACACATCACCTTTTTTAATGAGTTACGTAACTGAAGAGCAAAAGACATTGCAGATGAGAATACTGAAGGAATGCCTCACTGGATACTTCAAGTAACCCACAGCACAGGTGAAACTGAGCAGAACCTGAAATTTTCTCTGTAATTTACACACAAAAGCACACAGATGGATTGGCTTGTAGATGTGACTATGAAGAAAATGCAGATCACTGAGTTACAAGAGGCAAAACAAGGGGTCAAAGAGAAGGGTGTTAATTCTACCTGGTTTGTGTTCCAGATGTCTTTCACAGCTTTTGTTTCTCAGGAAGTTTTGTAAAAATCTACACTTGGTCAACAGATGGATTTTGGTGTTCTGCAAGCTGAATTACCATAAAAAGAAGCAAAGCACGTGCTGTAATTAGGCCAACAAGCTCAATTTAGGTGGTTTCTATAAGATGTAGGCGTATCAGCAGAAAACATCTCTTTCAGAACAATGTGGTAAAAACCATAAGGTGATAAACTGGAAAATTAGTGTATTTAGGTGGAATTTAGGACTGATGTTTTTCCCTTCATCATTGATGGATTTCACCACTGCGTCCTCAATACAGTTGTTAATGAAAGAAAACTGAAGAACGGACCGTGCCACTTCAATCTTTTGGGTCAGTACCACTTAACAGAATTTTGCACCAGAGATCCTACCTATCTCTTCCCTTCTATTCTACTAAGGTGATATTTCAGTGAGAAGGGTAAAAGGCTTTAAAACTCCAGTCTGCAAATTGTGGCTTTTTTCATAATTTTTCTCCCACGCCACCCTTCCCCATCCATTAACAACAAGATCATCTCTCTGTCTTACAGTGTACAAAGAATCTCAACAATGGCAAGATGAGATTAGGAAACCACTGCCTTGTGGTTTTCTTCTACTTCTTATCTGTTGTTTATTTCTGTTTGATGTTTATGAAGGTCTAAGCACAAAGGGGCATTGGCCCATGACTAATTCTGAGACATCATTGCGATACAAATAAGTAATAAGAATGGCCTAAGTTGGTTCTAATAGTTTGATGAGAAGAATTCAAATAAATTAAATCCCAGGCACAAAGTAAACAAATTTAAGGAAACTTTTATTTTGACAGGCTGCTTAATCACAATGATGCTCAAATTCAGAAAGGCCTTATTTACAATGGTGCGACTTCATAAAAAACAGCCCTTTAAAACTCGGGTATTTTTTAGAAATCTTCTGTGGTATGCTGGCTCACGGTAAGCAATTCAGTTGCATCTAAAAGTTCAGATCAAAGTTCTGTTTCTTTTATTTCAAGGTCTTTGCTAATATGTCTGTACAACACATTGTTGCTCAGTCACATTTATTTGTGCTTATTATCTTGTGCTATTATTTCTGCAGCAAAAACTGACAATTATGCATTTGCAGATGTAGTAGATCAAAATCCCCCGAACACTCTGGTGTTTGCTCTGGGCTTATTACTCCCTGATACTTCTGCTATCTGTAGAATTTGCTTGTTTACTATTGCTATCTCTATTTAGATCATTTATACAGATGAGAAACAGTGTGAAGTCGCACTGCTGACACCAGGGAGATCTCATTTGTTATCTTCTCCCAAATGAAAAGCAGCTTCTTTTACTACTGTTTGCTATTTTAAGCCAGAGCTCCATTTACACCTGTGTTCTCAATTGCACTTCACAAAGATTTGTGTTTAAAAGAGATTAAGATATGCTGGCTCCACATCTAGCAAAGGGGAAAAAGGCTTCCAGAGACAAGATAAATCTTAAATTCCCAGCCAGCGACAAAGAAAAGCATGGGCTCTTGGCACCAGGAAGAGGAATGATTACATATGCTTACAAAGCAAAAACAAAAAAGTCATCTTAGGAATTTTGCTGTGGCAACTTTGCACGCCTGTGCCTTTCTCTGCAGACAGAAAAACGATCAGGTAAAGCAATAGAGGACTTTTACTGGGATTTCAGGATACAGCACTGGGAAAATGGGGGTCAATTACCATTAATGCATGAGGGACTTCCTAAAGTTTTGTTGTTGTTGTTGTTTTGTTTCTCTTTAAAGTAAGTAGTTGAGCGCTCTGAAGACTTATTAAAGCTGGTTTCCTACAGATCTCTGTTTTGCAATGGGATTTTGCTCAATTCTAATATAGTGCAAAATCTGAAACTTTGATGGAAGTCCTGCTATGGGGGGAAGGAGGGAAAAAAGGAACTAATTCTCAATTCTAGCAGCTACTTTCAAGATCAGAATGTTTTTAAACTATTAATTCTCTGTCAGATTTGGCTGAAGTTGGCTGCTGCACTCAGAACAGATTTTCCTCATCACAACAGATAAAAAATCACGATTAGATAAGACACCTCTTAAGAAACAAGACTTAAAATAAGAAGAATTAAGCAGCAATGCCACAAAACATAAATAGACCAAAGCCACTGTTCTGGTCACAAGTCAACCCATCCTCTCAAAATAACCATTTTTTTTTCAAGCTGAAAAAGTCACTAGCCTGACCATCTTGTTTAAATCAGAGTTCTCAGTATCGTATTACTTTGTCTTTAATGTAGACCCTTGCATAATCTTTATTATTAAGTTATAAACTACCTCCAATATTTGGATTGAGTCATTTACTTTTATTCTTTCTCGTTTGCAATTCCAGATAAACCGATTTACCTCATAGTTTGTAAGACCTAATATAGAAGGCTGCTTGGTTTTATTTTCAGTAACAAAAATTTAGTAGAGGATAGCACAGTTGAAAGAGACCTTCAGAGAGTCCAAGTGCCTGACCTCTTCAGAACTAACCAAAAGTTAAAGCACACTGAGAGGCCATTATCCTCCTGAACACTAACTAGCATTTCTGACACTTGATTTCTCTCTTCTACTAAATTCGATCCTATGCACTTCCAGAGGATTTGAAGAATTTTATGAATAAGACTGGACTTATTGGTAGTCTTTACTGAAATACCTTCAGTAAAACCAGTGTCTAAAAACTGTCTCATTCCCAAAGTGCATTCAAGGTGCCAGACTACCTGGTGAGTACACCACTCTCCAAAATAAGCTGAACTGAAGAAAGATGATTCCCCATAATTTCTATTCAGTATTTTCCAGTCATCCCCAGGGGTCTTTGCCAAGGAAACAGACGCTGGTTTACACGGCTCTCATTGTGACTGTGAATGTACTAAAACATTACCTCTATAAACTGTAACAAGCAAAATAATTAAAAAGGCTGGCACATACAAAGTCTTAGCTTCAAAGAAAGCCTTGATGCCCAGCTTGTCCTCTATATTCAGTGCAAATAAACAATTTGCTTTTCCACCCCTAAGTATATTACCTTGACTCAATCTCTGCCGTGAGAACTCCTTCTACTGTTGTGGAAAGCATATCACAGTATTAAGAATTCCTTATTTGCGGTGACCCGGTGTTAAAGTGTAAATCATACCACTAGATAATACTATACTGAATTTTCTGTATCTCACAATGGTGCCTTTGCCTTTATGCAGCTCCTATCTTCTCAGCTTTCGTATTCTCCTTATCAAAAATTACCTCAGCTCTTCCATGTTGCCACTTGTTTTTTAAATGGAGAAACAAAACATTGAAAAAAAAATCATATTTAACTACAACATTTTTTTCTGCATCTTTGCTTAATTGATATTGAAGAACCGTACACGGTTTTGTTCTGTCACAGTGCTACGCTTTTCATAAAGTAATTCAGATTTCAGCAACCTTAACATTGGAGATATTATTTGCAAAATCCTGCTAAGCAGATGATAACAGTTTTCAATACATTTTTAAAATATGGTTAACAGTCTTAGGAGGCCGAGCATCTTCCTCGTGCCAGAAGCTCTGTAAATACTGTAAAACAATAAATGGTGTTTGAGATGCAAACTGTAAACTTTAAGCCGTTGGGTATAAGAACTATATGATGCTCCTTGCTGATGCTTTCTAGCTTTTTTACTGTTCAGAGCTCTTCACCTCAACTGCAGGCCACTAACACTGACATACACCCATACTGCCCCTCTGATCATTGCATAAAGATTATCCGATGCATGTATGACTGTATAACAAGGACAACCTCAGTGTTTCAGCACTTTAAGCCAGAATTAGAACTCACTCTTTTCTAAAAATCTTCCTTCAAACATTGTAGGAAAATACAATAGAGTAGAGCTAAAAAGCAGCAAATAGGTTAGAGGTTGACAGTCCTCTATGGTTACTGCTTAAAAGTACATTGGTAAGTTCTGTCCAAGGAGGCAAATGAACTGTGCTCAAGATTTTTTGTGTGTTTGCGTGTGTGTGTTGGTTTTTTTTTATACTCTTCCTTGTGGATAATGCAGACCAAGAGATAGGTGGCATACATTGAAAGGCTGCAAAGCTTTTGGGCAGCATACATCAACGGAACATTGAGAAGAGTCTGCTTCAAAACTTCTTACAGCAAGGATGAACAGCAGAAGCTGACTGCAGAACTTTCTGCAGCATATCACGACTGACATGAAATCATTACAGAAAACCATGCCACTACAATTGACTTTGCAATAACTCCATGTCTCAGCATTGGTACAATGGCAGCCTGGATTGACAAATAGTAGCTAAAACTGGCTCTGGATTTTTGTATCTATTGGTCTTTGTTAATTACATTTCTACTTTCTTTTATCACATTTCCTTCCAAACTCTCGGCAACACAGAGGATGCTGACAGGGCAAGTAAGTTTTGTCCTAAGTTCGCATACAGATCTCTACAAATGAGAGTCGGCTAGGTGACGTGTCACACAGTCACTCTCACTACAGGAGCAGAAAAACAAAGCAGTGTAACTCTTGGCAATGATCCTAAGTAGGTAAGAAGGAGAGACAACAGATGCCTCCAGGGACATGCTGATATTTGGAGTTAACTAGCACTTGGAAAAGTCTGGCATCTGTGTTCCCCTCACTGCTAGAAGCAGCTCTGTGTTGATTCAGAGCATATTATTCAGTCACTAGGGATTCACTTCAACTAATCTTAGCTACCCACAAAGCAGATGTTGACATCTGAGCTAGTTATCCTCAGATAACCAGTGCAAGGCAGCTCACACTTCCACTGGAGCGAAGATCATCTTGTTCAAAGAGAGACATCTAAAGTAGGTAAGAGGAATCATAGTCTAGAAGTAACAATTATTTTCTGTTTCCTCTGAAGAATTTTATAGGAGAAAATACCTGAAGAGGTGTAGGGGCTTTTCAAATTCAAAATGAGGTAGAAAATGGAAATTTAAGGTGT
The DNA here is from genome assembly GCA_030625065.1 of Alectoris magna. NCBI lineage: Eukaryota > Metazoa > Chordata > Aves > Galliformes > Phasianidae > Alectoris > Alectoris magna. The sequence continues at coordinate 4,371,291 of CM060575.1, read as the reverse complement.
TGAACCTATTCAAGTCAACAGCTAAATTAGACTATTTTCCACATAGTACAGTGTATGGGATAGCAAAATCCCAATGTTATCTCAGTTTATCATTCTTCAAGTTCTCTGACATACAAACATACCAGTCCAGAACATGTCTGTCACGGACCAGAGAGCAATATTCAGGCTTCACACTGTTCTCCATGAGAAGATGAAAAATTCCATTCTATTTCTTGCTCTTTTTTCAAATTTCTTTTTATGCATAACTATAGTAACTACCTATGTGTAAAAAAGGATAAGAAAACTGTTCTTATAGACCACGAAGACTGGCTGCCAAGAATAAGGTAAGTCTGTGGCCACCTCGAGGTCCATGCTCACTTCTATTTCTCAGGATTCATAACACATCTAGAAGTATTTCACAAAAATACAGCTTCTCTCTTCTGCAGAAATTCACTGTTTGAATCTCGCCTGCCATATATTTTGTGCAGTTGTTCTTACCTGTGCTAATCACAACATCAGCTTCTCAGCTGTACATGTACATGAATATCTGAGCTGGCAAAGAAAGCAGCCTTTGGGATTCAAGGGGCTATTGAAATTGTATTTCAAAACATATTGCTGCCTCTAAATTGGATCAAATTTGTTTCTACTGAGAAGCGCATCACTTCCTAACTTCTCTGACATCTCAACAGACTATTGAACAAAGTCCGCTGAAGTAAAAATTGTAAGCTATGTCTTAGACCATCAACAGCATTACTGAGTAGGCAAAATACATGGATTTTGATTGGATCAGTTAAACAGGAAAATAAGGGGAAGAATGAAATTTCTAATTATACTGATGATCTCAGAATCACACTTCTTTACAATATCTAGCATTAATTCAGATGTTGCCTATGGAATCTACAAAAAGTTGTACTCTCCCCTCTCTCAAAAATCAGAATGCTCTCTCTGTTATAGTGAAGGATTATTCCTGTTTTAGTGTAATTTTTTTTTTTTAGAGTTTTAGAAAGTTTTAATAGTAGTGCTTTGTCAGACAAGGCATTTTACAAATAGATATGGGAAGAGGAAGCTACAAGAGCACTAGTGCTGGCTGGTGTTTCAATAGGCAGCACTACAGACTAGGCACCTTCCATATGAAAAGTTGACACTATGCCTTGGGAGCCGAGGACACTGTGGTGCCAACATAAGACTCCATCTCCCTTAGAGATTACACTTCCATCAGAAATGTAAGGTACATATGCATGCCATACTATAGGAACAGCAGTAATAAACTTGTACTGGGTTATGACAGTGACCTTGAGCTATATGGAGAGAATCGCAAAAGCTTCATTTTAGAGAGGGAAAACTAATCAACCACTCCAGTTTCTCTCATGTTGCACCCACATGCACTCTTATTGCTAAAAGCTGTGACCCTCAGAGAACTAAGTAGTATGGCACAGGGAAAAGACTAAAGGATCAGGATGCATTATTTAGTTATGATTCATTGATTGAACTGTGTTGTTTTGATACTCACAATCTGCAGCAGATCAGTAACGCAGATCAGTTGCTGAGAAATAACCAGTACGGATTTGGGTATGAGAACACTTAGTGAGTAGGTAAGTGATAAAGACAAATACTCCTTACTGCCTGAGGTGATCTTGTGGTTGCAGCCTGCCTTATTTCCCCAAGTAGGATAATAATTCATTCCAGTTAAGACTTTAATATTTATCAACATGATCTGTTCAGATTCTTATTCCTTAAGCTTCACGCTAAATCAAAAGAGGACAAACTTTTTTAGCAGAGAAATGAAGGACATCTCCATCATTCAAGTTTCCCCTAGTCTTTTTATTTTATTTTATTTGTACTACATCCAGGACTTTCATTGGCCAGTATACTTGTCTTTCGTTCTATTCTTGGTGTGAAGGCTTTTGGAAGGCCTTCTACACAACAGAGGTCTGCCCTGAGCACTACACTAGCCTATACTACAACTGTAGTGCTGACCAAGTCAGGGAACAGTCTTTGTGAGGGACGAGTTGTTCCCTAGCTCATCGGTTTCTTAAGAATCACATAAAAGTTAATGTTTAATCTCCTTTAATAAAGCTGTCAGAGGTAAACATTAGTTTACTACTTTCTTCTTAAGAACACAAGACACATTCTGAGGGGGAGATTTAGATCTAAATGTAGTCAGCTCTTAAACTACTCTCCACATTCTACAGAAGTAAATCTTCCTCAGAAGGCTCTGACATGACTAGAACTGGGGATGGGAGCACAAAGGAAAACAAGAAGAAGAGAACAGAACAAAATCACCCTCCAACACCAAAGAAGCCTTCATTCCTGACCTCAAACTTTGAGAACAGAGGATTCTCCATATTTCTTCAAAGCACCTTCCTGTCCTAGCTGGTGTTCTACTTCCAGCCATGGCTGATTTTTGTTATTTCAGAAGAAGGGATAAAAACAAACAATATATGTAGCCAAGTATACACCGGAGGAAAGAGTCCTTCCGGTGACTATAGGAGGCTAAGATATAACTAAGCCTAGAATCTCAGCCTGAGCTGCAATGGCACTTCATACTGTGGTGTATTTACACTATTGAAAAATGCGTTTAAAGCAGACCCACTATTTTGGTCAGTCAGGAGGCACAAATGTGTATTTTTACACAAGTTGCTAGGCAGTTGAATATACAGTCTACTTCAGAATGTTTCCTTTTCAAACCTGGATACAATCTTCCTTCCTGTGATGACCTCTATAGCTTTCACTTGTCAAGATTCACCTCTGAAGAAGTCAGCTGTCCCCCTCTACTACTCATTTACTATGCCATGAAATTCTTCTGTATGAATGCACGAATTGCATTTCTAACAACGTGTCAAAGAGTATTCCAAGACTGACAAACAGATACATACACAACACATTTAATACAACGGTTTCAGGGCTATCAGGAAAAGTGCACAGCCGTTTCTGTCTGCACATATTAACATCCAAATAATCTAAGCACTTCTTCTGTGCCTCTGAGTCATCTCGATTGCTATGGATTACCATCTCTCCAGAGATTCAGGATGGCATTCCTATTATCCACTTAGCTACATGCTCTTACTATATCATCTACTTAACTTCAGCCAATACTACCAGCTGCTGTGACTTTTGCTTTATGAATACTGCAGTTGTTACACACCAACCTGATATTCTTGCCTTTCCTGGGAAGTTTTACAGCGTTTAGCTTACAGTTTGTAAGACAACCTGAAATGGCAAAACCTAAGCTTTGAAATTCGTCAACTATAATTTTGATTTCCTGTTTATCAGTAGGTAATTGTTTTTTTTCTTCAGTACTCATATATAATTTTTTTCCATACAAAAGCAACACTTGCCGCAGAACTAGATCAGATGGTGAGTGTTCTTCACATTCCAGTATTTTATGCAGTGGTTCCCTTCAGCAATAGCACTCTCAGTTTCTCCACCCATGTACTAAAATACATTATTTAAAAGGTGTGACAAGGCTATAGAAGGAGACCCAACAGCTTAGTCTGCATTTAGACAAGAAGTGAGTGCAATATCTAAATTTTTAACAAAATCAATTTTGTAAGAGCCAGTCAGATCTAATGGAGAAAGGACTACATCACAGTGCAAGATATCCTGCATTCAGTTTCAAAAAGTTGTTCCAGATTCAGAACAAGTCAGTCTAGTTTTAATTTGACCTACAAAGTGATATTACCCTATTAGGTTTTCCATAAAATCACCCTATTCCTTTCAAATGCCATTCTCACCTTGGTGTCCTATCTCCTAGGCTGAGTATCTTTCCTGAAAATACAAAGTTACTCACTATTTTAAATTTTCTTTCTCTGTCTTAATTTTATCTTTGTAGAATGTTTGACAAAATTGCTCAAGTCTTTATCACGTGCTTGCATGGCATGAACATCTACTAAATAACTGCCAAACTATTTTACTGTTCAAGTGCCAAAAGAGCACAGCCTGAAGATTTTCTAAATTGAAGTGATTTAAAGAAACAGCAACAACAAAACACACACACACAAAACCAAACCAAACCAAAACAAACAACAACAAAAAACCCCCAAAAAACAAAGCAATCTGGGGAGAAAGTCATATAACACATGGAATGAGCATAAGCACAAAAGAATATTTTTAGACTGTAAATCAGTAAGATTCCAGCAATCATTACTGTTTCCTATGAAATGAAGGTCTCTAAATCCTTCCTCTATAACATCATGAAATTCAGCTTCTCTTCAACTTGACCTTACATCCCAAAGGATGTCCTTAACATTATCAATAATGTTGCTGAGATGTAAACAACACCATCGTGATTATATCCTGATCAAGCTGTGCCACTGTCTTTGCAAGACAACAGTGTACATGTTGATCCCACAAACACCTAAAGAACTGGCACACTAAGGACAATCACTTTTTCTGACTTCAATGCTGCATCCCAGTCCTATAACGTGCTTTAGTGATTCAGCAGAGAGAGGATGCAACTCCTCCTATCCTTAGTGGTTTGCTTTGAAATCACAGGCACTGATACCAGAGAGAGCAGATGTTACTGAGTATTTTTCAAGATGGTTCCCAGTGCGTGTGTATGCATGCACATGTATGCATTTATCTGTGTCTATAGTATTACTGCTCATTAAAAAGTCTGTGTCCATTTCAAGTGAAAAAATATTTAGTTCTCTGTCTTATGACAGTCTTTGTAAAGAGCAATGCTGTATTGATTCTTGCTTCAGTGTGTATACAAACCCATTTATAATGTTACGACCTGAACTGCAGAGCACAAATTTTAAATGACCTATACATATTACCTGGTAACTTTTGGATTGCAAGTTAAATACTCCCTGATTAAACATGAATGCTTTTCCCTGGGAGTATGAGATATCTTATCAGAAAAGCTTTCTTATCAAATTCACCATCCTGGAGGCAGACACATTCTCTTGCAGTGCTGGGAGTTTATAATGATAAAATTAACAATGTTGTATTTCCCAATGAAGTCAGCAGTAGTGCACTGCATCCTACCATTAATCATTAGAGCCAGTTCTCATAACAGAGCCACTTGCTGGCCCTCAGGCACCTGCATCACTCCCCAAGCAATTCCAGTCCCCAGCAATAACTTATCGCAGAAGCCAGGGATCAAGATTAAAAACCCGGTGAATAATGGGAGACTGTGTGCACCTCTATTCCTCTAGTAGATACAAGCAAGCTAATAACCTCCTTAAAGGGGAAGCAAATCATTCCATATTTTTTACTTTATAGACAAGCCAGAAAAGACCTGTATCTGTGTCTCAGTAAAATTTATTGTATTGTTTAAGTTACTTGTTTCTGCCTCGTGGAAGACATCAACATGCATAAAACATTCCAGGGGGCTCCTTTGTATAGCACTCTTCCAAGTGCTATATTCTACATTCCGATTACAATAAAAACTGCAGACGAAGGAGATTTTAATTTAAATTGGAAAATTAGAAACATTACCCACTTTGCAAAAGCATTTGGGCAAGCAGTATAATCAGAGGCCAGATTTCCTGCTGGTAAAAAAAAAAAAAATGGCTTGAATTTTCAGTTTTGCCATACAGGTGACAAAAGAGCCCTTGCAACTGCATTTCAGCCATGGCTTCTCCCCCTCTCTCCTTCTCAGTCACAGAGCACGATACTGAAATACTGAATGTTCTGCTGCTGTTGAAACCTAGTGCAATTCTCTGGGAAAGAGCCTGCTGCAATCGATGCAGCTCTCAACTTGCTAAGCATACATGAGAGACAGGCAGGTCTGGAAATAAAAAAAGGAGTGCGTTATTGAAACCTATGAGGGAATCTCACTTGGAAATACCTGCTGGGATTAAAAACGCATACATATATACACACATATGTATATATGTATGTGTGTGTGTGTGCAGTTATGTAGAAAGAAAGGTTTAAGACTCATTAAAGTCAACATCAAATATTATTCCACTTTCCAGACCATACGTAACTTACCCACTTTATTCCCATTTTCACCTACAGAACATTTGCAGCTTTTATATTATTATAATACTGTCTATTCAAAAATGAATCTGGAAAAGATGCTTTCAGTCCTACAGTAATTAGAAAGGAAGTAAAAGAAGAGTCTGACATACGAGACTGAGACGTAACATATTATGCTGCCCTTCAGTGTTCTTGAGAATTTCCTATCTCCAGATTTTTATTTTTCTGGAGGTTACTATAAGGAGGGGTGGGGAACTTGAATTCATGAATGAAAAATGGTAATTAATGTGCTTCATGTAATTTTTACTTACTACAGCTTTTGTACATGAGGTGAGTGGAGAAAGGATTTCAAATATTGAAAAGGAAGAAAACAATAGGAATTGAACAAAGAAAAATGTAAATCATCTGTGTGGAAAGCATACTATATATATAGACGGTTATTTCCCACACCTGTATATGATGCTTGAGTCAACAGCAATTTCAGACAACACACTGAGATGAGCCAGTAAAATATGGAACATTCAATCTTTGAGAAAAATGCATGAAGAAATGTATAACTGAGTCACCGTTAGACCGATTTCATAATGAATGCTACGGGGACTAAGAGGAGAAATCTCTGTCATCATGTGTCTCATTTGCTATTAAGAGCATAAGAAATGTTAAGGATTACAGAGATTACAAATTAATCTTTAAAACCTGAAATGTACTACCAAATTCTGCAAGAGAAATGAGTAGGTAACAACATAAGCAAAAAACTGCCATGTAAAACTATTTATCAAGCCCTGTGTTTTATTGCCTTCTTGTTAAAAAAAAAAAAAAAAAAAAGATAAAATTCAATTGACAGATCTCCAAAATTCTGCTTGTTTTTCCCATTTTGACATTTGCTAAAATATAAGTTCATCGTGGTCATAAAACCTTGATGCACCCCAGAAGATTTTCTAGCATCCACTCAAATGAGGTAAATATCTTACTGATGTATCTATAAACCTACATAAGGACCACATTATGCTTAAAGATTTAGAAAGAAATAATATGCTGACAGTCCATAACTTAAATCCTTAAAATCTAAAAAGATTAATGGAAGCATATATTAATTTGGATGGATTTCTGAGGACCATCTGCTGGAGCATCAAATGTTTCTAGCTTCTTGCTCTTATCACTACTTCAAGAGGTAAGGGAATTATAAGAAACACAAAAAACTTTGGACTCAGTTACACATTGCTATCAATCAAAAAAACATACAGTAAGCCAAAACCATAAAATCACAGAATGGCTTGAGTTGGAAGGAAACTTAAAGCCTATCCCATTCCAAGTCCTTACCAGACCTTACTGCCCAGGGCCCCACCCACCTGGGGCACCCACAGCTCTCTGGGCAACCTGCTCCAGTGCCTCAGCACCCTCCGAGTAAAGAATTTCCACCTAACATCTAACCTAAACTTCTCCTCTTTAGTTTAAAGCCATTCGCCCTTGTCCTACCACTGTCAGATGGCATAAACATTTGGTCCCCCTCCTGTATGTAAACTCCTCTCAAGTACTACATGGCCTCAATGAAGTTATCCTGGACCATTTTCTTCTCCAGGCTGAACAGCCCCAACACTCAGCTTTCCTTCGTAGAAGTGCTCCAGCCCTCTCACCATCCTCATGGCACTACAGTGGACCCTTTCCAACAGCGCCACGTCTTGTGCTGGGAGCCCCAGGCCTGGACACAGGACTCCAGATGGGGCCTCAGAAGAGCAGAGCAGAGGGGGACAATCACCTGCCTCACTCTGATGGCCAGTCCTCAAAAACTGATTTGAATTTTGAGTATCCTAATATTCTGATTATAATCAATCGACTGAGCTATTTCCTTCCCCCCAAAACTACTTAAGATATCGTTATTCCCTTTTTCATGTCTAGTATGCTTTCAGGGTGTGGAAAATCTGAAACTGAATAAATCTGATTATTTCCTGATTGACAAAAATTCATTTTCCATTAAAAAGTACTCCATCCCAATTAGATCTTTGTTTTTGATATATGAATTTAAAAGCATAGTATTATACATAAGGTTTCAGCAAAATACCTCTACTGAGTATATCCTGAGATCCTCTGCTTCTTAATATTACAAAAGTCTGTTGTAGGAGGGAGAATAGAGAATACTGCAAGTCACACAATTACTGGGATGATCCTGTGAATGTGTGTCATTTGCTTTATAAATGTCAGAACCAGTGTCAACTGAAGCCATTAGAGACACGATGCTATTAGCAGCTTCTCCACATGTTCTTGAATGAGAGACGATCAATGAAAGTGCTTCAAAAGCTGCATGCAATTGATGTACTACTGATGGAACTGCAGAGGAGCAGAGGTATTTTGGTCATGTCTCAAGGAAGGAAAGCAACAATCTGATAAAAATGTTTCTGTAAGATTATACTTCAGAGAACACAGTCTACAGGTGGATGAAGGAAGCAAAGCAACAGTTTATAAGCTGGGTTAGTGTGGTAGCCAAGGCTGTTATTTAATGCAAAGAACTGGCTTTCCAGTCACACACCCTGGGTCAAAAAGGTTTGTAAATTACATCTTGCCAAATAATTCAGTAATTACAAAACCACTCTGTGCAATCTATTGTTCACTCCTGAGCTGGTCCTCACCATGCAGAATACAGGTAGCTTGAGCATCAGAAAGTTCTGCACCATTCCTTTCAATATCTGTCTATTTCTTGCTTCTCTATTGCAGCCCATTTATCAGCTTGAAAAAATGTCCTTTTTGCTGTGAACTAACAAATAAATTATCAATAGACCTTTTCTAGTCTTGCTGTCAATTCATTATTCACAAAGACTGAAGGCAGAGCCAGATGGAGCTAATGTTATCCAGTGAAAGAAAAAGGGGTGAAAGGCACAAAGTGAAATACAAGACAGTCTATTTGAACATTAGGAAAAAAAAAATACTCTGAATAAGTCAAATGACAGAACATGATGCTTACAGAGGGTGGGAACTTTCCATCCTTGAAGATATTCAACCCGCATCTGAGTGCTGCCCTAAGCCTGCTCTGTTTTGCCCTGTGTTGAACAGTGGGTGAGAGCTGCACTGGACGGTCTCCAGAAGTCCCTGACAACCTCCATCTATGCTGACACTGTGACCCTGTGGTAACACATTTATACATGCAGTTAACGCAGTACGTATCCTGGTCCGGAGCATTGGACCAAAAATCTGACACCCCTGACTACAAGCATCCTGTACACATACATGTTTCTCTTCAACGTTCCTTGACAGCAAGTGGCAATCAGCTTTCAGCAGACACTCCTCCCTCAGATATCAAAACTGGCCTTCATGTCTGCTGGCAAAGTTTCAAAGAGCTGTATTTGTGAACCTTGTTTTGTAGACAGTGGTGAAGACTTGCACATTAAATATAACGGCCATTTTCCACAGGGACTGTATGTGTGAGATAGTGGGCAAGAGGAGAATCTGACTCAGGACGCAGCAGTAGTTTATAACACATGGTTTGGAAAGAGGTTTCATCAGATCTCCAGAGAGGACAAGATTCATGACTGATCACTCTGAATGCTGTTGTAGAGAAAGAAGTTCAGTCTTCCTTGGCAACGGAATGCATAACTTAGAAATGTTCAGATGTGGTTTTTCAGTGCAGTTCAAGTATCTGCTAGACCTGTCTTAGCACTGGAAGAAGTATTGATTTAGGAAAACAACAGAGAATGTACCAACTATTGTAGATTTAAATTGAAAATGGACTTAAGTCAAAGTTGCTCCGAAATCAATCAACTAATGATCCATTATGAAGAACGCCTTCCATACAAAGTCAAACTTTTGAACACAATCAACAGTAAGCTTTGAAGGCCCTCAATATATGACTTATTCTTACAAAAGAAACAAAGACAGAAATTAGAGGAACACAACTACTACTTAGTTTTGAATAAAATATTTCCGTTCTACCCTAAGTACAAAATGGCATTGAACTCTTCCTCTGTCAGGCAGATTACTTTTACACAGTGATTGTCTTCACCATAAAATGTGATATGAGTTTGGAAATAATTAGTGTGTCATGTGGACACGCTGAGTTAAGGTGAATCGCTACATTACCATGCTTAAGTTAATATCTATTTCTGTATTACCTATTTTAATCTCAGCTGCAAATTAAAGTGACTGCTCAAGCTTTTTTTCAAAAGGTTTCCAAAATATAAGCTAAATTGCAGTACTTCGTAACAGGCATTTTATCTGTTCAGCAGATGAACAGCAATTGATTAAGCTTCAGTGATTTGTCTGGGGATATAAGCTCCTAAAGATCCTGATCCACAAAATCAGAAACATAGTGATAGATTATGCTGGTAGCAAATTCCGGTGCAGTACTGCTGAAATTAGTGGAAGTTGTGCGCATGAGATCAAAGGCTGATCTAGCAGCTCAAATTTGGGAAGGTCAACAATTTTACACTCCTTATCTTCCACCATTTGGAAGAGTGGAACTGTGCCCCTCTACCTATCTCATTTCACCAACTTTCAAAGGTCTGCAATCTCAAAAGAGGCAAATCTTCCTAGCAAAGCATTTTTAACTCTAACATGTTATAGGACTGACAAGAAAGTATACTTCTGCCATAATTTAGGAAAATGAGAGAACAGAAACGGGAGTTTACTGGAGCCCCTGCAATCTGATGGCTGATGAAATGCAATGGAAGAGAAAGGTATGATGTTAAGTCTTGAAATTACTTCCTATGGTTTAGTATGCGTGTTTTAATTCAGTATGTTAAAGAGCAAAGCATATTTCAGAGTTGAGTCAATTTAGAATGTAAATTTAAACTCGGTGCTTTCTAAATTGTTTTCCTTATGAATGCACTCTGGAGTACATTGTTTTTGTTTTCTTTTCTAAGCAGCAAACTTTAACAGCAACAGCTCGTGGATCAATAAGCAACTTGTTTCGCGGTCTCTATGTGCATTGATTCATGAACCATTTGTCTCCCTGTAAACACCATAAGAAAACAATTATCACTTAATAATGTACCATTACATCAGCAGAGGCCAATCAGAACGCTGAAGAAATAGTATTTTCTTGTCCCTGCGTATCATCTGTACATTGTAATCGTCTGTATATTGCTGCTCATTCAATTTTAGAATAAATCAATATATATTTCTTTCCATGGTCTGAGTATTTGGAAGTGCTTGTTTAATTTCTCCCTAAACAAACAAGAGGCCACCTCAGAAAACCAAACAATTCTAGATGTTAATAACCTGGAAATAAGTGAAAAAAAGCAGGCTTAAAATTTAAATTCCCTATTTAGCAATTTAGCAGACAATGTCTACTGCAACTGATATTTTCAGACAAAAACGCCGTGATTTAGTTTATGATGCAGTTACCTTATATATAAAATATATATAGGTGCAAAATGTCTTACAGAGCCAGGAATTCTGGTTAAGATTGAAATTAAACTGCTGAATTTTATAGATACACAACGGCCAAATGATAAACTTGATCTTGATTCTGCCTACCAGTGGTACACTGAAAAAATGAGGAACTCCAAGATGTTCCTTCACTTGAGGAAAATTCCAGCCCAAAGTCCTGCCCAAAACAGTGCTAGCTGCGATATCAGACCGGATTGCTAAGGGTTTAATCTCCTCAGGTCTCCATGAATGGGAAGTGAGTGAGCTCTCTGGAACGTGCTCCACTGTCCTTGTGCTGAAGAATTTTTGCCTACCTCCAGCCTGAACCTCTCATTTTTTATGATGTCTTTCTTCCTCTTGCTGCAAATCTCTGTGCAGAGCATTGATCTGAGTAGAAAGAGATAATGACTTGCTCCACAAGCTATACTTCTTACTATACAGCCCTCTTTGCTGCCAGGCCACAATGCTGGCTTGAGTTCAGCTTTCTGATCACCAAAATGTCCAGTTCCTTGCAGCAGAGCTGTATCTCAGGCTGTGTTTTTTCAAGAACCATTTCCTTGCCAGGTGCAAGACTACATGTTTTTCCTCTTTGGATTTCCTAGAGTTCAAGCCAGCCAACTTCTCAAGCCTATGCAGGTTCTCATTGGATGGCAGCCCTGCCTTGTCACTATTCATTGGTCTCCTCCAATTTGTTGCCGTCTTCAGACCTGACAAGAACACCCTTCAACATCTGTTCCAGGTCACTGATGAAGATGACAAATAGGAGGGGAACATATAGAGAACCTGCATTGCTTCACTTGTTACCAGCCCCCAGGTAGAGAATGATCCATTGTTCATCATTAAATCCTCCTGATCTAGAATTCCTTCCACATATAGCAGAAATCTACAGGTGTGTTCTGTTGACAGTATGGCACTCATTTGGTCAATCTTATCAGACATCACTTAAGCATCATCAGAAAGGATCTTTTGAGGTCATTTAATCTAGTCTCCCACTGACTTGGTACATAAAACTTATCTGGTAAGGTTCTCAACGTATCATTTAAACAGAGCAGGCCCTATATTAACATATAATGAAACCACACACATCTCCTTAAACTAAAGATGGTAAAAAAATCCTTAACATTTCTCATATCATTTCTATTCTGCTCCTCTGTAACTTTGAGAGGCATTTAATGCTAACTCCCTTATGGAGACCTTCAGAAAAGGAGTGTAGTGGGGAAGCAGATAAATAGAAAATGGTTATAAAGGCAACTTCCTAACACAAATGTCAATAGAGAACAACATGCAGAAGTTAGCCTAGAACAACTGAAGAAGTTGTATCTATACATACATAAATGTAATGCTTCTTCATTTATCAGGAAGTGTAGTGAGAGGACAATGGGTAATGGCTTTAATCTAAAAGAGGGTAGGTTTGGATTAGATATTAGGAAGAATTTCTTTCACTGTGAGGATAGTGAGGTCCTAGCATGGATTACCCAGAGAAGTGGTGGATGCCTCATTCCTGGAAGTGCTCAAGGCCATGCTGAATGGGGCCCTGGGTAGCCTGACGTGGTGGGTGATGCTCCTGTCTGTGGCAGAGTTGAGAATGAACTGGTCTTCAAGGTGCCTTCCTGCCCCAGCCATTCCACAACATCCTTGTAATTTCACATTGTGCTAGAATCCTAAATTACAGCAGTTTTCATTGATACATCGAGGGCTATGCAAATATTTGAACAAAAAATTATATCCTGAGAAGACACGTTAAGTCAAGATGTAATTAAACAGAGTAGCTAAGGTACTAGAATAAATGTTCTTCTAGTATCTTTCCTAATTTGACTGTAGCTTTCACAATACTTTTCATACCGTACTTCAAGTCTAGCTCTTCCTATTGTTAAGGCAATGATCATTTAGCACACATTTTGGTTAGTATTTGTAAGGAATTAATTCCAGTAACCAAAACCATACCTGTTTTTGTCAATATTACCTGTCAGGAGCTTTGCCACTCTCTATGGTTACACAGACTCTGAAAGCAGCAGGGTATAATTCCTTCCCAAGACAAATGAAGCCCTCTCACAGCCTTGGTATGACAAAATCAACTATTTCTGCAACTATTCAGTGAATTGCACTGACTGCTTTCACTGCTGGTGAAGATGAAATTTCTGTTTCCACCTCAAACCAAAGTAGCCTGCTGCCTCAGAAATCAAAGCGTAACTCCTCACAGAGAAAAATATGTGGTCAGAAGAAAATATATGCTCTAAGTGCATATTCCCTCCTGCAACAAATTCTCATACAAAAATTGCACATACTTCCCTTTCTTCAAGATAACTATCCACAAGGTATCCCCACAGCCAAGGTGACATAGGAGCATAATCAATGCTGAAGTATAATTTCCTCATTAAATAGAGTATTTCTGAAGAATAACAGTCCCTGGAGGTTACATAAATCCGATAGCAAAACCACCTCAGATTTTGACATCTTGCATGACCTCACAGCATTCTGTTGTAATTATGACTTTTCTGTTTTGTCTAATGACTTTTAAAGCTTACTTCTTTCGCAGTTAATTCTGTACTCCTGGGAGGTGATCAGAGACCTTCATTCTCTAGAATACATAGGATGTTAGAGCAATAGCTAAGGTGTCCTGAGCTCAGTGCCATCAAATGCAGCATTTACACAACGTTAGTCCAGAGGTCTGCTCTGGTTCTTGTAATATTGTAAACATCCATCTGATATTGCTGCCAGTTACACCATGTGAAGTGGAGTCCTGCAGTACTAGCTCTGTTAGCTTCTCAGGGAGAAGCCTCAGGTCCAGTTCCTCAAGGGCAAAGTCATATGAGTTCCTCACCAGTGAACCAGAGCATTTGGAGTTTTCCAGGTTTTCTGTAACAGTTATTTGGATTGTAATCACTCTAATTTTCATAAGTTAATAACATTTTTTTTTCTTCTATGCTGTATTATCTACTGATCTTTGTATGCCCATTTAGTTACATAAGCATTTTAAACCCTCTATCAGACTACGGAAAATACAAGGCTTTGATTATGTAGCTATAACTAATCTTGCATGACAGATTAAGTAAAACATGATGAAATTTGGCCATTACAAACCTGACATGCAGCTGAGGTTCACCACATTTCCAAGAGATTTTGTGTAGGGTATGGGTGACCTGAGACAATGGATTTGCTCATTTCTACGTGAGTTAGGTCTTCTGCTCACTTAAGAAAAGAAAGAATGCACCATGTTTTCTTCATTCATCCTATCTCAAATGAGTAATGAATGTGAAGCTGTTGGAGTGCATCCAGAGGAGGGCCACAAAGATGATCAAAGGTCTGGAGCACCTCTCCTATGAAGAAAGGTTGAGGGAGCTGGGCTTGGAGTTTAGCTTGGAAAAGGCTCTGGGAAGACCTCAATGCAGCCTTCCAGCACATGGAGGGAGCTTACAAGCAGGAGTCGGACTGACTCTTTATACAGCCTGATAGTGATAGGACAAGGGGGAAGCACCTTATCCTAAAAGATGGTAGATTTAGGTTAGATGTTGGGAAGAAATTTTTTACTCAGAGGTGGTGAGGCACTGGAACAAGCTGCACAGAGAGACTGTGGATACCTTGTCCCTGGAGGCATTCAAAGCCAGGTTGGACGTGATCCTGGGCAGCCTGAGCTAGTGGATGCCAACTAGCCCATGGCAGGGGGGTTGGAACTACATGATCTTCAATGTCCTCTCCAACTTAATCCATTCTTTTACATGATTCTATGAAATTGCTTGCTGGCCATATCCATTAAGCACATCATTAGGCACGTTAGTGTTGAACGTTAACACTTAAGTTCAAAAGAAGACAGTAAATTCAGATTATAAGATACCTCCCAAAATGTGTTTGGATAGTAACTGATCAGCAGTTAATGTGAACTACAGAACCAAAACAGCAATGTTCAGAGATGACTATGTGACTACGTGCTTTTATGCCCCTAATATTATAATTTAATCTTTTTGGAGAACTGAATGATTATTACTTTGTTTGGCAGTATGCTATAATTTTGCGAGTCTTTAGCAAAATAACCTCCCTGAATACATAGCACCAAGTGTTAAATTCATTTGGCCTGGAAATGATGGCATCTGCTTCAGTTTGGATTTCTGGCTTTCAGGGTTTCTTTCAGTCTCCACATCAGACACTGCATTTTATCTTTAAGTTTTGTTTTTAACAATGCCACTACCAAAATAAATACAACATCTTTATAAATATTATGAGGGAGACTCAAAAGAATCTCTTTCTTTACCTCAGCTCTGCAAACTCAGGGCAAAATAATTGGCTTACTTAGACTCCTAGATACTTGAAATTGCCTCACACATATTTAATCATTCTTTACTCAGACATGGAATCCCCCTCCCTCCCCTCAAGAAATACACGCCATTTGACAAAATGTTATAGATAATGGTAAAGATCTCTATAGGAACTGTATGAAACCTCCATATGTCAATAAGAGAAAGCAGTTCTTCAAGATAATGGTTTCTAAAGTAGAAGGTAAAAGACCTATGGTGCTGTTTGGATTTACTAAGCATATTAGCAGGACACAAGGAGCTAGCCTGAGCGAAGCCCTAGATGAAAATTAGGCACGACATAGAACAGCAGACCACATTAATTAAAGTGCTTATCAATGTTATTTGTAGGGAGGTGATGAACTTGCCTGAATTTCCATAGTGCCTAAGATTTCTCTGATTTGTGATCTTTTTTTTTCTTTTCTGAGGAAAAAGCTTATTGGCAGATCTGCATACCTTTTAAAAAGTGGAAGGAAGGCTTTTTATTGCTCTCTTTCTCATGCGATCAAACCTAATTTCCTTCTCAATTTGCTGAGCCACTATCTCCGGTAATTGCAATTGGAGTGTCAAAACTGTTGGCATCTTGAAATAATGGGATGCTGCCCAGTATCAATCTCGTTTCACATTTCTGACAGAAAGCATGATATCCCTTTGTCTGTCTCATTTGCAGTAACAAACTGCATGATTTCCATTTTCATTAATAATTTCAATACACAGAGTTGGCTGACCAACATTTCAGATCCATTCCTTTATTCTTATATTGACATAAATATTCTTTAGGGCCTCCAATGTTTTCATTTTACTTGTAAAACAGAAGAATAGAAAGGTTATTTCCTTAACCTGGATCAATATACGGAATAATTGCTAAATGCTAGTGGAGTCATCTTCTGATGGGTAAAACACTGATTAGAGTACAGTTAGTAAAACACAAATTATTTTGTTTTGCTTGTAACAATACTTGCTTTTTGCAGCTGATGACTGTAAATTCCTAAAACTTTTATTCTTTATACTTAAAATGAAATGTCTTTTTAATGTTTTCATACATTGCTTCTATTTTGGTAATATTTCCCCATTGTCTGCATGCAAAAATGTTTGGCCTCCTCTTTGAATACACGACAAAACGTTTGGCATTTCCTATTTAAACTTCCATGTTTAAAAAAGGAAGGCTTCACTTTTAAATGAAAGGAAAACATTAGGAAAACATTTCATCTCAACTGACGTAATTTCAGAAAGAATAAAGTACGACCGCTTCATCCAACAAGAAAATTCCCAAGACAGTCTTTAAATTTAAAGCCATCTTTCCTTGCTCTCTGGGGAGCAAGGCCTCTTCTCCTTGACTTCCCCATGACTATCTTGGGGGCCTATCTCTGGGCTTCAAGTTTACCAGTATTTGTAAGGGGGTTCCAAAACTGAACTCACTACTAGAAATGTGGATTAAAATGTGCCAAGTAAGGGGAAATGCTTGTATTCCACAGCGTACTTCTCTCCTGACTACATGATCCAGTCTACTTCTTTCTACCAAAGTACACTACCACACTATTTGCTTTCATTCAGCAGAGATTCATACTCTGTTTCAAAACTCTGTCTTCAGAACAAACTATATATTTCAAGCATTCATCCCAATTTCACCACAGGGAAAAACAACAGAACCAAAATCTTCATGCTTTTACCCTTGTGTGTAAAACACACCTCAGTTTGAGGAGAGCCAAACTGGGCAGTACTTTATGCCTACATGCTGATCCCCTGCTGCAAACTGATTTATACAAAATATGGGGAAGGTGGCATTAATTAAGAATACATTTCCCTATTTCCACCTGCAGAAAATGCACAGTCATATTAGATGACAACTTCTATTCTAACTGGGAAATTTCAGTTTTAAGATACAAGCATTATATCATCTGCAATCAGGAAAAAAAAAAAAAAAAAAAAAAAAAAAAAAAAAAAAAAAAGCAAGCTTCAATGGCCTGTAAGATCCTTATGTTAAGAAGACTTGTTTCTTCCCTAAATAAAAGTGTCTACCGCATCATCATCATGTTATTTCTCTCGGTTACAATAACTGTCACAATATTCTCTTCAAAATGCCTTTTCAGTGATTTACAGACAATGATCACCATCTCCTCACTGAGCCAAAACTGGTGTGTGTGAGACAGAAGCACCTAGTCAGGTGCTGCTGCTACTTAGGTCATCCTGCCTGCTCTTCTTACAGATATCGTGGCTACTGCAGTAAGGTACATGGAAAAGGCTGAGAAAAAATCCAACCCAGACTCACTCTTCGAATAGTCACACAGCAATTTATACAGTGGAGTTCAATGTGATACACTTTTCAAGTGGAAAACACGAAAATGTAGATGTCCAAAACAGACGTTTGACAAGAACACGAGATGAGAAGTTTAGACACATTTCACCACTGTCATCCCAAATCAGCAGCTTTGCAGATATAACACAGGACAACACACCTACCTGCCAATTCATTTGTGCTTTTGGACCAAGGGTGAGACTATTTGGATTTCTTCAGCCCCACTGTAACCTGCATGACTCTAAACAGTTCACCTGCTCTCAGGGTTCCTCAGTTCCTCAGCTATAAAGGAACCATACAAAGACTTCCTGGGTGAAAATAGTTCAACTAGCACAGTTCAGCACGACAACGCAAAAGCAGCAGGTGCACAAAAGCTGCATACGAACAAGGGGTTGATGATCCTATTCAGACAGGTTATTCATTGTGGAAATAAATGAGAGAAGAGTTTATTTAATGATGTGTACAGCTAGCTTTCAAAAAGGTTGATAATCACTGTAAATTCAATAATTTCCATAGCCATTATACTACACAGAACTAGATCTACATGACTTAAAACCAAAACGATCCCTTGCATTTGTTTTTCATTTGCTTTTGTTCTTTTTTTTTTTTTTTCTTTTTCCTGAATGATTTTTCCCCCACTACAAAGGAAGATAGCTTTCTATATATAAAGTATTTCACAACAGAATCAACCTTAGGAGAATCAATTCATCAATATATTGTCTTGCATCTTTGCATCTTTAAATTCATTCAAAGTGATTTCTGATTTGAGGGGAGAATGCAGCCCTACAGAATTAGGAGAAAACATCCTAGCAAGCTTTTGGAGTAACAACTGCTCAGTGTCCAGTTGTGCGCCAAGTGCATCTGCTGCTGTTGTACCCAAACTTCATTGTGTGAGCACAATGCCCTATGCTAGAAATACAGTTTTAGTATGTCTATATAAAAATAAAATCTATTTCAATTATTCATGTCAACCTGCAACTATTAAAAAACGACGTATAACCCCAACGTCAGGACTGAGTGGTAACATATGAAAATATGTTTCAAAGAGCTCTGTGTGCTCCTGGCCAAAAAAAGATTATTTGACTGCTCATCAGGAGCTGGACAGAGATGTCAATGGACTTACAGCCAACATGCCTAATGAGACAATTATGCATTCACAGGGTCTTTGTCTTGAATCTCACTGAATGAACGGTGAGGACACATTTTGTACTGTAACAGAATGAAATATTCTCTTCTGCTTTCCCTTCCTTCTTGCATGACAGCACCATCTGTTTATAAATACATCACTGGAATGACAGTGCTCTGATGATGTACTAATATAATACATCATCAAAGTGCCATCAGTGATGATCTAATGATGTATTAGAATGCTGTTTATCAAAACCCTGTTGCTTTGATGATGTATAGGTGCAATACATCACTGGAATGTCTTGCACCACTGGCACTCTGCTGATATAGACCTTGTGGGGAAAAATGGGTCCTGTTAGGACACAGCAAGAGCACGAAATGCAGATAAAAACAGGAAAACGAAGGAAATGAACACTCAAATGTTCAAATGAATTATATTAAGAGGAAACTTCAAAGGTGAGGAGAAAGGGGCACAGACTTCAGAAAACTGAAGTTTCTAATGAAATTGGATTCATCAGCCAGAGAGAGAGAGAGAAATTTGATCACATTATGAGTGGAACAGGATGAAAAAGGTCACTAAAAAAACCTCAGTTTGTATGCAATATCTATTTCACAGATCTAAAATCTCTATTCTCTTTCTTCTTTTCCCTCTTATTCATCTATGCAAGTAGGCTCCCTAAACAAACAAGTCGTTTTAGGCTATAAAGTAGAGTAACAATAATCTATCAAGTACCCCACGTGATTCTCCCAGTTTTGGGACACCTCAGTTAAAGGTTTATGCATTTTTTTTTCCCAGCTGGTCCTGTGCTTTTAACTGCAATGCATGCATTTCTTTCTGCATTCACATGACCAGCAGGCAGCGGGCCAGAGTTCTGCACTCAGCAAAGACAAGCCGAAATCATGGACTCTGCCTCCACCCAGACTTTAAGGGATTCTTTTATGAAAACACAACAAAAATAGTACTTTAGATACCGGACACCACAGTAAACGTCTATCCAGTGGAATTAAAATGATAAAGTAATATTTGACATTGCAAATATGAATGGAATTGAGTAAACGTGTTGACAGATAAATACACTTTTCACTAGAAGTGCATTATAAGAAGACTCCACACCACTGTGACCAACACAAGGGACTTGTGGTCAGACACCCACAGCCCCCAGGTCTAACATAAGTTCCTGCAGTGACCTAAAGGTTAAGCTGCTTGATTTCTGTATACTTTCCATTGTGGTCATCCTTTTCCTCTCACTCCTCTATGATTCTTTTGCATTCAGGACAGGGACCAAGTTAACATGCATTGATGCAGCTCTTAGCATGACAGAGCCCTAATTTCAACAGCATTCCAGTGCTGGATACAAATAGATCATCACAGAATAAATGATTATAGAATAAATGGTTTTAGACTTTATCAATCTATGCAAATCAGTTTTGCTTTTGTTTTTATTAAATGAGCGGGATGATTTTGCTTGATTTTGAACAGGCTTCCTTAAAAAGACAACCCAGAAAAGAGCTCTTTAATACTGCCTGAGAAAAAAGAAGAGTGAAGCATGAAGAATCTAACAGCTGTTCCAGCTGAGAGTTTCCACACCTCTGCACTTAAACAATCTAAGATTTCTTGATTTTTTTATTTATTTACGGTTGTTGTTGCTTTTTTTAACGGCTATTTTTCTTACAGATAGGCAGAAGGCTGCTGAGTTTATTCTGCTGACACAAAGCAGGTCTCATAAATTTTCAACAGCCATCATGGTAACAAGCTCATTTTATTTCTTCTGACCTCATTGTTATTCATTTCAGAGGCTCTCTACAGACTCACAAAGTATTGTTCAAACAAGGGAAAAAAGGCTTCGTAAGTGACCTCCACGGGAAAAATGACCAAGAAACAATAATTCAGCAGGTCCTTTTGGGGAAAGCAGACCACATCACATCAATGCCACGGCCAGAATGTACAGAAGTCAAGCACACTACTTCCACAGAAGAACCACTCCAGTGCTATGATGCTACAAAGCTTAAGACTAATTCCAGTGAGCATTTCCTTACACATGGAATTATTTTGGTAACTCCAGGCATCCAACTTAATTATGCTCACATCTGTGTACAGACAGACACATTCTCTACATACACAAATTCCACAGAGCGTTGTATTTTCAGTATTCTCCCAGATAAAAAGTGTGTATGATAAAAACTAAAAAGCCAGGCTACATTTTGAAAGAATCTTGTCTCCATTTTCACTAGTCCTGCCCAGGAGGTCGTCAGACTCCTAAGTCAAGGAACACACTAAAGGTACATGACAGTCAGAAATAAGTTTTGTAAGCATACTAACTCCCTTTTTTATTTTTCAGAACAATCTTCTTTCATGTTAAATAAAACAAAAGATCTGCAACAGATCTTGTCAATTTCTGTTCATGACCTGTCTGAAAGAGAGACTTTCCTGACTCTGTCGCTCAAAATTAACTTTTCTTTCTTTCAGCAAATTATTCTCTCTCCTTAGACTGATCAGCTACAAAGTACAAGTAAAATACACAGTCCTCTCTTCAGCTAATTTGACTAGAACATACTGCTTAGCATGTGTGTATTTGAAGTTCCTTGTGTGACAGCAGTGTACATAGATTCTGCAATTAGGAAAAGGAAGGACAAAAAAGTCATGCCTTATGTATCCAACATACATTTTATGACTGAGTACACAGTGTTGACTCATGGGTCACTCTGTATCAGTAAAGACTTACTGCTTCAGGCTCAAATTTCCAACAGTGACTGCTTTTAGGCACTTAAAAGAGCCAGTTTTTCAGAGGCTATGTCAGTTTCCTTTCAGAGCTTGGGACCTGATGATTTAGACATCAAACTGGAAAGCTGAATAGAAAAACTGTGGTCCTGCTGCTTAAAGGCAGTTAATACAAAGAGATCTTGAACTCTGGAAAGCTGAAATGCAAGTATGCACACTTCTCCATAGAAATTCAGTCACCAAAATACTGACCACATGTTTGATCAACTTTACCTCCCATAGATAGGTGGAATAACCCTTAGTGTTCCAGACACTGGGCACAGATAATATCTCCTATTAATGCAGCTGATTTAATGGAAAAAGGAGACATTTTGAAGTTCTGAGTCTTCTCATTAAGTTTGAAGCTTATCACATAGTTCCCATTTCAAATGCAAATTCTACCACTGCACAGGTTGCAGGATTGCATCTAATATCCCAGCTGCAATCCTAGAAGCTATTTGGACAGTTCCATACTACCAGAGTTTGATGGCAGAAAGTTTCTTTTTTCTTTTTTAATAAACTCTCATGTCCATCAAAAATTTTCCAGAGAAAGACAGTACCATTTATTTCTATTTCACTTAAAAGTGGCAGTTGCAGACTTCAAGGTCATCACAATTCATAAAAACTCTCTTATTTCTATGACTGCTGACCCTAAAGAACTCTTTAAATGTCATGAAGGCTGGAATTGTGGAGAACCATCGTGCCTTTACTGTAACAGCAGAAAAAGAATAAGTACCTGGACAGAATGATTTATGTGTGATCTGCTGGAGGCCACTGAGCAGCTCTGAGCTGAACTGGAAGATAGAAACCTAAGCCAGGTGCAATAACAGCCTTGTTAGGGCTTACACGCTTCTTACAAAGATTTTCACTTATGGCCTCTACCCATATGAAGAGAATGGTCACTTTTCACAGAAGAAGCAGGTGTTTCATGGTGTTTTGACAGGACATCTGATCTTACAAATGTCCCGAAGACACACATTCCAGCAGGACACACGGATTAAAAGCTTGCAGGACCGCTACCAGAAACACACAGCATCTTGCCAGCAGAAAATAGTGGTTACCCAAAGGAGTAGTATACTGCTTTTTCTTGTCAGTGTCACCTACTGAAACATGCTCCAGCACATCACCTTTAAAGGGCTGAAACTGAATCAGACATTGGCATAATGGTTGGTATTTGAAGGAAGCTGAAAAGATTCTGCATTCAAATGACAGAGCAGCCCAGATGTGAAGAACTTTTAGTTTAAAAACATTTTACTTCAGCCAAAGGTGAAACAAACTGTTTAGTACTCAGCACAGAGTTCAGGAGGATTTTTACCATATTACGTCTAGCCAGAAACTGCTACCTGAAGGCTTCAGTGTGTTGACCATGAATGGAATTGTGCGAGGTTTCCATCTTAGGGCTCCTTCTGAATATTTAAAGTATCAGCAAGATTTCAGACTCCTCTTGGCATCAGACCCATGCTGCACTGCTCTCATACCTTAAATAATTCAGCACTATAGCTATGAAGCAACCAGGGCATTGGGGGGGCGGAGGGGGGGGGGAAAGAGTATGGGGGGGTGCCTAACTGGGTTGTCTGAAGTGTTGATCAAGCTCTTCAGCAGGTAAAACTGGGAAACTGGGTGTAACCACGGATTTTTGCAAGTGGAGCAATGCACTGATTGGCCATGTGTAAAGATTTGCCTCATATTGTAAAATTCCAATCCCGATTGTTGAAAGGCAGCCAGAATCCTTGGAAGAGTGAGAAGCACAATGATGTGAAATAGATTTCTGGAATACCAGTGATTTACTTTGGGATAAAAAAAAAAAAAAAAAAAAAAGTTAACCAGTGGTTTGACATTCATGATTATTAGACCAGGTCAAACTTTGTTAAGATTGCCTAAGTTTCTGTTGTTAATTTTCAAGTGATAGAATATGAAGAAGGAATGAGATTATAGTTACAGGAAAGCAAAATGGCCCAGCTGAAGGGCAACACTTCAGTTTCAGAAAAGGTTTGAAACAGGTTTTTCCTTCAGAAAAATCCAGAGGCATACGACAACTTCACATACAACTAAATCAATGATTTACCACCTCATTTCATTTTTAATTTAATGGTTCTGTTCATTCATAAAACAGAAATACTACAAGGTGAAACACAGACAGAAATTTAAACACCTCATTAGAGTTACATATTATTTTGTCTCTTAAATATATTGCTTTGTCAATGAAACATGGTGGTTTATGTGAGATCTCTACCAGGCTGTTGCTTTACAGTTATTTGCTTGAGTTTGATTTTACTGTGCAGTTCTCTGATCTACATGTACATAATTTTGTTTACATGTAACGCACTCAATGGTATTACAATGATTTGTAAGGTATTTGTATTGATTTCACTTTACAAAAAAGTCAGAATGAAATTAATCCTAAAAAAAAAAAAGACCAAAGGGAAATCTTTAGAGCTTTCTCCACAGAAACTTATTGAAAAGAGATATGATTCAGAGAAGCACTTCTGTTCTCACGTTTCAGTTTTATCTGAAAAAATTTGATCGTTGAAAATATTTGATCAATACTTGTCATTTCTCATTTGTCATTTCTCAATAGTTGAAGGAATTCATTACAACACAGAACTGAGGACTACCAAGATAATTACGTGGATGCATCTAATCCATACATATACGATAAGCAAAATGAATTATTGGGTTTCTAGCCCTTTGAAGATAGAAATGACATTATTAAAGCAGATCAGATCCTAATGAATGCAGGAAACAGGTTGACTTCTATCAAATTAGTCCTCAGGTTCAAACTACTTTCTCTTCAAAGTTTCACAACAACTTGCCACGTAACCCAGACGCAAAGCTGAATTTGAAAGATCGCGACAACTCAGAATTTTACATATGGGAGAAAGCATGATGAAATGTGTCATTAAACCTCCATTAAATAATAAACAAGCTTTCTAATAGCTCTGCTAACTAATCATCTGTTTTACATAGCTCTGTATACCAGAAAAATGATTACAGCAGTGGGGCAGAAGCAAGCAGAGCAGACAACAGTTCAGAAAGGATTACATCGTTACAGCTCAGCAAAAGCTCCTCTTGCAGAAAAAGAAAATGGCATAAACCAACATCAGCCATTCAGGTGCTGCCCTTCTGTTTAACAAAGCAAAGTTCAGGAATTCACTGGGACTTTAATGTAGCTCAGTGAAATTACCCCCATTGCTTGTCTAGCCAATTATTTCTCAGCTAATGCAAGCTATTTCATGCAGTTTATTTTTGTTAAACTGCATTTGCAAAGGGAGCAGAGGAGCAAACTTGCCACCACATTGGCTCATATGCTAGAAGACTGTACAATTAAAGCAAGGCAAGGCTTTTGCTACCAAGAGACGACAGATTTAATTTTAACAAGAAGAATATTAGCCAATATCCTATCATTCCCTACTCCCAATCAAAAATAAAATTCATAAAAAAAGAAAGTACAAAATGGAACAGAAAGCAGGAGCAGACTATTTTTGCAGGATTCAAGACCAAAACTAACATAAATTAGTCAACTGAAATAGCTGGTTAGAAGCTCACTGAAATTTAAAGTCCTATCACAGAATAAACCAGACTTGCTTTCTATTAATGTACCCATCATTTGAAATCCTCTGCTTTCAGACAATTCTCCAAGTCTTTACTCTCAGGTGGCAGTGGTAACTCTGCAGACAGAAGACTGTCTCTCCTACAGCATGTTTATAAATAAGAGTCAGCATTGGGTACAGGAGGTGCATTCCTGTCTCAGTTTCAGCTGTCTCAGTTTCAGCTGGAATGGAATTGTTTCCTTTAGAGCGCATGATATGATGCCATGTATTTGGTTCCAGGACAAAAAACAATGTTGATAACAGACTCATGTTTATAGTTGCTGCTAAGCAGTGTTGTACAGGGCTGAGGCCTTTCTCAACAAAGGGCCTGAGGAGCTGGGAGAGAACAGAATGAGGATGAGTGACTTAAATAGGCCAAAGGGACATTCTGTACCATTTGACAATGTGTGGAAGGAGTTTTGAATGGGGTGGGAGCAATTGCTTACGTTTCACTTGTTGTATACATTCATATGCATATAGATATCGTCACAACAATTATCGTTTTCCGTTTCTCTATCTTAGTAAATAGTTTTAACTCAACCAAGAGTTCTACTTTTTTTCCCAATCCTTTCCCCATCCCACTGGGAAGAAAGGATAGCGAGTGAAGGACTGTGTGGTGCTGAGCCACCTCCTGGGTTAAACCACAGCAGTTCCTTCTGTTGTGTCCTTTCCCTGACCTCCACCTTTATGCCTGCTCTGCCCCAATATGAAAGGCTTCAGGAATACCAAGAACTTGGACTCATACCATCAGAAAAAAAACAACAATCAAAACAGCTAATATACAGTATAATGCCATACAGCCCTGCAATCATGACGAAGATAGTGAACAAGGCAACACACAGCTGAACAAGAATATGCAATGTTATCAAAAATAATGTGTTGAGTAAGCTGTTTATTTTTTTATTATTTTATTTATTTTTTTTTTTTAAATGCGGTTTTGTTAAGCTTTTGAATAAGTTCGTCTAGGTCACCAAGCAATTGAAATACATGTACTTGAAACTTCAAAATATGGCTGGCACTGTGCACTAGCATGGCCATGTTATATTTGATGTGTTAGGCAGATTTATTCTGCTGAAAAACAATATCACAAGACTTCATTTGCAACTACAGTAAAAGTAATAATAATGCTGACAAGTTTCTCCTATTTCACTTTTCATAAATTGAAATCTGTGTTAGCCAATCAGAGTATGATTACATTCTATTTTGAGACTTTCTCATAAAAGCAATGCAATCAGCTGGTAAATCAATAAATAGGAGATAAACTTCTTTTAGTAGGAAAAATAATGCAAACCAGTATTACTGGCATATGATATGGTCTGATACTTTTTGGCAAGTAAGAAAATCAACATAAATCTAAGGCTTCCAACTGCACTACAAATTAATCCATATATTTATGCAGAATAAGTAATTTTTACTGAAAATATACTTAACAGAAACCAATACACCTCTCTGACATAACAGTACATTACACCTGTAAATCAGTGTACCTTCTATACTGTGTAATGTAATAAAATCAATGAGATTTTTATGCAAAATCACATATTTTACCCTCACTGTAATCTATTACAAATAACCACTGATACATTCAAAACAATACAGGGTACATTTGTTTAAAATCTGCATTGCAGAAAACAGAAATTCAGCCCTGTACACAGTATACATATATACATCCTACTCAACAGTGGTATATGACTGCAATCTTATCCATTATTTGGGGATTCAGATGCCCTTTGTGCTAGCCATCTACTGAACTACTCTGCTAGTTTGACTTTCCATACCTGTGGAAATGTTAGAGCTAGGAAGATGCTATTGCTAAAGCCACTGCACAAGACAAAAACAAAACAAGCCTTAATATTCATAAATCAAAGAATAAGCCTGGAACAGATCTGAGAATTCTGATGCATCGGTAAGTATGTGAAAACACTTATTATAGAGACCAAAAAATGTGGACACAAATGCTCTTCTCCTCCTTCCCAACAAAAATGTCAACATGGATAAAGGACCTCTTCTTGTCAGATGGGAATTATCCATCTTTTTTTTTTTCCTGAACCAGTTCTAAGATTTTATCCTTTCAAGACTGACGTAAGTAACAAAGCTGCGTAATAATAATACCAAAGTTAATCTTGCCAGAGTAAACATCCAAGCCTAATTATTGATATTAGCTTTTAGTGACATCAAAATGAAATTCTGATTTCTAACTGCAATCTAGTGTGTGTTTGAGTAGTGGAGACAATTCATCATGGAAGAAGAAAAAATGGTACATGCTGTCACATCGTGTATCATATAAGTATTAAAATTGCTATGGAAACTGTGCACTTTTTATAGAGTAGGCACATAAAATTCACATAATATGTCAGAGAATAAGTTACTGCTGTCCTGAGGCTGTAATAAGATCTACACCCTTATTAGTGAAAAGATTTGACAGATTTTGTTTATAATGAATACTTGTAGCCAATGAGTTTGAGTCAAAGTCACCCTATTTTGACCCATCCACTTGCTTTTAGATTTCTGTCCCCCTTAGATGCAGGGAGAGTAGGGAGTAATATAATTTCCAATGGTTATTAGATTCCATTATAGTCACTTGTGATACGACAGGGAAATTGGCTGTATCCAGGCACTATATTCAGAATTATTAGTAGAAAATACCTGCTTAGCTTTGGATTTTTTTTTTTTTAATTATTATTATTATACTTATGCTATTCTTAGCATTTATAAGCTTTATTTACAGTTTTTTTTTTTTTTTTTTTTTGTTTTTGTTTAAAGAAGCAGAGCAGATTAAAATTTAGGATTCATTTGATAACAGTGTAAACAGAAAAATCTAGGTTTTAAACCAAAATGCTTTAAAAGCATTTCCTGTGAACAGCCTAAATTCTGCAGCCCTTTGCCACCCGGATCTGTGTGTGACATGTTTCACGTTGATTGACAGCATCTCTGATGGGTTAGGCTGGAGAAAAATGAGCTTGTTTAGAAGAGCAGAAGATAGTACAATTAGGTTTTGCAGTCCAGCAATACAGTGACTGGTAAAAGAAAGCAAAGTGGAGAAAAAATGGTTGTACATGCAACACCCTAGGGTGCAAGGGTACATTTATCACCTTGTTTTATATGACATAGTGGATGAATGTTGATGGCGATTGTCAGCATCAATGTCAGTGAAAGCAATTCCTCAAGTAAAAGAGTTTGTATTAAAAGACTCTCCATCAGGAGGAAATTCACATGATTACTTTATAGATGAACAGCCTACAAAATGGAGCAAAGGGACAACTGTTGATTAAAGGTCGTTTTTTCACTTTGTTCTAAAAGTGGGCTTCTCTTGACAGAAAGCCGCGTACCTGCAGTAAGCATACAGCAATCAGACTGAAACTTTTCAAAATAACAGATGCATTGCAAAGCCAGTGTAAAATGAGAGCACTACCAGCAACAAACTGATGTTATTGCAGAGGTATGCAGTGTGAAGAGTAGGACTGCACGACAAGAAAAAAACATTGCACATTACACTGTTTTACAGTAGTCCATTACTGTTAAACCATATCATATGACCTGGGTCCACATATAGCATTCTTCAACTGAAACCGAAAACAACTCCTGGAAATTAGAATTGCAAAAATCAGTGCTAACTCCTACAAATAACCCTTCATTGCCTATTTAAACAACAAAAGAAAAGTGACATTCAGCAATTAAAAATCAAGAATCTAGTGCAGAATTAGGATTCCCTGATGGTACTTCTCATGATAAGAAAAAAAGCAAGCACGTAAACCCAAAGTGTTTGAAGATCACCAGCCTTGCAAGAGCACTGGAGAATGCAGATGGACTCACCCGGCCTCAACTACACATCCCTCAAGCAACGCTCCATTACATGGATGTGTTTTACCTAGACTGTACAGGAACTATACATTAGTGTTTCCCGTGCTCCTCACGCATGGCACAACAGGATCTTGCATATACAACAGTCTCCATATTCCTCCACATAATGCTGTAAAATGCTGTCTTTATCCTTCTTCATTAAAACCACAGCCTGCAGTTATCTCCTCTCTTCCCCCTACTGACAGCTTCTAGGACACAAAGGTTGTGTCTTTTGGCTGCAAGAACCTTCACATCATGAAAGTGAAATGAAACACGCAAATGCTGTATCTGCCAATGTAATATTGAGATTATAAGCAGTGCTACATACATCCCTCGAGCAGCCTCCCAGAGTTCTTCACGCCAGAGTGGGCCTTTGCTGAAGCACTGTTTGATCCCTCCACCTTTCAATAGAGGCACCCCCAGCACACCCCAACACTACTTCAAGATCTGGGGAGACAGGGAGGTGATGAGTGTGACTGTGTGTTCAACTCCTTCATTTTCAGAACATGACATTTTTCTCATATCTGCATCCGCATGCTTGAAGAGACAGCTACTGAAGAAGAATTTTGCATAAAGGCCTGTACGGTCTGTTTTGACCATACAATGCTTCAAACTTCCACTGGGTAAGGATATCACCTGTACCAGTATGAAGCAAACAAACACGGATTTCATTTTTCAACAAACTTTTTCTACTAGATGCAGAAAGCTTATGCTACTTCCTCCAGCCAGGATAAACAAACTTTTGAAAAAAAAAAAAAAAAGCTTCACTGAAATTTCACTTTAAGGATTTTAATTTTTATGAATGTCATACTTGCATTTATCTATACCCTCTATTAAGGGCACAGCACTCACTTTTCAATATATTTAAAGAAATTTAATGACTTTAATAAACTTAAAGGGATGTTATGTCTGTTCACTCCGTAAAGGTTGTTTATTTCAGGAAATAAACCATTTTGAAATGAGTAATATGACTTTTAGAGTTATGACTATCTCATTCAATTAGTTTCTGTAATTATTGTCATTTCACACAGTATATGCAGTACTAAAGGAGAAAATACATTTTCAGGAATTACAGTGTAGGTGTACAACTGTTATTGTTAATGAGCCATAAACTTTAGTCTCCTGCTCTGTTAATTCATGCCAGCGTAATGTAAATTGGCAAAATAAGTCGACAGTCACAGTTGGACAAATAATGTTGTATTTCAATATTTTCTAGGAGATTGTTATTCCCTAATGCACTTTGTAGAATTTATTTTTTCTCTGTATTTTAGAACATCATCCTACTAAAAATAGGTTAGAACAGACTTGAGCAATATCAGAACAATACTGAATTCTCACTGCTTGGGTACATGCTACCTCAGTTACAGAGGACGAATTTATAGAACATCTTCACCTTTACCTAGCTTCACTCTACCTCGGTTTCAAAGAGATACTAAAGAACAAATTGAATGCAATCTTAGGTCTTTGGAACTCATGGTCTTAGGCTTTGATTTACATTAGTGAGTG
Organism: Alectoris magna; assembly: GCA_030625065.1. Lineage (NCBI taxonomy): Eukaryota > Metazoa > Chordata > Aves > Galliformes > Phasianidae > Alectoris > Alectoris magna. Next base: position 4,340,622 of record CM060575.1, on the reverse strand, counting down.
GCAGAGGTCACTAGGAGCAGATTTGTGAAGTTGGTGCAGGGGTTGCTGTGTGCCTTTCAGGGAGGGGGCAAGAGATGGGAGCAGGTAGGAGATGGGAGCATAAGAAAAGTCTTAAAACTAGCTTTAGTCCAATCTCATGGACTTGGGAGGAGAATGTCTTCCAGTCAATTTTCACCTAATAGGTCATACTTCATAACTGCTCCAAACCAAAGCTCACCAAGGGCAGAACTGAGAGATTTCCTTCATAAGAACATTCCCATCTCAGCTCAGACAGATGCCCAAATCAAAATACTTTACGCTCAATGAAAGAAATTGAAAGATTTTGGATCACATTCTTAAAATATTTGAGAATAATCAACACACTGCAGTGCCACATGTTCTCCCCTTCCAGCAGAAGAGCTTCCATGCTCATAGTATGAATTTTGTAAAAAAACAAACAAAAAACCAGTCTGGAACTCTTTAGCATCTTCAGAAGCTGGCGCTGAACAGTCAGACTGGATGTGCTGATGAATGTGTGTCTGCTGCCTTGTGGATAGGTGTTGTTCCGTTAAGCATCATGATAAAATATCCAGCCTTTAGAAATACGACAAGAATCAGGCTGCTGTTATATCACTCAAAGGGAAAAACTTTGATCAGTTGTTTCTTTGCTTCAAATTCAGGAAATCACTGCTGACATATTAAAATTAGTGAAGTACAACAGCTTTATTAGTTATACAAATTTAACTTAGATATTTTCACTTCTATATAGATCTTTATGTATAGCATATCCAGGGCTTAAATTCAATAGAAGACATTTTTTACTGGATCTTCTACTCTGTGAATATTACAACAGCAAGAAACGTTCTTAGTGCTCTAATCACCATATCCTGTCTATATCCACACAAAAGCCCAGCGCTTCTCACAGTGGCTCCTCACTGTAAGTAATATTTACCTGTTTTTCTCTCCTTAGGCTGTGACAGAGCAATGTGGAAAGGCAGGAAAAATGAACATTTTTCAAAAGCAATCAGGTTTTTTAGAATGACTCATGTTTCGTATTTGTTATGTAGGTCACATTCTGAAGCAGACTCAGGTTCTGAGAACGGATATTCAACTAAATAATCAATAAAAAGCTGGAATACTGAAAAAAAAAAAAAAAAAACAACAACAAAATCACCTGTCACTTCTGAAAAGCTTAGCTGCAATGTGTATATTTATGCATTTATATGAGACCTGAGCTTAATTGAATCCACTTGTTCTCCTGGCTTTTACAAAGACTGTTACACAGGTCTCAGAGGCTATAAAATTAGTTGGAATAAAGCAAAGATACAGCCAGTGTTAAATAATTTCAGAAGCTATACATATTGCTACACTTTTTGCGTCTCTGCACATTAAAGGCTCTTAGAGTTTGATCACTGTCAGTCACAGTGGCCAGAGGTGGCAGGAGCAGTTTGTTCAGCCTCTAAGAAGAGAAGCCAGGTGGGTTCTTATTTAGAAACACTCTCACTGCCACCCTCCATGCTCTTCTCTTCAGATACCTTCCAATTAAACAAAATTATTTCTGGCACTGGCAAGCAGAACGTCTGTCCCTGCTTTTCATGCATCCCACTTAAGGTCCATCACAGGCCAGTGAAGATAGAGTAGAACCCAGCAGGAGGAAAGTGGTAGGAAGGGGCTTTGGGATCCTTTCTTAACCAGCCTTGCAACTCCAACACACCACATGTGATGGAGAAGGGATGAGAAGCAGATGTTTTTCTACACCTCAGGCTGAAGCAGCAGCTGCTGAGGGGCTGTGCTGCATCCCAGGACCAAAGATTTGGCTCCAACCCTCCTCCCTGCTTTCTTTCCACACTTCAGTCTAGAAAAACGTAAGCGGAAAGCGTTTGTAGGTTATGAGAAAGCAAAAGACAACACAAACTTGACTTACTGTGCCTGTATCATAGCTAGGGTTAAAACTCAGTTTCTCAGTTTCCTCCCCACTAAAAAAGAATCCAGTAAACAATGTAAATGAAAATGCACTAAAACTTCTTTTCAGTGCACAGCTGCTATCCTTAATAGATTCAAATCTGAAACCCTGAAATTTACATTAAACACAGAGTAACAATTTGAGTTACTCTCTCTGAAATACTACAAGATTTCATATGTAATCTTTTTTTTTTTTTTTTTATATTCAGTGAATTGCTGAAGATAAGTTTTCAGTCATCCACTTTGGCAGCAGACAAGTTGTACTGAGGACAATGAATGAGTAGAAATGAATGGATCACATTCTGTGTGACTGAAGTACTGAGCTCGGAAAAACAAGTTCAGTTCCACCTAACAAAGCTTACATGTGAAGTTCTTCCACGTGATCATCCCTTCCAATCTCTACCACTTATTCTTGATCTTTTCATTCCATATGAAGTCTCTTAAATGTTTTACGCTTAATTTCTACTGCACTTTCATACGGAATAATGAATATTCCATGTTAAATAGAAGGGTTTCAACTAACAGAAGCTCTTATCGGCAAAAGCTGCCCCTAGGTGTAAACAGGTTCACAAAGGAAATTTGCAACATATGGGAGCTTAGATTAAAAATAAATTCATATTAAAAAAAAAAAAAATTGGCCCCACTGAAGCATGAGACTGAAAAGGCACTCGAGTCCCATCTTCAGACAAGGATGGCTTTTGAGAGTAAGAGTTTGCCCAGGTACAATTTCAGAACAGAGCCCTGGTCTGGTTTAGGCTTTTTTGCGCGCCCAGGGAGTTCCAGGCAGCAACATGCCAACACACAGAATTATCAGCACATCAAAGGCATTATATTCATCAAACCTTGCCACAGCATATTTACTAGCTGTATGATGGATGTTGTTATAGCAAACAAGGAACACTTTGATGTACATGGCCTTCTTTGATTAATGAGGGCTCTTGGTGAGAAGCTGCATATGGAGTAAATTACTCTTTTTAAAAATGGCTGATTTGCACTATTGTACTAATTATGTCACAAGCTCAGAGTCAATTCCAGATTCAGTCACCCAAAATAAAGGAACAAGAATTCCCACAAATACCTCAAGCTTTTGCCACACACACACACACACACCAGCTCAAAATCCTTATTAACTTAACAACTTCTTTTCTTCCTGCAAGATAGCCCTGATAAATATTTTCTGCCTCCTAAAGTTTATAGAATCTAGTCCCTAATCTACTTCTCTGAAATAAATGCAAACTTTCTGTTAATTCCATTGCATTTTAAGAACAACATAAGGTCTCTGGAAGCATTTTAATTCCAAAAAAACCCCACAAAATAAAAACAAAACAAAACAAAAACCAACCAACCAAACAACCAAACAAAACCAGCAAAAAACAAAGGCAGAAGGGACCACACTGCACAAAGTCTGCCTCTTAAAAACATTTTCTAGATTAATTTTACCAGCTAACAAAGCACCACAGGCTGAAGTTATTCCATTAGCCTCAATTCTCTAAGCATGTGGTGCCTTAAGCAATTTATCCACTTAGTTTTAAGAACAAAAAAGTATTTTCAGAGCATTAACACTGAATTACTTTCTTCAAATTTTGAACAGTAAATATTTTATAGTGTTAATTAAGTATGTTCGCAGACTCTGGTCTATTATTACAGATGACAGAACCACTACTTTGTTTGGGATCCCACAGTACAGATCCAATTCCAATTTCTACTGGATGTATTGAACAAAATGAAAGAAAGAACAAAAGCAGCATGCCTGTGTGTGGGGTGAGGCTTCACTGAGGAGGAAGTGATTTCTTAAGTGCACTTTCCCTTAAGATGCTCAAATTTAATTCGATTTTGGTTTCATAATTTAACACCTTTACACTGCACTGTTTTATTCAGTCGCATCGCGGCATATTAATTCCAAAAAAGGAAAAAGAAAAAGCATAACCCATATTAACCCTATGGCTTAGGCAATAAAATATCAACAGATGCCATACCATGTCACACAGCGAGCCTTCTCCTGTTTTAATGTGCAAGATTCAGGTGAGTGAATGTCTAATATAAAACAAACAAAGATATTTATACCTAACATCTATTTGGTTTCACTTGCCTATAGCACCTTGCAGCTTTCTATGGACTATGGCAAGACAGCTCACAGAACTGAATTAGATGCGAGGGGGGCAAATTGCAGCAGAAAAAGATTCTTGTGTAAAGTCAAACGCTTGGGAATTGACAGATCATAAGCATACTGTGCACATAATCTGCATATCTGTCCTGACAGAGGTCAGACACATTTCCATCCTTCTCTAGAGATTTCCAATGGATTGCTACAGGGAAGAAAATGAAAAGTGATTATGTGAAAGTTGAAAGTTCTATTTCCTACATCAACACTAACACTGCTTTCAATGTTTTTTCAACACAAGTCTTTCACTGCAATTTCCTGAAAACATAGTCCAGAATTCCTGCACCATCAGTAAAGCATCCAGTGTCAGATGCCTCCAGATTGCTTACAAGACAACAAGTTGCAACTTTCCAAGCTGCTCTGAAAAGGCATTTCTCTTGCCAAAGAACAAGATAGAAAGTTTTTGTTTGTTTTTTCCAAAGTCATGCTGAATTTTATACTCACGTTCACAAGGGGAGAATACGAGGGAAAGCTGTTGTGGAAGAAGGGCATTCAGCTCTTTGACAGGTCTCCCTGGACATGCTTCTGAAAGGTTAGGAGCTCACTCTGGGAAATGGCACTCACAGTGAAATATAGTGCTGTCACTGGACAGCCCATAAGGAGTTCCATGAACTTAGTCAAAAATTTTGTAAAATGTCACATATCAGCATCAAGATAATTCTAGGCCTATTTACAAATATATCAGGCAGGTGGAGCCACACAAGATGTCACACGGAATAGAACAGAAATGTCTAGAATTCCTGTCTGAACTTCAGACCATATACAAATCTTTGGTAATATTAACACGGGGAAAAAAATAGAACCCCTCCATGTGTACAATACTGCTCCCCACAACAGCTCAGGTAACCCATGCTTCTACTTCACTAGACCTCAGCACAAGGCCTGTCTGTGGCATGGTCCTTGAGACTAAGAACAGCTAAACTAATTTGCCTTCATGTGGTTGTAGGCCTGGTTTAGAAAGCACTCGTAATGTTTGGTTGCAATGCAGAAGCTGAGCTGAAGGTAAAGCACTCTCAACCTGCCAGAATTAAAAGACTTCTGCTCAGTCACATGGACAATTTCTGTACGAGGTTATGCCGGCTAACCAACAAAACAAGTAAATGAAACTCACCGACCAAACACAATCCCCAAATGGATTAAAATACTATACCAAAATCTTGCTTGAATTTCATAACGATATAAGAATGATTCTTTTTTGCCCCCAAATTTCTCTAAATTCGCTCCAGCCAAGTTGACCATGCTGTGTGTTCCAGATTACAATCTTCTTCCTCAGGAACTTTCCAGACAGAATGCTTTTGTTCAGAACTCTGCTAAGTCAAAGCTCAATATTTCATCTGGTTGTAATTCCTAATTCTAAAACTTCTGCTCACACAAACTTTCCTATTACTTTACATAATGAAACTTCAACACCAACACTTCTGCTTCCCAAGAATCTCTACCATTAATTTCCCATATTACGTACTAAATGAGTAAATTATTTAATCAAAGCAAAACTGGAAATCCCATAGAGGTACGTTCTCAGGCCAGAATATTCTCAGCAGAGAAATGTTTAATTCTCATCTTTTTATTTTTATTAAAAACATTTCAAAATAAGATAAATGAAACCATGAAGAACACAAGTCATGTTAGAAGGCAACCATGAGTTGTGCTGAGCCCTCAAAAGCGAGCAAGGAAATATAAAATGCAATAGACATAATGATTCAATGCTGACCTCACATCAGTTGTAAACTGCTGGATCTGCCTGCTCCTTCCAAAATCACTCATTTGGCTTCAGGGCATTTTAAATAATCCTTTGATGTTGAAATTGCTACAGTACAGTTGGAAAATAGCAAATGTTGAATTTAAAAAGCAGAAAATAAAAGCAAGTTGGGTAACTGCAAGCTGGTGAGTCTAACAGTGAAACAAGTTTTGAAGGGAGAAAAATTAAGGGTTACAGTTAAGAGGACGTCCTCTAAATATACTGGGACAAGAGAGCTATAAATATTGGGAGGCAGTTACAGGAGAAGGACAGGTAGCTATAAATTAACTGCAAGTTTAGGCTAGAAATTAAAGAGGGCTTTTACCCATAAGAGTTACAAGGCTCTAAAACAGCTATATAATTAAAACAAAAACAAATACTAGTAAGATCTTTTCAATTCCTGCTGAGGACAAGTATATTATGGAAGAGCAAGTCTGGGTTTGGACCAGCCGCCGCTGCAGAGAAGACCCAAGAACTCTGGTGGGATCTTCCAGTCACATATACCAACCAGGTTATTGACTGTCTTGGAGCTCAGAAACACATCCTTTAGTTGTGGCTGCCTACCCAAGCTGCTCATAAAAAAATCTTGCCCTCATAAGGGGTGCAGCTATTCATACAGGTTCTGGTCAGGAACGAGTAAGATGTGCTGTCATCACAGAGCTGCAATCCAAAACAGCAGGAAAGCAGCTCATCAGCAGAAAGCAAGACAATGAGCAAGGCTGCCCTTTGCACTACCATCTAAGGGTGACCAAGCATAGCACTGTACTGGAAATGGACTGCCCTGGTTTTATAAAAAAAAAAAAAAAACACAAAAAACAAAAAACAAAAAAAACCCTAAAACAAGCAAAACAAAAGAAACACACACACAAAACTCCACCCAAAACAAAACAGAAATTTGGCTGGCTTTGACCATGATGAATGAATAAGCTAGAGGTTGATACCTTGAGTAATTAACATCTTTTCCAAATATTCCCTTCATCCATCACTTCCTTTTCTCAGTAGAGTCTCAGCCATACATCGCCCACAGTGTTTGATTTGCTATGGTGAGACATGTTAAGGGGTTCCTGCTGCAGCTCCTGAGACACAATCCTACAAAGGCCTGGGCTTCATTCCAGTACAGCAAGGAAGTTAATAAGGCCATTTACAGTTTACAAACTACTTCCACTTGCACTGACCATTGTAAGCCTCAAGCAAAGCTGTCATGAGGCTTTTGTAGGGGAAACCTTAAGGGCTTTGGTTAAGGTTTGCTGTCAGAAAGCTGCTTGAAATGAATTCAAATCACCAGGCTCCGTTACTGAAGGTCAAACACAACATTTGCGGCTGGAATTGCCAACACAATAGCAGCACGAGGGGAAATATTATGGCCCATCTGAGAGGAAGACACTGGCTGCTTTGTTAGGGGTTTGCCCGCAAATGCTGAGGAGGTGGAGTAATGGCAGGCATGGCTGTATTAGTGCAAGCAAGGCTGCAAGCTGCCTGTCAGAGAGGTCAGACTGTGAAGCCTTCTACCTTCAAAACAGCAGTTAGCCCAAATGCCTAGACTGATTTGAAATGCTGAGGGGAGAGGCAGCTGTTGCCAGTGCTGCAGGAAGAAGCAAATCCAAACAACTCCTCCCTGCTTTTCTTGCCCTACAACGGGCAGGTCGTCCCCCAGCGAACGAAGGGAGGCCTCACCAGCCAGCAGGATGACTCCACTGGGCACCTCAGTAGCCACAGGCTAACTGCTCCCACTGGGGCTTCACAGGGCAGAAGGGAAATCTCCACATTGTGCCCCTGCCCCACAAGCTCTCCTACCCAACAGCATGCAGTGGTGGAGGTCCCGTCACTTCTGTTGCTTCCTGATGAGCCAGTGAGCTAAGTGGAAGTACAAGACTCCACAGCATGAATGCCTGCATCCATTGCTGAATGGGAAAGGATACCTTAACACCTTTCCCTAAACATATCCTATGACATGCTGCTGGGGACAAAGCAATTTCCAGAAGAGTTCACTTTTTTTTTTTTTTTTTTTTCATTCTCCACTTCATTCTTCTGTAGGCAGAGGCAAGAAGGCTCCAGCACTTTGGAGAAGATTCTTACCCATGAGGAAGTCTTTAAAAGCCAACTCCAGCTGGCGAGGTGGTGCAGGCAGCCAGGAGCTGAGGATGACACAGTGCCAGCTATGCCCTCTCCAATGGAGGAAGCACCACATGCTCAGACCAATGCAGACCAAACTGGGTGCTGCCAGCAGGGACCCTCGGCAGTCCCACACAAGGTGGGCTGGTTGCCCCCCATGAGACTGGGCTGCCAGGGCCCCAACTGCACCCGGCCTTGGGTGTTCTCCAGGGATGGGGCACCCATAGCTTCTCTGGGCAGCCTCTGCCAGTGCCTCACCTTCTTCAATTTCACTATGATAGGTCATAAAACAAAAATCTAACACAATTATTTATTGGAACCCATCATCTCACCAATTTTTTTTCTTAAATAATTCATATTTTTGGCTCAGCCCTGGCCACAGGCTAAAATCCAGGACTTTTCTCCCTTTTCCAACTCCAGAAAATACAGTTATAAAGGAAAACATGAAGAAAGAAGCATGAAGTTTTACCCGCTCACCAGTTCAGTTCTGCTGCACACATTTTTTGACATCTTTCTAGAACAGATGAACTTAAACATTTATATTAAAAAATTGAATTCCTATTCAGAGTGGCTGAAGCTTCAGTTCTTAATGAAAGCCAACATTTTGCAGAGGAGCAGCAAATCCACTACCTGTATGTGCTGGAACATGCCAGCTCAGCAAGTTGCTCACTCCCCAAATCCCCAGAAGTGAACAAGAATAATAAGATTGGCCACTGGGACCAGAATCAATCTCTTAAATATGATTTGGAGAACTTGAGTCCTCTCTTATATTTTCCACAAATTATATTGTGTCTTATTGAAAGCAAAATCACATCAGCATTTTCCATATTTTATTGGTGTATACTAAGAAACTAAGAATATTAAAGCAAAGCCAGACACTATCACACAGGTAAGGAAAAAAAAAAAAAAAGAAAAGGGAAAAATTATATTTGATCAAAAATATAGAAGATACATATTTTGATAGAAACTTTTCTGGTAGTGAAAAATTAGAAGGAGGCAAGGAAAGTTGTCCACGCGCTAGAGAGGAATAATAGGGTAACATACAAAATGTATGCACATGAAAGGATGAAAACTAACCAGAAGATAATGCCTAGCTCCTAAGTACTGAATAATTCAGCTGGCAAATCTACGTACGTGAATCAAAGTAAGTTGATAGCTACTCCACAAGACAGAATGTTCAGAATGACAGATTTGAAGTGGCTAGAAAGAGGATGGAAGTTTTAGAAGGAGCAAAAGTCAAGTTTTCTTCTTTATTTAAAGAGATCACTGTTGTTCGGTTATGATCTCCAACATAAACAATTAGGATACTCATAGTAGTAACAGTTGCCACAAAGAACGTACAGAATAAACACTTCTGATCAGAAAGCACTTTAATACGAGATAAACGCTTAGAAAGGTCTACCACGACCAACTCAATCTCTCATGCTTGTCCAGCAACCTCTCAGAACAACATAGTTAGGAAAACAATTTATTTCCACCGATGACACTTTCTGTTTTTCAGAAGCAGAATGCTGAATGTTTGAGGTAACACATATAATCCCCTTTATGCACTTGAAAAGTGCCTATCATTATCACCAATACTGTGCTAGTAATAAAACAATAAAAAGGTAAGATTACCGCTTCATTTGCTACAACTGTTTCAAACTCATTGTTATTGTACTGTAATTCATCTTTATTTCTTCAGTGAATACCACTACATTCATTTCCTTAACACAATGACTTGAACGTCATCTGTTTGATAGAATTCTCAGAGATAGGAATTGAAACCATAGAAGTTGGCCCTTGAATGGAACAAGGAAACCAGTAGAAAGAGCATTATAAGACGGGGCCTCAAGTCCACAGAAACCATGACAAATGGGAATTTCGAAGAATCAAAGTTTGGCCAGATGGAAGATTAGGCCCTACTCCATTCCCAAAACAGCAGGCATACATACAGCTCCAAAGAGTTGTTCAAAACTTTGTACAGTATTAACAAGAATGGAATTAGTTATCATTATTCTTAGGAATAAAAAGGGCTGATTCAATGCTACTAAAAGACAAGCCTAGGATTTTGAAAGAGACAGAACTGAACTTGACAGGCACTTCTCTGGTTAGCAATCACTGGCTTCTATTGTTGGTATTCAGTGACTACAAGGTTAAGCAGGAAAACGTTTTTACTTTTTTGTCTTCTCTGTCTATAATTCTTGCATAGCATCTTCATAGGGTACTATGGTTAGGCTGCGGTTGGACTTGATGATCTTTGAGGTCCCTTCCAACCTGAGTGATTCTGTGATTCTATGATTCATGCATAAAATCTAAAACCCAGGAAAGAACCTTTATTTTACTTGTAAAAATAGCCACAGGTTGCCTCGAAACAAGGAAGCCTTCATGTAGCACAGCATTTGTTTTCTTTTAATAGGAACCAGAGCCTAAATATCACATTTGGCTATGTTGCCCTTTTGCAAATAAACCCTGAAGGAATATGCGGAACAGACTCGGTAGTTAAGGGCTCTACAACTCCTGCAGTAACACCAATCCATGCATCTTACTGAACTGTGCCATTTAGCAAAGGGCAGGTGGAGGAATAGGCAAGAAAAAGAATCACACTACATCCAAAATTACTTAGTTTAAAAACAAAACACAACTGGCTATTTTCTGCTTCTTGCTCCGGCCATCATGTCATCTCTGTCAGCTTAGATTTTCAAGTCAAGTTTTAAATCTCATTAATAAAATACAAACCATGTTAGAGGAATATTTTATGAAATAAAAAGCAGACTTTTTCTATTAAAATCTGTATCCTTTTCACCTCACAAGTGGCCTGAAGCTTCAAAGCATATCTGCCTACTTCACTGGGCTCACCCGGCATCATTAGTAAGCCTTACGGGCCTGTCTCTGATACCTCCGTTTGTTTCAGAGTGCATTATGCTAGCAGTGTCCCTACAGAGAAAATCTCTAAAAAGAGTCTACCAATGAATTAGAAAGAACCAGAAGAACCTACCAAGATTCAAACTAGGTGATGAGAAGAACAGCCCAGCTGGAGCAGAGTGCTGAGCTGTGTCCCCATGCGTAAAATAAACGTTGCCATTTCCATAGTTTTAGGTAGCAAAAGATTTATAATAAAAGAAAAGCCTGAGGGGCAGACAAAAAATTTATTCTTGTTTTCTTCTTCTCGTAAGACCTAGAACCCAAATGCTATAATAACGGAAATACTTTAAAAAGTTTCTAAGAAAATAAAACAGAAAACATTAAAATTATTTTAATTAAATATATATGTATGTATATAAATAAAATCCTGGGTTTAGAATTAGAGTCTGAAAACAGTTCACTTGATTCTCTTAATCAAATCTCAGTCAGTAAATGCCACATACTAATTCCTACCACCAAGCCTGTCACTTGAGTCCTTCCCAGGGAGATGTTTATTTTTATTTCCAATCATGTGAAACAGCTGCAATTTGGGATATCATTTTCCTCTCAGAATTTTGCAGAACTCTGTTATCTTTTGCTGCATTAATTCTGATTCATACCAAACTGTCATTTTCGGGGGGGAGAAGCAGCCATTGGAATGCGGTACCTTCCTGCTGCCCCTCTTACAGCTTCAGCTAATCCCTGCTGCATGACTGTAAAGAAGCAGTGCCATTCACTGCAATGACACAACTCCCGTTTTTACACCTGGGTAAATCAGGTTAGCCAGCACCTATAATACAATTCCAATTAACTCAGCCTTTCTGATCCAACACAGTAAACTAAAATGGCTGGAACAAATCCTCAGAGAAGTGCGGACTTGCGGCTTATAGCAATGTACCTCTTGTCTCAATAAACATGGCAGAGGTCATCACCTCCCTTTTGCAGAAGTCACTGCAAAGCAGCGTTTGCTTGGCTTTATAGGTTAACGTGGCTGTTCCAGGGGACAAACAGCCCTATCATACACTGTCCTGCAAGAAGTCTTACTTCCCAGGAGAGAGGCGATTTTTTAAAAGACATTTTTGAATTATTTTCTCAGACTGCAGATGGGTCAGTGTAACGAAAATAAAATGATTACACTATGTGTAATCGTATGCTTTTTCCCAACTAAAACCTGTCATCTATTTTAGAAGGTCTCACATGTCTCTTGAGCTGTCACTTCCGATAAGCGTACAAGTGTTCTGAGGACACTGTACTACTGTATCTGCCTCTATCAGATCAGGTTCTGTCGTTTTTTTCCCCTCCTTCTTTGCACGAGTTACCTTAGGTGCCAGGAGAGTTGCCTCGCAGAATTTATTGTAGCGATCTTAATTAAATTAATATTCCTGAGTGCAAGGCTACTGGGATCCAAGGCTGGTATGAGGTTCATCGACTTTCACTTAGAGGGTAAAGTTTCCAGTTTTCACTCTCATGAGGCAATATGAAAAATTTATGACAGAAGCAGGAGAAGTCTTGCTAGAGGCAATGACATCCCTGTGCAATTAAAACACTTTCAAGTGTCTTTTTTTCCTCCTTTCCCCTTCCACTCATCTTAGAAAACAATCTACAGAGCAATTTAAAGTTAAAAATGTACAGTGCAAAACAAAGATCTGTAAGCAGTTGACAAATTATAATGCGATCATAAAAATTTCTTAACAGTTTGAAACGTAACATATTGTACAAGGTTATGGCCAGATGGTTAAGGAGCTTTTTTCTTGTCATTTTTATAAGAAAATCAGTTCTAAAGCTTTTAAAGCAGCAAAAGAAATTCCCTCCACAAAAAGGAACAAATGCAGACCCTGGCTTACACCTCTAGGAGATCCCAGTAGTTGTACACAGCCCCTTAAAGGGCAGTAGTCGGAAAGGGCAAGACTGAGTAGGAGGGCTCCTGAGTTTTAGATACGCACCAAAGCTGTGGTGGGAGATGACTCCTGCCACAATCCTGAGAGCCACGTATTTAACATCACCGTGTGGTGTCACCCTGCTGTAATTTGTGCACAAGCAATACTCTGCTTAAAGAACCAAATGCTGAGAAGCAGCAAGGAAACTCCATATCTGTCTCAACTGCCTTGTGCTCTTGGAAGGGCCACACAGATTTTGGAGAGCTAAGCTTTTGACTCTGAGCAGCTCTAGGATGGGATGTCTTTGAAGAAGACATTCTGCTCAGTTGCGTGAGTGAGGGCATCAGGGCACTTAGTTTCTCTGTAAAATAACATTCAACAACTGCCATGGCTGCAAACTGCGGGAATAAAGAAACAATGACCATTTAATAACCAACATAATGCTGTGATCCTTTCTTACCTCAATGGGGTGCATAAGTTTTTTTGCAAAGTATGTTGCATAGCACACTGCTGTGACCGGAACTAGTGGAGTAACGTGGAAGCAACAGAGACTATTCTTTCAAAGATTGCTAATAAATCCCCTTAACAGTGCGTGCCCTGAGAGGAAAAATTTACTTTGATAGCTCACGCTTAATTCCCAACAGACTAGTCTTTGTTATCTCTGGATCGTTAACACTGCTGCGATGTGATAGTATTTAAAAGAAAATAATCTTTATTATTTCTGAAATTGGTAAACAATGAAAAAAGGAAGGCTGTAATTTCTTAAAATCACTTCAGAATTTAAATCTGAGTAGGCTGAAGAGAGTACGTACTATAGATACCTACCAGCAGATCTAGGGAATGAAGCTAAAACTTGTTAAATTGTCTTACTCTAATCATACTGGTAGTAATATAAATAGGCCTTGAATTATAGCTGCACATGAGGAAAAATTATGTGTTTAAATTCACTTTCATCCTAAGATTAGCCTATTGGCTCAACACAGGGTGTACTGACAGTCATCATCTCCTGCAGTAAAAGCTCCTTTTCTGAGGGGTATTCACACTGAACTTCCACAGCTGCACTGACTGCTACACCACTTCAGTTCCCTATGACTCATTCAGGTGTTATGCAGGACTCTAAGAAAGGACAGTAGCTATTAAGACACGCAGATAACCCATCAAGCCAGCACCAGAAAGCAGCAAGATATAACTGATCATCAGAAGAGGCATCTCATGAAAGAAATATTGGCTGGTAACAAGGATGGGGCCCAAGAGCACATGGGGACTGGGCTCCCTCTTACAAGGTGAGCATTTCTGAGTCTGTCCTTGAGACAGGAAGTTGATGGCTTCAAACAGGCATTGCAACTTCTAGGAGACAGATAAGGGAGCAAAGCTTTTTGGATGCAAATTTAACAGCTGAGCCAGAGTGAATCACAACCAAAACTGTGACAAAGAAGAAAGCAAACAAGGTACTTCCCTGTGACCAAGCTCCAAGTCTAACTGACTACACATCATTTTCACGCGTTACGTGACATTAAGGTGTAGATTAAACAAATCCACAAAACATAATATTTTATATACATATATAAACAGATAAATATAACTACATTTACATTGCTGTGTGTATAACTGTGCTAAACAATACAAAAAAAATCTATGCAATGCACAATTTCTGGAGCACTGTAAAGGTAACATATCTTGTATAGGTAGAGGAGTCGAGGGAGATACTGCATTTATTATGATTAACATCAGACGCAAGCTGAAATTTGAGTTCACTGAACAAGAAAGAAGACTAGGATATTGCCTCCTTTTGGATGCACTGAAGTATTAAACTTAACATATGAAATAACCTTGAAATACTTCTAACCACACTGTCAACAGATCCCTAAGACAAAGTCACACAAAGATAAACAGAGACATCAGATCAAAGTTGAATTTGGAAGGAAAAGATAACCAACAGATAAAGAACCTCATTAGAGTATAGATGGTGATGACAACAGAAAGGAACAAAAGCAGGAACTGTTTTGATGCATCCCTGCTAACGTGTTTCTGTGTGAAGGGAGTGGGTTTGTTTATCAAAAATTCAGGAAGATTTTGCCTTTTTTTTTTTTCTTTCCATAAAATAGAATGAATACAGAATACTGCAACAACTCCCATCCTGTAAAGATAAAGATGGGTTCATAACGCACACAACACCTCTACAGAATGCCCTCAGCTGGAAGGAGTCATTCCCATGGCTTGAGGTAGGTACCTTTGGTAACTACATAGGTTAAGAAAAGTCTTTTCTACAAGCTCAGTGTTAACCCCAGCACAGCACACAGATACAAGGCAAGAACGTCGTGAGTTGTTTCTGTTGCTTTTGAAGCAAATATGTACTTATGTCTCCAATTAGGAAAAGCTGATGTTAGAGAGGCAGATTGATCAAAAACTGTGGATTCATGGACCTCTGTCAGGGATGTCATGGCTTATCTGGCAAATCGTACAGTTTTGCCATGGTTCAATGTTCCTATGTAAATGAGGAATATAATACTAACTTACATTGGGGCGGGGGGCTTATGATGATAGCTACTTTAAAGCACATAGGTACTTCAGATAGCACTGCATTTGGGAAGTATACCAAATAAATAAACGGTAAATTGGACAGTACCTGAGACAGACACTTTCACTTTTTCTTATATTCTTTTCCCAGTCAGTGGGCAGATTAACCTCAATAGCTGCTGCAGCCTAGTTAACAAAGGCAGGAATTTGGGGCACCAAGGGCAATTGATACTGCATTATATATTTTGCCAATTTAGCCTCACTGAAAAAATCTATATTCCCCATCTGCACAGTCTTTTGCTAACACAGCATAAGACAAATAGTAACCACCAGCTGTAATAAGTGAAGTGAGGGATGAAGGAATTCATGAAGTTCAGGATAGTTTCCAAAAGGTCAGAAGCTCACATCACCAAAACAACACTGAGGGAGAGCTGGGACTTCACTTTGAAAGCAACTACAAGCCTGAATGGAAAAATCCTGTGTAAGAGAGCATATCATAATTGGTGTCTTAGAAAAAAACAAAACACACACACAAAAACAACAACCAACCAACAACAACAAAAAAACAGAAAAAACCAACACTTCTTAAGGCAGAAGAAATAGACGGGATGATGGAGGTCATAAAAGGCATCTTGCGCTGTTACTGACCTTGAAACCCTACTGTTCTCTCAGCCTGATTAAGGAAAAAATACTTAGATACTCTTTGTCCTCCACATGTATAAGCACAAGAAATAAAATTAAAAAAAAAAAAAAAAAAAGGAGGAGGAAAAAAGGAAGAAAAAAAAGGAGGAGGAAAAAAGGAAGAAAAAAATCAATACAAGCTGTCTTCAGTTTAACCAGAATGTTACAGTGAATAGGTTTATGAAACCTCCAGTAAGGAAGAACACAATTGCTCCCACAACAACAGAAGTTGCTGAATTTTAGTGAAGTGTAACTTTCTTAAGTGTCATATAACACTGCAGAAGGTGTTCATACCGTCAGGGGACAATACTTTTACTAGAGTGTAAAAATTTCTAACCTGGAATAAACTCATCTGGTCTACTACAGTGGTTGTAAGAGCAATCACTAACTGTATTCCCTACGACAAAGTATAAAAAAATGCCACACACGTAGAATTTATGTGGATAATAGGAAGCATCTCCTTGATTACCCTTAGCAAAACCCTTTATGCTCAGAAAGATGAGTTAACATCCCTTCAACCATGACTGGTTAAAGTCTATGGATTTAAAACTGAAAAATATCATGGATGTGTTGTTTATTTTTATTTTATTTTATTTTCCACAAGTAACCCACTGAGATTAATGAGTAGTGTTGAATTCCCATCCTCACTGCTTTCTTGTAAGGAGGAGAAGAAGATGCCATGTTGTATGAAAACATGGCCCAGCCCTTGAGCTCTCTCTTCCTCCTCTCTCCACTATATAGATACATACACATTCTCATGGAAACTGCAGTATGATCCTGTCTGACAAAAAAGAGACAGATACCAAGATACAGAAAGAAAGGGTAGCAAAAATAAGCAGATGGTGTTGCTTTACTATGCAGGGGCTGTTCAGCAATTTTTCCCACCAGTGAAGCTGCTGTATTTTGCACAATGTTTTCCCAATTCACTAGACAATCAGGAACAGAACAACATGAATGCTCTGTTCTGCTATGATGTGCTGAGACAGCAGGTTATCATTGGTGACTCTGAAGCTTGCTGACATCTGACATGAATTCCTGGCATGCTGACTTTTTAAAAATCGATAGGGACAGACCTCAGAGTAACAGAAATAGCTGTGAAGTTTAACACTGCTGAAACTGTTCAGGCTTGATTGGCTGGTGAACATGGAAGGTCAGAAAGAGGAGCACTAGATCCTCATCAGTAGGAACAGAAGCAGATTATTATAGCAAAAATTACTCTGAAGTTTCATAGCTTACTGTTCCTGTGAAACAGCCGAGATCAGGAGATGCATAATGTGCAGCAGACCTCTTCTTTATTAATACAACCTTAAGCTAAGGATGAAAAATGTATATTGGCACATAGAGGACTCAGTGGAGTGTTATAAAGCCACTGCTTGACCTCCATTTTTGATAATTTTAGAGCACTTCCTAAAAACTTTTTTTTTAAAGGAATCACTTTAGCCATAGCCAGATTGTTGGCACTAATTAGACTCTGTTCTTTGAGTGGAAGCGGAGCTCCAGGATATAAGCACCTGAAGTTTTACTTCAAACATGAATGTAGCCTTATGACTAATATTCCTATAAGTCCTTGTCACAAAGAAATTAATACTACAAATATTTCTTCAATCTAGACAAAATTACACAGTAAAAATCTGCAAAACACCTTAGAAGCAAAAATAATTAAGCAAAATTTATCATATGTGTTAAGACCACCAATTTAGAGGCAAGTGGTGATAAGCCAATGTAAATTTAAAGAGAGGTCAACAAACCTATCCAAAAAGTTTTGAGAAAATACCAAAAAAACGACATTGTAACTTTACTTTCAGAATACAAATGGAAATAAATTATTACAATAAAAAGAAACACGAAATATTTACAGAATTGTAAAAAGAAGCAAAAAGCACGCTTTTAAATAACCAAAAATTGTGACCGCAGAAATCATCACCTCCTTTGTACCTTTCATCCACATGGTCTGAAAGTGCTTTAAAAGTTTTAACAAGATTCATTTGGCATTCAACTCAAATTATGTTGCCTAAAAGTAAATCAAAGTAGCTGAAAAATGGCATCTTAACTATGATTAACATGGTGAAGCCCTATCAGTGATGAAAGGAAGAAGTATTCAGAAAGGAACTTATGAACCTCTTTGTATGCTCAGGCAACCTCACTGTGCATAGTCAAAGAGAGAAATGTGGTGTACAAACTTGCCACGTGGCACTCTGCATAGGAACACCAAACTACCTCTGTGATACAACTTCCAAGTGCACCTGCAGTGGTCATTTGAATCACGTAGCAAATTCTTTTCAGTCATTCAATGCGTTTTCTATTTAAATCACTTGTCACTGGAAGTGTGATGTGGTGAATATTCACAGAATTGTAGGGGTTGGAAGGGACCTCTAGAGATCATACACAATTATTCTTAGAGAATATACTTAATGAACATTATTTTCTTCAGTACTATTAAGCCATGGCACCTTAGATAAGTAAAGTGTATATAAATATATATATATACACACACACACTAATCCCAAACAAATCTGGATGATTAATCGCAACAGTAATAATGACAGTAGTATATTGCATGGCGATGAGCTAGAACACGATGTAGGCAATAGCTTCCTATTTATTTTTAGTAAGAATTGACCAGTCTTCTCAAATTCAATACATTCACTGCAACATTGGTAGAATATGAACATGTCCTACATCTCTAGGGCCCTTGCAAGGCCTATTGATTTTTTTTTTTTTAAATTTTTTAATAAAATGATTGAATCCCTAGTGCCAGATACTTCAAGTAATCAGAACGTTTCTTCCTGGCACAGCTATTTCTGGATTCACTGTCTCTGGAAATATCAAGCTCCTCTGCCGGATACATCTCCCACCAAAACAAAAAGGTGCTTATGCAGAAGTGCCATTGAAGTAAAGCACAAGAGAAAAAGAATGATGTAATGTGATTGAAAAATACATATTTGGAAGACAAAACCACACAAAATAAGAGGTCGGTTCTTATTCCTGCTTTAGTAAGATGTCACACACAATACAGGTTGACACAAATCCTAGGACACCAAGAACCTCTTAAAATTTGCACTTCTAAGGATTCTACCAGATGGACTGCCTTAGTGAGAGAGAGGGAGAATGAGACTGTAAACACCACAGTGTGAGTCTTCACTTCAAATTGAAAGTTTAGAAGCTATCAAATTAATCTATTAATTCACCTCTGTCAATGCCTCTAAGGAATAAATAAAAAGGATGCTATCAGTTCCCATATTCTCAATGGTAGCAAGGTATTTTGAATGGCGAATTTTGGATACTTAGAGGCATAAATGCTTCTATTGTCAAGTGATGTTTTATAACACATAGGCAATGAATAAACCTAACGAAGTTCTGGATTCAACAAGAATAGATCAGCTTGTAAGATGAAGACCAGTATTTATCACATTCGATGAAATAACCATGAGGTTTCTCATCTGGGGATAATGAATTTTGAAATAAAAAAACAAAACTTCAGTAGCACAGACAAATGCATAGTTTTGTACCTTACAAAGTATGCAATATTCCTAGCTCTGCCAAAAGTGCAAGTCTTGCAATCTTCAAATATGCATCTAGAAGATTTACCAAATGAGACAGAGACAGAGCAACCAATGCTCTGGTGTCAGAGTAGACACTGTGCCAAGAGTAGCACCACATGTACTAAATAGGTCACCAGGGTAACTTCACATCCCTCAAACAGGACATCATGAACAGTCAGGATGCTGCCTGCTTGAGGCCATCCCAGTTCCCAGAGCACTTTGCAGACAGAAGTGAGACAAACGGCTTAAAGATGCATAGTCTTCTCTTCCACTGGTCTCTAGGTTCTTACAGCACATTACAGACTTGGTCCTTTTCATCTCACAACTCAGTGTTTGATTTGTACCTCCCTTCAGACCAGCAGCAACTTCAGCCAGTCATCTGCAAGTTTCTAAACAGACCGAGGTGAACCTAAACCAAAAGGCTTAAAATGAATTACTAAGTTGAGGGGCAGTAACTCTTTTAGTAATTAAACTTGAACAAGGAGATAAAACTGAATATCTGCATCTGCATATCTAAATATTATTCTAAAACTTAATTAGCCTGATATAGTGAAATACATCATGTTTTCTTCTTTTGGTGACTTAATAATCATCCCACTATTACCTTACTGAAATAGGTGATGAGCTCATCTTTTTAATCCATTTCACAGAGTATTCTGCAGAAAGGACTCAAACAGCCAGACAACATTTCAAGGCATAATGAGACCCTTTATTATAGTTTCACAGAGTGAAACCTTTGGATTTAATATAAATCCATACATTTGGATGTAATAATTGTTAATTATTGCATAAAACATTCTGAGAAATTGCAGATTTCTCAGTAGCTGTTTAACAATTATGAATGAATTTAATATATGGCAAAGTAAGTTAGCCACAAAACTACCACTGAGGCAGCCGTTGCACAGCTTTTCAACTCAGTATGTGTCACTGAGCTGCTATACCTTGTTCACCACCTCAGCCAACCAGGATCCCGCCTTGCAAGTGGGATCGGAGCCTGAGACTCAGCTCCTCCACACTGCGTCTTAAAGGCTGCCTGTAATGTCAGGCTCTCTGCCTACCAGTTCACTATCTTTCAAACAGGGATAACACACTGGAGAAATCTGCAGAGTTTAGTTACCACAGAAATGTGAGAAGAGAAACATCTTTGACATGGAGGAGCACCTCTTACCTCAGAAGGCCAGGGACCTGCTGCCCACGAGCACTGAATCTTGCCTTAAGAGAGGCCACTATAAAAGGCAGTGAGAAAGGACTGCCCTTTACCAGCCCCTTTGATTTTATCACCTGTCAGAGGATCAAGTGGTCCTTTCAAAACCTGCAAAAGGTGAAATATTATGGTCCCACAATAGTAGACAAGAAAAAATAAATAAATTAAAATGAATGTAGTTAATTATTATCTTTTTTTTTTTTTTCTTTTTTTTCTTTTTTTTTTTTTTTTGCAAGCTAAGCAGGAGACAAGGAGGAAAAAAATACCACATTTGTAAAATGCTTCTTATCAAAATTAATTCTGGGAAAGAGCCGCTACAGGCAAGAAGTGTTTGTCTCTGGTGATTTGTTAGGTTTGTGACATTGACTCATTCTCTTTGAAGCTGGCTTTAGGTATTAAAAACATCAAATGTCAACCTGCTATCTTTCCAGGACTCTAATTCTGCTACTGACTCAGAAAAGAAAATATCCAGATTATGTAGTTACCGTTACTTTCTATTAAGAGTCCTAACTGGAAGGAACAAAGAATGAGAATTAAAGCTATGACAATATTAGGTTTTACTCTGTGGGTTTTTTTTTTTCCACTCATAAGCACTAAGAATTTAATTCGAAAGTTCAAGGGTATGCAAGAACAATTTTTAAAAATGATTATTGATACGTCTGTCTAATATAGTGTCTATCTACATGGAATTGTAATGCAAATTATGTAAAAATGTTAGTAAAGGTGATGTTGTACAATCAGCCTTCAGGATTTGTGAAAAGCGGTGACATTTCTTTATAGAATGTTTTTTAAGACTGCTCATTTCTCTTATTCTATTGCACAGAAAACATGCTTGGACTCCACGGTGTCAGGCTCAGATCAAAAGGCAGTCACTATGCTGCTACCCAAAAGACAAGCTCCGCTCACCTCGCTCTTGAACTTTTTGTGCTGCATCGTATGTTTAAAACACTTGGAGCTGCATGAATGGATACCAGGAAACACAGATGAAATGAGAAAAACAAGGGGAAAGTCCAGACATAAGTGAAGACTTCGGTCTGAGAATATAGTAAGGTACATGATAGTTTTTGGACAAATCGCTGCTTGCAATTGACATGACTAAGAAAGCTCCAGAACAGTCTTCAATCCATAAACACAGGTTAGAGACATCCTCTCTTTTTTCCAGTATATATATGAGAAGAATTCACAAGACTCAAAATTTTAGTTTAAAACAAAACAGGTAAATAAATTACATGCATTTCTTGACAGGAAAAATGTTTCTGGGAAGCCTGTTTCCCCTCTCTCCCCTAACATTTCCTAACATATTCACAGTGTGCTCAGTTGATACCTGCCCTGAATCCCTTTCCCCATAAAAGAAAATGGCTTCTAAATAAAAACCTCAAAATGTTTCAGCTCCCCCAGATTAGGTGTTTTAGGATGGAGACATAACTGAACAAACCATACCAGAACAAAACCACACTTCCTCAATCTCTAGAGCTGGCATAGAACTGTACTGCCTTCTAAGGAAGCTTTATGCCTTCTCTTTTTGTACACATAGCAACACGCATGGTGGGAAAAGGAAGATTAAAATCCAAAGAGGGCTACCAGCAGTCCAAGAGTTGATGGTTTCAATTGTTGCCTTTTTTTTTTTTTTTTTTTTTTTTTTTGCAGTCGTTGGGGATAATTGTTGGGTTATTCTGGAATATAAGGAGAAAAGATAATGGAGAATACCTCTTCCAAGGAGCTTCAGAAGTACAATGCAGTGGCCTTACTTAGTTTGCACACTGAAGAAGTAAAGGGATATCACAAGACTATCTCCTCACACTGAAGGTACTTATATTTTTGACTTAAAGTTGAATGGTTCACCTGATAAATCTCTAAGCCTTTTACAGCACTGAAATCTAGCTCTCCTAATGAGGACCAGTAATTGTAGATTCAAAGACTACCCAAACGAGTCAGCAGAAGATAATATGTAATATGTAACCACAGGAAAAGCAGACTGGAAAAAGAAAGACCACTGGCTTTCATAAATCATTTTTTGACAAGAAGGTTATTTATCATGGGAAATAAGCTTAATCAATAATAGAGTGAAACAACCTTAATAAAAAAGGGAATCAAGCTCTGTTCTGCAAGAGCATTATAATTAATGTGGGTAGGGGGAGCGGGAAGAGACAGAAAGAATTGTTACAGAGAACTGTTATTATCCTGACAAATGGATTCTGTATTGTTTCTAAAAGTTCATTTACATTCAGCAACTTTGAATGAGAAAGTAACAAGAACTGCATTTTGTTTTCTAAGTAGTAACAAGAACTTTGGAGGGAGGTGACCAATTAAAGAATTACTCGTGATAAAAATACTTTCATTTGATTTCAAGTATAAGACATAGCCAATCACTATTGTTTGTTTTTTTAAAACGTCACCTTCCACATTTTTTATTCACCACATATAAATCAAGTGTTAGCTTCTATAAAGTCATCATTTTTATCTTGGATTGATTAATCTTACAACAACGAGAGGAAAACAAAAGCATCACAGAGGTGCTTTGCAAGCTCAATGAGAAGAAATGTTTTAATCTTTACGATAAGAGTAGTTGTATATTAATATTTATTCTTCTGTCAATTTTCATTTATCCTTCCATCCATTTTTAAAGGAAATTATAATCACAACAGATTCCAAAAACATTAACCAAATTTTTGAAAAACACTGCACAATTTCCTCTGCAGAAGCAAAAATGGGCGTATTCCTACAATGGGTGTATGGATCCCAATCCCATAACGTTCTTCTCAACTCAATTCACTGCAATGTCAAAAAACAATAGAAAAGAATGCAGTTGTTGATGTTTATTAAAAAGTCCTAATTCAAAAATCCTAGCTCAAGCAAAACTGCAAAATGAAGAAACATCTTAACAAAGGAAGCTCACAAAGTTTTTCATTCTAATTTTACATGGAGGGCATATGGTTACAGAAATTCTCAAATGCATTTATAGAGAGAAGAAAGAAAAAGTATCCAAGGAGAATGATGAAGTCAGGAATGAAAAAAAAATAAATAAATAAATTGCTGTGCAGGCTCTGCTTCTGTATTTTAGTTAAGAAATCAAGAATTAATGAAACTCAGAGCTTATCCCAACCATAAAGATAGTTCTCTGCAAGAAACACACCTTAGTCTGTATGACTGCTCATTGAGTTAGAAAGCACGTGTAAAGTTGTTTATATAAGTCTTAAGTCGCTGCATTTATCCTTTTCTTTCCTAGATATTGATCAATTCTTCTCAAAAAGTTACGTTGCTAGATATCCCAAACAGAATGGGATTTTCTGTATTTGTCTAAGTTCTACAGTCCTCGTAGAAGTCTGCTTTCTTCACATTTTCCCAGCTGCTAAGACTTTGAGGATTTTTGCTAAGATGCTAAATGGCCTCAAAGCAAGAAATACCTGAACCAAGCAGGAATGGAAGAGAGCAGTCCCAACCCCATGCCAGGCTGTAGAAGGCAGCACTGCTCCTTGCTGGGAACTCATCCCTGCACTGTCACTTCTCACACCACTGAATTTCCCTGTGTCCTGGCTGGGCAAAAGGTACACATCTAGATCTTTCTCCTGCCTAGTACAGGCTGGCACCTGGGCACAGGAAGCATTCTGGAGATCACCTTAGAGTACTGCCTTGGCTATGTATTTAAAAAAAAAAAGAACAAAAAACAACAAACCACAAACACACAATCAAAGAAAACCCCAAACTACCAGTGAGAATTGGGAAATATCGATTCATGTGACATCTAGTTGCTTAAAACCCAAAATGCAGCAATGCCGTCACAATGAATGCTGGGTCTTCCACTCATATAGGAAAAGACTAATTTTATAGAGGTTTACACCCGGCTCCTGGAGGTTAGACCAATCTCTCAGAGAAAAGCAAGTTCCATTCCCAAAGCACTGGGTGCTCCCAAGGGTTTGCTGCTAAAATTCTGTATTATTAAATGATAAATCAAACTATCACTGCTAACTCGCAAAGACTTGTTTTTAAAAACAGCTACTGTCAAAAACTTATGACATTTAGCCATGTTACAATCAGCCTCTCTAGCTTAGACTTCTGAATTTCAGAGGAGTGGTTATTTCTCCAAGCCTCTCCTCTACAGGGGATACTTTGTTCCTTTTCCCAAAGTCTTAACTGATCTTGACTCAGTACTCTCACACAAGATCCAGGAAAGCTGCAGGTGAGAAGCAGAGTGGCAAAATAATTTCTATCCAGGAGATTCTTAAGAAAGCCTCCTAAAGTGCTCCAAAACAAATCATTGCCAGCCCTGTTACAAATTATTAATCAGCCCAAGACCTGGAAAAACAATCAGATTTAGAGGACTGTTGTTGAAAAGAACAGCATCTTTGATACTTTTATTTGAAATTCTTAACATTTTGTTTAAAGATAAAAAATAAAATAAAAAATGTTTTCAGGTAATTATGTACAGAGTGTACCATACACAAATCTCAGCTTTTATTCTGCTGGATCTACAAGGATTAAAGCGGCAGCATTCCTGTTGCCTTCAGAGAAGAAGGATCGGGACCCTTGGTCTCTGGGAACTAGTTATGTTTTTCCACTCCTAACTTACATCAATAGAGTGTCTTGAAATCGGAGTAACACAGACATAAAGTGACAGGACAGTAGTATAAATATTAGGATTTCAATGTGTTGTACCTTAGGCCAATTTTTTTTTCTTCCGGTTCTACTGGGAATAGTTTCAATAACTTATATATAAACAATCCCAGAATTCAGTCTGTTTTTATTCCTTCATCCAGCATTGTTACCTAGGTGGAGCTTCCTACTTAAATGCTCAGCACTTCCTTCACATTGTTTTACTGCACAACATTTATGATGTAAAGGTGGATTACTGTTAATTTAATTACATGGTAGGATGGAGAGCAGAACACATTATTCCAGTGCTATTGATAGTTGGTAGCAGCACCTACTGGTACCCTCATATATATTCCCTCTGGAGAGAGTACCGCTTTAATCAGGCACACTGCAGCAGCGCAGCCATGCTTTCCACTCTTCTACAGCATTTGTCTTAAGATATTTTCTATTTCTCACTTCTAGGAATGCATGGACTGCATTACCTGTTTTAAACGTGTGAGACTCAGAAAAATGGAGCCCAGTTCTATATTAGTGTGTACTTTTCTGCGAAAGTCATTACAGCTGCAGAAGAGAAATCTTTAATCTGCTGAGAAAGATGGCAATAATGATTGACCACTCCTGTTACTGGTTTGCTTGCAATAAAACATCTATTCATAATACATGTTTAGTGCTGCAGGTGGCATTGTTACTGTTCAAAGAACCCTACTCAGCATATAATGTGCTCGGCACTTCATCTTCCTGAAAATGAACTTGAAAACTTCTTGAATTATATATCTCCTCCTGCTTTTCAGTGGATCATAATTTTCTTCAGAAGATGAATTGCAGACAGCAGCGCTGATGAGAATTAAACTAGCAAGGTTCATGTTAAGAACATAGTCAGTAAATCAAAAGCTGAAAGTAATGCCAGAGATTCAAAATCCTAGACTGACAATATCACGAGATGCTAGGCATGATGGAGACCGGTAATGAAGTTATAAGGCTAAACATCAGCCTATCACAGACACCCATATGCAGAAGTAGCATAAACCTGCACTCCTATGAACAATGGAATCACCCGTATCTCTTTGGCAGACAGGAAGGAAGGCTTCAAACTAGTAGTTCCAAGAGGCAGAGACTATCTGTATGAAAAACAGAGAGCTAATCTCTTCAAATGCTAATACGCAATGCCAGTAACAACATGGAGTTTTGTGAAGTTACCACTGGGGACGTTCCCCAATATGGCAACTGAATGCTATGTACACAACAGCAACTGAAGAGCAACTGAAAGAAAACACCACAGCTTTAGAAAAACATGTTTCTTAAAAAAAGGAATTATCCTAAAACACAATAAACTCTTACTCCAAAACCATCATACACACCTTCTGGAGCAATCATTGAAACCATTCACTAGCAATACATGCTACATATAATTGTGTTACTGATGAATAACCCTGCCTAAATAATCTCTTGTACTGATCCCATCGGTTTTGTGAAGCAGATATGCTGTTCCAGCGGCTGTTTATCTTATCCGTAGGATAATGATGACCTCCAAAAAAGGTAGAAGACTTGCATTCTATACATGTTATATTTCTGCCTCCAATGACATGCACATTCCTCTCCTTGTTTCATAAACATTTTTACTTCTGTGTTTGGCGGATAATTTGTTGAGGAGAAATGCATTTAGAATGATGTGCAGGGATTTAACTATGTGACTGTGTTAAAGTTAATGGGAGTCCTGCAGCCACATCTCTGTGCATGTGTAGTGTACTCTTCCCAGCTGTAACAGTGCGTTAGGCCTTCAGGAGGGTCAGACTCAATGAAACTTATGTGCCATTGCAGGGCATCTCTCTGCATGGGATTTATGTGCAGAAACTTATGTATAGCAATTCTTGTTTTACACAAATAACTATATGTAACATGAACTGCTTAACATGAGAAAACTGACAACCATAACTTATTTTTAAATAATATCTGATAATTTTAAGTGAATTTGATATTTACAGAAAGTAATTTGACTCCTAGGGCAGAGCTAGAACAGGACACATGGGAGCACCAAGAATGCCCTCTACACAGTTCACCAAAATAACTCAATTTTGGTCAGAATAATCCAACTTCACATCAACACAACCTTCACAATTTAACTGAAATTTCCCAGTGCAACAGTGAATTCTACGGCATGTCAAACCACGGCTAAATCAGAGCTAACACTTCTAAAAGAGGAAGAATTTAACAAACCAGAGCTTCAGCTGATATAAATCATCACAGTTCTACTGACGCTCATGTAGCTGCATTGATTCACAACCACTGAAGACTTGGACTCTAGTCTCACAAATAAGAAATGTCATTGCTAATGTAAAGATACGTTAATGTTTTATCACATAAATTCATTCAGCAAAATACTTGAATCCATACTGTTTGGTTTTTTTTTGTTTTGTTGTTTTTTAAAGGACGGATGGCTTTAACAAGTAGAAGTAAGGGGTTTTGTCCCTCCGCCCCCCCAGCTCTTGTATTTAAAAATTTCTTTTCTGCAATACCTCTAAGTATGCTATTTATTCATCCGAGGACCAAACTTTTAAGAACCCAATAACATACACACTCCTGCAAATACAGCATTGCCTTTTAAAACACTCTTTCTTAGTGCCCTTCTCCTGATGCAAGACCAGAAATTGCACAACCACTCCTATGACTGCCGACGACAAATTTAAAATACCCTTAATTGGAAGCTGAAAAAACTAAGCATGCTGCACAATGGCTGTGGCACAAGACTTATGGTTGTTTACTGTAACACTAAGACAGTCCCATTAAGAAGAATGATGGGAAACTGCATCCTGGCATTATTCTTAGCAAAAGACTTGACAAATATGTTTTGTAAATGAAGGAGCTACAACAGAGAAAACATATAATACATTTTTCCCCCCCTTTTTTTTTCTTCCCACTGAAATGGTTGCATGTTTAATGCTTTATACATTATTCAAGGCTCCATTTTCCAGGTTTCATCAATACCCTAGTCCACAGCAGCTAGAAGCTTGTAACAACTGACAAATGTAGACAAAACATGCTGCTTAACCCAAGAACAGTGGGTCAGAGAACAAACAGGAAAATTTATAGTCCTCACTATATTACTGTTGGAATGGAGAAGTAAATGAATATCATATGTTACAGCTTATCACTTACAGTATGAGTGTATCATGAACAGCCCAGCATGTCCTACTTAAATAATACTGATGGATAACACGGAGGCAGCTTTTGTAGACAAGACAAAACCTCAGCAATGAACATGTTGTTTATATTTACATAGGGCGAGAGAAAGAGACAAAAGAATAGCAACAGTCACATCAGGGGCTCACACAATCCTCTTCTGCATATCCATAATGAATCTAGATTGTGCCTACCATGGAAGCTATTGCAAAGAAATAAAAAAAGTCTTCCTGGGATAAAAAGTGGATTCCACAATATATTCTTAGATCAGACATTATATTATTTCCCAGCTGTACTTGTAAGCAGCTCTGCAGAGGACAAAGGAGGGGGAAAAAAAGATGGGGGAAGAGGGGGCAGTGAGGGAGGAATAGCAACCAGAGCTTTATTGCCTCTGCTTGCTTCAGAACTGCATGGAGATTAGCAATAATTTTTATATTCAACACAGTACCTCTGAAGGTGACTCAGGAACTTGTGTAAACTGGAGTTGTAGTAGAATATAAGTCAGCCCCAAACCTGTGGAGCTGTTGCTCTGTTGCTTTGGTATGTCGTACAGCCATACAATTACACCTATGCAAAGCATGCCAAGGCGCGACTCTCAGTTGCGGTGGTGTGACACTAACATTTTCAGATCAGATTGCCTGAGGATCTCATCCCACACTGCCATCACACTATTTCAGACTTTATGCCATTGTTCTGTGAATGGCAGTTGGTAGGAAAAGACACTGAGTTCTTAGCAATGGAATTCTGAGCCATTTTACATTCACTCTGCCACTGTACCACAAAAAAACTGCTAAGCAGCGTAGAAACAAATCACACATAAGAAAATGACTGAATAGTATGAGGGTTTCTGTTAAATTATTAAGCTTTTTGACTACTAAAGAGGAAAACAAAACAAAAAAGCAACACAACACAACCAGCTCTACCAGAGCAAAAACCAACAGAAAAAATGTTCCCTTAAATAACAAAACATAGTTAGGATAAAAGTTGATATTTATCATCTTTGTTATTTTAATTAAGTCACTAATACTAACTGCATGAACTAATTTGGTCTGGCATGTTCAAGAACTTTTGTTTTTTTTTTTTTTTTTTTTTTTCCCAAGGAGTAAGAAGATATTCCCATCCCAACACAAATTAAAGAATGTTTGTTTTCTACTCACAAAACTGTATCATTTTAATTAAGATTTTACAACCATCACTTATTATTTAAATCTGACCTATATCTCAGGAAGGAAATCTGCACTACCAAGAACTGAGAGCCTTACGCAAATCAACGTGGTTTTAATGAAGCAGCTCAATATCCCATCTGTATTTACGGTAGCACGATCCTGTGACATACAGCAAGACTCTCAGGAAAGTTGTTTCAAAAAGAAATGCCAACACAGAACAGAAACAAAAAATCTTGGTGATCCAGAACTCCTATTGGTCAAGATGATCATACTCCACACAGCAGCTGCAAGAAGCTCATTTATAGGCATTAGGAATGGGTAAATTAAAAAGACTGTAAAATATAGGTAAGTCGGTTATCAAAGATGTCACAGAAATCTATTACGGCAATGCTAATACAAAAGCAGAAAAAAAAAAAGGTCCTTCACATTATTTTACAAAATATCACATAGCATAATTTCTATGCATAAACAACATCAGTTCACTTAACACATACTGCTCCATACTGTGGGTAGATTTATTGTGGGTATAAAGGAAGGAGGTGAATACTTAGGGAAATACTGCCAATAATAATAATAAAAAACAACTCCAAAACAATTCTTGGACTTTCTTTACCTACTAAAGGGTTTTTGTTTCCTTCTGCTGTTTCTCAGCACTCGCTGTCATCCAAGCATGCCGGAGATCTACAGTTCCTTAAGGTTACTGGTTGTTTATAGAGACCTTAGTAATAATCAGAAGCCCGTGTGGGATGCAGTCTATTTGGCATAACAGCAGCAATGACATATACCTATTTTCCTCGCAACACATGAAATGAATAAGCAAGGTTGGTCAATATACTTCTAAATGATTACATGATGGAACTGAGGATATTAGGTGACCAACAGAGAGCTACTATCAGTGCTGTTTAAAAACATTTCTCCTAGGTTCTCCACGTAAGCATGCTTACAAGACAAGCTGTAGGTCACAAGCAGACATTTACAGAATAACTTCGAAATAGACAACTATGAGAAAGGCGTTGTATTTAATCTATTTCCACTGTCCCCACACATACCGCATATTTCTTTCTTCTAGAACTTCACCAGGAGGGACTGTAGAGAATGAGCTTGTAGGTTGTAAGGTAACCTTGAACAAGAATAGCAGATTACTCCTGGCAGGACTGTGCTATGCATCAGATTGAAGAAGGTTCCAATGTTAGGACTGGATCTACTAAACATGGTGCTACCACTAAAAACTAACACTTCCAGCCCAAACAGCCAGCTGCTGATGTCAAAGAAGATTCAGAAAAATAAACATGACCAAAAATATCTGTCTATGTGGGACTTCAATATGATCTGGAAAATCTTATTTCTATTACAATGCACTTTCTGTTTAAAGCCTCAAAATCTCTGCGTTTTGTTGTCTACACACAGCTGAGAATTACTAAGCAAAGCTCTCTAAAATATACTTGATAGGAAAAAGAAGCCTTATTGATGGCAGACAAGGAGCAAAAATTGCCAACCCTGACACAGCTGGGCTGAGCAAGAATACAGCAAAAGCTGGACAATAGTACATGAAAATTCTAAGTGTACATTGGTTTACTTATCTTGGAAAACTCTGTTCCTCCATGCACCGTCACAATCTCCAGTCAGTGACACCACCACGCTGCTGAGGAACCTACAGAACAGTCACTCAAGCCAAAAACCTATTTCTCAAAAGATGGCAGATTTGTCTGCAGGCCCTAAATGTACTTGAGATACCTGCACTTGGTCCCTTATGTGATATTTGTTTGCCTTTATCTCCTGGCAACTTAGCCTACATTGTATGTTTTTAGGCTGGCTCTGAGAAAGTGCTAACAAATTCACATTCCAGAAAGTCATTAGATGAAAACACTGGGAAATTACTGCTAATGAAGAGATCGATAACACCTGCAGCAGAGCAAGTGGTGACGCTGCACAGGTCCTGCTGCAGGGGCCATCAGTAGCCAAGGCTCTTTTTGTTTTGACCTCTAATCTCTGTCACCCTTCAACAGACCACATAGAACACCGAGTACAAATACAGATCTCCAAGAACAAAGGGCCTGAATTGCCCCTAGCAAAACAAATGTTTTTCAACCTCCCATCCAGTCTGGACTTCCCCAGTCATAATACATGGTCATTTCCTCCGTCTGCTGGCAGCATCACCGTAAGAGTTTGTCTCTCTAGTGTTTGTATCCACCTTCAGTCAGAGGCAGCCATCAGATTTCTTTCAGCTTCTTTGCAGGAATAAGCATGCTCTAGTCCCTCAACTTCCATAGGCCAATCACGCGCTGTAGGCTCCCAGCCATCCCAGAACCCTGCTCAGGAGCAGGCCAGCTTCAGTATCTCTACAGATCTCTGGGGCTCAAAACCAGAGTCATGCTCTTGGTAACTGGATCAGCACTGCACAGAGGATTGCAACAACTGTCCTGCACCTGTTGGCTGCACTCCAGACGCTGCAGATATCTGTGGTTTGTGGGATTTGTGCAGTTTGCTCTCCCCTAAGCCTTCACAGAACTGTTTTCATCCAGCCAGCTCACAGACTGCACCAGGGTTTATTTTGCCCAAAGGTGTAGAGAGGAAGTTAAATGTCAATCTCCTGATGGCACTATTAAGACCTTACAGCTCTAAATGCATATATTCTTATCAGTTATTAGATGCTGGTAATTTTCTTTCCCATGATCTGCAGACATTTCTTAGTGCATTTCATTTACTAGCAAGTTCCATCTAACTCTAGAGCTGGTAAGCTTCACAGTGACTCAAACCTATTCCCTTCTGCTCTTCACAATGTTCAGATCCCCTCTAGCTTCTGCAATTTCATTTGCCTCTTGTTCTGAAACATTTACCGAGAAACAACCTTGAACTTGACTTGTCACAGTTCTGACAAATTATGTCATCTTCAGATTCTTTCGCCCTACAGTTTTAGCAGTTTTGGTTTATCACCTGCATTCACTCAGAACTTCAAAGTGCAAAACAAAAACCAAATGAAATGTGAAGTATTTCAGTATTTTTTAAATACAAGTATATTCTTTGTGGAACATAATAGGGTAGAGGAGAGAAAATTGCTAATGACAAAAATGACAGCGCTAAATGCGAAATAATATTAAAGTGTATCACTTTGATCCATACAATTATTTCTGGCAATTGACATCATCACCAACTGGAAAAGATAATCAGTATTAGTGACACATGCATTAAACCTGTATATGTAAAAAATTCTGAAGATCCGAAATATCCAAAACACACCTAACCTGACACAATGAAAGCACCAGGAGGCTGAAGGCAGTGCTGTTCAGATTCCTTACTGAAACTTCTTTCCTAAAGGAAGCTACCTGACAAGGAATGAAAGTTTGTTCTATGTGGTATTTGTGTTAGGTAAAAGACATTTCTTTGTCCACAGGATATTCAAACCAGAGACAGCAAAATCTTTTCACAGTATCACACCTAACTGAATAGAAGGAAATCTCAATTTATTTCAAGTATCACTATCTGAATAACAGGAAAAAAACCACGCTTACAAAACCCCACTCAATAGATACTTAGCAGCCAAGTACAAAGCTGCAGCCAGGCTCCTGCGGAACTATAACCTTCCATTTACTTCCATTTAGGAAGGGCTAATGTCAGACAATGGATGTAGATGAAAAAATAGTCATTAAAAAGAAACTGCTGCTGTCTGAAAAAAAAAAAAAAAAACAGCCAGTCTCAGGAAGAGCTACAGAGATATTTTAAAAAACACTTATTTTGCCTTATTTGCTATATTGCCCCGATGTTCTAAATTAGCAATATTCCACTTTTTTTTTCCTCCTTTCCCTTACTGATGTATTTCCTACAATGTAAATTTGAGCAGGTTCAGAAATAAAAAGTAAAACCAGAAAAATAACCTGGAAGTTATGAGACAGTATTTTTTGCTTCACTTCTTTATTGCACGTAAGTGTGGCTTTATGGTTGTTTATAAACAGATGTGAATCTGTCCCTATTATCACACTTCACTCTGCAAGGGAAAAATAACAGAACCCTTGCAACAAGACCTGCAGTGACAGACAAGGTTTTCTTAGTCCACTCTGTCCAAACTGAGTAAGTTAAAGGCATGCTGTGAATAAAACTAAAAACATGCACTTTTGCTTCACAGAGTACTCTAGTATATTAACAGCTGGGATCCCTTTCCATTTTTTCCCCACATATAATTATATTTTAACAAAGGCACAGGCACTGTTTTAAAAACCAACAAGAATGTCCTTTCCTAATTGTTATACAACGTGAAAGTCCATCAGAATGCAAGTTTTGCCTCTGTTTTGTCTAACTCTGAAATGCAAAAAATTTGTCACAATCCTTAATGCTTTCACAGTCTGTAAAAAAATGCTCCCACTGACCTTTAGCTTGTTTCCTCATTTACCTACTTCCAAAATTTTAATCTCCATGTACCTATAACTACATTGCAACGGCATAGCATACATGCTTAAGTTAAGCCAATTACCTAAAGCACAGCCGTACAGCCTCTCCTGAATGGCAGATACTCTCACAGATGATAAGCAAAACCAAGCATTTTGAGCAGTGTTTTGTTAATCTTCAGGTTAAAAAAGAAGCATGCAAAATGATTTGTTTTTCGAAAAGAGACATTCTTTCATGTCTTCAAATCAGATGAAATAAATAGAAATGTAAAACTACAGTCTAAATGTAGTGAGTTGAGTTATACTGCATGTATGTCTTTGAACAGTGCCGTTTGGATGGGTGCAATATTAACATACTGGAGTCGTGAGTCTTTGTTTTCTCCATTACAAACCTTGGGCTGGATGCTGTTTTTTGTCCCTGTTCAGAGCTCCAATGAAAGTCAACAGCAGATCTGTCTTGGATCAATGGCATTATATGGCCATCTATAAACAAAAGTTTGCAGGTTGAAAAATAGTCATTATCCTACTGGTCATGAAACTGGTAGTTTGATACCTGAAACTAATTTTTCTGGAACCTAATTATACCTTTCACAGAGCTCCAGATGACATGCATTGCAGCAGTTAAATTTACCATATCTTGTTCTGTGCACATTACAGACAGCACTGTTTTATACAGATTGTTTGGCAAGCAGACAGTAAACAGGTGAGGTAATTTAACAGCTTGACCCTGTCTCACTTTTCTGGTTCTCAAAGAAGCATCCTTTAATTCTGAATACTCTGTTACATGTGTGAATATCGACAGGAATGGTTTACCAAATACTAAGAGACTCCATTAAAAACAAAGGAAAGTTTATTTGAGGTAATTTTATTTAGAAAAGAGCTACTTGTGGGAGATAGCACTGCATACAAGTGGAAAATATAAATTGTTTACCTTATTTACAAATAATGCTATCCCTAGCTTTGGTTAGTTCCTCTATAGTGAAATACTCATTTTCTGAATTCATCTTGTTGGAAGAGAAGGGGCAGAACAGAAGGACTACTGGTCTGAGAGCTCCACTGAAAGGTACGTGAAGGAACAAGCTGATTAATATTTTACTAGAAAAAAAATAGTAAATGAAAATTGAATTTGAGAAAAAAAGTAATCACAAGATAAACTCCTTATATCAAAAGTTAAAATTCTCCACTTGCTTTTGACAGCTGCTGTTTTTATTATTAAAGGTTTTGCTGAGAGTCTGCATTTTGATGTTAACATATGAAAATACGTTGACTGGCACAGAAAAACAAACTCATAAATTTCAACTTTAAGTATCTGCTTTAATATATTATTGTACTTTATTGGCAATATTCCACCAGCAAATGTCTTTTTATTATTGTATCCCCTCTTTGCAATAAAGAGGAATGCTGTTGACTGGCTTCCACTTTGGGAAATATGAAATCATTGTTTCTTGCTAGCTGTGGGCAAGGAATAGTTTTCAAACCACACTGAAGTTACAAAATCGTGCTCAGAAAAAATATATATAGCAAGAAATATGCTAGTACTTTTCATAAATTTTCAATACATGGGTACAGCAAGATAATTTCCAAGCATAAACAGACCCAGCAGAGGAAATATATTATCTTAAATTTCACTGTGTGACAAAAGATGGGATGTTTAATAGTGTAAAACAAGCAGACTTCAGTCTAGTATGGTATGAAATTTGCAAGAGAAACTTTACTATTTTACATAAGTAGTCTATCATCGTTGGCTAAATTCTGTACCCCTAACTGAGGCAAATCTCCCATCAGCTTCAGAGAACTCTTTGACTGACTACAGATGTACTTTTGAATTCATTCAAAACTTTAGGATGTTTGAGTAGCTGGAAAACAAGTAAAAAGGAGACTTAAAGCATTTATCCTAGACTCTACTAATAGCATAAAAAAAGGAAAACTGTGGTGAAAACTTCATGAGAGATAAGACCACAACAAACCATAGATACTGCATCAAATGCTTGTACGAGTAATGAATACAGCTGCTAACCTATACTGCATCCAAGGATCCACAACAAAACTTAATGGCTCACTGACATATAGAAAGTTGGTTGCAGCAGGCACTGTCCTACTGTAAACAGCAATTGATAGTTTCAGTCGAGTTCCCAGTGGATATAGGTCAATTGCAGTAAGTGCAATGAAATGTGATGATTGAGGGCTGTCTTAGGCACAGTGATAATGAAATGATAGCTTTGGTGAATTAAGAATGGCAGTTAGCTGAACCATTGCCTTGGATTTCCACAGGGCAGCCTTTGACCCCTTTAGAGGCCTGGCTAATAGGGTGCTCTGGGACCCTATCAAAAAGGAACTGCACTCCAGGAAGGCTGGGCCTTCTTCAGAACAAAAGCCTAAAGGCCTGATCTGCAGAAAGTCGAGCTGTCCAGAGAGAAGGTCAGCCTGGCTGACCAAAGAGCATTTTCAGGAACTTGGAAAGAGAAAGAGAGTTCATGATCACTGGTTAGTCAGCTCAGGAAGACTGTAATAATATTATCAAGCTGTATAGCAAGAAGGTTTTAAGGACCAAAGCCCAACTGGAAATCAGTTTGGCCAGTGCAGTAAAAGACAATAAGTGCTTTTATAAATATGTTAACAAGCAAAGGAAGGATTAAAGAGAAATCTCCATTCTGTACTGGATGCGAAGGGAAATGTGGTGACAAAAGATGAGGATAAGGCTGAGGTACTAAATGCTTTTTTTGCCTTAGCCTTCATTAGTAAGGTCAATATTCTCCAGCTACCCATCCTCCTGAGTTGGAAAATTGTGACTGGGAGTGAGATGAAGCCCTTATAATCAAATGGAAAATTTTAAGTGACCTGTTACTGTTTGAACGTTTGTAAACCTATGGTGCTGGATGCGATACACCCAAGGGACGGAAAGAGATGGTGGAGGGGCTTTCCAAGACACTTTTCAGCAAGCGTAAATGCTGGTTGCTACACTTGGTTCACAACAACACCCTGCAGTGGTGTGGGCTGGGGAAAGAGTGGCTGAAAATTTGCCTGTAAGAAACCAGGGGGCTCTGGTTGACAGCTGGCTGAACAGTCAGCAGTGTGCCCAGGTGGCCAAGGAAGCCAATGGCATCCTGACCTTCATCAGACCAGGGATGTGACTGTCCGTCTGTACTCAGCTCATTCTGTTAGTGACTGAATTTTCTTACTGACTTATTAAGGAGTACGCCTTTGGCCCATGTTAACTTTATGCTTTATATATATATAACTTTATACTTTATTCCTTATGAAGAACTAAAAAGGCATTTGTTATTTGCCTGGAAAAATGCTATTCATCTATTTGCATTCAGCATGAACATTAGTATTATTGCTCAGAACCATCAAAAATGCTATTAATTTAGCCTGAAACAAAATATTAATTATAGTACTACTACTGCCATGCAAATAGAAAAAAAAAAACAAAACCTTGCATATTTTGGCTCCCTAAAACCATAAGCAGTCAACTATTGACCAAAATCAGTTCTGAACTATTGCTTCAGTGGGAACATACTGTAACGAACCATGAGAAAATTTACATCTCCACCAAATACTAGCAGAAAAACCTGAACCCGCGTAGAAATGCACCGCAGTTTCTGTTTCCATCTTCAGTAGGTAATTTTAGCTTTTCAGCTGTAGGACTGGGTCTACAGTCCTACAGATCTAAAGGTAAAAGATGGATAATATGAGGTCAGTTTGAAAGAGATTTGCATTGAGGCCCAGACCAAATAATATGGCCAAACTCAAAACAAGTTTTGGTTTTTGGGGAACAGTTTTTTTTTTTATTTGTAAATCTAGAGATTTTGTTTTTTTTTTTAAAATCAGGTTTGCCCTGACTTTTGAGTGATTCTTCCTTCCTCAATGAAAGATCACATCAGCTAATCACATATCTCAAAGATATATACATTCCAGCTTCCCAGTCTTTTCCAGTTACTTCCATTACTCTCATCACTTTTTCAAAGTCATCATATTTACTTACACGACTTTAAGTCTTGCTATAGGTACCATGCAGGCCCTTCCCATTCCTGTGCTTGCACCAGAATTTTTCTGCCACTGCCACTGTTATTGCAAAATAACATGGAGTGATTTTTTCACAGCTACAAACCCAATGCTTTGAAAAGCAATTAAGTGCAAAAGTAGAAATCCAACATGAGAAGCGAGAGTTCCATTCACAGATGTAATGCCAGTATGTTCAGTCTCAACCTCTCAGCCTTCCTTAAATCTAAGCAATTTTGCAAATGAAATTCATAAGAAAACAGTGCAGTTGTGCAAAGAAACTCACTTATATTCTCTAGACTAAGATTCCAGGAATCTTTTCTCAGAAAATTTGAAAACAGAAGAAAAGACACATCAATTTAAGAAATTAATTAGAGCTTAATTAGTTTCTTTATAAACCACTTGAACCACAAACATTTTAAGCTTATCATGCAGTGCTTTTCATAGTTCTGTTTTCCCAGATTCAGTGCTGATGACTTCAGGTAAATTATGTTTGCTCCTTGTCATTCTTTTTTACACTTATCGAACAGTCACTATAATATATTTGAGAACCATGAACATGTCTATTTTACTTGCTTTGCTGAAGAGACGCCTGGAAGGCCTCCT
This sequence comes from Alectoris magna, assembly GCA_030625065.1. Lineage (NCBI taxonomy): Eukaryota > Metazoa > Chordata > Aves > Galliformes > Phasianidae > Alectoris > Alectoris magna. The sequence goes on along the minus strand of CM060575.1, from coordinate 4,302,046 downwards.
TAGCACACAGAGACATGATTTTAAGGCTGCTAGCCATGCTCAGTACATCAAATGATCCAATACAGATATGCACAGAAAGAACACTTCACCTTAAGATACAGTAAGATACACTTTATAGCGTGCTGATAACACTCTTCCTACCAGTTACTGATGAAGGTGGTGAAAGATACTGCAAGCCAACAGCAAGGACCCTTGAAATTCACTAACAAGGTGAGCTCTATGTTCTTTAGAAATGGGCATCCTATATCCACTCTTCTAATAAAAGATGACCGTTAAATAGATAAGCTCCAGGCTCACAAACTATACAGTTTCCTTCCAGTGAACGCTAGGAAAAAAAGAAGCTACTTACCAAATCACAAATAGAATTCTTCCAAAGGTGCTTATACAGAGATGCACATCAGCAGCACACTGGTTCTTCTGAGCTCAGACCTTGTCTAGTAGTGCCTGTAGTGGTTCATGCTGCAGCTGTCCATGCTTTGCACCAAGGCAATGAAGAGGTTTACTCTTTCTACATAATCTCAACTGTGAAGTGTGAGATGTGCCAGATATAAAAAACAGGGGGATGTAAGGTCATATGATACATCTTCTAGGGGTTTTATTTAATTTTCTTCCCCCCAGTTTGCAGACATTTCATATCCAAGTTTCAGCATGTGCATCTCAAAAGCAGGGTTTGGTTCAATGTGAAGGTAGATTCAAGAATCCTGAGAAAACGGCACTTGAAGCATAAATTTGGTGAGTGCAGAATCTGCTTAGAGGCTCCAAGTAGGTCTTGTGAACTTATGAATAGCCTGAGAACAGTACCCAGAATCCACATCTTGAATGGATACATATTTCAGGAAGCCACTTAAGCTCTGTAAAGCATGGTTTAGTAATTGCAGGGAATCCATGCTGGCTACTCCATCACGCCCTTCAGAGATCCATTTGGAAATCTATTCTGTTTAACAGTCAGATGCTATCCACTCATTCATTACAGCTGGGCAGTGCGGTCAGGCAAGCTTCTCTGGCTTCTTTCACTGGCATTGACAAGGAAATCCTCCAGGCAGTGCTCTTTTCTTCACATATGAAGCAAAATACCCTGTCCATCTTGGCAGAATTTAATATTTTCTGTATGTGGGGGCTGAATGCACAAGGGCCAGTCTACCTGGAAAAAAAAGAAAGGTCATAAAAGTTTGCTTAAGTCTTTCAGTCAAACACAAAGAGCTTCACCTTGAACTGATAAGGTTCACAGGAATTAAGATCAGATAAACCCACTCTCCTTTTATGCCCCTGTTACAAAGGTGGAAGATAAAGTCACACTGCAACAAGGTCATATAAATAACCAAAACAACAAACAAACCTTCATTTGATTTACAAAGAGCCACATCTGCAGGTGGACAGCTGTTCAAAATGCGAACTCAGCTCGTCAACTTGTACTTACATAAAGATTATTTTTAAAAGAGACTTGAAACGAAGAAGTAAAAAACTAAAGGCCAAACAAAATCTAAACTGCTTACTTCCTGACCTATCCCATTCCACTGACTAAAAGATAAACAGCATTTTTAATGCAACTTTGGGTATGGTTGGATTCTGTATTTGTCTTTTTTCTCTCCAATATATTTTTTTAACAGACAGATGAATGGGATGACTTTACTTGATTCATTGGCACTGTTAGAGCACTGACTTCTTTAACTGCAATCATAAATGGTTTCAAGATATGAAACAAGTGTTCCAGCATGGGCCATTGAGCAGAATGGAGAACAATGCCTTTCCCACTGTCACCACACAAGATATATTTAATGATTACTACCGTACATTCTGATCAAAAGCGGTTTTAGTCATTTACTACATGGAATTCCATCTTGTTTATATACTCTGAAAAAGCTGCACAGACAATAGTAGCTGCTTTTTGGGATTCAGAACTTTGAAGTGATCAGAGAAGCATCTTTTATAGACCAGATCCTCCCATCTCCTTTTATTTTCTTCTGTTGTTATCCTATTTATATAAATATCTTGAAATACAATACTTTTGCACTAGAAAATGCTAATTATTGGCTAGAAAAAAGGTGTTCAATCTGTAACAACTTCAGTTTACTGCAGCTGTAAAAATATTACACTGCCACTCCACTTGCAGCTGTTCATGAAAACCACAACACAGTACCTACTGTCATCTTCCACACCTTGAAACATTTTTCAGCAGGCAATATTTAGAGCTCTTTGAGAAAGAATAACTTTTGTTTATCAGATTATTTCAAAATGTTATTTTCACCTGTTTGCAGATGAAAGCTAATACTTTGAAAATTCCTGGAACGTTTTAATTGATTTTGATTTAGGTGAACTCTTTTATTGACTTTGGTAACATATTTTAGAGAAAATAATCCATTTCAAAAATATTATGAGGAATATTTTGATATCGTATTAAATAGGTATTTGTCTAAATCGAGCAGTTGATTTTTGAAGGAAAAGGTGTGATGACATCACGATGCTTTCCTTGAGTAATGTATTGGATGTCTTCTCTTTCCTAATATCGTTACTGGGCTAATGTAGCTGATCAAAGAAACAAAATCAAATTTAAAACAGGAGTAAAGGAGACTTTAAATATAACATACTTCCATTAAGAGGGATGATTCTAACTTCTCATTTACAGAAAACATAAGTTTTCCCAATATTTAATCACTATAAATTCTTCTGTGCCAACGGTTTCTCTGTTAAACAGTTTCCAGCGTATATATCTGTTTTAGGGAGTTATATAATAGAAGGGCACCCATGGCCCTACTTGTCAGTCGTGTGAAATGCACTAGCTTTTTGACAAAGTTTGAGAAGATAACCTGTGATCATATAATTTCAGCAAGAAATTCACTAGGTAATTGAAAGCTGACCCACAGGCAGCAGTGTGGAATAGAGACATCCCACCATGACCAAGAACAGCTGACCTATGAGCACTCGCAGTGCAGACCATCTGCTGGCACCCTGTTGCTAAAGCTTGACAAGTTGCTCGCTTCTTGTTCAGGCTCAGAGCACAAGTGAACACAGCACAGAGCCTCTCCCTCTGATCTGCATGCTCCTGACCTACACCTGCCAGCAAGAAGACAGAATCACGTGTATGTAAACTACCAGCCAGCTTAGATTGTAAAGCATAAATACAATTCTAATCAGCCCCGCCACTGCTCCACGGGTGATGCCTCTCTGTACCTGTGTAGAACTATTAAAAGTAGCTCTACAAAACTGCTCACAAAAAGAAAGAACAATTTAACATAAATACGTTTATGGCAGGAACCATGCAGATTGTGACCCAGGTATCTTTCCCCAAGTCCTGTGCGTAAAGCCGTCTATAATCTGTGGTGGTGTTCACTTGAAACACCTGACAATCCAGTTCCTGACCACTCCTCTAGGCAGCCATTTTGCAGACTATTCAATGAATTTTAGAAAACGTCTTTCCTCCAAGTAAAGCAGATCACATATTTCTGAATGATGGCTTCTGTTCTCAGATTATGTACTGTATCCTTAATTGTGCAGTTTGAAAAAGGTAGGTGATGTCCTCAGGATTTCTCTAACCTTTATTTTAGCACACTTCAGGATAGTAACACGGTAATCAATTAAAACATGCTGATGGCACATGGGGAGCCCTAAATCTCCTATTGACAGCTCATCAGGGAAGTCAGCACTTTTCTGTAGTTTCCCATTTAAATGACTCCTTTGTACAAAGCAATCTCAAAGACTCTCAACTGTTTGTTCACTGTCCCACGACACTGTGATGGAGTTTACAGCATTTATACATTTTAATTTACCTTTCATATATTTTTAGCTTTCTTGGTTTGGAGTTTACGTTGACTTTACAAAGACAGGTAAGTTCATCACCAGTCAAAACAGAAAGCATAAAAAATAAAGAGTAAAATTTCCATTTTTTATGAATTCGGTTCTTTTTTCTTTGTACAACATTCTCCATGCTCACTGAACTATCAGAAAACAGTTTTGTTCTATAAGAGAGTTTCATTTCATGGGATGCAGCCCAAGGCTGTAATTCGTTCACAGATATGCTGCACGGTTTCAACTAATCCTCTTCATCAACTAAATTTATTTTCAGTTTTCTACACTTGTAGGTAATACCTGTAAAACTAGTTCTGTATTACCTCTTCTATAAATACCACATGAAGTCCTCTTGATCAGTAAGTTGTAGCAAATATGAATTCCTTTAAAATAAAAACCTCAGCAAAATTTAAATTATCAAAAGCAAAGTGTATTAAGAATAATATGTGAAAAAATTCTTTTCAAATATAGAACATAGTACAGAAAACACACTTTCCTCTGTGAAGAAACCTCATCACTGTGTAGCAGAAATACCTGGAAATAAGAAATGCTGTTTCCTTAGGTATTCATTACAAAGCACAGTATAGAGAGGAAAAGGAAAGGTGAAGCCTTTTGTTAGCTAAAACTCACTTTCCATGCAACTGCAGTGCTGTGACATTTGCAACAAAGCATAAGAACACAATAAATGTGATATACTGAGAGAGCTTTCTGACATACCTTTTCTATCCTTGAACTCTAAACAAGGACTTCTTCCCCCCTCTCTGCCATTATAGACACACTTGAAGTATTAAAACGCAGTAACTTCAGATGGATTTAAATTGTTGTGCAACAATGAATTGCTGTTCTTCGGAATAGCTATACCTGTTTCAAGCCGAGGAATATGAACTATCAATCTAGAGCACTCACTGAGCCTTACGTAAAGGTCAGTTATTTTCTGCTGTACACGCAAACATTCTACATGGTATCTCACTTTCATTTTCAGTATTGAAAATAACACTGAGCAGGTGAGCAAGTTTAATTACATAACTTAATACTTAAGAAAGGGAAGAAATTATTACTAACAGCAGCGCTCACATAGTAAGTGCTCTTATAAAACAATAAATTCAAACAAATGCTGAATCCTCATCACTTGTCTGATGATTATGCCTAATGAAGTCATTAAACATCAGAAAAAAAAATCAAAACAGCTTTGTTAACTCAAAACAGTAGCTTCTTACTCAAAATAGCTCCTCCGTGTTTGGCTTTTTACGCGGAGAACCAGAGAGTAAGACTTTGAAGTATTACAAATGAAAAAAATACAAGGTGTAAATTGTACTAGAGCAGAGGAAACGAAGAGACATTCCGACTTAACAAACTGTTTTTCATAATAAAGGAAGAATTTCAGATGCAGACATAACCTCATTCCATTTGAATATACTCAATTTAGTACCTCTGGAGGTGTCAGACAACACAGCAAATGAAAGACTCCAGTCAAAGTTTCAGTCTGCAAATGGATTTGAAAGGGCAGAAGAAAGAAGAAATAAAAATCTGAGTATTTATTAATGGAATAAATGTTATTCCAATACGGAACCCAAGAATTCATAGAGACATAAAGCATGTCAAGGTGACATGTTGAGACAATATTCATGCTGGAATCCTTGAGTCATTCCAGCAATGACCCAGCGAATCCTGCAGAAGGGCATGCTGCAGTTAGTGCGGAATCAGATGAGAAGCTCAGTCATCCCAATGCCAATCAACGGAAAGGAGTGCGATGTTTCCCTAGACAGACAGCAAACTTAAGGAATTGCAGGAGCACAAAAAACAAACCCAGGAACTGCCAAAGTCCAGGGATAACATTTAACCAAAGCCAAGGAGTTCTGATGACCGCTCTTTGAAATACACTGAAGGATAAATCCTACAGAGGAAACATCTTCGCTGTGTGCATTCTGTCCCAGTTCAGAAGCACTCTCCTTGCCAGTCAGTATAACAAACAGTAAAAACACGAACAATAAAGATCCAGACCTTGCCAATATCTTTTTGCCTCATCAGCTACGATTCTGTATTCTTTCTTTGAGTATAACCCTGCTTTCCATCCACAGCCATCGAAACCTTTCCTGCATTGTAGTGATTTTAGTAAAGAATAGGAGTTGTTAAAACATTTAGGCAGGAATTTGAGAATTCAGACAGTCCAAGTCTAAAGATCAAGCATTTTCTTTTCCATTGCAACACCCGTATACGTCAAAAATAGAAAATATCATAGAATGGTTTGGGTTGGAACAGACCTTTAAGACCTCTTAGTTCCAGCCCCCTGCTGTAGGCAGGGACACCTCCCACCAGAGCAGATTGCTCACAGCCCCATCCAGCCTGGCCTTGAATGCCTCCCAGGGTGGGGCTGGGGCATCTGCAGAATACTATTTTTGAAAAGAAGGATATACCAAAAACCTAAACAGTAATTGATTTGTTCTCCGAGGATTAAGAATATATGGGAATTAGAAATCTGCACCTATAACATCGTAGATCCCTCCTCCAGTATTATGCAAGTATTAACACCCTCAAAAAATGATCTGTTTGTCTGAAGTTCCTGAACAATTATCTCTGGAGATCCATGAAGAAATACAATATTAGCAAACCAACAGCAACAGCATGGTCTTCTTTCCTCTTCTTATTTGTACATTTCAGCGTGACAGTTCATAAATACGTAAGTTTAAGACACATTAGCTAAATGCAGTATTAAGGAAGACGAAGGAAATTTGGCAAGTGTTAGGAGGATAAGTAAATAAATAACCTAATTACAGAATAAATTGGAAGTGCGTCAAATATAGAATCATTTCACATTTGGCTAAAATATGACTTAATAACTTTCTAAAGCATTATTGATTCCTTCTGTTTGATGCAGACCCTCAGTTTCCACAGACCATGAGCAGGAGCACTGAAGCATTAATGCAAACTATTACTACAGAAAAACACCTTTAACTTGAAAAGAAACTAAAAACCCACAACAATGAAATCACAAAAAAATTGTGGGTTTTTTTTTTTTTTTTTTTTTTTTTTTTTTTAGATTTGTGAGACTTCCAAAATCTTGTTTTCCAAATTTCTATATATTCAAAGGAAGCAACATACTAGTGAAAAGACAAGAGAGCATGGCTTACGGGAAGCTGGCTCGTTCAGACCAGAGGAGGGGCATCCCTGAGCTCTGCTCTCTGATGTCAGCAACAGGACCAGAAGGAACAGCATGAAGCTGAGCCACAGGAGGGTCAGGCTGGGTATTAGGAAAAGGTTCTGCACCAGAGGGTGGTCAAGAACTGGCACAGTGAAGGCTGAAGCACATCATAAAAGCTATTAACTTTCATAAACGAAACTTAAGGGCACCACCAATACTTTGTCATTTCTTCTCATGTTGTTTAAGAGCTCTTAAGTGACGCCTTATTGTTTAAAAAATTGGTTATGCTTGCAAAATGCTCAAAGCCAGAGTCACTAGATTTGGCACTGTATCTGCATTTTTTTTCTGTTCTGTTTGTTTTATGGATTTATCCATGGTAGAATTTTTTGTGGTGTCACCTTGCTTTATTGCAGTGAGGTCACCATAGTGAAGCATGAGGATGTGCTGACAGCCTTATGAGGAAATACGGTATCTATTGTAAACTTTAAGTGTAACTCCCTAATAAAAGTTTCTTCAGACTGCAAAGACCAAGCCTAGCAAAATTCTGGTACACAGCTTCATGCTTAACTCCAGCCACAATCCACGACTGCTTAACAGTTCTGTCTTTTCAGAGATACGTAACAGAGATAAGAAAAAACCTGGAGATTATAGAGTATCAATAAGCTGAAGCGACTTTATTGCTTCTGATAGGAAATTCTCACAGGATTTTACAGAAGCTTAATAACTATGACCAGAGCAATCTTCATGGTGCAACACAAAACATATGACTCTACTGGAAGATTTCCCAGAGCACAACTCCTCTGTGAGTTATCAGGAAAGTAATTAAGCAGTGAAACTTTGTTGCTTTTGATGAAATAGTCTCACAAGGATACTCTGATGACCAGCAAATAGGAAGAGACGTGTCCTGCTTCTCTTCCCACTTTCACTGTTGTATTTGTGGTGTTTTTAACTGCCTTGGATGTGCAAAAAGGTAGAAGCAGTAATCCAAATGACATTTACGGGCTGTGGCTAGTTCACCGAGCACATCTAATAAATTCACATTCGCCCATACTTCTCATTAATGAGGTCTTATAAAAAACCTTAATTCTGGACAGTATCATTCACAGCAGCCGTTCTGGATTACGACGCCTATCTGAACTTCTCAGTTAATGATGCTGTTATTACTATAGGTAATACAGTTAGTTTGAACAAGATCAATAGGTCCCCAAGATCCTATACAGCCAGGAAGTAAAGCCTGCAGATGCAGAACTACCACATTAATATTGCTACAGTAATCACTGCTAACATTAGTCCAGAAAAAAAATATTCCAAAAAATGTTCCAAAAATCCTTGCTACCCAGGTATGCCTTTTCTAAGAGTGCTGAACATTAAAAGTTCACCAAAATCTTAAACAAGGTCCTCTATCTTCATCATCGTCTACTATTTTCTACTTCTAAATATCTTATTTAGCTCTGTGTCAAATCTCTCCATCAAAACACACAAAATATTACTAAGTTCTTTAATATCAGGGATTTATGTTTTAGTTTAACAACGTTACCTACAATTATTTATACAGCACTATCTGACACAAACAAGATGTTATCTGTGGAGCTCACATGAAAATCCATTAAAGCAATCTTTCAGGGACAGTTTAAATATACTGTTCCCAGGGTAAACTTCTTTGCTGTAACATAAATATGAATTTGTAAAGGCTTCTAAGCAATAATTTACTACTTTGCAAGGTTGGCTTAGTAAACAGTTGTGCAGCGATTCTAGCTGAAACGCATTTAATTACACACCTAAAAGACAGCATTCTCTATTAACTTGCTCTTAACTCTCATTCTGAAGACAAGCATGCCAAATTTCTACTCTATATTCAGCTGATGAAACAATAATAACGCATACACAAAAAAGAATAGTTGGGCATAGATGCTACGGTATTCACTTAAAGTAACATGGATCCTTTGGGGTTCTGAACAACCAAATAACCTGGAAGTTGTTCAGCTGTTATTACCGGGAGAATGGTTGTGAGAAGAACTTCGGTGAAACTTTCTAATCATTGATAGAAAGGATCTTTCCAGACTTTAACAAATCTCTCATTTGGAAAATTATGAACTATCAAAATAGAGTATTTGAACAAGTAATTATTTTAGATTTTGTCTGTAACCTTGCAGCATATAAATAGACGGAGCTTTATTCTGGTTCTTGAGTTCACGCCGAGTGCCAGTGACCTAATAGACTTTGATGTCAATCAGTATAAAAGAAGATATTCTCTACACGGCCCAATCACTTCCCGCAATAAGAACCAGGGCTTTATTCGCACACAGCCTAATATTACACTGGAGCCTGTTGGCACGCCATACTGCCATTAGAAGGATCGAGATATTCTCCATCTCAGCAAACACTTCACAGGGCTGTTACCTACCTATTCCCTACAGAAATTAGGGCGCAAAGAGAACATAGGCATAATTCTTTCTGCAAACACTGGGACAACCATAGAATTATTCAGCTTGTGTACCGTCTGTGCCTTCCTGTACTCTTCAGGCAGGAACACACTGGGAGAATTGGGATGCCTTTCAATCTCTCTTCCTATATTGTCTCCCACCAGCATCCACCCCAAGCCAGTGGATATTTCTGCTGAAAAGTATCAGATCGTAATAACGACACATCTCGACAAGCTTTTGTAACTGTGCTGTCTGTTCTACTGATTACATTAAAGTCTCAATCAGCTTTTGCTGGCACTTCAGGAAGCAAATAGGAAGGGAAGGGTCATAAGAAAAAGCACAGTCAGAAGGCAGGGAAGCAAACAAAAATCACCATCATTTTAAAGTGCTAAGGAATTAAACTCACAGCTTCTGAACTGAAATTGAGTAGTACAGCAGCATATATACAGGCTATATTTGGCTGGAAGAGGGAAAAAGGAATTTCCATGAGTAACACGGTGCCAACACTGGCACAGTGGACAACCTATCTGGGTACACACAGCTACCTGATTCAGATAACTACATTATCTGCTCCTTGACTTTACTGCCCAAGTAAAGACTCTTTCCTGAAATACATCATGCATCTCCACAATCATCAGTGGTACCCGAGCCCTGCTATGTTCAAATTGAGATCATTTTACCATATTTTCATGGACAAAAGAAGATAATGTTCACATAGATGTCAGTTACAGATTATTGTAATAAATAAGAATAAAAGTGCTTTTTTCTTTTCTTTCTTTCTTTTTTTTTTTTTTTCCTCCTCTGGTCTGCAGGAATCTAAACTGATAGAAAACATTTGGTGAGTTTCTCTGCAAAAATCATAACATGAGATACACACCAGATCTTTGAAAACTGCAATCACCTTTGATGATGAAGCAGTAAATAACAGAATTCCCAGTCTTCTAATTAACATGAGAAATGTTTGCAGTTCTTTAGATATGCTGTTGCAATGTGACTAGCAAAATCAGGAGAGGTAGACTGAATAGCTGAATATTCTGACAGTTTAATTGGAATTTATTAGAAGAAAGTACTGCTGCATCATCCAGAGAATTCATCACAGACTGAAGACATAAAAGTGCACACGATCTAAGTGTATTCTGAGAGTTTCTTTCTTTCTTTACTTTCACCCTCCAAGTAAGTGTAATACTTACAGTATCTACTTTAAGTGTGCTTTAAGCAATGTATTTGTCAGTTTTAAAGCACTATGTTCATATGAATAAGAATGCCACTTGTGCAGCCAATGGTTCCTTGTCGTCTTCATCAGGTAAGTACTAGCATACCTTCATGCAAATACATACCGTTACAGGAAGACTAGAGACAGACCGGCTCAAGAGACTAAAAAATTCACAACAACAACAAAAAAATCTGTATATCTCTTCAGCACTGTAATATCGTAGGGATAGAGAAATTTTACCTAGCGGCTAAAGCACACAATTTTTTTTTTTTTCTGTATTTACAAGAAACTCTCTTCCAAGACAGATTGTGAGATTAAAGCATTCCATGTGATTGATCAATGGACAAAGCAAACTTAACAGACTAAACATCTACATATAGATGGAACTACCATGTGACATGGAAACATAACTGAAAGTGGCATAGAGGGGTAAATTGCTACCACATTCCCAGCCTCTTCACTACCATGCTTGCACTCCTGCCTAAAGCTGAACTTCATGCATACCCAATGTTGGAGCTGCAAAGGGCACCTAACCTCAGCTCCTGCTACCCAGGCTCCTGTGGGGTAGATATTGCCTGGGGGTCACTGCTCCCTGCAGCAGCTCTTTACCATTTTAGCCTAAGCAGTCTTGGCTCTGCTCTCCGCTGGAGGCTTTACACCCTGCAGGCACCCCACGGGCACTGAAACAGCCTTGCATTTGAATGTTAAAACTGGTTGCCAAATCCAAACTAAGCAAGAGAGATCAAGCCACAGTCCAGTTTGGATTTGTCTGTTTCTTCCAAGCCCTGCCCTTCCGCACACACAGGAAGCCCCAGACAAAACAAAACAAACGAAAAACCACAACCAAAGCAGTTCTCTTTGGTACTAAAGATATGCCTTGATCCTGCATGTATTTCTTTTCATACACCAGGTAATCATTTACTTTTTGGGCAGGTAGGCAGGGCATGGGAAGACTTCTCCTTTCATGAATTAAGGACAGCAATCTTTCCCAGTTCTAGTCTTTGAGGATTAGTAGGGATGTCAAACAGGGTCATTCTGGCCACCTTGGCCACTCATGGTCAAACAGTGCTAGAGATCAGCGCATTCTGTTGATTGTATTAAGTACCTAGAGCTGCAGAATACAAAATTCATGATATTGAGCAACTGGCATTGAAGCGATAAAAAATTAATGGTTAGCATGGTGGAAAGTGAGCAAGTCTTTAAACTCCATCTAAAAGATAAAAGAAAACCATCTTGAACATTCTAGTTGGTTGTGCTTTATTATAGTGATTACAAAATGCAAGATTTTGACTTAAGATGAATCTTCCCTTATAAAAACCTGTTCGTTAAATAGCAGCTATGTTACCACTTCAAAAAAAATAGAACATTGTTTTTCCTGGTAAAAGGAAGTAAGGTATTCTGCATTTCTTAGCATCCCAAGTTTGTCTGGCTAGGTTTCCACACTTCAGGAGACCATTACATAGCAATAAAAAGGAACGTTCACATTGCTTAAAGGCTTTGAAGTTACTATACTTTCTTACTCTTTAGTTCCAAATAAATACACACCAGGATGGCAGCTGGTAAAGGAGGTGCCAGGTACATAAATCAAACAGACAGAGCCTTGAGGGGAGAAGGCCTCCAATGATAAATAATTACCAATTCTACAGAGCTTGATTACTGAACGTCTGATTAAAACAAGACCTGGATTAAGGCACAGACCTGAGCAGAAAAAAAAAAAAAAAAAGACACACAAAAAAAGCGTCAGCTTCGGTGCCTGAGCTGAGTTGCAGTGCACGGCATCTGGGCGCCACAGTTCTGCACTGGAGACAGACAGCAGACTGTCTCCTGTGCTGTGAACCTTCGGCTGTCAGGGACTCATTTGACACACCTGCAAGTTGGGCACTTTAATAACTCACGTAGCTCTGGAAAGTTCCAGTTTCTGGGTCTCTGTAATCTCATAGATTTCCTTCCATGCCACCTTTATTGCTCTAGTACGCAAACACTCTCCACTAACGCACTAAAAGGCTTAACATCTAACATAATTGCAGTTCAGTCTCTGCTGGAGAAAATTAACTCGTGTGAGTGGCTTTTTTGCAGCATGATAGTTGCCAGTTACTTTATAGGTTTTTTTTTTATCCTCCTTTTTATTCCTTTTTAAAGAAATAATTTCACAATAAATATTGATACAATTTAAAATGTTTTCTCTTCCATGATTTAATGGGAACACGTTTTCTAATAAGTTCTTCAGCATTTTAGACTTATGCCAGTGATAATTTATTGTAATTGCTTTGAGTCAAATCAGAGCACATCTTTTCAAATGCAACATTTTTACACACTGTCAGAAGCTTAATATTTTAGTTTTAAAGGAATGAATCTGAAGCACCAGACTTCACTTGACTTTTCCAATACTGAACCAATAAAGTGAAATTATGACACTATGAATTTTTTAGTTTCTGAATAACCCAAATGCATCTCAGCGCACCAATTATTAGTTAGCTAAAAGGATGAATGGAATAGCTGACCTTAAAAACAAAGACAGATGCCAGATTCTAAAAACACAGCTCTTCAACTTTGGCTGCTAAATAAAAAACGCGATTTTCAAAAGCAAGTCATACTAAAATATTAATCAGATGTGTAATCAAAGCTTTCAGCTACACACTGCTTATTCAGATTCCTAATCTTTAGGTATTATGTTCTCAACCAAAATTCCAGGGAAATGTGCGCGCATAAGGATACATACTCAGCCTAAATGTACAGCAACGCACATAATCACACAGCCAGCGGATCGTGAACCTTATGTCAAAGTTTAGAAAAAACACACTGGTTCCCATGCACATAGTGGCACAGTTGTTGCAACCAGCCAGGGTCACGTCTTCTGAACTTGAAAAAATGATTCAAAACCTCTAAAGCCCACAGATAAATTTGAACTGTGCTTTATCATAAAAGTAATTAAAGCTCCCTAACGCACTTCAGCTGCAGGTAGGGGGGGAAAATACACCAAGGCACTGAGTTATAGAAGGGCTCGGAATCCGCTCAGAGAAAAAGAATGGATTGCTGGAATGAGATCATGCCCAAGCCTCTCATACCCAAAATGCATAGGTTTCAGTCTTCTCTCAGGAAAGACAAGAAGATTCTGCAGAAGACAAATGCTAAAATGTAGAGCTCTCTAGCCTCTAGGAGATCCAGTACCAAGGTTATGAAAGAAGGCCACTAACTTGGCCTGATAGAAATATTCTCTCTAACCGGTGATGGAATAAACTCATTTGCTGGAACATCCTGGTTGCATCTCACTACTAAATCCATGTCCAATGCCAACACAGGGACATTACAGACACCCGAGCAGCCCTTTTTGCGGTATTGTAAATGTCGACTTTTTTACTAGTGTCTTTATAGATATTTGAGTATCCAACATAAAATATTCCATTACGAAGGGGAATGCTAATAAGAAGCTATAATACGGCACGCCAAGGGCAATGATCAGGCAAACGGGAAGAATTATGAAAGATATATAAATACATTTGGTTTTTCAGTCTAAAAGGTTACAGCACACACGTGCACCAGATACGCAGTTCTGGCTGTAACATTTGCTGATCTGTGTTACTAGTACACTCATTTTAGGAAAGATGAACTAAGTCACACCTATGACAAATAAAGCAGAGTTTGTGTGACAAAGAACCAGAGACTTCTAATACATGCTGACACTGTTTTCTTCATGCTAGACTGGTGGAGTTTTCATTTGAAATAGATGGGTTCTGGTGAAGATATTTCCTGTGATGCTGCGTGTGGAGTCTCAGAAGAATGGAAAGCTTTGTGACCACACAAGGCTTTTATAACAAATGCCTAAAGGAATAAATACATGTGCAGTTAGAGGAGATTTAAAGCAAAGTTGCCTCATGGCACCCCAAATTCCGATGGGGTTTAAATGTCCTCTAACATTAAGATGACAGACAGGAAGAATATCTATCCAGAATCAACCAATGAATTTCCAAGGTATTAAAAAAAAAAAAAAAAAAAAGTCAGACATCTTAGTGAAGCACAAACATGATTTATCTGTAAACTTGCATGGGAGGAAAAAAAATAATTGCCCAGCATTTAACATAACGAATATCAGCAGTAACTTAAGAGTTGTGCGGTACAAAAGCTCTGGAAGAATGCATTTTGCAGAGCACGTGGTTCCATCATGCTCCCTTTGCTAACATGTACAAAGGAAACATGGAATTGGTAATGATGACTCCACTTTAGTACAGAACTAAGAGAAACTTGTCTCCAGCTCATGTCTTATAATTTTATTCCCAGTGACTCTAAATTGACACATGTCCAAGAACGTGGTGGGATAAAACTTCTGTACTATGCTGAACAGCTGCAATGGCACCATATGACAAAGTTGTGGAACAGCAAAAAGAGCACAAGGAGCGCCAAATTTTCAAAAGGCAAAAAAGATTCGGAATCAGAGTACTGCCCAATGCTAACTTGGTCAAAATCAGCATGTTGAAGTTCAACAGTAAATTCTACATTTTTAGTCAAAAAAGAAACCCAAGCAAGTTACTCAGTCTGTGAGTCTGAAGTAAAACAAATGTATTAATTTACAGCACAGCTAAACTGAGTAGCCACATTATCCTGAAGGCAGCCTGCTAACTCACAGTGTCGGAAGTAAATAAATCACATATGACTGTGATAAATGATCAGCGCAGGATGTGTCAGAGTGCAGGCCTGATCAGCCATCATGCTGAAATGCATGCACTACCATGGGAGGTTTGGGAGCCTGCAAATATGAAAGAGATTCTTGTTAGTGTCAGAACTAGGCAAATGATTTGCCATGAATTAGTACAGAAGCAGAGCTTAGCCCACTGCATATTTCTGAATGATCAACAAGCGGGTAGCGTGCTCTTTTTCCTTTTGCTTATTAATAACATCGTGAATGATTTAACTCAAGACACATAATACAGCTTATCCTCAAAGTCCTAATGCTTCATGCCAATGTTAACAGAAATTGTTACTGAGAATCCTTCCATCCCAAAATAAAGCAGCACTGAAATAGCCCAGATGGCAGAAAGAGCTATTTACTAAGGGAACGGATCCCATTCCTTTTTACATTTCCAACCTCAATAATGTTTGTGTTGCATTTTGGATCTTTGTGTACCTTTGACAGGTGCAGAGACATACAACTTGTAATTCCATGCTTACGGGCACGTGCGAAAAAAAGCTTTATCTTTTTTTATTAAAAAGAGATTAACAAGGAAAACTGTCAAAACAGAAAAAAAAAACAACAAAAAAACCAAAAAACACAACACCATCAATATAAACACTGAAAAAAACCAAGGGTGACATTTCACAAAATTCACATGAACATCAATAATGAAAGTAGATTATAGACCTCAGTAAATCACAGGACAGACTAGCACAGTGGCAGCTCTAATGCACTCAGCTGGGGCAGCAGTCCCCACAGAGGGCTACGTGCTACTGCAGTGCACACCGCAGGTTCTGCTCAGTTCTACCAGCTCAGTTCCGAGTGAGAATGGGACACTGCAGTGCACCAGAACATGCAGGAGAGACACGATTCAGGAAGTCAGAAAGGTCTGAGTTTCAAGGGGAGGCTAGACTCCAGCCCTCAGTGTAAGATTCGTCAAAGTTGCCAAACCAGGCAGAGACTAAGGTCCTGGGATCCTGACTGCTGAGTGAGAACTCCAGCAGCAGACCTCAACTGACATCTGCAGCCTCTTCTCAGCACCACACCTCCTACAAGTCTGCTATTTCTTCTCAGAATTCTAAGCCTAACTGTGAGCTGACACTAATAGTTCAGAAGAGTAGCTCTAACTACAGCTGAAGACTATGCACAGAATGGATAGAAAAGCAACCCTCATCTTGTCAAAGTCAGCCTCATCACAAGCATCACATTTCTCCTTCTCTGAACCCTAATCACAGGCCAAGACTAATACTAGTCTCAGAGATACAGCCCTACACAGGTAATAATTGTAATCTACCATGGAGTTTACGCTGCTTCTTTCCAAAACCTAAATCATGAGAGCAGTATCACAGGATGCTCTTAGCCTCCAGGCTAAGACTGTACAGAGGATATCACAGAATCACAGTGGTTGGAAGGGACCTCAAAAGATCAAGTCCAATGCCTCAGCATAAGCGGGTACCCTACAATAGGTTGCACACGTAGGCACCCACGGGTCTTGAATATCTCTGTACAAGGATATTCCACAACCTCTCTGGACAACCTGCTCCATCACCCTTACTGTAAAGAAGTTCTTCCACTTGTTCACATGGAACATCTTACGTTCCAGTTTTAGGCCAACATTCCTTGTCTTATCACCACACACCAATGAGAAAAGCCTGGCCTCATCCATTTCCATCCCACCTCCCCTTTGGTATTTGTAAACATTAATCAGATAGCTGCTCAAATACGTAGATATGTAGGCACAATACATAACACATCTCTAGATGTGTAGGTATGTTTTTGACTATCTGAATTATCTCAGTTCTACAGAACTCCTGCAACCTCTGTTCTGAACTTTAAACCTATACGTAGGCTGAGACTAAAGCTGCAGAACACGGTAGTGCTCTTGGTGAAGGAACGCACAGGCAGCGCTTTTACTGCCTGTGTAAGCCACTTGTTAGACACGCTGTCCCTCTGTGACTCCGTTTTCTACTTCTTGATCTCTGAATCTCACTCTAGGCTGAGATGAAAGCCATGAGACTCCCCAGTCCCTGAACTTTATTATTTCAAACAGAGGTCTAGTTTTACTCTTTGCTTTACTGCAGCAACATCTTCTGTTCCCTGTTCTTGGTATGTATCTGAGATTTATTGTTCTCAGAAGCCTCACTCGGATCCCATCCCCAAGCACAACCTAAGCCCCAGGCCAGCAACTCAACCTGTTTAATCAGTGCAGAGAGCACAGTTCCTCTAGCAGCTGTCAAATTACCTTAGCAGCCCTTTTGAGCCTCACGTTTACTGTGTGTTCTGAAACTGTATTTTTCAGGACCTTACTCCACTGGCTGCTGTTGTTCTTTTTAGCTGATGGGGATTTCAAAAGGGAGGTGCTAAGTGTCCCTCTTCTACAAGTTATAATGCTGGGCAGGTTATTGGCACGCACACTGTGGCTGCCAGCCTCTGGCATCCTCACTGAGTGCAAGATACTAGTAATTCAGACAGATGTCATTGATGCAATCCTAGCTAAAATTCTCATGGGGGTGGCACACTGTTGGCACTTTTGAAGAAGTACCTCTTGCTTAGCATTTAAATATTTCCAGAATATTTTATTTCAAGACAATGGTTGAGTGATGTGCTGCTTTTATTTTTAGTGATGTGAAAATACACAAAGTCTGTTAAATACCACCTTTAATCAATCTTTTTCAGCCAGACAAAGAAGGACAAACACTTCCATAGATCTTTCAAGGTATCTTCTTGATTAGTAATGCTTGGAACTAAATTGTCTTTACAGCTTATCGCAGAAACAAAGAATACCTTGGCATGGAAAGGACCTTAACATCACTCAGTTCCCACTCTCTGAGTAAAGAATTTCCACCTATTACCTAACCCAAATCTCCCCTAGTTTAATTTAAAACCATTCTCCCTTGCCCAATCACTATCTGTCTGTGTAAAAGTCAATCTCCTTCCTGCTTATAAGCCCCATTTAAGCACTGGAAGGCTGCAATGAGGTCTTCCTGGACCCCTCTCTTCTCCAGGCTTCCTCAAAAAGCCCAGTTCCCTCAGCCTGTCTCTACATGAGGAGTGCTCTAGTCCTCTGAGCATCCTTGCAGCCTCCTCTGGATGCAATCTAACAGCTCCACCTCTCTTACGCTGGGACCTCCAGAACTGAACACAGTACCACAGGTGGGATCTCACAAGAGCAGAGTACAGGGGAGAACTCCCCTCCCTCACCCTGCTGGCCACCCCACTTTAGACGCAGATGAGGACACAGTTGGCTTTCTGGACGACAAGCACTTACTTCTGGCACATGTTGATTTTCTCACTGATCAACACTCCTAAGTCCTTCTCCTCAAGGCTGCTCTAGATTGACCTAGCTTACCATAAACTTGCAGTTATCAAACTTACTAGTATCATTCGATTATAAATTTCATGCTTTGTTTCAATATTATTGGCAAAATGAACAAGTGAGGGCCATAAAATTAATTAAAATCTTAATTAAGTGGATTCTTCTTTCCATTCTGCAATTAGACAAAGCAGTAAGCTACTATAATTCCCCTTAAAAAGACTAAGAGGAAGAGAGTTACTTAGCAAATGATGGGAAAAGAAAGTATATGATTTTTATGTTACATATGTGATCTGTATATGTTGTATATCAGCTATGTGCATGCATTACTAATGTGAATGCATTGCCAATTTGACAAGATATGTTACAGAACAAAGGTATGAATCCATTTGTCTAAAATGCCATCACTGATACTGAGCTTGGATTATATTCCATATGTCACTGAAGTTCAAAATTATTTAGACCTCAGGTACTGAAATATATGCAACGTATCACAGAAAACAGCAAGCCCAAACCTTTCCTTCTAAGTTAATACGAAAGAGTTTTTACCCCTTTTGGGAACAGAGCAGACAGTCAAAACCCATCAGAATATTTTTTCTAGTATTTCTCACCTGGGCAAAAAAAAAAAATTGGAAATGCTACAAGAAATGGTTTTGTCATCTCTTGTGACCAAATTGAAAGTCTCATTACTCTTGGCACTGGCTAAAACTATCATTTTCAGACTCTAGCGATAACATAAGACCTTCAGTTTTCATTATAAGAAAATAAAAAGTTTCTAAGCTGTCATATTGAGTATAAAATCATGATAAAATGATCAATGACTAGAAAAAAAAAAACACATGAAAAGAAAACCATTATTTTAAATAAAATTGTGACTTTGATAAAGAATATTAATATTAAATAGATATGAAGAATCAGTTCAGAACCGTACTGTAGCCTGAAACGTACCCCATACTCAACAAGCACCAACAGAACAGTTGACTGTACAGTAGAAGCTAACAGCAACGATCATAACATGCTACAGCCTGAATGGACAAGGAGGGAGGACATCACCACAATTTTAAGTTAACTGCAGTAGCAGGGGATCTAGCAGGCCCATTTTTCTGATGATTTTCAATGGCTGACTACACCACCCATCCCCACTTCCCGACTTTCCTGTAGAAAAGAAATAAAACTGCAACAGATACGGCTACTCTGAGGGAGGGTATTTCTATATTTCTATACATCCAGGGATTAGTTGAAGCTTTAGCTCATCATCAACACACAGCAGAAAGGTATCTTAATAAGCATAAAGCATAACAGCACATCACATAATGTATCTGATCCTTATCTGTCTTCAGCTAGGGCCAGTGTTCAGTGTTTCAGAACTGAAACAGAAAAAAAGTCAACTCAAAGACTGCATGATATACAAAGAAATAAAATAGCATGTTACTGCATTATTTAAGTATGCACTGCAAACTTCAAAAGCTTAATGCAGTGCAGACAAACATTACTTCAGTCTCTTTTCAAACACCTCTGGTAACACAAACTTGCTGAGCACACAAGGATTTATGGCCCATACTCTATTTTCACCTTCAAAAAATATATTCTTTGTGTTATATAAGATTTCCCATACACTTGCCAAGACGATGGCAAGATGAAACACCACTGCACTTTGCTAAGATGATAGCAAGGTGAAATACTATTTGTAAATCACGCTTTGGCATTACAGTGAATTAACAGGAGGAAAAAATGAAAAATGAGTGATGAAACAAAATTTCAATCCAACAATTGCCATTATTTTGATCAAATTTTGTTAATTAATCAATCTTGAAAATCATTCAGTACACAGCAAAGCAGGTCTCAGTTACTGCTAAATTCATATCACCAATAACCCCCTAACAATTCAACCAGCTCCAAACCTTTTCAGGTTCACAGGCCACCAACATTCAGCTAAGAGGCTTCAGAAATGTAGATTAATGTTTCATGCTCTAGGGAGCAAGCTCATCATCAACTGTGTTGAGAAACTCTCTTTTCTCGTTTAGGGAATGGAATTACATAATCAGTTAAGTACATTATAGTTCCTTAGCTCTTTCTAAGCCCTTGGTACAGTAACTTTTATTGGGGCAGGAGGACCAGCGGTCTTTGTAACAATGCCTACTGCACACCAGTATGTTACAAACTAAAGATATTAGCAGTATTCTATCTATGCTACTCTTACACTCTTATTCCATTTAATTTCATCCATTAAAAAGTATCACCTCTTTTCTATATGTGCTCCTTGACCATGAAACAGACCATGCTTGCAATCACACAGCCCAGTGCTCCCCTGAACAACCAACAAATCTAAGAGCACAAGCGTATTTTGGGACTCCTACCAGTACCTTCCCTTTGTCATACAGGGATGGAAAGCGGGAAAAAAAAAGTTCCAAAGCTACATTCATTATTATGGTCATATCTTACGGGAGATACAGCCACTGCCGCCAATTCGTGTTGCTACTTGAACTGAACGTGCAGCCATGTGATGAGAGATATAATGAGATTTTTAACAGAGGGCTGCATCTGAGTGTTTGACCCAAAAAAAAAAAAAAAAAAAAAAAAAGATTCAGCCAGGGTACAATGAACTGTTATTTATTTCCATTTGAGTTTAGCAAAGGTTGTCCTACACAACTGTGAAACAATTTTACACTTTTAAAATGTATTAGCTTTGAACTGAAACAGTAAATAAACTATTTATTTGGATTTTATTTTTTTTTTAATCTCAAAATGGATTTAAAAGGGTGTGTAGAGAGTTTAGCACCACAGAGAGCAATTTTTTTCACGGCAGGCTAATAGGATTGCAAAGGGTTATTTTGCTGGAGAGCAGATTTTCAGATGCTTTCTCCCTAATGAAGCTTTTGTTCCTCACTTACAAAGTGCTTTTTGTCTCTTTTTTTTTCCACCTTATTTTTTTCCCTCCTTTTAAACAAGGCAGGGAAAGGTGAATTGCCTTGGAGAACCATGTTGCCATTGGACTAAATTAAACCTTAAAAGATCAAAGCTTTCAAAATCATGCTGAGATCAAACCGGGATCTTTGGAAGACTTAGAAGGAAGGAAAAACTCATCTTTACAATTTGTCTACAAACATGTTGCTCTTCAGTTGCTGAAAATATGTAGGAGGAGTACACTGTGTGAGAAAACAATCTTCAGTGATAGCATAGCAGCTTTTAGAGAAATCGATCTTTCCTGAGAATGGGTGAAACTCACCTCTGTTCTGAGAGTCCTCAGGTCTCGTTCCGGCCATGTAGGCTGTTCATTTAATTCTCTAATGGCTCAGTGGTTGTGCTATAAATTTTATCCCATGTGACCTCCTAAGTCTACACTCCCTGAAGATTACTATAAATAATGTTAAAATATATAAAGAAAACTTCCAAAGCAGCAAGGAAAAAAAAAAAACAACAACACTAAACCAACCAAACCCAAACAACTGTGAAGCAAATTATCTGGAGCTACTCAAAAGCTCTTGTGACTAAAACAGCCGTTTAATGGTCCATGAGGGCTAAAATTATTTTTCTGAGGCTTGGAAACAGTCTGGCCATACCTGCACACTCCCCCAGCAGCAGCGCATCGCCCTGCCAGTTAGACAGCCTGACTAACCGGGAAGGCCAGATTTTAATTCAATGAATTTAGCAAGGTCAAGCCATGCTAGTTTTAAAATGCATTACTACATTTCACTGCATGGAAGATTTAGTTACGTTAGAAGAGAAGCTGCCTGTCTGGAAAGGTGAAACAAAGCTTATAACAAGTAAGTTTTATTATTACCATAGCTACCCCAAAACCAAAAAGAATTGTACTGATGGACAAAGGAGGCAGAAACTGTTCTCTCACTTCAGTCTTGCACATTAGAGTTTGCTCACAGGGAAGGATGAAGCCCCTCCAGGCCACCAGCCCTTATCACCCTTGCTTCTACATAGCATATTTCTGATAACGGAGCTGAGTACTGCACGCAAAACCACCATCACATCAAGACCTTTTTGCAGTACAGGTTTTACATACTGCTGTTTCACCTTCAGAAATCTCAGGGTGGAACTTTGCAGTTCCATCCCTACCACCAGCAGGCGAACGTTCTAGAAGGGTATGGATCCCTGCCTGTGGCAGCACAGCCTCGCTCCGGCTGTGAGCAGCTAACGGCTGCAGGCTGAGGCAGCTGGCCGGGCTGGGCTGCCCTCAGGGACACAGCCGAGGGAACGCCGCAGACAGCACAGTCCACACGGCGGCAGCACAGAGCTGGCGCAGAGGAGAGAGCCAGGAGCCGTTGGGCCCTGAGGAAATTCAAACCAACCAATCAGAGCCAGCCTCCCCGCCGTGTTGGGGCTGCAGCGCCCCTGCAAGGCATCGAGGGAGCCTGCAGCCCTCTGGGCTCTGATGACCCGCGGCTGTAAAGCTGCCTTCCTGAGCACCCTGCTTGGCTGTATTTGGTCTTCCCACCATTTTTGAACTTATACAGCAACACAGGTATAACCACCACTCCACTCTTATCATGGAAAGCCATCTGCTTTTATCCTTTTCATTTCAATTGAATTTATTATTTCACTTCTGTTGAGGAAACCTGACTTCCAAAATGGCATTCTGCCTACTTGTGAAGGTGTCACAGCGCTGAGGGTGCCCACGTGGCTTCTTGAAACCCCCTACAAGCAGTATTGCCCTACCAGAGACAGCAGTTCCAACTGGTCCCATGCCAGGAGGCCTGCTTCCACAAAGTGCTGTGTATTTTGCTTTGCCTCTTCTGTTTTTGCCTTAAACAAACAATCCATTCCCACCCTTTTCCTTCACCTTTCTAACCTCCGTGGCCCTATTTTGTACTACAAAACATAAGTAGTACCAGACAGGTACTTAAAAAAAAAAAAAAAAAAAGAAAGAAAAAGAAAAGGAGAGGCAATTGCAAGGACCATGTATTTCTCTTTCTTTTTTTAAACAGAATCATTATGGGGATGTATTCTCCTTTCACTTGTGTCAGAGAGCACTGACACAGTGCTAGAAAGCTGGTGTTGCCTGCACTAAGATGGGATTTCACCCAGAGCAATGTCTTCCACGCTTGACAGGCTAAGTAGAACGGTTCTGTCCATGTTAAGGCAGTAGCTGTGATGATTAAACCTTCCTTACAGAGCTCATCGCCTCCCAGCAAGGTGCCAAGGATGGGGCCTGTCATATGTCTTTTCTACTTGCAGAGTGAAAAAATCCAAGCAACAAACAACCTCAACCACCTATCATTTATTCACACTTTGAATGGTGAGCAGCAAGAGCTACACCTTAGTAGCAGCTCAGAAACGTATGACGGTACCGATCATAATCATTGTTCTTTACACAATTTCATATATTTCATAAGTATTTGTGAGAAAAATTGTCGGGAAATTACTGTAAATGCAAAGGCCTAAGATCTAGATAAGGGGAAAAGATTTAGCCTTTGAAATGACAACAAGCCAAATGAAACAGATTTATTGTAAAGAAGCACAAAGAGCATCAAGTCAAATCTAAAATCTATTCATCTTTACCATCTCAACAAGCATTTAGGTTACTCTTCCGTTAAAATCATTATTCTTGGAATTCATTTGCCAGTGTGAATATTTGAAGATTGGGTGCGTAGTTTACTCTGAGATTTTCTTTAAGGAAATTCTAGTAGCAAGCCTTCCTGGACTAAGTTAATTTTTTATGATATTGATGGAAAAGGAGTGAAAGGTGAAATACAGTCATTAAAGTCCTCAACTTTTGGTTATCTACTACTCATAATCAACTTCAAACTATTTACAAATAATTGTTTGGTCCTTAAGATAACAAAAATCAATCCAGTAATTTGTATTGGAAAAAAAAAGAATATTACATTCATTAAATTATTTCAGCAGTGTTGTCAGCAGATGAAAATCACCATGAAATTCAGTATGGAACGACCAATTTTTACAACATTGAAGCTATGTTCTAAATGGAATCCAGAGTTCTAGTTGTATCAATAAAGAATTTAAATATATACTCTATTTTAGAGAATGATTCACTTTATTAAAAATAGGGCAGGAGTTATAAAAGCATTCTGCTTCACAAAACCGTAAGCTATAATATTGACCAGATTTAATTACAATTTAATTCAAGATAATTGTGTCACATTAAATTTGTTTCAATTCTTGAACACTTTCATGGCACCTTAAGAACAGTACTGTAATGCTATACTGTCCATAGGCTAAACGGAAATCCATATTATTTCTAGCAGAATATTGGGAGCGTGCAGGGGTGAACAACTAGATCAGCTCGGTTTTTGGGATTTCAGCAACTATGTTTTCTGCATCTGAAGGCATCAAAATTGTATTATGTTTTATTACTGTGAACCCAAAAGAATGATAAATCCAAGCATCATTCATGCGTGAATGCTACTGCAAATCAGAACGCAAAATTATTTGACATACAAAATACAATAGATGGAGCCTACAAAAAAGAGTAGAAGGAAAGCTTAGCCTAGGATTTTCTCACAGTCCACCCAAACTATGGTGCAGTTAGCAAGACAAAACAAACAAACAAACAACAACCAACCAGACAAAATAACAACAGAGAACCTGCTAAAAATACTCAGCATGTTCTTATGTGTGCATTTTCACATGAAAGCACTGCTGTTAACAGCAAAGAAAACAACTTACAGTCCTAAACGTATCTAACTAGAAAATAAACAGAACCTTAATTCAAGGAAGATTTACTTTGTTTCACAATACACAGCTCATTCTGTGTTTCCAGCAAACACACAGAGTGAAACTGACTGTGTCTTCCTTTCACCCCTTTTTGCAGATTAGCATGATTTTTGAAAGAAAACATAACAGTATTCTCAGTTGCACAACTGCTTCCAGATATGGATAACTAACATTTCTAGACACATCATACCCAAATCAATAAGAGAAATCTTGCTATATATTACCCAAAGTTTCTGACATTAGTGAGAAGGAGTAGCATTACTTGGAATGCTCAGCATTTCCACAATCCCCTTTGGAACAAATCAAACTAAGTCTTTAAACGTATGCATAGTAAATTTGATGCAAGCAAAAATGTCTCCACCAATGTCATCAATTCTTCAGCAGCCTTAAAATTAAAAATGGGCTTAAAGCATTTTCTAGATTAGGCCCTCTCTCCTTTCTTTTATTAAAATGGGACAGTGGCTATAAGCCAGCAGAAACTCTAGTGATAAAGTAGAAGACATAAACTTGGTGAGAGATGTGATAAAATTCTCTTCTATACATAAGGAAATGACTTCCATAACTCATTCCAGGTCTTACTTCTTGTAAATAGAACCGTAAAAGAAAAAGAAAAAAAGACAAAAAGCATACTCCGTATAATTTCTAGATGCACACTACACTGATTTCTTCCTAGTTTTAATTTGATTAAGTAGGGAACATTCTGAAGATTTTTCCCTTTTGTTTCATTATCTTTACTTGGATTAAAGACAAGAATGTACAACAACAACAGTGCAATAGCGCTTTCAGAAGAGAGACAAATCTACTGAGGGGACAAAATTCATACTGCCATTTTTCTTCCGTTCAGTGGGCTGGATGGGTGATCTACCTTTCTTTCAACTTGCCTTTGCTGGAGGCAAGCAGGATGACAGTATGCTATAGGACTAGTTAAAGTGCACAGCAGCCAGATTCCCCAGACTTCAGTAAAAAGCCCAACGGGATAAATTTTGTTAAGGTCTTAAACTATCCATTACCTTTACATAGCTCTTGCAACACTGACTGCTGAGATATATATTCTGAAGAAAGTTCTATTGCCCAAATGCACATTCTCCATTTTACTGTATCGTGTAGCTGTCAAAGAGGTATCTATTCAAATCTTTGAACACATAGCTGTGAAAGACTTTTATGGGATACACAAAATCCCAAGGCCACTGTGACTTTGCGTTAGTGGGAGGTCATTAGTTATCTGTCATCCCCCCATGTTAGGTACTGTTAAATCAGAGAAGAAAAGAATCTCACCTCAAGTGGTTGAGTCTTCAGAGATAATAAAGGCACAGAAGTCAACTTCAACAAATTTATTTTTGAATTAAAAAAATTTGGGACTTTGTTCACATTGAAAAGTAAATTGGGGTGCTTTTTAAATATACATGAATAAAAACTAGATGCGTGGAGGCGTACTGTAGTTATAGACATCTGTCAAACCAGAAGTGAGATAACCACTCAAAATTATGAGAATTCAAGATAACTTTAAATTACTTGAATCCATTACTAGCCTGCAGGCAACTTCTCAATTATACTTTAGCTAGCTCTTACACACGCAACAATAATATCCAAACAACAAGGAGAGATAAATTATGCAGAAATTATGTTCTAAAACTCTAGGATCAACATCTACCATCTTAAATACATCAGCACTTCAGCAAGTTTCATAAAGCTGTTTGGGCAAAGCCTTGGTGAACGTCACTAAGGTCTTATCAAAATAGCCTTGTACTGCATTTACAACATGACTGAATTTGCAACAAGTTGGGTATAGATTGGTTGTCATTTACTTTTTTTTTTTTTTTTTTTTTTTAGTAACAGCACTATAGACGTGATTTCATTTTTTCTTAAGTGGTTTCCTATTTACAGAGTTGGTGGTAATGGACAAAACACGTCCAGGAAATTTTTATTTACACAAATAAATGCTCTTGAATTTATGAAGTGCAGTGATATTAATAACAGTAACCATAATAAATTATAAAAAGAGTTATTTCCATCAAATCTCAAGTCCACTCCTCATATTACACTATGAGATAAATGATGAAAAAAAGCATCCTCAGAAGAGATTCACCTCCATGATTTCTGTTTTCAAGCTGTTCTCCAATGGAATACACCGACTTGATCTCAAGTAGCGTTTTTACTGATTTTTATTTTATTTCTATTTAAAGATGCCCAAATGAACCAACTCAAAAGAGGAATGGTAAGAGTCACCGATTTCAGTTACTGCTGGTTAAGAAGTACTTAAGTAGAAATTAATTTCACAGATAGATGGCAAGACTGCTTCTGATTGCCAAATTTTACCTTGAAATAGATGGACCCAATCCATGCTCACTGTCCATGAATGGCACTTTGCCAGATATCTGAAGTCACAGCCTAACTGGGTTGCCGTGCCTGCATCTCTCCAAGAATGTAAAAAGATCACAGACAACATGCAATTTTTTGAAGGAGAAAGTTACGCGGGAGATTCTGCTGTATAGAAATTGCATTACTTTCAGTAATGAGGAACATATTTCTGCACAACCCCTAGCCTAGCACATCCTTTTAGGAATGACTGCAGAGATAAACCTAGCCCTTCTTCTGCTCCAGATCAAAACACAACTGAAATGAGATACACAGCAGCACTGGCTAATACCCATCATGTGCCTGGTCAATAACAAATAAGAGAAGCTCCATCACAGATGCATAACGAATCACTAACAGCATATATAATGAAAATAAACCACCCTACTTTATATTAATGAAGATTTGAAGTATAATTATTTGCATGATTAAAATCCCATTAGTTTTAATGCGAGTCTCTGAATACACACATATCCTCTGATCACCTTCAAGGCAAGCATACATGTACGTACACCTAAAAATATGCGTACAATCAGAATTTCTTTGAGGCTATAAAGATAGTAATCAATATATGCTGATTTACTTTTTAACTGGTAATCAGGTAGCGATAATATTATTGTCAACTAGATTAAGTTTCTAAAAAACGTATTAATAAGCAGGATTTTGTCATATCATCCGTTAAACTGAGAAATTGAGCCAATATACAGGAGAAGAATTGGTTGCTTGAAACTTGTGTCTGAGGTCTAGTAAGGTAAGGTGGTGTTCACAAATGTCTCTTCTAATTGAGCCTATTCTATATAAACTTGAGTATTATTTTCTTATTTTCTTTGCTATTTCATTATATTACATCAGTTCTAAGAATGTGGTCTCAAAACTCCATTATTTAAAATTAATGTTCCTTACAACACCGGGTATGCTCTTTCCACTCATCTTAAAAAAAAAAACTCCTTTAAATATCTGGAGGAGCCAGTTGTAGCTGCTGGAGCCTTTTTAATTCATCAATAAAAGCAGGTGCCAAGGAATCAAATTGACAACTGTTAATTTTCAGTTCTTGTTCTTGATTTCAGCATTCTTAAACTGTTTTGAAATGAATAGCAATGCAGCTCAGAGAGGATTAGAAAGATTCTGCCTACTTCAACTGCAGACGTTAGAAGCAACTTTTTATTAAAATCTTAGCTGAATGAAGTTTGACTGTGACAGCATCTGCTTGGGCTGAAATTCCAACATCTCAGACTGTCCCATATGAGTCCATTCACTCCAATCTCCAGTGCTAGCAGGAAAAAGCACTTTGGAGGCCTTGTCCTGAATGACGCTCCATTGGGAGGATGCTGGTGTTCAGGTGGGGGTTCAACTTCCACCATCAGAAGTGCTCAAGAATAGCAATTTTACGTCCAGTTAACACAGAGGTACTAGCAGAACATGAATGCTTTACAAACGGATTTTGTGCTTTACAGTTATAAACAGTTGCTGACAAGCTTCAATAAAGTCTTGATATTTAAGGACCGATGATTACTTATGTATTTGAATTTTTCAGTTACACAACTAATTCTTTAATAAACTTCTCAATTCCTTCCCTTTCGTATTTTTCTTTTATGTTAATCTAGACAGACTGTAGAAAGAATAACTGTAAACAAAAGTCAGCAATTTAAATTGTCATTCTAGGATCCCAAAACCCACCATTTGCAACTTTAATGTCATCTCACGTGTCGGTTTGGACGAATCCAATAGTCATGGTAATGTTTTTGTGGAATCTGAATTAAGTTCCCATGGTGCCTCTGAATAACAGTATAAAGTAGAACATTTAATCCTGCATTACTCCCTACTTAAATTAAAAGGCCAGTGTACAAGGGAAAAAAAATTGTGGCTTCTCTTTAAATCCCAGCAGGCAACAAATGAAGCCCTCAACTTATATCTATGGGATACCAAGGAGTCAGAAATTGCTTTCATGACAATAAGTATGTGAATTGCCTTGTAGTTCTGTGGAGTTCTGTATTTATTTTTGGTCACATCTTATCTGCACTGAAAACAGTCTGAATTCAAGTTGATTTACTCCCAAATACATTCCAGATAGGCATAATCTCATGAAAAATGTAAGAAAGCATGACGGTCTCAATCTTTCCCTGGCATTCCCATGTATTCTACAACATCCTGTTCTCTGAAAGAGTGTGTAATCTAAATTTTATTTTTAAATTGCAGAGGGTCATTTAGCAGACTCTGAAGGGATTCTGTTTGGAATCGGTTTTTGGTTTATTTATTTTCAATAGAAATGCATTAAATTAAAAAGAATTATGGAGAAGAAACTTGAAGTTCTGACAAGATGTTTTTCCAGGCTCAGAGGGTATAGCAGAATTAAAATTCCTAAAATTAGAGTATCGGTTTAACGCAAAGAACATCATCACCTTGCAAAACTTACCCTTTCTATTTCTATTCATGTTCTAATGCTACCATCTGAGTACAGACTCCAATTCTGACAATTGTTAATCCTAATCCAGAGGGTGTCTCCAGGCCAAAGGATGTGAAAAAAAAGGACACCAGAATCAGTGCCAAACATGGCTTGACTTTACTTACACAGTGCGTAATTGGTTGCAAAGACATTATAAAATGGGTTAAATGTCATCATAGACCATAAGAGCCAAGTGCTGACAATGCACAAAATGCTACCCTCCCCATGTCACAGCTGTTAGCTACTTAGGAAAGGTACATAATCATCCACACCAAAGGCAGAAATCAATGCCAAGGGCTTCTGAGGGTCTGTCAGTATCTTCTTACAATACATTATTATGAATCATCATTGTACCATTTGGGAGTGCAGCTCCTGACACTCCTTACAAGTTTCCTAACTGTTAAGTTAGATGGGCAAAAATTATTCTGGATGATGAGAAGATACCCGAAGCAAATCCCAGGACACCACTTCCCAATAACTTGAGGCTATCAGAGCCTCATTATCATCATAATGACAAATTTGAAGAAGCTTAGTAAAAGTCATCTGGCTGTCTGTCTGTTAATCAATGGAGTGGACTTATCTGGTCAGGCTGCCCAGGTGAATTTTTCATCTCTCCTCCTAGCATCTATGCACAGACCTCACAGAGCTGCATGCAGTGCTCTCTGGCAGGCACACTTGTGTCTGCTGGAGCCACCAAACAAGATTAAATCCATCTGTAGAATGCAAAACAGACAAGCCCCCAAGTTTTGAGACATCCATGTGAAAATGTATATATACCATTTTGCTTTTCACCACTGGAATCACTTGGTTCTTCATCTTTTTGGTGGCTCTCCCTTTGCAGAGAGCTCTCCAGTTTGTTTGGGTAGGTTTCTTCATCCTCTGAGAGGGCTCAGTGGAGCAGCTAAGTCCACAGTAAACTCACAGAATCATAGAATCACAAGGTTGGAAAGGAGCTACAAGACCATCTAGTCCAACTGTCCTCCCATAACTATTGCTACCACAAGCCACTAAACCGTATATCATAGCTCCTCATCCAGACACCTCTTGAACACTGCCAGGGACGGCAAATCCACCACCTCCCTTCAGGACTGAAGAAGACCTGTGCAGTGACAAGTCCTGAGGTCTGAAGGCTGACACTGCAGGTGCTTTGGTAAGGAAGAGTGTGCATCACATGCAGCAAGCATAACAGGAATGTTTTCACCTTACCATTCCAGCACACCTATTCCTCTACAATATGACTGATTGCTATCATGCTTTTTAGCCACACAAAGTAACAGCTTATCCTTTCCATATACTTTTGTCACATGACTGACAACACGCTATTTCTCAGCATGCTGAGAACTTCAGGTTGTCAATGTATATAATGAACAAACATTCTCGTATCCCACTGCTTTCACCCAATTACTTATTGCCCAAATGACAATTCGTGAAGCAAGGCTTTAGTGGAGCTTTCCAACTTCCATGCTGGTTGAGATTTTTCATCTTCATATAACTGACAATTAAATGCTTTTAATAACGTAACAGAATCCAAAATATACACTAGATTGGATAATTAGCAGAACTACACAAAAGCTAGAGTAGTGAGAGTTGAATACTGTAGTGAAGAAGCCCACGTACTTTTTAGAAAAAAATTGGAGCTTCCTGTCTGAAAGCTTGATGCAAATTTAAGCCAATATCCACATAAAACATCAAGCAGTGCATAAAACATAGAGATTGGAGTTTAAGATTATATTTTAAGAGTCTGAAAAGCAGGCAAATGTTTCATACAGCATACCTTAATCTGGAAAGCATACTTCAATAAAGAAAACTGTAAGTTTCATGCCTGCATTTTTGCTGATAATTCAGAATATTCAGAAACTAATAACCGGCCTTGGACCATAAGGTAGATTCACAGATAATTTGATGAAAAGTGCTGTTAATCCAAAAGAAAGCCTGACAGTTCTGTAGATCTGACATCCATTATTGATTTATTAATATTTGATTAATCTCTTAGCAGGAAATGATGAGTGTAGGAGCAAATGTCTAGAGCAGTGCACACAAATTCCATTGCACCAACCTGGAAGTTGTTTTGGATTTTTGAAAAAAAATAAGTCCTAATTTATGACAGGCTTCACATGACAGCTTCGCAAGATGCGTGGTGCGGCTAACTTACCCAAGAAATGGGACGACATTCAGAGAGATCTAGACAAGCTCAGGCAGTGAGCCCAGGAGAATTTCAATAAATCCATGTGCAAGGTCTTCCACCTGGGTTCCGGCAATCCCTCCTATCAGTAGAAGCTGAGAAACGTAAGGATGGAGCACAGCCCTGCCAAAAAGGACTTGGGGGTACTAGTAGACGGCAAGCTGGATGTGTACCCTCACAGCCCAGAAAAGCCAACCATATCCTGGGTTCCATCAAAGGAAGGGTGGCCAGCAGATTGAAGGAGGTGATCCTGCCCCTCTGCTCTGCGCTGGGGAGACCTCACTTGGAGTACTGCATCCAGATATGGAGTCAGTACAGGAGAGACATGGATCTGTTGGGGCACATCCAGGGGAGGGCTACAAAAATGATCCAAGGGATGGAACACCTCCTCTATGAGGACAGACAGAGCTGGGACTGTACAGCCTGGAGAAGTCTCCAAAGAGACCTGATAGCAGCTTTTCAGTACCTAAAAGGGGGGTCTATGAGAAGAAAACAAACAGACTTTTCTAAAGATTCTGTTGGGATAGGACAAAGGGAAAATGGTTTCGAACTAAAAGAGGGGAGATTTAGATTGGACATAAGGAAGAAGTTTTCTATAATACAAGTGGTGAAGCACTGGCACAGGATGCCCAGAGACACGGTAGAAATCCCATCTCAGGAAGCATTTAAGGTCAGGCTGGACCAGGCTCTGAGTAACCCAAACAAGCTGTAGGTGTCCCTGCCCACTGCAGGGGAGTTGGATTAGCTACTTGTAAGGGTCCCTTGCAACTCAAAAGATGATTTTATGATCCTGTGATTCTATATGTGCCAATCCCTTAGAAGTAGAAGAAAATCCTAACTAAACCCTGAGAATCTGCAAGACTTCAGACTACTCAAAACATAAAACATAGTATTAAAAATTCTTATAATTTCTCTGGGTTTGCAACAAAGTTTAACAGGTACCTTATTGGAGACATTTAGCTGCCTAGAAGCGAGGCTCTATAAACTTTCCTGAGGCATGTAAATCACTTACTATACCACCACAAGTTAGAAATGATGCAGGAAAACTAATGTCCAGCTTGCACAACTGGCTGAATATTTAGCACAGTGTTTTATTACAAAGGCTTGCATGCCCTTTCAAAGCATTTTATAGGGGGCACTGCAGGGTAGGAAGATGATTAAAAACAAAAACAACATAGAATATTAATTTAAAACGAAAAACAACAGTGACAAGGAAAAAAAACACTAGTTCAAATTGGCATCAAATTAATGCTGTGCCTGAAACTATCAGCACAAGAAGTCATATCAGCATCTGTTACAGCAGGAGGGTTCAGATGAAAAACAGGAAAAAAATGGGAGTATATAGATGAGAAGAAAAAGTTCCTCTCTAAATGAATGCCTTTCCTCTTTATTATAAAAGATACAAAAGGCAAGGGGAGCCTTTTAGGAGCAGTTTCCAAAGCTATCTTGGAAATCGCACATTCCTACATTTTAGGGCTGACAGTTAGGGCTGACAGAGGCCTCCAAGACCATAACTTCCTGTACATCGAGCTGAGATCCATACTTAATATTCACACATCCGTCAAAACTTTCTGACTACTTTCAGATGCTTTTTCAGATCTCTGATCCTTCTCACCGTTGCACTCTAACCTCTCTATAAAAAGTCGGTTCTTCCCTTAACTTGATCATGGCAGAAAAGCCTTGGGAAGTTCACAGCACGCATAAGCTCTCTTTAACAATAGATCCGAAGGTGTATTGTGTTGATCTTTGATCTTTGCATGTTATTAATAAAGATATCGTCCCACTGAAATCCAACCCACAGATAGAACTACATCCATGACACCTGTAATTTGTTCAAAGGATCACGAGGTACATAAGTTTAACGTCAGTGATCTATTTTTCAGAAAGCTGCACTGTCCTGTCTTACCGCCTTCTATTTCATGTTTATTAGGCATTCTCTAATTCACACAGTTATTAACTATGTAATCCATGTAAAAGAGAAACAAAGCACACCTTCACAGGCCATAATCGGGCTATAAAGCCTTGCTGGTAAAGCCTAGGAAAGACCAGTTCTAACACAGTGAATTTCATTGCAGCTGAGCAAGGGGCACACGGTGACATGCCCAGTGGCAAGCCCAGGGCTTGGTCTGCAGTGCCTCAAAGCAAGAAGGGGCCATGGTCAGGGAGGCTGGTTCACAGGCACTGGGCTCCATGGGCGTTCATCTAGGCAAAGCTCATTGGAAAGAGCTGCATGAAAACACTGGCCTCTGAATTAAATTCCTTGTATGACATCTTTGATAGCACTTCATAAATCCTTAAATCAGCAGTTTATTTTGCTATGCTGATCATGGGTGGTTTTTTTATTTAATTTTGGTATAGATTTTGATGTAATTTAGTCCAATAAAATAGTAGCTTTCTCCTTGCAAGAACAGAATTCTAACTCTGGCTGAAGCAGCCTCTGGCTTCTGCAGCAATTTTCTAACATGCAGATGCAAACTTTCCGAGCAAGATGACATGTTGAGCTGTTCTCTATTATTTTGTCAGTGACTACGTCCATATTCCCTACGGAATTCTCTCACGGCCAACTTGCCTGCCTTTTCATGCAGCAATAAAACCAGAAAGTTCATAGAGCTGGACATGTGAGAAGTTTTCTATCATTTTTTGCAAACAACATTTCAATTTGGAATAAAAATTCCTAGTAAGCTGTGGGTGCTTTTTAGCTTTTTTCCTCCTGATACTGTACTCTAAGATAGAACACTAAATTACTCTGATTCATTATTCCTATTAAAACAAACAATAACCTCAAATTGCTTAGCAAACCAAACGATTGCAAACAGTAAATTTAAACAGTAAAACAGGGAGCACGTTGGGTAAATGTTATTTCCCTGAACAAGGAAAGCTTTCGGCAAAGTGCTTAACTTGAATACAACAAAAGGCAATTTAATTTAGTAATACAGCTGGATGAAAAATGGAGACCTCAGGTTTAATAAGAAGGGGAAAAAAGACAAGCATATATCATCCAAAAGGATAATTATGAGAAACTATTTTGTATGATCCAGCTAAATCAAAGCTTTTAATGCTTTCTTACTCCTGTCAAAGGAGGGAGATTTAGTGCTTTAAAAATGGGGATTTTGCAGACTCCACTGCCAAGAAAAAATGATTTGTCCCTTGATAAATTACTATTGGGCTTTCTACTTGAAAAAAAAAAAAATACACTTACATTGAAATAAATGCCAAGGAATGGCTAGAGAATTTATATTATTCACTCGTATCTGTCACCGGGTTGGTTGAAAAGCGACAGTGCTATTAAAAATGTCTTCTTACTTCTAGATATAACAGCACAAAGGGGCCACGCGAGCCTTTCATGAATGGGAAGGATATGTATACAGAAATAATAGTAAGCAAATCTTTATTCCCCTCTACCCTCCCAACGTACTTGAGGCGGAGGGGAGGTTAGGAGGGGAGAGAAATTTTGTATTTAGAAGCTGCCAATTCCCATGGAAACTTCCCTCCTGCTGGGAGCTACGGGGGGAAAAACTGTCCATTCATTTTCCTAGGGATTTTCAAGGGTTCTTAAATAAATCCTAGAAAAGTTTTCTCTTCTGTGAAGGAGGGGAAAAGCATACTCATAGATCTGACGTATATATAGCGATGTTAACTTGAAAGCTGAGTGTCAGTAGCAGCAATTCTACCCTAAAGGAATGCCATTAAGGGTCTGTTGTATGCTTTTTGTCTCAGAAACTCACTCTGAATTCTCTTCCTCCGGCATTTAGAGAAGAACCCGGCGGGTCACCAAGGAGCAGAAGCGCTAGACAGACACAGACGCTGGGACCAACACAAAACTTGCCAGGGAGCCATTCTCTAAGGCGGCCACTTATCCAGGGCTGCAAGGCCTGCAGGACACCCCACACCCCGCTGCTCTCAAGCCTGCAGGTAGCAGCACTCGGCAGCAGCTCAGGGCACCCAGGAAGGAGTCTGCAGCACTGCACCACTCACAGGCTGCAGCCCTTTACACCCCGTGCCAGCCACTGCCGGTGGGCAGCTCCTCACAAGTGCCGAAAACAATCCCAGCTCTCATCTGGCAGAATTTAACCTCCTTACAAACCGGGTCCCCATCTGCCAAGGGGTTGGCCCCCTCCTTGTAGCCAAAACAAAGGCATAACCTACAGCATACATGCAGATAACAAACAAGTGAACAAGAAAGCCAGTAATGAATTTGGGATGCCAGTGTGCAGATCTATGCAGCCTTGCAGCAGTGGGATATTGGGTTTACTCCATACTTAAACTCTACTTGGATTCATGCTTATTTTTTATATGGATTTCATTAAAGTCTGACAGAATACCAGAAAATGGTGTGGTTGAGTTCATCTTGCTATATATTTTGTTTCAGTCTGTTCCAGCTAAAAGATTTCCTCTTTTTGATTAATTGTAACATCAAGTTGCTAGCAACCTACAAGAGATCTCTTGCCTTTTTTAATCACTGATTGATAGAGACATTTATCTACCTCCTGAGAGTAGCATCAGCTACAAATTTTCATGGAAACCCAGAAAACGTTTTTTGGGCCCTGAACACTTTAGTGCCTGCTAATTAAATTAGTATCAATGAGACAGTTCCAAATGTACAATAATAATCCAAAAGCAAGAATAAGAGCTGGTTTTTAAAATAGATGTGCAAAGATATATTTCATTGCACAGTTATACTTCATTGCACAAAGTTATATTTCATTGCAATCATTCAACGTATGACATTCAGAGCATAGAACTAGCTAGAAAGAAATTAATCTGAATTTCAAATAAATGCAATATTCTGTAGGCCTCAGTCCATGCAATTTTTGCAACAGAAACAAAGCTCTTTTTCTTTTACACACAGGAACCTGCCATCGTGGGACCTGATTCATAAGCTGACCATTAAGAAACTGACAGAATACCAGAACAATACTAAAAAGTAAATTCCACCATTAAAAGACATGAACAAAATCCACCTGAGTACGGAAATCAACATTTAGAAACCATTACGACAGATAAGGTGAAGTTAGGAGGATTTTTACCCCTCCCACCATGCAGGCACTGCCACCAAACCTGACCTACTAATCCTTAAGCACATTCTACACAGTTGTGCAGGACTATGCCAGGTACAATGCACTAGAAAACTCATTCCAGCAAAACCCCACATAGATCTCACTAGAAAGTTGCTATTTCCTCCAGTGGTTGTCGTGCTTTTAAAAGTTAGAAACGTATAATTTTACAATTTGTACAAACCTACTGGACTGCCATCAGCATCCACGCCTCTCTTTGCCAGTGCCCCTGGCCCCAAAAACAAACCAACAAAAACAGTACTTTCACGGAAAAAAAAAAATGAATAATTGCTCTCTGTATCTCTCTCTTTTTTTTTTTTTTTTTTTTTAAATAGGGATTATGGTAACAACAATAAAAAAGCGCAATTTCAATCTATACCTTTTGACAAGGGCTTCTCACAGAACTCATAATGATATCATCTCTAGCCATTTAGCTTAAATCAATCGTCCCATGGCTCTTCTAAAACTGGCACTTTGCACATACACTACAGAAGCTACTTAAGGCAGTAATTTATTTTTCAAATAAAATTTTTATGTTATCCTTTGGCATGTTGGCTTAAGTGGATTGTTTATTCATGAAAAATGAATCTAGTAGGGAGTTTTGTCAGGAAAAGAAAAATTCCTAGAAAATTCAGTTCCAATAATTAGCATGAAAACGCTAATATTACATAGAGAAACATAGAATAAACAGGGATTATAGCAAAATAATCCCAGCAGAGTTTCTTCTAATATGCTTTCTTCATGTTCCTAAACCTTTGAAGAGTTAAAAATGAGGTGACTCAATGTTTCTCTAGCTGTGCTCACTCACAGTTGATGTTTCTTCCAACTACTTCCAAAGGAACACCCATTGCTCCCACAGCCAGCGATACCGCACAGCCCAACAGTTAAAGTGTTGAAGGAACTTTAGCAGGATATATTATATTGGCAATCAGTGGATGAGTTAAAAACAAGCAATTTTTTAATTGTTAGGATAATTAACTTCTGGAGACATTCTTAGATGATGTAGACCTTAGTGTCTTTAAACAAATGAAATTAAAAGAGCAGAAAATGTGGTGTCAGTAGGGACTACAAGACAGGTCCGGGCGGCTCACCCACACCCCAACTGCAGGCACGAGCTTAATCCCAGGTCCATATACCCCTCTTTCTAACTTCAGAGCAATGAGAGCAGTGTCACTCCGAGTCCTCTACCTCTAGGACAGCTCTGTATCACCTCAGCTATCTGGAGGCCAAAGCCATCCATCAGGTCAGCACATCTACGCAGAACAAGGGAGGAGGCACGGGCTGAGCCCCAGCTTGGCTGCTGGCAGCAGCTTGCAGCAACTCGTGGGCACTGCTGATCAAAGAGCTGCCTTGTGCGGGGTCCTGACAGCACACCTTCACCACTGCTCTGCATGCACTGAGCTCACAGCACCTCTGAGGCAGCTTCGATCTCTGCATCGTTAAAACAAATCAGCTGATGATTGCACACTCGATTTAGTGATCTCTGCTGGAATTTATGGGGCTGCAGGACATCTCCAGTTCAAAGACGCTTAATCTTCAAATCTCTTCCCCTTTGATCTTGAAGTGCTATGTCTGCTGACAGTCAAGACAAAGGATAAATCCACAAAATCAAAATGGTTTTCTAAAGCTATCTTTGTCAAAGGAGCAAAGAATAGAGGACATCATCTGAGCCTCTCTGCCATTCTGAGATCAATTCTGGGGGCCAAATCCTTAGCCAACATAAATCTGTGCGACTTCATTCCGGCAGAGGTGACAGGATTTTATACAACATATGGCACCGGCCCTACCGATCCGCTGCTGGTGTGAGCTCCAGTTTTCTGAGACTTCAACACTTGCAAAGGCACTTAATGAAAAATAGCCTTTAACAAAGAAAATGCACCTCCTCATAAATCTTTGTTTAAAAAATGCTAATAATCTACCCTGATACACATGCAAACAAAGCAATCAATTAAACCAGGCTAGAGAGAGAATTTTAACATGAAACAGTAACCTCAAGAAAAGTAGAAGGTATAGAATACATTCACAAGGATACTATTAACTTTATTTTTCTGAAATTATAGCCCCGTAAATTTTTCTGGACTGTTTATACAACATGCAAACAAGGCAGTCTATGCATGAAGTAGCCATTGCGAATTTCCTCATTTCTCTACCCATTAGCTGAAAGTATACAGCCAATTCTCAGCCTTGTATTCTAGGTCATAAATCTGCTCCCTCTGTTCCTTGGGCAAATTAAAAGCTATATATCTTTTGTCAAAGTCTTTCTGACACAGAGCTCCTACCTTCACAGCCTAAGGCTAGCTGTGTGTCTAGGAAAATTATATACAATAGGCAGTGACAGCCATGGAGTCTAGCATTTAGGTACTAGTCAACATATTTTTATACATGTAAAAATCATTCTACCTTGTAACTTGAGCACAATTTATACATATTTAAAAGGATCACAGGAATATGAAATAAGAAAACACGTTGGAAAGGATAGGAGGGTGGTCCAAATTTGATATCCTAGCAATCTTTACGCTGCATTAAGCTTACGCATTAACCTTTTCATTACACTAATGCAGACTACACTATCAGAACCACAACCTATCTCCTTGTGCATTAGCAGTTGCCACGTCAGATGAATACATGAGTACCACTTCCGATTCCAGCTGAATGTACAAACAGTGTATGCGCTTTAATTAAGCGCATACAAAATATGTTGTTTGTGAATGCCAGCTTTGTCTTGTATCACAGTAGTGACTTGTCTATTTGTATCGGATTTTGATGGTCTTGAAATGAAGCATTGCAAAATGACAGTATTTAAGATGCCCACATGACTTGCTGCGTAGAAGATATTTGAAGCAATGGGCTCTTACACATCTTTTAAAAGCTTCAAGAAGCTTGCAGAAAAGTCATTTTAACTTTCCAAACTTAGAGGAATCTTTCTAAAAAATTGAGGCTTTCCTCCAACCGTTTGCTCAGAAGCTATGCCATGCTGCCCAAGGCTGTAGCTTTTAACAGTGTGTTCTTCTCATTCCTTTTACACTGCAAGGAACCCTTGTTTCACACTTCCATCTGAAGCACTACTTGCCCTCCACAGACCTCTTTGGTTTATAGCTGCCACTTTCACTATGTCATACCTCTTACACCATGATCAGAGGTGTTCATCTTTTCCCTTTCCTAAGTGATATTGTTGTCATATAATTTACTTTCTCGGTTATTCTGAAAGGAATCGCTGGAAGGCCTGTCTTGCTTACATTTAACACATGGCCACAATCTGAATAGAGCTTGTAGATTTGATCTGCAGTTTCCATTTACTGTCCATTTTAAATAAATGCACAGTAGTGCTACTTCATAAATATACTTCTTGTTCCTATTTTTGAACATATGTCTTGTATTCCTTAGGAGAGTGGTTACTTTCTGTCATGCCTTGTCCTGTCTCAGCTGCTTTAGGATCCTTCTGTGGGTCATTCAGTCTATCTAACACTGATAATGGTTGTCAACTTTGGCGATATGTCATCTCACTTAAAGCAGCACTACAGCAAGAAATGTCACCTCTCATTTAAAAATAGGAGTTATTTAGAGAATCGTAGGTGACAGAAAACACCATTGGACCTGCATGCAGATAGTCCTGTGGTGGGACACGGCCACAAGACAGGAACACAAATTCAGTCTCCTTTGGCTTTCCACGATACTAAAGTGCAAGACTCGCCAGTCTTCAACTGCAGCCTCTTATTTTACATTCCGTAACAATTCAGTTTCAAATCCCCAAGTCCAATTTAATTAGAAAGGCAGCACAATCCAAGAAAGCAACCAGGCATCTAGAACAGCTACACTGCATAGCTGAAGGAGATGATGTTTATTGGGCTCCCGGAACATATAAAAGAGTAAGAATTGCTAGCACTTCTAAACTGAAGGCAGTTTCCCCAGTGCATTAAATAGCACATTTTTAATCACGTAAGTCTCAGATAAATGAGGCTTCAGTGGGCCCAATCCACAGCTGGCATAGCCGTAACAAGACATTACCACACCTGCAGAGACATGTGCTTCTGCCAACGCTCATACCACAGCAATGCAGTTCTTGAGCAAATGGCTATCTACAGCATGGCTGCAAGTCTGCAGCCCCAAAAATCTACTTAGTGGACTGAACAAAACTCTCAACTGCTTACTGATCTCATATTGTTTCACTGTGCCACGTCAGCAACTTTACTCATTTAACACAGTTTTCAGTAAACTTATGGATCTTACTAGAGGCACGTAAATAGTAAAGCACTGCTTCATGTGTCAAGGAC
This sequence comes from Alectoris magna, assembly GCA_030625065.1. Classification (NCBI taxonomy): domain Eukaryota; kingdom Metazoa; phylum Chordata; class Aves; order Galliformes; family Phasianidae; genus Alectoris; species Alectoris magna. Next base: position 4,260,517 of record CM060575.1, on the reverse strand, counting down.
CATCAGATTATGATCCTAAGCAAACAGAAACAGTTCTCTTTTTAAGATCCTTGAAATTAAAACCACCACAACATCAGCATATCTGCCTGCATTGTTATTTTAAATTATATACACACAGCATTTTAATAGAAGAAATTATATGCTCCCTAGATGACATATTTCACAGTTAGAAATAGATTTTAAAACTTGTTTTCAACCAAAAAATTGACAGTCTCACTCTTGCCCTCCACGCATGCACACTCCTTAAAAGCACAACCAAAAGAAGGAGTACAAAATTCCATTTACTACAACACAGAATTTGGAACAGATTTTTTTTACAGTCACTCAATGGAAAGAAACAGTTGTTTTTTTTTTTCCAATTTCTTTTTAAACTTCAGCTCGAGCTCACAAACGCAAAGATAGGAAAATACAAACACACAGAAGGCATTTATGCATTCTAACTGCATGTAAAAATCATATTCGCAATTCTAAATAGCTTATTTCTTTTTTTTTCCCTAAAATATTGGTGTCCACAACAGAAGGAGCATACCTCTGTAGTATAAATTCTCAAACACTGGAATCTCCAAAGTAGAAAGTCAGATACAGTGATAGAAAACACCAGGGCAGCAGTTATGTGTGGAATTACTTCAGGTTTAGGCTACAGGAAAGGGAATGAATAAAGTTTAGAAGAAATACAGAATAAATCTCTCAAACTCTGGGGTGAAGAGGCTGTGGACACCCACAATTTAAAAATGTCTCATTCACTGTAGTTTATCGGGCCACAACTCCGCTGGACCTCCACTGCGGTAGATACAGAGAAATGTGTTAACAGTTGTCTGAGTTTACTGCAGTCTGAGGTACCGAAACTAGAACTGGAATTAGGAAACTGACACTAAAAATGCTAAAGTAGCTCTCAACAGAACCTGTCAAGTAGACATCAGATTTTTTATGGTTCATGCATTAGCGGGACATGATTCTTCCTCTTCTGAGAACGGGATGTTTTCTACCTAAGCATTTTGCTGTTACGAGTGTTTTACCAAATAGCAAGTGCTTTGTTTTTCTATAAAGCTTGAAAATACAGTCTTTATGACCTCTCTGGAACGGTGATGAACTTGAAAGCAACTTTTTTTCAGAAAATGAGTATTTTACGATTAGGAACATCAGGAATGTAGCCCAACACTCAGGGCTGCTGGCTTATTTGTTTACTTGACAGCAGGGTTTTCAATATTGCAATATTTTTTCATTAAAAAAAGTGCACTTTCCTTGAATTTAGAAAGAACTGTCAAAAAAATCTCAAATATTTAGATATGGAAAAACAGTAGTGGCGTCTCTTGAGAATTATAACCATTCTATAGCTCCCACAGAGATCTGTCTAAACTGTTTCTTCCATGAATTCGGAACACACAAAATGGAGTCTCTCTCCTGAGATGCACTGCCCTAAACTGCTCCCAAGACACAGATCTATTTGTCCCCCAGATACTTTGGAGCACCAGGTGGCTACAACCTGATCAGTGAGCCTGTTCCAGACAGCAGAGTAATGGCAGGATGCAAATAAAACAGGAACATAAACGAGTTCTGACATGCTAGAAACTGCAAGGTTTGGAAATGTTTGGAATACCTTAATTCTGAATACTAGTTGGTATTTCTCAGTAAGATTTCAAGGAACATGATTTGTCCAGTGCTACCACTGACAAGTTCTTTTGCAGCGTATTACACCAACAGGATTCACCTCTCGAAGCACAGAGTGCACGTAGTACAGTGCAACAGCCAATAAGCACAGCAAATTAATATATTAGGTAGATTATTGGGAATAAAGAGAACGGAAATGAAAAAAGAGTCAAAATATAAGGGGGAAAAAAAAAAAAAAGCTTTCCCCCACAGTAGCACAGAGTAGCACAGGAAAACAATAGCAGAGACAGAAGTAGAGACTTCACCAATCACCACCTCACAACTATCCACCACTACTGTCTTGCTTTGCAGTATAAGAACAGCAACTTCTGCTGTCTTAATTTTAACTTGCTGTTGCCAGTGTACATTAGATTTTTAAGTGTTCCATTTTGGTAACCTAAAAGATGCTACCGATATTTAAAATACATTCTATTTTTGAATATTTTTATTTTTAAATAGCCAAAAGAGGCTATTTCAACAATTTAGGACTTCAATCATTTTTGTTACATATTGAGTAAAAATAATTCCTCTGCATAGCATGCTACTCTTAGTTAAGAAAATACGAAATGTGATTGAGAGAGAAAAAAGAACCACACACTCCCCTTTCTCCAAGTCCTGCTTAAACAAAGTAAGGATATCAAACCCTCACATAACTAACAAATTAAGAACTGACAAATCCTACTTTATTAAATACTCTAAAATTAATAGAATGCAATGAAAGAGAAAGGCAGCTGTTGTCTTGAGCTTTGCATCAGATTTTTAAGATGTTTGTCTTCCTTGCAGCAGAAAATGAAAAGACATTTCTAACTTTCTGATAAATTAAGGTGATATTATTATTAAGGAAGTCATTCACTGCTACCCGTGGAATTCACTGGAAATGCTTACAGATGCCAGTAAATGGCCTCAGCAAAGGCATTTTCACATGTTTTCCTAGAGAGAAAGAATTGTCTCCAAAGTAAAATCAGACTAAAAGAAACAACCTCTACTGTGATAGCATGGGAATTCTCTGTGTTCTGATAACAGTTTACACAAAGACCATGCTATGATTCAGTACCGTTCATATTTTTGCTCACATTGAAGGGTTATCAAAATGCTTCAGCTCCTGAGTAGCTCCTTGTTTGGATAAAAGTGTGCTAGCTGCTAAATCAGGTGGAATCTATCATAGTGCTGAGTTAAAACAAAGAACATTTTTAGGAGCTTCACTTCCCTGTGACTCAAAGATGATCTTGGATGGAAATACAGAATACCTATCATTAATCAGCATGGAAAAAACAGATCTACATCCCATACAGTTTGCGACAGTAATTCAGTACACTCCTCAATGAGTGCAAGGGCACTATCTGGGACTCCTTTTACCTACACATATACGCTAAATACAATAGCGCATACTAGGTTATAAAACAATGATGTCCTCTGTAAGATCTGCACAGAAATAGTTCATAACGCGAGAAACAATGCACAAAGGAAAGAAGGAAATTAAATGGAACAAAGAAAAACTTGGGTCCCTCCTCTCATTTCCAGACAGGAGAGATCAGACCCATAGTAAGAACAAATAGTGTAAGTTTCTGTCTTGCAGAAGCCCAGAAAAGTGTGCCAGAGAAGGCAATTAGTTTAGGGAGCAATTATCTTCCCTGAATGTCTTTACAGGAGAGAACTGTGAGACAAGACTTAGGAAAATCAGACTTTGATAAAGGTCAGTGACATATAACCTATTTTGGCAATTACTTGTCAAATATGTGAATGGTTTAAAATACATTTAAGCAATTCAGCAGATGTAATGACAGGAATGTTTTAAACAAGTGGCCCACGTATTCTTTAATGATAGCTCTAGATTTAACACCGCTAATACAGACATAAAGCTGGGGGTGGCAGGACAAAGAAAGAAGCAGTATGCCCTCCCTCTGCGTTTAAGAGGTTAATGACATAGGTTTGATCTGTAATCTATATGCATTTCAGCTGTTGTGCAAACAACCACTGTGGGTTGCACTCCTCATTCCTCTCTTGCCTTAATGCAGACATGGCACATCAGGGACCTATTTGCACACGAAGAGGACTGACTCCTTGCGTTCACAACGGCAGCCAGAATGCTTTCCAAAGGAATTCTGTAGCTGCCCACAACCAAGCTGTCTTATTTTGCTCTGCGCTGAATTACAATATTCTTCCCTGGAGAGTCTCCTTCCTAGCTCCCCGTGTAAAGATATGTGCTGTTTGGGGTCAGATTTGAAATGTTCGACCCACCTGCTGTTCAAAAGCTACACAGGCTGTGTTCCCCTACCAGTTCTGCCGTTGTATGATTTTATCTGTGCCACTGGTGGAGGCTGATTGAACATCAGGAGGGAGAGAGAACATTCTATAAAACTGCAGGCGGAAAAGGTTTGCCAATTATTTTTCTTCTTGTGACTTTTAGGATGCACAGATTCCTTTTGGCAGTTCCCCTTGTTTTGTGCCCATAAAATAAGTTTAATAGCTGAATTTTCTTTAAGATAATCAGAGGCTGTATAATTTATGCATCCAAATAGCATTGTAGCCAGATGTAATTTTGCTTGAAGTTTCAGCATTACAGTTAGTAATGACTCTGCTGGCTGTGTTTTGTAGAATTTGCAATTTATTTAACAGTTGACTGAGCACTGACCCCGTATAATATCACCATAATCAAAGTGTGGTAAAAATTAAAAATGAAAAAGAAATCTGGGCCTTATGGGAAATGCACAGATTCAAGTGGACAGGGTAGAGAAATAATCTCAGCAGATGACAGGTCAGTAACGTGGTCTTCAAAGTTTATGGCACAGATTATCCAGTCAGAGATTGGATCAAAGATCCGAGTTCAGGTCTGGAACACTCCCTTAGTAACAGCTATGGCTTGAGGCATTTGTTTTGCTAGTCTTTGCTGCCATTCAACTTTCCCTGATTTGCAAAAGCTGATTATTCTGATTGGATGAGGGCAATATCAAAAGGCATTCTGTGCTTCCAAAGATCATGGAGGCCTCAAGGGAAGTTAAATTTCAAGTACCGTCTACTTTGACCACAGTTTCCCAAAGCTCCGCGTTGCTCCCAAAATGTGCTGTGGCCTTTCTAGTGGACAGCTCCACCCCACACCACCCACTCCTCACTGGCCCCTGCCCTGCACCCAGCCTCTCCTGGCTTCCACCCACTCTGCAGCATCTTCTCTGCTCCTTCTGGCCTGTCCCGGTCCTGTCTACCTCTGCTGACAGCTCCCACTCCCAACCCGCAAGCCTGGTGCTCTCTGGATCATCACATTATCATGGTCCTGTTTGGTCTGCAGGTAATCCACCTTTTCAGGTCACCCACTGGGTGATGCTTAATAAATTTTATTCTTCACTAACATTTCCTTCTCAGGCATTACAGATGATTAATGGTGATAGATAAACAGTGTCATCAGCATAAAGCAATGATTTATGGTGATGAAGAATACAGCATCATCAGCATAAAAAATATGAAGTTATTTGAAGAACTAAAGTTAACATGTGAAGGAGCAGATCCATAATTTACTGCAAATTCAGCTTACTTCTTTTTCAGTCTTGTATGGCCCTGTTTTGTCCTGTCAAAGTAACAGCATGGCTGGGATTTATGGACATCTGTGTTCCCAACAAGTGCAACAAAACCTGTATGAGACACTGGACTGCAACAGCATCACACAGTGAGGATGCTTTTCTCCTGGACTCCTTTGTGCTGTTAGTGAATCCTAACTGTATTCTTAAGCCAATTTAGATCAGCGGTCATTATTACTTACAACTTGCAACAGACTGCTCTACCATTTATGTGCCATGTGGGATAAAAAGAGCCCTGAAATATTTCCTTTTACAGCACTCAAAAGGCTGAAATGATTTCTCAGCTGATTGCCATTTACACTACCAATCCAACTGGAGTAAGAGTGTTTCTGACTAAGTTAAAAAAACAGCAACACAACTTCAAATAATGCCCCAAAACAGCAACTCAGCATTTAAAAAAAAAAAAAAAAAAAGAAAAGTCTGTTAGCAGTGTTTACACTGTGGCACACTCGGTGCACTGTGGAACGTGCAATCAAGCCCACAAAGTTGTACAATCTTTGTGACTTTACAGAGCTTCTCAGACTTGTGAATTTTCTTTCCCAAAGTGAAAAATTCTTAACAGCAAAAAAGAAAAACACAAAATGAAGCAAAAAAATCTTATTGCACAACAGTCCATTAAAAATGGCCATTCGACTCTCAGGATTCTCTCAAACAGCAAAAACAAACAAACAAAAACAACAACAACAAAAAACAACCAAAAAAACCAAAACCACGATAGCTGTTTATCTCCAGACCATAAAGGAAAACTAAACATGAGTTTCAGAGAAAAACCTCCAGAAATCCTTATATTCTTCTCTAAGCAAAAGCTACTCTTTCATTAAAAAAAAAAAATAAATCATGAAGGCTCATCAAGTAGAGCTAAGGGTTTGCATTAAGGCTCCTTTTCTCCCAATAAAGAGTGGAAAAGATTAAGTTATTCAGTGACTTACAGAGGATTTCACCATCCAAAGTACTTTTCTGGGTTTGCAGAAGAATTTCTAGATAATATTCATCCAACAGCTCACTTTAAGCAATTAAAATAAGGGATAAAAGCTGCAATAATGTATTGTCATGTATTCATCATAAAGCGACAACAGCAACAGCTGGATGAAATTGGAGGTTTAGCTGAGACGTGCCATTTGCCTGAAAGTAATGTATTGGAAGAATTTCCATCCTTCAACACCCATAGTGGTAGCACAGGGCATTCAAGGTTATTTCCAATTCTCTAGCACTTTTCTGCAGTTTGCTAAACAGCAAAATGAAATGCTTTCTTTCTGACCACTGTGTAACAAAATATTTGGTAGGCACCGCCAGTTACGTTTCTGGACTTGCATACTCGAGAAGGTGATGTTCCACGCAGACATGAAAGCTCAGATCACAGCTGGATTGTAGCAGTCTGCGCGGAAGTTTCCTCAAGCTTACCCTATTCATCTTTGAATTGGATTTCTTTTTTTCAGAAAATTGCTTCTCCCTCCCCACTACCTACCCAGGCACGCCTCCGCAAACCTCAGGTGCTCAATCCTGTATGGCAGCAGAGGGCACAAAGTTCCCATTAGCTCTTATTCACCAGTCAGAAGCAGGCTCTCCCTCCTAACTTGTGCAGGACCAGGAGAGCATTCTTGTCTTGGTTTCAACTCCCTCCAAACATCAAATACCAAAGCTACCTACATTCAGAGACTACTTTGGCCTCTGTTAAAAGAAGTGTGATCTACTCTTCTTTTTGTTCTGTATTCATATATATGCAGTTATGGGATCAGGTATTTCAGTACTCTGAGTACTTACCTACTTTGTGGCATTGTTCCCAATTATTTGCTGTTCCTTCTCATTAATTTTCCAACTTGAGTATCTGGATTTCAACGCTACTAAAAGAGTCACTTTGAGAAATAATGGAAGAGACTGATTCCAGTGCCAATTCATGCTGTCCTCATCCATAAATCCTCCTCCAACTTTAAACATTTCCATTTACAGCTACAATATTTTTGACCTTTATGCTGTTTCTAAGCCTTTTTCAACCATCAGCGGCAGACTGACTCGTGTGAGATTTTCCTCTTGCGTATTCTCAGTGTCTAGATACAACCGTCACTTCAAGGGGAAAGATAAAACCGAAACAAATTCTCCCCACTTACACGGTGAAAACATCGTGATTATGCCTTCAGAATTAAGAGTGCCAAGTCGAAGCTACCAACTAAAGGTGCCGTATAAAACACTTACGCAAAAGCATGCAAAACGGAGAACAAAGAAAAAGGGATCCTTCCTTGCTCTCTGCTCTGGTACTAGCCCATAGGTAACAGTCTCCCCCAGAAAAAGAAGGACTCCAACTCTAAGTGAAGACCATCACACAAACAAGGAGCAAACATACCAGCTCCCTACACACAGATGAACACCTCTCCATGACATCAGCAAACGCTTTTTTTTTTTTTTAAATTAAAAACATCTCCTGGGTTTTATATATGTGGTTTTGTGTTTCACACACATACAAGAAAAATTTCTGGTTCTCTTGGTGGGCACACACTCCAAAACCATATGTTCAAAAGAAACGGAAGGGAGGGTTCACTTGGATGAAGAAATTCTCCCTGAACACAATAGGTGAGTTTAAGACACCCATCAATTACATCCAGGGAGGGGTGGGAAGAACTGCCAGTATTTTGTATAAATTTGTTTTAAATACTTGAAACAACTTGCTTTGACTGTGCTGATACTGATGTAATTAAACTCAAGTATTAATGAAAGCAGAGGATTTAAAATGAGCAATGGAAAATGTGTGCACACAAAAATCATTAACTTACTCCAGGAGTACATGAAAACAGCATACACAAGCTCAAGGAGGAACAAAACATTTTTCTTCTGCATAGAACAAAACGAACCATATTTACAGACTATGACTGATTTGTAGAAATCACTTGAATTGCTTTGAACAACAAATTAAGGTTCATTCTCTGCCCCATTGTTGTGCAGACTGGGATGATCCAAGAGTTAGAGCTATTTTTTCTAAGTTGAGTTAATATATTCTGCTCTGAAAATGCAGCTTTTCCAGGTGAAGTGGAAAGGAAAAAGACTAGAGGCTCAATCTACTTATTTCTTATTCAGCTGGGAAAGGCAGAATTGTTTTACTCTGCCTTTCGCACTTGCTGGCTGTTTTATTTTCAATTCTGGAAGCAGTTTGTGTAATAGCAATTCAGTTCTTGTTCCTCAGACTACGCAGAGATTTGTTTAGGCTTGGATAAATGCGCAAAAGAAAGACCCAACTATTCCAGATCTATAGAATCTCTGAAAAGGAGCTACCTTATATCTTTTCAGAATTTAGGTCTTTTTATTTTAGTCTCAGATGAAAGCACACAGAGCTAAACAAGGAGTCACAGAGGAAAGCGATCTGAACTTACCCAGAGATAAAGCACGGCTCATTTAGAGCTTGGCTGGAGTTCTGGATGGATGACCACCTTAACTTTTGTCTTATTCCAACAATTCTTCCAACAGTATATCGGTAACCAAAGTTCAGATTTTTCCGTTCAAAGGTATATTATGGTGATGCGTGAAAGCTATGTTTAAATTAAGTGGAAGTATGTAGTATGTTGTTTTTGCACTGAAACAGAGGCAACATCGAACCAGCACAATCGACTCACTGTTTAAAATGAGACTTATTAACTTATTCCTTTGCGAAACCCTTCTGAATGAACACCTTGGTTTGTTGATTCTGGCTTATTTCAGCTCTTAAAGAACAACCTTAATTTTTACCTACAGAAGAGATGGGAGAAGTCTCACGTCAAATGTCATGTTTTTCACCTTAAGTTTGGTTTGATATACTGTAAAATTGAAACTATAAATAATAATCCAAACTTGCTTGTAAGAAAAGATGATACCTTAATCTGGTGTTCTAAACCAGATTTGTCATTTTTCCTTTACAGGACACTTCTCATTAAAATTGTTTAGCAGTGACCCAGCTGTCCCTATTTCTAATATGACTGTGAGGGCAATGAAAATATCACGTGAGTCAACAGCCAACAGAGTAGTCTACCATGACCGCAATTGATCACTCTGATATCAATCATTCTTCAAACACGAAGAAAAAAAAAAAAAATGATGAGCACATTTTAATGTTAAGTTCCAACCTCCATGTCTTACCTAGATAGCTTTTTAGGTTATCAGGCACGTCCCACTTTGCGAAAAAGAAGAAAAAGAGGTCTTTGCATTGCAATTATTGACATTTAAAAAAAGCTAAACAGCACAAGAGAACAGACTTCAGGAGTATTCACCCAATGTTAACATTCATTCAATCTTAATAGAAGTTCAGCTCACTCTTGTACATCTTCCTGACCCTCCTTTAACAAAATATTGGCATGGTCATGTTTTCATCTTTTAAATAAACTACCACAGAGCAAGGTGCTAATCAAATCCCCACTTTTCACTTGCATACCTCTGCAATAACGCTTAAAAGAAAGGGAGGCCAAAATACCCATTCAAGCACCTGTGATGGGAACAGAATTAAATATCTTGCTGTAGAACCAGTTGGGATTAGAGAGCCTCTTTTAATAACTTCTTCCTCTCAAAGAGATTGAAGCGAGCCAAGTACAGGTTCAACTGCATCTTTTCCAAAAAGTAACAACTCAGGCACAATTTCAGTAGTCTTGTATGACACCGCAAATCAGCAGATTCATCTTATGTACCTCATTCACAGTCCAGAAATCACAGGAGGCAGTGAAGAGCATGAATGCTTTAGTGAGATATTTCTGAGCGAGTCAGTCTTACATCTGCCTCTGCCCTCCGCAGCTGTGCTGTGAATAACCACTCTGCACAGGGGCCTGGTGGGCTATGGCGAGACAGTTTGCATCCCTTTGCCTCAGGTTATGCTTATGCCAGGTCATAACGCAGCCAGGGAACGTGCTCGAGGATCAGCCTTTAACAGTCCTCCTCCAGCTGTTGCGGGACAGCCCCAGCCCTTGGCAGCAGGCATCCAGCCTGCTCCTTGCTAGGGAGATCCCTAGCCATCTCCCTGCTGTACGAACAGTGTTTGAAAAAAAGGCCTGTGGGACCACACAGAACTTAACTTTTCCTTCATGTATACTTCATATACTCGCTTCTTTCAGCTGACCTGGTTTTCGATTTAAACTTATTCAGAAACATCTGACCAGAGAGGGCAGTCAGCACAGGGCTGGGGCAGTTGATGTGGCACAGTACTGCGATTCCCTGTGCAGGTTCTGCCTCAGCCCAGCCCAGGCACCCACAGCCAACGCTTCTGCAGGTGCAAAGACACCAGCAAAGCCACCCAGGCCCACAAGCAGCATACCCTCGCTCTCAGCACTCCAGTGGGACACTTGAAGCTCAGGGATCCCTACGCTTCGCAGTCAGTTTTGGGATTTGCCCTCCTCTGCTCAGTCCCGCTCTCACGGCACGCTCTTTCACACTGGCACAGATAGGGTTCGGATTAGCAGTGCTATTTGCTTTATATAGAACACTCCGTACCCTCAGCTAACACAGACAATCAAGAATTGTCTCAGCTGGATTTGTAAGAGAACTCAGTGTGAAACAGTCAATCAACTGCACAAATAGAAGAAAAGAAATAGTCTAGCGGTAACAGTTTTTGCATTCCTAATAGTTGTAAAATTGAAATGTATAACAATCCTCTGGCTGGCATTCCAGAAGCTACATTTTAAAAGAATATACTTTCAGAAAGAGAAATTTATTAACTGCTGATTGTGAATCCTCCCAAGCTGCCAAAACCCAACCAGAGAGGTGCGGGAAGGCACCACCACCTGTGTTTCAGAGGAGCGGTCCTGCGGGCACAGCACAAGTCACCGAACGAGAGCCAAGGAGGGCAATGCTGGCAGGCAGAGTGACAGGAAATCCCAGCAGCACTGCGTGTTTGGCTCATTTTGAAAAATAGATCATTAAAAATGCAGGTGGTTAGAAGGATTTAAGTATATAAACAGAGGAGGAAATGAAGTGCAACACAAGCAAAGAGCAATGAAAGATACTGGAAAGAAGAAAGGAAAAGCAGATGCAGTTCAGTCACACAGAAGGAGAAACACGGACAGAAAAAGGATTTCGGTAAAGAATAGAAAAAAAATCTGTTTATTCTAGGTTGAAGCTAATGGAAGAAAGAAGTCCTAAAGGCATTGGAATAGTTTAATTTTCATAGCTGGTCTGGTTGACATTTTCTTTTGAACACCAGATTAAATAACACAACTCAGCTAACAGCATCTTTGCTATAAATGCTACGGGGCTAAAGACCAGATAAGCAGCAGCATTTAAAGGCTTTTTCCCTATGCAAATAAGTGCTAGTAAATACTATCCACATATACATGTTTTGAGCAAGATGAAAATACTAAATTTGTTGACTGCTCAAGTCTGTTTTTCAGCTTCATGATCCTTACGACAACACCTGACATACATCAGCCTGGGGTTTACACATGAGATGACAATTCCAAAGATAGCTTAAAAGAGAGAAGACAGTAAAAATATTTAACTAAGCAATATCACTGCCTGTTCTTCATACTAGAGCAGTGCTCGTATTTCTCAGTGGAGTAGGGATTCCTTAGCATGAGAAACAAACAAGTTAACATGACTGTAATGAGACCAGATACCTTTTCACATGAAGCTCCCATTCTCAAAGGCAACAGACTGACAAAACCATCAGCTCCTCTGCTGGGGTTTGACTATAGGCCTCAAAGTCATGGAGCAGAAATGTACAGTATAACTTGAGAAAACTCGCACAAGTTTGAGGACCATCAAATTTTAACAAGTAAGCAACATATGCTCAAAACTCAAAATGCCATTTTTATGTTATGATATAAAACTTCATTATTTTGAACTTTGAAGAGTGCAGTAAGTATAAAAATGCACAGTGAGCAATATTTTTTGAATTGGAAAGAACGTACAATCTCCAGAAATAAAGCAACAAAAGAAAAAGAGGAGACAGCATATGAAGCAGCAATTTTGGGAAGGTTCAGCACGATGCCACAGCAGCGCTGCATTTCACACCTCTGAGTATACCTGAGCTGCACATTGCAGATGGGGCCCAGAACAAGAACCAGCATGTTCGGTACTGGGCATGCCCAATACGGGTGTGTGCACTGGTGAAACCCTGAAGAAACTGGTAGATCTTCCCTTGGGGGAGAGGGGGGATGGCTCTATAAAAATCCAGTTTCAGGAAAAAAGACCTAAATTTTATTACCAATTTTGAATGCAGACAAGTTTTATACTGTAATTTAACTGCTGTAATGTCTGATATATCAGACTTAAAGGACAGAATTGTAATAAAGTTGGAAGCGTGCAAAACTGCAGAAAGGACAATTTAAACAGAAGCTCTCAACATTAACATGCAGGTTTTGAGCATTCAAAAGTGAGCAATGAAACACCAGAAAAATACATTTAACTTGAGGCCTTTGGTAAATGTCAACGAGGGGAAATGTGACTTAGATTATTAGAGACTCAAAGAATATAATCCACAGTAGATCACTTCAGTCCTGGCTAATTACTAAAGGCACCAGTTCATTACAGTGCTGTAACTGTATCTAATTCAGTTTGCTCTGCAGTTCATCTATTATGTCTTTTTTATGCATTACTGTACTGACTGTTGCAGGGTACAACGTGCACTTGAAGGTGCTTCTCGACCCGTCTGGTTTCCACCAAGCAAATCTGGAAACCGCAACTGAGCTTTCCTCAATTTTAAGTTGACTAGTAATCAGAAAAAACAATTGGAAGAAAAAAAAAAAAAGTATTGCTTGCATTCAGGAAACAGGACCATCCTTCTAATATTTTGTATAATAAGACTGAAACAAATGGAGCTGGTTAATAAGAAACTTCAGGCATACGCAAATTGGAAATGCAGAAGAATAAGGCTGTTAACCCCATGATCAGATCATGCTAATAATATATGAGGGCTGCTCTGAAAGTAATACCTCCCATTAAATGATGCTGGCCCACTACATCAGTGATGGATGTTGGCGTTATGGCAGCGGAGGTTGGACCTTCCCACCAGTATCCCATTAGATTTTACTGCTGTGCGACAGACAGCAGCAGAGGGACAGTCTGACAGAATGGAGTCTGATGTGGAAGGGTGGATGAAGCAAAGGCTTATCACTGAATTCCTCCAAGTGGAAAAAAAAACAAAACACCCCTATTGACATTCATTGAAGTTTGCTGGACATTTATGGGGATCAAAGAACAGATGTATTAGTATTAGTTTAAACTGAGCTTTGTGTAAGTACTAGAAGGAAAACCAGAAAAACAATAGTTTGCAGCAATTTCCTCTGCAGTGAAGCAAAAGATGCAGCATCCATGAAGATACAGGGAACTTGCTCCTATGTGAATTAAAAATGACTGAAAAATAACAGAACGCTCAGTATTTAGACAAACATTACCTGAAAGTAAACTAGATCCTATTTTCTTCTCTATGTAGTAGCGCACAGACAGCCCTATCCTTAGCACAAATGAATGGGTTAACTGAAAGTTCTACACTCTCCCTTACAATAAAAAATTAAGTCCAGAGTGTATTGGTGTCACACTGGACATAACTGAAGAATGCAGTCACTTAGGTTAGCTTTGAAAAATACTTTAAAATGTAAGCTATTTGCAGAAGCACGTTCATACTTCTGACCCACCACTCCTTTATTTCAGCTTTCAGCAGTAAACTGATTAAAGAAATCATTTGCAAAATTGGCCAGCAGTACCACAACCTAGACATTTCTATAGTGTCTGATAACATCGCAACTTCTATAAATGCTAGTGTAAGAAACCAACTTTAACGATTCTATGAAGCTATGAAAGGAAAGTATTTAGAGCCATAACCTAGTCCTGCTTGCACTGCTAGAAGCTAAATGGCAAACAGTCCAACCTGTGGCTGAGAACTGAATCCCAGCAGCACGTAGCAGGGACCATTCCTCCCTGCCCTGCAAAGCCACGTCCCGCAGCTGTACCACTCAGGTGGAAGCAGCATCCCAGCATTCAGGCTCACACAGGCCTTGTTCATGTCATCAGCTCAGCTGAAAGCCCCCGCTTTTCAATGCACAAGAATAATCCTGGAAATGACTTCGTCATCTGAAGTCCAGAAAAGAGCTGTGTGGCTTTAGTAGCATTCCTCAGCATTTAATTCCACAGGTACCCGTGCTCATTAATTATCTCTTAAACACTACACAATAACGAAAAGGACTTAATCACACTTTGGGATTTTCTTTGCTATTTACCTCAACAGGTTTTCCATGGATGAAGAAGTCTGCAAGTAACTCTCAGTGGTATCGATTGCTGTATAATAAATCAAGCAGAATCATTTGTCCTCCAGGTTTTCCCTTCAACACAGTAGGTAAGCCCTATTTTCTAAAGATATGGTAGTTCAGATGATGAAATAAAGACTTTTTCTTAAGGCAAGATGCAGAAAAAACACTGACAGCTGAGGGCTATGTTGCAAAAATAGAATAAGTTTAAACTCACGTGTTTTCATCAGGTAGCTCTTTTGCCTATGATCTTAATACAGATAACATGCATTAGTAATTATTTTATTGGAGTAATTTCTGCTAAAATCTTAAAAGGCCTACCCATCACCTTGGAACAAATAAATGAATAAATAAAAATCTCTTTGCAATACTCAGAGAAAAGAATCTACTTTGCTAATATATTGAAACAAAAACAACCAAGAAGAAACCTTCAAGGCAGCTCCTACCTATTAGTAAGGGAAGTAAAAAGCTTTATAAATTGAGACTAATAATTCGTCAGAATTGTTTTACAGTACAACGTCAGCAATGCTTGGTGACTGAGGACTCGTTAAAGGGACGGTGAAACTTTTGACAGGGTTCATGTGCATTTCACCTTCAAGCAAAAACTTATACTTCACACAGTTAGCAAAGCTACCAACGGGTACAGACATAACATATTTAGAGAATACGTTCTTCTGA
This sequence comes from Alectoris magna, assembly GCA_030625065.1. Taxonomy (NCBI): domain Eukaryota; kingdom Metazoa; phylum Chordata; class Aves; order Galliformes; family Phasianidae; genus Alectoris; species Alectoris magna. Next base: position 4,245,438 of record CM060575.1, on the reverse strand, counting down.
TTTGAACACCCACTTACATTGTTGTCTTTATTTCAACCTATTTTTTCTGATTCTAATTACATGTGCCGAAGAGCATATCTTGCCTGTTTCCCCACTGCATAAAATTGATGTCTGTGCCCTACAACTGTCACAATTTCAAGAATAGATATTAGATTAACTTTCTGAATTAGAAGCCTTGAAACATTCCAGGTAAGGGGTAAAACACATTTTCCAACCCAAATAAAAACAATTTGTTTTTTTCATCTTTCTTGTGCATATTTTAATACCCTACTGCATACAGTTACTTTCATTTCCTAAACATGAACAGCTTCCTTTTGAAATGTAAAATCCTACTACTTGCATTCAACAGCATTTCTTCCCTCCTTCAAAACTACCGCAACCACGCAAAATAGTTTTAGGGAGAAGATGACTGCATTTTTTTGGAGAGTAACTCAGTTATCATGACTATTTGCCCAGTTATAGCAGTAGTTGCCACTGGATTTCTGCTCCATATAGATTTGCATTAACTAAGTTGCTTAACTTTGTGTGCAAGTTGGTGTGCATCCTTCCAAGGGCCAGACACAGAATGTCTAAAATGCCGATTGATCTTAACTCTTCCTTGTTGAAAACCATGCAAACCCTACACATTCTTACTTACAGAAGACAAATATAATCCTTAAACATTTTTCTCATCTCCTTTATCCACAACACAGCTGTGGATATAGCTATAGTGAAATAAAGTTATAGTAGAATAACAAAAACTCAGTTGGAAAGCATTATGTCTCTGAAAATGACTGCAATTGCAGGTCAGAATTAGAAATCTACTGAATACAGGTTGCCCTGGAGCCTGCTGTTCCTGAATTTGGCACAAGTTTTGACTGGTGTCACCTCCTATTAATATCAGTGCTACTTAACCCTGAAAGAGTGCCAGAGTTAGAAATGGAGCTGACACAACTAGGTTTTAATGGTCTCTAGCAACAATGTTTACTGCTCTGAGGTAAAAGGTGAAGAAAATACGTTGTCCTTCCATATACCATTTTAGCAGATCTAGGTAAAAAAAACCTTTTGACACATGGCCCCGCACAAAGAAATTGAATAAAAGCGTAATCTGCTGGCGATATGTTACCACACACTCCTACTTGCAAAGGATATTTCTGTTTCTTTTCTTTTTCTGATTCATGTGCTTGAATGAATGATTCTCTCACTGCTGAGAATTTTTATCAGAACTGTAAAGCTGGGGAAGCCTGTGGCATTTACTTGGCAGCACAGCCCTCATTCGTGAGCCCGAATGCAGCTATGAGGCTGGTAAGAAAGAATTCACAAAGATCTTCCAGCTCCCTTTTCCTCCATGCCTAAAATGTTGCCACTGCAGCCACTGACAGGTAAGCAGCTTCTCAAACGAAATAAACTCAAAGAGCAGGTGAAAGGCAAGAATGCAAAGAGAATTGCCATGCACTGAATAAAATGAATCGGAAAGAGGAGCAAAGCAGCTCAAAATTCAGATGCTCAGCTGTGCAGGGCTGCCCAGAGGCTCACAGCCCTTGATTCTAAGCAAGGCCACTACGTGGCCTCCCATTGCAGTTGTATTTTCTTACATATAAGTATTTGTGGGCTGCTGCTATCACAAGGAACAAGTTTGGGAAAAGAAACAGTGAACGGCTCTGAAGTAACAACTGCCAAAATATGAAGAGCTTTTCTCTAAGGAGCGCTTCCCCCCCAGTTCAGGTACCAGTAATACAGATAACAGAGAAACAAGGCACGTGGAAAAGGAGGGAAGTCTGAAATTAAGTTTGCAGTGAAGAAATGGTGCAGTCACAAATAATTCAACATTTCATAATGTGACTCTCTCCCCATTTACTTCTACATAGAAAGATCGAAGCTAGTCAACCTGGTATGCTGGGGGAAAAAAACAAACTTCTAAATGCAAGATGAAGAAAGCTTGTACAACACATGATTTGCCTGGTATCACCCAACCTCTAGACGTCCTATTTTTAGCTGCAAAATAATTTGTACACCGGCCATCTCTTTCCTCTTCAAGAGAGTTTTCTAATTACAGTTACATGTCAGGAGACAATATTTGAATTCAGTTTAATTTATAAATTACCTTGAAGCAGGTTTGTCCCTGCTGAATTTAAAACATTATCTAAATTTTCATGTTTTATCCACAGCTGTCAAGTGAGCAATTTCTCTGCCTTGCAATATATATATAATATGAAGTGCTAACCCTGAAGAAAAGGGGAAAAAATTAATCAAATCTCTCTATTCAAGAAGTCTGCTGATACTCCCTTCCATCCCACAAAATTATGATAAATTACTGATCCAAAAATTTATCTAGCATTGAGCATATAAGGTGGTAACACTGACTTAGCTATTCTGGAAGCTGGATAGCACAGTGCATGGCACATTACAGCGTACAGAAGAAACAGCCTCCTCGTCCAAAGGCTTAGTCTCCTTGCAGACAATACCAGCCAAGGGTGAGCAAAGAGGAACTTTACTATCTCGAATTTGCAGAGGCACCCCGAGCACAGAGCATACAAGCTGGCTGCACTCTTGAGGCCTTTGCCAGAAGATGAACCTGTGCATCTTAATCCCAGTTTAACATTTTACCCACAGATGATCCTTCTCTCATTCTGTTGACCCTTGCCTATGAATCCAAGCTGCCTGAGCACATATGTAGAACCTTTATTTCTCTTTGTCTCTGTAACCTTGAAACAGTTTCTAGTTTGTTGTTGTTTTGTTATTACTTATTAGAATACATTAAATCTTTTCAGGACAACAGACAGGGAGAAGGGCTCCACCACGGTCGACATTCACACGCTTATTTCCATTATGAGGGCAGACTGGCAACAGCATGGCAAATGCTGGTAACTGCTTTGCATCAGATTCACCCAGGCTGTTCGGATTGCAGCCTATGTAACAATCACTCGGAGAGTGCACAGTTGAGTCCCTGCTCTCTCCTCTTTTGTTAATCCTACTGACAATAATTTATGCTACAGAGACAGACGTGAAAACCCCAGAAGCAATCAATACAAAATTCACAGTATTACTGGTTTAAGATTCTGATTTTAAATCTACGTGCAGTATTGTTATGTCAACATACAGGTGACAAGTGATTTAATGGCTGACCAGGAATGACACAAACTGCCTTATCACCACAGAAAAGATGAAATAGTTTAATGAAACCTTGAAAAGTAAATTAGTATTTCCTTTGGGGGCACAGGAAATATTCACGCCCAGCAAATATTTACTTTTCTCGGCAAAATGCAAAGTTCATTAAGAAAAAGTATGATAAAAGATGGAATTCGAAATGTTTTTGTGTAAAATAATGCTGCAAATAATCATTATCCCATGATTACATGCAACCTTTACAGTCTCAATACATTGAAACACTACTAGATCTTTTGGAGTAAATTTCTCACATCTTTTCTTATAGCAGATATGGAGGGACTGTGCTGGCAAAGTCTGACACGGCAGATCAATGGCAGAACTGACTAAATATCAAAATCCCATGACTCCTATTGCAAACACTTTACTCCATATTACCAACATTATCAGCTATGTCTTAGCCGTAAAGTAATTCAACTCTATCCATAAAATGAATAACATTTTCGTGATTTTAACTTAGTGATGACACTTTATTTCTTGGAGGTAGATGGCAGATCTTTGTCTTTAATGTTGTGAATTACTTGTGACCACCCTCATCTTCTACTTGGTCTGAGTATGCCCTTTTATATAGCACACATCTTAGCTCACATCACACAGATTCGCTGCTGACAGAGAACCAAAGATGGCAAACGAACAGAATTTTTGAAGATTACATAGCAATAGTTAACAACATACTCATGTCCATGATACGCGTATCACAAAACTATGTAAAGATGTCATTCAAGAAAGCAAAATGTCTTTACCGAAGAATTTCCTCATTTTTTTCATAATATTGTATTTATCGAGGTGACAGAGAAGATACATTTAGCTCTATGAATGCCTACAAAAATCTGTACCACTGTAGATTTAAGCGGGAATTTCTCCATGCAACAGTTATGAACCTGAAGGCCTTTCCAACATAAAATGTATTTTTTATTATTTCACATACTCCAAAGCTTTGGGCACCACTCATTCCACAGTGCATCTCATGGTTGCTATTTTATTTACACAAAACACACTAGCATTTTGTGCTCCCTGCTGCAGAGCATTTGAGTTAGGTATGGTTAGCAATTCAAAGATCACAGAAGCACAAATAAAATAGCCCAAACTAGAAGAGACCCACAAGAATCAAGTGCAACTCCTGGCTTCACACAGGACCACTCCAAATCCAAATCTTATTTCTGAGAGCATTGTACAAACACTCCTCGAACTCTGCCATCTGCAACGCCCACTGCCCTTTTGTGCAGAACCTTTTCCTAACATCCAGCCTGACCCTTCCCTGGCACAGCTCCACTCCATTCCCTCAGGCCCTGTTGCTGTTCCTCCACTCCCTGTGAGGAGCTGCAGCCACTGATCTCCTCAGCTCTGGGCTGAACACACCAACAGCTGCTCTTCCCACACCTTACCCTCCAGAGCCTTCCCCATCTCCGCAGCCCTCCTTCGGATACACTCTCTCATAGTTTTACATCCTCCTCATATTGTGGTGCCCTGATAGATCTTCCTCCCATGATCTGCACTGTCTGGGAGATTTTGCAGTAAGAGGACAATACTTTTCAATTCCACAGCTGCTTCAGTTTAGCTACGCTAATTGCAGCATGCACAAAGCAGGGAATAATAATAAACAGGCCTTCTGTTTGGATTAAGATGTGATTCTGGGCTCTCGTGCAATCCATCTAAAAATGCACTGGGTTGTTTTTTGTTGTTTTATGGAAAAAAACCACTCAAAGATGAGGATACTGGATTTGATGGAGTGAAAGCGTTGAAAAATGCAGTACTTCGTGTTTCTTTTGGGCTATGCTCACATACAGTGCTTTATAGGGCTAGAAAGCACTTGATGCACTTCAAAGGCTGGAAAATCTCTTTGCTAGAAATCCTCTGTGATACAGCGGGCTTGCTTGTATGATGAATAGCAGTAGAGCTGATACACAAAGAATGAACTATGGCTGTTCACCAGTCCATTGTTTAAATAGTGTTGTCCTAAAATACAACCAAAACACGCAAGCTCACTGCAAGTGATGCAAAGCATACAGATCAACTACAGATATCCCGCACACATATCAGAAGAGGAAACCTCATATATTCCGTGTTCAGTCTAACTGGCCTCAAATATGCATTACTGACACCAGCAGATTCCCACTTCAGAGACGAGGAACATTTCTGCAAACCTATGCTTTCCTGAGTGTACAAGATGGCTTTCATTATCTGCAGTCAGTTAAGAAAAAATAATGGGGGGAAGGGGAAGTAAATCGAGTATTATAGATTTAATCACCTCAAAAGCTATTGAATAGACTGCAACAATTGAGAATAGCAAGACTGTTCTTGGCACAAAAGACAGACAAAAGAGCTCTTCATAAATCTTGGCGCTTATTGTTACTGCTGATACTGCATTTTCATGGTGACTCACCATTTCTGAGTGCGGGGAGCAGTGCTGCAGGTTTCTCTCTGTCCTTGTATCTCTGCCACTCAACGGCAAGGATTACAGAGATGGTCTTGCCCAGTCAAGACTCCACCATTCTTTGGTTGCTTCTACTTTCACGTATGGGCTACGCTCCAGCAACACTTCGCCCCGTTCTCTGAGCACGCTGCTAGACCAAAATAAAAACAGAAACTCCTCTTCTGTAGTCTCATTTACCAGCTGAATCACAACTATGTGAAGTTTGCCTGACCAGTCCTCACTGCAGTAACATGAAAGAGGGCAATGCCGCATTGCATAGCCAGTCACCCCAACTAAGCATTTTTGACACAAAGATATTTTAAAAGTGACTTGTTTCAACTCTATTTTATCAGTTCCTTGAACAAATTTAAAAAACAACCCAAAAACCATGTCTACCAATCAGAAAGATCAACATGGTGGAACGGCAATACAGAAGGTGTAATAACAAAGGGACTAGAGCAATGTAAAGGTGTTACAAAAGAAAAGAGAAAATACTCACCCCTTTCTGAAGATGTAGGCTCACAAATCTCCAACCAGAGATCCTTCCCCAGTGGCAGTCAGCCCTTTAATGGGGTCTACAAGAGGTGCAACCAGGCTCCACCCCTTCTGGTCACACAGCTGAATTGCCTTCACCTGTGCTTCCAGGGCTGACTGGGTCCTTTCTCCAGGTGCTTAATCAGTGGTCCAGGCCTCCCGGTAACTCAACAGTTACCACACGCCATGGCAGTAGTGAATGCTGCTGTCTTGAGTAAAGCCATGAAAGATTTGGGGTTTATTTTTGCCTCCATTCTAAAGGAGAATGCAATAAATTGACAAAAAAAGAAATGAATGCAATGTCTCCCTTTGATATCTGTGACACGGGTAAGATTTAAAAAAGTAAGCGGTCTGCTTGCTCTTTGGTAGTCTCTCATTAATCCACTGCCAATTTTTTCTTCAGTTAGTAATTCGATTAAATAAAAATTCCTAGTGCGCAGTCTTAACACTACTGATTTTAGATGTGAGTGCTGGTGCTCCAATATGTTAGGCCCATAAATGCAAAATGAAACAAGGACACAAACATGGGTGCTGAGTGAACATAGAGCTGAATTGTTTTTTATCCAGACAAAGTCAGCCACTTGATTAAAGTTCTTGAGTAATTTGCCCTTTGTGATGTTTTGGGAAAATCTACTGATAGACAGCAGAGACATCCTGTTTTCTTTTGGGTACCATCTTTTTCTCTCTACTTGCAGTACACTGGAAATACATCCAATGTCAACCTGCATTTATTATTTTCAATATTAGACGAGGAACTATAGATAACATTGTGGTTAACGGTATAGAAAGCATTTAAATGTTTTGACCAGGACACCACCAACAATGGAAAAAAGAAATCCACTCAGCATGTTTTCATCTAGTGCCTTACTAGTCTATTTATTTAAGCAACTTGGGGCTGTTACAGAGGAAGCTATGATGCCATATACCTTGTCTTAAAACTTCTGAGTAAGAACCTCCACTGCATGATGTAAACATGGCATACTAACAAACTGGCCAAATGACTGACTTCAAGATGCAGTTTTTCATATGCAGAAATCAGAGAGCCAGTCCCTTTCCAGACGTAAAAAGAAAGAAAGAGCTGGCCCTGCATCATTTTAGATTTCTATCAGCAGTAAGATGATATCATGATATTTTTTTTTTTTTAAACTGGAAAAGCTTCTCATTGCCACAAATCTTTTTGCAGCAGTAAGTAGAAAGGGAGTTACTATTACAGGGAGTTCTGATTCACTTGCAACCTAAAAAATGCATTTTAATACAGCCAAATGCAACATAATACATCTGGGAACAGAGTAAATCTACTAAATCTGCAAACAAATCTGCAAACTAAATCTAAAGGCTGAAAAAGCTTGTCTTGGAAAGCAGCAACAAAGAAGATTTAAAGGTGACCATATCGAAAGTTTTGCAGTTTTTGTGATAAATTGTTTCTCTGCTGGAAAATACACTTAGCAAAGTCTAGTATAGGAAGGGCAAAAATTCTTAAGTAATTTGAGCTGGATTTTAGATATCATTCAAAGGTGAAAATTCAGATATTTGGTCTACCTAATATTACTTTTATGTAGTTTAATCATAAAATGCATGAATGTCATATGCATTGCAGTATACTCACATTCAATACACGTGCTAAAAGGAGTATATTTTACTGTTGGCTGCCGGCACATCACATGCTACCATGGAGCTGAGGGAGACCACGTGTTTCACTACACTTTGCTTTGAAGCAAGGTTTGCTATGAAAGTCTTGCTTTGGAAATGAGATTGAGCAGTTCTCACAGAACTTCTCCCATTCGTTTGAAAGCAATTTTGTGGGCATTCATGTTTTGTTTTCCCATTGGCTTTAAATGCTCTGCTCATTCATGTCCGAGTTCCCTCATATCATCCTTCCCTTGCCCCACAGAATTAATTGAGTACAAGATTCACTGTTATACTCACTGGCCCTCAAAAAAAGGCACTGTTTCCTACCTACTTCACAGCTCCCGCGACAGTCAGGAATTATTAGTGTTTGATGATCTTTTGTTTCAAGACTTCAATCTCTCGTACTTTGAAATTGAAATTCCTTAGTCTGTGAGGGCCTCAGACTCTGACAGCTGACTTCTTGAAATTTCCTAAGCTGCAACAGCAAAGAAAGTAAATCTATCAACTCTGCCTCTTGCCTCTTACAGTAATAGTATTTGATGAAAACAGAAAAAAAAAAAAAAAAAAAAAGAAAAATAAAAGAACAGTGCTGGCAATGTAAACAGAAATTCCTATCCCCACTCTTCTTTACTTTATTTCTCCATTAGCTGAATTACATCTTGGCCGTTTACACAGGTCTTGAACAGATCTGTTGGAGCACTCAGACTCAGCTCAGACTCAGCAATTTGACGTCAGAAAGATTAGACAAGCAACAGCTGTCTAACGGCTGCATTCCTGCTACCAATAGTTTTGGCTGTTTGTTTTTTTTTTTTCAGGGGAAGAAACAGCTCACAGTACTCTTCTTTCTCTTTTTCAGACCTTCTCTACAAAGTCCAAACTGTCCTAAGCCACTCAATAGACAGGAAAATAGATGATACAACAAGCTGGAAGGAAAAATTAGATATTGTTGATGTGATGAAGAATTGTACTATCAGATATAATTTCCTTCTAGGAAATTATTCTATTCATCATATATCGCCCTTCCATTGGTGGCACAGCATAAGAACAGGTATTTAAGGACACCAACACCTTTTTAACAGGGTAAAATCTTAACTCCTGTCATGTGTTGGTCTTCACTGGACCACAAACCTAGATGATGGAATCATAACTGGATCCAGGTAAATATTAAAGGCAGTAGAATTTACATAGACCTTAGTGACAAACAGTGGTATATTTCCGTGGTCACATTGCATCTGATCAGCAGTACCTCCCTTCTTCCCCTTTAGCTTTTCCCTTAAATTGAGTTGCATCATTGCATTCTGATATGAATATCACCTCAGAAAAGATAACATTCTTCTATGGACGCAAAGTTCAGACATGAGGCAAGAATATAAGCCCAACTTGGAATTAAAAAAAAAAAAAAAAAAAAGCTGTGGAGTCCAGAAATGCAAAGAATCAAGGCAGAATAAATAGGAAAAACCAAGATCTTAAATAAACCATTTATTTTCATTTTTAGCTCCATCTCAGTCATCATGAGCCATTCACAATATTCCTGAAGAGCATTACTTTCTCAAACAGGAAAAGGAAATGTGCAATCCTTTACCCAAGTTTTAAACCTTTACTGGCCTACTTATAGCATGGAGAATATGGAGACATGGAGAATATGGAGACATGGAGAATATGGAGACATGGAGAATATGGAGACATGGAGAATATGGAGACATGGAGAATATGGAGACATGGAGAATATGGAGACATGGAGAATATGGAGACATGGAGAATATGGAGACATGGAGAATATGGAGACATGGAGAATACGGAGACATGGAGAATATGGAGACATGGAGACCTGAGACACTGACAGCGAATTGCAGCGTTGTATTTTGGGGACAGGGATGATACAATGATTGCTTTCAACATGACTGAGGAGACAAGCCACAGAAGTTTTAGGTGCACAGTTTTTGAAACACTGGTAATTTTCTTATTGAAAAGAAAACATTGCTCTGGGTTGCCCGAACCACAGAGAAAAGTATCCTTAGCACCACAATTCTCTAGCAAAGCTCCACTAACAGCACATACAGAGGGAAGAACAGAACATTTAAAGCTCAGAGCTGAAGAGCATTCATCAAAGCTAAGAGCGAACTAGTTGGCTCTTGCATGTTTCTGTTGCTTTCCCAAGCCTCCACACAGTAAGTTCCCCATTCACTCGACTATTAGTGCTAAGCCTTCTTAGCATGTACACTTACATTTACCTAGGAATACTAAGGCATTGCATTTCCTACAGCAGACAGCCAGGTAGTTTTCAGTCTGAGTCAACAAACTGGATGAAGTTGCAATGACATACGTGGGATCTGCTCCTCTATCTGTTCTCCTATTCCATAAATTCAGAGAGAATAAAGCTGTTTAACAGCGACAAATAAGAATATAGACGTTTCTGTTGGACTGGACTTGAGGACCATCTATTTCACTAAGAAATAGAAAAAGAAAAGAAGAGGGCTGTAAGATGTCTCTTACAGCCCTCGGCACCAAATACTTTAGGAGAAGGAGCAAAATCTGCATTAGGCAGACAGCAGATAATCTTCTCTCAAAGCGGATCTCTTCTAAGTTCATGGTAGAACTGGAAAAAATCCTTGAGCAGTGCAGTTCAGAAACTACAGGATCAGATGAAACTTTCCGAGAAACTTATAGGTAAAAATAATCAAAATTACTTACAGAACTAAAAACCATTATGATTAAGTCTATTTAGGGAGATTGTTTGGTGGTGGGTAGAGGGAAAGGGGAAGTATATTTCTTATCTATGTGGTTTACAAAACCTACCGTGGAATTATTTGTGGAACTGAGAATAGGGTAGACGAGATTACTGCTAATTCTTCCCTTTAGTGATAATCTATTTGTGTGTGCTGCATCGTTGTGTTAAGTCTAAACGTATCAAAGCTGGTCAAATAATTAAAATCATACTCCAAGCTACCACCCCTCCCTAAGAACTGTTGCATGCTAAGCACAGAAGTACAGCTGGCCAACTCATAAGGAGAAAGATTGTTTTACCCTTACGGAGGCGCAATCAAAACCCAGAAACAAAGCTAATTGTAACCTAATCTTGTCAATTCTATGCGCAAAAACAATTTTAGGTATGATTGGCAAAATGTGCAGAGAGAGTAACAACAGGGTATTTCTGGCACCCCATGGATTTAAAAACAGATTCAGTGGCATTTAAATAAAGTAGCAGGGCTACATTTACTAAATCAGATAATATTGGACTAATAAGGACATCTGGAAACAGTTGGTATAAAAAAAAACTGTTGATTTGTTTCCTTCATAACTGCAACACACAGCTAAAACAGGTGCACCATTCTTTGCAGTGATGCCAAAAGTGCTAACATTTAGAGGGAAGCTGGGGAGAAAATGGATAAAATTGGCAAATGTATCAGAGCATAAATAACAACTACGATTCAAGGCGTTATTTAATCATGTTATTTAATGGAAAGAGAGTTTTACCCTTACTAGCATATAAGAATCACATTTAGGCTTGATGAACATCAATAAGAAGTATCTTCCAAAAAAGAAAAAAAAAAAAGGGGGGGGGGGGGGGGGGGGGGGAAGGAGTAGAAATGAGGCTCCATGCCTCCGTACTCCTTTCACAGTAGTGCCAAGCCTTACCTGACACACACAATAAGCTTATCTAGCATAAAACTAAGATTTGATGTTTAGTCAGGCATTATGCCATATGAAAATTAACTATTTGCATTTTGTTGGAATTCTAAGATCAATGAGCGGGATTGCTGTGTGAACTTAAGCTATGTTAACTATATTAAAAAAATCCAGTGTGCCATAATGTCAACACATTACAAATCTGACCACTCCTCTAAGCAAATAGTACATATAACCAGTTAAGTACAAGCAGCTTGGTTTCAATTAATAAAAGTGCCAGCATTACCCAACAAGTAGAAGGGAGCCAAGTATGCCCAGAGTAAAGGGAAATTAAACTCCCTGTAAAACTTCTTTCACATCAGCCATCAGAATGGGGCTAGGCAGTGCTATTCACTGCTGTCATTACTCTTGTAATTCTTTGAATTCCTAAAGGGCTGAGGTGGGAGACTTTGGTTGAAAATTCTGCCTAGGCTATGAAACTTGGCATGTTCTTATGATGATTATTTCCAAGTGTTTTATCAACAATTCAGAAAACCACAACAGATACTTGGGAGAAGAGGGAGAATCAAAAAAACAACATTAGATTTCAAATATAAGGTTTTGATTTTTCCTTTCAAAAGGAAAATTCAGCCACTTCTATGCAAAAGTTCGCAGCTTATGATTCAAACTTATTTCTTTCAACACTTTGCACACAGGTAGTCCCTCTAGAATTGACAACAGGGGTAAACTTGAACAATGTCAAGCAGATGTGCAAAAGAAAAATGAATTTCTCATGGTCACACCAAGCAGATGTGGTGCCCAAGGCTTAGCATAAAAGATGTCAACTTCCTATAATCCCTAGACCATATTTCCACTCCCAACTCAAGAACAGGCAGATCACATTACTGAGAGTCTCCCTCTAGTGCCTCAGTTCAAACACTTTTGAAGATCTTACACACATTACACCCTTGCTACTTATTTCTCATCCTTACATCCAGAAGAATGATAATTTGTCTGGAATCTGCTGTCTGGAATTTAATTGATGAGCTGCCTACAGCAACGTCAACCATAAGATCTCTTTAGTAGTACTTGGATACCCAATTATTATAGCATTAAGATGGTTATACTAATTTGGCCAATCATAACTATACTACTGATGTTTGTAAATATTTGTACTGCTGTAATGAAGTTATTTCCCACCCCAAAGCCAATTATTGTAATAGGCAGAGTTTAATTGGTTTAGATACAATGATATTTTGTAAGCACTGCTGTCCCATTGAATAAGCTCGTCATTCATGGTGGGTGTAGCAAATACGGCCATTCTATGTTGAGTGGCAGGTAGATTATGTTATTGTCTTATGACACCAAGGTTGAAATAAAGTCTTATTCCTTGAGTCACAAATCCATCACTTCTATAAGCAAAAAGTATACTTCTGCACAATATATGCAAAATAAGTTTGAAGAAAATTTATCAGCAAAAGCAGGAACTGTTCTTATAACCTAAGCGTTGGCTATGCTAAGACCCCTCAGTGAACACCGTGCTCCTGATATTACCACTGAACAGCATTTTCTCTTTAGCTTTGTTTTTATTTTAGGTAGGGGTAAACCTTATAACTGAATAAGCAGGTCTGCCACGGAGCAAGACAGCATTGAAAGGGCTTATCTACATAAAACTAGGGCAATCTGCTAAGCAAGAAGTTTCGTCTCTTCTACTAACTGCACTGACATAAGACCAAAGATAACCTCACAAAATGTTCTGGGAACCAGTGCTAAAAAAAGCTCTTATGTGTTGGGAACAGCAGGAGCAGGACTGCTCCCTGTGGCCTCAGTGCCTCAACACCTGAGCATCAGAGACAGCTCAGTGCTCAGCAAGGCAGCAAGAGAAGAAGCCAGGTCTCGGGCTGTTTCAGAAAACCTGAAAGCAGCCCAAGAGGAGATGGAACTGGAAAGAGATACCCCACCATGCGGCTCCAGCCAGAGCCTGAGCCTGGCTGTGGCTGCAGGCCATGGCTTTACGTAGCAGTTTGGTGCTGCTCAGAGCGGCATCCTCAAGGGCTCTGCCCCCTCTGATCTGATTTGGATTGGGGGGTGGGTTTGAGATAAATTCACCTCCTAGGATAAGACCTACTGCTTTGTGCCTTCAATTTGGTTCACTGTTTTAACACAGCCAAAGGGATTTAAACATGAACTCATATCCTTCAATCCAAAATTGCTTTGGCAGAATCTGAACAAATGGCAAGAGTAAACATTGCACTATTAAACTCAAAAGACATAGGTTTTAGAGTCCACAGATCTATTAATCATAACTAGACAAACTAACTGTGCAACAAGTGTATTGCTCCTCTATTATGTAAGAGGTGATTGAAGGCTTTTACATATGGAATAGGATTACCATAAAACTACTATTAACAGAAAACAACTGGGCTAATAATAGAGCTGTATTTTATGTTATGCTAGGAAAGGGATCTAGGAAGAAATAGATACACTTTAAAAGCAACTAAATCTAAGGCAAGTAATTCGGTATGCTTTGTTTGCCCTTTATTGAATTTTACGATCTGAAGTTTATCCCTTTTCCTCACAAGATAAATAATAGGTGTACGTTAATAGCCTGAAATCTCCCAACTTTCATTGCCTTGAAGTATCAGCCTACTCCTTGACAACATCTCTATTAGTGTTTATAAGATTCTATCTTTTTCTATACAGAAAGAATCAGATCTCCATGCATGAGATCAGACTTGTTTTCTAAGAGCGCATTTGCACTCTTACAGACCTGTTACTCCTGGAGAACTTTCTATATGGTACTTTTACAGGCTCTCTTCTGGCATCAAAAGTAGGTCTGTGCAGGTAAAAAGGCCAATTGGTGGGAAAAAAGAAATTGTGAAGTACACAAGGTCAAGTGCTACTTGAAGTACCTTCAGTTTTGACTTTAGTTTATTCGGAGATGTTAAAGAGTTTGCAGTGTACATAGAGTCTCATGTCAAAAATTCAACAGATGCTTAAAATGAGTCTAGAAAAGTGATGAAAAATACAACCATTGCTTCCTTGTTAGAGGACAGGCATCTCTAGACTGCAGCCTTTCAAAAGATTACTTTATCCTGCATGCCTAGACTTGTCACATTCATAATCCTCTCTTTGTTAGGTATAAGATAACATCTGCTTACATTGCCAAATTCCAACCCAGCATCATAAGGCTCTCCTGCAGTCTTCAAAGACTGATAAATGGCAAGAGCAGGTGCAATTCCTACAGGCTTCACTTGATGACTTCCCCCCTCTCCTGTAACTCTCCTTCCACCATCTCCCCAGGCATTTATACTAAAAGGCTCCAATATCAACACATCTAAGGTGGCTGATTTTTAGATCAAATATATCTCTTGTTCTCAGCTTCGCTCAATAATTTCATTTTTGCCTTCATGTGGTGACATTCTGCTTGCAAGTATACTATGCACTTTGATGACACACTGGGATCTATACCACTGCAAGAAAATGGCAAAGGCAAGCTTTTTCCCTATCCAAACAATTGCAGTCTCAGGGATTCTGCCAGTGGCCACTTAGACTAACTTTTACTTGGCTTTCACCTTGGCTCTGACAGCAGAACATAGCAGCCAAGCTTTTACAGAAGCCAACAATTCATAACCAGGCATCAAAAACCACAGCCTTTGTCAAGACTTGTCAGTGAAGGAATTTAGGAGATTTAACATAATGTGAAATAAACCTGAAATTCACTAACTTCACCTTTGTCAAGAGGACCACCACAACAGTGCAGCCTGTTTTCAGTTTTCAGTCAAGTGTTGCATGATGAACTTCGGGGGAACAGTGTTTGATTCGTGCTTTGGAAATTAATGTTCTGCAATCAAGAGATTTGACCGTATTACAATTTTTTTCCCCAAATTAAGCATCTTGAAAAAGTACAGTGTCTATAGTTAAGAGGACTAATGGAGAGAAAATGAGGAGCCAGAGTAAAACAACAACAAAAGGCTCAATTCAAGTGTGGAAAGCTTGAAAAGACAGATACTGATGTTCAAAAAGAATTAACTTGAGATCATAGCTGCTATTTTCTGCCTCATATATGATTCTAGCCCCTTAGTCCATAAACTGGTGTTTGTAGCCTTGATCGTACACGCAGGCCCTGTTAGCATTAGTTCTTTACAGTATAAACTCACATTAACTTCAACAGGACATTCATCCCTACAGATGTAATATTCTGGCAATAAAGATTTCAATTCAGAGTCCTGGAATTGTGATGACTTCAATAACTTATGTATTAAGTTTAGGAGTTGTATATTTCTTTGCAGGATTGGAACCCAATATTAAAATCTCTTCAGGAAAGAGACAGTTTCTTCCTGTGTTTTTATACCAGAGCCCCAGTTTTTATTGCAGCTTTTATGAGATGCTATAATTCAAAACTCGACTTCCCTAGATTGCTGCATTTTCCTTCTACTTTTTCCTTTGCATTTTACTTCATGTGGACTACACAATCTACAGCTAATATGAAAGAACGCTTACCAAAATAAAGGAAAAACAAACAAACATCCTTCTCTGCAGTGGCCATCTTTTTCTGCCAGTAAAGCCATTGATCCAATGATATTTTTTTCACATCCATCCCAACAGATTTATTCTTGGGAAAAAAAAAGAAAAAGATAACCAGTCAGAAGAGTTATCACCTTGTCTCCTTGTGGAAATGCACTGCTACCAGAGCCACAATTCATACGGTGAGCATCAAGGCCAGCAATGGAATACCTACAAAACTAAAAGGTAGGAACATTTCACCTGGTGATGAAACAAACACAAACAAGCAACAAAACAATGAAAAAATAAACCCACAACAAAATCCTATTATGTTTTCTTTGTTGTTGTTGACATGCTTTTCTCTAGCAATATTGTTTCAAACGTGTTGTGGTTTCAAGTGCGACAGGACAAGGGGGCCCTTTCTCCCTTTGTGGAGAGAAGAAAAATGACCTAATTCAGATAAGGAGGGATAGCAAATTTACAAAAGTTAAAAGAATGTAAGATAATAATAAGAAAGAGAGTTACAATTAATAACTCAAATGAGAAAGAGAGGAAGGCTACAATCGTGCTGCTGCTGCTCACTGAGCTGCTAGAATCTGGTAGCCACCTTACTCCCGTCACACAGAATCGTAGATCAAGTGGAGGCCCTTGGGAAATGTAGGACATCTTACGTATGTTCCTCTTAGAGAATCAGAACTCATGTGAAACTGCTAGAGAGCGTGAGACTAGGAAAAACAGCTCCACAGAGCCCCATGTCTCTACACCCGACAGCCTGTCGCATGATGTCATGGTATGGCATACTGATATAACCAAGACAAAAGGAGATTGGAGTCCACGTTGTTCACAGCTGCGTAATGAAATAAATCAAAGAAAAACCTATTCTCTTCTATTGCTGATACTTGCCCATAACTTGTGTGATCCTTTGGTGTTTTAGATCAACATGTTTCAGCAATCAAAAAAGTGCTATGTGTTGAACACTTGTTTCAAATGGAAAGAGCTAAACCAAAATCAATAGAAAAAGGTGTTGTGCCTTTGGCGTAGTTCCCTGCATTTGTTAAGCTGCAAGGACTAAGGCTGCTAGACCTAGTTGATGTCAATGGATTAATTGAATCTTCCTTTAGACCCTGTAGAGAGAACCGTTAAAGCCTTGTAGATATGGCCACAAATGCTTTAGAGATGCCACATTTTTTTAGTTTAGTTGCCTAGAAAAATCAGTTACATTTTAGAACTAATTTTCAAAAGTTGCTTTAGAATTCTAGTTTGTGTTGCCAAAAGATGAGTCAAATGAAAGCTGGCCTAAAATTTTCAAGAGAACTGTTTCTATAGAGAAAAAATTCACATGCGAGTCAGCTGAAACCACACAGATTTGAACATGTGGCAAGTTCAAATTCTTTTAACCAAGATCCAAATTCAAAAGGGTATAATTTAACCTGTGAAATTAAAAAAAAAAAAAAAAAAAAAAAAGTATTCTGGAATGGAGGTATTTGTTTTTCAAAATGCATTTTAAAAATCAAATGCGAAAATAAGGTGTTTCAAGTCTTGTGAAACTTGTTTTCTCTCAGTTAGGCTGTTAATCATGTTGTCAAACTGAGAAAGAAGACTTCCTGGTTTGAGAAAACAACCCATACCTTTGGTGGAAATTAATGTAATCGTATCTGATTAGTAGATACTTAATCATGGAGACACCCTTAGATGGAGGCTAAGAGCAGTGACGAGCAATGCTAATTACTTTGTATCTCACTGCTATCTAGAACAGAATACTACAAATTTGACCTCTCCTAAGAACAGAGATGGAATCAGAGAGGTCCAGCAAGCAGATTTCACTGGGGATTCAGGGATTGAAATGGAGGAATTTCTACCTTTTTTTTCTTCTTCTTTTTTTTTTTTTTTTTAACTTCAAATTTAGAGAAACTGTCGAAATCCGTGGGAAAAGAGGAGAAACACCCTCATGTCGATGGCACACTTTGATGAGCTCAGTGCTGGCTGTGGGGTGGCTGGCAGCCAAGCACTCACCCAGCCTCTTTCAGGGCCCCAACAGAAGGACAAACACAAGTGATAATGCTCCAGAGCTTAAACAAAGAGATGGAAACTGCTTAGCAATCATGGAGAAAACTGACTTGGCTTGGGGAATTTAATTTATTGCCAATTGATATAAATATTTGAGTCCTGATTTGCTTATCAAGAGAAAAAAGAAAAAGAAAAGAAGCAAATATTTCCAAAGAAGGAAATCACCTTTCCTTCCCCTTTCTAACGCGTAGCTCCACTCCAAACTTCTCTCCCTTGCCCATGCTATTGCTGAAGGTTTCACCTAGTCCCTTCTGCAAGGCAACTCAACTAAGTCTCTTCTATAATGAGAGCAGCACAAAGCAGGGGTTGCTGGAGTAAAGGCACAGTGGTTCTCAGTGGTCTCTTCTTCCTCACACTCCGTGCTCCTTGTGGCCTCCCCAGCAGCTGCCAGGAATATGCTACAGCACCCAGAGCACCTCCTGCCCTCCTCCTCCTCTCACCTCAGCTCAGGGCTGCTCACACCTCTTTCCTCACTGCTGCTTCACTGTGCCCTTTCCAAAATACACTTCCCTGGGCTAACCATGCCCTGCTGGGGCCTGGAGCTGGGGCAGCCCCCACCTCTGCTGACAGAGAACCTGCCACCAGCTCTGGACATGGGCACACAATATGGCTGTAAATAATTTAATCCCTGAAGGCTCTTCAGCTTCCAAAAGGTTCTAAAATACACTGAAATTTTAACTACACCATGGGAAACCTAAGATAATCAAAGAGTATGACCAAAATGCCGGCCAGCTTGTTTCTACGTGGTACACACACTTTTCCAGAGTGGAAGGAATTAGATGCTTGGGAAGCAGAGGAGCTCTTTTACACATCATTATGAGGTGTTAAAGAAAAAAAAATTATATCTAACAGATAAACAAAACAAACAAACAAAACAAAACCCAACCACCACCACATACACACACACAAAACAACATAAGCCAAGCAGCAACCTGTGTAGGCTTTCTTGGAAGAAAAAAATATAATTCACACAAGTGGCATAATTGCATATAATAAGTAACTGCAGGAAATAACTGCTTTACCATATTCACCCATTCCAAAAGGAGAAAATGGAAGGTGCTCGGGCTGATCCTTTTTGGACTTGCCCAGACTAACTCCTGTTAGAGCAGCCTGGTTTTGCACGGCAGCTGCGAGTCCTGCCAAACCACCTCCTTGACAGCTGGCTTTAATTTGGACCTGTGGAGCCTATGCACACTAATACAAATGAAAAATGCCCCTCCAGCACATGCCTCCCACACTTACTGCGCTACATTCAGCTTTCAGCTGGCTGAAAATATTTTGTCTCCAACGTGAGAACCACTTGTGGTTTCTTGGAAAGGAGTACCACAGAGGTATGTGAAGTAATGGATGGTTTAGTTAAAGTTGATTAGGCTCCCCTGTTCATCCCGAAAATAATCCCAGAAATACAGGGAGGCTCAAGCAGATGTGCAACACGAACAGTGAGAAAAGTAAAAGTATATGAGAAACAAATACATGTTGTCATATTTTAAGTAATTGACAATACAGGTAAATATTTTAAACAGCATATAAACGTGGTTTTGTTTTTTGACTAATTGGATGTGCAGTAATAGCAAGAGCACCCAAGGATCACTGCACACCAGAACAGTGTTTAATACAGGATTAATACAGGAACAGTGTTTAATAACTGGTTTTGAGAAGTTACTCTGAATAGTTATTTGCACTCCAACAATCAGTTGTCTTAAATTTAGTTGTCTTAAATTTAGTTGTCTTAAAATTAGTCAGCAAAGGATAGAAATCGGGTAACTAAAATCATAAGAGAGGAGGTTTCTTACAAATTACCATCACTGTTTTTACTGTACAACAAACTGCAGAGGCATTTTGAGGTGTTTAAATATTTAGGTACCTCTCACTGTGGTTGATTACTACAATAAAACCAAGCAAAAAGTCACTCTGCCCAAAAACTGCCTTGATGTTTTCCAGTGACTTCCAAATGTTAATTGCAGAAGTCCAGAAACCGAACCATTGTGCAGGAAAGCAACCTTTCCAAAGAAGTTAAGAAGTTAAAGAAATCATGGTTTGAGTTTGGTGACAAGGTCCTATGATTTACAATACAATAAAAACAGAAGTGGTTGGATCTTGAAATGGTTGGTTTTAGCATAACAGCCCCATGCTTTGCCAATAATGATAAGCCTTGTCTGATAAAAATAATTTCTTTACACACAGGAAGGATGAAGTCAGAAAAACAGCCAAGGAAAAAGATAATCTTATATGCCCACAGGAAAATCGAGAATAAAAAGTAACTGAGTCCCAGATGGTTGAGAAACAATATTATGATTGTATTGCAGATCATTTGCAACACTAATAAAAATGGTTCATTTGGGCAATAGCTATGTTGAAAAAAGGCTTATTAAATGAGTTCAAATGACCGAAAAATGTTGCTTTTCTATTTTTTGACTACACAGATGTCCGTTTGAAACTATATCTGAAAAAAGTTCTTTTGAAGTTGTTCACAGCTAACACATCATCAAAGTCCTAATCAGCAGATCAAGACATCATTGAAATTTTAAACTTGAAGGCAACTGCAACATAAAATAACATGAATTAGAAAATCAACCTCCCTCCCTTACGACTTTCTATGTTTTTTTCTCTATATATATTTTTATGCATTTTTAAGTCCCTTGAGAGGCTGTTTAATACAGGCTTCAGTGCATTTATCACTTTGAAGAGGATTTCACTTTTAATTTTCTAACTCTAGCGGTGCCGCTTTTTAAAAGCTGTAGATGTTCTTGCTTAGCTATCTGCTCTGCTACATATTTCATTTAGAAATTCTGACTTTGCTACAACTTTGAGCCCTTTAAAGATCCTATGAGATTCAAGTGCTAATTCACACAGCATGATCGGGAAGAACAACTGCTTCACGGATGGTGAGGTAGGTCCATCTGAATCTGGGTTTTTATGATCTCTACTAGCCGATGATGCACGCTGCTTTCCTCATTTGTGGAAAGAACAAACCAGTCGCTGTGTGTGCCTGCACACCAAGTAATAACTATGCTATGAGCTACTCTATGTGTTGAAACAGCCACGTCCAAGTGCAACCTCCCTACTACCTGGGAAATTTCCATCTTTCCTCTCTACTCATTTTTCCCCCATGGCAACGGCAAGGGCTTCAAGTGCCGCCTACTGAAAGGAAAGTCTCTGTAGGTGGAAAAATCACACAGACCGATACAAGCCAGAGCTTGCAGTGGTTGCGTTAACATTTTGCTTGACAAGTGGGCTGGACCAGAATCACACAATTAATTACCGTGGATCACAGAAATGATTAATGCTAATTATGTTCAAGTCTGTATTCAGAAGATATAATCTTGAATTAAGAGGGTAACAGAAGTTAATCATTGAATCATAATATAATTTAGATTGGAAAAAAAATCAGAAGAGCCCATATGGCCCAATCTCTTGTTTCACCATTGGATCAAGGTGTTCAGATTTCTTCTGTACATTTACTGCAAGCACTAACACAGTACTAAATTGGGTATGAACAAAACAGGGATTTTAATTAGAATATATAGCTTAGAACATCTTTTCTATGTATTAACATTGACTAGAAGACCTGAATCTAACTCATGCTGTGCTTCAGGTGTCTTATTACCCTTTAAGTGATTTATTTTATGTTTTGAAGTTTTTCAGCTTTGATGTCTCCTGTTTTGAAACAGGATACAAAAAGTGAAAAGGAAAAACTGTGTCTTGAGCTTCCAAAGCTGTGTATATCCATAATAATCTTATTTTGACAGGTTTTATCTATTTAGCTTTTTCAGAAATTAAAGCTTTACTATTATGGCATGTATCATAGAAATCCATTCTTACTTTTCTAACTAACAGTCAGTTGAGTAAAACTCACAAGACTTTGTTTCTATTGTGATCTCTTTCAGCAGTGATCTTTCTTTGCAAAATGGTTTTGCAGGCAAAGAAACACAAATTGTCTGCCATGCACACAAGCCTGTTTACCAGAAAATGGAAGAATGTTCTATTGAAGCTGAATAGAAATGATCCTATTATATGCGAACCACTTAGAGCACAGTGTCTTCCTAACAATTAGAGCTTTATGTGTTTCATTCACAGCTTATATAAAAATTCTCCATAGACTCTATTTGCCCTCTCATTCTCCCATAGAAAGTTTGAAAAGACATCAGTAAAGATCCTTTATGGCATCTAATTTATTCTCTTGAAATTACCTGCAATTCCTTAGTAAAAGAGACATTTTAAAATGAATTATCTCTCTGCCAACTACAACCTCTCTCATCATGTGCTGGCTCTGCAAGAGCACCAACATGACAACTTTTCTTATTTGAGGAAGGGCAGTTCATTTTTCCTTACAGCAGTTAGATTTCGTTTTTAAATTCACAAGTCAGTGTTGTGAACTGTATTTAGAATTCAGGTAGAAGTGGATTGTAGTCCTGCATAAAAAAACCTTGAAGACCACAGAGGCGTGGAAACAGGGAGATGGTGGTGATCTCTCTCCCATAAAGCAGCTAATTACATGATCATCTTGAACTCTCTGAAGTCAATTACTATAATTACTGCAAGCTATTGTGTTGTCATATTTCATTTGGAACAAAATGGTAGCATGAGAGGAAACTGCCAAATATGGTGTTCCTGATTTTGTTCACTTTATAGAAATGTGTTTAAAATGAAAGCTTCTGTCAACCTCAATAAAGTGCTCCTGAACTCAGGAGGCACAGTCAATTGTTACAATACTTTGTTAATGTAAACCACTGTAAAATGTAATAAGATTAAATAGAGGGAGAAGGCTCAACATCGGTGCTTAAAACACTGCCCAAGCAGTGCAGAATATATGCAAGAAGTGTCAGCTCTGTCCAGAGAGCATTCTGATGATCTGTTTCATTTTCCTTCTGAATCCCATTGCACTAAGCAGAACAGCTATTCACAGCGTGATCTTGCATGTTCTGTTCTCACATGCTTACACTGGATGCCCTATGCCAATTACAAGATACTTGGCAATCACCTTAGGCACATAATGATATCTCAAAAGGAGAAAGGCATCTGGATACAAACTTTTCAGAGGTTTTCAGAAGTCTCCCTGGCTTAAACCATAGCTTGAATAACAAAATCATTGTAATACAAGGTTAACCTTAACTTCGTCCTGATGGAACTATTTATCTGTCACACAAAGATAGGTATATTCTCTGCAGAGTGCTTTTTTTTAAGGGCATATACACAAGCTATTTTCTCACTACAGTGAGGATGTCTAAATAAATCTCTTCCTGGCAAGTAAAAGGAAATATTTCAGCTCCAGGTGACTACACACAACTATTTCCCAACCTTCAGGAAAACCAGTGAATATCTAAAAGTATTATCACTTTTAAAAGAGCAAAATAGAGAAAGATTTATAAAACACAGGGGTAACAGTATCTGCATTAGCACTCATTTCCAACTTCATGACACACAAAATCTTCAGTTACTTGTTACCACAAAAATGTGCTACGCTGTATTGTGATTCTGCATTTTGCTTTCTCAAAATAGGATACGGATGGTGGTAGAGGCAGTAATTTCCTATGTTTTAAGGTGGCATAAATATTTAAGCTTCTCTTCTGTAAATCCCAAACTCAGGAAAGGCTGAGCAGATTCTCTAAGTATCAGTACTGAAACAGATAATGACCTGTGAGCCACGCTTAGAGATGTAAAAGGTACATTTTATTTTTCCTAAGCTGTGGTCACTAGAAACAGTCTGGATCTATACACATATGGCCTTGCAAAAATTCTTTGAGAAACTGCTGAAAAGGGCATACTAAACGCCCCATCAAGCTTTGAGTACCAGCCGTATTCAAGTACCACTCTGTGTCCTACCTTCTGAGGAAAACCAGGGTTACTGTGCTTCTGGCTGGCACACTTTCTGCAGAGACAGTCTTATGCTGTATGTGATTCACCTTCAGCAAGTCAGGCACTCACTTACAGGAGTCAATGCAGAGAGAAGAGGGCACTAAATTCTACTTCCACCCCATTTCAATGCTTAACTTCTTTCCTCATGAGGAAAGGAGTTCACTCATAAGGAGTGCAGCAGATGTGTCACACAGGAATGACAGGGCAGTAGATAACAGTAGGGCATAGGCAACAGGTGGCGTTCTCCAAGACTAATGAAGGACAATGTTTAATGTAACACAATTACAATTAAACGTTAAAACAAAACAAAAACAAGAAACCCAGAACCACTGCAACTTAATGACTACTGTCTGTAACCGAAAATGAAGTTTCATGAAGTCTTACATCCCTGCTCTGATTAGCAACAAATTGTCAACTCCCCATACATAAAAGGCTTCTGTCATGAAGTCTTTCACTGTAGCAGTACTTCACTTAGTAGACAGCATTACTACATTTTCAAAAGAAGTCAAGAATTTACACAATCTGTGTACACATTACTATGCCGCTCCCAGTTGACACGGGCAGTGAAAGGACAACTTCTTTGGAGCTTTTGTCCTTTTTCTTACCAGTTGGTTTTCAGATTGACTCAGCATTTGAAGAGAGCTTATGGACAGATGAAGGACAATGCAACACTTCCCAACTGTTATGGATGATAAAATAAGTTCTCATTCCAAAATGTTAAATGTATTCTGTGTTCTCACAATGCCTATTTAATAGTTTTGGGACTGAGTGCGTGTTTCCCTTAGAGGAGAAAAGCAGAATGCACTTCACCATTTTTTTTCTCCTCCTGGATCTAATTATTCTCTAATTTAAATGCAAAGGCCAATCCAGGTTGTTCCTGAGACACTATGGGACTCTATTAGGATCTTTTACATTAAGACTTTTTATGATAACGATTATATGATAAAGAGCATCTGGAGTCTAACACAGTATTAACACTGTTTCTTAAAGGTGCAAACCAAATTTCCCCCCAGTTTAACATTCAGCTTCCTTGTGCTTACACAGTCTAGCTTAAGGGAAGAAGACATTTTCTTCCAAGTACTCTCTATCAGTCATCACAAACACAGAATATCAGAAGAACATGGTGCAGGGAGAGTAAGACTAGCTTTGACATTTACAAGAAATGAAGTTCGGCATCTCCAGGCTCTACTTAGGAAGTCCATAAGGTTGTGTTATCTTCTAGCCAAAAATGATCTGTATTTTGTTTCTGCCATTTGAAAAAATAACTTCAGTGGTTTGAAAACAACCCCAAACAAACAGAATATACTCTGCCACTCATGCCATAATACCGCATTACAGAGGATTTATTATCTCCATCCATAAACCTCCAAGCTAAAAAGTGAGAAGTTGTCTAGATTTGTATAAACTTGTGAAATGAAGAAGTCATGCCATTCTTTGTGCATCTCTTAAAGCTGTTTTCATATTTGAACGATGAAAACTAAACATATCCACTAATTCAGAAACTGCATTATCAGGTAGAGCAAATAAACTACAGGCTTCTATTTTTACAAAGCAGTTTCCCTAGAATTTAATACTTCAGAGATTGCAGTTTGGATTTCACTATCAAGTGAAAGCGTAATATGCGCTAACATATTTGTGGTCTCTTTCACAAACAGAGAAAGAGGTACAAGATTAAAATTAGGCAATGAGAGGCAACCCAGCAATTTTGATCTCGTGTTTAAAGCTCAAAAAATTCATTGAGTTATCCAAAATTTGCGTCTTCTTAAAATTCTCTCATATATTGCATGTATCATGTACAGGTATCTATGTATCTGCCCAATTAACAGAGACTAACACTCATAAGATTAGATTTTGAAAGATCCGACTTCAAAAAGGTCTTGAAACATACAGTTTTTACTCCAGATAGTTGAAAAGGGCTAACTCAATTTCTTATTCTTTTTTCATGCATGGTAAGAACTTTTTGTTACTCTTTTTGATAAAATATTAAACACATACATGAAGGAAAGGATCAAGAATATGAAAATGCTTTAAGATTTTTTTTTTTTAATGGTTAGATTATACAACTTTAATCATCTCGATATACCACCACACTTCTGCAGCGGCACTGTGTCTGTATGGAAAGTAACAGGCTAAAACAACAAAGCCACCTTCAATTTCTACATGAGCAAAGCAATTTGTTCCAGCGTTTCATTTGTGATCTTGTTGCTTTTTCAATGAGTTGATAATCTTCACCCCAATACAGTGTCTGTTATATCACCGCAAACTTTACCACAAACAGAAAGTTGCCATTAATTACTGAGTACAGTACCCATGTAGTAATGCAAAGTTTTTTTCTGCTTTATTGTAACTGAGAAGAGCTCAGCAGCCTACAGGCTACATTACAAAAAGAAAGACACTTTACAATCCGAGATATAGTTTCAATCCATAATTAATATACGAATAAATGCCTCATTATTTTTGCACAGACTTTCAGAAAGGACATTTTAACTACAAATTTTTAACCAAATAAGACTTATTAGTTAATGAATTGAAGCACAATATCAAGAAACTTCTGTCCTCAATGTTCTTGAACTGGAAAAGCTTATCAAAGCCTTTCCAAACAAGGAAACTGATGAGTTCAATGCTTATAACCATGTAAAACATAAAAGTTAATTAGCCTATGGTGCGTTTTCTAATTCTCTAAGCGTTGGCCTAGCTAATTCACAATCTCAGATTCATGTTCCATGTTTTCACCTGTTTTGTGAATAAAACCAACAATAACCATTCTGAATATTTATTTAATGCTACTTTGTGAGGCATCTCACACACTTACTGAGGATTTACACATAAGTGAGGACAATCATGGCAAGTGATCCATTAGGAGTGATTGCAAAGGAAGGAAGAGAGAGCACATGAGACCGTGAATTATAAAAGATTACTGAAAAACGTAAAATTTAGTACTAAAGTCTTGACATAATTTCACTAAAATCTTGAGAATAATTTTTACCACTTTCTTGTCCTAAACTATTTAATCCGTTTAGAGTATTCCCATACTAAGGTAGTGAAAAGGAAAAAAAAAAAAGGCCCGACAGTGTTTGATCATCATTCCAATGCATTGCCCTGATCATTCTCTGGAGAAATTAATATGGCCTAAAGACAAACAGGAGCACTCTAATTTAATTATAAGTATTTTTTCTTTTACTTTCCAAAGGCCAAGCAGGCAGTTAAATGTGAGTATGTAAAACCAATATCCAAAGCTTCACTGCCACACACACACACACACAAAAAAAAAAAAAAAAAGATGATGGAGCGGTCTTCTGGATAAAGAAGGAAAAAAAAGTCTTTTTTCTATCGTTCCACTCCAATACTTCATGCCACCAGATTTCAAAATGAAGGGACTTTCAGGAACTGGCTTTAACATATAATTAAATTGAAGTCTCAGGGTTACAGGCAGACCAAAGACCAGAATTATTAGTTTTATTTTCAGTTAAATCACTTTCTTGATAGGATTTCACGACACTCTGGGAACTTGTTTTCTCAGGGTTTATTTATTTATTTTCTTACCTTAACTGCCTGGTTCATTAGGATATACACATAAACCAATGCAATATTTTTTTTAAAAGGAAGACACTAAAAAAATTAACTGTTCTATGATTTATACCATACTATTAGGAAGGTGATCAGACTTTAGGAAAGTAAACCAGCCCACTGTCCTCAGTATGTCCAGTGTAATTCAACATGGGATTGAGGAATTATTAATTCACTGCCACCTATAATTACAGTCTCTCCCATTCCCTGTATTGTCCAATAACTGGTTGAAGCTATTTGAGAGCATTCCTGTTCCAGGGTAACGTCAGGAGGTCATTCCAGTCTAATGAAATATCTGAAATAAGCAAAACTAATCCAGTTAATGTGTTTTTATTTCTTGCCTTTTGTACCAATTTTAGTTTTCATACATACATGACTGTGCTGCACCATGAATCCGATGCCAAAATAATTTGAGTGGAGAAAAAACAAACCCGTAATTACGTCAGGTAACTTAATAGTGCAAAGTATCTGAAACTCCTTAGGTCACATGATGACATTTTCGGGAAGAAAGACTCTTTTCAACTGCGTCTTCAAGTTTGCTCACTGCAGCATACAATAAACTGCAAGGTCTTCTGACTTGAGAGTCAGGTATCAAAGCCTTTGAACAACATTAAGGAGCTATTTTTGTGTCCTCGCATTAGTGCTGCCTGTTGAGGGAAGAACAACAAATTCTAGAGAAACATTTCTCAAAGCTATGAGGAAACCAAATAAATTGTGGTACATTACCAATCACTGAAAAGTATGTTCACAAAGCCTCTAGCAAAGGACTCTCAGCATCCTGTATATACTTCAGGAAATCAAGGAAAATCTGCATTACAATATGATGCATGATTGACTGACTGGGGACTGCCAGTCAAAACAATGACATTACCTGCCAATCAAGGTAAGAGACATTTAAAAGAGAAAGCTTCTTCCAATTATATGCCAGGTCCATTAAGAGTGGGACTTGTGATATGCTTCATCTTCGCAGTGCCCCACACATGGCAGTCTCTAAGTTCTTCGGTTCTGACAGTTTTGCAACTGTATATAGCATGCATACAGACTTCTAGGTCATAAAGATGCCCCAGTAAAGATGTAAGCTTCATGCTCATCTTAGTCCACAGTTAAGAAGTAGTTATACCACACGGAAGTTAGAGCCAAAAGTTCTTAATCAATAAGAAATTATTTCTTTCCAAGTCATCAGGTGATCTTGCATGAGCAGATTGCTTAAGTACAAGACAAAACATCCCTTATTTTTGTGACTCCTCTACAGCTCAAAGCGACAGCAACCTCTGGGACAAGAGTCCTCGTACTTAGGAACAGAAAGGATCATTAGATCTCCTAGTCTGACTTTACACAAGCCAGGACAAATACTTTTTCCCAGTTTCTCATGCACTGGAATTATTCACTTTTATTTGATTAAAGCATGTCTAGAAGAGAACAAAGAGAGAAAAAAAAGAAAAAAAGAATAGCTAGATTAAATACTGGTAGCATCTGATTAGTTAATAAGACCTGTTGTTAACAGTAATTTATTTCTAATAAGACTAATTTTCACGTTGACTCTGATTTCTACTGTTCTGTCCTACTGTAACTGCAAAGTTACAGATTCAGCTGACTTAATGGGAAGAACAATTTATATGCCTATGAAACTTGGTAGTGACTTGCTAGAGTAGGATAGCTCAACTATCCAATGATTTCACATGCCTTGATAATTTTCAAGCGCATCCCAGCTCTTCAGTGGACAGATGAATAAGCTAAGAGTATTTTTCATGGACTGATCGCTACACAATGGCTTCTCCCTCCCATTAGTGATTGTGGCACCCTGATAGTGACACCGCATGTCTCCTGTCTTCCAAACATGCATCTTTTTCAAAAACAGAAGGTGCTGAACGAGGAGGTAGAAAGTCATGATGTGTGAAGAACACTTCAGGAGTCAACTGAGGTAAAGGAGGAAAAATGAGAAGAGTTTGGATCTGACTGCAGAACCAAATGCAAAGGAAAATGTACTGGGAAGAATCATAGAATGGCTTGGATTGGAAGGGGCTTCAAGGATCATCATGTTCCAACCCCCCGGCAACAGGCAAGGTTAAGAATATTCATTCAAAGACAGAAGGTAGAATATCCAGCAGTTTGGAAAACAAGTCCTATAATCATTTAAAGCTCCCAGAAAAAAATCTAGATGCTTCTGAAACTGGAATTCTGGTATGACTATGAAATAAATGTTACTAAATAGAAAGCAGAACATCTTTTGACATGTGGCTAAAAGTGCCAGAGGGATGAAGCATCTTTTGTTAGCAGCAACACGGAGTGTTATATTTTAATTTCTTACAACCTGTGGTTACAACGGTATGTCGGAAAAGTTGAATGACTCCTTTAAAAAGCTAGTTTAAC
This sequence comes from Alectoris magna, assembly GCA_030625065.1. NCBI lineage: Eukaryota > Metazoa > Chordata > Aves > Galliformes > Phasianidae > Alectoris > Alectoris magna. The sequence goes on along the minus strand of CM060575.1, from coordinate 4,215,746 downwards.
CTACCTGCGTAGCCCTAATAAACAAAATAGAGATTCTATTTATAAAGAGCATCAGTTTGATAAAGATCAAAGCAGAATTTATGCTAGGGTGTGTTTCTACAGCTGATGAAGTCCACTTCATCACTCAGATCCATTCTTATTACCCCATAATACTACCTGAACTACTCTACTTTTTAATGATGCTACAGGAAACCATGTCATTGTTCTGACTATTCTTAAATTAGTTGATAAAGTAGAAGACCATTTTTAAGTAATGAAAGAAAATTGTTCTTTCTATGTTGCTTATTCAAGTTAAAAATTAACATAAGCCAGCTTAAAGTATTACTTTGTTTTTTGTTTTGGAAGAGATTTTTATAGTTAAGACTTTTTCTTCTGATTAGCACCCCAAAGGAAGCTATCATACAGTTTGTGCACTACAACATTGAGGCACCATTTTTTTCAGAATGGTCAAAGTCCAACACACAAGAGATTTTTGCACATTTTAGTCTTATGCTATAAAAGCATGAGGGTGTATAATTTAGTACCTTTCAATTCCAGTGGTAGCAAAAACACTTCAGCATTATCTAAAGAATATCCTTGCACATAATAAAGTTCTCTCTTCAGCACTTTAGACACAGCAGATGAGGAAACGTATGACATGTGAGCTAAGTATCAGACATCCCAAGTACTTTCGCCTAAGCCTGTCTGAAAAACAATAATAATAATAAAAAAGCTACCAAACAACGAAACTCCATAATGTAACTTCCTTCAGTGAAACTAACATGTGGTTCAATGGCACCGCACCTTTCCTTCGTGGAAAGTGGGGCTGACTAATTATCCCAGAGTTGCACAACTGCTTTTCAGTGGTCTCTAATTGAGAAACTAGAGCAACACTGAGGACTAATATTAAGAACATATGATTGAAGACCTAGTATTAGACCTATAGAGCTTTCCTACAGAAATCTGAAACCCAAGAAACCCAAACTTTGTTCCTGTTACGGAAAAAAAGATCTGTAACAAAAAAACTTGTCCTGTGCAAGCTAGATGGACAGTACCAAAGCATTGTGGAGTGGAAAATTAAAGAAGACAGCAGAGGACTTTCCTGGAAGACTGAGTGAAGAGCAAAATCTGTGAAAAAGATATGGAAGAACTCCTATCAGAAAGAAAAAAAAAAAAAAAACAGTTCCTTGGTAAAGGAAATAGAAGAAGAATGCTTGAACCAATTTCTCAGGGTTAACAGACTGTACCTGTGAAATAAAGATTTATGTGGATCTTAGCCAATCTGCATTATAAAATAAAAGAGAAATAGGGCTGGATAGGATGTACTGATATGCTGCAGACATTTGCTTTTTCCTGACATCTCTTTTGCCTTAAGGACCTCTACTGATGGAGAGTCCCTGACTGGTAACCTATTCCAGTGCCTCATTATCCTTAACATTAGGGGGCTTTCCTTAACAGCTGGGCTGAAACTTTCTTGCAAAAATTTACTTCTAGTCATTCAAGTAGAAAACAGACTATTCCTTTCTTTTTCTTCCTTGCAGCTTGTTGTGTATTTGAACAAATGTCCTTACAATCTCTTCAGCCTTAACAGTTAGAAATAATTTAAAAACAGTTGTTTTGTTAATAAATGCAATTTAGCATTCTGCTGCAGTATATACAGCTTAATGAAGAAATAAATAACAGAGGCATCTGCCCAGCAACGTCTACCCTGTGACTCTGCAGCGATACGCTGTCCTCATCCCCTTTGGGCTGTGATGTTTTACTGTGGCATTAGGCATGTAACACATTACTGCTAATACAGAGCAAGACACTAAAAGCAGCAGGTGCCAATGCACCTGGAGATGTCTGCAATTGCATTCTGTGCTCTATTAGCTGCCTTCACACCTTGACACCACTGTATGTCTGTCTCATCCCATTGCCTGAACGTGGAGGACAAAACTGAAAGGTCTGTTCTGTTCACTCAGAGTAAGAGCAAAAGAGACAGGGCATTCCTCCTTCCCCTTCTCTGCCCAGTGCATGCACCCACAGGGCTGTAAGCTCTCCTCTCCCAGGAGCCCGAGGATCGGAGCCAGCGCACATGGGGAGAAAGGGAGCTGTGATTCCTGGAAGGTGATTGCACTGAGGTGACACCAAAAGCTTGAAAGATTCAAATGCTTTATTCACTGTTACCTAACATCACCTTACGTTGCTTCTGTTTTAGCAGCAAGAACTCTACAAACCACCGCTTGGTTAGAATATTCCCAGAGCTTATGGAATTTCCGAAAACTTCTCTGAACAAGTGCCAATACTACTGGGTTATTCGTGCTTCTGAGTCGACAGGCATTTACAAAAACTTATTGTTGTCACAAACAGAACTTGCTTTTATCTTTTTGTACTGGGCATCTAAAAAAATTCACTAAATCGGCCTTTGCTTTCTAGTTCTCACACTTGTGTTTGTTTTCCACTTCTTACGCTTATCTGCTCTTTTGCTTAAGATTTTATTTCATCTTCTATCAAGATGGACTTTAAAACATGGTCTGAGCTAAAATTTAATATGCACAATAAAATTTAGTATGTAGCTGAACAAAAAGTCCCTGCACCAAAATGGTCCGGTCCAGCAGTTTTCTAAATGATGTAGGAGAAAAATAATGGGGCAGAGTAGCAGAAGCCTGACCCTATTCCCATAAGACTGTAAGATTTATCACCTACATAAGCAGAATGCTACAGAAAAGAGATCTATTGACCACAGCAATAACTCACAGCCCAGTAAAGCTAGCTGAGATGCTAGTCTGGTATTTGCTGATAGTACCTTTATTATGTGGTACTCAGAATCTTATTAAATAGCCTTGCTCAACAAGCTACTGTTTTTAATATTACGCACCACCTACTCTTTTTCAGACTGGCCACTTATTTACAGTGCTGTTATTTGTGGGGGAAGGGAGCTGCAGGGAAGGATTTATAGAAGTTGGGATTTACAGTTCGAATCACAAACTGCACTGCCTCAGTTCTTGTGGAAGCGGGGAGAGGGGGAGCTATGGGCACATGCTGTCCTGGTATACAGAAACACCCTAACAGAAATATGTTTGCATAATACTTTCTATTTGAATAGAATATTTACTGGGGAAATGGAAAATAATTAAATAAAACAAAACCACCATTACTTGAAATGCACGGACTGATTGTTTTTTCTGTTTTAGGTACACGTATAGAAAAGATGAATGGATTCTATGATTCCATGATTTGTTTTATGGAGCATTTCTTCCAGGGCTTGGATAGCAAACATACATGACCCCTGGGAAGGCCCCAGTGCTGGAAGAAAGGCACAGTGGGCCATGCCATTCAATGTGGCCCTGCTTCCTTGGGAGCTGCACTGAACTCCAACTGTCAGCCCTTGGACTGCCTGGAGGTGCTGGCCCCTACCCCAACCCACAAACTCAACTGCCTGCCTTCAGTTCAGATCTATCTCTAGACAAACATATTTCCTTCAAGTGACCTTCAACTACAATATGGCTGACCTTAAACTACAAAATGGCTATCCTAGCTGACCAAGAGAGCCCAACACATTCACAACGAGTGGACTGAAGAAAGAGCCTTACTGCTTATCCCTTCCTCACTTTCAGTATCTCAACGTCAGACATGCGTCCCTATTCTTTCAGGACTGAAAAGGAAACTTCATGATTTTTGGAAGTCCTAAGTAATTTGTAGTAAAACACTGATTCACATTTATTTCAAGCTACTTACAATATTTGTCTAGGTGATTAGCATTAGAGAACAGAGAATCCTAAACAAAAGACCAGAAGTCTTTTACAAAAGGATTCTTGGAGCCAGCTGCATGAAAACACACTGCAAATAGTCCATACCACAGATGAAGTACAAATAAAGTTAACATCAATAGTTCCATACAGTCCAAGACTCACGGTTCAGCTGTTCACCTCTGAGCCCACAGAAAACTCCACCGGAGGATATCCTTTTTTTTACCCCCCAAATTCTCCTTTAATCAGTCTGGCTGCATTTTTTTTTTTTTTTAAATGAAAAAGAATTCCTAAGGGATATATGTAACCCAGCATAGCAAAATTTGTCCATAGAAATCCTTTTCAGGGCACACTGAAGGCTGAATACAGATTTATGAATACATAAACAACCTTTAACATCTTCCCTCTTCAGCTGCTCCTATAAGCCCAGCACGTTTTACTAGCAGTCATTTAAACATAAAGGGGAAAAGGGGCACAGAGAACTGAAATTATTTTGTTTCTCCATGTGACGCTTTACTTTCAGAGCTAAAACAAAGAGAAGCACAAAAATAGTACGAAGCATGACATGCTTCTCTCTGACTATCAAGGCAGACTACTTTCTAAATTAATTAAGAACAAAAACACTTTCATCTCTACTGCAGCCCTGTTCCACGCATTTGAAACTCATCTCAACCACTGTCCACAGCTACCTTTACAACCTTTACAAACAACAATAATCCTCAATAAGAATCAAAACCTACTTTCTATGCTCTGAACCCATACAGATTCACTTGACAACACAGCCCAAGCTTGGGAAGAGAGCAGTGCTTAGCAAAGGGTGATGTGCAGCTGGGTAACGGCTGAGCTCCGCATTGGCCTATATTGTCTGAGACCAACATATCTTTCAGCACTGAAGTTCATATTTCTGACACACACACACACACAAAAAAATAAAAAATAAAATCAGCAACCGAATCTTAGTTTGTGAAAATATAATTGCCTGAGGTAAAATCAAGTTACATAATTAGAACAACAAAGAAAAATTCTACCACACATGGTACATCTGTTGCCACGTGCATAAATTCTCTATGACTTGCCAAAGTAATTTATCCACCCAGAACACACATCCAAGCCGGCCAATATCTAGTACTGAGCAGAAAGCAAATTTAAAGAAAGGCACATCATTTATCATTACAGACAGCTCAGCAATATTGCGAACAGGGAGCACAATTGCAACGCAGGGGGAGCAGGGAGTGGGAGAAGGAAGATTGGAAATGCTTGCTGAGCTCAGAGCCTGCTCTCACAGCAGCCTGACATCAGGATCTCAAGGGCTACTTCCTCTGAGAGAAGAGAGGAGTACAGAAAGCCACGTCTTAACCATTCAGCCCTGTCCTAACACATATTGTGATTCAATGAATTGCTATTTTGTGATGGAAAAACTTGCTGTCAGAAAATTTCTAACCACTGTTGTATAACTTGCGATAGAATTTAATGTGAAGAATGAACCATCTCACCGCTCTAGAGTGGCCTTATACCAAGGCTGAAACCTTCCAGAATTAACTTCACAAAAAGTCTATTTTCATACGTTACATGTAAAATTCTCCTCCTCCCTCTCCACACTGAGAGTTCTTGGCAAGGGTTTCAATGTTGTTAGTTATTCAGTACAAAAGACCGTCTGCTGAATTTTTTAACAGACTGCTCTGCTCTCCAGGCTATGAGATGCTAGGGCAAGGCAAGGCAAGAGCGCATTAGTAGTGGTAAATTTTGCTCTTTGACACCCCCCATTTTTATCTGCAGATCAAGTTTAGATAAGAAAACATACTGACATGTGAGTATCCAACTCATCCTAGAGACTTTCCTTTTTAATTACATTTAAGGAGGATTTTAGCTTCTAGCATCAAAGGAGCAGCCCTAAATCCATGAGCAGGATGTAAACAGCATCTTGGTGAGGTTTCAGGCTCTCCAGAGCTTATACACAACACAGTGTTCTGTTGTTCTTGATGATGCATCAGTGGTGCTGCCCAGTGAGATATTTGCAGGCAAGGAGAACGTTACACAGCTCCAGGTAGAAGAGACGATAGCAGCTGCAGGGAGTAAATTTTACTGGAGGCAGATTTTAAACAAGTAATTTGGGAGATGTCTGTATTTTCAGCAGCTAGTTCAACTGAACTGCCTCCAGCACAGTCTTGGATGAAAGCACAATTGCAAGCTGCTGAATGTAAGCCCCAATTAGTCTGTTTCTACTGCACATTACAAATCTTACTCAAGTTAGTAAGCGAGCCTAGGCCCTCTGCTTCCCTCTCATTTTGGAGATGCCATGGCTCCCCTTACTTAAGTAGTCAGCCTTCTTTTTAAAATGAGACACTGTCACCTTTCCAAGCTGAGGAAAAGAGAAGAAAAGTCTGCAATTATTTCAGCTGTGCTCACAGCCAACGATACAGAAAAGAGTTTCCATTCTACTCCTGTGCACGTTGAAGTGTATTCTTAATTTCTGGGAGGTCCCTGATTTTCACGTTTTGTTTTCTGAGTCTCTCATTTCCTTGCCAAAGAGCTAAGTTCAGGTAAGTCATCTGGCTGTGCAGCAAACTAGGTTATTAAAATAAATGTGTCCTTTTCACTCATGCTGGGAAATGTAAAAACCTATATAGTAAATAGTTTAGCTGTCATCAGACCTTGGAAGTTTTTAGGACTGCCCTCTGAAATACAGAACAAATGGAACAACAGAGAAGAACTGTAGTGAAGAAAGAAATAATCAGAATCCATGGATATTCCAGCAGAGGAAGAATGAAGAACAGAGTACCAACCAAACATTTCAATAAAACAAAAAAGCAAAGATTAAGAACAGTCCTTATCATTCATGAATCAAGAATGATAGCTATCATCACTGAAGGATGAGATGAATGTAAATCGGCATTCACTCCCCACTTCAGTTCCCTCTGACACACCAGAAGTGCCAAATGTGCCAAGGGGACATCAGCAAAGCAATCACACTGGAGGTGACCCTGCCTTCCACCAGCAGTTACATCAGCAGGCAAATTACTTGCTGAGAATCCTTCTGATAACACACATGTTGATATGAGTATTATCCATCTAAGTGAGCCATAAAGATTGCAAGTAAGATGAGGAAAAAGAGTTAATAATGAACTGCAAAATATTTGGTACATTCATTTAGCAACTCATTTACGAGCTAATTGTGATTTTCCTAGGAGGTGAACACTGTTCATAAATATTTGCTATCTAAATCAGATGACTTAAGTTCAAACTGTAAGTTGTTTGTGAATTGTTACCTCTGAAAACAGACTGCTATTTTCCTCTCCAGTACACAGTATGTGACACGTGTCATCTGGTGACTGATCAGTGATGAGAAAACAGAGTAATTTGATAGAGAAAAGACCAATCAATGAAAACTAATATAGGAAAACAAAAGAAGAAACATGATTTTTGTAAACAATGATTATTTGCTATTAAATTTGGAAGACAAGCTGAACAGTATATAACTAACTAAACATATTGTTTAAACCGGCTGAAATATTAAGCAGCATATTTTTTAATTCTTATTTTCAAACCAACTTAAAAAAAAAACTTTTTTCTGACTTGGAAGTACAGAAGATGAAATTATAGTCTTTTCCTCATTTTTCTGAGTAGCTACTAAATATTACATCTCTTCAGCAATAGTGATCACTGAAACACAAGAATCGCTTCTACCTCTAAACAACTGGAATCACAGGTATGCATTTTCCATCATCCTGCATCGAGTGAAACAGAACACTGCTATATACCACTGATGAAGCAGTCAAATTAACGAGTTTCCTGTCTGTAGCAGGGGAAATTCCTCTCTTATAGCCAGAAAGATACATTCCTACTGAAAATGTTTTATCCTTACTGAACAAGAAAAGCATTCTATGGGTATTCAATTGAACAGCAAGAACTGAGTTGGATAACCTAATTTTAAGAAAAGAAGCAAAAACAAGAAAAAAAAAATTCTTTTAATTGCACCTTGATTTCTCTTCCAATGGAATGTTAACAAAGCTTGTTAATCTAGATTGATCACAGTTTAAACAAAAGTTAGGAAAAAATGAAGCTCAGAATGCTACTGTTGGCAAAGAACAAAAATTGTCCCTGGCTCATAGGGTCTGAAGTTAAATGTGGTGAAGGTAGAAATAGCATATAAAAGAAAACAGAAGCATAGAATAACAGAATGGTTAGGGTTGGAGCAGGCCATAAAGCTCATCCATTGGGCTGGTTGCCACCCACAAGGCTCAGGCTGCCCAGTGCCCAATCCAAGCTGGTCTTGGGCATCTGTAGGGATGAGGCACCCACAGCACTCAGGGCAGCCTGTGTCAGCACCTCACCACCCCCCAGAGTGAAGAGTTTCTTCCTCATACATAATCTAAATACAATCTAAACATATAATGTAAATACCCTTTTCAGTTTCAAATCATTGCTCATTCTCCTACAAGCACACTCCATAATAGCAAGTTCCCCCAGCTTTCCTGTAGTCCCCCTTTAGGTACTGGAAGGCCACGGTGAGGTGTCCCCAGAGCCTTCTCTTCTCCAGTCTGAAAACCACAATTCTCTCATCCTTTCTTTATACGAATGGAGAAAGTCTATTCTGTTTTCCTGCGGCTTTCATACACACTCGGAGATCAGCCTCGGTTTGCCTGAAATAGGACGTAAGTTTTCACACCGCTGTCAGTTTGTTAAAGAACACATTGAAAGGTTCAAAATGAAATAGCGCCTGAAACCAGACAGTTTGACACTGTATCTGGACTGCGTTTTAAATAGTTTCCATAGCTCTACTTAAATTCTTTCAGCCATATTTGCTGTGTGACAAGTAAGTAAATGACATGTTTCTAAAACATGAGGCATTGGCCATTTTCTGTTTCTAGTCCTGTTACATCCTTGAAATCGACACAGGTTGTGTTTGAAATTCCTATCATTGTCTGGTCTTCAGCTACCCAACGTATAATGTTTATTCATGTCACACCTACATATGATAAAGCTTGTAGGAATAAGTTGAAGAACAGTCAGAGAACCATAATTTTAGTGAAACTGGTAAGGAGGGGCCACGTAGCAATCACAGTCACTGTGCTTTCATTTCCCCTTTCTGTTCTTCTCCTGATAGGCCTAAGCAATCCAGCTGTGCTACTTAAAACGCACACCCACATATCCTCAGGGAGAAGGACAGAAGAAGCACAGAGAAGGCAAATGTGTGGCCTCATGGAACAGCCCTTCAAACGGCTGAATATGCACACAGTGCGATTGCATCCACTGTGAAGGGGGGAAGGGGGGTGGTTGAAGTGGTTCAGAGATAAAGCTCCTGTCCTGAGCCCAATTTACTGCTGAAAGAATCACATGGTGGGACTGCAGGTTAAACAGACATTAGTGCTTGTTACAGGCAGGTCTCTCCCAGAAATATGTTCTGCAGAATGCCATCCCCACCATCCGTTATTAAAGTTAACTGAATTATTACGTGCAAATCGCAGCAGGACTCACCCTTTTGTTCCTTGTCAATAGCATAACTTACATTACGCTACCCAAAAGCCACAAGGAGCAAGCATCCTTTCCATGCTATTAAAAGAGAAGTAGTGCCAATCAGCCTAGGACAGGGCAGAGGCTGAGCCCTACCTCAAGAAATTCTCAGATGCTGACATTCTTATAGCAAAATTAATTACTACTCTACATAGCTCGATTGACAGGAACCCTAGGCCCTTTCACAGTGACATGTCAAAACACAACAGAACTTGGATGCAGAAGGCATACTAACGCTGGCATCATTCTGTAAGCATCACCAAATATAAACTGCAAAAAAAGTCTCTTCTAGGAGGTGGAGTCGCATTTTAATCTTCATTAAAGAACAGGATATTGAATTACACCTGAAAAAAAAAAATACTTACATTGGTGCAACAAGCCATTAAATTATCCTAATGCAAAATGCACAGCTCTATTCTAAAGAATATTTGTAATGAAGAGAGAGTGAAGTTAAACTATTTCCACATAATCTACAGATGTTGCAGGCAGTCTAAAGCATGGGTTTGGCTTCATCATTTTATGAATGGCCATACATCAGCTTATCTGGGAAGTTTTTATTTATTGTTTTTAACTCAAGCATATTTGAGCACATTCTTTTCATTGTATAAACATAACTGCAGATACAGAGAACAAAGAAATATTTGCAAGATAAAAAGAAATCTAAGGAGCTATTCCAGGGGAGACTCAGACCCCTGACAAGTTCAACTTCTGCAAAATAATCAAGTTTATATGCTGGGAAATGAAGGAAGGACAGTCGTTTTAACACATTTTCAGAACATATTCCTTCTATAATTTAGGAATGCTGCAGTTATCTAATCTAAACTTTTGGCAGATTTTTAGCAGACCAGATGTCCTTAATAAAATGTTATTCAATGTATCTGTGAACAGTTTCTAATATGCAAATAACTCAGTTTCTGCAAGCATCTGATAGACAAGTGCCAAAACGAGTGGTGTTCATTTTAATATTGTGCAAGCAGTTATAGAGATTCTTTGTTCTGTGATAAAAGCACTATTTAAAATATTTCTTTATTCATTTTATAACAGTGCATAAAGAACATGTTTGTTTCTAGTAAATAGTCTGAAAACATAATAAAGTTACAATAAACTTGGGAATAAAATCAAGAATGCCATCAGCTTTGCAAAAAAATGGAAGAAAAAAAAGCAAATTATCCAAAGATGCTTAGCAACTGTTTTTCGCGTAAACTGTATGGAATGACTCCTCGTAGTTGCTGCATTTCTGTGCACAGTTGTAACTCACATTGCTTGGTTTTAATGCTACTTTCTATCACCCCCTGACACCCACAGGTACAATAATATAAGCCAATAGACAGATGCAAACAACTGGTTTAATGACAGACTTTTCTCTTAAGATACAAGAAAGATCTGTATCTTAAGATACAAGAAAACATCTCGATGTATCGTATCCCCTGGACAGAGTAATCCTTGATATTAGCAAAGCTAGTTAGATTAGAAATAATTCCCTCTACAGCCTCCAAAACGCCAGCAAGCACCCCGTCCTCCCTAAAGAACAAAGATGGCTTTGATACTTGAGTAGAGAACAAGGATTTACAGCTCCACCGCTCTTCCAGAAATAGGTATTTATGCTTTTTGCTCTGAAAAAACCATCAGACTGATGCTAATGTTTGCCAGTGGCTTGTGCATTAATAATATTCATGCAGTAATACATCTTTACCAAGAGAAACAGTCTCAGCTCCCAAAACACAGTTTAATAGACCAAATATTTTTTTATGCTTCATGTTAGTTATTGTCTCCTTTTCCTAAATAATCTAAAAATTTCACCCAGCTGATGGGTTTTCTTCAGTTTACTGTAATTTAATTCTTAACCACCTCATTGACATCCCAAATTGTCTCCAGATTATTTTATTAATCTTATAAGAACATTAACTAAATCAGGTATGGTATTTACTGCTGTAAATCAGTAGTATGTTCTAATTTATGAGAAAGCCCCTTTCTCTCCGACTCCAAAGGAAACATAATTGACCCTGACACAGTTATGTGCTCCAGAGGAGAGACAGTCTGTCATGTTCAATCATTTCTTGATCAAATCCAGAATGGCAAGTTAATTGTTTAATTAAGGGAACAAGGCCCTTAGAAACTTGCATGTTCTACATAATTTTATAATGGGCCTACATAAATAAAATAAATAAGAACTGATTGAAAGGGGGGGGGAATTTCATAAGCAAAAACAGTGCTAAATATACGTGATATTAACCAAAAGCAATCAACAGTTATCCTCTAGTGGCAGAGCCCAACAAAATGAGATGAGTTTGAAGTAAGTACTTCAGTATTCATACGAAAACCATCAGCACATTTGAATGCAGCTCTACCTCATTTGGGTTGTACCACGGTTAAGAAAAAACAACGGACCACAAAAACAAAATTCCTGAGAAACAGGACTCACAAAAAACAAAGCAATCGGTAGGAAACTGCAAGTGACACTACAACCTTTAGCATGCCTTCAGTGTGCCTTTTGCAGCTTAGGGGATTTTTGCCATCAAAATTGCTGCTGCCTACATCTAGAGGTCACCTTTTCCAGTGAATAAAAGTTCATTTTTATAACACAAAACTATCTACCTGGAACCCTGCATTAGATACTTAACCACGCACTGATTTATTTATCCATGGATGGGCCTCATACGATACATCCCATTATTTATACAGCAATGTGAAACACAACAATTCTTTTTGATATGTTATTCATTGAGTACAGCGTACCTGCACTTCTCGTTAGTGGAATATCTTCCAGCATTACACATTCTGAATAGTTTCCAAAAGTCTCCTCTCTCCCAAAACTCTGCCACATCATCTTATTTTCTATACCTTAAGCTGTCATGATTTGATCCAAACTCCAAACAAAAATAAAGTTCAGCATTAACTCTGGAATCAGTACAGATTAAAACTTTAACTTCAACATAGCTACAACAGTTGTAGCATTATGGCAGCATTATGCATTTCAGGTTTCTAATGATAACATATTCTGTAGCAAAACCAAATAGGTTAAAGCTGGTTTTCCAATGGGATTTAAACCTCCCTGTTTTGTCCAGTGCTTGCTTGGGGCTGGAGTTACACATGCATTGTCTTTGAGATTTAGGTCAGTTGATGCATATTAAGCTGCAGGAGCTCCTTAAGACTCCTAATTGTTCAAAATTATCTGAGAAAGCCCATACATCGTATTAGTGAATTAGAGAAGACAAGTCAGCCACAGACATTTTTATGCTGGGACGCTATTTTTTCATTGTTTTGATTTAAATAACTGTCAGCCATATTTTGCATCCAATATTCTGATGAAATGTAGAGGGCAGGGCTTTTATTCTTGTTAGTTCCTTTCCCCCCCCCCCCCCCATGAATCCAAACATACCTGGGGTGGAGAACGGTTTGCTTTTTTCCCCCCTCATTTTAGTCCCACAGTTATTTCAGAAAAACAAATCACAGCAGCTAGTTGTGAGCCCCGGAGAGCAAGAGGAAGGCAGCTCTCTGCCCAGGAATAAAAGAACACTTTTATTTTCTGGTAGAATCTGGACTGCAGTACTCGCTCAAAAGCCTTAAATTGTATATCAGGCCCTCAAGCGTTCATATTTAAGACTTCTGAAACAATAACAGCTCTTTTTTTTGTTTGTTTGTTTGTTTTTTTACTTCACTCTCATTTTCTCTTTCTTTTGGTTAAAAGTTATGAATACTTTCCAGCTTCCCCTCATCCTGTGTGTAATTTTCCACGTTTACAATAGTAACTTGGTTCCATGAAGGAGAGAACTTGAAGAACACATGAAATAGCTCAAAATACATGACAAAAAAACAAACAAACAAAAAAACCCCCTCAGAATCTCCACTGAACACAGATACCTCACTTCTTTATCCTTGTGCCACTCTTCTCAGAAATACACAGATAAAATACCCTAATGTACAGTGAACCAGATTTTGTGAGAAACTGGCAAAAACACCGAGTTGGTACTTTTGTACCAATGCCAGCTCACACAGGAGCAGAGGGAAAATGAGTAATCCTGCCTAGTTTCATCAGTGTTAATCAAAATCTGACTTCTTCCCCTCATCAATTAAAAGATTTGCAAAAGGCAGAGGAGAAGAAAAGGTAATAAGGCAAAAAGCGATGAGGAAGAATGAGGGCCACATCAATAAAGACACATTTTTGTAACAGTTGTCTTCTCTCCAGAATAAAAAAGCGCAAAGAATCTCCTTTCTTCAACCACACAGAAGAGCCGTGCTAAATCTCTGATTAGACACAGATTTTCTTTAAACTTTTATAGGAATGAGAAGGTCTCCACTAATGAGAGTTTAAGGGAATTTCTTAAATCTAAAGTGAAGGATATCAGGAGTTGAACATAACCTGAGGGTTTTCCTGTACATGTTCACTAATATTACAAAGAGATTTCTGAAAACCCTCTGAAGATCCTGTTTCCTGCAGGAAGAAAAAGAAGCAGGGCAGATAAGACTTTGGGGAACTGAAAAGGAAAAAAACACAGCTATAAAGTTACCTGCACAGTCTGTTGTTAGGGGAGTGGGAGTGTTCCAAATATCATAATATAATTTCTGTATCTAAGAGGTAACTTCAAATGAAAAATGCAGAACAAAAATTGTCTCCTCAACTTTTCATAAGACTAACCATTCTAGCATACAAAACCAGTGCATCCTGAACAAGAACAGCATACTGAAACTGGGAAAAGAACTGAGGTCACTGACAGCACCTGTGGAAACGTAGCACCAAGCCTCCCACCCAGGTTTCTCCCCATTCACATCCAAATACAAACAAGCCATCTGATGTCACTCTCTGGGATATTTAAATCAGAGAGCTTCCCACCCCCACTTTTTTGAGGGGGACATAACTTCAGCCACAACCGACTTGTGCCGTGCCGTGCCCTCCCTCTCTGCAATGAGCTCCTCCTGCCACTTCCCTGTTACGGTGACAATTGTAGCTTCTCTCTTGGGGTTTGTCAGAAGCGAGAAAGGCTTTAAGCTGCATCAACTCAATGGTCTACTGTCCAGGAAAAACAACAAAAAAAAAACTATGCCAAATTCGCCTGTCTTGGTATTCAATGGAATCACTGTTTTCTAAACAGTATATTGCTATAAAGCACAGACAGAGGGGGAGAGTTAACCTTTGTATAAATGGAGAGCAGTCAAGGGCAATAACAGCTCACGTCAGATAGGGGAGGCTTATCAATGCTGACAGGGGTAGGAATGGAGAAATCAGAGCACTTGCTCCAGAGCATAAAGTGTCAGGCTCATGGAGACCTTTATAAATGTTTTCTTGGTTTCTGTTTACTACAGAGAGTTCCTTTTATGTTGGAAGACCTGCCAGGGATGAGAGCCACCTTTCCAAACCCTGAGAAAGGTAGTAGCTTGCCCTTCCAAAACAAGGTGACTGGGTGTAACAATCAGAAAGACCAATGCAGTGGAATGGTGATGCAGGAGGTGTAGTGACAAAGCAACTAGTGAAAACTAAAAGGAAAATTGCTCACCCCTCTCTGAAGATGTAGGCTCACAGGGAAAACTCCACAACAGAAGGATCTCCAACCAGAGATCCTTCCCCAGTGGCAGTCAGCCCTTAAATGAGGTCTGAGAGGTGCAGCCAGGCTCCACCCCTTCCGGTCACACAGCTGAATTGCCTTTGCCTGTGCTCCCAGGGCTAACATGGTCCTTTCCCCAGGTGCTCAATCAGTGCTTCAGGCTGGGACCCAACAGTTAGCATACACTGGGGTATGATATCCAACCATGACAGCTGCTGTAGCAAAGGACTCAAAGAACAGAGCTTTGAAGCTTTCCTTGGAAGACAGGGCATGTCACAAAGCAGTCCTTTAGCTTCTGGGGCCCACGGGGTGCTCAGCATGGCCTGTATGAGGTCCACAAGGCCACCACGATGGGTATAAAGGAGAGGAGGGACCACAGAAGTGCAAGAAGTCCTCACAGAGATCACGAACTAGAATGAACAGAAACAAATGGCAGCCAGGTGAAGAGCTACCAAAGGCTTAAAAAGATGCTGTGACCAATTGGCTCTGATAATACCATAAATTGTCCCCAAATAAGTATTTTTAAGCTTAGTGTGACAAGTTTAAACTCAGAAAAGAGATGATCAGAAGGTTACAACTGGAATTGAGTAAAACAAAAAGTAAAAGTATTTGCAATTTTATTTGCTCCTAATCATCCATCCTGTCTTCCTTCCTTCCCTGGCTATTATTCAGAACCTCCCCCACAAAAGCCCAGAATCACCAGATGAGCATGAGACTGCCCGGAGCTCCTTGCAGGGCCATCACCACGCACTACAGAACCAACCTCCTTGCAGTGATTCTCATGAATATACACACAAAACACCACATAACATTTCCAGTTTGAATCGCCATCTCTCACACATTCAGCATTCTAGTAAAGTACTATATTACACATTACACACACACACAAAAAAAACACCTGTAATTGGAGGGGTTGGGAATTATTGAACTGATGCCCTGTACAAATTAGTCTGAGATTCAATAGATTAGGAAGCTTTCACAGGAAAACATGTCAGTGATTTTCCTGAGGTTAACTTCCGATAATAATCCTGCCTGCAGTGTTTCCCTTTCATATGTATTTGACACTGCTGTTGTCCCTTCAGTTCAAGTCTTAAACTCATTTCTGAAATGAAAGAGAAACCCTGTTCTCTAGAATCGAAGAAAAACTGAGCACTACACCTCCTTAGCATCTGCTATATTGTTACAGTGATTCTGAATAATATTTCATGTTTTCACTTTCTGCTTAATAGAAATTCTCTCTTCTTGTCACAAAATGTAGGAATAAAATTTTGTTCAGTATTCTAATAGCGGCACAAGCGTTCTAGATAAAAATATAAAATACTTGGAATAATAGTAGTAGCTGGGGGTATTGCATTTATGGACTATTTGTTATTATGTTATGTGAATTGCAGGAAGCAACTCAAGTGAATATTTGTACTTGTGCAATGTTATTTGCTTTGTATATAGAGGCTCCTGTAATGTCGGCATTTGTGCAGTCTTTGTATTTTACATGGCTTCCCAAGAGGAGAAGCAGTAGTGAAACCAATAAAGCTGGCAATAAAGTCATATTAATAATGTATGCAGAGCTATAGATGTCTAGTTATATGACACAGTATTAAAGTATAAATGCATTGCTTCTTTTCTTTTTTCTTTTTTTTTTTTTTCAGATGAGCATGGATGACCAAAACAATGCTCTTAGGTTTTTTTTTTCAGAGAAAATGACATCTTCATAGCACTACATGCTGAGCTACTCTGGAAACATTTTCTAGTGTGCACACACCCATAAAAGATGATATTTGTAAAACTATGTTCAATCTAACAACATTTGTAAATTTGAAAGTTTATTTCTTCTATTTATTATTATCTTTTGTTTAAGTATTAATGTGACAAACATTGGTAAACGCTGTTTTTTAGGCTCTTATTCACAATAATCTGATCACCTGTTAGAGCGCTTTTAGGTCACTGCAGTGGATTACTGGAACACATTATATTCACAGTTTACCTATCAAGGCAGTATGTGACTCGCAAGTAAACGAGAAGGCCGCTGTCAGGGGAGACATGGAATTTCACTTCAGGATTTTAAATTTCATCTTTCTGAGAGCATCTCTGGAATACATATTGGGTTAACTGGTACTTCTGAAATATTATTACTAACAGAGATAATAAGTGTTTTAATTCTAAGAAGTAGTCATCATACTTACCATTTATTATTTAAACCAAGGAGATCCCAAATATTTTAGCAACCTTCTGAGTTTTTGGATTCAAAGGCAGAAAAAAGAAATGGAACAAGCAAAGCTGCCTTCTTTTCCTCTAGTGACAAGGCTACAAAGCAGAGGTGTATGATGACCATGGACCCAAAGTGGCTGTGTAAAAATCAGATTAATTTTATGACTATGGATACCGCATGCCTGCATGCTCCAATAAATTCCCAAAGTTGTTCTGACACACACTAGCCTGTGTTCCACCAGCTTGGAGTAATAAATACCCAACTGAACATATCCGTGTCATCAGAGTGCAGTGCTAAGACTAATGCAAAGTAGTATTTTCCCAGCTTTTTCAAACTGAATTCTAAACGTGCACTGGAGGAGAGTAAGAAAAAAAATAATGCTTCTGCTGCATGGATTCATGCCCTAGCATGCTTCCATTTTTCCAGCAAGTTGTAAACCACACTGTCAGCGTTCCAAGTCAAAGAGCTCTGACCCAAATAAAGAGTGTGCTTTTGCTGTACTGAGTCTTGGTCAGCACTTGGGTGGGCTCTGAACCACACCAAAGCTAAAACTGAAAACACTAATTGCTTTGTCTTCATAATCTCCCAAGAAAAAGAGAGTCATCTTGTCCTCTATCATCTCTTCCATTTCCTACACCTGTCTCAATTCTCATCCACAAATCTTCTCAAGTCTTTTCATACTGGAATGCGTACTCACTTCTACAAGAAAGTCTTGTGCCTGTTTTGACTTCTATAAGTAATACCCAAATCTGTGTATTGGCTTAGCTCAGTGTTACATGAGTATTTTTTCTGTTGTGCTAGATGGAACAGTTTCTAAGTAAGGATATCAAATGCAATATATAGTCATCTAACTTCGCTGCTGAGATGAAGGTGATGAATAGCAGGTTTCCTTTCTTCAGACATTAGGAGTGTTTGTTGTTTATTCCACCAAGTGTCGACTGTAAGATTGGAATTACTGTATTCATACTGTCCTCCAATATTGTAGCATGTAATAGACATGGCCCTCCCACCCTTGTTATGAAGCACAGGGAATGACAACTCCCCCTACACCTTCTGCATGATTGCTGTGCAGTATAATTTTTGAGAGGTTAGAATCTTTACCTGCTGCTGTCAAACAGGAGAACTGGGGAGCGTGCAGATAAAAAGAATACAGGAATTCAAAGTGACTGTGATTTAAAATATATTCTTAAAAAAGAAAGAAAGAAAGAAAGATCTGACTTCATCTTTGGGAATGACAGAGTGTGATTTTCTTATTTTTGCAGAAAGAACTACACACATCAAGGGAGAGCAATACCCACCTGAGAATTTTTGTATAGATATATCTTTGAAGAAGGAGCTTCCAGCACACATTCTACAATTACCAGGGGACACACTGGTAGTCTTTCACAGGAGGAGGTAAAAAGAGTTATAAGCAGAAAAAGTCAAGTAGTTTGGAGAACAGAAACAAATCAAGACAAGAACAACAAAAACAATAAAATAACACACACACACACACAGGCACACACACACACACAAAGACAAAAGAACCTGTCCAATTTTTTTAAAAAGCTTCAATCTATTCAATTCTTGTTGGCAAGATCACTGAAAATGTGTGCCTCTTTGCAGTGAAAGATGGACCCCTGAAGAATTAGATGCTCATGCTGGATGAAGAGACAAGTTTTCAGCCTCTCTAGAGCTTAGCACTCTGACATACACAGTAAGGCTGGATAATTGCTCAGTCCTACAAATACCAGAATACTCCAATTTAACATAAAACAAATGCCTAGAAAAAGCAAGGAAAACAAACTGGATCTAAGCAATATCGTAACATTTAGATGAAAGTGCGTGCTGATAGCTAAAACTGAATCTGGATCACCTTTAAGCATGTAAAATACTTAGCTACCTCTCCCATCCTGACTGAGATAATTTGAAACTTATGACATAGAGTAGTATAAAAGAGAAAAAATAACTGAGAAGGTGATGGTGACGTGAGGAGATGCATTAAACTTGTGAAATGAAGCTCTAAATAAATATAAAAGAAGCTGCAACAACAACAAAATCAGATCTAAGCTGACCTACAGGAAAAACAATCAAGCAAGACCCTGAGGCTTCTCCCAGCTCCTGCTGTCTCTTTTTTGAACAGATCACGCCATTTCTCTTTACTTTTACTTCCCTCTAGCCTTTGTCCGTCCTGTCTAGTTGGCCTGTAAACATCTTCAGGTCAGGGCTTGTTTTTTTAAATAAACCAAACTCAATCTCTACCGGTTCTTCTGGGCAGCCTGACATGAAAACATGAACACCTACAGTATAATTGAAAACTAACAAATATCTGTATTAGAGGTGTCTCGATTTCCAAGAACATAAGAATGCCTGTACAGGGTCAGACCAAAGCCCATTGAAGTCTTCAACTGCCAAAAGCAATTGTCCAAGAAAAGGCATAAGCATAGGGTGCATATGCCGGCATATTTCTCTAAACGCTCTCCAGAAGTCTTAAACCTTTGAGAGGATATTATTTTCTGCTTTTCCATTAGGAGTTCCGTGTCAGCACTAGTGACTTCGTGTAACCCAGACTCGTACGTAAACTGCTTTTCTGTTACTTTATCTCTTCCCTACAATTCCTTCATTCTGAATAAATAGGATTTTGCTTTATGGAGGGTGGTTAACCTTGTGCTGAACTAAAAATCAGAATTGCAGTTAATTACCAGGATCTGCAATCTAGACATTTTATACGGAGAAAATTGAAGCACAAAGAAATTACTTAGGCCAAAACAGAAAATGTAATCAGACTTTGGCGGAGTTCAAAACAACATTAAATCTCTTATTGTAATTGCAAAACATATTCCAGAACAAACCAATCATCAAACAACAAAAGGAAACAGAAACGGTATTAAGGACTGCATATACAGTACAGCATTTGGCAAGCTATATTTTAAAACTTTATGAAGCCATTAACACATCTACTAATAGACCGCCAATTTATTTTTTAGTAAGTCAAATATATGGCAGACATATAGAAAATATTTCTTAATCACTTTGGAAAAGGGTACATAAAAATGCCTGAGAAATGTGCACAACATGTATTATTTGAGTAATAAAAATGATACTATCACAGAGTGTACCGCTAAACAACGTACAGAAAGGAATTCCTCATCAGAAAGAGATGCTGCTCTCCTCTGCACTTCCATCATTTCTTTTTGTGTACTGACTACCTGGTCGAGACCAATAAACAATGGTCAGACTCCACACCAGCTGCTCTTATATGAGCATGTTTTGGCATCAACCTGACTGTACCCCAAAAGTTTGGGCAGATGCCTAGTCAGTCATTTTCACCATTTACAAGAGCAAACATCTATGTACGTATCCAACCTGGGCACCTGTGTCAGCATAAACAGATGATTAGAACATAGATCACACAGACTTCATAGCACTATTTCTTTACTTGGAAAACTGCTATATTACCCAGAAAACACTGAAATCCTCTCAGATATTGTCACAAATGTAGCGTGACCCACTTACTTACCACAGTGTCCAGACAGCCTGTTTGCAAGCTGAAAAGCAGACACAAATGGTACTCTAAAGGCCCAAAGAAAAAGTCAAAATTTGCTGGGTAATGATCCTAAACATTTAAAATGTTGGTAACTAACATCAGCATTACCTGCTTTTAAGTGGGCTTTGATTCCGCAAAACATTCAGGATGACATACGCACTCTCTCACAAGTGCCTTAGCTCTCTTTCGCTTGCAAAAAATAAGTCCCAAAAACACATTCAAAATTCTATTGCCAGGCGTAGTGATTCTTAACTTACGTTGCCGCTGTTCAGATTCCTCCCTTGCTTGAAGCATCCTGCGACGTCTTTCTCCGCTCATGGTATTAGCTCCACTGATAATGCTTCAACCTCACACCTGCGGGGATATAAGAGATGAGGTCATTAGCCAAAGTTTGCAAGGCTGGAAGAACACACTCTCCACACTCGGTACCTCTACAGGAACTGCTCACTGAAACCAACTGAAAATTCTCTTTAATTGATTCGGCGTTGTGCCCTTCGCAGAGCAGCGAGCTCAGAGCAGCGCCAGATGTTGATGAGCTGTCAGGTCAGCCCGCTCCCCCATTCTGCAAAGGTACCCACCTGAAACTAACAACCCCATCCAACACCGAAAGAGAAAACAAGGCCCTTCCAAATCCATGAAATGAAAGAGAGAAAATTTATCTCTCTGAAAAACATCCGTGTCAGACAATACTCACTAGAGCAGCCAGCAGAAGCTACTTTGTACCAGGCTATTTGGGACAGTGGAAAAAATCTGTGACTGACTTTAGTAAAGTTGTGGATTTTTTTTGGAACTCCTATGGCGAACAATGAAATAGTACTGTGCCTTTGGAAAGAGCTTTTTCCTTGGAGTCTTGTGTTAGTCTGTGGGCTTTTATGGATAAATAAATGCCAACACCAGAGCAAAGTCCTTACACTATTGATTTCCAGAGAAGCTAAGGTGAAGAGGATTGCTGCAGCCAAAAGTCACCTAGAATTGGCCTAAAAAACACCTGAAATACTTTTTAAAAGCTTATGATATAATGAAGCAACATCCCTTATCCTTAGTGTGTTCTTTTTCTTAATGAATTTTATGGTTTTAGCAAATTTTTGGAGACGTGAAGTTAATTCTTTTGAAAAGGAAATATAAAAAGGACACAACTGTTTCTCTTCAGATAGTCTGAACAAAAGGTTTGTGCAAATCCATCCCACGCCACCAGCTCAGCGCTTTCTCTTTTTTCCAACCCAGAAGTGGGAACTCTCAGACTGTGAAGAAGATGCTTCCCTCTATTCACCACCTCATTCTCCTAGAGATTTCCCTAGGCCAGAAGACCTACAGGGAACAAGTGCCTTTCTGGAGTGGCAGCCAGTGCCAGGTGGGTTACTGGAACCCCTGGAGCAGTATGGGATACCTATATTTAAGCAAAGGAGCCCTTCCTGCAGCCTCACTCTTCTCACTGTGTCTTTCTCCCCAGCCTCTCCAGGCTATGCTGCTCTCTCTGCTCAGTGCAGGAAGAAGCCGTCACTCCCACCACCAAGCAGCCCCAGGCAAGCATCCCCCTCCCCAGCCCACCTGGCTATGTCCTTCAGGCAAATATAACCTACTGCAGGAGTTTTATTTTTTAATAAAAAGGAACACAAAACCAAACAAAAAACAACACCAAAAACAATAATCCTACTACCCTGATCACTTAGACTTTGATTTAATAGACCCTACAGAATGAATTTCAGTGTAAGCCATGAAAATAACAAAACAGAAAATGCTAAATAGTAAGCACAGGCATTCCTCTGAGGTGCGGCAAGGTGGGACAAAACTGCAATGGTTATCGTTGCTGAGAGCCTGATGCAATTCTGAGCTTTCCTGGTGAAATTCAAACCTGCAATAAATATACCTCTTTCTTTACAACGTGTCAGATTTCCTTGCTGCACTATTGTTAAGACATTTGTAGTAAAAACAACAACAAAAGAAAAATGGTATATAAATAGATGTATCTATACACAGCATACCAGAAATGCTCTACAATTTAATGATACTGTTGGCAGATAAAAGGCATGAAATACTGCTTAGCTTTCCCAACTTTTAATATAATTCAGTTCAAACAATATTCTTACACTGCAGCCCCATCGTAAACGCAAATGGAAAAACAATAAACAAGAATAACTTTAATCAAGCTGGTCACTTCCTTTTGAAAAAGCATAGAGATACACACATGTTAATAGAAAAAAAGGATATAGCACTTATCCATGTCTATTGGAAATCACCCATCCAGGTTTCACCAGTGATGAACCAGGCACTTGGTTTTGCAAAAGGCCGGATGCAGATACAGGCAGAACTTGTTTCTGATGCGGATTAAATACTGCCCGCAAGTCATGAGAGCAACAATACTGACAAAATGTCCTCCACTTGGGACCAGCTTACTATACAGCCGCTATCCTAATGATACGATTGCCGACAGCACATGCAGGGCATCTGGCCATGATGCTTTGTGGTCTCTGATCGATGGGAGGCAGTGAGCTCTCATACCACCCTCCTCTTGGGAGCGGCCTTCTCAGAAATTCCACTTCCAGCCTGTCCTGAGCGAGACTTCCTGGCAAAAAAACCCTGCACCATCACATCCTACTGAGAAGGATGGCTCCACAGTACCATATCACTTCATGTCACAGCACCGACAGCCTTCCAGTGATATGAATGCTTTGTATTTACAAAACACAACCAACACCTCAGTGGCCAAGCTGTCACTGAGGGGTGCCACAGATACCGAGGCTGAGAGCTCAGCACAAATGCGTGCCACTTTTTCAATGGCTAAGACAGCATTCCTCTTAAATATTATAATGCAAGTTTTGAATCTTACCATGACTTGAAAAAAGGCTGTGAAATATTCACCATCGTGAGCCTTGCGCTACCTCATTCAATTTAGCATATTCTTCCCTCTATTGAGCTATCAATGACAACTTATGCAACAATCCTATAAAACAGGATGGCAGAATCAGCAGCTATGAACATAAAGCAAAGGCACGATTTTCTTTGGAGCAGCTTAATCATTTTTCTCCCTCTCGATCCCTGGGCTTTCTGCTTTTGCTCCCCTCAGCAAGTTTGCTGTGGAGGGGGCACTGAACTGCGTGACCTTATAGAATTAGCTACTGCACTGCTCCAAATGTAAACTCCGTTCTCTCTGTGGAGCGATCAAAGACACTTTCTTTTTCATCAAAACCTAACATGTTAACTAAACCACCATGACAAATTCTGTACTATTGCAGTCAAATCTAAATGGCTGTTCAGTGATGCACAACAACCTCTTGATATCTTCTTTTAAATTCTAGCCTGCTTTGTCTCTCTAACACAACCAGTTACAATTATATTTTTCATTCCTTCCGCATCCCTTCCAACCACCTGCGGTCAAAGCCTGCTTCTCATCCAATCAGTCCTGCTCTGTACCTGCCGGTGTGGAGATGACCTGCAGTAAATGGATAACACCACCACCTGCTACCTGATCCTTGTGCTGAGTACTCTAGCAGGGTTTCTAAGAGCCTAAGTATGTCAGCAATTGGGAACTGCCTTTGGAAGCATATAGAAATAAAACATAAGTGAGGACCCTTTTGCGGTTTAATTTTGGTTATTACTGCCCTAGATTTTCTGACTCAGCACTTCAGTTACCTTTAGCTTACATAGGATATCGCCACACTTCTCAATTAGGATCAAACGTACAGAAAGTAACCCATAATATTTCCCAGCAGTGCTCTTTGACAGAAGTCTGATATTGGATTGACCAGACTGATTTGGAGTAGAGAAAAGCAGAAAAGCAGCAAAGGCAACTCTAGCACAGCTCCTGTTCACGCTGTGGATTAAATGAGCCAATCAGTAAATGAGAACTGCTGCCTTTAATGACCTTGAACCCAGACTGAAAGCCATTGTTTGAAGTGCCCTACTGCTATAGCACAGTTGTGGTTTCCAGGGCTACTCAGATCCATTCATTGTTTTCAACTACCCAAGAAAATAATGGCAATATGTATTTCACTGAATTTTCAACTTCCTTCTTTCCTTATGGTTATGCACATCTTATCAATACCCACAGATGCTGTTTCTCCAAAAATTTACATCTGTAATTTACAGAGAAAACTGAACAATAAAGAACAATCTGACATTAAGTGATGCTGGATGGTACTTCTCACATTCTCCATTATTTTTTTTTTTAGCTCCACCTGCACAGCCATACTTTCAATTAAAAAAAGAAAAAGAAACAAACCCAAAATTAAAACTAGGCCTGCTGAAGTGGATGTGAGGACCAACAGATCACTGAATTTTTACCTCTTTCACCACTAAGATGACAGCAGCATTAACTTTGGAAACTCTTGCATCAGATTCATCTCAGAGCAGGAAAACAACTGATGCATGAGGCAACAAAGCATAACTCCACCCCAAGCCCAGTTCCTTCAAGAGCAGAAGCAGCACAGAGAAGATGCAGCACTGTTCTTGTCAAGTGATTTGTTCTCCTCCAAACAAGACGAAGGAAAACAAAAGGAAAAGGACAAGCGGGTGAGCTCTGTCTACTCACTGCCTGCCACATCTCAGGGCAGATCCACAATCAACCTCTTCAACACAAATTTGGGTTTCCAACATTTCGTTATTTGATTGCCATTATAATTTTTTCTCCCCAAAGAATAAGAAGCATAGTAAGAAATCCTGAAGAAAAATAAAACCATGAACCATCAGCTCCCCAACCACAAGGAAACAAATACAGCTCACGCGGTCTATCTTTTGGATACAGTCCTGTGTGGTATGAGGTGAAGTTAAGCAGATCTATTTAGCCTTTATTGTGTCATATGTCAACTGCAAATATTAGCAGATTACAGGATTACACCTAATTTACAGTTTCTGCAGAGTATTTCCATCTCTGCTTGTACTTCTCTCATAACATTTAAATATATTTATTAGAAGAAAAACAAAAAACAAAGAACTCCCTAACACATATTCCCCAATGCACATTTGCAAGCAAAGCATCTACGTTTGTCTCAAATCCAGCATGACTCACATTACAGAGCAGGAAGAGTAAGATGATTAAATAGACTGGCTCGCCCAGCTTGTTTTTACACATCAATAAATAACCTCAACACAGCAGAAATAGAGATGTGGTTTTCCGTTTGGAGTTAATTCAAACACTGGCTCTTCTTCAGACCTTCCACACTCTGTAAAATAGAGCTGGGTGAATAATTCATTATGAATTATTCATTCAATTAATTTAATTTCTTCTGCTCACTAATTAAGTATCTTGACTTTTTTGAATGTTTTCATTATCTGAAAATTATTTACTCAACAGTTTCTATGAATAACTCCTTGCCTCTAGATTGTTCACAAGCAGATTATTGCAAGAAATCAAAATTGTAAATTCAAGCCGTGCTGAATAGTTTTAATTAGACACACAAGTCACATGGCATTTTTCTGGTTCCTTATTGGATATATTAAAAAAAAACAAAACAACCCAATAACAACAACAACAACAAAAGACCTCCACAGATATCTCCTGCAAAAAGAATCTATTCCAAGATAGAAACTTATTTACCATGTAAACTTTTTAGGTCAGATTTAATGCCTCCTATTTATTTCCAGATTTAATGCCTCCTATTTATTTCCACAGGAACTACAATACACACAAAGAGCACTATAACACGAGTAGATAGAGCAAATTCTCAGCTAAAAAATACTATTTCTTGCCACTATTAGCTATGCACTTTTACCAGCAATCAACAAGAGCCTGCATGCTGCACTTATAAATATTTGCAGCAGTGGAGGTGGCCCGCTGTCACAGTCACCACTGCTGAATTGCACCACCCACCACCTCACTGTGCTCACATCCAATATTTGGTCTCCATCAGTGTTCAGCAAGTGTTGATGCATATGAACGGGTGCCATTTTTTTCTGCGCGGAGGTATTCAGTGACACGCCTTTTCTTCATCTGCACTCCTGTGTCAGATGCCATTCTGTCAGAGTGCCCCTCTGCTGCCATCTGTTGCACCAAAATGTAACGGAACAGTGCAGGGAAGGTCCAACCTTTACAGTCATCCTGCCAACATCTATCTCTGATGTCATGTGCAAACGTCGTAAAATAGGAGGCATTACTTCTGGAGCAGCCCTCACCTTAACAAAGACATTTACAGAGATAAACAAAAAGACTAAGTGGAGCAAGTTTTACCTTCCGACCCGCAAATCACAGCACAGCACTATGCAGCAGTGCCCAGGCAGGTCACCTGCTCCATGCCCCTGTCCCCCCTACGGACACAGGGACAGATATATGGCTGTTGAGGCAATGAGTTATATGAGATATATGAGTTGAGGCAATGGCAACAAGTACCAAGGACCAAGGAGGCAGCTGCAATGACCAACTTAAACGTGGCCAACAGCAATGAACCTGTCCACACCTACATAGCTAGACAAGGTATAGACAAAGACTTCCACATTTCTAATAGAGTAAAGGAAACTTTTCCCTGCATCATCTAAGAACAATGGCAACAAAAATGCTAAAATCCAAAGGCCTCCAAACTCTACCTCACATCTGTTTTTCAGCACCGAATGTACTTTCTTACCAGAACAAATCATTAACTCACCTCAGTGCACATGATAATTATTTGGATTTAGGTCCCCAAGTGCCCATTTGACCTTGCCCGTCAGTACACTACAGAATGCAAAGACAACAACTGATGGGCTCAATGTAACAGAAGGCTACAGATGTAAGCTTTGCTGAGCAAAACTCTGAAAGTACATTACAAATGAAATTCTCTTCAAAGCATTTTTCAGACAGTGCATGGTACGTATAAATAAAATAACGATTTTTTGTTTAAATCATTCCTACCTCTCGGATCTAACGATTTATTTTAGGTAAAGTCAGTATCCTACAGTACTTTCTTTCAGATAATACAAATTTTCTATAATACCACATACGTCCATATATATATGAAAATCCTTGGAGACTTACTTAAACATTTACAGATGAATTTCATTTCTTCTCACAAAAACAACTTTAACTCATTTCTTGACTAATGGAACTCCATTTGTTAAGTCTCCAGCATGTACGTTACAGCAAACAGATGAAACTTTTGGTGACAATATGCATAATGAAGAGACCCCATTCTTTACAGAGGAGGCTAATTAATCATTAGGTGAGTGCTAGTAAATTTTCTGAATCACCAAGTTTCTGACAGACACGCTGTTAAGCCAGCAAAATGCCCGCAGATGTTGCTTGCCCATCAGAGGGGAACATATTCTCTTGAGGACTCCGAGCATCTTGTCACCAGTTATTTATTTATTTCTGAAAGAAATGAAAAATTAGCAAACCCGTGTAATGATTAATGTATATGTGCAAGTAAATAATAATAGCGTGAAGCCTATTAATAATTAAAACTAGTGCTGGATTTTAAGATACTAAAGCAGAAATGTGAATTGCTTTCCAGCGGCTCTGAAATGCAAGTTAATAGATCTCCTGCACAGCCTCCCTAATAGATTAAGCATAACTTAATTCAGAGAAAATGAACCTGCATTCACAGCAGGATTCTGACTTGCTTTACTTTCTCCCTGTGCCTTTTAGTGCTTTACCAGGGCAGCCTCCACACAAAGCCTTCATCAACCTGTGGCAATCCCTGCCCCAGGATGTAAGAGTTGGAGTGGTGGGACAGCCATGCCCCATATCCACCCCCCCGCCTGCATGTGCGGACTGGAGGAGGCCCTGCAGGGCCTCCCCCAAGCAGGGCTCACTGCCCCCCACAGAGCCTGGCTTTATCATCCTGGATATGTCGAGATATTGCACAAACCCAAAGGCAGATTGGACCAAATCAAGCAGCCTGCGCACTACATCAGACACTCGGATCCTGCACTGTGAGAATGCACTATTCAGCAACAACTCATACCTGCAGATTAATTTAAATTTTCATTCTCCCTCATGTGTTTTATAAGGATGGCCTCAGAAAATCAACGAGTATTTTTTGAAGTATTTCTGGAATTGCACAGATGTTTTTCAGGTGCATAATTTCAGGCAAGACCTCTGCAGAAGATTCATGCCTGAAACCTCTCCTCCTTAGCTAAACGTTTTCCTTTTAAGTAACTTCAAGCTTTTTTTCCCTCCTACCATTATAAAAAATATTAGGTGCAAGAATATAAGGAAACTGCTGTTTCTTTTATTACTCCTCCTACCCTCCACAGATATTAATTACATTACAGTTCATTAGCTGAGTTCATTAAGACCACAGTACAGGTAGGAAATAGGTAATTGGCTAGGTACAATTATTACATTAATTTAATTATCTCTTTTGTGCTTTTATCAAAAAGGTGACCTCTGTGGGTTTTGGAATAGGTTTCATTCTGGTCCTTGCTGAGCTGCAGGCAGCCATGGAGCTCTGATCATTGGAAGAAGGGAACACCACGTAAGAACTGCTGCTGGTGTGGGGCAGCTTGAGGGAAAAGAGCAACCACATCCAGACAGCTGTCATACAGAATTCTGGATTTCAGTACAATTCTGCTCCTCCTCACTTATCTGGATGCCTCCGGTGCCATAGCTGTGTGCCCGGCAGAACGCAAGGAAGTGGAAGCGCGCAGCTCCGCCGAGTAGCCTGGTGCTTGAGGCAGGCTGAGGCTCTGGGGGAGCCATGTTCAGAATGCCAGAGAGAGAAGCTTTATGTTGGGATCCCTTTACCTGAACAACCAGAATGCGTGGTTCCTGAGAATAGCACATAGATGAATGTCATTGATGGGAAGCAGCTCTGGGGATGCTTGTAATTAAAGCAGCAATTGGTAGGGTGGGAAAGCATGGCCCAGTTCCTAATTACTTGTGTGCCACTTCTTGCTGACTGAGCTGGGCACAGCAACACAGAAAAGGACTGGGCCAAGCGGTGGGCAAGATCCAAACTGCATTCAGGGGTTCACTTGTCAGCTTCATAGGAAAATGCGTTCATGTAATCTACAAGACAGTTTGTTTCTCAAAGAATCTTTTATCTAAATTAAATGCAAGCAGATAGATACACTTTGCTTATGTAAAAATGAGATACTTTCATTGGAAAATATATCTATTCCAATTTATTCTTTGTCTTGATTTTGAAGAGTTTTCTTTTCAAAAAGAAAATATCTGAAACTATTCTGAAGGTTAACATTTTAATTGGTATTACAGACATGCATCTCACATTGATAAAATCCATGTTTATGTACTTCAGTATTATGTAACTGCCCAGCACCAGCAAACAGCACAAACAATACCTGTCTGTGCAATCACACAAGGAACGTAGCCGGGATTATAAATTACCTCCAGACAAATACGAGGCACAAAACATAAGCTTGTCAAGTCAACTGGAGCAAATTGGTATTGTGCTGGAACAAACTGGAGAACTAACAAGCAATACAGATGAAATCATGGACAGCTGAAGCAGATCCATAGTTTATCTTCCAGAGTCAGTTAATGTCAATGTCAGTGGAATTTGCACAAGCAACAAGCCCTCAGCCTCAGCTCTGCGATGGCTGACATTTCTTTTCCTTAAAATTGGCAGTGTGAGCTGTGGAACCTAAATTTAACCTCTGGAGAATATGCCACATGACACCTGTGTTCTTTACATGTTCAGCTTAGGACTTTGAAAGCTAATTTATCCATGCAGCACCTCAATGAGTGACTCACCTAGCAACTACTGAACTTCTGTCACTTGTTGGCTTCTGTCGGCTGAGTTCTCTTGGGAACTCATTCTTTAATAATGACCATCTTAGACCCCTGTGGATGACACTAATGAGCATTTGAAAATGCCAAAAACCTAATGGTGCTCACTGATTTTTGAAGAAAAAACACCTATTAAAAGTGGCTATTGCACCAGTAGATTTCTGCAACAAATTATGCCTGACTGTTTTATTAGATTTGTATTCAATTCTCACATCTGAAATGCAACCATTTAAACTAACACTTGAAATACTGGAAACCAAATTAAAGACTTCTTAGAAAGCTTAACTTTTGTTATGTGCTTAAGAGAGGAATATACAAGCAAAAGTCCTGAAAAGAAATAGCAATTCAAAGCCCCTTCACTGAAAGACTGCCTAATAAAGGTACACCTGCATTTCTCCTGCATTCTACATGTCCAGGTGGTGCCTTTGTCATGTCTTTAACATTGATACAAATATAACTGGGCATTTCAGAGAAGCATGGTGAGTTTTTTACTTACCCATTCTCCTTTTACTGATTATTCAGTTAAAAGTTTCTCTTTGCCATTACTATCATCAGTCAAACCACAAAGAAAATATAATTGATGTTTATTTTACCATGTAAACTTTCTATCTTTCCCAAATATTGGGGGAGAACTGCTGATACAAGCTGCATAGGAATCAACAGTATTGCTAAACAAAAAGCAGTTTTTACCTTTCTACCTTTCTATACTTTCCTTGTTCATCAAGAACACACAAAAAAAAAAAACTCCACACCTGCAAAATTAACATCAATAAGAAAATGAAGACATATAATGCAATTCTCTGTTGTTCAAGGAGGCTGATGTCACAGTGACCTGCCTATGCATTACCTTAGCTGTAAACAACCTGTTCTTTTCTCTCCATTTTTCCCATTTCTTTTAGGTTTCAATGCAGTATTTTTATGACAGTGAGACAACAGCATGAAACTGCAAGGTATGAATTTGAAAAGGAAACTAGAAGAAACAAACAAATAGCAATATTCCACCACTTACTAGATTCTTAACATCTTCCCCTACAGAAATAAGAAGTACTATGCCGAAGTATGTTAGCAACAACTCCTACGTTCTGCAAACATCGCTAGGCCAGGAGAAAATGAGTTTGAGAGATTATCCTGATTCTTGGCTTACACGCCCCCATTTGTGGGAACACTCAGCTATATCCTCCCTCTATATTAGAGCAAAATTAATTAAATAGGTTATCATTTAGGATAAAAGAGGAGAAATAACAGCTAATATAAAGCTGCGCTTAATGAGATGTTACTTGAGAATAAATGGATAGATACGTGCAAAAAAAGGGAGCCATTGAACAGGTTTAAAACTGCACCTTTCCTGTATTGACAGTCATTTCACTAAACTGATGTGCCTGTTTGTGGGGAATCCAGCTCCCCTGAAGCCTAGGTAAGAGTCTAAATTACTCCATCTATTTAGTTATTGAATAGCACACTGCTAAACGAAACTATGTCAAGTAATAGCTAGAGAAATGTTGATAGCACGTTGCAACAAACCGGAGAGGAGCTCTTGCCATTACTCACACATGAAGGTAACTTCACGCTGGAAAGAGGAACTTTTCAAATGTGTTATCAAACTGTTGTATAAACGCCCTCTGGATCAGAACCCTAGCTTGTCCTCTCAGTAAAACAGGAGCTATTTCTTTACCATATGTGGACTTAAGAAACATCTTTATTCATCACTCTAGACTGTAGGCACCAGGTAGAACATAAAACAATACAGAGCCAAATTGGTTTGATCCATGGAAACCAGAAGAAAAATAATTCACATCAAATAAAAAACTATGGCTAGAGAAAGAATAACCTTTCTTCCATGTTGTTAGCTCCAGGAATCATTCCATCTAACCCACCAGAAGAGCTGTAAGAAAAGCAGTATGGTTTACAAATTCTAGAACTTGGTGTGCCATTGCTGGTAGATACTTAATACAGCGCACGCTAAAAGACCAAAGGTTTCAACGTAAGTATTTCTTCATTGTCTTTTTGTTTCTGAAACTTATAACCCCTCTTTCATTTAAATCAACAAAAATAAACACAAAGTAGAGTCTGAATTGCACAAGATTAAAATAAACCTCTTAAACTCTACAGACCCCAGATCCTCCCAGTACCTCTTTATTTTTAAGGGATGCCCAGCAGTGATTTACTGTGAAATGAATAATGTATTTATATCACATACTAGTTGTAGCAAAAATAATCTATAAATGTTTAATAAATATTCTGTAATGCTTTTGGTGCGCAAGCTATAAATAAGTAACAATAGATTTGCAATGAAATTTTTATATGCATTTTGGTTATTGTTATGCTCTAAGTGTTCGAGGATCCATTACTAACAAAGTAAATGGTGTTATCAAGGTTATAGATATGTTCTGTAAGCCATTTATAATGAAGTGTGCTACACAAAGTAAATGCATTTGTAGAGGTTGTTGACAAAGTGTAAGTGTCTAACAAACCATTCACACTGAACTCCACGCAGATACAAATGATACGCAGCCATTTGATAAGTCAGTTATAGTGAGACAGAGTTCTCCTCTGCTAGAAATATATTTTAAGATCTCTGTGTGCCTGTGTCCTAACCGTAAAATATAAATACGTAGTTAGACCCTGAGCAATCTCTCACAAGATACGGTATTAAGGCTGCATCTCAGCTACCAGAGAATCTGAAGGATCAAGAGCACAGGTAAAGTGCAAGAGAGGAACTGAGGTCAAGAAAGCAGCCTGAGGTTTCTTCCCACACAGCATGATGTTGAATATCCCTGCTCCAAGGCAGACCTGTGGCAAAGCCATAGCTTACTGGTAGGCCTTAGGAGTGCTGGTGTTATGGTTTTAGCTAACTCCTCTCATTTGTAAGGACAGCAGGTTATGAAGAAGCCACATAAGAAGCCAGAGAAATATCCAGACAATAACCAGTAAGTATTATTCTTCCATTAATGGAAAATTCCATTATTTAATTTCTTATTTTAAACAATACGCATCCAGCCTGGCATTGAGAAGAGCCTGGGCACTAATGAACTTGTCCCCTTGATCTACAAACTGACTACTCCTGGTACTACCATATTTAAAGACACACAGGAAAGACTCAAGAAATACCAAGGATGTGTCTGTATGGCACCCTGAAAACATGCTCTCCCACTCCAGGCTCCCAGTGGGAGCGTGCCTGCCTGCTGCTTGCTCACACAGCCACCAGCAGTGCTGCTGCTTTCTCCTGCAGCCCTCAGCACTCTCATAGCCCCTGCAAAGCCCTTCTCACAGCAGCCTTTCTGACGCTCCCATCCTCAAACACTCATCAGTAGCACTGCTTTCATGATAGGTAGCTGTGGTGGTTTCCTTCACTTTGTGAAAAGAGAACTGCAAGTAGTTGGAAAGGTTTAAAACTTGTTCTAAATAACTTTAAGGTGGAAGGGTTTAATTTCCTCTTACAGAGCCACTCACCCAGGGCTTAACAATAGGGGATTTGGCTTGAAAAACTGCAGCAATATCATACCAGCAAGTTGAATACGGGAAAAAGTAATGCCTACTTCTGTATTTCAGTTAATCTCCTAAAACACAGGGCTACCGCAGTCTGCTGGAACATGCACAGAGACAGAACAGAACTCAAAATAAATGAGGACTTCCTTTCAGTCCCTCACAAAGATGATAAAGTGGATGCCATGGAAGGCAGGAGGACGTCAATGTGAGACAAATGAGACAAATCGTTTTCTCAAAATATGGGATTGTGATAACATTAAGCTTCTAAGGAAATACACACAATATTAATCCAGTAACTTTCGCTGCTGTTCAGAGCTTTGGCTCAACAGCTATAATGCAAATTTAATTGCTATACTATTTTGTATATAGCTCCACAGTGTTGATTCCTTCCAAGGTCAATATCAGGTTTGCTCACTTCACATGCATAGCAGGACTGTTGAGCACACATGTGAAACACCAGATTTCGTTCATCATTTAGAATCCCCTTTCATGCTGCAAAATAAGTAAGACTTAAAACATGAGAATAACTTTCAATCTGTCTTTAGCTACTTGCAGAGGTAAATTCTTATCCTGGCTTTAGCCATACCCTCAGCTTTATAGCAACTCTAAAACATTAGAGGGAAATAATGACACATTAATGAACAATAAATTACAGAGGAAATACTACTAGAGTCCTTGGAACACCCATATTAATACTAAATGAGTTCATCATTATTAATAAAGTATAATAAGTATAAAAAAGAATTATCAATAATTAGGCTATGACTATATATTGTTAAACACTAGAGATGATACTTTACATCAAATAAATTTAATAGATGTTGAGAAAAGCCATCCACTCTCCCATGCAGAGCTTCACGTCAAGCAAAGCCATCAGCACAGAGGGGTCCTGTGAGCAGCAAGCCCTGCCTGCAAGCCCAGCTGGGGATACTGGCTCTGAGAAGACAATACAATTAGACTGGGTGCAGGAATAGGTCATGGAAAAGTAGCAATAATACATACATGTATAATAACTTATCCTTTGTGATAGAAAACCATTATATAAGTAGCATACTTAAATGAGAACCATCAAAATAAAGTATATCCCAGCACTCCTGGGAGTGAGGCCTTCTTCTGACATAGCTTATTCTGATGACACCAAATCAGATTTATTTTCCTTTTCTTTCCTCATTTCTTAAGCTGCCCTGATGAAAGATCTCAGGTGCATTCTCTAAAAATCTGCTGCTGGTGTTGCTCCTTCACCAGAAAAGCCAGGTGAAAATCAGGTACGCATGGAACTGTACGGAAGAGAGGGCTTTGTTACTTGTCTAGCAGCTGAGGAATACTCATGGAAAGGGATCAAACACTTCAGTGTTTGAATATTAAAAATGGGCTCACAAGGCACAATCTCACTGGAATATTTCAGGGATTTGCGCCACTTAAACTTAAAACACAAAAACAAATAAATAGAATTCCTGTGATGGAGCTGGGGAAGAGACCTAATTTTTAGCTTTCTCTCCTCTCTTTATATAAGTAGAGTGCTTTGTACAAAGATGAATTTGTGCAACTCATCATTAATAAAGGCTTTGGAAACCTAACACTTCATAACTTCACAATGTCATAGATTTAAAACAACAAAAACTTGTACTCAGCAACTGACAAAGTGCACCCTCCCGAGCCACCGCGGCTATGCAAATGCTGTCAATAAGGTTCCAAACAGCACATTCATTGCCAGGGACTCATACTGAAAATTGAAGATCTTACCAAGCTATTGCAGACTGAAGGTTATTTTTCATTTAGATAACACTGTTTAAAATATAGCTATCTTGCTAAACTATCATTTGTCTTTCAGGTTCTCTGAAGCAGCACAACTCAAAGCTCTGCCTGCCAGCATTATGGAGACAGGCTGCAGCATGTGGCTGTGTCCTTCTGTTCCTCCTGTCCCTGTCTCCACACCTGTGTTCTACAGGGATGCTCAAACAACCCACACTGACGTCATTCTGACCACACTCACTCTTCACACTACTTGCTGGACACGGCTGGGGCTTGGTACCCCAAGCAGAAGGATGGCAGTGGACTGGGAACAGCCTCAGCCATGCTGCCGAGGGAGGCGGTGAAGTCATTGTCCCTGGATGTGTTCAAGAAACATGTAGGTGTGATACTTCAGGACATGGTTTTATGGGCCATATTAGTGGTAGGTACACAGTTGGACTACATGATCTTAAAGGTTTTTTCCAACTTATGATTCTCTCTGGGCACATACCAAGGAGAGAAAGGAGCCCTGAAGATGCTGCTGAGTTCCATATTCAGCTCCTATATGTCCTTCATGGAAAGGATAATCTCAGATGGGGATATAAACAGTAATCTATGATCAGATGGAAAACAGACTGCTGCAGTGTCAGAGAATATATATATTTAGGAAGAAGAACATGGATTTATAGTCTTATAATGAAAGCTTGTATTTTCACATGACTATCTTGATGCTGAAGTTATGCTACAAAATACTGACTATGAAGAAGGTCTTTAATTAGAGGAAACCAAGAACTGCACTCTAAATGGGAAAAGCCTGTCAGATTGAGGTTTCTTTTTCACAAACCCTAGGAACTGCGGTGCAATATACTACAGTAGATAGGAGACATGGATACTGCTGTTTTTTGTGTTACTGCTCATGCTTTCACTGTGAAACAGCTCCCTGCTTCCTCCTGTTTGAAATTATGTAGTCAGACACTGGTCTGCTCAGAAGCATTCAGTGCAACTGAAAAGGAACTCCTAATTTCTGAGACCGTATATTCAATTAAAGGAGTAGCTGACAACATTCTCAAAATACAAGTTGCTTAGAAAAAGAGACATTACTATGACAGGATGAATTTAAAACGCATGTAAAACACATTTTCTTGGGAAAGTATTCGAGATTCAAATTGTTCAAAGACAAAAACCCATAAAGGTCTCTTTATGTCTTCCTTCCTAATCTTCAGCCAAGGTTTCAGGACCATAAACTGGCATCAATGGAAGCTGCATCTCAGAAATGAATGGAATATATGGCCTTTAATGGAAGAAATTTTTACACTTATAAGAGAAAGGGAGGGAGGGAGCAGTTCTATACTCTGCAGTCATTCAGCATAAAATTACTTACTTATTATTCATAACTATCCTTAAATGCTTTATTGAAGCATAATGCAAAAAAGTACCTGTCCATACTTAAAAACCAAAATTTCATCTATCCATCCTACATTTGGCTCTACATTTATTAAATGAATCCATTAATTCTCCTTTTTTTGACATTGCTAGGTCAATGCACCAGCTTCCCTTGCCTGCGACATGGACAACGGCACACACGCACATGAAAAAAAAAGTCACAGAAAATGTCAAAGCAGAGCCAAACACGGGGACACGGAGCAATAGCAAAAGGTGCAGTGTGACTCACTCTGGGTATTCAGAGTGGAATCCCACAGGACTCACAGTCTGCATTTTCTTTCCCCTTAAGGATTCCTGGTAGCATCGGGTCTCCCTGAACACAAAAGCTTTACATACAGCTCCAATAAACTTTATTTTACACTGAAGCACTTTGTCTTATTTCTCTCTCCTGCGCTCAGAATACAAAGATCCTTCCTTCTGAGGAGGGAAATCGGGACCACTGGCAGCCAGTCTCAGTCCCCATGTTTCTGTAAGCCCCAGAATACCGGAAGCCCTTCACACTCCCTGAAATGGTCCAGGGGAACAGCCTGCTTGTTCTTCTGCACAGAGAACAGAGCTTTTTAGGAACAAGCAATTCTTCTCCTGATTTTGGAGAATTAATAACAAACCAGAGGAGATGTCCGCCAGGGCCTGAATGCTGCCCAGCACACTTCAGATTGATTCCATCAAAATATTAAGCAGAAAGCTTTTAAGCACTTACTTACAATTTGAAAATATTAAGTATCTTTTCCCAGAGTAAGAAACATATTAGTCAACAAAAAACAGTAGCTTTAATTAACAAATTATCTCATTTAGTAACAATTGCAGGCTTTCTGGAACTCTCCTTTACTTTACCAAAGCTGAGGTTCACGCAAGTCCTCTCAGACACAAAACCCAAAGCGAGGCAATTCCTACCCCCTCCTCCAGCTTCACTCAGCAGTACTGAAGCTCCGCTGAGAAGTTCCCCACATCCATTCAATTTCCAATTCTCTCTTCAGATCACACAGCCCCCATAAGGACTGCTACGAGCCATGGAAGGTGCACGTGCTCCCAGCCTACCCTCCAATTCCTCCTCATCCCTACCCCCACAATACAGCTCATACTACCTTACCTTGCATGGAAACTACAGACATAAGGCAATGGCAAGTGCCTTAATACCCCCACCTTTATTAACAGCTGCTACAGATCAGGGTACTTGGCAAGGATGTTCACCTTTTCCTATTGTTTGAGTCTATCACGGGGCACACAGCTGAGTAGAGTCACTGTGTTAATGAATGGAGTTTTCATTCTGTTAGCATAGTCTCCCTGTTGGCTGGAAGTTTATTCTTTCAGCAGTTATTCTGGTGGAATGTAATCATTTAACTGTGATTTATGGTAGGGCTGTATGCAGCTAGCTTAGTGCAAGGTGAACGCACAGTAGTGTTTTAATAGTCCTTTTCCATTAGCAGGTGTGTTTTTCAGTTGGCTTCACTGCGATTGGGGGAGTTGATAAATCTAACATATAAAACACTATTGGTAAATGTCTTCAGGCCAAGAGTAAGCTTGCTGCTTGCCTCTCAGCAAGTAAGATAACCACATACTTCTAGAAAATAACCTTCCAGGTGATAGCTGTGACTAAAAATTCAATGGGGAAGAAGAAAGAGTGTTTACAGGGGTGAGCTTAGAAGAACCGACTCTATTCAGGGGCAGATCTAGGCGAACTAAAAACAAACTGAAACTCTCTTCTTGCCTTGCTGTTCTTGCTTATAGCCTACCTTGCTGAAAATCAACACTGATGTTAAATAGCATTAATGATTGCTAAGTTATATTAAATTGTATATCAGTCAAATTAATAAAGCCTACAACACTTGAGGCATTTAGGTTCTTAAAAATCACTGGCATCTGCTCCTATTAAAAATGACAGATGATTTGCAAATCCAAACTTTTGGTGAAAAATGTTAGCTAACAAGGTGAAATTAAAATTTACATATTGTTCTAACATAATGAAGATAATTAAAAAGAGTGATAAAACCCTTTGATTAACCCTCATCCCATTTTGCACGGCACTTTATGGCACAAATTAAATATTGAACATTGTAAACTCAGAACCAGCAAAAGGTTCCAATATAAATTTACTCTAAAAAATTAAGAAAATATAAAAACATGTCATCGAATCTCTGACTGTGCCCTTTGTTACTGCAGAGTTATAGAGCAGAACTGGGGGCATGTGCTGCAGTGAGATAACTCATGTCTGGAGCTGCAGAAGGATTAGAGTTTGCTCCCGCTTCTTTCTCGTACCAGGCATCACATTATTCCCCCAATGATTTTGGTGTAGAGTTTAATTAGTTTCCCTACAATAATCAAGAAGAGCTCTGTCACCAGAAATGTTCAAACCCTGCAAAACATGCATCAAAGCCTCTGCACTCTGGCTTGCAGGGTTTTGTTTTGATGCTTTCAGTTCTGTCTTGTTATTTTTCCAGTGGTAAAGGTGTCACAGAAACTTTCATTCAAAGTCCTGCCTGGCAGAGTGATGTCTGCAGCACTGTACAGCTCTGAGCACTTAAAATCTCTGTGTGGAGTCCTTTGAGATCCCCAGGAGCCGTTCCCTTGGCCTCTGTAGGAGTTCTGCAAGGCCTGGGCTGCAGAAGGAGCACGGCAGCAGCACTCAGTTTTAGGGCTGCTTCTCTTTCTGCACGGGTCTGTGCTTTAAGAAGACCCTTCCCATGTTCTGTATTTCTGACGCTGGCTGAGGACAGCTAGCAAGTATGTAAAAAGAAACTTCTTTAAATTCACAATATTCACATCCCAGGGCAAACTATCACTGAGCAGGGACATAGGCGAGGTGGTACGAGGGCTGCAGTCTATCTCTCAAATCCCAGCTGCTGCTTAGAAATACTGTATACAATGCTCTCTACCACATCTACAGCAAGTCATTGACCAAACTACTTGTCTGCTTCTCCCCCCACACCCAAATTAGAGTAGCTAACTTAATGAAAAATGATTTTTTTTTCTTTTTGTTGCTTAGGAGGGTCTGAACATAAAGCTCTTATCACCAAGCCACAGCTGTAGGAGGAATCCTTTAATCACAGCCTTCCTCCTTGAAGAAGAATATAGATTTATGACTGGACTTTGGTTACTGAGCGAGAAAGAAATATTGCCAGCAGCCACCATACTACTTCCCATAGGCTGTAAACAGCTTTAATCTGCTTTAGCTGTCATTTTGAAGTCGAGAGATATTAGAGTACAATGTAATTATGTAGTTGTGGGCAGAAGCACAGTTTATTTTCTTCAAACTAAAGTGGCAGAGGTAAACTCGGAGAATGTGCCTAAACAAACATGTCCTTCCTTGGTCTTATGACAGTCTCAGCTGCACCAGCCCCATCCCTTTTGTGCTGCTGTGATAGCCCTGCTTTTCTACTAATGCACTGTCATGGGGACCCAGACTTTGCACCACGGTGAGAGTAGCTCACCTTTCTCTATTTCCCCACCTCTCAGCTTCATACACATATGTAGAAAGACCGTTTGCTTAGAAAGTGCAGAAAGCTACTGGAAATGCTCCATGCTGTAGGTTTTTGTTAAGGATACAAGGGAGAACCATTCATCCTTCACCTTCCCAGCACCGCCTAGTACAGGTTTTAATTTTTTACTTGCTTAAATACAACACAGTGACTATATACACAGTTTTAAAATAACCTGATAAATTATCATTTTGCTTTGCTTTCATATCTAACAAGGCTTTTCAGGAAAGAAAACTCCTACTCGATATAATATTCGTAAAAAAAATGAACATTTAACTTCCCCCTGTACCCCTAACAAGATGAACATATTACCTGTTTCATTTATTGGTGAGCAAAGACCCACAGATTCCTGGATTCCTGCCTGGAACGTGCAAGCTTCAAGTACAGCCCATATTTGATCAATTTCCTGTATTCCAGGTGAGAGTTGAAAGCACTAGATCATAGAGTTACTTTTCATCTCATTTAATGTTATTTTTCGTACAACATTTCTCCAACAGAAACAAGAGAAAGTCCAAGTCCATATCACAATTATCAGAGAATACAGTACCCGTTGCTCAAACATTTGAAACCTTTAGGTCTGTCCCGTAATGGATAAATCTTTACAGTTTCTGCAAGTATTCTCAAAAGATGCTTACGTTGGCCCCACTTCTGTAAAACACAGTCGTTAAGTGTGTAAATCCATATTAATTTAGGATATCGTCTAAGCATGTGCTTAGTCTTAGTGGAATCTATAAAGTTATAAAACTGTAATAACCTTCCCAATATCTTTCCCGACTTTCCATCTCGATACTGATATCTTTCCTGACTGATATCTCGAAACTACATGGACTACTGTCATTACTGTGATGATTGCCTCCGAGTTTTCAAGGAAAAAAATACTAAATCAAACTTTCCTCCTTATATGATGCAATGCTGTTATTTTTGCGTGAGTTAAGACAACAAAGTGCAGACAAATGGCAGTCTTCCTGGATTTATATTGTTCTATACTGCATATTGCCTTTTAAAATTCATAGACTGAGGGATCTATTTGCCATCAGCTACTTGCTATTGCCTTTAC
Source organism: Alectoris magna (assembly GCA_030625065.1). Taxonomy (NCBI): domain Eukaryota; kingdom Metazoa; phylum Chordata; class Aves; order Galliformes; family Phasianidae; genus Alectoris; species Alectoris magna. The sequence continues at coordinate 4,174,402 of CM060575.1, read as the reverse complement.
AAAGAGTACTACTGTAACTATTATGCAAGACATTGCAGTCTCTCTGGATTTTCATACCAATAATCTCCTCCTGATTGTCTGAGTTTGTCCATCTCCCAGATTCTATCAGAAAGTGATTAAAAAGTCTGAGCCTGTTGTGCTCCGAGTGCCAGAAGTTCAGCTGGTTTTAGAAGGTGCAATGGCGAATTGTCATGAATTAAACCCACCATGACCTAGAGAAAATGCATCTGCTCATTCATTAGCAAAAAAAAAAAAAAAAAAAAAAAAAGAGAGAGAGAGAGAAAAGATGCAAAACAGTTTATTGGAGTGATGTGCTACAGTACTGGGAACAGTAATTATCAATTCTGTCTGAAAAGGGAATAAACAGTCCTACAGGGCTTTTTCAGTATCATTTTGCGTCTGTGTTCCAACCAGGCATTGATCTCCATGGAATCCAAAGAGTTATCCAAGCAAATTATTCTTGCTAAGAGCAAGGCTTCTCCTAGCAAGCACTTATGATCTTGGTGCTGGGGGCCTATCAGTAAGATCTATTGGGCTGAACTTCTAATTTCAAAAGCTGAGGAATGTATATTTGTGCTAAAAATAAAAAAAAGTAAAAATTGCTTATAGTCTACAGGATTTCCAACCACTGTCCTATAGCTCCCTCAGTTCTTTATTTAAATGAAGACACAGAAGGGATAGGCACTTTCAGCCTCAATTCTGAGCTTTGAAAATGAAGTTGAAGAGCAAAGACGACTGAGGAAAATTCTAGCAAGGTCTCAAAAGCTTCAAAGATTTAGCAGGTCTTTTGAGTAAAGACAAACATTTTCAAATATTATTTTTTATCATAAGTTGTGATGATTAAATGAGAACACAAGAGGGTTTGTATAAAACGTTCAGTCAGTGACTGCAAGTGTCTCCATGCTCTTCTCTATCAGCATTCAGCAGCCATTCCAGGCATTAAAATGAATAGTTAAGTAAAATCCTGTACAAACCAGCATGATGGTCATAAATAAACTAAAAAGCATAAAAGCAATCTTACCATTTCTATTGAAATAGACTGGGATGTTCATTCAAAGCTGGCATCTTCTAGTGGGAGATATCAAGATAAAGATATCCATCAAGAATGTCTTTATAGGATTAATGCCGTAGGTGGGGTCACTCTGACACTTTTTTTTGTAGTGAGCTTTGTGATTAATAAAACTGCTTGGAGAGTGTTTTTTTAATGACAGACAGATATATATTGTATGACCCGAGTTCTTCGTAAATGCCATCTTATTGTCAAAATGCTGAGAGAGAAATTTGATATGATTAATGTTCTTTCTTCCTCCCTTTTCCTCACACTGATCAAACAGAAGAAGGCTAATCTAGTTGCCTACAGTGAAGCGATTAACAATAAAAGGAATAAAAGAGGTAGGTGATTTCTGCAAAATTCAGTCCTGGTACCTCAAGGAAAACCTTTCATTTTATTCATTTTGCACTACAAATAATTAAGAGAGATGAATCAGAGGGCTGGAAGTGACCTCCAGAGATCAGTTAAATGTGTTTCCCTGCTTGCAGGCAGAAAACCATATATGGGCTTTGCCAGCAGCCTTGTGTCTGTCTGAGGTTGGGACCTACAACCTCTCTAGCTGCCCCGCTCCAACATGGTACGATCAAAGGAAAGCTTTTTCTAACACCTCACCTAAATTTTACTTTCTTTAATTGGAGTTTCTTCTTATCCCATCTGCCACAAAATCTGGAGAACATGTGCTGTTTCACATTATTTTAAGATTATCCAAGATGATATTTTTGTCAAAAGGTGTGATTTGCAGTAACTCGAGCTGCACATCCATGCTGCATCCCCTGCAATGGCTCCAGCGCTATGGGGTTCGTAGTCTGAGCTGCTGGTCCATCTGAAAACAAGCTGTGGATGAAAGCTGAGCACTATGGAAGCAGAACAGTATGCTGCAGGGCAGGCGGAAGGAGGCTGAGGATGATGCCAGGCCCAACCTGCTCCTGATGCAGCTGCCGGGAGGAACATCCCCCACGCACCAGCCCAAGTCCCCTTCTGACTGAATTTCACCTAGCCCATGGCTTTGTAGCCTGTGTTGGAACACTTGGTTATTCCCATGTAACCTTGTACTTTGTTTTTGTCCCTGTTAAATATCATTCTGCATTAACAGAACTATGTATTTATAACAGAACCATATAAATAACCATCAGACTTGCCCTTCTGCCATTCTTAGCATGCTGATTTCTCCTAGCTTGGCAACATCTGCAAATTGAATAAGCCCATTCTCTATCATATGCCACTAATCCTGTTTAAAAAAAGAAAAATAATAATTACACAGCGTCAGTATTAGATGGACAAGATGGTGGGTTGGGTAATGTATATGTAATTGAAGACGCCTGATATACATGTTAATAAAAAATGAACAGACTGTCTCTGATACAAGACGTTAATGAAGCCAAGAGCTACAGCAGGCCTAGGAACACTGTCTTCAAGTTAACACTGAGAAGGCCTTCCATGGTTTCTATGAGGAAGGAGGAAATACCAGAGAAAGCTTTGGAAGGCATTACACAAACTTAGTTCTAACAAAAAGGACTGTTTGAAATTTAATTATGGCTGCCAAAGGTACTCTTGGGAGAAAGCTGAAAGTTTGTGAGAAAGCAGCAATCAAAAAAGTCCTCAGATAGATAGGTTATGTTTGCTTTTTCTCATTGTTAGATGCTTCCTAAAACAGAATCAAAGTGGTCAAAGAGGGAAGGAGAGGAAGACCCCATTGAAGCCTGATATTAACCTTCCAGTGCATTATCTGAACAGCTGTGTTGGACATGTAGTTTTCCAACTTTCTATCCAAATGTATTAACTATTAGGATTGGTAGTTATATTATTCATCTCTCCTCCCCCCCAGCCCTTAGCCCCCCCCCCCCTCCCCCCCCCCCCCCCCCCAGTATCTCCTTTTCACCTGCTCCATAAACCAGAATTATTGTTTCTTATACAAGCCTCGAGGAACGGGAAACTAAATTAGACAGAATAGTGGCTAATCTGTTAAAATGATCCTTGTGGACACCAATTCTTGGAAAGTTGTACTCACGAAGCTAAAATTCATTCCCTGTGGAGACAGCCAATATAAGCTTTTGTGCCACTTGTAAGCCCTACAGCTGTTGTGCTGCACAGATACACATCTAACCCCTATTTTTGTTAGCAGGAGCTTCAGGATTTTGCTCATTCATTGAATAGAATCTAGAACAGGTTAAAAGAAGAAAAATACTCTGCTTATTCCACCTGCAAGGGTGGTCTGGTACAAGTTTTAAAGGTAAAGTTTATGCACATCATTTGCTGTTCAGAGGGTTCACTGCCACCTCTCACCACTTCCTCATGTTCCTTCCTCTGCCACAGACTGCACATCAAACACCTCTGTTTCTTGAATGTGGTACAATTGTTAAAGCACAGCAGTTTAATTTAAGCACAAGTAAAAATAAATACAGTTAGAGCATGATGCGCTAATATAATACTCAACCACTAAAGTTACTTGCATCCAAATTTCATTGCTAGTTAATAGCATCTAAAACAATACTGATAACAAATGACACAATGTCTTCCCAGAAGTCTAATTCTGACTCATAAAACTGTTTGAAAGAGTGGCTTGACTAATGATATAATATATAATGGGAATAATACATCTCATTTGTTGATCATTTTCTGCATGTTTTATACAAGATTTTTCTTCAAAGTTGTGCAGAAACTTGGAAAGTAAACTTCCTCATATAAAATCAGTAAAATCCACTCCTTTTTTTTTTTTTTTTCCCCCTCTTAGTTCTAAGAACACAAAAGCAAAAACCATACCAGACCCATCCATAATCCGCAAGCTTTTCATGTTTACAACAGTTTTCAATAGAATCCAGGCTAAATGCGTCCAAAGCTTGCCTCGTTGCAGCGATCACAGTCGTGCAAGGAGTCCTTTTAACCCTTATCTGCAAAAGTAAGTAGCAATCAAAAGAAACTCTGGCTCACTGGCATGCAACGAGAAAAGGAAGCAGTCAACAAGAACTCAGGTAGTTGTTAATTAGCGAAGTTTTCCCATAGCTCTGAGAGCTTTCAGAAGTAAGCATTCCGCTCATTTACATGTGTTAGAAGGTGAACATTTACTGATGACTCTTGAGAGAAGTAGGGAGGTGCTGAAACTCAAGCACTGAACTGCTCTTTTTATTACTTGTGAAACTTTCCAGTCTCAGAAGTCCACGGAGTAAAATAGGCACATTCCTCCAACGGGCTGTTTTTTTTGTTTGTTTGTTTTGTTTTTGCTATTGTTTGTTTGTTTGTTTGTTTTTGCTGCTCTTGCTTCATTCCCCACTAAACGCCTAAAGCGGAGCGGAAGTTAAAACTCCTTTGGGGATCTGCCATTAAGATTGTGCCACGGACGGTAAATGCTCCCCGGCTGCCCTCTCCTACGGCACTGGTGCTTACTGGATACCTTATACAGACCACGTGCAGCCACTTTGCCCAAATTTTGAAGGCACTGGGGTCATCAATAAAAGAAGCCATAGTCACAGTACAGATTCCCTTGGTTCACAACAGGAGGGAATGCTACAGCTGAAAGAAAGTGCTGTCATTTCAAATGTCACCCAGTATGTCACTAAATGTCACCTTCCTAGATTTTTTCTGTAATGACAGTTTAAAGCTGTATGTGATGTTTGCTGAACCCCCTGCTAGATCATCTATTATGTTCCACTTCAAGATCAGAGGCCAGACCTTGCTGACACCTGGCAAGTGATTGCGCTGTAGTTACAAGACACGATGAAAAGAAACCCCGACACCTCCCTGCACACACACGTGCACACATGCACACACATGCTCAGCAAGTCATTACTTTTCTAAAACAATTTCTGAACATCTCCTAATCTACCCTTGCCCTTCCAGATCACATCAGCACCTTCACCTTTCTGCAACAGATTTGCCTGCTGTTTGTGGTATTTAGGAGTTGCTCAATTGAAAAAGTGTGAATTTCTTAAAAAAAAAACAAAAAAAAACAAAAAAAAAAAACCAGATTAGTCACTACCTTTTTACAAATAAAAATTCCAAAGAGACATTTTGGTGTTAGGAGAGTCCAAATTCTGTCTTTTTATTCTAAAGCAATGCTCTTAAAGAAGCACCCATGGAAGTGAGCCCCATGTATGAGCTTGCTCCACTTGGCCACCATTTTGTCCCAGTTTGCACTCATAGAAAGTTCTGTTAGATGTTTTTGAAATGCATGCATTGCTTTTCAGTTTACATTGGCTCATTTCAAATATTAGACAGTAACAGTAACATCTGTAGGATGAGAAAGACAAAAGGCAACTTTTGCATATTTTCACAGGGATTCTGGCAATCACCGAACAAATTTCCCAAACACGAAATAAATTAAAGCCATTGAATTATGCCCCAGTATCATTCACTCTTCTGATTTTACATCTAATGCTTGTGCTCTGAGTTGTCTTATTTCTAGCAATTTGTGCCTCCAACAGTGACCTTCTCTCTTATCCTCCTATGCAATCCTCAAACCAATGAAGGGATATTTTCAATTACATTTGTTTACTTTTTAATTAGCATTGCTTTTAACATACCTGCAAAAGAAGCGGGCAGGTTTATTGATGATGCTCCCCGGGCTTATTTCCTGACTAATCCACTGTTTATCAGAGCCTGGTATTTTTGTCCCCTCAACGTTCCTCCTGCTCTTTATTCTTAAAATTCTTAACACTTGACTCTACTTCAAAGCCGCCTCTGCTACATTTATTGTCCTGCCAAGTCTGAGGCTCCTCTCTCCCGGCTCTGCGTTTGACACTAAACTCAATGATCAGTTGATCAGTCTAGCCTATCTGTCTGGCTGTTGACATTGAGCCCCTTCAAGCTTCTGTTTTTCTGTTCTATTTTTGTATCATTCAGCAACTTGCGTTTTCCTCTGAGGTCACCCTTAAAGGTCCATGTGTCATGTTTTTCATTTCTGCCTTGTCAGGAAAATCTTGCCACTGCATCTATCAAAGTAATCATCAGGCCTTGATGTAAGAGTATGGTTCCTCTCACATTTTTCATTACCAGATAATTTATTAATATCCTCCTGAGCAAGACTAGATTTATCTTGATAAAACCCGCTATCAGTGGCAACACAGCATGCAGCACTCAGAGTGCTCAGCCAGTTCAGCAGCTGCTCAGAAGTGTCCTCTAACCTCTCCCACCTTAATTCCTCAGCAAGCAGAAGCAAGGTTTGGATCCTGCAGCCCTCACACTCAGCCCTCAGTGGGCTGGCTGGGGCAGCCGCATAACACTAGCCCCGCAGCCTCGCTGGCTTTGCCCTCCTGACACTCTCTGTTGCTGGTGTGGAATGCAGACACAAAATGAAGTCATGTCATGATACACACAGAAGCCAAATGTTTGCAGTTAGGAGTGCCTCCTGATATCAAGAACCCACAGACAGTCATTTTACGTTTCAGGTTGAACAGCCCCTGACCCAGTGCTGGATGTTTTCTACACAGAAGGATATCTCTTTCCATCTAGTAACTGAACCCTGCCTATGCGCTTACCCGTATCTCAACTCATGCTTCCTGTAGCAGCTATTTCTCTTTTACATTATCTTTGCTGGGAAAAAAAACAACAACAACAAACAAACAATAAAAAACACACAAAACATTGTAGGGCCACTCAGCTCCCCACTCTATTATATACTGAAATTAAAGCACAGGAGGCCCTCCACAAAGGCGGCTGGCTAATGACTCTCCTGGTGGACATTAGGCGCGAGATGCATTTGTGACATGAGTGGCAGCTGTGCAGACACCAGTTTATGTGATTCAGCACAGCTATTTCATTAATTGTGTTTCATGGTTCATTTCCTCAGATTACACTCAAAATAAATAAATAAATAGGACCACAAAGCTGCTGTGCTCTCTGAACCATCCACCCAACAAAAAGAAGGACAAAAACGGCCTTGCTTTAATTGGCTTCCCACATATTTTTCTGTCTTAGGCGCTTTTTAAACTGCAAAGTCAAAAATAAGATAAATTGCAGTTATATTCTGCTGTCTAATTATCTCTTCAGTTTTCCACAGAGACTTGGTGCCTTACAGAGAGCCCTGCTATGTGGAAGCATGCTTTAATGAAAGTGAAAATTTTGTATAGGTTTACCTACAAACATCACACATCTCTATCTGCTGATTTACATGCTTGTATTTCATTGCTTAAATTTAACACAGGGAAAGTGTCTGGGCAGTCTCAAGAAGTCAACAGCGTAGATGTCTGTATAAAAACCCACCCCTCATGTGTCTTTGTAACAATATGCATGCAGAAAAGTATTTACAAGAAGGAACAAAGGACACAAAAGCACAAAGACAAAAACTGCTTTGATCCTGTCAAGAAGGCAGGTGAGCGTTCTAAAAAGACATCCAACTGACAGCTGAAGAGGCAGTGACAAGGGACTTCCTCAGCACCATAAAACCTTAGAGAACAGCCAACACGGTCATCAATTTTTAAGATTACATGTTATTTTTTATTAAAAAAAATGGCTTGAAAAAACAGTGGTTTAATATCAGAAACTGTAATTTTCAAAATACCTTTTGTAATGAGCTTTTACTAACACTGAAATTAGTGTGGAGCCCCAGCCTAGTTCCACTGCTATGCCACTGAAAACTTTTTCACTCAAAGCTGAAAATCAGACTGAATCAGATACAGCAACCTTCTGAAGATCAGAATCTCTATAGATTTTTCAAAAGCCTTTCCTTAGGAAGTTTTTCAGGTCTACTGAGGAAGAAATGTGCCCAGGAATAGCCTTCAGTCTTGCTGTACAGCAATCATGAGGAAATGGAGGTGCAAATCTTCATTTGAAGTTAGAGCACGTTCCAGCTGAGAGCCTTATAAAGCAGAGCACATCTCTTCATGAGAAAACAAACAACATCCCCTCAAAAAGCAACTACTTCTGACAGGGAAAATATTGCATCTTTTTGTTTGTTTTTACAAAAGATGCAAATATTGAAAGCTCAATATTTTCAAAAAAAAAAAAAAAAAAACCACCACAAAAAAAATGGAACTGAACATATTTAGAAAATATGGGGCAGGGAGTCTAGGCAATTGCTGAGTTATAATCATCTATCTACTATAAATATCTGCAGTGTGAAAAGAGCTCTCTCTCCCTTTGTGTTTACTGCTGCTGCTAAGCACAAGGCTTTTTGTGGTTTCATTTTAGTAATCAGGATCTCTCGTACTTCCCGGACAGATGGCCATTCACACTTCAGTGCTCATTTAAACACATACGTCAATGATGACAGAACATTTCTGCTGAGAACAGGCCAATGTAATCTTCCAAATTCAAGGCTATCTGTCATTTTTGTTGGTTATATAAAACCAGAGTCAAAAGTAGGACTGCTCTTATTTGGAAAGCCAGAAAATGGAAAATTCCACCTGGCTTGCCGTCTCCACAAAACTCAGGCAAGGCTATTGAAAATGATTTGAGAAGCTCTGAATGTCTAGCCTCCTCTGATCCATTGGCAGCTCTCTTAGGGCCTGCTAAGAAATGGGAGAAGCTAATATCAGATTAGAGAATGAATGTTGGGCCTTGCAGGCTGCTCAGAGCTCCCACAACAGCATTAATTCTATATATCCTCTTCAAATCCATCCCATGTTTATAATGTAATTGTCCTTCATTTGTCTCTTAAGGTATTAGATAAGTACATGCCAGCACCTTGCAGCTGCACTCTGCAATTTACAAAAGCCAAATTGAAAACGGAGGGCAAAGTATCTTCTTGACTCTGACGCTGATCCCCTGTGTTTTCTCTGAGTGGACGCAGTACTTATGTGGATAAATAGACAAAATTATTTTCCACTGCTGTCAAGCCAGTGTTGTAGACAAGAAGGAAAGCATTTAAATTTAATAACATTCTCTTCAGCTTCAGGCTGGACTATGTGTAAGAAATGGAAATCTGAAATATGAAAAAATCTATTCATGACATTTCTGGTTCCTGCCAGTTGCAGGAAGCTCATGTATTCTGCCAAGAATGTCTGCTTAGCTGGGGTCATCAGCAAATGATTCTTCTTTTTTTTTAGTTCAAATAAACTTTGCAGGCAATCTTTAGGGAACTTTGCCAAGCCTGAACCAACCTACAAGCCCTTTAAAGTTCAATTAATTAGTAATTAGCAGGACAGAATTAACACAGGGGAGCATTTAAAGAGTGTATATGTAATCAGCCAATAATTATCAACACAGCAACAGAAGTGTGACACAGTATGAGTTTCAAGCATATTCACCTAAGTGTGTAAAGATAATGAGCATAGCAGTGGCTAAATATTTCAGCTTACCATCCATGTGAATCTCCAGTAAGTCTACTTCGGCAATTTTGCACCTGAGCTACTAACCATAAAGCTAAAGAGGCTCAACTGGGAGCAGAAAAATTTCCTTACACTTACAATGCTGTTTAGCAACTGTGACTCAAAACTGTATTTTGCAGGAGAATTGCCAGCAATGGAGACCTTTGTTGTACTGTACTTTTGTCATTTGTGTCTGCAAAGGGAGATTTCTCATCAATAAACAGAGAGCAGCAATAGATCAGCAGTCCAGTCAGACTTGCTAAACAAATGAATCTTAGAAGTGAAAAACAAAGGTCATGAAAATCAGTTTGACCCTGGATGATCCCATCGTTCTGAAAGTAAAAGCTGTGAAAAGTGCAGTGTTTAGGGAACATTTTACAAGTCAGTAAACTGAGATTATTCTGCAGTGACTCCTAGGTCAGGGCAACCAGTGGCAGCCTGCTGGGAAGGTCTCACTGGTGGTACTGGAAACCTCACTCATGCATTGCTAGAATGATCACGCCATCCTTAGGAGTACACCACAAAGGATCAACGAGTTATCAGAGCGTTCAGTATTTTTCAGCTAGTCCTGAGACAAAAATTCAGAGACCAATGATTAGGCTAAATGAAAAGCTTTGAGATAGTAAAGGAAGTGTAACTCTTTCTGGAAGTCTAAAACACACCAGTGTCATGTGGTTAGCACTGGAAAAGGCCCCTTGAACACACTTGCCTTGTCAAACACACCGTGAAATAAAAGAAGCTGACCCAGAAGGGTTCTTCAAGGCACACAGAGGAGCGGCTTTACAGATCAACAGTGTTAACAAAGCAGAGGAGCTGACCCGGGACAGGATCAGCTGGAGGAGCAGTTCTGCCGTGAGTACTTAACTAGGCTGGAACAAGACAGAAGATGAAAATAAAATACCTTTTGACTTCTAGCAGAATTCACTGCTAAACTTTCTGGTGGACAAGAAAAATCTGAAGGAAGAATATAATTAACTCTTCTTCTGGAAAGTAGTTGGTAATTCATTCTATTTGCAGGGGAAAAAAAAAAAAAAAGGTTTTCTTGTGAAGAAGGCTGAAGGGATATCAGTTGAAAGGACTTCTGTGCCTCACCTTTTTGAGTTCTTTGATTTAAGCTTTTTCTTGAACACAGTGGAAGGATTTGAAATTGACTGAATGCAGGGAAGAGGGCAGAGCAGTCCAGATGCATGTTCTCTGTACAACTTGTGTTTCTGTGTTTTGTGATCTGTGGTCCAGGAATACGAGGAGAGCTGTCACATGTGGTTGACATTCCTCTACAGGAGCGTGAGCAAGGCAGAAATTACTTCTGGATGAACAATAAATGATTTGCAGTGACTCCTGCTGTCAGATACTGCATTATACCCATAAAAGCTCTGGCAAACGTGGTTAATGGTCTCTGTAGACATGAATACAATAAATACCAGATACTACAGATCTCCTCTGAGTAGATCAAACTGTGTTAACCACTCAGTGTTAGAAAATAACCAGATAAAGATTTACCAAATGCATAATTTTAATTTCTGGGGTTTGACTTTTTTGTTTGTTAGTTTTTTTAGGCATGCGATATTTTGCACTCCTGTATGGCTTAAGGTTTATGAGAACTCTGAATGTCATTTTTAGAAGCTGCTGAGTTACCAATTATAAATACGTATTTTGAAATCTTGGTGCTGCAAAGAATCAAAATTACATAAAGGGACATTATTGTAGAACTTAGATATGCAAATGAGTTTCTTCCAATACTCCTATATTAACATTATTAAAGTCGTAAGGGTATTCCAAAACCTGTTGGCTTCAACTGAATTTTCCAGTGGTACCTTTCAGCCAAAGACAGATGTCTATTCCTTCAGTAACTTTAGTCTAAAGATAATGAGTCATGATGTTTATCTATACATTATTACTCAGTTCCCTCCATGTCAACTTGCACATTCTCCAATCAGTTATGGGACCTTTTTTAATCTCAGGTTTGTCATATACTTACTGACTGCATAGATACTACTAATGACTGTCTGTTCAGCATATATTCAGACTTCATTCTCTATCAGGTAACATAAGATCAGTTCCCAGGACACATTAGTGTTTACAGTTTTTAACATAGCTTGTGTCAGGGAGGCCAATCAACCCATAGGGAAGGGGCAGGTTGATGTTCTTCAGTATTCAGAAATACTGAAGTTTGTTACTCACCTGCCTGTTGCAGTTATTGCAACACCTCAGCTGCACAGCCAAAGTAGTTAGGTTTTTTTCAAGCCTGAAACACCACTATGCCAATTCAAGCCTTCACTTCAGCAGGTCTGTTTTGGCCTAGAGTAGTCAGTGGCATTTAAACTCTCAGGAGCTGGAAGAATTTGCTCATCTGTCTAATCATTATTAGTGGAACAGTTCGTTTCAGTAATATTAATGACTTTATAAATAACTTCTTACAGTTTTGCAAGATGTAATTCTTATTTAATATCCGAACTTGTTTGAAAAGCAAACTTACTGATTTTTATTTTTATTTTTAAATACTGTACTTATAAAAAGACAGAGAATACTTGGATTATTTCCTGTGGTTTACATTTCCTAAACAGAAATTTCACCATTTGTATATCAGTTATCAAATATTTTGTTGAATATATGTCTTTCATTTAAAGATGATGGTAGCTATACTGCGTGAACTTCAAAAATATCAGTGCATAGATATCACCAATGCAGCCTATTTTTCTACCTTCACTTATCTCATAATGGTTCATTCGGGATATCCAGCTGAAAACTAGTTCAGGATAGAAAAGAAAGGGCAGCTCCATTCATGCAAGCGTTACCACGTAATGATTACCAATTTCATTTGTATTGTGTTAGTGCCCGGGAGACTTGTTCTTTATAAACATCACTAGCACCAAAAATTGCCACAAAGTCCTCCTGCCAAAGGACTGACAAACTAAAATCTTCAGACTGTGTGTTCCTCCAAATTGTCTCATTGCTAAGTGTAAAAACTAAATGTTTCAAAGAATGTTTCCGAGCAAATGGACTCTTCCCTTCCATTTCCTTTCAACACACATCACACCCCAGAGTCCTGAATGGCAACTCAGTTACATGAACGTGAAGTTAACAGATGAACACTATAACGGCAGAAGATGTGAAATCACTGGCCGTGACTCACTCAGCGAAGACGTACCTATTTCTCTCTAGAGGAAGACATTCACATGATGTGTCAAAAGAATATTTGTAACCACTAGGCGGAACAAGAAAGATTTCAAGGCCTAATGAATCTATTGGAAGGAAAATGTTTATGCAACAAAGTTGACTGTGCACAAGCTAATGCAGTTGTGAGAAATGCATAAGCTCTAGTTTTTCATAGAATAAGACTGTCAAAAAAATAACAATTAATATAAGCTTTCTTGGTAACGGGAACAAGAAAGGACTAATTTTAACAAGATAGAGATTATTAGGAAAATATTACCCAAACTTTGAGAACACTTTTGTCTAATTGGCAGGTACATTTCACTGTGAACGAACAGAAGAAGAAACTTCAAGTTTTTCTTTCTTGTTTTCTGAAATCAAGTTCCACGTACACGACTGGAACACTTGATTAACACCTTTTTCCACTTTGCACTCTAAAAAATAGTTTGGAAGGATGTGAAACGCTCTTTTTTTTAATGAAGAAAAGTCTCCTGAAAAGCTAGAATCAATCCAATCTGCAGCCGTCTTAGCTCCTTAAAGCAGATCATTATTTGATTATCAGACACACATGCCAAGTCATAAATTAATATCAAAGGCAGTGATGGGACCTGAACCTTGATCTAGTGGCTTCCCAGGTGAGTGCTCTGCACTTGAGGTAATAGAGTAATTAGACAGCTTTTCCCTCCAAAGGATAATTGTTAATACATGTTGGCTGTTGGAGATGAAGCCCTCCTGAGGAGCAGATATGGGTTTCCTTTTTCATTAAAAAAGAAACTTAACTTTTTCAGTGGTTAACCTTCAGCATATTAAAATGTTTAGAGCCGGAGTCAGATAGAAGTGTTCCTCTGAGTAACAAACAATTAAACACAGCAGACAAGTGGGAAAATAGCACTGTGCTTCTGAGACAAAACAAACAGTGGCCATTAAATAACAGCTGCCCCATTAACCAGTGTGTGTGGGCATAGCCCACTGGGCTGAAAACCAAGCACACAACAACTAGAGATATTGACAAAAGTAACAAATTCACATTCTGCACAAGCAGCTCACATGCAGGCTACAGGATCATAATTTTCCAGAGAAAGTACATCCATGAGACGAGTCATTAAGTGTGGATTAATATACTAGATTCAGATCAAATGGTCTATATTCTTAGCAAATCAAGATTACGCTGACATAAATGGAAAGATCACAGATTCTGAACCTTAAGCTGTAGATATTCATAAGTCCTCATGAATGAAAGCATTTTACAACTGGTGACTATCAAACCTAAGAAGATACCCGAAGCTCAGTTTGGTCCACTGAAATGTACAGAAGTTTTCATACTGGCATGATTCAAATCAGTTTTACAGTCCAAATTGTTTAGGTTTGATCCTTCTTTGCCTTAACTCTTTTGTGATCAATAAAGTTCTGAAGATGGAATGCCCTGTACATATGAGATGCAACCAGTATATTTACTCTCAGAATGTAAACACAATCATTTCCATTTCCTTTTTGGTATTTTTATTTTACAGAAAGATGTTTTTACTTTCAGAAGTGCATCATAACATTTATTTCAGTATAGTACAGATGGGAACACTATATTGCAGAACAAATTCCATGGGCTTCATTAGTCTTTGAATGAGAGCAACAAGAATCCCTTTAACTGGATTTCAGAGCTAACATGAGATGGATTTGACCAGCAAGAGGTCCTATGCTTAATTTCATACTTTCACCTTCTCACAAAAGCTTTCCCTAGCACCTGTTTCCCTCAATATCTTTCAGAGCTGAACTGGCCTTCCTGGAACTCGGCAACTCCCAACTGTCATCAAGAGTTAAGGCCGCTTCCAGAAAATCTGAATGATCAGCACAGCAGCATTAGTGCTGCAGGGACAAGCGACATGTCAGCAACAGTAGACTGAGCCATTTACAAATTATATTAAAAAAAGAGGGTATGATTACTGAACCCTGGAAACAGAATGAAAACCCATTACAGCCTTTTTGGTTATCATCCTAGACTACACTGTGATTTTTATACTACAGAATAATAAAATGACCCTTTGTTTTCAATCCACACCTCCCTCTTGCACTGCTTTACAGTCAGCATCAACAGTATGCTGGTTGCTCTCTTCTGGAATAGACATAAAATCTAAAGTAAAGTAAAATCTAAAATAAAAGGTTCTGACCATAAGTACTCACTGAAGATCCCTTTATGTATAAATAAATACCTTCACATATAAGAGCCTTGCATTTCATTCCCATAACAGAAGACATAATTCACTTTTTATGTGCTCCCTGCATGGATGTTCTACCATGTTTCCTTGTAGATAATCCTCTGACATTCATGTACCTGCTTGGAGAGTCAGAATCCTGCAGCACTGCTGAGAGGCAAGGCCATGCCCCAGAACTCCATCATCGATGGGAATGTGAGAGATGGAACCTCCACAGCTCACAACTTCAAAAATATTGATGTGCCTGCCTTCATACATTTTAAATATATTCATAGATTTCAAAACAGTGCATCGACAAGGAAACAGAAAACTGATTGTTTCTGGAATCCTGGAGTATTTCCTGTTCCCAAATGCAGCAGGATTGTACTTGCCAAATTTGAGAATCTTGTGTGAGACCTGAAGTCCCACAGCCCCGGTGTTTGCAGAGGAAGACAGCACATGCACAGGCACGCAGACTGCAGCAGGGAGAGGGGATCTGGAGTTCTAAGGATTAAAAGATGTGGAGAGGAAAATTTCCATTGCAACAAAAACAAGAGGTGCATTGAGAACCCTCACTCGCTACAGTGCCTTATTGTGAATATATCTCAAGAAACACAATTAACGGAGGCCTCGTGACACGAGTCCTTCTGCTGCTGCCACAGATGCCTGTGGTACTGGCTCTAAAAGAGCTGACCAGGAGAACTGTGGCCTCCAAAACTTCATTGTACGCATGGAAGATTCTTGGCCAGTTAAGTGCTCTCGGAACTTGGTTTAAAATGAAATTCAGCTGTGGGGCTGGATTGGTTGCCATTGCTAAAACCGCAGCAGGAAAGGCTCTCTATCTGGAAAGTGAGATGCCCTGGTAAGAGTCTGCGTTTATTGAAAATGCTGTGTGAATGTTTTGGAGTGGGAAACTATTTAAGCAATTTACCATCTTTGTCTGCTGACAGGTTACAATCCTGTAATTTATTCGTCCCTGCATTATCTGCCAAAATCTTTCCAATTTATAGTCTATTAATTGGACGCCAACTGTGTATATTATGATCATCTGATATTCATCCTGTTGTTTCTGACTCTCTTCTGAGTGAGAATAGTTCTTGGCATCTGACTTCCACTGTGACCACTCAGGCTTCCAAGCTTCAGCTGAAGTGCCTTTACACCAATGTGCGCAGCATGGGAAATAAGCAGGAGTTGAAAACTGTGGTGCAATTAGAAGACTGTGACCTAACTGCTATCACAGAAACACAGTGGAACTTACAAACGGGTGGGATACTGACTTTTTACATGGGCAGATAGATAGTGATAGGACAACAGGGAATGACTTTAAACTTAAAAGAGGGGAGATTTAAATTGGATATTAGGCAGAAATTCTTTTCTCGTAGGGTGGTGAAGCACTGGAGCTGGTTGCACAGAGAGCTGGTTGCACAGAGAAGTTGTGGATGCCCCATCCCTGGAGGTGCTTAAGGCCAGGTTGGATGGGGCCCTGGGCAGCCTGAGCTGGTGGGGGACAACCAGCCCGTGGCAGGGAGTGGTGATTTTTAAGGTCCTTTCCAACCTAAGCCATTCTGTGATTCTACGATTCTGCATAAACTTTCTAATGTCACTTAAAATTTACTGTTTAGGCAACATTACTTGTTTGAATATTCACAGAAGCCAGGCAATATAAATCCAATATGTCACTGAATATAAATGAGGTTAAAACCCCTGTGCATTAATCTTTTTGTTGTTGTTATTTGAATATGATGAATAACATTTCAGTATGTCATATTACTGATGTTGAAGTTTGATAATATTCTGGTTAAGCAGGCACTGTTTTCAAGGATTTGCAGTCACTACCTTCTAAGTTACAACTGGTACGCACGCTTTAGTTTTATTACAGTTTGTTTATGAATCTAGATGTGAAGAAACTATTTGTTAACATTAAAACTGACAATAACCATGCTGGAATATTTGTTCTTAAACCTGAATTTTCATTTTATAGGTTTGCAAGAATTAAATTTTCCCAGTGCCTGGGATCCAAGAGAGAAGTTTAAATAGCATAATTTAGTTGGGTTTGCTGTGATTTGCTTCAGCCATCTGCATTTTCTGACTGCATTATTAAGCACCACGTTTGGCAAGAACATTTTAATCTACCTGGCACAGAAAAACAATTTATTTCTGCCTCTGTTTCAGAATTGTTGAAAGTAGTATCTTAATCTATTTCTTCATATCTATTTAGATTAACTTCATATTTATTAAAGGATGAAGCTATGTTATGATGCTAGAACAACAGCTACCTTTTAAATTTACCTGTTTTTTAAAGTCTCAGAGATATGCTGATAGCGAAGATACTGTCCATGTGACATAATGACCATTCAGTATTCCAAGAGGCAATTACTAAGGTGCTGTTAGCAAGGAGTTCAGGATGTCAGAATGATAAGATGAAACAGCATGAAGCGAGGGGCCCTGTATGTGCTTTGTGCTCAGTCCATTAATCTGAAATCAGACTCAACAGATCTAGACATCTCTTAGGTTTGGTTGGTGTTGTTATTGAGTAGTGAGCACTTATGCATGGATGTGATTATGGTGAGGTTTGTTGTTTCATTTCAAATTCTTATCTGAGAGATAGCGCGGTAGAAATAATCCTTTGGGGAACCCAGTTCCCATCCAGTTTTCTTGGCTTTGAAATGCAAAAACCAACCAACCAACAACCACCACCACCAACAAAAACAGCTAAACTGGTATTTTCTACTCACTGTGACTTTCTGAATCTCATTATTCCTAAAGGGTTGTTCTGATTGTACGTAATTTCGCATTTGCCTACATTTTCTTAGAAGCCTTTAAACGCTATTGTAAATCCCTTCACCCATTTCCATCCCAGCAAATCAGCTTCCTCTTTGTTTAAGCCTAACAGATCTATTTTAAAGGCACTCTCCTCCCCTCATTTTACTTTCTAAGTCATCAGACAAGACCCTTGGGATCACTGAAGATACAACGAAATTTTTCACAGGAGGAGCCTAATGCCCCGATCACATCAGGGTTGAGTAATTGCATTTCATGCATAGTGCATGAACACGTGCAAGAATCTCCTCTTTGCACTGTCAGCTAGACTCGGCACTATGGATCAGACTGCTATTTTTCAGATTGCTAAGGATGCTTTATGGAGAGAAATATATATCTGCCAGCAAAGCACTTTCCAAATGAAGACAGAGCATAAAACCACCCTGCAAGTAACACAAACTGGTAATGGTGACATTTCACAGTATAACTGCATTCACTAGCACAGTAATAAGAGGTAAAGAGCAAAGTTTTCGTGTGCACGCAATGTCAAGGAAAGTTGACAGCACAGCACTCTGCTCGCACCGAAAAAATACAGGAGAGGCCTCAGCAGTGTCAGGAAGGATTTCTTCCTGACAAACAGAACGTCTCCTGGCTTCGTTGTTCTGCAGCTCTCCCAACGGTCCCGCCGGGGCAGATGAGAGCGTGCCCTTTGCTTG
Organism: Alectoris magna; assembly: GCA_030625065.1. NCBI lineage: Eukaryota > Metazoa > Chordata > Aves > Galliformes > Phasianidae > Alectoris > Alectoris magna. The sequence continues at coordinate 4,156,296 of CM060575.1, read as the reverse complement.
TCAGTCCCACCAGCACCACTGCAAGCAAACATCCAGATCACAAACAGGACCTGTATTTACAATCCGGGCCTCTCTCTTCTCTTCCTTTGCAAGCGGTTGTCTCACCTCTTCAAGGAAAGAACAGTGAGTTCTACCAGAAGCAGCGACTCTGAGCTCCTATCAACTCATTGTTTCTTTTTCCCCAGAAAAGAGCAAATAATACCATCACTGATTCATCAAAAAAAAAAAAAAAAAAAAAAAAAAAAAAAGGAAAAAAAAATGTATGTGTGTTTTATTTTAAATAATAAATGCTGCTGAAAGGGAAAGGGAATAAGGGACCTGATTACAATGAATGCTTTACTTTATACCTCAAATGCTTTTAACCACTTACCTTTTTTTTCCCCTGCAACTTTAAAGAAAGATTACAAATATTTTTAGAGGCGATAGTTTGCCATAGAAGTAAATGGGTAGAAGTCTCTTCATTTGAAATTCTGTATCTCTTCCCATAATTTAGTCCTGTGCAGAAGCCAACCACCTCTTTCTAGACATGTTTATTTCACAAAAAATAACATAATCATTTCCATAGAGCAACAAGAAATATTTTTTCCATAGTTAAGAAATAAAATAGTTTTAAATAACTTTAAAATGTTGCAACACTTAGTAACAAAAGCAAAATAATAATAATAATAATAATAATTAAACACGAAATGCAAAAGCACACCAACACTATAAGAAAACATGGAGTTATGTAAATCTGGCTCTCAGAGGATAACAGGTGTACTTTCATAGACTGAGGGCTGAATATTGCCTGTCAGAGAGCTATGCCCTCTTCAGAAACCAAGAAGTCTTCAGCCATTCACACAAAATCCAACATCAGCTGCTACGATAGAGGCAGCGTTTTCCTGTTTCTTATCTTGCCTTCCCATTATTTGGTCAGCTTGACCATCTTTTACATTTAAGGGGAAAAATGCAAGACTACGATCTGATTACACAATTTTCTAGATCTGAACACTGATGAAATTCAAAGCAGATTCCGCCCCCCCCCCCCCCCCCCCCCAGTTAATTTCCCAGAGTTGCATAGCTGTCCTTGTTTATTTAGTCTTTCCTCATATGGGTATTTTCCATTGAGTTCCCTGTTGATTTCCTATCAACTCCTAATATTCTACTTATTGTTTCAGCAGCAAATTGGAGCTGACCTGATGTCTTAAGAGAACAATTTATATTGACTTCAAGATATTTCTTATGTGTGGAAATATTTAATTTGGAGCCCTTAATTACATGAAGTTAGAATTACTTTCTTCTCCATAAATATTACTTTGAACTAATTGTCAAGTAACTCAGTATCAACTAGTCCTCCTTTGACTTTTCCACATCTGCTATAGATTGCTGCCCTGCATAAATTTACTTCAACCAGACTTTGTCAGAGAAACTTTCTCCAAATACACTGCACAAAGTTTAGCACATAGCCCTGCGAGACCTCATTAATAACATCCTTCCAGCATGAAAATTTAACATTTATGTCTATCCTTTGTTTCTAATTTTTAACCAGTTATTATTTTGCAAAAGAAACTCAACACTCTTTAAGCACCTCTGCGGACAAAATTTTTGGAAATTCAGATTTGTCACATTGCTCAAATGAGCCTTATCCCCATACCGTATCTGCTGCTGACATCTGTGGACCTGCTTAGCTGCTGTGTGTGTGTATAGCAGGTCTGGTGTGGCGGTTGTGAGGTACATGACCTACACCAGGAGTTCACACAGCATCCCACATCTTTGCCTGCATAGGGAAAATAATTGTTGAGCTTTGGAGAAAACATATGTATGTAGTCATAATCCTTTCATCAGATCAGCTCATCTATAGCCACAAAAAAGTCTAATTCAGGGAAAGCTGAGGATATGTACTTGTGTACTCTTAGTAGAGAGGGCTTCAACATCAAGTGATGATTTGAAAGTAAAAGAGTTTCTAAGTTTTTCATTGTCAGGTAGTACCAGTAGGACCTGGGCTGAGACGGGCTGTCAGAAAACGGGAAAGGCCTGTGAGAGATGAGCACAGGACAGGAGCTGGATCCCAGGAGAATGGTGGGACAACCTGGGGGGGGGGGAGTGCTGGAGGAAAGTGGAAAAGGAGGTTGTATTACAAGAAGAATGCACATGCAAAGTGTGTTTAAAGCAGAGGCATGTGGGGTATTTAAGATGCAAAGAAGTGTAGGAAACCAAACTTCATTTTCTGCTGTTCTCAGAAAAACTCATCTCTCTTCTATTAAGGTCTTCTTCCTTATTCATAATCTTCTCAGATACCAAACAGTTTTCATACTGTTCATGGGTCTTCATCTACAACTCATGGTTTCTTCATCTACAGTAGATGATTCTTTCTTACACAGCTAATTGTTCACTCCTAGAACTCTGCTGTACTTCCAGATTCTGAATTAATCTCTGTCACGCAGAACCATTCACTTGCAGGATGTAACAATCTCATCATTCTTTGAAGTCACTCATTATCATATCTTACTCAAGAAGGATGTCGAGATCCTGGCTGAAACTTTTGCTGCTTCTTTGTTGAAGTCCTGTAATGTACCTGATTTGTTTGGCTTCCTAAATTATTTGTGAACTGTTTTGCAGTGATCTTGAATTCAGCATACTCAGTTCTCTGAACTCACCACTTCTGTACCTTCCCCAACTCTGTCTTATATCAGGCAGTATGTAAAAAGCTAAAGCTAGCCTCAGAGCAAAAAGCTTATGATGTCACTGAGAATATTTCCCACTCCCACACACCGTCACCTTCCAAGCCACTGCTAAATCTGGCACCCCACCAAAGCTGGAAAGCACAGAAAGCTGGTAGAAGTCAAAACATTCCGTATTTTTTGCACTGTAGATGACTTCTTTAGTAGCAAATATAACTAGCTGTAATAACCATAACACAATGTGCTCCGTGCTTAAATTTATATCATTCGTTATGTATATAATTACAAATAACGGTCAACATTAAAAAAAGACATAAGCAAAAAAAAAAAACCCAAACATTATTTCTCTAAAAATAATATCTACCCATCTATCTACATTATTGCATGGATGAAGAATGCATTTCAAACCTCATGCTTTGTTTTTTGAATCTAAATATGATACAGTCTCAACAGAAGGCAGTTTGATAGCCTTGCATTTGTACAGGTGGCTTATAAAACATGCGTGTCTCTCCTCCAGCTAGTGACTATTAAGGAGTGCAGGTAATACACAAACCACGATCAATGCTACTGCCTGAAAACGTGGAACAATTAAGATATTTTATTGCACATCCTTCTTTGCAGCTTTGTAACTAAATTGGAATTAAACAATCTGCAGCGTCCTGAAACCTAGGAAAATGCTAGCATACCATTCACCTGAAGAAAAGTGTGCTTTTCACTGATTCTCTTAAGTTGTCCCAAAAATGAACTTAAGTTTTCTTTAACTAACAATAGCCAATTCCAATATTTCAATTCTCACTGAAAGGGTAATGCAGCAGATTGTAATCTTCATGTAAGTAAACATAAAAAAAATTACTTATACATAGGAAGAGACAGGAAAAATGACTTGGATTTCATTCTCTCTGATTATTCAAAATACTTCTTCTAGTGTAGCCCGCTGAGCAAAGGTACTTTCCACGAAAGGTCAAAGCAGCGAGGTTGAAAATGAAAAGGGGTATAGGCAGTTTGATCAGTAACTTGCTTATCGATTTCAGCTGCTGTGTTGGAGATGAGAAAAATCCAAAACAAAATCGTTTCATTTACTAAATATAGTTATTAGTTGCTTCTTTCATATACTAGTTACAGTCAAGAAAAGATTAACTTTTTGTTATTTCAAGTATTTCAGAAAACAATGTTGAAACAACTTTGTCAACCTTTAAGCAACTACATGACATTTCTGCCTTCTTCCACTCTTGCTATGCAATATCTATTTCTCTCTAATATGATATATGAATATATTTACTGTAAACAGCTCCTTCATTTTGACAAAGACTTGAAGACAGGGACAGAAAAGTGATGGCAAAATCTATAACATAATAGATGACCAAACAACAAGTGTTGACTCCCTCAGAACTGCTGTCTCAGTAGATTCTACTCTTGCAAACACTTGGGCATTATATATCTAGTCACGTTTTCTGAGATCAGGTTCCCTTGCAGCATCTCAGAACATACAAGGCTAATAGGGCCTGCCTACCCTGAAGACCAAAATTAGACTGACCTAGAGACTGATGTCTGTGGAAAGCAAGGCCCTGCCATCTGACCTATGCAGCATGACAAAACCCAAATTTACTTGAATATTTCTTGATCTTCTAGTTTGGCAATCCACATGATTGGTAATGAACAAGACTATGAAGCATACTTGCCTTGCATGCTGTATGTGAAAATAATACAATACCACTAAATAAACCCAACCAGATAAACTTCTTTGCCGTCACCCTCAGTTGGGTGAAAACTCAGATAGGCCAGAGTCTATACTAGCCTTTAAATCAATGTAATAAATCCTGCAGAAGTAGTTTTCAAAGAGTGACAAATCACAAAGAATGCCAAGAGGCCCATCAACCCATCCAATGCCATGCTGAACGCCCCAGAAGAAACTGCTTAACTGGGAGGATAAAAATAAAACAGAGATTTTAAAACAATTAATGGCCACTAAAATATTCTGGTTCCTTGCGTGGGAAGATGTTTAGGCACTGTTGTGAAAGAATTTTTAATGGATCTAAGCAGAAAGTTTGTGCTCTCTGGGCTGAAATAGCATAGCCTGAGGAACACAGCTGTTTCTCAGCCTAGTAAGAAAAATTCTTCTTTTTAGCTTTCTAAATCAATCTATGAGGTTCTCCTGTTTTGACACAATGTTCTGACCTTAAACAGGGAGGGTTTTTTTTTATTAGGAGAGGGATGGAGGGCAACAGATTTGCCAAATATTTTGCATAGCGCAAGAGGAGACCTGCCTGCTTTCAGATCATGCTCCCTGAAGCTGAACAGGTTTTTATATAAACAAATGGCAAACCAAGGGAAGGCAGATAACAAATAAAGAGGCAGACATCTCAAGTTGTAAGAAGTGAGCAGGGAACACAGCTTTGTTCTGCAGCTACTTTAGCAAACCACAGCAGGTCGACTTGAACTTACATTCCCGTTTGTAATGACTACAAATGAAGTGCCACACAAAAACAAGACTATTCTGCAGAAGCTCATGCCAAATCTTTTATGCTGTCTTACATTTTTAAAATACGCACTTATGTCCTGCGACTTTTCTAATGCATCATCTCATCCTAACGTCTCACACTGCCTGAAGTTTAAGACATGGAAGAATGGTGAACAAGATAAATGCACAAGTTCTTTTTAATTTTGTATCTGCATTACTAGAAGAATTTTCATGTAATATTCTCTTCATTAATAGGCACGCTACCTTCAGTTTGTGCAGAAATGAGGATGCAAACAAGTCTAGTGAAGATGAGGACTAGGAAGATAGTCTGCTAAATGCCAAGTTAAGAACTTGAAGGAATGGATGTGGCAACTGTGGTGAGTGGACGTCAGCCAGCTGCCAGACCCCTACCCAGCTGCTCTCTCACTAGCAACCCCCCTCCCTTCCCCCCCCAAAAAAAAAGGACAGGGAGAAAATAACGCAAGAAGATAGCAGGTTGAAACAGAGGCAGGGAGATAGCTCACAAATCACCTTCATGAGCTGAACCCTCTCAGAGACTCCTACAGCTCCACAGCCAGCACCTGGACTCTCACATCCAGAACAGCAGTATAAAGTGGCAGATGTATTTTGCCCCCAGGGAATATACACCAGTTGTAATAGCGACTAATCAGAGATCACATCGTTGATTCCATTTTGCTTAAAATGCAGCATGCAATGCTAGTCAGGATAATCTGTCAGCATGAACAATGACTCCAGGATAGGCACTCAGCTACACAAGGTTTTGCTACAGCTACATGTGTGTGCAGTCAGACTCAAAATTTATACCGTGCATGTGATTTCAAAAAAAAAAAAGCAACCAACCACGAAAACCCCACACAACTCACACCAGAACCCTGCTGTTCTTGCCAACAGGATGCCTGTTTAATATGATATAAGTTACCTTGCACTGATGGTAGATAAGCTTTATCAATTCAGAAAATAAGTTATAACCTGACTGGCCTTTATCAAATGTTGTTGCATATTTGCACAAGACAAATAATCTTTAAAGATTTCATGTTGTCACTGGAAGCAACCTATGTCAATGTGAAGTTCAAGGGGAAAGTGCTGGGGAGAAATAAAGTTAGTAACTATCAAGAGCCGTGAAAGCAGACTGACAGCACACTCAGTTCTGGTGACACCATTGGGCAGCAGATTCATAACTGGTATTCAGAGTAAGAATAAATGGATGAACAAGCTACAGTTCACGTTTTCATCATAAGGTCTAGATCTGTAGCTTCAGAAGGGAAAACTGAGGTTGGGGGATGTTGGCATTAAAGAAAACATTTCCCTTGTTTTTGGGCAGTAAAGGGATTGGTGAAAACATTTATTTCACTCTCAGTTCGGAATTATGCTAGCTCAGGAGAGTGCTTTAAAACCCGAGTTCTGTAGATATTAGCAGTCATATATACAGAAAACACTGTGGAGGATTTAAAAGTATGAAAAGCCTAAGGATTATATAGACTCGAACTGTGAATGAGGTTGAAGTGCATTCAAGAAAGCAATAAAGACTAGTGAACCAGAAACGCCCTGCTCACTTATGATAAAATATCTAGTTAATACCAAAGAAAAGCTTCAAACAGACTTGTCTGGTTCTTTAGAAAGTCACTATAAAATAATGCCAGTATTCTTTCTACAAATACTTTCACAAATAAAAAGTCTCTTTTAGAAAGAAGATTGAACTCGGTAAGTAAGCAGCTTAAGTGGTAAGGAAAAGCATATTAAAGTTATTTCTCAACTTGCAGAAATGTTGAATAATGGTCCATGGCCATGTTCTATGACAACACAACATAGACTGTTCTCAGTGATGTAGCGTCTCATGTTTTCCATATGAGATACATACCAAAAGGTTAATTTGATCCAAAATGTGTACACAATTGAGGTTGTTAACACAAGCACACCTGCTACTTCTACTCAATTTCTTGAGCAGTGGAAAAATTCACCAACTAACTACTCTCTTCACCAGTATTCTTTTCACTATTTTTAGTGAAAAGATACATCAGACTAAGTGGATTAACTTAATATAATTCAGCTAATCAAAATAAGTGATGAAAAGCATGAAATGCTTTCACCTTAATTAGCTCACATTTCATTTCAACAAAGTCAGGCTCAATGTTCTTTGGAGGGTAAAATCAGTAGACACTGTAGGCCCTAAAAGTGCCTTGTTTTGAACATGGAAGATCTTGCTAGAATTATAAGATTCAAGTGAACTGCGCAAGAAATAAAAGCACGTTCTAGCATAAGAACCATTATAGACGCCAAGGCAAAACTCAGCACTTCTCCATCTGTTACCAATTCAAAACGTGATCCTCATCAATTTTGAATGCAACACTGATTTTGGTGTATCAGCCATTCTCTTACTGCTGGGTAAAGATCTTTATTTTCCTTTCCAGTTAAAGAATTTGGGAACAAAATTCAAGACTCTTAGTCTCTGTAGGGTATACAAAGCAGTGCTAATCAATTATTGAGATTTCTTAATAAAGAAAGGATCCAGGTAGAGTCAGGAATCTTACCTCTCTCAAACCTCTGGGCTTTAAAGTTACACGGGAAAAACTGCAGAGAAAAAGATGATAACGAACTTACAGATTCTTACAGATCTCTTACAGATAGTCTTACAGGTCTCTTACAGATGGTATGTCCTTGCTCACTAAAACAGGTCTGGACTGTGCGTCAACCGCCCAGTACTACCACCTCTTTTTGCCTCCACATTTGCAAAGCCTCATTAGCAACTCATTAGAAACACTACAGATGTGACACACACAGACTTGCTCTGGGAAGGGGAATTAAGAAAATCTGTGCTAGAGATCTACATCAGAAAACCTGAGAACACTTTCAGTGATTGTTCAGAGACCACCCTCATCAATATGTAAAAAACCAAAAAGCAAGCAAACAAAAAAACATTTTTAGCAAACACTGAGTGAAGAAAAAGTTACCCCTCTTCAGGGACGGAAGGGTTAAAACAACAGCTGTCTGGGTCAATTCCCAATTTATACTCGGATTTGCAGTAACAACAGAAGAAAATCATATCTCTTACTTAGTGCCTTCAGGAATGACAAGCTTTAAATAAAGTCCATCAATGGCTGCTTATGGGAGTGAAAAGAGTATTTCTTTCTGCTCTGCTGTTAGTATCAACAGCTCCTCAGTAGTTCTTTCAGTTTCTTCTTCATTTAAAGAAGCTTTGTTATTCATTTATCATTGTAGAACAAGTGCCACTTAGCAGGTACTTAAACCTAGTTCAGTCTAAAAAAAGTCAGGGGTTCAGAATGCCCTTAATCCTTCTTAAAGAAATTCATTGTAGAATTCTGCCTTAATTCTGTGGCAGCAGCAGACACTCAACATTATTCACAGCCCTAGTCTGGGATCAGAGGGCCTCTAAAGGATAGAATATCTGGAAACATACAGTAGGGAGCTGGGACCTAGGCTTGCTCAAGGAAGATCCTAAGTCCATCTGTGATACTTCTGCCTCAGAACATGTGATAGGGATATGTTCAGTAAGCTTCTGATGGGAATATGTATAGTAGCAAGAGTAAGTGTAAATTTAAAAGTCTGCCATACTTTGATGCAGCTATGAGTTGTGGTCCTCAAACTTACAAAAAGCCGAATTGACGTAGCTCACAGATCTTAATATCTGAGGATTTGGTTGTCCTCTGTTACACATTACACCCTTTTTACATCAACATCAGTTTTATAGACAATAAAACTAATGACTTCAAGGGTCTTATCGTAGTGTATGTGAGAAGAAAAAGACTTCTAAAAAAATACACAGAATATGAATACAAGCAAATTTACTTCCATATAGATCAGTAATCACTGAAGTGAATTCTGTTATCTTTCTGCTCTTCTTACTTTCCCAAATTATTTGAACAGGATACATTTAATCAGAATTTTGTCTTTAAAACATTTGGCATGATAAAGCATGCAAATGGAAAATAAGCACTGAAGGAGGAAGAAACTTCTGAGGTTGGAGTTGCTGTTGCTATGGGAACCGCAGCGCTGGGATGCACAGGCTGCACGCTGCCTTTGGCTTCTGGAAGGGCAAGAACCTGCCTTGCATGTGAGGTCAGGAAAAGGGAGATGGGTTAAATCTTACAGAGATGTTCGTGTACAAAAATTCAAAAGGTTGTTGGTTAAAATGGACCTGTGAGAGTTTGTCTTAAGCTCTCTCTTGCTCAGTGTAATAAGAACATCACAAATTTGTTCACTCCTCTCATTGCAATTTCATTTCTCTCACGGACTACACTTCTGAGCCCTGTACCTTTCAACAACTATCTGTTAGTTAATACAGAAGTTACTGTATGTTAAGAAAGGTGATTTGCATAAGATAACCTACTTGGCAGAGATCTATTTTTGGACAAGATCTTACAGGGAACTAAAAGGAAAACAGGGTAAATTAATACAGATAACTGTCTGAACCAGCAAAGCGGGTGGCATTGGTTCTTGATTTCTGCCAGTAAATTTTAGAGTAGATTCTGTAATCTTTAAATAGACTTAGACATGTCATTTGTACTTGACTTATATAGGCAATGTTCTTGGCCAAAAGGTAGTTGAATCACCATTGAAAAAAAAAAAAAAAAGACTTTGGAAGCTCATTCTTTTTCCACTAGAAAACACTCAGAAACATAATGACTGGTTCATAGAGTCATCAAATGGTTTGGGTTGGAAGGGACCTTTAAGATCATCTAGTTCCAACTCCCCTCGCTATAGGCGAGGATACCTCCCTTTAGACCAAGTTGCGCAAAGCCTCATCCAGCCTGGTTTTGAACGCTTCCAGGGAGGGGACATCCACAACCTCACTCAGATGGACTTCATGCATGGCCAGCTCACCATCTTGAGTATCCATGGAGCAAACCAGCACCAGAATTATTCCTAAATCCCAGAAGGATAAAACAACTACAAGCATACTGGCTGCACAACTGTATACACAATTGTAAGAGAACAAAGAAAAAAACCAGTTTAGATTCTTCATGTTTTCACATTCCTATTAACATCTTCCAGTGCAACAATTTTACATAAAGATGAAAAACCCAGCCTGCCAACATAAACAGTTAGAACATAAATCTGTTCTCAGAAAATCCAGAACCGAGCCTGAAATAAGACAGTCAATAACAGCTGAAAAATGATTGGTAATTCAAGAACCCGTCCCAAATAGCAGCTGTGTGTGAACAAATAACTGTGCTAAAACCCCATGCATTCTAACGGTCAGCTGTCTTGGGGTTTAAAAGAAGCCCTTAACAGTCAGACAGAATGTATTTTCCATGTCTCCAAATCCAATCTCTCACTAAGAAGGGGAAAACAACATTTTTTGAGTCGGTAAACCATATCCTAATTATCTTAAGGTTTCTCATACTGGTTTCCAAGTACCTCAACCCAGCCTCACCTGATATAGGGATACCCATTTAACTCAGTGTGGCAACATTCATTCGTCTGAAGCAATTCTTAGGAATTTTACAAAGGCAGATTTAATTTCATGTTGGTTGTAAATTACACGACAGGCTTCCCAGAATAAAAACCTTTGATTGTGGAGATTAAAATGTAAAGTTTCTAAGTCTTCCCTGGGAAGAGTTGAAGGATATAAAATACATCCATTTTCTAAAGGCTTTATAAAACTTGTTGTTAAAAAGCCAAGAAAAATGCACATTTTTGTTAACACACATACTTTACATTATGCTTATTACCTTAAATTTAATAAAGCCATGGAATCATCAAAGTAATTTAGTCTTCAGTCTCCACATTCCTGTTCAGTTTTCATCATTTCACATGATTCTTTACCCCTTATTACAGAAGTTGGCTTTCTTCCCAGCTCATAAAGTGACCTGAATTCTCGAGGAGATATTTTCTAGCACTGATTTTCCTTCATTCATAATGTTAATGGCATGACTATTCCTATCTTTACTTTGTGTACTTTCTTAGCTTTTATTATTTTCGTAATCTGACACGAACACGATTGTTATGCAGACCACTTTTTTTTTTTTTTTTTCTTTGTAAAAATGCCATATGCATTTCATTTCCCTTTTAATTTTCCCTCTATCAAAGCAACAGGAAATGTGTCTTTGGTGAACTTCTTTTCTTGGGTGAGTTTGAGTTTTTATCTGTTTTTAAGATAATGTCTAACAAGAATACCAAACAATCAAAAATTTCCAATCGATTCTTATTATGTAATCTTGGAGTCTCTTTTCAGCACCTGTAATCCATCTGACTAAAATTCCTCTCGGAATGTATTCTAAAAGCTCTTTATCTGGACCGTTTTTTGAACAGAGTACTATCAGCCTCATAGAAATATGGTTTGGGGGATGTTATACTCACTCTTGTTAGTCGAATTTATGAAATTCATAGTACTGTTTTCAAACTAGACCTTGGAAGCATACACGTTACAGGATGAATTTCTTATAAAAGCTCATCCTTCCTCCTTCAACGTATTACTGTGTTTCATTTTTTTTTTTAATCTCCACTTTTTCTTCTGTTTTTTGCAATTTTTTATGCATTATGTCAGTTTTTGTGAAATATCCATTAAAACATAGAAAAACTTATCCTGCTTTCATCTAGGGACTAAAAATTACAGCACAGCTTCACAATCCTCTCTCTAGCCACTGTGACTTGGAATCGGACTGGTTTCTCTCTTCTCTGCATGGATATGGCAGAGGCATTTCCTTCTCCATGGCCATGTCATGTGCTTGCTGTCACCAGACTGAATGGTACGCCATTATCCAGCACACAGAGAAGTTCCACCATGCAAGGCCTGTTGCAGATCACTATCAGCCATGGCCCGTCCTAGCCATACAGCTCTTCCTGTGTGCTTTCCTAACTGGAGATTTAAGAATCACAAGAACTCCTTCCAAAAATCAAGGCCTTTGCTCAGGAAAACCAAAATCTTGAGTCTGAGTTTCCAACACTTTCCCAAAAAGGGTTGAATTTTCTAATTCCTCTAAAACATTCAGCTTCATTTACAAAAGGCTCTATTCTACTTAAGAAAAAAATGACGACAAAATATCATCTCTGTTAAATTACTTTTTCAATAGTAGATGATTTATAGTTGATTAGGTAATTAAATCAAATACAAGTGGCTGAAAGTAAATCTATTTTTATCATCCCTGTAAATTAAAAGTTCCGCATCATAAAAAATCATGACCATCTTGAAAATGACTAGTGAAGTGCTTTTTATAGGCAAGCAGGATTTATTGTCAATTAACGTATTGAACTGTATAGTCAGCATAACCCTGTGCTCAAGACTTTTTAAATTATTGGCTTCCGCTATCAAGCTGCTCCATATCACAGTAATGAAATGTATCTAGCTATTCACATATTGAACAATTCCTTAGGTTGGGTTTATATCTCACTATAACAACATTTCATTTTATTATTATCTCCGATCCTCTGTAATGAATACAAATATATTCTTTTTTCCCCATCATGAGTTTATCAATTCTCATTGATTTGCCTGCAATGAATGCAGACAGGATGGGGGTGGGGGAGAGGGATTTTTTTTGAAGATACCATATCCTTTAAAATATCTGTAAATTCAATGGCTTTTTTTCACCTACAGTAGAAACAATTAAAAGAAAATAAATAATTAGAAAACCAATTAAAAGGAAATAACAGTTAAAGTCGTAATACTTACATAATAACGGTATAAGGGAATTTGGGAACTTCTATTTTTGTGTATTTGCATTTGTAATTTATTTTCACAGACTTAAAAAAAAAAGAGAGAGAGAGAGAGAAATTATCATCATAGTTTTGCTTTTCACATAGGTTAATTTGTCATAATGCACCACATATTTCTTTGTCAATAAAGATCAACTTGACTAATGGAAATGCAGCTTATAATGCAGTGTGTGATTTGCTTTCCACAAAATATGCCTGAATGTGGCTTGAGCCAGCATTCCCTTGAGCCAGCTATTCCTTTGCCACCAAAGTTCCCCAGCCCCTGAACTGGCCCTCACTGAAAGCACTTACTTACGTTGTTGAAGTGATTGCTAACGGGGCAGACTTCAATATAACCTATGCACTTTCTATAGTTTGGTTACTGATATATATATATATATATTTTCTTAATTCTGAAACCTTAATAAAGACACATCAGTAGAAAATAAAGTATAGAACACATCAGTAGAAAGCATATATAGACATCTTTAAATTCACATTCCAACTATGTTAGAAACTTTAATATGGAAAACCAAACTTCTAAATGAAAACACAAAGTGTTCTCAGTTGTGACATTTTATTGTACTATAACCATTGCATCTGCTTGTGTTTGGCAATTATATCATTATGTGACAACATAATTTGATATAAAACGAAGTGATGCAATAACATCCTGGCTTTCATTCAGGCACAACAAAAATCCATGGAACACATAAGCTCCAGTCTATCCAGGAAAGCAATACAGACAGTAGAATCTGACATATTGCATTTATGTGGTACAGCAGATTAGGCCAAAATTGGCTTCATAAAGAGAAAGAAAGAACTGGTAGCCAGAAAATATCTACTTTAGTTAAATGTATATATTTATACATAGACTTATACACATTGATTTTAATAGGTGGAGGACTTATTTGAAACAAATGCACAGATATGTTTTGGTTGGGTTTCTTTTTGTTTATTTTCCTTCTTCTCTTTTTCAAAACAGAGAATGCACTTCTAAGTACCTAGAGGAATCCTATTGAATTCAGAGCCTCAGAAGATCATAATCAAGCACTAAAGCCTGTTTTTCAAAAGAAGTGGGTAAGACCGAGTGTAAAAGCATGCTATAAGAAAAGAAAAACAAAACAAATCAAATCAAAACCAAAAAGGTTGTCAGCCATCAAAACATAATTAAGTTATTAGTCCTTATATTTCAGTCTTGTCCAAGGAGCCAACAACATTCAGCAAGCATTGGAATGGGCTGTCCAGGGCAATGGTGGAGTCCCATCCCATTTGATATTTAAGAGATGTGTGGATGCGGCAATAAGGAAAGTAATTAGACTCTGTAGTTCAGGTTGATGGTTGGTTTTAATGATCTTGAAGATTTTTTCAATCTAAATGATTCTGTGACTCCATACGTAATCTAGTCCCTAACTAGTGTTGTATGTCATGTTCTCTCAAACAAAAGATGGAGAAGGTGGAAATTAAAAAAAAAAGTCAATTAGCATACAACTGCCAGCTATCAGAAGAGGTGTCGAAAACCAGCAACTATTGGCATAATAGTGATTTTCAAGCTGCTGATACCCCAGTCTTGTTAAATAGACACACTATCTTCTCAGACAGACAGACAAGGAAGATATGGCTGGAACTATGACTCAATAAATTGAATCAGAAAATGGTGCTTTTCAGAATTACATATTATGCTCAGAAATCTCACTGTCATGTGTGTTAACATTATAATGTATTACAAGGCCAATTTATTCTTCAAGATCTAAAAAAAAAAAAAAAAAGGAGAAGACATTTCGTAACTCAGGACCTCTTCCTTGTATTGCTAAATTGGGAAATAAGATGCACAAAAAAAGAACATGTTTTAATAAATTTCTCCTTCCTTGTTAAAAGAAAGTTCAGAAACGATCAGACTGATTCCCTTTAGATCTACCGAATTTTCTTTCTCTTGGTATATATTTAAATTCAGTTCTCTAGATCACTCTACTGAAACACAGTGAGCCTGGCATCTAACCTGCTGGTGCTTCTTTGAAAATTCTGGCTTAAAGCATTACAAATATAGTTTGAATCAGTTGCAAAAAAAACCTTGCAAAATCAAAGAACCTTGGAAGACAATACCTAATTTTGCTTATGCTGTTTAGACTAGCATAATTATTTAAATTATTTAAGACACTATAGAGATTATAAGCAATAATTACATGAAGGCTCCACTGCAGATTCAGTGTTTCTTAGGAAACTCTAAAGCACGTTAATTAGAAACTAAAGCATGATTTCACTTTTGGATGAAAATAAAAACAAAAATGTTATAATCTCTTGGATATTTATGTATTAATGGCAAAACAATCAGTATTGTCTAATGAAGTATCAAAGTTGAATCTGAAATGTGATGGATTTTGTCACCCTGAGAACATTTAGTGCTTTTTAGTGAAAAATGACTTCATCAAACAATCTTATTTTTGTTTATCACCAATATATTCAAAGTAAATAATCATGCTATATCATAATATTTGCTCCCAACTCCAAGCATTCCCAGCATCAGTGGTTTTCAGGACTTTAGTTTGGATATTTTCCTAGAAACTCCTCGTTCCATCTGTCAGAGGCAATTACTAATTGAAGAGGGCATTTAATTTATTCTTTTGCTCCTCACTTGTTATGAAAACTGCTGCTCAGAAGGAGAATGTACTGTGCATATCAGGCTTTGAAATATTAATATTCTTCCTTGGAAAATAAAAATTAAGCTGAATAATACAACATATAGGCTAAAAGTTTGCCCACCAGTTCAATTTCATTGTTTTGGAAAAGGTTTCTTACCACTGCCATTTGTTTCATACCCTTTCAGCCTGTCCTAGCCTCATCAAACACATTCCTCTATGTCTACAAATACTATTAGAAAGCTTATTGATTATTACAGCCTACAATCTCCAATGGGGACTAAATCTTCAAGCAACATGGCAGAAATGAAGTTAGTCAGAGGGATGCTAGGCATGCATGACTTACTGAGCCACTAGATCTGACTCCTTAAGAAGGTGGTAGGCTTAACAGCTTTATTAGAAGAGTGAGTTTTCATTAATGATGGAATGCTCTGAAAATAAGTCAAGAGACAGGGGAAGTAGTCATCTGGTTACTCATAACCCAGAAGACTCTGATTCAAACCCCAAGTCTGACTAAGAGAAAGAAGAAAAGAGAAGAAAATAGCAGCTTGCTCTTAAATGAATGGGCTATGTTTCTAGCACAATTTTTCAATTTGGCAAAAAGGATCAACCTTCCCTGCTTCAAGATTATTTACTGCTAGTCTTTGTTAGCAAAGTCATTTATTTTCCTCTTGCTATACTCCCAAATGTTATACTGTGATGCCTTTCCTCTTCCCACTCTGGTTCTAAAGGGGTTGAGGAGTTGAGATTGCTGTTTGCCCAGAGTCTCGTTAAGACTCAGGACAGACAAAGGAGGCTGAGCCAAGTCACCCTAACACACAGCATTTGTGCATTAGGGTGGCTTTATTAAGTACTCCAATGACGCATCATCTGACAGGTTTGCTGCAGAGGTCAAAGTTCCTGTTTCACGCTCACAAGCCTATAAACCCACCAGTATCTTTGAAACCCTGAAGATAACCGTCTCCTAAGTGTTATGATGTTGTTTGAGACAGACAAACAAACAAAAATGTGCCAGAGGTGCCTGAAAGAAGAACACAGATAAAATAAAACCTGTTGCATGATGGGTGAGGTGAGTCCACCCTGCACATACCATCTCCCATGCCTAGCACAGCCTCTCCACCTTCAAAGCTTTACAAGACACCTCAGTGAAAGAACTTCTTCAATCTCTTCATTTAAAAATCGATAACCTTCAAGTTTCCACAGCCTCCTTTGAGACCAAGGTAAATAAAATTGAGGGAAAGCTGAAGGGATTTGAAAAGCAATGGAGTCAATTGAAACTCAAAGAACAAGGAGGAATTCTGTAATAAAAATCACAACAGAGAGGAAACTGTGCTTAAATGTTATACAGTTCCTGAAAGATTCAAGTCTTCAGAAAAATGAACAGCATTGCCACCGTGCTTAATGTTCTGAGCATCTCCATGGAAAGCACCAACACCACTGGAAATTCATGGAAAAATCGTAAGCATATCTAATGACAAAAACCTCATTAAATGGAGATAAAGTAGCAAGGGTAATACATCTGTATGAATGTTCAAGGCACAAAGATTGCACAGAAAGAACATAATCACAGGAAAATCACGTAACTGAAAGAAGGATTTCAGCAATGGCCAGAGTTAGAATACAAATGGAGACAGCCATCTCACCACTCCATAAAACCTTGTCAAAGGATAAAATGTTACTTATTTTGGAGAGGGAAAAAAATATAAAATGACTGCGCATCGATCTTCTGTCCCGCCAAATTGAGATTACCACTCTTACACGAAGAAATGCAACACTGCTGGGAAGCAGAAACAGAACACTGTTTCACACAGACATGAAAAAAGGGGCAGTGGGAGGACATTAGATGGCTAAATGTACTACAAAAAAAAAATAATAAATAAATAAAAATAAAAAAATCCTCTCTTAACACTTTGTTTTATAACTTTTCCATGGGAGATGTACAAAAGTGGGATAGTTCTTGAAAAAACTAATTGTTTTCTCATCCATTGTGGAGCATTGGTGAATTCCCTCACATGCTGGAAGAAAGAAGTTGAGTAAGCTCAACTAGAATAATGTGAAAGGTTAATTAGCATCAATTGTAATGCTGGTAAGTTCCTACTGGCAAACTAATCTCATTCCTAAACTGCACTTTCAGAGGACCTCTTTTTATATTTCCCTTATGGCAGGATTTGAAAATTGCTGCTTGGATGAAGAGCTTTTCCTAAAACATATTGATAATATACCTTATCAAGTGTCTTGACATTATTTATCATCAAAAATCATTATATATAAGTACAAAACAACAAACAAACACATGACAATTTCCTGTGATAAAAGATTGCACTATACGACTGTGAAACAGAAAGAAAAAGAAAAGGAAAGGAGAATAAAGAACCTAGTAATCCAGCTTTCCTGCTTCAAGGAGAACTTTAGGATACTTTATCTCCACGTGCTGTCGCTGGTTCAAGGAAAACCCACATCTTTGATAACCTAGAGTGAAAATGTCCTTGCGTGTCTGAGCTAGGTATATCCATTTCTGGTGAACGGAGATAAGCTGGCGTATTATACTCGAAGGGAATGTAGGAAGCATGCAGGACAGTGCTGAGGGGGGTGACTGGAAAAGTAGTTCAGGAGAAGGCATGCTCAAAGATGAGTGTAGGCTAAGAGAAAACCTGGGAGACAAACTGATGTGAAACATAGTAGATTCATATCAAACAATCTGATCAGGTGATCTCAAGTAGTCTGATCAAGTGTTGGGGATCTGAGGACAGATGAGACTCTGCCGTCACTGAGTGGAACCCTCAGGACTCCTAGCCACACAGTGCTGTGGGCCCTGGGGAAGGGCCAAGATTGAGCTCAATGTCCCCTTGTCTGAGCTGTGATGTTGCAGCCCTGCAGGAAGAGAACTGGCATGTGACAAAATGGGTTCTGAACCAGATCACAGCATCCTACAGATTTTCTTTGCTTGGTAGAATGGTTTGTATGCTTTTGCACAATTTATATGACCTAAACATAACGTAGAACAGATGCAACTGAAAATATTTTGAAGCATAGGAATTAAAACAGCTTGTTTCTATCCCAGAAATGTAAATAGAGCATCTTCTTTGAGTGCAAATTAAAAACCTCATAGTACAGTTTTCCCTACACATTAAAGATAGCCTTTATTTTCTACACCAAAACAAGAAGGGTACGGTTCTACCAATGTCTTTGCTCTAAAACATTGGGGTTGATCAGAAAAGTTGCAGGAACAGATCTTAAATATTGCTAATGACTTTGCTGTCTAGCACAAGCTCACGTTTTTGATTTGGCTAGCTCCCAGTTTCTTCACTTGTGCATATATGAAGGCTGCTGTTGGTTTGTTTGTGGTTCTTTCTTGCAATGTTTCGTTAACCTTCCTTTATGTATTTTTAATGAATACTACAAATAAGAAATGTGTAAACTCATCCTGAGAAGAGGCTATAATGTCTTCCCATGCTTTTGATTCACTGCCTCATTTGCAAGATTGCTGCTTATTCACAAATTAATTATGCAATGGCATCTTTAGCTAATAAAGTCTAAACAAAAAACATTTAATCCAATTCATAGTTTTCTCTCAATCAAACCAAGTCTGTCAAACATAATTACATTACACATGCAAAGCAGGAATGAGCCAAGCATGTGCCACACCTGCTTAGCACATCTTCAGGCAGACGATATACAGTAGAAGAGCAGTTGGTAGGACAGATGGCAAAGCAAAGAAGACTTGTGAAAAATTTAGTTATGGAGTGTGGTTTGGTGCCTTTTACTGATGGGAAGGGTCAGATAGTGATCTCAGTTAATGTCAAACCCATCCTTCTGGTAACTTCAGGCTTGACAACTCTAATTTTGGAGACATAAAACACAGGCTTCTCGTGCCTTCCAAAGCAACAGAGCTTCACAGCAAACAAGGACTCATTGCTGGGTTCCAACCACAGCCACAAACTCTGGGGATGTGTGCTTTCCAATTCTTAATTATGGTATGGAGTCCATACTGTCCTTCAGGGTGAATCTAAACAATTTGTCTCTCCACCAACACCACTGGATATCTACATAAAGTAGACTATTTGGTAGTAATAAAGATCCTGAACAGAAATCTTTTCACATCTGTTAGGTGTATTCTGTATTCTTATCGTGCTGAAGTTACAAAACCATGTTATAAAAACACTGTAGATAGCTACTTTGACAACACCAACAGATTCCGTTCACCACAAAACACATAAATATCCTTATCTTTAAGGTTTTTTTCTAACTTTCTCAGCCTTGCCCAGCTTTAGGGAAACATTATTTTCACCATGCAGGTTTTCTGCCCTCATAGACTGGGACAACTACTAAAGAAGATCTTAAATTAAAAGCCACAGAGGACTCAACTATGAAAGAACCGTGAGGAAAAAAAGGGTAAGTGGATTTCAGAACCTTTACTAATTTCTACAAAAATGTTTTCTCCTACTTCTTTTGTTTGCAGTGGCTAACCAAAAATAATGAATAGTACAAGATTTTACATGCACTTAAGCCAGCTCATGACACACAGAAGGACAGGATGGCCTTTTCCATCACATGTGCACATACCCCTGCAGTGCTGCATCTCCACAGCCCTGGTCTGTGCCGCACCAATCACCTGGTGCTGATTGGTGACAGCTGAGCATGAGGGAGCCAGTGAGTAGCTTCCAAAGCTGAATTTAGAGAGGAAGAGAAGAATGTGTGCTCTTCCTCAAGTGAGCTAAATGAACAAAGTCAGTTCGGGGTGCTCCACTTGCCTTCAGCACACACTGAGCTGTGCCCTACTGGCCCTGAGACTTTAGTAACTGCAACATAATTTAATGGGAAAATTTGCTTATTAAGAAATATTTCTAATTAGCTTTTTAAGATTTGGTTCTAAGATCACTGTTGGCATCTGTGCATCAAAGCAGAATACAGCTAAATATCTGCATAATTATGTAGGTGTTGTACAGTAGAAAGAATGGACTTTTTTTGACTGCTGTTTCAAGTATGACATTAGAGGAGCTCCTTCTCCACTGAAGTCTTCCTCCTGCTTTCAAACTTGTTTTTCACTTACGTGACCAAAATGCTAACAAAGTATTCACACGCTATTTCCCACAGGTGTAGATACACTAAGTGGAGGCTCTGCAGAATCAAGGACTGGGAAAATGGTATTGAAAACAGTACATCTTCAAATAACTTCTTCAGTAGTCATTCCCCAGACTGCTAAATTTTCAAATCTATTAGCGTACTTCCAAATTCAAAAATATTCCAGTGCAAAATATTTTGTCTGCTTTTCTCCAAGGATGCTTGACCAGAGGGCTGTGAGCAAGAGATGGAAAACTGTCAGTGGAACTAAAAAGATAGCAGTAAATAAATAGATAAATCTCAAACCTTTTTCAGGGATTGAATGCAAAAAAAAAAAAAAAAAAAAAAAAAAATTCAGAGGAAAATACACTGGGATTTAACCTAAACAAAGTTTAAAGAAACTCACAAAGTTTAAATTACTGAGTGAACAACAAATGTCCTGGGAGAATCCTTATGACAGCACAAGTCAGAAATAAATCGGCAGAAAGGAATACGTATGTTTTTCAGGGAAGAGAAATCTCAGTGCCATCATAAGTATTAGAAATAAAAAAAAATAAATAAAAAATTTAACCAGACAATCCTATGCAGAAAGCATATCTGTTCCAAAGCCTCAGCTCTGCTGAAAGACACCGAGATGAACCAGCAAGCAAAGCTATAAAACCAGAATCCCAAACGAATAAATAAAAAGGCCATCTTCTGTTTCAGAAATCAGCAGTCCCATAACACATTGCTCCATAAATTTCTTCCCCACAGACTGGAGAGAGAATGTTCTTGACTAACAGATCTTTCTTGCTGAAATATCACCTGGGAGGTATAGTACTCACTGGCAGGCTTGCACCATCTGCTTACTGAGGCTCTAGTGAAGTAAGCAGCATAAGTGTTTCACGTTTGCATAGCACTGATTTAAAGGAAATCGTGTCTGTTTTTACTTTGTCACAGAGGGGCATTTACAGAAAGCCAAAGTTTACAGCACATTATTGTCTCAACTGTGCACTATTCCAAATGAAGCTTAGCAAATATTTTCCTAAATACAAGAAGTGCTTTTTATCTGGTATTGATATTTCAGTCTTAACTAGATCAGAGCCAGCAAAGTATCAATGAATAAATTTTAACACTCTTCATGCTTGGCCATAGATTACACTGACAGCTGTTTGAAGCGTGGCCATGGGGCTGCAGTTCAGACACCAAAACCTCTCTTTTCTTTTTTTCCTCTCTGCTTCCAAGTAGCACGGTCCTGATGTCTTTGGGTATTTCTACGGGGTGCAATGGAGCACAGCACACAGAGCACCAAAATAAGACCATTTAGAGCCAGAAGCAGCTTGAATATGGAGATTTACATCAAGCAAGGACTTAATCGCTTTCCTGAGACAAGATGATTAGCATGGAGTGCAATGGTGCCGTGCTGAGGCTGGAATGCTGTAAGAACCCGCAGGATATTGGTGCATCTTGCTGCAGTGAATTCAGATAGCACTAACAAACCTGAAAACAACCTGGGTAGCATTTCACAGCTCTGTACTGTCAGGCAGACATTGCTGTTGCAGCCAGCTATGCTATGCTTTTGATAAGAATGCAGCAGAGAGTCAATTTTTAAAAGAACAATCCCAATTTACCTGATCTTCAGCCAGCACTATTCATAACTACACTAAAAAGGCGTGAGTTTATTGTGAGCATCCAAATCTGTCATATCATTTTGTGGCAACAATCACAACACTTTTATTTCACTTGAAAGGCAGATTCTGTAAGATTTAGAACTTTTAATGAATGTGTTATCTCTCAAAGAGCAACAAAATATTCACATACACTTAAAACTCTAGAAACATAAGAAAAAAAGCATCTGCAAGCCTATTTTTTTCACTGAGCTTTGTTTTCTTTGTACCTATATAATGGTTTTCTGAATGTCTGAAGTTATGAAGTCATCCCTTGTTGCATGAACAACTGCTCCAGATATTTATGTATAATTTAAGTATACACCCCCAGTGGTGATGTTGATGTGCACAACCATAATGATGTGTGTAAATACGTGTTAGATAAGCATCTCTTTCAATTTCAGACCTGATTTTTAACAATTTAAGTTTTTATTTGGAAACAAGATTGTTGGAAGATGACTCTTTCCTTCAAATCGCTCTATTTTATAGCCAGGTAAGTGGACCAGGTTTGAAAAATAAATAAATAAATAAAGTGGGATCAGACTGCAACAAAATACGGAAATGGCTATGCAAAGCATTTTGGCTCTTTTAGTGTTTCATATTATTCTGGCAAAAGGCATTTTTGATACCTTTTTAGGTCAAAATATAGCCAAAAGCAACTTCCGTTAGAGCTATATAGCAATGTTTCCTAAACCTCCAAGTAAAGCATGAAATAGATTTTTGCCTGGTCCCACCAAGGGCTGATGTCACCCCTTCTGCATGGCTGGAGGTGAAGAAGTAAGCTGTCATTCACATCCCAGGCTTCTTCGACCCTCCCACAGATCAGGCTCTCGCACAGTCTGGCAGCTCTTCAACAAATGAAAAGAGAAACTTGCATGTGGCTATGTCCTGCTGATGCTCCACTGATGGAAAACATTTAATTGTACAACTATAGAATTTTAATAAGTATTGATTGTATCCCTGTCTTGAGAAGACTGTGGATCTTGTCAAACTAAAGTGAGCTCAGGTTAATGCAGGTTTTTATACTGATCCATTTGTCTCTGTACTAAGTCTACTGGAAAAGCACCAAATGATGCAAACATATTCCAAAGGTTTGTAAATTATGAATGCATGATAACACTCACTGGTTGACGTGGAATAAAAAATCTCAACAGTCACATACTGCTTTATGTCAGGCAATAAAAAGTTAAGCTAGTGAATATTTCTCAAGATGCAGGGAATGCCAGGGGAGAGGAGAAAAGAAAGGATTTTGTCATTCCTAAACCTATATGAAGGGTTTTTCTGGAAGAGCTCTGTCATTTAGGATTTGTGTGCGGCATTCCTAAAATACAAAGGTAGGCCTGCAAAATTGCTCAATAACCTTGTACGCAAAAGGAAGATGGTGACAGCTGAAAAAGATGTTTGTACACAGGATTAAGGCCAGTATTTATCTTCTTGGCAAGAGTATCTACATGAAAGACGAGAGTAATGATACCACACTCTACAAACCACTACAAAAACAAGATCAAAGGAATTGCATAAATACACCTATATAACATCCATCACATTAATGAGAAAGTAGAGACAAATGCGATTTGCTGTTACACTTGGCATCTATTGACTATGGAAGAAAGTTAGACACTGTAGAGACAGATGCTACCCTAAAGCCCTTGGAAGACCAAGCATCTGAAATCATTTGCAGTAACATACAAAAGTTCATCCGTCCAACTAAGTAGCATCTTTCAGGCTTGGCAGCCCACCAAAAGCAAAACTGAATGCTATAATCATCTTAACCGCAATCTTTTAAGTTTAGTATACAAAAGATCTACTTGGGAAGCTGATCTTGCACAGGAAATGGTGCTAGAGTCTAAGAAAGACTTCTCTTATGTAAGATTTAAGTGTCATATCTGAAACTGAGGAAGAAGATAATGATGGCTGGGCCAAACTGATGTTCTAGCAAACTGAAAAGCAGCAGTTTAACATCAAGTGCAGTGGAAGTAAAAGGCCTTTTCTTTTGGATCAATAAACAGACCAAGTTAGTTACAGGAAATACTGCTCAGGATGTTTCTAAAGTGATGGAAAGGTAGTCAAGGGAAATTAGCATATACTTTGAAACATAAACTATTTCAAATAATAAGATCTAAGCTGGTAGAGAAAGTATCCAGGTACTGTTCAGGTAAACTGAAATGAATTTTTAAATGCAAGGAGAAAGTGTTAATTCCCACTTTCAAGCTTTTACACACTTTACTCTCAACTTTTCCACCTGTAACTGGGAATTGCTTTTAAAGGGAAGGTAAAAATCAAAATTCCTATGGAAGTTAGATAGAGCTGCAAGGTTACAGATTTTTTTTTCCTTTTTAATTCCTGAGGTCTTTAAAGCAAATTTTTCCTCATAAGACACATCTTATGGCATCACGTTATGCATTTAGTTATTATTAAATTCTAAGGTAAACATAAGAATATCGCTTTTATGCAGTTTTGCTCAGAGCCATTAGCAATCACCTATTTTATTTTCTTTATGTGGTCAGCCAAAAATGCTTTTTAGCCAGGAGTTGTGTACAGAGGAGATTTTTTTTTTTTTCTGCTAGAGTTATAAGGCAAAGATGCAAAAGGCCCAGGCTGCACAAGAAGTCCTGAAGAAATGGTTGTTAATGAATGCAGTGGCGAGCAAATAGTGATAAACTGTCATGTAAAATGCACGTATTTTCCCAGAAAACAAACCAAAGGAAGTAAGGTCGGTCCTACAGAGAATGGTATCGTTGCAAAGGGTAGGCAGCAGATGGGTAGGAGTGGGCCTTGAGTCTCACAGATGTGAGTCAAAGCAATGACTGTACAGCCTGCCTCAAGTCAATACCACAAAGACATAAAATACTCACAAAAGGATGAGGCTGTTAAACACCCGCTTTTGCAGGATAACCCATTCAGTGTTTGGCGTGAAGCTGTCTCAGTGTTCTCAGCTTTCTGACTCAGATGAACGCCAAAGGCCTTCTGCATCTGTGTCATATCCTTATGTCAGCAAATGCCTGGCAATATCTGCACTGCCTGACAAAGACTGGAAAAGGCGCAGTATGAAAATGTATGCATTTCAAATGTTGCCTCCACGTTTTTATTACCAGACCTGAAAACAAACCAGTTCCAATGGCACCAACTCCAGATAAATAAAATGAACTGAAGTTACTGCTCTCCCAGACTGGTGATGGTCACGGCTCTGCTCCCTAGCCGCAGCTCTGCAGCTGCTTGTTGTCAGGGCGGAAAGCACAAGCCCTGGCATAGCTGCTCTCCCTGTGCTCTGGATGGCTGCTCAGCACGTCGAGGTAATTGACTCATCTTGGCTCAGCCATAACCTCAATCAGCTGGACCATCTCATTTTCCCCACAGCCAAGAAATGCTGCCGCTCTAAATATTAGGGCAGCAGCCAACTTGTTTTCAGAGGAAACCTTTCTGCAGAATATCCCTATGAATCCCTGGGAATTAGCTGGAAGTTTAAATGTTTCTTTTGAGAGAAAATACCTTTTCCAAGAAGGGAAAATAAAGGTCATTTTCTGCTGTCTTCCTGAGAAATCTCCAGAAGAGAAAGCCAAACCCCAAAGCAACAACACTGGGAGCAAGTGAAAGGTGGAAGAAAACATTCTGAATTAGACTTGAGCCTCCTGCTCAGTGAATTCACAGTCAAAAACCTTCTACACTGGATCTGAAATTCACCGTAAGTTACTTTCATCCCAGTTCAGAGTTACAAAATGGAAATCTCTGTTTTAGATATTTACACATTTGGGAGTATTTGAATTCACAGTATCCATGTCATAGAATCATAAAAGCACTAAGGCTGGAAAAGACCAGCAAGATCACCAAGTCCAACCAATCACCTACCACCAATATTTCCCTGCTAAACTACGTCAATGTAAGTATCAGTATAAATGTTTTGCCTCCCTGGAAAAGTAACACTGTTGTTTTGTTTGTTTGTTTGTTTGTTTGTTTTTCTGTAACGATTCTGGTTCTGAGTGCAGCCAACCTTAAATAAACTTTCCTCATTTGTAGGTATTGAAGTGAGCAAGAATCTTTGTAATTTTCAGTCATCCCAGTTATTACTCACAGCTGCATCTGAGTTCAGGATTTGTGTGGCACACGGTTAACTTCAGCAAAACAACAACAACAAAACCCAGTTAATTTTAGGCACTGATACTGATGCAAAAACTAAAATTTAGCTCAAATTCAGACTGCCGCAATCCTCACAGACTATTGGAGGCAACTGTTACCCTGATCCTTCAGTAAATGCAAGCTTTAAGCATTAAAACGAAGTTCCACTCACATCAGAAAGGGCATTTCTTAAAACAACCTTCCAGTTGTCTTAAACCGTTTTGATACCTTCAGGGCTCGGATCAGCTAACTCAGAACATCTACACATTTCAGTGTGTAATTGTTTTCCTGTAATGCTTCAGACCTCATTCCACCCCCTGAAAAGGCTTTCCTGTGCCATTACCAATGTGACTCAGTCCATGAAAGCCACTGTTGTAATTCGACTGCTGTGCCAGTCACTGATGGCCGGAGACATAAGGTAGGTCCCAGCACATGTCAGCAGTGCTCCCTCTGTTTGCAGTCAGTGGTGCTTAAGGGTCCCAAACTAATCCAGAAGTTCTGATGAAGCTGATGACAACTGGTTTTCCTAAGCCTTTCCTTAGCATTTTTTCGGTTTCTGATATCAGTAGCAAAGATAGGGCAGTGGGAATCTTGGTTCAACCAGTTGTACCAAGGGCTGAGCTTCCAGGGAGAGGGGAATCCCTTCTTTCAAGCAAGGCAAAGGCCTCTGCACTGTGCTTTTCACCTCTCTGGCAGGAACTATTGCTCGTGATGTATCTCACTTCTGAGCAGACTGGGTACGTCCTTTCCCTTCCCATAGCTCCTTGGCCAAGCTCTGTGTAATGCTTCAGCATATCTCATCTTCATTAGCCGTTTTTCCCTGTTACACGCAGACTAAATGCTGTCTTTAGATACACCCACACATCACCTTCCCTGGACAGCAGGGTCTCCTGGCCTCACATATCTGGCTCTTGTCTGGTATGGAGTGAGCACAGAGCCTGCCAAACCACCATCCTGTCACAGCACGTACTGCCAAAACATTTCAGTCAAGCTCTGGTATCTTCTATAACACTTGCATAAATAATTACAACTCAGAGGAGAAAAGCAGCTTTTCAGCTGGTGCATTACAAAAAGGAAAATAATATTTTCCTTCAGAGGCTGGAGAAGATTATCTGCCCCCGCTGCTGCTGGCTTTTATTTTTGAGGACAAAGAAGAAGAAGAAAGTACTGGTGCTTCAGCAGACTGCAGTGCTCACAGACTGTTACCCACACAGGTTCTGCCCCTCCAGCACTGCCCTTCATGTGAACACAGCGCATTTCTCCCTCATTCTGATTTGCCTCTGGGATTTTAAACTAATCTGAACTAATCTGCCTTTTTTTTTTTTTTTTTTTTTCCTTCTAGCCTTCCTCTCTCCATACAGATCTCATCAGATGATGTCCCCATAAGCATATGGATCACATTAACAAAATTTAGCTTCTGAAAACACATTGTGGTGTGCTAAATTTATCCTTTGGTTTGGAGAACCTCATTTCTTATTGCAACACACGGAATCTCTCCTTGTAAGTCACCTATGCAATGTGATATGAATGTACAGCTATATCAGAAAAGATTTCTTCAGTTATGGGAATAAAGTTCTGCAACCAAGTTGCAAAGTGGTCACTAAGAGATACTGAAAGCTCGCAACAGGATTATCACTGATACCAAGCGGTATCATTGTTCTGCAACACACAGCATTTCCCTCTGAGGCATCTCACACTCTATCACAGAAAACACTCACTAAACGATGATTGCTTTCACTTCAGTTCTGCTAGGAATTCTAACTGGGGGAAAAAAAAATAAAATACTGGAACACTTCTAATAGGTTTTCTAATAGAAAAACACTCCACATGTAAAAATCAAAACATTTTGTAGGCATGTGTTGATTTCAACAAGTTTTTGATAGGAACTGGGCAGATTTCCAGAAGAAACCTATCTGATGTACTGCCAGCCTCGCTGTCTGCTGTTTAAGCCCAACAGCTGTTTACCTGGTGGCCTTCCAGAGCCCAGCTCCTGAGTACCACACATCTTGTGCGTAGGGATCAAGCAACACAGTGCTCCTTATCCATAAAGAAAGGAAAAAGCACTGTTCAATCTGCAAACATGTTGGGCACTTATATGCTGATACATTTCTTGCCTTTCTCCACACAGCTGCTACGTATCTGTGCTGAGAAGCGTGCAAGTTACACAGCAAGGGACTGCAGCATAAATGTATGCTCAGGCTGCAAAAGAATCATGATCACAAATTATCATTAATGCCTAATTGCAATTGCCTATTTATTACAGCTAGCATATTTACATGAAAACTTTTACTCAAAATAAATACCAATATGTACACACTTATGCATGCATGCATGCAAGCTGAGAGAACACATTTCATCCTCTGTTGCAGAAGAGGAGGTCTATTTGGTGCAGCCTTGTGAAAACTAGGCAAGAGATGCAAAGAAGCTACAGAAGCTGGCATTATTTCCACTTAATCAGTATGAAATCATTATAGCTTTGCTATGAAAATGAAACAACCCTAGTCATACAAGATACATCATGACACAGAAAAATTAGAAAACACTGTGAGCACTGCACAGCAAGATTTGTAAGCCTGCCAACAGAATCACAAACTCGCACAGCTCTAATTTGTCTAGGAAAAAGGGGTGTTTAATTGCTGTGCATAATAAACACACAAACGTCAGAGAGCAGCCATGGATAACATGCACAAGTAGATTCCAGCTGTACTGCTAAGGAAAAATCAAAGTGATTTATTTTATATCTTGATGTTAAGACCAATAAATCACATTAAAGCAAAATGACCAAATTTCCCTAAGTGCTCAGCACTCAGCAGCTCTTGCTGGCCTTGCTTTTGAGCTCTCTTCAAAATGCATTCATTTCATTTAGATATCTGCAGGGTACAGCAACATGCAGCTTTACCTGAGCTGCAGTGGTCTTCACCAGAAATAGATTTTTAGCATGACCAATTAGCCCATACAAAGCTAATCACTAATGTAGCTCTCATGCTTCTAGTACCTGAAGTACTTTATTGACCCTGGTCAGTCTTCTCTCCATGTGCAAATCCCCCAAGTGTCAGCTGATAGCTTTCAAAAGTCTGTCTGGTTTTTGTTGCCTAACAAGAGCCTCTGGGGGTTAGCCCTTGTACAAATACCTAGTCAGAAATTCATCTTTGCTCTGCTCCTCGCTACTGCCAGTAGAGATCACCAGATGTCGGACGTGTACTTGATTGGGCTTATTTCAATATTATGTTTGTATCTCAGAGTTTATTTCTTTTCATCACAGAGTGAATTGAGAGAATACAATGGAGCCAGTCTACTAGAAAAGGATATGAATTTTGTCACAGGGAGGTCACCAGCCTGCAATTAGCTTAAAATCAATACTCCTCACAGCTGCCTCTCAAGATAATTTTTATTGATAGCTGGAGAAGACATTTTCATGTAAACCGTTCTGGCAGGCAAAGAAGTCTTCTTTTGCTGGAGTCCTCTCCAAGCCATGGGTTAGCCCACTGCAACAGACCATCTCAGTGAATGTTTTACGCTGTGCGCAAACCAACTTAATCTGCTCTATAAGCAATTTGAGCTTAATTTGTTTTTCTTTTTCTAATCATCTAACCTCACTCTCCTGATAAGATGTCTAAGACTTTATGGTCTGTTTAATACGGAACTTTAAAATCTTATCAAAGTGCTGATATTTTGTCCTTGACAAAAACAAACTGAAGTTTAACTATCACTTCATTGTTACATTGCCTTCTCTGCCAGACTGGCTTAAAGAAAAAAACAAAAAGTATTTGTTTCCATACGGAGATTACAAATCAGTATCGATGGCTCAAGCAGTAGAATGACAAACCACAGTAACGGGGTATTCCTTGAGACTTCAGACACATTCAGAGCTATCACATTCCACAGAAGTCTATGTTTGTACATGGCATTCTTCATATCCGCAAATGCCCTTTCTTTACTGCAGAGAATTTCCTGTATTATAGTCAACACAAAAACTCTGACTGCAATTCCCCTAAAAAGTAATAGGGTGATCAATGAATATCATGATTTTTTTTTTTTTCTACTTATTTAAAGCATAGGATTTATGTGAGAGTCGGACTACTCTTAATCTGATTCATAAAGGATACTGTTGACTTGCAAAGCCTCATAAAATAAACATTTCTAAACCAGCCAATTGGGATGAGCTTGAAATTGATAGCATAGATCAGAATCTGACTTGCTTTCTAGGTTAAGTATATAAGGCCCATCCTCATCCTCAGTGCCATTTGTATAAAAGCAAGTAGAGTATTTAAGATCTTCCAAGTCCTTCAGAATTTACAGTCTAACCAAGAATTATACTAGAAAATCATGGTAGCCTGTTCACTTTTTTATCTTAGTATCAGTCCCCAGTCTGAATAAAAATTGTGCACAACATGAAGAGTACTTCCGTCCATGATCACAAGGTTGAAAAAAAAGATTTACCCAAATATGAAAAAGATACTGCCATAGTAAATACAGATAATAAATACATTTGTCCTTTGTTCTAGTAGAAGGTGCACAGTTGGAGAAAGGAGAGGCTGGGGACTCAGGATTATTTAGTGCAGGGGACTGTTCAGCCATCTGTCCGTATCTGAACAGATAGCAACCTCTCCCATTTGTGCTGGAATAATCTCTTTGCAACATCTTGTTAGATCAAGGTTGGTAATGAAAAACTGACTGAAAAACTGGGTTATAAAAGTCATGTCAAACAAAGTTATTAGCAGAAACCTGTAACGGAGAAATCAGTTACAGGAGAGCATATTATGATGCTAAGAATATAGAGACAGATATAAACGGTGCCTCCCAAAACGCTTGCATACTCAGAGAGTGAAATCGTATTTATATTAGCTACTGACAGTTGGAAGCTTTTCTTTGAACACCACAGAGAAAGTACTGCATCTCAAACCAGTTTTTTCTTTGAACACCACAGAAAAAGTACTACATCTCAAACCAGTTAGCCAGTAGGTAAAATATTCAACAAACTATAAACGAAAACACTTTTCGGTATTTTGAAATGTTATCAAAGTACTCATAATAAGACCTAGTGAAAAAGCTGAGTAAAGTATTTGTCAGAATCACTTGTTAAAAACTTTCATTAACTGTTTTCACATCACAAAAAACAGTAAGAAAAGGTATAAGTTTTAAATTACTGAGCATACTAAAAAAAATGCAAAATGGAACATAGTTCTATTGCTTAAGCAGGAGTTAAGCTGGCACAAGAAATACAAGAAATATGAAGAATATATGTGCTTTTTCTAAAGCAGATCTTTTTGGAAACTTGGAACCTACAATTTCTTGAGAATTGAAAGGTAATTGAGTCATTAGGGTGAGAAGATTGATTCAGGCATTCAAAGCATGAAGCCGGTGTTTAAGCTTATAACCTGTGATTCAACTACAACCTTCTATCTTCCTGGCACTATTTATAGGGCAAATAAATCAGTGTTATGGGATTTACATAATTGATCTGTATATAAGCTCCAAGTTAAAATAAAATGTTGCTCTTCCTTTGTCAGAAATGGGAAAACATAAACCTCCATTTTGCAATGTAGTGAGCAAACAGATTTAAAGCTTGCATCTCAGAGCATATATGAATCACATCAGGTTGTGTGGTCAAACACATAAAAGGCTTGAAGTCTCCTAATGACTTTACAAGTCATCTTAAAGCCATTCAATTTAGATAACCTTTTCAGAATAATGGCTTCTAAAGCTGCAGTTCAGCACAAATCTGGCAATTTTACTGTACAGCACATCCACATCTTTGAGAAATGATCAAGGAAAGATTAAACCACTTCACAATAGGATAAACTATTGCTTCAACTTGCAGTTTTAAGTGAAGTACTATCAAGATCCTCTTGAAGAACCCTGCTTTAATATTTAGATTCTCTAGTACCCAGAATGCTGCTTTAGGTTTATCAGATTTACAATAAGAGAGAGAAGGGAGATTTACTAAGTCAATATTGCTTGCTAAACTACATTTCTCAGGCTGAGTTACAAGCACATTATGCTTTATAAATTAAACTGGACTGTCAAGATAAATGCATAGGCAATACAGTGCCATTTGTAAGTAAATGCCTCTTTATGTTTAAACAGGTTCTTATAGACCAAGAGGCTGAATTTCTTTTCCCTAACGACTTTATAAATCTATAAGCCAACAGAATAAAATGAAAAGGAAATGGACCATAGGTCTGTGTGAAGGATTGATTACTCAGATAGTACTAAGTGTACCAGAAATGATTGTTTTTCTTGTCTTTAGTTGGCAATCTTCTAATCATCATGGGGGGGATAGAAGTAGAGATGAGAAAGGAATGGGATAAGCAGTAATTTTAACTTCTTAACTCTTCTTCCAGGAAAGGTTTCCTTTGTTACTTGCATATCCTGAGATACAGATGATAGTACTAACTCAGCAGGTTACGTGTTCTGCCAGGTATGCTGTGCTTACTGTCCTTCACCCTGCCACTTACAGTGGAATGATGCCCTACTGCAGAAGCAGAATGACTACAGATTAAAATTGCGGAAACATTTACCGATTATCACCATTGAGAAGGGAATATCAGTTTGTCAACTACATAGTAACAATCTTTTAACCCAGCTCCAATAGGCTGTGTTCCATCTCCACCTGTTTAGAGAAATGTTTCTGCATTTCCCATAAACATGCAGCAGAAATGCATCAGCAGTACAGATACATCAAATCCTGCAGCCCTTTGTGCGGCTGGACTGTGGCAATTCCACTGCAGGATGGTCTTTCCCTGGGTTATAGAGAGAAATCTTTAATTTCTTTCTTAACCTACCAAATTAATACCTGAAATGGTTATTTCTTTAGTCTGCTTTAAAGTGCTGAAGCCATTCCAACGAGCAAGCAAAAAAATAAATGCCTTTACAGCTGTGAAACACATAAAAAGCACTGAAGCCATTGCTCAGCGGAAAGTGAAGCCAGAGCCAGACAAGTATACGTGATTTCAGATTTCATTTTCAAAGATGGTAGACAATGCTTTTAAAGCTAATGATTCCTTCTCTGGCATTTAGCACCATTCCAGAACATATCCATGCAATTTGTCTACACTCTCTGTAGAAAATACAAAAAGATATATGTAAGCATTTATAAGGGCACGCTGTTAGACACTTGGCAAGTCAATACAGACTCACAGTTTGCAGTGTATAACTCATTAGGTGTAGGCTGGTACGGTACATCCTACATTATGAAGCACTGACAATGCAGGCTCTGGAACCTGTGAAATGAAACAGAGACTGAAATTCGGTGCTGCCGCAGAGACAGAGCAAAACTTACTTGGCTGCAATTGCTCAAAGGGCAGCTCTTCAGAACTCTTACAGGACAAACTATTTAAATAATACATCAAAACTTCATCTGT
This sequence comes from Alectoris magna, assembly GCA_030625065.1. Taxonomy (NCBI): domain Eukaryota; kingdom Metazoa; phylum Chordata; class Aves; order Galliformes; family Phasianidae; genus Alectoris; species Alectoris magna. The sequence continues at coordinate 4,122,684 of CM060575.1, read as the reverse complement.
AAAGCCTTAAATCCTAAGAACAAGATTTTGCTTACAGGGACCGCCTCCATACAGCAGACGCGCTCTATGCACTCTGTAAACTTTCAATATCAAAGTAGCCAGATGATGTGAAGGTTTATGCCTGCCAAATGAACTGTCCATTGTACAGCTGCCAAGGACAGAAAGGAATTTCAAGATATGACTACAGCTTAATAACTGCATTGGGTTTACGTGTCATGGTGCTGGCAGCAGGGCCTCTGTGAGGAGATGCTGGGACTGCCCCATGCCAGACACAGTCAGTTCCAGGCCCCACCGGGGCACACCACAGAAATAACATTCCTGCCTAACTGCACAGTTTAAATAAACTGCACTGTTTGCACTGTTCCCTCCATCCACGTTTTCAGAAGCTGTGTCCAGAAAGGAGCACAGATTAAAAAGTGGAAATGTCTGGTCTGCATGAAGAAGAAAAATATGACTAACAGTTTTGCTTAGAATGCTGTGAGAAAGTGAAACAAAGTCTTTTTTTCCAAAGCACACTATTTTCCTGACTCTATTACAGATCCCAAGAAACAGTCAGCCTGAGTTTCCAAGGGAAGATAATGCAGCTTAGTGAGAAGTCAGTGGAAGATGCTGCTAGAACAGTAGTAACTGTAAATGCCACTAACATGCAAGGCCTAGACAAAAAATAAGTACTGCGAGAAATTATTGCTTATTGCTGGGAGTTGAAGTAATACTACTTTTGTGTAGTCTGGAATACGACAGTGGCATTTGCTGTAGTTGCCCCAGATGTCAAAGATCCTTACAAGGCACACTTAACATATTCCTAATCAGAATATCTTAACTGAGGAAGCCATCTGCAGAAACTGGTTTTCAGAGTGGAAACGGTATCGCAATTAAACCTAGCAGATGCACAGAGGGCACCAATCATGAACTAGGAAATTTTATTTTCCTTCTCTCATGTTTATTGAGAGAATTTGGCCTAATCTAAGTGTTCAGTACAAACACTCTTGGTCCTTTGGCACATAAAATACAACATAAGCACTTCCAGGAACTTTTACACTAAGTTAAATTTTTACTGTATACAAGGTGCTTATCACTCCTAAATGCCAGGTGCTGGTTTGCTGGAGGAGAATGGGAAAGAAAAAAGCCTGCAAAATTCTCACAGTACAGTATGCTGGGGTGTATGGCTGGAGTTGGAGCTGCAGAACCCACAATCCACAGACACATCTGATACAAGGGGTGCACTGTCTTCATAAAAAATCACACATAGTGCAGCCTGGCAGAAGGGTTTTGCTGCTTTGTTCAAATGAGTCCACGAGTACACAGAAAGTTTCCACAAGGCAGTTAGGAACTGTGGCAGAAGACAATGTATAGTAGCCAACGAACTAGAGAAGCCAACTACAGATAAGCAATCCAAGACCAAAATAAAAAGATACTTTAACTGGCGTATTCACTTGAATAGGTGCTAATTTGAAAGAAACTCCAGTGAAGTCACTCTAGGTAGTCAGCTGTAAATGAGAATGGAATTTGGCTGTTATATAAAGAAACAAGAAAATGTGAAGTTCAGTATCAGACAAACTGTCATTATTTACCTTAGAAAGCTGCCACAGATGGGCTTAGCAACATTAAATCGACGGGTTTGGCTTATGTCCTTTTTTCCCCCAACTGAACAGAAGTGAGAAAATACATATACTGACTGATATTTTCCGAAACGTTGTCTTTTTTTCTAAATAACTGCTTTGACCCAACATTGGATGAATTACAACACCAAAGCTGAGTACTTGTATCTGATTGTCCAATTCTAAAGGCAAATATGGGGTACAGAAATGTTTTGATTTGTGTTGGAACAGAACAGCCATACACAGTAACAGTACAAAACAGTTTCTGCGTGAGAAGACAAAGCTTTCATTTTTAAAATTTCTTTCTGCCCCATCAAGTATGTATTTGATCTCCTTGAAAGATAGAGAAAAAAACCCATCCTTACTGAAACATGTGCTCAAATAGAACATTATTTTTTGTTACTTAGTGGACTATATGGACATTCTAAAAGACAGTATTTCCATGAAGAGTACATAAGAACAGATTTGTTTTGATTTTTAAGTTTGGACAATTCATCAGGAAATTGAGTTTTTTTCCCACTGTTTTTTTGTTTGTTTCACTTTATGCACTTGTTATAATATGCAACTAATACAAAACATTTCTGCATCCCCTCAGTCTAATTGTGTTTAGATTTCAGTCTGTTTCAATCAAGGCGTTTTCACCCAGTACATAACTCCCTCAGTAGCAGTTCTAGTTGCAAAGAGAGGAGATGAGTGGCCCCTTTATACAAGGCTACATTCATAATGATCTGTGGAGATGTCGCTTTTCATCTACTGCCCTTTGATAAGGAAGCAGAGATTTCCCACTCAGCTGATTAAAACTGAGTGACTGCATAATCTTATAATAATCTCATCTATTACTCAAAAAAAAAAAAAAAAGAAAAGAAAAAAAAAAGGTTACCTACTGCATCATAGTGGTTGATAAGAAAAAAAGGGCTCCATTCTATATTGAGGTTTTGTAAGTTGTCTGCTCTACCATGCTTAGTTCATGATTAACTTATGCAAGATTTGTCTCTGCCTTGTTTTTTTTTCCTTTAGTAATATGACACAATCAATGGGAAATACTTCAAACTGTCTATAGGAGACACTAGAATGTGGCAAACATAAAACAAAACTTAAGATCACCACAATACTTTACGGTAGCTATGGGTAGCCCACCTTGTACTGCATAATTTCCAGAAGCCTACATAAAAATCTAAAGAGCACCACTAGCATTTTCTAAAGACACCATGTTATTGCTTTCTTTCGATCAAATTCTCCCACAGTGTGTGGGGCAGAATATAAGCTGACAAAAGGTAAGATGTGGGGATCAATGAGCGCATAGCAAAAGATGCATTGCTCCAATTTTCTTTAGTGGCCAGGATGATAACTAGATCTTCTGGCAGAATAAGGGCCAAGTTGGCCTATTGATGCTGTTCTTTTGATAAACTGAAGATGCAACTAACTTTGCTGAGAAAGTCCATTTCCGGACCCAAACATAGTAAAGGGGTGCCTGGTGTTTGTTTTTTTTTGTTGTTTGTTTGTTTGTTTTTCTTTTTTTTTTGTCTGAGCAATCTTCTTTCATCCGGAACAAAGAAATCTACCTTTCAACTTTACTGCCTTAAGTTTCTCATCAGCTTCCCCTTCGTATTTTTGTAACTTGCCATAACATAGTGTAGTAGCCAAAGTAAGGGCTTCCAGTTTAGAGGAACCAAATAGCAAGGATCACCCTCAGAAAGATATGCTGATTTGCAGCCTCTTACAAAGCTCATCTTGGTATTAAATCTTTATTCCCTTGAAATTCTGCTTTACCTCATGCTCTAGAGTGGGAATAACGACCAAATTCACTTGGTGATTGTAGTTGCCATCCTTCTCTCTGCAAAACAAAGTGAATTAGCTCAGGTGTTACACACACTGTCAATGAAAAAAGACTTCATGTATACACAGCCATTCCTGGTGTGACGGACTATTTTTAAATTTAATTTGTATTGCAAGGTATTACAATCATCATTGTGTTTCTATAGCACAGTAAAGAAATCATGGAGATCCCTGGTAAGCAACCTAGGAACAGAACAGAAGCATCAATTTGCTACTTGTAAGGATTGGGTCTCTGACTTAAAGCAGCCATCACAGAACGTAAGCAAGGACTGTCTTAATTGTGGTCCCCTTACTTTTTAGCCAGTTTTGAAATATCTAAGCCTAAAAACAATGAGATATTATTAGCACGTTTAAGTGACCACACAGAAAAAGTCTTGTGTTTCAATGTATCTGGAGTTCTCCGTTTCCTAAAAATGCCTGAGATTCCTCATCCTTAATATTATGATACTCTTCAAGAAGTTCTGAAAGTAAAAATTAATCATGTCATAGTGTTATTGTTCATGCTGTTCATACAATTTCTAGCAACATGGCAACTTTAAATTTAAGTCACACTTTCCTTAAGATTCCTGGAAATCAGGAGAATCCTTCCTTTCCTGTGTTGTATTAAGATATCAAAATAGCTAGAGATAGGAGAAGAGTTGGCCATATCCTGTACAGTTCAGATTTAGGCAATAAGTTCTGCAGAGAGAGATAGAGATTCTGTGATAACAAATGCTTTGTATTCATATGAAATGTAGGAATATCAGAGCTCCCTGTACAGACTCTGAAGTATTTATATAGTTGCCTTTACATTTTATTAGAGTTGCACATGTAACAAAGCATCTACATTCTAAAAGTGAACGTTTCTCATATATATATATGTGTATGGGTAATATGTTGCAATTCAGAGATGTAAATTCCTGATTCCTATGACAGAATTATCTAACACTGGCGTTGAGATGGCAGTTTTACTTTCTGTTAAACTACAGGCCATTTCAAAAGGGCAAAAAAAATACATAATTCTTGATTAAGTTGAAACGGCTAAACACTTTTTAACTGTTCAGTTAATAGAAGTAGAAATAGAAGCTATAAAGGAATAGCTATAAATCTTCAGCGTGCATCTAGGTAGAGTGAGAGCTTGCTAACAGTAATCTAAGGTATCTACCTAAGAAGGCTATTCCAAAGTAAAGGTTTTATGTTCTTTGAGGAATACATTTTTTAGGACCAGGCTTTTTGCTGGCAGAATGCTTTGTTTCATTGTCTTTTATCTTTACCTCTTCTTTAAAAATACAATCTTAGTAGGTAGTTATCTTGAGGTGATACAAATAAATCCATTCATTATCTAGTATCAATTTTCAAAAGCTGAATTGATTCACAACAGGAATGCTTATGATGTACCTGGAAAGGCTAGATCTAAGCCAGACTCAACTGCAGGACCACTGACATCTCCAGACTGCAGAGATCCTTTACTATGTAGGCAGCTAGACGTCGTTTACAGAAGCACTTACCAACACAGCCTGAACTGTCCTCAGGCCAGGTCTGAAAAATTACAGAAACCCATGCTTTTTCTTCCATTCTCATATTTGAATCTTCTACATTAGACAATGATTTGTGATCATTCTTTATCCATATTTTCAAGATCAGTTTAAAATATCAAGTTTTTTCCCTCTTTGTATTTGAAAAGGCTGTGGTTTTTTTACACTTTACATCTTTTACTCCATGCATCATGTCAAAATATATGATGTAACGTAATTCTGATTGTCTACTATTACTGTCTGAGATTTTCTCATCTAGAGTAAGAATGCTTTTCTGGCTGCTCCGATGATTGTTAAATGAATAGTACTCAAATGTTTTACTTTTCATATGGATGAGATACAGAAATTGTGCAGACGCGTCTATTGAACACTGAGACTCAAAACAATGGAATTTGTCTACGCTATACATATACTAAAAGCACACTCATGTTGTTATCCTCCTACTCGGTAGAGTGATGAACTACTCAGTAGAGGTGCAATGATCTTTTAACTGCTTTTGTCTTCAAAACGCTCTTCTGAGTATAACATCACTTCCATTTGCGTGGAGGTGATCACAAACCTGAAAACATTTTCATGTTATCTGCTTCTTTAAACTGACAATGATAGGAGCTGTTTATAGTTTCAAAACACTTCACAAGCAAAAACTGATAAGTGAAACATTCCTTTCTACTGCATAAATGAAAAAAAAATACTTAAAAGAGCAAAGTTCTGAAAAATTAGCTACATAATTTAATCTCAAATAGTTACTGACATTACTCTCCAGTAAAATGAATCACTTAGCCTTAAGCAATGCTGATATTGGGGAAATATCATTAGCTAAAGAAAAATTACACTCAGTTGCTGAACTGCAATTCTACTGATAAGAGAAAGAAGAAGGCATTCAGATATTGGCTTAGAAGGATAGGATGCTTAAGGGACAACTGCGCAATGTCCCCTTCTGCCGACATTCACCAGGCAGCAAGCTAGCTTGATACCAAAGATCTGTAATCAACTCGGCAGTACTACCATATCTTATCTTCTAGTATCCCCAGAACCACACGTACATTTTTGGAATGAGAGGTCATCTGAGATTCCAGATGGAGAGAGAAGGGAGGAAAAATTTGCTACTGTATCTCACCTTGCACATGATTTTAGCTTTATCTTACTCCATTTTGAGTTGAATATCCATCTGAGTAATAACAGTTTGACAACTCAATCATAATTCATGGATTCATTTAATTAAAATGGGAAATCACCACTCTGTGTATCAAAACATACTGCCTACCTTGCCTTTCAAATCAACTATTTAAAAAAGCAATCACCCCTGATAAAAAGTACTCATCCAAACTTTCTTAGATACCGTATGAATAATGATGTAAAACTGCTATGACATCAATTTCAGTCAGAGAACCCTGGGTCTTTCTAAGGCTGCCAAGTAAACCACAGAAATATCCCAGGTAGCAAATAAATTAAAAAAAAACAAAAACAAAAAAACCTGTTTGTCTGATGTTTCAGAGTTTAATGCTATTTTCTTATGCATCTCTTTGCAGAAGAGAATCAGCAGGGAACACACATTACCTTAATTAGTGCTGTTCTCAAATCCACAAAGATGACAGGTATATTTTTCTAAGGCAGTAGCTTTAGTTAAATAAAAGCACATCTAAAGCTGAAAAATCATGGAACGAAAAAGTAAATTTTAAGGAATTTTGACAGAGCTTTATGTATTTTAAATATTTATGGGAAGTTTAAATCACACCTAGCATTCACTCAAACCATTACTTGGACTACTGCATTAGTATGTTTGACCATATAAGTGGCCAAATAATTGGTTCAGAAAACTGAATACAAGAAAGGATCACAGTATTTAGTCTGTTGCGATGGAAAATTTTTGCAAGGATTTTATTACTTCATTTACAGTTCTGTAATTACCTTCAAAAAAATGCAGTGAAAGAAATGAATCAAAGTGAAGGAACAGTGCTGAAAGCATTTAGGAAGCAGACCTAAAACTTGGGTTACTACCTCAGGCAAACTTCATCAGTTGCACACTCCACATTTGAGGACTAGTATTGAGAAATTTTAGCTAGGGAATATAATAGTTTAGGAAGATCAGATTTCAGCATTAGAGGAAAAGGGTCTCTTTTTAGGATCAAAAAGAAAAATCACAACTCAACCCAGCAGCAACAATAAGGAATCGTTCCAGTGTCAAATCTCAGATGTCACTGTCTTACATAAACATTATCGCTCTGAATTAGAAAATGAAGGAGTAGGATCTCGTTTCTTAGTATCAGCTTATTTCCTCCTACTGGCATCCACAATGTCCACTGAACTTAAAAAAAAAAAAACCACAAACGAAAAGTTCCATCTTGGAATATATGTGTTAGAATACACTGTAGTATTTCTCCCTCCTTTTGTCCCCAAGTTCTGAAAGTAAAACTGCACTCACTGAAAAAGCTCCTTGGCGTACACATTGGCTCAACTGTTGTCACTGGGAAATGAAGACTGCTTAATTGAAATGAAAATATTTTGTTTGCTGCTTTACTGGATAAAAAACATCGACTTTGAAGCCTTTGTTACATATAGCTCTGCGTTCACAAAAAACTTTAACACAGAATAAAGCAGCTTCCTGTGTTCAGTGGTGGGAGTTCTGCATTTGTTCAACATCTTGCTTTTGCAGAACATTTCTTTCAAATCCTCTCAAAGAATTTCTCTTAACAAAGTCCACTGTCATTCAATTTTCATGAAATTGCCTTTATTTCTTTACTAATTAAGACAAAAATTCAAATGATAGATTAATTTGCACTTTTCCATGACAATTTTATACTAATTAAGTGCATTATATTAATTAAGTCAAAATTAAATTAGTTCTTGGAAGTAAAAATTTAACATGAATTACTTCTTGGCGTATTTCATAAAATAAATCAAAGAACTGTAGACTGAATGACTAAACTTTACTCGTATTACATCACATTGTTGTAATGCTGCAGAAAAGTCTGGTAAGAACTTGGGGTTTTTAACCACAGAAGTAGTGATAAAGCTCTTGTGACAGGAAGATTTAAGATTTAATTCATTTTCGAAGCAGTTGTGGCTATCTGATCATTAAAACACCAGTAAGGAATCAACTAGATTAAATAGGCTCAGATAAAGTGATGAGGATGTTAATTCTAAAGACTCACCGCATTCTTCCAAGATAGCTCATATAGTAAACCTACTTGCTTTCTACCTGTTAGTATGGAGCAAAAATATTCCGGAATGTTCTGTTAGGTGGTCATGCTCTTCAAGCCTTCACATACTGGTCATACCATACAACCAGCATTCCCTAACCACCTTCCTTGCTCCAATCTTTTCCCCTGGTCCGTGGGACCTGAGATTACAGGAGTTGTCCATGCCTAGTTCTTCTGAGGAAGGAAAGACAAGGCAGGACTTAGGTCCATATCATAGCTCAGAGCCCTCACCAGTTCTGCTGGCTAGATGCATAGTTTGTTTAAATGTAGATTAACTATTTTACAAATTTTATTCCTCTTCCGGAAAATGTATATGCATTTGCCCTATGTGACCAGAGGAAGATGAGACTATCCTATTGCAGACCAATCTAGTGCTGCGTACACACTCCTGCAGAGGAAAGTAAATCACTGAAGTACAACTTCTACATAATATAAATGCATGGCTCTTCTTAAAGATCAGAAGAACAAACACTTCACATTCTGGGTGACAGAACGATACCCCTGAAAAATAAAACTGCAGCAGAGGATTTCAAACATAACTAAGTATACTGAATGTTAAGTGCTGTTCCATCTAAATACAGGTAAAAGAGGAGCTGCTTGGCAATGAAAACTTCATTTTAAAAAGGAGACTGAGCTATCATCTGCCACAATTTTTAACATGGTATTTCCTCACCTTTTATGACAAAGAATTTTTCAGAAGCTCAGACATTAGTTTCACTGATATATTTCCTGTCCATCACAGATAAATTTTCCATTTTGCCAGTGTAAAATTGATTACGAATGATGGGTCTCTGACATCTATATATCCGTTACCAAGAAAAACAGGCAGCCTCTCATACATGCATTGCAAATGTGATGCTATTATAATCCTTATGCATTAATACAGACAAGGATGCATGTGAAAGTAACAATAAAAAAAAATACGATCCCAATAGGTATCGTGAGCATTCCTAACAAATCACATGTTGCACTTAGAACACCAGAAGCCTTCTCATAAAAATTCATAAAAATGCCTCCTTCTCCATTTTGCAAACGCGCCTTTAAATAAAAATTAGCCACAGAGCCTACAAATCAGTTCAGCCTTCTACCAGGTAGACAGACTTGTATTACTTGGTAAAAGAGGATGCAAAGGAGTCAGGCTTCTTGCAGCGGTGCCCAGAGTCAGGAGCAGAGGCAGTGGGCACAGCCTGGAGATCAGCAGTTCCCTTTGCCCATCAGATAGCACTGCTGTGCTGTGAGGTGCCGGAGCCCTGGCGCAGGCTGCCCAGAGGCTGTGGGGTCTCCTCCTTGGAGCTCTCCCAAAGCTGCCTGCCTGTGGGGCTGGGCCCTGCTCTGGGTGGCTCTGCTGGGGCAGTGGGACCCAGAGGGCCCGGCCAGCCTCACCCATGCTGTGATTTTACATCTTCATGCTCCTACCAGCTATTTTTGTCTTTCTTTTGTGTCTAATCAAAAGAAAATGGGAGCCCGGATTATTTTTACTGAGCTTTCTTCCAAAGTGAAAATAAGTATTTCTTGGACCGACTCTGTGCTTAAACTGGTGCTAAGCTGAAAATTACAATTAGAATGCAATCTTTAGTTCTAGAAACAATATATGATGGTCAGACAATTAAAAACTAAATTCTTCCTGAAGAAAGTTAAGAGTTGATCTGATGACAGCTCGCAATTGACTGTGGAAGTTATTTATAAAAGCAGTTCTTAATCTATCACAGGGACACAGAAAGATTTAGATTGCTCACAAGTATAAATGCGACAAATTCAGAGGAGCAAGTAGTCATGTATACTTTATTTACAGAGTAATCTATAATTGGCATGAGCTATCAGGCACGTGGAATGTTCTCTGTCATTTAATGTTTTTAAAATCAGATCTGGGTATCTTTCTCCAAAATATTCCAACACTTCAAGCCAAACTGAAAGTAACTGGGTTAGTCTCTCTGACCAAACTGCATCAGAGCTCCAACTGGATTTGTGTATCATTTCACCTACTCTTCAATTCATTATTCTCAAAGTTCATATGATGAAACAAGAGTTTAATTAAACAGCCTCGAAGTTATTCTGAGATGCTACAAAGAGATTATCTTTTTTTTATTGTAAAACTATTTTCTACATTTTATCATGCTCAATGTTAGACTCTTGTTTACAGTACGATAAGCTCTGAGCAGTAGTTATCAGAAGAAAGTCAGCTCATGGCACAAATAATACTAAAGTCTCCAGAATCATAAGAAACTAAAAGATTATGTTATTTAAACAAGAATCAAGCTTCAAATTGAAAGTCATATAAAATGAAAGAGGGTTTAAGAAAAATAATGCAGCACAAAATTTTGGCACGTCTGGAGCTCCTTTCCTATTTCCCATATCCTGAAAGGTGTAGAGCTCTTAAAATATGCTTACTGGCCAAAAGATAGAGGTGCTTAGGATCAGCCTTAAACACAGAAATAAGCAACTCTGAAATTGTCAGTTTGAGGTCAAAGCAGCTTGATTAAAGATGGCAATTGTTATTTCCTCTTATCCTTCAAATAATAGAATTTATCAGAGCACTTTGTCATCAATACAAACAATAGGAAATGAATCTACCTATCCATCACTGATAAACAGATGTAGAGGAGATTTTGTCTTGCTCATAATTACAGTGCTCAGAACATCCCTCCTATTTGCACATGCCATTATACCATTTGCCTCACTGAATTCTGTGCTTTGCTTGGAAATTAAATCAGGTCTCGAATTTGAAACCAGGACAATATTGAATCCCAGATCTATCAGAAAGTGCTGTCTCCTTAACTGAGCAGAAATTTCCATTTTCCCCTCAAACTATTAATATTAAGATACAATCACAAGGAAAAAAAAAAAAATGGGAAAGAAAGAAAGAAAGAAAAAAACCCTGAGCTTTAGAATATATATCTTTGCTGAATAAGTGACAAAAAGTTAAAAGCAGTAATTTAGGAAACTTAAATGTGACAGTGTGTGATAGATGTGAGTTGGCAAGGCAAGAAAATGAGAAACATTAAAATCATATATTAGAATAGATCAAGCTCTACATACCAGTTTATGTCAGCAAATTTCTTTTGATATGTCAAGTCCCTATAGGGCTAGAATTCAAGTATACTTTGAAGATATATTTTAAGAAGAATATGTTTATGTTTAGAAACGTAATAAGGTCATGTGTGTATGAAAATCAAAGAAAAATAAAATTGAATGCAGTATTAAGTTCACTGCAAGGTTTCTCACTGTGCAGCATTTCCAGTGTTTTTCATGTTCTTCAGAACATTGCAGATTCTTTTACTGATATAGTCTTCTGCTTTCCCAGGTACAGAGCAGAACAATGTAAAGGCCATACAGGATTTTATCTCCAGCCATTGCTTATCAAAAATTATACCAAGTCAGTGAAATGCTGCTTGCTCAAAGGACATCAAGTAAATTGAATTCAGGTATGTTCCATCTTCCACAGGATGCTGTCAAAGGCTTTGTCACTACTAGCAGGGGAACAAAACACATATTCTAGTCAACACTGAGCCGCAGCCAGACATTCACAAGGAAGCTGAATCCCTACACCTAGATAGAATCCATAATATCATTGAACAGAAGGTCACTCAGTTATAAATAAATAGATGTACATTGAATCCTTGCCACCACTCCATTTTAAATACAGTATTGACTAGCAATTAGGTGTAATAGCAGTAATCCTGCATCTGAGATGCTCCTGCTAAAATCAGAACAAGAACTTTTTTGCCTATTTTCGTACAGCAATATCACTGTGTAGTTGCTGTCTTAGTACGAACAATGTGGATAAAATGAAAGGAGCAATGCTTTGTGATCCAAAACTGGATAGTCCAAAGGCTGAAAAAGAAAAGAAGGACAAAGTGCCGTCAGTCATACTCAGCTCAGTTTCTCCATCACCATCGAGATAGAATGCAGCTCCAAAAGAGATTCCTCTGCCTGTAGGGACAGCTCCAGAAATCAAGTTACTTGGTACAAATACAGTGAATGGTCCCTGTGCTGCCTACCCCTGCTACTTTCAGGTATGTTCCAGATGCGTGACAAGAAGTGGGCAAACAGAGAAGTAAAACACAGTGAGATAAGATGATTATCCCTCCTTCAAGACCACGCAGGAGGACGGTATTTGGATCAGGGAACTCAGCTGCACTGATCTGTAGGGAAGAGTTTGCATTTAGGATCATTCTGGAGGAAACTGAGTAATCCAATGAAACCTTGGGCACAATCCTCATCCAGCCCTAGCATGGGCTGCGCCTCTATGCCACTTGATGGCACTGGCAGTAATGTTAACACTGCAGTTCAGCCTTTTGCATCTTTTAAGTCTGGAACATAATCAAGTATGATTATGTATTATTGCATTCACAGAAAGATTATCAGCTTTCCTTTCTTCTTTTTCCCTTTCTAAATTAATGTCTTAATACGTGTGCTTGTACAATGCATCCTGGTGGATAAATAAACTACCTGCTAGTGCATATGAGCACGTTTATAGCTTATATGCACACAAACAAAGTAAGTAAATGCATCTAAAATGGCTTTCTTCTTCCTAACTGTGAACAGATCTACATAAAGCCATTTCAAAGACTGATGTTTGACAGCATTATAAAAGGCACAAATGCTTAAATGATTCTGAAGCAAAGGTGAGCCAAAGGTAAATAGCATCTAGAATGACAGGGTGGCCCATATACTCCCTCAGCAGCCACCCAGACCCAGCTGCAGCTCCAAAACCATCAACACAAGTGCCTGTGGACTCTGCCAGGAAGCCAGATGCCATTTTCTGGAAAACTGTGTTCTACAGCTTGGCATCTGCTGATTGTGATGACCAGCCAGTAACCATGACGGGAGGGGAGGGAAATATATTTTCTTCGGTAAATGGTACTCCAGTGAACAGTAAGCAACTGATCTCCCCCACTTAAAACTGCCATTCTAAAGAAAGAAAACAAAAGACAAAAGAAATAACTCACAGTATTTATCAAAACATACACACACAAGTAATATTTTCCCTCACTAAGGATGCGATAAAACAAAGCTCTCATTTATGAGTTCTCATAAATGATACATTTCTAGGAAGGTTTTACTCAAGCATCTGTAGAATTTGTTCGGTTCTTTGTTATCCAAATAGTGTACCGGCAATAGGAGGGCGGGTTATGAGGCAGTCCTGCACAGCACTTTCATGGACCATCAGCTCTCCCTGCCAAACCCTCCCCTGCTTTATCTAAAAATGTTCCGTTCAGCAGACCACTAGGAGGCCTTCCAACCTCCACAGTTGGATAGTAACCAATCATCTATCTTCTGCTGTGTGTTGAAATTTTGCACACTTCAGGAGACCAGGAATTTTCTGCAGTGCGGCCAGAAATCAGACAACTCCATGCAAAACGCATAGGAGGTATTTTCTTCTGCAAGAATTTCCTGACTGAAAGATCAGCTTGTTTTCAAGCCTGAAATCAGACCTACAGTTACAACAGGTAGTCCTTTACTTTGAATGAAATGTTCCTCAGTGCACCCTACAATTAGAGGCTCCTAAGAAGTATTCGTCCACCACAGTTACAAATTAGGTGATCACAATTTTTTTCTACTTGCTGTCTTAGGATACATCCCATCTTAGCAGTAAAACGCTTGAACAATTAAATACTATATTCTCATGTTTAATCAATAATATTTCTGTGAATTCTAAGAGTTAAAGTGCTGAACTGGCATCATCATTGAACAACACTGAAGCCTGCCTTGCCACAGGAGCAGACCGTCAGCTGGGCAGACAATCAGTGACCCAGTTTATTTCCAACTTTGTTCTGTGTTGGAGGAAAGCAAACTAGTCGTCTCTACTTTTGATACATGCTGCTTCTCAGATCACCCTCATTTAACAAAGCACCTGCTTTGAAGTGAAATTCTGGGTCAAATCTCCTCTGTGTGGACAGGAAGGACACTGATTTCTTCTCAAACTCCTGAGTCCTGGATAGGAAATGGCTTCAGTGCCCTGGTGTATCACAAAATTTCTCAGTATCACAATGTAAATTATCTCGCTTTATCATCTTTTTTTTTTTTTCATGCATGACGTTTCAAATCTAGGCTCAAAGCGTAATAAAAAGTTTTGCTGATCTCCTCAGGCTTTGGATCAAGTAAGGACATTTCCAATTACAAATCTTTCAGTCCAAACTCTTTTAAAATAAAACCTTAAATCAGTAATGCTAGCTCTTCATAAATTTCTTAGAATGCAATTTGAATCCCATACTTCTTGATTTGAAAAAAATGTGTGCAAATTCCTTTCTGATCTACCTGTATTTTCTGTATAGCTGGTTGTCATAGTTGCATTGAGAAAGAAATGTTTATTATTTCACTACTTTAAGGGATTTAAATAAAAGACACAGATTGCCTGTAAGCTGGGACTTATAAACATTCCTTTACAACCAGACCCAAACTGCACCCTGTGACACAAATATTTGAATTTATCAGATTTAAAAGCATGTGTTTTTCTAAATGCAAGGTCTCATAAAGTGTTCAGAAACAAAAACTGTCATCACAGTCAACTTTCATACACGTGACCAGAAAGACTACAGAATGCCGAACATCACCAAACACTTACGCTATCAGCAAGGAAAACGCGCAAGTTTTATAAAATAAAGTTTAGCATAAAAGACCGAGTTTAATTCAATTTTAGAAAAACATAGTAGAATTTAAGCATCCATCTCATACCAAAAGTAGAAGTTGTAGTTCTGCCATTTGTAATTAAGTTGCCTAACAAGGGATAAAAGATTATTGACAGAAAAAGACAACTACAGTACATTAAAAGCAGATTAAGGTTGTAACAAAAAACAGTGGCAGGAAGGAAATTCACAGTTAAGGGGGGAAAGCTCCATATGTCTTCTAACACCAAGATACAATTGGGGGCACTGAGGAAGTCATTAAGGAGATACCCCATCGTGTCCTGGAATTACAAGGCATATGGCATGTTTTCCCTAAACTGTGGATTTTCTTGATTATCTGCCATCAACATAAAACTCTAATGTTTTTTTCTTAAGAACAACTTTTTAAAAGAGAGAACAATAACCTGCAGTTACATTTGAAGTAGTTTTCATTTGCAAGATGTATTATTGTCTGTCTGTCCTCCAGACAGATCTAGCAAGGGAAGATTTTATAATAGGGGTCATGTATACTAGTAGTGTGTTCAAGTCACTGCCAAAAAATGAAATAATAATAGCATATCGTTTGCTGTGTTCCATGGTTCGTATCAAAACAGGAATAACTTCCAAGCTTTAAGGAGGTTACTAAGGAAAATATCCTGACTGGTAAAGTTATCGTTGTCCATCCAATTCTCACTTGAGAAGACACCATGGATTATAGTAGTGTTGCTACTGCCATCACAAAGATCTGGTAACCTTTTAGGAAATTCTGGAGACATCCACCTTCCTCAAATGGTAATGTAACTACTTGAAAAATTAATCCACGCCACAGAGAGTCTGGTTTCTTAAATCAATATATAGTGTTTTAGAGGTGTATGAAGTTAAACATGTCATGTTTACTTTATAGATGAATTCATTACTCATTCCAGAATAATCATCAGTAAATAGAATATACTTTATACTATCCTATGTTTTATAACATGAACCCTTTCAAAAGTGTTTATCTTTTTATACTCATTTTGGAAAAATCTGGTTTCATATATTCCAGTAGCATTGCATTAATAATGTTTTATTACCATTTAATTTTTAAGCAATTTCACATAATGAACTACACTTCAAAACTACTCACAATTTCATTAAGATACTTCAATTTAGTAAAACAGATCCATAATAACTCTACCAAAAAAATCTATTAGCAAAGATGTTGTATTGTCTGGCATGTTTTCACTACTGCTGCTAGTCACACTGAAGCCAATGGTTCAACCTAAAAAGATCTGTGAGTCACTCTACAGGGCCCAAGTATGAAATACAATATTACAGACTGTAAAACAGACACATAAAAATTTGTGGCACAGAGGCCTTGAAATATTGGCAAGGTCTCCCACGTTGCATTTCAGGCTTTTCCAAGGCAGTCACACCACCAGAATGACTTTAGCTCCTCAGCATAGGAGTTGAAATGCTGATTAAACTATTTTTTTGCTCTATGCCTAATGCCAAGTTGGCTCCTAGAGAAGCGGGGCTGCTACAGCCAGAACAATCATATTTTAACTGAAATTGATCTAAATTACTTCTACTTTGAAAAATGGTCTCCATGGGTGGATTTGTTTTTGCTTTTCCTCTTTAAGGGGTCCAGGGCAGGAAGTTGGGGCTCTATGTATGCTTTCTTTTTAATCTCTTATTCAGCCTTAATCAAAATGTTCATTTAAGGTGACCTGAGAAGATGGTTGAAATTTTCAGACATCTTTGGAGGTCAAAGAAGGCTGTAAAAACTTTTTAGCATTGCATGTAGGCACACATCCAACCTTCAAAAATGTCAAGTGCATTATGAAGTTTTGCATGGTTTTGCAGAGGACATTTTGAAGATGTCAGATCGAGTTAACAAGAACTTTCTCTAGGTTTAGACAAAAGGCAGCTTTACCCGATTTGAAAATAGCATAAAATAGCCTACTTCCTCTAAAGTGACTCTATACCATCCCATTTTAAAAAGCTCAATAAGAGAAATCAGGAAAGTTTCTGACATTTTAATCTTGACAGAAATTATCTTCACTTAAACCAGACTCAGTTTTCAGTCACTGAAACCACAGAGTTCCAAATATTCTTTAAATATGGCTATTTTCAAGGTTTAATGCAACGAGACATCATGATTCATAAACAAAGCAAATTAAAAAGAGAAATTTTCCAAATACTCCTTGGATCTACAATAGTATGAGAGAACAACAGAAATCAATGCCTCCCCATCTCCTTCTTGTAAATGTAGATCTCAAGAACAGTGATAAGCCTGAACAAATATTACTCTTCTGAAAAACCCTGCAACTTGCTTGGAGATTTGATTTGGATTCACACATCTGTGAAGTCATCAGGCTCTTGAAAACACTGCATACAAGTAGCTGAATTTTAAGAAGCTTAAACTCCACACCCACGGAATCTTTCCCAGTCTTCACATGTATCAAACACCATACTCCCCACGTTGCCCTGGCAGTGTCATTGGTGCCCACATGAGGAACAGCCAGGGACTAATAGAGGACCACAAAAGCTGCTGTCACTCACCCTCTGCCTTCTCCTGGTGGTCTGATATGGCAAGACATCAGTTGGCCCAGGTATTTTGCTTGAAAGGACATTTGGCTTGCCCCCAGATTTGGGGGCAGTGAACTTATTCTGCAGCTGCAAACCTCAGGACAGGGCTTCTTTCTTGGTGTCAGAAGGCACCAACTTCCATTCTTCACCTTTCCCATGATTTACACTTTCACCACCATATCTTGGATTATTCAGGCTGGTCTGAACCCTTTATTTATTCCCTTCAGCACAAACCACTGCATTTGTTGGCTGCCTATTAGCTGCTCCGTGGGATCTGAGCCCAAAGCCTGCCTCTTAGACTGGCTTCTCTTGCTAGCACCAGCAGCATCTGCACCTTTACATGGTGAAATGATCCAACAAATGGAAATTGCCTGAGTCTGGACATGAATTAAAATCGGATCTGGAGGAAATATTTATTGCAACTACAATGTGTATCAGATGAAGTTTAAGGAATACCAAGTTGTAAATACAACATATAATTTGGCCATAAAAAAGATGAAAATGATTGGAAAAAAAAATACCATAAGCATATTCCGTTATACTCTGTTATTTTCCAAGTGTGGTTTTATGTAGAGATTAAGCTTGAAAAATACATAAATAAAGAGGCACCTACACTATCAAGGAAAACGCACATTTTATTCCACATCAAAGCACCTTGCTCTCTAAAATGCACCATCTCAGGTAAAACATTTTTAATGAGCTTAACATGATTCTCTTCCTTTTTCTTCTCCCCTTTTTGCAAATTAAAAACAAAGCGAAACAATACTTACAGCCAATCAAAAAAACACATTTGACTCTAATTTGAACCTCTTGTCTTTCTGTTAATGTTTTAGCTTGCTCAAATATATTAGTTAAAAATATATTCATCTGGAACTTCAAACTACTTTCATTCCTCATTTACTGTCCTGCTCTTCTTGTTGGCCAGATGTTGCCATTTCTGGGAAAAGAGGTGTATCTGAGGTACACATAAACCAGCTCCATGACTGCTACAGTTTTCAGCCAACTGTAGGAAGACAAACTAAATCTGTGACAGACAAGGTGAGAGCAGTAACCATATCAGGCACCAGTTGCAATCTGCTGCCAAATGTCTGTCAGAGCCCAAAGGCATGTTAACTCTGAGATACCAGTACCATTTCTTAGCAAAAGCATCTGTTTCAGCTAAGACACCTTTTTAAAGGGATGATAAAATAGACTTCGACACTTATAAACCTAGCACATGTATTAATACCTAAAGTTCAAGAGAAAAAACAGCAAGCTTGCCACACTGGAAGGACAATGTACAGTTGTACTTATTGTAACAGGAAAGAAAGAGTAACAGATCACAAATATGTGTGTGGCTATTGACTAGTTGACAAAGGAGGCTAAAAATCAATAGTATTTTCTATGAGAAGTTAGATAACTTCCCAATAACACAAAAGGGTCTGCTGAGGAACAGCTGTCACTTCTGCTGATGGCTTCACTACAAATACTTCATTCATTTATTTTTGCTTCTTGAAGAGCTCACCAAGTTTGGTCCTGGTACCATGCCCAAGGGAATAAAAGAAAACAGTGCTCAAGTACAAAAGGAAAAGGGAGGTCTCGAGTCGTGAGCAGTGCTAAACACCCAGTGTTCTGTTTCCTGTAAATACTGGAAGTATTTCCTAAACTTAAGGAGAAACATTTACTGGTGAAAAATTGATCTGAAGAAGTAAGGAGAGCAGGCTCAAGAAGTCAAACATTAGCACAACCTGTTTCCCATAGGACATAAATCCATTATGCTTCATCTCTTGTCATGGGCAAAATGGAAAGCACCTTATGAGATACTGATAAAAATATGGCAATTATCATTAATTGAAATACAATTATCTCAACACTTATTGTCCAAATTTCTACAGAGGAGAATCACCAATAGTAATACACTTCAGATCAATACATACCAGCATCACTAATCTTTGCTTGTGCTCTCTGCTGTGCCGTGCACCTCTCTGCCCTGCTGGTTCCCCAGCCATCAGTGGGACAGTACAGACATGGGGTCGGGACGGCTGGCAGCAACTCCAGCCCCTCACCAGAAGGAGCCAGGTGCTCACTGTGGCTTCTGCCCTGATCTGTTCTGCTGTGGCATAAAGCTTGTTTACTAGGCAATCATACTAAAAACAATGAGTCAAAGCTTCCAGGAACACCAACAGACTCTTACAAAAAAGAAATCCACCAAAAGCAGCTTTCAGAGACTCAGATGAGCTAAAGTTCATCTTCATATCATACGAATTATCATCTGCAATGACACCGGCTCTGAATTCACTGGCTGTTCTTTGCTGAACAATACTTTCTGATAAGCTCTTTTCAACGTAAAAAACCACAACACTAAACAATCTAATGCAAGCTGCCAGACTTAATCTCTATCACCTAAACAGAGATCTGCCCTTCTGGTGGCCCTGCAAGCCCCACTTCTTGAAGAATCAACCCCACCATCACACCCCAGCACTGCCCACACCACAGACCTGGCTTCCCAGCTGCCACAGACCCTGCCACAGCAAGGCATGCCTGGAGTTTCACAATCTCCCACTTGTCTTAAGTGGCTGTAGATATTTTGTAAGATAAAGGCATTAAGGCAGAACTCCCTCAAGATGTGATTTTAGCACTTAGTCCTTTCATGCTAACGGAAAATGACAAGAGATAACTACACTAGGCATAAGGACTCAAAGGAATTGATCTCGAAGCTGAAGGAATAAGTCTCACGGACCGCAGCATGTACTCACTGTACCTTAACTCTGGACTAGATTCCTAGGGAGCATCCACATGGAAAAAGGCTGAATTAGAATTTGATACACCTCTTTGCCAAGCTTTCAATTCTGTAAACTTCATGGTGTTTTTCACTGTAATTTGTGGATGAACAAGCATAAATTACGTAAAAGTCTCCAGAACTGTTATCACTTACTCACTTCATTTCCCTTACAAGGAAGTAGGCATTTCTGGGTGTCCAAATCTTTCTGAGAACAGAGAAAGAGCACTGGTGCTGCTTTCTTAGCAATCCACCCTTCTGGAGCTGCTCCAGTTCTGCACGACCCACTGAAAACTTCTAAAACCTTCACCAGTCTTGCTGCCACTGCTCTCAGCTGCAGAGTCCTTAGCAAAATAGGGGGTCTTCATGTACAATGGTGAATGGGTGCCACGTGTATTTTAATTATGCAGCCATTTGCTTCTTAATTGGCCTGATAAGTGCAGTTCTTTCTACATCAGTGACAAAACGCAGCTTCCACGTGTTTGGGCATTCAGGTTTCCAGCATCAAAACTGAGCCAGGCCAATCCCTTTGCCATTGCTGCTCAGAACTACTGAAGCGATAGCACCCTTATGGGTCTTATGCACACGTTTTAACTGCAGCTTACACTAATGTTAGTTTATAGAGTTTCAACTTTACTATTCTGTTTGTACAAAATACATCAATCTCTTACAAAGCATCCACATCCCTGAACAGAATAGCAATAAAACTTGAGAATAACTTAAAGAACAACAACAACAAAAAAGAAACAATGGAAAAGGATTTCAAAAAACAGTCTCTGATGTAATGGAGGCTTAGGTGGTGTTTCTGCTGCAAGTGGACAAGAAATATTAGTCAGGTGCACTTTTTTATTTTCAAATGACCAACTAGAATATCTCACATAGTAAATGCATCCATACAGTCAAATGCAGGTCACCTTATCAAAATAGATTACAGATACGTATATTTTTTTTCGAGCACTTAATTGGCACTTGAGGGGTCATTTGAAAATTGCAGTATTATTTCCTCTTTCCACTTAAAGCCTTTGTACAGTGCTTCTGTGTCAGCAGCCGTTATCATAGTTTTGCTAAGAACAACTTGACAATTATTTTTATAAAGAAAGGAAATCATTTCTTATCAGCATATGTTTTAGTCTTTGCTTTGGATTAATTTGAATACATCTGCAAAGTTAAAAACATCTTATATTTTACTGGCGAAAAAAAGTAATTCAATCAGTTTTGTATTTGTGGAGCTCCTTTAAAGTATTAAAGAATAATTCGATCCCCAATGAACTTAAAATTTTAATTCACTTTACCTTATGCTGGCTGTGGAAGAAGTCAAATTTTTAAATGCAATATGACATATGGCTGTTCATTATTTATACATTCTGTAGCAGACTATAAATTTTACTTTGGACGTATATCGAAGCACTGAAACCATTTCAGTTGCAAACACATAAATCATAGTTACAGTTATTAGTCTAAATGTAATGCCACCCAGGTTCTAGATCAAAACCTTTAAAATCCATTATAATTGACATCTGCTGCATAACTTATGTCTGATTTTATTAAAGGAGCTCATTATTATTTATACCTTTGAAGTGTTATATTCCTAGCTGTGTAACCAGTTAAATGTGAAAGATTTGAAGAAGAGGGGGAAAGAGGAGGAGGGGACAACAATCTACCAATGAGGAAGAATAAGAACGTAGTAGAGGACAAAATGTTCTGAGACTAAATTACCTAATTCAAGGTATGAATTAGCCAGGCTCTTCTAGCAACCGATGTTTGTTTGGAATAAAGGGGTTCAGTATTGGCTAAATTATAAATCACTGAAAACACTGCAGAACAAACTGCATTCCTCTATGCTCTACATTGACCACTACTTTACAAGATGGGGACCAGGGGGAAAGGTTTTACACAGCTGCTTGAAAGATCACTGAAACAATATGGAAAAGGCTGAGAGGCCTTTGTAGATTTATTAGAAGGCTTTTTGCTGATGAGCTGCTTTCTTTGCGTAGCCAGGATGCAAAATGCACTCTGGGATAGGCATCTTATAAACATGAGCAAGTCCTTTTCTTTTATACTCCTGTCAAAGTAGCTCAGCCTCAAAGGCAGGAGCACATCTTCTCTGGATCACAGAGACTTTATCATCCCCTTCCCTCTTTTCCTTTTGTGTTTAAGAACAGCTTTTATTTAGCTCTAAAGTGTAGCCAGAAGAAATAAATGAGCGAGAAGCTATGTCACTTAAAGGTCTACTGAAGACTTGATACAACTGTCTCTAAAATCAATGACAAAATTTCAAAAGACAAAGGAGCAGACTTTCAGGTGTTTTAGAAGATTTGTTGATGGAAACAAATCTGTGAAATACTAAATTACTTACAAATGGGTTAGTAACACCTCTGGTGTTAGGATCTCAGGCATATGCCTCCAGTTGGTCCAGCCTGGGTGGACACCAAAAACACTTCATTACATATAATGCTTTATCCCCTATTTCACCTCAACTTTACGTATACTTTAGCTATTATCTATATATGACGCTTATATTACTTGTTTTATTTATATATTAACAACATTTTGACTCCACTTTACCTTCTTCACATTAGCAGAAGAGAAAAATATTGAACAAAAAGTACATTAGGCTCTTCATCTTGCTTCAATTTAGCAATAATACATAAAAGAAGGTGATGGGGAAAATGAGAAAAAGGCTAGATTTGAGTATATTGGAGCTGGCAATACTGCTTCCCATGGTAGCTTCCTTCTGGAGTTGCATTTTTAGTTTCTGTCATGCTCAATGCATCTACAACAAAATATGATTTCTTGAAATATTTTGCATAGTTCTTTAATCATCAAAGTTAACTGCCATTTCCATTTTAATTATACAGTAATATTTTCTTTTACTTAAAGTTGCATAACTCTGCCTGGAGGAGCACCTAGTCTTTGAGTTGCTTAGGTGCATAAGTGAAGAGCAAAAAAAAAAAAAAAAAAAAGCATGAAACAGATTCCTGGTATGGTAGATTTCTAAAGAATATACAGTCGGTACACATTAGCATCAATAATTAAATGGCGTATACGACAGCGTGTGAAATGCTTGTCTGTGTTACAAATCTAAGATACTTATTCAAGATACTCAACCATGTATGAACACTATCAAAGTCCCATACAGACACACATACATGACAGGGAGAGAAACATCCTTCGAATGAGTATAGCCCAAATTCCACGCTTGAGTCAAGTAAAGACTATTGTCTAGGGTATGAGTTTTTCTTTAGGGATACCTGTAGACAATTTACATTTCTGGAAATCAAGCAGCATCCCATGAACAGCAGAAAGGAATCAGAAATTAGCTGCAGTTACTATAAAAATGCAAACAAAGAACACATTTTAAATTTTCATTTTAAACGTAAAATGAAAGAAAAGGTTTGTTAATACAGCCATAGTGAATATTAGATGCTTAAAAAAAAATCCAATACCAACAATAAAGTTCTTAACTTCAAAGGAAATAAGGTAAGCGTTTTCTTCTTCACGATGAATGTGATCATACTGTATTTTTTAATGAGTATCACATCTTCCCTCCTAATTCAAAAGTACACCTCTTGAAGACTTCTTCCCACAGAACATATCATCCGCTCCCAAGTATTACACCAAGTTCTTCTATATGTTTCTTTGTCACAAAATGTTAGAGTTTGCTCCTATTAAAATAAACTTCACATTTCAGATAAAGAAAAGTTCAAGCAATGACACAAAACACAGGAAGAACTGGCCACCTAGAACCTGAATTTGTGTAACTTGGATATCTACTTGTATACGAGCTAGCAGTAATTCTAAAACCTCATTAATCATGTAAGGCTGAGTTGCATGCTACACTACAATAGCCCTGTAGCATTTTTTTTGCTGTGGGGACAATATGCCTCATAAACTCAAATTAGTGTGCTGCAAAAGCTAATTGAATGTATGTGCGATACTTTGCCTAGGGACAACATACCCAGGAGTCAAATGGTCTTGCAGCTTTTATTACTTTGTTAGAAACACCTGATGGGCTTCTGTGCAATGCACTAAGTCAGTTTATAAATTATTTGATTTTCTGTTTCCTTTCTATAAACTGCCTCATTTTTTTTTTTTTTTTAATTTCAACATGCAAATTGATAACCAAGAGAGAAAAAGAATCCATTGGTTATTAGCAACGCTAAAGCTCAGTGTGAATTAGTAAATTAGACAGACTCTGCACCCAGTTCTGCTGCCAGTTTTCCCCAGACTCGCTTTTCAAAGCCGAAGAGGATGGGATAGGTACCTAGTTTGGTTTCTTGCCTTCCTTGCACACAGGGAGAGTTTCTTCTGGATCAGGTGTAGATTTCAACTCTTTGGCTGAAGCGCGGCCTCGGGGCCTCTGTAAGAACAGGTGGGGGCTCTCCTGGCTCCAGGAACCACCAGGGTACAGCTCAGCCTCCCAGCACCGCAGGGAAGCTGATTTCAGAAAGGGCTGCAGTGAATGTGAGCAATAACCTTGTGAACGCACATGGAGGAGGAGGGTGCTCCAGATGTGGAGAGAACCCATGCTGGAGCAGGGAAAAGCATGAGGAAGAAGATGCTGCAGAGAGCTATGAAGTGACTAGGGACACAATTCACCATGTGCCCAAAACCTGAACGTCTTGGAAAGTGAATTCTAAGGTCAAATTACTTAGAAATATTTCTGTCATTTGGATATGTAGACATTTTCCCATAAGCATTCCTTCACCTGTTCAGCATAGCACTCACTATTGGAAGAGATTTATGAGTACATGAAAAGGACACGTGCTGCCATCTAGATCTACACATTCAAAACCTTTTTGTCCTTAGAATTTGCTCTAGTACTTGAGACTCCAGCAAGGCGTCCTATGAAACTGCTGGTTCTGGGAAATGTTGCTATTTGTTGGCATTGAAGATGACATCCAAAGCACCAAAACACACACAGCATGCTGATTCTACACTACAAAGAAGTACCTTATGTAGCATCCTGACATAGGGATCACGCGGGACACATCTACATTAGCCCCAGAAAACATTCTTCCTCAGATATTGTCTCTGTGAGAGAGCTAATTATATGCTTAAGGTCGAGAATGAAAACAGATCCTTTATCTAATGAATATCAGGAAGCTAATCATCTGTATTCTACTGCCCATGGAAATGGTTTTGTTGCTGGATGAGTAGTTTGGTGAGTTTTAGCTTTGATTTTATATTAATTAAGTTAATTATACGCTTGTAAGTCTGTGGAATGCTTTATGATTATTATTACATTTACAGCATTGTTTACTGGCAAATCTCAAAATACAGTTAAATGCAATGAAACTTTTACCAGGTATTGTTCCATTAATGCCCCAATGGCTAGTGGAATTCCAATCCAGGAAAGAAAATCTGATTTTATTCTACTTGTTGGTCTTGTTGTAAACAGTGTTTTTGTGTGCTACTGCTCATGACAGGACCTTAATGATCTACAGAAAAAGAAGCTATATTTCAGATTTTGGCAATTTATCCACACTGCATTCATTCTTTGGAAACAGAGTCAGGTATTCTGTGATGTCATTATTTTTCAAAACACTTCTTGCTCACTACATGGTTTCCACTGTTTTTACAGCTGATTAGAAATTTAGAATGGGAAATAAATCTTTTATACATTTTATAATATATTTTAAATATCAGTACAATTCAGAGAATCACAGCAGGTATTAACCAGAACATTGCAATATCAGATTCATGTTGTTACCCTTCCATTCAGCAGTTGCTGATGAGTCATGACTAATTAGATACTGGCTTTAAGAAATTGGAAAGACTTCTTTTTCACTTTAGAAATGGTACCAAATAAGGTCTTTAATTCTCAGGGACCAACAACATACGCAAAAAAAATAATAATTTGCAACCTATGGCTGCAAAGATTGAGGAAGATCGTCAGTAAGAATGTAAGTGACCAGAACTATGACGATACTTTGCAGAGCTCCTCTAGCAAATAAAAGGATGCTGTCAAATTAGTGTACAGTCTTTTTCCTTTACCATGACAGGCTTTCTCATTTCAGTAGTTAAATCAAATTACAGCTATTTAAGCCTTCCAGGTGCAACGTAGCATATCAGAGTCAAGTTGACTTCTTTCTGCATAATCAAAAATTGAACTAATTCCACAGTGCTCTTTATAGTTGATCATTAGAGGGATTTCTGAAACAGGAAGTAAAAGATGCAATGTGACTTCAGAACTGCCTTGATCCTGTAGCATCAACACTAAAATGCTTTTGATCACTCATACTCTCA
Organism: Alectoris magna; assembly: GCA_030625065.1. Lineage (NCBI taxonomy): Eukaryota > Metazoa > Chordata > Aves > Galliformes > Phasianidae > Alectoris > Alectoris magna. Next base: position 4,096,353 of record CM060575.1, on the reverse strand, counting down.
GGTACTTCTTAGCTCTTACGTCCAAGAACATTTAACTTCCTAATACAAATAAATTGGAGTGTATTTTAAATTTGATATTTCCATTTTGATTCTTAATTCTACATCTGATATTTCTTGGAGACATTTTCTCTACAAGGTGTTTTTGCACACTATTTTTCATTCTCTTTGGGTTGGGTAGGTATTTAGCTGTTCAACTGATCTTCAGTTACCATGAATAAGCCCAGTAAATTGAATTATTTGGCAATGTTATTTTATGTAGTGCGGAATGTCATCCTTCCTGTTTTAAATTAATTTGGAAGGTGCTGAAGTTTTTCTAGAATGGGTGATGCTCTGTCTACTAATCTGTGTTACCAACATTAATGCTAAAGGAATTTTAATTGATCTAACATTCAATTTAAAGCGTTGCCAAACACTATCAACAGTTATAAATTGATCTGCTTATTATTATATTTATTATTAGTTCGCATACTTCTGACACTATACCGTACATGCTGTTGACAAAAAATAATTCTATAAAATACCTTCAGTTCCACACAAAGTTAATTTTGTTCTTAAATAAGTAGGAAAGATTAAGAGTTATCATTGCCCTACTCTGTGCATTACATGAAAGGCAGCAGTGAATATTTTGCCTCTGAAATGGATTTGCATCAGAGGTGGATGATTAATGCATTTTAGAGGTCAGACAACCTTTCAAGCAACATCTCTGTAGAGAAGTAACGTTCACTGCAAGGACTCATTATTCAAATCCTGTACCCCTTACTCTCACTTGTGCTCCCCTTTTAGTAACTGAGACTGTCCATCTGCAGAAGTTGGTTACAAATTTCAGCAACATTAACTTTGGCGAAAATAAGCTACTTCATTCAAACTGCAGCATTTCATAGAAATAGAGTGCTTTTAAGAGTTTTACGATGGGAAAGGGAAGGAACAGGGAAGGGTGCGAAAGTTTCCTTTGCCTACAGACAAGGTTCTGATTCAAAGCACAGGAGAAATTATGCTGACAGATGTGGCTGTTTTGTTGGGTTTGGGTTTTGTTTTTGTTTGTTTTGTTGTTTTCTTGTTACTGATTCAGTGATTTGAGGCAAAAAAGGAGCTCTGTTGCATTTCAAACTAGGAGCTCACCAAATGCCTCATCCATTTTGTTCGTTCAAGCTTGGAATGTATGTTTTCTTCCCTTCATCAGAACTCTTCACACAAGGTAAAGAGAACATCAGGGATTAGTACTTTCAGAGGGCATCATGGTGTATGGTTAGCACTATCAGGGAGCCTAAAGAGTGCAGTGGAAGAGCAGAGCAAAGTAGGAAAAGTATATATATATAGGCCACACACACTGCAGCACCAATGACGAACTAACAGAAGTCAACCCAATTTTAAAATGAGCAGAGCAAATCTCTTTTCAGGCCTTCATCATCCTATAATTCTTATAAAAACTTCTGTTTGTAGCATCGACATTTTAAAATGTGGTTAATTGCAGGATCCGACTTCTTTAAATTCTTAGTCTGTGAAGCCAAAGTTATTTTCAAATTGTCTCCTCCACATCCTCAGTGCACCTCATAAATAGGCCTGAGATGGGAACCAGTGACAGTTTTTCAATTCCAACAGTTTATTTGCAGTTTCTGACTTAGATTGCCAGGTCTGAGATAGAAAATCACTATACCCTAGGACAGATTTGTTCACCCATGTAATTCACTTGCTAAGAATGTAAGAAAGATCTGGAAAAGGGGTGGCTTTATTAAATCAAATCTTTAAAAGTATGCTAAAGATGTTACTTGTGCACCAAGAAGTGCTATACATACATGCATATGCATTACTGCAGGCATAACTGTTAACATTGCTGTTTCCACAGATCCCAGGATATTTTCTATCAAGTTCTCTACTTTTAACCTTCATCAAATTAAAGCATATTGTTTTCTCAGGAGGTGGCATGGTGCTAGAATTCTTTATTCTAGTGCATAACTTCTTTCTACATTCCAAATTTAGGTGTCAAAGTATCACATTGTGATACTAATTACCTGCAGTGTTACAGGGGCAAACACAAGAACTGCACAATGGTAAATTTCACACTGTTATATTTTCCAGTTTTGGAAAATACAATAATATTTAAATTGTAGATGAAAGAGATTTTATGCAGGAGCACCGACATTGGAAGGGTAAAGAAGACAACAGATAGGAGAGAGTAACAATATGCCAGTAACATAAATCAGAGGAATGGACTTTGTGCACTCCTGAGCACTAGTTTCTGTGATCAACATACTGTGCTAGTTTGCTCACTCTTAGAGTGGGTGCATCATGAGTGAAAGCAGATCTTCTGACTTTTTATCTTTTTTTGTTTGTTTGTTTTTAGTCTTCAGAAAGTCAGATGTCAGCTGTAACAGGTAGCATTTAAACTTGAAACTCAAAATGATGAACTGTGCGCTGCTTACCAGCAGTAGACTCTATACTCTGATATACTATATAGGAAGGTAGTCTGTATTTTACATCCTGTTCAATAAATAGGAACAAGATCTGGCAAAAAATAAAAAAAAAAGAAAAAGTTCTCAATCTGTGAAGCTTGCTACAACCTATCCGTTAATTTTACAAAACATGGTTAGAATTACTTCGCTTCATATGTTTTAATTGTTATTTATTTTAAGGAATATTTTTACACAGAGGCATAAAAGACTATATACTACTATTTTAATAACTAAGCATGACACTGGCAATATTCATCAGTGTTTTCCAACCAGCATACCTACATATAGTTTTCTAATAGACTTAAGTATGTAAAGTTGGACTGATTTTTCAAACATCTCCAGTTCCCACTATAAACTCAGTCTACTGACTGTATCAATAGGTGCTTCTAAGCACAGATTACAGCAGTTACTGTTAGCTGTGCATTCAGAAGACTTTGGCCACGATGACTCTCTACTTAAGCTTTGTTTTGTTTTTTCTTTTTTTGTCCTTTTAACTATGAGTAGATAATGATAACTGCTACTCAAAACATTGCATGGCTCTTAACATCTTATAATGAACATACGCACAGTTTAAGAGGACCAACTGTTAGGAGTTGTCAGCTGTGATTCCTACATTTTCCACATTTTCTTTTTGTAAATGTGATAGCAAAGAAGGACAGTTGGGAAATCTGAACTTTATTTTCAGTGCACATCTGTAAAATGAGCCAGAATCTTCCTCTGCTATCTGTGTAGGTCAAGAAACTATTTAAGTAAACATGATGCCTCTTCAAACAACGCCATAAAATCCTCTGCAGGAGAGATATCTCTGCCTTTACAGCTGCATCTTTGGGTTTCTATAAAATTCATAAAACATGAAATACTGAGAAGACTGGAGCAGTACATTTGAAAGCGTTTATACTGGGAATAATTGCCATTTTATACATTAAAAAAACCTTAAATAAATTGTAAAGATTCATTTAAAAGAGTTCCATTGCATTTCTGACCCATTTACACAACGCGTAGGAATAAATTTTCATGTCCCTATTTAGTCTTTAAAGAAAGGTTCAAGTTTTCTGCAGTAATCCCTGTAATACTTCTCGACTGTTGTCACAGGCAAAGAGAAGCGAACCACAGAAGATACCCATTTACTGTCTGTCTACATATATATTTACATCATTAGAAACACAGTCTTCATTACATACAAAGGTCTTTTCTTTCAGAATGATCTGACAGAAGGACATTTATGAGTTCCTTTGCTAAGCAAGGAAGTTGCAGTAATTGAAAGTGCCCACGGGCTTGGAGATTTATTGGTAAGGGAGGTGTGCTGTAAACAAGAGAAACATTATGGATTTGATTCTAATAATTCAATCTACCTTACTTTTCAAAATGACATCTAAGTTTGCAAGTAGTAAGACCTTGTTTACAAATAATTTGCAGCCTTTATGGTGTAAGAGCTTTCAAGGCCCTTCAAAGCCTACCAGATGAAAGAAATGTTCATAAGATCTAAGACATTACTACTGAAGCAATAATCGCAAATGCTTAATTTGAAATAAGTATGTTTTCCACTGGGGTGGGCTCGAGCTCTGCGTACTTGTGTGTGTAGGAACAAGTAAGAGTAAAGCAACATAAAAGAGTAATCTTCCTTTGTGACTAGACAAACAGACTTGGGTGGTATTACTGGATTGAGGGTGGTAAAGTGGCAAAATCCTATGAACTTCAAGATGACCACATTTGGAGGCAGCAGTTATTTCATTCTGCACGAAATTCTTGAGTAGGTAGCTCCTGTCTTTCTGAAGCGGGCCCTTTTCTGTAACTGCAGCAATGAACGTTGCTGCTCACAGCCACACAGATGGGCAGGGCACAGCAAGGACATGAAAAGACTCCTCTAAGCTGAGCAAGTCTCGTCCCTCAGCAAGTGACTGCTGTTTGGATAAGACAACATTAGGATCTCTACAAACTACTGAATTACATTAATTTGTCTAGAAAGAGAAAATGTGCAATCATGGAAGAATGAGATCACAGTAAAATGTACATTAAAGAATTGTGGCTTTCTTTGCCCAGCACTTCTCTTTGCTGTATCTCAAATATTGAAAAATAGCACTGTACTTGCAAAATGATAAGCACATATTCCTAGAAGTCTGCACTTATTTTTTCTGGAATGAATGCTGTTTCCTTCTAGACACAGTCTTCAACTTAACTGATTCTAAGGGAAGAAGAGAGTGGAAGAGCTCACCTACCAAAAAGATCACATGCTGAATACTCAGGTCCTGTATCATACACAGTGTGATAGAATGGTTGTCCTCTGCCCCCTTTCCCTTTCCTCTTGCACTATATTCTAAGATCACAGCTGCCTACCATGTCGTGCACAGATATATCTGTGCAGTGAGTCAGCACAATCTTTGCAACGTAGGCATTTATTCTGACAGACAGATGTTACTTCTGTCCCAGAGCACAAGATTAAAATCTTTACTGGAGACATTTGATTTCATACCCAGGTAGAGCGCAATTTTTTTTCTTGGACCAGACAAGTCAAGGAGAAGATTAGATAACCCACTCAATCTTACACAAAAACATATGCTGCTCCAGAGAAATTACAAACTCTCTGGACCTTAAGGACAAAATCGTTAAGACAGTACTTAACTGTTAGTTATTTTCTTATTACTTTCCAAGATGGGTGAGGTTACATTGGTACTATCTTCATAATCTACTATATTCAGTACAGCACTCATTACAAAGGCAAATAAAACATGTGAGTATTCTATATGCAAAGAAAAAATAAAATGAAAGCAGATATTGAAAAATATATTGAATATTGAGAGTCCTCAGAACACACAGCTTAATAAAACATGAGAATTGTATTTAGAGAATTATTTTTATAGTTCCTATAATAATGTCTTATCTAGATCTCCTGATATTCTTGCTTAAAGAGCTCATTTATTCACCTACTCTGAAGTATTCCAGTTGTTCAGAGAATGTAAAGTACTCTCAATTCTGGTGCTCCTATTATTCAGAAGTGGTTACTGAGAAGATATACTAAATAGCCTTTTACACCTCAAAAGCAGATTACAATAGGGATAGGTGGATGTGCATGCTGGCCTGATGAGGGAAAAAAAAAGTTCTATTATCATGGCAATTCTTTCCTAAGAGCCAAAAAAGAAAAAAAGAAAAAAAAATGTGATCTGCCTATAGCGAAGATGGTGACAATTAGACAATTAAAAGAAAAGGCTACGCCAATCAGTTATTGATTCACTGCTGTACAACAGCTATATCACTGACCTAAATGCATTGAAAGATGGAATTGCCTAACAAGGACGATCGCTAGAAACATTTTAATTTCCTCTTTTGTATATAATAACGTCAAAGACCATAAATACTTCTGTGATAGGGAACAAGATAGACGGACAGATATGGAGCAGGTCTTTTAATGCAAGGACACAAATATACTTTGTACCTATTAATTAATTCAATTCACACTACCTCTGTGAAATATTAGAACAAATATTACAAAAGAACAAATTAGGGCATAAAGAAATTTAGATCCTTCAGCTTTAGAAGTTGAATGGTAAATTTTCCACTGAGCTTTTACAGAATTGGGCAGTTGATTGGTCTTTAGCTCACACAATGAGGAACTGTCTGAAGCAAGATTGGAAAGGTAACAATAAAGAACTCTTTCAGCAGTGTGTATTTACTGAGGGAATTCATTACTGCAGGAACCAACACAACTAGTCACCAGAATGCAGACCAAGATTTGCTGTGTTCACTTACCATTTAGACCTTGCATGGAATTTATCCTGATCATTCAACTTTAACCACATTATTTTATATAATTTATGTAACATGATTTTGTCCTTCATGTTCTCTGAAATCGAGTACTCTTTCTGTATATTTATACCTAAGTGCACTCATAAAGACTTTTTCATCTTATTTCTGTTTTTTGTCTCTCTGTCACTGACTAGCTAAGTGAATTTTGACTTTCTAATCTTCATATTCAAAGCAGTTCTTACAGCAGTTATATTGCAAAAGTCTTTAAGGTTTAAAAACAGCACATACTCGCCCTCAGGGCAGATCAAAGCATAAGGAAAACAAATTGAGGAGGTGAACTAGAGCTCATCTGGGAAATCGATTACTTCTTTTTGGTCTAAACCTTAGAGATGGAACAGTTTTATATCCTGGAAGAGTTGTACTACAGGACTTTCAAGTCAGTTCTTCTCTCATTCCCATATTCCTTATTGTCTACTTTAACAAACTCTACATTTATTCAAGACACTTACTATTTCTCAGTAGAACTACACAAAAAGAAAGCTTGCAACGAACATTCAGGCAAAAATCACAAGATTATCTGAACATACTTTCAGATGTTAATAGAAGAGAGAATGCAAAAGCCAAAGCTGAAGAATACAAAGAGAGTACAAATGTCAAAATTCTGGTTTTACCGTTTGGTGCTTGAAACCTGCAAACCTTAAGTTGTCAGAGAAGAGGAAAACACAAAGCTGAGGAGAAATGTCCAAGAAAGTTATCCTGAAGACAATTTTTGCTAGTTGTAATGTTTGGTGAACCTGTATGCTCTTCTCCCCATCCTTCTCCAGTGGATAAACATGTATTCAAAGGCAATTTGCAATGGGGTTTGGGACTTATTACCAGCTGTCAAGAGATCAATTACTGAGGGCTTAACTGACAGTGGATAATTAGATTCCCTATGAACAGTGATTGTGTCTCATTCTGAAGATGGTGTAATATGAAAATGAAACATATGGTAAAGTCAATTACGATTTCTTCTTTAATGGTATTTAACTATTGATCTGATGGGTTCCAGTTTACTTTAATGGATTTGCAATATCATAAGAATGTATTATATTTAGTTTTTATATTTTAACTGCTTATACCTTTCTTAAACAAAGAGAAATTAACATATTGTTATTCAAAAAATGGTTATTCCATAGTAAAATTTATGAAGCAAAAGAGAACACTTCGCAAGGCTGCAGAATTATCAATAAACAGATTCCACTTTGGTCATGGCCTTGAGGCAAGATAATCCATCTCTTACTTTAAGTGTTCAGTGGAGTTAATGCTCTCTTGGAACCAAGCATGTTGGAAAGGGTTTTCTAATGTCCCTTACAAAAATACTCTTCTGGCTTTGTGAAATAATACAAACAGAAATTACCGTACCATTTTAGCTAGTAGTTAAGAAATGAAGAGCGTAAGGTTTTCCTAAGTGGCAGAGATGTATATACAGCTCAGTACTCATGCTTGCATACTTGCATTTACATAAAATGATAATCGATTGCAGACATGGTACAGCTTGATCTACATTGGATTAATGTTCTTAATGTATCTGTACCTATTTTGTACAGATACTACTAAAATCAACAGTAAGATAAAATGACACATTTTAGCGAAGTATAGACTGTCTCCCTATCCTTACTTGAAGAGACAAAGATAACATCTTGTTTTCTCATTTTTTCAGTGTTAGAAATTTGACAGAATATTTTGCAAACACTAAATGCTTTCAAACAATGACTAAGATGGCCGAAGAAGACAAGTGAGATAAATTTTTTCTTCTCAGTTTTGCCATTGCCTTTCCACTGCAGCATTGGCCACGCTAATGCTTTAATGTCTAGAGGTTTAATTTCAGGTCCTTAAAAGATGAATTCTACATGGCAGGAGAATGGAAGCTTTTTCTATCCAAAAGATTCTTGAAATTCTTGCATAAAAAGTTAAGAATCTAAAATGCCCAACCTAATCAGTTCTAAAGTTAAAATAATGTTACGTTCCCTCTAATAATACCAGACAGTAGTAATCTAACTTTTATTTACAAAACACAAAATACTCCATAAAAGGGGTAGTAAAAATGCTACAACACTATTTTTATTAGTGTAAGATATTAATATCTACCTGCTTCATTTTACAGCTTTTAAGAAAAAAAGACATAATTGCATGGATACAAAAATATTTTTACATCCCTTTTAAATGAGGTGCATACTAAAGCCAACAACCTGGATTCACATATCAAAATTAGATTTGCTCATGCAGTTAAAATCTTGAGGAAACTTCATTTTCTCGACAACAGTGTACTGAATAGCAAACTTATCTCAAGTTATAAAGCATTAAATAGCACTATTATTATAAAGCATCATCCAGTTATACTTTCTGATTAGACAGATTGCTTATAACTGATGAGCTAATTCAACCTATGAACACATAGTTTCCACACTAAGCAAAGGATGTTTGATGGAAACAGAATAAAATAGGAGTTTCCTATCATACATACCTTCCTTCTTCTCCAGGAAAAAGAAACACTGAAGTGCAAGGCACTAAAACTTCTGGGATTTGCTTCTCTTGGAAAATTGTTGCTTCTAGGGAGTAAAAGCCTGAACTGTCCAGGTTCATAGCCACACAATAAAAAGCCTGCCTGATGATACCCTCAATGAAGATATCCAGATCAGCTATGAGTAGATTCCATTTAATCATTTAGGTGCATTTGAAGTATTTCCCTCTTTGTGGCAATAATCTGAAATCTCAAAACAAACAAACACACCACTCAGAAAGGGCCAGGTTTCCTGAACCCATATACTAATGGGACACTAATTCACTTCTCTCAAGGTTTTTAAGAAAAAGTGTTAAAATTCAGAGGCCACTGATGCAGCATCTTTATAACAGCTGCTTTCCATGACTAACAATTTAACCTGGATCTAATCCAGAGATCTGAGAAGTCAAAAACGGGCAGATAGATAGAATACTAAAAGAGTACTTCACAGTGTAATGAAAGCAATGCCAAAAGTGATGATATCGAATTCTACTCTTGTGGCTTTTATCCGTAGATCTAAAATGCTAGCAAGATTCCACCAACTAACTGCTCTATATTCATCTCAGGAGGAGGTCAAGGGCACAACTCCCACGGACTTTAAAAGTTTGCCAGAATAAAGCAGATGTATCAAAACATATTACTGCAGCTTCTGTCTAATATATTATTTTGGGGGCCAAAGGAGTAGTAAACCATCAACCACCAGCCCGATAATTGCATTTCTAATGAAAATATGTGTCCCTTTTGTGTCATATCTTCTGTAAAACAGCATGCTAGTACCCACTAGTGAACAGTGCACTCAGTAGAAGAATAACTAATAGGGGAAATAAAAATTATGTCCCTGATGGTATATTTTTTAATTTATCAAATAATGATAAGGGGCAAAGAGCAAATATTCAGCAATCAGCAAGCAATGATTGGGAGGGCAGGGTGGGCTCAGAGGGATGCAAAAGATACTGATCCGGTAAGTAAAGACCATCAAAAATCTTAGTGCAGCCCTTCTCTGAGATCTTGTCCCATTTGTCATAAAAATACTGAAAGATATCATCCTTCATTTTGATTGAAGCTAGTCTCTCCTCCAGACATTAAGGATGTTCTGTTATGCATTACTATGTCGTATATATTCCTGCAAATATACTGTCAAAAAGACATACTTGCAGGTTGACAACTAAGACATTAAAAGGCACTTCCAGTTACAGCTGGCCAAATTTCTGATCAGCTCTTGAGTAAACAAAGAGCATTATTACTGGCAGTAGATGATTTCAGACAAGATAGGTGTATGCCACTGAACAACTTTCAAGTCTCAGTTGTGTGGTATGCCATGTTAAGAGAGAGCTCGAGCACCCCTTAGAATCTTGCTGTCATACTTAAAGAGACACAAGGGTAAAAATCCAATGTACTAAAGAGAAACTCTTCTTTCTTTATTTTTACAGAATTTCTAAACTATGTTCCCCTTTCACATTGAACATATTGAAATACAATCACAAATTGTTGCCTGGCAAACTTAGATGGAATAGGATATCATTTGGGGGCTTTATACTATTTCTGATCCTTTACAGAGGTTGGCTGAAAAAGAAAGTACACAGAAAAAAATGACAATTATTTCTTCTATAAAAGGAACGGCATAATACAGACAAATGGATTTTGCAGGAGAATTGCCAATTATACTTGGCCTTGTTCAAAAGGTTAATGATGAAATATATCTCTAGCTTATATTTCAAGAAGAAAACTAGCAGTAAGACAAAATTATTCATTGTGACTCGAGTGAAAATATTTCCTTTGCTCTTTCTTTAGCTATTGCTAATGATCAGGTACTACAAAACGCTTCCTGCTGTTGAAGCAGGTAGCCTTAATCTTCTAAATTGAATTTATATACTTTAAGACAGAATCTAGAATTTTTTTTTCCCTTTATCATCTCATACTTATATACTTTTAATGATGTAAACAGAAATGAAGGACGTGGCAATGATCCTCATTAATCCAATAATACTTTGTGGCTAGACCAGGTCATGGGAATATTTACAATAAAAAACTTCATTTGCTCTATGAGTTGGTTTGGGAAAAGGCAGTTAAAAGAGAATAGTATACGTGAATCTAGATGAAACATCTCTTGGCAGAAAGAAATTGTTAAAAACAAGAACTACCTACGCCATTAGTTAAGGGTGAAGTTAAGGTGTTTTGTGAGGCTGCTAATGAGCAGAATAAAAACAAGTTAAAACTCTCCTGTCCGGTGGATGGAAGAAATCTATGAAGTCTTTTGAGGAGTAAGACAACCTAGAGTTTGGATCACCCTCCAAAGAGAACACACAGGATGAAATGCACAACAATAAACTCTTTCTGAACTTTATAGGAAAAAAAAAAATTAAACATGATATAATGTATCATTTAAACAAGAGGCCTGCATTGCTCTATTGTTTCTTATTTTTCCTATTCCTTCTATTAGGAGAGTTGCCTGGTGACAGACCACAGAAAGAAAACTTGAAGGCATCCAACACATGCGTACGCTGCCATGTAAACTTGGCTTATCCAGGTAATGAAGCCAGCACCGTTCAAAGGCAGTACAGCTGCTCAGCCAAGAAAGTCTGAGCAGAAAACTCAAGAAGCAATACAAAGTATCATGAAATTCCAAACCGACAGTAAGAAATAAGTGAAATGGAATAATCATGATTAAAAACTTTGCTAGGCTGACAATATGCTTTTAATAAAGAATTGGTATCATTTCTAGATTGCAAATATATTTAAATCCTTAGTTATGTATAATAAATAAGTTTATTTAAAGTATGCTATATTGTGTTACTATATAATGTACATATGCTCAGTTCTCTCTCATGAAGAGCTTCCTTACAGCAAGCTCAAATAGGTGATGAAGGAGGCACCTAACTGGGAGTTACTGTCAGAAGAGGAACCAGCGTCTTCAAGAATCAAGAAGTTTTAGCCTGTTTTAACCAGTTCTTTAAATTTTACAAACCTTGTTAGAAGTCTTTCAGGGTTTGACTGGCTAAGAACGTATCCCCATAGAAATCAAACATCTATACCTCAATTGAATATTTAAATATTTGCAGCTTCCAGCAGGTCTTCACTAAAGAACTGTTGGAAAATGCAAAGTAATTTTACATTTACACTGTACCATCTTAGTGGCCTCCTCTGGACCTGCTCCAAGAGCTCCACGTCCTTCCTGCAGTGGGGGCCCCAGGCCTGGACGCCGTACTTCAGATGGGGCCTCACAAGAGCTGAGAAGAGGGGGATGATCACCTCCCTCTCCCTGTTGGCCACCCCTTTTTTAAATGCAGTCCAGCACACAGTTCAAAGAGAACTAATTAAAATGTCGCATGAGCCAAAGCAAGAGAAGAATATCACAATAAACTGTTCATTACGTTTTCTTCAGTACAGAAAAATTTTGCAGAGAAACTGTTTCAGGCTGACTGTAGGTGAGGCACGCTGTGAATGATGTTTGCAGGTTGCTTGCAATTTATCCTACTTCCACTACAGCAGTAGTGCAGTTTATAAACCACTGCAAATGCATTACCTAACGATCAAGTAAGTATTCCTGTGTATCATTATTTTCAGTTTTCAGATGGGTAGGCTGATTCAAGAAGAATTGGCAATCCATGCCAAAAACAGATAAGAACTCACGAGAGTGTGACTCATGAACACGGTGTGGCTGCATGACAGACAGTTCATTAAGCAGCTCAGGGGACACCACATTCACCCAGTTCATTGTGAATGAGCAGGGAATTACGCAGGTTAGCTTCAGCTGCCACTTTTGGCTGCTGTAAAGAGAGCAGGAATAGCAAGAGATATTTTAAAGTCATGCTAGGGGAACTGAAAAAAGAGTAGAAGAAAATCTGTGCATTCTGTGTAACTATGATGTCAAATCATGAAAGTTCAAGATCCAGAAAACTACCATTGAGTTCCCATTTAGAAAATTTAGCTTTGAGAACTGAAGTTTAATCTGCAGTATATACTTGGCTCTCACTAATTTTGTTAAAAATAACAGATAAAAGCAACAAGAGTTGTTATTAATCTGAATTTCTGATCCTTTAATCTCATTTTCTCAAAAATAAACCCTGACATCCTAAAACCCCTCCAACAGAGCACGCTGCACTATTTAGGAAGAACTTTATGTCTAACAAGGTATTTTGAAGTAGGACAAACTTCAGGTTTGTGAATTTAATGAGCTGTTCTATTATCATGTTAACTAAATTTTCATTATTAGTATTAGTATTGAAAACAGAACACTGGCAAATGCACTTTCTTTCTCCAAACTCACATTACCACCTACTCTATAACAACCTTTAAAATATTATTTTCAAGACTTAAGTGAAACAACAATTTTGAATGCAAAAAGATGAAAAAATTAGGCCTTTTTAGGTGTTTCAGAGATCAGTAGCGTTAACCAACACAACAGATTATTTATTCCTGTTATCTTTTTCTCATTTCCCATGAAAACTGAAGAAATACCTATGAGGGAATATCATGGTGACAGCCAACACTGAAATAAAAAGCACTGATGCATCACCAGTTTCAACCCTCGTATTCGGGAGCTCTGAATGCAGAACACTACTATTTCCTTTGGGTGATCTCCTACACTGAATAGGCTGTATCAGATATAACAAATCATTAAATTGTTAAAAATACCTTAGGTGATACGTACACTAAAATAGATATAAACTACCACAGTTTCAATATTCACTTTTATCTTTTACAGAGCCAGACTTATTATACAAATATACGATCATACAATGCAACTTACACTTCTTAGATGCACATGATATTCCGATAACAGTTATTTACATAATTATTCTTTCCGCAGGGAAAATACAGTGCACTATGAAAAACATACTCAAGAAAAAGTCATCACACAATTACTCACACAATACTCTGGAGCCAAACCCACAATACAGTGCAAATAAGTAGCTTCCTCAACATACTTCTGTGAAGGAAGGTTATCCTAAGTGAGTTATCAGTTTTTAAGAAGTCAGATCTCTTTGACTGTGAAGGCAAACTGAATATTTCACAGAATTTACAGAGAATTACCAAAAAACAGATCGGTTTTGTAGAGCTATCGCAAGTACGATTATTTCTGTTTAAGTTTTACCTCTGACTGCAGTTTTGTGTCTACTTCTTGCAAAACAAATACAAGTCCAAATTGGTTTCCCAAACCTCAACCTTTCAAAGCCTGGAGGACACAGAACTTCAGAAAAGTGATGTTGATGCTAACACTGGGAAGAAATTTGGTGCTGTTTCTTTGCCCTCTTGATCCTGAACAGTTTTAACATCTTGAAAGACGGAAACAATTTGCAAAGAAAATGCAGGAGGCCTCACATACGATTCACATATCGCATGAGGATATCTGTAATAGATTCATGTGATATTAGATCATTCAGACCTTTTAAGACAGAGAAAAGTTTACTTATATGAAGACAGTTTGGAAGAGAGCAAGAGACAAACAAAGGTGGATACAAATTTGATCTTTGTTGCCCACGGCTCAAGGCTTCTTTCCAATTCAGCACAGATGGAAGACGTGGCTTTCTAGCAAAGGAGTATCATTTTTCTGAAGAATCCTCCTCCCCAGTAACTATCTATGGATGATACTGCCTTATTTGAAAGATTGTGATTATGCCTTGTAAAGAAGGCTGAGCCTAATCAAGAAACACAAATTCCCATAATCATCAAAGAATTTCCCTAGAGAGATCCAATGAGATCAATGGGACTGCATAGTAGCAGTGAAATTTCCTCAGTAATTCAGGCTTTGGGAAGTATTTACAGATGAATAAGCTCCAGGTACCCATGCTAAATATTCTGGATACAAATGTAAGATGGTCATGCAGCTAGGACTCTAGACTGGGACATCATCAAGCTTGTCTGGCCTCTTATCCTCCCTTGGTGGCCTTCCCTCTTTTGACTGTTTAAATCTGGAAACAAACAAACAAGCAAACAAAACTGTCTTTCCCTGTTAGTATGTACACTTGAGGTCCCAGTCTTTGCTGTGATTTCTATAGGTTCTTATAATAGAGACAGCAATAATAGTGGGTTCTTAATTTGAGAAGCAATCCTGTAGAAGCAAAGACTAGCTCTTACTCAGACTTCTAGCAGGTGGAAAATACACCTCTGAATGGTCTGTGAACATAGTGCTTAACTTTAAATAAACGTTGAAGATGCTAATAACTAAATATCATTGCCCCGAGCCAGCAGGTTTTGATACAGTTCTGTATATTCCTTGCAGTTATTTGCCCCCTAGTTGTGCTTGTTTTCTTTTGAAGAATAATTAAGATTTAATGGCATATTTTCACAGTTTTTTTTTCTGCTTGCTTTCTTGCTGCCTACTGTGCTGATTGCTTGTGTCTGATCCTGGTCATTACAAGAACTGTACGGTAATTGCCTATCTGGTGACTCATTAATGAAGGTCCCCAGAGAGATGAGAAGCTGCTCTTTTGAAGTTCATCATGTTTGCAGTTGGCCTTCTAGTTTAATCTATACATTCAGGACATCTTACTCAATTATTGGAAACTCCTTTTTTTTTTTCTGAGGATATAGACACCTTGTAAACAAGGTCCTTTATCTCTGCTAACAACACGGCTTACCTCTGATAAATCAAAGCATTATACACACCAGACACTCCTTTCATCTCTGAAAAGCCAGAATGGTTCAGAAAAAGAAAACCAAAACATTCTGGTACAAGCAGGTGTTTTGGATCAGGGAATTACCTCCAAAATGCAGCATTTCCTACATCTGAAATTCAGCAACATATTGCAACAAACAGCCCTGCTCACGAAAACATATTTTCCAACTCTCAGAAGCTGATTTCTTTTTAAATTTTTAACAGAGCTTTAAAAGGGAAAGAATAACATGAGAATTGCATTTTAGAAATTTCTGTGAAATAAATGTTTAAAACTGCTTAAAACAATCATAATGTTTGGCACAAAGTCAACTGAAAGCTCCCAGCTATTGGTTTCCAGGCACCTAGCCTTTTCCTGCAGCCAGACGGCCTACACCTGGGCTTCATCTCCCAGCACACTGCTGTCCATGGATGAGGGCTGCCTGCTCCCAGGCGCTTCCCTTTGGCTCCCTGGGCTTCTCCACCCCAGCAATATTAGCATACAGCATCTCCAGAGCATCTCAGCAGATACCTTGATGAATGGATTGCTGAGAGACCTGTATGCTTCACCAGAAGTTCAACAGGACCTTTTCCAGCACATTCTGGTTTTGACAAATGAATCCGTTGGAAGAAAGACTGTTTCAAAAGAACATTCCTGTGAACGTAGCGCTGGAAATACTGCATCAGTCTCCAGATAACTAGATTTTTGTTTTGTTTGTACAGTAAATGGCATCACACAAATTGGCAGGGAAGCTTTTTGCCAGCAGAGAAGGGCACGCTGAAGGTGACTGGCTGCTTTGGTTTTATTATCTGTGTAATTTGTGTAGTATACTCTATTGTTAGCCTCCAGAATGAGGACTCCGGAAGGGACAATCTGTTGTTACCAGCAAGCACAAACAAGTCCTCCAAAAGCCCATCCACCGGGACAGTGCATCAGGACTTGAAAGACTCATGCAGAAAAAAGCGTCTCTGGCTCTGAGGAGAACATTAAGTAAAGATGGATCCCTCATAATTTGAGTTATGATGGGAGGGGCAAAAGAGCATGCCAGGACTGCTGTAAGGTTAAAAGCCAGCTTTGCAAAAAAGCAAATATAAACAGATATGAATGGGGGACCCCAACTGCTCCGCAACAAATGAGAGCCCAGACTATCCGATGACAGCACTGCTGCAGCCACTTGGGCACCTGCACAACTGCCTGGCTGCATTCAGACAGGCATTTTGCAGAGCACGACTGCCACAGCTCTATTAGCATAACTCAAATCATCTGGAATTCAAAAAGCTTTGATGTGTACATACTCGTTGCTACTCTGGATATTTCAGTTTAATGAGAATGAGAACTCAGAATCCTTTTTTTGTAACCATGCAAGGAAGCATGGGAAAAGCACCGGTACAAATAAAAATAGCTCCTAGCACTTCACTTCTCACAGCAACAGAGGGACCACATTACGCCATTAATGGATCAAAATAAGGAATGCATCGCCTCCTCACTGGCTACAAGCAAAAAGCAGCAGCTAATAGGCAGTGACTCAGCAGCTGTGATACATATGTTTAGTTGCACACAAGCAGCGTGTTTGGATTTCACTTGTTTAATGGTATAATCTCTGTGCCATAGAGCGATGCAGAATACAGCGCTTTGTAACTCTTGAAATGCAATCACCAAGTTGAGAAGATCCCCAGATGGCAGCACCAGTGGATTCCTGGCTCTGCAGATTTGAATGAAAATGCACAATTGTCTGATATTTCTGGAACTGCAAGTCCTCATTCAAAAATATTAAAAAAATTAATGTTGGCTGGGAAAAATCCATGCTGCTGAAAACTTAATATTCCTTCTCACTCAAGAAATCAAAACACATACCTAAGGCACATTGTTAAATAAAAATAAATACTTTGCTCAAATCAAACAAGTAGCAAATGCCCATATATCAATGTATATATGAAGGCCGCTCAATAAGTAATGCCTCCTCTTTTCTTTACTCTGGCCCACGACATCAGAGGTGATATTGATGGTATGGTTGTACAGGTTGAACCTACCTACAATATTCCGTGACGTTTTGTTGCTATGCAACAGATGGCAGCAGAGGGGTACTCTGACAGATTGGTGTCTGACATGGAAATATGTATGAAGCAAAGGGGAGGAACTGAATTGCTCCAAGTGAAAAATTACACCCCTTGACATTCATCAACACTTGCTGAATGTTTATGGAGACCGAACAGTGGCTGTGAGCACAGCAAGGCAGGGGTGGTGCATTTCAGCAAGGGCAACAGTGAAGTGAAAGTCGCTTTCTGAACAGCCACGCACAACTGACACATCATAAAATGAAGAGCATCTGGATCAGCTCATCCATGTGAACTGGATAATGATGGTGACTGTGTTGAAAAAACAATGCTTAGTAGCTGAGAATTTGCTCTATCAAATGCTGCCATTGTGCTCTTTGTACCTGTTGTAGTTCTCGCAAAAAAAAAAAAAAGGAGGCATTACTTTCGGAGCAACCTACAAATAATGCTAAGAGAACTGATAAGATTCTTTCAAAACAGTTAGAGAAGATTCATTTGCTACTTGCAACTGAAGATACATTCCTTTGTGAAACATTTAAAATAGCAAGTTGATAGATTATTTATTGTTTCCTTTACCAATTGACAAAATAATTTGTAAACAGTTCACATTTTAACAAACTGCCACTCAGATGTTTTTCTAACCTCCTTGCTTAGATTTGATGTGAAATGATTGAGAAATGTTCGTAGTCCTACTTAACAGCTTTTGAAAATAAGCCCTATCTGAAAGACAGAATTACTAGGGCATCAAGAATCTATTAAATGAGCTGGAAAAATCCTGTGGAGTATAATATATGCATGTGATTAAGAGCTCTCCTCTGATAGGATTTCCTTTCGTACTGTCTATTATAAAGGCATTAGGAAAGTTGCATCAATTAAGAGACAAGGCCTGAAATATAAAAGTACTCAATTTTTTTCAGAGAAAGCACAAATAAAGGATGCGTGCAAAACACAGCTCTCCCAGATGAATGCCAGAAATCTACACACACACACACACACACACCTCTCCTGGCTTTCTTTGTCCCTGTGAGAAAGATGCTTTGAGCAGCTGCTTTGCCCTTGCTGAACTTTACCTGCACAGAAAAGTCATCATGCTGCAAAGTATCATATGCAGCATGGGTAAGGTCACTGCTAACAAATTTCCTGGTCACCTCCTCCATCCCACCTCTGTTTTTTTAAATTTTTTTTTTATCCAAAAAGGATCTGTAAGACTTAGGAATATAACACAAGCTTCACAGCAAGTTTTGTCCAGTAACCAAAACATGAACCACCAAAGAAACTTGCTCTAATTACTTTTACCTTCCTGTTAACCACAGAATGCAGGAGAAAAAAGTGGGTTTAATCGGGAAACATTTGATCACAGCAACTCTATCATTTAATTATTCCACTAAGACCACTTTGGAGATATTTTAGTTTTCTCAGAACAGAAATATCTTTACCTTATTCATCCTTACATTATTCTACATCTAACCGAACTGACATTAACTAGATGTAAACTAAATAAATAAATAAACCCCAAACATACAGCTCTTCTACGGCTAATGAACAATAGCCATTTACTGACTCTCATGTCATTAAACCACTAACGCCATCTAAATTAATAGATAATGCAATTAAGATTAAGTAATGAGAATTCTGGAAACTGCTCCTGGTGACTTCTTGTTTAAATGGGGAGTGATACAACAGCAAATCATTGGGAAACTACACAGGATGGTTATTCTACATGATTGTGCAGATCTGAAAAGTTTGTTTGCTGAGACTGCAGTTGCACATGGCTATAAAAATACCAAATTTCAAATATTTATGCAAAAATAAAGGTTACAATTATGAGACACCCAGTTTACCCAAACCTTCAATGGGTTGTACTGTTAACTTGTAAAACTTGTTCGGTTTTCTTCAATTAATTAAACCAGCTAGAAAATACAATTGGTTTCCTTCATTAAGAACCCTGAGTTAGCTTAGCTTGTATATTTTTCTTACTCTGTAAAATGGGATTTTGAAGCCTTTGACAATTTGGCGCTTAGGCCTGGTCAGTTTGAAGTGTGGAGAATGCCCTGTATCAAGGCAGGACTAAGCCTATAAGCTTAGAGTCACTCATTTTTGATGAGATCACACCAGAAAGTGTGAAGTCTGACAGGTGTAGTTAACTCCATTGTGTCACAGTTGCCAACACGGCCCGTTCTCCTCAGATGCATTCACTCCCTACCACGCCCTGAAGCTGAGCACAAAGAAATGGGGAATGTTACCTATGGTTTGAAATTTATTCAGTTTAGCATGCATTAATGTTCCCGACACTGTTGTTCATCTACTCATGTGTAACACATAGCTCACACCCACACTAGAATAAGTCAAAGTGTTGTCATTATAGTAAGCAGCACGCAGCCATTTAGCAACAAGCTAAACTTGGGTTAGAATCAAGTGGTACTGAAACACAATGAGATTGCAATATGAACAGAACTGCTATAGCCACTGCCTTCTATGTTTTCAGGACAGTGCAAATAAGGGGTCAGGTACCACAAGGGAATTCAGTTCACGGACAGCATGCTAGAGCTTCCATTCTGGCATCAGACATAGCAATTGGGCAGCACAGGAAAACTTACATCTAAAGAAAAACTGTTACCACGTGAAGAATGTAGAGAAGAGCTGATCTTAGTCTTTAGCCTGTCTCACAGTTGTCATTCCCAAAATAGGGCTGTAGAACATATAAAGACTGCGACTAGAAAAGCTATTGGAAATCTATTGCGTACTCAAAACACTTTCCTTCTGCCATGAAATCCAGTTCACAGCTAAAAGATGCAAATTAAAATTAGAAGGATCTTAAAAAAAGGCTGTGCATTTACTTTGTTTTCACGATGTGTCCTGATGCCCTTAACAATTTTGACCTGAAGAGATGCTCATTTATCCAGAATGCAGTTTGTCCAAGGAGGACAGAATGCGGCACAGCCTTTTCCCGCTTCAATCCCAGGTCTTCTAAGGATAATAAACGCTCTTAAGACTTACTGTAACATCAGGAGGAAAGTATTACTCAGGTTAGAATCAGATGAATGCCAAACCACTGCTGATGATTTGGTCAAGTTTGCCATTTTCACGTTCTAGTATATGATTATTTTTGTCAAGATCCTAAGGGTAACATCAAGGGGAAGATTTGTTATCTATTTCTACAGTAGATAGATGTTTAATGAGCACTTGATGATTCATCTATGGTATAAAATTTCAGCTGAGAGTCTGGTGTTATTATTCAAGCCCATTTTGCAGTCAGACAGCTCCCACTCTTCTATAAAGTATTTTTTCTCTCTGTGAAAAACAAGGCCTTGGAGGCAAGTCAGGGGCTACACAATGGCATATTGAATTTACTGGCTTTATCTTGAACAATATGGCAGAAATATTTCAGTGATGCAAGATCTAATCTATAAATAACAAGGAAACACGGTAAAAGACTATGCTGACAGATTGTTGCTGTCCCCAGTGATTTGAATGGGAGTTTACTAGAGAGAATTCCTACAGGGTTACAGCTTTCTGTGGAGCTGAGGAAAATAAAAACAAAAAGAGGGAACCTGAAATGTCACTGAGTAAAGAAATCATCTGATACTGGAAGGGATCGACGTTCAGTGACTGTTCAACATTTCACAAATTCAAATCTTTGAATGCCTTTAAAGCAATTCATTTTTTGCCTTAAAAAAAACCACAAAACCAAAAACACAAAAAAACCCCACAAACAAACAAACAAAAAAAACCCCACCAGAGTGCATTTTAAATAGGTGCACTTCAAGCCAGGAGCAGGGAAATCCAGACAGTGCACAAAAGAGTAGCCTAGAATGAAGACAGCCAAACGAGCCATCAGAGCATGAAATTTCCCATTCTCCTTCCCAATCTGTTGGTTGTGATTTCCTGACTTCTCATCTTGCTCTGCTTTGTTTGGCAGCTGCAAATAAAATAAAATAAAATAAAATAAAATAAAATAAAATAAAATAAAATAAAATAAAATAAAATAAAATAAAATAAAAATCCTTCACCCCAGCCAGAATTTTGAGCTAAGAGGTGTTCTTTACTACTGATGCCAGATCAGCTCCAAAGAGCCCTGCACAAGCGGGACTCACTGAGCTGGCACCCTGCTGCAGCCCTGGCAGCTCCTACCCCCTCCCAGACTGGGATCTGAAGGTGAGAGCCCAATACAGCAGGAGCCAGGGTAGCAACGCACACATATACCTCTGTACACAGTTCACTGTGGAGTGAAGCTGGAGGAGAAATATGTTTTCTCCAAAGTTAACCCTTCCTTTCTATCAAGTTGGCAACTCCAACTACTTAGAAACCAAGCAGGCTGTGTTTACAATTAAATAGAAGCATATTTCACATCTCAGCTACTACTGATTCGTAAAAAATACACACACACAAACAAGCGTATAGTCACAACATCAGCTCTTGCATAGGAGGTTATACACATCACCTCGCTCTCCTTTATACAACACTGAAATGACATCAGAACAAACAGAAAACTCCCTGAATCAGAGCCCAGACCACACTCAATTTGAACCACACTAACTTCAAACGTTTCACTCAAAATTCTGACGCAAAGCTCAATTAGCAGATTAGATTAGGAAAACCAAAGGTTTACAAGAAGTCCAAGAAGATGAAGTTGTTTGAAGTTCCTGCTGTCAACTTGTGCTCCAGGATGCAGCCCTGAGCTGTTTCTGTCCTGGCTCAGGTGCCACCAGGGACTGACACTTTCTGCTGTACTCAGCTTCCTTCTCCCACACACACTGTTCCTGCTGGTCTTTAAAGTACATTCAATTCAGGAAGGTAAATCCCATCCACTTAAGATGTACTCAGACTTTCAAATCAATTAAACTAATTGGCAGTAAATACAGCGTGTGCCTTAATCGCAACTGCAAACACTCTGTGATTGTACCAAAACCTTTTTCAAAAGTAGAGTGCTATTTTTTTCTCAAGCTCTGAAAAATAACTGTTTAAAAAGAACAAAAAAAGGTTACCTGAGAACATTTCACTGCACTCCTTCTAAAGGTCAAAGAATCCAAATAAACAACGTTACCAAAGTAATCTCATCTGTTTTAGAAATGTACCTTACCACATTTATTCTGTAGTTCGTTATTTTTCACCAGTCACCACTTTTAGTAAGGTGTTGCTTAATCACTCTTTATCCCCATAACTCCTCTCATATCAGATCTTGGAATTCCGACATACGTAGACATACAAACACAGAATTCTTTATCCTTTTGTCTTTTCTTTTCTTTTTTTTTTTTTTTTTTTCTCTTGTAATTACAGATGGCAGTGTGAGCTGATTGTTATCACCCATCCTGCCAACTGCAAAGTATTTTTCCCCAATGTGGCAGTTGGGCAGGGCAGCCCCAGATGGCGTAGGCTGAGGGACAAGAAGGAGTTAATGGTCTCTCCATGAGAGAAGCCTCCATCAGCCCGACAGGCAGCACCTGCAAAAGGCCTGGCCAGGACTCTCCCAGCACCACTAACAGTCAGAACAGGATGCAGGAGAGCAGAGCAGCACACAAGCAGCTGCTTTGCCTGGGGCAAGAGACATCCCAAGGGGCTGCAGTCACTGGGGGACTTTTTTCATCATTTCCCACCACTGCTTACACTGATTCAGCTTCAGTGATGTTAGGAGCACTGAAAGCTGAACAAAGTCCAGCTCGCACCGGCATTTCAAACATTGCTTTGATTTAGACCTATTTTGAGCTACACGGAATGAAGCCAGTGACTCATCTATGCAAGGATTCCCAAATTTACTGGCATTAGAAATGCTGCACATCATTTTTAGGAGAGACAGATGAGGCTCCTCAGGAGACAGTGAGCATTGCTATCAGATAACCAAAGGCAGAGCTGACAGCACGCTGTGCCCCGTCAGGTAACAAAGCTGAATCTTGTGGCAACAGAATCTGGGAGAACTGCAATGGGAGCGTGCTTATTTTGAGCAGCCTGCTCATTCAAAGAGACTGCTCAGCAAGCAAATGTATTACAGCTGAAGCATCTGTCCCTGTTTTTATAACTGGCGTCCTTCATATGCCTGAGTCAGACAGGGCTGGCTTGTTAACTGAGCATCTTTCAAAAGAGGAAGGAAATATTTGCAGACAGAAGATGATCACTGCACCTCAATGCAAGCAACAGCCATACCAGGCTCTGAGCAGAATTCTGTAACGTAAAAAGGAGGAGCAACTGAAGACTCTTCCTATAGTGTTTTTTACAAACAATAGCATCCATTTGGAATTTGTTTTTTTTTTTTTTTAAAGTAGTAAATGGTAGGGAGAGGGGATGCTGACAAAAAGCAAAACATCCGGCAGACAGCAGCCAATCACCACCTTCAGGATTTCCACTTTGACTCTTGTGCCCACAATGCTCCTCCTTACATCTTTTCTTGACATCTTCAAATAAGCCAGCTTCAGTCAGTACTGAGTGAAACATTTAATGCATAACAGAGTTTTACTGTATCTGAGATAATACGCTAAGACACTGTGTGGTATACCCAAACATAAAGCACAGGAAAGTTGATTATGTTACTTCCACTCATGAAAAAGTAATTTCTATTGGGCAGAGAAGCAAATAGGCACTTTCTGTCCCCGCTAGCCAGGATAAAGGATATGGCCACGGGAAAGCAAATATAGCTTAAACACCCCTGACAACCATAGGGGATAGATAAAAGCACAACTACAACTTAGAGGGAATTAGAATAACTGTGGAAAGGTTAGAGAGCAGTGTGAAATCACACAGATAACCTAACTCTTCATTTCCTGAAAGACAACTTAAAGGATTTCTGTTTGTAATGCTTACTGCTTTTGGTGATTTTTTTTTGTCTGTGTGTTTCTTTTCAGTGAGGGAATTTGGGAGGATAACTACACACACTATTAATTAAATGGAAGTAAAAAAAAAAAAAAGTAACTGATTTACAAATTAGGATCTTAGTTCACAGCGTTTTAAAACATTACAAGCACACATATATTTAAATCACAATTTTAAAGATGACGGTATTGTGAGCAACAATTAATGACATCAGATAATAAATGAGGGCAAGTATTCAAAGGATGTTTTGACTGCAATTAAGTCAAAACTTAGGTGGTAGAAAAAAAACAGGTTTCATAAATGGAGATCTTTTACACAATGAAGTTCAGACAATTAAGGTTTGTTCTCATTGAAGGACCCTCTTCCATTTTTTACCATTTTGTATTTAATATTTTTTCTGTCTCTGGAGTTTTGCCATTCATTTCTCTTGCAGGATCTTTACATCAGTTTCTGTTATAGCAGTATTTCATTAGTACTTCTCCATAGAGAAGCTTTTTTTCCCCATTATTTTTGTCAGAACATTAGGGGAATACCTACAGGTGAAAATTACTGGCTCTAATACAGTTTCACAATGAAAGCATCAAAAGCCCTATTACTAGAGATACTTCAAACTTAACTGTACAAAACCAATGTGTATTTTCCATAGGAAAATGATTCTACATCAGTGGAGGATTACAGTAGGCCAGAGACTTAACAGTCCACCTTGTTTCTCTGATTTCTATATCCTCACTTGTCTGAAAATATGTAGCATCTGTCAGTAACCAGCATTCCTCTCCAATCATCTTCTGTGAGCAAGAATAGTTTCTTCTCCCTATTTCCTATGCAGAGCCTTTGTGTTATTCATGTCTGAAAATGGAGTTTGTACATCCTCCAGGGAAAGTTTATTGCAGCGAGGCAGTCACAACAAACAGAAATGTCAAGACTTAATGACAAGAAAGCTGTTTACTCAAAAGATACAGATCTTGGAATATAGTTGTGTATGCACAGTTTAGATTACAGGAATTCAGCCCTGAAGAAAAGAGGCTCTTTAAGACCCCAGAACTGTGATTGCTTGCAAAGGCCATCTATTGAGTATACGTTTCTCATTTCTTTCAGCTTTTCAGGCATGTATTTCCTCCAATTTTTAATTAAAAGATAATAGCAAAAGATCTATGGGTTTAAAATTAAATTATCATATTTGCTTTGGTTTCACTAGTAGTCTTTGGCCATCCCCTGCAAACTCTCAGCAAAAGAAACCACCCAACTCAACACAAATAATTAAACACTCTTCTCTCTTTTCTCTTCCTTCCTTTCTCTGAATGACAGAACTGAAGAGAAATTCATGCATTTCCACTATGGAGAGAATGGTGATCAAAATACCCTGGAGAACTTACACCTCTGTTAATGGCACTATTCAGTTCATGACACCAAGACGTGTTAGCTGGCATATAAGTTCCACTCTGCTGTTCGACATGTCCCTTTCCCTCAGAGAGGTAAAGCCACATTGGAAGCTACTACAATGGCACCTAAGACAACTCTGTCTCCCTGCCTTCACCAGTTATGCTCCTGTTGTTTTAGTTTGGGTTCTAGTGAAGACATAACCTAACTTGAATTACGGCAGCTCCTGGGCTTTGTCTGGAGCCTGACAGGTGAGCTGCTGTGAGCATGCATCTCCAGTTCACAGCACACTCCAGCTCCTGGCACAACTACTGCATACCAGAGATTTATCTGATGTCTCCCTTTCCACTAAGATTATTCCCTTTGCTGATTTCAAGTGATTCAAAGAAGTGATTCTCAACTACCGCTTTTTTTTTTCCGTGTGGGAGAGGGAATAATCCTATACTTGTGTTTATTTCCTTTCACTTATTTCATTTGTCAATTCAGTCTGAGCAATTATTTCAGCACAACTTATACATATCGTAATAATATTTGTAGAATGATAAAGCAATAACTAAAGCTGAATTAACCAATCTACCACCCCCAAAAACAAAATTCCATGACAAGAAACATATTTTCCCCCACTCCCAAACTTAAGCTTTTTGTCTGAGCTTGCCTAGCAACAGAAATTGGTTTTCATATGGGATATCTGCCTACCTTATATCCTATTACATGTCTTATTCATATTTGTATCTCTAAGGTGATAAAGGGAAATCAACTAGCCATACATTTCTTTCTATGACGTTCTCTTAAAAGTTAATATTTCAGCTTGCATTTTACAGGTGTACTGGTTTTGGCTACGATAGAGATAATCATCTTTGCAGCAGGTTGTATATTGTTATATTTTGGATTTGTGATGAGTACAGCACATGGTAGCACACCAACATTTAGCTGTTGCTAAGCAGAGCTTACACATAAGACTTTTCTGCTTGGCTCTGCCTTGCCCAGGAGGAGCTGGGGGTGCATAAGGATGCAAGAAGACCACACAGCCAGGACAGCTCGCCCTGACCAAAGGGATATCCCATTCTATGTGTCACGCTCAGCAAGAGAAGCCTGAGCAAAAAGGAGGAGGAGGAAAACGTTCAGTGCTATGGTGTTTTTCTTCTCAACTAACGGCTTTACTTTCCTGGAAATGGCTGAACATCTGTCTGCCAATAGGAAGCAGTGGGTTAACTTAGTTTACTTCACTTTTACGTACGACTTCTGCTTTAAACTGCTTTTATCTCAAACCATGAGTTTTTGTCTCTTGTGCCCTTCTGCCTTCCTTTCTCGCTCTCCTTAAGGACACAAACAAGCAGCCTGGTGTCACTTCATTTCCTCCTGGAGTAAACCCACAAGAGAAGGAAATCAAACCAGTGTCTTAATACAGATGAAGGCACAAACTTTTTCAAAAAAGAAGGCAGAGTAGTTAGAGAGTGATTAAAATTCCTTCACTCCAACGCTGTAATTTAAGACAGATCACAGTGCAGACAAAATGCTTCTATACAAGTTTATATCCTCCATCTCTGTCCGCATCCCCCTCACAACTTACTTCATTTCACCAAGAAGGCTGAAATCAATATCACGGGCAGAGAAACACACAAATTAGAGAAGTGTGAATCAAGTGGCATCATAAAAAGAGCAAGGGAGAACTCTGCTCATAAAATCTCCACAAAAATCTTAAACACTATCAACGTGGATTCATTTCCATAAGAAACAAATTGGTAGTTGATGCTGATGAAGGCTGCTGTACACTTTACTGCTAATAAGTGACACCAGGGGCCTTGTTACAAAGTATTTCTAAACATAAGAAATTCTGTAATGGGGCCCCCAAGGGCCGAGTCCACAAAGTGTGGACCCTCTTTGTGCTGCATATGCACAGCCACTTGTTTCCAAGGCAACTCGCAGAGCGCATCAGCAGTATGAAACAGTTGCTGCACAGAAGTTAAATGAAGCGCCTCAATATTTTTTGTTTTATGGTAGGTCTTTCATATAAGGAAATGTTGTCTTTCCTTTATTTTGGACTACAGAATTAACCTGGACTTAGGTAACATCTATTCTGTAGAATTCATCCAAAAAAATAATATAGCATGTCACAAGTGAGAACACCGGGCTGGAATCCTCATTTCTTTTTGTCTTTTAAAAGTGGGGAAAAAAAAGTCACCCCTTTTATCAGAAGGCAGCTGCAAGACACGAATGAGAAAAACAAGTGGCTCTATCCCCTTCCCAGACCATAATGTAGCACAAGAATATTGAGGATAATTGGTTTGTTCACTCTCCAGTTTGATTCTGATCACACTGCTGCTGACAATTAACATCAGCCACATTTTCTAGAATATGGTGCCGGTTCTGCTCATTTGTTCTGCATCAGCCATCAGTCAACATACCTAAAGTACAGGGGAAAGATAACTATGGATCCCAAATACCTTGTTGAGGATTTTTCAACATTAATCTCAGAAGATCAAGAAAAGTTACACCACAAGGATTTTGTAAAAATCACTGATATGTAAGCTAGCAGTAAACCAATACTACATACTAAATAGTTCATCCTTTTATGGCCTCCAAAAGGTATCTGAGTATGACCTTAACAATAGCTTTCCTTGATAATCCCATTTTCACAGATGTCTGAGTGAACTAAATGATTTACAGTAAAGGTTCCTCTATTGGTTATGCCATAAGAACGGACCTAAATTTTTGTTAGTTTTTCTTAGAAGAAGCTGCCTTCTTTCCTGTGCAGCTATATGCAAACCTCCAATTAGCTCACAGTCTCATATTAGTTAGAGATACATGTAAGTACTGAAGACAAAGGATTTAGACTTCAAATCCTATGATACTGGTTCTGTGCAGCCTGCTCAATCCACCTACAGCTGACACGAGCCAGACTCTCCATATCTAGGTGCAACTGGAATTACAGAAATTTGCCATGTTTTACGTGCAAATATGGAAGGCAGTTACAAATATCTCATTCTTTAACTATTTAGCACTAACAAAATTTAAACACTAAGCTCAGAAAGAGATAAAGATGCAGATTATTTTGGCGTTTCCTACTAAAGCTACAGTTGTTCATTAAAGAAGAGCTGACTTTCCTACACCACGATGAGAAGTTTTCAAGGTAAAAGAAGAAATACACAGACTGCATTGTGCTACCATCACAAACCAAAAGCATCTCTCCCCTCCCTCGGAATGCAGCAGAGGGGACAGCACAGTCCTAGATGAAGGCACATGATAGCAGGAAGAATACCCAGGGCAACATCTTCATGGACAGATGTGAAAGAATTCTCACACTTCCTCCCAGAGCAGCCTCATGGCATCACACTCATAGACTCAGAAAACACATTAGATACATTTCATTAAAAGAAAATCCTAGAAGGTTATTTTCCCTTCAAGACACCATGCAAGAAATAAGGTTACAGTTACTAGAATAGCTGTAGTATACATTAAATTCACGGAAGTTTTGATTAAACATCCATCGTGCTTCATAGTAAATGAAACAAATTCACTCATGTACAAAGGCTCACCCCCCCCATCTGTCTTTTCCTCACTTCAGAATTTGATTTTTTTTTCAGACCAGAGTTTCAGATCTCTTTCAAACCACACGCCCCATGTATTATGTTTATAGCCATAAACCTGTCATACAGTGGAACTTCTGGACAGGTATTTCATTTTCAAAGTCTCTTGAGAAGCAGATGACTTCTTCATGGGTCAGCATGTTAGAAGTCACAGAAAACTCTATGAGTAGAAGCTTCTCATTCTCAGCAGAATAAATCAGTCCCATCACTTATCTCTGTGATATGCCTGGTCACATGCATGCCATTCACCACTTCAGTCTGCACTAAAGAGGTACCAAACTCACAGTACCGAGTTGGAGGTTTTATTAGTCAATGTCCCTTTGTGTAAGCAATATGTCCCAGCCTCCTAATAACTGTATGCAGAGGAACAGAGATAGATATCTTCGCTTCTTAAAGCATATCTATAAGTCAAAATCTAAATAATCAGATTTAATTTACAGCTAAGCCCCCCAAAAGAAAAGGAGAAACAACTGAAATACCAACTTACTTCAGAAAAGTAGCTGAAGGATCAATGTACTTTCATTACCACCGCCCCACAGAGACACTGTCATTGAGCACGCAAGAGCTTCAGCGTAGCAGTTGCCATTAACAAAGCATCAGTTCCAGCATGGCAACACATTTGGAAATGCAAAGCATATGTTCTAAATTTCCCGCAGTCCACAGGGTCACCAATGAACCAGCGTAAATCCAGAAATAATACAATGTTTGGCTCTCTTCCGAAAGACTTCCTGGCTGTACTACCACTGACGAAGGAACCAGTGTTGCTAGATGGCAAATACATGTATTCTGCCATGGACCTGCCAGCGGGGGATTCTCTTAGCAGAAAGGAGAGCAGAGAATCTTTAAAATAAGTAATTTCTTATTCACCGGAAATATCTCATTCCACAGTTTCTCATAGCCCTCTATCTTCCTTGTTTCTAAGCGATGACCAACAAATACTCTTGTACTGAAATACGGGTATAAAAACTCAAATATCTCTGTCAGAATTCCCAGCTACATGGGAATTGTCTATTGTCTATATTAAGAAAATAACCTTAGGTTGGTGGGGTTTGTTTGTTTGTTTGTTTTTGTTTTTTCCTTTAACACCCTATTCCAGAACAGAAACATAAAATAACATCACATATCCTTACAGGTTTGAAGAATATGAACTTCAATGCTTTCAGCACTCCAAAACACCAATTTTTATCCATCATTTGATGGAGATATCTCCAATTCCAGACAGGATTTTGTTTTTTTTTTGTTGTTAAGGATTTGCTTCCTCTAAAACAAAGTTTCTTTCAAAGCCAAGTGTGTTTGTTCTGGAAGTATTATGTAAAATTCCGATCTACTACATATGCTGACAATACCAGCTGCAAAGGTCTTTGAAAGCACTGTTCACACAGCATGAAATTTTTGAACAAATGGAAAACTTTATGGCAATACAAAACACATAACTGCTGCTTTCACAATTCTAGTTGACACTTAAATATTTAAAAACAACAAGGGACATATGGGTTATTTATTTTCTTTTTTACTTTAATTCTACTTCTGAAAATAGCTCCTAACTTACTTATTTTAAAAAGAAATGGCACCATTTTAGCACTGAACTTGTGGGCAATTCATCAGGTTGTGAATTCTAACCTGACACTTACAATACACCAAATGCTTTTTCAATGCTGCTGTTGCACCATCTGCTTTGATATTGCTTCAGAATAATACTTAAAAATATGTAGCTGGAAGCAAAACAAGCTTTATAGAATTTGACTGCAATCTATATCTTTCTGGGAGGGAGGATTAATCTTCAGTGCTTGAAAGCTTTTACGCGTTATAATTTTTGACAACATTTGAAAAACAGAACACAACTGGCACTGTCACCAGGATGCAAAAGTTTGCTCTCTCCAAGTCCTAAAACAGTCGTATTCTCACTAAAGTCCTTCCAAAGAATATTCTGTGTGAGGCCATTTTACTCCTCAAAATCTAACCAACAGAAATTGCTGGGCTTCTTCATTTTAATTATCTTTTCAATGACTACAAAACCAAAATACTATGTGACTTTAAGATAACGTGCTAGAGATAAACAGATTTTTGAAGATTAAAGCCTGCATTACCATTTTCTTTAAGACTGTAAAGAACAAAGCAACTCAAAATCTCCATTATTTTATGGACATACATAATATAAGTGAATTGAGAGGTTTCACACTGGTGTAATTTCATGTCTGGGTATAATCACTGTAGATATTACAGATCCTTGCAACATTTCCCCTCATTTATCTGTGTTAGAAAGAGAGGATATAACCAGTTTCTCGGGGCTTACACAGGTATGGGCATATCCCCACTGTGACACATAGGTTGATCCTGTCCAAGTCCAGCCTAGGACCTAGAGTGTTCTTTCAGGTTGGTTACCCCACTGCTTTCTTCTCTCTCAAATACAGTTGTTTCTTTGCACTCCAGCTCTGTCACTTCCTCAAGCAATCCCAGCCTCTCTCCTCATTGGCCACCCACTGCGCTTTGCCTTACTCCTCAAGCCACCCTTTACCACCTCAGTAGTATTTTCATACATCCATCTTTGAAGACTTAGCACTTTGTTCAGACTTGTACACTGATGACTATCTCCCTATTACAAAGCTCACAAGTTCTACAATTATCTCCCTTAAAGTTCCTATATGCTGAGGAGAAAAAAATAAAAAGAAGAGCAAAACAGAATAAGAATGCTGACACGTTAAGACTTCTGCCTTTCGTGCTCTTGCATTTCCTCCCTTTGCCTTATACATACACTGGTGTTATTTTCAGAGCTCTTTGTAAGAAGGATTTTACTATAACTTGGACTCTCAGAACAGAATAGCAGTGGTACCACATGTGGCTTATACTCATCGTACACCAAAAAGCAGATTTCTCATCCATGCTTTTTATTGAAATGTGTGATGCTGCTTCAGCTGAAAGCAAACTGCCTTCCTAAACTAACGCTGCAGTGACTGCTCAGCTTGATGGATTAAAAGCATTATATGCTCTTCGCACTGTCCCAGCTGTGTAGGTAGGTAGGTAGGTGTTATTCCCATTTCACAAATAGGAAACTGCTGTACAAAAAGAAGATGCAGTTTACAAAGATCACATGTGAAGTCAGTCACAAAGTAGAGCTGGGTCTGGAAATCATTTTTCTCCCACGCTGCTATATGACAGAGCCCGGTCTCAGAAACCCGCACGTAGCAAATCTGCCCCTCAGTCCCCCCTGTTCTTCATGGTGAGCATTCTGCAGGACCAGGAACCCCAGGTACAGCGGCGCAAGAAACTCTGCTGACACCAGAAGGACAACCCACAAGTACCCACTAGTTACATTTTCAGTTGACTTTTTCTGTCTGGTTGCTTGGTTGTTGTTGCTAAAAGCTACTTGCTGTGAAAACTGCCACATGTATACAACCCTTCAGTGTATTTGGCCTTACTCTTTAAGAAGATCCAGAGTAGCATATTTATGGTTTGGTAACACATGAATCTATTCTAATTACCGCATGAATGAAAATATTACCCTACTTGTCTTTGACAACGAAGAAGTAAACTGAATAACATCTTCTGCATGCACACACACAAAACAGCTAACCCAAATCATCCTGCCATTAACTGTGACTCCTTAAACTTTGTATTTAAAAATAAAATCAAAACACTGTTTTCTTCATCTAGTGCAGACAAAACAAATGGGCTCCAATTTATTTTAAATAGCATTCCTGCACACGAGGTTGGTGACATAATTAAGAAATTTATTCAAGATATTACTAATTTAATACAGCGCATCAATGCTCGCATCGGAAAGCTGTTTATGGCCAATGCTGCCTCTTCTGAATTTATGTATTGTAAATACAAATATATTTTATTCATAGAAAATTCTTGCAACTTCAATTACGCAGTAAGTATTTATTTGGAATTCATTATTTTTTTTTGTTTGATAACCATCATTAATTCATGTTCAACTGATTAAGCCTGCTGTAAAGCCTTAGTGAACGCTATACAAGATAAAATATAGATTTGTAGATTCCCCCCCTCCCCCCATACAACTTCCAATCCGGAATCTGAGGACAATGGCACAATGCTGTTTCATATGACCACTGAATTTTATGTTGTAACAGCACGGATAATCACAGAAATATTTCACAATCCACTGCATTGAAAACAGTCCAGATCTCTGCACAAGTAGAGAAATTACTGATTTAGAGTTTCAGCTACTTACTACATTTAAACTGCACAAAACTATCGCTCCTGTTACTGCCCTTTCTCATTTCTGCATACCAGATTAAGATGTAAAGTGATGATTTTTTTTCCCCTCATTTCATGGAAGCACAAACGCTTGCTTATCAAGCAGCCAAGCTCTCAGCACAAACATTTCCATTTAAAAGGTTCGTATCTTTCTTTAAGTATACACGCCAAGTTTAATCTTCCTCCACACTTTTTCTTATGCAAAGGCAGAGTGCTAAAACTTGTGTTGGAATATAAAGTAAGGTTCATGTGCTCTCGCACTGACTTTCTATATTACTTGTGCTCCAGTTTCCTGCAGGTCACTAAGAAAACAGGCTAAAAGGACTAATTAAAACAGCACATATACAACAGAAATAAAGACAACACTAGTACCATTTTCTATAGTTCCTATTCCACAGAGGAATCTACTGCAGTTATCCACAGGAACAAAAGTTCAGGATGATGCATAAAAACATTTTACTGAAGTCAACAAAAGCTGAAGGCAGAAAGAGTGAATTAGTCCAAACCAGAAATGCCTACTTGTAAAACCAAACAACTGCATTGAGATAATTTCCGGTAAACAAGGAGAGCGCAAAGCTAGAAATTAATAGACTCAAAATAGCAGAACTGGAAGTTAAACCCAATTAGTGAATAGAATAATGAAAGGTATTACTATTTCCCTCTCACTTTCTTCTTTCAATATGCTGATTTTGTGATCTTAATTTCACGCGGATGCTAGCAGTGTGCACTGAAAGGAGAAAGTGCTCTCCTTCCTAATGAATATTGCTGGATTCAGTGAAAATTAGCTCAATGGAATATACAGAAGAAAGACTGAACAAATAGTTCCCTTATCTTTTATTGATGGCACTGGATTTTGAAATGAAGGTCAACAGGTAGGAAGATTCTAAATGGATTTCAAAAGCTTCTCTCTTATCATACAGTGCTTCAATATCAAATCACAGTTTCTCTAAACACAAGTCCCTCTAATTAACTTTTTTTTTTTTTTTTTTTAAATTTTCAAGGAATTCCACTGGAAGTGTACTGCAATAAAACCTCTCTAACAGTAAGCACTTATTTTAAGCAAGCCATCATTGCTCACCAGTAGTAAATCATTCCTTGTATAGCCAGGGACAGCACATGGATGCACTCACACACATTCACTCTTCCAAAATACTGCAGATCTACAGTTCTCAGCCATTAAGAGTCTACGTAAGCTGAGATAACAATACAGTATCCCAGGGAACATGTCTGCTTAGGAAACAAACACGCATTTTTCTGCTGGTTTTAATCAGAAGTGTAACAATCAGGGCTGCTGTATTTTCCAATAATCTAAGTTAGTCTGCTCTTCACTTCTCGCTGTATCCTTTTTATCTGAGGAGAGAATTTCTCTTTGCTGAGAACCTAAGTGAGCAGATGGACATAATATTCAGCTACAGTAACACTGCTATACATGTTTCTGACAATATAACAGCACTAGATATTAGTGTAACTTACTCCCACTTTAGGTTCTCCTTTTCACTGACAGAACAGCATGAAGAGATCTTTGTGTAAGTGAAAATAAGTCCCACATGAAGTCTAGGACAAAATTATGATGTAGTGAATATGAAACAGTGAATAAACCTTGGGATGTGGATGGAAAACATACAATTAAAATATCATTCTGACTTGAGGGCTGAGTATTGCAAAATAAATAGGGAATATCTATTTAGTTCACACTTAGACAACAAATCATAATTTCTCTGCTCTCCAGAGATGATAGCAGTGAGGCACATGATTAATACATTATGGTGTATTAATCACACGTTATGCTGTATCCGTATTCTGTCGCCTGTGTTGCATTCGATCTGCCTGGGAGGCTTTCAGTCTCTTGCAGTGGGCCTTTACCACCTCTCCTGCAGTACTGACTTCCACAGGGAACATTCTAGAGAAAAACCAACAAAATTAAATCCTGCGTCTTATGAGAGGTAACAAAACCAAACAGCATTATTAGGTATTGGACACCTGTAGGACACCAAGTGGAGCAAAAGATCCTGGTCTATCAGAGACCTCAAAGCTATTCTCACACAGCATATTTACACAGCTGTTCTGCTCTAGGACTAAGGAAGCTGGCAAACCCTTCAGGTATGCTACATTCCTAATCCCTGCTTCAGCAAAGCCACTTTATACGCAAAAGCACTTGCCCAGTGGTTTCCTTGTTCTCAATCTGCATTCTCTCAGCGTTCCAGAGGCAGAGCAGTATGCCCAAAGGAAGCTGTTCCTGGCATGCTCTGGGACTGGTACGGCTCAGGATGCAAAGTCACCTAGGCATCTTGGAGGTAGAGGATATATTCAGTTCAAATCACATTCTAACGAGACAGTGTGCAGCATGCATTTGCACAGGGTGTGATTTTTACAATGCTCTCCATGCAATCATATCAGCATACAATATATAAACTATTCTAAGGGGTAACTTTATACAAAAGAAGCGAGTCACAGAAGCTCTACGCTTTGTTTTCTTCTTTTTCCCCTCCCGCAGTGTTTTCTAATCATAGAGAAGTACCGTGGTTACTCTGCAGACTAACCAGCGATCCCCTTGTGAAGAAGCATGTATGCTGACAAAGAGGTATCCCAGGCACCCATCGTTATCCAACATGTTCAGCCACTGGTATCAATTAGTTTTTCAAGGTATGATTTAGTAAAATGTTTTAAAACATTGTGGGATTAGACCTACATCACAGATGGCATAAAGAGACACATACAGGTTGCTTAAATCGCACCAAATTGTAATACAAAAAGATAACAATCAAATTCACCTTTGACAGCTTAGTTTTATCTTCCACAATTTTCTCCTAATTCCCCACAAGGCTACCCCACCTGAAAAAGTGGTTGTAGAAAGTTATGCTTGTTTCCACTAATAAACACATTTCACATACAAAAAGGTGCCAACTGAAGAACTTCAGTTTCTTCAGATGCTATCCATTTGGCGTAATTCTTCTACGTCAGTCTGTATTTTACAGTAGAGTAGTATTTTTAATGTAGTAGACTTTCAATCCACTAAAACTTAGCATTTCTGAATGTTGCTTTTTCAGCTTAAGACATATGCATCATTAAGTCAGGACAAAAGTTCTTCACGTTGTGTTTTTAGCAGGATACTCAAGTTATTCACAGTAAAACACTCTTAGTTATGAGAATGAATCCTTGCTGTCATCCCTGCACTTTAAAAATGCGATATCTAAGTTTATTATTTCCCATATTCTGTAGCGAAAAGGTAGCATAATGCAAACAATTATGGGCTAAGAAAGGGTAGTACAACAGTGATGATAGAAAGCGTAATAAAAGAAAAACAATTAAAATACCCTAGAATTGTGTATTGCAGTGTATGAAACAAATAGTTTGCTATTAAAATGGTCAACTGGTTTAGTTTTCTGTATGCGATCTTTCAGAGTATTTTATTAATAAACCCTCAGAAACCTCATGCATTGTCTTTAGGATTTGCCTCAACCTCTTTGTTGGTGCTCTCTCCCCATGGCTGGAAGGCCACCAAGTTCAAGTTTCTCACATCTTATTTCTTTCTCCACTAACATTCAGTAGCTGTTGTTTCATTGCAATGTATTTACGAGAACAAGCAATCTATTTATTTATTTATTTATTTTGGTGCCAAGAGCTTCAAGCTTTGTTTGTTTATAGCTCCTCTGTGCACTACTACATGTCTCTTGGATTCAACTGCCAATGTAAGGGATTAAGGGGCTAAGCGAGTTTGACTGGTGCAGGAATCTTTCAAATATGTTCCTCCAGCTCAACTCTTTCTGGCAGTTTTTATTTAATGATAACTGCCAAAAAAAAGATCCCTTGGTGCAGCAGGAGTGACAAAACAATCACACATTTCAGGCACAATTCAATATCTGTTCACAACTCTGAAAAAAATAAAATAAAATGAAATTGACAAAATTATAAAGATCTTTGGCCTGTTTGTTAGCTCTTTCTGTTGTTTTCTTTGTTCTCTGTTGTTTGATGCCTTTTTTTTTTTTTTTTTTTTTTTTTTTTTTTCCCATTTTAAATGCCCCAACTAATCTTCAGCTT
Source organism: Alectoris magna (assembly GCA_030625065.1). NCBI lineage: Eukaryota > Metazoa > Chordata > Aves > Galliformes > Phasianidae > Alectoris > Alectoris magna. The sequence goes on along the minus strand of CM060575.1, from coordinate 4,058,946 downwards.
GGTACAGAGGGTTGGAACAAGTGTTTGCTGACCTCTAGCCTGCCCACAGGGCAATGATTTCTCATCAACCTCCCTGAAAACATATATATATATTTTTAAAGCTATACCAGAGAAACTCATGTATGAATACTGTTTGGCTACTGCTCCATTTCTTTCGGACTATCTGAAAACTTCCTTTGGCTCACATTGCCCATACTTCAATTATGCCTCTGGTATTTCATCACTAAGTATTGAGATTGTTCCCTGCATGAATTAGAGGCACCTTTACATTGGTCTTTCTAGGGAGGGTTGAATTTTTATTGTTTTTTGAAAGAGCTAATTACTCATATCACCAACTAAGTTTATGGTCACCACATCAATCTCTCCCAATGCAACTTGTTTCTGACTGGTCTTGGTGGTTCGCTCCTGCTCCTCTCCAGCATAGAGTTTGCAATAAAACCTGTAAGGGTTCTGCTTTATGGACAGAGGTGAGACCCTCTTGCTCTAACTTCTTAATCCATGCTCTTCAAAGTGAAATACAATTACCTTAATCATATATCAACATGTTTGTCAAAGAATTAAATAGCTGCTGCCTACATCCTGCTTTTCAATAGCAAGATGAAAAGAAGTGGAGAAGTGGAAAGCCACAAGAAAAGAATCACCAGATGTAGAATTGTTTTATCACAATATTGAAAGCTAATACAAATGCTCCTAATAAGATCTGTGGATGACACAGCAACAAAATCCGCAATAAATGACTGGTTCTTGAGAAAGTTTCATTGAAGCAAAGAAGGTAGAATTTTAGTTAGGAGCAAGAAATGCAGATCCTACCTGACAAGTGACAGGCGGAAGCCAATAAAAGCTGCTGTTCTGACAAGGAAATGGACAATATAGTGTAAAGGTAATTTACATATTCTATCAAGATAATAGCTTAAAAAGAAAACAAACAAACAAACAAAAAAACAAAACAGAAATAAACCTGAATTTGTTATATTACAAAAAAAAGAGTAAAGATTGGGAATGAGACATTTCCCTAGTCCCTATGTCTGTAGAGCATCTGGCAGTTTTACAGAAGGCTGCGAAACCCAATGGAGAAAGCAAATACGACAAATATCAATTCAAGTTAGAAAAAGTCGTATTATTTTGGATAGAAAAAGGCTTGACCTCCTCAGCATATCTAAGAGTCCCTACAGTTATGTGATTCTACCATCTAGGCAGCTTCACAGAGACAACTCAGAAAGCAAAGCTTGACAGAATAACTCTGCTCTTTGCATTTGCAAATATTCTTTACAGTGAGGGTGACCAGCCACTAGAAAGATGTATGAGGACAAATTATAGATTCTTTTTTTTTTTTTTTTTTTTTTTGACACTCAAGGCTTTTCTAAAATATATTCAGAGAATATTGTTTAATGCAGATGTACAGATACATTAGAACGACATTTGTGATGTTCACAGGATCATCACAATGCAACCTGATTGATGTACCAGCTCTTTAGGTACTTAAACCTTGTCAGGCCACACATTCAATATATTGTCACAGTAGCGCATGGAAATAATCATAACTTAGCAAACTGTACGTGTGCATTGCTTCCACACTTTTTCACCTATGTATATTCCTCACTCAGAAGAACAAGAGCAACTCAATAGCTCTTGGCATGAAAAGAACATGTGATTAACACATACAGGCTCAGAGTTCGTTATTTGAGAATACTGACTTCAGTCGTTTGGAACACAAATATGTCACATTTCCTCAATATCTGAAACAGAACATTTATATTTATGAGGATATAAACTCACTTTCTCAAGTCCCCGATATTTGCTGAAAATTAATCATCCCCTTGCAAAACACATTCACTAGAATATTCATAGGAAGCAAACATAATGAATAATCATATTCAACTTTTTTAATCAAAAGTTCCCAAAGCAATTTACAAGAGATGAGTATCATTATCTTCATTTACAGACAGGGAAACTGAGGCATAACATTAACTTGCCCAAGATCAACTAGCAGGAATGTAGCATGCCTTAGATTGTTTTGTAAACCACTGGAGATCCTAGTCCTCTGATACGAAGGGAAGTTGAAGCAAAAAAAAAAAAGTAGATAAATTAGATAAATTTCAATTGGTATTAAGATGTTACTGTAATACACAACAAAATTACCCTGAAACGGTTGATATTTCTTCACAGTACTTATAATGCCTGTGTTCTTTAAGGCCTCCTCATTTTCATTTGAGTTTCCCACACTATTATGCTGAAAATCTGTGTAAACCTATCATATGTTTCCTGGTTTTATTTCTAGCAATGTAGACAAGTCAGAAATGTTATACAGAGCTCTCTTCCAACAATTATTTTTACTATAATTCTGTTCTAAAGCTTTTCTTATTTATACAAGTAAGATTTACTAAGGCCATAAGGCTTAATTAACCAAAGTCTGCTTATTTAAAAAAAAACAACACCAAAGTATGAAGGAAAAAAACTCAGTATAAAATCTTGTGTACATTTATAAATTTACAAGATTCCATTCTTCCATTAACTATTATCATTTTAATTTAAGCGAAAGGATCTAACCTTTAACTCTAAACGGAAGAAAGAATTTATCCTTGTTTTTTTTCCTCTATGAAATACGAATCAGTTTTGGTCCTCAAAGAAAACTACCGTGCTGAAATGGTAAAATGTTGCCCTGGCATCTCCATTTATGTACCTCTTTACTTTGATGAAGAGGTCAGTTCACAGCCCTACTTACATGTCATAACTATATATATACATTCCCACTTCTTAATGCCGTGTTTAATAGTTTCTTTTAAAATGATATGTGCCAACATAAATATAGTTAACACAAAAAGCTATATTCACAAAGTATTTATTAAATTTGTTTCCTCACATAAAGAGTGAAAAGAAACGTCTGCATGCTTTGCTCAGTGATTTTAATACAAAACTGCCAGTGAACTCATCAACATGCTCAGTGTAATACATTAAAGCCAGCATGTGTGGGTGTCAAGTAATTGTAGACAATTTAGTGACTAAATTCTCTTAGGGTTTTAAAGTCCTACTATATTTTGCTTGGATACCTCTTTTCCAGGTCATTTAAGATGCAGCTGTCAAAAGAAAAGATGAAACAAGCTTCTAATGTTTTATTGCTGAATAAGAGGAGTTACTCTACCTTAGTATCCATAGTTTACAGCTGTATACCTGTGCTGTATCATTTTTATTTTTTTTTTCTCCAGAAGAAGTCTGCTAAGGATTAAATTCATTTTAGAGAAAACAATAGAGCTCTCTGAATTTTGTTCACACGTCTCACATTACTGTATTATCTGATGTGATCCCGTTCATTAATGCATACACCAGTTCCTCTGCACCAGTCATCACGAACTGCCCGCAGCTGTGCTGACTGACATGCAATCACTAGGAGATAGCTAAACCACACAGCAAACCTTAATGTGCTGTTATTCACAATTACACTGCTCTGAGCCCAAAACCCCTCAACACACGTAGAGCACAGAAGACTAGTGCTATTGGCAACTTGGAAAAGTGGTTTATTCCCTGGGGTGGAATGACTACCACTAGAAGGATCTTGCTTGGTAGCGGAATAGGCAGATGGAACTTAGAACTCAGGGAGTTAACCCAACGCAACAAGAGAGGTGGTGGCAGACTAGATGGAAAGTAGCCTGGGGCCCTTGTGCACATCAGTTGGACACCAGGCAGCATTGTGCCCTTGCAGCAGAGAAGACAAAAAGCATCCTGGGCTGTTTTAGCACAAGTGTAGCCAACAAGCTCAGGGAAGTGAGCCTTCCCATCTGTTTGATGCTGCTGAGACCATGTCTAGATCCTCGTGTGTTTCCCCCACCCCCACCCCCCAGGCCTTGAATACCAGAAATACATTGATAACCTGAACCCGATCCAACTTACAAACAACATAATTACCATATATTTTGTCCTTTCTTATCATCACCATGATCATAATTTCAAAATCAACATATCAACTTCAATATCAAAATGGTTATAAGATTTGTTGACTGTAATCAACAAGTTTTCCCTAGTATGACTACCACTATCAGTATTTTAGAGGAAATAATCTTTATTAAATTTTCTTCCTACTTTGCATAAATTCACACATTGCAGGTTACATTCTAAGTCTGCCATTCACTTATGCTTAGTTTCCTGAATACTTTAATCCTAAGGGCATATTCTTTCACAAGATCTTTCTGCAAATATCTATTCCCATGTTCAAACTATATTGACCTTGTCTGGTTACAGAAAAATGAGGGGGGAGACTGAGAAGGAAGGGATGGTATCAAAGATTAAAAAACAAAATAAATCACAGAAATTATTGCAAGTTCAAAGGGTGTCATACTAGCCAAATTTCCACAAAACTTCATGTTCTGCAGTATTCTACACATTAGAGCAAGTTTCCTCAGACCCGGGGAACAATGTTATGGACTTCAGCCAGTGAAGAAGTGGATATTGAGTAACAGCAGTTAGTCTACTGTGAATTTACTACATAATTGTGAGGTAAATAAATTTTAGGAGAATCTTTGGCAGAGTTTAGAAAGGAAAAAGAAGGGCCTGTGAACAACATATCTCTATACATCTGGGAGCAATGCATCAGTTTTTGACAATTCAGTACAGAAAGACAGGTGCATTTGACAGATGTACTTTTTCTGCAAGACTGGATGAAAAAAAATTCCAGAAGAATGCAATAAAAATTATACTTCATCCTATGAAAATGAACTGAAGAGTTTTTTGAAGCCCTAGCAACACACAGATATCTGAAATAAAGTACTAAAATAAGCAAACAGCTAAAAGGGGGAAAAGATGAAACGCCATTTGTGCTTTTATCTAATATTCCACTGAAATAAGTTGTGATCAATTTATATTCCTGCCCCCTTATTTCGTTCACTGTGCAGGGATTCCACATCATTACTGCTATATGATCCAGTGTGTGGGAGTGTGGCATGGTGGATGGACATCACCTCATACAGAGATGTTTATTCCTGAGCCATATGAAACAAGCCAAGGGTCTAAATCCAGCTAGACAATGGACAACTTCCTGGCATAATCATCCCATAGGCTACCAGAAACTGAGTCTTGAGTGTCATTTCTATATTAAGCCTATAAAGCTATTTATTTTTCAACCATTTCTTCCTGTTTTAAAGAACGGACTCCAGAATTTTTCCATCCTGCAAACTTCAGTGGACGGCAAAGAGCATCAGGATACATTAGAAGAAAATCTATCAAAGTAAACCTAACATCATTTGAGGAGGTTGCTTCTATAATATAAAAACAAACAAACAACAACAACAAAAAACAGTTAAGAGCATAGACCATCAAATCTAATATGCTGTGCTGAGCATGCAAAGCAGGAAGGACTGGGATTTAATTAAGAACATTTGGTTTGAATAATATGAAAAACCACTGATTGTGGGATTAATTAAGCTATAGAACAAATACTCTCCCAAAGGAAGAGGTGGAATTTCTATCGTAACAAGACTGGATGAAACTAAGGAGGATCCACAGCAGAATAATCATCTTGTGACTCGATGAAGCAGCATAGCAGACATTTAGTAGATACTTCCCAACGTAAAGTTGTCAAAAAATGAAATTTGTGCATTAAAAGAAAAGGACTGCCTGTTCCTATAACTGTACGTTGGGCAAGAGAGTACATAATTTCTGCAATATGTAGAGAAACGGTGACAGTAACAAAATATTGGACGTGAAAATGCATCACTGCTTAAATCATGGTATACTCCTAAATATTTAACTGGAAGGATTTGAAACAGTGTGTAACACCTTCCAGCTTGCTACCAGGCAGAGGTGGGAATCTTCTCTCACTTCCCTCCAGCAAAAAGCCTAATCAGCCTACACGTTTTTTCAGGTGCAAATAAATTCCCTGCCTTTAAAGATGAAAGCAAAAAGTATCTACTTGTACATAGCACGATAAGGTGGTACTGAGATTGATCTCCAGTGAACTTCTGAAAAAAGCACAAGGAGCAGTATGAATTTCTACCATTACCCTTCCCAAACACTGACCTACTAGGTTTTCCACCTAAATAAAACCTACTATTGTTCAACCCACAGCCTTTTTCCTTGGGTCCTTTAACATATCAGCACATTTATGTTTTCTCTTTTAAGCTTTGAAATCTACCTCCACAGTGCAACACCTTTTTCACTTAATACAGAGATCATATTCAGCTTGTCTGCAGTTTTATCCCTTTAAACCCAACTGTCCATCAAGAAAATTGAAAATTTCTGTTCTGTTTGCTATGAAAAAACCTTCTTCTAAATTTTAAACTGCTTTCTTACATTCAGCATAGCTCAGTTGTTTCAAGAACTAAGTCTACAAACTAACTGCCTTAGAAATATTTTGAAGATGCAAGTTTTATTCAAACAAAAACAAAAACAAATGCTGTGAATCTTATTATTGCTTACCATTTATATTACATTCATGCTCTAAGATTTGAGGCAAGTCAGATCATACTGAAGCATGACAGATGCTACAGGAAAATTATCTTCCCAATCTTCTTAAACACATCTCAGTACTGTTCTGTTCCTTACCAAGCCACGATTATGACTCATGAAACACTATCTTTCAAGCTTCTGATTATTTGACCACCTGACTAATAATGTCTTAAAAACACAAACGGTATCACACACTACCTACTGCTGTCATTCAAAGAAATGGGTCATTAAATCTCTTGAGAACAAGGAAATGGAAGAAAAATACTTGGCAAAGGTTTCCTTAAAATTATTTTTTGCTACAAAAGAAATTTATTTTACCTGATAACCAATTTCTGTTACTAACCCAAAATCTAGGTGCTTTATAAGCCATGACTCAGATTAGCAGGATTTGTGAAAACAGCATCCTTGTCACACCAGTGCACTTAGTAAATGCAAGCCTCTCATATATGTGTACAGTATTGTGGAAGAAAGGAATTGCTAAACAAATTACTGCATTTCGCTACCCAGCAGGGTAATAACCATAGCAACATCTCATAGAAGAGGAGGAAGGTTGAGAAACAGCAGCTTTGGGATTAGATATTTGTGAACTCCATTTTGAAGAGAGAATCTTAATTTAATTAAATGTTTATTTAATTTCAGAGGAAAAACCAAGTATTTTGTGTCCATAATAAACAGAAAATATATACACAAACTTGTACAATCTTTTAAAAATCATACCTTTACTGACATTTTTCAGCATTTTACAAAAAAAATAATACTTAACTACACAAAAAGTGTCTGTAATGATATTAATCAAGCATATGAAAGGATGAATTAAATATAAAAAAAGTTAGACAATTCAGTTTTCAGTATGCAACTCCTCCTGGGACTCATCATCATATCACATACACATTTCTTATCACAGTTATAAGTGCATTCCACCTCATTTTGTATTTCTTGGCTCAAAGTTCTGCTATGCTCTTTAAAATTTATCCAATAAGTTACTTGCCAATTTAGAAAGTAAATTCAGAATCACACGGACAGCCTGCGAAAATCTAGGAGTTGATGCTTGGCTCAGTTTTAGAAACATCTAGAGCATTGCATATCAACCTGAAATTCCTCAGCTTTTTGACGGATAACATTCCTGAATATTTCATTCCAAAGGCCTTTTGAGATAACATTATTCCTTTCAATTCCAGTTTAATTTGCAGAGGCAAAGCTGTGAAATAAGCTGAATTCCCTGTTTTGATCATGATGCCCAGAACCACGGCAAGTTGGAAGGCATCTCCAGGAGTCTCTACCGCAAATCTCAAGGGAAAGCAAGCTCAGCTAAAGTTTGCCAAGGGTCTGGACTTGAACATCTCCAGAATGGCAATCCCCTCTGGGCCCAATTCCAGCAATATCTCTCTTCTACAGTGAAAGTTTTATCTTACATTAAGCTGTAATTTCCCATGTTCCAATCCCTTGCCTCTTTACCTGTTCTCTGAAATAACTCCAGCTAGTCAGGACTCCACACTCACAACACAAGCTCCGCAGTTTTAACCACTCAAATCCTCACTGACCCAGAACTGACGCCTTGGTTAATAGGTTGAGGCTTTGGAGATGCGCTATATGTTGCACGTAAGTACAGTTAGTACAATCAAGTACAATTCATCAACATGATTTCTATGTCCTTAAACATTACAAGTCAGTTTCTATTCATTTTATGAAATAATTATTAATATGGTTAATTGAGTTTTAGATTTCTTTAACAGAAGTGGATGGAGAGCTTTTCGTCAGCTCATTGAGGGTAAAGGAGATGGCACTGCAGCACTTTGTGGCAGTGACTTTTTAAGAATACAGTATGTGCAAGGTTGCTTATTCTTTGAAATTAGAAAAAGTTACTGCCAACAGAAGGATTCAGCACTGTGTGGTGAGGACACTTCAAGTTTATCTTAATGCATGGCAAATTCCACTTTCAGAAATCTACCCTTGCCACAAACAAGTATGAAAATACAGTTCTTACCGTAAATGTTGCTGTGCTGGTTTCAAAGCACTAAAATCTAAACTGAAACTGCATTATATGAAGCACAAAGTGGTGTGGCAGCAGCAGAAAAAATGTTTCAGACCATTTAAACCTTCCGTTGACAGAGATAATTTCTTAAAATTTCATGCTAATAGAGATACTCTAGATTATGCACAAGTAACAACTAAGGTTGATCTTCCCAGTTATGTTCAGCGATCATTTTTGGATACTGAAAATCTCGTTCACTACAAAAGGTATAGCAAGCATCTAAAGTATGCAGAAAATCCATTACTGTCATTTTTGGAGGCATACAATGCTTCAGACCTAAACAACTTTCACTGATCTTAAGATTATACAATATACAGTGCACAGAAAAACATTACATGCTAAATAACACTGTACAATTAAAGTAAAAGATTTCTTTCAGGGTTTTTTTTTTTTTTTTTTTTTTTTTTATTTGACAGAGACAATAAGGGGAAAAAAAATTGCATGTCATTCCCCCATCTCCCTATGCAAAGCAACAAAATCCCTGCAGTACTGGCCACATCCAGGAAACTCACCAAGTCTGCTAATTGTATTTACTGTATGCTAATGAATCAGAAAACAATATCTGACTTAGTCCTCTATGGAATTCTTCATACACTGAAAGAACGACATACTCCCTTGGTGATGCAGAGAAGAAATAAAAGAAAGAAATTAAAAATAACAGTCTCCATCACCTGCCCTCTTCTGGAATTATATTTCATGAGACGAGTACATTTAAAGTATAAAACACAAAGAACTGGAAAAAAACCATACAGTCCTATGACATAAATTCTCAGGTCACATAGACAACATCTGCAGTGTTCTCAAAAACTGAAAAACTAAAAATAATAATCAAAACTGATGTGTTCTAAGCAGCCTTTCAGTATCGATCTCCCAAATTCATCCACTCTTCCAATTTAACACTGTCTTACAACAACTTCAATGTGGTAGAGAATGGAATTGTTGAGACAAGAAAATTTAAATGGAAAATGTTTGCATAACATTTTCTTCTTAAAGCAAGAACTTGAAATGAAAGACTTCTTAAAGTCTTGCATCCATACTTTTCAAAAGGTTATTCTGGTATTTTCTCTTCAACCTTAGTTTGTGAACTCTCCTCCCTGATAAAAAGCCAACACAACAGAGTCCTCAGAAGACTCACATTCAACAGCCTAAGAGGAAAAACAGAGAAAACACTGTGAGCTGCTGAGAATGAAAAGAATAATCTCTCACAAGAAACACAAAACAAAACAACAAAATATTTTGACGATACAAACAGGTGGCAGTGCTTGATCTCTACCACACCACATGCATTGCCTAAGTTCACCTGTAGGATACTTCTCTCTCAAATTCATATCCATCTTTTCCTAAAAATCACTTAGCTCACATATTTCTGTGCAATTCTGTGATTTCCTCAATATCATCATGCCACAGTGATAATAACCCTTCTGCTGTTTGTCCGTAAGTGTTTTACTGTGAGGTAAGAGTTGATAATTGTGTGAAAAGTGGGAATATGACTAAATAAAACTCAAGATCTCACAGAAAAAAGAGTTCATAATGCTTTGAATAAATCTTCCCAGACCTCTTCCAGAAGGGCAGTTCAAAAAGAACTAATAAATTTAAAAGCACAAAGGAATTACAGAGAATAGTCAGCTAACAAGGAACCCTGAAGACCTGATCTTAAGGTTGCAGGGGATCATAAGTTGTTTATGAGTCAGTAAATGTCAAGCCCTTACAAAGAAACGAAGCAACATCCTGGAAGGCATAAAGGAACATTTTGCTATGTTCCGGAAAAATATTTCATCTAGATAGCATCAGATATATTTAATCTATTTTTGCCACTGCTCTTCAAGAAAAAAATGAGTAATTTTGAAAAATAGGAAAAAAGAATGATCAAAGGTCTTCAATTTGTCCTACAAGAGAAGCTTAAGTAGAAGAAAAAAGCTGAAAGAAGAGATTTGATAACACTCCTAACGTACTAAAAGGAAGGAAATAATCTATTCCCTGTTTTCACTTGTGATACCGTAAGAATTAATGAGCTTAACTCATAGCTAAGGAGATTTAGGTTAGATATTAGAAATACCTTCTTAATGGTAAGTACACTTAAGCTCAGGATAGATTTCCTTTGAGGACACTGCAAAACCTTCATAACTGGAGATCTTTAAGAACTGTTATGTACTCATTTGTCAGAAACAAACAAAGTACAGTCGATCCCTCCTTGAAGCAGGATGATAGACAAGATGAGCAGCCTCTCTACCTGCTCCTCTTCCTCCAGTGCAGAAATGCAATTTCCTGGAGAAGGATCTCAAACATATTGAGAGAGAGGTGAGGGTTCAGTTTAATTTTCATAAGTTTCAGTTACCTACTATGAAGGAAATAGAAAATTCTACCCATCCAACTTTTATCACTGGAAAGATAAACTGTCCAGAAAATTTTTAACAAATGGAAGTATATAACTTCCTCATTGTCCATTGATGGCATTGAGTAATATTCCTGTGTCCTCCCCTTAGTTACTTTGCCTAGAACATTTCCATGCTTGTTGCTATATATTGTTTTACATTGTTTTTATCTTCACATTTGAACCATTCAATTGTCATCTGAAAGTTGAATTTCAGAAAGAAAGAAAATTTACTATTTCTTGTAGTAATTTCATATGACCTTCCCTATTTGGTTGCCATACACATCACAGACATTGCACAATTCTAAATGAGAATTTTTTTTAAGCTCCAGGGTTTTTTTAGTTTTCATTGGATAGAATCTATACTAAGCACTTAGCATCAGCTTAATTGTGTGGATGTTGTTTGTTTTGTTTTGTTTTTCTTTTTTGAAATTAACATCATATATACTTGAGTATATACAGTATATAGGAAACTGGAGGGAAAAAAACAAAACAGTAAGTGTTCACTCAAAAATTAGCAAAGAAGGTTAGCAGCTTTTCCCACACATATTATAAATTCACTGGACCAATTCTAGAAATCCCTTCTGGCTCTTCTTTACTTTGCTAAGCCCAGGAGATTTCAACTGCATTGGTGGTCCCTAACTTGAAGTTTGGTAAAAATATATCTATAATATATATACATATAGATGTGCATATATATATATATGTTTATATATAGCCATTGACTGACAAATACATTAAAGCTGGGTAAGCGTACACGTATAGTATCCAATGGCATACATCACCTAAAAAATGATTTAAAATTGTTTCCTATAGAAGAAATTAGAATAATTGGGCACAGCACCTAGGCAGCAACTAGGCTTCCAACTAAAGATGAGAAATAAGCCCATATAAAAATCTAACCTAAGTCTTCATAAGACAGGGATGAAACTTAAACTGAATATTCTTTTGATGATAGAAAAAAAGCTCTGACACCACAGAAAATCTATTTTGACAACTGTAGGAGTTAAACTCTAATTTCAGATGCAAGGCTGTCAAAGAAGAAAAAAACCCTGTTTCTATGCCTACAAAGATTAGGATCTGGCAGATGATCTAAAAACCCAGCTAAATATTCTTTTTATAGAGTCACCTCCTGGTCCCCTTATTCACATAAGGAGTCTTGCAGCATTCAAGAGCAATAAGGGGGATTTGGCTCTTCTTGCTTTTCTGTTCAAAAACATGCTGTAAGATAAAATCAATACAGACAACTGTATATTAAGCTCAAGGTCACTCATGGCAGGTAACTACTTACGCTACCACATCTCCTGTTTATAGACATTGCTGCTGTTAAGAATGACTGCTCTTGCAACTATTGGCAATTTTTGAGTATCATTTTCCATGTCTGCAATGGAGCAGCCCACTAAGACAGAACTTGCCCTTTGCACATGAAGAGCTCTGTATCCTTAAATACCAGCATAGGAAATTTCTCATGTCCTATGCTGTTATAACACTTTGATGAACAAGTTTCCCATCATCAGACCCTTGCTACAGGTCAAGAAACCCTTTCTTTGACATAGAAAAACGTGAGGCACAAGTTTTGAATACAGGAAGGAATGATTTCTTATGGTTACATGGCCCATAATCACAGCACAGTTTCTACACAATACTACATACTGGATGAGTACATATCCATTTCCAAACATATTAGCCAAGTTTTCACTCCAGAGAGCTTTAATACAGAGTTTGGAAGCTCCAGAAAATTATTTCCAGAATTGTTAGACTTTTCCAGCCTCAACTGCAGCTGATTATTCCACTAATGAACTATAAATAAACCACATAATTAAACTGTATTACAAATTCTCCACATTTTATGTAAACTTAAGTTCTTACAGCATTTCTTACTGAGTATCTAAAAACTGGTCTACAAAAATTATTGCATGGTTTTCAAGTCTTTGGCTTCAGTATCATCTGAAATTTGAAAAGCACTTCTCTGGCCCTTCCATCTGACGGTTAAGGAAGGAAGTTAGGAATTCAACAAAGGGTTAAACATAATTAAATATTATTCTGAGTACCATGGAGAAATTAAAAGAATTTTCCTACGTGCAACCTAGACTGAATAAAACATGTAAAAGTACATGAGATACCTACAGTATCATAATGCATACAGATGATCAGCATGCTAACTTCAATGGTCAGCATTAACTCAGCTATCTAACCCTACTATATACAAAAGCACTGTCACATTGGTAGAATCTGTTCTATATTTTCAGTTTTTCATAAAACACAAAAGGAGACATTTTTAAACAACAAACCCGCAATCACATCTCACAACTGTAGGACATAACTCTTCCAAGGGAACTTTTTAGCACTTTTTTTTCCCCCTATGGTATTTTTCCAAAACAAATGTTTTGTACAGACCTGTGCGGTGTTGATAAACATTTGGTTTGAAGTATTTACAGGATTTTTCCTGTTGATTTTCATTAAGTTACTTTAAAAGGGAACCATTTCTATGATACCTTTCCTTCATATCCTTATATGCTTTTAAGAAAAAGGAGCATATAATATTTAAAATATTTGTCACACTACAGTGTGGGCCCTGAAACTTTCCAAATCTAGAATGCAAAAAAGCCTGACCTAAAATGTTCCTACCATTTCCACACAGAATCATTCATTTGCGGAAGCTGAAATTAATACGGTACATTACATATTCCCTGTTACTTACTTTACTCTTCTTTGTTTACTCAGGTACTCAATTTGCTTTCACTGTTTTTCTGAAATAATGCTACAGCAATAACTATTTTAATCTCTCATTCTAGAGACAGAACTGAAGCATCTCATTGCTCCACCTGCAGAGCTCTATGAGCACAATGTAAGAGAGGAAAGCGCATGCCTCTGTGCACAATGCGTAATCCTAAAGAGTTGTAAATAAGTAACATATCTTTTGGCAATGTTCTCTGCATATTCCAGTTTCAGCACACCAGACACATATCCATTTGCAAGCTTATGGGTGAAAACTGGAGACCAACGAAGGCATCTTCGTGGCCAGTGTGTACTACAGGCCACCTGACCAGGACAGGATGTTGATGAAGAGCTCTCCAGCTCCAGGAAACATCGCGCCTTTCGGCCCTGATCCTGGCAGGTGATTTCATCAAACAGACATATGCTGAAAAAGTAGCACAGCACCCTGCAAGCAGTCCAGGCGAGCATTAAAGACAAACTCGCAGTTCCCCCCAGAGCAGTATGCCTTCAGTTGCCTGGATAGACTGATATTTCCAATGATGCAGAAATATTAAAGTTTCACACATAAAGACTCTGCAGATCATCACTACTTAAAACAAACCATACTTTTTCCTCTCTTCCTTCTCTCAGCTGTAGTAGTTGATTCAACACTCTCTTGCTTGGTACACACTGGATTTTCTCTCCTGTTGTTAGTGTGCTCTCTACACCTACAACATATCTGAGTAAGGTATAAGGAGGGAGAGCAAGCACTGATGAAAGCCCAGTCTCTCCCTCCCTTTACCGCTGCTGCTACCTTGCCTCACCTCAGGTTTATACGAAATATCACCTCCAACTTCTATGCGGCACACAGACAGCATCTGCGCATTTCAGTCTCTTTTTATGGTTCCTTTTTCTCCCCCTTTCTTTTTCTCTCCCTTTTAAGACTGCTGTGTTTCTGGAGTTTCCCTGGGGAAAATCTTCAACTTGAAAGGGTCTCTTAATAACCTTGCTCAGACCTGCACACAGGAAATTAAGCCATTCTGCACATTCAGCATTTACCACTTTGCTCTGCAATCCAAAGTTCTCGCACATACATACTGTTTGCAGCCATTTGGGGATTAACCCCTTCACCTTGCAGAACTGCAGGTGAATTTTCATTTCAATGTGTGAACTCTGCCTAGAGATGTGGGTAATAGTTCATATATTGAATACAAACGCTTCTAAATACATCAGAGCCGCTTTGCATTGTTGCCAAAGAGATCTGTCAGACAAACAAAACTCACACCAAATGGAAACCTAATTAGGGGCCTTTGACTCTCAGATTTTTTCTTCACTTCATTAAAGTGCCCCCCTCCACTTAAAGAAACAAACAAACAAACAAAAAGCCCCCCCCAAAAAAAAAACAGCCAACAAACATTTTTTCTCCTCCTAGTGCGCTGAGGTTTAGGGAGTACTTTCTTCTTAACCCCTCTTAACTGTTTTCCCTCTAGTCAAAGGGGCAGATACTTAGGGACACAAACCTCCTTTATTTACATACCAAGACTGAGAAACTGGCTGTCTAATTTGGCTACATCCCAGGCAGCCAGCCTGCAAAAAGCACAGTCAAACATTGCTCAGCTGCTATGTGAGTTTAGGAAGCATGGTGCCTGGCACTCAGCACAGTGCTCTCAATGATTTCTAACTAGTATTTCCCATAAATCTCATAGAAGGTTTGGGCCAAATTTTTTCCTACTTCTAATTTAAAAAAAAAATAGAAAAAACAATGCTCACGTGTTTGCTCTCCTGCTTAAATTTATTTTCCCCTTGCACAAGGCACCATCGCAGATAAAGAGCAATGCCTCTTTCCTGACAGCTAACTTACAAGAAGCATCTACAAATGCAGACACGTCCCACGTGTGAGACCAGGCATATTTTTGACCAAAAAAAAAAAAAAAAAAAGCATACCAGGTGCACAAAGCCTTTGCTTCCCCAGATCCTCCATACTCCAACATTCATACCCAGCACTTCACCACTCTGACTCTACATGTGCTTACTGCTACACCAAGCATTCCTACCAAGCTTCCATTGGAAAGTCTTCCTGTTGACACTTAAGTGCAGCAAACTGTGCCCCTCTGAAGTGACACAACTTTCCACTCCCCCTCCTGTGAATTAGGGGAATAACTGAGCGACCACTTCAAAGCATATTTAAGATGGAGTTCTGCGCTCTGAAGCTAGTTGATGATCATGATATATGGAAATCATAAAAAGCTCAAGGCTAGCTTAACTCTGGACATGTTGCAGCGAGGTCTGTACTAGTTGCAACGGGACAATGAAAACCCCTAACTTATTACTGACTGAAAGAGTCCTTAAATAAATACAAAAAAATTCTCTTAACTCTCCCCCTACCTCCTATACCTCCCCTGAAAAAGGCATTAGGAAGCGCTGGGTAAGAATGCTGCAGCACACTGCTGTAAGAAGCTCTAATGATGCTGAGACTCATTCCAAACTTTTTTCTTACACAAGCACCATCTCTGGCAGACTGGGCCGGCAAGACGCAGGAAGGGGAACTAGAAATTCCACCTGTAGCAGAGATGTGGCAAACTACAACTACCAACACATGACTCAAAGATGAAATCAGTGCGGCTGGGTCAGAAAGAAGACCCTTCAGTGAGCAGGTCTGTAAGCAGCTCACACATTGGAAGTTCCCTCCACCCAGTTAGCAATATAGGTGTTTTTTTTGGCTTTTGTTGTTGTTGTTGTTGTTTCAATTAATTGAGACTGCTGAGTCTGTGAACTGTTTTTACAACTGTTTCCTAAGTACAAAGAAAAGCCTGTCACGCCAGGGTATAACTTTATTAGTTCATGTGGAATCCAGAAGAACCAGACTGAAGAGCTCCTAAGTAAGATGATTCCTAAAGGTCTCATGGAGATTTATTGCAGATGGTTGACAACTATCCTCAAAATATTTAATACCCAATCTGACACAAAGAATCTGCACTGATTTCTTCTGTCTGTCAACTGAATATGTATCAAGGTCAGCATCCACAGAACCAACACAGTTAAAATCTTTAAACAGCTGCTGAACACAGTATTTCTTTGGTTCTAATTTAAGACCCCAGAAAAAGAAGGTAAGCAAATTGAAACCTAAAACAAATAAACAACATTCTCCTCCAGAAAGAAAAGAAACGATGCTGGTGCACTGGAGCTATGGAACGTGAAGTGCACGGAACATACCTCTGGGTTACAAGTTTCTGAAAGGGTTACTTAGCTGATTAGAGGTGCACAGATTGTGTGAAATATTAATAGTAGTGAATTTCAGTAGTAGCGTCCTAACACACAGCTAAATAAAGTTACCACCCAGCAAGCAGGACACATGGAAAGTACAAACCTAAAATACCACTTAATAAAAAAGCCAGTTAGCAAGCCCCTTTTTAAACCTATGGTGTTTTGGAACATTCGTAAATCCAAAAGAAAGAGATTAATTCTCAGTTTCACCAAGCTTCCCCCACAACAGAACTGTGACTGCATCCCTCACCAACACAACGAATATGGAAGCACATTAAATTCCCACATAAATATAGCTATCCAAAGTTGTTTACGTATTAGAGAAAAGCTGAATACTTGTTTTCATTTGTACTGAAAGGTATGAGGGACTGATTAGAAAAAAGTCCATCATTGCTTGCTGCAGATGCTGCCACTGTCTCAAGTGTTTTTTCAGCACTCTCTGAGACATTGCAACTGCTGAGGGGCTGCTGCCTGCAGAACTGCTGTTGTACAATTCAACAAAATACCAACACTTCCTTAGGGTCATGGGATTTTCCATGTTCTCCATGAGAGCCGAGGATTTTAAGTACAGAAATTTCCTATCATTCATCCAGCAACAAAGTTTCAAAGGCAAATTCATCACCTATGTCACAGACTTGGCATTTGTATCTATCTATTTTAAAGTAAGGGTAGTTATCTTGAAACATTATGAAAAAAAGCACAATTCATTAGGCCAACAATGCAGTGCAGGTTCTACATACCCTCTGCCTACGAAAAACACTGTAAAGGAAAGATTTAAATGTTTAGTTACCATGGCTACCTTTATATCACAAGGCAAGGGAAACCCACACTGAAGATGAAACACTGCTCCGTAAAGAAAGAAGCTAGACACTGTTAATATGTTTTTCCCCTCTCCAGTATTTTCAGAAGGCAAATCTGTTAAACAAAGAAGAAATTATGCAATGTAACACACATTGCATAATTATTATTTTTTATGTAACCACACAATGGTCGGACATCTATGTGAAGAATTATTTTATTATTTATCGTGTAAAATAACTTCTCCTAACAAGTATAAATCTGGAAGTAGATTAAAATAATAGAAGGTTGTGAAAGAGAGTGAGTTGCTCATATCATTCAGAGAGAGGTATGTCAACATGATTCCTCTATTACAGCGTTGACTGTCTCAGAACATTAATTGAAAGGACAAAAAAAATGGATATAGGAATTTTAGGGTTCTATGCGTTTGGAATGTGAGCTTTTAAAGACTTCTGCATTCAGTCTGCAAAGGACAAGAAAAAAAAAGAAAAAAAGAAAAAAGGACAGAAAAAATGTCAAATTCAAACAACAGCATTTCTGCTGTGCAACAAGTTCTATGCCCAGGTCCTACTGTGCAATGTCACAATACAAAACAACAAAACTGATGAGTTAAGCATCAGTAAAGAAGATAAAGCAATAAAGTAAGAAATAAAGCAAAGCAGGAAACAAGCCTGGCTTGGAGTTGATGGCTAGAGAGAACTTCTTACTCATTGGAAAGCAAGCTTCGAAACCTCTGTGATCTGTGAAACACAGCATGCGAACCGTCACTGATGAGATCTGCAAGGGCAATTACATGAGGAAAAAGTTCTGACTTTTCTAAATATAGAACAGGGAAAGCAGATGTTTTTCTTCTTTCTGTTGTGTTTGAAAACTAAGATCACAGCAGATGCTCATATTCCAGTTGTACTGCTTTGATTATATGAGTCAACTAAAAAACTTATCGCTAAGGAACTTCTATATCTTGTTTTGAATTTAACATGAAACGACTCATTATTAAAAAAGAGCATTAAGTCTAATTTAAAGGGCTTTTTCCCCTCTTGTACTATTAAGTGACAGCACAACAGCTTCTAAGTAAATGAAGTAAACACATTTAATAGGAACTACAATTGAAAAGACATTATGAGCGATGGCCAATTTTTTCCAAAGCTTCAGCAGAAGGTTGTGACATCCATTATTGCAAATCCCACAAACCACCAATGCAGAAACACCACAACACTTACTGGATGTCATACAAGAACAGTGCAGCCAACAGAACTTCTCTTGTAAGAAGGCATGGAATGTAATATCATTTTAATAAGCATTTTAAATAATTTGTAGGGAGACTTTCTCAAACAAACACATATTTCAGTAGAATAAAAGATCAGAGTAAAGATAAAAACCACACATAAGGAGTCTATTTTTCTGAGGTATTAAAAACACACTATCAGAGCTGAAAGGTTTGGAGAATCTTTCACCTTTGTATTTTTCATTTATTTTATGTAACACATTTATTTATTCATGATGCATTTTTTTTTTTTTCCTTCTGATTTTCTTTTATAGCCTGAGATCACAAGCCAAAATTGACCTCACGTTTTTGGGGCATTAAGATATTTAATATTAAATTTCTTCTCTGAGCTGTCATCAATTACATACGCAATCTACACAAAATGTAGTGAAGTACACTAAAGTACACAAATTAAGCCAAATCTCAAAAGCTTTGCAGCACTGGAAAAAAAAGTCTTTACAGTTCAAGCTCTCTCTGATGCCTTATGAAAGGAAGTCTCCAACTTCTGAAGACCTTTCCAACATTCAAATTACAGTCACTATTAGATATGACAACCTCTATGAGCCTTCGCATGAAAGCTGTTCATCAAACCTGATCTTCCCAAGATAGGATGGGTAACTGGAACATTTCATAAGGTGTAAAACACTTATTCCAATGATATTTGGAATGACTCTGAAAAGGGCAGAGTTTTCCAGGGTGCTTCATTCATCTTTCTCTTAAAAAAAAAAAAGAAAAAAGAAAAAAAAAAAAGGAAAAAAAGAACTGATACTTCTCAATTTTCTGTACAAACAAGCACCAAAGTGTGTCTGCACACACTGTGAGAGCCACTGATGTTCATAGAAAAAAAACACTGGTCATCTCAAGTACCTGCTTCATCTCCTGGAATTTAATGCCAAACAAATAACCCCTGGCTAAAATAACTTTTCAAACATCTAGATGTAAATTTTTGTAAGGAGAATGAAACAATAATCACTCTTGTGTGTGCATAGCAATGGTGCTATAGAATAAATGGAATGTCCATGAAAATTTTAAGCTTTTTAATCCTTTGAGAAATCCAAATTGATTAAGTGTGATGCAGTGAGAACTAGGAAGATTTTTGTGCACTGGCTTTCATATGTATGTTTTAGATAACGAAAACTGTTACCTGAAATCAGATTTTAATGTTACCATTATGGGGGACATAGCTTCAGATATACGTGCTATTTCAGAAAAATTTAGTTTGTCTACATGTGAAAATGTAGATTTAAGAAGTGATTTAAACTTCCAGTCAAAGCTGTAAACCTTGGAAAAAAAATCCACAAAACTCCTGGTTGTTCCACTTAAAAGCAGTTTCTGGATAAGGAAGACCACTTGTCCATTTGTTTGAAGTAGAAGTGCTAAGCAACACAAGTCCAGTTCACTGAGAAATTCAGTAACAAACAATTACGAAACACTCTTCTCAACTTCAGTCCATCTAAATACTTGGCACCCAAATCTCACTAAAAGTCAAGATAATCATATTAAAGCCTTTATGAAGGCTCCTATCCAGTAGAGATTACAGCAAGTCAGAGTTACTATCAGGATTCTTTTGTCACAAATCACATAAAAATAACAGTAAAACAGTTTCAGTCTTCAGCTGAGAGGCTTTTAAAAAATTAAGATGCCATTAGAGATGAAGAGATGAATCTTCATTCATCCCTTACTAACATTTAGGATACTGCGTAAAAATTCCTGTGCTGAACAACATTGTCAAAGGATTCTGGTGAAAATATAAAGACATCCAGAAAAACAGTTATCTCTTCCATTTCTCCTGATCACTAAAATATAACACCAAAATTAGGGTTTTAAAGAGCTTTTAACCAATAAAAACACAAAGCAGCTTCTTGCCTCTGCACTATAAATCTGTACTTAAAAAATATACCAACTCTCACATACATCTCCCAACTTCTGCCTTTCTCTCAGGACAAAGAATAATTCCTGAGGATCTGTACAAAATAATAGACTTTCTGAAAATGGGAATGCACTGTTTCTGCTAATTGGAAGAAGTGGGCATCTCTATGAAGTTTCTGGCATTTTAGCAGATAGACCTTAATAGCCTCAAGACAGGAGAATCTCCTAAGCCCAGCAGTCATTTTCACTTGCGTCTACAGTGAGATGGTTTTTATTTCATTTTGTACAACAGGTGAATAGCTTCATTTAAGATATTCCATTCATAATAAACATTCTTGATTAGTGAAATCTGTACAGCAGCTTTCGTCTGGTCGTGATCCTTACACACAGGAAGTAGCCACCTGTAGCCATGTTGCACGGAACAGCCAATTCTACACAGGCCTGTCTTGGCTACAGACCCACTGCAAGTCTCCTCAGCAAGTACACACTCAACAGATTTGCTTCAAGTTGTCTTCCTTGCACCTGTAGCAAGTTCTGTGTGCTCTGTGCAAGGCTGCAAGATAAATTAAAGCCAACCTATTCCCATCTAGTTTCTTTTGACTTCGGCGAAACAAACGTAAAATAATTGGTACATCTATTCTCTTTATCAAGATAGTCTCCCTAAAATGATTACACTCCTCAGACCTTGATTCCGCCTTTACTTTCAGGCCAAATTCTCTTCTACTGTTTTTCCTATGCTTTCTTCCTGCAGCCCAGACTGACTATCAGGCCAGAGGGAAAGAGCACACAGGAAAAAGATGAAATGGAGGGAACTGACATTATTAATAATCGTATTACAGAACTTCACATGTTCTCCACATGGAGAATAGGCTTCTGTGCATTTAACACTAAAGCAAAGAATAATACTGCAAATCCTCTTTGAAAGAAATGACAATCTGATTTCCTACTTCTTAATCAGATGATTATATGTCAGCTCAGGAGCTCAGTTTGAACCGTGTGTGTCTTCAGTTCTTACAGCTCCCAGACTCAGTGTCCAGAAAGTCCGTTAGTAATCTAATAGTTTCAAAACAGCATAATCAACATCAGGGAGCTCTCAACAAATCATTCTGAAAAAGAGGGAAATATTTGTTTTTGCCTTTCAAAAAGACTCAAAGGCAATGCACTTAGGCAGCACTGACCATCAGTGCATCAGTCTAACTCAGCTGCTGTGGACAGGTAATGAGGGCCTGCTGTTCTTCGTAAGGCACAGTTGTGGAGCAGAGGTTCACTAGCCATTTTTTATTGCTATTGCAACTGCAAAAACCAGATGATGTTTATTATTATTTGTGACACTATTTCGTACAGAACAGCAGGTCCTCATTAAGACACACTGACCACAAATGTTGTGCAGAAAGTCTAAACTTTGAGCTCAAAGCATATAAGAATCTACTTTCTCTTTTTCAGGAGATAAACAAAAATAAAAATAATTTAAAATAACACACTTTTGCTACTACTTGTAAATTTAATTCTTAAATCTTCATAACTTCAGTGATAGAAGATCGCAAAACAATTAACGAAGTTTGGGTATCTAGTTCTCATCAATTGTTAAATAGAGCAGGTCGGGGCTCAGTAAGAAGAGAAATGTCTTCAAGAAGCGTTCCATCAAGAACACAAGTATGTGAGCTTCTTTTCAGACAAAAAATAAAAATTACGTAATAAAATTGTGTTTCTACAAGCAGGTTGAAGTCAGAACTGTATGAAAGTTGCAGCTTTCTAAGAGCATATTTGTTAGCAGACACATCCATTTTGCTTTTATATGTTACAAGGTAAAAAGTCCCATACTACAGCAAACAGAGTGTGAGGGGAAAAGAAGATGCAAAAGATCTGGATCTTTTCCTCTTTTTGGAAACGAACAGAGAGCTTCCAGGATAAAATCACGTAATTGTATATCCTTGCATCTCCAAGACCATAACCCTATCTTTTATAATAAAAAACCTGCAATTCCATCAAACTGCAGTTGAATAATTAACAACACAGCACTTACTCAAGTTTAATAGAAAGTGAAATAGGCCAGGTTAATGGGCATGTTTTGCCAAATCCTGATACCTAAAATCTAAAAGCTCCTAATAACTTAGGATGGAGAGAGACAAGTAAACTGGCCTCAGAGCAGCCTGAAAGAGGGCTTTGTGATCTGTATCAGCAAAAAGAGCAAAATAGCAAGTTATACGGAAGATTTATGTGAGAGCAAACACAGCAATTCAATTTTTTTCCCTTTGTTTTCCTCTAAAGGAGACATAGTTTGTAACAAAAATTTGGGAGTAATTGCATTGGTTAATTCTTTATTTCCTACAATCCAGAGGCATGCAAGTCTCTGAAACGAGCACTCTGCAAGCAGTTCAAATCTTTTTCTACCAAAAATTCCCTGCATAATAAAATAATTAAAAGTATTAATCCTAATGCGTACTCAGAAGAAATCACTT
Source organism: Alectoris magna (assembly GCA_030625065.1). NCBI lineage: Eukaryota > Metazoa > Chordata > Aves > Galliformes > Phasianidae > Alectoris > Alectoris magna. The sequence continues at coordinate 4,035,757 of CM060575.1, read as the reverse complement.
TCAGGTTTTGCACTTTCAGTTGCAAAATGCATTTCTGAATAAGTTTCTAGTTCTAGTTGTTTTCTGTGATCCCATCTTTTACAGGAGCCATAGCATCAAATACATATCTTATAAAAGTAAAGCAGAATTCTCAGCTTTGCTACGTATGCTGTGAAGCCTGTCTCCATTACTTCAATATATATCTTGCTTAACTTTACCATAAAGTTTAACCCGTTATAGTGCAAATAAAGTCACTACAAAAATGCAGGAAAAGAAAAATACAAAAACAAAAACAAAGGAAAACAAAAAGACTTTTCTCCATACTTGTACATTTGTCATGTTCTTGAATCACTGCCTTGGACACACAAGATAACTTGTTATAATCCCACAGACTGCAGCAGCATAAAAAAAGTTATCTGTACTCCAGTGCTATGTTTTCAAATGAAACAAAGGTTTAGAGAACTAACCAAAAAAATACAAAAATAGAAATGTAACACATACCTAAATTATACTAGCACGGCAATAGCCACAAATTGCCAGGGAGAGTGAAGAAATGTGAAAACACAAAGCACGATAATAATGAAAGATTTTATTTATTCCTGATTATAATATAGTTTAGCTATACATCACACGCTGTAGACATTTTTAGATGCCACAGAATTCTGCTTTTTGGAGCAGCTAATGAGAAAACTCACAAGAGGAGAAGTAATTCTTAAACTGGCTCAAGATTTAAGATGAAGTTATCCAAGAAATAGTCTGGAATAGATACTGCACTCAGATACAAAAATCCATGCAAAAATGGGGGGAAAAAAGCTAAAAAGAAACCCCAAAAGAAATCCACGAGAGGTTTAACTTGAAAGGTTAGCTTGCTTAACTTGAAAAAGAAGAATGATGTAAAAATGAAGAAACTACTTAAAAATAAATTAAAAAGCAGTAGCTAAAATTTTAAAATATTCATATCAATATTTTAAAGCTTTCTTTTTATATAAACTGGCATAGCAACTCTTTAAAGGAACCACGGTAAAAGCTCAGAGTACAAGCATATTACCTATCAAAAATAATTTTAAATGGGCTTCCAGAAAAATTGGTGCGCTTAAATAGCGGAGTAAAAGAGGCTATTAGACATAAAAGGACACCCTTCAAAAAGCAGAAGTTGCATCCACCTGAGAAAATTAAGAATAATAAACTCTGACAAGATTAACATAAACCAGAACCATGAAAACAAACCCCAAAAGATTTGGATGAGGAACTCACAAGAGACACAAGGAATAAAAATACTGAATACATCCATGAGAATCAGCAAGGCTGTGCAAGCACATGGAGCTGCTGGATGTGTATGAAGAACATACGAGGAAGGGAAATGAAATGATTCCCACGTACCTGTTCACCACAGAAAAGCTCAGTGACCTTTCCAGACTGGAGATATTCTCTGGGTAAGGTGAGTAGAAGACAGTCTCAAACCAACCTGCCAATACCAACTTCTAGAAGTTCTATCATCGCTAGAATGAACAGAACTATGCAGTGTTTCTAAAGGATACTGGATATAAAGTCTGTGATCACCTGAGTGTGGCTTGTAAGCTATGATTTAAACTAGTGTTAATGTCATTGGAACTACAGATAATAAGCACAATGCCAGGAAACGAGGGAATCTGACTTCTGGAATGAGTACATCAGTAGAAATTCTAACAAACATCTAAAATATTTACCTCATTGGTCAAATGTCAATCAATAAGATCAACGAAAAAGAGTGATCAAATTGATACACAGCATGCTTTTCCTTCCCTTACCTCCCTGACAATAAAATGATAAACCTATAGATAGAGCAACATAGGTTGCTCCAAAAGTAATGCCTCCAATTTATTTCCATGAAAACTACCACAGATACAAAGAATACAATAACACTGTTTGATAGAGCAGATTTTCAGCTACAAAAAAAAGCTATTTTTTGACATAGCCACCACCATTAGCTATGCATTTTCACCAGTAATGAACAAGAACCTGCCATGCCATACAAATCCGCATGGCCATCCAGAACATGGCTTGACTTTCACGTTGCTGTTGCCACTCCCAGAACGCATCACCCACTGCCTCACTGCACTCACATCCACTGTTCAGCAAGCATTGGTGAATGTCAATGGGTGCCATTTTTTCTGCATGGAGGAATTCAGTGACACAGATTTGTTTCATTCCCACTTTCGCATCAGACACTATTCCATCACAGTGTCCCTCTGCTGCCATCTGTCATAAGGCAACAAAACATAACGGGATATTGGTGTGAAGATTCAACCTCTTCTGCCATCCCACCAATGTCTGTTTCTGATGGCATGGACCAACATCATAAAGTAGGAGGCACTACTTTCACTGCAGCTCTTAGGTAATTAGTAAGACAGGAAACAAAAGCTAGCAACTACTCTTATATGTTTATTCTTATCTGCACAGATCTTCAGATAGGCTTTACAAAAGCAGACTCTACAATAAAGTGTTCTTCATTATAAATGTCACTCTGGTGTTAAAAAACAATTCTCATAGAAGCAAAGCTACATACTATAATCACTTTATGAAAGCTGCTGTTTACTTCCTAATCTATTATTAGTAATCTTCCAAAAAAAGATAAGCTAAAACATTAAGAAAGCAAAAACAGCATAAACAATTTCTGTCTATGTTACTGCTGAATAGAGGAGTCAGATTGATTATTTTAAGAAGAAATTATGCTAATTTAAGCAAGAAAGCCATAGTAAGAAATAAAATGTTGCACATCTTAGAAACATCACATAGCAAGGTCATCGTGGCTGAGGCAATTATTTTGGCAAATTGCTGTGGAGGGACAAGAGCTAATAACACAAGTAACCACTACTGAATTTTACGTGTGTTTCTCAATGCTCAGTGGAAAAGGAAATTTATTTTTGTAAATTAGCCATACAATAAACTAGGTAGTATTCCATGTATTCATCACCATTAAGTAATCAGCGCAGCCAGGAGATGACACATTGTTATTTGAGCAAATTTTCTTGCTCTTAGCAAGTGAAGTAAGCCCAGTATCAAGTGGCCACTCAAACAACAGTTACAGCAGAGCAACACCTGTAATTACTCAGAGGATTAAACTAACAGATCAGGTAATTCCCACTCACAGGAAATAACACATATTTCATTTCCAGCAGCCAGCATAGCACTTGTCTGTGGTACTTTACCCATACATTTGAGAATGTGGAGCTACACATGTACACAGCACTGCTCTCCTGGAGACAACCAGCCCTGGGAGTCCAAGGTGCCCTGCACAGTCCCTTAGGTCTAGCTGGTACTAGTGCTGTGGTCACTAGCTGGGTTGTCTTCATTTTGGAAAAATAAATAAATAAATAAAAAGGAGAATGCTGAGGAATTTTCAGACATTAGCAACAGGAGGACTAGAAAACAAGCAGGTGAACGCGGCTTCTTTCCCAGGAGGGATTCAGCCAGCAGTCAGTTCAGTTCACCCGACCTTCAGTACAGGATCCTTCTGGCACATAGCCCGAGGTCACCACTCTGGCTAACAGAGCACTCAGTCCCCTTTCTTGAAGCTAAGCTAAGCTATAATATGTTTGAGGCAGTGATTGTACCACACCACTGTCCTACAATTATTATGAAGAAGAAACAACATGCTGGGCCTGGTCTCAGGTTAGCTATTTTGCAAAGAGAGAAATCCACAATGCTAGCACAATCAACTGTGAAATATAGCTGGGAAACAGAAAGTGCTTCAAACACCACTGCAAATAACAAAAACTCATCTGTCTAAAAACTCTGGAAAAGGAATATAAAGTTTTAAAGCAGAAAAGAGTAAGAGGAAGTAAAATGCTTGATCCACAGCTCAAGGGCAGGCTGGAAACAATTCTACCTCATGCAGACATAAAATTGCTGGAAGGGTGTTCTCATAAACAAAGTGCTGGAGGCCATGCCATCGTCCACCTCCTCCTCCTTCTCCCTACATCTAAGGAAGCCAAGTACATCTCACAGAACAGAAGATGCACACGTTTCAGGAATATCCCAGAGGCAAAAAGAAAGAATAGTGAAACAGTAACAGCTTTCAGAGCTGAAGATACAGCCTCTTCTATTTAGGTTAAAAATCCTCTAGGGCCTGTTCCTACTGCTGATTTCCATGTACTTGCAGGATTTTCCACAGCTTCATTATTCAAAGAAAATAGCTGGGTTTTACTGAGGTTGGCCGTTGGGGGCAAAACTCAGCTGCTGCAGAAAGTCAGATGAAGGTATTTGCACCATGCAAGTTCTCATCGCACTCTCTGGGGCACCACTTAAGTACCTATTAAACACTCCGGGCTTAAACAGGATTTAAATGAGCAACAGAGACCTGATCTTTTTTTCTCCCATTCTCTTTTGGCCAGCAAAGTGTTTTATATTACAGTTTATTTGCCATTAAAATTTTCAAGCCAATCATTACAAATGCTTTCATTTTTTAGTTTGGAGTGGTCTTAAGAACAGCTTGCTAGATTTTTGAATGTTCTTTGAGTCTATTTTTGTATAGCAGAAAAAAAACTGAACTGAAGGTGGAGAAAAGAAACACAGGACGATCATAGAAAAGAGTTAACTCAAGATTTATATAGGAGCAGTGGAAAAGTGATGGAAAGAATGAGGGTTCTACACAAAGCAGTTCTTCTGCCTTGCCATTGATGTAACTAAACAGATCTAAGACAAAGTAATGCTAGCAGTTACAAAACAAAGAAGAATCTGCAAATAGCTCACTTGAGTAGCAATAAAAGCAGGTGAGCTCCTCTTCAGTGCAAAGAAAAACTTACAGTATAAAATTTAAGGAAGGTCAGTTTAATCTGTTAATATATTCACAGAATTGCAAAAGATTTAGCTGACAAAAGCAGCCAAGTAGACCCTGATGTTTTTTTAATATCCATACGAAATGGCACTCAGACAGATTTTGTGCTTGATTTAAAGCAAACTGATGGCTAAGTTACACATTTAGATAGGAATGCTGGGGTAAGGTCAAACCACTATCATTAACATCCCAAGGAGGAAGGCTGATAATTACTAATGCTTAAAAGCACCAGCAGTCTACTGACTGCATGGATTTTCTCAGACTTTTGTTCAGTCAGTTTCTCAAGTAAAAAAATAGCATTCAAAGACTTTTAGCTCATACAATGTAAGCCTCACTCATTAGTAATCCTTGAAGCTTGACTTCATTTGAGCCTGTTCTGGGTCTGGATAGCAATTAGTATTGCCCTCCAGGTAAGGGAGTGTAGATTTATTCCCCAGAGGTGGTTTAACTTCCTCAACCTACTTTAAAATTAGATTTACTCTGTTACAAATCGTAAGTGTTAAATGAGTAAAACTATTAAACAAGGAATACTGCTGGGCTAAATGGCTAAGCGTTTAATGGTTTACCACAGTATTACCATTTTTATGGTCTATTAAAACAATTGGAAGAATATCAGCAGTATGAAGAATCAAGTAATTTATATACAAGTTTGATAAAGTACCGTATGTTTCAGTAAAAAGCGAGCTCATTTTCTCACACTTAAGAAAATTAGAAGAAGGGACGTTTGAAAAGAAAAGGTTACTTTTGAGCTGAAGAACATTTACTTTAAAGTAAATTTGTAGAAGGATGTATGCCACATACCTGTCATCTATGTTTCTGTTTGCTTTATGCAGCTTGTTATAACCAGAATGCAGATGGTCTAAGCTGATACCGCCAAACAACAGCTCAAATTAAATATTACAAGCCTGACTCAAATCTAATTCCTCTCTGTGCTGCATCCTCATCTCTCTCCTCCTTTTCTCCCCTCATTAACATTAACATAAAAGTCATCAATATATCGTATTACCCTACAGCATTCTGACTCTTAGCATGAGTGAAACATGGAAATAACCAAATCCCTGCTATAAAGGCTGTCGAGAGATCTTCCAACAAGTTCAGGGTCCAAGAAATCACACAGTGAGCTACTACCAAAACTTCCTTGTACAAATCAAGCCAAATATTTTATTTAGTTAGTTCATCACTTCCTCTTGACTGATCACTGATGTAAAACTCTGTCTTATCTCTAAAACACTCCCAAGAAAAGAAAAATATACCAAAAAGAATCTGTCAAATCCCTTCCTTGCAAACCCTTGCATGAAAGAAAGTTTCGCAATTAAGCTGAGAAATGCTTAACTTGATAATGAAGTTTGAGAAACTGGTCTAAGAAGAGTTATCTCCTTTGGACCCCTTGCCACAACTACGCCCCATCAAAGGCTTCGTACATCTCAGCTTCCCAGAAGTTCACAGGTCACACAGCTGTTCCAGGGAAGCCACAACAGCCTTCCCTTCCCAAAGTGAAACAGAAGGCCAGCAACTCATGCTCGAGGTTACTGTAACTGCTGTGGTTTAACCCCAAGCGTCTGGACTCCAGACAGACCGCCACTTGCTGCTCCCTCAGCAGGATGAGGGCAGAAAGTGAAACAAAATGGAACCCACGCGTTGTAAGAAAAGCTACGGACAAAGATTTAACAAGGTAAACCGAAACAAAAATGCAACAATAGCAATTCGTATACATCCACAATGCAATTACCACTCGCCAACTAGCTAATGGTCGGGCAGCTCACCAACCCACGCATCGCTCCTCACCCCACAAGGTCGCAGCCGATGCCCGGCCGCCCCCCCAGCTTTATCGCCGTCTCCTGCCATGGAAGAACTGTTAGCTGAACTTGGAGCACCTGTATGGGCTCTGCCCCACCCCTGCAGCTGCGTGAGGGGCAGTTCTGCCCCACCGCGTGACCCCGTTCCCCACCACAGCCAAATGTCCGCGTGCTGTTCTCAGCAGCTTGGCTGAAACCAAGATGCATATCTTAAGAAATTTGGGTTCTTTTCATTGTCCCCTTTCCCCACAATTTGTCTAATTTTAGTAGCGATGCTTTTTCAGGTTATGGGGAGGTACTGTTCTTATGAGACTTCCAAAAACCTGGAAGGGACATGGAGCAATCAGTGAGGAGGCACCACCTGCTTAATTCATTAATGCTCCATCAGTCATCTATTCAAACACCCCATAGATGCTCTGCTGCTGCTTTGAACGTGGTCAGTCTGGTTGGGATTTGTCTTCTCTTTTTCAGGAGGCACTATAGAAATCAAGCAAAGCAATGAGCTTAGCTTACTCTTGCAAATAAAATTTCAATCTATAGCTAATTTTTGATTCTTTACAACAAAACACATCTTTGATCCTGTGTCCAGAAATCTAGAGCTTGCTGAAGAAGCACAGAAGTTCTAACAAGATTAAAATGATGGCAATGCCAGAAGTTGCAAAGGAAAGGACAAAAGTAAAATGAAAGTCAAAATGTAAAGAAAAGGTGACCTCAGATACACAAACACTTTAAACAAAAATGTTAAGTTTAAAATGAGGAATATTTGCAACAGAAAAAGGAATCGAATCCCTACATATTTTTCCATATTTGAAAGAAAAAAAAAAATCTTACAGCTAAATAAATGGGGTCAAATTTTGAATTTACTCTGATGGTTCGGAAAAATACAAACAACAGTTTATTTGCTTTTCAAATGAAAAGCACGGATGAGGGCACTTAAGTAGCATTCAGAGATGTGAAAATGGCACAGCAATATTGTAAAATAGATCTTAACCTCTATCAGCACTTTGGTTTGGTGACACACATGGAGCTGCTCTCTCACTTCCTCCTCACCAGCCAGGAAGGTGCTTTTATTTGCTTTTAATTCTCTTTTTTTCTGCTACTGGCCGCGTCCAATGCAGGGGCAGCCCCTGGTTTCTTCTCATATGCCACACCTTCTAACAATATAACATTAACCCCATAGAATTGTTAACGCATCCTCCACCTTTGGCCAAATCCATTTTGCACTGACTTTTCATCCTAACATTTCTGCTGCACAGCAACTCTAGCAGTATTCTGAGTGGAACTCCTTTACTTCTCTCTGAAAAAAAAAACATTGAGCTCAGTAGGTTAATTTGACTGATGGCTGTAAATAAATGTAAGTTGTCATATGGCGTGTGAAGTTCCAGAGAGTTTGCATTATACAGAGCTGGTGGATTTTGGAGACAGAGTTGGAGCACTGGAAAAGGAACACCAGCTTACATAATGTTTTTTGCAAACCTAATCACCGCTGGTTCTGAAGACATTATCTTCACTTGAATATTTAATTTCTTGCACATCACATATGGAATTTTTTCCCTTTCTTTACCAAATGTATGACAAGCACTTATTGAGAGTTGTTTCTATTAGATTCCTTAGTGGCTTATTTGGGATTTTTTTTTTATTTGTTTTGTTTAATTTCTTACATGATTTCTTGGCATCGTATTTCTCATTTTGCCTGCGACAGAAGAGCAAGAAATCTTTGCGCAGAAAAATGTGAATGTCCTTACGCCTCTCCTGACCATTGTAGATAGAACAAACATTTCCAGATTCACAAAACAAAGACCTTGATATGTATCTTGTTAACAGAGGTACATGTGAGTAGCTGACAACTGGAAACTTGAAATATGGCAAGTCTGTAGCCATGGATAGTAACTACTTATGCCTTCACTTAGCAAGCAACCTTCATGCGGATGGTACTACTTCAGTGCAATCTGTAAGACAAGTTTTCAGACTCTGCTTTACACTTCTTTGCTTTGTGGTTTTAAGACAAGTGTTTGATGTCATTTGAAGATAGATTTTTGTGGTATAATACAGATAAGGGTTAGGTTGAATGTCTTCTCACAAAGGAAATTCTTCAGACGCATTCATAAAACAGCAGGAAGGACACCTACCGTCCTTATACATTCATATCATCATGTCTTTCTTTGCTTCTTTCTAGAGGGTTTTTTTTTTCTTTCCCTAGGAAAGCCTATCAGATAAGATCAGTATAATTATCAATACATCCCTGGGGAGCTGCTGGCAGCATGCCAACTGTTAATTAACCCTAGCATTGTCATACTTGATTACTTTTCAAAGTACTTCAGAGCAGTTGAATTAAAATAAGATAAATAAGGATAAAACGATTAATAATGAGAAGACAACTATCTCCTCTATAGGTGTGAATGGCGTACTTTCTACAGAGAGTGAAGTGAGTTAGAGACACATCAGAATTTAGACCGCCACTCAACCCCCTTCAGACTGAAGCTCCTCTTGAGAGCCTGATAAAGCCAAAGGGGTAGGTGGCTATGGTGGTGGGTGTGTGGAGATAAACCTAGTGTTGTAGGACTCAAACATAAGGAAGGCTGCACAATACTAAAAGGGTTTTCCCTGCTCCTGTAGCAGTGCTTGAGTTATGCATAGTTGATAAAAAGAAAGGAAAGCAAATACGCTGCTCAAGTAGGAGCAAGTAGGTAGTAGAATTAGATGGGTATAAAATATAGCCTGGACTTTCCCTTAATGCAATCTTGTTAGGATACAGCAGAACATATACAGAACTAAGTAATAACTCATTTTCTTCATCATCTTCTCTAGAACGTGGGTCAGAATTAGAAAGCACAGTGCAGCAGATCTGCTCCTCAAAATGCCCCACTGTTTCATCCCAGCGTTACAGACGATCAGAGTTCGACCTTTAAAATAACTTTCCTGTTCAGTCTCAAATGCAAGATTCTGAAATACGAATCTCTGCTCCTGAATTTTCCTGATAAATTAGGCACAGTTCAGTAAGAAAGTCATCTACAAGACTGATGTTAAAAGAGTTTCTTTCCATGACAAAATATTTACCATGAACAATGATAATTAGACATTTTCCCCCCTCCTCCTTTGGATTAAAAAAAATAAAAAAAAATAAAAAAAAATTGTTCAGTTTCTTGGTAAAAAAAAAGTTGAACATTCCAAACAGTTCAAGGTCCTGAGCAGTCTGGGAGCACAAACCAAGTTGGGATTACAAATTCTTGGGTGAGATTATGGAAATCTATCTTCCAAGAGCCTTTGAAGCTGGAACTCGTAATCCAGCCCAAGGATCCAAGATGCAGAATCCTGGACAAATGACTCCAGCAAGAGCACTGGCAGGAAACAGGATTTCCCCCACAACCAAACACTACATTGTGACTGACTACATCTTCTAGTTCAGTAATTTTTATTCAAAAACTTTCTGAATAGCTCTGCTATCTGCACCATTATTTTCTGTCAGCTTTATTTCAATATACAATATCCTGAACGTCATACAAGCCATATAAAACAGCAATATTCCTTGAATTTCTTTTCCTAGTAGATTTCCCTGCCCTTTTATTTCAGTTGCTGGCCTATTGTTCTTCAATTACAGACAGGGTAAATAACGTTGATTGAACTGTTTCTATTATGCCATATATTGCAAATCTAATAGTCCTATTTCGTGGCAAGTCACAATTTCCTATATTTGATTTTTTTCATGAACTTTTGTATACCAAGTTTTCTTCAGCTGTTTTGTTTCTCAGAGCTTATGAGGTGCAACATGATATAGCAGCTGCAGTCATGTGCAGATCATTGCTGTGAAAAATCTTTAGCAAATGCTGAAGTTTTTCCATCTCCCCATTTTATCATACTGAATACTATTTTCTGGACAGTATGTTTCAGACTATCACACTTACTTGCTATCAAAAATTGTATGCGGTAAAATATCTCCAAGCATCATTGTCTAAAGCGTTCCCTAATCACTGAATTGCCTCTGAATCCAAGGAGAAAATCTGCTTAATGGGGAATTGATTAAATATCCCCAAGAGCATCAGATGCATTCTAGATAAGTTCAAATTGACTGCAAGGTCAGAGAAAAAAGCATAATACCTCTGTACTTGCAAATTTTATTTTTCTTCATCTGTTGCTTGAATACAATTCTGATGTACTGAGTAGCAAGCACATTGTCTTTGATTTTAGTCTTACTTCTTAAAAGCATGAGAAAAGAGGAAGAATGATTTCAGAAAAGGTGTTGGGTTTAACCCAGGCATGGGAGATACATCCATGTGGAAGGAGTTGTAAGTCTGAAAATGATTTCTCCTTTCACTAAGGAGACATTAACTAACTTAACTGTATGAACAATATTCATCATACCTCTGAGGGTTTACAGGAAATACAGTTTTGAACAGTTTGCACACTGGAAATGAGTGCATCTTGAGAGAAAGCAAGCAATTTCGGGTGATTTCCCAGATAAAGCTTAACATGGAAGTCCTAATAATCTGGAAACCTTAGCGGCCACAAACTTCACAACGGCATTGTAGGACAAGTAAAATTGGTGCACCAAGCTGGCTTTATGTGTTTTTGGGCAGTCTGATCTGACAGTTGGCAGCCCTCCCCATGGCAGGAGTTTGGAACTAGATGATCTCTGAATTCCCTTCCAACCCAAGTAATTCTACGATTCAAAAGGAAACGAATAAAGGAAAAGTATTTGATGTCTGTTATAACATTAATAAAGATCATTTAAACATGATAGTGCTGCAATAATTGCCTTTCCCTATTGATGTGTATGCAAATTAGTTTACAAATAAACTTAAAAAAAATTACAGTGATTAAAAATTTTAAAAATGGGTGCACGTATAGGAAGGTATATGGAGGAGAAGGGAGTAGAGAAAGCACCCGAAAGCCTCAAACCTATTGGAAAAAAAAGTTAAAAAGATTAGGTTCTCCAGTCAGGTTAACCCTCAGTCTGATTTCAAAGTTGCCTCCGTAACAACATCACTCATCCAAATATATATTCCAGTAGCCCAGGTTCTGACTAACGTCTAAATTAGCAGCTGGAAAGGAGAAAGCCAAATGTTAAGCAAAAGACAGCAGTTATAAAAAGCATTAATACTCAACTCCTGTATTTCACACAGGTGAGCAGCCAAGGTTTTTTTTTTTTTTTTTTTTTTTCTCTACTGAATCATTCCAAATTTCTAATGACGTTCTTGAGTTCTGGACTTTCTAAAGAGCAACATGTGCAGCAGTGTTTTCAATTTCCATCCCAACAATAGAAGTATTTTATTTTGGAGTAATTACCAAGTGTTCACAAACCCTGCAGGCTATAAGCAAGTACAATCTTGGGTTTTTACAGAGAGACAGGCTGACGTAACACCTAGAAAACATATATTCAGGATGGTGAACGATTGCCTGAATTCAAAATTAAAGCTGAATGAGTACATACCACCTGAAATCCATGCTTCTGTTTAAAAAAGCAGCTGCTAACACTTAGTGTTTGATAAGGAAGTATAAGACTTCAGTTTACCATGAAAATAAATTAAGAATCTGGCAGCAGTGGCAAACACTGGCCCGTGACTTTTAAAATGTATTCTTTTGTGGGATTATAAAACATTAATGCAAACAAAATCTTTGCCACAAACACGTCTTGTTCACTTTGGTCACCTTCACTTTGGGTATCCTATTCAGAATAGCCTACTTTGAAAGCCAATTAAATTGCTTTCAGTTCAGCTGAGAGAAAGAAAGTGGTAGTTCGTTCAAATGGCCTATTTGGAGAAACTTCAGGATTGATCCTTTCTTCCATTATACCCGCTTTCCATCGATGCAACTCCGATAGTGTCAATGTAGTTACACTGGCAAAACACTGGTTTAATGGAGAAGAGAATCAAACCTTTCACTTGTTGCAGCTCTGTCAAGTGACTAGACTAAGTCACTTTAATTGAGTTCCTCTCGCTTTCATTGTGCAGAAACAAAGGAGGAATAAAATGAGATCAAATAGCCCTTATTTGGAACCAATACAATTACATTCCGTGGAGAGAACGGCAAGCCTGAGATTACTGAAAGGAGATAGATTCTGAATATATAAACTTGACAACAATGATACTACAATGTTTTAATAAGAAGAAAATAGGATATAAAGAGGGGTTTTTCCATCATTTTGCAACCCAAGCAGCTAGTGTGCATTCTAGTGTCCTTTCCACTGTGACATATGTCAGTTACATTTGTCTTAGATTTCAGCTTGTAGCAATATGCTGCATTCACATATTACTTAAAAAAATGTTTCCAACAGACTGCAGTAGCTTGGAAATAACTGTTAACTGCTGTTAGGTTTTTATTAAATGGGCAAATTTGAAGAATCGGCTGAAATAAGTCCTCGCCTATAATTTCATCCCTGCAATGATGAAAAAAGTTGCACGTAACTGCATGTGTATGCAATGATGAGAGTTCTGTAAGCTAATAAAAACAGTCATGCACACGTAGTATAAACAAAGTTTAGTGTTTTGGACTCCAGAAATAGAACTGAGGTTTTCAAAGGTACCCTAGGAAGTTAAATACTCAGATGCTCCAAGTACATAGAAGACATGGCAATGTAACAGCATGAAACAATTGGGTTTCAAAAAAAGCCTGGCATTTAAAACAACATTTATGGCATTGGGAGGCCTCAGATTAGAGAAGCCTTTTATAAATTTTAGCAAATACATGGTTTGCCCAAATACACAGAACGCACAAAGGAATACAGGCAGTGTGCACAGGCGGGTACAGGTCTAATTAAATGCTGAAGTAAGTCACGTAAGCAGATCTTGTATTGCTATTTAGAAATTTAACCAAAATGTGTTTTAGCAGGTAGCCCCATATGTGTAACACGGTGAAGCAGAAGTTTTACTGGGGTTCAGTACATCATCAATTGAGAAACGATCAAAGGAAGGTATGAGCAAAGGAGCACTTATTAACCAACCAGTGTGATCCAGATTTCCAGGCAGCAATGTCCAGGCAGCCTGTGCATACCCCATGGAGCACAGGCAGCAATCATTAGGCTTGTGCTCTGCTCACAGAGCGCTGACGGCTGTCTCTCCTCCCTCCCATTTCCAGAGGCAGCCCTACACCACCTTCTGAATGAGAATCTAAAGCCCTTCTCACTGTGGAGAAATCAAACCAGAAAACACAAACAAAAAGCTCAAGTGACACGCTGAACAACAGAAACAAAATAGAGTCCGTGAGTCATTTGTGGGTACAATCAATTACCAGCACAGCACAAGATTTTTCATCAGGTCAGAACTGTCAAAACATACTGAATCTGTCAGCACAGGCTAAGTGGAGCTACAGAGACATGATAAAGGATTATCTAGTAGAAGAATGCGGTTTTGTTTTGTTTGTTTTTGATGTTTCGAAGACTGATAAGAAATTACTATGGTAAAAATACCACTTACTGACACCCCTTCTAATTGTGAAACCAGATTGTCTAGTGCCTTTTCTTTAAAGGTGTGCTTAGGATGAATTCTAGCTTGTCTCCAGGGTTAGATATCCAGACATCAGGACAGAATCAACCATGACTGAGAGGCAGCTAAGATCAGCACAAAATACCTCTCATGAAATAGGGAGAAAACAAAAAAAAAAATCAGACACACAGACCGGGGGGAGAGAAGGCTGCATGGGATAGATAGCTAACAGAGTGGCAAGTAGCACTTCACTACTGCTTGGAAAGAACAGGAGTTGGTTGGGGAGTTGGTGGCCCCAAGCATTTACTTACAGATAGTTTATATCTTCGACTGAATAATTTGCCCAGGATAACTTTTAACCCGTCCCTCCAGAGGGTGAAGATGCTGCGAACCTGGAATAATTTGCCTAAGCTTGTCCAGAAGGGCTGGCTTAAATTTTGACTAGAACAGTTTTTTGCCTTAGCAAGGTTGAAAGTAAAAAAAAAAAAAAAAAAAAAAAATCATTGGCACACAGACAGCCCTATAATAGCCTTCCACAGATGCATGAGGGTAAACCAAGCAGCAAATGGAATCCAAGTGCACGGCAGGTGTAGGACAGGCTTTGAGAAGTACATGTGCTGGTAGAAACAGAGGTACTGGAAGAAATATGGCTTAGTTACAGGAAGCCTAGCACACAGGCAAGGATGCCTAGATCTGTCAGGCTGATCCTGGAACAAAACCAAACTGCAGGTATTCACAAAAGCTGAATCCTCATTGAGGCTAACACAGAGTTAACAACTTGAATTACTTTTTCTCACAGAGGGTAAACAAAACAAAAAAAAAAACACAAAAAAAAAACCCCAAACATTACCAATTCAATAATCTCTCACTTTGGAGAACAAAACTGCCATAAAATGAACACTTCCCCCTCCTCCTTCTCTATTCACAGAGGTAAAGACGGTTGAATTTGGTACATCTCTCTTCCTAGTGTTAACCACCAGCTCTTGCATCTTGTTGATGTGGGCTGTTCAATGCATAAACATGCCATTGCAGAGATGAATAAAGCAATATCTGTACGTATAAAGACTATGGCAAGGGAAGTTGCTCTACAAAGGTGCAAAGCAGAAGTAAGCTGAGGGAGCAGCTCCCCAGTTCCAATTCTGCTTGTCTGGGTAACTATCAGTATAGAAACTTGCTTAAGTGGCAGCGAAGCAGCCATGAGACTTTCTCTCTCAGGGAACACAAGTCAACTTAATCAGGATTGCTGTTGTACCCAAGGAGGTATAAACATACTACATGATCTTCCAGAGGCCAAATTCTAACAATATGAGGTTCTGCATTTTCTCTCAGCGTAAGGAGCAACTTGTCCTATTATTTTAATATAGTCAATTGCATATAGGTTTTCCTTCCGTTTACTCAGTGAGGGTTTTGTCAAACTCACAGAGACAGACAAAAACATTGCAGTATGTTTCATATGTCGCAAATGAGGAGACAGACCGAACAGAGAGGTTTAACTCTGGAATTTATTAAGGAAGACGAGCTATTGGCATGCACTCGCCAACATTTGAGAGCACCGGCATGATTTTAGCTAACATCTCGATGCAAAATTTTCAGATTCAAAGCTTGGCCAAAACATGCTGCTCTGTAGGTTTCATGCATATCCTTTGTGGATCCAGAACATTTTTATTAAGATATTTGATTTAAAGAAAAACAAAAACCCCACAAAGAAACAGAACTATAAATGAACAAATTGTCTACCAGATTTCCCTCCTCCCCCCTCCCCAAAGTTACTGAATTGCTTTGCAGTAGCATTACTACATTGAATTACCCAATTATCTTCTAAATTATAAAAGGCAAATCTTCACCACCAACTGTTCCTAGGACTGCCAGGATGTGCAGTGTTGCAAAACTGTAGCAAAAATGTAAACAAAAGAGCCCTACTGAACAGGGAGGCAGGCCTTCCACATATGCCAATCCCAGCGGCTTCAATCAAAGGAGAGATTGTTTCACAAATAAACTAAGCCAGTGCAACTAATAAACTCCTGCTCTAATTACTGGCTGCAGATGTATCAACTGAAGCAAATGAGATGCAGGCAGCCATTAATTATCTAATGAGGCCAGCAGTGTTTCTGATGAGGTGGGGCTGATTAAATATTAAACAGTAGCATATGGTGAGTGCCAAGAACAAAAGATTTGAATTGGAGTCTCTCTCTAGATACAAATATACATACACACACATGTGTATATATATAAATATATCCTTGCATTACAGAAAACTTCCCCGTCGCTAAAACCAAAATCTCCCTCTGAAAAAGGTAATTAGGACAGAAATGGAAGCACAAAACTCAAAGGGAGTTTAGTGAGATCTGACTTCTGAAGGTATAATTCAGATGAAAAGGTTTCACATTAAAGGGGTGCCAAAAACATTTGAGCATTGCAGCAGTCGTCTCTTTGTTTAACCCTTCTTGGTTATTGCAATTGCTTCCTTCCCACCCCTTTCTTCCCCTATCTTTCACGGAAGAGCCCCACAATTCACTCAAATAGCATGAAAAATATCTAGCAAATCCCTCCTCATAACACAGCTCACAGTATTAAACCAAGACATAGTAGGTGTAAGAAAGAGAATGCAATCACTGAAATGTTGTTAGGGCCAGCTAGACATGACACTTCAAAGAGAAAGAGAAGTGTAACCTTAGCCACACAGATGTCAAGCCCACTGAAGCCAGCTAATCCCATCAGACTTAAATGGGACACCTACTGCCAGCACACCTGGGTGTTTCAGATGAGCCGCATGTGAAATTTGTTTCCTCCCGTCAGCTGCTCTTCCTTCTGGTACAGACTTCTGGAGGATGCAGTGACTTCTTGCAACCTCAGAATAGCTTTCCCCAAAGGCCATGGGATGCAGGCCATAGCAATCCAAACTACTGATTCTCCAGCCCGGACAGTTTCATCGCAGCAACATGTTCCAATACAACGTTTCAGGGAGATATGTGTTCTGCTGTATAGATCTGCTAAAGCTTATCATGCAAACACGATTTGTCCCTAACTGGAGAAATATCAAGCTATGCAGTGCAGCCACAGAAGGTAAGAATTTGCCTCTGTGTTTTAAGCAAAACCTGCTGGAAACTCAGCCAGCACTCTAAAGGAACCAGAAACTTCCAAGAAACTTAAGAAACCCTTTAAATCTGTCAGGACACTTTTGGAAATGTAGGAAAAAAATCAGATACAAAATAGCAGGGGAAATAGTCTAGAATGACTGCACAGTCTCAAAATCTTGTGATGACTGATATTTCAAACTCTTAATAAGCCAAACGGTGTTTTATGTTTATTTCAAAATATGCTCAGATGGCAGCTATTCTTCACATCTTACATAGTTACAGTAACAACAATGCAAGTGTCCTAGATCCATCCAATTCTTTAGCTGCCAGTTGTATCAGCGCATTACAGATCAAGCCCATTTTTTAGGATCAGGCCTTCACATAGTAAAAGAAAGAATCAACGAGCTATTATTAATTACCTAAAGAGAGTCAATTTTTGGAATACCTTTTGCACTTACAAACGCTTTCCCTAAATATGAAAGAATGGTACTCCCCCATCAGCCTTTTTTATTTTTTTTTATAATACTCTTCTTTATTATAATCTCCTTAATATCCATCTGCTACCCTTTAGGCAAAAGCTTCTTAAATTCAAATATAGGGCTATTTTTATCACAGAAGAATATGTAAAGCAATAGAAACATTTTAATGGATTTTTGTGCCTGTGGCCCTTTTTAGCCGAATTTCCATAATGAAATCCAGTTACAGACATTGGTGCTGCTACAGTTGGCTGTTCATACAAATAAAGAATGAACATTTTTGTCTTGTAAGCCAACCCAGTAAAACAGACTGCAATATCTACCTACAAAAACCATGGGTCTTTTCCTCTGTTGTTGCTTTAGCACAACTGTATATAATGGAATTTTTACTCCAGTAGGGTGTAACAATCAAGACAAAGCCTCAGCTCTTATCTAAAAAGAATAAATAAGAAATACAAAGGCATTTTCATGAGTAGTAACTGACAAAACAAGGGAACCATCTTTTTGTGCACAGTATTGCAGAGCATCAAAATAGTTCCATAAAAACAGCTACATCCAGCAGCACTCACAGTGAATGACCATGTAAACTGAGTATTCACTTTAAACACTTGGAAAAAAATATTTTTCTAGTAATACTTTTAGGATGTCAATTCTTCTATGTGAAAATGTTTTATTTTTCTTTTTGTATATTCGGAAATGGAGTTGAGCACAGAACAGTTACTGTATTATAAACATTCCTAAAATTTAAAGTGTTTCCCCGGTTCTCATTGGAAGAAAGCAAGTCTTTTGATGAGGGAAAACTAAAGAACGGGAAAAAAAGAATCACATCCATCACTGAACTGTGAGCAGCCCATCAAGGCATTCAGGCCGGAGATTGCCAGGACAGGCCTTTCTCCCCATCTCAATAGTTGCTCCTAGCCAGGGGACTAACAGCTGCTAGCAGCTACCAAACAAGGTTTCTTTTCCTCAGAAGACTAGAAAATCCTCCTGAAAACACTCATTCATGATCTTGGGTTCATTTCACTAACTCAGCTTTTCTGGAACAAAATTATCTAATCAAAACAGCTTCTAATCAACTCTAATGTAAACTGTTTATACCAGCAATTGCGTTTGTAAAATAGACCAGAAATCTCTGTCAACTCCGGTGAAATAAATTCAGGATTAACACTATTACAGGGCAAAGACCTGTACAAAAGTAACACTATTTTCTGCCTCTCAGCAATGAAAAGTGGCAATCTGGAGTCCATACATCCTCCAAGGAAGAGGTGCCAAACCATTTTGACCCATCTGTGCTCTATCAGCCTTCTATACAAGTCAACGCATCGACACAGTCCATTTCTGATGAAGCAAGGTGAGAAACGTTTAGACAGCAAACCTTTAGTAGTCACAAAAACACATTTTTACAGTTATGTTTGCATTAGAGTAACACTTGGCAAATGGATCCCTGACAATCTCGAGTCTGATCACAACACAACTTACATCACTTGGACTGAATTCTGTAGATATCCCAAATGCTCAGACATTATTATTATTTTTTAATCAGGCTCAAAGCATCTCCAAATGGGCAGTTAAACACTGAAATGTTGCAGAGAGATAACAAATCATAGCATTCTCAAGTGTACCTGATAGATTTAGAAATCTTGCTTACTTCTAAAACCAGGATCTCAGCATTTCTAAAATGTTTATCTTAGCAATTACTTAAACAAATCTTGTTTCTGTTTCCAGAGGTCTTAGCCATTAATTGTCTCAGAGTCTACACAAGGTGTGGTGAGCTGCTGCACTTTTTAATAAATGCTCTTTCACAGAAAGGATGCAATTTTGAATAACTTGTTACTGTGAGGTGCATAGAAAATTACCATTTAACACCCTCGGTACTTTTTCTTTCAACAATAGCATCACCGTCAGTGATAAATTCAGAGGAATCTTCTGATTTTGATATTTAATTCTGAAGATTTAAGTATGCTAAGCTCACTGTCTCCTTTATGGTAACTGTTAACAAGTACATAGTTCTCTTTCCTTCTTGTTGGTATCTTATGTCTCTGTGGAAATTAAATGTAACATACTTCCTCTGACTTACTGGTAGATCTCTAGAGGGCTCCTACATATGGAATTTTACTCTACAGTGTCCTCATTTATGCAAAAGTTGGCTTCTCAGTTGAGAACCTTGCTTTCCAATTGCAATGAATATTCAACCATATAAAAATGAGCACGTAATAGAAAATAACTGGAAACTTTCAGCGATAAACACTGATCAGCATCTGATGGCTGCAATAATGCGAAGCCTTGGGGGCAGCAGCAGCTCTGTTGGGGCACTGCATGCAGAATGAATGTATCAGCCCAGAGTAACGCAGCGTCACGCTTAAAACCTTCTTGTGGGCTAAGAAGGAATGCATATCACATAAGCATTAAACAAGAAGTTATTGTTTACCTGGCTGAAGATGCATGGAACCAGGCCCAGGCCCAGCCCTATCCACATAAAGGGCTGATTCTGATGCTGCCCATGACTGCTGCAGCTCCTGCCCTCTTCAGGGCCCATCCTGAACTTTGGTCACCCGTGTGTGAGTGTTCAAGCCAGCTATGGACCAGGAGGATCTGGCACTCTCAGGCCAAGACAGGCCCAGAGAGTGTACAACAGTCACGTCAAACTTGGGTCTGCTGGGAGATAATGTTTATCTGTTCTTTTATTCAGCTGGCATTGACTGTCATGGATGACAACTGTGGTCATCACTGCAATTGGCAAAGCAGTAGGCATTTTCCTTCCAAACTCTGAATAAAAGTGCAGATGGAAGAGGCCCTGTGGTCTCAGGTTTGGAAGTACCAGAATAAAGTGTTAACAGGGTGAGGTCAAAGTCCTCTGCTGACACAGAACTTGTTCTGAAAACTCTTATGAAGAAAGCAACAAGTTTCCCGTCCTCATCTTTTTTTCTTTTTCTTTTTTGTCTTTTTGTACCTTCTAAGTGTTTTCTGTATACCTTTGTGGAAGAAGAGAGACAATGTATTTTCAGAGGGACTCAGCTCCTGCAGGATCCTAAATTGGCTCATTTAATCTACATGGGTACTTGAATCCTCACTTAAGACATTCGTTAATTAAGCCACATTAAACCACACAGGCAAAAAAGAGGCTATGTTCGGATAAATTTAAGGGTTTGATTTTCTGATTTAAAACCACAAAGCAAAGACATGCAGGGAGCCCAGGCTGGTGCTCCCTCATTAACTCAGCATATTATGACACTTATAGTTCTCAGTCAGGACCAGGAAGCCAAGGAAAATAGGGTTTTACAATGGTGGAACAAAACCAGATAATGCTGCAGAAAAATAAAGTTTGTGTCCAAACAATGAGCCTGCACAACGAGGCTTTGCCTTGTAGGCATTCAGAAATCTCTCTCATGCTTATGCAAATGTGTTTGTGTTCACAAGGAGAACTTTTGTGCTCCCATTTGGAAGCCTCTACTCTATAGATGTCCTAGTAATTCTGTCAGTAAGCAGAACTCAAAGCCGAGTGAGGTAAATAACCAAATCCAAAGAGATGGTAAGTAAAGAGGGCAAGATTTTCAGGAAAAAAATCGTGTGCTGAAATAAGATTTAAAAACTTTCAACTTTATAATAAGTAATATATAAATAATAATATTAGGTAAGAAAGAAGGGCCATACACAGAGAAGCAATAAAATGAGAAAGAATGGTAAAATCAAGAAATGCATACTTGGCATCGATCCATATCTACCTTTGTCCCATGCCGAAGACATGAGAGAGCCTTCCTTTAGTTTCCTCATCTCCCAAAAACTGTATCCTGGCTTCAGGAATACTTTTGTCAGGGCATTCTCATTACCATAGAAGTTTGAAGTTTGGGAGGAGTGACAGGAGGCTAAAACTGAAGCTTTTATCTTTGTCTATGAGGTTTTTTGTCTTTCTGCTCTTATAAGTTGCCAAAATCACAATCATTATCTCACAGTTATTTACACGCAAAAAAAGTAAATTTTTTGTAGGCACTGGTTTTCCTCCATATCTTGGTTTCTGAGACCATCAGAAATATTGTTACTGGTGTTTTATATAAACATGCCAACATGAAAAAAAAAAAAAAAAAGGATAAACTCAGAAATAAGCACCTCAGGTGAAGAAAAATGAAAGAGCCTTGTATATTCCAGTCTGATAGTTTGAAAGACAAACTTCCTCCATCCTTACTCACTATTGACTTCTATAGATCTGCAGGAAAATAAACAAATAAGTACATAACAGGCAAAATTCTCCTTGCTTACAAATTCATTATAACTGCTTTTTGCCATGCCTACAGTTTAGAATTAATCTAACTCTTTTTTGTTCAGCATACAGAGAAAGAACATAAACATTCTGTTTGTTATCTCAAGAAATTAGGGTCATAATAGATTTAGTGAGAAAGATTCTTCTAAGGAATTTAGGAGTATGGTTTCCACTGAAAACAAATCACAAATTCCTAAATATGGTAAATAACACTCAAGACTCAGCATAAGGAAATACAATAACATAAAAACTCTACAATAACCCAAATATACATTCTGCTTTTCCTGTGGGTACAGGTAACACTCTGAAAACCTTCAGCCTGTGCTTTCCTTTCATTTACATGAAAAAAAAATTGTGAGCGCTTTCTCAGAATGACAAACTAGTGAAACACAGATGCAAAAGAAATCAGTTTCCTACTGTTTCTTCTGTGGATCTTAAGAAATGTATTTGATAATAGTTACACTCTTCAGAAATACCGATGAGAATGCTGAGTTGAAATGTCTTTAAAACAATGTTGCTTTAATTTTTGAAGATGTTCAGCAGCTTTAGGAGAACTTCTGAGATCTGGGCAGAATCTTTCCTTAGCCAATAGTTCTAAAGATTAAGTTGCCTTGAGAACGTTTAAATAATATTTCAAGAAATCATTAACTTGATTTGCATTTAACGATTAACATGGTTTGCACTTATAACCAAATTCTACATTTTTCCTTCAGTAACAAAGTAACCAAACTTTCTAAGTAAAAACAAATATAGTAAAATGAAAATGTGCTGTCTTAAATTCCCCAGACTAGTAGCTTGATTGGTTCTGAGCAAGTAATTAGAAGGAAATTAGAACAGATTTTTGTTTCTACTTGTTTTTGTTTAACGTTAAATTTCATAACACTCAGAAAACTGCTTTAGCGCATTGCAGTAGGCAAGATAATAGATAAAGGAAAATTATTTTACATCTATCTTTGAAGTTGTATTTTTTTTATCTTGCTTTTCCCCCTACATATTTATAAAAGAAAAGAAAGGAAGCCTTCTGGGGACTTACACATTCCCTTTATGGCTTAGTAGCTAGGTTTCCAAGGCAGCTTTCAAAAAAGTATTAAAATAGTCTATTACCAACTTCTGCCTGTGAAGAAGTAAATGGAATGAAAACACATTTTTGACATCTACTGTGAACCTACGCACCCTGCTTCTCTGATAACATCATCCTCCCTTGTCAGGACCTTCCTACTTCCAGTGTTCCACACTAGGACTTTGATATATTCATACATATACACATGGACATACATAGACATATTTATACATACTGTCTTATAAACCATGAATTTGTTGAGAGGGTTTCATTTTCAGAAACACGTGGCATTGTATTAACTCATCATTTAATAACAAACAGAAGATTCAAAATAGCAGACTGAGCAGAAATCCAACCCAGAGTTTCTGAGGTTTAGACCAATGCCCTGCCCATCAGGCTGGTCAGAAATCACACTGTCAAGCTCCGGGGCAGAGCGCACAGAGAAGCAAGAGAAGAGTGTACCCACTCTATTGGTGTTTTGAGTTTTTACAGAGAAGGAAGAAAAAAAAAAAAGGTAGAAACAGTAGTTGAAGGTAACATTAATTGACATACGTTACGTTTATATATTTTAAATGAATTTAAGAAGTAGGGACTTTCAAAGGCAATTAATTACTCAATTCCCTCTGCTGTTGTGGGGAAGGTGGATACCTTACTCCCCAAAGCCACTTGGAAAACTCTAGTACTTACTTCCCTTTTTCTGTCCTGATAAACTCCTGCACTGAAAGATGAACAAGTTAAATTGAGACTACAGATTGGATTATATTTCTTGAGAATGGAGAGGTCCAAAGTGGATAGGAGAACTAATGTGTTTGTGTAAGTGATATATGATCAGACGTTTGCACAGCTCTCTGTAGAGAGAAGGCAGTGTTTACAAAAGCTAAGTATCATGATATGTAAATTAGCTGCCTCCGCAGACATTTTTTCTGGTGAGTCAGCAGCTACTCATTCTTTAAATGATGCTCTTGTTCTCAGAGTACTCCTCGATGCCTTCTGAACACTTTTTCCCTATGGTAGATAATGCCTTTTGCAAGATCCAATTCATCTGACAGTCATGGATTGGATGTACTGTTGAGGGGTGATGGTAAGAACGGTGGATTTGCAGAACACTCTGACCTCCAAAGTCCTTCTTGAATCTATCTTCTGTTTTCCTTTACTGTTAGCATCAATTTCTGGTCTTTGAAAAGACAGATTTCCAAGACCTTTGGCAAAACCCTTTAACTGATATTAAAGATTCTGTAGTGCTTTTTATTTATTTATTTATCTTAATTAAGGTTTCATAATAGTAAAACATTCAAAAGAAAAAAAAACAAACAGCTTCAGGCATGAGGAAAAAACTTTCTACTGGTACAGACCTCAGGGGACACACAACAAAACCTTTCCGAGAATAACAGAAAATCACCCTTTTCCCCACTGACTCTGTATCTTTCCTGAAATCTGGAAATTTGCTTTTTCTCCAGGAAGTATAGTCAGGCTTCCCAAACAACTTCATACTTTAAGCCTTCGTAGAACAGTTCAAATTCATATTCAAGGCAAACATACCAATATCTGGCATGTTTTCCACTGTTTCTTGGAATCTTGTTTAAAGAAAACAACAACAAACTGCCACCAACAGAAAAACATCCCCAGACAGGAAAGCTGAAGCAGAAGGAGCTCACTGTGAACCACACCCACCAAATATAGCATCGTGTGCCTATGCCTGCTCTGGATTCCCCTCTACTGCATTCAAGCTCTAGGCTGAAACAACTCTTTCAGTTAACATCCCACTGTAGTCACATTCCACAGAGTCGCCAATATTTGTAGTATCACTCTTGGATGGTACGAAGGCACACCACCTTCAAAGAGCGTTCCAAGCTCTCTGTTGCTCAGTTTCTAACTTTCATTTAGTCTTCTGAAAGTACATTTTGAATGCTTGCATTAAATATACCTCAGAATAACAAAGAACAGCTAAGCAGTTGCCACCATTTAGTTCTGTAGTCAGTTCCACAGCCTCTAATAAGGAAAACTAATAAAAATTTTCATGGTACTGAATAAAAGAGTCTCATTGCTGCAGCATGCAGTATTCAGAAATTCCTATGTTCTTCCTGAAGCATGCAGCCTCCAGTATCTCTCCCTCAAACTGTAGGGTTCTTTTTTTGTTACAGTGTCTCTCACTTAGCAAACGATTTTTACAAGAGAGTTATTTACCTCTATGATCCCTCCTAAAGAAGTCATAACTACGATTTTATAACATTTCAATCAAGTGAATCATGTCACCTACTTCAGTAGGAGTCTCTATACTTTTTTATTAACTGGCCTTCTAAAACTAGGCTACAAGTTAAGTAATAAATTCGTTTCTTTAAGTCTCATGGTGCATCACTAAATCTTTTTTATTACTATGTCTTTACGTGAAACAAGCATTTAGTTGTGGTGGGTTTTCCCCTGTTCTGCTCACAAAGAAGTGAAATTGCTTCTGACAGGTTCTTGGCAATACCAGGCAAAGTACTCTCAGGCAGGACAAGAGCCATATACAGAAGAGTTGAATTCACCAGTTGGGTGAGGGGGATCTCTGGCCACACAGCACTCCCCCAGGAGGCAGTCAAGGCCCAGGCTCATCTCTCCATGGTTGGCCCTCATATGAGCCATGGGGGGCTCCACCCAATGTCCAGCCAGCCCTTCTGGTCACCTGGAAAGCACAAGCACAAACCATCTGCCTGTGCTCCCTGGGCCAGCCACGCTGCTTCACCAGGTGCTCAATCACCAGTTTCAGCAGTGACCTAACTGTTCCCCTACATCCCCCTTCTGTTACTGTTTTGAGTACTCTTTGTTGATGTAGAGGCCACACAAACTATGCAATTTATTTTTAACCAAAAGATCACAAGCAGATCTCAAAATCAGCAACCAGTATAAAACACTGCTGTTATGTTCAAAATGTTTGTCTTGTCATACTAGTTACCTCAAGACATTTCAAAACACTATCTAGTTTTCTCTTCCAGCATCCAAATTTGTACCTGTAAGTTACAGCATGGTACAGAACAGCTCTAAGGACGTTACACACCCAGGCTCTTTATGAGGTTGAGCACAGACTCTAACCATGTATTTGTGAAGTAAATAGACTGAACTCTCAATTAGGGAGTTCATCTGACTCTCCCTAACATCCAGTTTCAAATAAAGATAAACATGGACCTTCCTCACACAAATCAACATGTCTGTGTGTGATACTTTCTTCTGGAGTTGAACAACTGCACACCTACATTCTGCACACTCCACCAGCTTCTCTCTTCAGCCCATTCTTTAGAAAGGAATTTTGTCATTTCTGTGCCGAGACTCCAATGCTGCAAAATTCAAACTCTCTGAATTCAAACTCCCGCTTTAATAATCACTCCAAAACACTTCAGTTCAGGAGTTCATCAAGTGACTGACTGTGATTGTAAGCTTCAGTGCTCATCTCCTCCCCCTCGCTAACAGGAAACTATTAGCCACTCCGAGATTTCAAACAGCAAAGCTGATCAAAGGCCCAATGGTCACAGTGACATAAACCTACTGAGACTTAAAAAGAATGAAAAATGTGGGCTCAGTGGCATTATAAAATATGCACATACGTGTTCCTCTGCCTTACAGGGAGCCGCACAGCTGAACGGGGGAAATATTATCTATTTATGTGTAAGCTTAACTTTAATCTCTGAGCGATCTGGGCAAGAAAAATTATGCAGACATGCTGAGTAGTGAATAAATACAAAATAGATAATTAGCTGAACTTGCTTAATTAATGCAGAGTTTTTTTTCTCTTTCTTTATTTTTGCTTTCCTGTAGCAAGTTTTGTATTCTTATAGACTGTAAAGCCTAACACAAAGAAATAATATAAAATGACGTTACTCTTTTCTTATATTGGAAAAGGTAGGAAAAGATAGTTGGAGAATACCCAAACAATGCTAAATTTTACCATGTCTCAAAGTGCTACAAAACTATTGGATAAAACACCAAAACCACAGGTTGCAAAGGCTATAGACTAGATTTCCATCACATATATTCAAATATTGAAGGTATTCAGACAAATAAAAGCTAAATGAATAATGTGTCTCGTGTTGAGAACTCTGTCGCTTCTGACTGAACATCATTCTGCTAGTAAGCCATTTCTAGGAATCCCCTCAAGTGTGAATTTGCTGGCATTAGCCAGGACTAAGTTTGCATGGTTATTCGTTTTCTCAGTCTCCTCTACGAGATGATTTCCTGTAAATTATATGACTCCATTTGTCTTTGAAACAACAAAAAGTTCTGTTGAAAAAGACACAAAAAGATCATTAAGTTCCACTGTCTGCCTACTTGCAGGCTAACCAAAAGTTAAAGCATATTACCAAGTGCATTATCCAAATGCCTTCTGAACGCTGGCAGGCTTGGGGCACAAACTACCTCCATAGGAATCCTGTTCCAGCATTTCACCACCCTCACAGTGAAGAAATTTGTACTAACATCCAGTCCGAAACACCCCTGGGCAGAGCTTTGTGCTGTTTCTGTGCATTCTGTCATTGGTTATCAGAGAGAGGAGAGCAGCACCTCCCTTCATGAATGACTTGGGTTGGAAGAGACCTCACAGACCATCCAGTTCCAACCCTCTGCCGTGGGCTGGTTGCCTCCCACCAGCTCATATTGCCCAGGGCTCCAACCCGCCTGGCCTTGAACAGCTGCTGGGATGAGGCATCCATAGCTTCTTCAGGCAGCTCGACCATCCTCTGAGTAAAGAACTTCCTCAGAACACCCAACCTAAACCTCATCTCTCTTAATTTAAAGAGAGAGGAGGTTCCCCCTTGTCCTGTCTCTACCTGCCTGTATAAAAAGTCAGTCTCCTTCCTGTTTGTAAGCTCCTTAAGTAATGGAAGGCTGCAATGAGATCTCCCTGGAGCCTTCTCTTCTCTAGGCAGGACAAGCCCAACTCCCTCAGCCTGTTTTCATAGGAGAGATGCCCCAGTCCTTCAGGCTCTCACATACGTTATTCTCCAGCCTACTATCTGTTTGTCTCACAGCAGAGCTGCCCAGGGCCTGAGATGCACTGCAGCCAGTTATCTTTTAGTAGTCTAGATTCAGAGATGACTGCAGCTATCTAGAAAATAAGAGTGAAACTGGTTGAAAAACCTACTAGACACCAAAGCATTGCACAGCGTTAAAAATACCTGTGCTCATAGCTGGCCCCACTGCAAGCACACACTAGTAAGGTACCAGAGATTTCAGTAGGATGTTTTCTTCCACAGCAGTAATATCTATGTTGTTCAAGGTCTTTAAGCAGTGTTCCTAGCTGGAAAGATGCCTACTCTATATCCAGAAATATCCCATACCTCTGAGCATGAACTGCAGCTAGAGAGCAGAAAGACCAAGGTTGCATCAGAAATACAAAACAGACATTTTATTATTTTGCTTTTTTTTTCCTAAGAGACTTGCTATGATATTGTGCCTTGTGCTAATTTACATGAGCTTTTCCCACCTATCAGGGAGAGCATAAAGCCATAGAATTCAAAGTGAAATTTCACAGCTCAGGTTCACTGACAAGTTAGTGCCTATCATGGCTACTGAAGAACACATTTGTAGTTAATCGCTCCAGATACCGAAGGTTTAATATAGGCACTGTTCATACAGAAAATACACCACACTCCAGAAATTTAAAAGAATTGATTTACATTTAGGTGGTATATATCATAATCATGATTAAACATAACATGAATAGCCTTATAGACAAGCATAGTTCTGCAACTACTTTAAATAGATTTTATGAAATAGGAACTACCTACAACTACTTCATGGCAATCGGTGCTGACATCACATAGAAACACACGGTTGTTTGACCATTCAGTTATTTTCCTTATCAGGCACACACAAAAGCTACTGTCACTCGCTCCTTTTGTTTTTTCCCTTTCTCTCTCTGTCTTTTGATACATTGAAAAAATGTCATTCTTTGTGTCGCACAAAGGGAGCGGTGTTAAGCTACAGACAAATTATGCAACTTCTCAGACAGAACAGGTAACTTCAGTAGAACAAACAGAAATAGACCACCGCAGATCACAATAACCACAGAAAATAATTAGACTTAGGAAGTTACACAAGACTATGCTGAGAACACCCACTCTGCAGAGCAGGAGGCACAGGGCTGGCCCCCCAGCACCAGGGCAGCACCCCTCCACAGCCCAGCACCCAGCAGATGTGGTGAGGGAACGAACCAGCTCTCAGGTCAGCAAGATCTTAACTGGGGTTCCAGGGTCGAAGGCTTGCTGAGGCTGCTCAGGGCAATTAAGTCTTATAATTGCTGTCTGGGCTCTGAGGAGGCATAGAGGCAAAGCTTGGACAGAACCACAGAGAATCCTTGATGCCCATCTGTGAGAATAGCAGTTGAGTGCTGCAGCAATACTATCCAATAGTTATCTCCCCCAGCACACACAACTACCTGCAATTCACTACAAATATTCTGGCTAAATGATTAATTTGTCCCTGTGTGAATATTCAGTGCTGATTTGCAGTGGCAGTGGAGACCATAAAGACTGAAATACATGCCCATCTTGAAAGAACCTATCTTGTACACACTAATGTCAACTTTATTAGGCTTTATGGGGTGGAACAGTGGCCAAAGCACCCATAAAACTCTCCTGTTTGAAATTCCTGAGGTACTAATTCATATTCAAAGC
Organism: Alectoris magna; assembly: GCA_030625065.1. Taxonomy (NCBI): domain Eukaryota; kingdom Metazoa; phylum Chordata; class Aves; order Galliformes; family Phasianidae; genus Alectoris; species Alectoris magna. The sequence goes on along the minus strand of CM060575.1, from coordinate 4,006,236 downwards.
ATCAGTGACACAGATGTCAAAAATCAGTCTTATGATGTGTTTACAACACTGTAAATAGAGAATGCCACGAGTAGGTATTTTCCACTCCCTTTGCAGGAGTGTCAAAAATTGCAGAAGGTAGAAAACGAAAAGAGTCTGACCCCAAAATGCTTTCTTATTTTTTGTTTATTTTTTTTTTCTTCTTTATTTCTTCAAAGACTTCCTCTAGCATAACTAAAACAAACAAGGCCACTTGACTGCTACATGGTACAAGTGAGAACTTTTATGTTGCTTGAAAAACAACTCAAGAAGTAAGGGAAAACATGGCTTGAGGGAGATGCATCTTTTCATGCTTAGCATTGTACTTTAACAATATACACAATGTAAGACTTGTACTTCAAGAGAAAGTCGCAGCTACTAGTTTCCAGAAACAAAAATATTTATTTGGAAAACAAACAAACAAAAACCAACTCACACCCCTATTTCCCCTTTCATACATATTCATTATGCAGTCACAGTGGATCAGAGCTTGGAAGGAAGCCAAGTATGTGCTGCACATGCGCTCAGACATTACCTGGGCCCCTGGCAATAGAGAGAGACTGAAATACTGCTTATATTTTGCTCCCCAAACATAATTCCTCATGCTGTTCTGCTGACTACTGAAGAGGTTTTAAAGCCCCTCTCCCCTCATAACATATATACTCTCATCTCTGAAGAATATGTGCCAGCTACAAAGAGGAATGGAGGCCCTCAGACAAAATTCAAAGCAGAGAAAAAGGACTTGTTCATTTGTAATAGCTGAGAGAGCGCACTGAAAACTGTTTGAGAAAGGCGGGCAGCCACCACTAACTGCCTTAGTCATTTGAAGCTGAAATCAGTGCTGGGCACCAGTGAAACAACCAGGGACCAGCAGCAGGGGCTGTGCTGGAAGCACAAAAGCCAACCCTTGGGACAGGGCAGGCAGCCTTCACCAGGTGATCAGCACAGCTGATTCCTCTCTTCCTCTGGCTTGAGGCCATGAGTCATTAATGCCATGGAGGGCCTTAGCACTGGGGTGCTCTGTGGCATCAAGCTGACTCATTGCTATTTCCCTTCTGATCGTACAGTTTTGTCATTTGGACTCGACGTGTTTACCTGAAGCTCCTGCATTCAATTTTCTTACTACCAAACTTGAGATTATTATTTCATTTGGTGAAACTAAGCCTTACCAATACGCGACAGCTACGCCGCCGATAACAAATTGTAAATACTCATAGAGCATAACCGGCTTTTTCCTCTAATTTTTACCTAACCATAAACCTCCACAAAGCCTGGATGTATTAAACATATCACAAATTAAGACAGCAGAACAGTTTTAAAAGCTTGACAACTCATTTGGTACAATTTATATTTCAAGTCAGATAGAAAAGCAGGAAAAGAAAAATTACCTGCAAATCAAGTTTGCAGTGTCATTCAATCTGTGCAGTGCTTATACACCAAAAAGGCTTTGAAGACAAAAGAACTGTGAGAAATTATGAATTCGGAATAAGAAAGTAATACACGGTTATTCCCTGCAATGGGGAAAAAAAAAAAAATACAAAGAGCTATTTTTAAAGGAAATTAGAAGTGTTGTAAGTAAACACTTAGAATATTTTTGCTTTTTGTTTACAGAACCATTAGCTAAAGGAAGGAGTGAGGCTCACAAAGAAAGGGGAATTAACATTTGTTGACATTTTACTGCTTTTAGTTTTTATGTAAACTCAAAGCAATTAAATTATGTTTAAGACATTTTTGCTGTAAGTAGTTTCCATTTACATTCCTAGAAATAGTAATCCAACTATTTTATTGCATTGTTGGGAGCCCTTTAGCAACAGACCAACTATTTAGCAACGACTCTGTTTGCCATCTCTAGAGCTGGAATCCGAGGACTTGAATCAATTTAATTGCATCGCTGTTTCTCAGCTACTATACTAGAATGTGTTGTTCTTGACTTCAGAGGGTCTATTCCTACCTCCCCCCACAGCAGTCACTAAATAAACCCATAAATCCTTGTTCTGTAGCACATGAATTATCAGTAAGTTCAAAATAAATGAAGACAAAAATGGTTGAATATTTAAACGTGTAGCAACTCCATCCCATGATAGATCATTTCAGACCAAAATTCATTTTTTTCTTTGATATCTACTACTGCTATAAACTTCCAGTTTATCATATAACATTACAATTTATGGTATAACCAGCTTGTATACTGACTATAAACCCTTTGTCAATGCCACTGTAAAGACTTTATAGTCCATAAATAATAAAAGAGCGATAGTATCTATCCTTCTTATTTTGCCCAGCACATCCCAAATACAGGACTCTAAACATGTCAGAGGATTTACTTATTTTACATACAATGTAGGTTACACAAAAAAAAAATAATAATAAAAAAAAAAAATAAAAAGGTAAACTTCCTAATGTTTGGCTTACACAAAACTGATTTGAATAAATAGAAGTCGCAGGTGTGAGCCTGCATGTTATAATCCAGAAATAAAAAACACACAAGCAACCACCAGACTTAATTTACTGCAACACTCATCTATGGCCAAGGACTACAAAAATGTCCTATTGCCTAAAGAGAACAAGGCTTTTCTAAATTTATAATCATTTTGGGAAGAATTTGCTTACTCTGCATGTGGAATATCCCCTTCCCATGCTTTTTCATGATGAACAGATTTGGTCAAAGCATACTTTTCTTGGACAGTGTAGCAACCCAAGGACCAAATTTGGCACAAATTTACGCTTACATTCTAATGAAGTTAATATTCTTTAAAGGATTTTGCTCTGATACTGAAGCAGACCAAAAATAGGTAAAGACCTCTTTCTCCACATTACATCCCTTCCTGTTGCGTATGACAAACCAGTGATGGCACCTCCTACACTTGCCATGCACAAGGACTGCTCAAAGTTCCCACTTCTAACTTCTCCTGCACATACAGATTCCCATGCAGGGATAGTTATTTCATTTTCTGCAATGACAGCAAAAGAAAAGATGGGACTGTTTAAAAATAAACATATAAGGAACATAACAGCATCTGTCTAAACACAACTTCATACCACTTGCTATTCCTAAGTAATTGTTTAAGAATGAAGATCATGAAAATAAGATGACAACCTTGAATCATAGAAACATAGAATTTTTTGAGTTGCAAGGGACCCTTAAAGACCATCTAGTCTAACTCCCCTGCAATGAACAGGGACATCAGCAGCTCAACCAGGTTGTTCAGAGCCTAGTCTAGGCCTGACCTTGTATATCTTCAGGAAAAGGAATTCCACCTCTTCTCTGTCCCAGTGTCTCACCACTCTCAATGTTTAAAAAACAAAAGCAAAACCCACCACCTCCAACAAAAAACACCCCAACTTGCTCCTTACGTCCAATGTAAATCTCTCCTCTTTTATTTTGAAACCATTTCCCTTTGTGCTATCACAACAGATCCCGCTAAAGAGTCTGTCCCTTTCCTTCTTATAGACCCATTTTAGATATGGAAAGATCACTATCAGGTTTCCCGAGCCTTCTCATCTCCAGGTTGAACAGCCTCTCAGCCCTCTCAGCCTGTCCCTGTAGGGAAGGTGTTCCACCCCTTGGATCATCTTTGCAGCCCTTTTCTGGGCTCATTCCAACAGGGCCACATCTCTCCTGTACTGAGGACTCCACATCTGGACACAGATGTGGTCTCACCAGCACAGAGTAGAGGGGCAGGATCCCCTCCTTCAACTAACTGGCCACACTTCTTTTCATTCAGCTCAGGATACAGGTGACTTTCTGGACTGCGGAGTCGCATTGCTGGCCCAAGTCCATCTTACCATCCATCCATCAATACTCCCAAGTCTTTTACAGCAGGGCTGTGCTCCATCCTTATGCTCCCCCCAGCTTGTATTGATAGCAAAGGTTGCCACAACCCAGGTCCAAGACCTTGCACTTGGCTTTGTTGAATCTCATGAGGTTCACCTGAGCCAACTGCCTGAGTCTGTCTAGGTCTCCCTGATTGGCGCCCCATCCCTTGGGCATGTCAACTGTACTGCGCATCTTGATGTCAACTGCAAACACTGAGGAAACTTAACTCTGAATTCCACACCAAATTCTTATCTGAGATGTAAGAGACAAAATAAACTTCTGTCACTCTCATCCATAGTCTGCACACAAGATTACTCTTTTAGTGCTCAAAATGCCCTCGCTCTGAGTTTGTTCAGTTTTCTCATCTCACAGCTCTCCTTATGCACCTCTTGTGTCAGGATGCCCAAGCTGTCTCACCAGGGACTGCCCCTGCCCATCAGGTTCCTCCACATGCTACAGCAATGGCCTTTGGACACAGCCTTCACCTATTGATCCTACAAACCAAACTCATTTTTGCTTACACATTCCCCTGATGAATCCTTACACTGCACTTCCTACAAATTGGCAGGCTCCTTCATTTATTTCTCTTGCCTCTTTTATCAACTCTCTTAACAGTGCATATTGACAGCTTTCTCACTGCAAAATACAACAAAGGGTGGGGACACTTCTTTCCTCTTCACAGCTCAGAAAATGTTTCTGTCCCTCTCTCTGTTCTCTCACTGGGCAGGGGTAGGGCCTCACTCAGGTGGCACATTGTAGTTCTCCTCTAGCATCTTCCAGTACTGGTTGCCCTTTTGGTGCTGCAGGTGATGTATTCCCCATGTGAGTAGATGTAGCATATCTTTAAATGTTGATATATTCAAATATCTTTATAGAGGATACGACACAATAAGTCTCAGGTGAACCCTTTGGGAATTCCAGGGAAAGGGCTGCCTAATCTCCAGTTAAACAGGCCTATTATCTCTCACTCCCCATGAGAAAGTGAAGCAGAACTGATTTGATTAAGAGCAAATTAACCTCTCTAACACAGCTACCCAGGGTTTTACACCTGTCACTTTAGTATGACAATTTATATTTATTCAAAAAGCCATGAGACAGTAAATTAAACATTGCTCTAATTAGAAAAATGTCATATGTTACAGTGGGGGAGCAAACTGAACTAATTTCAAGCAGTTCTTGTGCAAAGTACATTTCAGTACAGCATTAATACAAGCAGAGTCAATATTTTTTGCACAGTCACATCTGAGCTGAATGCCATCGTGCCACAGTTGTAATTTTAAGTTTCTGTCAAACAAGAAGGCTGATAGAAAGCTGAGTTCCGCCCCCCCAAGCACCCCTCCTCCCCCCCCAAAAAAAAATCACTTTTTTTTTTTTTAAAGGAAAAGACACCAACACCTGAATTATCATCTATTCTACCAACATCTCTTCTATATCACAGTATAAACCAGTCCTCCTCTTAATTAGTTCTCCTGACACCGTGTTCATCCTAATGCCATCATGGGATAGATAAAGGGTAAAGTCTTCAATAGGTTACAAAACCGTACAATATCAAATGTCAAAGATACTTTTGTTTTGTTGGATAATTAGAATAGAGTCATATAACAGAAACATAGTTACCTATAAATGAACCCCACTGTTTCAAAAAAACAAAACAAACCCTAAATCCATACAAGTTTTTTTGTCTTATAGAAAAGCACAGAGAGATGTTACATCCATGTATCCTGATTCACTACTTTCAAAACAGAAATAGGAGAGGCCAACTAGGAAACAACAATCTAAAAATGAATACTTCCTAAAATCTCCAGCACAGCCTGATTCACATCATAAATGTAAATTGTGAAGGCGTTTCCTTGCAGTGGAAGTTGCTCAGAACCTTGACGATACTAGAATAACGGTAATTTAAAATATTATTATTATTATTTTTAAATCAGCCCTGCTACTTCTGCCTTTTTTTGTTTTGTTTTATAAATACCATCCTTAAGAGGGTCTTTTTTTTTTTTTACTCATTCATATTGTAATTTTGACACAAATAACGACCCTTTTGATAAATAAGTACAGATTATACATATGCTCAGAGGAAACCCTATTACAGAGACACTATTTGAACTCTAACAAGAAAATAATTTGGGTCATTATTTCCAATAATAAATGTTGCACACATACATCTATTTTGCTTAGCTTGCTAAACAGAGGCCACAGTTTTTTTACGTATATTTACATATAGTTGTAGACTTCCTATATTGTATAATACAGAGATAATTACCTGTATTATCCATGTATGACAGCATACTGATAGATATGCATATACCAGCATATATAAATACACATAAATAAGTATACATAGATAATTATAACAAATAAAAATAATGCTGTCAATTAGCAGTAAGTTAGGGATCTTGACTTTTGGGAGTGGCATTTATGACACACAGTCATAACTGACAACAGCTTAGGGAGGAATCTACTTAGAACTCTGCATGTAGAATATTGCCTTTTCCTGCTTCAGTTCATATATTAGAGGCCTTGTCTGAATTTCAGATTTCCCTCCTCCTTCACTTCTGCACCAGCAGGGCTGCTTCGCTCTCCATCAGCAGCACATGCCTGCTCCCACAGAGTCTCTGCTCACCAATTCTGTTAACTTGTTCACACACAATCCATGTTCTCAGGCGTGCTTGTGGTCAGGGAAACACTATTACTGCCGAATCTTAGCTGACAAGTAGATGGATTGAGAAGTCAAGGCATCATCTAAAGCGATGTTTATCATAAAAGGAAGATCCTTAGAACTTTCTCAAGTGCCAGTGAGGAACAGATCAAGTAAAGCAGCTCTTAAAATTACATACACTCGTTATCCCTTACTACATTTTTGTTTTTGAGCAGATAGCAGCAAAACTAAAGAGTCATCAGCAGCAGAAATCAGAAAGATTTGCAACAGCTGTTCTGTGGCTGTAAAAGAGCAACGAGTCATTCAACAATTCTGCAAATACTCTGTTTCTTCTCAACCAGGGATATCTACCAGTACTTTTAAACTGTCTAAAGCTCACTAAATACAGAAATCACAAGATTGTTGGGGCTGCAGGGGACCTCTAGAGATCAAAGTCCAACCCTCCCGCCAGAGCAGGCTCCCTAGACCAGGTTGCATAGGTAGGTCTTGAACATCTCCAGACAAGGAAACTCCACAACTTCTCAGGGCAACCAGTTCCAGTGCCCCGTCCCCCTTACTGAAAGGTTTTCAAAATACAGCATCACAAATAACTATTACTCTTAATCTCTCAGTTTTAAACTTCCAGGCTTTGTGTACAAAGGACTAGCATCATAGATGTGCAGACATCTGCATTACTGTTTGAAGTGACCTCGCCTTTACCATCTGAGCTGTTGGTTGTCATGTTTGTCACCAATAACCCACCTTTCGTTTCTTTCTTAATTCTCAAGAGGCAATAGCTGTATCACTGCAAAACTGAAAGACACATAAAAGATATATATAGGTGATCTGAGAACAACGCATTATGTTCTTCCTTGTCACCAACCCTGATACTCAATAAAAATAAAGTTGTCAGTAATACATAGTCTCATTCATCAAATTCTGCTGAGTTCAGATTTATTCCTGTATACTTCCCTTATACTTTAAATTCCAAAATATTTTAGCAATAGTATAGAACTTGTTGACAGCATCGGATGCTAACACTACAGTATTTTCCTTAGAATATGCCAAACAACCTAACTTAAAATATCAGCAAGAACAGCACTACCTGTGTTTTAACTTGGGATGCCATCTCTGTCTCATCTTGAGTCTTCCCAGGGGTTAAGGTGCTGAGACAAATTAACAACTCAGATCACCTTGTATTCGTTGCCAGGTTAACCTGAATTAGATCACTCATGCTAGTCAGCTACAGAAGTTACAGAAACTACTGATACTACAGCATAGACCTAAATTCACACATTCCATTGAAATCTCATAACTTACCCTGAAATATTCTAGCATGGCGTTTCAAGAAGGTTTATTGCAAAAAAAAAAAAAAACAAACAAACAACAACAACAAAAACACACACACACACACAAAAAAAAACAACAAAAAAACCCCACCATTATGTATTTGACAACTTGCTTTAGAAAAGTCTACTGGGGATAAAACCATCTATTTTCTCTTTGAATATCTTTAACCTGATTTAAGCTAAGAAACATTATATTAACCACAAAGATAGCAAAGGGGTTGCAAAAGTTTCATTTATTTCCCCTCTAAATATCTAGTCAAAATCAATCCTCATGCACCCATATGTTGGAGTTTGTCAGACTCTTGCACATGGTGTGACTGCTCTATCTGCATTGTGCATCCTCCAGACAGTGCACAGCCAAAATGGGTTCTGCTCCTGCGATTGCTTTGAAATGTAGCAAATGAATAACAGCAGCAGCTCATGTCAAACAGAAGCTGTAGCTTTTCCCAGGAAAGAATATTTTTAAAAGACTAAAAAAAAAATCATAAAAATGAAGGTTCGCTTTTTGGTTGTGCAATTGTGGATCAGGGAGGAAATGACAGAAATAAAAAGGTGGCACCTTATAATTTAATGATTGAATAAAACAGAGTTATGGATCATTTGAGAATAAGACAGATTTGAAACAACAAAATAATGTTTCTACATGAAAATTTTAGTAACACGAAGCCTTTGGGAAAAAAAAAAGAATACAAAGGAATGCAGAAAGGGCATCTTGTTCATACGCAACATATGTATCACCAGGAAATTCCTGAGGAAACAACAGCAGTGAGTTATGAGAAAGATAGACATATTGGCTCTCAGATATAGTAGGTTTGCTATTCTTTTTGAAAAAAGCAACCACAAAAATGGGGAAAGGAACTGTAAGATAAAAATAGCTCTTTAAAAAAAAAAAAAGAACATTACCAACCAACAAGCTCCTTCTGTGAGGTGTTTCTTAGCTTATAGAAATCAAGAGTTGCTGGAAAAATCAGACTGCAGGAAAATACTGTAGAAGCAATATTAAATTTACGAAAGAAGACAAAGAGATAGGCAGGATCACAATGTATATTGGATCACACAGTTGGCATATTAAAAAGAGCACTTGGTAATCAGTAATAGCAGAACACAGGTGGAATGCTGATGCATAGTACCTGCTGTCCCAAAACAGCACACAAAAATAATGGACATTTAAATTAAGTAATTAATCTGCTTTGCAAGTACATTACTCAAGCCAAGGTTTGGATATATTGGGTAAGTTAAGACAATAGCGCAAAATGTTTTAGAGCTACAGGATTTGTCTCAACCCAAAGGCCTGTGTTTATTAAGATGGTGCTCACTGTCTGTCTCTCTAAACACAAAACGTACAGAACAGCTGAGCTTATGCTCTTTTTCTTTGTTTGATTTTGTTTAAATTTTTTGTTTCGTTGGTTTGTGGTAAAAACAAATAAATAAAAGAGCAGGCAATCAGCTGCAGCTCCCCAGCTCATCTGGAAACAAGTCCAATGAAGCAATCTGTTCCTAGTTACACCACAGTACTGAACAAGCCTACTAGATGATGTGTAGTGCCATCACAAGGGAGGTGTGGAAGTCTGAGTGTGCAGAGGTAGGAAAGGATACAACAGACTCTGAAGTAAACTACTGAACTGCGCTTTATAGTGGCTTGAAACATCTTAAATTATTATATTTATAATCCCCAGAAGACAGCTTGATCAACATCAAATTAGCTTAAAAATCATGAAAGAGATACAATGAACGTGTCATTTTTCACTTCCTTACTGCATCTAGGAAAGGCGGAACCTTAATTAGGCATCACAATACAGAAAACACATGACAGCAATATTCTGTCCTTACTGCCCAAATCCAAGAGCACTGGCTTCAAATGACCACTGAAAACACTCCATTTAGATCACATGGGCAGGTATACAGCATCAAGGCAACAATGCTTCCTTCAACAAATGACAACAGGATCAGTAATCAAAGCCTCAGCACCAACAGGAAAGCTTGCTCTGCAGTGAGTCACACATGAGCTATTTCCCCAGAACTTGGGGAGTACTTGGCAGCAGACTGTGAGTATTGCTGTTAGGGAGAGGATTTTAGATTGAAGATTAGTTAGTGTCAGAAGACTGAAATAACAGTCAATGGCTGTTGCAGTGGGAAAAAAAGCAAAATGTAGAACAACCTCACAAAAATACTTGGATTACTAAAAATGTGGAAAGTCTAACACTTTTTTTTTTTTTTCCTTCACAAACAACTGTGATTAGTCAAAAGCTAAGAAGCTAGCTTTGATACAAAATGGGATAGGCTGGAATGGAACCAAGAAAAACAACACCGTTTTATGGTTCTGAAACTCATGCTGAGCTGCAATGTCAGTATTTGGTGGGACATATTTCGAGTTACATCACCAGATACACAAATTCAACATGATCCTTCAAAAGCAAAAATTAGGATATACAGCATGTGACACCGCTAAACACCAGTCAAAATAGCCTCATTTCATTGACAGTACAAAGAACCGTCTGGATGTTACTACATCTTTCCTTGGCAGATCACAGACATTACTGTTTTTGTTTCAAGACAGAATAATCACATCCAGCCTTATGTTACAATCATAGAAAGAATACAAACCGGAGAAATATTAATAATAACTTTTACTTTGGGTTTTATGGAATTTAATATTCACATTATACTTTGGTCACAAAGGGTCAAAACTATAGTCTTCCTGAAAGCAAGCAAATAGCTTTTCCCACACCAGTTGTGCAAAACTCACCATTTCAGAGGCTTGTGCATAAACTCATACTGTGAACTTTAAAAAACATATCTATAAATGCTTTTGGCACAAGCCAAACATAACCAATGAGTTTTGAAAGATTATTTTTTAGAAAAAATGAAAGCACTTAATATCAGGGTTACCCGGTCACAATCCTTTGTGTGATGTGCTTCTCTTTCTGCTATTTGGCTTTCCACCAGTTTTGATGTGCTAGTGAACACCATAGACACTGTGGATCATTACCAGTAACAGTGATCGCATCATGCAAATTCTTCCCAGTCAGACAAACTCATATGAGCTTTTCTGCACTTGTAACAATATCAACATAGAATATTTTAAATGAGGTGTGGTACATACGGCCATATATTGTACACGAGATGTGACATGAGCAGCTCACGAAGAGCCAGTACTTCAGTACAAACAGTTCCCAAGAGGTTGAAGCAAGATTTCATAAGCAAAAACAAAATATTTTTGTTGACTGTACTTGATTTAAATACAGCTGTGAAGCACAGTTCTTACACAAGTCTAAGAATGCAGACTGAACTGTATGTAGTTAACTACCAACATATTTGCAGGCCCTGAGAGCTACCTGAGAAAATAACCATGCCCCAAGATCAACCCCATTTCACAGTCACTGCTCTTAAAGGAACAGATATCAGTCTCCAGCATACTGCCTCAGAAAGAAGGAAAATTAAATTGCCTTAGCAAAGGAGTAGGAAGCCAGCTCTATAATGGATGTTTATAACTCGACAACCAGCAACGAGGAGCACAGCTCTGTGGTGGAAGTCAGGAGCCCACTGAAATCACATAGAAATAATGAATATAAAGGCAGAGTCCGGGATGGAGTCACGTACTACATAAAATATACCCAACATTGCAGAAAACTGCTCAAAACATTAAAAAACAACAACAACAACAACCACCCTCTTTCCTATTACATACTGAAGAAAAAGGAAAGCTCGCTTCTGCCTCTTCAGAGATGGCAGCTCTGCAGGAGACATGAATACCACATGAATCTCTGGGAAAGAGTCTGAGTGCTACAACCTTCAAAACGGTCATCAGAAGGAGCACCTTAAACTTCTGGCACTCTTCATTAGGACACATTTGTTTCCTGCCAGCTGAGCAATTTACAGCTAGTTCCACCATCATCACACGGTGACTTGCGTTTTGCTTTAGCGCTGTGAGTGATTCAATAGGCTACAAAAGAGCCATACTCCAGCCAGGCAAGCCAAAGATTGTTCTTGGTTAGTAAGTGTTTTGGCTAACGTCAGATTAAGTTGCACTGGATTCGCATTGGTAACAAAAGCACCAAGAGGCTGTTCCGTCAAAACACAGCCCACATATTTCTAAAATGGATCCTCACGGTTAACACTGTAAAACCACGTTAAGAAATTAACAGGCATATACCGTTAGACTTAATGCTTTTGCTTGTGAAAATCTAAGTTGATTGGCCCGGTTTTCTTTTCTACAATTAATCAATTTAGCCCCATAGGACAGCAGGATTTTTTTATTTTTTTTTTTCCCCATTGATATAAGCTAGTATTTCTTCTGATACATTTTTCTTAGGTACGCTATTAAAAGAGCAAAAAAAGGCAAATGTATTTAATTACATACACAAGTCTGGGGACTTAGGGGTTTCAAGGGATATACGATAAAGTGCTGTATAAAAGAAAGAAATTTGGATTAAATAAATGAGCAAGAAATAGATTTGGGGCCAGGGAAAAGAAATAAGGGAGGGACCATAAATTAAAAAAAACTGAACATTTGTGCAGAAAGAAACTGAGTGTAGGCTTTTGTAAGCAATGAAAACAGATTTTAAAATACCCTGTGGCTCTTATAGCAAAGGGCCATGGAGTGGTATATTATTACTCCCTATACAAATGATCTACTAGGTCTACAGCTGAGGGCGAAACAGATAGACAGTGTTATCCATTGCAGAGTCTTTAATGAGACAATGTGAAGTTCAAGTTGCACACAACACAATATTTTTCCTCCTCTGTTCAATCTATATTAAGTCAATACTCTGCTAAAACCTAACATTTGTTGCATTTTTCCAATTTAGTTTCTGTCAATGTCCCCTAAAAGTGCTGAGCCTATCAAACTGACATCACCCACACAAATTTCAATAACAGCGCTGTAGTGGAAATGCCATTAAACAAAGGCTGTGCTTTGAGGAAACAGTTCAGCTTCTCATTCACACTACATCTGTAAAAGCCTGTCTTTTCATCATGAACTGAAATAGTCCACCAAGATACACACTACGCAGCGAAGCTCAGAGGCTCCCTTCCCTCTTTACTGACAGTGAAGCAGGAAAGAACAAGGAGCATTATACTGGGTGTCCATAATGAAGATAAATCAAAAATTTTAACCAAACATATGCAGAACTATCTTGATAGCTGCAGAGCTGACTGAACTGCTGTGTTATGTGCACAGCTGCTGCCAGTCTCTCTCACTTCATTTTGAACCTTTTTTTGTGCGACTAATATCAAGTAGAAAAAATTGAGGTATTTCAGCTAACTGTACAACAGTTTTCTGCTCTAAACTTTTTTTTTTTTAATCCTACTGCTTTTCATTCTATATGATTCACACTTAATGTCCACAAGCTGTTTTAGAAGATGCTTTGCATGAAAGCACGTGAAGAGAATGGGGAAAACTGTATACGTTGTTGTTCTTCTAGTATAACACCACATGAGAAGCTGCCTGAATAAGACTTATATTAACTTCTGCCAACTTAAAAAGCCCTCAGAAAGCCAAAGGGCTTTTTAGATCTCTCTCTTCCACTGCAAAGTAATGCCTATGCCTCTCAATTGCGCTTAGCCAAAGACATTGAGAGTTGAACAAAAATAATGCTAATCTTCCTTAAAATAATTTAATAACATACCTCTTGAGGTACAGGGAATACGATTTCTGCTCCTACATCTCTATAATTTCCTATAATAAATGCACCCTGACCGATGAACCCAGCAGAAGAATGAGAAGATGACAAAACCAATAGACAGTCAGAAAAACTATACTTCTAAATTATGGGGGGAAACCGTGGGTCCCACAACAACAATTGAACTTGATTTTACAGGACTTAAGCTTCAGATTTAGCTGAAGCAGAGTTCAGGACAAGAAGGCAAATCTCTTGAGTCAGCCTGGGCATTGTAAGCACACAATGCAGCTCATCATACAAAGTTAGAATGCATACTGGAATGCCCTAAAAAATCTTCTAGCAGCTGATGGCAAAAACAAAAACCCAACACACAATGAATAGTAAAATATTTTGTACCATAGAAGAAAAAACACCGTGTCAAATGGAAAGTGTTCTCTGGCATCATGTAAGTTTCTTCTGTGTTAAAACATGTTACAAAAACTACAGAAGTAGTAAACCACAGAAAAAAAAAATCACACAGCTAAAATGAAAGAATATATTAAATGTAAGAAAACAGCATAAACAGTAAATCATGCCTCATGCACCCATTTACAACAGAAACCCTTACCTATACCTCATTCATTAACACACTGTTTTACATTATTTTTCAGATAACATTTTTATTAGGACAGACAAATTTCATTTTATATATCTATATTCTTCAGTCCAAGCAAATAGGGAGAATCTTGCCTGTATAAATCATAGCAGTCATGTTTATAATCCCACCACAAAATGTGGAAGAAACAATTACTTTGATAATATAGCAGAAAGAAAAAAAGGTCAATGCTTGAAACCTTTTAAGAAGCTACAAAATCCATAGAGATGCACTGAAATACTAACCAGTTGAGGCAGATGTGAAAAGACTTAGACACAAAACCTCACCCACTGGCAACATTAACCAACCAAATCCAACCAGGTAGAAATGCAATTAAGACCTAGCATAACTACAGGTTGAGTTTAGTCCCAGTTTTCTTTCTCACGAAGGAAACTACGCTTTAAAGTAAACAGAATGTGGAGAGGCGCTGCTGAAAGCTGTTGACATAGGACAAACAAGATTGCAAATTAGAAGCGATACGTCTGTTAATGATCACAGAGCTGTTGATCAGCGTAAAACTAAACTCTCCACATTTTTCTTTATTTTCCTCGAGGAAATCTATTGCTGGGACTTTCGTATGTTAATCGGACTTCCAGTGCCCTTCACGTGCAATTGGGAATGGTTTCCTAGGATCTACAAATCTATTACTATAAAATAATGTCTCTTCATGCATGCAAGGCAACTGGAAATGTTACACCAACTTCTTTAATATACTTGTAAAGTGAAAGCATTAATGCGGTCTGCCGGGCACTTTAGATATTTTTCAGTTTATCATGTGTGAGAATACACAGCGTTGCTAACTTCAACACACAGCAACTCCTCGCAATCACTCTTACTCACATATTTTGAAAGTCACGTATTTTACACGGATGTAGTGTCACTGTGCCTTTGCAATTTATGAATGCTTCCATATCTGTGGTGTCTAATCCCGGTTTATAACTGAAGAGTAAGAGGCTTATTCACACTCCACAAATTCCGCGAGAAAACGTATAGGTACATCTATGGATTACATCTACTAAAAATACTGAAATGAGAGAACATCAGTATTCACAAATAGAAAAGGACGAACAAGAATCTTTTTTTTTCCCGCCAATCAGATCAAGAGTTTCTGAATTGTTAATTAAAGTCCCAAATTTAAAGTGTGGAAATAGCAGTAAAATCTGAAGCCTAAGAAAACTTTCCTTACAAATTTTCAAATAAATGCTTCCATAGTTTTTTCTCTTAAAGTCTAAGAAGTTTCTACATAAGTAAACTCTATGCATTGAGAATACATTTAATCTCCATTCTAGATTTCTTTTGTCCATACAAATTATGCCTGTTCTGCAGTGCTGTAGTTATTACTTCTACCATACTAGTACAGTCAGTTTCTCTGTCTTCCTCGGTGGCATTTATGGTGACAACTGAAAAAGATGTAGTCTTATTTACCTGATGTAGCTATACCATTTCCATAAATATATTTTGTTTTGTTGGTGCAGTAGTACATAGGAATCAAAATGATGCAACACGTCTAAAATAACTGAGCAAGAAAAGGTCAAGGATTCTTATTGAATTTGAAACATTACAGCAATAAAGGTTTTAGAAAGCACTCTGGAAGTTGCATGGAACGGACATCACTCTCCCCTAAATTTTATAACTATAAAAGCTAAGTGGCTATACCAGTAAACTGAAGCTTTTCCAAGATAAATATAAATCTCAGAATCTGCGGAGGAAAGTGGAACACAGGATGGGGTGTGGAAAAATATCATTATTGGTCCCTGGTCCTTCCTGGCACAAGAAAAATATGAATTTGATCCCCTGATTCAGAGAACATGGAAGTCAAAAAATACATTCTGGGATTTTGTTATTTTTCCCCCCAGTCAGTTGCTATGCTTCTTATGGGAATGTTTTTCTTGCAACAAATTTAATGTTACCTTGCCCTCACTTCCCTGCTTGTCTCAGGAGATGGATAGGTTCCAAAATCAGCTGCATTTGACTTCCCAACTTATTCTTGTTGTCAAGACTACGTGGCGCTACTTGAGCAAATAATACTGAACAAGACGAGTTCTATTCATGGTTCTTAAAAGAAGCAAGGAGGTGATAGAGATTTTTGAGAAAGCAAGCACAGTGAGACTTCACACAATAAATAAGACATTTGGAAAAGAAACAAAAGCAGCTGCAAGGGAGGAAAGAAAAGTAACCTGCCCCCAGCATTCCTTGTGATCTAACAGGAAGGTTCTCAGGTTTATAAGGCAGAAGGTAACGTGGTTACAATATTAGATAGAGACAAACTACTTTGCCTTAAGCCTGAGTTTATCCACACAGGAAATGGATTATTGCAGTGAAAGCTGCAGCATCTTCCCTTTATTGAAAGTGTTCACATTAGGGTGAGAACAGAGTTTCAAGCTTATTTATAAAGTAAAAGTAATGTTAATGCATTTACCTCTTAAGAGTGTCAGGTGTTAAAAGAGTGAATTCATAAAAGCGTTCACTGTTGTTAAGCTTGTATTGCAACCTAACACTTTAGTTGCCATAGCGAACATAAAAGCCTACCCATGTTACTAATCTTCAATTTAGGATGGATGCATTTCTGCTCACCATGCAGAACTCCAGTTACGATATGATTTCATTCAGAAAAAATACACTTTAATCTTGAACATATTAAATTAGTCATAGACGGTTTTCCCTGATATAATGCTTTGATGTCTACAGTTGCAATCCTCCCAACGGTATTATCAGGACAGGTGCACATTACATTATGTTCATTACTTTGGACACTAATTAAAATTGTCCCAGGTTAAACTCACTCAAAAAGAAAAAAGGGTAGGCCAAGATAAAACTAACTTAAATTTTAAGGAAAAAATGGTCAATATACCTCTTCAGTGCACCACTACATTAGTCAGAACGGTCCCAGACTGCACGCAGTAACTCCTATTTAATACTGCCTACATTAAACCTCAGAGTTACAAAACTACAATGAAACACAAAACAAATTTGGAAGAGCCATCTTGCCATTGGAAGAGTCATGGTTACAGCTAAACCAAGTGAAAATAATGCTTTCAGCAGGGAAAGCTGAGCATGCACAAAGCCAGCCTGACAAGGCCCAAGGCCTTGCAAATGCACTGCAGAGCCTGGGGCCAGCTACCAGCAAGGACCACATCTTACTGCTAAGAGATATCCAAAACTCTTGTTAATGGAAGTTATGATAACTCACTATTGAACACTAAGTAGCATGAGAGAATAAATCAAAAAATTATTGGTGGCAAAATATGACATCTAAATGAGATGAGTTTCACTATTGACTCTGCTTTTATCCTGGATGTTAAAAAGAAAACATATTTGGCTTCTCCAAACATGCTTCAGCATACCAATAAGGCGATATTTATTTTGCTAAAGCACAGAAGAAAATAGAGCGCAAACATAATTACATCTTACTTTCCATAGCAGGGGTAAGGGTACACAGTTTGCTCATATTTTACTCCCTCCCTCCCCTGCTATGTTTAATCAAATGTTGATGAGGAAAAGCTTGATTTTTAGTAACTCATACCCATACTTCTGCCATCTACAGGTAGGAAAACTCATCCTGGCAACCAGCAGCAATTGCTGAAGGACTTGAGAGGAGAGATAGGTAACTGGGGGCGGTGATCAGTCTACAATGGTTCGTCTCTGAGGCTGGAGGCACCTCCAGCCCAGGCCACTCTGCCCCAGAGTTACCCCAGCAGGGCCCAGCCCCACATCCAGGCAGCTTTGGGAAAGGTCCAAGGAGGAGACCCCACAGTCTCCAGGCAGTCTGTGCCAGTGCTCAATCATCCTCACAAGGAAGACTTCCCTAATAATCAGATAGATCCTCCTGTTTTCTATTTTGTGCCTACTGCCTTTTCTTCTCTCACTAGGCACCACTGAACAGAGCTCGGTTCTCTCATCTTTCCTTCCTTCAGGTATTTACACATATTGGTAAGATGCTCCTGAGGTCTTCTCTAGGCCAAACAACCCCAGCTTGCTCAGATTCTCCTCATATTAAATATTCTCCGATCTCTTAGCAATCTGGGTAGCCTCGTGCCAGACTTCAGTAAGTCCTTATCTCTCTTGCACTGGGGAAGCTGGGTAGGCTGACAGTGAGCAGCAGCTCAGCACCACACAGCTGCTTGATCACTCCTCCCCCACGGGACAGGGGAGAGAACAGAAATGGAAAAAAAACAAAAAAACAAAAAAAAACCAGAAAAATTCATCAGTTGAGATAAAGATAGTTTAGTAAGAGAAGGGGGGGGGGGGGGAGGAAGGGAAGGGGAGAGGCAGAGGAATTAACACAAAGATGATCACAGAGCAGCTCCCACAAGAGCAATGCTTAGCTAGTTCCTGAGCAATAGGGATGCTTGACTATCCCTTGTCAGACTGGGCAGCAAGAACAGAAGCTGCAAGGGCTCTCATCAAGGACAGCAGGGAGGTCTTCAGAAGCTGCTAGAGCTACTCCGTATCTTCCTAGCCCTACCTGAAAACAGACACACTTCAGTTCCTTGCAGGGTTCCCAGGTTTCCCTGGCAAAGCGCCCAGAAGCACTAGAACTCAAAAAGAAACAGAGTCCTGGAAACAGCGCACAGATTATTGGGTCTGCTGCCTGACCACTGCAAACTGCACTCTGACTCTCCAAGCAAAGACAGCAAGACCAAATCCAGTTCACGGCTGTAAAATCCTGGCCTCGTAACATATTCAGTAGTTCTATTTGAAAAGAAAAACAAGAACAACCAATTCTTGATTTGTTTTTCACTATTTTTAAAAACTCATTTTATTAAAGCAGAGGCCACTCTTGCACAACCTGGAACAACACCAGGGTTGATCCCCTCCAACTTGGGAGAGTAGTACGCAGCCTCCACAGACTAATCCAGGCAACAGATGGGGATTAGCAAGGCACAGTCATCACAACCAGCACTGCACAAGGGAGGGATGGCCTGAGCTGTGTCACGCTTCCTTAGTTGGAATTAGAGTTGTGGAAGAGCAGCACAATCAATTGAACTACTCAGTTGCAAGGCAGTTTTGCTAAGAGTTTTTGTGTTGGGCATGCCGGCCTTTTCTCAGCATATTGCCATGCTCAGGGCAGAGGGGTCATTCAGTAGGTGCTAGCAGAAGCCAGGCAATTTACAGATTCATGCTCCTTTTTTTTAGCCATTGAAAGTGATTTAAAGTTATTAAAGTGATTAAAGTGCCATTTAAAAATGCAATTGCGTATGCTGATACAAGATTTGAGAGCTGACAGAAGATAAACAGTTAAAAAAAACACATACGGATGAGTTAGCAACACAAAACAATAGGGAAGACAAGGAAAACCATTAGTCTGATAAATCAACAAAAGCTTCAGTAATGCACAGCTTTGATGGTCAAGTTCTCAGAAGCTGTTGGCTGGCTTAGCAGACAAAACATTAACTTTCTGTGGATTGAGATTCCTAAACAGACAAAGCATGTTCAAAGCTGTCTAAATCTCAAGTGTTTTTGAAAATTTTGCCTACAGTTACTTTCTTACGCCCCTCCAATTCAGGTGCTGAAGCAGATAAGAGGGATTATGGTCATTCACATGGTTTCACCAGGTGGGAAATTCACAAGCGTGATATCAAGAATGAATTAGTATCTGTAAAAGTAAATCCTTGCGTGCATTACTATCACCATTATCTTTTAACAGCATCTTGATATCAAAAGTGTAAATATCACTTACTATTCACAGAAGTCACCTGTTTTGAAGTTGTCACTCAGGTTCCTGTGCTCTATCTTGTATTAGTGTGTCTCCATGATGGGAACAAACAGCTTTAAAATAATATCCAGCAGTCAAAATTTCACTGCACAGCCTCTGTGGTTATAAACTATGTTACACGTAGGAAAACAATACTTCAGCACTTCACAGATAAACATATACACGCTCCCTTATCCCTAACAGCTATTCTACTCTGACAAAAAAGGTAGCAGCAGCTTGAGTGGCATTAAAACGAAGGTAAAGTGCAAATAAAATTCAGATTTATTTCATTTTCATTTCTACTTAACTGCAGTTATTCATAACATCTAAATGTACATTCTCTGCAGTTTGCAGGTGCAATATAGTAGTTTTTATGCAGTTAAAATGAGTTTATGTACAAGAGAACTGCCACAAGCCAATTCAAAACCGCTTTTCAAAGGCCTTTTTCCAAACTAAGCTGTATAGCAGTAATTCTATTTGTGTTGCGTCAGCCAGCCTACAACTACACATACAAAATTACCATGAACAAAACTAGGATTTAAAATTAAAAAAAGGAATATAAGCAGAATTCCTGTGAAATAGGTAAACATACCAGATGCATTAGGAACAATTACGCCACCAATTATTATTGCTTTACTTGGAGATGCACTTGCAGCATAAACATACATCTGCATTTTAATACTGATACCTTTCTCAATTACTACACCTTAAGATTTTTCATGTCTAGCCCAGCTCAAATTATTAATCATAATTCACATTACTACTCTTTAGTTGCCTTATATGCACTTACAAAGACACAGAACTATAAAGATACTAAAGGGCTTCTAACAGTTTCTTTCATTGTGGCCAAAATAGCCTTTTTTTTCCAACATTTACAATACGCTGGAGAAGGCCATGTTGTTCTCCACAGCATTCTACAAAGACATTTTCTTTTGGATTTCCGACAGCTCTTTGCATGGTAATTTCAAAGATGAGGGAATACATTCAGCCTTACTTGCAACTTGCCATCCATGGAAAGAAATGCAATTTCTAGAATCAATAAAGAAGTTCAACTCCAGTGATCCCCAAAACCATCTCTGGGAATAACCTATAATTTTAAGCTCATTTGATAAGCACATTCTCCCACAGGAAGAAGGGGTGTACGTGCTTCAAACACAACCAACCCTCAATGAGAGCAATAGTCACATGTGGCAATCAGTTATTTGTACTTTGGTCGTATTTGGAGACCTCAAAGTGAGGACGTACACAGCATAGTACAGTGTTATTCTGGATACTCACTGAGATGTATTCAATGCTTTAAAGAGCTTATGAAACAGAAGGAAATAAAGGAAGGAAGCAAATGCTCAAATAAATGAAATAGATGGCAACTACTGCCAAGAGGAAGCTGAGAGAGGATTTCTTGGTATTGAATTTATGATGTGAGACCTTTTGCATTGCGACCTCTGAGCACTTGAAAACCCATACTTACAACTCCAGATCAACAAGAGCTTAAAAAAATAAAAGGGGCTGGGATGGAGTGCGTGAAGATTTTAACATTCCTATCGTTGCAGCAAACTAAGAATTGTGCAAAAAAACTCAACTCAGCAGATGATCAATGGTGCACAGTCACTATCTGAGCAAAATATTAAAGTAGGACATGCATAATAAAGTAATTTTGATTCATTTTTGAGAAGCAATGGCATTTAGTGAAATTCAGTAAATTGTCCCTTTCAGCACTAATAACATGTTCATAGCTTTCCCCACCAGACATTCCATAATGGCAGTATAATAGGATTGCAATGACAATTAAATGATTGCATATTTTAGGGCAATGGAGGGTATCCACTAGGGCATGAACCATTAGCAAAACGGTAACTTTGTCACAGGAATTTTCATGCTTCGGCACAGCAACTGATAAAATCAGGAACACTGGAAGACAACAGGTATACAATACTCGTACCATCTACACTTAAAAAGGCAGAAAAATGGAAGGTAATAGTGAACCTCAAAATATTAAGCAAAAATTCATATTTTTCCAGCACTTGAAATGTCTGCTTTTCTTCCTTTCCTCACCCATCAAGAAGAGATGCTCACCTAAGACCACTCATAGTTGTTGATAACAGACCTTTCAAACAAGGTGTTCCTCCACTCCTCTTCCCCAGATGCCAAGCTTTGGGCTCTCTTAAAGGCTGCCTTTCACACCCCTCTTTAAATGAGCAACTGGTCTACAGCCTCCACTGGCAGATGCATTAGCAGCAACACTAGGTTGTGCAGTAGTGCATTTCTGCCACACAGGAGAGGTTCATTTACAATTTATTGTTGGTATAAGATGCTTGAATTGACAGTCTGGGAAATAAAACTCCTCATTCAGAGGTAGTGAAAAAACACTGCATGCATCTTCATGGTGTTTCACTCCTATGGCTCCAGCCCAAATCAAGACAGTCATCATGAACATATAATCTTATTTTCTCTGGGTGTCAGCGATCCGCTTTAGCATTTTGCTGAGGTTGTCATCAGAGCGATTTGAAATTCAGTTCAGCTCATAAGGAGTGAGCAGCTATGCTTTTTTTTTTTTTAAAAAAAACACCAGTTACAAACATCCCTTGAGTACTGGACAGAACACAGACCAAAAGTCTCAAACAGAACTTCTGCTGACAGGAGAACTTCATTCCATGACACAAACAGTTTGAACAACCTTCTGCGAGCAAACCATCTACCTATGGAAGTAGGGAAATGTGACTGCAAAAGAAATAAAGGAAAAAATATTTTGTGCTTTTTCTACCCAAATTAATGCACCTGAATTCCTGCACTAATGACAACAAAGCTAATAACAAACCAAATGAAGAAGATTCCCAAAGTAAGTTCAATCTCTGCATAAATCTGGTCATATAAGTTTACTTTTTTTTTTTTTTAGTACCTCCCTCAGATACAGCAACAAATGGTTCCACGTTATTTGCATGGATAAGTTTAGATGCTGTCAAAACAAGAGTCACCTCGTAGACTTAGTTTCCCTCCACAGCAACCGCAGAAAACACTAACATAAGAGAATACTGAGTTCCATTACACAAAATATCATTTCAAGACAGCATACACATTTTTCATCCTTTGCTTAAGAAAAAATGCATTAAAACTAAGTGAAACAGCAATCACAGAAAGAGAATAAGGGAAAAGAATGTATGCATGAGAGAATGTTTTTTTCCCTACTTTCTCCCTGTTTGATTACACCTGCAGGGTAGAAACCAAAAGACATTTGTTATATTGCTGCATAATCCCATTTGCAATGATCACTCTCTGATGTGGCAGATACAAGGATGCATTAGAATGCCTTGAAGTATTTCTTACCCTTTCATTTTAAGTGTACAACTATAGACAGAGATCAGTTGACAAAGTATTTCATAATAACCCTGCAAGTGTTTGTGCATGTACATAGATATGGATTATCACACATGGTTGTGCCATTGGTTCACAACCAGAAAAACAGTTGAAACAATTAAGAACTTTTGATGCTGAGAGGGGAAGAGACCACTCGTTATCCTTTGAAATAGAGTGAAATGAAATGAAGGAAGGAAAAAAAAAAAAAAGAACTAGAACACTGACCTTATTTTGTCTGTTTAATGGGGTAGCAAAAAAAAAAAAAAGGAACCTGACATACAGACTTCCTGCTAACCCACGTGGAAATAAAAAACCTCTAGGGAAATAATATTTCATAGGAAGCTGCTGTGGACTTCCCAGGATTTTAAAATTATAATTAAAAACACATTGCTCCCTGACAATGATTTTCACCATTACTACTAGAAGTCTGGAGGCTTTTATGAAGACTAGGCAGTGCTGAGTTAGTCTCTTCTTAAGGTACCAAGGTTTGCCCAACTTAATCCCTGGGAAGTGAAACCCCTTAGGTAGGCCTGGAACAGAGATACAGTCGGGTGGGCTGGAGTAATGCCTAAAAATAACGAGCACTAAGGAATATTTTAAAGAAGAATTCAAAATGCTATTAATGAAAGATTTTGATAATATAGACATTAGAAAACATTAATTGGAGTAATATCGCATTCTTAGCTCTATATACAGTGCATTTAATTTTGCCCCCAAGAAGATTAAGGTGAAGCACCTATTACACTAGAAAATACCACAGTTGCCAGTCTATTTTAGACTAGATACCACTTAAGTAAGTTGTGACAGGTAATAGGCTCAGTAGAATGTAATAATATTCAGGTTCCCTGGTAGCTGAACTGTTTAGGATAATGACATTCACTATATATTGATAAAATAATTACTTTGTCAAAAGAACAGTTTATTACTCATTTATGAATGTGTAGAAGTCAAAATAGCTGGTGAAAGGGATTAGAATGTTCTTACATTAATTTCATGTAAAGTATATTCCTAAACAACAGCACAATACTTCTATTTTTGTCAAGAAAGTTTCGTTTCCATAAACAGCTCTATACCTGATGTATGAAACAGAAGTAGTTCTGCTGAAGCAGCAGCATCAACAACTAGCATAACGTCACTGTTTTCCATGATCACCTTCATTTAATTATATAACTACTAAATACTAATAAATTAACCTCAGTTCAAAATAGCAAAGGTAAAATATTTGGAGTAGGAACTCTTCAGGATCAGAGTAACCTCTTAGTGTTGAGTAGCACAGTGTCGAAGGCATCCTGATCCCAAACTAGGTCCTTAGGAATCACCAGAACATGTAACAAAGCGGCCGTGTTCTACTAAATTAATAATCATTCACTACCTTTACAAGAGAAGAATTTGATGCAGAGTCCACCAAGGCGAACCGCTAATTAATGTAACAACTTTGGAAACCAGAATCCAAAACCTGAAATCCTGTTCATCACATCAGTAACCCCTTTCCTCCTTTATTAATGAGGAATACAAATTACAATACTTTAATCAACATGCTGACACTGAAGAAAAGTGAGTCAACAACAACCTTCAGCTTGTCAGGAAGGATCTAAGCAAATTAACTTAGCCATAATAAAAGAGACATCCTGCTTATTAATGACTATAACGCATCTTCCTGAACAACAATCGAGTTCGAAGCTTATTCATTATATCAAAGTTGCTCTACAACTTTATTGAAAACTCTAACTCCCTTTTCACATGTCTTTACCTAACATGCAAAACAAGTCTTTGAAGTTACTTTCTGGGAATTTAAACCTGAAGCGGTCTTCTGTGCCATTTTATTAGTTCCCCAGTAACTGAACTATCTAAAACTACTCCAGAACAAGCTATTTCCAGAACCATAACGCTGGAACAAAGAACACCCGCTGGCATTTCAGCCCAGAATGCATTATTTATTACTTGAAAAAGAATACAAAATAATCTATACTCTGATACTCTATTCCTCTCTGCATGCTACTAAGATAACTCTTAAATTAAAACAGCAAAGTGACAGGAGAGAAACTTTAAACAAAGATTGTTCCAGACCTGTCACATATCTCACAGGCGTTAAGGACCGGGTCAGGTGCCATGGCATATGGGACTCCCCGAGAGATGTCAACACGTGATTCTACCTAGTGAGAAATAAAGCTTCCTAGGCATGCAAAGCAGTCTGTCACATTCATCCAAAGAGAAACAGAAACGAGATTTGAGAAGAGCAGCAATTTGAGAGCAACATGGGTCCTTGATGAATTCCTAAATAAATACCAGGTGTTGAAATAGCTTTAAAAAAAAAAAAAAAAGGAACAAATAGCCCACAACACACAATCCATTTTGGCAAGAACGGAATTGATGGAATTATTCCTTAGTTTTCTTTCTACACAGTTCATGTTACAAACATGTAATACATAGCACGTTTTAAACTAAGAATTTTATTTCTATAAACAAGACTTTAAAGGATAAAACCCACTGAAAAACACCAGCAACCCATTTAAAAGAAAAAGCAGCAACAAAACAGAATAAATGCATCCAATTATCAAGACAAATATTGTTTCAAAGCAACTCAAAAACCTTGCATGAAAATCCTTTATCTCCAGGAGAACAAAAATAAATATTTACTGTGTGCCAAATAAAATTAAGATGTATTTGGCACTGAAAGGAGAAAAGCACCTTGAAGCACCACATTACACAACTGCAAATAAAAGAGGATTCTGCAATTGGAAAGTGTCTTAAGAACATCATTGCTCCTCTAAGGCAATTAATGAATGTTAAAAAACAGAATTAAAATTCACAGAAAAAAAAGCATTAACACCACCAACAAGCATTTGCTTCATTACCAAAGTTACTCTTAATCGTAGCAAGTAGAACGAAGTCATGTTCTTTTCCCAATGGGGATGGTTTGTTTGTCATCTGAAGGCGATCAGCATGAGTTCTACAGTGCCTGTGCTTGACTATTGAAGGCACTGATAGGTTTTCCACCTTCACCTGTCAAATTGTTTCTAGCACAGGAAGCCCAAGCATAATCTAAAAAGAGGATGTTAACACCTCCTGATGTTTTCCAACATTTATCTGTTTATGAAACACCATAACTACACTACTACACGTAAACACGAAACTAAGTTCAGAAAACAGCAACAAAAAACCCAATATCAACAAACTTTCTACGGATGCTGCATATTTTGTTTATAATGGCCCACAGAGAGCTGAATTCTGGTAGCTCATTGACTACACTCAACTGCCTGAACAAGGTGATTGCACACACCTGCATCTCAATTAGTTTGTCTGCTGCAGTGAGGCTACCTCACTCATTTCTAGATGTAACCTAGGCAGAATTGATTTCTAACTCCTTCCTCCATTTATTACAAAAGATAAGATTTTACAACATTCAAAAACCATCCGAATGTGGGTCTGATTTCTGTCTCTGTAAGGAGAATGCCACTGTATGTAGAAGACACAGTCTGACCCCAAAATAAAGATGAGATTAGCTCAAGCTGAGCTCGGGAGAAGCAAAAGAACTCGAGTGAATTTCATTAGGACTTTACCAGTGCACACCTGACTCGAAGGTGGCCCAGACAGATAAGAAATTAGCAGACTACTCAAGTTGTCATCTGTACAGCTAAAACGGAAGAAAAATATTTTCCCTAAACCTTCCCTTATACCTCACACTTTGCTGATGACACTACGTTCTTTAAGTTACATAAAAAGCACATTTTAATTATTTAGACACGTTACATAAGAATACAGTTAATACATTTAATGTGCATGTGCAAATTAACTTGGCACCACTTCTATTGCTGTAGTATGCAAGTTCAGAACTACTTTTGTGACAACTCTCTCTGCAATTTCTTATGTCTCCTTCATTATTTCCTCATCATTTATTTCCATAATTAATTGTCTTAACATCTTCATCTCGGAAACTAGGACATTTCTTCTCAGGGCAATGTTATGCAGCATGCCCTGAAGACCTGGCACACATTTCAGGCCATTAGAAGAAAGGTGCGTTCTTTGCCGTAAATTAAATATACGAGCACTGCGTTTTTAAGACCTCCAAGAGGTAATTCAGTCCACCACATTCCTCTGCATACTCTGATCCAATATAACTTTACTACATGAATACACTTTGCAAATTTTTTTTCCTAAAAAGTGCCTTCAAACAACAATTTGAAAAAAAGAAATAAATTAAATAGAAAAAGCAGACAAACA
This sequence comes from Alectoris magna, assembly GCA_030625065.1. Taxonomy (NCBI): domain Eukaryota; kingdom Metazoa; phylum Chordata; class Aves; order Galliformes; family Phasianidae; genus Alectoris; species Alectoris magna. The sequence goes on along the minus strand of CM060575.1, from coordinate 3,978,892 downwards.
GAAAAACCACCAACAGAACCAAAAAGGCAACATACATAGAGTCTGTATAGCCTGGTAAGGTACAGGAGCAATGAGTTGCATAGCTGGACTGTTCCTTTTTCCTATGGCGTTACAGCAGGCGTGGCTTCAAAGTCTATTTCTCTAGCCATTAGGAAGTAAAGGGAAGCATTGCAGAGCATTTCCAGCTCTTTGGTCAGGGCAATCTCTTGAATTTAGAACCTGGCATTCACAGTTGTGGCACCAGGCCTAAGACTCAAAGATCTATGCTAAAATTCCATTTTATGAACACAGTCTGGATACAAAAGAGGCCATGAAGTAAGAGTCTTCGCAGTGACACAGAATGCTATGACAACCTGGTTTCTTGTTATTGGATCTGCCTGTGTAGAGCTCTGGCCACCTCTCATTAGAGCGCTGTGGGATTCAGGACTGTTCCCCAATGCAATGAACAAAAACTTACTTGAACATGTAATAACAATACTTTTCCTATGAAAATAACTATCTACTAGCACTCTGCAAAGGAGCACATGTATCCTAAGAGACTGGGGAAAAAGTTCAGATTTGGAACAACTTCCTGTCAGAAAGCATGAAAAAGAAAAGTGGGATTTTTTCCCCATCAAATATTTAAGTAAAAGAAGAAAACTTATATGCCTTTTATATGTTGCTAATATGAAAGGTGTTTATTCACATGAATGTGAATTGTTAAAATGCTTTATAAAATGAGTGCATGGAGTTTTGAAACAGCTAAACTTACAAAAAGACTAACTTCTACTTTCAATTGCTTCTGGAAAAAAAGCAACAACACAGTTGACCACGCTGTCATTCCGAACTCAAATCACAACCCGATGAAATATTACTCTTAATATCTCACCAGGTAAATGAACGGCCATCCATTTCTCTGAGTAGGTATGTTAAATCAAACGATCTTTAATGAAACCACCTTTCTATTTGCCAGGCAGCATTGGCTGGCCAAGTCCATAGCAGTTGGCTGATTGCAGATGTCTGAAGGATGAATGGGCATTTTGAGAACGCAGAGCACTGGCAAATGCCATGATAATCTAGTTTATAGCATTACAGACAATCTGCACATGAGGAAACGGACCCACTGCCTGTTGCTGCACATCACTGCTGGAACCATAATGGTAACACGAGTGCACTTGATAGCGCTTGGGGAAGATAACAGGAAAGTCACTCTTTAGTTAACTGTTTTGAAGTATATTTCACCAGCTTTTCCAGCTGAAGGCAACTCAGTCCCTTGTGCTACCCTGTCGAGGAAGTCCAGCACTTGGTGAAATTACAATATGGATAATACAATACAAATACTTGATGAAATACAATAAAATTACTTGATCTAGTCACTGCAGTTCTCCAAAGGATTTTGTTTTAATCAGCACCTTTGGATTGGCATCTTTTCTTATGCTTCCTCCTCTCTACCTCTCTCACATAGGAGCGTGGTTTGTGCTATTCAATACAACCAAAACAAGGTCGATGAAACCTGTATTTTTAAATTGGCAGACGCAGAATCATCAGTAGTCACTATCTAGGCTGTCCCAGGAATAACTCAGGGTCAGGTAAGGTTGCTGAGTTTTGTTTTAAATACTGCTTATTCTCCCTCAAGAGAATATTTCAAAAGAGCAAGGAAATGAACTCTCTTCAGCAGCTTGTGCTCACTAAGCAGCACAGTTAACCTAGATTTGAGTGTTTAATAATAGAGAAGGCATAGGTTAAGTGTTATACTAAGATATCAAGCTAGGTTAAAGCCTGCATTTCCCTAAATAATGGCTGCCAACCACTCACTGAACATTTTGGCTTAACAAATTTAACCATCTTCACATAGGTCTCCTGTTTATCTGAAAATAAGGCTAACCCTCATGGCCTGAAAAATACGTATCAAATCAAGTGACCATCTCCAGCATGGCAATGAGGCATGCTTATGTTGTAGAAAATATTTACAAACCCACTTATTATTGCTGCATACCAGTCTTTAAAGCATTTTGTACTGCATAGCGGATCTGTGTGGAGCAACAACTTGAGTCTGCTACAAGAAAAAGGATAACACATCCTGCCTGAAACACAGAAAGACCATCATTACAGTAGCTGAGAGGGGAGAGGGGAGGGATGGCAGAAGAAATACCTACGTTCAGAGCAAAAAGGAATAAATCCAAATATGTTATGTACATCAATATCTTTGACTAATACTTCCTCAAAACAGTAAAAGATTGATAACCGCAATGTGGTTGAAACTAACGTGCCATTTTGTTGTCTCTTCACAGTTCAGTCTTGCACCTTCATATATTCACCTCTCTACCACACAGGGGAAAAAAATCAACCTCAACCTTAGCACGACAACCCAAAAAGAACAGGAATACATTCTTATGATGCATGCGCATTAAGGAGCTAGTGGCAAAACATTAATTAAAGCTCTCAGAGCTGCTGAATACATGCACTATTTGTCACTCTAAACATGACTAAGTTTTCCCACCCCTCATAAAACTGTTTTTGCAGGTTTGATTTTCTTTTTTTTCCTTATAACCACACGTGCTGCGCAGAAGACATACAAATCTTCAAAAAGCAACTTCCAAAAAAATCCTGGTGAACAGAGCACAGAAGGCTCCTCTGAAGACAAAGAACAAGACATCAGTGTCTCATCTGTGGTGAATTAGTTTGCTTTTTTTCTTTTTCCTCCTTCAAGAACTCTCAATATGAGAATCTGATCAACAGTTAATCTCCCTGAGCAGACACTGCTTTGTTATCCTCTGTGGCAGTTCTCTGCTGCCGGGGTAATTTGTTGCTGAACAATTGAGGCAAATACTTGGCTCAGGATAGAAAGAAGTAAGATTAGTCTGTAATTGGAATATTTTGTCTCATTTATTCTTGAAGATGTGCCATATTACACTCCATCAGCCAGGGGTTATTGTTTTATGAAATCAAGCTGCACCTGGCTTTGCACTGTATAAAATCTAAAGAGCTGCAGTTTCCAATCTAGCTTTCTATTTACCCAGACTCAAATACCAATGAATGCCTTGTCCAGCGGTGTAACCTTCACCCTCCTCAGCTAATTAGCCTAGATGGTTTTATTATATATATGTATATATTTCCAAGCTAACTATAAAACTTAATCATAATATCAAACACAGAACTGCCATGGATCAAAGTAATCCGCATACTTCTCTCTGCAGGTTTATTTTATCCTTCCTACAAAAGTTTTCAAAATGATCTCTTATTTCACATCTTCAAAAGGTTACTATAGCATACAAAAAAAAAAATTACACACCAAGCTAACTGACTGTATCACCATTTCATTGAGTGCGACCTCTAGATGGGTTTTGTCTGCGTGTTGAGATGACTGCAGGCATAAAAACAAGCAGGTATTTCAAATTCAGCTACGCTTAAGCAGTACTCGCATCAGGTGTATAACTACAACTGCCCGTGAATTTTTAGAAAACACATTTACACAAAGTTTTAGGCTAAGTCTGTGTTTAGAAGTGCCCGCTAAAATAAAACTTAGATTATGTTATCATCTCATTTTATACAAGTGGTGTTGTACCTGCTGCAAAAATCCACCTTGGAAAGACAAACTGCAGAAAGGAATAGAGACACTGAAGCAATTCATAATTAGCTAATTCAACCCCATCTTCTTGGACATGTACAAGTCATCACATATTTTGATGTTTTTAACCAAGGCAAGTTTTCACTGCGAAATTTATGCTAACTTGACAACTGAGAAAGCAAATATTTACTCTTTTAGAATAGAGGATTGAACTAATAAACATTCACAGATGAATTCTATTTCTAAGATATCAGGAGGCAAAGGTAGAAGGAAAGATATTATGTTGGCCACATATAAAAAAAAATTACATTTTCAAAGGGTAAACAGAGTTTTGAATGATGTGATAAGGATTTGACCAGGGCGAGTTCTCTAAGCAAAATATTCACATTAGAATAAAATTAATATTAAACAGAACTCTATCCTCAAATTCAACCTCATTTAGGTCTCTCTTAACTCATCAAGTACTGTGATTTTCCCCTGATATATACAAATCTCTATTTAAGATAACAACAAGTGGTATACTTTTCCCAGATACCGCATTTTCAACCTCTTCCTTAATATCTCTCAAAGTAACTTACTACTCAGTTATAAACACATTGTTCTGAATTTTCACAGAAACCTGATACATGAACAGTAATGGTATCTATTAAAGGAGAACCAGTTTTTTTTTTTGTTGTTGTTCTTGTTTTACTAATAGTAATGTAAACTGCATTTTTTTTAAAGCATTTCAGACTGCAGGCGTAACAGTAAGGACAGGAGTATGGCTAGAAGTTAAAGCTAAAAGAAAAACTTCAGCATATTGAAGAGTCAGAGAGAAAGGTCAAAACGCAAAAATGCAGAGCAGGTTGCATTTTGATGGATATATAGTCCAGGAAAGATAGTCTAATCTTATATTTCCGCTGTAGCAGAGATGCTATCACCTCAGAAGTTGCTTTATCCATCCCATGTATGGCAGAGCACCACCAAAGAGGAAGGCATCTGTTTATCTTTACAAAATTGATTGCAAGTTATGGGACATAAGGAACATTATTAGCTTTGTAACAATAGATCAAACAAGTTCTTAAGTATGTTCAATTAATTTAACAGCTTACTTGCTCAGCTACAGAGTTCCTTGCATCCACTTCCCTTGAAACTTGGTTTACCTAATCACTCCAAAGAGTTTTTAAACACAGGAAAACTTTCACTTATAACTTCAGTTGAGACTCACGAGCTATTAAAAGCAAACAAAAAAAATCCACTGTATACAATCAAATATCACCCAGCACTGTTAAAGACCACGTGATGCTCCCAGCTGATCTCTTTATGAATGGATGGCCTTTGCTCTCAGACTGAAACAAGTCTGTTCTCAGGACTTATACTCAAGCACCACCTCCCTTAAAAGCAGAGTTCTCTGCTAGTGTTCTCACTGCTCAGCTACAGCTTTCCACCTGCTCAGGAGGACCTTGCCCATCGGCAAGTCCCAGTAGTTTCCATCCACTCTTATTCTCATGCAGGCTCTTTGGCTGAGCCTAACGCTCCCTCATCCAAAGCTGACAACTGCTGGGTCCATTTCTTCCCAATCAAATAGGCAGACAGTTATTTTCTATAATTTTCTACTTCCCTTCTGTCTTATACAAGCTAAAAGTCAATGCAAAGGCCTTCTGCTGTACGAACATTGCCTGTTATGGAATAGAATGCTTCAGTTTTGTCCAGTAGGAAGAAAGCTACGACTACTCTCAATTCCACACTGACAGTCTTGGGGCATCAACCGCCCATCTTGAAATTCTGTCCCAGCACCCTTATGGAGAAAAAAATTCTGAGTATCTAATCTGAACTAAATGTGGGACTCAGCTGCGTGCAATTGTTGTGTGCCCTATTGTCAGTTACCAGGAGCAGAGCCAGGCGCCTCCCTCTACGCTTCCCTTCTTTGGGAAGTTGCAGAGAGTAACGATGTCACCTCTCAATTTGCTTTTCTCCAGACTAGGCAACTCAATGATCCTCTCCCTGTTCACTTCTTAAAGAGGTTTTCTTCCAGCCACATTCCAAGGAAGAGGGGTTTTTTTGTTCATACTGGAAAAGATAGTCATCACCAATATAACCTATTCACCACAGATTTATTTGAATAGAAATGACACCTGGGATAACGCTAGGCAAAAAAAACAACCTGAAGGACTTCCTTGTGTCACATGCTGCTGTATGCAAGCAAAGAACTTTGAACTCCAAGCTGTAAGATTCTTGGTGCAAAAACTTTGTCACATGAAAATAAAGCAAGGAGAAAGATGGAACAGCATTTCAGAAGCTCCACATGACCCACTGCACCTAGCATAAAGGCCAGCCTCCCCGTGCAGTGTCAGCAGCCTCCCCAGGGTGATGGACGTACACCCAAAGTTACTGGAGTTGTACTGGCACACAAGCTTCACCTCCTCCAATGCCTTCTAGATGGAAGGTAGAAAAGGTGACTGCACCTCCATCTACATAAACTGAGTTTTTAAGGATGAATCTTAGACTTTTTCACTCAAAAGCCTGATATAAAAGGTTAAAAGCCACTAGGGCAGTATTCAAGTTACCGGCACAGCAGATGGGAAAGGCTTAGTTAATTTTTTATTTACCATCTTAATGTTGACTAGAAAGATTTTACTTTTTTTTTTTCCCCCCCACCCTCCTTCACGTTATCCAAGCTGGTATGCCTGGGAAATTGTACTGAGCTCACTTCAAAGTTTTCCCATGTGCAAGGTGGCAGTTTGCCATAGCACAGCACTGTAAATTAAGGTGACAGCTCTTTTGGAAAATGTACCTTTGCTTATCCAAAACAAGTTCAAAATCTCACAGTGACATCTCCCTGTCCCTTCCCACAGCTCTTCTTCCAAGGGTGAGGAAACAAATGCTTTAATCTTTCATCTCCTCCAGCATTTTCTTTCGTCTGCCTAAAAAGAAGAGCCAGATCATGAGTTTTCAGCAACATTTTGTACAGAAGTGTGTCAGAAGCCATTACCTGGAGGTGCATATTTTGTTGCAACATTCAAGACAAGTTGGTATCTGGCATTTGGAATGGCTACAGACAAAAATTGCCCGTTTTGCTGCTAGGTTTTAAAACCGTTTTTTTCCAAGCAATATTTTTCAGTATAAAGGAATTGTCAAGACCAACACATTACACATAAGATATGAGAGAAAAGGCAAGTATTTCTGTTCTAGGCACACAGCCTAAAAATGAGATGCAGCTTTGAAAAAAAATGTCAGTGGCAGTTAAAAATAAAAGTGAAACCACAGAAGTTATTGAAAGTAACATTAGAAATTAGAACCCAAAGATGAAGTTAAAGAGTGTAGAGCATATACTCCTTCACTGGCAGTTAATAGCTCAAATCTCAAGAAACTGCTGGTTACAATTGTTAGGTAGGTAACTGTAATACATTTTTAAGGCACTTTTGCAGCTCAGGATAGAGAATACAGGATGTGTTCTTCTTGTTCCTGCTCTGAAAACTTACCAAGTATAGTAAGCATAACAATCCATAAAGCAAGCGTGAAGGTAGTAAACTTCTACAAAGTCATTTAGTGATGACTTCAGATATCTACACCATTTGGACATTGTCTGTCCCTGTAAGCAACAGCATACTTGTCTAAACCTGAATTTGATTCATTGCACAAGTGCAGAAACTGTGCACTCAGTCGGCACTCAGACAAGCCCAGACCTTCCGTATCATTTCCATCTGCTCTTGATGCCAGTGATGTGTCTGTATCACAGTTTCCGCGCCACTTCAGAGGGAACCCTTCCTTCATCTACTTAACGATAATCAACACACCTATATATAGTTTATTTTTGGTTAGCAACTTTATAACCATCTGTTTTGGCTGTTTTTCTTTATTGTTTTTTGAATAAGGTATTACTTCTTCCACTGGCCAAGAGGTTACTTAAGAGTTCATTTTCTTGTGCTACTTCTGCAATTTGGTTAGGTCTGAAATGCACCAGACCAGCTCCGTACCTCGGTGATACCTGTGAATCTGACCCAGTGAATGCATCTTCTCCAGGAAGGGAAACGGGAAGAAAAAGAATTTCAATACACCTGTTCTATCCAAAATAAGGAAACACAGAACAACGTGAAACAAACAAACAAAAAAACCCAAAACACTCTCCAATGCCATAAACACTACCTACACTTGAATCGAATCTCATTTTTCTTGAACTAGTTCTCCTATCCCTACTGAAAGGGTTTCAAATTCTCAGGCACCTTTTTTTAAAAACTTCAAATTGTACCTGGAAACAAACTGCTGTGTGAACTGAATGGCTTATTTTAGACAGAGATAATCACAAGTCAAGAAAAGGTACGTGTCACATCAAATATATTTGAGTTGAAGTTCAGAAATCCAGACATCCCAAAATTATCAATATTAATTATTAGTGAGAAAGAAGCTTTTGTAGAATTCTAAGCCAGACAGACTTGCAGGGAAGGGCACGGCAAAGAAAGGGACTGTGTTGTGCACACAGCCATGCTATTTACAACATTCTGTTTCACATGTCACAGTTCAAATCTAGTTGTCTAAAGCTGATGCAATTCAATAGACTGAAACTATTCTAGCAGTTGTGGCTATTCTGTTTCATTATTCTTCTCCAGTAAAGCAGGTATGTAAGGGTTCAAAACTTCTGATCTGTGTCTTCTGTACTCTGACCTCAATTTCCTAGCAACTTTCACAGTAAAAGTAGGACAAAAAGAAGTATTGCATTTACTCAGAGGAAGTTATAGCATGATTTCCCTCCTACCTCTTTTACAACAAAACAAAAGAAAACAAAACAGAAACACCCCACAGATTTACTATATAATGATGCTCAGCTTGAAGTAGCCAAGTCCTTCAGCTGTAATTCAGAGGGTTCGCCTCAACTCCTCCTGCTTTTAGTGGTCTCACTAATTAGAAAAGAGTAACTGAAGAGTTTCTGGAGAGCACTACAAAATGCTAGCCCTCAAGGGTACAATTACAGTGAAGGGAACTGTAGGAAATGTAGGTATGTAAACACCATACACAAGACTTAAAAGATACACGAAAGATCACACGTATTTGCAAAACTGTTCCTTGACTTTTTGATTCACATGTTAGTCTTCAGCTTGTTTTCACCAAGCAAGTAAGTAAAAACAACAATAAAAAAAATGCTCTGATCACAGACAACTCATACCTTTCCTTTTTCCTGCCTACTGCAGCTATCATGCTTTTTAGAGACTTCTGTCACACAGATTTAGCACCCATAGTGACCAGAGCGAGCATGATACACAGTCTGTAGCACGATTAATTTGGAAATGCAGAGGTTAGTTCTCCTTGGGACGAGTTAACTCATTTTATCATAAATACGCATCATCCCCCAGATATGTGGAACAGTGGAATTATCCCTAATTCAGCTCTCACTGCCCAGCCTGCAATTAACACCCATACAACATGAACTGTGAAACGGTTGTTTTCTGTAATTTTGGGGAACATCGTGTCTTCTGCTTGCCAGGAACACCAGTTCTGCAGAATTACTCATTACAACTAATACATACTTTAACATGCAAAGAAGAGAGAACCAGAGTTTCTTGATGTCAGTACTATGGGACATTTAGTAATCAGGCTCAGAAAGACATGGACAGAAAGGTGGGAGGTACAAGTTCAGACAGGGGTTAACTCAGTACTTCCAAATAGCGATTTTCTTTGGGACTCAAGGCATACTTTGAGCATGCTTTACCGCCACAAAATTCATATCTATTTACACGTTCGAGACACACCAAATAGAAGACTCTTAACTATCCAGAGAGAGAGAGAGAGAGAGAAAAATAAACATAGATACATATCCACATACATATGCATATATATATCAAATCCAACAATTCCAAGTAGCGTAATCTGCCACTGGCATTCAATTAATGATGAGTATGGTTTTCTGACTACTGTATCTTCAAGAGATATGACAATCCAGTCCCTGACGCACGTGTGCTGTAGTTACAGACAAATCCAATTTGCTTTTAATTTGAAGTATTGTAAACAATGTTTGAACGGCTTAATTAACGTATCCAGCTTCTAAGTGGTACTTGTGAACATCAGTATATAAATATGAAGACCTAGTTAATAAGTACAAACACAATCAGTGGATTTGAATCATCTTTGATGATTAACATCTTTTAGCCTGCATAGTTTGTTGTTATTTGGAGCCACTAAACAAAAATTCAGTAGTTGAGTATTGTGTTGGTTCAGTACTGGCTGCTTACAGGGAACATATAAGTCCTCTCTCAAGCACAAAACTTCAAGGCAGGGGTCAGGATCCTCATTCGCTACTCCAACACCATCAGCACAGCTAGCACTCTTTAGAATGTTCATCCTATTGTATGACATTGAAAGAAGGGCAAGAAGTTTACTTCTTGCAGTGTTTGCGGCTCCATTGCTCTCTTCCACCTGATTAAAAAGTACACCGTGACAACCACAGTTAATCGTCTACAGCACCTATCTGGAGAGGAGCTTCCACGACTAGCCGCCATTGTGTAAGCAATTGTGTAAGTTCCTCCTCCTCCACTTCAGATGAAAGAAAGACAGTAGGCCTACATAGCGGCTTCAATAAAATAACCTGCAGCAGCAAATTGAAATCTCCATTTCCTCCAAAACGAACAAACCAACCAACCTAACAGCCTTATCCCCCTTCCCACTCCTTGCTAAACTGCAAAAACAGGCACAAAAAGAAAACAGAGTATAGGCGGAAAAGAAAGAAAAAAGTGAATGTGTAAAATAGGAAATAAAACGTAACCTCAAAGGCATCCAGTGGTCATCAGATTTTCACTTATTTCAGGAAGATCCCTGGATATTTAATGCCCATTTGCACTGGGACATACTTCATGGACCTGTATGTGATTGATCAGTTCTAGGAGGATGGAGAAACTTCAGGGATTTCTTCTGATATATAGCATTCATCTTTAGTCTGTTGGGTTCTGAGACGAATGACATCAAACTATTCACTTCATTAGGAGTAAGCATTGCCATTTTTTTCCGTGACTCAGACCACAAACCAATTCCTCATATGACATAACATTTTTCTTGTGTTTGGGTCAGTTTATTCAGAAACAAACAAAAAAAAAAAAAGTATACGAAATCTACATAACATAGCCAAGAAGAATCCAAGGGTGCCAGATATTTTGTTGCTGATGATGAATCAGAATCCAGAATGTTAGAAACGCATTCCCAGACCTACTACTGAAATTTCTGTTCTTGGTTTGATTTTTAATTTCATTTTATGTTTCTTTTGTCTGCATAGACAGGCTTCCCCTTTGCATGCATTTTTCAGCTGCTTTCAGAATATCAGGGGTTATTTTGTCAAAATGAAAAACACAGGCCATATAGCTAATAGGTTTTAAAGAATCCTATTAGTTCTTGTGACATTAAATGGGCACTCAAATCACTAACTGCTTTTTAAAAGTAGATCCACTGTGTATCTGAGAAGATGGTCACAAGAAATCCAATACACTTCACTCTCATCAGCCTTAACACGAAAATTGACCTTTCAAAATTCAGATACTTAGATTTGATGTCACAGATTACTCACAGATTTCACTTTACTCATTTTCAGCTATTACAGAGCTCCATTCACTGTATTACCTTGAATATGTTACTTCACGTAGGGTGTTGTGGAACGTCTGAGTACTTGAACTATTTTTATGTTACAAAGAGATATAATGAATAAATGTAATTTTCCCCCCCGGGTCTTTTGAATATTGCTACACACCCTCCCTTCTTCTCCTGCAAGTTAGTATGACTTGTGTAACATGAGTTCTCAAACTGCCTTTCATTTCAGAACAGCACGACACCAGCACAATGATAGAGCTGAAAGCCATAAGAAGTTATCATTACACTCTCAGAAATGCTATCGTAATCAATCTCATGTTATGTATTCACCAGTTAGACATATACCACAAATCAAACCCATGTAGCCACAGATAGAAATGACATGATTTAACCTTTGGTGCAATAAGCTAAAATGAATCAAACTCACACTGACAGGAACCTGCACCATAAGCAGTGCACTCAGCTAAAAAAATTTTGTCATCGGTACGGACAAATCAGAAGCAGTAAGGCAACCAAGAGCACTGCCATTTTATCACTGCAGATGTAGGTTATGTGTTTGGGCCCTGGACATTTGTTCAACAGGATTTGAAATAATTCGCAAATTCATTTCAAGCTATGTAATTAAGGAGAAGCAAATTAAGTTACATTTCTATTTTCTACTTATTCTTGTGTTTCACTTGGGTTGTAATAATAAGAAATACTGGCTGTTTCCACACCATTGAAATGGAGGGAATTGGATATGCTGGCAGTCCCATTTGATGAAAAATGAAGATTAGCCCTAGTCCAGGCCTTAATCTAGACATATGACAACTGGAAGCGCCAAGAATTAGATCAAGTTATTAGTCTCACTTTACAAAAGGCGGTTGTTCTAAATTTGCCTGTGTTCGGTCTATACAGAAGCGTCAACTTACTATAATTTCAAGAGTCATTACATACATTTATAATAAACAGAACCACAAATACTTTTCCAAGAACCTGCTCTCCACAGACAACATTTTATGAAACAGGGCCATCTTCCAGTGGAAGAAATATTATCAGATGCTTTTCTTCTTGCCTTGTTATACTTCCTAATTTGCATTAGCCTGACCATTCATTTCTGAAAAAGAAAGCACAAAAAGCCCAATACTTAAACAGAATACATGTCTCCCAGAACCTAAAGACAAAAAATGTATATATATCAAAAAGGAGAACCACTCTTACAAAAAGCAAGGTCAAAGGAAACAAGCTCCTTTAACATACAAGTCAACAGAACAGAAGGAAGAGGTTTCAGCTACTGCTCTGAACTGAAACCTTCACAGACCAACAGCAGAAGTCTTTCCCCAGCCAGAAAAGGAAGTTGCCTGGTCTGACAACTGTTAATATTCTAAAAGATATTTTAATATCATTGACTATCTGGGTAGGACTATAAGCTTCAATCTTTACTCCATCAGCTGATTCTTATAGCTATATTACAAATCTCCGACTTAAAAAGCAAGCGGCAATCAAGTTGCCAGAGCTCTGGAAATTCAGGAGAGTCTTCCCAGGTGCCTTGTTTCACAGGAGCTTCCCCAGTGACCAGCAAGAACGGGGCTTCATCCTGCAGTTGCAGTAAGAGATCAAGTATTTCATGCTTATTTTACTGCTTGGAACAAGGAGCTGGGAAAGGCTACAGAAAGCAGCCTGGTAAATGAACCACATGCTTACAGCCCCAAAATGCTTTACTGGGACTGCTGCCTGCGTGACAGAGAATGCAGCACCTGGCAAACGTGTCAAAGCAAAAAGAGTTCCATTCTCTTTTGAGGAAAATAGACTGTTATTAAACCTGCTTAAATTTAGGCTAATGAGTTATCCTCTCCAGCCAAATGAAATGCTGGGAATCATTATCTTCTTAATGGTAACTTGTACAGGCATATGGCACACAATAAGAACACCACTAAACCCCTTAAAGCAAGTCCAAATGTACATTTTTGTTATGGTAGCTAAGAACTATAGGAAAGATATTCAGTTTCTTAAAAATATATTGTTTTAGACAAGAAATCCAAAATAACCATACAGCAGCATCATGAATCATGCAGGAGTTGAAATGATTACCAGAGCTACAGGTTTCAAGAAATGAAAATGCCAAAGTCAAGCCGAGGATATTAGAGTACGAATTTTGCTAGCTCAGTAATGTTTTAGCGGTCATGCGCTACTGGGAAATATTGTTTGTTCCCGCATCAAAACGATGATACATCTCACAGCATTCAAAGCATTATCTAACAGCAGTTGGGTTTTCCTGAATCCAGATGTAAGCTGAGAGAGCAGCTTCTATCAACTTCTGAATTCACAATTTGGTGTGAATGCGGCCATTATATCTAAAATCTTCAAAGGTCATATAACTAAAAAAATAAAAAATTAAAAAAATAAATCAAACAACAACAACAACCGAGTACAGGCAAGAAGCAGAGTGGAATCTCTGAATTTCTTCATGTTCTCAACTGGGGCAATGATTACCTTCAGCTTCGTCCTCTATTAACAATAACACTATTCCTTTTGAAAAGGCTTCCCCAAGTAACTGTTAAAAAAGGATTCCAATGGCACCTTTAGGAAGTGTTCCCCAAAGAGACAATAATCCTGGTCAATTAATAAAGCATTTTTATAAGTAATAAGTGTACCTATCGTGAGTATGTTGTTTTGGGTTAAACCATTTTGATAATGGGAGCGTAAGAAAAAAAAAAATCCTGATATTCATGAAGCCTTACAGGAAAATCACCACCTTCACAATTGATTTATTTTCTCCTTAGATACGCCTCAGAAGTGGTTGTCTGGACAGTGTTTTAACATGTACCTCATTTGCACCAATCACTTTTAAATGACATATATTTTGCCTTTGAACCAAGACCTCTTTCCAATATCCTTTCGCTTCTCTTTTCCACTATACTTAGATTTCACCATTTCTCATAAATGGTTGATGTCAGATAGACACACATCATTACATTCATCCCTGGTTTTTGACCACTCACATCACATCTCTCTTTAAACAATAAAAATGCAGCATTAGTTTAACAGAATAAGTAAATTCAGCAGAAAGACAGATGCATGCATGTAGGCAGTAGACCCTAAAATGCATTTAGAGTTTTACTGAATCCTCATTAAATTTCATCCTTACATTTCACTTTTTATTGAAGAACAGTAAAAAACAAAACAAAAAAAAAAAAAAAAAAAAAAAAAAAACATATACTATTGCTCCATGGAACTAGTGAGAAATTAGTCTCATACAGAGAAACACACAGAAGTGAAGACAAAGCAGTGAAAACTCATAAGAAATAAGATTTACACTTTTTTTGGGACACGTTTTTACACTCATTTGTACTATAACAGACCAACACCAAATACTCTGAAGAAAGTACACGTAATTCACAGCAAAGTTAGGATTTTCTGAACTTTGATAACAAGTTAAGTGGACAGTGTTAAAACCTACTTAGTACAAAGTGTCAATTGTTGAAAGGGAACCTGGATTAAGGGAGGAAAAAACCATACACCTCATTTCTGAATACTCTAATGAGTGGACGCCCTGATTCCTATTCAAATTAATTCACTTTGAAAGTGGAATTTCAGGAATCAAATTTTAGTTTTTCATTGGTTGCCAAAAAGACAGGATTAAGAGGGAACCATGTTTCCTACCGTTTCCAGTATCCAACTGAATTTTACTGTAAGATTTAACTCGCTCACTAAACTAATGTCTATAGTTTTTACCATTATTTTGAGGCTTTACTTTCGATTCTATCAAAACAAAGCACAGCTTTTTCACTAGGTGATCTTAAAGGTCCCTTCCAACCCAAGCCATTCAATGATTCTTTGTTTCTTCAAAACTACAAAAGCTATAGCACTATAATAAAGTTGAACGCAGGAAACCATGCTATAAACAAAAACAGAAAGATGAATTGCACCAGAAGACATGACTTCCACAGACATATTATGGCTACATCTACTCCAAGTCCACCTGTTGTTTCTGTCCTTAACAAAACAAAATAAATCACTAAACTATCAATTTCTGCTCTTAGTGCCATTTCAGTAATGCTTGCTGCTGGCAGAAAAGGAAGACCCAGATTAACGCCCTGTTCCCCATTACCCTTTCTTCTCCTCCACCCTGAAAACAGTGATGTCAATTCAAACCTGCATTGAAACACAACTGGGGGTCAGTGCACCAAAATCCAGACAGTCACACACTGTTGTTCTCTCAACCAAAAAAGGTCAGTTCACAGTCAGGAGTGATCAGCAGAGAAGAGGTAGCCAGGGGAGCTGACAGGACACAGCAGCTAAGACATGGGTTGTAGAATAGAGTCCTGAGAGGAACTGTTTGATTTTTTTCCTCTGGCAGAACTGCTTGGTGTCTCATTTTCAAATAACAGTATTTTGTTGAACTTCCTTTATATTTCTAACAGCCACTAGGCAGAAAATATTCAAGTCTAGATAACAACACACTTTCATGCAAAAACAAAATTAATGCAGTTATCGAAAACATTTTGAGTCCATTCCTCATCATCACCAACAGTAACAGTGTGGTAGTCAGGTATCAAGTTTCAAATTAAGTTTATAGGTTATTCCTATCATAAAAGTCCAAGCAAACAAATCAGAAAAAGATAAGAACAGACTCAGTTGGTCCTTTAGCATATGAGAGAACAGGTAATAATGCTGTCAAAGTGTTATACAATAACGCTTTTTTGTTGTTTTAAAATCTTTGCACGCATCATGCTAAAGCACACTCCTACATCTGCTGCTAGCTCCATAGATTGCATTGGGAACAGCCCAGCTTCCAGCTGTTTTCTAATTTGGGTTTTCAAACACAAACTTACACTCGTCTCCATTTCCCTGTTACTGTTCTGTATTTCATGAACACCTCAGAGACGGCCCAAGAACACTTTCCCTGTAATAATTGCCACACGTCCGCACACTCTGTAACATATTGCTCTTCAAATCTTTTCTTTTTTTCAATCAGTCTTTGTCACCTAATAGTTTTATTTATATGACTATATTTAAATCTGCTAAAATAAAAGTGTTCAGAACACAATTTCCATTTTGATTTTACAAAATGGAGTTATAGCTAGTTGAAAATACAAGATTGCATACAGCAAGTTTTAGTGCCCATTGGCTTAAATGTAAATCTTGTATCATGCAAGGTCATTTCATTCCAAAGGCAGGAGATTTAAATTCCTATTACAAAATGTTTCATTTCCTCACCTACTGAAAATTTAGTAGCTCTATCTGATCATCTGAGGACAGTAGGCTTTTATATCTGATAACATATTATTTAAACCTGCATTGTTAGAATGCACCACTTTCGCAAGAATGATACAACATAAGAGATACTTTAGAAGATGCAACTTGTTATAGAGCATTATGAAACGGCTACTGAAATGCTTTAAAGCTCCCACACAACCATGCTGAGGAAGAAAGTCCTCTTTACAGCAACACTTTGATTAGTAGAACTTGGCCAAAAGTCTACTACTAGAGAAAAAAAAAAAGCATACCTGGAAAATTTATTCTAGTACAGTAAGCTGTAAAAATAATCATTGTTAAATCCTTAATTCAGAATTAAATTACATTAATTTATATTAAAAATAAGGACCCTAAACCGAATTAAGGGCATTCTAATACTGAGACTTCAAAGGGGTTTAATGCTAGGTAGGTAATCCTCTGCAAGTCTTAATTCAAGTTAACCTCCTTAGATATCCCTTATGTTGCCAAACATCATATATAGCTTCTTATATAATATAAAATACTAGTATGTTTTAAAAAAGCTGGATATCATTTGATTAAAACTGTGACCCTCTGCCTCACCTCCATGTCCCGCTCTGTACTATTTCAAAGCCAAACAGTCCTTATCCTTCCTGTACTTCTGCATTTCTTTCAAAGAGTTTTCCACAGATGATTATTGTGTAATCTGTTACAGAAAAGCACTAACAGCTACACTTCATCCCTTTTCACCTCTATTTTTACCTCCAATGACTCCATATATTCCGGTAAATGAAATTCTGCTCTATACCCTCCAGGTTAGAATTACACACTAACTAAAGGGGTAAACGAAGTTTCTGCGCCATTCTGTATCTTACGTGTTAGAAAAACACAAAATATGGTGTCTCCAGACTATTGAGGACTGTTTGTGTTTACAGACACCCTGCAATGACAACTTATACAACAGAACTGGGCTGTGCTACAGGCAGCTTAGAAATCTTACCAGGTGTACTAACATGCTCCCACACTAAACATAGTTCATAGCTACTTTTGCAAAACAAAGTGAGCAAAAGATGGTTAGTTTAGATATAATAATTGTAAGTCACAATTAAGAGATAAAAGCATTTAAATCCTGCCAAATCAAGCTAGCACCATTACAGAAAATGCACAGTAACAGTCAACAGCGTTCTCCTGAGGCTTTGGCATGAAACCCAAAAAGTCAAAATATAACCAGCAATGGTCTATAGCATCAAGAAGCCTGGACATGAAAGTCTTTTTCAGATTTTATTTTATTTTCTTTAAAGAAATCCACAGTTACCTGCACTGGCATACAAACCACAGTGATGGTCAGAGTATGGGATTCAGAGAGCAAGATCTCAGGGGACCCTTTACCTGACAGACGCTCAGTGGTGGCTCGTCAGCTTCACTGGAAGGAAGCTCTGTGCTGTTTTGCCAAGAGAAATCAATTCATCACATTGATCTAACAAGTCTCACTGCCAGCCTTGGCTATGGAGCTGCTGCTGGAGATGTAGAGTGCTGACCCACTAATGCTAACATTAGCGTGCTGTGTGGCTGTGCCAGCATCTGCACACAAAATTCACACTCCACGGCTGCTTGGACCAGCCAAAACTATTTGGGATATATTCTATTAGAGCTGATATTGCTTTTGTTCCTACAAGCGGTAACTCTACTGAGATTGGCTAATTCAATTTTGCCCATCTTATCAGATTTCTTTTTAATGAAACTGAACAATAGTTTCATTTGTTATGTTATTAGTTTTCCCAGTGGTAGCAGCAAGACTAACTCTGTTGAAAGCTGAACAACAGCATTGTGCCAGTGTTGACTGTTTATCATCACTATGTGCCAGCTTCATATTGCAAAGTTGCCCTAGTCCATTCCTTTTTGTTTGTTTCCCATCCAGAGGGATTCACAGCTCAGAGGTCATCTTCCTGCTCCATCTACTTGGTGGGTTAGCATGCACTTATACCTAAGTACTCCGCCACTGAAGAGAACTGGAATGATCTGCAACACCACGGAGACTGGGAGATACTTTGGACCCAATTGAGCAGGACTTTTTTTTTTTTTTTAGTCTTTTTTCTACTTTTTCCTATTTTTTTTTTTTTTTTTAGGTTGAGTGATCATTTCACATATTTGTACTCACAGATAAAATTAAATGAATACGTTGCAGCAGAGACTATACAGCTTGTTATCTGAGAGCAAACATTCAAATTCCACTGTTGTGTTTATCAAGTAGAGATCATTTCAACAATTAACCTCCAGAAGTGCTAAAAAACGTCCGTTCCTTCTGTTACATTCTTGATGCTTCAGCCAATTCATCACTAGTGTTTGCAGGGAAATTGTATTGAGAACATAGGCTCATTTGCATGATGCTCCCTAAGATTCTTTAGCTCTCTGTCAAGAAATATTTTGTTTGATCCATGTATTTAGCGGTGGTGAGAAAAAGAGACTACGAGACTACCAACCTCTGCATGTTAAACCGTATGGCACATTCATTCAGACAAGTGGTCCAGCATACCTAAAACAAGAGTTTTGTCTTATCTCCCCAAAGCCTCCTTTCATTTTGGCTTTTCAGAGTAAGCGATTCAAGCTAAGAGTCAAATCTCCCTCAGAACTTCTTGTCAGCATGACATGAGTGGATCCACACAGAAAGTCACTCAAAGATGCAGATGTCATCTAGGACAGGAAGCAGATTGCCTGACCTGCATATGGGTATAAATCAAGGCTTAAAACCAAGCTTCAGAATAATGGCCTTCACCTCTGACAGCTGGCCAAAACTTGACATCCTAATTTACCTTTAGGCCAGCTATTTCCCATTCCTACCCCCAGATCCCAAACACATTATGTTTTCAAGTTTTGCCTCACCACCACTACCTTATCTCTTGTAACGACTGACCCCAGCAAAGCCATCTGTGGAAGCTGCCTCAAGTAGAACTATTGTTCCCAGAGCCAAATACATCTAAGAACAACACTAGTTGCTAAGGGTCAGGTAAATGATCAACTTTTATACTTGCTAACAGATTTCAGCTGAAAATCTAGTCAAAGTCATTTAGTTTTTGCAACACATCCTCCCTGCCCTAAGGTATTGCTGTCAAAAGTATTACGGTTAACAAAATGCACAGACAAAAACCCAGCATTTCTATCAGCTGAAAATACCTGCACACTAAGCACAAAGACAATTATTTCCCTGGTACATTTAACATACACCACTTAACACATGGGACCAACAAATCCAGTGTTGTCACAGTGGCCACCAGCATTTAATGGGGGACTAGACAAACTCGGAGGTCTAGGAATAAATAATGAACTCTATTTTCTTCCCCAAATAAATAATAACACACGTTTACATTATATGGAACAGAGAATGATCAGAGCAGGGCTGCCATCACAGCCATCCAGTCTCCAGTCGCTTTCTGCTTGTGTACGTCTTCCAGCAACCAGAACTGTGTGCTGGTGGCATTACACGCAGGATACAAGGAATAGGTAGAAGCAATTGAAGATATTTTTTGAGTTCAATGTCTACTTGTTTTTAAAACATCTACTAGAACTTAAGTCTTCTTGCCCTACTTAGCAGGGCTAAGGTAGAACAAGATCCAGAACACACTGACCGCAGGAGTAGCAGAAACCCCATCTGCACTAGTGAAATCTACAAGAGTTGGTCTGGAATAGTATCTGTAATCTGCAACACCCAGATACCATCCAACTCAAATACAGACACCTCATATTTCTTCTACAGAGCAGCAACACTCTCTGAGAGATAATTCATTTCACTGGAAATATACCCATGCCTTCAAAATAAAGAAACATCCTCATACAACCTCATCTTAGAGTTGCAGTGTGAAGGAAAGTGCAGCAATGACATCAGAAGAGCAAGACCCTAGGCTGCAACAAGCGAGGATTCACTCCAATGCAGCAGCCTTAGATACAGAACTAATGACAAGAAGCTGCTTACCTTCAGAAGGCCTTAGGTACCCAGGGATCTCCAGTAAGAAAACCTCACCTAAACTGCCAGCCCTTAAATGAGGTCTGAGAAAGGGTGGGTTCTGGCTCCAGTCCTTCCCGTCACTCAGGTACATTGCACACACCTGAGCTCCTCTGGGTTGGCCCTGCCTTCCCACCAGGTACTCAATCACTGCTTTAGGCTGTGACTCAGCATTTCCGCTACAGGGTTCAAATCAGCTGTTCCACTTTTTGTCCATCTATTCCAGAACAGGGCTGAGGAGTTCAGATGCCCACTGATCTCAGTAACACAAGCTTTCTTCCTGAGGCTGTTATTGCACAAATAAATAAACTGAATTAAAACAGGCATACCAAGGCATTCAGCATTAGAGGTACTTAAGTATTTATTTCTGAAGCTAGATTGGAACTCACAGTGTGCATTTAAAAAAATAATAATAATTATTTGCATTATGGTAGCACCTGGGAACCTACCCACAAATAGGACCCTACTGTATAAACACAATCAAAAAGACAGTTTTTGCTCTGAAAAGCTTTTAAACTACAAACAACTGTGCAGTAATTTCAGCTGCTTGGTATTTCATTTGAAGAGCTGAGCTCCTAGTGTTCAGCTGCACAAGACAGTAAATATATTCTTAGTCTGAGCACCCTGTACATAAATGAAAAGCACAAGGAGTGTGTGCATCACTGGTCAGCTCTTACCTATCATAATTCCTCACTGCTCGGTAGGAGACAGCAAAGCAGAGACCATTTGTAGCATGTTTCTTGCAAATAAATTGCAGTCATAACTCTGTATCTGTATTTTACATATATTTTAGAGATTTCAACAATAATTTCTTTTTGTAACTTTATTATTATTCAGAAGATTCTTTGAACTGGGATGTCTCGTGATTAATTATATGTCTGTTGCAATACGGTGTTTACTTATAAAACATCCTGGGCCACACTGATGATTTACTATTTTCTCTCACGGCCACGCAAGAGCATACACAAAGGGAAAACATGAAGGTATTGCTGTCATTACTCCCTGGAACTGTGCAGGTTTCAGCTTCCGTAGGATTACAGGAAATGGAGATAACAGGTTGAAAACATGCTAAAAGCAACAGCAACAACAAAACCAGTTTTACAAAATAAACACCTAGATACATTCGCTGTCTTTTTATAAAGGTATAGATCATTTAAAATACATATGAATATAAAAATGTATCCAAGCTCCTGTAGTTCAAGAGAAATAATCTGTGACCAATAAATCAGAAAGCTGGGTATCTTCTACTTACTATCTTTGTATGCCAAACAATTATGTAGTGAAATGTCCTAATTGCACTTTGAATTTAATGTTAAAACCCATTTCCATAATTTCACTGGATCTTTACAACAGTTTAATATTTGCCAATGAAGCAAATGAGCTGCAAGTAACATTCACAGATGGTTCATGTATTCCATTAAGTCTGCAAGCTAAGATTTTCTTTGTTTACCAAAAAAAGAAAAAAAGGTAAATGCTCTGGAACAGCACCATGAATTGAAGGCTTACCCATATCTAAAAGCAGAGTCCTGAATGCCTCTCAACACATCAGTGAATGAGACTCCGTCACTCAACAGTTCTGCTGGAGGGGAAACCAAAACCTTGGTCAAGCCATGTGCTACTTTCTAACTCAGAAATCTCCAGCGCAATTAAAATTAGGCTACTCTTCCAGATTATATTTAGGTTTAATGAACCAGAACGCTTCAGATTAACCTAGTAAAGAAAAGAAAAAAGTACTTTCTCACACATTCATACTTTTTCCGTTTCCCCTATGATCTCGTTGAGATTAGGGAGGCAGACCTAGGATTTCTTGTCTGTTTCTTATTTATTTATTTATTTTTTCTTAAAGAATTTCTTATGTCAGCATAAATCCAGGCTTGTCAGCTCAGGAACACTGAAAAAGTGATATCTCATTGTTAAAATAAGCAACCCATTAATCAGATATTCCAAAGAAAAATATCTCTTTTCCTTCAAACTCATTTCTACTTTTTTTTTTCTTTTTTGTACAGCATGATTTCAGAATTTGAAGTGGTATCATTTTGACATACTAACCAGCTCAAATGATATTGACCCAGTGTTTCCACAGCAGCTATTGATTGATCACAGTATGAATTGAGCAGAAATGGAGAAGAAAGGTCAAAACAATGATGATCTTAAAGATGTGTCTTTTCTTCAAGTATCTACCCTATAAGGCAATGCAGACTCTAGCCTCAAGTTTATAGTGCTGTTAGAAAACAGCAAGATACAGAGAGGCGTATAAGCAGATTTCTTTTCTTATGTAACAAAGAAAAGCTGAAAAATATTAGCGGGTCTGTATGTATATTCCGTTAATGCGTTACCGGCAAGAAGTTGAACTGTTTTTGACCTGCTCTGATTCACAGTTTGTGCTCCAACAATAAAATAATACTGGGAATTAGTGTTTTTGTTTGTTTGTTTGTTTGTTTGTTTGTTTGTTTTTCCATTTGAATGCTGTACTTTTCTGCAACTCTAATTTTGAGCTAAAATATTAAAAAACATGGATATGGGGAAGAGAGGCAGAGCATCCGTACGTGCAGAGGGAAGGGCAGAACAGGGTCCCATTGCTAAGCTCAAAGTGCTGAGCTGTCACATTTTAGTAGTGGAGGGGATGTGCCTTCTGCTGTAGGACTCTGAAGTTATCCATTAGAAAGCCATTCTTCTCAATAGCTAGTTCACTTTGTAGTAATAGCTATATACAAGTAGAACTAACAGTTCTTCATTGCGGAACATTTAAGCTGTAATATAACAACCAAGAACATCATGATGGTTGTTTACCACTAATGCAAACTGCTGTTAAAGTACCATACTTCTGATCACTCACTTGGGTTGGATGAGTGCCCTGAACATTCAATTGAATTTACTGGTCGCAGTCACCAATTAAGCCTCTTCACACAAAGCTGAAACCTCTTTTTCATTTGATAATACTCCCAGTTTTATACTACAAGTGTTTACAAGTGATTGTATTTTGCAAAATTATTTACATTTAAATCTGTCGCTGACACATTAAGCAAAAGAAAGGAGAAGCTAACTGATTCTGTGATCACAGCAACTAATATTTTCAGGGTAAGCTTTTCTATTATTAAAAAAAAGAAAAAAACATTTTATTCTTTTTTGTTTATTAAGGTATGATTGCATACTTCAGCTTTTCTCCTTCAGTCAGTAATGCATAATGTATTTTTTCATTCTACTGAGCAATCTTTTCACGAAGTATCTACAATGATGGTATTTGAAAATCTCCCTCTGTCTGGAGTGACAGGAATCAGTAGCTGGGATGTGCACCAAGACTTAGAGCTTTTGTTCATTAGAAGTTCTATGCAAAAAAAAAACACAACAAACCCACTCAGAAACCCACAAGCCATTTTTTTTTTTTTTTTTTCATAGAACTCTTCTTATTTTTTCCTTTATTTTCAGCCTTCATATTGAACTGAAGTGCTAGCATAAGCTCACTTGCAATCTTTGGTCATTGAGGATAAAATTATTTATACTCACAACTCTAATGAGGGGTTAGTCGTATGATACCGACCGTAATTCCATACCAATAATGAAAAGTCTGACTTATGCAGAAAGTGAATTCAAAGTCTGTTGCTCTAGTTTAGTTTCATTTTATCTTATTCAGACTCAAAGATTCCATTCGTGTATTTCTGTTCAGTGCCTCCAGACAGAAATAGATACTGTTTACTGCGAGGGCACACATGTTCACACATGAGTGTTTCTGAGGCTTCTGGAACGTTCGAACTCCCAATTTCCGCATAGCAAGTCTAATTTTGGGGGTCATCAGAACTGGGCAGCACATGTACAGAATGTTCAGCCAATATATCTTGGAGGTGAATCTACTGAGTTGGTAGATGTGCTTTGGGAAAGTGCCAGGCTTAGAATACGTGCTGTACCTTAATAGCACAACAGCCCCAGCCTGGTTCCTGTACATTTGGAAATCTAGCACATGAGGAAGGACCCAGAATTCACCCTACCACAATTTCTGGAAGAAAAAGTGGACATGTAGACCCTCAGATGACGGATAATCTTAGCTGCAGACACATAATAGGCTCTTCACAGTTCCTCTGCACATATTTCAGTGCCTGTGCAAATACTCCTCACCTTCAAATGACACATGCAATGAAACAACAAAACATTATTAAGTAGTACTGGTTGATTGCATCACCTCAGACAATTGAAAATCATAGCAACTCAGAGATTGCCTATTATTTTTTTCTTCTAAACACAGTTTGAAGAACACTGAAGATGCACAGCCTGATAATCTATAGTCTGTTCCTAGATCATCACTAAGGCACAAGCGCTTAGAGGCCTATTTTTGTATGTTCATAGTTCTGTCAGTACTTAATACTGTGATGGCTTACACTGAAAATAATCGTGCAATTGTATCATGTTTCCCATCCCCAGTTCTTACGTCTGAGAGGCCTGGGTCAGTGAGCACCAGTAAGGGATGTGATGAACATTCCTGGAGCACACCTATGGCCAGATCATTATGCCTGTAGTCAGATCAGCTTGTCTGTAGAAAATGGTTTCTTTATTATTTCTTCCATTCCTGCAGTTAGTGTTACTTTCAGTAAGATTGATTAAGTAGGTATCACTTAAGAGACACCAACATCTCAGGACAAACCCCAACAACAACAACTAAATCACACAGAGATTAAAAGACACTCAAATACAAACAGAGCCAGCAGTCAGGCACTTGGAAGGGAATTTTTAAACCTTTTCATCCATCAGGGCAGGGTTATGGGTCTGTGGAGATGGGGGGAATGTTCATGTTCCTGTGCTCTTCTAAGTGACTGCAGTAACTAGTCTAGAGTGTTTTCTGTACAAGCTTGTACTTCTGTTGCTGACTACAGACAACTGCTTCACAAATTAGGAGACTTTTCTCCTAATGGAGGGCAGCACACCTCCTGCACTGCCCCCTTATCTCTATGAGTTCACAGCTTTTTGGTTTTGAACTTACTGCCCTCTTAAATAACTTCTGTAGAGTTTGCTTAATTGGCACCTCCCAGCAAAAGCAGAAAAAGCCAATTAAGTGTTTGTACTCCAGTTTATGCAGGTTCTTCTTCCTAACTATCAACTTACATTTCTAATCAAGTACCATGGAAGCGATGCATCTTCAACTGACAGTCCCCACAGCCAGAGGAGGTTTTTTGCAATGATACTTGTTCACATCTGCTTAATGAGTCTGCATCACAAATAGGCAGAGAACAAGTTATTAACTCATTAAAACTACTTGGTACAGCACAATTTTAATAACCAATGTATTGCAAGAGGCAGACGAAGTGCTGCGCTGACTGGCGTGGCAGCTCTGTTATACTGCTGAGAAGTGCCCTGAATGAACAAAACCTCTTCACGGAATTTGATTCAAACAGAGACCTGCGTACAGGGGCTTGCAGTTTGGTACTCTACACAACAAAGTTCCTTGAGTAACACATATCACACATCCCCCATATCCAGCTTAAATCCTGTATAAAGTTTGCTTTGTGCCCTGTGCTCCTCACCTCTGCTTTTGACAGTGATGCTGCAGCATTATCCTTTAATGTCCAGTAACAGTTTGTAAGCAGTCCACCAATTTTAAGAGTGAAAATTGTACTGATAGCTTCATTTGCCTTTTTTTTTCCAAATGTTCTTGGAAATTGACATACAATGCTTGCATTTCTCCTTTAATATATAAAAACCCTACATGCCAACACTATTATTTAAACTGCTTTAAAACCAACAATCTTCAATTACTGCCTCTTTGTCAGCCAAGCATCTCCTCTTCGTTTTGCTTGTATTAACTTTCGACAGCCCACAGACTTCCCATTCTGTCTCACAGCCCTTTTTCCTTTCTCCAAATGTCCCCATTGTGCTGTTTCATGGCATTCGCCCTTCTCCACATAATCCCACACTGCCAGGTGAAAGGATTCAGGGGATCCTTCCTCAGCAGGATGTGCGGAAAGAACTTGCCTTTGCAGTGGGTAATGGTCGCACTCCATTACCACCTTCTGTACTCAAGACTGGCTCTAGCCTGCTACGGTAAGAGATTTTTCATCACCTCTACAAGAGGTGAAGTTGAAGTAGGACAACCACGGCTTTGGTTGCACTGAGTAACACTCACCAGTGCCCGTTTTCCTGAGATATAAATCTCTACACACTCAAAAAACTTCTCCCCCTGAAAACAAAAAATGCAATCTGACTTCCAGCTTCCTCACATCTCAGAAGTGACCTTGTAGCAAAGTGGCACAGGTCTGGGGAACACAAACACCGATAAAGCCTCTTGTTAATGCCTGGCTCCTCACAAACAACCTTGCTGTATTTGGACACATGTTCTGAAAAAATGCCTGGGACTGGAAAAACAAGTGTACCAATTTTCAGAGTTTTAGTTTACCACCTGGCAATAGCAAACTGGCCACTGTTTCCAAAACAAACTTCAGGAAAAAGAGAAAATTCAAGGCTTTTTGAAAAATTGTCTTTTTATTATAAATAAAGAGATAAAGATTTATTATAAATAAAGAGATTATGCCTTATCCACTATAAGGCATAGCCCAGATATTTCAATTAATGCAATCACAAATGTATTCTTTGAGCTGAGCTTGGCAGGTGGAGTTCTCTGATTTACTGTCTCAGTAAAATGAAGTAAAATAAATTAAATCAAGGCAGATCATTCTGTCTGGGTGGTAGTCTGTCACCAAAAATGTTTTAGGTTATTTTAAGTGAACTTGCATTTTATATAAATATGCTTATGTATTTCTATCACATAACAAAAATTGTTTTTAGAATGGCTCTGTAAGTACTAGAGACTTGGCTGAAGAGATTTGGAATTTTAAGGAACATTCTTTTCTATGAAGCAGCTGCAGGAAATCAGCTGGTGACCTGTTTCTGGTACACGGTCCTCTGTATTACCCAGCAACATTTGGAACAACACACAATTAAAATAAAAAGATTGGGGCTTACTGTATTTTAATACCTTCCCCTCAGCCAGACATACCAGATACTAATTATTTAAAAAATATCTTTGAGCTTTCAAGATCAAACATTTTGTTTGAAACAATGAAATATTCTCCTTCTGGACTGCCTTTGCAATAGCAGTTACCGAACAAGAGGATATCTAGAGCAGCCGCGTTGGTTGCTCTGATGGATGCTTATTTATGGTGTAGCTGCAGTAGATAGAGGGAGCAAACCTGTTATTTTTTGTCCTTTCCCTGGTGCTGAATTGCAAAAATGTACAGGCATTGATGACCATGTTGAACAGAATGCTGCAGGACTACTCCTGCTATTTTTCCGTCAACAGAATGTTCCATCAACCTTGTTTGCCAATGCTGCGCAGCCCAGGTGAGAGAGGAGCTTCTTCATTTGTTTCCCACAAGAAGAAAGATAAATTGTATCCTACAAAACTAAAAGTACTTTAAAAAACACTCTGGCACTTTTAAACAAGGTTAGTTTAAATGGTTTTTACCTAAGGAAGTCAGTAGTGCAGAGGCAAAATTACGCTCATTAGTAAAAACACATTTCAAGTGTACTGGGCTGAATGCATTTATAACCTGAAGATAATGGCTAAACAGCATCAGCTTTGCTCAGTCAGGAGAGCAACTAGTTATGCCAGGTACTGCCGGCATAAGCCAAACAACCACCGATAAATGATACAAATGCTCCATTCAGCAGATTCCCTTTAGCCCTTGCTGAGCAGGTACAGCTGGCGGCGGGAGAAAAGAAGAGGCCAGCACCAGTGTTTGAGATAAATGAATTAAAAGTGGTGCTTATCTCACATCCAGGATCTTTGTTACTTACAAATTTGGGTATTAAAAATGGCTTAGGTTGGTCAAGAATAATTGTTTAATATGAATTCTTACTAAATTGGGTACTTAATAAGGAAAGGGAAAGCAACATGACAAGAGATCTAGATTCAAGACTATGATTCACCTATATCCCAATCTATTTTATTTCTTCATATTTAAAGCACTTAATTAATCTATACAGAATTGTTAATACAATATAGTTGATTAACGGTAGTAATTTCCGTGCCTTTTTAATATAACAAATCTCTTCTGAGAAATATTCCTAGTTAATTATCTGTGTCATTTTTTAAAGCTTGCCTTCTAACTAATTTTAGTGGAAATATCAATAAATTCTTAATTATATTTATTTATAGCAAGAACTGAATTGGATTTTAGATGTTATGATTTTAGCATAATAAGAACCTACAGCTCTCAAATCACACTATTCTCTCCTGTTTCGGAGCTCTCATATGAAATTCTGGAATTAAGAGAGGAGGGCAGAGGTTTTCTGTTGCTTCACTTTAAGGTTAAGCTGAATGCCACGAGAAAATACCTGGGGTGCAGGTCTGTGCTGCATCCATTTTTGTATGCAGAAAACTCCT
This sequence comes from Alectoris magna, assembly GCA_030625065.1. Lineage (NCBI taxonomy): Eukaryota > Metazoa > Chordata > Aves > Galliformes > Phasianidae > Alectoris > Alectoris magna. The sequence goes on along the minus strand of CM060575.1, from coordinate 3,950,239 downwards.
GCCTCTCCCCAGCTCTTGACTGCTTATTTCTGCCTTTGCACTGCAGCTTCTCCCTCCCACTGGCTCTCCCAGTGCCATTGCTCTAAGCCTGGCTCCAGGCTCATTCTGCGCCCAGTGACATCCAGAAGAGCAGTGTCAGAGATGCAGTGGGAGCAAAACACGCTGGGGGCTGTGGGCAGGACTCGGTGATCACCCTGATCCCTTTCAACTCAGTATGTTCTATGGTTCTATGGCTGTTGGTGACATCACTCTGAGGAGCAGAAAAAAACAGCTGACTTGAGATAGAATGGGGGAAAAGCCATATATTTAATCTCTGCACAAACCTTTACCAACTGCCTAACACTTCTAAGCTGAGTTGGTTCTAAATAAGGCAAAACCAAATATAGTTCAGCCATATATTCTTCTAATCCACCATCAGAGCCAAAGCACTAATCTCCACAATGACTAAGCACAGAATCAATTAATGAGTGAATTGCACGTCCTATGCCTGCGTGGGAACAGGCCAAATATGTTGACCAATATTTTGATCTGATTTATGTGACTAAGCCAAGCTGGGCCTGATCTCGAATTCCAATGATATCAGGAATTGCGCACCAACCGACAGCACACTGTGTTCATGCAGAGCCATGCACAGGCACAGCTGCGTGGCAAACGTATTTGTGTGGCTGGTGTGGATATGTATATACATCATCACATGAATTATGTATTTCTTATCTTAAATACTAAGCAGATTTATGCATTTTTCTTCTTCTGACTTTACTGGACATAGAGTGATTTGCCATCGCCTTTATATTACGCTTCAAATGAAGGCAAGTTCCTTGTTCAGGGTGAGGGTTTGCAAGTTTTTTTGTGGTTTTTTTTTTTTTTTTTTTTTCTTAATTGCTACTTTTAAATTCTAGTGGAACAATAAGTAAACAAATAAAAAATTCATTACAGAGAGGCAGCTCAACTTAGATGAAAGTTTTACAGCATGTAGTTCTGCTTTCAAAAGCAGAAAATCCAGTCACCGGGTCATTAGCACAGCATGCAGCACCACAGAAATGAGGAACATTACAACTTGTGTCGTTTGCAAGATTTACTAATATTTCAGTGTCTTAACAACGTTTCAGCCTAAAAGCTTCCCAAAAGGCATTTAAACATTTAAAATACCAGATCCAAATGGCTGGGAATGCATTTACTCATTACAAGCATATTTAAAACAATGCATTAGGGCTGGATTGTGACAACTATGGGGCTACTGTGGAAAGGCAGGGGGAAGGCTGAGGAACACTTTTTGCTTATGTCACCCCTTTGCAAGGGCAGCCGGAGCCTGCCTGCTCCTGAGCATGTGTGGAACGACCGCTGCAGTGCTGGGGGTGCTCATGGGAGCAGTTGCATGTACAGATGATGGTTTAGTGTTTGGCTGTGAAGATTCCCCTGAAGAAGCTAACACTGATAATGATCCTAGCTTGATAGCTTTGCTTCTTTGAACATGTCAAGTTAATTTCATGCTGAATAAGGAGAAAACTTATGCTTGTCACAGTACTATATATCAGTCAGGGCTAATAACAAAGGCCTTAAAACCAGGCTGATGAGGTTTGGGACATGTCTTGGCTACAAAAACTGAAATGCAGCTGCCTCTGTGTTTTTTTACAGCACAAATGAACTTTGCCTTAGAAGAGAAGGTTGCTAAGGAGGGGTTCATGTTTTCATTCAGCTTTGGATTATGCTCTTCAGCATAGGTCAAAGGAACTCTCAAAAAACAGCTGCTCCACAAGTGTGCTGGTGGGCTGCTTTGCTGCACATACAGCCCCTCTCTCCAGGTCTTTCTTGAAACATATCTGTTTCACGTAGTCAACATAATAGTACTGAGTGAGCATGAATCTGTGAGGATTTCATTGGTCTTTTATTTGTTTGGTTGCTTATTTTTTTCCTTCCTAACTCCAGACTCTGTTCTGTTTTTTAAATCCTTACTTGCTGTTTGATCCTTTCAGTCTCCCCTAGTTTAGTATTAGAAAATGTAAAAAGAGTCTTTAAAAGAAAAACCAACAAAAACCCCACTGAGTTGTTATTTAAGCAAACAGCTTCTGGACCAAACATTAAAATAAGACGTCAGAAAACCTTCATAAGCTGCACTGTAGGAATGCAATTCCTACTGAAAACAGCCCAATTACAATTGCTAAACTTTAATAGCAGTCTTTTAAACTTCAGAAATATTTCAATTAAATACATCTTAGTTACAGAAACTCCACATAAAGAGGAAAGGCCCAAATGTTTTATAATGCCTTTCATAAGGACATTTTCCAAACATCTGCATGGCTCATTTTGAGGCTCTTTCAGTTTAAGCTAAGCTTTCTGAAAGACACGGCCATTTGTAAACGAGGGCATGGTTTAACACCTAACAGCAAAACCTCTGTTATTGTTTCCTATTACTTTTTAGGACATGCTTCTTTTGTAAAAGGAAGGAGTGTCCTGCAGGTGTGTTTTACAAGCTACTGGTGATTTGTCTAGTTAGGTGGATATAAGTACAAGTGGTCGAAGAACAAAATCTCTGAGCCTCTCACCAAGACTACCGATTTCATCTGGCCTGAGTCATTAATTTTTTTTCCACATTATGAACAAACTCATAAAAGAATTAATGGCTTTGCATTTGCAGTCAAGATTTGAGAAAAGCTTGGTTTTCAATTACCCTTAAAAACCATACCTACAGTATTACTACACAAAATGTTCAGGAAAGCATAAGCACAAAAAAAAAACCACAAGCAAAAGAAAACAACCAACCAATATTTCCATCTCCCTTTGCACCTCTCTCCTTTTTAAGCTTTAAACGTAAGTCTGGAAATAAGAAAATAATCCAGATTTCTCCTCTAAGAGCAGTACACAGATTATTTGGCTAACAGCATATACGTCATCTACCTTTTGCAGTACAGCTTTTTGTCCACTGAAGAGGAAAAGCAAAGAAAAAAGTTAGCTTAGGAGAAAAAAATATCAAATTAGTCTCAGAATATCTTTCCTTAACATTGATATGCATGCAGGAGATATTCATGGCTATGTGAAGGCTTATCATTAGAGTTTGATTAGTGTATGAGAGAGAAAAGCAGCAAGCTGCTAAAGCAAGCAGACATAATAAAGTTATATCATTTCTGACTCTAAAAGATGTTAACCACGCAGTGCAAAAACAAATAAAAAAAAATCCTACCCACTGCACATTGTCTCTTAACCTTGAACAGAATGAAGTTTTAGTTTAGGAATGAAATTGGGGTGAATAAGAACTTTCCAATTTGGGAAAAAATGCAGAAATTTTGAGGTAAAAAAAATAATCTTCAAGGAGTCTTTTTTTTTTTTATCAAATCTCTAAGCAAGTGTAGGCAAATAAGTCTGCCAAAGTTGGACCATATGTTTTTAGGAAACATCAGTTCCTTAAAATGCTGAGTGTGCTTTATATGGAAGAAACTGAAAATACCAGAAGATTCATAATACAATAATGTAACCAGTATATGAGCAGTTTCCACTAGTCCTGACTGTAGGTTGCTGGAATGATGAAAAGTTCTGATGAGCTCCCACTGGATTTGTACAGATCAATGGGAAACACTTCAGCTGACTCAGCTATGTCTGCTGCAGCTGTAATTGATGGTGCCTAATTCCTTCTGACCTTCAGTGAGAGTAAGATACTTGATTTCTGCTTCCACAAATCTCCACTTGTCTTATGATAATTCATTTTATGGGGGATCTGTTTCTCTGGGTGTTCTGGGAATGATACCCTCTTTTCTCATCTTACATTCTGTGGAAGGCTCTATGCAGCTGTAAAACTCTACAGTGGTGCCATGATGCAGGCTGACCAAATAAAAAAGAAATTGAGAACTCAATAATAGCACAAATTTAAATGTATTTTCATTAATTTGGCACTGGGCAAAAAAAAAAAAAAAAAAAAAAAAAAGCAACTTCACTTCCCTCAAAGCCATTGAGAATAAAGCTATAAAAGAAGATTATAAAAAAGTAGGCCATGTGTCTCTGCTTATCATATTCATGTTGCCACTTCTCATTTTCCAGATACAAGAGACTTCAGCATGGATTCACACTGGATGACTGGCACAACACTTTGTGGTGATGCATGCCTTCTCCTTAATCTCAGTGCTCCAATTAAGTCTTCCCCACTAGGGGACAAATTCAGCTGAAGATAAGGGAGAGTGAAAAAAAAAATTATGGCATAGCCTAACGTTGGGTCAAGAGAAAGAAAGAAAGGAAGAAAGGAAGAAGGAAAGAAGGAAAGAAAGAAAGAAAGAAGGAAAGAAAGAAGGAAAGAAAGAAGGAAAGAAAGAAGGAAAGAAAGAAGGAAAGAAAGAAAGAAAAGAAAGAAAGAAAAGACATCCATCAGAATCCAGAGTCATCCCACAAGAATTTCTCATCTGTACAGCAGAATTTACTGGCTTTGGCAACATGCACATTTCTCTCTCAGCATATGAGAACTGCCAATAAAAGCTGCTTTTCAGCTTCCCAGGCTTTTTTTTTTTTTTTTTTTTTTTTTTAAACTCTTGCTTTTTTTACCTGAAACAACTTTACTTTCTAACCGTGGAGCAATGGGGCTCCAGATCTTTCAAGCCCATAATGAAGCCTCTGTTACTTTATTAGGTCAATGTGTAAATTAAAAATGTCTTGAGAATATTTTTATCTCACGGCTACCACTCATTAAATAATAAGAAGTTGGATTATTGTCTTTCTGGGTGAACACGAACAGTTGTGTACAAGCAGATGTGAAACAAAGCTCCCAGAAGAAACAGCTGAGGATGGCAGAAGCACTCAGAGTTGTAAGTGCAACTGCTCACTTCACAAAAAATGTGGCAAACTCACACATAGGTGGGAGTATTGCAGTCCCCATCTTCCTTTTTCTTTTCCCTCAAAAACTGCAAAGCTGACATTCTCACCTTGATTTCAACATCTGACAATTTAAAAAAAAAAAAGTTTTTTTATAAATCAGGCACTTCACAAATTCCCTTTTGACATCCTTGGTAAAGCCTAACGGTTCCTTCCTAGTCATGATTTTCTTCTCGCTGCTTTATACACCCCTTATGAAGAAACAAGCCCAGAACATTCTTAAACTCCACATTAATTCTGCTGCGAGTGGTTTGAATTGAAGATCTTTGAAAATTTGTGTGTGGTTCTGACCTTCCAGCCCTGGAAGTTCTTGTTTTGGAGGCTATCTGTGAAATTACCTGGGGAAATGTCTTAGGAAGGATTACCAAGCAAACTATTAAATGAGCGCAGATCATATCCCTTGGATGCATGTTCAAAGAGGAATCTGCGCTCACGTGCTTTTCTCCTCCTGTGCATTAGGAGGTTCCCAAATCAGTTTTTGTTACTTTTGATCCACAGCTGTCTCCTGTGATCTGGGCATACTTGCGTGAGCTAAACAGAGGCTGGTTTATGAGGGATAAAGGTTGCTGTAAGAAAGACTGTGACAGGAAGCAGCCATGTTATTTTAGGCTCTATATTGAAATTTAGACTCAAATATTAAATATTTGGAACCGGCTGTCTTTACTCTATTGTGACTTTGGGTGAGACTGGCAGAAACCTACCAATGGCTACAAGATCAGTGAAAAAGGGAAATATCTAATATTGGATTACAGAAAGAGAGTTCTGTGAGAATGATCCTTGATGCTTCTCTTTCATCTCTGAGAAAAGATGCTCATTTGTTACTGAAATCCCTTTGCACCACTGGCTTCTCAGTAACCTCCCTTTGCTGGAACACACCACCACTGATAAATTAGGTTAACCTGTGTCACCCACTTGTGGTCTTGAAACTTTATGGCCTCTCTTAAACCACCTATGCACAAGATAATTTTCCAAAACATCCTTAATCTTTCTTAAATTTGAATAAATCAGGAATTACTTTTAGATGAAGACGTTTGCCCTAAATTACATTTGTGCAACTCATTACATTTTACATGAAGTATCAGACAGGATCACAGGAAATAGGATAGCAGCTACTGTAGGCACCTATTTCCCACAGAAGCCATCAGGGCAAGTTTATTAGTCCATTGTGGTTGCAAATAATGAATTCTATTCAATATTTGGGGTTACCTGGGGTTTAAATTGGCACTGATCTTGGTCTAGCATTTCCAATTTCCAGAATTGAAACACATTACTATATGAATTTGTCAGCATGCAAAATGTTAATCTTGATAGATTACATTAATCTTTATAAAGAGTGCTTTTTGCTCCACTTACATTTCAGGATCTTAACTCCTTGGCATAAGGATGCTTTAGCTCTTTATACTGAGAACACTGCACATTTATTTTAATTGGATAACTGAGCTTTTTTGCTTACTGAGCTGTCTGCCTGACATTTGCGAAATGCAGCTTTTTTTCCCTGAACATAACCTAGCTGTTCATTTTAGAAGAACTGTCATCTAAAAGGCAGAATCTCATCTTTAATTAGTTGTCATATTTGTTTAGATGTTATACATCATCCATTGGACTGGACTGTTTGGTTTTTAGTGTCCTTTCATAATGTCCATTAAATGACTATTTTTGTATTCATTTATGTTTTATTTAACAGTTTTCCTATTTACTGAACTCCTGACTTACAAGTCTTCTGCTAAACAGTGGAATCATTAAATTGGTCAGGCATGCAGGCTTCCAGTGCAACACGTGGGTAAATCAAAGTGAACAGAAAGCAGGCTAAACTAGTCTATATGCAGTACCGAGAAGCAGACAGAAGTATTCTAAACTATGTTAAATACAAAAAGCTTTTCCTCAGCTCAGCTATTTTGCTGTAAATCTCTTGGAAACAGGACCCTACAACAAATCAACCTGTCTCATGGGAAACAGAAGGAACACTTCACTGTCACACGACACTGACATTGCATCAGATTCATCCATTGTGTGGATATAAGGTACATATCCACATATTTTGAGACAAACCAGCACGAAATAAAACCCTTTATTTTCCAAGTACGAAAATACAGACTAGCTCATGGATTTTAGCCTTTTTCCTCTTAGGAAATGCCTTCACAGGCCTTTTCTGATGCTAGTCTGCTCATGTGCTCTTCATCCAGTGCTGCAAGACAATTCTTAGTATGCTGAGCACTAGGGAGGTGACACAGAGTCATAAAAACTGGCAGAAAACAAATTCTCTTTCAGACAAAAGCCAAACATCTCCATCGCTATATGAATAAAGTTATGTATTGTAAGGACTCAAGTTCCAGTCTGGAAAGATTTTGAATAAAGCTCACATTACAGTGAGAGGAAGTTTATGCCCTTAAGCGAGAATTAAAGCATTACAACAAACTTTTATGATACTGGTAACAATATTGTTTTTGATAATTCTTCCATAAATTCCTCAAAGACCTCCCAAAATCACTGTCTCCCTTCGCATCTCACCTCCCACTCAAGTCTTACCTTCAAACTGAAACAAGATTGTTCTTTTTTTTTTTTTTTTTTTTCCTTCACTCCCTTCTGCCTACCAAAATGGTATTTCAGTTCTGCTTTAGAGAAGAAATCCTGGGCGCAACCTCTATTTTTTCCTCATGCATCTGTACTGTAAAGCCAGAAAAAAAATGCAGCAAAAAGAACATGACAAACTGGCAGAAAAATCACTCAAGGAAGAGCAACGCAACACAACAGCAGTTCATACTGAAGACAAGTAGCTCTTCCAAGGAGTAAAAGAAAATTCTAGCTTAAAAACACAATGCTTTAGTCAAATATGTAGCTAATAAACAGCATGCAATTAAAAGACAATCAAAGACAGAGCAGTGCAGGACACGCTTTAGAGAGGTGATTCTGAGACTTCATAAAAATATTAAACCTGCATCTTTTGCATGGTCTGCAATGAAAGCTAAATTACAATTCCAAATAATTGGGAAAAATACCCTGAACAATTTATCGCATTTGTTTTGTTTTGTTTCTGTTATATTAGATATTCTGCTTACTCTTGAGCCAGCTCCTCAATAAATACACATTTTCATTAATTTACCACACGCTGCCTATCTGGCCAAGAAAGGAAGCACTGCTGTTTTAAATTGTGAAATACTGATATTGGGCAACAGGCAGATGAATCCAATGGCATGAATGATAGAGTGCTTCAGGTACTGTGTGCGTGCATCCCACTCATCCTTATCTATTCACATGCTTCTCATCTTTCTTCAGCCCAAATCTTTCTCAGTATTACCGCCTTTGTCATTTTGTCAGGCCACCAAAGGAAACAGATTCAATATATCCTTCACGCATGGCATACACTTGAGCATTTAGTGCTCATATTTTGTATGAAGATATGAAGCAAGCATAAGATAACACCTCCACACCATTGCTGGCAACACATCGAGGTCTATTTCTTCACCTTCTCGGAAGGATCAAAACATCTTTTAGAGTGAAGCTTGCTGTGAACTGCAAAGAAAGCAGTATTTAATCCCCTATGTTTAGGTCTTCTCCCACTAATTTACAATATAATGTAAATCCAGGTAGAGGAATGAAACAATTCTGGTAGCATGCATGATGAAACACATTGGCTTCATCACAACCATCAGAACTGACAGGTGAGCACAGACCTACACGGATGTTGCTGACATTCCTAAGGACTACAAACCTGAGAGGGACAACCAGGAGCCTTCTGGAACAGTGGAAACACCATTGTCTGTTTAAGATGAGCAGAGTTTTCTTTCCTTCCTTCTCTGCTCTTGGACGTGAACAGACACACAAGCTGCCTATGGGAAGGACAGGCAATGGGAGCCCAGCACACCAGCTTCCATTGCCAGAGCGAAGAGTGAGGCCCACACATACTCACGCACCAGGCCCAGCCCCCTGAGCCCCCAGAGCTGTTTCACCTCAGAGGCCAGAGGCAGCCTGTGGGATATCTGAGATCCTCACATAAGAAATATCCTGTTAAAATGCAGTCATTTTAAAAGGCAATTTTCCCTACAAGCAACCACAACAACAACAAAAAGATCCTTCTTCATATCCCATGCTCTGTTGCCTGAAAATAATACACTTAATTCTAAATAAAACTGAGGGGTAACATTCAGCCCAGCCGCCATACTGAACCTCATCACCCTGCCCTGTGACAAAAGTAGGGGCCTAGTATGAGCCAGCTGCCAGGCTACTGCCCCCTGGGCCCCAGTACGCACGCGCACACACACACACACACACACACACCCCCTCACATGTACACACACAGTCCCACCCAGCTGCTGCACTCCTCAGCTCCCAGCAGGAGCTCTGCCAGAGCACACCTGCTCACCTAACAGCACAGACGGTGCTGCTCAGGACAGCTCTGCAGTCCGAGGAAGGTAAAAAAGGAAAAGCAAAATGATTTTGAACACCAACATATTTTTACCTTTTCAGACTAAGCTTTTATTTTGATATTACAAACCATTTTTCTTTATTCACAAATCACGGTAGTGATATAAACACTAATTTCTAAAGACAGATATACACATTTTCTGGGTTTGTAGGTTTTTGTATTTTTTTTTTTCTTTTTAATCTGTTTAGAAGTCACTATATTTCACAGATGGTAGTAATCATTTTCTTTTCATAAGTCATATTATCAGTAGTTATTTATATAAGTGAAAACATTCCCAATATATATTGTAAAAAAATTTCAAACGCTTTTCTTACATAACTATTTCAGACATACATTTTAAAATGACTACTAGGAATACTGTAGGAGCTTCATAAACAAAATAGTTTCTAATATGGGCTGCACCCTCAACCTTTCAAGATTATTTGAATAGACTAAAATGCCATATAATCATTTGGGGAGTGGGAGTTGTAAAGCCATCTCACGAAAATTAAAATTGCAAATAAATTCTATTATTCTCCACATTAGACACTTTGTGTGTGCAATTCCAAAAGATGTATCATCTACATTTTGAACTGGAAGCCTAACACTTGGTAAACATTTTTCAAGGTGCTTTATCTTGCTGTTTAAATGAAATACACTTTTTTTTTTTTTTCTTTAAATAGGAGGCTTGTCTCGTATATCTTAGATAATAAATGTGAGGATTGAACTCTTAATAAATTTTCGTTCATTCCCTCACTCGTATAAATATATGTTACTGCCCCATTTTTCATTGGTTAATACAGTCTCTTTCTCTCTCTGTTTCAATTTTAAAGATAATTTATTTTTCATTCTTAGATATAAATGCTACAGAAACTTTGTTTTCAAATCTTGTGAAACTTTATTGATGGTTATTGTTCAACTGATCATATTGCATGCACATACGATGACAAAGAGAAAGCCTGATCACAAACACTTTTTTTAAAGCA